>LR989866.1:5000000-10000000 GCA_905146925.1 Autographa gamma | reverse complement strand
TCTGTGTGCACCTTTTTTTTTCGTAGATAACGGTAATTTTGTGGTAGTGTAGAACGTAAGAAAAATCGTGTTGAACCGAAAACGTATCAAAATTGATGGTAAAACCAATTATTGTATTGCAAATAATTAATTTTTATCATTGAAATTGGTTCAACATGAATTTTGTTACGCGTATTTTATGTCCTCACAACTTGTTTTCATACCTACTGTCTCTATTATTACGTAGTTTGTATTCGTTATTCGTCTCTAGATAATTCTTGCCAATTTTATCATACTAAGAAATTACTTACTTTTTTTTTCTTACTTTACTACAAGAAATAATTTTAAAATTGTAAATAACTAAAAACTGTATGCAATAATATCATTAATGCAAAGTATTTGCGTAGTTTCCTATTGTAATTGTATATAAATATTTTCAATAAAATAATTATACCTATCAGTATGTTTACAAATGGTCTATTCAAACAATATTCTTAAAATAGAAAAATAAAAACTTCACTTGATTTCTTATTAAAATAGTAGATACAATTACTTACTTGGTTCTATTTTTGGTTTATATATTTTGTGTGTTGTAAGTTATTTATTGCACATTTTTGTTTTCTACACTTACCGCACTTAAATTTCAATACAAAGTTACCAAATATTTCCTTCCAAATTCTTGAGTAATGTATACCAACTTATAATACTTATTTATATCTTATTCCTATATAATGTATTCTGATATATTAGTAACTAATTCTGTAATATTTTTGGCTGTACCAAATTAATTTATTGCTAGTTATAAGATATTTATTTCACGAATTTAATAAATTATTACACGTGTTCTTCTTGTTTCTTCTTTCTACTCTTTCTCTTTTTATTTAAAGAGCATGAAATTTACTGCTTCTTCGTTTATTTAATTTTACTGCTATTTCTAAATCTTTAAGGTACCTTATATTCTTAAAGATTTAGATTTAGGAATAGAACTTATATTCTTCTAGACTACATCTGAAGTTCTAGACATTCCTAAGAATTTATAAAAAAAAAAAAAAAAAACATTCTTTATAATGTACACTCCCGGTTAGCCAGCCATATTAAATTAGACTTTTGAAGGCATATGCTTAAAAAATATAGCTGATCTTTTCCAGCTTATTGATGATTGTTATTTATTTATTTATGTAGATAGCGATAGTAAACAGCAGTATTTATATTAAATATTTTAACATAGTTAACGTCTAATCAGTAAAGTTAACAAATATACTACTCACAACAATCTATATTACCTTAAATTAGTTAGACAAGTAACCAACTTTACTAATTAACCGCTGAGTATCAAAAAGCAGACATTTCGTAACGTTGTTCTTACATAACGCCTGTAACACGCCTACATCATACATAACTTGTATAAAGACCATTCAATCGTAAAGCATGTAAGCTACATAGCTACCGATACTATGTCTTGTCGTGCGTGAAGATAATAGCGAGGGAACTTCTTTTGTTTTCAAGTGTTTCCGTTGCCCATATTTAGCAAACTGCTGAATTCTGATTCCGGGCTTGGAAACTAATTTTTGACGAATATTGTGATAACAATTAAGGTCATATGATGCTTATTGTAATAAGGTATCTTCTTATCCCAATCCTAAACATGACTGCTTACAACGCAGGGTCGTCTTCACAGGAATGGCATTTTGGAAACTAGTAACCAGGGTCATTAACATGTCATAAGTGCTTGAAAGGCTTAGTTGATTAAAAACATTTTGATGATGATCGATGAAGAATGTTACTAGCTCGTGCTTACAGGAGAAAGGTAACACTTAGGTATTGATCTAGGTATGTAAGTAGAAAATACAAGTCATTATTATTGCCCTTATTAAATAGGCGATAATAGAGCGTTTCAGTAAACACCAGTCGACATATCGTAATTGTTTAGGTATATAAAGAAATGCCAAGTGCGTATTACAAAAGTGCACGAATACTGAGCAGTTCAATAAACGCATAAATACCTTGATTAGAAAGACTTTTATTAAGTTTATTGTAAGGATAAACAACAGTAAGGTATTTCTCAAGTAATAAAACACATACGTCACACAGGTCAGGCAGTTAGTTCACACATTCAATAAAAATAACAACGGTGCCATAAGATTCTGTCTTAATTACAAAAATAACTTTGAAAAAAACTGGCAGTGTAGAACCAAAGTAAATATAAATAAAATGCTTAGAACAGCAAAAAAATATGGTTTATAACCTGTCTTTCACCTTAGGACTCCTCCATTGTTTCGAACCAGCTGAACGAACTGGCATTGTATGGTATCTCATTAGTTTTTGAACTAGGGAAATTTGTATCTTTATCGCCAAGGATTCACATACACAAGGATCCACCAGAATTGAAAAGAGCATTTGTGCAGCATGAGCAGGTCGCATACATTTTAATGATTGTCGCATGTGCAAAGTGGTAGTTAGCATGGAGGAAGATATGCTTAATTAATGGTCCTATGTGCTAAACTGGAGGTCAAGGTTCGATTTCAGGACAAATATTTGCATGGCCAGACTGTTTTTTTTCTCTGTCTAGACGATATTGATCTCTAAGTATGTATATAGATCACTAAGCCAGTCCTTTCTTCCAGCTGAAGTGATGATCGGTCCCATGGGGCACGACTCCCAAGAGCCGGAGATCGAAGACTGCGCACCCGACGAGGAGTACTTCTCGTGTGGCTGGTGCGAGCCGAGCTGTTCCAACCCCAGCCCCTCCTGCCCCATCAGGGTCTGTACGCGAGGATGTCTCTGCAGGCCACCGCTGCTGAGGCATCATAGTGGACACTGTGTGGAGGAGAAGGATTGCTTTCCACGTGAGATTGTTTTTCTTTAAATCCTTAGGTTATATTCTTTGAACTTCTTATGATGAATTAAGGTTACTTATCTTAATTGATCATAGAAGAAGAATGAGATTGGTTTATGTATGTAACCTATGGCTTTGTAGCTACTAAATGGAAGAATCGATTTAGTTTTGTTTAAATAGGGTTTTTCTATTTTCATTCAGTCTTTAGCACAAAAAAATAGGATGGGTAAATATTGATCTCCTGGATGCTGCCTTGTGACCGATTACACTCTCTTTGAAAACCTAAATACATACATACATACATACATATAATATAATCACGCCTGTTTCCCGTAGGGGTAGGCAGAGACCACTTCTTTCCACTTGCTACGGTCCTTACATACTTGTTTCGCTTCATCCACTGTCATAATTCCCTTCATACATGCTCTTCGGTTTAGGGAAAAACTAAATAATGTACATTATTACGCAAACAAAACATTTGTCGCAGCAAAATCACTTTCTGCAATTAATTTTCTATGACTAAAATATCATCAGTAAATAGATCAATTTCTTACCCTGTCATAAGTAATTATGGAAAAATAGCATGTATATCTATTAGTCTCCCTACCCATGACCTTAGCTGTCATTTTCCCACCATACATCAGGATCGACACAGTATTTCTCACTCTTATCATGTGGGTGCAGTATTTATGTGACGCGCGTGAACTTGGCCCTATTCTGCATACACCCATCCATCACGCCCTTATGCACTCCCGTGAATGATCTTGAACCTAAGTTTTTTTTCACATCTCGTTCTCGGTTTTTTATCTTTTAAAAATATATGCTGTAAAATGGAGAGGACTCTAGGTTGATGTCATGTCATGTGTTACATATTTTAAAGGACTTGTATATCATTTAGATGTAGGCATTAAGCCTGCACTTACATGAGCATTTCAGCCAATTTTCATATTAGAATACACAAAATGAGTACATACCTAGGTTCCTACATATACCTAGGTTCAATTCTCATCATTGGAATCATTTTTATTACACATCCCACTGATTCCCACTGAAAGTCTCATGGTTCTTGCAAGATGGTTTCGTGGCAAAAACAGTTAATGCTTTTCTTCCTACTATTGTTTTTTTTTATTTAAATCGGAATCAATAATTACCTGACCAGACTAGATTTCTAGATTCATTTCGTTTCATCGCAAACAATCGAGGCTGAATGTTTAAAATCGAGAAATAAATAAATACAGACTGTCCGCTCAAACAAACTGAAGTATTCAGAAAAGGGTACAGTCAGGACGAGGTTGAACTAAAAATATCACTTGAAACCTCTGAAGTGGGCCTCAAAATATTGCTATCCTTGTCTCACTCAACGGTCCAGTGTATTTGCATCCTGCTCTGTCTATAAAACAGCTATCTTCGGATCAATTTACATTGGGTGCTCTTTCAGCGATGATCCAATACCAATACCACCTCCCACATTTTATGATTCAATCGTTTTAGGGATTAACGGGACTTTACGACAGTTAGATCGTAAAATTTGTTAATAAGCCCGAAGGGAACCTTGTTCGGTTGAATCCAAATCCGAGAAGTTATTACTTTTGTCCAAAATTATCTGTATGTATCTCAGTCTCGTAACAATTGTTACTTTTAATGCAAAATATAAGCTTTTTGACGGGCCATGTACATATTACAAAATGCAATTGTGCTGAACTAAGTAGAGAATTTATTGTCAATTATAAAAGGAGCCGATTTTGTCATAGTCTAAATTAGACACTGGTTAAAAATGCCTTCAAGAAAATTTATGAAAAATCGACCCACTTCTAAGCAGATGTTTTAAGCTAAGTTCACTAAAATAACCAGCAATTTTGTTTGCTTCAGATTAAAATCTAGAATTTCAATCTTTTGAAGTAGGTTCGAAATTTAGGACAGTTTAAAAGTAGACAAAAACGAGCGCCTTTTAGAGTACGTTTGTCTCAGAATATGGGGCACATGGCATGCATTAACGTGACAAGATCTCTTTCTAAACAGCATGAATGTAGGGTACTCCGTAACTTCAATGAATTTCACCTCGCCTTCGTTTAAATTAAAACACATCTCATCATAGCGCTTACCTTTGACTTTCGTTTTGCCTTCTCAACTGAATCAACACTTTCCTTTCCCTTGCCGAGTTACAGAAAAGATTTCGTCCTTATAAAAAATATACTGCTAGACAAATATCGAACAAATGAAGTCGGTTAAAAATATCGAATATTATGTGCACTCCAATATGTTTACCTTTTTGCAAAATGAAGTAATTTCAAGTTTGATCTGTAAATTCAAATTTTTATCAATAAGCTACTATCTTTTTCTTTTCTGCAAGTTTTAGTTGTCCTACTGCTGGACAAAGGTATCTATCTCATAATAAAATATTCTGTCTAATAATATTACAGAAAAATGCAAAGACCCCAACGAGGAGTACGTCTGCCGCTACGGCTGCGAGCTGCGCTGCGAGACGCGAGTCTGCGTGCGCCCGCGCCGCTGCCTGCTCGGCTGTCACTGCCGACTGGGCTTGATACGAGATGGCGCCACTGGACTATGCGTCACTAGAGACAAATGTTCCAATACAACTAACACTAATGATATATCCTTTGATTAAGTTAGTTTAGGGATAAAGTTGTGTAATTATGAATTGGGATTGAAGTTGTGTGAAAAAATGAATGTTTTAAGGTTGGCTCTTGAGATATAAGAGACTGTGAGCTTAGGATATTATGCGTTACAAGATTTCATCACTCACGTGAGGTTTTAAAATATATATCTAGAGTAGCTAAAAGAGTGTTTAAAACACTTTTTAGTTGTGAGACTGCAGTCTGATTCGTGAATTATGGTTATAAGTATGTTTATCTGTTGTCTGGTTACCATAACACAAGCTCCGCTTAGCTTGAGATCAGACAATCGTGTGTGAGATGTCCAGGAATATTATTGTTATTATAATAAATGTAGAAGCTTAATTATTTTTAGCCTTCATTGCTCCACTGCAAGTCTAAGGCCTGCTCCTTGGTCCTTTTTCAATAAACTGTCAAAAATAAACTGAAATATAATGCACTTTAATAGTATATTAACTATAGAACTATAAAGGTTAGACCTTTTATAATGAATAGGTTTTGTTATGATTCAGGCTGAAATCAGTCAATCAATTCAGAAACTGCCATGTTTATGTTTTTGTGAATAGTAGACTTGACGAAAAGACTGTGAATCCGTGTGTCTGTGTGTATTGTTTGATGATTATATTGATGAGCGATCTTTATCGTACCTCGATATTATCGATTACGTCAAATAAAATAAAAATGATTGTTTTAATTGTGATAACTCTTCATTTAATTGTTATGAGTGCTTTTTTATAAAAGTAGGAAATCAAAACATGTAATTGTATCTAGTTAAAAATATTTATTCTATACTATACATTTTTTATCTATGTATACAATATTTGGTTATTTATTTAAAAAAAAAGTATTTACTTTAGACTGTGAATGCTTTTTTGTCATGTACTTAACTAGTAAAGTAATTTGAATGTTTGCACTAGAATAAAGATTTTGTCTGCTGGTTATTATTAGTAGGTACCTAAACATCAAGATTTTTGAGTAAAATCTGTAATTTACAATGTTTGATTAAATTGCGTAATGTATTTATTACCAAATTGACCGAGTGATAATGTAGTTATTTAGAATAAATAAGCATCTGCCTATACATTTAGGTTATTTAGGTATTGTTAATGAAATGGAGAAACGGTTGGAAAATAAAGTTTGAACACAAGAAAATGCTGACATTGTTTTTTTTTTTCCACAAACCCACATTATTTATGTAAATTAAAAAGGTAGATAACCTTTTTAATTTACTTCATGACATACATGGGTTTTGAACGCTTTCTTATAAAATAAATAAAACCATCCTGTCCTACTGTATCAAAGAAGTATAATGTAATAATAGGGTCGCCTGAATGATAAAAGAACTATCATCAGCTCATGAAATTAAGAAGGTAAATATTACCTATATTGAAGTACTTAAAGTATGATTCTGCGTGATAAAAAATTTGCTAATAAACTCTAAAAACGAATCAAAAAGATTCTCTCCGGCGGGGAATCGAACCCCGGTCTCCCGCGTGACAGGCGGGGATACTTACCACTATACTACCGAAGACTTGTAATGCAGGTTGAAATAGTCAGGTATACGGTTGTAAACATTTACCGTTCAAAAATACAGTATAAAATTTTGTGTGATAAACCAGGAATATTGTCTCAATTATTGATATTTTTTATTCACATTATTTTAATTGTTTGCATTTATTTACTTATTAGCTATATACCTAAATACATAAGAAAATATGTATAAAGGATACGGTTTCGCATTAATTCGTGTGGCGTTTTTGAACGGCATCATACTTGTCACCGCAAAATTGTTTATGTTATATTTTCTCAGCTTGCATTCGAGATCATAAACGGATACAAAATAAAAAACAATGAGTGAAAAGCTCAAAGAATTGCGTGAACGTTCACAAAAGCGGAAGAAATTGCTGGCGCAAACTGTTAGTGTTTCTTTAATTGTGATATAACCTAAAATGTTAGATAGGTCATGAGTGATTCGACCTGTTATTTTTGTTTTAGCTTGGCGTTTCGAGTGTGAGTGAGCTGAGGCATGCGTTGGGTGCTACTTTGGACGTGCCGACAAAGAAACAGGCTGTGCCGGGAGCCGGGAACGAAGGAAATGAGAAGCCAACAACGAAGGATCAACCTGATGAACTTGTTTACACTGATTCCTCTACATTTCTTAAGGTATGTAGTCAAAGTATTAAATTATTCTCGAGAGTCTTTTTACTCAATATTTAAACAAGCAATAATTGTTTTACAAACTCACTATAGCTACCAAAGAGATATATTAGTAAGTGCCCCAATTTAAAAGCATAAATATTAGATAAACCTGTTTTTGGCTCTATCGGGATTCGACAACTACATGTGATATGAATAAAATCTGCAGTATGACAAAGAAAACAGTCTCCACAGACCACACATTTAATCATTTTGGTGGTTGAAAAATATTTTCAGTCTACTTTATACACAATCTTCTTATGTATCTTGTTTCTCCAGGGAACTCAATCATCAAACCCCCACAATGACTACTGCCAGCACTTCGTGGACACCGGACAGAGGCCTCAGAACTTCATCCGTGACGTCGGCCTGGCAGACCGGTTTGAAGAGTACCCCAAGCTCAGGGAACTCATCAAGTTGAAGGATGACCTGATCGCGCAGACTGCTACACCACCCATGTATCTGAAATGTGACTTGAAGGTTAGTTTATTATATGCACCGATTTATAATTTTTCCCCTTAAACAGATGTATTAAGCTAGCACTATTTCTTTAATTTATATGTGTAATTCAGCATTTATAATCTGAAGATCTATTGTTTATAAGACTGTCTGGGAAGGGTTAAACTTATTGCACTTTCAATGCCATATTAGGAAGATATTTGTGTCAAAATTTAATTTGTGTAAATAAATATTTTTGCTGGTCTACTTATTTGCATGATATCAATGAAAATAAAAATAACTATGTTTTTATCAGACTACCTTTTGCCATAGTCACATCACGGCAAACAAAATATGATATTTTCTTTCCTAACATCGCTTTGACTGCTTTCCCGGGTTTTTTGCAACATCTGTTCCTTTCTATCTACTCCTTTACAAGTGTCGAGAGAAACAGTTATGGTTAATCATTGTTTTATTTTTTGTAGACATTTGACCTGAAGCAAATGGGCAACAAGTTTGATGTGATCCTGGTGGAGCCCCCCCTGGGCGCGGGCTGGCGCTGGCAGGACGTGCTCGCGCTCGACGTGCAGCAGCTGGCGCAGGCACGCTCCTTCATATTCCTGTGGTGCGGCAGCTCTGAAGGTAGGGAGTTTACCTGTTGCGTGATACCTGGAGCTGGATGTGATCTGGACTGATTCTGATGTGATTATTAACACTTTTGCGGTGTAATGTTAAGTTGTTTGTGCTACTGACCCACTGTTATTTAATAAAGAATATCAAAAGTTTGGAAATATTTTGACTTCTAAGTATAGTGTATAAACTACCATTTCACCCATCACCAACAAACTTAATTGATTCCATCATTTCAGGTTTGGACATGGGCAGAGAATGCCTTAAAAAGTGGGGTTTCCGTCGCTGCGAGGACATATGCTGGATAAAGACCAACATTAAGAACCCGGGCCACTCCAAGAACCTGGAACACAATGCCGTCTTCCAAAGGACTAAGGAGCACTGCCTCATGGGTATAAAGGGGACGGTCAGACGGTCTGTGGACGGAGACTTCATACATGCAAATGTGGATATAGACCTCATCATATCCGAGGATCCCGAGTTTGGAAGCACTGAGAAGCCGATTGAGATATTCCATATCATGGAGCACTTTTGTTTGGGGAGAAGAAGGTAAGAAGTTGTTATTTAATGTAAGTTAGAGGCGATAGTGTATCAGATTTGTTGTACGTCTTTCTTTAGAATCTTAGCAATTATTTTTTATCCATACGTTTTAATCCGTAATTTTGGTTACACAAGAAACTCAAATTCCTTAACTAATGTAATACTTCGTTCTACCCTAAAAAAAACTAGTAATGCTTGAAATCAATTATGGTCGTAAACATAATTAACTGTTACATATTTCTGAGACGTATATCAAGATTGTAATATCATATTCTTCCAGAGTCCACTTATTCGGGCGCGACTCGACCATCCGCCCCGGCTGGGTGACCATCGGCCACGAGCTCACCAACTCCAACTTCAACGCGGAGCTCTACGCGTCATACTTCGCGGAGGGCCGCGAGAGCACCGGCTGTACCGAGCGGATAGAGGCTCTGCGGCCCAAGAGCCCGCCCAACACCAGCAAGGGAGCGCGGCCGAGGGGCCGGGGAGGGTTCCGCGGCCGGGGGCGGGGGAGGGGAGCGCTTTAGGCCTTGAAATATATGTTGCACTGGACAAGGAAGCTGAAAAAGGTGGGATGTTCTTTCACGCGTGAGTACAGCAAAAAGGTATCGTTTTTGTGACTCTTGTGATTGGTCAATTGGTATCCGAGCAGATATCAAGTGTGCTTCCCAACTTCTACCCAAGAAATGTGATGAATGATCTTTGTTGAAATGTGTGCTTCTGTGTAACATATAGTTTCATAATCAATACGTTGACTGTGTAAGCAGTTATTACTTGACGAGTTGTTATTATTAATAAGTGTCTTAAGTGTAGTGCGAAAGGTCGTGAATTCTACACGTTACAACGTGATTAGATTTAAGACATCGTTGACAATTTGTGACTTACTGGTTCTGTTGTTTATCTACTCATTTAGCCTTAATATGACTCTTTCCGACACTATTTTGTTGAAAAAACTATTACAGGCTATTCCATAATTATATACTTGATATCAAATTTTGACTATAGACGTTTGTGGCCTAATAAAAATAAGTTCTTTCGTTTTCCTTACAAAAACTTAAATATGTAAGAAAGAGAAATATTACGATTAAAACACTTAGCTAAAAATATAGGAACACAGAATCAGGCCTATATGAAATAAATAATAGGAAAAAAATAATTGTAATGATTTGACGAGTGACTTTGGTATCAAATTAAATGTTTCACTAAAGAATCAAATAAAAACTGTTGACCTTGGTATGATGAACATACAAATGTTATATTTTTATTAGATATAAAATGTATGTCATACTGGATTTAGACATTGTTATTCATTGTCATATATCAATTTTAGGCTAGTATGTAATAAGCCCGTGTTATAATGATTTGTATCCTGATTGTTCTAGAGTTTGAGTAAGAGACAGAGCTATACAGAATTCTAGCGCCATCTCTTTCATAACGAAATATTTATGGCTTTACAGCGTTTAATAGAGATCGCATTGCAAAGAAGTCTACATTATTGGAATAATATTTCAGTAAATTCTACATCAATGATGACTGAACTATGCCGAACTATTTGTTGTTCCTTGACAAGCACTATGCGCGCTAACCAGCAAAGAATCCAGGCCTTGTCAGAATTTTGAAAGGCACCTTGGAGGAAGGATTTTTAATTGAATTTGTCCCGTATAATTAACGTTATTGGTTTGTCTCCAATAATATCAGCCATTGTGAAGACTTTCACATGGGCAATATTTTATCCGCTTTTTTGGTACGATATTGTTATTGAAGCGACTTGCTTTCCATATATTTGGCCTATTTACACCGCATAGCTGGTGTCAGTTATATCTCTGGACAAATGTTTTGATATGAACCAACATACATCAGGGTGTTTGACTAATGTACTACGTATCTAGTTATAAGGATTACAATGAGTATTTTGTGTATCGTGATTAATAAACACGTTTTTTAAATAATCGGGTTTTATTTTGTAAAAATATAGAAGTTTAAAAGTGACAAGTGAAAATGTCCATGATAAATGGATAAAGTGATATAAAGGTGGATATAGGATATCTAAACTTGTTTAAACATCTATGACCATCGTCGACCTTACCCATAATGAAAACTTACCTGAACCAAGTATATTGCTTTTGATGATGACAGTGTTGTCTTTGCTGTAATTAGTAGATTATCAAATAAAACAACCAAGTATATACATCCATAAGTTTTATTTTACATTGATTGTCTTTAAATCAACTAATCTGCTTCTCAAAATAATTATAAAAAGACAAAACAAAAAAAATAAGGTGATGAGATCTTTTTACTAAGATAAGAAATAATTTACAGTGTATTACTTTACTGTGAAACTAAGAATTTCTTAAGATTTATAAAAAAATTATATTCTTTTTAGTTTCTTTATCTGCGGAGAGGGCTTTACTAGTGTCTGTGAAAGTGAATCGTTCACTAAAGCCCCCGAGCACGCTACGACTGGTCGCACACGCGACTGTGTCAATAATAGGTCTTAATTGTCGGACATACATTGATTAACATTACATTTAGAATACTAGACATTTATCCATGAAAGTCGTTCTCATATCATTCTTAGAACAAGTCGCTTGCCAACTAGCTTTCATACTAAAGACGCTGTTCACGCTGCGATCGCTGAAACTTGACGACTGAAAGCTTCCATGTGGCCTTCGATATTTATTTAATAGGGATATTCCCGCATTATCAATATTACGGCAATCGCAACGTGAATGCTTACTTTCGAACCAATAAAGCCCTTTTCGCCTCTGTTATCCAATTGACAGTCAACTTTCCTGAGCCTATCGAACATTGTCAAAGTCTTATTATATTAGATAATTCATTATTCTTTTTATATGTTACCATATTCATTATACAAACAAGGCATTATTCTTTCATACTTGTTGCGGACGCAGGCGCGTTCACTTATGTTTTAGGAATTATGTACACCGCACACATTTCTGTTTAAAATATAACATAGGTAGTGATGTACATAATGCCCAAAATTCAAGAAAAAATATGTTAAGGATACAATTGTAAGAAGAATATAAAGACATGTTTAGTTGCGGTGTTTTAAAGTGTCCGCATTATCATTTTCTGTATACTTTTTAGTACAAACGCCGAATCCTACACCCGCAACGTACAGCGACATCCTTTAAGTATAATCCTCATAAGATCACATTTTTTTATAAGGCAAACAACAATCTTTAAAGCTAAACCTTTGATGAAGGGAGTGGGGAGGTCGAGCGGTTAACCGATAACGAATTTTCATGCGAATACAATAATTAAAAAACAAAACAAAATTCGAACGTCTACCACTTTACTGGAATGGGGGTTATTTTAATACTAGAGGTGGCTGTTTATCAAATATTTCCATTAAAAAATATTTTTGGAGAATAAGTTAATGACTTAGTCCACTCCGTTTGTCTAAGACGGATCAAACTAACAACTCCTAAATTTGTACTTGATGATATATACGCGTATATTAACCTCCGGACGCCAAATAGATTGTAATTCGCAGCTTATATAAAATTTAGCACAAAACAAAATATTGTAAAAAACAGTAATTTAGAATTTCACCATCCTTATTTACAAATCGGAAGTTAAAATGACGCATAGAATTTTCAGAATAAAAAATATTACTGAGCCAAATACATATACTTAACAGATAACAAGAAATCTGAAGCGATACAATTAAAAAATTACAAACTAATTAATGAAAAAAAAAAACAAATTCATGACACTTAATAAAAACGTTTTTAAACTGGAAGCTTCATGTGACTCCGTCTTAGCCGTATTAAGAAATTAAAATCATAATGCCTAAAAGAATTTAAAAAAAGTTTTTTTGTCATTTAGTCGAACTTCTGCAGCTCTGTTCGTTTCTATGACGTTATTTAAACCTATCTAGACACGATCTAACCTAACTACAGTAACCATTGCTTACTTACTACGTTTAAACTTCAGCGAGTTTGTCCAAAATGCCATCCTTGTCTCACATACGCATTCTCCTTTTCAAAATACCCTCATAGGCCATAACGCCGAGTACCATGGAACTCGCAACACTAGATAACATCCCATACAGCTCGCTATCGCATTCACCACGGGAGATACACTGTGCTCTGATCATCCCTCTCTTGAACTACCACGATAAGTCGCATACCACACCCTCTCAGCTCACCAATACTGGCATTCGTGATAAACCCGTCGTCATAACAACCCTGGTGGCTCAAACCTTTTGCATTGCAATATCATGTAGGAATTTAAACAATAAACGCGACTTTTCTCAGGAAGACTCCGCTCCGTGCAAAGGGTTCGAGCCACCATCCTACGCAGCCCTATATCACAATAACCGTGAACTCTCCTAAACGTCATAGAAACATAAACGAGATATTGTGCTATTTTCATTCTTTTATTTAATCTAGATTTACCATAACTGTATAATATAGGTACTTAATTTCTGAGTTTTCCAAAAAGTTATAAAATCTTATGAGTTTCTACTGGCTGGCAGATTCTGCTCACTAACAGAACATTAATCCTAGTTTACACAAGTTCAGAGGATGATTTAAAACTACACTGTAAATTATATGCGAATATTAGTTGTATGAAAACAAATGTATGTGGATATCAATGAAATTATTGTCAATAACAAAAGTAAAAGCTATTAAAATAACAGAATGAAATTAACACGTTGATTAGACATTTTAATTTCTCTCCATTGTAAATGGACCAGCCATAGACAACGCTCAATATGCTTTTGTCAAAATGATAAAACTTTTAAAAGGCGCTAGGTTGTAACACAACCTACTTATTTAAAACAGATCTCAATTAACCACTAATGTATCGTAACAATAATATTTACAATTAAATAAAATCGGCTTTTCATCCATCTTCCTAAGGTACAGATATCGTCTGTAACTTTTGCTATGAATGAAGAAATAATTCTCTTACTGATCTATGACAAATACCAAGAAATAAAGAATTAGATTAACAGTCATAGTCATTTCAAAATAACAAGTGCATGTAAAAACCTTCGTGGATTTAGACCAGAAAAGTATTAAAATTATTTTGCAAGCATCAATTTTAATTTTGGCTTTTGATTGAACATACATTTCACTGTAATCACTAAAATGCATCACCATACATCTAACAACAAAGATCTTTAACTAATAATTTAAATCCATAAAGAGAATTAATTCTCCATTCATAGTACCAATCGTTTGTAGTTATTAGTAAACATACTACTTCAATTGCAAAAACACAAAAAACACACATTGCATTCAGCAACACAGTTCAAATATTCCAGGCTTTGTCTAGCTGTTTCAATACCTATAAAATATATTATGCTATGATTAGCTTTAGAAATGCATAAACACTTTTAAGCACATGGAAACTTATTAGAACAAACTTTAATGAGCATCTAATTTATTCTTGTGGTAAGGTTGATTATTTATTATATTTGCCAAACTTCATGACCTAAACTAAACAAAGAGTGTGTATTTCGGATAAAATAGGAAACTATAGCACGCGCTTTGGTCGAGAACATATTCCTGTCATTGTGATAGGTACAGATAAAGGTAGATTAAATACCTAAGTCTAAGGACTCTGTTTTGTTTTAACTTGTTTATTAGTTTTCCCACAATAGTTATATGAATTATAATATTGTTGCTGATGTTCGCATATTCAAACGATCAAAAAGTTTGACTTAGGAGTTCATGTAAAAATAAATAGTTCTTCTATATGCAAATTGATTTTATAATTGATTAAATTAAATATTTCTAAAATTAAACTAATTAAATTTACAATTGATTAGAAATAACTTTTATAGGTATTGAAAAAGCGCATCAAATCATACGAACTCACGAAAATCATGTTGTCTCTCTCACACGAAGCGTGGAGGACCATTCTCTAAGAAGACCTAGCATGTGCAACCATTTGTACTTTTACACAAGTGACCACCCTAGCATATACACTGCAATTAATATATCGGATTTCCATTCTTTTACTCAACAGCCGGTTTATTACATTAGTTAATGGAACTTTAGTAGTTCATGTATTGTGAAATAAATATTGATACATTTGTTATGTAAAACAATTATGTTTATAGTATTTGCTATGATCAGATTATGGACTAGCCAAGGGTCAACATTTTAAGGTTATAATCTAGGCCTTCAGTTCCTTTCATAAAATTGTGTCAAGTATCAAACTTGTTTTTTGGAAGTTTTTTTTCTACTAACAAAGTGTCTCCTGTGGGATTTTTAGTTGAACAAAAGTAATTAAAACTAACCAAACTTCTTATTAATTTTATTACGCACCAAAGAGTATTAGAAATATAAAGGATTAAAGTCCATTTTACATAGCTTTGTGCATTGAGTTATTTTACTCTTATATGTCCTAAATTATTTTATTAAGTTTTCCTTAGGACTCGATAATATTTGCTCCATAAAAATCCCACAGCAGACACATTAAGCCTAACAAAATTTTTACATTTATGACGGCAGTTAGTGAGATCTTTCGAAATTATACAAAAAAACATTTAAAAAAAACTGTCCGTCAATGGACTTAGTCGAAATGGTGGGAAAATCTGCCTCGCACTCACGGCATGTTGTAGTTCTTTATCAATAAAAAAAAACTTATAAATAAGTGAAGCTGGCTTTATGGTACAATACAATGTATGAAAAACAGACGATTTCTCTCGAATATTGGTTACCTTACAAGCCGGTTAACCAGGATGAAATTCGTTTTCAAATTAAATGAAATAAGAGCACCTAGAAATTGGTTCCTTATATTTTTTACATTTCAAGTCATATCAAAGACATTGACTAGGTACGTCCTAATACAGTTAAATGGTGACGTTTATTTGTTGCCATATTGATTACTACTGCTTAAAAACTTATTAGAAATATTACCTGACACTTAATTGAATAAGAAATACATTTTGCGCATATTTAATTGTTTGGTTACTTGTTAAGATACAAACAAACAATCGTCACCATGTAAACTTCACATTGATAAGGAGTTCTAAATACATTTAATTTAACAGACAATATTATTTTGGAAACTATTCAAGCGAGTCACATTGCTTCTCCATCTTGGAAATTATTCATTTCTCAACTGAACCTGATCTAAATATCATTTCTAACCATCTGATTTACCGGTAATAATTTCAGTCTGTTAAAAATTCGGCAGAGTACACTATTAAACTCCTTGTATTATTTAGTCTTTGACATTAAAAAGTACAAAATGTTTATTCACTGAAACACATCTATGACAATGGCCAAAGCTTACAATTAAAAAAAATACCGAGAAATGTACTTATCAGTCATAAGAGTTAAACGAGAAACATACCTTGTGACCATAGAATTTAATGTCGATACCTTCGACGGCTTGTAAACGGGTGAAATAAAACGATAACTCCACAACGTCGATCCGCCGACGTATAAGTCCATTCAGCACACTATTTTTATCACAAAAACTTGTTTTTATATCCAAACCGTACGTTTAGTCCGTCGGCACGCGGCACGCGGCAATGGCACAACCCGCTCATTTTTGTTAAATATCTACACATTTTAGACACATAGAGCACTACTTGTTCGGTAAACATCACTAGGATTCAGGGTTATAAGTGTTTTCGGCACCGTGTTAAAGTTCAAGCCTTTGCCAGTAGGGGTGGGTAAAGCGGGGGTTTATTTATAGAAGTGGAGAGGTCACCGAGGCCACGAGCCAACCTCACAAGTATGTCGATTCACCTGAAAATGAAGAAACCCATATAAGCCACTGAACGATTACATATGCCACACACAGATTTTTATTTGTTTGAATTATCAGGCTTCTAGTGACAAGTCTTAAAACAATATTTACAAGCAAAAACTTAAAACAGTATGTTAGTTATAAAATAAACATTACCCGAGAAAGTATTTATGACTTAAGCCCAAAAATTTAAACAAACGATCATAAATATGTCTTCTAAACGCCTTGTGAAATTCAAATAAAAAATAAACAAACAAAAATAACAATGAGGCGTTTAAAAAATCCGTATGTGGCATGTGTGATGCGTCCAAATTGTGCAAAGCGAGCAAATGTACAGCGAATGAAATGTTAGGTAATGGCTACTTGGTAGAAATACTGGGGATCTGGGAAACATCATTTCCTTAAGATCCCACTTTCGCTACCTTTCAGAAAAAAGAAGCGACCCGTCCACAGATATTTTTACCAAATAGTTAATGACAAATTTACGATTTTGTATGGACAAATTGTGAATCGTTCGCGATATGTACACATAACACAATCCACACGGAAAATGTGACTTTTAAAATGACCAAACATAAAAAGCACTAACAAAACATCTAGCTTTAATACTACTTAAATTAAGCATTTGGTCATTTCAAAAGTTAAATGAACATCATAATAATGCTTACTGTTCACTCTATTTTAAAGGGGAAACTTATAAGTATAGGAGATAAACAAAAGAGCATTATTATAAAATATAAGCATGCACATGGATAAGCACAATTAGTAGCACCGTGAACGCTCGAAAGAGAATATTCTCTTTGAATATTCTAAGGTATCTCTCAGGCATACACAGAGAGCATGTCTATTAAATGTACATAGGAAGCTTCCGTGTAATCATCAAATAAATATGGACATGGCTAGCCCGTACTAAAACATAGGACTCGTCAATTCAATTCGTTTGTTTAACAAAACTGTGCGTTACTTCAGCATTTGATACCATGAAATACGTACCCTAAAAGTAGCGTTCGAAATGCCATTAACAAAAGGAACATAATAATAAAATATTAATAAAAAACAAGAGACAATTATGCACAAATGATAATGTAACGTAAACAAAACCATGACGATGCGATGAACAGACAAGCGGTGAACGAAACGTATCAAGCAGGAGTTTAATCGTGACAAGCCGAGCGGTCAGTTACAAAACGTGCTTAAGAGCAAAATAATAAGATGACGCAGTTTATGATTGGGAATGGAGTGACTAAAAAGATATTCATTTAAATAATATTGTAACAAATTGAATGGGTAGAAAACATTACAAGTTACAGTAAATATAAACAAGTCTAAAAACGCGTCAAGATCTCGTTCAACAATGAACTATTTATATACAAACTTGCAGGTTATTGCAAAAATACTGCTGACAAAGAAACAAAATATGACAATCGGTTATTAAACTCAGCGTTTATATTGAAATGTAGAGTTTATCGTGATATATACAGGGGATAGAGTCACAAGCTGCGCCATGTGTGTGGGATAGTTACGTGAGCGCGGCGGAGGCGGGCGCGGGCTCGGGCGACAGCGGCCGGTAGCGCCCCACGCGGCACGCCACGCCGCCTGCACAACGCACGCGTTACCTAACCTCGCTGCCACAGGCTACGCTACACTCACATACCTACACTGTGACACGGTCGCCGCGCACTACAATATGCAACTCTCACACAATCACTAACGACTAAGTATTTGTATAGGTAATCCAAAGACAATAGCGGTCAAAATTGTGTCTTAACATGACAAGCAACGATTAAAAGTACGTGATACGCATTGACCCGCAACGTTTTACGTGCCGGGAAGATTGCTTGCTCTCGGTTTAAAAGCGAGCGCCCATCTCGGGACATGTTTTACAGCATGTTGCTCCATTTCTCCCCTTTTTTTTTGGGTAGAGATCTTTGCAGGGTAGAGATCTTTGCAGTTTGCCTGAGCAGGCTTTGACTGCTTCACCGGACTTTGCCCATTCCTCCCCTCCTAGTGCGTTTTAGCCTTAAACATCACAATTAGTATTTATATTTTTTCTTATACAACATTGTGGCGATATACGAATACATAGTCGATAGCTCTCGCGATAAGGTTCAGAATATGTAGCTGCGCGTAAAACGTAATCATAGTGATTTGCGGTCGTAGTGTAGCATAATGGTTTCGTGTAGTACGGTGTGTCAAAACTTGACCAATGTTATGGACCCCATAAGTGTTTGGTACATGCATCTGAATACTACATAAAGATTTTCTGCCCAGTTAGTTTAAAGCTCCCTTTATTAAATACAATATTTGAGTATATTCCCAGCATAAAAACCATAACATTGATTTAGTTTAAACAAAAATATTTGTTGATCATCTAGATTTAGATATCAAAGTGTCGTTTCTTTTTTTATTGAATATGGGAGAACAAATATTAAATTACGTTTTGACTGTATCGTAACAACAGCTTCGGCTTTTATCTATCGCAAATATAATAATGAAATTAATATAAATGTGAACTAAAAATGCCGTTAAATTGCAAACTTCACAAGGTATAGAACAAATTATCACCATCCTCGCATGACAGAAAGATTCCTATCTTTTCTAACATAAAATAACCCATGTTATACACAGGATGTAGTTTATCGATGTCGATAAATATCGGTTGTAATATTACACCAATTTGTTGATTAGAATGTTATTAGCCCGTGATATGATAATTTAAACTTATTAGATCGAAGATATATTTTAGGCACGGCATTAATAAAATTAAAACAAATTTTGGGATGTCATTGTATTCCGTACGTAACATTCGCGTGTCTCATAACCGTAACATTACTATTCAGTTTAAAAAATGCATTTTTCTTATAAATGTGGCGCGTATCTATCGACATCGATAACCAGCACGATACGGTATGTGAGCCATCACCAACATAACTAAGTGACCTCTCTATATAAACTCCGCTTTATATTATCAAGTATTACTACTATTTGCTTTATATTCCGATAATATATATTATATTTCGTGGGATTTCCTAGAAGCACCAGCTAACGGACATAAGACCTCGCACAGATCTAAACGTTACTCTACTTAGAAGATATTGCTTATTTTACAACTATTTTGTGTTGATGCCAGTTATTTTATCGTTAAATTCAATAAAAAATCTCGCGGGTATCAATGAAACGTTCTTTGGTGTGTTTTTACAACGATTAGAAGTCTGGAAACTAAAACTGCTTTTTTCTTTCTTGCTAATTTCGATATAGGTTAAGATTTAAATCTTTAAAAGATGTATCAGTGAGTAATATTGTAGTATACGTCAGGATTCTGGATCAGTGAATCCTAATAGGTTGTTAATAAACAATAGTGTTTTGAAAAAACTCCAATAAGTTAGTAAGTAACGCGATATCCTATTAAATTTACAACAATCTTTGATACTGGCAGTAAAAACACTAAGAAATTCGTTATCAGTTTAAGAGATCAATGGTCCAGAGACGCCTCGCCTCCCCATTCAAGGTATATCGTATTTGTTTAGTAATATAAACATTAATTAATTACATAACTATAAAACATTTATCAATAACGAATTATTTAGTTCGCGCAATATGTTAGAGGACTGTTTAAATAAGTTATTCATTACATTATTGATTATTTTTTTTTAAATTCAGGTGACTTTATAATTGTTTAAAAATGGTCAGCTCGAGGAGTTTAAAGTTTTTTAGTCGTCAGCTAAAGTCATCATTCACTTGAACAGTCTTCTAACATACTGCAGGAACAAGTCGCTGCGAACGCAAAGCATCCTACAGCCTAACCAACAGATAACGCGCTTTACACACACAATTCTTCCGCACAATTCTTACGAGTTCAACAAAAAATTTAATAGACGTGGTATTCGGACGAACGAATAGTTTAACCTATCCTAAACAGTTTTTCGGTACTTTTAGTCCTATTGCAGTAAATTTCACTCAAAGTTTTTCAGTGCTTGACCGTCAACATTATAAATATGGTCTGTAGACACTGTGTGTATTTACTTAATTACCGCATTGATAAGTGTCATTTCTTATACATAGCGGGCTGTTCCTGCTCACTCACTTAATGTTTATCACATCGGATCTCTGCCTACTGGCTATTGGTGTACCGCAACCTATTTGTCACACCGGTGGCTATTTCCGCCTATTCTGGTCACAGCGGCGGCTGTTAGCCTTGAGCACAGCACGCAGTGTTTGTACGGTGTACCGCAGCCTAGCCAGTGGTTGTAAACCTTGGTCACGGGCTGTACTGTGTACCGTAACGTGGCGTGAGTACGCGAGCCTAGCGCGCGTGGTGCTCACCGGAGTCCCAGGCGGCGGCGCGCTCGGGGTCGGAGCGCTCGGAGCAGCAGGACGACGACGACGACGGCGGCGACGAGCGCGCGCCCTGCCCCACGAACGTCGACGACACCGGCATCTTCTGCACGATCAGCTCCACCTGCACACAACATGCACGGTCATTAGCCTCACGATTAGACCTTAGTAGGCACGAGACAGAATAATGGGATATTTAATTTTCGACGTGTTAGTCTGAGAAAGAGAGTAAATAGCAACAAAATCTTTCAGACAGCACATACCTTGAAGTCTGGACTGTAATATTTGTGTTGCTTATCCTTGTGCGCCTCGTCCAGCTGCCACTTATTTAATGTCAACTTAAACGTTTCGAGGTTCGGACCTGAAAATCAATTAACATTATTTTTTATATTCATATTTAAGTAAGTAATTTTAGTAACGATATTAGTTTTAAGAACATTAATTTCAACTGAGAACATTAATTCCATTCTAAGATTTATAACTTCGTACAACATAAATTAATTTCAGAAATCAGGATATATGTATGGACATGTGTGTATACTGACTGTCATCTAACGCCGGAACTCTCTCCGCCCCCACGCCAGCAGCCACGAAGTACGTGTTGAACCAGAAGTGGAAGAGCTTTTCCTTGCGCATCTTCATCTTGGGCTTGTTGTAGACATCCACCCGCACGTCCCCGCACAGCGGCGTGCAGTGCGTCAGCAGCACGCGCACGCCGCCCGCCTCCTTGCGGACCTCGTGGCACCCAGACGGCGTCTGTAACACGTATATCAACTATTATAAATGGAAACAAGATACTGTGGTTAGAGTTGGCGCAGCATGAACGTTATTCTGTTGTTTGCGAGATTTGTTGTCAATGATTACACTAAAACCTACTCAATTTGGTATTTTTACACAACATGATCATGAATACTAAACTGATGTCTGGTAGACAGATAGTGGGTGTATATCAAAACGTAACAAAAAACCCTCCACAGCTACAAAGCCTTTTCAGTAGCAGAAGATTTGCGACAAACTGAATGACTGAGTCGACTGTCGCGACACCACCTCATCATAGTAGTCATGAACCCTACTCAGGTCAAAACTAGTCGGACATCTCTAATTATTGTTAGAAGTCGTGTTTAATACTGCCTTTTATACTAGTGTACATGAGTAAATTAGTTACATTTGTCTATTAATTAACGAGTGTGTACCTTAAAGCAAGGCTTAGCCTGCGACACGGTGAGCTCGGGCGCGCAGTGTCCGCCGTTGAGCGTGGGCGGCGGGCTCATGACGAGCTCGCGGATGTGCACGCGCGTGGCCGAGTACACCAGCCCCGACGTCACCAGCGCCGCGTAGTACTCCACGTAGCGCCGCTGCGACGGAATCGTTACGCCTGGAAATATAAACATATAGTAAAAGGATATGCCTAATAACATACATTAGGTATGTAGTCAGGATTCCTTTAAGAAAGCACGAACTTCACATAAGGAAACAACTTTTACATGATGGCCCATTTTCGCTTGTCATTAGGGCCTGTATTGGGCATGGGCAGGCCGCACGCTGGATAGTGAATATTGATTCATTAAAAATGTTTTTGGGTTTTCTTAAGGGCAGCAAGATGTAGCGACACACGACGTCAAAATTGCGCTGAGTTGCCGGCGCAGCGGGCTTTAGTAAGACTATTTCTGTTTTGAGAGTTATCGACCATTAATTTCGAGATCAAATCTCAAATCGACAAATTTACTCTGTTACACAAAGTCTCTTATAAATAATGGTGATCTTACAGACTTAGATGAGCAGAAAAAGTAAGCAAAGACGTAATCTTATTACACACAATTTATCGTATCAGTTAGAATTAATTATTAAAAAACACACTTAAAGCAATTTAGAAAGTATTCCACTAATGCTACATTAAATTTCTAAGTACTAAAAATACTTGTCTAGACCCAGCAACCGGCCAGACGGTTACCAATCAATAACACGTGCCGTTCAATAAAAAATTACACAATATATTAAGTGTCATTTGCATAGAAAATGTACGAGCCGACTGCTTCCATTATGTTCAAGTTATTAAAGGGAAGTGACACGAACGTTTAGATCATTTATGAAAGTAATCACGGTTAATTAATGTACGCAGCGATGCGCAATCGTGCAAACTTATGTTTTTATATGTACCTATATAACAATTACTAGTACTGGTATTAACCTCGTTTAGGTAAAAATGATTGTGTTAGGCATTCGTTAATATTCAGCATTTAATCATTCTTGAAAAAGGTAAGGTTAAGTTAAGGTTTTGCCTATAGTCGACACATCTAATGATCGTTTAATTTTAACTTTGCGTTTCAAGAATTGATGATGTCACATCGAGAGAGTATGACTGCAATCATAGGTAATTACTACTTCTATGTGGACTTAATAGGATGCCCAGTTTATTAAATTAACAACTAATTGATGACAAATATATTTTATTAGGTAAAATAACTCCCATTCTAATTAACAAGTCTGAGAAAATAATAGCTATTTAGTTGTTTCACGATTTGTTAATGAAGTAACAAAAAGGTTTCGCTGCTTTTGTTTGTAAGAAAAAAGTAGTAGCTATCCATAAAAAGTTTCAAAAGCGGGTCTTTAGGCTTTTGACACCACGAACGCTACGGACCGCGGTGTGTAGCGCCCAAGTACTGATACAGAATAGGTTCATACACACCACAGCGGTTAGAGCGGTGTCAAACGCCCATGGTATCTTTTGGAATAGGTTGATACGGACCACAGAATGAAACGACGATTTAGGTTCATATTAAAATTTTGATGCTTATTATTTGTTCGTACTGTTGAGTAGAAAAGTGGTTAGTGAATAAAAACGAATTAATGTGTAAAAATATAGTATAATTTAAAAATCAACAATCACAGTATACAAAAATAATAAAATGACAGATAGAGTAATATAAGAATGGCCTTTTACTACTTAAAGATAGACAAGTCCTAAATCACAGTTTGATCAACATTACTCATTCTACTTAAAACTAACTTTTATTAATCACAGATTTTCTTGTACATTATAACTTTCTTATGACTAGTAAAAAAAGAAAAATAAAATTAAAAATCACATGCATAACATTTAAAAAATCAACGAAGGTAAAATAAGACCTAATATAGTTTAATAATGTATTAGATGTAAACTTAAACTTAATTCTCAATTTTTCTAAGTAATGTCCTACAGTTATTTCTTCAGCCAACAACTCTCGTATGGCATTACGAATTCTTAGATTATTTTCTATGGTGCTAGCTTTTCTTGTCGAAATCTGTATGTCACCTGGTCTGTTTAATTTACAATAGTAAAAATTGGCATCTTTTTGTATTCCGTCAAGTAATTGTGCTATGTACGGTTTTTCTGCTTTTTTTTTTTTATTTTGCTATTCCAGGCCTCTACCATATTGTTGGTTCTATCTCTTACATTAAATGTATTCCATGTTTCAGAGAGTATATAATTTTGTAGCCATGTCTTAACAAAATAATCATTGAATTTGGTGACTTCAGTATTGCATGGACTTTCTCCCATCACGTATAGCCTTCATCCAAAAAAGTCGGAGGGAAATGTGCTAATTGTGTGCATAATTTTACGTGAAATACACCCAGTTTTGTTTTAAGCACTCCTAGTTTCTTAGCTTTACGCCATAAACTGCGGCTAAAATGAAAATTACACCCAACTATGTTCACTTCAGGAAATAAGTCTTTTATTGCTAAAATCGCAGTCACTTCAAAGTCCATTGAAATTTGCGAAGGCTTCCATTCTTTCACTTGACTTTTTATAATTTGAAATAAAATTTCATATGTAGCCCTTGTTTTGTCGGGAAGCAATGCGTAGGTATAGCACGGGAACCACATTGACATATTCTTCATTGCTGCCGATATCTGCATGAATAGTGTATACTTGACAAAAACACCTAGGACAAATTTTGAATGTGCCATCAATAAGAAATCTTGTCGATTCTTTCAAATATTTAATCATTTCTTGTTTTTATTATTTATTTGTTAATTTTTATTTTGTTGCTGGTTGTACTATAAGAGAATTTGTACCTACTTTATTGTGCGGTTCCAATCGACCAATTGCTAAAAGTCCTTGGGTGTTACACACCGCGGTGTAAAACAACCACTTCAAAAACAGTTCTTGGGCAGTTGACACCGCGGTCCGTAACGCTTGCGGTGTGTAACGCCCAACGACCCTCAAAAGCTACATTCCAGCATCCGTTAACAAAAAAACGTAAGTATCAAAATACCTTTTTCGTCGTGGGTTCTCTTCTTGCCGTAGAACTTGAGGGCTTCGTCCGCGGACGCCTTCTGCCGGCTGTACAGTAGGTAGCAACACACCATTGTGCCTGCAATACAAACCCATACAAAAACATTACTACTTTTATAATCAACAAAAAATCTTTACAAAGTCCGCAATAAAAAGCCAGGAACTTTCTTTGATTATCGAGCATGATGTGGGCGGAGCTAGGCCCTTTGAGCCGTTACTTTTACATCAACCTTATATTCCGTGGCTTTCTTATTATTACACTTGACGGATGATACACACTACACACCTGCAACGTTCGCCCATTTCTTATTTCACTATAACCAGTTGTTGTATTTCATGTAATTCCTATATCGAATTGGCAATTTGATTTTATTTCGAGTTGAATTCTTTAATAAATCCCGAGGAGTGCCGTGCAAGCCACGAGCAGAGTGCAGACACCACAATAACCATTTCGTAGTTTTCGTTTATTGAAAATAAATGTATTCTATTCTAGAGCCGAACGTGCCTGATCGCAGTATTGCTACAATAAATAAACTATAATGCCATCTTCGTATGTAAATGTAATACGTTATGTCTGAGTCGAGTGAGATAAAATCAGAGCCATGTAATACAATAATCTATTCCCACATTGAACGTGCATTAACAATAACATTTCCCTCAAAAATAATTCGTTGGAAATTCAAATTGGTCCAAATAACCGAAGTTAGTGGCGCAAACACGGCTCATTTCACGTCCACGCAGCAATCCTACACTTTTTATATCCCTTCGGGGCTGCCCACAAAAAAGGAGGCGGTTTTGAAAAGGACCTTTTTTTTAATTTACGACTTCGGCGTGAAAGCCGGTACGGTGGTAATACGACCAATTATGGCGTGTAAAGAAATTTCGCAATTACGCCTTTGAGGTTTCGTCTCATTTTTGTTCGTGCAACAATGCTGGCCAGGCCATCCGTTCTATAGGCAATAACGTGGCACGTGTAATTTGTTGCTCTAACCTTTGTTACCGAAAACGTTCAGGGACCTATTATGCTAACTTTTATCTGTCTGGAATGATATTAGTACGTAATAATTTATTCTTTTGATATTTTAATGTGTGATGTAGCGATACACATTAACAAATGAAGTGCACGCAAAAAACTACACGATTGGGAGCAAATAATGGTGCCGTTGTTATACTAAAATAGAACGTTAACCCTTTTGTAGTTTCTGCTTAGAATTTTATGACTAGAAATGGAGAAAGTGTCAACTTTATGTACGAATACGCAGCGGGTTTTCTTAGTCGGTGTTAAGGGTGGCATATCATACAGGTTTGCACAAAATAGGGTATATTACCTATTCAAGTCAGCGGAAAGTGATAAAAATGTCTCAGATGCAGCCATAAGAAAAGTATGAAGGGTAAAATCTTTTCATCCTTTTAAAATGTTCCACATAAATTGAAAATACTTTTGTCTGAATAGTTATGCGAATCCCTATCGTCTATGGACTCTTAGGAATCACCTACATAAATTGTGAGTCATTGTAATATAAAGGAAACCTTACCCGTCCGTCCTTTCCCAGCTTTACAGTGCACCGCTGCAACATTTTTGGAGTCAGCTGATAGCCAATTATGGACGTCTTCACAGAACGGTTGTATCAGCTCAATGTTGGGCGGCGTGTGGTCTTCTAACTCGTATCGCGCCACCTGGAAAATATAAGAAACTTTTGATAAATTCGCTCTTTACATAAACGAAAAGTGTTCCCATGGCAACAACAACTATACATTCTACATTATATGCATATCATCGTAATCTTTTTGGTAACAAACATTTGAAATATTCCAAAACTTTGGACACTTTATTAATGTTGTGGTTTTTGAAAGACTGCTTTCGCTGTCATATGAAGCATGCTTGGAGCGCATCCAAATTTTGAAATAATCTGCATGCAATGAATTTTTATTTATTGTTGGAGTAACCTGCGCTGATATAAATTTAAAGAAGGCTGACATTTATTTTTTTATTCAAATCGAGGTCTTCAAGCCTGACACATTAATTGATATTGTTTTTATTCTTTTTTATAAGGTAAAATTTTTGAACCGTCCAAATTACTTATTAAATACAATGTAGGTATTCCAAATTACCGATTCTCGTTAAACTTGTGCCTACCCTAGTTAACACAACTAGGGCTGCAAAAACCTTTCGAGCCGCACGTCATTTGTAACCATTAGTAATAATACCAATAGCAATTATTCCTTCGACATAAGGTTTCCTTGACGTCTTCGGAAAGGGTTAAACGACACACGATCTTGAAATCACTTCTGTTATACTTTTTTTTTATTTTCTTTTCGTGTAATTAAGAACAGAAATTGTAATTCAACTGTAGAGGTTGACAGGTTGAAATACTTCTTAAAAAGGTCGTAAGCTCGAGCCTCCGGGCTACATGTTTGTTTTCTAACGATGTTGGTTTTTTATACAAACGGATCGCCGTCTAGGGCTCATTTAAAGTATCCGGTTACAAATCAATATGCAAACGATTTAGAAAAGGGTTGGGGCATCAATTTTCTGTAGCCCTTAAACATTTGTTATTCGTAATTTGCTCTTAAAATATCTGAACCTAATTTCGAAATGTCGAAAGGGAAGAACGTTATAGTGATAAAAAATATTAAAGTTCCAGTGAATTTCACGGCAAGGCGGACAAATACCGTAAGAAGAGCGTCGCAAGTCTCTTCTGTTCACGTCATTATGCAAGTCCAAAAGAAATGTCCTTGTCGCGATCTACGTCCGAACTTGTTTCAAACTACAAGATTAAAATTAAAACTTTTCGACGTCGACATCGTTTGAATTTTCCGTATTTGTTTTAACAAGGCTTGG
This sequence comes from Autographa gamma, assembly GCA_905146925.1. Classification (NCBI taxonomy): domain Eukaryota; kingdom Metazoa; phylum Arthropoda; class Insecta; order Lepidoptera; family Noctuidae; genus Autographa; species Autographa gamma. The sequence goes on along the minus strand of LR989866.1, from coordinate 9,971,552 downwards.
TGAAGATGGTCCAACATGCGAGAGCATCAGTAAAAGGGACCCAAGAGCATAGTTCGCTGCCTCTTTGCTCTTCTGCCAAGTAGTTTAGTCTTCTACACAGCAATACCCTTTTTTGTATTGACGAGTACATTAATAGTGAATTGTCTAGATAGGTTATAATTGTAAGTACCATCGTCAGGTCTGCACCACATGACGCTGACATGATTAGATAAGCTACCACGTTCTGTTCCTGCCATACCTAGATCATTATGGAAATACTGACAATTGATAAATGTAACAAGGAAAATGGGTCGCCGATGACGTCAGATAAGCGTTGCATGCGATATTATTTTTGCCAATATTATACAGAACAAATTCGCTTTATTAAATTTTTATGCTGATCGTCAAGTGGAAAAGCTTCAGTGATGTTTTTGTATTTAACCTACATCTGGTAAAGGTTGCGCGACGAAAATTAAGATTACTTTAACAAGGAAGCTTAACGCATACTGATGACTTACTTCAATTTGAGAAAAAAACCAAGTGTCATAGTTTAAAGCTCAATTAAGAAGCAGACGCTTTTTATCAAGTTTCAAAATTGAGGTTTTGAAAACAAAGATTATTTATAATCTTCGATGTTTCTTAAACATTTTGAAATTTTTAAATGATGAATATTAATAAACTTTATTTTTAGGCATCTATTTGCATACAAGCATTTATAAATATTAACAGCGAGACAAGAGTTTCTTTTGTTTGTAGATAAAAATATCCTCTTGTAGGCATGGATGTTTAGAGGACGAGACGGGAATCCATACTAATATTGTAAATGGGAAAGTGTCTGATTTATTTTCAAAACTTAACTGCTGAATGTAAGTAATGAAAAATTAAAGAACACAGGACATTTTCCGAATTTCTACACCATGGCGATAAAACCTTTAAGCACCGAAATTCTTTACTACAAGATTCTTTTTTACATGGATAAGCGTTCATTAACTAGTAAAAATAAATAGGAAATAGCAAATCGCAGTGACAGTGATTGCACAACCACACCCACAGACATTAATGGCGAGAAGATAGGACCCGTTTAGTGTCCGATATAAATTATCAAGTGCTAAGTGGGACCGAAAAGGTTACTATCTGGTACCGCTATCAGCGAACTTGATGCGTTACGTAACACACTTTAATGATGTAATTATATTTTAATGGATGTTACTGATGTTTTACAGATATTTCATTATGATAATGTAAATTGAAAAGTTTGGATTAAACGAGTTTGGCGGTTGATTTGACTCGAATTTTAAGTTATTTTTTTTTTGTCAATTGTTCCTTAAAACGCTACATCTATAGTTGTGTTTTATCAAAATTCTGTCATACAACTGTAAATGCACTAAAACGACTATTGTTCTAGTCGTTTTAGTACTTTTACAGTTCTTTAAATAAATATATAGAAAACGACGGAACGTGAAATGAAACTAACCAATACAGACAGAATTAGACGCGAGCAGTTAGCAACAGCGTCAAACTAAAAAAGACAAAAACTCCGTTTGTCAACATAATTAAACTACTTTTTACAGTTATTAAACCACATTATAAATGGATATATCTTTTTTATCATTATTAAGGAAATTGTCAAATATTAATTTTGTGTATAATAGTCGTTTTAACATCAAAGTATCGCATTATCGTAACTAAAAGATGCAAAGTTACAATGACATAATATAATAAATATGATAATTTTATTATAAGCACGAAATCAACTGTTAGGCAATGATGTTTTAAATACGAAAAAAAATAGCATCTAGACCTGTAATTATGTTTTATTCATACATGATACTCAGAAGTCTGTGATATTCAATTGATTAGAATATTTCAATAATAATTAAATAAACATTAATTAAAAGGATAATAAACAGATTTAATTTGAAATTAAATTAGCGCTATTACTGCGTCATTCTATAATTATAAATTCATATCGAGTAAAAAAGACGGTGAAAGCCGATTTATCATCATAATCTCTTCGATACCATCGTAATCGTAAACAATAGAGAAAGTACTGATAAATAAATATTGCTACATCGGTTATTGATTATTTTTAAGCAATTTGATAAACAATAAGCAGACAACATACAATATACAGGTACATACAAACGAGAGATATTTGTACTGGAATACTAGGGTATTACATTTAGTTACAAATCTACTAAAATCCTATCAAGTCAATGAACCACATAAATCAAACGCAAACGCACTAATATAAGACAGGAAGATAATTTATATTAGCAGCGATCAGAATACATCTCTCTAAACATAAAAAACACAATTTCATAGATAGCAGAAAACAATTTATCGGTATAACTATACCAAAATATCGTAAATGAGCGTCATTAAGCAAATTGCAGTTCTATCTCGACGAGACATCGAACATTTAGTTGTAATCAAATGAATTAGAAACGTCCTGCTATAAAAACGGCAATTGCAACCGTGCTGCCAACAAAACTGAAATAATATACCTAGTATCAATTATAACGCCGCAGCACAAAAAAAAACACAATGACATTTATCTAAAAGTCATTACGGCAAATGAGAGGAGATCTTTAGGTATCATAATAATTATAGCGATTACATGTCATGCATACATCCTAGGATCAGACCTGTCAGTTGAACTAAGAAGTTGAAACATGACAGATGGACACGTTCATACAAATTACACGAATACGAATAGGATTCATTAATATTCGAATATATTTAATACTAGTAAATCCAGTGTTTCAGCCGGGACTGGTTGTGCTTGTATCGATTAAGAACGGTTAGTTTGTATTGAATGGTATATGTAATGTCAATCAAGCGTCAATTTATTTATTAATATAATATCTCGGTTCAATTATCGATGGACAATTGACTTCCGGAATCAGCAACATTGTATAATCAAATACGTCGCTATTAGTCACGAGACTACAAAATCCTAACTCAAGAAATATAACTTGTAAACGTATACACACAACAATAAATATCCATAAATAATTAAATAACAGTCTATTATTTTTTTCCCGCCGTGTTTTGTGCACCCATCCTAAACTTTCACGTGGAAGACGATATTGTATCGATACGTGAAATGTGCTAATCATATTCTTTATTTTATCAATGTGTCGACACTAAAATGTCAATGCTCCGATGCGATTTCTTATCATACCGATATAAGATAATATGCGTTTGTCAGCAGGAGAATAGGAACTAGGAAAAATTGAAAGTAAACTGTGATGTCCTGCGTCATATGACAGTAACAGTTGTTAGCAACAAATATCACCAAAAAGGGGTGGTTTAATACTAAAGGTTATTCCGCAATGTTTAGTTGAACGCGTCTGCAGGGTATATGCGTCAAACCGCGAATAATCGTGACGCGCTCGTGATCATTAGTGTGCCTACACTGAACTAAAATTAACTTCACGGATCATGTCATGTTCATTGATTATCATTTTCCTTCCACCCAATTGTCAATGTGTCGGAAACTTATGACGCAGGTTCAAATGTGTTTAGGCAGAAACAAGAACACCAAGTAATCTATATAATGTGTGTTCTTTCTACATTTATACATAGAAACGAGCGAAGTACAAACACAGATTTATATCAATATTCTTAAATCTAAGTTAATGGTTCATCTATATGTAGATCTACTTTTTGAAACATACCGGTTAATGATGAAAAAGCTAGACGTCTAAATAACATTGTCATGACGGTATATGAAGAAAGGCAGACGCCTTGACAACAAACCGTTGCAAGCGGAAAACATGCATAACATGTGTTTGAAAGTAAAGTACCGAACAAAACATTGACATGCTCTCATAACGAAACTACAATGACTTCATTTAGAGTTAAACCTTGCCCATTTACCTAGCAACAACATAAAATCCAAATAAAAAAAATCAAATAACACAATCTGATAAAAGTAGAATAGATTTTATGATACGTTAAATAAACATTTCTATTTCCTTGAAAACTGAACGTTTTTATTGGAAACTGCGCGATCCATTCTGTGATACGCGTTATCAGTGAACAACTGATAGCGAGTGTAGGCAGGGCGGCGGTGGCGACATCTAGTCTGGCACGACGACACATGAGCGCGTCAAAGAACAACCGATAGACACCACATACTTTTTCTGCCTACACGACCGTTTATCTAATTCTGATTGACACAATCACTACGCGCGACGATAATGATCGCATCGTCCAAATATAGAAAGTAATATACTAATGGAATGTTTCGTTTGAGGTGTCACAAATTTTATTACATGTTTATTTTGAAGCAAGTGATAATTTTCTAGATGTTGCCCCTAATGTGTCGTAAAGGACGTGTCAAGTAGGATGACTTATGATGATGAGCAAACTATATACTTACAGTTAATGGCTGACCTTAAACAGTTTGTATACGCTCTTAATGAGCTTCACAAACTAAGACATCCCGTAATAACAGGACTGACATTTTGCGAGCGCATGAAGTTTCATAATTATCGACGTCTAGCCCTAGACGTACAAACACTATATCTGATGGGCCCGCCAACACACTTCTCAAGTATCATTATTATACGCTTAAGGTTTTGACGTCAATAACTAAGAAATTTCATGAGCTACGAAAATGTCAAAGACGCCATTGCTGGATGGCCCTAATTATGTACCATAAATCAAGATTATACAGTTGGCTCCCTTTCAGGCACATAAGCAAACAGTTTTACCCATGTAAGCCACCATGCTTCAACAAACAAGCCATGGATTATAGTTTGTCACTCGTGTACATCCTTACGGCTTTTCGTCAGGTTTCAATTTCATGTATGTGATGTTACCAATGTGCTGCTAGATTTATTGTTGAGATACAGTAATAGCAGCACGAATCGTCGAATACTTTGGGCAATACAGTAGAAATCACAAGATCAAATTATACTGCTTCGTGTTTTTACGCTAGTTTTTGTACGGACGAGGAGAACTTTGCGGTATCAGCGATGGCAGTAAATCCTGGGTTAAAAGTCACGACATTGCATGGAACGGCGTTGCTCAACCTTTTTCTTTCTTGGGCCGCATATACTTGACTTTTAATGTCATTATGCGGGTCGAAGATAACCTTTTTGTGGAAAGACTGTGAGTTCTGTATTTTCGAAATTGTACGAATATACCTTCAATATATTCCCCTCGCATCTTTATTTTATCTAAATATTTTTGTAACTTTAATTTAAAAATATCTTCTTGCTCAAATGTAAACTTAGACTCCACCAAATTTAGCTAAACATGTTACATTTGCCTTACCAACGTCAAAACGCGAATAACTTATTTCTTGTTCTAATATGTCTGGTGTATCTTAATATAGCAGCGGGTACAATCAAATTAATTGTACTATCTCTCACAGTCAGAAACGTTTTCAATAAGTGAGGAACCGTAATCAGATCGTATAGGGGGTACAAAGTTATTCGTTATCTTACACCACCAGGCAGGGTCGTCGCCCCTCATTAGTCTTGTATTTCAGATTAATTACGGTCTCAATTAAAATAATGCTTTTAATCATTACGCGGAGAATTTCCTTATAAACTTGGCTGGTATTGCAATGGCAATGTAGTCGCTATTTACGATAACTATATATTATGTAGAGAAGTTGGGAATAGCTACTAAGCTTGGTATTTATTGAATCTAATTGCAGGTCCAGCGTCATAGCTCGCCAGGTTGTGACGTTAAACGGTGTTGATTTTATAAGTTACGGGATAAAGGATACCTACAGGATATTTATTAACACTATAACGTCCGATTTGAATATAGCAGGTACTGAAGAATAATGTTACACGAGTATATTGCCAACAAAAGCCGTGAAACTTTGAATATAATATATAGAAGTGTTATCGTTGTATCGCAGCAGATAGCTGCAACGAACGATATGAAGGAGTTCATAATCACCGCGCTCGATAAGCAATCAGTGTGCAGCTGAACTAAGTGCTAGTGGGCGAACTACCATCACTTGCGATAATCACAAAGACGCATTGCTTTCTTACTCACATTTAAATATAAAAAGAACTGGATAATCACCTCAATCAAGAATTAACAGAACTTACCGATTGCAAACTCAACATAGTCTCCAAAAAACAGCAATAGCAGAGTTTAGCAAATAGACTAACGGTTCCGTAGTTACATATATGGGTGACCCATATATCGTCTGGCATGGCATTAATAGCTTCGTTATACATATCTACGACATAAATTACCTAAATCTTGACGCAACGAACATGGGAATGACGCGTCTTGCCATTTCCACGTCTATGAGTGGCACACATTGTTCTAAATAATAAATAACGCATTGAACTTACAAGCACGTTAACACCGTCTGTGACATTTTTAGATTGTATGTTACTGGCAATGTGTGGGATTAGATAATCTGTGTATTAGCTAATTAATTTGTAACGATTTTTAAATCTTCTAGTATAAATAGTAAATACAGAATGAGGAGTAAAAGGTTAAATTAATCTAAGGTTAAGAGGTCGTTTAATGGTAGCAAGGATGTTGAGATTAGAAAAGGGGATGAATAACGGTGAAAGTGATGATGGAAGAGTTAAAGCTGTTGAGCCGAAAATTATAAAGTAAAAACAAAATGAACGAGAATTGGTCGTGCTCTACCAAGTGTTTCTTTAATTATCAATTTTATATTAGTAGCTTTTTCATTTAATAAATTAAATTCTTCAAGCATTTCTCTCACATTTACTTTTAAATAAAACTTAAAAAAAATACCAATTTAATTCGTTCGGAAGTTATTATTTGCAAATACTCACATAACTAATCTCGAAAAAACAAAAATGTATGATTTATATTATGTAAAATTTGAACACATCCGATATTAGCCCGACATTCTGTAAATTCCCTAGGGAATGTGAAGAATTCCTAAATTAAAACACATTCGCGGCAACATACATGAAATGCGTCTTGGTGGGGATGACGTCACCGTGACCCGTATAGCTGCCAAATCCCCCGTGCATAAGGAACCCTAGCATTTGTTACGCGAAATTGAGGACGTTGATAAAATGTTCGAATAAAATCAACTTTATGTATTTCGTTTATTGTTTAATCTTAGTTTAAATGTTTTGTATCTCGTGTAGTGCTCGTAAACACGCAGCGTAATACAAATGAAAAATAAAACAAAGAGAACAAATTTAATACAGTTTTAAAGAGAGATATTAAGGTCTTTTACGGAGCAATCTCTATTTCAACGAGAAAATAAATGCGAGAGTTTAGATATTTAGATCTTTGTTTATTTAGGTCATTTGATATTTGCTACTCGATCTAGACACTAAACTGCTTAAGTTGATAAATTGCTTGTCATGTTAAGGTACACAGTATATCTATACCCTGTCAAACTAGACCCAAAGTTGGATATAGGCGACTCTATTGTGTTAAACATATCAGCATTACAAAACATGTTGATATTACCGAGACAAACTGACAGACAAAGCAAAATGATAAAACAACTTTTGATGCGGAATGCGTAGGTATCATAAATGTTTAGTCCTAAAGCTAAATTTTGCGTAGGATAGCCACATAGTTCATAGCAATCCCATACATCAAGCGAGTAGCATTCTAGCGAATGCACACAGAGGTAGCGAGTACAAAGTAAGCAGCATTATAATAATAATATCTAATAATAGTAGAGTGAAACACCAAACAATACCGAGTGGTAGTAGGAGCGTAGCGATTGACGACAAACTAGCCTTTAGAACCGGCTAGGAGTTATGCACAGGTGTTTCTGGAGGTCACTGTATCGAGAATCTTAGTCAGCTGTGGGACCTTATAGTTATGTGCACTTTGTAATTGTAACCAGTCGTAGCTTTCTATTTCTAGTGATATAAGACAAACAATTTGATGCTCGGATATTTATTTAATCTATAATGCATTGAATAGAATTAGAAAATATAACGTAAATATATTTTTTTTTATTTCTAAATTTTCTTTGGCAAAACCCTTGTTAAATCGCAAAAACTGACAACATAATTAGATTAATTTTTACCCCGAAAAACATGAAAATACAAATAAAATTGCTATATTATTTGAGTAACAGTAACAATGAGCAGCGATCGTACCGCAAATTGCGATAACTTCCAGGCAATCTAGAGATTGATAACACTCATTTACAATAAGGGTATTTCGCTAGGCACTCCATAATAATAATAACGACCGACAGAAACTAAAATGATTTATTCCTTAGCTATTTTTGATTTTCTAGAACTGTTTTTGAAGAGGGGTGTACCTTACTGTTAATTAAGCAATCTATGATGTGTCAGACATTGGTAAATTGTTCCCCAATATGGCAAAGTCGACTAGATTTTTTAGTCCACAGAAACGAGAAAGTTGCAAAATTATTTATTGATGAAAATAATAATGTGAGTTTATTTTGGTACCCTCGTGGCACTCCCACATTAGAAATTGGCAGAACAAAACTACAACGAGTCACTCATTACCGATTACCATAAAAATGGCTATCTAGATGACTTTTGCAACCAAATTATTGCTTTTCTTAGAATAGTGAATATAATTTATTTTGTTACCAGAAATAAATCATTTCTGGATTTCTGCCACTGAAATAACAACAGGAGAAAGTTGTTGCTACCGAATTAAGGTGTATCATCAACTCCATACCCATAGTCTATGTAGCTTGTTTTGCTTAAAGTATATGGAGCAATTGAATGCAGATAACAAGCCATTACAACAGCCAGCTTTGTATGTTGCGGTTCTGTGGTGCGAGAGAACATTCCCGGCCGACTAGTACCCACGGAACATGCGTACATCTGCGTCGAGATGCAACCCTTATGTTGCCACTAAGATAAACACTGCATTATTATAATCAAGGGAAATATAGAATTAGTCGTCACTACATGAGACTAAGCCATACCAATGATTGATGTATGTTTCAAAACATATTTATTTAAGTAAAATAATCTGTTTTCAATACTAGTACTAACTAAAACATAATTTGACAGAATTTTCTGCAAAAATATTAGGCAAACTTAGATATAATTCTTCGGCTAACCATATGAGTATTCAAGGAAAACCACATGTATTAAAACAGCTGATACAAAAGTTAAACAAATTTAATTATGTGACAAAACATGTTAATAAACGTTATGTTTTCCGATTCTACGGACATCGGATTACGTATGGTCAAAAATTGGTGCAGAAATTTCAGCTTTATTGTGTATCAGTTTTAGGGGTGAAATGGCGTGTTCATTGAAGAGTGGAAGATGTGCGAATCGTGTATGATCACACGTACACAAGGTGTGAGTCAGAGGCGTGACTTAGAACACGCCACCTATTAATAATCACATTTGTTGTCACAGCTTGTAGCAGATAACGCGGCGACCAACAATTATGTAAGAGTTAACCCCTCGCTGGTGACATTGGCTGTGTTAAAACCTGAAATGTTTGCACTGCGGAGTACGACGGCCAAAAAGCAAACATACGGACGTTATCTTGACAGCGCTCAAGTTAATGCACCATGCACATTTTATGAGAAATATCACAAAATATTAACCCATAATTTACAATATTCTGACATTATGTACAGTAACATGAAATGGGCTCTCATGTGTAATCTCAAAAATAAGGGTTTTATGAACTGGTTACTAAGGTACATAAAGCAGTATAAATAGCACAATGAAGTAGGTCATTTTGATTATGCCTAGAGGACACTATGGGCATTATTACAATGTTTTAACACTTTAACCAAATCATTTAATTTGGCAAGGGTCCTACGTTTGCTAAGACATAGACCGTTAAGCAAATATTTAGCAAAAAAATGTAAGATGCACGTATTAATTGGTTTGGTGCGAAGCTTTTTATATTTCAGCAGTAAAATTTTTGAAAAGTGAGTAACATTGTCAAAACAAAGCAAATGCGGTTTTATAATAATTATAAAGTAACAATCGTATCAAACATAAAATGTATAAATATTTCGTTAACCGCAATAATGCAAACGGACTAAAAGCTCGTGGTCTTTTGATCCGCGGTGCGTTTGACCATTGTGTAGTAAATTGTAAGGGTTAACAGAGAGGGAACGGTTACTATGGGGAAGGTTACCGACGGTTGACTTACGATGGGGCATTATGCAATACTGCATTTATTGCTTGACATTTTTAGTTACACACACATTCAATACTTTTTATGGAGAAAACCGTTGCATGCGTCATTCGATTGTTTAAAAACTTACATTGATGTTGATTCCTATTCCTGAACCTACGGTACTATCGAGGAGTAAAATCAATCCGCACTGACGCGGTCCATTTACACTTCTGCAGTATTGGGTCAGTTTTAACGTGTCTCGAATTTACAGTCAGCATAAATCAGTCTTAAGAAGCAATAAACTAGCAAAACTAATAGCAAGGTGTTCGTGAGATCGCCGGCAGTAGTACATTTAACTATCGCCACTCATGGAGGCTATTTCAATGCACAATATAATAATATCTAGGTTATCAGCGACGCAGTTATAATGTTATTCACAATTTATAAAATAAATGTATGGGATTAAAATGTACCCATGTAAAACTTGAAGAAATACTGGAACGTATAATGGCTTATTTTGAAATTACCATTCATACACAAAGAGATACACACTTTTGATATCGTGGAAAAAAAGGGTCAACTTTTACTTATAATTCTATACATTACATTACACATACATACATACATATCATCACGCCTGTATCCCCGAAGTGGTAGGCAGAGGTGTACCAATGTACACCCACAGTTCGCCTAAATGTTTAGGTCCCAGTAATAAGGGGCGAGTCTATTGCCACTAACCGGGCACTAATCCTAACTCCGACCTGCTACTGAGACTTTCATATAAAACCCAATAACACCTTGGTCGACTCGGGAATCGAACCCAAGACCTCTAGCATAGCAGTTGCGCTTAGCACCACTAGGCCAACGACGCAGTTATACATTACACTACAAAAATAATTCAGCCAAGAAATCTCTTGAAACTTTGATCAGTATTACTTTGTCAGTAAATCTACAGGGTTCAATATATTTGAAATATACTACGGTACTTTCCTAGAAATTCAACTCAATATTTCAATTATTAATTCCGAGAACGTTATAAATCACGTGTAAAAAGATGGCATAATTAACGAATCTCAAAGGGCGTTTCCACTAAAAGATCAATTAAACTGCGAGAACCGATTAATACCTGCGACCGCACTTATGATCTGTATAATATTTCAACGTTTTAATTAAAACTTAGGAAGAAAATCCCATTTGAAATTCAAGCTTATACACGCAATCGAATATCAAAGAGAGGATTCGCAGAACAGTTTTGTATAGCAATTAATATATTAGTTGATATTAAATAATACAAATAGATGATGTCACGTTACGTAAAACACGCAACACCATTGTGTATCGCTGAATTAACCCGAAACCGCGTCATCACGTCACTTCGAATTACGTGTGAAACGGTTTAAACGGCCGCCCTTACTCTGACGTAATTGTAAGATTGTACTCCAATTACTGTACCCCGTATGTATAAATAATTCCATCAAACAATGGCTACAGGATTGACATGGAATGGCGTTCCGATGACAAATAAAGTCAAATTTTCTTGACTCAGAGGGGGAAATCCTCATTTTCAGTTTATCTTGTATGATTATATGCGCCAGGAAGATTTATAGGTACTAAGAAATGTTATAATTAAGACTTAATAATCATGATATAATTAAGACTTAATAAATAACTTAAGAAGTATTAAAAATATGTAAAATAAAATAAAATGTTAAATGTTCCTTAATGTTTCGCAGACAACCTAAACAAAAACAGAGTAGAGCCGAAGAACACATACACTTTAACGACAGTGAAGGAAATGTGGGGTAATTTCAGTCATCACTGCATCTATTACAGACTTGTGCGAGACTTTCATGTTTCTTCCCTTTATTTGCAGATTTGAAAAAAAAACACCATTCTATGCCGGCACAACGCACACACACACACACATGCACAAAAAAAAGAAATTAAAACTAGTGTACTCACCCTTTCGTGGAATTTGCTCGAATCGTACGACCGCTCGGAGCAGAGATTGTATATTTTATAATGGTCCTTGTGCATCTTCTCTAGAAACCTGTACACCTCGTCTATGTGATTCCTGTATACTCCTTCTAACTTCTCGGCGGGGAAGCCCATTGCTATCAGCCTGTCTGTGATATCTGTACAATACTGTGTTAAGGAACTATTGAAGGAAAAAAGAGAAATACATAATGAAAATCCATTAATAATATAGTTCTTTCTGCTCGTTTTTAACTTTCGTGAAAACCTAGATTCTAGCCAAGGTCTCAATATTGAAGTACAAGTACCAATGTGACCCTTTAAATTAATGCAAATTTTATTTGTCTAGGCGTCTTAATAATCAAGCATACGCTTCAAGAATCTTGAATACAAAATGACATAAGCTTTTAATACACAATTTTCTATTCTATAGTAAGTATAGATAGAAAACACCACACAATAGAGTCTACCTAATTCGGTCAAATACAATAGAATAGTAAATATTAAAATATTTTAAACATAAGATCGATGTTGTGTGCGGCTTAACAATAGTCTGTGCGGTAAATACAATGTAAAAATCGTAATAATAATAGAACCGTGTAGGTATTATGTATATTGATGTTGTATTCGTCACCCTGTCTGAAAGGAGACAAAGAAAGTTAAGGTAACACCGGTAAATAGGTCACAATGTGCGCAAAAACTGATAACATATAACCTAAGTATGTCATTACTATACTTTATCTTGAACGATTTAAGACAAGTACAGTTTTTTTTTTAATGTATTTATCTCTAATAATATACGTATGTTAAGTTGTTTACTGTGAACACTCAATTTAAGTTAGCTCATCTAAGAAAAGCCTAACTTCTTGAAAGGCTGAAATTTCAACCAAGAAACATTTTAAGGAACACCTCCAAAAACTTCTTACTTAAACACCTCAGCAATAGATGTTTATGTACGTCGGTCGGTTAATCCTAGGACGGCCGATGCAAATAGGGGCCCGTGCCATTGACCTATTTAAAGGAATGGTTCCTTTGTTCCGCTGTTTTGAGCCAGTATATCAGTAAGTATGCAGTTAGCTATGTACTGAACCAACTGGTATACGTCAACCATTCTTCTTCGGGACAGGGGAAAAGCTGTTTATTTATTTTTTAATCAAATGGCGGGTGGGAAAGCGATTCGGATTTACATTTTTGGACACATTTCGCTTAACATTTTCCATTGCTTTGTTTTCTTAGAACTGTGTGTAATCTACGTCCGCCTGCAGGCGGTTCGTTGCGTTGAGTACTAACTACTACTAGTGGGCGAATGCCGTCTCTTTTATGTACCTGTACCTGTTAATAAGGACTTGGTGTTTCTAGTTATAGACAATCTTCTTATACTAACAAAGAATCGAGGTTCGCCACCTCAAAATCCGCTTTCCCGTCACGCGTGCGCCGTATCGGATCAGTATTCTTTCTCTATCCACGTATGTCATGTATATGTTCTAACAGTAATGCAACAGTCATTGCACTCAGCTTAACATGGACGTGTATAAAATATTTAGCATGTCAGTTATTTGCGTACATATTTAACAATGGCAGAACAAGGTTACAATATACAATGCATATGATTACTGTGCAAAGTACATAAATCTATAATTAGGTAATATGAATGTGTTTAAATCGGAATTTGAATGCGCATACGCCAGTTCAAGCAAAATTTGGTTATTTTCACTGGTTACCTAAATAAAATAAGAATATATTTCTGGGTTCTTTGTTATGCAGATCGTATAATTAATAAACAATACCTACCAAATCAAGCTTCCATTGAAAATTACAAATGTTTGAAAGTGTGCAAGTTCATTTGAAATTCACATTAAGAGTCCAAGTTATCGCAACGAAAAATGGAATTATAGAAAAACAATCAGTTCGTATAAGGAGTGTAATCTATATCCGATTGCCGAAAAGTGCAAATGCAAACGTTTTCCTCCTTTGTCTGTTGTTTTCAGTATTTTCCCTTTGTTTATGACTATCTACTTCGTGCAAACCAAGCAAGCAGTTTCGTCGGATTTTCTGTATACTACCATTGAGATAAATTTCTGGTGCAACAATGCAGAATTGGAATTGATTGTTTATTACTCTATCGTACGTTGTGATGGTAATAAAAGTTATCTATGATTATCGACGAACTAAATAAAAATAATGGCTTTTATTTATAACATAAATTACAATGCTACTACGCTTATAGATGACACTGAAACGTTAATCAATTTGAATTGCTGTTAAGCTACATTGTCTATGTCTCTATATGCGATTTAGTATGTGGGATTAGGACCCTAGATTTAGGTTAATAACCTATTATTCAGTTTAAATCGTAAATAATATAATATACTATATGTTGCAGTGATTACACTCTAAAATTATTTAATAGTGTGTTTGGAAAACCCTGGTTGTTCAGTGTGTTTTTTTGCTAAGTTACCAAAAACTAATAACGTATTGTTATAGTAATAACAGACGTGGGAATAATGTCATATTCGCAACAAACGCATAGGTAATCAGTATGGCGTCGCAAGTACAAAGAAGGGTACGCTGCATGTTCTGTAGTCCCTTAGTCGCTATTTACGAAATCGTATAGGTATACCTACGTCTTTAGTAGAAGCTGACCTATTTTTCCTGGGATACCATTCTTTCCTCCTAAAAGGCGCTACATCACAATAGCTATTTGACAAAGATCTTGTCTGTCCTGGCATTATAAAGTTAGAAATACCGGATTTTTCTTCAAACTTTTCTTAGCTTATATTAGACTTTTCGATTGTATTATGGCCTATTACAAATAGATCGATAATGACAAATCGAGAACTTGACTATCGTATGTTACGTCACTGTTCTAGTCGAATTTATTCGGCGATCGTCGGGCCGCGCTAGGCTAACGGTATCGTTACCATGGCAACGGCTGCCGAGGGCCAACGTACTATGTTAATACAATAACATACTTATACGTGCTGATCGCTCTCCAGAGACTCTTAGGCCAGCATCTGTGTAAATGCATTTACACAATGTTAGCTCTATGTTTTACTAATAATATAATTAGTTAACCCGAAACTACCTTTATCCTGTGTTTTATAGTGTCAAATTATACGGTATACCTAAAAAAATTGGTAATTAAAAGAACAATAGTACTCAAACTATTATTGGTTTTCCATCACTGGATATCCTTATACACATAACATTAGCTCTACATTTGAGTAGGTACAGCAATACATCACAAATTCAATAACCATTAGCGACAATTTTAACGACGCAATGAATTGACTACAACCACAGTTGAAACGTCAGCGTATGACGTCACACGTTACAGCCGGAAAATAGAAAGGTTTCTGATATCAAAGCCGCGGTCAAAGCTTCGGATGATTTATTATGTGCAATATGTAGTAATGGCAACCGCAAAATACATACACTACGATCGTAATTATGTCAGTAGGAGCTACAATAACCAGGTATTTAGCAGGTTACACGGTACAATAATAAAACAAAGGTTACTAACCTGTTAATACCTACTCCTTTATTTACAAAGCTCGTCAAGATTTTATTACTATAAAAAATATCATTTAAATAGTAAACGCGAAATCAATGAGTTCCTTACGCAAATATCAGAATATTTTATTATTTTAAAATATATATATTTTTATTAGTTGAGTCATGCGGCTTACATGGCCTGAATAGCAGATACATTCAGAGTAGAGACTGAATGCCAGCAATTTTTGATATTTTAAACAAATATTCTACAAAAATATTAAAATTAGTGTCCGACAATATTATTTTGTTATCATTAATTCTGTGCATTTAATGACTACGTAATACTGAACTTAATTTTTGTAATTAGACAGGATAATTAAGAAAATAATGACCTTGGCAGCTAGCTATTGCTTTATCATTTTCATAATACAGACATATATTTTTTTATATTATGTTTACACCAAAATATAATGTTACATTTTTGTTTCATAACATCTGATTGAATTGGAAACAAAACCAATCTAGACTGGAAGCTGATTCTTATAAATATCACGAGGATTAAGTTATACAACGTGTCACAGAATAAAAGTAATTCCTGAAATTAGTTGGTTCCAAAGTTACGATGACATCACAATTGAAAAGATTAGATATTGATTAAGTTTTACAAATCATTAAATATTCCATACGCATCAAGAACACAAAGGCTAACCAAAATATAAAATCTGTTGTTTGTTTAGATAAGATCAACGCAGACGTGCAAAAACATGCTTCGAGTGTAAAACAGGCCATTTACAGATCTTTTAACTGCAGCCAAAATAAAAAATTAAGAAGAAAATGCGAATATCGTGACTGAAGGCAAAGGTCATTTGAAGGAGGTGCACGCTAATTACAAAGTATGACTATATTAATGCAGAGCAAACGAAGCAAGGACTATGTGTCCTTAGCTAGTCGCTGTTGGTATGGACGATGCTAAAACACACTGAAATAACAAATGCAGATTATGTAGACATCAAGTCACAAAATCACCACTGGTATAGCATGTGCCTGCATGCTAGTCAACTAACCGTAAAGATTGCATTAAACTTAATACACTCTGTACACGATTTGTGTTAGATTTAAGACGCAACGGCTTAAAGCTTAGTCCAAGAGACGCATCTTGCTTACTTCGATCAAAGCCCCACCTTCTGGCCGTCCGATGCGGATATAAGCTTAAATCCTAACAACGACTTGGCGTGGCAAATAAGTCTGCGAAATTATGTTTCTCGAATTCTAGACGCAGGTAATTTTTGATTCAGCTACATCACGGAGGTTAGTTTTCTTCTTCAAACTGTGACTTAGATTTATAAAGTTTCGTAAGGAATGCATGAAATAACAGACTAAAACTCAAGTCACTAAAACCACCAAGAAAGTTTAACTTCTATGAATATTATTAAAATTTAGATAACAACCCGACGCGGCAAGTGGTTTCAACTTTCGACCTCGTGATCGTTCAAATGAGATCTGGGCCTTGAATGGGCGGTGAACGAGACTCCTCGAAGATACATCGACGTAAATGGATATCTGAGGAATAACTCAGAAACGGAAATGAGTAATACGAACTCACATGGATACAGAAAAATGAGAAATATTGCTCAAATTCAGTTGACGAGTGCTTTTGGGGTCACCACTTCACCGTACTTGGGGAAAATTCTGAGATGAGCAATCTTGTTCGCAGAATTTCAAAGGTATACTTTCAGGAATTAGTAGAAAATAATCAAGAGATACACACAATGACAGAGCTCCAAAAACAAGTGGGTTAGATTTTAACATCAAAATCTTTTGTTCTCGAAAATCAAAGAGCGCTCGGTAAAACGTGAACAGTTCCTCAGATTTTCATTAAAAGCGAAATAATATTAATATCGTTCCACCAGTTGTGGCTTAAAGCAAGGACTTAATAAGAATTGTAAAGTTTTCAAGACTTCTCAAAATGGATGTTCCATAATCTGCACTTAAAAAGAGGTGAAATTTATGAACCTAATAAAGTTACTTAATGTAATAAACTCCCGACTCTAATAACTTAAAAATTAGATAACCCTTACTTAGACACTAAATCACCTGCACGTGTAAACAAGCCTTTAGTGGCCGTTGAAAAACGACAAGACACCGCTAAAAACACGTAATATCAGATTACAACACTAAGATAACGCTAGGCGTAATAGTGAACGACGGTGTTAACTTATAAGCGCGCGGCGATTGCCAAACAACACTTGTTACGCGCTTAAAATATTAAGTCAACTAGCCATTTTTCACGGCTACTGTTTGCGTACGCGCCGTGTGACTATGCAACTACTCACAGGACCGATTCACTAAATAGACCTTGGGCCTAGCTTGACTTGACTACTGACATACAACCGACTCATAATATTACAGATCAAAATAATGATTATTGATTTTGTAAAATCGATTATTAGTGAAACTTGAAACTGTTTCAAATTATGCTACGAAGGACAAAGAATGGCATATAATAATTGTAAATGAAAAGCAAAATTTTGCCAGAAATTTCGAGGTTTATTGCGAATTGCATAGTCAAGTATTGTTCATGTGCAAACGATAATACTCGTTTTATAGTAGTTAAGTCTCCTAAAGACATAAATTATCTAGTAATGATACTGGGGCAAATCTAATACTAATGCACTTAAATAATAACGGTCTAAAGAATATGCTGGCTTAAATTCTGAATGTGCGAGAAGGTTACAACAAGGGGTTTAAAGAGAACTTCGTACAAAGAACTGACTTGCAGTTTTTTGTTATGTTTCCAGATTCCGCTTAAAACGTAATTTTGAGGGTGTGGCCATTAGGCACGGCGCGTCATCGCGGTATCAAGGACGGAGTGCCGCGCTCGCCCATAGCTTCCGCGCTGGCTTTCCAACAAACAGCAATTGAACACTACACAGCGTTATTTACACCACTATAATATAATGAACAAAGATGTTCAAGTACAAAAAACGCAGGTTAAAGAAATAGGACTTATGACTATTTCTGATCTAGACACGCTAACGTAATGCAATTTCGAACCAAAAAACGCAAATGATTTATTTGATAGCAAATTACGCAGGTGGACATGCCAAAGGCGGAGTAAAGGATGTAATTATAATTTTTGTTACTAAACATACCTCGCCTTAAGTTGAAATGATGCTATGCACGTCAAATAAATAAAACAGAAACAGCCAACAGTTGAATAAATTGCCGTAATAATATACACTGATAGCAATAATTGCATACATTGTTACAGTCACTGAAGATGGTGGTCATTATGAAAAAAGGAATATTCAAAATATAAAAAAAAAACAAACACGACGAGTGAAAACGAACGAAGCGATATGGTCGACGAATAAAAAAACGAGAATCATTTACGTAATTGCTTGTTGCTATGGCAGTGTACGGCACAAATGAGTTCATACATTTGATCTAACGCAGCGTACTGCGAACATTCGTATAGAATACGTGCATAACATGTACACACATACTCGAGTTTTACAATAAATTCACCTTTTCGAATGAGCTTCTACTATTGAACCGGCTTAGGGAGCAATAACCTAAAGAAATCCAATTACACAAAGGAGCTCAACGCTGACACATGTGAAAAAAGATTATCAACCATTTGCAGACTGAATTATACATGCAAGTAACCATAGCGTGCATATGAATCACCCCAGGTGACCTACATATGGACAGCTTAATAAGTGTTAAATAATGCGATTGAAGACGTTCGGTCGCTTGTCAAATGCGGATATTTCGATCGATTGTTTGACCGCAACGTAATTAACTAACATACTGATACGATTACATTAAACAAAATAGTAATATGTTAATTTGCTGTCAAATTATACATTTCGTGTTCTCGGTTCAGTAATAAACGGTGTATGGTACATTTAGATAAGCACAAGTCTTACATGTAAAAAATACGTAAAGTGTACTTAAATGTAGGGCTACGCCACGTCTCCGTTGATTAAATATATATGAACATTTTTTTTCTAAATAATATGGCGATGACAAAAAGTTTCGGAAAATTCGTCAAGAAAGTTGGACAAAGGGAAATTAAATATCTTTAGAACCTACAAAATCGCAACTTTGTAAATAAGTATTGAAATTTTATTTATGCTGAAATACAGGTACATATGCAATATGATATCTATGCAAACACGTCATCTTACGTATAAAAATATATTTTCGCTATTCGTAGTGACAAAAAACGCAAACATTTGGATCCAGCTTTAAAGTAATCGCGCATCGTAAAACTCAATCATTCTAACAGGAAAACGAAACCCAAAAGTTAAGATGATACTTTAATTAAGTCATTATTATGACACCGGGGTGTCGTTTTATAATTATAATAACTTAATTGGGGTGAGAATTCACCATTTAAATTATTAATGAGGTTTTTTGTGTATGTTGATTCCAAATTAAGTTGTATTTGATAATGAAGTACTGTAGTAAATTTTAATAAGTCCCTAATAATTTAAAAATATGTACATAAACCAAACTGTAAGGTTTAAAAAAATACAAAAAATGTAGGTTTTTCAGACGTTGATGATTCCATAGTAGACTGCTAGGGGAAGCCATATTTCGTAATAAAGCATTAATGAATGCTAATAATTGGTTATGATTTCTGTACAGTAAAATTTAATTGATCACGCAAATTAGCGTTTAGGTTAAGGCGTTCAAATTCTGACATATTCTTGAAATTAAATCAGACCATAGTTTTGATTCTATTCTTTGAATAGAGATTCCATAATTTATATTTTCTAGTTCTAAGCTACAGCAACTTTGTGTAGCTGATTTCATGGGCTTAAATAAAATTAGAAGGAAAATAGAAGACTCCGAACAAATAAGTCCGAAAATCAAAGAGAACTAGTTAGTTCGATATTCTGGGTAACCTTCCGGTCGATTTCATCAACAATGTAATCCATTATGGAACCGGCGAGTTTAGCCGATATTCGACAACCAAACTAGATTACCTATCCTGTGCAACTTCTGTCATTTATTCAACTTTTTTTGTCCGTTGCTAAGCAAGTTTTTTTATCGAGGCATCTCTGCAATATAAGTAGGTGGTAAATCTATTGGAGCCTTGTTGCTAGGTTGCAAATCTGCATTT
Organism: Autographa gamma; assembly: GCA_905146925.1. NCBI lineage: Eukaryota > Metazoa > Arthropoda > Insecta > Lepidoptera > Noctuidae > Autographa > Autographa gamma. Next base: position 9,950,899 of record LR989866.1, on the reverse strand, counting down.
AGAATACTGTTCGGTTACATTTAGCTCGGCACGATGAATTTTAATGATTTAGGCTGATTTAACCTTTGACTCGCAATCACCTCGATTCTTGACTTCAATTACGTAAATTAGTACACGATCCCTGTTGAGTAGATAATCTCGTTAAAGCACTTATCGTCATAACATGTGCTTGTTATACAGATTATTATTAATCATCAGGTTTCTACGTCCGGAGGTAAATTATGTATTTTGCTAAGGAAAACGTGGCAATATTGTCAAACAGACATCCCTATTTATTGGTATTGTTTGACTATGCCTACTACAATAAGATAAATTACCTCAATAAAAGGAATTAACTAGAATAATTCTGTAGCGATATTGTGTTAATTTATTTGACAAGTAATTAAATTTGTAAACTTTCTGATAAGATTTATAGTTATTTCTTGTGTATAATTTCGTAAGATAGGTATATGATATTAACGCTTAGTATTTTAAGTTTTACATACAATCTTGTAGGTTAACGATTATCAAAATTTATGGGTATTTAGCGTACCTTTTCAAATAAGATAAGGCTGTTCGTAGTAAGACATGTGCCTATAAAAAAATCTTGTAATTTGTAACCATCGTTACCTTTAAGTAATATTTGGAGGCCATGGGAACTCTATGCGTGACGACGTTATCTATTCACATAAAATTGTAACAAATTGTATGTAGATGTTTTTTTTTTCTATTACATAATTGCGACTACGAACGGTACGAGTTAAAATTAATAATTGTACTTAATTAGACTCAAGTATTAGAATACCTACTTATTTATAGCATTATTATTGAAGTTTTATTTAATATAGGTAATATTGGAATATTGATGTGCCACAATAAATGCTACACTAACAAGGCGCTAACGTATAGGAAATATAACACAACCATAGTTTATACAATAAATTGACTCAAATCAAACCCCATACCGTAAAAGTTGAATCTTTACGCACACCGACTTCAATTAGGTAGTTAAGTGAAAAAATTTATACCGAAACTTGACATAGGAAAGAAAATACAAGACGTGCTTAGACAAAAGGAAAAAAAAGCAACTAAATAATTGGCACGCAATCTCCACGGACAATCAAATTCATCTACCTAATTTTGTTTCAAAATCACGTTCTTTCAAAAAAAAAAGCTTACTCCGGCCAGTCTACAGCCTAAAAGTTAATTAAATACCCGGCAAGTTAGTATTTCATGCATGAAATAGGGTTCTGAATTTATATTTTGGTCGATTACAAGAAAAAAGACTTTACAACTGCTCGGGACGATCTGAATTAATTTCTTGTTAAAACGTTTTCATTTTACTTTAATATTCAACCTACCTATAGCGTAACAATTCAGGTCTTAAGTTCTATACAATACTAAGGCCACATTTAGATAGGTAGAATTTTAAAACACGTTTGTAAAGACACTGTGACAGGCAGACTGACATGCGAAGAATGTTTATGCTGTCCGTCTTCAAAGAAATTAAAAAAAATAATTGTTTCACTACGGAACTCTAAAAAGTGGATCAGCGCCCAGTTATGTAAATGAGGCATTGTTGCTATGCACGTTAAACTCGTAATATAATTTCACTGCCACATCTTTTAACTGGCGACCTTGAGTTTCACAAGTTAAACAATGTATTCTATGGAAACGTTCCGGAAGAATTGCATTTTTTTACACTTACTGTGAGAAAAAACGAATAAATTAACCTTGCTGGTTTGTTTGAAGAGCTTTTGTGTCTAACAAAACTTTTGTAATGATCAAATCTTCATTCGATTATTAGTGTTCGAATAGGACATCATCAAGTAAAAATATTGATATAAATTCGGATTTAAACGAAAATATATTAGATAAAGTAGAAAATACCAATAGTAACTGTTTTAAGGGCCCTAAATTTCAATCCCCAATCTCTTCTCGGGGGAGTCATAAAACGCAACTTTTCTATGGTGCCTACGTAATGACGTTTAATGATAATAGAAATCAATATAAAACACGTACACTTCAATACTTTTAACGTATCAGTCTTTTACACTACGATTTCCTAATGCGATATGTGTATAATAGCAGTCTAGAATTTGACTTGTCCTTTGCTAAACATATATAAATTGGTTCCATTATTTAAATTATCTCGTCTACTTTCAGTTCTATAACGAGGTTGTTTTATTCGTGCATCTTTTGTAGACCACGTTAACATGTGTAGGTTATAAAGAACAGTTATAATTAGTTGTATGGGCCTATTCACCAAACTGGACTCAATTGCTAGCGCCGTGCCTAAACGAGAATTATATTTAAAAACTAAAAGCTGAATACGGAAAACATACGAAGCTATTTTTGGATTATACATGGTTCTTTTGCTTTGGTATTGTAATAAACCAGAGTTTTGTGCAAATGGTTTGTGCGAACGAAGAATTCCTACGTTTACTACATAAATAATCACTTTAATTTGTACTCATTTTATGTTAAGAATATTGAATGGGAATTATGGGTTGATATTAGTAATATAAATTGTAGTAATAAAAGGTTAAATGTTCATTGGCAACAAAATGAATTCCTACCAAGATATCATTTGCCTAGTGACGAATAATATCAAAATCAGTTTCACCTTATTGAGTAACCGACGCCATAAGCAGTTCAGTAATGACTTGCCATCAGTGGTAACGTACTTACGAGTTTATATTTTTAAGTACTTAACCAATTCCAAATTATACGACCCACTTGGCATTGCACTCTTTATTGCACTTTACATTTAATTGTTTTATAAAGACATCGTTTCAATTAGTTTGAGCCTGCTCCGAAAACGTGATTCCAGAAAAAGCCAAAATGAGCAGTTGTACGGCGTAAAAAAAAATGCGAATATGATAACTTTTAAACTATCGCGCTGCATGTTTATATTAATATTATAGAACGGGAATTAGCGCGAACATGCATAAATACCTTTAGGGCTTGACGTTTCGACCAGGTTACACCGGCCGTGGTCGCAAGCTGACTGACTAACGTCAAGCCCTAAAGGTATTTATGCATGTTCGCGCTAATTCCCGTTCTATAATATTAATATAAAATGCGAATATGATCTTTCATTAGGACTTACTCAGATTCGAGAAATACTGAATATTGGAATTCGTTTTATCAGTAAACATTTGATGTACAGACAGACACATCATTATGGTTTTATTACATGTTAACGTTTTTAGATCTTGAGTGCGAATGATACCGAATGTATGTTTATGTCTCGCGTACGTCGACCAAATGGATTAACTTTGAATATCATACAGTATCGCAGGCCAATTTTAGTGCATCAAATCACGTGCAATATTGTTTTTACGACGTGCTATTACTTATAATGTCAAGTACGAAACGCTGTTGAAACAATCGAGCGGTTAAAAACCTTTTTTTTATTGTTAACAACCATTGTTAATAATGCAGACCTTTGTTGTATGCTAACGCTTCGGGATTAGATAGTTACATTGATTTTTTACAATTGCATATTATAAGTCAATGACCCCGCCAGACGTACGGCACAGACTTTTTTGTAATTTTAATATCTGTCTCGGTGACCATTAATGTCTTTGTATAATTATGAAAGCTGAATATTTTAATTTACATCATTACTCACGACGAGTATGACTTTGTTGTCTCTTTATGCTATTATCTTAAGACATTTTTATTTAAGCTTTTTAATTATTCATTTACGACGACCGAACTTGTTAAGCTAAAAATATTCGAATTTCAGCAGTAAAGTTAACGGTAAAGTGTTGTAGTATAAATGCAGCTTATTATATTAAATTGTAAACAAGGATGCGCACATCATAGTTAGTAATATTCTTTTATTAACAGTTTAAGAGTACAATCTGACGATATACAAGATAAATTGAGTAAATAAATCGTTGAAATGTTCGTCTTCAGGCCACGTTTAGCCACATCAATTACATACAATGTAATGTAACGTCGTAAGAAACACTGCCATACGTCGTCACATTATGCAGATATCTGTGAACGTAATTGGTAATTATGAAGGCAAGTAGCCACATGCAAAGCACAATTGATAATAAATCAATAGTAGGTGTTTATAGAGAAGTAAGCACGGATAGCGTTATCGCAATCTATAAGTAGACTTATCGCTAACATTATAAGAGCTTTTTTATATCGTGCTATTTATTAATGTGCATGCAATAACAGCGGAGGTAAACTATTTGCGTTTAACAATTATTTAATTATTGTTAGAACTATTTACAAATAATTAACCCTTTTTATTGCACACAAACACGTGATGTTTTTTCTGAATACGTATATTGCAAAGCTATCTGAAAAACGCTTAGGCCTCTTGATTCTCATAGATTTACGCTACACATAATAGTTACGGTTTAATTATATTACGTGAACAGAATCTTCTAATTCGCTTTATATAGCATAGCATCACGCTACAGTTGTAGCACTAACCGAATTTATATAAAGTCCCAGCAGAAAGCGAAACTACGATCAATGCAACACGTGTTCGTTCTTTCTTAAAACTTAGCTATGAAATCAGTCATAATTCCTAACATAAAACACTTGTTTCAGATGTAATATAGCTAAATTAGCGAGCGGTTACTTAGTTAGTGTTTTGTTGTAATTTAATTTTAATTGTAGATAATTATAATTATGTGTTCAGCCTTGGTTTCACTACTTCACATTTAGGATTCCTTGATGCCTTTTATAGGGTTATCCTAATGAGGATATAATCCGGCCATGACTTATATTTTTAACTATCTTTATATACCTACTACAATTGTAAAACAAGGTACATATTATAAGTCATTTACGTAATAAAATCGAAAAAGCAATACTGATCTAATGCATAACTTTAGTTTCAGTCGTAGCATCAGTACAAACAAAATCATATTATTCGCAATAAAAAAAACTATGTCCAAAAGTAAATTAAAATGTAAGCTTTCGTTCAATGTTTTAAATGTACAAGCATTTCACGCAGAACCCACATTATTATGAGCATAGATGCTTGTCAAGTTTTTTTATAAAGCTCAGCTCACAAGGTAACTTCTAAATTAAGAACGGTTTAATGATACCTTTTGGAATCAATTGAGTATTATGCCGTTGCCAAGCGAAGTGGTGGCCGAAGGTCATTTATGAAGTCGCTATAACTCTGCGGTTCGAGATTTTTTATTAAATATTATGGCTCTTTCTCTCCAAAGTATTAGCGTGCATACATTAAAGATGATTTGTGTTAGGTATAAAGTATGATATACGCGTATATTTATATTACGAGAGATTTTGGTCTTAAGTAAAGCTAGTAGCTTAGTGTGTCGTGGATATAATGCCTTAAAATTAATTTATGTGAAAATAATTTATTCAAGTTTTATTGGATAAAAGTAGAGTTTAAAATCAAGTTATTTTTTACCGTTTTACTTCGTTTGCAAGCTTGAAAACTTTACCAGAATTATTTGATTTTCTTGGCTGTTCAACAAGAAGCCGATACCTATAATTTTCGTCATTTCTGTTGCGATACGATAACCTTCTTCCTATGATAAAGTTAAAGACCAAACATTATAGTAGATATCAAAGAAAGTTTATTGCTATCGTGAATGAATATCTAGTGTCAGTGCCAAGTCCGGTGGCGAGCAAATATTAAGGAAGAGGAAGAAATGTTCGCGAGAATATGGCGCCTGGATAGACAGACATCAAGCGTTTAACATTGGCAGACGCTAACGGATATCTTTGACGATGTATCTTAGAGTACATATGCAAACCACGATATTAAAACGATGTTCTAAGGATGAATTTAATATTTGTTTAGTTATTTTGATAATCATTGTAGCACTTTGAAATATCAAGTCGTCACGTTGATCGGAAGAGATCGATGATTTTCTATAGTGAATGGAACACAATAGTTGAGAAAAAGGATAAGAATACTTGATTTGAACATTGGGTTGTATTGCCCTACGACTACGAGATACATACAGCTACATTCAGAAGCTGTGTTTTAATCTGCAGTGGGATTACCATTTATTATAGATGAAGTACCAACGTACCTACCTAATGAAAACTTGTATTAATCTTTTACAACCACTTAACTACGAATTCTGGTTATACATTTCCTTCAGGGTCTTATCCAAGCTTTAAAATGATTACATTTTGATTACTTATCATTATTTTGATAGCTTACAATGCCGAGACGAAAACAACTCTTTCAAAGTTCTCCCAGTTTTCGAAATAAAGCGGAGAAAACTTTATGAAGTATGAATGCGTAAAATATATATTAAAGATTCACAAACAAGATTTATGGTTGTTTTCCTATAAAATATAGTCTTCTATATTTTAATAATGCAGTCTAATGGCGTAAGTTGAAATGTAAGAGCTTTGAACAAAGGATTGTAGGTAAAATATTACCAAAAGACAAAGTACAGCGAAGTGGGTATTGATTTGAGTAAACGGAAGAGATAGAATCTTTTCTATACAGAATATATAACTAGTTTATTATTCCATTACAGATGATTAAATCGGAAATACCAACGATAGGTGAAAAAGAAAAAGGCGTTTCTTTGGCTTTTCCAATGTTAAACTAAGACAATGATTGATTAAGAATCTGGTCCATAATCAAAGCTTTTCGAGCCCACATAGAGAAGACATAATAAAATAGCGAAAAATATTCTACGGTAAGAACGGCTAAGGCGCCTAGAAGCGAGTTATCACATGGGGTATTCGACAGTTTTCGATCTTGCTGTTCTAAGCTAATGTCATCGTTCTTCGCACAGGTGATTTTGTGGGGAAACCTGATTCTATCTACGAAATCTAGTTGCCTTTCCGCAGCTACGGGACAATTTGCGTAAGTCCAGCTCATAAATGATCTCTACATTTTAGCTATGGGTTCAGACTGTTCAGAGTAGCCAAATAACACTTGTGCTAGCAACATTATAGTAGCGTCAGGAAGTGATTTAAGAACAGAGGTGTACCCTCTTTGGGTCAGCTCATGGTCAACATATTAAAGAGTAACACATACCCTGAAACAATGGTGAACCTGGTCACAACAGGACTAAACAATAGTTTAGTTGCAGAATGGACTATTAAATAGATATAATACCTAGCAAACAAGTACAAACCTCAATATTTTGAAACTAAGAATTAAACTCTTATCTTGTTCAAGATACGCAGAATATACTTTATTATGCATACTAGACATAAAACTTGTAATTTTATAAATTATTTAAATTGATATTTATAATTTATTCATTTATTTTACTATTTAAATGTCTTTACATTTTTATTCTTAATATAATAAATCTTTGTTTTATTAACTCTACCCTGAAAATACTTTTAAAGACATTAGAAATTTCATTATGTCTTTTAAAATCAGTGTTTAGTTTATATTGGTGGTTGCTTCAAATTAATTAACACTTGACTGAAGGATGGTTGTATACATACTTGCAGTACATATGAATTCAAGTAGTTTGTACAGTAGGTATAATATTTAAAGAACTTTGATTGAAAGGCTCTACAACCCTAAAAATACAATCCTCTTGTTCAGCAAAGACATGCTGCTGAATCACTACTACATTTTACAAGGCACTATAGAACTAAATGTTTTAAATATATCAATGATTTTAAATAGGCTTTGAAATCGGTATAAATTGAAAAGTTTCAAAAATTGGGGAAATAATGAAATATCATTTGTATTATTAAATAGATTGCTTTAGTTATCCATCCTAGGGTTACTTGAAAATCTCATATTACGGTCAATTGGACAAAATCAAACAACAATCCACGAAGTGTGCAATAATCTGATCTAACTTGTTGAATAGACTAAACCCCTGTGCTAAAAATAATTGATAGGATTTCTAAAGTATGAAAACCATATATAAAATCATACCAACATATGTCTATGTACCAAAGACATCACAACACCTTTAGCTTCTAACTGTACAAACCAGAATAATTAAGACATTTATCTTTATTGAGAAGTACATAACAATAAATAACCCAAGCCTAATCACTTTTTAGCATTACAAATTTATAAAAGCAGGCAATGTGTATTGGCATAATAAAAAAAATGCAATCACACTGATAGTATGCCTGATATGTAACCTATTTTAGCTACAGAAGTGGGTGAATGACCTCACTGAACATTGATATTAGCAGAAGTTATATGAAAACTAAATTATTATGCTTGATTAAAACTGAAGTAAGGCTAATGCAATGTTGTGTTAGCTGTCCCCGCATTTAACAGTTCAATAGCATTTTTTTTTAAGTTTAATGACAGTTGTATTGTAATTTTAGTGCCATTATTGATTAAATAATGAGATCATACAATTATTTATTTAAAACAATAAAATTTTAATGCTTGTACTGTAAGATTATACTATTAGGATGTATCTACATCTATACAATGATAATGTTAAAACTTCATACCTAATCACATTGCTTTATGATTTTACCTTTATTTGTATTCTATAAGGGTTGACATACTATCTACAAAATACATGTTATAATATTCATACCCTAATTCTAATGCAATTAAATTTGTTTTCATTGACTGAAAACATCAGGTACAGATATACCTGTAAAAAGAATTGCTAAATAGAATATTTGTGTGACTAATATTTGAAATAATTTGTAAAGACAATGCCAAAAAGCCATGTAGAGGTTGAGATAGGCAATAGTCCTCATAGTAGATATACTTTCAAATTGACAAACAAAAGCGCTGACCACTTTAATACTTGTTAACGCTAGTGCACAGCTAGTTAGCAACCAAAATACCTACTTTTGACATATCTATGCAATTACCAAGGTGAACAATATACATTAATGATGATGATTTTATAATAATACACCTATCTGATAACTATTATACGACATGATAATAGACTACCCCTAATCAAATCTTGATTATGTATGTTATATCATTTTTGTACTGAAATTGGGCTCTGACAAACACTACTCTAGTTATAGAGCACTTCACTGTCATTTTTAGTATCAATACAACTATATTTACATAAAAGTATTGAGAGTTAGTAACTTTTTTCAACAGGTACAAACCGGCCAACTAAATTTGTGAAATAAATAGCTTAATCAAGCAACAGTTAGGATATTTTCATATAAAATATTATCAGATGATCACTCTATATTACAATTCTTTACACTTAACACTACTTTACAATGATAATAAGATAGTTTCTATGTACACAGACATAATAGGCATGTACTATAAGCCTATATATACAAAGTTATAGGTTATATATCTTGTTGCCATGCCAGATTTCATTGCTCTCTAGCTAGATAATTGTTGTGTTGCAAACGAAAATTTACTTGTGGTTGCAATTGCTATCTCATTTCTGATATATTTCAGCAATTATATCACAAATTTGTTTCTTTATTAAAGAGTAAAACGAGCGTTTCGTGCGTACGTACTTACAAGGGACCTTGTAACCCTAATAAGACCTGTCAGATGACATTTTTGGACATTCATGATACTTAATTTTGTTTCAAATAGGCTTACAATGATGTTCCTAAAGTGTAAGACCTGGATATCTAGAGTCATGTTCAGCTCAGTTCTATGAATGTAGTTTATAGGTTATAAATTGAGTGCCCTTGACAAAACTAAAAGGATGGTCAAGCTAGGTTATCACGCTAATTCCAAGGTGATTTTACGAGAATAAACGATACCGTAGTAGGTACATGTGTGTAATAAAATCTCAAGGCCGGGAGCACGGGTTTGATCACATAAAGGACTCACCGACACACAACATTGATCTCGAGCCGCGAGAACGGATCGCGGCGCACGGCAACAACACTAACGCACATAAAAGGATACAAGCTAAGTCCAGGTTGAATCCGTCCTGGATGTAGCGCTTCCTGCGCCGGCTAACAATGCCCTTGAGAGGGTTTGTCATCTTGATGTTGGACATGGAGTTGGCCATGGCTCTCAGTCGGTTCACGCGCCGCGGCAGCAACTCTGCCGCTGCAGTGCCCTTAGCGGGCCCGCCCGCTCCCGGCACCGACCGCTTCTCTGGTGCCTTTCGCTCGCGGCGCCGGCAGCTCACGCAAATACCCATAAAATAACCTCCGCCGCGCAGAACGTGCCCCGCTCATCGGGCCGGCGGCGGAGCGCGAGCGGCCTGACACCGGAGGCCGCGACCGGCGCTCAGCTCGCGCCCGCCATGCCTCGCGCTGCACGCGCCTCGCCTCGCTGCCTTGCCTCCAGCCGAGCCTCAGCTCCGACCAGCACCAAGCACTTCCACACCGCACCGCCAGACCGAAAGCACCGAACACTAACTAAATACACTATAGCATAGCTCCACGCCCGGCACCGAACGCGTTCAAATCTCGCTTCACGAGCGATGAAAAAATTATCTCGCGCGAATGGCGTCCATCCTGCGTTTGCACTAGTACACGGCCGAAGAGAAACAGTTGCACAAGAAAGAAAGATGGTTATGATGGCCGAAAGTGCGTACTGCGTGTCTCTTTTCCACTAGCGCAGTGCGCGCTTGTTAGATAAAGATAAAACACAACCTTAATTTCTAGTGGTGGCTAGCTAGCTCTCTTTGTTCATTTATGTGTTCGATAAGTTCGCAAGGTGGCGCTATGAGCACACATGTTACCGCCAGATTTCAAATAATAACATCTTATCATATAGATTAAATAAGACCTTGAATTATATAGTTTTACTAAATACTAATACATTGTGTTTCGTATCAATATTTCTAAATTATACAGAAATACTAAGCACAATTAGTATATCTTCTTCCAAAGACTCAGAACCTGTCGAGTTACTGGTACTGCCCATAGATGGCAGTGTTTTTGTATTTGCATAGAGTAGAATCATAGAGCGAGCGCTAGTTTTCAAAAGTTTGAATCACAAGTTGGCCCAGTAGATTAATTCTCACTCTCAGGCCTAAGCCCTCTCAGGTTATTATATTATTAAAATATAGCTTATATGTTTCTATAATAATTAAAATAACTTTATTTATGAATATTCGCGATTCTTAATAAGAACAAACGGACATATTTTGATTAAATGCATAACTAGCTTATAATATAAAAGCATAGTTAATTCGTAAATAAAATGACCCTGTAATAACTATTAATCATGGTGTAATATAAGCACAGTCATTGTCCTTGCATTTGTGATTTAAAGGAAAACGCGTACTTAAGCAGACAACGTAGACGACAAGTGTTCAATAGAAAAAAGCTGTATTTCTAAGAACGTGATATTGAATGCAACACGAGGTATAATAAATTATTGTGGCTAGTGTTACTAATTTACATAAGTATTTATTCAATGTGCAGCTATACAAATAATATAAGACAATCCTCGCCTACTTAGCTATGTACTTATTTTGTGATTTCATGACAGTTTTGGCGACAATAATAATATCCACGTTTAATGACGCACTGATCATTAAGGTAACGTGTTGTGGCCCACTTTGCTAATTGTTATATTACTTAAAATCCTTACCTATCAGGTATTATTAGAATAGTTCTCTCTATAATAATTTAAAGTTTGTGGCCAAAATAATATTTTATATCCAATCTTAATTACATGCTACACTATAAAATATTGTGTTTTACATCACGCATCACGGCTCAGCAGTTTTAAGTATCCCCATTTAGATGGACAGATGCATGGATAAAATGTTTTGCCAATTGGGTGTCCAGCTTCCGTTAAAACGCATGTTTATTTATAGTATTATTATTTTTTGTCAGTCAGTGTATAGCTTTTGGGAATCTCACGACACGTAAATCTTTGTAGCAGGTAACTCCGTGACGCAATGGAACCAATGTTAGTTTAGGATGTACCTATTTCTTGGAAGATAAACACAAGTCGAGGAATCTTGGTCCTATTATAAAAGGGTTTCACGGAACCTTACTGAGATTGAGAACATTGACGGATTACCTAATTTTAAATATTTATTATTACATTATCTACACCCACATAATAATATCAGTATGAATTTACAGTATCTATTATGGTGGCATAGATAATTGGTTGCGAGTAGACAGCTTGTTGCCACCCGGCCAGCGCACACGCAGCGCACGATGCTTATAGGGCTGGCACACGTTCGCGGACTCATTGTCATACAAATGGAGGACCCTGATAACTTTTTGACAGCTATAATACACAACACCTGGTGAATTATAATGATATCGGCGTCTATTTACGATTTTGAGTTATTGTGGTTTCGGTGTTCGTGAGCATTTTAATAATGAAGGATTAAAGATAGGCAAGCGATATCAAACTTTGTTACATAATTATTTTTACGTACAGATACTATGCACTTTTATATAAAATACAAAGGCTAATTATGCAATGCTATAAAACAATTAACTTAAAACGAGACTCATTTCGTAATTCATAGAGTGAAGTACAAGTACAGGGGCCCAAGTCTGCTATTTACACTCGGTTCAATGTCTTCATAGTGGCGTGCCAGCAGAGCCATTTTCGGAGTATGCATTTTCGAGTGTAAATAGCAGACTTGGGCCCCAGTTGTATTTATCCTATACTTACCATGTAGTGTGTCTACACGGTAGGTATATTATAGGTACTCAAAATAAACAATCTTGCAAGATCTCTACAAAATTTTACGGAAACGAAATTATCACATTTGCACATGAAGAATCATCCATAATTCATTTTACATGTATTTATTATGTTACAACCCTAAATATAGTTAGTATTTATCAGATTCTAAGAACAACCATTGATGACTATGCATTTAGAAATAAAGATTTCATATCTCCTTCTTCAGTTTAGTTTGATGATCGTTTTTATTTACGTCAAAAACGCATCAGATAGCTAATATGAAGGACGTATTTTGTAGCGTGCGTATTTAGAAAGTTAATGATGTTTTTGAAAATACACCCTTCTTATTGTATATTTAATTAATGTCAATTGGTGTAAAAAAAGAGTTTTCTCTCAAATGCGGAACTGCTGCAGGGTAGAGTTGTAGAGCCTAGATAGAACTTATTAGTGTTTTTGATACCTTCCTCTTTTACATTTACATAACATTACAATACACATATTACATAGCTACTTGCATAAATGTTTATAGTTTCTATATGTAATTGAGTAAAATCTTTGATGCACCATGAAACACCCTTGATTTCGCTAACTCCTTTTTCCCAGTTAAAGCTTCGTTTGTACAGGATTAAGAAAATTAAAGAAACGAGTCTCTAAAGTGAAATGTACTTAAGAAACCAAATAGAGAAATGCAACCGTTACACGATGCAGTAGTAGCAAATGGAACACAAAATTCAAGGCACGCTTACTCTTATTCACTTTTTAACTAAATCTAGTCAACAAGTTTACCTAATAAATAGATAATTAACAATTCAGACAGCCCTAGGACACATGGGTCACACCTTGTCGATTTCGATGTGCAGATATAATATAGCCGGTGACAGATGATTCATATGCCTAAGCAATTAATAACGACCTTGTGAGTAACCGAGTGGAATAATTCATCATCCGGCGTTATATACCTATAGTAAGTGCTTACACATCACGCCAGAATCCCCGAAGAGGTAGGCAGAACGCAGAAGACCTTTATGGAAAGTCATCACATTGAGCGTCGAAACTTACCGTATCTAAACTTCAAGCCCATTGTTTACAAGTATGCCGCGTTTGCTTATCCGATTGCTTTTCTTCACCTATGTGAGCTGTTATTCAAATTCAATTAAACATTACTTTAGTCTTTTTGAGCATAACCTGCTTATGGTCTGAGCGACGTAGAGAAGCATCAATCGCCGTCGTTCGAGTAGAGTCTACTTTGCATTTACTTTTCGCCATTATCAGTCCTACCCAACTACTATATCAAAAATTAATTAATCAGTGATGTCTTTGATTAAATTTGTGAGATAATAACGGATTGCAACTTCTAGGCATACGAATTTGCACTGCTTAATTACTAAGTCCTACGTCAATACCGCAGCATAATGTACTTACCTAAAGGGAGATGAAATTAACATAACATAACATATCATCACGCCTGTATCCCCGAAGGGTTAGGCAGAGGTGTAGCAATGTACACCCACAGTTCGCCGATATGTTTTAGGTCCCATGTAATGGGGCGAGCCTATTTCCAATTTGCCACTAATCGGGCACAGATCCAAACTCCGACCTGCTACTGAGAAATTAATATAAAAACCCAATAACACCTTAGTCGACTCGGCATCGAACCCAAGACCTCTAGCGTAGCAGTCGCGCTTAGCGACACTAGGCCAACGAGGCAGTTTAGCATGAAATGAAGAAGAAAAGATTAAACAATTTACTTCGTAGTTTATATTGGTAATTGTTCGCAATATTTCCAAGGTAATTTAAAAGTGTTTTGTTATACATTATTAAATGAGAGAAGCGTGTCAACCTGTGTCCTGCATCTTACACGTGTTGTATTTTCCTTTGTGCCATAATTATAATGTAGCTATACATTTTACGTTGCATATTCTTTGGTCGATGCCGCTTTACCTACCTACTGTGTTCTCGTAGTAAGTATCTATCGATTGTAGTGAGAATACCAGATGTCTTTACAACAATTAAATTCAAATCGGTATTTATGGTTGCAGGTTTTGTTTTTACAATAAGGCAAGATTTTTGCTTCATTATTTTTCTTCATCTAATCTTTCGAACAGATTATCTTATTTTTTAACTGTGTTGGCGCTGCTGCTGCGGCTGCTGAGAACCTCAAGCGGCGGAAATATTCCAACCTAGTTGGAAGTTATATATTCGAGCCGTTTGGGGTTGAGACACTTGGTCCGTGGGGTCCGAGTGCACACAGTTTTTTTAAAGATTTATCCAGACGCCTGATTGACACTTCGCGTGACCCAAAGGCTGGCTTCTACCTAGGTCAGCGCATAAGCATTGCCATACAACGTGGCAATGCTGCCAGCCTTTTGGGCACACTCCCAGTCGACAGCGACGTGGGTGAATTTTTTGACGCCTTATTTTAGTTCTTAGTTTTATTTAGTACATAATTTTTCTTATTTAATGTGTAGGCTTAGTTTTTACAATACTGTAAATATTTTAAGTTTAATTTCGAAAATATAATATATTGTGTATAATTTGAACTGAGCAAGTAATAAATTGTTCTTAAGGCTCTGATAATAAAAAAGTTTAGTAGAAATACATGACACACAAGAGCTCTGCCAGAAACAGTCCAGTCAGTCAGTTAGCTATTTGCACCACGATTACACCTAATTAGAACCTTCAACCGCACGACTGTAAATCTGGTTCTTTAACCACTGGACCACAACGACATTACCTATCTAAAACCTGCTTCAATGGAGTTAATTACTTAAATGCTAATGATGCTTGTCTACGTACCAACACGTGCGACTGATGAAATCTATTAAATAATTATGAAATTTCTTTAAGAGAGTGTTAATGACTCATAAAATTAATATGTGACTAGCTAGTTGACCTGTCGTTGAGTTTCTTTTCCTTTAGGTAGGCACAGGGGATTCGATTTGTAGCGAAATTATATTCGCAGGATTTTCAGTTTTATATTTTTATTTAATGGGCTTATTTTCCTAATCCATATAACGATCTTAGAATCAGAATCGAATTCAATTGTTCCTGATTGCTAAAAAATTGTATGCTAGGTATGACAAATTAAGGCTAGTGTAATAATCGTATACTTAACTATAAAGTAACCAACGATATGTAAGAATTTCCCGGAACTAGGAAACAAATCAAATCATTTAAGGTAGAGTTTCTTCTTGCACTATCAGTGACTAACCCTACACCGGGTGGTAACAGGTAACCTCAGGTAAGCATGGATAAAGTAAGAAGGTCAAGTAGCTCACTTAAACAAAGGTGGAGCAACGACCATAAACGCTGCACTACATAAGCCAAGCGTACCTACATTGTTACCATGGCAACCGCACTAAATACCAACAATATTGTTAAATGTTTATCAGGCCTGGGAATATCAGGCTGCACATGTTTCCCGATGTAAGTACACACAGCAACACGATAAATACCGCCATTTGCAGTACTCGTGTAACTTTAAAGGCAATATTTGCTTTGTTGAAGGTAAACTGGTGTGATATTGATAGGTATTTCAGCCTTGCAACGACGCCGTTAGAAAGAACTAGCTAGATACTGTAATGTGGCTTTCTGTTTGCATTTTGTTGACAGAATCTATCTAAGTAGAATTGGTGAAGATTTAAGAGCATGATATCTAGACTCTTTGGGGATGGCAAGATCACTAGCAGAAGCTAGTGTTTTCTTCAATTGTAGTAGGTATAGTAGTCCTCCATTTTTTTCCGGAGTGCAAGATCGTACAATTTGTGGCAGTGAGTCCAGGGGAGGTCAAGTTTGGGGGCCAAAAGCATGAGTTTTACCATAAGAAAATGAAGAGAAAAAATTCCCAGTCGACATAAATATTGTTAAAGTAATACAATTAATACAATAGTAATACAATTTTTGCATGAAGTACAAAATAAAATACGGTGAATACCGTATTTTATTTTGTACTTTTTTGCTGAATCGGGTAAGACTGGTAATCGATCCCAACATAGTTCGGGAAAAGGCAAAGGAGATGAAGTCGACATTATATAATCAAAGATGAAGTCCAAATTTCAAAGTCGCGATATTGAAGTATAGGTTAGGTATTAGGTACCTAGGTTTATATGTAGGCACCTATCTAATTAGATATGTACCCATGTTGGCTTATAAAAGTTCACGCGAACATGCTATGGTGTTTTATTATTTTTCTAGATTGTTGCTTTTTGCCAGAAGTTGATTCTATGTATATTTTATCAATTATCATGGTCCAGTGTATCATGACAACAAATTTTGAGTTTACACGTAAATTAATTAAAATTACAAGAATATCAAAATGATTATCTGAGTTCTTATTTTCTGTGATCGTTTGTATAGCTTTTGATGTTTTAGTGAGATCCAGTCGTTTATTTTGCTTTTTAACAGATCCTAGATGCATTGATTTATTCAGCATTTTTTTCCTCGCAGACGTAGTTTTCATGTCCAAAGTGTGCCCTTGGAATGTTTACCCTCAGCATAAGCGGCGTATTGTCCTTCATAGGCATCTGTTGCCACGCTGCCCGCTATCCGGCTTATCAGGTGGTGTCCACATTGCCTTCGCGCATCGGTCAGATAAGCCCCAGTCCTTAGGCAGACTGCCTGATAAGATATGGCGTCTTTGTGACTACATGGTGCAGTGGACATGCTTGAGTTGTACTCGTGTAGTTATGATTTGTGACTAACTTCCTAGTCTACTTTGGATATGGGTAGGTTTTTTTTTTGTGTTCTACAGAATGGTGATCTAGCAGCCGTTTTGTAGAGTATAAACACTAAAGTTCCCTAGACAGTTTTAATGGTAACAGATTAATCTCTAGATGTACGAAAAAGGGAGATGGAATGGATACCATTAGATCCTTTGTAAATCTTATACAGAAACCATATGAAAGGCATTATAGGAACAAATAGCTACGAATAATGACTCTACCTGCTTTCACGCAAAGGAGGATAAAAGTAAAAAATATGGTGATCATAACTGTAGTTTTGTGCGGATTTCTATTGATAACTCATACCAATTTCATATTAAGTAAATATGTACTATAATATAAATTTTTCGCTATTATGTTTATGTAAAGCCGCGAAACAGAACGTCTGGGTTTCGCAGGTGTGCAAAGAAACTGCACAAGCAATGCGACCTCTTAGTTCAGGTATTGAGGCTGAAAATCGCAGTTGTACACACACTGCTTACCTCACGTGGTTATCTTGCACTACTTAGAAGGCAAATGTAGACGACGTTAACTGTGGGTTTTGCTAAAACCCTTAACACAGGATCGATAGACTGTAAATAATGTTTAAGTAAGAATTAAAACATTCTTGTGACAGGGCAGGCAATTCAAAGTTTTTTACAGTTTAAAACATAGTTAACCAACCTTCGGGTAATGTGAGATAGTTGACGATACTTCTGTATTCATTAGATACATTCTTTCTTCATAGGAAATGTGTGTGTTTTTTTTTTGGTAGAGATCTTTGCAGTTAGCCTGAGCGCAGGCTTTGACTGCTTCACCGGACTTTTGGCGAGGACCTTAAGGCCTCCAGCCAGAGGAATAGGAAAAACTAACTACGTCAGCAACGTCCACTAAGGGCACCCCCTGCGGGGTTCGGACCTCGACTTAGTGCGTTGCTAACAATCTTAATAAAGCAAAACAGCAATGGATGGCTGGATCTAAGTTTTTATTATTTAGGGACATATTTTTATTGCTAGTTTGGCCGGCGAAATGTGTGTGATTGCTATCTATCCATTTGCCATTATTCTTGTTTCTAAACAAGTTTACCTAATTTTTATAGCTACGGGTTACTTTTCACACGAAGCTTAACATAATAATCTGACAAACAAAAATGTCATGATAATATGACAAACGAAAAGCTAATTTAAAGCCCCATCTCGTGCAGCGCAATTAATTTATGTTTCCTAATAACTATCTAGTTTACTTGATGTTTTGTGCATGAGCTAAAAGCGATTAGCGGAAATACATTTTGAAACTTTTTAACGTTAACGTCAGTTGTGTCTTTATTTATTTATTAAAAAGTTGACAACGTAAATTGATAACATAAAATATCGCCAAACTGTAAAACAGTTTAATTGCAGTATTTATGCTAATTTATTAGACTCTCAAACGTATGTTGTTTTTGAAAGACCCTTGAAAAGTAAATTAACACTGATCAATTACTGAAGTTTATTTATGGAAATTGTCTGTCGGGAATAAAACATACAGATTTAGACTAGCTACATAAAATCTTGGCAATTTTGAACACCACTCCTCAGCTATTACTTGTACCAACCGCCAAACCATTCCAATTTCGTATACCACCTCAAAGCAGGAATTAATTCAGAAAAGCTATTTAATCGCGACACGCTTAATATTTCCGGTAAGTAATGTCCAATTTCAGACGCAAGAGGCAACAACTTTTTATTTATCGTGGTTTTATTTATAATAATCATTAATTTGCACTCTGATCCGCTGGCTTTACGCATTTCCTTGAATTAAGTGTTGCCTTCAGCTTAAATAACATAATTATGAAGTTAGTCATAAAATAAATTGAGTTTTTAGAAACATTATGGTGCTTTTAATTAACTGCGTTGCCGTGACCTTATTCTTGATAATAATGAACTTTTTTATCAGTTAAGGCCTGTTTTTCTGTAGGACCGGAATGTGTGTGCTTTACGACTCTTGAGCTCAGCTGCAGTCAATCAACTCTGCCCATTTCGGCACACTGTTGGACACAAGTCTTTACCAAGTTGCTTACTACAGCCGGTCTGCTTCCTTCCGCTTTATTCAGGCTATGGAGCATAGCTAATTCATACTTTTATGTAATAAAGATTATGCATGTCTCAACGTACCTACTCATCTCAATTTACAGCGTAAGTATTTCACTCTGCAGAACGGTCTCTTACGGGTCGATCATAAAGTCAGTTGAAACTACGAAAGCCTTTGGTTTTTTTTACCGTCCACAAATTGCATGTAGTTAAAGTTAATTGATATATTATGTTTAATGGCATTTTAAATACATCAGGTATCTCAGTAGTTATGTACTTCAAAATAATTATCTTGCGCGTGCTATACCACTCCTAATCAGTTTCCTCAATTTAAACGAATAGTTCAAATAATTACCGTCTGGTGCATTAGTAACTTATAAATATGCAGGTTTTCGGTTACATTTAATTAATGTTTATTCTTATTATTGAAGGAAAATAGGTCAAATATGGTTGATTATTTTGCTCTGTTATGTAGTCCAATGAAGCATATTGAAAAATTACGTTTAATGAATGTGAATTTTCTTACCAGGGTTAAGAAGCAATTAAGTAATTCTGGTGGCAATATTAACCCCAAAACTTGATTCTACATTAGAAATAAGTTCAATAAAGTCCGCTATTGAACACTTACTAGAATTACTTTAAGTACACTCCATATAACAATAACTATCAGTGGAATTGCTTTTAGGACACCTTATAAAGTAAAAAAAAACACAAAATATAAACAAATTGTATATTATCAAAACTTCATCTTCGACTCATGTAGAGTCAATATCTTATCGACTTCCAAGGCGCGTTCCTTTAGCGTCACCATTTCCTTTTCGCTCAGCACTTCGCTCTTCTTCCCCGCGTTCTTGATCAGGAAGTGTTGTATGAACAGCCGTATGCTCTCCCTGAACATCTGCAGTTTGGGAGCCTTGGATATCCGTAGGAAGACTTCTAACGCGGACTGGAGGTCGGCGTTCATGATGATGGAGAGCAGAATCTGGCGCATGAAGCGGACTGAGTGCTTGTTTAGCTCCGAGAATTGGATTACCTGTGAAATGTATGTCTTAAATAACGACTTCGCCGATCCAAAATTATCTTGAGTAATTCTTGGTCGACATTTCATTTTTTTTTAAGAATTATTATTTTTAGTATATGCAGATCTCACAAATATTTTCCCTTTATGTGGAGATTCGTTTGAAGTAAGCAAAACAATTTTGTAAATAATTATTGTATATTGTATGTTATTGTATTTTGTTAATAATACTTGTTTATAGACTCTTACTAAAAAGCTAATTTATGCGTAAGAATTATAAAAAAAATCTTCAGAATACCAAAGGACCAGAGGAATTAAGATTGAAAAATGAATAAAAGTCCCATAATTAACGTTTTGAAATCATACCTTTAGGACGGAGAGCGGTAACCCCTTCTCCATGATGAGATGCGTCAGGAACTGCGCCAGGTTTGTGGTGCACTGTTTCGCTATAGTATCCAGCTCTTTTATTTTGTCCCACACCGAATATTGGATGGACAGCTGAAAAAAGATACCTGGTTAAAAAGATGGAACTTAACTTGTAGTTACGAAAAAAATAAACAATTTTACTATTTGACCTTTTTCGTTTATAATATATACTTCTTTTTTTTTGGTGTCGAGGTAAATCTAAAATGATTTCCAACCACGCTGAGGGCACAACTTAGGGATATGTCGAACTTGTACCGACTTTAAAACACCGGTCCTGTCTTTGCCTTAGTCTAGTCTTAGCCACGGGGTCGCTTACGCAATCTCTGCGCGACTCCGGCTGACTTCGGTCTTAGACTAGACCCCATCCAGGAGGTGGGTGTAAGGTCTCTGTCAGCTCTCGTTCGTTCCGAAGGCAGACGCGTAGAACCTGGCGGCTGACGTCAGTACCCTCCGTGGCCTGTCAGCTAATCAGGTGGCCTGGTCACCCACAGGTCCGACATGAAAATGGACTAAAGTCGTTTATAATATATACCTGGTACTTCCGATCAGTATCACACAGCTTCTGCGCCAGCACGGCGTAGTAAGGGTTGTAGGTCTTCTCCTGCAGACAGCACGCCAGCAGCACGTGCACCACCTCGCGCTCCTGCTGACCCTTCAGGCCCAGGTGCTGCAGCTTCTCGAAGGCATCCATGTAATCCTGGAAAATAACCAAAATAAACGCATATGGAAATATACCCTCAAGGAAAATATACTAGGACTTATGATACCGGCGTATATCCAGCAGAAGACCACGAAAGACTGGCTAAATTGAAGGGATGAAAGTACTTTGTGCTTAAAAAAGAAAACTAAGCTTTATTGTACCGGCACTAAAGAAGACTGCTCTTTGAAAAGGCTGTTTTCACCGTGTGAGATTAGCAAACAGGTAAAAAGACAATAAGAGAAGATGTTTAAAAGAACGGTTTAAATTTTCACCACCTTCTAGCAAAGTTTTTGAAAAGCCGTCAAAAATCGAATTCCGTTCTAATATCTATTGCTTTTACGTCTAAAATACAGACACAACAGATAATCAAAGTCCTTTTGCCAAAATCTTACAATTTGAATTTCACAAGACCCACCTCAGCCGCCATAATGACACAGAAGATGCTCCTCCTCACATCGGTGTTCATCCTCTGCTTCCTGGCCAGCTCCAGCAGCTTCTGGTCAGCAGTGGGCACCAGCTTGGACGCCGGCTTCTCTTCTGGGCGAGGCATGTTGCCCTCCCACGCTGAACCTACCACCCACCATTTGCCGCGCTCGTCAGCTGTGCAACATAAATTATGAAGTTAAAAACATTGTCAGTTTTACATTTAAAATTTGATTAAGAAAAACATTCATAGTGAATACAGTAAAAAAATATAGCTAAGCTAACAACCTAAATGGGTATGGTAGTAGGGACCTTCATGGGTCATGTACTCATGTATCTCACTGTTAGGTTTATGAAATGAGCCAGTTGATCCATGTAAAATACAGTACTCAGCTAAATTCAGTTTAACTGGAAGATGACCTTAATATTGCTTCGCAAAATAAGAAGTAGTCTTACAGTTCGGCAGCGGCAGTCCTCTACTTTAGACTAAGATCGCCTATTAGCTAATCACGCTTGTATGAACAAGTATATCACAGAAAACACATTTCTTAACTAAATTAAGATCCAAACATTATTCTTCTGATATGTCAATGCAAAAAATTCAGACTAACAAGGATGTAATACGACATTTAAAATCCAATAATAATTTACAAAAACTCTAAAAACATATCCTAGATTACAAAAAAGTCCTTTTTCAAATAACTTACCCTTAAGCAAATCTTCAAGCCTAATATTCAGCGGTGTGATGTAGTTTCCTTTCCTGACGATAGACCTGCTCAACTTCTTCAGCTCTTCAACGTACGTGGGCTCGTAGTTTGGAATCTTGGTCAGGTTGTTGTTCTTAACAGCCATTAATACTTCTAACAGGAATTTTATACGGGAACTGTAATTTTAAAATACATAACAGATAGGGTTAGATTTGTTGAAACGTTATTAAAAAAACATAAGTTTAAAAATATAACACTCTTTTGCAAAACAATATCCGTTTTTGGCTTCGCCATTCCAACAGATTGTCGATTAATTTTTTTTCAGCTTAACTGATTAAAAATACAAAATATATAGTTCGACTATACAGTATTATAGAGCAATCTGCAAAGCAAACAAAATATCATCATCCACAGCCATTGTCATTCTACTGCTTAGTATGGCTCGGGTATAGAGAGTCCTATGGCTCTCTATACCCGAGCCATAACTCATTCACACTCAACCCAAATCATCTCTTATATCGTCGGCATAATATAAATATTTTAAGGATAAATATGTCAAATATTAATATAGCTTACCCCGCAGCCGAAGCCTCGTTTAGCTTAGCAACCCTTCCCTGCGTGTCATGTATGAAGTTCTTCAGCGCCAACGGCTCTTCCTTACGCAACACGCCACCAACACTCCTCAACGCAACCAACACACATTCTATGTTCTTCTCAGATAGCGTATCTAGTAGCCTACTCAGAATATCGTAGATTAACGATGCGTGATACATCTGAAATACAAAAATACGAGATAATTTTGGGTAGGATTCGGACAGATATAATTTGATGGCTTATTTTTACTAGTCGTTAGTACGGAATAATGAAACTCGACGAAAAAAGTGTGTAAGGATCGTAGCAAGTGGAAAGAAGTGGTCTCTGCCCACCCCTACAAAGGAAAGAGGCGTGATTATATGTATGTATGAATGTTCAGACCCGTGTTCGGGGTGTAAGAGATTGCTAGAAAGCATACCGCATACCGCATGCGGTTAAGTTTCTGACTAGTAGTTAGGGATAGTATTCGGGGTTCGATTTTGTTAAAGCTCCAACAGACGACTTTCATTCGTTGCTATCCCGTGTGCGTGTAATTCGTTGCTAGGTTATTGGTTGTAAGGCCACGTGGGGGGCAGGCCGCATGTGGGAAAACGACTGGCGCAATTTCACTATTCGTTATCACGTACACGAAAAAAAAGCCCGCCTGCTTTTTAATAACTAGTGAAGATAAGATATTAGTAATTGCTTTGTAGTGGTCCGATTCGTACCTTAAAACTGTACAAGTGAGCTAAACAGGACACTAAGTTGTCAAGTGTTTTGTCTTGTATCGGCTGCGGCGTTTGCATCATGTTGTCGAACCTCTTGCAAAGGTCCTGCAAGAAGTGAGCTCCTGTAATATTAATGGTAAAAAGTTTTTATATCTGTCATTTAGTACATGGGTTGAATATAAAATACTTGATGGAACTATGCATAGCATACCCGTAGCTGGTTTTGCTTAAACCGACGGATCCGGGTCGAACTTCAAAACTTATCCATCTGAATTTACTCTACCAGAAATCTATGGTTAGATAGTCAGGTTTGGATGGCAATTAATTGCTACAGTAAGGTACGCCTTATTACGGTAGCAATTAATTGGTGTACGCACCATAAGTTCAATAATATCCCTTTTATGTGTTACATGTCATACACTGTCTATTTACTTCTTAAATTAATCCTATCGCTGGTCTGCTAGCAGAAAGTTCGTAAGAAATAAGCAGTACCCTTTTATCATTTTGCTTTTTTTTATGTTGTCTAGGGACTCCAACCAATGTGACGACTTTTTTTCGACGGAGGCTTTTTTCCGGCACTATACCAATCAACAATCAACATTTAGCAAACCACTGACCAATCTCTGACCCCACATTAGCATGTAATATGGCCACCAACGCGGCATGCTCAGCCACCATGCGGTCCGGAGTATTCGCCGGAGATACAGTCGCGTCCAGCCACAGCTGTGTGAGAGCCGTGTTCACTGAGTTGCGACTGTTGTTGGAGTATAGAGCTTCTATAGAAGTGGACGCCCAGTGGAGATTCGTGCCGGCTAGCTTGTTTAGGACGCCTGGAAGGTGAGAAATTGATGTTAGTTCTAAAAGTCTTAAGGCCAACAGCGAAAACATTCCAAGTGGTATTTGCAGAAAGATGAGTGATAAGTTAAATGGTCTTCTTCTTCTTATAGTCAAGTAAAAGGTGAATGACGCGTGATGAGGGCTAATGACGATGAATAAAGTATTGGCCTCCGCAATAAAAACGTGTCTACTCGTGGCTTAAAAGTTTGTATATTTGATATTTAATTCACCAACATTCTTACGTAAATGTATTTTATCTGTCTAGTTAATGTGAGTAAAAAAATGAATGTCCACTTACTTTTAATTTGTCGTTTTAATTGTATCAGCTGTTTGTCTGTACTTGAATCCTTATTTCTGAGGTGTGGTGGAACATAGACTACTTTTTCTTCCTGTAAGAACAACATAATATATAAAACAATATAAATTATTCAACTGAAACTTGAGTGTTCAGACTCCTGTTCAGATCAGGAATCAGTCGTTTTTGCTTACAATTTTTTGTCTACTAGTTGCCCAAGAAATTGATGTCCATTTCTTGGGGTCGAAAAACCTTTGTAAATATATGAACATTCCAGGTGATGTGTTGAACAGGCTTTCTCTTTACCGATACAGTATACATACCTTTATAACATTTCCTTCTTTATCCCTCTTTCTTCCGTAAATATCTTCCCAAACATCAGGTTTTTCTTTCTCCTTCTGTTCTTCTACTTGTTCACCTTCATCAGAAAAAGGTTCTTCATCATCATCATCACCAGATAGATGTGATACTTCATCATCACTGAACACTTTACTTAAATCATCAACTGATACAATTTTTTTTTTTGATTTCGGTTTTGTTTCTACTTTGTTATTTTTAGATTTGATGTTCATTTCTATATCTGGTCTGGATTCTTTTTGTTTAGGTTTCGCCTTTTGTGATTTTGTTGGTTTCTCTGGAAAGAAAAGGACTACACTTTAAAATATCTTAAACAAGAAAAAACAGTATATTGAAACTAATGCTCTAAGTCTAAATTAGACTTATTGAATATTTTGTAACAGCTGGTGCAGTCCCCTTTCTCTTATTTGTATCATCTTTTTACTAATCTTTACTATTGTAAAATATTGTGAAAAAAAAACATTCAATTAAACTATTTATTTACCTTCTGGCTCATCATCAGAACCATCACTGTCTTCACCAAAGTCACTATCCAAATCTTCTTCACCACTCATATCATTATCCACATCACTTGCATCATCACCTTCACTCATTTCTTCTTCACTATCTAAATCATCATCATCTTCATCCATCTCATCACCACTACCACCCGAAAGATCATCATCCTCATCTTTTGATGGATTTTTCTTTTTGCTATCTTTTTTCTTTATATCTTTGCCAGTAACAGCTGCCAGGTCATCTTCGAAGTCTGAATCACCTTCAACTTCTGCTAAATGCTTTTCAGCCGCTACTATTTGTTCTGTTGTTGATTTGTCACAGATTTCTAGTAGATCTATATTGTGAGTTAGGGATATAATTCAGCTAAACATTTTATAAGAATTAAGAAGACAATTTACATCTACAATTTTCTCCCTATTCACATCTTGGTAATAAACTAATATAGATATAGGATGGGCAAACCAGCCTAAGAACCAATAATGTTATATAATATACCATTGTTGAGGAATACTTGTTTTCTTTTATTATAGAGGGCAGTAACAAATTGCTATGCAAAAAATTTTTGGGCCTAAAAAACTTGGACTTGTACACCATTTTTCTTAAATTTATTGTTCAACTATGTCTGATGGTGGGTCGGGGAAGTTGTTTAATTTTGTAACAAAAAGG
The DNA here is from genome assembly GCA_905146925.1 of Autographa gamma. NCBI lineage: Eukaryota > Metazoa > Arthropoda > Insecta > Lepidoptera > Noctuidae > Autographa > Autographa gamma. Next base: position 9,924,391 of record LR989866.1, on the reverse strand, counting down.
ATACAATCAAGTCCGTCATCAGCAAAGTAATTATTCTTGTTCTTAGTTTTGTTGAGTCCCAGCTGTTTCTCCAACTTCTTGATGATCTTGTCCTCATCCTCATTGGCTTTCATTAATAACTGCTTTCTTTGTTCATCCATTGCCTTTTTTAATTTATTTGCTTCCTTCTTTTCTTTTTGTTGTTCTTTAGCAAGAATGTCTAATGGAGTTTCCACTTTAGGTTTCTTTTTCTGTAATTTGTAAAGGATAAGTTATACATTTATTTGAATTCGCCATTATTATTTCATTTACTATTCACTTAACCATTTTTCATAAATGAGTTAATTTTATAGACAATGTGATAATAATATCTATTCTATAACGATACATATATATAAGTTCAGATAATGTTGTTGGTTTTATGTAGCATGGTCAGTTAATTTTTACTGGTGCATTGTAATGTTACTGATTTCTGCTATTTTAATGTGTTACTACATTCATAACATAGCTATTAAGCATTAAGGTCCGTAGCTTTAAGACAGTAAAGTTTTACTTCGATTAACGTACAGCTTAAAAGAGAATTTTAAAAAATAAACATCTCTCGCATGTTTGTATCATGATTGATGTTACCATATTATATGGTGAATATGTACCTTAACTTCCACATTCGGTTCCGGCGAGTCTGCAGGTCTTTTAACAAACCTGCCTGGTATATATTCAGGCTTGGGCTGCTTATCATTCTGCTTTAAATAGTGCTCCTGTCGATGAACCTTCTTCTGCTGCCTCTTTTGTTTACGTATAGCTTTTCGCGTATTTTCAAACATAGGACGAGCCTTGGGTTTATTTTTCTTCATGATGATCTATTTAAAAGAGTTTTCACAAACAGTTTTAAGTAAATAATAATGTAAAATAATAAAAACGAGAAAACTTCGAGGTTAGAATTGGTCCTCTATGAATGCATGAATTTGACATACAGCTGTCAGTGTTGTTTTTCTTCTTTAACAGAGTTATGTTTAGGAACACAAGTGTGTCAAGTAGAATATAATGGAGAAAGCTTGAAAGCTTTTAAAAGCATTGACCATTTAGTGCCCTTAATTTTTTAGAACATATCCTTCTCTACATAGGAAGACTTCTGTGCGCAGGTGTGAGACGTTAACATGCTGATTTACATGTTCAATAGTTTATTTTTAAATTTCTGTAGATAAGCTATATTTTAGTTTTGTGCAGCCTTTTTTTGTTACCTTATTCTCAATTCATATCAATTATTTTACTAAGGTCAAACCATATCAAACATTTTGGGGGTTTTCGGCCATAGATAAAGTAGACCTGTGGATTGTTTCCGAACGAAAACAAACGATGTCGTCTCAATTCACGCAATTTTTTCATTAACAAATGAAACAATTTTTGTACAAGTAACTGTAGATTAACCTCTATGGATAGACTGGCCTAAATGTAGAGATATATTTATGAAATCACTCCAAGCAAAAGTACTAACAAATCGAATTTATAAAATGTAGTTCATCTTTTTTGTTGTCGCTGCGCAGCGTTCTTGGAAAACGAAACTACATTTGTCTACCAATAAAAATTGTCTCTGGCTTTGTGATTGTCTATGGTGAAAATTCACAAAAGCATGACGGCAGTTACCTATTCGTGAAGGAATTCTAAAATTAATAATAAATCGAAGAGCACACAGGGTCTCGATACCTGCTCCATAGTTTATTTGTGATAAGTTACTCATTTTTCTAACGGCATGATGGTGGAAGGGTCAGCGTTTACGCGTAACGATGTGTTCCAAATGGCAATACGCGTTGCTTTTGTGTCCGCGGTAACGTATTTCTCAATAAAATGGGTCGTGAACTTGATAGATCCAACGTCCAAGAGTCGGAAGAAAGCTGAGGAACGAGCTCGTGAACAGTTACGCAAGTTAGTATCGATCGATTATTTTACGTCATAACACAAGATATTTCTAATATTTTTCTATTCTTGCTACTAGAATCCTCTAAGAATGTGTGTTGGAAGTCTTTTTAGCTGATTAGTATGTAGTTCTAATTTTGAAAGTGTTGGTGATGGCTAACCTTCATTTAATTCTCTCATCATCACAATGTTTCTCTTATCTGTTATTGTGCCATTAAGATCATAACCATGTGCATCATTAATGTTTGCGTATGCATTACACATTAAATACCATTCATAGCTATTCAAGACCTTCACAATGTATCAGTATTTTAACAACAATAGATGTATGAGCAATTGTCTTGCTGTAAAATAAACAATCTTCTTAAGTTCTTAAATCAACAGTGAGCTACTAAATGATTAAATGATTACTTGTATGAGTAGTGAAGAAATACAGAGTGCAACATGTGCAACTGTTTGCATCTAAACTGGTGTATTAAAATATCTCCTGCGCAGATGGCTATTCTCAGTTGTGTACAGCAGCCATGATTGAAAATAAGCAAGAATAAAGGGCAGTGTAGACACACTTTTATATATATTTTTATTTTATGTTTAAAGCAAAAAAATATAATTTTTACATAAAGTTTTACATAGATAAAATTTACTCTTAAACTGAGTAAATTAAATGATTTGTATAAAAAAACTTCTAAATTTGGTTTTAGACTGACTATAATCACATGCAATGTAATATTTTAAACTAAATTACTATTTGAAAATGTTTTTTTTTTATACATGCAGAAGTACTTACTCATGAAACATATCATCAATTACAACTCATTGTAATGTTATAAACGTAATACAAATTTTAACATACTTATTATTCTTCCTTATTTTAAAAATAATAACAAAACTGTTGCAGTGGTTAAAAAATATCATTGTGTCTTTCAAAAGATCATTCATCTTTCACGGGAAAGAAAATATTTATGTTAGATAATTATCAAATGACATGTTCATTCTGTTTTTTTTATACTTTTTAAATAAATAAGGGAGAGAAATAACATAATATTTTTTTTGTATATTTTTGTGCACTGTCTACATGTGGCTGTTTTTTTGTACTAAGATGTGGTTTTACGTCATATTTAACTGCAGATTTTATTAGTTCAAGCTTGCTAAGTCTGTGCATGTAAATAAAATACTAATTATTTCAATTCAACACAGAAACAACAACAATTGAAATAAATAAGTCATAATATGAGAAATTAACACTTCATCTGCAGTTAACACATTAATAAAATGCTTTATTAGTGCATGCATGTGATGTCCACATTACATTGTTTAAAACTGCCACTGTATCGACGGTGCATGTGTTAAGGATGTCTTGCAGAGCGGGGCTGGGGAACAAGCACAGCATCGCTCTGGACAAGCTGACCGACCATGAGATGATCATCGCTTCACAGCTGGTCGTGCCTGATGAGATTAGTGTGAGTGTACTTTATATTTTAGTTCTTATACATGACCGTAAGTCTATGATTGGTCTGATTCATAGACTAGACGGTTGTTTCATAGTTTGATGTAAAACCTGAAATTAGCCTTTTATGTAGAGATAGTTTTTATATTACTGATTTGCAAAACCCCTCTGTCTCTTGAAAGTCACTTCCACTTGCCCAATATCGTTGGTCTACCCAAGTTTCGCCGTCCAAGGCTTGATTACCTCTCGTCATTACGTCTGGCTACGTGTCCTGGACAGCCAGTGGCTTCCTTAACTCTTCTCACGATGTCGAATACTATTGATATTACTGAAAGAAAGTGTAATGAAATTATTTAATAGTTGTTTTGTCTTGAGTTTGATTATCCCTAAATATTATAAATACTGCCCACAAGCTATTAATACAAGTTATACATATATAGAAAATGAGTCAAATATTTTGGCAAGAAACATTTTCAGTGACGTATTTACTTATAATGCGTACGTTGCGTGCGTTCTACGAACCTACGATGTATCGAATTTTATTATGAGTGTTCTATACACTTGTATTCGTTTGAAGTAGGTATTACAGATGTGGGAAAACGTGGACAAAACGAGATTTACAATAACTAATATTATGTAGGCACTATGCCACTATGATATGCAACATCCGTGAGAATTATTTCTGCATTAAATTAAGAAATGTCGAAGACTAGAAATAAACTAGACACTTCTAAATAACAATACAAATTTAAAAGTCGTCAGTCTATCTTGAAGTACCTACTAAGATAGCAAATATCAAGGCCGACACTACTACTTCATAATACAAAAAGCCATGAAAATGTAAGCAATACAATTAAACGTATACAGTAATACATTTGAATAATTAGTGGAATAGTATCACGCGAGTTGACGTTCGCTAGAGTATCCGTTACAAAAAAACATGTTGTATGCGCTAGTAGGTAAAGGTATACATTAATTTTGTTACCGCCGAGGTATATTTGTATGGGGATATGTTAGTTAAGCATCCTGCGAAAGAATGAACGAAGTGAGAAATAGGACTTTCTATTAAAAATCGAAGTTTTTTATCTATTCGTAGTTATGAAAGTTAAGAGTCATTAGCGTCATTTAATATTAACTAAGATAATCACGAAGGAATCTACGTTATCTTAATATTATGAATAGTGTACTAGAATAATACTAATACTAGATAAAAAAATAAATTTTATCATGCCTTCGGGCTTCGAGTGCATTTGAAAAATTAAAACGACTTTCAAGAACTTCTTGAATACCGAAACAATATGGACTCAAAATTATTGCGTAAAATGATGCAATTTTAAAATTCCTTCGAAATACCAATGATTGCCAAAAATGACTACGTTTTAGAGTCATGTGGATGGATCTGTATACAACATTCTGTGTACCAGCCTTGTTACATCATTTCTCATCTCTGGAACATTGTAGATGCAATCGTGACGCAACTGCGATGCGCTCACTCGATCTTCCCTGAGTATTGATCCAGACCTCAATTGCAAGGACCAGTTACCTAGGTCAGATAGCGCTATGAATGTAAAGTACTACTACAACCGTTAAGAATTCATGGCGTCATAAGCATCTTCTCGTTGCATATTTTGTATAGTCATTCAAGTTGTTCAGTGATTTTTCTTAGAAAAAAGTAATTATGACATGAGGATTTAATTCCTTAAGTACGTTGGAGATCGCGTTGAAGAAGCATTAAAGGGATCATAATCATTATGCTAGTTTATTTGCGTATTAATTGGCTGGCAATAAATTATGACCATGTATTCTAGAGATTTCCTTCCAATATGCTCACAAAAGTTAATCGTTATAATCTTCTAATAAAAATACTTTGAATAAAAAATCTTTTAATTATCCGAAATTTAGATGAACCCAAATGTGAACGACGTTATCCGTTTTATTTTCCCGCATTGGTCTATAATATAAAGTTGGCACCCAGAGGACAACGTATAGGTTTAAACTGGCGAGATTTAATGGCATTTGTGTAACATCCACTGGTCGTTCAGGTGAACTGGAAGGACATAGCGGGCCTGGACTACCTGATCCAGGAGCTGCGCGAGACGGTGATCCTGCCCATTCAGAAGCGCGAGCTGTTCGCCGATAGCCGGCTCACGCAGCCGCCCAAGGGAGTGCTGTTGCATGGACCCCCAGGTAATAAACCACACATTTAATTTGATTTGCACCTAATTTGTGATGGATTCAATCATGTTTAATGAGTTTCTCAGAATGTTCTCGATGTATCTTGTAAAGACACTCAAGGATCATTTTTCTTGTGTATAAATAACTCCATATAAGCATTAGAGTAACAAAGGTGGGGAGCCAGGGCCTTTTTCGGAAGTTCATGTTCGGGAGATTTGGCACAGTTCCTCAATAAGACGGTCGTGTCGCTATTTCTTTTTCGGTTTTTCACTCAGCTAGCTAATCTGTTCAGTCATGAGATACAATGTATAATATTGATATTTGTCGTTATTCGTGTCAGGTTGCGGCAAAACATTGATAGCGAAGGCGACAGCTAAGGAGGCGAACATGAGCTTCATAAACCTGGACGTGTCGCTGCTCACGGACAAGTGGTACGGCGAGACGCAGAAGCTGGCCGCCGCCGTGTTCAGCCTCGCCGTCAAGCTGCAGCCCTGCATCGTCTTCATAGGTCAGTACCTACTCATTGAGGACTCTAGAGCTTCACCGGGGCCTCTAGTCGTTGTCAAATAGAACGGCAAATCAGGGTCATTATTCTCCCTCTAAATGACGATTTATTGGGAGCTGCGTATGGAAGCGCGAAAACAGAATTCAGCTGTGTTTTATTTTGTCCCAAATTCAGCAACACATTTTCCATAATTCAGGAAAAAAAGTGGGACCAGAAATGGACTAATTGGGGTAGCTTTATTTACCTCGTATCTACAACAATTTCACAATTGACATATAATATCCTTCGCAGACGAGATCGAGTCGTTCCTGCGCACGCGCACGCAGCACGACCACGAGGCGACCGCCATGATGAAGACGCAGTTCATGTCGCTGTGGGACGGACTCATCACCGACCCCACATGCACTGTCATCATCATGGGTATGTACACTAAAATAATATGAAAAAAAAATAAGTATGTTTATCAGTTGTCTAGTTACCATAGTACAGGCTCTGCAAAGTTTAAGATCATATGGCCGCGTGCGAGCTGTAAGAATGATAATATAATACATAGTACAACGTCCGTGTAAATATATTAAGCATGTTATACTGTTTACAATAGTAAATATCCTTTAGTAGCAGATTAATAATTGAAATGTCAATTTAATGAATATTTATATGAAGATGATCGTAACCTTCAACAATGAATAAGTAATAAAACTTTAATGTCTTTATCTGATGCCTTCAAATGTCGTCGTGTCTTAAAAAAATAATCGATCTGGACTATTTGGTCCGTATGTTTCTGGGATTTATTTAAATTACGTACACAACTATGACCCAGAGTTGGAACACGAGACAAAAAATATGTTATAGCCTGAAATTTTTCAAGCAAACTCTTGTCAATTTCGTGAAACGCTACTTTTTACGCATCATTAGACGCAGCGTTTAACGCTCACCACTTTAATACATGTAAAGCAATGGCTACCACTGAAGCTGTGTATCGACTTCGCGCTCCAAAAGGAAGAACAATTGGCGCGCGTTCCGGCCGTCCGTCCGGCGTAATTGCCACCATTTTGGAACGCGCGCCAATGTGTTTGTTGGGACGTTCGAACTTTGAGCGGCCGTTCCATCTATAGTCGGAATTTTCAAAATCAAAAATCAAAATTTGTTCATGCCACGCGCGCCAGGAGCGCATAGTGGATACCCAGCTTGACTGTCTTAGGCGGTTAAACCAGCGGCAAACGCTGCGTTCAACGGAAATGCGCATTACTTACAATCAAATAATATAGGCCAAGAGCCTGTGACGTTCTGACCATGGTGTCTGGGCAGATCGACGTCTTGCGCAACATAGAACAGAGCGCTTTATGGATCACGCACTTGTTTGATGCAACCCGCACCAATATCATGCCTTTTATGCCTTTTAAGGTGGGTATCCACTATGTTCGCGCTCCTGCAATTGCTCCAATAGACGCGTCGCGCGCACTTCTACATGCAACACGCCTGCTCCTCATGCGTTCCTTCAGTTTCCGCGAGCTTTTGAACGAACATGTCGTACCCAGAGTCAGTGGCTAGCGCAGCATATTATTATATACTGATACACTGTTTAATCGAAGACTAGAACACCCTTCTTGATCTTAAGAATCAAATTTTTACAAGGAAAGACATGATAGTACATTGCTTCTAGATCTCAAATCAGACAACTCCATGCCGCGTAATGCGCGTTGCAGGGTACACAGAATACGTAGCTTCGTGCTCGCGTCCACAGACACACTGCGCTCCCCTTTGTGGTCGCGCTAGAAACCGACACGAGTCGGAGCTCCTGCCAGGGAGCGTGCAACGTTGCACGCTCCGTGTTCGTGCACGTACCCACTACCGGGAGCAGTAGCAGGAGCGCGGAGCGCTGCTGAACTGCTGCTGAACATAGTGGATACCTTTACATATTTCATTTCTTTAACTTATTTTCTGTATGAACTGTAGGAGCGACGAACCGTCCGCAAGACCTGGACAAGGCGATCCAGCGCCGCATGCCGGCCACGTTCCACGTGCCCATGCCCAGCGAGACGCAGCGCGAGCGCATCCTGCAGCTCATCCTGCGAGCCGAGCCCGTCGCGCCTGACGTTAGTACACACTGCTTGTTACAACCCCGTACAGGAGCGACAACCGTCCGCAAGACCTGGACAAGGCGATCCAGCGCCGCATGCCGGCCACGTTCCACGTGCCCATGCCCAGCGAGACGCAGCGCGAGCGCATCCTGCAGCTCATCCTGCGAGCCGAGCCCGTCGCGCCTGACGTTAGTACACACTGCTTGTTACAACCCCGTACAGGAGCGACAACCGTCCGCAAGACCTGGACAAGGCGATCCAGCGCCGCATGCCGGCCACGTTCCACGTGCCCATGCCCAGCGAGACGCAGCGCGAGCGCATCCTGCAGCTCATCCTGCGAGCCGAGCCCGTCGCGCCTGACGTTAGTACACACTGCTTGTTACAACCCCGTACAGGAGCGACAACCGTCCGCAAGACCTGGACAAGGCGATCCAGCGCCGCATGCCGGCCACGTTCCACGTGCCCATGCCCAGCGAGACGCAGCGCGAGCGCATCCTGCAGCTCATCCTGCGAGCCGAGCCCGTCGCGCCTGACGTTAGTACACACTGCTTGTTACAACCCCGTACAGGAGCGACAACCGTCCGCAAGACCTGGACAAGGCGATCCAGCGCCGCATGCCGGCCACGTTCCACGTGCCCATGCCCAGCGAGACGCAGCGCGAGCGCATCCTGCAGCTCATCCTGCGAGCCGAGCCCGTCGCGCCTGACGTTAGTACACACTGCTTGTTACAACCCCGTACAGGAGCGACAACCGTCCGCAAGACCTGGACAAGGCGATCCAGCGCCGCATGCCGGCCACGTTCCACGTGCCCATGCCCAGCGAGACGCAGCGCGAGCGCATCCTGCAGCTCATCCTGCGAGCCGAGCCCGTCGCGCCTGACGTTAGTACACACTGCTTGTTACAACCCCGTACAGGAGCGACAACCGTCCGCAAGACCTGGACAAGGCGATCCAGCGCCGCATGCCGGCCACGTTCCACGTGCCCATGCCCAGCGAGACGCAGCGCGAGCGCATCCTGCAGCTCATCCTGCGAGCCGAGCCCGTCGCGCCTGACGTTAGTACACACTGCTTGTTACAACCCCGTACAGGAGCGACAACCGTCCGCAAGACCTGGACAAGGCGATCCAGCGCCGCATGCCGGCCACGTTCCACGTGCCCATGCCCAGCGAGACGCAGCGCGAGCGCATCCTGCAGCTCATCCTGCGAGCCGAGCCCGTCGCGCCTGACGTTAGTACACACTGCTTGTTACAACCCCGTACAGGAGCGACAACCGTCCGCAAGACCTGGACAAGGCGATCCAGCGCCGCATGCCGGCCACGTTCCACGTGCCCATGCCCAGCGAGACGCAGCGCGAGCGCATCCTGCAGCTCATCCTGCGAGCCGAGCCCGTCGCGCCTGACGTTAGTACACACTGCTTGTTACAACCCCGTACAGGAGCGACAACCGTCCGCAAGACCTGGACAAGGCGATCCAGCGCCGCATGCCGGCCACGTTCCACGTGCCCATGCCCAGCGAGACGCAGCGCGAGCGCATCCTGCAGCTCATCCTGCGAGCCGAGCCCGTCGCGCCTGACGTTAGTACACACTGCTTGTTACAACCCCGTACAGGAGCGACAACCGTCCGCAAGACCTGGACAAGGCGATCCAGCGCCGCATGCCGGCCACGTTCCACGTGCCCATGCCCAGCGAGACGCAGCGCGAGCGCATCCTGCAGCTCATCCTGCGAGCCGAGCCCGTCGCGCCTGACGTTAGTACACACTGCTTGTTACAACCCCGTACAGGAGCGACAACCGTCCGCAAGACCTGGACAAGGCGATCCAGCGCCGCATGCCGGCCACGTTCCACGTGCCCATGCCCAGCGAGACGCAGCGCGAGCGCATCCTGCAGCTCATCCTGCGAGCCGAGCCCGTCGCGCCTGACGTTAGTACACACTGCTTGTTACAACCCCGTACAGGAGCGACAACCGTCCGCAAGACCTGGACAAGGCGATCTGTCGATTAATGTCGCGGGCAGCGGGGCGGCAGCGGCGTAGAAGCGGCAGGATCTTATGTGTAACATCAAATCGACTGGCCCTCGAACACAGCAGCGCGGCCGAGAGTAACGAGCGGTCCTTTCCGGTCAAGCGGTGACCACCCGTCGTTGCAGACTTGTGCATATTACTTTTGTGAAGTGCCGAAATGTCCTCGAACATGCTAGAGACAATTATTACAGCAATTTTTGACAGACCACCGGTATGGAACCGTGAAGATGTGACATCAAAATAGAAGAGTAAAATTTTGAGTAATTTCAATAACATTTAGTACACGGCAACAACTGGACTATTGCTATCTGGTGCACTGCGTGGAAAGCGAAAAATACAAAGTTTTTATTATGTTATTAATCAATAAGTCGACTTTCAATAAATTAATACTGTTTTTCAGGCGCGAACTTTCCCTTAACTCAGTAAAGTTATACTTCATCATCTTCATCAGCCTATAGCATTCCACTGCTGGACATAGTCCACCCCAATTGCACTTCACTTAGGTTCCTAGGCTTCTCACATCCAGATCCTGCCAGTTATACTTACTCTATACTAATAATAATACTTTTCTCCACAGATTGACTTCAAGCGCCTAGCGGCATCCACCGACGGCTTCTCAGGCTCGGACCTGCACGAGCTGTGTCGCCAGGCGGCAGTGTACCGCGTGCGGGACCTCGCCCGGGAGGAAATGGCTAGAGAAATGAATGAGGTACCAATATAAACATATTTACCCCCTACATATCTAGTAGTAGACGATTTTGTAGTAGACAACCCTAGATTGCAATTGGACATAATGCAGTTGTCCGACTTACGGGCGAGAAGCGAGTAACAACTATAAAACCGCTCAAGAAACGTACAGCAAGATATAGATCCCGTGTAAATGAAGGAGATGCATATACAAATATTTACTCGCCGACTGTTCACATTACCGGCGACAACTCTCTCAACATTTGTTTTTTGCGGCTAATAGAACTATAAAAATATACTCGCTGGGCGAGACTCGCTGAGCGATACTCGCTCGGCGATCAAAACACTCGCCGAGGACCAACCAGTGTCATTCTACGTAAAAGTGCGGTTTCGAATTTAGAACAATTATCAGTAGAGGAAGGGAGGGCAAGATGGAAGGCTCTTCACACAATAAAACAAAAACATTTAATTATTTTAGACTGTCGTGAAAGTTATTTTATTTTACTATGATGATGTCTGTTTTTTTGTACTTATGGCGTTACTTTTGTGAAATTAAAGTTTTATTCCTGTTATTCAATTAACGATGTTTATGGTTTTACAAGATAACTTGCCCTTAAATACAAAACTCCATCTTGCCCAAAAGCTCGCCGTGAAGTTTGTAAAAAGTATTTAACATTTTCTATGTTAAGATATCATTACAATAAATCTATTCTTAAAAAATACTACCGTAAAATGGACATAACAACAAGACCTACCCTTAACTAGCAAAACCGCCTGCTACTGTGAGCATTTTAAATCGCACGCTTGTCATGTGATCCGGGTTTTAAAGATATGTTCTATTTTGCCCTCCCTTCCTTTATTCTATTTTCCTAGTAGTATAGAATGACCCGAGCGAGTCGAACGAGTATCGCCTGTCACACTCGTCACTCGCTCATCGCTCATCGACAAAAATATCAAAACTACATACTCGCTACTCGCCGACTCGTTTTGTAGTTCATCGTTCTACTCGCTACTCGCTCCTCGCTCTAAGTCGGACAGGTCCCTAACTCGTATTACGTGCCAAATTCCGATGTTGTTTAAATGTGTGAATGAAACTGGTATAGTTCTGTTTATTGTTATACGCCAGGAACCAGTGTTTCATATTAAGTACAGATATAGAAAAAGAAACAACACTTAGGCTCACCCTATGAAAGTTCAGAAAGAATTCAAAACACAAAAAAAAAAAATAGATTTTGGATCAACATCATCAACATGCAGGCCATCAAGTCTGAAACTTTGAGTATTACAACAAAATATAATATGAGAGTTACTTATATTTAATTTTATGGTCTTTATCTAACAGATTCTATTTCACTTATTTTCCAGAGCAAATCAACCCATAATACAACAACGGATTCCGATGAAGAATATGTAGATGCGGTCCGCCCAATTACTATGGATGACCTACGACTATCCCTGACCAAGTTGAAGGAATCCAAGATACAGTGCGGAACCCTCGCGCCTTCAATGCGAATAGAACTCGACTAGTCAACTGACTAACTAGCGGTCTTAGACGAAATTATACTCAAATGTTAACTAAACGTAAATACGGAACTTACACAAATATACCTTTGCCTCTACTCAAAAAAACTCAATCTGTCACAATGATAGTTGTGTCAGTGTTGCAAAGATAAGTTTGTGTGAATTAAAAGTTAAGATGTTGCCAGTTCAAATAAATTTAAATAATTTTGCCGATGTTGGGTACTTAAAAGTTTTATCGGTGCGTGTTATTAGTTAGATAAATATTTAAAATGGTGAATAGAGTTTTATTCTGATAGTCTACGTAACTGACAAAAATTTGTAGACATTGGCCTAACTTTAGATCATGGTCTAATATCTACAATATTCATTTAAATACGACCTTATTGTCAGTAAACGAAAGAATATATTCAATATTTTATCGTTATATCTTAAAATCGGAAACAAAAATATTTATTTCTACACTAACACTTGTAATCTAATCTCGGCCATATGATTGGTGTTTACGTTCTAAAATGGATTGACTCGAAGATCGCTAGGCTATAATTATGGGTATTTAGATGAGATCACCCAAGTCTATGTCTGTGCTTAGGTTGATGCTAGTCTTATTAAACTGGGGTCGTAATGAGTTACTAAATGGAGTGTCTAAAGCATAATAACTACAACATATTGTAATGACTAATATCTTTTATAACAAATTTCTATAACAGAGTTCTTATCCTTTGAATGTGTCTACACTTAAAGGAGTAAACATTACTCTCCCCCTATTATATGGGACCTAAACATACCGGCGCACTTTAGGTGTACATAAGTACACCTCTGCCTAACCCTTCGGGGATACAGGCGTGATAGTATGTGTATGTATGTAAACATTATATACTTTTGTAATGACATGTTTCTCATTCCAAAAGTGTTTGTCGTTTTCAATTCTTCCTATAGCTTTATTCAGATTTCAGATTAATTGCTATCTGAAGTCGAAAGTACTCAAAATATCTATATATTATGCCAATCCACTCAGCCAACCGTTTACCGCCTATAAGCAACAACAGTGTCAAAATAAAATACCATTATTTCACGTTTTTGAGTAATTTAATATATAAACCTGCTCCATTTAGAAACTCATGTGATCTCGTATTAATTCCGTTACCATTGATATTGTAAATTATTACGTTGTAAAACATTCGAGTGTTCGACAGTCGAAAATCAACCCTATTCATTTGGTATATAGTTTGTTTTAGATTTAAACGTTATGTATTTGTTTAAAGACATATTCATTCTACGTTAATGAGAGATAACTTCTTTATTATCGAATTTGTTCCATATTACATTGATTCGAACATCTGATTTCTGATGAGGTGATCACCCGTCAATACTCAAATATAGTAATATTATATAACGGGGATTAGCGCGTACATACTTAAATACCTTTAGGGCTTGACGATCCGACCGGGTTACACAGGCCGTGGTCACAAGTAGACTCGTTATATAATATTACTATAAACATGAAGCGCGATAAAATCTAAAATAACTGCTGTGATGGGTTGGTAGTCTTGATAATTATTGAATTTTCAGAAATCAGGGATAAGTGATATTAAAATCAATATATCTTTAATCAAATATGTTTCGTTGTAGTATAGTATAGTTAGGAGGAAACTATTTTCCGTGACTTACGGTGTTGGAGAGTGAAAATTTGGTTGCGGTGTGAATGACGATCGAGTAAGTTTTAAGAAGTATCGGATTCAGAACTTTATGGCTTTATAATAAGGTCTACTTCTGGCCTGGTACAGCTTGGATATAACTTTCAAGTGTTTTAAACTAGCATACTCTGTTTAAAGGCCCTTCGAAGTTATATGGGTAATAAACAACTGATCATTAAGCTGAGTGTTGCCTAATTTCCAAAGAAATAAAGTTCAAAATCCAATACATTCTTAACAGTATGCACATTGTGATTGCATGAATGTTAATCGTACTGTCTTTATCTCTGATAAATTGACGGCACAAGTGCGAAAGTGAAAACAGATTAGAGATAAAATTAAGAGGCTTCACGTAGATATACCGGGGTCTGATAGAATAGATTCGCTAAGCTTCATATCATATTTCTGTGAAATAATAAATGCATAATGAACTTTGTATAACAACTAAAAAGTGTTAAGTTTCGTTGAGAAGCAACTCTGATTGTTTCGTCCTATATTAATAACAAATATACGAAATAAAAATATTTATATTGAATGTGGTTAGCATGTTTTCAGTGGGCAACATCTTGGCGTAAAGAATGGCGGCTAAAGTTATACCTATCCACCTACCTACCTATAATTATGTCTGATAGGTAGATTTATAAAAATATTACTACACATTATTTTCTATTTTTACGTGCAAAACTTGCGACAATACATTGACTTGAAATGTCGCATGTCGTTTCTATGTCATACGTTTTGTGTAATATAGTGACAACATTTGTCTCTACTTCTCAAACTGAAATCCATCGATTTATCAGCCTAGATATCACGTATTTATAAAATAAAACATACTTGTATTTTTTCCTTCTACCTTACGGACTAAATACATTCTTACCTTTCAAACACAGGTTCTAAATCTGTTAAGAAAAATGGATGGATGGATTAATTTTAGACTTCGAACGATGATTGTTATGGTTTAATTGATGCGATTGGGTTCAGCGGCTGTTGGATATACTTGTACTCTAAAAGAAAGTGAATTAATCAATTAGTAACACCACCTCATCAACTTTCCATTGATTGAGGAGTAACTGATGCGTCTGGAAACCAGTGTGGTTCATCAAACCAGTTTAATAAGAAACAAATATTGAGATATTTGCTTGTTATTAAATCGGATTGATATGGCTTGATGATATTAAATACCTTGACGCTAGACATGTTTGTAACGTGTATTTGCTTGTACATCGGATTGGTTTATGTACCTGGCTGTAAGCTGCCCAAAGATATTTACAAAGTACAATAAACTAAATGGTATTGAGTAAATAAATATGGACCGCGAATGAGTATTAGAAAGACGTATTTCTTAGCTCATTATAGTTTGTATGTTTACCGTTAAAAGGCCTTGAAATGTTCTGAGGAATTAAATTTGAAAACATGGTTTGTGTCTACTTTGCCGGCGAAGAAAGACAAATTGATACTTTAAAAAACTTTATTAGATATTCGAATTCTAAAGTGAAGTTGGTTCAATTGACAGATGATACTAAAAATATATTTATTGATTGTTGAAAATGTAGATTGGCTTGTCGATTTTATTACGATGTCGATAGATAAGATGGTTGTAAAGATTCTATGGAACGTTGGACGTATTTTTGATTTATTGTATGAATAGTATAATAATATCGATTCGAAACTTCTAGAGGTCAAGAGCCTGAAAAAGTAATGTAACGAATCGTGTAGGTCACAACATATCGATAAATCTATCGACTTCTTCGAGTAATTTCACCACTATGAATGTCCTACGTTATAAGTATTGTGAGAATGGGCGTGGGCCGGGCGGGGTTACGATATGGAGCCAGATTGACGGCGAGATATGTTTGAACTACATTTTTTAAGAGTTCTATCTTTCTCTATGTGTAATAATAATTATTGATGGGTCCTGTGAATGTGTTTTCAGCCTTAGTGTTGCATTGTGTAGTAGTGCCTACCCCCGGCTATGCCCGCGACTGTGTGCATTTTATTCGGCTTTTTATAATAGTTTGTAGTTTTTGTATTGCGTATTAGAAGGGTTAGGCTCGGGCTGTGTCGATAAATTGTTGTTTTATTATACGTTGTTACGTCGATAACGCTTTGTGTAATATATCCTTGGAAATCGTCATTTTGTAACTTTATTTCTAACAAAGGTTTTCAAGATCAGAGTATTAATTAAATTTACTACAATTTATTTAATATTCTATCCCAATGAATTTATTCGGATTAAAGAAAATTCAGATATCTTAGTTACAAAATTATGACTTTCAAGCTATTTAGATTTTGCACAAAAGTTATAGCAATAATAATCTGGTGATTTAATTAAACTAATTTAAATGAAATAAACAAAGTGATTGATAATAAGTTAGTTTTGGTTATACAGAAATAAGTTTCCTTACCGTTATTACTAATTTCTTTTTGTTATAGTTGTCACTCATTTTGTTTAATGTATATTGTTACTATTTGTTGGTGCAGTAAGACTGCTTGTTTTGAATGTAAACAATGATTCCAGATCGCTGCGAATACCTTGCGAAACATTCATAAAATGTTTGTCATGTACTTTGATTAGGTTTTAATGTTTTTTTTGACGTGTCAACAGTATTTTTGTCAAATACCTATGGACTGAAGCAGTCGATATTTGACAAAAGTCTCATGATTTTCATTTACTGTCTTTACAAGATGTACCTAATTCTTTTTTGATGTTTTTTTGTCGCGCTGAACAGCTTCGTTGTTTTTTATTGCAAAGGAAGGAATTAGTTAATTAAACATATTTATTGTGTAAATAAAAGCAATAAATTAAATAGAAACGTTGTTTTATTGTATTTTACAATGACCGTTGGCATTGGTCTGTCCATACTTATCACTTTTCTCCTAAAATACAGCTTAACTTATATTAAGTTTCAGTTAGTACGATACAAACATAAAAGCGTAATTCTAACTTTGGCCAATATACAGATCTAGTTTCCAATGAACACAATATTTATTTACAAATTGAGCTCACTTTCTAATCGCGACGAACTCTTCGTCATCGGCGATATAGATTCTGAAAAGATAAAGTTATTGTAAATTTAAGCACAATAAACTGACCCTATAATTTACATTTGTTCATTCCAGAGAGGAAATTATAAGATTTAATTTATTTTTGCGTCCCTTGAACAATGACATTCCAATACATTTATATTCTACTGCACTATTACTGTACTCAAATTACTAGATTAATTTTTTTTAGCTCTGATGTGAAGATTAATTTGGACGCAATAGAATAAAATCGCCTATGTTCTAAAATGATTGAATGAATGAACCTTATTATATTTCCGCCTCTTAGTTTTCTTGGTGGCTTTCTTCCGTTTGTGCCTGTTCATGTATTTCTTGCGTGCCTTGTCCTCGTGGGAGCGGATATCGTTGGTTGGAATCTCGTTGGCCAGCATCAGCAACTTGAGGAGCTCTAAAAATATGTCAGGGAACTGATGTAACTGACTAACTATGTAACTATCTACATATTGGTCGACAGAAAGATTTATTTTAGAAATCCTTTTAGAAAATAATTCATATTAGAAGCTCTCTAGGTAGGGGTCGAAAGAATGATTTAATTGGTATCCTTTTAGTATTATTGTTAAGTTAATGTGCAACCTAAATAATGCGAAATTTTAGCCGGGTGTAGCTTTGTCTCGGCCGTGGTAACCAGTTAAAATAAGGGTTAAGCAGTCTGTTGGTACTCGTATCAGTTATTGCTCAGAAGCATTACAGATTCCTCATTTTTTATGTGGTTAGTAATATTTAGCTTATAAGTATTATATATAGCTTACAGTGTAAATTATTGTTATTGTTGCTTGTAGAGCCCGTGTGAGTATTAAACAATTTTTATGGTGTGATTGCTCATTTCAAATAGGTACAACAAATGGTTTATGTATGTACTTAGATGGTTACTTATTTCTACAAAAAATATATATAAAAAAAATACAGCCGAATTGAGAACCTCCTCCTTTTTTGAAGTCGCTTGAAAATTTGAGGGGAAGCTTAACGTATTTTTTTTCTCTTAACTTCTATTGTTTTTTCTTAATCTAACTTTTTGTACTATGCTCTCAATATCTCTTTCCCATCTGCAGATGTAAAGCTTTTTATTTTGGTTTAGTAAAAAGGTTAGGTTTTTCACATGCAAGCATCCATGTTAGGCAAGTAAAAAAAATATACAAATTATAATACAAAAATATATTTTTATTATTTACAACAGCTTATCATTAGTAGGCAGGTTAGCTTGTTTAAAATAATATTAGAATGGCCTCAATTAGTCCTTATAATTAGTTAAGCGTAGGTTCGTCACAACCAAGATTGACATTAGTTAGCCAGGAAACCATTGTGATAGCCAGTTTTAGTAAGATTGTTGAAGATATCATCACGTAGTCAAATATGCATGCATGCAAGCCAAATACTATCGTATAGACAGCAGATACTTGTGATTAAGTGTTAAAGTTGTGCATCTCCTTCAACCAGTGCAGCTAAAACTACTACCAAGAACAGTTTACCCAAAGTTATTTTCTGTTAACGTCCTCACCAGCATTTAACTCGACGATGGGAACTTCCACAGGGATGTACACAGGTGTCGTGTCTTCCTCCGGCGCCTGCGTGGTCGGTGCGGGGTAGTAAGACGAGTCTCCTAAGATGGCAATATCCGAACACGTGAAGAAATTCTCTTGGTTACCGCAGCCCAAGCCTTGTGTACCGTTCGCACAGAAACCCCAGTTGTTCCCAGCAGTGTACTTCCATTGCAGAACACAGTGATCGCAGACTAAGTCGGAAGGCAGGCGGTATCTGACCTCATAGTAACCGCTGCCGTGTTTAGGGTAGTACTTCGTTCCTCCTTCCTCTAGCTCTACTAAGTGTTGATCGAAGCATTCTTGTGTATTGTCGTAAGGGTCGGTGCAGATCCTGAACTCCCAGTAGCCCATGTGGTACGCGCTGATATAGACGTTCGTGTTGAACACGTCTCCGGGTGAGTACGTGCCTACGATGTAGCCTTTGCCGTATTTGCCTCCTAGCTCGTGGGGTCGGGGGCTTGGTATGTCGTAGGCATCACCGCAGATGCCGCATCTGGGGGTCAAAAAGAAATGAAATTCTTTAAATGGTAACAGGACTATATTGTGAAGGAACCCTTAAGAATAACATTTGGGGTAGTGGAAAAAAATCTGCTTCTGTCAAGTTACCTGCCATCATTGACTGTCCACTGCTGGTAGAAGCCGCCGCAGTTGAGGCCGTCGTCATCGTAGTTGGCGGGAGAGTCGTAGCCGAAGCGCCAGATGGAGGCGCGGTTGGGGGGCTCCATGACCCGCCCGTGTCCCGCCACGTACGCCGCGCACGACAGGGTTAACACCGCTCGCCACATCTGGGGACAATGGTGGTGTATGATGTTA
Source organism: Autographa gamma (assembly GCA_905146925.1). Classification (NCBI taxonomy): domain Eukaryota; kingdom Metazoa; phylum Arthropoda; class Insecta; order Lepidoptera; family Noctuidae; genus Autographa; species Autographa gamma. The sequence continues at coordinate 9,904,959 of LR989866.1, read as the reverse complement.
ATATTGTGTGTCTTCTTTAAGATTTACGATGCTTCTCTGATTCGGTATGTCGGTAAAAAGTTTGAGGCAAGATGGTTTTCTGATTAGGTATCAGTTTCATTCCTAAATAAAAAAACATTTGACTTTTATCCAAGGTTTGCAGCAATTGCAGCCATATTACACACAGGTGTTAGTTTTCCTGATAGGTGGAGTAAATATCCACACAAAATCTATCCACAAATGTATTGAGTAGTTAATTAACTATATACGTAAAAACCTATTCTATTTCTATTATTATCTATCAAAGATTAATTGAACGTCCGCTAGTAGGTATAACTTATACCTAATATTGTAGTCCATAAAAAATCTTGAGCAATACAAGATGACAAACACTATCAGATAGTAAACCCTTATGACTGTTATCAGTGGGTAAAGTGAATTTAAAGTGATGTAAACTACTTAATATGAAAAGTCCTGCGTCACTAATAAAGTGAAAATAAAATCTTAGAAATATATGTGTCACAAACACAACAACAAAGGAAAAAGACAAATTGAAAAAAAATACCCGATAGCTGTAAATCTTATAGTTAAATAATTAAAATAATACAATGAGTAATTGGAGACTTAACTCTCTTTTTTTAAAAGACGTTTTGAAGAACACTGACTATAGTTTTACTAGTAAAAAATATTACACACCATATTAAAATATTAATATAAAAAGGGGAAAAATGCGATCAACCAATAAAACGAAAAAAAAGTAAACTTACAGTAAAAAATAGTAAAAAAAATCCCTCGTAAGGAATTAACAATTACTTCAAAATTCGTTCACCAACTGACATGAATCCACCCTTCGTCCGTTATATAGAGACCAAATCACCACAGGAAAGTGTTATCAACACAATCAGATAGCTTCGACTGCACATAGTTAGAACTATTAATCATAAACATAATAAACCGACGGCACTTTGAAGTTTACGGTTATAAAGATATTCAACAAAATCCTGAAACGTATAAACGTACTTTGAATTTGTGTGGACTGATTTCTAATAGTAGTCATAAATGTTAGAAAATTTTAAATAGTGTCGATAAAATTACCTAAAATTATAAACAAGTTGACAGTGTCTTTCAAAGAATCACGAATTTTGTAGAGAAGATCATTTGGAAACTGAAGACCATTTTTTTCAGAATGCTATGAGGGGTATGGTAAGAGGGTACCTACTGCAAGGAAAAATGACAATAAGATCTGATCTCCATAATTCCAAGTAATACAGAGGTGATAATACAGTTCTTCTTATAGTTAAAGATAAGTATTTTTCTCTTCTTAATAAGTCCTAGATTCTCTGCTGAAACTGCTTTGAAAGAAGCCAAAGACAACAATAGAAGATTATCCCTAAATCATGTTACAAAAGCCCGCAGCATGATATCCAGAAGCGCCCTTTCCCTTTATATTTTGAGCTGATATCGCTTAAACTTTAAAGCGATAATAATTTTGCTATTTTTTTCGAACTCGATTCCTAAGCGATCATAAAAAATACAGGTTTTGAGTTTTAAACCATCGTTCTGTTGTGGGTACCGCATGCAGTATTAGCTGCTAATAAAGACAAAAAGACAATGGCATGTTTGTATAATTTGCGTATGACACAAAAGGGTTACCGCTTGACTCACAGTGACGACAAGAATTTCGTACACTGACATCATTTAGATAATGATGTTTTTTTATTGATTTATAGACAGTAAAATTATATAAAAGTTATTGGCTCATAATTAAATAACTTCATAAAATTATTTATAACTTTTTCTCGCAATTTCCTGTACACAATTTACAAGCGTTCGAGCAAGATTTTATTAATTAAAAACAAACAAAGAATACGGTTTTTTATTCTTCTTGCTCTATAAAAGTTATTGGAAGTTGATCAAATCTGCGCGATAATTAAAATTAACACGCATTTAAGTGATAAGTATTTTAATTCTATTTACTTTATTAGGGCCATAATAAAGTGTTATCTTTCTGCGGAATTCTAGTTTATTGACAGTGTTAGTTTGCTGAAGTAGTTTAATAGAACGATGACTTACAAACACAATTTAAGTTGGTAAAAAGTAAACCACGAAATCAAAATAACAAGGTATAGTTATTTGACACAGTATTGAGAACGCTTCAACGATAGACCAGCCTAAATTAACTAAAAGATAGCATAACAAAATGTGTGTTTCGCGACAACAATAGAAATGGCACTGCAACAGTTTACGCCGGAAGTAAGGCACGCACATCTATCTCGTATGAAGTCTTCTGCTTCCTGTCCTTTTCCCAGTTTACTGGGGCTGGGCTGGGCGCGAAATTTTGTCTCCTGCGATTCAACTGTATTCTTCTTCTTATCGAGTCGATCATTGGCATTTAATTTTTTCCTGACCAGTACTCAACCACGCACACGGCATTGTCCGTTGCCTCATACAGGTCCAGGTCAACTGTATTCCTAATATAATATAATAATTGAATTATGAAAATGGAGATAGGCATAAATATATTTGCTCAGCTCTATCTTTTACCCCTTAAAATTTATCTAGACTGAGTTCCAAAGACTGAAAAATGCGTCATGATTTTAGAGGGCTACATCTTCTAAGAAAATAATTACTTCTTCATCACCCATTCAGTACGAAATTACATACCCCTGTAGGTTGCTGATTACTGTTATTTGATTGTAATTACACCTATTTCTATCTTACCACCCACAAGCTTTCTCCAACACCATTCATACAATAATTTCTCGTACATTATTATATATATATTGTATTGTTAGTTGTTAATTATTGATATCTTCACTTACGCTCATTTCGTGAGCTATTTATATTGACTTTTTGCTACGTTTTCTATGCGAAATATAACTCATTCAAGATTAGAGACTTTAATTTAAATTGTATAAAGATAGTATTGTTCACTTGAACGTGACTTTCACTGGTAGTGTTAATCTGTGGGCTTACAATTATTGAATCATCTTACTTGGTTTGACCTAGATCATGAGAAAGTGAAAAGCAAAATTGTTTAAGATCGGGACGGAAGGTCTGGAAGAGTTTATACACGACTTTCTTTCTGGGGAATAGTCCTTTCTATCAAGTTTTGTTAAGTGACACCAAGAAATTAAACAGGCAACCGCGCTGAGTAAAATATTCAGCTGTACCCGAGAAGACTGACTGACCAATAGTTGGCAAATATAAAAAAGGTTTTATTTTATTCCGAACACGAATATTCTACTTCATTATTTTTTATCAGTATAGTATCCTTCCTACCTAAGAATTCAATCCCTTAAGGCGTTCGAAAGCAAAATCTCTTTCTTTTCAATCCCGTATCTAAATGTAAGGCATATTAGTTGTGCAAACGTCAATCAGAGGCAATAAACATGGCATGTCAATGGATGGCAGTAATCGGATCTAGATCGGTATCGCATCGGTGAACAACACTTGTTGATAAGCTATGGCCCTTATCTGTTATCACTGATAACGGTATCGGTTACGACTGATAATGACGCTTGGACAAACCCTTCACTGTAGTGTCCCGGGACTCCCGTGTGTGAAGTATCTGATACTTGAGTATTTTTCAGTGATTTTTTTTTTCTTTCCATTTCTGTCCCACTGCAGGGCAAATACCTCTTTTCCCTCCTTCCATTTCTCTCTGGTTAGGGTCCTGGTCATCCACTTTTTATCAAAGGATTCCAGTTGGTAAATAATAATAATAATAATAATAATAATAAATTGTTTATTCATCCAAAAGGGTACAGATGGTATAAAGAGCGACTTAAATCTAGATACAGTCAAAGAATACAATACAAGGTAGATCATAATTTATGTAGGTTTAAGGTACATCTGTTTACAATTAGCGATACCCTGTCTCTTAAACTAGGTAGAACCTGTAACTTAAGAGACAGTGAGCGGCCATAACAATAAGTATATTTTACCTAATACAAGTGAGGAGCCTATCGATCTACCCACACTTAATTTTCATGTTTTTTTTTTTTTTTTATCCTGTATATCTAAGATGGGGACTAGGGTTATGTTTAATAGGCTTATTAACTAATTAAAATTAATCGGGGTGTGTGGTGTGTGGTGTGTGTGTGTGTGTGTGTGTGTGTGTGTGTGTGTGTGTGTGTGTGTGTGTGTGTGTGTGTGTGTGTGTGTGTGTGTGTGTGTGTGGGTGTGTGTGTGTGTGGGTGTGGGTGTGTATGTGTGTGTGGGTGTGTGTGTGTGTGTGTGTGTGCTAGGCAGGCTATGTAGGCTAAAATTGATTCAGTGTGTTCATAGTCTTGTTGAAGCAGCCACTCTGAGAGTTTATGTTTTATTTCCCATTTTGACAAGTTGATTATATTTAGTTGTTTATTTATTTTCTTGTAAATGAAAGAGCTCAGAATAAGATATTGATGTCTGGCAAACGTTGTTTTATGGGGCGTACTTGGAATGATTAGGGTACGTTTTTCTCGGTTTGACGGGGGTATGGATGAGTGTTTTTTAAGAACTGAGTGGAGCACAAAGAGTTGGCGTACAGTAAGAACTTTACAATCGGAATAGAGTTGGGTTGTTGGGTATCTGTACGGCTTTTTGGTCATCACTTTAAGTATGGCTCTCTGTGCTCTTTCTAGTTTGAGAAATAAAGTTTTACACGCCCCTCCCCACACCGTAATGCAGTAACCCAGTACTGATTGACACAGGCCAAAGTAAACCATTTTTATGGTGTCGAAATCAGCGGATTCTCTCAGAGACTTAAAGATGTGCAGAAGACGAAGAGTTCTCGTGATCAGAGCATCTATTTGTTTGTTCCATTTTAGTTCACTATCTATTTGTACTCCTAGATATCTGACATTTGTTGTTCTGGTGAGATTCGGACAAGTGCACGAAGTAAGTGATGCGTTATGTAGCCGACAGGAGTGAGCTGTAATCGAGAAGGCATCTATAGGTGAATTTTTACGGCTTATTGCAAACGGTATGTAACAGGATTTTTGGAGATTAAGTGTAAGCAGGTTTGAGTTTAGCCATGTCATTATCGTAGATAGGGCTGACTCTGCAGCAGTTTTTACACTATCCCAAGTAGGTCCATGAACTATAATTGCCGTATCGTCCGCGTAAGTAAAGATTCTACATTGTGGGAGCTTTAGATTGCATAGGTCATTGATATAAATTTGGAACAAACTAGGTCCCAGAATGCTACCCTGCGGTACGCCGAAGGAGACAAATTCTTCGTCGCTGAGGTGATTATTAATTTTTACACGTTGAGTGCGATTTCCCAAGTAGTCTCTAAAAATGTCCAGGGCGATTCCTCGCACACCGAGCAGTTCTAGCTTAGTTATCAGCAAGGAAACAGAGACTGTGTCAAAGGCCTTGGACAGGTCCAGAAATATACCGAGGCATTTAGTTTTGCTATCCAGATTCTTCGCTACATGTTGGGTTAGGTCAAGTACCGCATCTTCGGTAGATACTCTTTTCCTAAAGCCATATTGATTATCTGCGATTATCTTATACCTATCCAAGAATTTTTTGAGGCGGTTATTGAGTATCCTTTCGAGTAGTTTCGAAAGAACTGGTAGCACGGATATAGGCCTGTAGTTATTGACGCAGTCTCTGTCTCCCCCCTTATGAATGGGATGTACTATCGCTTTTTTAAATGCTTCTGGAAAGACACCCTTTTGCAAGCAGCAATTAAAAAGGTAAGTTATGTGAGGTACTAATACTTTCTTAACAGGTCTTTAATAGCAAGGGAGATATTCCATCCCAGCCCACTGCACTGTCATTATTTAATTGCAGGATGAGTTGCTCGACTTCGGCTTCATCTACATCTAGCAGGACTAATGAATTTACCGTCGTATCGGAGATGTCGCGAGAGGATGTATGCTGAACTGAATGCGGTAAGGCCTGTGTATCGTGTTCAATTTTTGCTGCTAGATTTTTGCCAACGTTAGCAAAAAAGTGGCAAACTTTGTTAATAGAAGAGTAAGGGTTGTCGCATAAGCTCAGAAGCTCTTCAGGTACAGTTCGAGTTTTAGATGTATGTGTAATATTCTTAATGGTTTTCCACAACTCTTTAGGATTGTTTTTGGTTCTCTCTAGTTCGAGTTGTTCATAGGATTTTTTTAACTTTCGTAATAGCGAATTGCAAAAATTTCGGTAGCGGGTGTAGGTTAATCTAAGTATTGAATTTTCAGGTGCTTTATTAGATTTGTTATGTAGTTTGTCACGATTTTTTACACATTTTAGAAGACCAGGGGTAATCCATGGTTTTATAGTACGTATACGTTTAGGAATTTTAATTTGAACTGAATTTTTTAAAATTATTGTTGTTATTAGAGAGATGAATTTATTCATAGATAGATTTGGATCGCGAGTTTCAAAGATAACCGAGAAGTCCGAGTTTCGTAGCTCCAGCAAGATAGCTTCATAATTAGTACGAGTGGTAGTGTGGTTTGGCTTTCGTTCAAGTTTGGGTTTTGCAATAAATAAGAGGGTAGGTCTATGATCGGTAATATGGGTGTCCAGCACGAGTGTGGTTATTGATAAGTTGGTTTTAAGTAAAGTGTGATCTAGGCACTTGTCTAGTCGAGTAGGTAAGATGTGGGTTGGGAGAAGCCCGTGAGAAGCGTTTAGCATTAAGTATTCGAGGCTCCGCTCATTTCTGTTATTTTGTCTTATATCTATGTTGAGATCTCCTACGAGGGCGATATTTGGAAATGAGGACATTTTGTTGTAGACATTATTTAAACATGCTAGAAACTCATCATAATTTTCCTTAGAGTTGTATGATGGCGACCGATAGACTGCCACGAGTGCCAGTTTGTTGTCCACTTGACAAACCAGGCAATTTCCACACTGAAAATCCGGTTCCCAAACCGTGTTCCTAAGGCCTTCTTTAATATAAAAGACGACGCCATCATTTTGATTGCAGTTTATTTTAGTGCAGAACGATTGAAAGCCGGCTAATATTGGTAAGTTAATTGTTTTGTTGAGCCAACATTCGGTCAATACTATGATATCGTGATGAATACCGGTTCGGTTTAGTAGTACTAGTAGTGAATCAAAGTTTTTATTTATACTACGTATATTTAAGTGTAAAATATTCAAGTTATTGGGGTTGGAAAATTTTATATAATTTTTGCAATTTTCCGGGCTGCAGATGGTCGCTTCACCTAATTGTAGTTGGTCGAGGTCATTGTTTATGTTTGTGATGTTAGCCATTAATTATGTTGTAGTTGGGAACTCGAAGAATGTTTGACATGGATTGACTGGGAGCGGATAAGTGAGTTACGGAGTGACAAGATGTGACGATGTTTAGCTTATTTGTGTGTGTTTGAGTTATGTGTGTATGTTTGTAGAATAATGTAAGAAATATAGATTGAGTGTGATTGTGTTTAGTGTAAGTTGAAGCATAGTGTAACGAATGTATAGTTTCAATGTAGTAAAAATAACTAAGCAAAGTTTTGGTACAGTTAATTGAAAAAGGTAAGACGGCATGCAGTAAAAGTATATTAAATGGTGAAGCGTAATTAAATGTGGTTAGTCACAGGTTATTACTATCGGTTGTAGGGAGACATTTTTCGGAGGTTATTAATAGTTGTTTGTCACCTTCAGTTTTGCGTAAGTAAATGTAGCCATTCGAGGTCCAGCAGTACTTGTAAGAATTTTGTTTGGCAAATTCCCGAGCCTGATAGAACAGTTTCTTTGTACTGACGGAGAGTTGTTCTTCGACGTAGACTGGCTTCCGTTCTCCTGTCATACCGAGAAGTTGTGTGTTCAACTTGTTTTCTTTTCCCTTTCCTTTGTTATAGGTGCGAACTGCTGAAATAAATGCGTGCTTCGTTTTTACTGTGGTGAATTCAGCTAAAATTGGGCGCGGAGTATTAGATGTGGTTGACTTCCCTGGTAAACGGTATATATCACGAATTTCTGACTCTGTTAAGTGCAGACCAACTACTTCGCCGACTGAACAAACGGTTTTAGTCAGGGTATCTATATTTTCTGAATTTTCCGTCGGGATATTACGTAGTTCTATGCCCGACCCTCGAGACATTCGCTGAAGGTCAGAAATCTTCTGTTCCAGACATTGAATATATTTGTGTTGCTCGTGGCGTTCTTTTTTCAGGGCTTCCACCTCTTTTTTTATTTCTTCAAATTTCTGGTTCATAAAACCGATAGACCGTAGCATTTCTTCATTTGATTTACGGATTTCAGCATTAGAGGACTGTATCTGGACATTCTGAGCTTTAATTTCACCAATATCGGAAGATAATTTGGACATCAAACATGCCTGGTCTTTAATAAAATTTGCCATATTGCTCTCCTGTTTAGTTTGCCAGGTAGTCATTTTTTCTTGTAAATTTAATGAGTGCAGAGAGGACCCACTATGAGGCGAGTTGTCTTCACGTGGACGTTTGTTCCTATTTATGTTTACATAGTCACTTTCAAGAACAGCTGTGGCTATGTCCGATTCAGATTTGGTTTGTGGGGTTTAAGGTGGAGTGCGTTGCAAGGACATATTTTTTTGAAGAACCGACTAACCGCGGTTTTAGTATAATATAATAGATATTGAAGTCAAATACCGGGCGATACAAGTGTCCGATGGGTCGTTGTAGGAGGTCGGTCGCAGCACTACTTGATCTCGTAGCACTCGTTGCCTCGATGACGCAGCGGCGCGTTGTACTAGTAGCGTATTTCGTTGCGGCCGGTCACTGTCACGATGGCGCGCTGCGCAGACGCACGGAGCCAACTCAGCGAGTCGCAAGTTCGAATCCCCACTCACAGTCAAACACTTGAACCCGCAAATTAGGATGTCGCTGACAAAGATCTTGATGTCTCGCTCCAGGACCGCCCAGTAGGAGGAGCCGGCCGATATAATCGCTCAAGGAGTGACAAGGAAATGGAACTTTCGAAAGGTGACCAATCACGCAATTTTGATTTCAAAAATGACACTGGGAACCGACAAGCGTCCACACTGTGCAACGTTCCACGGCCGAATCTGATCCGAAATCTATTTCATTAAAATATAATCCTAAATTGTGTTAGTAACAATATAACCATGGACACTACTTTAGTCGCTTAACACGTTCGGTGCGGTATCGGGTTGATTGTATCCGATGCTCATCTTTCCTCCGGTGCGGGGTAAAAATTACTGAGCTAGCCGCTGGTGCGGGACAGTTATATTTGGTCTCCCTATGAATATGAATGAGACAGTTAGTGTTTTGTAATTGCCTCGTTAAATAGATAATATAGGTTCGAAAAAAACGCATCGGGTTCTTGCGACCCGATGCCGACTGAAGCAAAAAATTTTACGTCTAGTGCGTTTATCGGTTCTAAACGACCCGATGCCCGATGACCCGATAGCAGCACTAGATTACATGCTAGTTGAGCTAGTGAGGTCCCTGTGTTTCGATGAGTTTTTATGCAACTGAGAAGAGAAAGTGAGTGGAACATGAAGCGATCCAGGAAAATGTTTTTTGAGTCATGTGAGGGTGAAAAGCCAACGAAAAATATAGTAAATGATGTTGCGGTCGCAATATCGAATCGAATCGAATATGTCGAATCATATTTTTATCAACCTTCAACCCAACACTGGCCTGAAAATTGCAAAAAAAACTGTAAGAAAATTAGAATTTCGCGGGCTACCCTGACGCTTCCACCTTAATCAACAGATCTGGAAAATATATTATACATCTTATCGATATCGATGTTGTTTTTTTATCATCCACTACACTAAAAAAGTATCGACATTTTTATTAACCAGTGCGGATAACGGGTCCTTAAGATCCGACAGACAATCCCTTTATTTACAAACAAACCATTCAGTGAATCTACCTACGAATTCAGCCTTTTATTGAGAGTTTATTTATCAATATATTGCTAAAAAGGAAAATGCTTTAATCATTATACCCATAAAGATAAGTCCTCCTAAACAAAGGGAAGTCGAACGGGTCTTTTTGACCCACCAACGCACCAGAAACTATTCGTGCTTCGGATATAATCGACCCGATGCCGCACCGACTGAAAGTCATCAAATTTGACTAACGCAGTGAACGTGTTAAAATATAAAAATCTTGGTTATTATTTGTAATACACTGCTTTGTATGCCTCCGTTTTGGTTTTATTTCTGGTTTATACTTACTATCTCTAGACAGTCGTATCTGTCTTCGTAGACGAATTTATGATTACCATCATGATAGAAAATCTACGGATAAATATTTTGTTTTCTTATTTCAATTGTTTCCAACTCTCACTAATCTGACCTAAGTAAGTAACGCCTCTCGGTTAATAAAACAAGCTACACTGTCTTGTTTTTATTGCACTTACACTTTTATGCCAATATAACAAGCATCTATTTAGTATGCTCAATTACATATTTCCCGCGCTATAAATCTATTTTATGGCCATCGCGAAAAGATTAGCAGCAACATTAAGCTTTTTTATCACTCTTACTTGCGTCTACAACACTATTTGTGTAGACATACTTCCTTACACAAACAACAAATCAATTGTAATTGTCGTTGTATTTTTTGACCTGTGTTAATCAGCAAACAACTAATATTACTTCCACACTTCTATTATTAACTATTCTCTTGTGCACTGTGTTTGCCATAGATGAATTGAGGAGCATATTTAGAAATTGAAAGGAATTTAATTAATGAGACGAACTTGAGATACAGAAATTTTAAAGTGACTCTTCAGTGGGATCATTCATGTTAAAAGTAGTTAAGATACTTGACTGAAAAACAATCGCGCATAACTTTTCTTTCAGTCCAAATGTAGGTTGATAGTCAAAATCATTTCTAAAATATCAAATGGTTGCAAACAATCCTGAAGCATTTATTAAACTTATGAATTATTATAAAGAAAAGGCTTAAAAGCTTCTTAGGAGAGGTAGAGCTCTTCTAGACCTAACTCTACAAACCCTACACTTTCGTCAAATAGTTATAGCCTAGCTGAATTGTAGCCATAGCATGTACTTGAAACAAAAATTGAGATAAGCACTGCTTAATTAAATAACATAAAAAAAATGAATAACAAGGCGAATACATACAGAACTTGGATAGATAATTATTTACATTCCCTTTCCGCGTATTCAAATAGATGTTAGAGCATAACTAAGAAAATAGAAAAAAAAACTTACCGTTATTATTCTTAAAACACCACAAAAGTCTTAATAAAAGCACTACATTTTAAATATTATTAACACTTTCGCTCAAATAAAATGTATCATCATTTTACAAAACACCATTGCACAGTGCAAAGTCGTTCAAAAAAAGACACATGCCGAAAAAAACACAAATAAAATTGAATATTGATTTTATTTGTAAACGCGTACCAAATTAATTTAAATTATTGTTAAATAATTTGAAGTAATGGCCGCGGTCAGCGTCGTCTGGGGCCTACTGAAGGAAAATGCCGACAATTTTTAACGCTCTTTCGAATCAAATAGATTTGCTTTTACTTTCTCCTAAAATGGCTGTTACACTAGGACGACAGCGCGTAATTGACAATTTGTGGACAAATTCTGAGCAATGGCGGGAGGTACTTTGTCAAATAATAAATATATTATAAACATTATTAATAGGTATGTGGTTTGCGATAGTAAAAGAGGTCATTGTGTTTTGACCTGGTGATTCATAACATAACAAAAACAAATATAAAAATGTGTAATATTGACCATTTCGATGAAACGTGAGTCACATTTTAAATATAAATTTTATTTCCTTTGTTTAAACATTATGTCTGAAAGGTAAACCAAAATTCAAGCATAGTGCTGGAAGTAACTAAAAGATATGACCGAGAAAACTATGTTTACTGAGACAAAATTGAATAGTATGGTAAAAAGCTGCTCCAAATAATTGCTACGTTTCTCATAATTTCTTATTCGATTCCTCCTCATAATTTGACAATTTTAACTAAAGACAAATGTGACCGTATCATTAATTGATTCTTGGAAATACCAGATGACCTGTCACCCAGAGAAATCGGATTAAGTGAGTGTAACAAGTGTTAAATTTAAATATAAACAGTATGATGGCGACAATCCGCGATAAACTGATTTATATTCTGCGAAGGCGCGGGTAGAAAACAGTTACGATCTCTATAACTAGGCAGATGGACGGACAATACACTATTAAACGTATATTTATTCTATTAAATAGCGCTGTTAATTTTTTTATATTATTGGACCTTTTGATACATAATGCCCCCTATTACATGGGACCTAAACATATCGGCGAACTGTGGGTGTACATTGGTACACCTCTGCCTACCCCTTCGGGGATACAGGCGTGATGATATGTTATGTTTTGTTACATGTTACATGTTACATTATGTTGATACATAATGAATGACACTTTCATAAGGATTCTTAAATGTTTGATAAGGTAAGAATTATACCTAAGTCCAGCAGTGGGTTCTACTGAGTTATGACTGGTTTAGATTATGCGAGAAAAATCGTACAAGTTGCAGTACATTGCCGTCTATAATCGATCACTTACAACAACATACAGTGCAAGTGCCGCAGTGTACAGCTACTCGCACGATATTCCTCGCATCGTCTAAACCAGGCCTTAGATTAGTGATCGAATGAATGGTCAGAATGAGCGGTCAATGATGTTTCAAAAAATCAAGTGGACACACCTCTTGGTTGTCGCTTACCTAAGAAATTGTTGTGGTAATCCTTTAAGATAAATACCGTTAATTAACAATGGAGAGTGTGAGTAGTTATTCTTATTTTCCTTTTGAGACCGTTTCATAGTATAAACAAATAAGATCACTGACGTCACAGCTGAAATTCAACGCGGTTGATGCTCGGATTATGGCGATAATAAAGTAGCTAGAATGACCTATATGAAAACTTAAAAATCAAGTGATACATTAGATGCATAATGTATATTTTGCTAGTGAAAAAATCCGCAAGTCACTAGCAGAGCACGCGGTTTGAAAACTAAATTCTACAGTGTACAAACACTTTTATCCTGTCTTTCTCATCAATTGCTAAACACTTTGGGGTGAGCGTATGACGCAGCAGTAAGTAGACACCACTTGCACTTGTATGACGCACGTCATTGTCTGCCAGTATAGTCATTGAATGGAAACCCGGATTAAACATATTTTCACGTATTAAATAGTAATGACGGATTTGAGGTTACTTAGATATTAATGTGGTATATCATAACAATGCGGGTCTAACCCTGGCCGATAATGTGATTATTCAATGTCGTGATAACTTCCGAGGTAACAAATGTACCGCGGAAGACCGATCCTATCTCCTCATTGACATAACCATTGCACAATTTGTGTCAAACTGTAAAACGGACAGGTAAGTAATTAATTCAAGTTTGAGAAAATCAGTATCTACACTAAAATTTCCCTAAGGCCGATCTGGAATAGTTTGCGGTGGACGCACATGTGGCACGTTAAACTGGTTTCAAGCTGAACGTATAATATGCTTTGTGAAAGCTTAAAAATAATAAGCTAATATACATGAGAAATCCATGTCTATACGCAACTTTTGAAAAGCTAAATATTTAAAATTTTGAGTAGTTAAGCGATGTGCGTGTGGACTGAGGGACCACACTGGGAATTTGCGAAATGAATATCCTAGGATTTAGTAGTAGACTTAAAACAATTGTAGAACGATTTTTTTCTGCAAATTTGTAGCCTAATATACTAAAGAATTACGACTCATAAATTGTGGTCCCTCAGTTCTCAGCCGATCAGCCAGATCTCTGAAAGTATCTTATAAAAAAAGGTTTTGTGAATACAGAATGTGTAAAGATGAAGTGATGAATAAATAAAAAATATTTTTATTTTACCAAATAGAAGAAGACTCCATGCTTTACGAGATGCAGCAGTGAAGAGTTAAAATAAATGATAACATAATAAGTGTGGTAATTTGTGCAGTTCTGCGTAAGTTTGGAAAGAGCGTGAAGATTATTATAACACCCGTGTAATGCAATTTGTAGTGCAAGGGAAAGTTATGGCCCTTTTGTTATGATGTAATTAATTTTACTATAACCTCCCTTCCCATGAAAATATATAAACATGTTACATTAAAAACTACAGGGGACAACATCTTATTAAATCTACGAAATTGTAAACAAGCAGATAAAAAATAACTCTTTTATTATCATAGGAGTTCCTTGCCATAATTTTAGGTAAATAAGTTAAATAATAAAATCACAACTTAATGAATACTTAAAATTAACTCGAACGTCGTCAAATTTGAAATTTAGAATTTAATCACAATCAAGAACCTGTATCCGCGGCCGAACATCATCCGAAAGCTGACGTCGTAAGCAATTCACTTATTTTCTATGGCAGGTAAAATGGACTCAAAAATTAATTAAAAAAATATTTAAATACCAATGTGGAACACCAAACGAACAAATTAGATAAAAAAATGTTATTGCACGTACATACATATAAAGACAGCTAAGTTTTGAATCAAACCGTCGACCCGCAATAAGTCCCATTCCAAATGTTCATAACGTCGTCTAATTTATCGTTATTTTGGCGCATCGAACTTGTTGCGACTCGAGACATCTTTTTGTGAATAATTTTACGCGTTTTTTGTAAAAATTAATGTACAATTATTAATTAGTGGCATGGCGCAGGGTTTCCAAGACAACTTAAACTTTTAAGTTCAAATTTTTATACATCTACTCCTTTCTATTTACATGTTTCAAGAGAATCGTACAACTAGTTATTAAGCGTGAAAAACGATTCAAATTATCAACTTTTACCTAAACATACATCACAGATAGAGATATAAAAAAGAACTAATATCTATTCGACGTGAGGGTTGCATGAGCTATGGATCAATGTTCTCGTGTGGCTGGCATCGTGGGACAAAGAAAACTAAATTACAACTGACGTCGCATCAAAACATAAATTTGTTTTTCTGCACATAAAATCAATACGGATTATTATTATATAATGAATCATTGGAAGAAATAAGAAAATCGAAATATACAAAACGAAATTACAAACTAATCGTGCAAGGAAAGAAGACGAGAGAAACAATAGAGAACGCATTAAGTTTTGCCCCGTCGTTCGGAAGCTAATAAAGTCCATTCGAAAAACTGGCAAGCACTTACACATTAAATTGATAATCTTATGTATTATAAGTTCTGATAACGTCACTGACATTTGTTTAAAAAATAATTTGCTATTTGACTAGAGGTTGCTTATTTTAAACCTATTCATAGTATCGACCAGTTTCAGAATCGTACTAGACAGATGATCGCAGATTTTACGTGAGTAACCATCTTTTGGACGACCTCGTCGTTGAAACAAATAAATATATAAATAAAAAAAGTTTAAACAAAAAAATAATACTCGAAAAATTTGAATGGCGAAAGTGTTCCTCGGGACAGGAAGATTTTCTTCAGAGCCTTAACAAAAGATGTTTGAGTAGAGTGCCTTTTCACTTCTTATCATCTGCGCTCAATTTAGGATCGCTTTTCTTATTGTCTTCGTTCTTGGCATCAGCGTTGTTGGTGTCCGCAGCATCCTTTTCATCCTTCTTGTTGGTGTTATCTTGAGAGTCAGCGACGTCCTGAGCCTTAGACTTCGATTCCCATTTATTTTGGAATTCTTCGTTCAACATTTTTTCAAAGTCACTGGAAATTTTATTGACATTCTTTTTCATTGTGGAATCTGGATAGCTCTGAAAACAAAACATTATACTTTATGCGTTGAACTTATTTTGCGTGCTATATGAAGTATGATACCGATTAAAATGTTTTTAAAGTTAAAGTTACCTTAAGGTAAAGCCGCACGTTGTTGAAAATTCGCCTGAAATCTTGTACGACTTGATCATATTCGGTGTAAGAAGAATTCTTCAGTTTAGTTGATATATCATGAAGACACATTGGATATTTCACTACTTCGTAAAATCTAGGTGCCTGAAAATTTATAAAAGTAATTTAAACCCAAGACTCATAGAGCTTTACAATTAAGAAAATTCAAACACTCACCACTTTTATATCCATGTCATGTTGAATAAACGTGGCCTCGTTGATTTGAGATAGATTTGTAAGTATTGCCTCAAACTTCTTTACAGTGTTGGCCGCCAACGGCTTCTTCTTCTTAGGGTGGTACCACATTCCTGACACTGCGACTTTCGGTTTGCCACCGGATTTCTTCTGATTATCATCTCGCACATAATTACCAGATTGATCAAAATTGGGACAACGAGTATTCTCTTTTTTCTCCTCGTCATTTCTATTGTCTGGAATTTCCAACGGGTCATCAGGTTCAAGCGATTTTGTTTCAGAATCAAGCAGTTTTACAGTATCTTCTACAAAGATAGATTGATCTTGACTCTTAGTAAGTATGTAATCGTTTTTGGCTGATTGTTGATTCCATACACTAGTGAGATCCTTGGACATAAAGTGGTTCGACAGTCCGGTAGACCAAGCATCGTTTTGCTCCACACTCAGTTTAACTTGCTTTAAATCTTCAGAGAATTCGTCTGTGGCGCTCAGACCCAATGCATCATATAATCGGGCTGTATCGGATTTGGACCCTTCATGGATAAAATCCATTAGCTTCGGAGCGGACTGTTTAGCAGCTTCCCAAGCGCGGTCCGATGTCATAGAACTGAGGAGATCAAGCGAATCAGCAGCTCTCATATCCAAGCATGGTATAGCATGTCGAGGGATCATTTTTTGATCTTCACCAAATATATCGTCAGTACGCCTAGACATTAAACAAGGCCATGCTTCGAGATTGTACTTTGGTTGTGGAGCTAAAGTAACAGGTGGAAAAGGGACTTTCATTTTAAGAGCTATGTCGTCTACCACAGAGTTGTCGTACACCACGTCCTGAGAGGATCCTTGGACAAATGGTGATATTGGATCGGCAGGTTTTATTGGCACTTTGTAACTGCCAGGTTTCATATACACTTTAGACATTTCGTGAAACTCATCGTTTTCTGGATCAATAAATTGCACGGGGCCAGAGATATTATTAGAAATCGTCACAACATTTGATGGAATTTGAATATTGTGAGCGTGATGAGTTATAAAATCGCTAGGTTCTTTTTGGACCATCTGACCCCATGCCGCAAAAAAATCAGCCTCTTCCTTTGTGTCGCCGCAGCTATTGTTTTTTTGTACGTAGCAGCCTCTTATTTCGGCTGCCGCCGCCATGCTCGGTATCAATGTTTTTTCCACATGGCTCAAAGGAATCATTTTGGCTTTTAGTTCCATGTCTCTACGTTGCAATAAATCGCAAGGCATATTTCCTAGAAGTGGTTGGCCAGGCGCTTTGCCCAGCTCCGCATCCATTTTATGTTTCAGTTGAGTGTACAGTTCCCGTTGGTCAGCATGGCACATACCTTCAAGAGCTCGAAAATCGGGAACATTAGTGATAGTCCAAGATTGTCGTGGCTTTGCCTCACGCACACTGCACGGATCACACTTGTACTGAGCTTTCTGATAGTTGTCTAAATCAGATTGATCGTTCAGAGGATAAAAGTTGTGCGAGTTTGGCGGTGGCACCACGGGATACTTCTTATATGCTACTCCTGATCGAGCTGGCCATGGGCCTTCGTTGAAACTCTGTGAAGCTGTTTGCGGTTGGTTCTGTACCCACGGAGGTTGCACTGCATTGAACGGCTGAGGGGAAGCGTTCACTGGACGTGGAGTACTCGCGTGCGGTTTGGCTGGTTGAAATTTATTTTGATTCTGATTGCGTGGAGCAGCTGAGTTGGTAGCATAATAGTTGTGCGTAAAGCTTTTTTGTTCCATAGTGAAACCGTGGTCGAGGCATTTGAATGTTTTATAAATATGCGTTAACATTTCTTTAGTAACAGCCTGCCACTGTACGAAGCATTCCCTGATGTTAGGACTGTAGTATTTATTTTCAATTCTAGAAAATGTGTCATGTTTCTCGCTGAGCAGCTCTTTAACGCCTTTCCAACCATCTAAAATTCTTACAAAAGAAAAGATAAAGTTTTTGATTACCCATGGAATGCCTTGGGAATGCAAATTAGCAACAGCACTGTCTGGTTTTTGAACATTGGACCTAGTTTTTGCGCAGATTGAGTGTATATTCTTGAAGCAAGGTCTGTTGTGATGGGCAATTGCTATATTTTCAGCATCAGTACATGCCTCTACAGCAAGTTGAACGATTTGATTCGGAATCTGATCATGTATTACAATCTTGTCCAGCGCAGTCAGCAAAACCTCCGAAGAAACTGAAGGTTTGTTCTTGTCTTCGTCCTGATTGGATGGTTTCTGATTTTGATTTTGCTTTTGATTATTGGAATCAGTTCGCGAGTCGGGTATGTTGCATAGTTCTGACACCATTCTCTCTCCTTCGACAAAGAAATCAAGGCTAGAAGTGGATTCCGAAGTCAAGTTCCTTTCCTTCCGTTGGCGGTCGACTTCAGTGCTGCTGTCCTTGTATCGCTCGTGATAGCGCGGGTCGGCGCTGTATGCGTTACGTTTGTCTTGACTTTTCACTATTTTCTTCTTCGCGCCAGTTCCGATCGGTTCTTGATTGGAGATGGACCAGGAGCTTTGCGATCGCCTGTCTGCGTTGACGCTCCGGTCTCCTATCATCCCAGGGCCGCTGTAGTTAGGTGAAGATGGATCAAAAACAAGGCCAACGAGAGGGGAATTAGGCGGTGAACTAAAAGTCGGAGCCGATGGATTGTTATATCTGCAAATAATGGAGGTATTCAATTTTTATTTCATGTGAATATGACTCCATAGACTGGACGCTTATACCTTGGGTTTTGGTACTGCTGACTTGATGCAGTTGCTTCGTAAATCCCGGTTGCAACGCGGCAGTACGTCGCCATGTTTTGGTCGGACAAATCTTTGCTGGAACATCCTGCAAACAATAATCTATTAAAACACTGCTATATCTTATGTCTCTATATCAGTCTGAAATGTGGTAAAATAAGTTCGTTCTGGAATTTATGAATTTCTTGTATTCTGAGAGTAGTCTTCCCGATACTGCAGCCCCATATTAATAATTACTAATATTCATGCAGAAGACTGCAAAAGACTTCCAAGATATACAGAAGATCATCAAATGATGCTATATAGGTTTCCTTTCAAGATAGTTATTTAGTAAAGCAGACATATATAGGAAAGGGCCTTTATGTACGTACCATAGTTCTTCTGCTGCATCACGGCGTACTGATGCTGCTGCTGGTAGCCGTCCGCCTGGTGCGGCATGCCCCGCTCGCGCCCGCCATCCGGGCCGCTGTCCCGGTACTCCCCCGTCTTGCTCGACACGCCCCCACCATACTCTTGCATTGGGCTCGCAAATGACTACAAATTGAAAGAAAAAAATATGATCATTATAAATCTTAGTAGATTCTTCTTTACCCTATTGGGCAGTAGGCAAAACAGTATTGAAGTCAAACTATCACGATAATATTGTATGTAGATTTGATGGAAGATTTTTTCTATTACTAAGTCCTGCAGAGGGCCCATCAATTGTGAAAGCTGAAATGAAAAATATTTTTAAAAATCCATCTTTCGTTCAGCCATCAACCATTAGTTTTGTAATCGATTTTTGTAATAATGGATTCTCGCTAAGATTCGACATTTAGAATATGAACTGTTCAGTCTTCCAATACCAATTCATTGTCTTCTGTCCCAATATCCGGATCAAACCAATATCTTCCTTGATAACAAATTAAAGTTTTCATAGTTTTTTTCTCAAATTGAAACTTCATTGATATTAGACGTTAAAATCTGAATCGAGTATGACGTAATGAGAATAATCTCGGATAGATCTAGTTGGTGTCCGTCGACGAGATCACTAAACGAGTCATTTTTCGAAATTTCTCATCTTTTTCGCACTTTGTTCCTTCTATCACGGAGCTAAATGTATGAATACTACTTTGCTGTTACTACAAACATTCAACAGATTAGAACTTCTCACCTAAAATGTCTAAGAGATTAAGAAAAAATATTTTCATTGGACTCACCGATTTGTTAGCACCTGTGTCCTTCCGCAGGAGGTCTTCAATTCTCTCAATACATATTACAATAAATAATACCTATATGTGATTGTCAAAGTATCCGTGTCTATGTTTTACAACAAATATTTTTTAATCTTACGTATTAACCAATATGATTTAACACGATTTGGATGATTCCAGGTTTAACAACTATTGCTTATTTTCTAGATTTCTCAGTATAGAACATTTATAATCATGATATTTTATTCACTACCTTCGATGTGAGTTGGATAATGTATGACTTGCCAAATAATTGAAACCAACCATATGATTTCGTTCATTTGTTTCTTGACGTTTTCCATTTTTGCTTTTCAGAAGCGGGAACTAGCGGCCATATGTGTGAGTGAAACCTCCGCGCAGGTCGCAGCCTTCCCTGTCGTTGGAAAGAGGTGGCGGAACAATATGCAGCATGTGTTAATTGTGTTGCAATTAAAATTATATCATTGTGGTGTAACACTGGACACTACCTCCATTGTGATGTTGGTAAAGAGCAATATCATAATTGCCATCTGTAAGTAATTTAGTTTCCGCACGTAGGTTAGCTATGGCCTCATCATGCTTATGGTCAGGTATTGCAAAGGGCCAATTAGACATTCCAGTAATTTTGAAATTAAAATTAATATTTGATGAGCTTCAGCAGAGTGTGTAAAAGCCTGGATGTAGCTGGATACATTAAATACATGCCCCAGATATTCATGTTAGACTATGGTGCTATATGTAAATGTAGTTAAAGCTTTGGTGTAAAGTATGGAGTAATTTGTGCAGTTGGATTCTCTCGTCATTCATCACTCCAACTTTATCTTGAACATGTTTGTTGACATTCGATTTTACTTCACTAAATGCATAATTTATTCACTAATTGAAAATGCATGTACCAATTTTCATTTATTTATTTTTCTTAACCTTGCTTCACATAAAAGTCAACCCAGAAACGTTACTCCAAAACCCAATCCTTACATTTAAAGCGTTTGAAACATCTGTTTTTATAATAATTTGATAAAGTTTCTAAAACATTTCGAAGGGTCATTGACATATGATTTTTCCAACGAACATGATTAGGGTTGTAGCGAGAAGGGCGGTCGTGGCTGTGGTCTCTTGGGCACCGTTACAGAAGTCCTTCAGACAGGAACAGACCTCCTGCCGGCCGCCGTAGCCAGCGCGGTGGTAACACTGCCCCTGGGGTACAGGAAAAGATATATATCAGGATACAAGTTGAAAACATCTACAAGATGGGGTGCTTGAAAAATGTACTGAAACTCCGTAAAGAGCAATAATAAGAGCAAGCAAAGTGTGATTACTTAGTGTGTTACTAGTGTTAAAAACTATTATTATTGCAGTCAAGATTTTCCCGCTACAGGTAAAGCAATATTCTTGCTCTTTCCGATGCAAACTTAAATGCTATTTAGTAACGGTTCGAAACAGCGTCAAGTAAATTACACGTTCAAACTATTAAGGCCAGAATCCTTCCTCTAAGCATGGAAAATTTTAGATGAAACTTAAAGTTAGACTGTTTGACGGTCAGGTCTACGAGAGCTACCTTAAACTTGGACTCGTCCCAGCCGCAGCTCCTGATGACCCTGCTCTCGGGCTGGCGGCCATTGACCCCGTAGTCGACGTGTTGCACAATCTTGCGGCACAGCGTGTGCGTCACGCCGCGGTCGTGCTCCGAGCAGTTCCTCTTCAGGCTGTCCGGCAGTTTGGCTTCCAGGCACAGGCTGTTGGTCGCGCTGTTGCACTCGTAGCACATTATTGATGAACCTGACGGTAAGATTTAGTATTAGACAGAGATATCTTGGCGAAAAGCTCGTGAAGCGCTTCACATCTGTCCATTCCGACAGCACATATCGATCAATACCGCTCTGTCAAGAGCGTACCGGATAAGAAGAAGAGAGATATTTTGTTATCTTTTTTAAGGGCAGCCCAAGAGTGGTGTTCGATTCCCACGCAAGACAAATATTTGTGTTATGATTACGATCACACTGAAGTAAACCCAGCGAGATTTACGCCATTCGAACGTCACACGCAGACACGTAGCTGCGGACATAAGTTTGCGGTATAGCGACTTTGGAGTTTAATGTTATTTAAGTAAATTTTTTTATTTTTTTATTATTATCTTTATTTCATTATAGACTAATGAATGTAATGAGCATTACAAAGGCAATATAAATGAGGCGCGCTACAATGTCGGTTTTACAAGTAAACGAAAAAGAACAGGTACAAGTAGGCTGAATCATTTCGATTGAAATAGGTGGTTGACCAATTCTACCAACATTCATTTAGTTTAGTCATCACTTTCCACATTGTCTCCGAAAAGTTTCATATAATGTGTCGTCATTGTACACACATAGGCCGAGGTGCACCTGACACTATGTTTTACCATTAGTATGTAAGTTGGGTTAAGTATCACTTTTCGTGTAATTTCCGTTGCCAAACTGAGCTAGCACTGAATACTAATTATAAATTTTTAGGTCGAACATTTTGGCTCTGGTCTTTTCGAGTATTTTCGCAGCTTAAATTCTAGACCATACAAATAAAGGTGCAGGTACAGATAACTTAGTCGTGGCGGAAAACATTGTCAATTACTCTCTATTTAAATACTAAATAGCAATTGACTACTTAGAACAAGATTTAAGAACAAACAATCTCTAAACTTAAAGAAGTAAAGTACCTGTAAGTTCAAGTGGCACTATACATAGAAAGTGCGTCGCACTGTGGGTGGAAAAAAATCTATCTTCCATATTGACTTAAAAATCTCTACACTACGATATGGGCTAGTTATCCAACTTTCCAATCTTTTAAATTATCTTTGACATAAAACAACATCCGCAAATCCCCACCCACCAGACTAAGACCATGATCATATTATAATAATATAATATCCCGGGACAACTCACACACGACCATCTGATCTCAAACTAGGCAGAGCCCGTAGTATGGTTACCAGACAACTGATAAACATACTTGTATATTTCTCAATATGTACTTATTAAAGACAAATAACCACAGAACAAATAGACAAATGAAACACTCAATACTCAGTAAATAACACCCAGGCACAGAACAAATGATCTTGATAGTCACACAGGGATTTGTCTTGGGTAGGAATCGAAACCACGACCTCTGGTTCAGCAGTCAAGATCACTAACCACTAGACCAACAGGCCAATAATAATAAATAACACGACGTTGTAATGATCGATAAGTTGGTTCGCAAAACTATCACTAGATGGCATTACTAGGCTCGCGACAGTATTTAAATACGGCAAAAAGTTGTGTTGACAAATGACGGTGGAAGAAATATGAAAAAGTACGGCGGTGGAATGATGACGGGGAGAAGCGACAGACAATCGCCCGGATCACGGTGCAAATGCTGCTGATTGCTTAAATAATACCTTTCTCATAAAGTTGAGTGCCTTGTTGTGCATTTTGGTAATCATAGAGATATTGTGTTTGTGTGCGAGTAGTGGAAGAAACGGGGTAAGTGTTTGCGTTTATTCTACGTAGTGTAAGCTGGACCATAAATATTTTTTGCAAGGCTGACCGTGCTCGTTTTGTTCTCAGCCTACGGAAACGCCCTTATTGCCCGGCCACCTCATCCAAAGGGTGGAATCTAATCCTGCTCGGCATAAATTTAGCGCGTTGCTCTTCGTTTGGGAACGCAATATTCGCAACGGTCCTCAAGCAGCCACTTAGTCTAGCGGTGTAGCAGCGGACTGCCAATATTGGGCGGCGCGTTCGATCCTAGCTCATTGACACCCTTTTGCAATTTTGTACTAAGTTTTTTTATTTTTTGTGTATATTTTTTTATTATTTTATTGCGCAATTTTTGTTATTATTTTATTTTGTTTGTAATACAGTTGAGGTGTTAAACCCTTGAGGGAATAAAATTGGTGTAAGCTCAAAGACTTGTTTATCTTTACGTATCCAGTCTACCTAGAACCCAGGTCATTACATTGGCGCCCACGGGTTAACTGGAAGTAAGATAGACAAGGTTTTAATGGTTGTTGTCTTTATTTATGTAAGCATTTTACTAGACATACTTTGAATCAACCTTAACATAGTTTAGTAAAGGTAATTTCGCGAGTTTCGCATATTTGTTGTACATACCTATTACTGTGTGTTAAAACAGAAATCTAAAATAGTTATAAACTTAAGTACCTTTGTTTATGTATAAACTTACTTTTGTTTACTTTACTTTACAACTACTTTTTACAACTTTTGTGTATAAACTTACTTTTGTTTACTTTACATCTTGTTTTGTTTACTGTTGTTGTGTTAAAAAATGGATGTTAATGCACTGCATAAAGATGAACTTGAGTTTGAGCTGGCTTGTCGAGGAATTTTTGATTGTAGGACCGTGGCGACTATGCGTAAATTCTTGCGACAGATTTTGGTTCGAGAACAATCGGGTGAGTCAACCATTTCCTTCAAGGTTCCTACTCCTTGCATAAATAACCCGGGTAAGGAAATAGTGATTTGCGAGAATAAATTAGCGGAGGTAATTACACTCATAACAGAGGTATCACAAAGCCCTGATCGCTCGCTTCTTAGACGCATACGCTCTCGTTTGTTACACTTATCAAACCGTGCTAAACTCATTATGCCCCTGGAGTCCCGTGACGTGGAGAAACATGTGACATTGCTGAAGAACATTCAGGATGCCACAACGTCACTAAAGGAGCTTGAACAAGAGGAGGATGAGGAGGACGATGTTATATCCGAGCATGACAAAGACATTTTACAAAAATCATTGGGTGATGAGGCTGTACACATAATGGAACAATTGGAAAAGTGCCAGAACCCTGGGAAAACTGCCGTTCCAAAGCGGGACACGGTATTGCATCGGGATCGTGCCACACAACCTCATGTTGACGATTCGGACAGACCACACACAGCCGCAGAAAGACCTGATTTTTCTTCACGTCTCCCAGGTCTACAAAGGTCTTCTACATTTGACAATAATTTCCACAAACGAAAGTTAGTTCCCATTAAGGATTGGGGCGTCAAATTTAGTGGAAAAGGAACCGTAGGGGTGAACGCGTTTTTGGAAAGAATTGAGGAGCTTAAAGAAGCACGGAACGCTGCCGAGGAAGACTTGTTTCGATATGCCATAGATTTCTTCGAAGGGGAAGCCTTAATATGGTTTAGGGCCAATAAAGGTGCAGTATCAGATTGGACTCAATTAGTGAAGCTACTGTTGGACACATTTCAGCAACCGTACTATCAAGAAGAGCTCTTGGAGGAGATTAAACGGAGGACTCAAAGCAGGCAAGAAAGCGTTCTAATTTATATCGCCATTATGCAGAATATGTTTAATCGTCTACCGACTCCCATTCCTGAAACTCAAAAATTAATGATACTCAGAAGAAATCTACAACCCTACTTTCAGCAAGCAATATGTCGAGACACCTTTGATTCAGTGAGTGAGTTAACATCAGTACTGAGAATAGTTGAACGCACTAAGTTGAGCTGTGATAACTTCAAGGAACCTAGTACTAGCGAACACTCTCTGGAAAGAGATTTAGCATACAAAGGAGGTACTGCGGAAATATCACAAAATAAAGATGTGACTGAACTGGCAGCCATAGATGATAAGGAAGCACCACCTTCGAAATGCTGGAACTGCAGGGCTTCAGGACATCGCTTCAGGGATTGTAAATTGCCAAAGCAGAGAATCTTCTGTTACAAATGTGGACGTTTCGGGAAGACGACAAATAAATGCCCATGTAGTGCTGTGAATAAGGGAAACGACAATTCGGGGTCGATGCCAGCCGATCGAACCTCCAAAAACTAAGTTATCCCTCGGATGACTGGCAACAATGGCTACAAACAATTTCGATTTTTTTTAAAACAGGGAAAATCTGTAACATTGAGAAACATTGTAAAGATAACCGATATTATGCTGAAATAAAAATTTTAAATCAGCCGTTTGTGGGGTTATTGGATTCTGGAGCTACCGTCTCTGTGATATCACAGAGATTTGCAATAAAAATAATGAAAATGGGGCTTTCAGGACATAAAATTGATAAACAAATGGTCTCGACGGCTGATGGTACCTACCATTCAATGGATACCGTTGTTCACTTACCTGTTGAGTTTTCGGGTGAATACAGCGTGGTAGATTTCTATGTCATGGAGTACCTTAAACATGACATTCTTTTGGGCATGAATTTCTTCGAAATATTTAAATTATCGATAGGGGCTGGAAAATCGATTGCTAACATTACGGAAATTAACGTCAAGCAACCAGTAATCTCGCGGGATGACCTTTCGGCTCAACAGAAAGAGTGCTTGGATAAGTTGTTAGAGGAAATGGCAGCAGAGATTGGTAAGGGTTTAGGTAGAACATCATTGATCGAGCATAGAATTGACACCGGGGACAGCTTACCTGTCAAACACAGACAATACCCATTTGCTCCTCCTATTATGGCAGAACTAGAGAAGGAGATTCAGGATATGCTAGATAAGGAGATTATAGAACCCTCATTTAGTGCATGGCGTTCTCCAGTATTACTCGTGAAAAAGTCTTCGGGTAAGAATCGACTGTGCCTGGACAGCCGCCAGTTAAATAAGGTTACCGTAAAAGACTCTTATCCCCTGCCTAGGGTTACAACAATATTAGACAGTCTTAAAAACGCGCGGTTTCTGTCAACTATTGATTTACGATCAGCTTTCTGGCAGATACCATTGGAAGAAACAAGCAAGGAGAAGACTGCATTTGGACTTGCGGGAAAAGGACTTTATCAGTTCAAAGTCATGCCATTCGGTCTAAGCAATGCTTCTCAGACACAACAACGATTAATGGATCGCTTGTTTACGCCTGAATTTGAAAGTAGGGTGTTCACCTACCTAGATGATATTGTCATATGTGACGACAGCTTCGACAGCCATCTATCGTCATTGTCACACGTGAAAGATCAGCTTAAGAAAGCAGGACTAACAATCAACCTGGAGAAATGTGTTTTTGCGAGACCATCCTTAAAATACTTGGGCTATATTGTTGACAAGGAAGGATTACGTACAGACCCGGATAAAGTAAAAGCCATACTCGACTATCCCAGGCCAACAACTTATACGGAACTAAAGCGATTTATCGGCCTAGCTAGCTGGTACAGACGATTTGTAGAAAATTTTGCCATCGTCGCAGCTCCACTTCATGAACTAACCAAGGGAGGTAAGAAGGCTAAGCGCATTATATGGAATAAAGAAGCTGAAGACTCCTTCTTAACTCTAAAGACTGCCCTGACCTCGACACCAGTGTTGAGAGTTCCAGACTTCACAAAACCCTTTTCTGTCCAATGCGACGCGTCTAACAGAGGGACTGGCGGAGTTTTAATACAGATAGTTGATGGTCTGGAAGTACCCATTGCCTACACGAGCAGGAAGCTATCGGAAAGGGAATGCAAGTACTCAGCGTCGGAGCGAGAGCTGTTGAGTGTCATCCATGCCGTAGAACAATTTCGTCCATACATTGAAGGGAACCATTTTAAGGTTATTACGGACCATAGTGCTCTCCAGTGGCTATATCGTAATAAGGACCCGCACGGGCGTTTAGCAAGGTGGGCCATGCGCTTACAACAGTTTGATTACGAGATAGTCCATCGCAAAGGCAAATATAATACGGTACCAGATGCCTTATCAAGAGCGATTGAAGATGAAGTTAACATACTAGAAGTAAAACCAGAAGACAAAGATGAATGGTATAAGTCAATAGAGCATTTGGTACTGGCCGGAAAGAGTGACCAGGATTGGGAAGTTAGCCAAGGACAACTGTGGAAATACATGAAATTAAAACAGTTTCCCCATGAGAATGACAGTTGGAAACAGGTGATACCAGAAAAACTTCGTTTAGAGATTTTAAAGGAATGTCATGATGACCCCACATCCGGTCACTTTGGTGTGAAGAAGTCGGTCAACCGAGCGAGACAGCACTATTTTTGGCCAACTTTGATTCAGGACATGAAACAGTATGTACGGCAATGTGAAGTGTGTGCGAAATACAAGCACTCTCAAAGTAAGCCATCTGGCTTGATGGGAAAGCAACGAGAAGTCACAGAACCCTTTCAAATCATATCTATGGACCTGATGGGGCCCTTTCCAAAGTCTAAACATGGCAATACTATGCTGCTAGTCGTTACATGTTGGTTTAGCAAATTTTGTTTTCTGTATCCACTTCGGAATGGGAAATCATCGACCATAGCTCAGATACTGGAGGAACAGATATTTCTGATGTTCGGGACACCTAGTGTGATAGTGTGTGATAATGGAAAGCAATTTGTGTCGAACCAATTTAAGGACCTGGTGTCGGGCTATGGTGTAAAACTGTGGTACACCCCTTATTACCATCCCCAGAGCAACCCCACTGAACGGGTAAATAAAGTCATTGGTTCAGCTATAGCTTCTTATGTTGAACATAGTCATAAGGAATGGGACAAGTACATACCACACATAGGACATGCGATCAGAACATCGGTTCATGAAACAACAGGGAAAACACCTTCATATTTGTTCTTTGGGCGCGAGACGGCCATACAGGGTATAAAACCTTATAGTTTTGAACCAGACGAACCGGTTACTTTCGATAAGGAAAAATTCGAAAGAAACATAGCCTTCCGAAGTAAGGTATATGACGAAGTTTGTGAAAGGATACGGCAATCGCATGACATAAACAGCGCACACTACAACAAGAGACGTCGCATATGCACATATAAAGTTGGGGATCTGGTTTGGAAACGCACTAAGTTCCTTTCGAATGCCAACCACGCCTTTATGTCTAAACTAGCTCCCAAGTTTGAGAAAGCAATCATAGCAGAAAAGATATCAGATGATGTTTACAGGCTAAAGAGTCTCAGAGGCAAAGATTTAGGAAGATGGCACTCTTGTGACATTAAACGTCTGGTTTGAATCCGGTTGGATTCTTCAGAGGAGGGGGGATATTGTAATGATCGATAAGTTGGTTCGCAAAACTATCACTAGATGGCATTACTAGGCTCGCGACAGTATTTAAATACGGCAAAAAGTTGTGTTGACAAATGACGGTGGAAGAAAAATGAAAAAGTACGGCGGTGGAATGATGACGGGGAGAAGCGACAGACAATCGCCCGGATCACGGTGCAAATGCTGCTGATTGCTTAAATAATACCTTTCTCATAAAGTTGAGTGCCTTGTTGTGCATTTTGGTAATCATAGAGATATTGTGTTTGTGTGCGAGTAGTGGAAGAAACGGGGTAAGTGTTTGCGTTTATTCTACGTAGTGTAAGCTGGACCATAAATATTTTTTGCAAGGCTGACCGTGCTCGTTTTGTTCTCAGCCTACGGAAACGCCCTTATTGCCCGGCCACCTCATCCAAAGGGTGGAATCTAATCCTGCTCGGCATAAATTTAGCGCGTTGCTCTTCGTTTGGGAACGCAATATTCGCAACGGTCCTCAAGCAGCCACTTAGTCTAGCGGTGTAGCAGCGGACTGCCAATATTGGGCGGCGCGTTCGATCCTAGCTCATTGACACCCTTTTGCAATTTTGTACTAAGTTTTTTTATTTTTTGTGTATATTTTTTTATTATTTTATTGCGCAATTTTTGTTATTATTTTATTTTGTTTGTAATACAGTTGAGGTGTTAAACCCTTGAGGGAATAAAATTGGTGTAAGCTCAAAGACTTGTTTATCTTTACGTATCCAGTCTACCTAGAACCCAGGTCATTACAACGTTACCCCAAAACAGGATGCAGTAATTCCGTTCCCAGGTGCCCTAGATATTCTAAGCTTGCCTAATGTACACAATTTAAAAATAAACCACTCGCGAACGAAACCCGCGTAATAAAATTGTTACAATTGTATCGATGGTGAGGTAATTTGCGGTTTGACTTAGAAATTTATGAATTGGGCTTTCCATAGGCCTAACGTTTATTCCATCGAGTTTTACTTATTGTAGATTTATTGGTCGTGAAGTTAAATGTAGCAAATGGTCTTAAAAGGAATAAGTATGAAATTGAGTAATTTAGTAACTACATTCCCTGCTTAGATAATATAATTATCCCTGTGTAGGTACCGTGATTGGCTATTAACGACATATTAATATGTCGTTAATAGCCAATCAGCCCGTAGCTTATCAAGTTCAAGGGCCATAACGTTAACCATGTTTGAATTGTATGATGACAGTAATTGCATAACGGTCTGTAGGTAGGCAACGATACGCCACTAAAGGTAAGTTTACACGTACCAACTCCATGTTGAGCTTGCCTTCATCTGTACTAACTAAACATACAGATAATCCAATGTTAGTTAAATTGACAACTTTTCTAAATATGTTTCAGATTTATCTAACACCACTAAAAAGCACTGATTCAGAGAGGTAAGTACATTTGAAAAGCAATTAGGTCATCAAACAATAAAAGAAGGTAAGGAAGTAATAAAATGAACTAACCGTATTGAACGAGTCCAAGAACTATTAGAGAGATATAAAAACACTCCATGCTGGTTCAGCCGGCAGCCACAGCTTTGTAACGAGGACACGCCACTTCTGACGCCGGCTGTCGGCTTCCAGGCCGCGAGGCTGGATCCAGTGCAACCCGCCTTACTTCAGCCACAGGATGTGCTTCATTGAACACTACACCGGAACTCGGCAATTCAGATTGTTAGGTGATTTTATTAGGTCATACTAGATTACGAAAACCAATTTATTCAATTGTCATTCTCAATCTGATAGAATTGACTGTTGTTGATTTTGAAATGAATACAGATTCCGATCCAAATAACGCTGGAAGAGATACAAATGATAGTCCAGATCATGAAAAACTTTTAATAAATACATTCGCAAATTACAAACACAACAATGAAGCGTCGCTAAATAAAATACAATTATTGCGGCTTTGGTAACTTCGTGAGTCCTACATTGCTCTAATATAAACTCTGTAACTTCATGGTAAAGTTCAAAATTGTAGGTTTGCGTCTAAGTGATTCATAATCTCCTTCTATTTACATAGATTTGCTAATTCATTATCGTGTGAATGGCACACATATTCATCTATAGCAACAGGTATCCATACAAATAAATTACAAACATCTATACATATACTTGCTATATTATCTATTTAAACATCTAAATCTATCAGCTCATTGATTTCGCCAACTATATTAGCGTTCTTAAAATAGTAAGCCTCAATAGTTTACGAAACATTAATTCAATAGTTTCTTTGGTACATACGAGTATTATACTAATAAACAGGAGTAGTGTTAGAATCTAAATTTGTTGCAGACAATGTTTGATATAAAATTCTTTATTGGCAGTGAGTGTTTAAGACAAGCTTAAAAACATAGTCGTGCCCGCTGTTGGTCCTACTGAAGTTGATGATATGTCCCCTCCTGTGGGGGGTGTGGTGTCTCATGCTAGTGGTAAGGTGGCGAAGGGTTGTCCACTAGAACCTGAGGAGTGCGAAGGTGAGCAGCATGAGCGCGGTGGCGGCGAGCGGGATGGTGGCGGAGTTGCAGCCGTCCTCCAGGCACGAGCACACCTCCTGCCTCCCGCCGAACCCTGAGCGCTGGTAGCAGCGACCCTGTCGATAAACATAGCATTATTTACCATGCCTCAAAATAAAGAATTCCTTTAGAAGTAGTTTTATGTAGGATAGGATAATAATTATTTCCTCTGAGATTAAAGCATCAGAATTTGGTTAGATTCTAAAATAAATTGAAGAATAAACAGACATATTTTATGTGGTTTCAGTCATTCGTTTTTTTGCTTGATAATAATTCATCATCATCTGTGTCTAGAGTCTTCATATTTTACATCGTATCGTGCTTATATTCTGTAGGTACCTGATGTGTAGGATTTAGCACTTTATTAGCAACACAACGTTAATATTGTTTGTCCTACACAAAACTATGTCAATAGCGGCTATTCGCACTTCGTTAAAGAGCGAGAAATAACAAACTGGTAGTTATAGTGCACAAATGTTAATTAAAACAGCGCTATGAGGGTTAGAAATAGACACTAAGGATATTATTTGGTTGAAAACGCATGCTAATTAGCTTTGAAAGCAGAAATAGTATCTACAATGTTCACTGTTCTAAAAACCATAATGATTAAGTAATCATCTGCTAATATAAACTAAACATTTTGTATAAATGTCTTTAGTTTCAGATATGATTTTTCAAAATTTTATGTTTGGTCTATATGGTTTTTTTATAGCTATATATTTTCATGACATTTATGGGATGTATAATAAAAGATCGTATTTTCGTAGGACCATATTAAGTCAAAATTATTTTACTTATTACTTCTTTTCGTGGTTTTTTTTTTCGTTTGGTTCTTCTTTTCGTGTCGATGGTGAAATTAGAGTATATTGTACCAGTAAGTTGCGACATTAATAACAGATTCGTTAGCGTGCTTTAAGTCCTCCAAAGTGCAGGCGTCACTTTGGTAACCTAAAACGCATCCTCACCTTGTAACTAGTATCGTCCCACCCACAGCCCCTGATGACGCGGCTATCAGGGGGCATGCCGTTCATCTCGAACTCCACCACCTGCGAGATCTTCCGGCACATGGTGTCCTTGGGCCCGCACGGCAGCCGCAGCGAGTCCGGCAGCTTCGTCATCAGGCACCGCGAGTCGTTGTGGCTGTTGCATTGGTAGCATGTGATTGCTAGACCTGGGGAACAAAACAACTTGACTTAATACACTTTGATAAACAATTATGAAGTTATCCTGCCGTGGTTTTAGTCTTTTTGTCAAAATCAAAATATTGTTTTATTTCAAGTAGTCCTTTTTAGCATCTTCTATAACCTTAAATGACCCAATTGCAGGAGACTAGTCTAAATAAAGGATGATTTTTGATCAAGTTAAGAATTTGTTACTTTAAAAATCTAAGTATTTTCTATCAATGTCGTTAGAAGTTGAGTGTATGTTGTCTGTCTTGTCACAGATACATAGTTACCATTTAATAAATGCCCAGCAATACCTAAAGGACTCCTAAAATTTGTAGATTCATCCGGCGTAAGTAGCCGTAAGAACCGACCTTAGAAAATAAACGGATATGAGTGATTGTTGGGTTCAATACAGTCACTTTGTACCCACGCACCTCGTGTGACACACCTCTACAGTTGATACGATTGTTGAGCACTGGCTGTGGAAGACAATTTATTGAGGTATCCAGTTAAGAAACCATCGCTCCTTATTTAAGGAGATTGGTAAATTATTTAAGACTAACTTTTGCCAGCGTCTTTGCTCGAATGTTTATTATTTTTTACAACGATATAGAACATTTTCTTTTCAGTACTAAATTCATGATTAATCTTACTCAGTTTGTCCGTCGATCTTACGTTATTAAAATCATGTTTTGAGATTTTTGGATCGTGACCTCTGTTCTCAAGAACGAAGTCACGATTAGGCCAAATTCTTTACTATTACACATTTGCATACATTGTATATTTACAAACAAATAAATTACACAACTAGTAGAAGCGGAGTAAATCTACAATCCAATAGCATAGTAGTCTAGTATTTAGACTAAGCTTCATAAACATTTGCAACTAAGCCACTGCCCGTTCTACAATATTCGTTTCAGGTTTGACCTTCAAAAGCAATGTTCAGCGGATTCAGGGAATTGTGGCCTATATTTACTTTGTGAACCTATTAGCGAATAATGTTACCTTTAAATTCCCTGAAACACAAGGGCTAAATATTACTTTTTACCATCACTATTGTTGAATTGTTTTTAAGTAATCATTAAGTAAAATGAATGAAAGGCTTCAAAGCAGCAGTCAATAAATTACATGATGATTACATAAATAAATGGGAAATTTTTGTACGTTCATGGATACAACTAGTGATAAGGCGAAGACACTGGCTATTGCAATACAGTGTACACTAACGCAGAAGCCAGGGAATTCATAAAATGTAGGATGAAGCATATGATAATAAATACTTTTTACTTTACTTTTACAACTTCAGTAAGTTTTCTTTCTTATGACAAACCAAGACTCTGCTTAACTGGGATTGGCTTGACCATCAACGTATAATGGGTGAATTTTGAAAGATTTTACGTAGAATACAACTGATAGACGGCGCTTCTACATGTAAAAGTTTTATGTTTATTTTTAATATTATGTAAGACTTGAACATGATGTTACATTTTTATGCTTTAATAAAAGCGTTTTATTTTCTTGTCCATAACCGTCACCATTGACTTTTAAAATACACTTCAGTAACAAATTAATGACTTGACGGTCGTTGAGAATTATTAGCGAAATTTAATAGACCGATTTTATGGAGAAATAAACTACACTATATTAAAATGTAGTTTCTAAAGGAGTATGGACGTGAACTAATTTTAATGTGTCTCACTAAGTTTAAGTAAAAACTATGATATTATGAATAATTTTTGATTTACTAAAGTTATTTGAGCTTTTAAAAACGTAGTTTTTTTTTTCTTTTTATGTACGGAATGCAGAAGATAAGAATACTTTAGTAGCTAATTTATAAAATTTTCATTGATTAGGAATGGCCAGAGATTTGCTCTACTCTTTCGGTGGCAGGGTCCATAGATATTTGGTTACTTTAAATCCCTTTAATTATATGTTAATTTAATACAAACTTGATTAATTACCAATTGGTTGTGCAAATACAATGTAGTTATTACGGTAATTTCAAATGGTTACCTTTACATTATGAGTCTCAAAACAATCTAGCATTTCGTATGTGACTTATGACAGAATCAACTGCAACTTAGGTAAAAGATTAGACATTTAGGGTGAGTTGCACCATTTAACTATAACGTTAACTAAACCATAACCAGCCGTGAAACGGCCGCCTATTGGACAATTCGACGAATTGACAACTGTTAATGGCTTTGTTATCGTTATAGTTAAATGGTGCAACTCGTCCTTAAAGACGTCTTAAAGGTAATTTGCGCTATATATTTGGGGATATATAAAGGAGTAAGCCTTATCTAAGCCATAAAACTACCAACTATAACTCAATTTACCACCTACAGGTTTCACGCGATTCCCTACGTCCTACTTTCCCATCGATCATTGGATGACACCATTATTTCGATTACTTAGTGTCTTTAACCTGTCTGTAGTAGCACTATAAAATTACAATTATTTCGTAAGTTACTAATGTTTTGTGGCAAAAATGAGGCGACGTCTCTAAGGACCAAAAAAAATCATTTTTCAAATTATTTCTAATGTATTATTAAACTATTGAAAAACTTAAAGATTGATTAAATTATCATATTCAATAGGAAACACGCAGTTTTTCAGAAAACATTTCAACTCGCACATTTTAATCATTAATTCTCACGGTTTTATATAAACAACGTTAAATTATGTTTTCTAGATTAAAGTATACATTTTATTAGATCTGGTCTAGTTTAAAATAGGATCGATTTATCGCTCGTAAATGTGGCGAAGGGTAAGTGAAAACGTTAAAAAGAGATTTAGAGAACGGGTTTCTAAATTCATATCAAGGGTTAACTACACATAAAGTTATTATTTATACAAACTGTTATATGTATATAAATTCGGATCAAAAATGTAAAAATGATCGTTAAATCAGCTGATTGCCACCCCACGCAAGTACACGGTGTGACAGCTACACAAATAATAATACATTCTGTTTCTCGTAGCGCTTGACAAACTCGCGTAGACATTACTAAGACTCATAAATAGAATAATATACAAAAAAGGGACAGTAATTAATTTAATAAATAATTATAGGTAAGGGTATCCGATAATTAATAAAATCAATCATTTTTAAAACATGCGAAGTTTCACAACGTCTTGGCTCCCGAAAAAAAGGACCGCATTGAAACTTACAATATGCTTTGAAGTAATATTTTTTCTATATAGACTTGGTTTACCAAACTACCACTTTATTTAAATAAAGCATTGATCATGGTGTTATACGTGATAAGCTTTACGTATCAAAGGACCAGAATTTCCACCTTAAGAAAAGCGTAGCATACGTAGCTACGAAAGCTTCCGAACCGAAAGAAAAAACAAGTTACGTGAAAAAATCGTAATATCCGTCGTTACGGTAATTCAAACACTTAATTGAATAAAGCACAAACCTTGGTGAAGCAAACTGCATATTACCGCCAAAAAGCAAACTAAAAC
Source organism: Autographa gamma (assembly GCA_905146925.1). NCBI lineage: Eukaryota > Metazoa > Arthropoda > Insecta > Lepidoptera > Noctuidae > Autographa > Autographa gamma. Next base: position 9,868,880 of record LR989866.1, on the reverse strand, counting down.
GAGCGCCATTTTGTATTTTTGATCAGGTGGTCGCCGGTTCAGGTCGCCGCGTACCGCACGCGCTGCGATCGCTAGCCCACTGACTATTCACACTACGTTAGAAGCTATATCTACTACTAAATGTGCACCGCTTATTCAATTGCTCTAATACTTTTATAAATTGACTGCTATATATCGTTGAGTATCGGTAATTCCGCGTTCACTACAATACTGCTTGATAGGGGCTGAAATTTCGATGTAGCAACGAGTTTTTACTGGTTGTGATTAAAGTTAGCTTAAAGCGGACTTTCAAGGTTGGATTACTTGAGGATAGTTGCGTGATCGTGTGGAATTTTGTCGTTTATAACCAGAAGCGTGTATCGTTTCTTTTATTGGTATTCGATCGCTGCTTTGTATCTAAGGGATTTTCAGCGAGGAAAACAGAAATATTTTCTCGCAAAAATTGGTGAACGTAACGTTTCTTCTTTCGATTATAGATGAATACTTATACAGTTTTAGATTTTTTGTTTTATTAGAATCGCAGGGGCTAAAAAAATCCGTTTTTAAATACACACACAGTATTTTATGATTATTATTCCCCTTTAAAAGAAATAAATCTGTCGAAACAGCTACACCTACGTATTATAGTCCCATCACATCTGCACCATTATCCTAGCGTTGGAATGTCCCCGTATTGTGCTACTATTGTTGACCATTTGTACCATATTGTGTGTGATCATACAATTTAACCAAGGTCGTAAAGGTCACCTCTACGCCTTTAAAATCCACAATGAAGACTAATGACATTCATTACGCACCTTCCTCTTTTTGCGTAAGTAGGAAAAGAGAAGAAATTGTCCATCTAGAATTCTTAGGAATTTCGCCAATATCAGAAATGATTTTTCGACGTAAGGTGTTATGTAAAATGTATCAAGTTTTTAACACACAACCTATTAATTACCAGCATGTCCATCGATACACAGTTAATTTTGACACCAAAAGTAAGTCTAAATAACAAGTTGATATATTAACCTTTAGTCTGATGAAACTAGGTAAAAACCTATATTTTAATTCCACTGCGAATTGAACTGTTCCTGAAATTTATTGACACTTTTAAACTTAAACCTATTTATGTATACTGGCAATACTTCCCTTCAAGATAACCCAAAAGTAGTATGAGATGGTTAGTGGTTACTAAAGGCTATGTGAGGTGCAAGCAACCTCCTTCTCATTCTTATGATAATTGCATGCTGGTACCATCCCTTCATAGTCTCTGTATGTACAAGAAAGTTACGTAACATACGAGGTGCGACTCAGCACAGATATCTGGCTATTAGACCCGCCCCCGCGCCGCCCGCGTCGCCCGCGCTCCTCGTACCATTGATCGTATCCTGCGCACACGCACACGACATACACACCTCTAGAAAATATATGTTCTTTATTTTTAAATTTTTTTGATCAGTAGAATATAATTTTGATTTATTTGTAAGTACAAAAAAAATATTAGTGACCCGTTCCGGCTTCGAAAGGGGGCATTGAAGTATGATAATATACGCTTAATATAAAGTCACTCTATCTAATAATTGCTGAAAACTGCATTACAATCCGTTGCTTAGTTTAAAAGATCTAAGCGAACAGACTGCGGGAGCGACTTACATGATTTACAGAATCTCCTTTTTATCTAAACATTTTAATTGGGTTGGTTTTTCTGCCCTACTCTTATATGGGTGGGTAGTACCCCTTAGGTTCTATCATGAAACATAACTGAGACAGTAAGAGTAAGCATATTAAACCCCCAATCGTAAATCACACATAAAATAAAACAAGAACATTGCTGAAATATAGCCTCAGAAACAGACAAACTTTTTTAGTATGTTCGTGGTAAAATTAATATTGGTTTGACATTATTTCGTGGCACGTGCCAGCAGATAGACAAATTGATCACATGATACGTATTTATTTAAATAGTGTAGTTTAATTAACTTAATTTTCTCACAGACCATATATTTTGAGTGCCTAAAAGTGTCGTCATGAGGCGAATTGAGGCGTAATAAAAGTGTTGACTAAAATAGAACACTAATTAATTTGCCTAGCGTTGTACGGCTTTTAGCCCAATTTAGCACTAACTTACTCCAATTACTAATGCCTTTGTTTTGAAATTAACTCAATACTCGTGTGATCCACATTTATGGCTAAAACACTATGCTAGAACAGGATCGTTTAAATTCTAGTTTTATTTGATCTGTAGGACAAGTCTTTGATATATTATTATGTCTTTGCTGACTTTTACCTGATATGACTATCGGCAAGGTGTACAGGCAAGATTGTTAATGTCGAATTAATTGAGGTCGACTTCAGTACGGGTTAGACAAGATAATAATTGGCACAGGATCAGAAAAAAAATCGGATCACTGGTGAGTCTTTTCCCAGACACCGGAGAAAAACGACTGTTAATGATGATGATGAATCAGGAAAACTGAAATCCTCAACTATTGACCTATTTATTGTAGCATCAGTTACTTTTAGGTTAGGGCTAAGTTTAGTGAACATTTCGGTCTGATATACAGTATGTTTGAAATTACGGGCACTTAATCAGTTGCCTATAAATACTCGGGTAGTTGGCTTAATAAATCAAAGTGTTATTACTTCACCGTGGGTGGTACCGTCAACTAAACAAAGAACCGATTTCAATGTTGAGCTGCTAGTAGTGGTTATAAGGATATTCATCAACTACAGACATAAGGTCCTTACTCCTTAGGTTTGGTTCAAAATTTAAAGACATCACTGTCTTTAAGTGGAGTAAAAAGTCATACTATTACCACCTCACCATATGACGACCAAAACCATTCTTTCAAGAAAAAAAGAAGAAGGATGCCCATCGATTTTACTACAAACTGAATGTAATATACATCTCCACACTGCATTATCATCCATTCGAAGATACCAGGGTTACATCTACGTACAAGTTTCCCAGTAAAGTATACCCATCTACCCATGTTACATTTCTATCATCGAGAACGCTTGTAGGTAGGAAGGTCACATGGCTGTAAGTTTTGAAAAACAACCGTTTATAGTCTTATCAGCATAGAATGAATATAAGGCCAGTAAAACTTGGAACCAGGTCACAACCACCTCAACCCACAAAGAAGGCAGCCCCATACGGTGTTGGCGGTGTCTGTCGTGTTCTCGAATAACTCGGAAGGCAATTTATAACCTTTCGTGACTCGGCGTGATTAAGCTGAAGTCTGAAGGTAGACTAGGTATTACTCTGTTACTGCAGATTACGGAAACATGTGGGTTTGAATAGCTTATTATGTTGCAGAAGTTTTATTTAGCTTATGGGAGAAAAATATTGGATTGTTGAAAGTGAAAAATTCATTGACCAAATAGATTGCAAAAAACCGTCACTCAATCCGACAATAAAATCTAATATTTTCCCTCATAGCCTTTACATGCAAATATGGATATGTTTTTGATGTACAGCACCATACAAGAGGCACGACAGTCATGTAACTATACACCTACATTTCTATGTAATAAGGTTGGTTTTCTTTAAGCTGGAATGTGGAGTACTGTACGTCCTTCATACGATATTCGGTCGATCAACTATGCTAACTGACAGACGTTGAACCCTTGTTATATCAATTTGGGGTCGGTTACGTTTCTTCGCTTACGTAAATGGCGAAAAATACTTTTTTCTGTAGTACTATCTGATTTTATTTTATTCTTATTCTTCGATTTAGAAGAATCAAAGTACACAATATTTAGAGTCGTATTTAATAATCTAAATGTCAAAATATTCGTTCCTGTTAATTACGTATATTTCGATTGTTCGAGTTTGAGTTTTTTGTTAAAAAGTAAAGGTATATTACCATATTAAGTTCTATTTAACTAATCCCGATCATTTGACAAAAATATTTTTTTGCATCCTCCTTTTACAAGTTGGTAAATAAATTCTGAATCTAATCGTGTTTGCTGGTGTACGTCTCACGTTCTCGCTACCTAGGCGGGAGACACAATTGTACCGACGTTCGGCGTCCGGTGAGCTGCCCCACAACTACCTTAGTGTTGCAACACACCTATGTCATGTACTACAATACGTACACATTTATAATACAAGTGTATATGATAGGGGCCACAGTTCAGCTGCAATGACCTGTCGAGTGGACGTAGCACCAAATGTTAAAAAAGAATCGACATCCTATGGGCATTCCAGAATATCTCCTATTCTGGAATGCCCATAAACCACTAGAGAATTGACTTAATGTTTATCCTGTCTTCAATATCGCTTGATATAATAGTGCTTATTGGGGGAATATATCATGCCCCAATTTCGAAGGCACAGAAATAAAGTTTGGAGGTCAAACTTTCTGCTTACATCGTTTCTTCTTTTGTTGTTGTTAAAAATGGGACCTATTTTATAAAACTGCTGAAAAGTCCAGCTAGGGCTCCATTCCTCAAAGGCGAGAAGGAGACAGGGTGGGTTTCTGGTAGGTGCATTTCTGACATATCATCTATCATACCACGTCGAACCCTCGAGGTGGGTCGAACTCATTAGATTGTCACTCCACAAAAAGGGCTCCATTCCTCCCAAAGAGAAGTAACGGAATTGTATATTTATTTTCAACCACAAGCAACGTAATACTAACTGACTGATGTAGCCAAAGATGGACCATTCATTTATCCGTAATTTCATAATACATACATTGTTGGCGTAAATCGTTCAATAGAAGTTATTGTATAACGAGAATTACAGACTGGAAAGATGCTACGATAGCATTCGCAGACACTGATCCACAATCATAATAACTTATATCCTTACCTCATTTACTACTTACTGTGATAACCAATAGAACAGAGAATTACATAAGAAATGCAGTTTCCGCAATACCACAGAGTAACATAAGAATACGAGTAGCAACAAGAAGTTTTAGAAAACTTATTAGAAGATTGTAGTTTAAAGTGAGAGCATAGTAAAAGAGACAAATAAAAACTACTTGAATTAAGTAGACGAAATAAATAAATAAAAAATCTCTTTAATTCTCGCTGTTTCAAGAAAGTTACAGATATTTTTTATGCAAATAACATAGAGACTGGTGTCTGTAGTAGACGAAACCTGCGAGACAGTCAACAAGAGACAAATAAAGGCAATAAATACAAAAGACAAATAAAGACAATCTCTACTTTAAAGGTAGGAAGTTGTCCTTTCTTTTCCCAGGCTAGGATGTCTCCATCAAACACCCGTATTGTCAAGGAACTGGCGTCACATGCATCAATTGATATTGACATTCACTTATGTAGAGATAGTTGTTGATTCTCACGCCCCAGCTACCGAACAATTAGGAGAAAACTTATTCCTATTTCCTACTGTTTAATTTGGTAATCTTTTTGAAACATGTCGTTTCCAACCAAGAACCTTTCAAAATATGGCCAAATATTTACCTTCTTTAAATAGGCATTAAATTACCAAGCTCTTTAAAAAAAATTAAATTACTGACTCTAGTTGCAAGTTCCAAAATGTCATTCGTATGAAGAAGAATCGGCAAGAAACTCCATAGGTTACTCTACTCAGCTTTTAATATTTCTAAACCTAGTGCAAATCTTATGTTCCGTGAACAATACAAACAGGAATCTTCGGAGAACCGATAGGATCTTAGATCTCGGCGTATTGTAGTGTCGCTCTTACTAAATTACTGCTGTTAAGGAACGGAAGAGATGTGGTCACGCAAGCCAACTACCCTGTGATTAGCTGTCTACTTGAGTGCCTACGTCGTGGTTAGAGGACTGGGTTGCTGTTAGTATATTAGTCAATATTAATTATGGTATGATTTGGTCTTTATTGCGAATAATTAAATAAAATACGCATAAAAGGCAGTACAAAACGGTATTTGTCTGTAGTCTGTAGTTCGTAGTCTGTAGAAGCACATTGAATGTAGACCATCATGGAACTCTGCTGTTATTACTAGCAGGTACTTTTATGTTTGACGAAGTACCGAATGCGCTCAATTAGAGAGTCCGGAAATAGGATTTCTAGGGTTAAATGTAATGTCGTTTGTTTCTAACGATAAATGATAACTAGGGCTAGGTAATTAATAATTAAATTATGAAGACATCCGACCGATTGACAGATTTTTAAAGAATCTTACATGTTCAAATAATATTTTATGCTTAATGCGATGCTCTTAATCCAATACTCCCTAGTTACTGCTAAATTTAGGGAGCATTAAACTATTTTAAGAAGGTAACCGCAAAAATGTATCGATGCGAATAATATCTGGAGTATAAACATATTTTAGATGAACTAGTAAAGCAGTAAAATCATAAATTCTATAAATATTCGCCAGTTCACGGCAAGCTGACGTGGCGTTGAGTTATGTAAGCAAATGTGAACCAACGGAATGAGTTCATGTTGCTTTCAAGGAGAAAATTGCTTTGTTGTGCTGCTAAATGTTCGCAAATTATTGATTGACGACTTCCTGTAGGTGGTTAAAAATAGCATCGAGAATTAATGGAATAACTGAACTTAATGAATCTGAAACGGAAAAACGGCAATAGACTAGATCACAGTTCTTATCATTACACTCTACTTCTTCTTTTGCCTAGCCTTTTCCCAAGCCATGTATTTTACGTGGAGCTACTGCCTATCACATTAACCTGCTCAGGATGTGCAAAGACCGTTATCCAACAATGAAACAACCACAGATCACAAGGAGAGTCTTTTTTGGAAGAATATTGCTTCTCTGCATCGAGTAGTAAATTTATTATTTTAGTGTTGGGGGAAATTTAAAAAGAAGCTTTAAAAAAGATTTCTCGTTCTAGAATAGAAAATATGTTCTTGGTCATTAAAAACTACTGGTTTTTTTTTTTCTAACTGGGTAAATATATGGGCATAAAAGGTGTGTGTCAATTTTTTACAATGTTCTCATGTCCCTTTAGGAAGACGTTACTCGTAGTAGTCCTTGTTCCCGAATATTTCCACTACAAGTGAATGAGGCTGCAATCAAGTTGCTTTTAGGGTTTCATTTCATTATCTACTGATTCTCTGTGAGCTTGTCGATGTGGATGTAGACCAAGGGTTCGGATAATGGTGTCTCTAGCTATTTTAGTTCTATTGTTACTTAAATATTATTAAGATGAAATTATTATGGTGGTGTTTGTTAATTTCTTCCCTATTTCTCACTAAAAATTGTAAATTATGTAGTGGCATTTATAATACCAGCAGCATACAAGTTTTATAAAATAAGGGGTCATAAGCGTAAAGTTGACATACAAATATGTTTTGCAGATATTTATTGTGTTCATAAGGGTCCTCTGCCAAATCGTGTATTTATATAGGTGACGTGTGTATTTCGCACTGTTGCATAGACATAAGATAGTTGAGCCGTTTAGCCTATTGAGTCCGAGCCGGGGAAGCGGTTATTGAGGTGCACTCAATTAACTATTTCCCGCGCGTGATTTATGGCCACAGGGAGTTACATGCACTCGCCAAAAGATTTGGATAAAGTCATTGTTTTTGAATCTGCAACCATGGTAAACTGTTCATTAATTTATCAAATAAATGTTTTGGGAAATTAAGTATACACTTTTAAACTGCATGTTCATAGTAATATAATTCACGGGAATAAGCGCGTACATGCATAAACACCTTTTTTGGGGCTTGACGTTTCGATCGGGTTACACCGGCCGTGGTCGATAGCAGTGACGGCTTGCGACCACGGCCTGTATATTACTATAAACAATACACACATGTATACTATGGCAAAAATGTTCTTCCTCTATCATGTTAACCTAATAGTTCCCTATTGGCGTACAAGAGCGCATATGACTTTAAAAGACTACTACTAGAATCGACTAACTAGCCATAGTTGTAGTCCAAGCAAATCTTGTAGTAAGTAGCTTATAGTTCTACTTTAGACAGATTGCATTAAAATGATGTTGTTCTCTAGTTGATACTTACCAATGTATGCAGGTATTGTAGGTACAATACAGTCTGGATTTATTAATGCGACAGACAGTTCCCTTGAATGAAAGAGCACAGCTAATGCCTATTTAGTATGAATAACACATTCGTGGCCATTACTCATGCAGCCGGTAACAAGTCATCTGATACTTCCTCTTCTCGTAAATGTCTTTCTTCTTGTTTCAAAATGTGCCTCTCTTGTTTTAACAACTTAATGAGGTTCTAGGGTTGTCAGTTTGTCAGGGTTCCATTAAGTTATTTTTGTTAAAACAGATAAATGGGAATTAATTTCTGACGAGATTTAAGCGACAATTTAAGAGTTAGAAATTTCCGTAAGAAGGATTTAAGTACGTATGTGTTTTATTAAAAATGATTTTATTACGTGACCGAGCCATGTCTAGAGTAGTATAACCAAGAAAAACTCGTGTATAAAATCAGTTAATTCTTGAATTAACCACTACTAGACACCGTTATCTTTATTGGTGTTTCCTTGCAACCCTGAGCACCTTCGCAGTGAGGATTAGATCCGAACTTATCCAGTTGTACCCTTTGTATGTCAAATCATACACAATCGCTGACCGACTTATAAACTCAAGTTAAATGAACGGGAAGACAGTTTGTAAGAGATCCCAGCAGACGCTGAACGAGTATTAAAATTTCAAGAAATTTGGTTACACTTTTATTTATTTTGACGTAAATAAAGTGAATTAACATATACTATTACAGTGCCGCTGCAATTATTAATAGACGCAAATTGTGATTCGTTAAAAGTGCGCTGATAATTTTGACAGGCGTTGAACAATTAAATTAATTATGGCTGTAGCACGGATGTTTAATGTTGTTCTTAGTGTAATTCTGCCTGTAATGTTTTCTAACACATGTGAGTATACATTTCACAGTTTGTTTGGTGTTGTTGTTGTGACGCTTAAAGGTCAATGACCGATGTTACCTACCGCTGTCTCTAAATTGGTTGCGAATCATACAGACTTCTTATGAACTGTTATACCTACTGTTATTTAATAAATATGCAGTGTACGCAGAACTCTACATTCCACAATTCGATATAAGTTTTAAAGAATTTCATAAGAGACAATTTACTGCACATTCAATTGCAGAGAGGTTTTCCGAGGAATCCAAACTAGCAACCTATAGGTATGTATTTATTTTTAAATTTCACGTATAATTTCCCAGGCAACGCCATCAGATGCTTCGACTGCAACAGCGCGAACAACTCGGCCTGCCTCGCGATGCACATTCCTAAGATGCACGCCATCATCCCCGTGGTGGACTGCGAGGAGAAGATGCCCAACACCATCCCCAAGCACGAGTACTTCTGCAGGAAGATCACGCAGACCAGTAAGTTGGACATCCCTTCTTGGGTATCATATCAAAAGGTTTGAACGGCAGTCTTGGAACTATGTGGTCAATATTTATGTTTTGCCGATGGCTTAAACTTCTGAAATTAGATTTAACAAGAGAAAGAAGTAAAGTTGAACTGATTGCTAGACATCGATAGCGAATGTTTTGGTAGAAAGGACGTCATCCATTTTGGTTCAAAATAAGGAAGTGACAGCCAACAAAAAAAAGTGTTATATTCTGACAGAGCTTGTATTTCCTCAGTAATTTGAATAGGAGTTTATGAAGAATATCAAATAAGCATTACATTTGTTAATAACTTCGGGATCGAAGCCTTTGCAAATACTTTAGAGCAGGCATCAAAATGCTAGGATGCCAATCTATGTGGACTTTCTAACCTGATACTATTCTTTATCTGCCCTCCATAAATTTACAAAGATACTTTCTGTGAAAACTCTTACAACGAGCATTGATGGCCTCGCTTCATTGCTAGATAGTAGATAGTAGTAGTAACCGTTAGCTATATAGCAAGTATAATTGTAAACGGATATAGGATGCATTGTATAAGCTATGCAGCCATAGACAATAATGGCCAGCTTTGTGAACAAAACCCATAGTGATGTGATGACTAAATAATGACAGCATGATTATCAGTGCGTGTAGACGTCCATATTCTGATGTGGAATACTTTTTACAGATTTTTTATATGTTTAAAACCGTCAATCAACAACGAAGATTTCTAGTAACTGAATTTTAAATAGACGCAAAATACAATGCACTACGTTGCAGAGGAAGAAAAGCTTGCCTAGGACAGAAAAGTAAAACCCTCTAATTTATGTAGGCTTTAAGTTAAGTAGATACGTAGAGTAGAGTAGATATTAAGAGACTACTTATTAGAAATTCAGGAAATCTAAAACACTATTCCCCTTGAAATATTTCAACCCTTCCTGTTAAAAAGTCGAATCTTTCCTTTCAGTCTTACACCCAGACCAAACGCCCGAGGTGCGTGTAACCCGCGGTTGCGGCTGGATCCGGCACAAGCGCGAATGTTACAAGGCCGACAACATGGACCACCTCGAGACCGTCTGCCAATGCTTCGGCGACATGTGCAATGCCGCGGCCACATTCGATAACCTCAAAATGACAGTTCTAGCAACGATTGCCGCCCTTTATGCCGCGTTTAAAACATGGCGGGGGTGCTAATGTCAAATTGCTCAAAATGGCGGATGTGAATTTTAAGAAATATAACGGACAATGATGATGAATGTAACGTGAGTGTTAAATTGTATCAAGTTGTATTTGTACATATTTATACTGGTATTGTATGTGTGTAAATGAACAACCATTAATAATTACGTGGCTATCAGTCTGTGATCAATCATGTTGAATAGTTTCCTGATTGGAGAGCCAAAGGTTATCGTCCGCAGTGTTACCTCAGATACTTACGATATACTTAGTAAATAAGATTATTTGTAATAAATATATGCAAGAAAATATGTCTGGCTGTTTTATTAATTTGGCTCATATTCAAACCCAAACACACTTAAGCCCAAATGGGTTCGAACTTAGTTTGTAATAGTAAAACAAACAATAATAAATAAAAGACTGCCTCGTTGGCCAAGTGGTGCTAAGCGCGCCTGCTACGCTAGAGGTCTTGGGTTCGATTCCCGAGTCGACCAAGGTGTTATTGGGTTTTTCTATGAAATTCTCAGTAGCAGGTCGGAGTTTGGATTTGTGCCCGGTTAGTGGCAATAGGCTCTATTACATGGGACCTAAACATATCGGCGAACTGTGGGTTGTACATTGGTACGCCTCTGCCTTCCCCTTCGGGGATACAGGCGTGATGATATGTATGTGAATAAATAAAAAAAAACTCATTTTATGTTTTTCTATACTTTCAAGAAATATTATTATATCATTCACATTATACACAGTTTTACTACATACAATCATGAAAAACAAATCTCTTTTCTAAAAGTACTATAAACCTCTTAATCATGTTTCAAAGAAAACAAAGTGTTAAGCATCCAACTATTTAGATGTATAAAAATGAGAAAAAATCAGATAATAAATGAATATTGTAGTAAAATCCGCATGAATTTCCGATGTCGCAGAATAGGTCAGCGTCACAACTTAATGGCTCTGATTTTACAGTAAACAGTCGGAGTGTATCGTTCAGGGACTCAACTCTCTACTCTTAATATATTTACTGATATTTATAGATAAGTTAATAAGTTGTAAGCATGTTCGCGTATTTGAACGCTCTTCTCGTGCTATGTTTCTGCTTCGAAAATGGTATGTTTCTGTCATCATTTAAGGGTATAAATGGGTATGAATATTATGGTATTTTTGAGTATTTAACAAAATTTCCAACCACGAGGATTTTGCTGTGAATTTAACACTTTATTCTTAGCTCTTGTCATTAAATAAAATGAAAATTGGCTAATAAATCCATAGCGATTTCACTTTATGACATGTAAGCTTGTACCCTAAGTAAACAGATTCATTATTAAATACATTAACCAATTCAAAAAAATACTCACTCAGTCACCTAAATTAATAAAGTACATAATAATATAATCCCTACGCCAAAATATAATGGACGTGTTACAATAATAAGAGAATTAGTGCATCAGTGCGCAAAAAAAAGTTTTACTACTTATACAAAAAATTCAAGATAAGTATAAAGAATGAGAACAAAATGACATCACAATAATATCATAACATGATATTGACCTACTTGATTGATATTTATCCCGGATTCAGTGTCAAACAAAGAGATAACTAATACGGTCTGTAGAATCAGTCCACATCTCCTTATGTTAATTGTTTTCCTTGACTTTGCTCCATATTTCAGCTAGACATCGTTTTATCCAAATGTCCAAGCAAACTTATACTCCGTTCTTTGTTGTCGTGGACTCCAGCCAAAGCAATGGACAACCTTACTACGTTAGGAATGTTCACTACTCTCTTTGAGGTTCGGACTTCGAATTTGTGTTAGTTACTATATTTAAGTCAAACAGCAAGATATAGCTGGATCTCAGTTTTATTTAGGAACAATTTTTACTGCAAGTCTGACCGGCTCGGGCCAGCTTGACCTAGGAACGGGATCACAAAATGGACAAAATTGTGATATTAGGCAAAATTTTAACTCAATCTATCCCCGTGCTTTTTAAGAAAAGAAAAAAACATTTAATCCATTGTGCTTTCTTCCCGTCAGCGGCGTCAATCCGGTGCTACGAGTGCAACAGCATGAACAACAGTATGTGCCTGGACCCCACGGTGTACGACCGCGAGACCCTCACCAACTTCCTGCCCGTCGCCGAGTGCGGCCACGGCGTCTACTCCGCCAGCAACGACTTCTTCTGCAGGAAGATCGTGCAGACCAGTAAGCTTCCCAGCAAAAGCACAATAATTATTTACCTTTAATTGTCCCATGGCTTTCCTTATTATAGGGAAGACACAAGCAGAAATCAAAACGCTTGCTCACCTCGGGCGACCTCGTTTGGTAGGACCGTTTGGTCCTAATGTATGACACCGTTTAGTGTAGCAGTTAAAGCTTTGGACCTCAAGTTAACTGTTGCGTAGATTGTTTAGGTTTTTTTATCACCATTCTCAATGTGAGACATTGTATTTGTAAAGACATTAGCTACAGCCTTTTTTGGGAACCTGGATATGTGCACTTTCGAGATCGAGGTTTGACATCAAAATATCGCAAACTAAACAGACAAACAGTGCCTGTAAATAGGTCTCGTAGTGTTATAAATTTTGCCACTAACTATTCGATAATATTTGTATATGTGTTGCATTTCACTAAAATATATATCCTTTCTTCCAGTTCTCCACAAGGGCTACGCTCCCGAGGTGCGAGTAACGCGCTCGTGCGGCTGGGTGCGTCACCACCGCGACTGCTACAAGGCCGACAATGAGGACCACCTGGAGACCGTCTGCCAGTGCTTCGGCGACGAGTGCAACGCCGCCGCAGGGTTGAACCCCAACCTTCTGGCGGCAACGCTGGCCGCGCTCGGCGTTTTAGGGTTGAAATTATTGTGATTGTGAATATACAGTATTATTTTTATTTTATTTGTTATTGTTTTATTTATTTAATTTTAAAGAAAAAATGCATGATTTTATGCAAAAAATAAACATTAGCTATATCATAGACGAGGCATGGAAAAATATATGTGGTAAGCAATCAAACCAAAACCATTAATGAACAATAGGTAGGAATAGGTAAAGCCTATTTACTCTTTTCACCAAATTTCAGTAGTTACCTGGAATCAGAATGTCGTGATCAGATGTGTAACACTATAGTTACCCATATGTCTATAAACCATTAACATAGAATGGCCTACAAATGAATAGCAACTAGGTGATAAGGAATCTTAAACAACCAACCTACACAGCAATGACAAAAAAACGGAAACAGACCAGTTTCCTGTCGCAATTTAGCCCTCCATTGTAAATTAAGTATACGAGTGACTAATGTAATTATATTAGTGTAGACTCATACAGTCATGGCATTGGTCCTATCTGATCAGGCAGCGTATGAACTTGGAACCTTGGTTCAACTAAAAAATGGTGGAACTTGTCAGATAAATCCAGATTCTATCGTAAATAATTTTAAGAATAAAGTTATTTTTTTTAGAATTTAATAATATAACAACAAAGACAAACACTTGCAACTCGTTTAGAATTGGAAAGAAAAATATTTCTAATATTCAAGTTAGGTACCTATGTTGGGAAGTAATTTGCCATAGTAGTCAAAATAGCGTCATCTATGGGGTAACTGGTGAACTATATCGAACGACGGCGCTGTCAAACTGTTTCTTTCATGTGTGTACAGGTGGCGCTGCACAGTGAAAGGTAAATGGGTAAGTATTTAATTATTAAATACAATTTATAAATACATATTATAGTGTCCAGAACTTTCTAGACACTACTCTAAAAATAAATTTACTGCTATTGTCTGCAAAAGTAATGAGAACATTCATGTTTTCTAAAATAAACCTTAGTGAAAATGAAATTACGAGGAAGCTATTTACTGTTAGTACATTTTATTTTTTCTTTTGTTGTAATTTTGTTATTATTTAAAGTAAGATGAAAGACATAATAGCGACATGTTATTCTTTATCGGCATTTTGCCAAGTTTATAGAACACAATCCGTAATTTGAACATATTCATCAAGTCAGGTTGGCCGAGTGGTCTAAGGCGCCAGATTTAAGCTCTGGTTCCCGAGAGGGAGCGTGGGTTCGAACCCCACACCTGACAAAACAGTAAAAACAATGTTTTGATTCTTTTTTTGGTAGTTTTTCACGAATATTTAATGAAAATCTATGAGACAAAAATGGTTCTTAAGGAAGCTGTGTCTTTATTTATTTAATTGTTTATCCATCTTATTACGACTAACAAATTAATGAGTTTTCCCAACACTCCTCGGACATTCTAGAAAAGTAAACATTAAAGGACGACTAGGTTATGGTAGCAATTAGCACTGAACTTATAAACAGAAAAGAAATGCGTAACTACTATTTCAAACATTCTAAGTATTTCTAAGGTATCAACGCTGTGATTTTTCCTTTTTGTCTCTTTATTATTTCTGTATTTCTGAGCTGCTCCATCAGAATATGTTTTTATTTACTACATAGATGTACTAAATAATAGTAAATAATCTCATTCTGACAATAACTTACAAATCTCTCCAATCACAACACCCTATACATCTATGAATGGGTGACATGACCTCACATGACCTCGCATAACCTCACATGACCTTTGCTGTATTCAATCTCGGCCGACTCCCTAGCATCCCTTGACCCGCATACACTCGGTTCCGCAATATAAATAGCCCACTAATCTAATAACTATGATCAACTGCGCAGTTCTAGTACTTACAATGTTATGTAAACAAACGCTTTGGAAAATTACTCGAATACCCTAGAACTATCTCTCCACTATCTAACTAATTCCAATCAAAAAACAACCTTTACTTAATTGCGCAAAGTTCGTTTTTCGTTGAAGCCTAAATCAGATTATTACCACACTCACATATGAATTTGATTCAATATTTACACACACATGAATATTGTTGTGTGCGTATGTTGTGTTCGTGTGGATGTGTGTGTCATTGATGAAGACCGCTGACCTGATAAAAATAAAGTGGTAAGATATTGGAAGGTGTCCGAATAATATCAAAGTTGGTACCTAAATAAGAAGGTTGTCTGGAATGATCTCGACGTATATTAAATACTCTTTGCCAGTAGGCCAGTCAATTTTTTCAAGAACATAGCTTAATAGAAAGCAATATTTATACTAAACTATGTCTCAAATTATATTTATGTACAATATTGTCCCTACAGTCACATGGCAGTATTTAATTATTCATTTTCTGTGTACTTAAGTATGTACTTTCAATTTTTTTTTGGTAATCGACTGTATATATATAAACTATATGAAGGGCTTACTACAGATCCTTGGGGAAACCCTAATTTATTATTCATTACACAAATAATTTATTATTATTTAAATCATCCGTGAAACATGAAGCCTTTTAATTACCTTCATTATCAGAATGTAATACCCAGCTATCAAATCTATTCTATCTAATAATTTAACTTTATTTATACTTAAAATGATGGATGGTGTTATGAGTTACCTACACTTAATCTTATGTGATAGTGTCAAAAGCCTAAGTAAAATCGATGAGCACATTAGAACTATGTAGACTGTTTCCTGATCTATTTGATATTGAATCGAAAGCACTAAAGCCAGACAGATTATGTACATTATGTTTCATGTTACCAAAATAGAATTCTAAGCTTATCACTATATCACGTTATCAATGTTATTGATCCATTATGTAGTATTTTCGATTAGATTTACTGCATATTCTAACATAGGGTAAAATACATAATACTTTGGTACTTATTAAAGTACTATACCTCAAACTCAAATATGTCACAGTTATTCAATTAGCACTTGTGAAACATACAATATAGAATGCTCAATAGATAGCTACACACCTCTACATACGTACATAATTACATACCTAGATAATGTATGTACTGTGCCTCAATTCAGCTATTTAAGAGTTGCTTTAATTTACCGAAAGACCTGCTTCATTTAGTCATTGTTACGATATATGGCATTATGCTATCATTACGATCATTAATTGGTCATGACGATAATTTTCTTCAAGAATTCAATGAGATTTTATAGTAGGCTTATCTGAATATGAAAATTAGGTAGAATGGCAAATACACTGACCGATCACTGACATGCATTTAAAATAGCTGAATCGAGGCCCTGGTACCACATGGTATGAAGGTCACCAATCCACACCTTTACGGCAAACTATCGATCGCACTATATTTAGAAATGACGAATTCTTTTCACTAGAACACCGTCTATGTTAACTATTTCCAGTTCTGTAATAGACATGTTTGTATAAAGCCATGTTCCTAGAGTTCTTGAACTGAAATAGAATCTTCTCGTTTTCAGTTTTTCAGACTAGATGATGATTAGAAAAAAACTGGACTGTTGGTCTTGTGGTCAGTAAACCTAACTGCTAAATCGGAGGTCGTGACTTTGGTTAGTGACACTGAATGCTATGCCGGAGGCCGTGGGTTCAATTCCCACCCAGGACAAATCTTTGTGTGATGAGCACGATCATTTGTTCTGTGTCTAGGTGTAATTTACCTTTATTAGTATTTATGTATTTAGAAATATCCAAGTATGTTTATCATTTGTCTGGTTCTACCGCACAGGCTCTGCCTAGACATGGGGAGTTGTCACAACGTATTATTTAATTATGTAAAATCTGTGCTTGTTATCGTTTTATGATAATCAATGATTCGTTAATCAGATTATTAGATACATAGCGCTGCCATCAATAACCGATGACATCTAACGTTATCATCAGCTGATTGTTGTGACAATAATAAAGAAACCAGCCTGTTATCTTCGGTACCTATCACTATCACTACATAGTATAAAACAAAGTCGCTTCCCGCTGTCTGTCCCTATGTATGCTTAGATCTTTAAAACTACGCAACGGATTTTGATGCGGTTTTTTTTAGTAGATAGAGTGATTCAAGAGGAAGGTTTATATGTATTATACATGCATAATATAGTAGAGGAATACGGATAATCTTAGAGATTTCTAATGTAAGGTCGTAAATGAACCCATTTTTTGCGCTTCCATTGCAAACGCTGGCTGAACCCTATGAGATAGATCAAAATAATATACTACAGTATTGTGCACCTTAAAAAGATCTACAAAAAAGTTCGCGATGGCATATGTCTATCTCTTGAGGATAACCCACAATAACCATTTTTATCGTTTATTAGTTACTTATTTACTAAAAAGCGATTTTAAGCAATACAGTATTAATCCTTATCCAATTAAGTACCTTTAATAAATTGTGCATGCAATATAGATCAATATTGCTCTTTACAGCATGTAATTTAAATGAATATTTTCGAAGATATTACAAATTTAAAATGTAGGGACATAGCGGTTGCGGCGGTACCGGCCGGAGGGCCGCGCGGGGGCCGGGGGTCGTGCCTATACCAAATAGTGCGTCCAAGGCTGTGTTTCGTCCTACAGAACTTTATGATTGTGTAGTTATATTTGGTATCAGCGTTGCACCCGAGCAAAGCCGGGGCGGGCCGCTAGTAATTTATATATTTAAAACGCAAATCAAAATAAGACACTCGAATTGAATACTAAGATAAGCAGTACCTAAAGACTTTTTAAACGCATTTTGATGGACTTTATACGCAGCCTCACCCTGAATACTGAACAAACAAATGAACTTCAAGAAGTTCTTAAATGCCTATCTCTCGCTACAATGTTTTTGACGACCTCCATAGTCGAGTGGCGTACTCACCGGTTTCAAGATGTCGCTAGCTCTGAGGTCCCGGGTTTGATCCCCGGACGGGTGAATGTAGAAAAATCACTTTTCTACATTGTCTCGGGTCTGGGTGTTTGTGTTACCTTCGTTGTATCTGAATTATATAATACAAGTGATTTAGCTACTTAATTTGATTCAGTACAATGTACGTGATGTTGTCCGCATTTATTTATTATTTAATGCAGCTTAAAGTGACAAACATAACACAAGTCTTAACAACGGCTTCAAAGTTATTGACACTTCAGTATGAGGCCGTTATTATAATACCTAATGGTCAAAAATGTAGAGTCACCAAAGGTTAGTTAGGGTTGGCTTCCAATGTCCTTAAATAACATATTTTATAAGAAACTGTCGTACACGGCAAAAAAGTATTCCTTACCAAAGATAAAATCCAGATTATATTACGAAAATTAAATGATTCAAATCAAATATATATAGTATCTACTCTATTTAAAACCTCTTCTAAATTGATAGCAATACTTAGTAACAAAACGAAGCTAAAGTACTTACTTAGTACTCTATTTTGATGCATTAGGTACAAATTGCAGACACCTAATAGACTACAGTCGCTTCATAAAATCGATATCTGCAGACAAAGGGCACTCCCTATGCGCAAAATGTTAATGGGATTGTGAATATACTACGTATAGCTAACTATAAAAATGTCTATTGCTTTCAGAGTTTCACGCGATTTATTATTTGATTCTCGCCTTGACCATCACCGCTGCGTTGAAACTTATAGAACAAAAAACTAAATACTCAACCGTTTAAAAAAGTACCTTTTTCTTTTCAATTTAAAAAATTGTTTCCCAACTCCTAGTTTCAAATAATAGGTAGTAGGTACGTCTATAGGGTATCTGAGGAACTTACATCAAGGTAGGGAAATTTGGTATTCGGGTTTTTATAGATATTCAGAATTGATCACATAATCTATATGTGGAAAAACAGTAAATGTTCCGTACATTATTAGTAAAGAAGAAAATATTTCTTGTAAGATCATTTCTTTCATAAGCTAATTATAGAAATGTTCATTTAAAAAATTGGTCGGTCATTTGTTTGCCTGAACCTAAAAGTAATTAAAGTCAATGTAATAAAACATACTTCCAGTAGATTAGAATGTAAACGACACGCTTTATAAAATAATAATAACATTTAATTTAATTGATCACGTTATTCACGTGACATATTGTTTTATGTCTCCATAACAGATAGTAACATGATTACTAAAAACACGTGTTTTGTGTTTAAATAGGCATCACTGTAAAACGAGGTCATATAAAATAACCAATCAACACATTGCATTATGTACGTACTATGTCGCATTTCTACGAAACGACTAGATTTATTTTGGTGCAATAGAAGATTGGAGTAGAGTTCTGACTGAATGGTGGCCAAGGACAGGGCGAAGAAGTCAGGGACGACCGAGAGCAAGTTGGGTTGATGACATAGCCAAGGTAATGGGAACCACCTGGATGAGGGACGCGCAAGACAGACAACAATGGCAGAAAAAAGGGGAGGCCTATACTCAGCAGTGGGTGATTCCGGGCTGATATGATGATGATGATGATGAATAGAAGATAGAAGTACTGTATATTTTTTTAAAGGGGTGTATTGGGTTCAGCCCTTGGAAGAGATTAAATATTAAACAGATGAAAACAAGTATTTACTAAGGATCTAAAGGCGATAATATAAATAGAAGGAATCTCATAAACCTGGATATGTTTACACTAACATTTTTGCAGTCTCAAACCGTATTTACTGTTAACTCATATATGAATGAGTCACAACTTATCATGTAAATATTTTTGATGAAACCGTAGTACGAGTACCTACTCATACTAACAGGAATTTTAAGTCGAGCATCAGCAACAACCGACTTATGAGCAACAATATTTATGGAGCCTACCCATAGACATCTTAAATGTATGGAAATGCCATTTCACTTCGATAGGAAACGTGACTTTAAGTTGTCACTTCCATACTTTCGAGCGATTAGATCAGCGTTAACGATTGTAGAAATGTGACCTGTCTGGGGGGATACCTACCCTAGGATCCTGTGTTCGACATGCTGGGCTGTGGGGGGAGGGGCGAGGGGGGCCGAGTGTACTACGTGAGCGCGACAAATGGATGTGCGATTAACGCTTATGCGACAAAACTGTACTGCGACTCACCGTAGTTCGAATGCACGCTAGTGCGACACACTGAAGATCGACATCTCGCTAGTGCGACAAACGATTGCGCGACAGTAGTTCGACACTACGATAGTGCGACACTACGGTAGTGCGACACTACGGTAGTGTAGTACGTTGATGCAGTATTACAGTAGTTTTCTGAGATACATTTTGAATTACATATATATTAAATAAGGAGATATTAAATAATCAAAGGCCGTCGCTCGCTTCGCTCGCTCCATTGCAAGGTCACAATATCTAACCTAACCTAACCTATTGATCTCTGTCACAAAGTCGAACCCAACCAAGCAATGGATGTCTGGGCCTATGTCGGTTCTATACCTATGTTTATGTTCTATTTCGTCAATCGTTTGTCGCACTAGCGAGATGTCGATCTTCAGTGTGTCGCACTAGCGTGCATTCGAACTACGGTGAGTCGCAGTACAGTTTTGTCGCATAAGCGTTAATCGCACATCCATTTGTCGCGCTCACGTGGTACACTTAGGGGGGCCACCCTCTGACGTTATCTGTACATGTTCGGCGCACCCTAGACGCTCGACCTTCCCGTTTCTTTCCATGAAATTCCATTAAGCTGAGACGCCAATTTATAGTATATTATTTATCGTCATGAAAAGGAAAACTGGAAAATGTTTGCTAAAAAACGCAGTAACTTTAACCTTGCATTACTAATGCCTTGAAGAATGTCTCGAAGGCATGCAAGGAACAGCTGACGCTGACGTCATGATTCCTATTAAACCCTAACTAAACATACCTTATCAAACTTAACGATTTCGCAGGTAGAGCCTGTTTACATACCATGGGAATACCCACACATACACAACACAACACAACTGAAATAAACACTTCCAAAGTGTGGGTTTTGTTTTGACGCGGTTCCACTCACACAAGGAAAAGAGGCACACAGATGAAGTAACCTACAAGTAGACACACTGCATACACGTGCACGTTTTCCGTTGTATCGCGATGACGCACGTGTTGGAAGGATGGCGGGCGCGGGGCGAGGCGCGGGGGGCGAGGAAAAACGGAGTGGACGGTTTATATAGGGCGCGCGCACGCAGATCAAACCAGTTTGACTCGCGAAGTAAACAAACAAACACCTCAAAGAAATATCACAACAACCAGCGCCGGCTGATAGCCAACTATGGGTACGTTCACCTTATTTTTTTATCGTCCTAACATTGACCTCTGATTACAGCTTTACCTGTCCTGCACTAACCAGAAGACCGCTTCACAATCCTGACCTATTTAAAGACAATTACTCATTTCCTTCCGGTCCTCAGTTTCTGATTCAGGGTATAGCCCGCTGCCCTGACCTCAAGTGCGTCATCCGCTGTTGAATTAGTTTTACGCAGTGCGTCGTTACCACCCCATCGATCAATTCTATCCCATTTACCATTATTTTTTATGTCGAGAGTCCCGATAATCTTGAGGTATCTGTCTATCCCTTCGAAGATATTTCAAGAGCCGTAATGATAATGCTATTTACAGGTTCAGTCCAGTTCAGTTCCAGTTTGATCCAAATTGGTTTCAGTCTGATATTAAAATTATTTAAAAGTTCTTGAAAAGCCTTATATATTTTTAGACCTCCAAAGTTCCCTATTAACTTATCACAATGTAACAATAAAGAAAATATAAATTATAATCAAAAAATTACGACGAAATCATGGCTGCTTTTTCCGGATTTTTCTGGATTTGGCATAGCAACAGTTTCTTTAGTTTTTTAAAAAAAATCTTGAATCGGTTTTTCTTTCAATGTCATTCGCCTATTTAATATGACTGATATTAAAAAGCTTTCCCTTGACTTTTGATTTTCGCAATGAAACCAAATCACCAATTTACTTAATGGTATGCGTCATTTTGCTCCATTGCCATGCCATGGCGGTATCGCGTGTTAGTTCCACCTCAATGAAATGGCTAAATAGGAATTAGGTCATAAAGATAACCTCATTACTGAAAATGTAACAACAATTTTAATTGCCTTAGTGAGAATTTTGATTAAATAGTTTTTGGTATTAACTTGACCAAATATTATCGTATTAATGAATTAAGCCTCTTTTTTATTTGCAATCTTATAATTCCACTACGACTCTCGGCAAGCTTTTTCTGAACATATTCTTTACCCTGAAAATATTAATATCTGCATAGTGATTGCACAATCTAGCACCCCACACAATACATACTCATAAGCGAGTATGAACACGAGACTTATCAGGTGGCACGTTAATTGGAAACATGTTAGCAGCACACGTTTCTCATGTCACGTTTCAAGTCCCATTCATTTAGCGTTCTTCTTTTATTTCAACGTTTGATCTAAACTCTGTAGGAGGCCAAATAACTGCCAAATAAACAGATGAGTCTGGCTTTACGCCATATTCGATATTTAAGTGAAGCAGTGACGTCGGCGGCGCGGCGTGACTCATGTTTCCTTGTACGGGATAGCGATGCTCGTCATAAGCCAATTACCATAGCGATAATTCTTTGAAGCTGACCTTAATGACGTACCGGGTATTACACAATGCCAATACTTATGGGGAAATGTTTATAAGATACAGCTGTCAGCTGTGCTCGTTTATGTGTATTAAGTCAGCTGTTCGGTCCATGTGAAGGACGAATGAGTTTAATTGCTACGACTATGATATATGATGAGTTATGTGCGGTTCATACGCATATTGATCCCTCTTATCGTGTCTCATTGACAAAGGCTGGGTATGTTTTTGTTATCAAATACAGCATGTAGGTATATGGAACATAGGTATTATTTAACCACGATATTTAATTATAACCTCCTAAAGCCTCGATGACTACAATTACTCACAATCCTCTGTATTGTTCCAGATACGTTAAATATAAAACCGTTAAGTAAGGATTTAGAGTGGTCTCTGGACGCGCCCGCGGGTGCTTGCATGGAGGCCACTGGTGCGGGCGGGCCGGACGCGGCCGCCGCACCGCTAGCATGCTCGTCGGGCGAGGAGCGCGCGCTACGCCGCGTTGTGGGTCGCTGGGGCGCCGAGTGGTTGAGCTGACTCGGCTCCGAGCAACGCGCCGCCGGCAGCTGGCCTGCCGACCACCCCCTGCCGCCACCGCGCTGGGGGGCGCCCCGCCCCGCCCTGCGACTCTCCCTCCGGCAGTACGAGGACCTGGTCGCTAAGGCGGAGGCGCTGTTGAGCCGTCTCGTCGTCTCGGAAAACTATGACTCCATCAACAACTTTATATCTCTGTATGACGCCTACATGGCAGCCCCGGACGCGACTCTGCAGGAGTTCTTCCCGAAGTACAACCCGCCGATCCGTCCCCACAAGCATACATGTGTTGGTCTAGCTATGGAAGTCGAGAAGTGTCTCAAGGTCTTGGAGAAGGACTTCCCTGGAATCTCGAGGGCCATGATGCTGGTATCTTGTGACGAGAACATCGAAGATTTGGTTGACTACGCCACCTGTAGTCCTGGTCCTCAGGGGTTCCTGATTGAGACTGAGAAGGACCACGTGATGCTGGCGATACACGTCAAGGTTGACGGAAGGCCCGGTGTGTTCCTGTCAGACCTGGGATACCACATTGCCCGCGTTGTTACGGTGATGGCTGACCGTTGCTACCCACATACTGGTGAGTTCACTACGTTTTTACTAAATATTAGCAAGGTAGACTTCTAAATTCAAAACCTCGTTTATTATACTCGTACATGTAGCGGTCTTCATACTTTCATATGTCTTACAGGCTGGTTCACACAATCGGACGAGCCGCACTGCCGCAAGGAGTACAACTACCAGTTCAACCCTCTGAACACGAACTACGTGGAGTGGCACGAGCGGGAGACCAGGGGCGCCACCGTCAAGGAGCGCCTCTCCCTGGTGTACGTCGCCAAGGCCTACCTCACCGCAGTCAGCGTCACCGAGAAGAGGAACATCGTTTGGGACTTAAGGTTGGTACACGAAACTGCATTAAATTATGACTCCTGTATTTTTTTTCTTCTTTGTCAGGGAACAATCCGGGGGCAAATGCTCAAGTCAGTTAAATTCGTAGTTTTTTTTAAAGCTACGAGTTAAGAAAACAACGGGAACTCAATCAATAATAATACTTTGCCTAGATCGAACTATTCCCTTTAATTTGCAACTAAACGATAGAATACTACTTTATCTGCTTATAAAGATAAATAATTTAAGTCAATTATTTATCTTTAAGACATAGGAACACAAACTCATCAAACAAAAGTCCCTAATCTCCAAGATATCGTTTATGATTTCATTGCCTATTGTCTATGTTATCAGAGATTAACAAATAAATCTCTGTTGATGCATCAGTGAACTAATAATACCTAACTAAAGTGGTTACTAAGTAACACACTTGATATATGATAAGATTAGAAGACAAATCATACTCATCTCATGAGGACAGACTAGACTACAAAATATAGAATAGGAAGAAGTAATATTCTTAAATTCCACATCCGCTATTAAAATATCTGAACCAAAGTACGTCAAATACTATATTTATACAAAACTCGCTTGCCATTTCACATGTTGTGCCAAAATAATAACTTTTAAGAAGATATATATGATACTCTGGCAGTAAACTATATATTATACAATGTTTGCTATTTATGGATATGACTGGCCTAGATACCACAGCCATTTTTTAAGTTACATTTGTTTATTTTCGACTATTGCTTTAACATTCTGTTGTTTATTTCCAGGAGTCTTCTCGCCAGGGATCCTAAGGGTCACCTGACAGCCGGCATCTACTTCCCTGTGAAGATCAAGGAGCAACAGTTCACAATGTTCTTCGACTCCAACAATGGCAAACTTAGGAAGAAGCTGAAGTTCGAGACGTTCTTGAAATTGCAGAAGGTAAATATCATACTTATATCGAGCGTTAGAAAGACAGAAAAAGCATTAGTGCCCAATTTCTCTAAAAATATTGTAGAATTTGCTTTGCTCATGGTATGAAATGGGCATATAAGTATTACAAGGCAAGTCCAACCAAACGAAATTCCTTTTACCAAATATCCAAAAATGTTCCAGACATACTCGTATTAATAAATTACACAAAACATTGGCTACCGACGTCATCACCCTGGCACTTGGCCAAGATTTCCAATATTTCATTTTTAAGGAATTTTCCAAAGCGTACATGATATGAACCATCTGTAACCATTACTTCGGATTTATGAAGGCATAACTGGCTTCAACAGATTGAAATTGGATCGAATTACAAAGGATTATTTTTACTTCCATTTTAAAAATACCAGAAGTATTTAAACACTCACCCTTTGGCAAAATATTTGTTGAGATTTTCAGTCCACCTGACCTTTGGTTAACAGCAGTACTCAGTAGCCCTTAACTTTAAGTTGAACTTAGACATATAGACTTCTGCCAGTTAAGGTCTCTACCGCGCTGCACCTTCTGAACTCTACACACAAGAACTTAACCATTTTCCTGTCCCGTGAGTCACATTGTAATTTCCATTGTTTAACTATTGTGTCCAATGGCGCGACCGTTAAGTTAAAAGTTACAAAATTTTAACTCCATTTCTTTTTTGATTCCAGATTCCGGATGAAGTAGTGGATGAAGTTGAACAATGTAACGACCAGCTGCACCTGCGTGATGGTGAACTGCTGTCCATCTTGAACAAGCTGGCCACCATCATGGCTGACGAAGAATATATGGTAGAACTCAAGGAGGTCAACGACAAAATAGTCCAACTGTCAGCTGCAAACTAAACGGAACACCTATGTCGGCTCATGCATTAGATATTTTGTATTTGATGGAGTTCGCATTTGGATTTTCGTGGATTAAGTAGCTGTATTTAGTAATTAACATCATTGTAGTGATTCACCGTCGTATAAACTCCTAGATTTAAGTGCCTTATATTCCTTGTAGGATATTTTTATATCAGGTACTTTGTAGTTCATTCATTTTGTACTTTGTCTTTCACTTTAGATGATGTTGCAGTTTAGTTTCTGGGTTTTTATTAGTTTCACGTCTATGTAGGTTGATTATGGTTTTATTAAATTAGAAACTTGAGTTGCTTGTTAGTTGTGTCGTAGATGAAAGTACTGAGACGAATAACGAGATACGGTTCAACTTGGGAAAATAAAATATATTAAAAAAATAATTATGTTGTTTTATTAAAAAAAAAAAACAGACGTATGACCAAGGTACCTTGGTTAAGAGTTCCACGGCTCTTATAACCTCTATATCTAGTCTAGCAATATTAATTTAACTACCACTGAATGACATTCCAATATTTAGTAAATATACCAGTATATACTAAGTTAGTTACTGGTTGACAGTTCGTGTGACCCAAAGGCTGGCTTCTACCTAGGTCCGCGCATAAGCATTGCCATACAACGTGGCAATGCTGCCAGCCTTTTGGGCACACTCCCAGTCGACAGCGACGTGGGTGAATTTTTTGATGCCTTATTTTAGGTCTTAGTTTTATGTAGTATATAATTTTTGTTATTGAATGTGTAGGATTAGTTTTTATAGTATTGTAAATATTTTAAGTTTAATTTCGTTAATTAATATACAGTTAAAATAGATGTAAATGGAATAGTATTTTGGAATGAAATGAAATCTGACGACCTCCGTGGTCGAGTGGCGTACGCACCGGTCAAGGTGTCGCTAGCTCTGAGGTCCCGGGTTCCATCGCCGGACGTGTCAATGTAGAAAGTCACTTTTCTACATTGTGTCTGGTCTGGGTGTCTGTGGTACTTTCGTTGTTTTTGATTTCCATAACGCAAGTGCTTAATAGCTACTTACTTTGGGTTCCGAGCAATTTATGTGATGTTGTCCGCATTTATTTATTTTTTAGTCTTGACAAATGTGGTTGCATTTACACTCTCAAACCCTAACCCAAACCGACTCGAAAATTAAATTATGAAATCGATAGGTAAAAGAAGACGGATTAGTGTACCGTATACATACAAAAATGTTGATTAGTGTGGTTAACTTCAGTAACAGTCTAGTGTTCTTTTACCACGGAGTGACGGGCTATGGGTTCGAGCCTAGAGTTTATAAGATCTCTGTAAAAACTCTTGGCACTGTACTGATTTCTGTAGAACTTTGTATCGTTTAACTGCCGAAAACAAAATATTCGTAACTAAAGACAGAAACATACT
Organism: Autographa gamma; assembly: GCA_905146925.1. Taxonomy (NCBI): domain Eukaryota; kingdom Metazoa; phylum Arthropoda; class Insecta; order Lepidoptera; family Noctuidae; genus Autographa; species Autographa gamma. The sequence continues at coordinate 9,841,363 of LR989866.1, read as the reverse complement.
TACGTGTCGTGGCGTGTCGTGGCGCGCCAGAAGCACGCCAGAAGCATATCGGTTTCATACGACACGACACGTAAGTATGTCCCTAACCATATTAAATGTATGAAACTGGTCTGATCCTGCCGCGCCACGCCACGCCACGACACGTAAGTATGTTTCCGCCTTAAAGCTAAGTTATCAGTAGTTACTATCAAAGAGTGAACATCAAGATCTTGCCCATCATACACCACTGCATAGTAAAGTATTTTATTGATGATCTTGCTAATAAATATAGATTAAGTGTCACTTAACCCTGGCCGTGTCTAATCACGTCACGATTTAAACAAATGAGAGCTGCCAATATTGATTTGTATTTATTTACTCTTATTTATAGACTACGGGCCCATGAACAAAATGGATGGGTCATATGAACCACCAGGTGACGTATATAGGACGATAGAAGAGCATAAAATAATACGATTCAGCACTATGCCGTCACTTGTGATCAGTCCAACTGAGTGCTGGTGAGAATTCAAAAGTGCAGCTAGAGTGAGTACATTTTGGTCTTTTGTTTCTGTACGGCATTTTTACCATCGAATAGATCCATGAAAAATAATAAGAAAGCGCGCAGTGCCATACAAAAATGGTGGTTCAAAAAGTTGGTATTTTAGTTTTATTTTCCGTCAATTTCCAGGGTAAATTTGGTCATTTGATTCTGTACGGCATCAGTTTCATACTGTTTCAATACAGCTTCTAATCCATTTTTCCGCAACGCCGTACAAAAAATTTGAACAAGGCGAAAAAATCGAGGGTTGCAACCCGCCTTCATTATGTGGTCCGAGGGGTGATTTGAACAACATAAAATTATTTATTTTGAAAGTATTTCATGCATAGATAATATTTTTTACATGCCGCATGCATGCATTTGACTGACCCAGTTCCAATATCTGCGGTTTGTATATATAATGGAGTGGATTTAAAGCTGATAAAATTCCTATTACATAATTTATCATACCTGCCTATATGGATGTAATGTGTAGTAGTTACGACGTAATCGCTCAGTAAATGTTTATTCATGAATATTGCTCTGACACTTTCACAAGGCGCATTTCTTAGAATCAAAGTCATACTCAATACTGTCACCAAACGACTCAGTAGCGCCAATATTCTTCTCATCTTTAATTTCAACGAACTCGTCATCAATTCTAGGAACCATCTTCAAAACTGTATGTAGGTATGTCTATGACCATTGTACCGTGTATTTACACACGTGGTTCGTCATATCACACCTTATGCAATAACCCATGTAACAATGTGACGTCATCGAGTATATTTATTATTTCAATTAATATTATGATTGCTCGCATCGAGTCACCGTGGTGATTGTTTCTCCTCGCTGTTGTGACGTAGGCGTGACTAAAGGCTGCTGAGAAAAGTGATGTTACATCCTTTTTAAGCATATTTTACTATTTTCTAGCAAAGTTTCTAATAGTCATTTACATAGATAATTCAAACGCTGTTGTCGCCTGAACAAGAGTACCACAAGAAAAAAAAGAATTGGTAGAAAGTAGAAGATATCTAATCAGTTGTGGCCACCGTTCAAGATGGATACCGTAATGATAAGGGCTAACATTTTTTTTTAATTTATAACTCTGAGGTATTATTAAGAAATGTACATTTGGTGTGCAAGGCGATAAAGTAACAAATATTTACGTTGAGTATTTACTGCTGACTGAGTGATGAGTAAGTTTAGCTAGCTAGCACTTTCCCGCCTGGTCACCAGCATAATGGAAAGGAATAGCACTCCGGCGGTTTTAGCCAATAAAAGTCCGACATCCTCCACCTTACCAGGAAAGCAGTCCATGAGGAGTTCCCCAGAAAAAAGGAACCTACACCTTCTTCGTAATTAACAATCACGTGAATAGTATGTATTCGTCACACGAGGGCTTAATGACGAATGAGCACACGAATTTAATTAACAACATATTGTTTTCCGAGCAGACAAGTTGTATCATACGTAATAGCTTGTGACCACATAAGATGACGCATGTATCAAATAAACGACTCTACACGTCACACAATGTGTTATTTAAAGGACAAATTTTCGTAGTTTGACCTAGATTTAAACAATAGACTATATATTATTCATTGAAACAGTATTTAAAAGGCTTCTTGAAATGTTTATCAAGCTACATTTATATAAGTTTGTCAAGAAATGCCCAAAGGTTTTAGTCACATTTTCCAACACGAGACGAGCGATAACTTTAACAAGGGTGAACGTTTTCACACTTTATGTACAGTCTACCACACATTTTTATATCAACTAAATACAAAACTCAACCTTACTTCATTAAAATTAGACGCAATTATCATAGTACCACGCATTTTGAAATTGTTAAACCGTTTCCTGGATTCAAAACCAGAGTGTGACGTGTTTGCGAGTGAATCGAGTGCTAGACGATTTTTTATGTTGGAATGTGTGAAGTTTTGTGAGCTGAATAATGGATGAAATAATTAATTATAATATTGTGCCTTTTTTATAAATATTAGTTTGATAGTAAGTTTTAAAATGTAACTGTTTAAGCAAAAGTGTAAGTGGTATTATGTGCCGTTCTTTTTGTGAAATAAATAAATAAATAGTGCTACCACTGTTTTGCTGTCAACTGTACAGTTTGATTCGTGTGTCGACTATCTCGTGATCGCGTGATGATAAAGATAAATAATACCGATGAGTTCACACCTCAAAATGTAATCTTTTAAATATTGAGTAATCTATGTAAAATAAAGATTACAATGCAGATACATACACAAGTTTCTTGACACGTGCGTGGGGGAGTTTTCTTGCTGTCATCGACACAGCTGATATTTTACAATCAGGTACAATATAGAGGCATTTCCTGTCTTTCCTATAAATAACGAACAGTTGCTTCTTATATCGATCAAGGCTTATGGTAAATTACCGGCGTTTTTGACATTTTTCGGATCTTCCTCAAAATAAAATGAAACTCAGCGACGGCTTCTCGGTAAAAATTATGAAAAAATGTGTAAGAAGGAATGTAATAAATAAAGTTTTATTAATTTATCATAAAGAAAAATGTCTTTAAAGGGTATACCCCTTAAAGACATTTTTCTTTAAACGTCACAACCGTAATTACTCTGTATGCTTACCTTGCTTTATTTAACCAAAAAAACATTGCTTACAAACTAAACATTAACTTAAGCTGTGACTGAGTGATAATGACAAAACAATCATTTGATTCTTCATATCAGCATCTTTTAATTAACATGTTTTGATTTGACTAATTACAATAATACAAACTTACGAAAATATAATAAGATTATGGAGAAGCCAATGTTATTGTTATGTTTAGTGTAATCTTACTCTACTTATAAATCTACTTGTATTATAAATGTATCCTTATGTTTTGATTGGGTAACCTTCCATAAATTTCTATGATATGAAAAGTTTCGTAATGCAGACGTAAGTAATTAATTTTATAAGTGATTGTATACATTGAATACGAAAGCTTAAAGTTTCAGCTTTCAGAATTAAAGCTTTTTCCTTTAGTAGTTAATGTGCGTCAGCATTTGCGTAATTTCTTCTTATGTAAACCTATTTGATTGTTTTCACGAAACCATGAATGTACCTACAGAAACCAATAAAACTCTACATTATAATATAATCAAATTTTTGCCGAATTTAGTATGGTCGGTTAAATTTCAAGGAGCTGAAATAAATAGAAGTCATTTTCAGGCTCTCTCTCTACTTATTGACTCTATTTCAATTTGTACTGAACAATTTGTCTTGTGTTGTTTAGCATCTCAATCTCCGAAATTATAAATTGTATACGTAATTTAATTTGGTTGGTACTTTAAGTAAGATCAGATGACTCAAAGACAATGTCAACAGGTTGATGACTCCTCTGAATAATATTAGGTAATGTTTATGACAACAAAAAGCCTCTACAAAATGTACACGCGACTAGGTATTGCTTACGATCTGCTCAATTATATTGTTATTCTCCAGCAGCAGCTGTAGTGAGAACAGCTGTTACAATAAATTATAGTATCGATATAATGTTGTGTTTTGAAAAAATCTAAGTTAATGCGTCATAACTTAGCAATAGTCACGTTCAATGGAAACGTGATACAAACAATACACGAGGCATTAACGTTTTTAAACCTAGTGAATAGTTGACAAAGTCAATTAGTATGAGTTTATCTTATTAGAAATAAGTGCTATCGCGTACTTTGTCGCGTTTTGATAATGAGTTGTATTCGTTGTGGGATTCACAATGTGGACGCGTGGTCAGCTGTCAAGATGGAGGCGGGGCGCGACGCGCATGCGCGCTTGTAATGACGCCGCACACCATCTTGCTGTGAACGCAACATGCACTCGGAATAACTGTTATTTGGAACTGCTATTTTAGCAATGCTTGCTGAAGAACCAATTTTTTAGGAGATGAAAATTAGTCGTAACTAAACCCTTTTAGATCTATTTTTATAAATAATTTTGATTTATTTTTATTGTTACATCCGAAACGTGATTTGAGGAGTCTTGGTAAGATAATTAAAAAAATGGTAATCTAAAAGTTAAACGTCGTCTGTCGTCTCAAATATCTGCCTATCGTCTACGTTAATCACGGTTAAGCATTCTAAAATGAAACATTTAGGTCATCCGACATTTTACTTATTTTAACTTTTAAGGTATTGACAACCACAAGAGGACCATACTAAATAAAAATTTGCCCATTAAACCAATTTTTCCAGTTTTTTTTCGAGATACCTACTTAATCAATTTCATAGTAGGTACCAAAATCCAATTTTGACAATGCAGTATTGCTGCCGACAAAAATCGCAGTTAACTAGTTCAAAATAACGTTATAGCAGCTAACGCACATCACTACACCTGTTAGCGCAAATATAATAACGAGGGCATGGCGCTACCCAACGATCAGTTTGTCTGTTGTGGTTGTGGGGGATACGCGGCTGGATAGAGTGCGCCTAGAGGCTGCCAACTGTTTTCGTTTTTTTATTTGGCTTCTAGCCGTTGTATGGGTAAGTGTTAACCATATTATTACTCTATTGTTCTTATATTCAGGCTTTTGTGTCAACTATTCGGTATTTAACTTAACATTTTGAAACAAAGAGAGTTCACGCATAGCGATCTTTTGTATATGTCAATCATAGACTAGGAACGTAAACAAAGCGCCGTATGGTTGTCTTTTTTTTCGAATCGTAATGTTTTTTGGCTTAAACATTTATTAATGGCCAGTAATAACTGCATTGTATGCAGAATTAATTATGTTAGAGATGCTACGTGTCAGTTTTGTTTTCTCTGTGTTAGTCTTTGGATACATTCTTTGTTTAAAATATTTTTGTAGTTGTTTTGTTTTAATGTGTATCTATTAAATATAATATATTGCCAGTTCTAACTGGTGATGTTTTGTGTTAGTATGTTTAACATAAGGACTTTCACTCGTAGGTCTAGCCACGTGACGTGAATGAATTGTCCTTTGCGTCATTATTATACCTTTCCCTTCGTTCATTACGACATGTGTCAGTACTGACCGTGTTATTATAAATATTTCCTGTGTGATGCCTACTTATCATAGAAATAATTCAACACGTTCAGTGAACAGTAATTTCAATTTTAATTTACTCGATAATGTGGTAGACCGTTGATAACTTTTTATAGGGGATTTTAATTGTTTCTTTTTTGCTTCATTTTTCTTGTTAATTTTTTTTTGATAATTGTAGATATTTCTAGAAGGCTCTAATATGAACATACATGAAAAAATAAAAGGGTAGGTGGTTTTAACTTGAAACCCAACTTGTTTGCCGAAATTAATAAGTTCTCTACATTTCATTGTTAAAACTTGACGTTATTATTTAATTGCAATTAAAATGTTGAAAGGTGTTCTTGAACAATATATCGCAGATAAAAGGTAATTGACCTTGCGACGAAGGTTTCGTAAAAACCAGGTAGAGTTTGCTAAGTCACATGAATGAATGATGATTAAAAAACTAGGTGTTTTATCTAGTACACAAAGATAAATGAATTCGTAATCATCCTCCTTCCGTCTTTTTATCTGGATAGAAAAAAAATTGCGCAATTTATTAGAGACCTTCCGCGAACAACAATAACAAATAGAATTTAAGAAAATATTTTTTTTAGTAATATAGCTACTGCCTTACCCATGACTGCATTTTATGTCCAACATTGTAATAACTATGTAATAAGTTAAGTCATTCATTTATCCTTATTTATGGAATTTCCAATGAAACGTCGATTCTTCGAAATGCCTTGTCATCGACTATCAGCATGTTACAACACTGTTCTGTTCACGATATTATCTTGGAACTTCCATAAACTACCTCTAACACAAAATACGTTATCATACTTAAATTCATAAGTATGGGTATCTATAAATTATATGGCATTAAGAAAAAAAAAGTTAAAGCTTTTTTTTAATTAGCCTAAGAATTAGATCTAATTCTGGGAATATTTGAATTAACTTTCCATTAACTAATTGCCTTACAAAACATAATAAACAGCTTAGGAAATACTACGAAAAATCACATTAATATAATGACAGTAAATGTATAAACCCTAACCTTATCTAACTCATTAACCGCCTACGGATGACGCATTGGCATTCGGGAAAGGTCGGGACGCCCACAAGATGCCCACGACACTCATTGATATTGGGACTACACAATACACCCCTAGCCCACTGGTCTCGTGCTTAATACACCCCCACTTGGCTTGAGCTTTTGACATCTAATTGACAGTTTGATGAATTGATTTGAGAAATCGGCGTCAATTATAAATGAGTCTAAAATTGTAGAGTTCTTGCTTTGCTAAGATATTTAATGTGACTGAAGTGTTTTGCGATCTGATTGTACATCATAAAGCTCGTTTTTAAGAGCAATACCATGATCATTGTGTAACTTAAGGTATTGATTCTTCTGTGTGAAGGAAGAACTTAAAAATAAATCTAAATAATAATTATAATGCTACAATTTGAAATAATAAGAGTCGTTCTATCACTAGTTTGATAATTTTGATTAAGCGTCCTAATATTTATTAAAATTGAGTTCGTATTTCTAAATTGATCATAGATTTACTCAAATACTAAATGTAAATATTGTAATGTTTAAGCAAGATCAAAGAGAACTCCAATTCTGCATCCGGCATTCGTTTTCTCACGAAATACAATACAATGTTTATAACACTTTGTCTAGTGTGAGATATAACTGCCCGCGTTTAGATTATATGCAGTTTTAGTCAACTCGCACTGTCGGTAAAACAGTGCAACATTTAGTTAAACATTCGCGTAAATTGCAAAGTAATTAACAAATCTCATTATGAAACTGGTATTTAACGGCTAGTACTGCTACATAAAACAATTGTGGTAACAATGCCGTTATTCTCGGAGGCACGTGTATAACAAAGCAGTAGTAATGGTCACGTGAACGGGCTAGACCGAGTAGTCACGTGCAGCCGAATCTGGAACACTGCGCCCGGCTGCGGCAGAATGCGGCCTATCTCGTCCTGTCAAACGTATTTGGAACTGGAATACTACAATTATACTGTTTAAATTATTCGCCAAACAGTAAAAAAGGGGATAAATGATCGACTTTTTTCAGATTTTTGGGGCTTTATTTCGTTTTAATTGAAACAAGCTAGTATACTCGATGATAAGAGTTCACGCTGAAAGCTACAAACAAGTAGAAAACTGCTATTTCTCAAATAAGTTAATTTTCTCGTGCGTTGGAAATGTTGGAATCCTAGATAAATCTTCACCGTGATATTGCCCCAGATAGTCTACAATCTGACCCGCTAACCCAAATGGGCCTAAGAAAGTTATTTAGCCAGCCACCAATAAGGAAATACATATAAGATAATTATCTTAAAGTCTGAGCCACTTATCCCAAAGGCAATGCTTAAAGGACTCTAAAACTAAAAATTAAGTACTTAACAACTTATATTTGGAAATGATAATATCACGAGATATTTCAAGGCCCATTCTTTCAATTGCGTCAGATATTAAACATTGAGTAACGCGTACGTTTATAAGGCGAAATTATGACATGCCCTAATTATTTTCAAGGCTCAATTAATATTCAGAATTCGAGTAATATCAAAGCGAGACCGTTGTTTCGTTAGTATGCAAATGCAATTATGAATTAGCACGGATTCATTGATAAAATATCTTTATTTATCCGTATCTATCTATAAATTTAATTGGATAGAGTCGGGAAAATATCCCCGGTGAAGGAAAATAATTATTGATTATAACAAGAATTTAATTGATAACCAATCAGATTAAGTCTCATCCGCTGTAAGTTCATGACATTTTTTACTTGCTAATCTAAATTACTGGTTTTTATTAAATATTAGTAATAATATGCCTAATTACCATTGACATATGAGTCTTATCACAAAATGTTGATAATATAATTTGTTTGGTGAAATGGCCCACAGTTTTTTTAACTTTCATTTCCTAGTTTTATTATTCATTGTCACTTGTTCACAAAAAATAATATTGGCACCTAGTACTCAGCAAGAATGTTCAAAACTCTTCTATTTTCAACTCGCATACTTATATCAGTTTTCAATAGGTAATAATGAGGTATTGAATGCTCTACCAACAAACACGCATTTTCTAGATCTTCGCAAACAAGCATCTTTCTCGAAGGCATGACTCAAGTATTCTTTACACACTACAACATGTCTGTATGAGTTATATGAACTCGAGACTAAACAATCCGCTAAACAGAGCTCACAGCTCACTTCCGAGTTATTTGTAAATCGACATTATTTTACAGTAGTTTTGCAGCCAAAGTGCTCTTTCAAAATCATCGATTCAAAGCTCAATTTTGTAATAGTTCCTCATCCCTTTTCTATTTGTATACAATGTAGATAATAGGTTATACCCACGACTTATCCAGCATTAATATTTATTTGAAATAGAAAACCCACCCTACGACTCAGTAATTACGATGATTACCTATTGCAGCAACTCTAGTAATTTCAGTCTAATGAAGGAACTAGGTTTATGATTGATTATCTTGGCTTTCCACAAGACTTCATCAATATGTAGGGTAGTAGGTGGTTGTCATGGCAACGGTAAACAGTATAACTGATGACCTAAGCTGATAATATCTCTCACCGTATGTGAACTGACTTGCGATAACGCTAGTCTCTCCTTAGTTTTATAATCTAGTCGCTAGTCTTTAATAAGTAGGCTTTGAAAAGATACCAAAACAAAAAAAAATCTTAAAATACTCTCCAATTAATTCTTTCAGTTCAAGAAAGCTTGACCATCTAAAGCTTAATCTTACAGCAGTCAAGAAAAAATAAATCATACTTATTTATCATCCCTTTTGCGATTAAACTTAAAGGAAAATATAGAGCACCTAATTCTCAAGAACCCCAAATAGTCTCAGTGTAATTCCCAAGCACGTTATTTTCTACATCATTAGTTACGTTCGAAACTCAGAATAATCATTCTTGAAAAGTGTTTCGGCATTCATAAATACAAATAATGTCATGTGTAAACATACTCAAAACAATGTCATGTGATATTCAAACCATGACCTAAATACTTCCAATGCTTTAGCTGTTTAAAATTACACATCGATCGTTGATTTTCAATGTTACCTTATTGAACATACATATCATCACGCCTGTATCCCCGAAAGGGTAGGCAGAGGTGTACCAATGTACACCCACCTTATTTAATTACACTATATATTGCCCATGACCCAGTAAATAAAGAAAAAATAATACTCAACCCTTATTTAATTGAGTAGTTCGCAATTAATTTAAGGACCAGTTTGGACCAATTAGAAAGCCCGTAATTTAAACGATGATTAGAAAGAAACCTGTCAGTAATTAGTTTGGTCTTGCTCTTTATTATTTGTATTAGTAATTTTATTGCTTTCCCTAATAGTTCTATATAGATTTATTATCCAACTTTCTGAGGTAAAAAGTTGGATATTACTGGACTTACTGAAGTCATTTTAAATATTTTAATGTTTATATATAATAAATAGTAAATACAGTTAAAGCAACATGACGTACCTTTGTTGTTTTCTCCACAATATTTCCTGAAGGAGAGTTTTTGCTTTCATAAAATTTTATTTGAACTGAGTATGTAATACCGGAATCCAAAGCCACTTAACATGACTTCAGAGTATAGTTTATTGACTATTGATGTCTGATGTAAGTTTGATCAAGATACCTATACAATAAGCTATAACAAACAATTGTATAGGAACACGGATATTGAGTTAGATGCCCTTTAATAATGGTAGATTGGTAGTAATTGGTAGGGGCGAGTGGACTACTTGACACAAATAAAAGTAGAGGTTACTTCCTTCTTGACAATAACATGGAAATCTTATGGCCCAAAGTATTTTGATGAAGAAATAAAGACGTTCTTATGGAAGGATTAGTTTAGCTCGGATCATTAACTGAATATAAATGCAAATTGTACATGTAAGACGCTCGTAAAATATTTAAGTACCTTAAAATATAATGCCTTTTTATAATAATCGTACAAATAAATAAAAGGATTTGCAATCCCTTTGTTAATCCTCTTGCATTAAAATGTACACAAAAGACAAGCAGAAAAGTGCATTCTGAGCCTTCTTTTGAATTTTAAACGGCTGACATAAAAGAAAACAAAGTATTGGGTTCCTTTGTAGTCTAAACATCGTCAGCTGATCGCCATTGTAAGTACATATAAAATGTAAGTGGAATCTCTCACAGACTCGTTTATTATGAGGATTTTTGTGACCCTTAGACGGATCAAAGTCAAATTTCGGGATTGAGTTACAAGGTAACAATAAGAGCACTCAATTTCGCATTTTAAAACGTAAAGTGCTTCTTTAAGCTTATTATTATCTTACAAAGCCATAAAAAGGCCATATTTTAAAATTATAAACTGTAAAACCAAAGGCATTTAATATGCACAAACGCTTTACACGCTAAGAGCGTAGTTATAACAAATAAAACACGATGCGTCAATATTTATAACAATGAAACGACTCATGCAACAAAACCTTCAGTTATTCGTCAGAATTCATCTAAACTGAGTGATGAGTCAAACATGAGTAATGTTCACAACAAACTGATGAACGAAACGAGGTCAGTTTCCTGAAAACTGTTCTTAAAAACGCCAGTTCATGACCGACCGTTGTTCTAACCGAGTTCAACTCTCGCGCATGCCATGTTACACTTTAATCTTTAAATTTAGAACATTGTACGTCATTGTGTCTGGTTAGGACTTGAAGTTACAGAACTAAATGATAGTAGATTTTGTTTTCGCAACTAAAAATGTATATGAAATCTCAGGATTTATAGAACTCGCCCTAAATTTAAAAAATGCCGGAACTAAAACTTCGCCTTTGGGGACACGTTTCCGAGTCCCGGCGGTCATTAGACTGTTTTTGTCGGACTTCTCGGAATAGTTAGTTCATTTGAACGACTTGCAAAAGCTAGTTCATAGAAATGAGGTTTACCGAGTTCAACACATTAGTACTGTTTTTTCACGTCACACTGCAAGGTCGGCTGGCAAAAAGAAAACACGTTTATCATGAAAGATTAATCACAAAGCCTTTTCTCTACAGTCGATTGACAGTAATAATGATTTTATAATTTTCCTCTAAAATTCCTGATTTATACCACTGATTTTGATGAAACATCAGTCAATTCCAATAGAACAAGTACGTTCAGGACGACTGTTGCCTCTTATTCTTTTTTCTTAAAGTGAAAACCATATCAAAGTCTGTAAATTCATTTTCTAGACTGATCCCTTTGGAATGACAGGCCATCGATTAATTCTTTGGCAGAGGCCAAAGAATTAATCGATGGCCCTAACTTGTATTGATACGGACTATTTTCGTATGCATTGATAGCTCGTGCCAGCATCTTGTTATCGCACTATTGACGTAGTAGGTTAATTGGAGTCATTACCATTACCGAGGCTGACAATGCAGAAGAAACGTATGAACGAGATACATTAACCGCCGGATATTCACCCTTATCGACAAAAGAGAATTGCTTATCATATCAACTAGGCAAGTATATGAGCTCTAAACTCTAAACTGTATTCTAAATCTCTATAAGTGATACTTACCAACTTATAACTATATCACTTCAATTGTGCGATGTATTCCGGGAATGTAACATGCCTATATCACACGCAGCGTATTCGGTACGTACATGCAGTATTCCGCATCGATGCATCGATTTAGTTTAACGACTGCGTTCACAATACAGTTTACAATTGCTTGGATTCCGACCACGCCTAACAGGAAAACAAAACATACGTATTGTTTAGCATTTCTATTCTAAAAATAACTGATTATCACCATATTGTAAGAAAATCGTGTATCGTTCGGTCTCTACGTGTAGCTTGTCAAGATTGATGGGATCGTATGTTTAGTGATAAACCGCGTGTCAGATCATTTTCACACGTTTAGCATTAAGATATCGTTACCGTCGCTAGTTAGGTGGCGGAAATCGGATGCTTGTCGCGTCCTTATCCATCATCCGATATTCTGATTACATAGAGGCCTCTGCGCTAAACATTAAATAAATTATTCTCCTCAGTAAAAAGTTGGGTTAAGATGTATTTGATGTGTAGAAAGAACCTTGAAGTGTGCGGAGCATAAAGACGTTAGATAGCCCTAAACTCGCATGCTTCGTGGAAATTTGAAAGAGCTCCGATGCGGCGATACGGCGCTATATTGTAGCTCTACGTGAGTCATCTCATTGAGAATCGGCTTTTTATACGATCGTAAATTTTGTTTGGACAACAGAAGAAACAGATTGTGGCATGTGATTTGGTTTCGTTGTAGTTTGAAAAAGTTGACAAAAGCCTGATTATCACATACCTATACGAGTATACCTACTAAAAAAATTGGTTGTTACCATTTCACTTATCGCTCATTTATTATTTTCAGAGCGTGAAAAACCATCATCAGTGTTGTTAGAGAAGCAGCGTGAGACGCTCGTAAAGAGCGTCGAGTTCGCTACGGAGAGGGGCCGGGATGAAGGCCTATATGAGCGGGGGGCGGAGGCCGAGCCGGCCGCGCCCGGAGTGGGTCGCTGGGGCGCCGAATGGCCAAGTTGACTCAGCTCGGGGGCGGCGCCCGAGCCCGACGCCGGCGGGCCGGCGCGCGGGCCGGGCTGCGACGTGAGCCGACCGGGCCGCCACCCGGCACCGCCGCTGCCGCGCGCGCGCTGGGCGCCCGCCCGCCGCCCGCTCGAGCTGTCGCTGCCGCGCCACGAGGAGCTGGCCACGCGCGCCGAGGCCGCGCTGCGCCGCCTGCTCGTCACCGACAACTACGACTCCGTCAGCAACTTCATCTCGCTGTACGAGGCCTTCGAGCGCGGCGGCGCCCCGCTGTACGAGGTGTACGAGCGGTACGCGCCGCCCATCCGCGCGCGCAAGCACACCTGCGTGGGCCTGGGGCTGGAGCTCATGCGGCGCTGGCGCGACCTGGAGCGAGACTTCGGCGGCGTGAACCGCGCCACCGCGCTGCTGTCGTGCGAGGAGGCCGTGGTGGACGTGCAGGAGTACGTCACGTGCGGCGACGGCCCGCAAGCTGTCGAGTCCGCCGAGAAGGAGCACGTCATGGTGGGCATCCAGATCCGCGTGGACGGCCGGCCCGGCGTCATGCTGGCCGACCCCGGCTACCACGTGCCCCGCATCGTCACCGTCATGCAGGACCGGAACTATCCGCACACCGGTCAGTTCACTTATATTTATTCATCAAATATTGCCCCTATTAATCACTATCGAATTGCTTCCATTGTATCACAACCCCGGCTTGTTTGTGAACGCACCGTCGTCCTGCAGGTTGGTTCGTGCAGTCGGACGAGCCGCAGTGCCGCAAGGAGTACGACTACACGTTCAGCGTGCTCAACCCGGGCTACATAGAGTGGCACGAGCGGGAGACGCGCGCCGACGCCGTCAAGAACCAGACGTCCCTCGTGTACGCGGCCAGGCCCTACCTCGACGGCGTCAACGTCACCGAGAGGAGAAACCTTGTCTACAACTTTAGGTGATTCTTGACTCCTATTTATTTTTTGTTACATTAACTAGAAAAGCATCATTCATGCAGCAACACATACAATATATTAGTTTTTTCGTTCATTTTTTTTTTGTCCTTTTACTTTAGATGATTTTCTAGTAACTAACACATCTATTTGATATGAATTATGTATGCTTTGATTTTGTGTTAAACGTTTATTAACTAGCGTGTCCCATTATTTGAGGATTCTGATGCACAATGGCTGTTGGCTGCAATCCAAACAGATGCAGAATAAACTGAAGTTTGATTTATTTCTTGTTTAAGAACCGATTGATTCAGTACGTAAACAGATTGAAGGTATCATGGCATTTTAAAATATGGTCAATGTTACATCTGCAACATCCAATTTAACCCAACCTATCGACGTATGCTCCAGCCTCAATATTAGCCACATTTTACCACCAGCAAACGGATATAGCCTTAGTTACAATAAATATCACTGGTCGTCCAAATTTAGTCACCTTTAGCTCAATAGACATTGATATTCCGTTCTTTTCCCAAAAGTCTCATAAATGCCTTCTCTTTAAGACATCGATAGAACTTAAACAACGAACCAGTCTAACCGTCATGTTTTTCCCAGGAGTCTCCTATCCCGCGACCAGAAGGGCCACCTGATCGCCGGCCTCTACTTCCCGGTCGGCGCTCGCGGCAAGGACGCGCAGTTCACTCTCTTCCTGAACAACGGGCCCGACAAGCGAAAGACTAAGTACAAGTTCAGCGCTTTCCTTGACCCACAAAACGTGAGTGTCGCCAATGACTTGAGGGGATGTCACCCAGGGACCTCTGATGGCGTTAACAATTGGGTAATACTAATGGAAATATTTATTTTCTGATGTAAACTCGTACATTTGTACTTTTGTACAGAAGGTAATTTTGTAGAGAAGGACAATCTCAGAAGCTTAGTTTGTAAGTAAGTGTTTTGTGAATTAGAAATTCTGGAAGATTGGATAAAGTCCAGAGACCAGTTGGTCCACTTTACATTCTAATTTTGACCCCTAAATACTGTTTCGATTGTGATATTTATTTATAGAGTATTAGAACTTTCGTCTAACAGATTCAACTCGAGGAAAATTCTCAGTTACCGATGTAATCTTTCCCAAGAAACAAGAAACTCCTAAAACAAATTCCTAAAGACGGCCAGTGAAGGTTGCATAGCTACTAACACAAAATAATGTTTTCCGGTCACAGGCTACTCGATCTCACCGCGTTTGTAAACCAAACGCTACATTGTACAAACAATGAGAATTGACCGACTTTGTCGCATAAACATCACTACATAACTAATTAAATATTACGTTCGAACAGATTGCAGATTATTCACAAAAAGTGAGAATCTGAAAACGGTATACCTATTTTACGTAAATATATATATATATTTTTAGCCAGCTGTACTTTGAAAGAATTTGATTGATACTTTAGAGGGCTACGATTCAATCATTTTAAATGCATGTCAGTGGTTGGTCAGTGTGCCTAATTTTCGTACTCAGGCCTACATTATAATCTCATTGAACTCTCGAAGAGTGATCGTAGTGACCCATGAATGATCGTAATGACAGCAAAATGCCAACTATCCTAAAAATTACCAAACGATTCAGTCAATTCAAGCAACTATTAAATAGCAGAATGAGGCCCCTGGAATGTTGGATTAAATAACAGAACCTATTGTGGAGGAACTGGCTTTTTCCGTATGGCGTGCCTAGTCTATAATCATAATTATCAAGCCCCTCGTTTGTTGAAGCACAAACCTATAGTTTTATGAAATTATGTTTTGAATATTGAATGACAAAGACAACCATAATAAGCAACGATTAGTATGTAATGAGAGGGTAGTTTCCTTTGCAGTAGTTAATGGTGGGAAAACTGACTCCTGCCTACGTCACTATACATAACTACCTTTTATAATGGTTACTTTCGACTCAGTTTTTTTACTACTTTTCATAATTTACACCCAATCTCACGATTATCAATCTTTGTCCACAGATCCCTGAACCAATAACAGAAGAAATAGAGCTATGTAACGCCAAAATGAACTACAAGCAAGGCGAACTTCTGGGCATCGTGTGCAAGCTAGCAGAGATAATGGCCAACCAGCCCTTCATAGACCAAATGCTTGAGATCAACGAGGATATCTGCCGAATGTGTCTCTGACATCAAGATGGCGTCCCGAAAATGGCGGACGCCTCTAATACCAATATGGCTGACACATCTTCCAAAACTTAATTTTTGATTCCATTTATTTGTAATTCTCATTGATATTATTGTTGTTGAATTATGTATTATGGGGTAAAGGTTTTTTAATTTGTCGTAGTTTTTAATATTACGTTTAAATTAATCATTTTTTAATTTGGAATTGGGTTATTGGATTTTATTGCTTATCCCTTATAATAAATTTATTATTTTAATAGAATTGGTTTTATTGCACTTCCTACGACTTTGAAATGTGTAAACAAAATTAATATGTAGATACTTTCCTTTGGTAATGCCGAAATCTTGTATTTTTTATGAACAGGTAAAATGTAATAAAAAGAAGCAAGTAAGAGAAATCACTACTTTATTAATTCATAAAAGATAGATTGGTTCTTTACATCTAACATCAATATTACATCTAAAAATATGTCTCGGACGCAAACAAATTGGGAGAAATTAAAAATAAAACAAAATAATTTAAATGAAAATAATTGTTTTTATTTTAAGGAATGAGCGATTCTTAGTGTCCAGCACCGTCGTAATTTTGTGCAGAACAATAAAATTTTGTTAAACAAAAATGGGAGAAAATGAGACAAAAAATTCATTTTCCAGTAAGACGTGTCATATGTGACAGCTGTCAAATCTATCAACTATACATGCGCGGTGTACATATTTTTGGTAAAACAAGGTAAATAGCTTGTTTTAAAGATATCGTATTGTTAGCTGCAATCGACAGGTCACGCACAACATGCCTTATTGTACAATGGTACTTATTATTATGATAATATCTTATATTTGTGAACTAAAGTCTGCCGTCAAGAATCAAAGATAATGTGAATTATAGACACGAAAATCTTTTGATCTGTAATTGCAAACTTCTAACATCTACTTATACTGTTAAAATGTATTGTAATGGAAATAAAATTAAATGTTTGTATTCGACAAATAAACTTACTTTACCAGACGACTAAACTATACTTGTAAGATTTTGACTTAAATGTACGATACTTACAAACTCTAATAAATTATAACTAATATCTTATTTACGATATTGCAAATCAGATTTCAAGATGAATACCTACTAAAAATATTGTGTGCATAATCTGAGGTACCAAAAGTATTGGTATGTTGAAATAACAGTTTACTTGTCAAATGTCATTTGTTTTTGTACGTTGGTTATTCTAACATCAACATGGTGATTTAATGAAAATGGAATTGTTTTCTGTCACTGTCAGTGTTCTGATTTCACACAATTAAATAGACGAATATTATACTACTTATTATCTAAAAATATTGTATGAAAAGTGGCATTACTAGTAAGTGTCATAGTTTCCCCATCACAGTCTTTCAGTGATGAACGACACAGGTTTTAAAAGATAATAAATATATTGGGGCAGTATTAGTAAATTGATACAGTAACGCCACTAGATTATAGACACTGAGTAATTTAAATCAGACTATTTCTAAGACATAAGATGAAATTCAGGTGGGGGATACATCGTATGGAATATTGAACTAAGCACAGAAACGCGATCACAAAACAATGTATTAAATCACCAAATACTCAACACCAAATACAAATCCAAAAGGATTTTCAATTTCATCAAAGTTTCCGCCATTTTGCGAAATCACGCGTCACCTTGTAGATATTCCGCAAAACTCGCGTCAATGTGCTGCGTTCAATCACTGGAGCGGATATCGACATCGTACATTGAAACCTACTTAATACATCGAAGCCTACGCAGAAATAAGGAGAGTGTAAAGTTCATAACACAAGGCTTAGATATCACGTGTCGTGTCCGAACAAAAGCGTCCGCGGGCAAATAACACCAGGAAAACAGAGCTTATAAATAAACTAAAAGATGCCTTTAGATAGACTAATATTAAAGCTTAAGATATTAAAGGATAAAATGTGGTCAGAAGTGGAACCAGATAAATGAATGTTTGAATTATTAGATAGTAAACACAGGTCAATTTCGGCCCAGTTTATTTGCCCGCTTAAAAATTAAAATCACGCCAAGATTTTAACCAACAAAATCTAGCAAAACATTTCACAATCAGTATCAAATCTTAAAAATAACAAAACAAGTAAACAAATAGACTTCAAGGCAAAATTTCACGCTATAAACTCGAACTTATTTCTTGTTTAATCTTAATTAAATACCTTAATTAAAAACCTAACCACGATACGCTGCTTAATTATACTTCGAATAGTTAATAAATTCCAATTCTAGTAAACACCAAAATATAAACTAAAATTTAATTGAAAATATAAATAAAATAAAATATAAATTAGCAGTTCGAAATTGAAAATGAATGAGAGGTTGGATGTAAAATGTCGGTGATATTCGAATGTCTGTAGTGTCGTGGTCCGGGGTGGTTGTGTCTAGTGCTCGGGGTGCGGGTGTCGGTGGCCCGACTTGTGGTGCTTGTGTCGGTGTCGCTGCGGCTGAGACCCGCCGTACACCTCGCGGACACTCGGGCTGGAAACATACACAAGTGTTATATAATAATATGAAGATTGTCGCTCACTGTCTTGCTCTATGTTTTTTTTTCTCGCGGTGGGGAGAGCTTTATTTTTGCTGTATTTTGCTAGTAGACATAAGTGTACAAGCAATTCATCAAAAATAAATTTCACTATTAAATCTCCTATAACTTGAAAAAGTTTGTGTTATAAGGTATCGCAAGTCAAATAAACTAATTATGTATGTCGTCTTTCGAATGCAATCTAACTCAGATAAGAAATAACAAATTGTTATTTGTAAACCTTGTTATTTATTCAATATGTGTGCGTTACAGCTGATACATATTAACAAGTTCATGTATCTCAAAAATGCAACCATTTACATAATTTAAGCAGAAAAAATATTAGTATAATTTTGTTTTTAATATAGGGATTTTTTTTATAAGAACGATTTCATGAACATATTTACAGCATGTTTTTATAATTATCGTGGTATGTAAGACTACAATTTATATTTAACTTAATTGCCAAGTGTAAATACTTATTATCAGGGAAACGGAAAATTAGTGCATGTATTAATTCTTATTTTTCTTTAGATATCTCAAATATTTACAGAATCTTAATGTCATAAAACGATAACTCTCAAAAGCAATATACATTATTTTCTGTAACATATATTATATCAAACAAGAATGCAAGCAATTCTCATGCAAGAACATCGACGGCTTATATATAAAAATACATGCTTGAAATTGGGATTTTAGCAAATAATAATAACTATCTAAAACATTGTATAATAATACATAGCAATAATAATAGCCACACATAAATTTTATACGTTTTACGATTTTATTAGTAGTAACGCCTTCTCCACAATCTGGAACTGATTGCAAAAATTTGGGAATAAGTTTTGGGAGTGGTGAATAAAAAATTAAATTATTTATTTTTTACAACCGTAACCGACAAGTATTGTATCACTGTATTTTTATGAATATCTTCACTAGCAGTAAAAAAAATATATTATTATTTTGAAGATTCAAAATCTAAATACAAACGCCTTCTATTCATTTGTAAGTTGAAGTAACAAATCTATATTGCAGACTGATTAGTAAAAATAAATCCTTGAAGTGTTAACTAATATAATAAAAATACTAAATTAGTGGTGTAAAATCTTCAGTAACATAGGTTCCTGAAGTCAACGATAACAGGTAAACGACGACGGCGACAAGAAAACAGGGATAGCCCTGTTAAATATCATAAGTGTTTAAAAATAATCATAAAAAAATACTGAATTACTAGTTGTAGTAAGTTTTCCCTGTAAATACGTAGGTGTAGTATCCACATTACCTGGCAGGCAAGGTGAGCGGGCTGGCGGCGGTGCGTATGGAGCGGCGCGACGTGGGCCGCGGGCACGGCCGGCGTGTGGCGGCGGGCTCACTACTTGTACTGCAACCGATACCATGCGAGCTAACTACCCGAGGGGAGGGTAGACTGACATACTTCTTATTTATAAACTTATTGTTACATTATGGTGCGTTATTTTTCAATCTTTAAATTATCTTAGCAATGATTTGATTTGATTTTTTTAGGAAACTTTTATAAAATATAGTCTTGACCACAACCACTAAACCGAAATCAAAATATTTTTATTGCAAGTAGACCTATTTAAGCTCTTTTAAAACGTTAAATTACTGACTCTAGTTGCAGGTTCAAGAGGGTACAACTAGGAACAAGATATGAAAGTAAATCTTTTACTTTAATTAGACATAAAAAAATACAGGAATGGTATACTAATACATGAAGTGCATTTTCTTTTATGATAGTGGTCTATAATGATTTGTTCAAACTCTGTTAAATACAGTGTCCAAAGTTGCAGTTTAATAGCACCACGGTGTTTAGCGTTACGTGTCAATCTAACCGCCTCTCCAGAAATACAACTAATAACGAAAAATAAATAATAATAAAGAAAAAAAGAAGCCAAAATAAACCATAGAAATAGGCACACATACATGCGGGCAACTACATGGAACAGTGTAATACATCTATTTATACATATGTACTTAAAATAAAAGGATATGTTTAAACTATCACCTATGCATAACTACTTTTGATGTTTTAATGGCGAACAGTACGTTCTCAAAAAAATAAACTTGAACATTCACCTTTGTTTATAAGAATGCAGGAATCAATGTACTTTTATAAGGCGCCCACAACCTTACAGTTTGCTATAAGACAATTTTGTAACTTTCTTTTTTATTTATAAAATCAACATGACTGTAAAAATAAGAGAGCACTACATTTACCTTAAACCAAATCTAGTGAATTTTGACATAGCATTTTCAGTCTACAGTGTCGAGCAATAAATAAAGTTCACAATGGCGTGAATTCCCTGCCCAAATCGAATGCTTCCAACTAGTATGTGGCAATTTGAGCTATACAACTATGCAATAAGGTTGATATTAGTTTGTATGTACTCACTTGTGTGCCTGCACAGTGGGCATGGCGACAGGTGACGGCAAGGCTGCGGGCGCGGCGTGCGGGGAGTGCGGGGAGTGCGGGGAGTGCGCGGCGTGTGCGGGCGGCGGCGCGGGCAGGGCCAGGCGGCGCTCGTTGCGGCGCCCGCATATGGCGGCCTGACCGCCGCGGTTGTGAGCCGATCCTGCCTTGTATTGGAACTCCCTGGAATAAATAAGTGATATATTGGATGTGTTGTACAAAATGTAAACTAAAAAAAAAACTTTGTCTTTTTCTCCCCTTTCGTAAATTAATTGATATCAGTAAAAAGAAAATCAGGCTTGAAAAAACTACCTGTTTGTCATTTATCTATTGAACAATTCACTTTGACCTTTTATTTTCATAACACATTTCATACACATACAATTGAGAACATAACACAATAAGGAAAGCAACAGTTCCTTCATCCAGCATACCTATTAAAGTCCTCAGCCTCGTCCTCCTCCAGGTTGATGAACTCCTGGTGTTCTTCAGCGTCGCCTGTGTAGTAGTTCTGCTCGCGCTCGATCAGGTGCGCCCTTTCGCCGATATGGTGGCCTGGTGACAACATCAAATAAAGACACATTATAACTAAGTTGAAAACTATTATTTTCTTTATTGACTTATTTTTTATTTTAAGGCTATTTTTTTAGGTCGAAAAATTTAAAATTTTTAGGACAATCGATGACATAAGTTTTACTGGCCAGGGTGTATCGAATTTCCTTGGTTATCATTTTTTGGGAAAACTTTCAAAGCAAAACCTTTCTTTCGCATCGTATATGAGAATATTTTTTCTTTAATTTAATTTGAATATTACATATTCGACCCAATTTATTAATAAAAATCATGAAATGACATTAAGGTTCATATTTACACGACAGTATGCAAAATATTCATTATTTGGTAGCCGCATACAATACGAAAAGAATACATCCGGTTGCATTTTCAATAAAACATGATAAAACTCACAAAAGCATACAATTTGTACTACAAAACATATTTAAATCACAATAACATCTTAAATTCATGTGTCTAGGCGTGTTTAAAAACGTGATTGTATCTAGCAAACATCAATAACGAGTTTTAGTATAAAAACTGCCGATCAATAGTCAATAGATAATGTGAGAACTATACAAATAATTGATACAAAGAAATATTATTCTATTTGTGTAAATACAATAGTTTATTGCTTTACTAAGACTGCTCACTTAGTTCCTATGTTAATAAAAAAATGATTTTGGATTTAACCCAACACAAATAAAACCTATTTTCCTCTAGTTTTATTGGAAAAATTCCAATGGTAACTTTCTACGGATCAGACAAAAAATGTGGTATTTCAAAGTCGGCAGAGATAGGTAAATATTTACGTTTAAAATAGCAGTCAGTTTTCGAATAGTTCGCCATTTTTCGATACATTCAATTTGGCGGCAAAGTGGGCGCCAATCGTTAATAAGTCCACGTGCTCATATTTTGCCGTGATCATCAACAGATATAACAAATAAACCGATCTTTATATCTTATTATATAAAAATGAATCGCTAAATGTGTTGGTAAGCGCATAAATCAATAACGCCTGGACCAATTTCGCTAATTATTTTTTTGTTGTGTTAGTTATTATCAGGAGAAGGTTCTTATGAATGAAAATTGCGCTGAAAAAAATAATGAGTAATCCTGACTTTGTTACGATAGTGATTTGTTGAATTCATCTGCGCCCTGAATAACATAAAGGCACCGGGAGCGGCACCTAGGTATTCACGCGGGTGAAGCCGCAGGGCACAGCTAGTTTAATATAAGAATTCATCATTTAATGAACATGTTTAAATAACTTTCACATGATTAGTTGGTTAAAATACTCGCTTTTTTTTACTCTGTGAAAATTCTTATGGACTGATTTCGAAAAGTGAAAGGATATCCGGACTCTTGTCAGCTTAAAACTTAAAAAAATATTATTTTACAATTCAATGAATCAGCCACTGTATCCTAGTTAACAAAGCTCCATCAATCTTAATATCCTGGACACCCAACACTCATTCAAGAAACATTCAAATACCACGCAACTAGACAAGAAATTCTCCAGACAAACAAAAACTTCGCCCACGCTTATTTTAGACATGATCAAAGTATACAGTCGGTTAGCTCACTAATATATGAACGTACAGTAAAAAAACAAGGAATTGCGTCATTCGTCTAATAATATACGGATGAATGACTTCAGAGGTGCAACTACAAACTGGAAGAATACAGGTGGGCCAATAGAAATAAAGTAGCCAAAATACACAAGCGTCAGATATTTCAGAAGGTAATATTTAATTGTATTTTTGGATATAAATTGACAGACATCCTGGCTGATTTCGAGATCGTACATCGAATCTTAAATATGACATGATATTTAGTTCTTGAGTGCAAACAAAATATACTTAATAAGAACTTTTTTTGTGTTTTGCCTTTTGGTATTAATTTTGGATTTATTTAAATTTGGTTTATTAATTTGGGATCCTATATAGCAGACGTATACGATCAACATTACAATCCAAAAAAAAAGTAAGCTTTATTAATGAGCCATAATACTGGTATAGGAGCTATTTAAAGTTTTAATTTAAATAAAAAAAAATGTTATATCGCATCTTGCATTTTGCACGGATACATGGAAATCTCTAACGATCATTAAATTGGCGAAATTTTACACATACCGAATATCATTTGGTAATAAACATTCGCGATCTTCATCGTCAAAGATATTTTGATACTCGCGCATGACATTCCATCTTCATAAAAAAGTGTATACGGTATAACAAGCCTTTTATTTATATTTTATACTAGCTGTGACCCGCGGTTTCACCCGCGTGAATACATAGATCCCGTTCCTGTTGCCTTTATATTATTGGGGGCGGAGATGGATCCAACAAATCACTATCAAATAACAATAGACAGGAGTAATTATGGTGATTAAATATATATTAAAATTTTCTAATTTTCCTTCTCTTGACAATAACAAATACAACAAAAAAAGAATTAGTGAAATGGGTCCAGGCATTATTGAGTTATGCGCTTACCAATACATTTAGCGATTCATTTTTATATATATAGATTACAATGGTTGTGTGGATTGGCTTTTCTGGTTTACTCTTTGTCACAGAAGTTGGCTCGAAGACGTGTTCCGCGACTCGCGAGCCAGAACGCATGTAGGTCGGGATATGTTCCGGGAGTGAGAACAACACTATATTTTTGTTCCAATAAATGATTTTGATTTTTGAATTTGATTACAATGATTTACTGTGTATGTAGTGCAAAATAATTACGAATTATTTATTTAGTCCCAAATTAATGAACACACATTTTAAGCTTATCAATGCCTTTTAAAATGTACATCTATGAACCCAGCAAAAAGAAAGTTTTTGGCAGTAAATTGAAAAACATAGATCTCAAGTAAATATAAATATTAAAATAATAATTATTCTTCGTTACTTGCTATGAGCACATTTCAATAAAAAAACATTTCTGTAATGTGCTAAAAAAGATTTCAACAGAAATGAAAAATCCAATTTCAGAATATTGACAAATATCTAAATCAAGCTTCACAACACATATTTTTAATTCATAATGAATAACAGCGTGAATGACTAATTTTCAGAAATGAGCACTCATGAAAAATAGGCCAGTCAATAGCAACAGCCAGACAGTTTAAAAAAAAAAATAAGACAAGTTTTACTAGACAGTTTAAAATAAGAATAAATTAAGACCAATTTAACTATTTTTATTTGCTGAACGTGTACTTTAGTTGTATTAGGTATGTATATAATATATACCTAATACAGTTTATCGTAGTAAACACTAGTTAAAAGTCTCTGTTTATTGAATACTTAATGAATACTTTGAAGGTAAACAACTTAACTGTCCCGCCAGTAGACACATATAGTTAAACAATGGAAATGTTCATATGTGACTCACGAGACAGGGAAAGGGTAAATCAATTTTTTGATAGAATAAATAAAATTAAAAACTAGCAAGATTGTCACAGAAGACAAGTTCTTGTTATCTGTTTAATTCATGTTTAACTGATTTAAAACCCTTTTCGGCTTCAGTATTTGGTCATTACAGATAAATTTTCTACTGAAATATCAGTCGTTTTCAAATATCCCTTAGTCTTAATCTGTTCTGTCTGTTACGGTTTAAAATGTGGGACATCCCATGATGCCTCCATAAAAAAATCTAGTACATACTTTAATAATAATTAGGGACTCAACTTACCGATGGCCATTTTCTTAGTGCCAGTGCGTGAGTCCTGCATCGTCTTGCAGGTCTCCTTGATGCCATGAGGGCCAATCTTAGTGCTGCTGGTCGAGCTGTACACCTGCAATGCAAGTTTAAATATATTTTATATGTGTACTAATATGACAAACCCCAGAGCACTATGCACAATCGCTAAAAGTTTAGGCAGCCCATTCTAGTTCCAAGAATGCGGAGTTACTAATGTTTTGTTATGTGTTTTATGTGTACAGCCGATGAACTATCATATATAAAAATATTCCTAGAGAGATTTTAGTGTAGTGCCAGAAACAAATTTTCATTTTTTTGGTGTTGATGTGGTGTTTTTTTTATCTTTGTGGGAAAGAGATCTACAAACCTGTGGATTGCCATTAGGTCCGCTAGACATGACAACAGTGCTGCTGCTGAAAGAGCTGCCAGGAGCATGCAGGTTGCTGCCATCCATATCTATGAAAGAATTCATTGTTTATGTTTAACATTGAATTTACATAAGAGTTGTGTTGAGCAACACAAAATTAGCAGTCAGGTGATTTACATGCTCAAAATTAATTGGAAATCTGTAAACTATCTGTAAATATCGCAGGTAACTGACTTTAGTTAATCCCAATGATTAAAACTCACCAGTAAAGAGTCTGTTCAGTGTTGGCATTTGAGGCATAAAGGGCATCATGGCATTGCCGCGGCGCGGTCCCATGATAGCCAAGGGACCGTCGCCTCCCAGCATGCCGAAGGGATCCGAGAACAATGAATTCATCATGTTGTTCATCTGACGCATGTGCCGCATGTGAGATCTACAAACGTAACAACGACGTTAGAAAATCATGCGAGGATTGATGACAATGTTTTTCAAACAATTCGAGCACCCAGAACATAGGATTTGAATATATATGAGAAATAATGTAATACGTATTCTTAAAAAGGCAAAATAGAAGTTATTTTGATAACTAAAGCTTCAAAATTTACCCGAAGAACGGATCATCTTCCACGTCGGCCATCAACGATCCGAACAGAGACATCTTTAGATTCTCCGAAATCTACAACCACCGATGAAAATTCACAGCAAAACACAAGAAATATAAACAACAACTTCAAAACACCACTTCAAACAATGTTCACACTTCGCTCGTTTATTTGTTGCTGAAAATCACATCGAAATCTCTCTCTAGCAAATCGCGAACACTCGATTTCAACACTCAACAAAACTATATTTTTTCTGGATCATAGCCATAGAGTATATAGAAGTATAGAGCTTGTCTGACAGTATCGATTTTTCATTTTCCATTAATTAGGCGATTACCGTCAATTAGATGGTATTCTATTGAACTTGACCGAAATAGGTACTTAAAATTTTAATACAAAGCTATTTTTCTTTTTAACCGACTTCAAAAAAAGGAGTTTCATAGTTTTCTCTTTTTATAAAGTCAATGAAGAATTGAGCACTTTTGAGAAGTTGGGTTGGGTAGGATTTATGTTGTGTTGCCGAGAGAATAATTTGTACTTGTTTATTTGGTTATGACAATGAAAGAAAATTACAATTTGAATAATTATCATTTATTATCATTATTCTATTTTATTTTATTACATTTTTGACAAATAACATTTTATCAACGATTCACTAATCGTTTAATTTACCGTTACCAATCACCAAAACATTACCACAACAATTTACAAACACGATTTGTTCAAACATATCACATTGGAATAATTATTTTAATAATACAGTAATAATATTAATCTTGTAACTTACTCAACGAATAATATGACTATTAAATAAATTATTAGTTAGGCTTTATGTCGGAAACGATATGCAGTAGAATACGGCGCAGGAGTGGCTCCATGAAATGTCCACGCAGCGGATGTCGCATACTGAGTGTAAGTCTGATCTTGTAATCCATTTCGAACTTTCGAAACAAATGCAGGTTTCTGAAACAAAGATCCAGTCACTAATTAAATCACAAAAAAAATAGTAGTGTTTGCAAATGTTGAACGAAAATCTGTTACCTTTTCTGCGTCTCCAAAAGGCTTATTAGCAGCCGGGACATCTCCGACCTGATCTGGCTTTTGATCTCCTTTATACGCAACAGCGTTGTTCATCTCGACATTATTAGCTGCAGTATCTCCAGCAACTTTTTCTACAGGGACATGGCGGGGTGTATTTCCCTGAGGAATATTAAGGCGACCTTCAGAATATGAACCTCCATTATCATTAGCCCGTATATTCTGTTGCGTATATGACTGTGATCCCTTATATTGATTATAGAGATGCTGCAATTGGCTTCTACTGGGAGTTCTTCCAACTGGCTTATTACCCATTAAAGAAGTCTTGCTTACAGTGTTCTTGACATTACTATATCGTGTTCCATCCATTCTGTATTTGCTTGGTGCCGGTCCAGCACCCAACGTCTGTTGGGTGTTAGGATCCATTTGATAATTATAGTTCCGAGCTGGCAACATCTCGATTGGCTGACCCAGCGTGTTGTACTGATAATACTTTTGCTGTTTCATATTTGTTTGCATAGGTGGCATATTCTTTGAAGTATCCGCAGGAAAAATAGGATCCATGATCATTTGCTGAGCATTCGCAGGTGACCCTGCACCACTTGGTGGGTAACCTTCCTGGCGAGGATTAAGATCTCCTGATCCTTCATAAACTGTTGGCAGAGACCTTGGAGCAGCTGCAGCTGCGTTGGTGTTAACCAATTGTTGTTGATGCACTTGCTGTTGTTCATATTGCCCTTGATACTGTTGCTGTGGTATTTGTTGCTGTGGTATTTGTTGCTGTGGTATTTGTTGCTGTGGAACTTGCTGCTGACTCATGGTTGGGGTTCCTGTGAGGGCAGTGTATACTTGCTGTTGAGGGACTTGGCTATTATGCACAGGGGCGGCCGCGGCATTGGTTCCTTGAAGTTGTTGCTGCTGCAGTTGTTGTTGAACAAGTGGGGAAACAACGTTTTGACCAGAGACCTGACTCGCAGGTGGCTGGTTAGACTGCGCTATACTCGCCGCCGCTGCATTTGTTGCATTAATAACAGGTTGCATCAATGACGCATTACTCCTATTCAATGCTTCACCATTGCTCATTAGCATTTTCTGCATTGTATCCATAGCGGCTTTTTGTTGATTGGCAGGATTCATTTGTATAGCTATAGCCATTGGATCAAACCCTAAGTCACCTTGCATCACACCAGGGAACATTTCATTAAACTTGGCTATACCCGCACTGTGTTGGCCGTAAGGGTTTCGAGCATTCATCTGCTGGTGAGCTGGACTAGCATTTACATTCCTCATACCTTGGGAACTGGGATTCATTGGGTTAATTTGGCCGTTTTGGGCATTAGCTCCAGCGTACATGTTTTGTTGTGCCATGTACTGCGTTGTTGGGTTTTGCATTGGAACGGCATTTCCTTGTTCCATGCTACCCATCCCCATGCCGCCAGTAGTAAACTGTCCTGGATTTTGGGCAGGCACATTACCGACCATGTATTGTCCCTGACCGCCAGCCACGTTAGACCCCATTTCGGGCGATTGCGGAGCATTGCCCATTGAGTTTCCTGGAGGGCCTCCTTCAGCCATATTAGCACCAGTATTCCGACCTGAATCACCCTTCATCATACTTAGTATTTGGGAACCCATTCCTCGTCCGACTGGTTCACCCATATGCCCCATTGGCTGCCCCATCTGCCCCATGGGCTGCCCCATCTGACCCATGGGCTGCCCCATCTGACCCATGGGCTGTCCCATCTGTCCCATAGGCTGTCCCATCTGTCCCATAGGCTGTCCCATTGCCTGACTCATCTGCCCCATTTGACCGCTTTGTTGCTGATTACTCATCTGCATCGTGTTAGGATTTTGGTTATCCATGTTCGTATTGCCAAAGCGAACATTTGGCGAATGGTTCATATTTGCCATAGCGTTATGATTTCCCATAGCACCACCTGGCATTTGGCCTGGATTGTGTGCCGCCATATTCCCCATATTACCTCCGGTTGCTGCTGTTCCGCCAAGATTAGGATCAATTCCCTGCGTCAATCCCATCTTTGCTGCCATCGGACTATTCATTACCGTATTAGCTGGTGTAATCGATCTTAAATCATCATACACTTCTTTTATAACTGGTTGCATTAAATTGTGATTTAAGTAGTTGTAAGTATCGGCATAGAGCTTAGGTGGGTTACACGACCCCATACAATGCCGAGGTCCAGAGAATGGTTCTCCCGCTCCCGGTGCATTGTAGCTGTGGCAGCCATAGCCTTGTGCATGACAACAGCCATGCATACATCCACCCTTTCCCGGATTACCCATAGCGTTAGGGTTACCTTGATTAGAATTAAACAGCTTTCCCATACAGCCACTAGAAAATTAAATAGTTATTGTTTATGTACATAATTTGTTTTAAGATAAGCAGTCAGTGCAGTATTTGTACCAGCAAACTTAAAATGGTTTATCAGTATATCACGATATTTGCTAGCCAAAAGTATCTAATGAAGTACATAGAAATATTGAAGTTATCATGCCGATATAGTTATGTGACTTACCAATCAGCACTCTGCAGTTGATTTACGACATTACCTAACTCATTTAAAATCTTTTGTTTGTCCAAAGCCATTTTATATTATTATAAACTTCAAGATTGACTACTATTTGTATACTTTAAATTTAATATAATAAATTATTCATTTAACTTAAATTTTGGACATCACGAATACTTTTACAATGACAGTAAGTGTTTTGTTTCTATTGGGATGAAAATTATGAATCTAATTTTAAATTGATTACATAATGCCAGTGATTTCTTTAAAAAGGTTTTATTCGAAATCATCAATAAAAACCTTTCCAAAACATTCGAATACATTGCTTTTTCTTCATGTAATTAATGCAGTAGTGAATTTAGCGTTAATAAAACATTTACCGCATTTATCACTTATTACTGAAATTACCCAAACACAGATAAGTGTATCCGAACAAGTTTTATAAAGTAAGGGTGGGTTCATAAAATGGCATTCTTATAATAACTGTAAAAGGATTTTATTGAATAACTACAGTTCGATGGAAATTCTCTATCCTTCTGTAAGTTCAAATTATAGAAGCATTTTTTGGTAAACCTTAATCTTTACCTTTATTTACATATTAAGGTTTTTGCCGAAGCCAAAGTATTTCCAAGCTACCAATTTTTTTTACGTCAATTAGTTAATAGGTAATATAACAAGTTTTTTAGTTAGCAATAAAATTAAAAAACGACCTTTTATAACATGAAATATTTATTAAAAGGTCGCGACATTAACTTTTTAATGAAAAAAATAATATCATTACATCTTGTGGTTGTGTGTCTGATGCCTAACTTTGTTATTGTCTTTATCTTGGCACATTCGCCGTCATCACCAGTCACGTGACCAGTTTAAACGAATGAGAAATCCGGAATCGTGTGTACCTACTTTTCTTTATTGCCCAAGTTGGACTTTTAACTTTAATTAAAGTCTCTGCTTGTCGTTCGATCTGGCGCTCTCTCACACTTGACTTGTCGTTGTGTTAATGTATTGGATTATAATATATTAGTTTTATCATATCAGTAGATATAGATACTGCAATCAGCACTTGGTGTGGTGGAGTTTGTTATCAAATATCAACTTCTTTGTTACGTTTGCCATTTTCGTCACTGTGAACGCAGCAGTCCGAGAGTCAGCTGTCATCTTTGTCAAGAGGTAATTATTTATAACTTTCCAAAATGCCTAGAAAAGTGTTCGTTGTTGGCGTCGGTATGACGAATTTTATCAAGCCGAGCACTGGCCCCGACTACCCTGAGCTAGGCAAAGAGGCGGTGCTGGCGGCGCTCGCCGACGCTCGCATCAAGTACGAGGACATCCAGCAAGCCGTGTGCGGGTACGTGTTCGGCGACTCCACCTGCGGCCAGCGCGTGCTGTACCAGGTCGGCATGACCGGCATCCCCATATTCAACGTCAACAACAACTGCTCCACCGGTTCCAATGCCTTATACCTGGCCAAGAAGTTTATCGAGGGGGGGCTCTCAGACATCGTATTAGCTGTAGGGTTCGAGAAAATGGCTCCCGGAGCGCTGGCCGCCGGCACCTTCAACGACAGAACCAACCCCCTGGACAAGCACACCCTCAAAATGGCAGAGATGGCTGACTTGACAGCTGCTCCCATGACTGCTCAGTACTTTGGTAATGCTGCTGCTGAGCACATGAAAAAGTATGGCACCACAGAGCTCCATCTAGCAAAGATTGCTGCTAAGAACCACCGTCATGGTGTAAAGAACCCCAGAGCTCAGGGTAAGAGGGAGTATACTGTGGAGGAAATCTTAAAGTCTAGAAGGATCTATGGTCCCCTCACTAAGCTGGAGTGCTGTCCCACAAGTGATGGAGCCGGTGCTGCTGTCCTCATGTCCGAGGAAGCTGTCATCCGGTATGGACTCCAATCTAAGGCTGTAGAAATTATTGGTATGGAGATGGCCACTGACACCCCTGCCGTGTTCAATGAGAACAGCTTAATGAAAGTGGCAGGCTCTGACATGACTGCTATGGCTGCCCAGCGCATTTACCAGAACACTGGTATCTCTCCTAAACAGATTGATGTGGTGGAACTGCACGACTGTTTTGCTGCCAATGAAATGATAACCTATGAAGGTCTCCAGTTATGTGGAGAGGGTGAAGCTGGCAAGTTCATTGATGCTGGTGACAACACATACGGTGGGCGCGTTGTAGTGAACCCAAGTGGAGGTCTGATAGCCAAAGGTCACCCCCTGGGCGCGACCGGGCTGGCTCAGTGTGCTGAACTAGTCTGGCAACTGCGTGGCGAGGCCGGAGAGAGACAGGTTGGTTAAGTAATAGGTTCTTAATGCTTGGGGTCAATGTCACAGCAGGTAATATGCCTTTTTCTTGTCATGTTTGCTACAGGTAACAGGTTTTCCAAATTTTTAAATAACTCCAAATACTGAAATTGAATGTTTTTTTCAAATGAATGCATATTTTTGAAATAGTGTGCAAACGGTAGAATTTTGCCTTCCAAATTTAAACGTCTCTTTTTTAATTTAAATGAGTTGCTCTACAAATTGAAAATAGATAACATGGGCAATATAATTATATTTTGGAGACAATTCTTATACTTTCAATTGCTTCTTGTAAATGTATTTTTTAGCTTTAAAGCAGTTGAAAATGGGTTCCGGTTTTGTTTTTGTATTGGTTGAACATATTTGTGATAGTTTTTGTCCTGTTATGTCTGTATCATACACAAACTATTGTCATATTTTATCAATCTCGCTCTACAAAATGCCCTTTGATCTCTGCAATCAATTTTGATATCAATATTTATTAGGAGTTCATACACTGGGCTATTAAAGTTTTAAATTGGGTATAATGACCATTGGTCTTTTTTCCAC
Organism: Autographa gamma; assembly: GCA_905146925.1. NCBI lineage: Eukaryota > Metazoa > Arthropoda > Insecta > Lepidoptera > Noctuidae > Autographa > Autographa gamma. The sequence continues at coordinate 9,808,469 of LR989866.1, read as the reverse complement.
ACTTTAAATTGTGTGTTTTAATTTATGCAATACATTTAAATTCTGGTAAAGTTGGCCTGTTTGCCTTGCCTTATCTCTACATAATACTTAAAATAGTATTTTCTTGCCTTTTTTTTTAGTTGAATATTCTAATAATAGATAATAAATATTGAATTTTTCCTTCAATAGACTCATCATGTGGGTCTTAAACGAAACCTGTATAATTTTATTTGTGTCTTAAAATAACTATTATACTCCCATAAGTAGAAGAAAAAATATGGGGTTTGGGGTAATTTTTAGATTTCTTTTGAACCCTCAAATAAAGTCATTTATGGTTACTAAAGGAATCCTTAGCATGAATTTATTCAAGTCTTGGAAACATGATAGGTTATATGACAGTATGCCGTATATTCTTCTACATCTAAAGCAGACATATTATTTATAAGACTCACTACAACTTAAAATAGAATTCCTTATAATAGTTTGTCCATAAATATCTAGTCAAAAAGTAAATAACTAATTAAATGAGTAATTTTACAAAGTCTTATCAAATTCCAAGGACTATTTACATATTATGTCATTAGTTTTGGTGCGATGAAACGGTTACATATTAAATAATCAAAAGTTTCTCGAGCAAATTTCAAAAGAACAATAAACGAGTGAACAAAATTTAAATGACCAAATGTTTTATTTAGAAAAATTTTACAATCCCAATGTATGTTACATCAAATGAACGACTGATCAAAAGTTGCTAGATGTAATTTTAAAATATCAAATCATAACTAATCAAATTTTATAATCACAAATGATTTCTTATTATGAATTATTAATTTAAATGTAGGTATTTGAAGTACAAAATTAATTTTAACACATTAATTTGTCCAAAAATTATGATTAAAATAACAGTGCCTCAAAATAGTATACATGTCACGGTAAGAGTGATTAATTGAAGATTATTAATAATTATCTAGTATTATTAATAATTACCGAAAGTCGAGGTAAAAGTGATAAATTAATCACATTTGTCGGTTTTTATTAATAATTTAACCCTAGTAGTGATAAATGTAATAAGTGGCCAAGGGTTGCGGGGCTGTTTATTTAGTATGCTTGGTTAGGTTCGACTTTGTGACGGAGATCAATAGGTTAGGTTAGGTTAGATATTGTGACCTTGCAACAGAGCGAGCGAAGCGAGCGACGACGTATGTACCCATCACATATATTTTTATAAATTAAAGAAATATTAAAGAGACATTATTTAGAACTTGATTAATCGAACACGAGTGAAAACGAAAACGCTTCAAACAATTTGTAACATGCATTCAATTGACTATTAAATTAAAAATTTTATTATCTAAGTTCTACCCGCATTAGTATAACGCCTATATTACTTGTATTAGCAAACCGGTCATGTTGTGCAAAGGCTTTCTGTTCTATTATATATCCATTTGATAATTAATAATTTATCCAGTAGTCCATTTGCCCTTTAAACGATTTGGTCAAGAGTGTAAAAACAATTTAAACATTGATATTCCAGACTTTGGTCAGTTGAACTTTTGATCAAATGACCATCGTTATTTTAAACTTTGTTGATTTGTACGTTGTTCTTTTGAAATTTGCGCAAGAAAGTTTTGATATTTTAATATGTAACCGATGAAACACCTCCTTGGTACCTTATTCAAACCATTAAATGACTGAGGAACCATTATGATCCATTGCTTTATAATTCATCATTAAAAAACTTTTTTTATACTGATAGATAGTTAACGTATTCTTTGAATATGGACTATGGACATTGCCTATACGTTATATATTTTAATTTTAGTAGGTCTAGAACTGTAATTATGAAGTTAACTTATTGGTTACTATCTACTTCAAATGTTTATCTTGTTTTTATATGGTCATTGCTCCGGTTACGTTACTCAGATACCACAGATTGAATAACTTTATTTTATTTCAATATATTTCCCTTTCAATGTATTAACAACTAGCTGTGCCCCGCGGTTTGACCCGCGTTAATACCTATATCCTATGGATTCCTAACTTTTTTGAAAATTTAATATAGCCTATGCTAACCGCAGATAGTGTAGCTTTCCAACAGTTAAAGAAGTTTTCAAATCGGTCCAGTAGTTTCGGAGCCTATTCAATTCAAACAAACAATCAAATCTTTCCTTTTTTTAATATTAGTATAGTTATTATGTGTATGGGATAAAAGAGGTTTCTATCTGTCACACTTAGAGGCTTAATAGTTAACTAAGCAGATCCTTATTATGGTTCAAATAAGCAATCCCTCAAAGTTTCAGAGTTAGCTTACTGAAATTAATTAAAGGTATTACTTAGAATTGATGTAAGTAATCTACCCCTCAGAAGTACGGGAGTTGGCTTAAATAGATAGATCTAATAAATTAACAATAGCAATAGTTAATTTATAGTTATTAGTAAACGATATTTAAATCCCAAGGAGTTTTGGAAATCTAAGCTGGATATATGGCAGCTTTAATCATTTGTCGTACAGTTTTATAACACGCCATATAAAAATAAAAACCTAGTACTATTAGCTATTTGTACTGTAGGTAATGTTTTATTACTTTGACGATAAACAAAATATATAACACCGAATAACATATCGGTAAGACGTAATATGTGACAAGTTGCATCTCAATCCCCCACAGCGATATCTTGAAGTTGGTGTCGTTATCAACATCGATATGTTACGTTAAGATAATATTATATGATATAATATATTATTGTATATCATGACGTTTTTATGTCATAATAATATCTTTTTAAATCTATGATCAAGAGTCCACATTTTTTCTATATTTATGTTTAGTACTAAACCTAATTGCCCATCGGATTTGAAAAATGTCTTTGCATTTGTTCAGATAATTCTTGAGGAAAGCTATTTACCATGAATTTATTTGCGTTGGAAAAAAGTAATGCTTATGAAACCACAAGGCACAGCTAGTTTTGTATATGGTACCAAGGTAAAATGTAATAAATTGGGCTCTTATTTTATAGCTTGAGGAGCTTTTAATATAGATAGTAGATGCTTATGTACTCAATAAAATCATATCAGGGTGTTAGAGTACTTTCTCGTCACATTATTTTAATATGTGGACCAGTTTCGGACATTCTAGTAAAATCTAAACATCGTGCCTTTGATATGTAACTTAGTTTATTACTCTCAAATATAATTTGCAATTAATTAATTTGAAACCTAATATTTCACGTCCTCACTGTCATCGTTACTATTCAGACAAATATATAATATTCAAGACTGTATAACATAACATATCATCACGCCTGTATCCCCGAAGGGTTAGGCAGAGGTGTACCAATGTACACCCACAGTTCGCCGATATGTTTAGGTCCCATGTAATAGGGGGCGAGCCTATTGCCACTAACCGGGCACAAATCCAAACTCCGACCTACTACTGAGAATTTCATAGAAAAACCCAATAACATCTTGGTCGACTTGGGAATCGAAACCAAGACCTCTAGCGTAGCAGTCGCGCTTGGAACCACTAGGCCAACGAGGTAGTCTGTATATATACGTTTCAGAAAGTAATTATTTTCGTAAAGTTATTTACAAATCGCATAACTTGTCTGCAACATATATTATCGGATAATTAATTGTGATAACATACTTAATTAATTACAAAAATCCAATTTATCAGTTAAACCATAGATAAAAATTGATTTGATTTACTTTTAATTCGCATTCTAGTTTCGTTAGAACCGTATTCAAACTTGGTTAGTAATTTTATATATAAATATTTTCTAAGGCTTACTGTAAAACAACTGCTTTGAATTAACGGGTTTTTGTACCATTAGTTGCTTGAAGACCATCTTATAGTGTAGTGTTTTTTGTTGGTTAGTAGAAATATATTTTCGTGTGTACTACGTATACATTCAAGTTTTACGTAAAACGGGTTTTGTCGTTACATATTATTGAACTTTGATCTGTATAATTATTTTTGGTAAGTTTAGTGCCGTGATTCAATCTAAGTGTTGATATGACTAAGACAAAATAAAAGTTGACTATACTCAAATTCAACTTTAAATAACGGTACATAGTCCAACGAATAGCGTTAGTTGTAATATTTGTGTTACTAGCCTTTTGCCAGCAAAATAACTGTGAAGCACTCAGTCCCCATTACCTGCTTACATTACACGGCCATGAGATTTTACTCAGCCTAGCGCTATTAATTAAGAATGGTCTTAACACTTATTAAAATATTAAGTATCCATAAAAAATAATCTTTTAAGTGTTCTTGACACGTGGTTGGATGTAAATCTTGAGAAAACTAAACAAGCCTTTAAACTCACCAGTTTTAAAATAATTGTTTGATATTCATCCTTTTTTGAGTGGGTCAAAGGTGAATTCAAACCTGTTACATGCGATTTTGTGCTTAACTACGTCATTTTGTCTAATAGAAACAAGATAATCTTGTCTCTTGTTGTTTCTTGTGAGTACATAATTTTACAAATTAAAATTTAAGGCTGCCGGTTTAATTTTACCGTAGCAATCTATTTTTATAAATTTCATGGCTATTGCATTGAGGCTATTATTGGCTAAAGTTGCTATCTAGAATTTTTAGAAGAATTAAAGAAAGATGGTCTTGTCAAAATGTGTCAAATTAGTCCAGTGTTGCTGGGGACAAAGATCTTGCTTTATCTTTAATTTATTCTTGACTATTCTGACATGGATTTAAATTATTTGCTCATAAATTTCAAATAAATTAATCTCTGATAGTTTGTCACCAATAGGTATTAATAGTTCTATCTTTACAAGCAAGATATGAATTTGGTAATTTATACATGTATTTTATTACGACTGAATATTTCTGTTCTACGATTACAAAATGGCGGCTTGGATGATTGCGTGATAATAGATAATAACATAATAGACGTACAGGTTATGAATGTTCTCTGACCTCTGAATGCTCACGGTTAAATTAAATCTTACTAATAGTGATGTTTTGTGACATTAATGTGTTCTCTGCTTCGCATATTAAAAAGTAATAATTAATATCGGCAGGCTTCCAAAGTAATCATTATCAATTTTACGGTAATTCCAGACTTTAAGAATGATAGTATTTAAATATGAAGTTAAAAAGAATATCCATATTTCATGAATTGGTATTTCAATCTCAATAGTCTTGTGCGAAGAATTTCATGATGTCTAATAATAGACGATTTCCTTGACCTGGCAAGCATGCACAAAAATTACCAGCATTTACCGTAGTAACTCGTGTGTTTTGCAACCGATTCATTTACACTTGGTATAATTTAGAATAACGAGATAGGTACGTGCTTATAAAAAGTGATGCCATTGACGCATGCTCCATAACAAGTTTTTGTTGAAAAATCCTGGATGTCAATTGTTGTCTCTACAAATTGGTCCTAAAACATATACATATAAGTTATAAGTCTTTACTGACCGATTAATGCATGTTCATTGCTGCATATTTAACAAAGGCTCAGACAATGACTGACACATTTATTTATGTACACATTATATTTAATGGCCTGTTTAATATACGAGCATGTAATCAAAGCGACCAAAGGTCTTGTGTTATCGACTTAACCCTTAGCGACTGCCGCACACATTTTGGGCTAAAAAGTACCCATATTTAAACTCCGAATTGTTGAAATCTTTATAGGAAAAGAGCAGTTAACTTTTTTTATATCAGAGGTTGTGTATGAGCCGCTAGCCCGTACAGTAGAGTTGTAGCGAAGTGGGTTGTTTCAGCAGACGGGATGTAGACAGGAAATAAAATCACTGTATTGTGTCCGTGCTACCGGAGTGGGTTTATTGTTCACACTAAGCATATAAAATATTAACCTAAATAACATCGACTACGCGTGTAAGTAAAATAGCATAATCAACGAAACAATGTAATGCTTAGTAATGTAAAAAGTTAAACAACTAAAATCATGTGGCGATGCTCGTACATCCTGCCAACAACAAAAAAAAACAAAACCCAAAGTAGAAAAGTAAAAATTAATTATAAATTGTATAAAGTACATAGGTAAAAATCAATCTATGTTAGACTCGAGCTGGCATCGGAGATGTTCCGCGGTGCAGGTGAGTAGTGCAGGGGGATGCTGCATCTTGATGTTCGATGTTGTTTGCTGTCGTACTATCCTCATTAGTTGTTACGTCTCTCCTTTCCGGATGGACTCGTGGTTGCTGCACTTCCACCATTTCAATCTCTGCTTTCAGTTCCTGGGGAGTTATTATGTTGGTTTGAGGGAGGCAGAAACGACGCGATCTCAACTTACAGTACATCCATATACTGAATACTATTCCGCATACTGTCACGACACCATACAGAATGTAATGATGTTGCTCTGCATTGACTGATGTCAGAGCTTGTATATCTTGTTGTTTCTTCATCAACTCTATTTTCTGCTTTAAGCCATTCAGTTGTTCTTCATGTGTTTCTAGTTTCAAATCTGTTAGATTCCAAACTCTGTTGTTGGTCGATAATAAATAGTTGATGTTTGTTTCTGGAATATAGATGTCATCTTCACTCCCTAGTTCCATTCTGCTTTGGAAATTGTAGTGAGAGTGAATGAGATGGTTATCGCCGCGCATCAGACATCCTGTAGCTAACGTGATTATTCCTGTGTTACGTATGGTCAGTGACGTAACGCCAGCTGGGCAAAAAATGCGCATAGTGCATTCCTCGCAACACGCGAACAGCCAGGCGTCCTTGCTGTGTAGTTTATTCCATTCATTGATGCAACTTGATACTTTAGTGCGGCAACTTGATACCCCTCGATTGTTTATTATGTCTGCTTCACATATGTTGGAAGCTGTTTTTATTTCGAATATAGGTAAATTGAAGTTGCATAACATGTGGTGTTGGTTAACTTGTACACATAACGAAAGCTGTTGTTCGTCAATGGGTATTAACATGTCCTTTCTCAAATTCACAGCAATGTAATTAGCGGTAGGCACGATACTGATCGTCGATCTTCCTTTGATGTGTCGAATTGGCAGGACCTTTGTTAGTTCGTATTGTTCATCCGTCACCAATGGTATTTTTACTTCAAATATAAGAAAGTCTTCAACCAGTTTTCCTCGCACACTGGATAATTTGTACATCTCTCGGGTACATCTGAGATTATTTGTGCACGGTAGAGATAATCCTTTAGGTACTTGGCCCGATATGATGTTCAGTTGTTTCTCAAAGGCATCAGGTTTCAGCAAATGCGTGTCCACCTTACCGTTTCGTAGATCTGTGACTAGTTCTATCATTGTGTCTTGGATTCTTCGCAAGTTGTTCAACATCATGTTCGCGGCGAGTGCGGTAGCCGTGATAAAGCTTGCTATGTCTTGTTCTGTTTTTAGTTGTTGGACAGAATCCCTTATTTGTTTATTCATGACGATGAACTGTCGATTCATGACAAGTTCGTTTCTTTTCAGTAAATTGTATTCACTTTCGATTATTGAGGTGTGATGCTTGTATAAATTCTGCAAGTGCTTTTCGTTGCTTTCAATCAGATTAATGTCTTTATGGTATTGGTCTGCAAACTTGTCGTCAAGCACGCCGAAGAGAACGTTGGCTATGTTACCTATACCATTTATGAATCCTCGTTTATTGCGTCTTCCGTGTTCCGAGTGAAGCATGTCGTTGAAGTGTTTCAACTCGTTCAGTTCATGCTCAAATTGTGTCGATATAGCAAGACAGGCCATGTTTCGGTGGCCAAATCCACGTAGTTGTTCAATGTATTGTTCAACGGCGGATACTGTTTTCCAGTACGTAGACATGTTGTAGTAAACTACTAGGTTCCACTCATCTTGTATTATTTGGAGCTCTGCTATTTTGTCGAAGTATATAAGTCGTGATGAATCTAGAGAGGTAACATTGACAAATTGATGTGCGGATGCTGTCTCACCAGTCACCATTAGTAGTAACAACGTGCTCAAGCAAGTCTGGAACAGCCCTTTCTTTGGGGTTCCGTGCACCCTTGTTCGTTGTCGTGGTGGCTTACTCGAAGTTGGATCTGTTTGTTTCTCATCGGAGCTTGGTGCAGGTCTGTTCTTGTCTTGGCTGTCAGTGTCAATGGGTAACCGGGACACTTTCGTGATAGGTCGCTTAATGGTACTTGATTTTGTCTTCACCGTAACGACTCGTACTAAGTTGTCAGCTCCAGGATGAGTTTCTGTAACCCGGCCTAGTAACCATTTGGCGGGAGGTACTTGCTCTTCTTTGATAAGTACTATATCACCGACATTGATGTTTTGGGTCGGAAATTGCCACTTTCCTCGCTGTTGTAAGGTTTGCAGATACTCGCTGGACCATTTCTTCCAGAACTCCTTGTACATATTTTCTGTTAGACGCCAACGCAAAGTCAATCTTGTGTTATCGATATTCGACGTCATGGGCGGAGCTAGTACAGGTCCGCCGACTAAAAAGTGGCCAGGAGTCAGGTAGTCGATGTCGTCAGGGTCATTTGTTAGCGCCACCAATGGTCTTGAATTGAGGCACGCTTCAATTTGTATGAGTAACGTCGTGAATTCTTCGTACGTTAACTTCTGCTCGCCAAGGACCCGTTTGAGGTGATATTTCATACTCTTAACAGCGGCTTCCCATAAACCTCCTGCTGTCGGCCACGCAGGAGCGTTGAAGTGCCATTCAATGCCGCAGTCAGCCATGTTGTTGAAAAGATCGTCACTCACTATAAGTTGCAGTGCCTCTTGGCGTTCTTTCGTCAACGCTTTCGCTGCGCCGACGAAGTTTGTGCCGTTGTCACTATAGATATGTTTTGGCGTTCCGCGTCGTCCACAGAGCCTCTTTAATGCTGCCAGGAAGGTGATAGTGCTCAGATCTGACACTAGCTCGAGGTGAATCGCTTTAGTGCACAGACAAATAAAAACTGCAATATATGCCTTCATTGTTTTGATGCCTCGACCTTTGTTAGCCTTTATTTCTACGTGCCCAGTGAAATCGACACCGGTGTGTGTAAACGGTCGAGACGGTGTAACACGAGGCGTTGGTAGGTCAGCCATCAGCTGACTGCTACGTTGCATTTTGTAACGATGACATATAATACATTTGATTAATCGTTTCTTGATGGTTTTCATGCCACCTAGTACCCAATATTTGTTTCGAAGGTGTCCTAAAGTGAGTCTGGCACCCCCGTGTATCGTGTCTTTGTGGGCTTGGTCAATTAAGAGGTCCGTCAACCTGTTGTCTTTAGGCAGGATCATCGGATGTTTTTGCGACTTGTTCAAGTTGGCGCGTTGAAGTCTTCCGCCCACCCGAAGAATGCCTTGAGTATCCAATAATGGATTTAAACTCAGTAGTTTACTCGTGGACCTTACTTTTCTGTGTTTTTGTAAGTACGTAATGTCATCGCCAAAGGTTTTGTGTTGCGTTGTTTTGACGATTAAATGGTTAGCCGACTCTATGTCCTCTGCGTTTAAGTGCGATATTCGTTTGGCATTTGTTCCATTACGTAAATTTGTAGTGAAGCGTAACACCCAACTGAGGACTCGAGTTACATGAGTCATAGAACTGTATTTTTGTAGGAGTTCTTCGACGAGTGGCGCGCTAGTAATTTGAGTCGAACAAGTTTGGTGTGACTTCTTTTGTTCTTCGCTCGTGATGAAAATGCCTTGATCTGGTATGCATTCATCTTGCAGCCATGAGGGTCCATTCCACCATAATGCATTGTTCGTGATGTCATGCGGCATAAGTCCTCGGCTCGCGCCGTCTGCAGGATTTTCCTCAGACTTGACATGTCGCCAGGAGTCGGATGGAATGATTTGTGTTATTTGTGTAACTCGATTAGCCACAAAGCTTTTCCAACGATTCACATCTCCTTGTAACCATCCGAGCACGACCATAGAATCTGACCAACAATACAAAGTGGCCATTTCTGCATTCAAAGCTTCTTTGACCTTTTTAATTAGTCGTGCGAGCAACAATGCTCCGCATAACTCTAGTCGAGGCAAAGAAATGTGTTTTTTGAGCGGAGCTAATTTGGTTTTCGCTGCTAGTAGTCTAATCTGTTGACCTCTGGTGTGAAATGCTTTGCAGTACACCACACATCCGTACGCTCGTTCAGATGCATCACAAAACCCGTACAGTTGAAAGGCTCGTGTAGTGCGGCCAATCCATCGCGGTATAGATACATCGTGAATATGTTTTATTTGTTGACGAAATTTTTCCCACTCTTGTTGTATATCTGTCGGTAATATGTCATCCCAGTTTGTTGAAGTTGCCCAAGCTTGTTGAAAAATTAGCTTGGCTTTAAGTGTAACCGGTGACAGCCATCCAAGTGGGTCATACAATTTTGATACGTCAGAGAGCAGTGTGCGCTTAGTGTTGCAATCACGCTTGTCGCAAAGTGGCATTTGTTTATATGTAAAATGATCCGTGTGCGGATTCCATGTTATGCCTAATGTTTTGTTAGTTTCGGAGTCTTTGAAATTGAACATTCCTTGGCTTATTGACTCATCGGGCAAATTCTCAAGTACTTTTATGTTGTTGCTGGCCCACTTGCGCAAGTTGAATCCCCCGCCCTTGAGCATGGTTATGAGTTCTCCTTGGGCTCTCTGTGCTGTTGTAATGTCGTTACATCCTCCTAATAAATCGTCAACGTACAGCTGATTAGAGAGGATGGCCGCTGCTAGTGGGTACTGTTCGCCGTCATCCTTGATCAATTGTTTGATCGTCCTCATTGCCAAAAATGGAGCGGACTTCGTACCATATGTTACGGTGGTCAATTGAAACTCTTGCAGTGGTTCTGTAGCCGAGTTCCGCCAAACTATTTTTTGCAGATGTTGATCAGATTCTTGAATACGTATCTGTCTGTAAAATTTTTCTATGTCAGCTGTATAGACGTATTCAAAGGCTCTCCATCGTAACATCATCGCTTGTAGATCTTGTTGTAGCTTCGGGCCGCAGTTCATAAGTTGATTTAAACTTTGACCGGAGCTAGTTAAAGCGGATGCATTGAAAACGACTCGCAGTTTCGTAGTTGTTGAGTCTGGTTTTAATACTCCGTGATGTGGTAGAAAACAGGTCGAGGTTTTAGATGCGAAGCTTGGCTTCATGTGCTCTAAAGCAATATATTCTGCGATGAACGTCTTGTAACTAGAAGATAGGGTTTCATTTCGAGCCAATCGTTTTTCAAGCTGTTTAAATTGTGCAACCGCTTGGCCTTTCGACTGTCCCAAATTCATCTCAAAGTTTGGTTTCATCGGAATTTTGACTTCGTATCTCCCGTCAGCCAGCCTCCTTGTAGTGTTAGTGTAGAGAGACTCGCAATATTCTTCTTCGATAGTCAATGCCTCGTTATGATATGATATTTCCTCCATCTCCCAGAAACGAGAAATATCGTCAGTGTTAACGACTACATGACAGTTGAACGTGTTGGTGTTTCCAAGTAGCACCCATCCGAGTTTTGTTTGTTGTGCTATTGGTGCACGTATGTTTCCTCGGAGGATGTTGCTCTCGATAATGTCTGCATATATTCCAGCATCAAGAAGAATGTCTATCGGTCGAGACAAGTTGAATTGTGGATCAGCCAAGTTTATATTGCGTATGTGGGGCCAGTCTTGTTTTTCAAAGGAGTAGTTAGGCAAATTATTGAGTAATTTTGCCATCACTAGAGCTTGTGTTGTGAATTGGTAATCACCATATAGCGCCTCGCAGTGCAACTCGACTGTTCCATTGCTCTGTTGGGCCGCTGTTCCTATTCCGGAAACAGTAGAGTTTTGGTTGTGCCTCGGAAGACGCAGTCGTTGTGCTGCAGATTCAGAGATAAGGTTAAGCTGTGAACCTTGGTCCAAAAGACATCTCAGTGTTAGATAATCTCCGTTAGCGGCTCGCACCTTCAGCTGAACTGTTGCCAATAGGACTTCGTTGAAGTTGTCTGATACATGATTAGCTTTTCGCGATTCTTTGTCACATGTAATGTTGGGTTGTTGACCTATTGACGATGTCATTGGCTTTGAGTCACGCGACACATCGTGTAACACAGTGTGGTGAGCGTTGTTGCAAACTCGGCACCTTTTGTTTGACCGACATTTATTTCCATTGTGTGAATATAAGCAATTTTTGCAAATATCCAATTTCTCAATAGTTGTCAATTTCAACTCAGGCGTCATTTCTTGAAATTCCTTACAGTTCAGTAAAATGTGATTAACTTTACATATAGGACAGTTTCTCTCGGCATTGGCATGATTCACCTTGGGATAACGTCTGTATTTGTAGCTCGAATCCCTTCCATCCTTCGGGCCATCCTTATGAACGTGCGTAGACGATGCATTATTTGGTTTGGTATATGTTGAAGGGTTCTTTTTCTTGCCTACAGCTTCAAGGGCGGTGAACTTGCTTTCTAAAAAATCAAGAAATTCCTCCAAGACAGGCAACTCTCTGGGCTTCTTTCTTGCTTCCATGTAGTCGGAGTAGGTCTCAGTGTCAAGTTTTCCAGCAATAATATGCACCAAGAAGGGATCCCAGGTCAAAGTGTCAATGCCTAAATTGCGAATAGCATGTATAGTTTCCAGACTGGTATCATGAAGCCGTTTTAGATCATACGAGGTTTGATGTTGCGCAGTCGGCTGAGTCATCAAAGTATGCATTTGTTTTGTGAAAATCAGGTGCAAGTTGTTGTACCGGTGATTGAGTATTTCCCAACATGAGTCGTAGTTGGTCTCAGAAACAGGTAAATGTTGCACTAAACGCTCAGCTTCTCCTTTCAACTTTCCCTTCAAATGTTGCATCTTCTGTCCCTTGGAAAGGTTAGGATTATCATGAATTGCAGCAGTATACAGATCAAGAAATGTAGGCCACAGAGAATAGTTCCCAGAAAAAAAAGGAATTTCAATCTTCGGGGCACAATCACGTTGTTGAACTGCTGTATTGAGTTTGCGGTTAAGTTCTCTCTTAGTCTTCTCGTAGATTTCTTCGTAGTTAGAGAACTCTAACTCGTAGTTGACGTCACTACCGACGAGAAGATTATCTAGTTGCCAATGCGCTTCATCAATAACCTTCCATCGCAACTCGAGGATCTTGAGTTTATCTTCCAAATCCCATTTTTCAATTATGTCAGCAATACACAAGTTGCGAATAAATCGTGAGAAAGCTCTGAAGTTTGTAGCTTGTTGAGTTTTTAACTCATCGGATTTGGAATGAACGCCAGTATTTTTGATGTGCTCACCTTGATTGCCTGGCATCGCAGAGTCCTTATCCCCAGAAGAAAAGGCAGGATAAGCTTGCAACTTTTGTAGGATGTTTAAGTATTCAGCCTTGATCCTGTCGTAAGCCTTTGTAACGTAATACTCAGCTTCTTGATCTTCTGCACTCTGCAACACGCTGTGGTTCATCTCGAATTCATTCCAGTGAGCCTTGAGGTTATCCAATCTAACCTTGATGTAAGTTGAGGTTTTCCGGTCTGGACCATCCTTACCAAAGTTCACACCAATTTTCCTGATGCCTTCAGCGATGATCTCCTGCCGTTTGAAGAGTTCTTGTCGTTTAGCGTCCATTGTAGTTGTGGGACACTAACTCCTGTTGACTTCAATAGCTTCCGGGTAACTCGCTGTCGATGTCGCCTGTTGTGATCGCAGGATCAGAAGGTATCTCTAATACGATATGTGCGCCTTCTCAATCTGACTGGGGCGACCCGCTTGTGGGAGACCAGTCAGACCGATTCGCTATCGTCAATAGAAATACTTCGTACCTGAGATGTAGTGCAGGACTGTAGTTCCAGTTGCGAGAATCCGGCTCGAAGGACCAAAATGTACGAGCCGCTAGCCCGTACAGTAGAGTTGTAGCGAAGTGGGTTGTTTCAGCAGACGGGATGTAGACAGGAAATAAAATCACTGTATTGTGTCCGTGCTACCGGAGTGGGTTTATTGTTCACACTAAGCATATAAAATATTAACCTAAATAACATCGACTACGCGTGTAAGTAAAATAGCATAATCAACGAAACAATGTAATGCTTAGTAATGTAAAAAGTTAAACAACTAAAATCATGTGGCGATGCTCGTACAGGTTGTAATATCTTATTTGCACAAATTATGAATTTAAATGTGACTAGATTAATTTTCTTGTAAGGATATTATTTTTTAATAACTTAAAATGAGTTTTAGTGAGGTTGAAATCTGTTTAAACGCGGTGTTGGTGAAAGTATATGAAAGACTAACTATCTTACTTCACGCCCAAAACATCAACGAAAGTCACTTCGATTCATACTTGTTTTTTCATGTTTGTTTTATAGAAGACATGTTCTCTCGTTCACTTATACCCGCGGCCTTATAACGTATATTACAACAGCAAAGCAACAACAATTTACTGCAAAATCTGTACAATAATACAGCTTTTGATATGCTTCTGTAAGATACGTAATACCGCTGTCGAACGTATTCGTTTAAACTTGCGCTTTAGGTTTGTCCTTAATTTTAGCATTTTAATTGCTAATTGACGCACATTTTGCCTCATTGTTTCTAAGCAGACAATGTAGTCGTTGCTACCCAAAATTATTATGGGAATATTCATCAAAATAAAGGTTTTGTTGGGTCGTTCTTGTATGTTTGTTTTATATTTTTGTTTTGTCCAAAATTCCCGTCTATTATTATAATGTAGGTTTTATTAGTTATTTTTCAGTCGTCTCTTAAGTAAAACAGAAAGTAATTTTCTAACATTCACAAAAATAGCTCTCTCTGTATAGCTATTATGCGTAGCCCCAATTTGAGTCTCAAATATTTTTTTACCTATTTTTTTTTAATCTTTCAAGCACGTTCAATTTTAAACTTGAAATAGTGTAAACTAAAAATACTGATAGGGAAGCATTGTATGCTTGATGTAATTAATAAGTTTCTGCATAAAACCGCAACATTCTTGCATTACGTTCTCGTCGTAGCCACATACATATTATGACAGAAGCGATTGCCACCATAGTTACATAATTATAAATCTCGTATCCAACTTAAGAAATCTTGCTCATTATTCAATATTTCTCAACTCTTAACATTGAAAGCTGACAAACAACCGACTTAAGTTAATACTATTAATTATGTAGTTTTTCATGATTCAGTATTTCTGTACCCCTCATTGTTAGCACACGCGTTGTTAGTGTGGAAACTAATTAGTAAATGTAAATCACTTCAGGTGCCGCGCGCCAAGATCGCTCTGCAACACAACCTTGGACTCGGAGGAGCAGTCGTCGTCACCATGTACCGCAAAGGATTCGCCAACGTCACCCCCAATGCGGTCGCCGTCGCCGCCAACCCTGATGACTTCAAAGTCTTCAAATACATGAAGATCCTCGAAGAGGCGATGGAGAATGACCCCGACAACCTCATCGAGAAGGTCAGAGGCATCTACGGCTTCAAAGTGAAGAACGGTCCCGGCGGCGCCGAGGGCTACTGGGTCATCAACGCCAAGGAGGGCAAGGGCAAGGTATCCTACAACGGATCCGAGAAACCCGACGTGACCTTCACCGTGAGCGACGAGGACGTCGTGGACCTCATCTCTGGCAAGCTGAACCCGCAGAAGGCCTTCTTCCAGGGCAAGATCAAGATCCAGGGCAACATGGGCCTCGCCATGAAGCTCACCGACCTGCAGAGACAAGCCGCCGGCAGAATCGACTCCATCCGCTCCAAACTGTAAATGATAACCAGTTGTAAACTGGCACTAGTTTGTATCTTGTGGTTACGGACTTGCGGTAGGGGGATTTTATACTAAGCGAACACACAAACTTTATACTCAGAGACGATGGAAGTCACAAAATGACAGTCACGGGTGCAATAAAGGTTCAACACTACCTTTAAGAATAATGTTTTTATTTGTATTTACCGTTATATGATCATTCCAAATGATATTTATATATAAATGGCACTATTATTGTTATTAAATCAGATTTTTGTATAATTATTTGGTTTTATTTTTATTCTTAGTCGTTTGATGTTTATTTTAGTACTCATGCATACCTTATACACACGGGTTCACCTTAAGTTCATTAATAATTCAAGGTCAAAATAACAACGGAGTTGGAGACTATATAATTACATTTGTACCAGATTGCGCAACGACAGAGCAAAAATATTTCTAAAAAGTTATTATTAAATCTATGATAAATATGTTTACTATAATAATTATGTGGCCAACATCACATTCCTCTGAACCCAAAGTAAATAGCTAAAGCTCTTGTGTTATGTAATCAGGCATTATGAATTTACCACAAAGTCCTACCACTCGAGATAATTTAAAAAAGTTACTTTGTACTCTGACTCGTCTGGGATGGAATTGGGTCCTTAGAGTAGGGGACATCTTAAAACTGCTGTGTACGGCACTAGACCATGGAAGTAACTGGTTACGAGCATGCCTTGGTAGCGTACGTATATAGAAAATCAACTGGGCTGAGCTGCGTAATATACCTAGGTACAAAACATATCTACCGACGTAAGTAGTCTTTCATATCACCATAATTTATGATAAAACTTATTGTTGTAGGTAACTTTATCAACCTTTAGTACATACTTACGATACAAAAATACTTAAAAGGATGTAAAATTGACAAACAACAGATAATAAGATTAGTTTGTGTAGATTGGCGATTTATTGCAGCATATAAATAATAACAATCTTACTTCACAACTTTATACGACAGGTGTCCGTGTCGAGGTGACTTTAGACTACAGAAAAACTTGGATTATGAATACGGAGATGTCTTTCTGGAGACCACCACTGAAGATACAAAACGCAGAACTAGCAGCTTTCCGAAATTCTTTTATCGATCACATGGTGCCCTGTGTGTTATAGATTTACCAAAAATTGCATAAAGGGCGGTCCCTACGGGCTACCTACTACTAGTTGAGCTTGGATGACGCCGATTTCGTTGAGTGATAAATACTTCTTCTTAGAGGTACTCCAGAGTGGACAATAGTTGTGTTCCCTAAAACTCCTTAGCTAGCCAATTTATTAGTATAGGTACTTACTCTCTTATATGAACAATTGGTCTCGCGCGCGATACTTATCATTTATCTAAGCTTACACTATAGGTACTATATGTAAGACTTTTACAGTACCTACGACAGTAGTTTTGAGTTACTCTTAACTACTCTAAAGATTTAAACAGTACAATTGCTGATAACCTGATCAATTTGGGGTCTCTTGCCGGTTCTTGTCCATTGGAATGACATTTTGGAACCTGCAGCTAGAGTCAGTAATTTAACATCCTAAAAAAGCTTAAAAACTACTAATTGTAAAGTTTAGATTCTGTTTAATTTTTAATCATCATTTGATGAGCCTTCTGTGCTGGTGTTCTAAGATGCCAGCGCCATCTATGTTTTAACATGGATAACACAGGTCTGAAAGCTTTAACTGGCCATCGCTAGATGGCGTTACCGGTACTGTGATTTGGCTAGTCCTTACTATTGCCTATATACACTCGAAGCAAAGTCAGGGTGTCAGGGTTGGTCAACCCTGTCAGTAGGGTTTTTTGCTAGAGGAGACTTATATGTAAAGGCCGTTTAGCACCACTGAGGATTAAATAGTTTTGACGTCGGCTTGCATTATAGGAGAAACAATTGTTTATATGTAAGTATGACATAGGTACGTATCGACGACACGCTATACTATATTATGGAAAAAGATCACTTCTCCCAAAAAATACAACCCTAAATGGACCATTTTTTTTAATATTATATCGAAATTATGCGACTTATAAGGCAGTATGTACGTAAGAGGTATGTATCGCATAAGGCGTTATGTAGTACATGGATGTATGTATCACATACAACAGTATGTATTACACAAGGGGGATTGTATTTAAGTTTTAGTAATGAAATCAATTTTTGCTAACAAATAAAACACTTATATTGGAAATCATTTCATTTTATTGCTCCACAAGGTAGGTACTTATAAGCTTTTATTTTCAAGTAAAAACACACTTACGAAACCACATGTTACGAACATGTGTGTGCATAACAGAACTTTATTCATTTATAATCTTATATATCTAATCTATCAGGTACTTTACAATATACAATGCGTTTTCACTGTCAAGTATAAAGAAAAAATGTTTTTGCATAATCCAAAAAACATACAAACAGGAATGTTTCGTTGGATTAGAGGTTTTCAAGCCGCAACATATTTATTTTCTGATATAAACACACACAATTCATAATCAGGCCGTTTCTCCAAGACATGTTGCCTTAAAATAATACAGTCGCAAATAATGTACAAACAATATAATCCACTTCGCATCCCTGTAAATGATAATGTTACATAACATACTCCTATGTTTATCTGCTATACCACCCATATTGGCCATAAAAAAATAGTAAGTATAAATAGGCAAGATAATTATAATTGAGGAGCTATATCGTTTGTAACTTTATTCCGACAGAAATGAGATTATAAATCTCATATTTTATATACATATAAAACCGTCCGCTACTAACTATTGCGTTTCGGGACTCCTGGTTATGATGTTACATCATAAAAGCCTAAAAAATGGCGCCAATTTTTTTCTTTTGAGGATAAAAATATAATGATGAAGTTATCATGAGCAATCATATTGAAGATTTATAGCAGTTTTAATTACATGTTTCAAAAACCGGAATATGTTTTAAGAAAAATATAATATGTAAGAAATTAGCGTTTTAATTGGCTTTTAGACGTATTCATTAAACCTGCTGCCATTCCTATGAGCATTCCTACGTGCACTCCATAACAATTATTGGCACAAAACAAAACATCTTACATTCTTAAAAATATCATTATTTATTAATTCTGAGTCACATTTTTATACCATCAATACCTCAGCTTCCACACAGGAATGGCAATAAATATGTAGAACTACATTAGCTTGGAAGTAATCATGTCGTATTTAAATGAAGCAAATTTTATTGAGCGCCATCTAGTGAAACAAATAAAGCAATATATATTTTTGATACTTAGATTTTGCGACTTTCACAATAACGTATTTATAAACTGATGTATAACAATCATACATGAGATCACAGGGTACGTGAATACCCTGGCAAATCACCAATTACGCGGAAACTTTGTCTCATTCCTCTGTCGATAAGCCAAAGCTGCCGAGAAAACGAGACATAGTTTGTGGCGTCAAATTCAAGTATTTTATAGTTTACAACAGCCTGGCATCCATACATAGCTTCGTACCGTACTGTAAAACAAATATTTACATTATCATCACTCTCACTGCCTTTTAAATATGAGACATACTAAAATAATAACAACTCTCTTTCGAAAAGAAAAAGAATACAACCTACTGAGTGTGTCTTTAGAAATAGAATATTATAAAATAGCCACGTCCGAGTCCTTTAGCACCATCCATATTTAATTGTTGCAGGAAATAAAGACAGTGAGAGATATGAAACTTTTCCATCGATACAATACAATATTACCTACGCTAATAATTAAAGCGTTATTAAGGTTAAACAGGCTTAGCCACATTTAATTTTTATCAATTTTAAATCGCCAAACCAAAATAGATCATAGATTGAATTCTTTTTTAAATAATATGTAATTTAAAAATCATAATATTAGTATAACTAAAATATTTGCCAATAAATATAAAAATATATACAATTAATCACTAAGTTAGCCAAGCCAAAACATTGTAGCACCAAAATTATGTAACAACAGTACTGATAGAAAAGTTTCACAATACACATAATATATATGAGGTACCTTATCATACAATACAATGGCATGCAGCCCATCTCTAATGTACACTATTAAATGTTTAAAACAATAAGTTATTCTTATTACACTCGCTTACGGTACCTATATTGAATAATATATATTAATAAGTAAATGGTAATTTTTTTTCAAAGTGTCTCTGACTAGAGATATAACCTATTCTAAAACTGAAATCTTAATCTATTAACAACTAACTACGTAACATAGCACTCTTTGAAGGAAAAAAATATCATCAAAAGGAAAATCGTTTCGATTTCTTTTATACAATTTGAGCTTTGCCAAAAGTCACTTAGTGAAATCATATTTCACAATTCATTACACTTGTTTATTTATTTTTCAATTTGAATGTACCCCAGCGATATCAAGCAAGCGACCTGAAAAACTTATCGATACCAGTTTATAATAGATAACTGAACTTATTATTATTTGTAAATATTTTTACAAATAATCTTCTATCAATAAATAGGCTGCCTATAAATGTCGCAAAATTATATTTTTACGTACATAACTTAATTTTATTATGCTATCCAAGTACGCAACATTTTTTCAGGTGGCAAGTTGACATAAAAAATATAGGGATTTATAAAAAGTGGCCTCAAAACTGGTAAGAACACTGCAACTATTTGATTCCTTGAGAAATTTTTCATAGATAAAGTATGTTTATGTACTGTTTTACAGAAACTCAAAATAAAATGAGAACTTTGTATAAAAATAATATAATTAATTGATTTTGCATCTTGATACGTCATGCATTTTATAAGAGCGGAATAGTTTTAATGTTCGTACCAGATAAAAATAAATAACTCGAGGCGACCATTGGGCCATAACTTAAAATCACACTTTCCCGAGCGTCGGCCGCCCGGACAGTGTCGTAGACACAAGTTTAATACAATAGTAGTTGCTCAGTCACAAAATATATGCACTAAGTTCAAATGCACTGTTACTGGCAAAGGCTAAATCGCGTGGCTCAAATTCATTACAAAAATTATATAAATTACATTAAATTAAAAGTTCGTCAGCCGCTTCTCGGTTGTTGACAATAATTACAATATTTACGCTTTAAAAATATTTTAATAACGCAACTAGTTAACGCATTTCTCGTGAAACTTTTGTTTTTGACATCAAAATCACAAGGTTTTTTAATAAATTAAAATGCTACGAAAGACTCAAGTCTTATGAGAAATAAGAAATATCTAAGCTTGTGATGACATCGTTAAAATTACAATAATTACTTTTAGTTTCTCTTGAATTAATTAGGAATTTAGGTGGTGATGTGTTCGCGTGGTGTTGTTGTAGACAGTAACATAACCCGGATGCTACGACATCCAGCATGTTATGTACAACACCGAAGGAACATCACCGAAGACCACATGTTGACAACCAATCATTATTTAATACGAAACCTAACACATTGATAAGATTCAGGCAGTGATCAATTCACCATTTAATAATTATTGCTCGATAAAAAACAATTTGTAGTACCTAAATGAAAGTCAGTGTCTTACATAGATTTTTCTTAATTTAGACCAATATTTTTTTATTTACAATGAGGTAGACTGCGGGATACACCCTTATAAAGATAATTTTGTTGGCCTGGACTCTACTAAGTAGCTATAACTTATGAAGTATGACATGTGACTGTCCCACTAGCCGTAACGCGATCTAAATGCATACCTACTACAATTTATTATGGGAAGATTTGTAACGTGATTTGGCTGTATAAAAATTGTGACTATTGTGAGAATAAAAACAAACAATTCCTTAGACGATAACAACTGGAAGACATCCACTTCTACAGATGGCCTTACCTTTGTAACTATAAATTATTTGCATTCGTAGCATTACTTGAGTGGGACAGGCGGACCAGAACAAAAGCGTTCGCGTAGACCCGACACAACAATTTGACAAGTTAACAATTAACATTACGAATGTGCCTCTCTCTTCCACTACAGTTGGCTTGTGTCTGTAAACAAATATAAACTTATTCCCACACGTTGTTCATACAACCTTTAACATATAAGAAGTATGATGCATGTACGTGTTCAAATATTATTACTATTTGGTATGGCTGAGGTTTTATACAGAGTTATTTATTCATTACGTAAAGTACATGTCGAGCTAATTGTTTGACGAGGCGGGCCGGTGTTACACTATCGAAAGCTTCATGATTGACACAAGGCTGCGAGTGTCGCGTGTGTAATGAGCTGTGAGCTTTGTTGCTAGTACCTAGTACCGTGGTATCGAATGATTTATAGTGTAACACCGCCCACCCATTGTACACGTTTATACTATTCCGGAATATGTCGTTTATATTCAGTTTATGTATGTATGTAAAGAACACAAGTGTAGGATAACTTAAGACGCCGTTATTGCTTAGTGTATGTACACAGATATTGCAAAATAAATCTTAAAAATAACCCTGTATAAATTATGCTTATGGTTGTAGTTTAATAACTATTTTATTATATTATATGTGAGTATTTTGTTAATAAGGTATTGAAAAGCACAGAGTTGAGGTTATATGAAAAGGTAACAGACGTACCCTCAGAATGGCACACGTTGAAGAGACTACAAGAAAAACTGTATATTGTACAAAAAACTAATTTCATAAAACTGTACTTGATATGATTATGTACAACTATTTTTTATCTGCATCGTGCTACTGTATAATCTGTGGTAAAAATCGATACTCATCGAATCTGCACACGCTGGCAACACCGTACTCGGTGTCGCCACGTAAAATTATTCAAAACAGTATAAATAGAAAGAAGTCTCATCAATAGACTCGGTTTCAAAGATCAACAATATCCAAGTAGAGAAAAAATATTTACAGGGTGCCGCGTACGGGTCGTACATCGTGATCGGTTCAGCACCTCATGGGTTTGTACTGTGGAGACGCAATGTCACTGAGCGTTCATCGCGAGTCACTTGGCGCGGCGGGTGATGACGCGCGTCGGTCAACACGGCGGCGGCGGAGCGGGCTCGGGCGCGGGGGGCGCGAGGGGCGCTGGGGGCGCGGGGGGCGCGGCGGGCGCGGGCTCGGCCAGCTCGCGGCGCGCCACGGCCGCCTCGCGCGCCTCCAGCCTTGCCTCGCGCCTCGCCAGCTCCGCCTCGCGCTCGTCCAGGCGGCGCGCGCGCTCCGCCAGCCGCGCCTCGGCGTCCAGCAGCCGCGCCGCCAGCTCGCTGTCGCTGTGCGGCGGCGGCGACGTGGATGACGTCACGTCGTCCACGGGCGGCGTGAGCGGCTTGAGCGCCACGTTGGGCTGGTAGTCGCGCTCGAAGGAGGTGCAGTCGGCGACGCGCACCACGCGCTCGGGGTGCTGCAGCACGGGCTCGCGCTTGTCCCATGGCCGAAACGCCGACAGCGCGCGGTACGGCAGCGCGTACGGGTCCAGCAGCAGCGCGTACGTCGTGTAGTCCTCGCTCCGCACCTTCTTCGGAGGCGATTCTGGCGGCTCTGGCTTACACACAATTGTCTCCACCACCTGGAATTAAAAGAGAGTTCTACATTATTTTTTGTATCTTCAAGTAGGGGTGTGTATAACCATACCCCACCAGGCATTAACAACAGTGGCGACAACATATTGATATACGAAGCTACAACATTCAAAAATGTTGCATGAGGCGATAACATACTCTACATCCCCATAAAATTGTCTACACCTACAACATTCTAACACAATTTACAGGTTAGCTCATCACTCCAGACTGTTGAAGTGGTGCGAATCATAAATAGAGCCCGCCGCATCCCGTCTATATTATGTTCCAGTGTCTACCGCAGTCGAAGCTACGTAAATACGTTAATGTCAAAGAGTCACATTCGTGACGTCAATAGCTTATCGTTGAGGCCGAGAACAAGGAACGATGCGGAGTTATGGACCGCTGTCATAATAAACCAAGATCAATCTGCGACGAAGTATTCTTTCCTAACCTCTATTCATAACACAGACAAGTTATTTTCGTCGTTAACCTTTAAGTAGGTAGGTATACCGAATAGTATAGACAACACATCAGTCAGTCATATCATAATCAGTCGGCGCATCTTTATAAGTCTAGTTCAAGTACTGCCCTTTATAAAGCTAGTATCTTTTATAAATGTTTCATAGAAGCAGACAAAGAAACTTTAAGTAGGTACTTGAGACGGATTGGTATAGAAGTCGAGCAATATGTACGTATTGTATATAGAAGGAGGAACTCTTCAAAACCAGTGTATGGTTTCTGTTGGGCCCTGTAGCAATGAGTGTTATAAGATTGGTTATAAGTGTAAGAGTATGCAGAGCGAACCAGTAAGCACGTCGCTATCAGCTAAACACATTCGTCTTACATAACGCAGCTCGCAGGTGCGAGGGGAGCGGGCAGACGGCGCGCGTCATCGCCACCCCGGCGGGGGCGCGGGCCGGGGGCGCGGGCGCGGGCCGGGTGTGGGGCGCGGATGTAGGTCGTGGCCAGGCCGCAGACGACCCCCAGACGCCAACCTCGCCCTGCCTTGACGCACCAAACACTCACACCCCACTAACAAATGCGTAAATGTTAAAGCTCTTAACGATTTTGCCTCTGCCTACAAACTGTCCGCCTAATTTCCCGCTTTCAGTCATATTTCAAATAACTCATCAAATGTTTCCTACAATTATAAAGAAACAAAGCTATTCGCCGCCAAAACTATGCCTTTATTCTTTTCATAGTTCGTTATCGAATTCCTTATACGAATAACAACACGAAAAATGTGGGAAAAATAACATGCCGATATGTTATCAACATACTCATCACTCAATCTACAAGTTTGTATTGTTTATTTGACGACGCAATAAATTTTAGACCTTAAAGCAACGAGATAAACAGCACATTACAATATAACGGTCGCGTCAAAATGGCGTCAGGCGCGTTCAAAACACTGGCTCCAAAACAATGTACGTAATGAGAGAACGGCGGGGTTTCCGTCAAGACTCATCTGCGGAACGTGTGCCTCGAGAACCAGCGCTAGCGG
The DNA here is from genome assembly GCA_905146925.1 of Autographa gamma. Classification (NCBI taxonomy): domain Eukaryota; kingdom Metazoa; phylum Arthropoda; class Insecta; order Lepidoptera; family Noctuidae; genus Autographa; species Autographa gamma. Next base: position 9,783,800 of record LR989866.1, on the reverse strand, counting down.
AGCCCCCCCGCGCACGTCACTCAGCTGTAAGGGCGCGAAGTAGGTAGGGCAATGGGCTTTCTAGGCTCCGTGTAAGTTGGCCGCGTGGGCGCGGTCCAACTACATAACATATTATTTCGGCCTACTTGCAATTTACCAACTGTTTTTCTGTTGGCACGTGTCTACTACGTACGTCCTACATTGTTACATTTTCCTCGAAATAATCTCAATTCCTCGTCATATTTTAGTTAACAACAACATAACTACGCAACATACATCAGTGAGTGTGCGATAGATAGCGGGAGTCGACACGGACTCATCAAGTAGAAAGTTACAATAACTTTGCCTTCCATTGTATGGGTTAATGTGTTATTGCCATGCAAAAGCTGGTCGTATCGAAACGTAACAGTAGAAAGAACTTCAACTGGTGAGCCTCAGACCTATTTAAAACTAGACAATAAATAGATCTAGAAACTTGCCTAGACTCAAAACGCTTCTTTCTAAAGCTCTATCAAGACGTCAAAGGAAGTAAATTTAGAACGAGCCACTCTTGTTATGAACTTATGATATTCAACGTCAGATTTAATTTATGGCTGTTTGTTAATTCCGAGAAAAATTGCGAGAACCTTTCGTTAAGTTATTTAAACGATTGTAGATGGCGTTACTAGCGTATTTCAGGTCTATCGTTTGAGCGAATTATTATTTTATAGTGAAACTTAGAACCCCGAAATACTATTCGGAATTATGTTTATAGACAGAAGTCTGCGTTGTGCTAGATCGGATCAATGGTACGTTAACTGTGCAGTATTTAATTTTCTAGTACATATGGGACAATAGACTAATCAAAAGACTGTTGTCGCGATTATATTATCAAAAACGTTACTGTTACAACTAAACCTATGCTGAAATTATTAACTGCCAGCCGAGCAAAATCATAGTACCTATGACGAAGACTGGGAAAACGTCAACACAATTTCCATTTTACAATTACATTGCCGCGAAAAGTGGGACCGTAATGAAAATTGAAAATAAAACATATCACATTTACATACACTCTCGCCATCGTTATGGATATATTAATATTAAAATATTTATTTATTATTCCTCGAAAGCTTTTTCAGTTTGTTATTTGTTTCGTTCTGAGTGTTTGTAGAAATGAAATGATATTGGCTTACGCGGAAACTCATATTTTTCTCGAGCTTAGTGTAAGTGATTACATAAATTTAAATGAAGAAAGTATTGATCCGTTTCTTTGTACAATGTACCGCAAGAAAATGCCATCAATTAATTACGAAAGTCGACCTTAACATTATAAAATAAAGGAGAATTATCGTTAAGTGTTTTTACTGTTGTGAGGTTGTCTGTACATTAATAAAGTAGAGTTAATTAATGTGGAGTGTTTGTGTACGCGGCTATGTGCATTATGATAAGTAAATTGTATATAAAATGTACAATAATATTATGTTAATATTTATAATATTCTAGAAGTAATATAAGGCTATAGGGTCGAAAGGGGACCGCCTCGCGTGGTAGACTGGTTAGTAAATAGTAAGCAGAAAGTTCAATAATAATAGTTGCTTATAATTGTTATAATGTTGAATTGACGATAACATAAAATCACCAATATTTGGATCCAGAATTAATATAATTCGTTTTAAATATATTTCTTTTATAGTGTACCCTTTTTAGCTTCATTCAGTTCGATAATTACATAAGACTTTTGCTGTTTGAGAATTATAATTGAACCTAAATTGCCCAGTAGGTTAATATTTCAGGAGAATTTATTTCATTACATCCTAGAATACTATTTTTATTCTGAATTAAGACAATAGACAGTTTTTAAACAACAACTATTATTATCTTATCTAGGAATATGTTAAAACCGTCGCAATCTTAAAAGTATCGTATTTTACGTCATCACGTTTGTTTGTTAAACTATAGTAAGTAGACTATATCTACGCGGCATTTAATACATTATCTAAAGATCAAAACATGGAAGTTATAAATCGATAATTAATCTATGTTTTTATATCCAAGGAATTCCAGTAAACTCTATCTATAACTAGACATTCCCGCGGCTCCACCCACGTGGGTATCGGTTATGGCGGCGAAAGTAGACTCTGTACTTTCTAGGGATCCAAACTTACTCCCATACTATTTTTCATTAAGTCGTTTCAGCGGTTTGGACTTGAAAGGTGTAACAAACAGACAGAGAGTTCGTTTACAATTACAGTCTGGTTACTTAAACACAAAATATTTCGTTTCTTTTCGACAATTTTCTGACGAATTACCGAATAATCTCGTTTCACGATTTTAAGAAAAGGATTTAAAAAGGTTAATTATGTCCTGTGGCAACCCTACAGCATGTTAGCCATCAATGGACGGAGTGTTTAGACAAGCCGCACAAGACACACGCCTCTCAATAGTGACTCAACTTCTAGGAAAACTGTTGAGCGGTGAAGTGGAAAAAACATCATTTATACGTTTTATGTAGCTGTTTTTAAGACTGAAAATCTGAAGGAATCTAAAACGTACGATTTTTTGAATGAAAGATAGTGGACTGTAGTTTTTTGAACGTAGTTTGATTTGCAGTGGTTGCATTATGACTGGAAGCCGACTCCATACGTTTTTGAATAATGAATATGTCGAAAAATCTCTACATAACAAGAAAATACAGATATTATTAACTAATAACATTCTGTAGATTTGTTTATTACAACTTTGTCTGTTATTATAAACAGTAGACGGTAAAATAAACACTAGTCTAGCCTGCAGTAACAAAGTATTTACAAAATAAATAAAATGCTAATAAGCCTGAATAGAGACAAGATAAAGTGATTTCGCTACGTAAGTGTAAAAGTTAACTGGTAGTGTTAATAAATCATAATGAAATTGAATTTAAAAGTTGTGTCCGTAAAATAAATATAAAGTTAGTGCGAATATGATAATAATGTATAATCCCCCGGAATAGACAATGACGGTAGGGCTGCCATCTGTAAAAATAGTTGAGAGATTTCTTTGGGATATTTGAAAGTGGCACCTTGAAAAGTATATAACAACAACAACAACAACATAATATAATAACATTCAGAAAAACAGGACATTTTAATATTTAAACTGTAAAAATACAATTCACAAAGATGCGCAGAATAAATACAACTCCAATATTTCACCGGAAACGTACCAATGGTTACGTAATATTTATGTCAAAGCATAGATTTAAAAAGTATCGAAATTACTTTTTTATGATGATAGCCCTAGGCAAAGGCGCATAACTCAACGCGACTTTATGCTAATACCGCATGATTTATCGTATCAAACGTTTATCTAGACAATTTATCTCTTTATGATCATTCGACTATCTACGACCTTCGTCTGTCCTTGTTTTCTCGTAAAATTTTATCTTATTATGGTAATATTTAACTTGGGCTTGATAGTTTACCGACATTTTCATATAATTTGCAAGAAATATACAAACCACAACGTTATAAGACTCAAATGAATTATTTAAATATGAATTAGCGATTTTGACAGTTATAATAATTATAGCGTTATTTGGAATTATTTAATTTGTTATAGGTGGGAAACCAGGTGGTCAAAAATCTAAGTACCTACTTGAAAGACGGAAACTTCGAATTTCCTAAAAAAATATTTCTAAACCAGTTGTGTACCGACTTAAGCAGATGTCCTTTGATGATAATATATTTTTTTATGTATTTAGATAGTGATAAAAGTTGATATGAAAAGTAATATCAGGGTGTACCACGTAAGCGCAGTTGCCATGCGTCTATCAGACTTGAATAAGACTTGCATATCATTATCATGTTGATAAGTGGAATTGAGGCTTTATTTCACAATAATCTTATCAATTTTATCATGTAATTGGACCTTTGTGTTTATATCTATAATAATTATCATTGTTTTGCACAGGAAGAAATAATTTGGATAACATTTTTGGCATTGATATTAAAATTAGTCATACCAATTTTTTCTTTGTTTACATCGTGGCACACTGAAATATTTTTTCTAATATCAACAATGTATAGATAAATACTGTATATAGTAGTTGGCATAAAAACCGTTTACCGAGGTGTGGAGGTTTTGAACAGGGATGAGAACCTCACCACTCTCACAAGGAGTGATGGTGGTGTATGAACAATTGGACATACTAAGGGGATGCTGAAGTAGAGATTGATGGATTGAATGGATAAGGGATAAGTGGCGCCATGACAGATAGAAGTACGCATTGCGCTAGCCGGCATCATTGTAAGTGGGCTGAAAGGGAGGACTGAATCACCTACGCATTTAAATGGATTTCACTGTAAGTAAGGACGTAGCTAGCTAGGGTACTTACCGCATATAAAACCTATCTATCGCATCAATAACAGCAAGGCGGTATATAATGGCGGTAATAGTCTGTGTTGCCATAGCAACTAAGCAAAATTTCTGGCTGAACATGTAAAAATATCTATTACGCAAGCCGCCGACGCATCACGCCCAAGGGGTGGAGGGACCAGACGCCACCTTGGAACACCCCTCGACCGACCAAGGTCAACCAGCAGTCTACGAAACACTTGGCAAATAAAAACCAACTATACTCCTAACACTGAAGATCCAATTTCCAATGTTATTCAAAGAATTATTTGGGCTATTCGATTCTAAGTTCTGACGGCAAACAATAAGGCTGAATTTGGTTTATTTAAGGCTAGGGCGTGAATGTAGAGGTTGTAGTACTAGTGTAGTGTAGACCGGCGGACAATCAATGAGTTTCAGCCTTGTTGCATGAATTATGTATAGGAACGGGCCCGCTTACGTGACATTTTAGTTGAAAACAAGCTCTGCGCAGTGTTGACGGAAACCGGGACACTGTGTCCTTAGCGATGTGGGACCTAGTTTTCAACACATTTATTAGTCAATAGCTTTTCCTATAGGCTTTATTCCCGAGAGTTTCCGTAACATTTCGATCAGACAATTTATTTGATTTAAATTTTAGTATACGTCTACTAAGCACTCAATCAAAAACAACTTATATTCTAATCGCGTCATGACTAGACAGACAGATTAATATTCATAACATAATACGGTTTGCCACACGCAGACCTAACTTTTTTTATACATGCTTTAAATATGTATAAGGATACATACACGGTCCCACGTTCAAATTTGGAAATATACTTATAAGCAAGCACTATAATGATTACCAATTTGAACAAGAGTACGAAAAAACATCACGTTCTCTTTTTAAACACTGCTTGAGTGGATCGATGGTCGATACAAATTGCGCGGGAATTAAAAGGCAGTAATGGCGATTGTGAATTAATTTGTGAGGAACGGGTTTACGGCTATGGTCACCCTTCGTTCGTTATCTGCATCAGTGAGCTAATGGTGATTTAGCGACCGTGGACAATCGCCGTGAGAGTTAGCTACTCGATCGAACCGGTATCGATGCGGTACATAGTGATCGTACCATACTGTAATGTAAACTCTTTGCATATAGGCTGCGGAAGCGGCCTGCGGCCATATTTATATTCACGCTTTGTGGTTTGTAATTTGTATGGTAGAAATAATTACATGCACTAACTAGGCAGAACACAATGTACATGGTACGCGGCCCTTGTATGAATTTTATAGCTATCTGGAAACTTTAAACGTTATTAAGAAAATGTATTTTAAGCTTAACTCAAAAAGCTACCAATAATTTATTTCCAGCCTTATCTCAAAGTTTCAGAAAAGTCGTGCAGAATTTCGATAAATCTTTACTTCTTACATTTAAAACTTATCCTAATAATAAATTGAAAACGGATTTTATAAACCACTTTACTCCACGCAAAGAGCTAAAACTCGATTGAATGAATTTTCTGAAAGCTTTCCGATAACTTGTTTTAGAAATTGTAAAATGTTATCTACAGGAATTTATTGGCTATGGTTAACTTAGTGTTTGAAAATCAAATTGGAAAGATTAGCAACTTTTAATTCCTCGATGTTTGTAAAGCAGAAGTTTAAAAGGTTTTTAATCATTATTAAGAACTGTGCATTAGTTATTATTAATAGTCTAAAATCTTTATCTCTGCTTTCTACAATGGTTGAACGCCATGAGTAATATAGACAAGTAATTTGATTCTCCTTGGAGCGAAACACAAAAAAACTACGTTTGTTAGCAAGACCAGTTTGCTACTACATTACGCTATTTATCGAAGTGTGAATATGACACGATTCAAAACTAATGCTAAGAAGTAAATGTCAAGACTTTCACAGAGCCATAAGGTTCCTTTTTTAAATGGCACTCGTGCTTTGGCACTGATATCGATCAGTCTAATGGATTTATAGTTTATACTTCATAATTTATGATCTCTGCCAAATCGACTGAAGGTAATAACACTATAGGGTTCGAAATGTAGGTCCTATTTATAAAACAGTTGACAACGGAGTTGCAAAATAATATTCCAAATCTAAAACTTATCAATCTATAGATAAGACAGACTTTGTTCGATATTGGCAACGGGAGTTTCTTACACATTTTGTTGGTAATTAGGGAAACTGTTACTAACTTCGGTTGTTCAAGTCCAGTGGATTTCCGTAAACGTATAACGGTGGTATATACCAAGAATCTTCAAAATACAAATGGCCATACATCAGGTAATGTTCAGTCCGCGTTAAGTGAGGGCCGAGGGGCGAGCATTCGCAGAAAGCGATTACCAGCTCGCCAGCATCATCACGATACTTCTCGGAAGGGTAGACGTCATTATTAGGGTTTCACTTACACGTGTAATTGAACTTTTTGCACCACCTTATGTGTTAGGACCCGTAAAATCGTAAATGTCAACGGAATTCGCTTTGGTAGGTGTTGGTGTCGTTTGCGAAGTTGTTTAGATTGTGTTTGCGTTAGCTTGCTCTTTGATATGTACTGTCGATTTGTGAAGGTAGGATGTCTGAATGCTGATTAAATGATCATTTACTGTCATAAGTAAGGCAAGAATGGCCAGCCTCGCTTTCTCAACCTTAAGTTATAAAAAATCTCTAAAATTCATAATCAGGAAACGAGATGTACAAACAAAAACAAAATTGCAGCAGCATAACTAATTTTTCTCTGATATTTCTAGATGATTTCAACTACGCATTACCTAAATGTCAATATAGGATGACAGTTCCATTGACCAGAAGGCAAGTTATTGAAACGTGTAACCGACAGCAAGTGAAGTGATAACAGTTGGCGAACAATGTTTTGTTCCAAGGAATGTCAACGTACGCCATTGATGAGGCATTCATTGAGGGGCGACTGCCGGACTCACTGATCCGTTGTAATCACGGACCGACTACTACAATACTAGCGCAATACTCTAATAAAACACAAGAACAAGGCAAGATCGACGTGATATTCAAAACCTGTTTAACGAATAGTTCTAGCACGTCAATATCAGCCTCACAGATCGTGAGTAATGTGTTTTCCAATCTGATATATCGCCTTACACTAACCTTTCCGGCTTTTTGGCTCCCTCTTACCGACATTATTCAACAGTAGAGGATGACAGTCACCTAATTGAACACGTTTATTTCTATCGCAAGAAACGTGAGTCAGCCAATCAGGAATTAGCAATAATAACTACCGATGATGTGTGGTGGGGATAACGAAAACAAACATGGACAGTGAACCGTCCACGTGTCGGCTTAATTACCGTGGTAAAATGGTACGTAACAGTCGCGTACAATTACCGCATTCACTACACTCGCGTACAGTTTTTATAGCGCCACATTTTGCATACGACTCTGTAGAATTTTAATCGTCTTGTTTTGATGTTCAGTCAGGCTGTATCATACGTTGTCTTTGCATGATTTTTATGGAGGTATTCCTTATTTGAAAAGGACGGGCAAATGACTGCGCAAATGACCGTCGTTTGACAGTTCAAGTTCAAAATATTAAGGCTCACATACGTTAAACGTCCTTAATGGATCCAGCATTTGAATGCAAGAAGTCCATCTGAGTATTATAATATTAAGTGCTTAGTATTCTATAAAGTCAAGTGTGCAATGAATACCATTGTATGGCAAAGTCATTGCACTTTTGCGAGACAAATAATCAGAAACGTACCAGTTCAGAATTATAATAATAACAAACTTTATTTTTATCGTGTTCCATTGAGATACTTATTAGGTGAACCTCCTTCTGAGTCATAAAACCGATTCAAATGACAACAATAAGTGTAAGCAGACCCTAAGCTATTTTGGCCACACATTTAAACGTAATGATTTTGTTTATGTGCCAAAGATAGAGTTACCGGAACAGAAGTGCGGCCGGCTTACGAGCGAGTTCGCGGTATTCTACAAGCCACGTGTAGAGTCGGAACTGGTATGATCTGGTATTGTGGTACGATGGATACAAGCATAATAGACTTTCCCACGAAAACTTTAAACTTGGCACTAGTGAAATACACTATTTAATCTGGTTAGTCATAGCATTGCCCTTGTCCTAATTTGTATATATATATATATATATAGTAAATGAAGTATGTAATCATTTCTTAAACATGTGTTCACATTCCCTCTGTGTAGTACCCTATTTGAGACTATGGTATAAAAAATATGATTAACTATCATTATGACATAACATATTAACATTAGCACTGACATTCAGCTATGAAACTCAATTAACTGTCGTGCTGAATGAAGAAAATCAGTTAACGTCACAATAATAATAGTTGTTACGGAATTTGAACGTGGAACGTTAACCGATATTCTGGATTACATTAAGATTGTCTAAAGCGCATGCGCGAACTTAAATTTAAATTTTATGAGTACAGAAAAATCTGCTAACAAATGAGTAATATACTTAAAACAATCATGTTGCTTTTAACAACACGAAAAAGAAAAACAATTAACGATATAGATAATTGCCGAGCACGCAATATCAGAAAGAGAACAGAGAAAAGTAGATGAAATACAAACTTATTTTATACGGCAATGATTTTCTGCGAGCTTAGTCTCTACGTGAGATTTTCACAGGATTTTTAATGGACGATAAGGGCGGGATTCCCAGAATATCTTTATTTGTATCAGGTGAATGACCGAGGAGGCTGGCAACCACGTACGGTACAAAAAGGATTTATAAGTTACACATGTAAGAACCTATTTGGCTGTAGTGTTTTGTAGAGTACAGAGAGGTTTTATTTGTAGTCTATGGCTTACAGTGGATACTTAAAGGCTCTTCTTTATTTAGTACATTGGTCGAGGCGTTTATTTAAATCATTTGTTGGCATAAATGTGAAAAATACCCGACATTTTTGTACAATGATTATCATCATCATGGGATATTTTCCTGTTACCTTCGATGATCTCAGAAACCATGAATACACTTTAAAGAATTCGCGTAACCAATTAGTGAATATTTCATTTCCCAACTTCCTCTGGGGACTTGGTGATAAATAATCATTTTCTGGTGAGTTGCCAATGCGCATCAAATGTGACAGCAAAGAGTGCTAGAAAATCGACCGTGTCCAAAATGGCCGCCCGGATGTTTTGCTCGCATTTACCCAAACTGAAGATTTCGTAAACAAAGCTCCTAAAAAATGTCGTCAATTAAAAACCTTTTGAAGTTGTATTGTTTGAACTTGTAATTAATGAAAAACATAATTTGATTTAATTATTTATTTAAAGAGAATTTATGTTGTGAATTTTTCAATAATTGGTGCAGATAAATTTTATTTTCTTTTATTCTTCTTTAACAATATTTGCATATTAAGCTTGTTACGTATTATTTATCATCTATATTTCAATTAACTATTTTGTCATCTTCTCTCATTTGTCTGCAAAAGAATTTTTATTAGTGCGGATAAAAAATCGTAAGTCATCATATGCGAAATTTACAAGCGTGTTTATATTATTTATTTCAATAATGCGAGTGTGAAAACGAGTTAAATGAATACATAAATTTAGCAAGAATTTGAATTATGAGGGCCTAAGGCATGTGTTTATGAAAAGGTTTCCAACGACGCTGAGATTTATATTTGAACAAACTTTATATTTAATTGGAATGTGATTTAGGCACATTGTAAGTTTCTAGTAGTCTCTACTAAAATAACTATGAATATAAAATGTTTCCCTTGTCCTTTCTCCATAACCTTTCTCACATAGGAAAATAATAGTTGAATACATTTTTATGGAAGCCTAAAAGGTGTCATAATTCCAAGTCCCGGGGAATTAGTACACATAAATACCAGTATTTTCTTATAAAAATATATACGTACAATACTCAAATCGGTGCTCAAATATTGTTGCTTACTACATTATGCGAAAATGTCAGGCAAGAATTTAAAAAGAAATCATCAATTTATGTTTTTATGTGAAGTGCGTATAATAAAATAATCGCTTTCGTATACCCTTGAAGTATTATCTCTTGGATTCTTAAATATTTAAGAATTTCATTTCTTTCGGTTTCTTGTAAGACATGACTTGTGTATCTCTTCAAGTCTTAAATGTTATATTTTAAATGTTATTATATGATTGTTGATATCCCCAAATCATAGCATTCAATAAGCAAACACTGTACTAGTTTATTAGAACAAATTGCTAAATAGTTTTAGTGTAGCCGCTTACCGAATGGACTGCAGGAATTTAATAATGAAATTCTTTGCGAAGATTCAAATTTGATTTTAAAGCGGCCTCAACGTAAATCTAATAATAACCTCGGGAATTAGACGCGAATTTTCCGATAATTTTCGGGTATTGAAAATTTTTGCTAAATGCCTTCCTGTTCATTTTCTGTAATATAATTCCAGTGAAATTGTACAATTCCGGTTAGGTTAAGAACTTAAGATTGGTCCTTCATCATGTAATGCTAAGTAGATTCTACTAAGTATTCGAAAAATTGCGCACTGGTACTTAATCATCCAATAAGTTCTTTAAATAAGTAAGACCTTCGCCGAGAGTTTTTTTTTAATCTATTACACGTGTACCAACTTTATCATATTGTTTTGGAAATACGAAATAGGACGCTTTAGTTTGAATTTCGAATGTAATTTAAATATTCTATTATGATACGGGATCTGGGAAGACAGAGGCCATTCACAACAGTTCACAAAGGTATACCTATATTGTATGAACGTGTGTGAACGTCAACGAACTCTACACAATATAGTTTTGGTGTTATAGCCATTGACATTATTGTATTCTACACGTGGCTCTCGTTTCCTGTGCAAATCTTAGGCTTAAGACTAGGTACCTACATTGTTAGGTGATTAACTAAATGACTGCACGCTTTGGGGTTTACTGTTTCCACGTGTCAATGTGTTAGGAATGACAAGCGTGTGTTGTCGAGTTTAACATAAACCGCTCAAGATTGAAAACGTACTTCTTGATATAAAAAATATTCCTGTTCTGGTTTCCTTTCGATGTTTATAACGCCATAAAAATAAAGCATTAAGTAGGGCAGGAAATAATAGGTTTCAAGCATTTCTTCACAGTTACTGTGATTCACGAGGCTTTATCCAGAAGTGCATGCAACGAACTGTCCATTTTCCTTGTCATCACAAATACTAAGTGCATGCCACCGACTCATAACCTTGTAGAGCGTCTAGCCTGCAGCCTAGACTCGGCTTGTTTATTATAATTACGGCATTGTTTCAGTAGCGAGGTAATTTGATTTTATTATAAACAGATAACAGGTTTTAGATTGCATTTTGCCACATGTAGGGCAGTGATGTCCTCATCTATCGATGTTATGACTCTTCTCTTATATTATCGATAACATCAGCAGATTCTTGAAAATATAAGCCATTATACTGGAACCAAATCATTTATTATTCCGCCTCTCAGGTCACACCTTTACTGTCCTACATGTCATCAGGATCTCGTTTACGTAATCAAATTAATGATCTATTTCAATGTCAGGACATCGCTACAAGGTTACACGAGGGTAATTAACATGCATTTGACGTGTTTGACGTCTGTCAACGTGACAGCTCGGTGAGTCATTCTTAATGTCACGGAGGGAGTGCTGCGTTTAACTAGGGCCGTGAGTCCGTAACAGTTGCGCAACACTATTGTGTGACACGTGTCGCGAAGACACACTGTCTAGACGAACAATAGCTGCTGTTAGATAATGTGTTTTATTTGATTTTATACTGTTTATGTTCACAGGTAAATGAAGTTAATACATTCATGATAATCTGGGTAAAAGAAAACACGGGAATACTTGCTATTCATTCCTCGGCGGCCATTATAGATTGTTTTATTGTGAGAATGTAAAGCGAAGGGCGAAGTGGCTCTATAGATTTGACTCGCACATTAACTTATCTGCGCAGCTTAAACAAATGTCTGCAGTAATTGATCCTGTGAACCCGACAGGCATAATAAGCTTGATTTAATGTATGCACATTGTAGTTAGGCTTATAGATGTGTTTGAACGTTTGCGAATCGTGATCGTGAATAGTTCAGTGCTCCCACTATAAATCCTTTCTTGGAAGAGGTCTGCAGCGATCGACAGACAAATGCTAATCATGAAAATGGTAGGAAATCACTGTTGTTTGACGTTTCAAATTCTTACAGAACTCACGACAAACCAATCAGTTCTCAGTTCAGTTGAATTCAATTTGTGATTCAGAGTTTATTAATTTCAGTACGTGCCGTGTGGTCCCGGTAAAGAGTTGGCCGGGGGTCTATTCTGCGAAGTTGTTGTAGACACCTTCGGTAGAACTTGGATAATCCGTTCTTTGAAAATCTCGTCTAGAAAAAAGAAAATTACAGAAACTGCAATATCTCTTTAGTCATGCACGAAGAATAGACACGATTACTCCTGGAGTAGGGTAATTACCAATTTAAACAGATACGCCTTTGGAATCCTGCATCTTTTTTGGGTATCATTTTCAGGTTGTCAGGCTAATATGTTTTATATTTATCTGAGGTCAGCCAACCTACATGTTCGTGACGTAAGAACGTGACGATTACGCTAATTACCACAATTCCGTGGGTCATGCCAAAAAATAGCTCGACATTAATAGAAATTGCCCGCGTAAATGGTGCGCGCGCAAATCTACGCAAACGTTGTCGTGACAGCTTTCAAATATAGAACGACAGTTGCTAACATACGAAAAAACAACCGCTTTTAATAGCCAATTGTTGAAAACGAATCGCTTTTATAACATGTAGGAGTAATCAGAAAGTTGCGTGGTTTATAAAATAGTTTTGCTCCGCAATTATACGAACATTAAAACAGGAATCCATGCTTTATAAACGTAAAAAAAAAATACTCGTTTATTCTGAATTTCAAATGAAACCAGCTGTGAAATTGAATATTTTCAGCAAGTATCTAGAATGAAGATTTTGTATCTAATGTGTGATTAGGCGTCGTATTCACGTACGTGTGTAATCAGGCAATGTTATCCGATTGCTTCGTAAAATTGTAATATCTCTTTTCTGTACTTACGCGTCGTAAGAGCCCATTATCGGTAGGATTATCCTGAGGATGATGCATAATTGACGCGGTGAAAGGATACATTATGTGTAACAAGGATTTCCTTGGAATTTGGAATTATCTTCACACATTTCTTACATTATTTCTGTCTTCGATCTTTGTCTTATTTGCGCCTAAAATCCTCTCATAGTAAGTCACTGTTACGCAATCGATGATGACCATTGTGTATCGAGTAATAATAATAAACGATAGATTTGATGTTTTAGAACTCTACTAGACTCTATTTCATGAAATACGCGCCCATAAGCAATAAGGAAAACTATAACGTTCAGATATTCAATATTTTCAAACATGAAACGGCTGGTAAATGATAATTGGCACATCTTCCACATGCCACGGATTCCTTAGTACAAAGTCATAGTCATGTAGTTCGATCAGATGCGATCAAGAGTAAGTTAAGTGAGTATATTGTTTACTACAAGTATTTGGCAAGAGCACTTTCATTTTACTAATGAATCAGAGATTGTCGCGTGCCCGGAGCGCGGGGAATCTCGTTTGCCGGAATGTTGGCACCACTGCCAACGTAATATTATAACCCTTGAGTGCGAAATGGAGAGTCCAGAATACAGATCAAATTTTGAAAATCGAATCTTGTCCTTTTTGCGTTTTAAAATCGATGATGATTAAAATATGGCACCTAAAAATAAAGAACTTTTTAAAAAGAACCATGGATTCTATTATAGCCTAAGGAACGTGTAGATAGTAAATATCAAGGCAAGCATAGCTTCACTGAAACATTTATTTTTATGATAACTATATTTATCACTTTCATATTTCTGCTTCGTTATTTTGTTTCGTGAACATTATTTCACAATATAATTCATAGCTGATATATTTTTTTTTATAAATGATAATGATATAAAAATCCATGTGAGATAACTTATACTGAAATTATACGATAAATATTTAGTGTGTAATATTGGAGTCAGTGTTGAAAATAAGTATGAGAAATTGAGAATGAAGATTGTATTATTCATTACCAGCTAATTATTATAATTTAAGATTTCTAGTCGATTCTCAAATCAAACTGCGCAGTAATAGTAAAGCCAAACACTGAATCACAAAATATACCGCCAAGACCTTCGAAAAGAGAAATAAGATGAAATAAGACGATCTTCCGTTTCTTTTTTGTTTTGTGCCAGTAACAGTTTTGAAATAAGGAACACAATAGACTAGTTCTTTTTTTATGACATCATGTTGTTGTTATGAGCTTATTATAGTTATTGGCAATCGCCTATGCAATCCCTTTCTCGCCCCATGCCTTACCTACGGAAGTTTTAAATAATTACAAGATTTATCGTAGCCAACTAGTAGGGACCAATTTCTGAGGCATCTCTCATCTTATTATTCTTAGCTTTTCAGTCGGTGTCTTTCTATTTATTACACTTGCCGGCACTGTATTTGACCCTTTAGTGGCCATACATTAATTGCTCTCCTTTCCTCCAGTGTACATTGGGATTTATTGCTTACAGGTCAACCCCAACCAGAAATCCTTGTCCGAGATAGTCCTCGCGAAAATTAAAGCATTTAAGATTGTTCCTTACAGAGTTACAAATATGGTTAACTTTCATATGGCATGTACAATCTTACTTTTGCCAGATCCTTACAAGGTTCAAGCCTTTTAAAATTAAAAAAAATGTCTTTGGTCAATTTTGAATTGAGATTGAAGAGAACTAGTTATTCCAAGATTTTGTAGTCGCATTGACACTTTGACAGTCGCGTGCCGGCAGGCGTCGGGTAACGAACCGATCTGCGCACTTCACACCCGAGCCAAATGTCCGCGCGTGCCATCATTCCATAACGATCATTATATTTTTGTATACCTACATTCTCACACAAGATTTAACGTTTATAAACGTCAGCTTAAGATATGTTTTTTTATCTGAGGATATATGAACTAATGTCTAGACAACGACCATGTTTTATGTGTACATAATTTATCGATGTCAAGTCTATAGTATCAGATTACTGCTAATATGTCTCGCACATTATGTTTGTTTGGTGCAGCTTTTATTACGTTTGTATTGTTATTTAACTTGTAGTTGCCGTGCGTAATTTCTTGTCACTAAATCTGGTAAGACTGGAAGCGAGTCCCGACATAGTTTGGGAAAGTGACAAGAATATAGTTAATATTATGCTCTACATAGGGCTCTATGCCCCTAGCAGCAAATTAACAAGCAAATAATGAGAAGTTTCAAGTGCAAAAATATTATATTTAAATAGTTAAGTCCTCCTTAAGCAGGATCAGATAAAATGTCTATCCTACTTATCTAATCGTGCTTGCTGGGGTTTTTGTTCGTCACATAATCTGATAAATGGCAGCTTTATCTAAATTACTTCTATACATGAAGGATAAAGGGTCAAGCACCTGTGCCTACATAGCGTGCTCGTTGTTTTAGGAGTAAATAACTGTGACGTAAATAAAAAACACAGCTAGTTTACCCTTGTATTCAAAGGTGAGTTGGATGGATTGTGATAAATTAAACGGTGACAGTACTGAAAGAACCGGGGTTTTGGAGCAACTTGGAAGAGGCTGGACATTCAGTAGTAAATTATATCATAGTTATTATCAAGGCACTACTACTTTACATATACTCATCAGTGAAAATGAAATGCCCATTTTCAACTTTAAACTCCCTAAATGGACTTAAAAATGCTTCTAACATAACAATCATACTAATAATATTCGAAAGTATGCTCAAACATGAACAAATTCATTTGAAATTTATTTACCGACAATCAAAATCTCATTTAACTGACTAAATTGTTTCTTTGTGTGTCTGAGGAACATTATCATTACGATAAACGACGCGAAGAATAACATCATTCATCAGGTGAACTATAAAAGTTGCTTGTCGAAACATTCATCACTAAATAATTAGTCATAGACCATCAACGTAAATCGTAAAATAGGAACGTTCCCATTAAAACAGAAGATAATTCAGGTGGCAGAATGACTCATGCCACGCGTGTGCCAAGACAAACGAGAAAAAAAAAACAAACATTCGCGCCATATTGCGTTAAAATGATTAATTTAATTAATCTCTTCTTAAGCGCTATCTTGTTCATTAATTATGTAGAACCTATGTTTAAAGCAGATTATCTTTGCATAGAGTTGAAGTGTTCCTCATTCCTTGTAAGTCAGTAAAAGATTCATAATTCCGAACGTTTAATTTACTTTAATGTACTTTCCACGGTTTAATCAGTGTACTCATAGCCTAGCTTTAAGATTAATCGTGTACATCGCACAGAAGTTGTTTATTTTGTTTTACTACACCGTGGTTCTCAGTACTTCTCAGGTTTACTAGGTTCATCTTACTTGAGACGACTGTTATTAATGTACTGTCTGCCTACCGGACAGACAATCGGCCTGACATTTCATATTTCACCATAATCGTCACCTAAAACACCACTTTGATCTAAAACCGTACTTGCGAAACAAAACAAAATAATCGCCATCGCGAATATAACAAATGGTTTTATTTCAAATCACCTGCCGTTCATCCATTACCTTTCGCGCGGCAACTCGTCGCCGAGATGCGGAGAGGGAAAGTCTTTATGTCGTTGTGATAGGGGTTAAATTGCGTGCATAGGTAATGTGGCGAAGCTTGCATTAGTAATAATAGTTGTGTGAGCAGCTGGACGGTTGCCAATGCAGCGGGTGCCGAGTGTACGAGTGTACCGACCCCGGGGACCGCATGGACCGCACACACTCGCGTTATGTCACTCCTTATAAAACACAGTTTATAAACAGTGGACGTGCACCCTTAAACAATGATCACCTAGTAAAAATGTCGTTGTATACTTAGCGATATACGTTTCTTTCATAAAGTCTTTCCTACTGTGAATTTCAAGCAATAATTTTAGTTAAAATATGATAACAGTATTCTTAGAGATTGGAGTCCAAAAAAAAACATAATATTTTATCTTATGAGTCGAAACGAATCATTAAACGAAACGTGACGACTAACTAAAAAACTATGTAGATATTTACAAAACATAAAATTAAAAAGCAAGAATGTAATTATTTTCAAAACATTGAGTGATGCGTTCGACCTCCGTGACCTTAGGTTAAAGGTCACGTAGGTAAGTTTAGTAAAACGGCAATGGATTAAACGAAGGTACATCTCTCGCAAACTAAGTACGTCTTGATTTAATGTTGCCTTCGAACGGGATGAGACTCGGCGCGGAATATTCTCATTTCTAATCAGGATTAACGTTGAAAAGACTAGCATACTAATTAGTAGTATTTAAGGTATATCTTGTATACCTACCATACCTGTACGTATAGTATCTAATAAATTGTTTTTATTCTAGGTACTCAAAAAGATTAGTACAAATTGCAAAAAAAAAAAATATTTTGACAAGTAATTTTTGTTTTACATAACAAAAATCTCTCGAAGGTACATTGACCTGACATGACGTCACAATTTCGTGCATTTTGCGCACAAACACGATGCCATTAGCGAATCCTGATGATATGTCAATTTTTGATTAACTATCTAACTGATGGACTCAATAGATTGTCTTTTCTGACTAATCTACAATAAAATATCTTTATCATCGACGTATGATATGCATAGACTGCTACTATCGCTAGGTTCCCCTTGTGCCAAGCGAGAGCAGTTTTTAGTCTGATCCTAGTACATTTCGTTTTTCATTTAAGTTAATTTTCGCGCAACGAGAAACTTATATAGGAAAATATCGATGGTTTTGACATTCTTAGGATAATATTAGTGTTTTAGATAGATTTTTTAAAACGGCAAGCTCCATCTTCATACATAATTCACGACAACACTTGATCACACTAGTGCTTACGGTTTAATCTCTGATAGGCTCACTCTATGGTTTCAAATGCAACCTCGTTGATCTTTATATACCATATGTCAGTTTGGTTATCGGTCAAAAGGCTGATATAAAAAAAATCGAGCTTATTCATCGATTGCATTATAATTTTATTATAGCCATAATGTAAATGCGACCCGCCTTCGGCCATTCTCAATTGTGTGGCAGTGCTCGTAAGATTCTGAGCGGGCCATCAACCTGTCAATGTTTGTGCATTATTCAAGTACTTTAACTGCATAATAAACCGACAGATGGTCTGAGAAGTAATAACACACGTCGTTTAGTATTTGGTTGTACTACAATTTGCCTGACTTAGTTTTTGTTAGGATATTTACTTGCCATAAAAGGAGCCATTTTTTTGACAAGCTTGAGTTACCTTGTTTGTCATTTAAGAACATTATTTATGTATTTTTTACATGTACAAAGTTGCATTAGTTTAAAATATTCTTAAAGTTTTTGTATAAAACGTTCTTGCGTGTCACAGTGCAGCTTATAAGAATAAAAAAATTATAAGCCTTTATGAGTGGTAGTCGAGTACAACCCTAATTAAACGGTCACAGCCCTACGTATAATTTATATGGTGTGAATTATTAAGCGACAAATGAAATGTATTTTTTTTGCTATTTTCATTAAAATCTCCTACGAGTACGTTCTCAATTCAGTAATCATAAGAATTGTCATTTGAAATATTTTTTCAAAACTATTAAAAAAACATATCTGGCCGGTAAGAATTACCAGACAAGAAAATAAAAAATGAATCTTGATCTTGTTTAGGCAAAAGCAACAACTCAAACAGCCAGCAAACAGTCTGGCCGTTAAATGAAACTGTATCGTAATTCCAGTGCTTCCAAGGTTCCTTGACATCGGAAATGCGTGAGAGGTCCAAAAATACATCGCCAGATAAAATAGAGCAGAGTGACAACGCCGGTATTTGCGGAGACCACAGACCGGGAATATTTGCGGTCTGCTTACTATGGGAAAAAATGGGTTGTTCCTGGTATTTGATTGTACCAGTTATATATTATAGGGCCGGGTTTTAAGAAGGGAATTCTGATTAAAAAAAATGTGTTTGGCGTAGGTCGTTGTGAAGCTCGATAAAAGGAAACTTTTTGTGATACCCTTAATTCAAAAGCTTAAGATAATAAGTTAGGCTGTTTATCTCTATAAGTTCAAGAACTTAAAATATTCTCAAAATAGTAGTTAAGTATAGTCCTAGACGCCTAACGACACTAAAAAACAAAAACATCTACAGACTTAGCGACGTCTGTAGACGGTAACTAATGCAAAAAAACTAAGCATAGGTAAGTATGTACCGTCGAGTACAGAATTATCCGTCGCCAGCACATGTAAACGCTCCTAAATGAAAGTGCGAATGTCTAAAATAAGCCCTACAGCTCGGCTTTCACAGCGAGCGGAGCGGACTCCAAAGAGTTTTACTTGCAACAATATAAGATTGTTTCAATCAAGTAAACGAAAAGTGGTGACCGAGTAAAAGTCAAAAACGGACTCGCTCATAAATATAATTAGAAGAATCAATCATTATTTATAACCGATTCTTAAAGTAGACAGCTTCTTCTAATTTCGACGCTTCTTTTCTTTCATCGATAGGGGTGGTGATCCCATATAAATTTCTTTGAAGTCGGACAAAGATATGTCCAATCAATTATAACTAGTTATAGTCCTTTTCGCTGACTATACCTCGCTCATTACTCTTTCACAGTAGAACCACAGCTTTACAAGTGCAGTGGTGCACGAGAAAATGTCAAATGGAATTAAGGTTGACGTTGGAATAGATTGCAATAAGAGCAGGGGACGGACGGAATTATCCTGCAAGTGGCTCCCGACTTAGCTTTAGTAACACGTACTTACGTAGATTGTTGTACCTATGTCTCATCGATTGTTGCAGGAGGCATTGCACTTTATCCTGCAATGAGAGTGTTACATACAAGATTTTAAGTTGCGGGAAATTTAATAGAAAGATGCTCCTTTTTGTTTTCAGATGTTAAGATAGTTTTAGCAATGAAATGCAATTCAGTTTATTATAGCTCTTGATTTAGTGTTAATTATAAAGTTTGCACGTGGGTTGGCGGAATTTTATTTATTGAGTTATAACATGGTTTGATTGGTTAGTTGTTCAGTCGGTCAAGGTAATCTTGTTGTCAGAACTGTTAACATAGTTTCTAGATGCGTTATTGTTTTATAGAAAGTAAGTATCGACATTTCTGAATTATATTACTTTTGGTAACATCCGCTGCTGATCCGGAAAAGTTAAATGAGAACAAAGAGAATTATAAATACGAGACCCTATATAAAATGTTTAAATAAGATTATTTATCTCCATATTAAAATTAAATGAATTATTTAATTACAATTTACATAAATTATGTATTTAATCACATATGTATGTATAATAAATAATACATTGTACAAATATTAGTTTCCGAATGCAGCGCACATCTTGTGTATCGGGGTGTTAGTGGGGCGCGATACGCGGGTCGTAGGTCGGCGCGCGCGCAGGGTAACGACCCGCGCATGCGCACAGTAGCACTCGGCAAATACGCCGCCGAAGGACAACCATTTCGCACTATATGCTGCATAGTATATGTCACATTGATAATTTATTATCTTTTATTTTGTAGTTTGTAAATAAATGTAGTACTATCAAATATTTACATACTAATTGAATGAGGACAGTTTTGAACACATCAATCGTAGGTTTCGTTTGTGTTTTTCATTTAAGTATTTTTTTGGGTTAGTAGTTTCATCGTAATACTCAATTTTGTTCATTGCGGAAAAATTGATTTTTCCTTTTTATCAGAAAGCTCGAAATCTGCTACGCTTTAAATTGACTACGCTACGATGCATTTTTAACACAAAATACTAAATAGAGCTTCTTCTTAATACCTTTGTAGTAAGTACTTATGTTAAACTATTACTTATGAGATAAATGTATGAAACAACAGGATTCATTAATACTTTGTATTCAATTATATTGATAATGATGGCTACCGAGTTATTAGAGCGTTGATTAATTATATTTATTTATCTATTATTATTTATTTATTGTTTATGATGAAGCGCTCAATTTGCGCAGTCGAATGTTGAGTCAGGCCAATTGAATATAAGCTTATTATTTCTCATTATTATTAAGAAAAATATTGTGGAGAGAATTTTCCCGGGATATCACTATGACGTCATGAAAAATACTTTGCATCACAATAAACACAAATATCTCATCTCTTTATGTGGTTTATTGTTAGTTTTGAAGCAAAATTAAATCTGCTTGCAGCTCATGCTTTTTCTGAAGAGCTTTATTTAGCAATTCAATCTGGCCTTAGGATTGTAGCGATCTTTTAGGGTCTGATTGCAGAGGCTTTTCGGTGAAAAATGAACATTATACTTTGAAATTAAACGCTATTATTAATAATTAATGACAATTACGATGTGCATTCGTTTTCTTGGTAAATAAATTTGCAAAGATTACAAGACATTACAATATTTACGAGCTTACGTCTAACAAACAATTAATGCAATAACTTCTCTCGCCGCTAATTAATTTAAACAATTAATTATTGAATAGTGTAAACAAGGCATAGTACATGAATGTTTACGGAACGTGATAGCTCACCAGTGTGATACGACAAATAGGTCGGTATTATTAGAAATAATTATGACTAGCTGTGCCCGCGACTTCGTCAGCGTGGAATAGTGACTTTTTGGGCAGCTTTTATACAGATTTTTCTCTGTATACAATAACAAATGTTCACCGTGATTCTTTAAATTAACATAACTTTTTTATTTATTAACCGATTTACATGAAATAAACACTAAATGCTAAGTGAAGCTTACTACAATATATTGGTAAAACCGCATCTAAATCGAATAAGCCGTTTCTGATATTAGCGTGCACAAACACACAGACAAACAGACAAACAGACAAAAATAATTATTATTATAATTATATGCAGTATAGATAGATATAGATAGATAATATTTCGTTAATTGTTTTATATGAGTTTACATAGTGACGATATAATAATACTTAGTAATATACTAGTTGAGTATAGACTACATAAAATGTTAATGGTTCCAAAAGAATCGGAAACTAATCCTTATTCATTTGCTCTGGTTGGAGGCCTTAAGGTCCTCGCCAAAAGTCCGGTGAAGCAGTCAAAGCCTGCGATCAGGCTAACTGCAAAGATCTCTACCAAAAAAAAAAATATCCTTATTCATTTTACCCTTCAGTTTTACTATACGAAAATACCAAAAATTCATACCTTGAAGAAAAATAAAACTGCGGATAAAGTTTCTGGGAGTCAATCATTCCGATAAACAAATTACTAAACGAAGTCTTATAGGAACAATCGGCAAACTGGAAATACGTTTTCGAAATGAAATTACCTAGTAGAGCCGTCGACTAAGGTATTTTTTCTTATTACAACAAGTTTATACAATAGAATCCAGAGCATTTCATATTCCCTGAAAGCCCTAAAGTCTAAATCTTCAGGTAAAGTCGCTTTGCCTACGCAAATTAAATATTAGAATATAACTTTGAATATAATAGGTACTACAGTGTATTCTAATTGAATAAGTCTGAATACAGGGAGAAAGCTATTGTGAGGGTCTTAGCAGGAATCTAGAAAATTGAATTTCTGAAATAGAATTTAATTAACTTTGGGTTTGTACAACAAATATACATTCTAGCTTTTAACTTTGACTAAAGCTGATCACGTTTCAAATTTCTTAGTGTTCGCCATTGAAATATAAATTAGTTCTCATTAAGACTGAACGTGCAATTGTTTAAAGCATTTTAAGAGGCTTACAGTCAAGGTTTTTAATCTTATATTATCGACGCAAAATATATAAAAAAAAATCGGCAAAGAAGTCCGATACGAATGTGCATCTTAATCATTTCATTGTCACCAAAGTAAGGACAGATAACATTTGGATAACTGTACGAAAACATTGCCAATTGTGATAACAGACTGAAGGTAGTTTGACTGTCTGTCTAGATTAGCCTTGAGCACCTTCCGATATATGATAAGGATGAGCTGATAATGATGCAGTATTGTTTTGGAACAGACATTGGCTGATTTGGAAGCGGAGAAGTCTCAGTCTCATCTGGTTCTTAATATCACGTTTCTGGTACTAGCATAACCGACTGTTTGAATGTAACTGTGTACGAGTTCAGAAGTCGAGTCATGCCCTCGCCGTGTGACGTATCTCTCCATCTAACGCGCCCGAATATTTTTGTTTTCGAGATCAGCGTGGATCTTAGCCACTACATAAACATGTCTGGCTAAATATTCAGAATGTTGAGTGTACAATTGATATTCAAAAGTATCTCTCACGTCTGTTTATTTTCAAACATTGTCTTCACACGTATGCACATTGTTTGAAAATAAACAGAGTCAATCAGCGATGCATGTATGCAGTAGCCAGCGTGCAATCGCATCCTGCCGACGTTCGCGATCAATATTCAGCTCGGGTACCCGGACACGGCGCGATCGCGTCTACACTTCAATAGAAACGCTATCTAGCAGCCGCCGGCGTATCGAATATAAATTACACAAAATTATAGTAGACGCATAAAATCCGCGGTACGTGCCGCCATCGCGCGTCGCCATTTTGAAATTCAAACGTTCGTCGGCGCGGTGTGCGTTCTGAAACCCGGTGCGCCGACCCCGTGACCGCGCGCACATATTAATGCGTTGACCGCCCACGGTCACGCACTTACCGCCCGCCCGACTGTATTGTGGCGCGACGCTCGAGCCGCACCGCACCCGCGCCACCATTGTGCTCCTCCGTACCGCGAGCACCACCAGACCGCCAACACTCGCACTCGCCTCCATCCCACAGCGGCGCAGCCGTCGCCCTCGCAGACGGGTTTATTGTTGTCGACTCACTTTTTTGGTGTTTACGAGTTGACGCGAGGTCGTTCAGCGTCCGTTTCGGATTTAATTTCTTTTTATTAATTCATTAGTTCTACTTATGTATCTGCTCGCTCTCGATGGTTGTTGCGAAGTGTTAATGACCTTAGGTTATTACAAACAATTGGAATCCATGAATGGCTTTTCTATGAATGAACATTTATCGTTACCAAGCACCATCTAGTACTATCGTTACTAACTCGGCTATCAAAGTATTTAGTCATGACCTAAATCCTGAACAAAAAAGATTTAAACACGTTTCCAGCGCATAACGTAGATTAGGTTCCGATTCTAGGTTATGTGTGCACGTTTCTGCGTAATTAAAATAAAGAAACGTCACCACGTGTGATACTAGCATACTAAATGCGACAATCTCGCTACGATCAACTCCAGTTATGTGTAAATAAGTGAAAGGTAAATAGAATGATGTTACTAAGTGGAGTAGTGCTTTAGCCATTTCACTTGACCGCTACCTTCAGTATTAATTATACTATAACACAAGTATTTACACACTCACGACATCCACGTGATAATTCACACTTCCTAGCGTTAGATAGGTGCCTGCAGATAAGCAGACGTCAATAAAGGTTGATAAACAGCTTATACTACTACTACTGCGTACGAGTGTACGACAGACGTCTAAACACCCATGTTTTACAGACGAAAAGCATTCAAATTTTAAAATGTAATGGCTAATGCCACCCGTTTCGTCATTCGTCAGCAACTCAGCATGGAAGGTCCATGCCGAGCCTTGATCGTCGAGGCAGCAAGTCAGTTGGCGGTCGGCAGTCGGCAAGAGCGGACCAAGGTCAACTTTACAACTGGGTCTGCGCCCATCATTGATTTCACTACGTGACGCAAGAGGCGACGCGGCGCCGCCGTTGTCCGACACGGAACATGCATTATACAAGTTTTTGCTTCCCCACAGACCGTAGGCGTTACGACTTACGAGATTAGACGTATTAGCCCTATGCTTAAATTGATGTTGGATAATACTATGTTCTTATACACAAACAATACTACATGCATTAAAAATGTGTGTATGGGCTTACGTAGCCCGTAATCTAAACGCACGGGAGGGAATGTAATACGATATTAAAATCGATATGGAAATTGAAAGATATGAATCTGAGTCTCGGGCGGATAGCTTGGAAAGTGGCATATTCAGCCATTGATATATATCTTGTCATGTTTTAATGGCGTTTATAAGAAAATGTGGTTCCTTCATTACTATTTATGAGCTGTTTCCCGCTGTATTTAGTAGACCAATCACACATTACTTCAATGAAGTGTCTCATCCATTCAGGTTTAACACACTCATGGTTATAGCGTTATTTCATTAATAAAACATCGTGAATTCTTAGAATGCGAGATGATTTCCGAGAATCTAGAATAAGTTAGTACCAAAATACTATTCTTGGTATGTTTAATATAGAATGTTATGTGATTTGTTACTATTATGTGAATGATTGTAGTAATAGCGCAAATCCTCATATATTCCTATTGTTTTTGCCTATTTCAATATATTGCTTTTGCTTATATCTGAATAATTATTTAGATTACCTTTCCTCGCAAAAATAGTTTTAACTAATAGGGGCAAATGGTAAACTGATGGGGTTTCGATCAAATAGCTCAAGAAACCATAATATTCTCCGTGAAAATTGATGGAAACAGTAAGATCAACGAAATGCGTGTTAAAAATTAACCTATATTACGTAACAGAAGCCTAAAGAAGGCAGGCCATTTGTACGCTGAGAGTGTCGGTTCTAATTTAGTCACCCGAACCAATGAGGCCGGCTGAAATGATGCCGGATTAACATCTGGTACCTGCTACAGCCGGATAAAATAAGTATTACGTAAAACTTCTATTCCAATGCTCCCGAACACTCCAATATCACTCTTACCGGATTACTCGTATAGATTAGGTTATATTACCTGGAAAGAGAAGAAAATTCATTATAATTTCATCAGAATATATTATGTAAGCGAATTTGTACCGAAAAGTGATTTCTTTTCGACAATGTTCAAAGAAATACGTAAGATTTCATTAGATTTCGTTCTGTGATATGATAGTAAATGTGGAACAACATTATTTTGACACACGACATCGCAACACGTTTTAGAAATAACAAAAGAATCTCTGACATAAACGATTCATTGTGGAACTCATATTTGTATTCAATTTGTAAATGAATTTAAATTATAAAAAAATGGGACGTAAGCTCGCATGCCACACCGTTGCCAAAAACAAAACCCGCTCGGTCCAGTTCTGTCAAACGTGTCTCTAAAAGTAATGGCCGCTTATTTTTGGCGGGAATACACAAATATCATTGGCTTCGTTATGAAGAAATTATAGCCAGGGGTTAACCTCGACGACCGATCTTTTCATGCTGAGATTAATTTGATTTATAATGATAAAGTTATGAAAGAGCTTTTAGAAAATAGTTTATAGCATATTTTATATTTTACAATAATCGTTAGAGCAGTTAAAAGTTTTCCGTTTCACATTTTACAACAGTTTCGTCCGCTACATTAAAGCTAGTGAATACTAAAAGAAAATTCTTTGAGACCGTCTGCGAGAGGCGTCAGAGCTAAAGGTATGTAAAATAGTAACTAGGGGAGGTTGAACAAAAGATGAGTAACTTAAAACTTTCATGCACAGCGTTATGTAGATTGAAAACACTCTACTTCCAGCAAAGAGCCGGGAAAATGCGTAGACAGGACTTAGATATTATTCTTTCTTAAATACTTTTAGGGTTGTTACCACACTTATTATTTTATTTCGCATATATTTTCATACTTTGAAATATCATATTCTCTTGTTATATTTCAACCTGTCATAAATTATGATGAAATATTGAGATGCACGACACTGACATTATGCCTAAAACGGATCACGAAAATACAAATGCAAATCATTGTGTCGCCAAAATTCAAATTATTCATTTTTTATTAGCAACAACAATATTTTTGTAGTCTTTGAAGTGATGTTAAGTTTATTTTACATCCGGAATTATAATGAACGATGTTAAATATCTTTAGTGTTGTGGGCAATTGATTGACGTCATTAGCTACCTTGAAAACCTCCTTGCATTCATTTTACCGAATGTCTGCAATCTTGAAACACTTAAAGATTCTAATACATAAGGCAAGCCACATGTGCCACGGTGACCTATATTCCGGTTAACTTATCGTTGACGTAATAAGAGGTCAACTTGACATGTTAATTTTTCATTTCCTGTTTTGTAAGATCTGTTCAGATAATGTTGGGATTCTGTTGTGACGTTACTTGGTCTATGGTCTATGCTGGTCTTTTACATGATGTATAAGGGAGGTGAAATCACCGGGGGAGTAGCACATAAGGTTTACGAACGCACCCTAAGCACATAGGGTGCGTACAGAATGGCGGTTGCAATTAACGCAACGTACTTGAATGTTTGAAATTTAGAACCCGCTCGGGGGATGGAAGTACTTCAAAATAATGAGCATCAGTTATATAGACATAGGTACACGTGCCAACCCTGAGAAAACAACGGCTTACATTTTATTTTAAATTTTGAAAAACGAAGAGCTGTTTAAATAAGCGGAATGAAGATGGAAGATAAACATTTCAAGAATCCGGTCGAATAAAAATAAGACTTGGATTTTTTTAATAGTAATAGATGGTAACAAAACAAACATGCGCGCTGGACGATTTAATGAAAGTTACTGATTATTCAGTCCTCGTAGTAGAATTTTGGAGCACCATATAGATTGCCATTGACAAGCTAAAAAGCACATTATTCTCTTTTTAATAATTTATGTGGAATCCAATTAATCGATACCTAAGAGTTTTACAGGATACAGACGAGAGAGGATCCATTTTATTAATAGATATTCTTTGGAACATAAAAATAGCCTAAAAAATACGTGCTGTCAATTTCCATAGACGGATTTTCAACAGCACTCTACGTCGGCCTAAGTCCCTTAATTGAATCTCTACATACGTTCCGAAGCTCCGACAAAATAAAAGTAATATTCAGTTATTGGCTGTAGCTTCATTTTTCCATAGGTAGAGGGTTTGAAAATCGATGTTCTGATGTACATACTTAAAATGATCTGAATAACTATCGGTTGCTCTTTTTGCATTACCAAGACTTTAATAAATACATGAAAAGACAACAAATATGTCAATCTTCCTAAGAAAATTACATTTAAATTGCGCTACGGAAAGCAGTTTACAGGTGCTACGAAACAAAATATTGAGAACTAGTAACAAAAAACTAGGGACGAACATTAAGCTCGATCGATTTGATCAGTAACCTTTTTACTATAATACAATAGTCTTTCCCAAATACGTTAAATTTCTTAGAACCTATGTTATCAAATATCATCAATTCAATGTCATGTAACAATCAAAGACAAAAATAATCTACACAAAAGCTAATCAGTCATTTCGATCGCGAGGTGATTGTCTTATTGTACGAAACAAACTTATTTAATCTATTATCTAAGTTCATTGAACTGATACTGCGTGTACCAACACCGAATACCTAACAGGAAAATGTACCAAAGAATTTCTAGAAGATATGTACTTTTTATTGTCTTTTTATGGTATCAGAATCTGATGTTATTGACGACCAATGACCATTTTACTGCAGAGGTGTCGGAAACGCATTTTAGGTTTTTAAAAAGTGTATGGTCCTTGGTGCTCTAAGGCTTTCATTAAACTTTGTGTGAATGTCAATTATAAGAGCGGTATTTTACGACTTTTAACAGCGAAGCTTGCTTAGATACAACTTATAAGACAACCTACAAGACACTCTCCTTGCACCCAAAAATACATGTAAATACACTCAGATACGACCTTAGAAAACAACGCCTAATATCATAGTTACAATATAAAGTAGTAACCATCGTTTAAGATCAAATACATTGCTTCATTCCACAAACCATGTCCAAATAACATCTATAACCAATCAGCAGTGTATGCAAATTGTTAACGTGAATTTAGCGTATTGAGAACACGATTCGCATCGGTAGTTAACCTATTACAACTTACGATAGACGTAAACAAGTACGTAGAAAGGTAACTAACATGGATATTTGTTTACTAGCTTCTGAAGATTTTAGTACTTAAATTCAAGACGTTTTTAAAAGTCTATCTGTCGCTACTTTTTAGTTTAAAGTGGTAGAGACAGCATACGGCGACTTAAAACCGAGGGACGTTTCAGGATTCGGCCAAACGATTTTGTTAAGTACGAACTAAACTTATATAACACTAAGTGTATCTTTTTCATGAGTATCAAATTAGAAAAGTACAGACGTAAATAAAATGACGATCGAACTTAAGTTTCATAAATTCTATCAACGCGCAGAAACGTGTGCACTAAAGACACAATAAAGGCGCAAAACTAGTTTGACATTCTAAGTTATTTGTTATCTATTGCTATCCTTTTCTCTGGCTATATGTTAGTAAAAGATAGCGTTACTTTAATTTAGTGAACAACAGAATCAGTGACATTAATAATGTTTATAAGGAAAACCGTAGAACACAGATGTATAGGAATATAAATTCATTGAAGTTTT
Source organism: Autographa gamma (assembly GCA_905146925.1). Lineage (NCBI taxonomy): Eukaryota > Metazoa > Arthropoda > Insecta > Lepidoptera > Noctuidae > Autographa > Autographa gamma. The sequence continues at coordinate 9,754,016 of LR989866.1, read as the reverse complement.
CACGATAATAATGGAAACATAAACAGTGATTCATGAAGGGATTTCATTTGGACTAGTCATCAGTACCAGAAGAGAATTTGCTTATTTCTTAGCATGAAATATCTATCATTTAGCTTTGGCTAGCCACTAGAGTTACTATTAAAATGGATTATGATTTTTTCTACGTAAAGAACGAAATAACTGTTCCCAATTTTACAAAAAGCCTTAAAATTTAAATAAAATCAGAATGTTTTCATTTCTCATAAACCAGAAAAAAAGGCGCTTAAGGAACATTACATTAAAATCTTCTGACCCAAGTGGCTCGGTTCCAAAGTGTCCTTCCTATGGAGAAGAGCTGGCAAGAAACACCATCAATACCCAAAAAAGATACTCAGTAAACGATTGTTACAGAATAAGCACAAGTAAGTATAAAATATGTGTTTAAAATATAATTTCATGTTTTAATTGTGTGTTGCAATACTAAATAATGACAAAAATGTGTCTGCCACGAACTTTAGTATGTATACAGTTCTATTCCATACGAGGTTACAACCGCTTTTCAAGATATCACTTACCAAGTAAGCAAAACAGTTTTGTTGGTCGTTTGCATAAATACTTCACGATCACATTTCATGCGTTTCAAACACAAACATTCGATACTTTTGCGTTTTATTTCTTAGTTTAAAGTCTTGATTGTAAGCAAAAGCATGTGTTAAAGTGATCGCAGCTGATGACGATAACACGTGCTTTTTTGAACAAATAGTTGTCTCAATTTACAAGTCGTAATTATAAATCTTTTACTTTATAACCGTTGGAGCATAAACGGTTTTGTTGTTGTTTTTAAGTTAGTTAGTAAATTATTTATTGTGACTGTGTTAAGGAAATCAAACGATGTGCTCGAAGTATATACTTTGAGCTTTTTCCTTAGCTAAGTCAGTTATAGGTAACAGGTTGCTAAGTAACAGTAACAACATTTTCGCAGACACAGGTATTGCACGTGTCTATTTTAGAAGGTGCTTGTTATCAGTTCTATTTCGGGCGAATCGCGTTCGAGGCCGGCTTGTGCAAATTCAAGTCATCCAAACCATGTTTCGCATTTTAATTGATGTCTAACATATGTAGCCTTTTCATACCAGTTAGTTCTGTATCTTAGAGAATGTAAGGCCTAGTTTGACGCACATAAGTGTTAATTTACATTTTTAGCTGATTAGAGCATTTATTTATTTAAATTAGTCAGAAATATTCGGTCTGAGTGCAAATAATAAAGCAATTCCTAAATTGGACCACTTGCTTTATGAACCCGATCAATAGATTTTTTTTACTTGATCGGACTTAGTAGAGTTAAAAGCTTCATTAAAAAAGTCCGTAATTAAAAATTATTTGTTTTCGAGCTATCCTAAAATCAACTTTACCATATTAAAAACAACAAACAAAATACGTGCAGAATTCCCCACAAGCATAAAATGTTAAATGAGAATAAAATGTTAAAGCCTTTTTATACTTATCAAACGACTTGACAACGTGAAGTTATAAATAGCATGAAACAATGCAAGTTCGTTGCACCAGTTGAATTGGTCAAACGATATTAAACGAAATAGGGTATCACGTAAAAACTTAATGTGCATTTCAATTGCGATCCAAATATTATAGCTAAGTATGTAATGTGCATACAGATGACCTGTAAAGCTATATGGAGGTACAGCTTACATATGTGTATAAGTATCTATAATTATATGGTATTTATTTCTTTGACTTCCTCAGCCCTGGGGTCTTCCCCGGAGGGGCGTGGTAAGCATCTGCTGACTAATACCACCGGATTGCTTCTCTTTACCGCAGGCCATCGACACGCATCTACAATCTACTGCGTAATCGGGGTTCATCTAGCGGCCAATCTCGCTACCATGCTTGAGGCCGAACCACTGTGAAACTTTGGCATTGCTACTACAACGTCGAACAAAATCTATAAGAAGAGTCAGACTTAGTTAAACTTAAGAGAGAGCTTTTAAAATAAACGAATTACTTACAGTAGCATTTACGACCTGACTGAAATTTCAAAATGTATAAGAACGATTACTTCTTCCTAGATTATACCACTAATTAGACCACAGAGTAATCTAACTAGACTTTTATTAAGCTTAAAAGGTCCAACCAATGGAAATAAAAAAGAGCATTAATACTTATCATCCCACACAAACTGAGTCAACTTTACGGTGACTCAATGGCCCTCGACAGCTTGCAATCCTTCACTGTTTGCTCGCTGAATATGATATTACGAAAAAGTGCTCAGTACGAGCACTCAACTGTCATCGAGAACGAAGTTAACCAACAGAATTAACATAACTTGTGACTTGTAGACACTAAACGAGAGGTTATGTACGACAGCTAAAGAATATAGAGTATATGTCAAAAATGGTGGGTAATAAAGGGTTCCATTTTGAAAATTAGTTTTATGTTCATTCTTGATTCCAAGTCCTATCAGATAAGGTCAATTTACTTGATAAGAAACAAATACAAAATTTACTAAGGAAGCTTTTTGGGCTTGTTATCTAAGAAATACAGACTCTATTTTTGTATATTTACAAAAACAACAAGTAAATAGCAAAACACTTAGTGCCACCTGCTTGTTTATTGTTTTTCGTTGTATCTTTCAGGGCCTCGGGATTTACGATACAGGGATTTGGGGAGAACCGTTTTTACTCTCAATGTTAGCACCAGGATCACTAGAAAACTAAACATATGGGATGGTTTACTCTTGTACACCATAAAACATAAACATACCATCACGCCTGTGTCCCCGAAGGGTTAGGCAGAGGTGTAGCAATGTACACCAGTTCGCCGGTATGTTTGGGTCCCATTTAATAGCGGGCCTATTGCCAATAACCGGGCACAAATCCAAACTACGACCTGCTACTGAGAATTTCCTAGACTTGGTCGACTTTGGAATCGAACCCAAGACCCCTAGCGTAGCAGTCGCGCTTAGAACCAGAACATAACCACTTGGATAAAAACTACACATCATAAGTGATATATTAGGGTAGTATACGTTGCACTACAGCAGCTTGAAAAACTATTTTATAAGTTTAGATGAACGGAACTAGTGACCTTAATTAGGTCGACTGAGTGGGCTTTGTAGTCATCTAGTGCCCTATTAAGTCTGGTCTAGGTTACTAATATAGGTAATTAGATGTTAACATGACTATCGGTTTTTCTACTTAATATTATAGGTGAATCTTTATACAAACTAAGACGTATTTCGCTTTGGTCCGAATTTATCTTTGAGTCATTAAATAGTGCAAGAGTCAGGTACATATTAATATTATGCAAGTTCATTAACTGTTAGTCGGATAGGATTTCATAACAATACGTAACGTTCTCAGCAATTTGTAGAATTCTGTTTGCTAAGCTTAAATAGAACATCATTCAACAGACACAGATAATAAAACGTAATATTTATATTTGTTTTAATATTCCAGACGGCAGATAACACTTGCTCCCACCCTACACGAGTTAGCAAACCCATAAAAACTGCAAGGTCATACAAATGAAGTCATTTTTAATTATTTTATTTTGTTCGTCACGTTGCATCGGTGCACTGAACTCCCACTTTACTCCTTTATTGTACTTTATTATGCACTAAATGACCTCACTAATTAGTACAATGATGAATTTTATTTATTAATTATACAGAATAACCCTTTTTAGGTTTACGATGCCTGACTAAATGGCTGAAGTTATTTAGTCAGTCATTTGTTTCCGTATCAATTGCTCATGCCTCGTTGGCTTTGGACAAATGTGGTAGTTATAAGGCTTAATTTATGGCCAGTTATACCCACGTCTTACTATCGCCTCCTAAAAGAAAACATTCTTTAGTTTAAGAAACTTAATGAATTACAAATGGTGAATCAATTTTATCTCCACCTAATTAGTAAGAGTATACGGAAAATCTGTAACCGCATTACCAATATGTCAATACTGAGTATTTACTATTTATAGATTTTCGTGGGCGAATTGCGGAGTACCTATGTAATGTATGGTGCCGAATAGTGATCGTATGACCTTTCTATTAATTAATTACACCTACGTACTAAAGCTAATTTAGCTAATACATACACATGGAAAGTATTGCTTGCGAGAGATGGATGGATGTGAAAGATTGGAAGCCGCAATACATACATCTGGCTTGGGAAATGGCAACATGTTTTTTAATTTAATTTATTTTTTTCATAATTTACGAAAGTTAAAGTGTTCCAATAATCGCAAGATTTTTCTCAAGTAATTTCGTTGATCATATTGTTGCATGACAATCTGAAGATTGCAGGTTCAATCATTTGGTGGGCTATAATGCTTTAATGGCCAATTGGTCTGTACACAATGGGCACGCACTTGGAACTCAATTGGTGCATCACTAACTACTTCGCTGGACATCTTTCTTGTGACGAATGGGATCAACATTGAACTGTATCCGACGTGGGATGTAAGCACAATAACTACCTGTTGGATGGCTATTGAATGTTGTTCTAATTTAAACTCTATTAGAATGCTTTTAAGATTTAATTTCGGTATTAAAATTTTGTTATTATTACATAGGATACAGGAAACCATCTTCGTGGTGGACGTTTGAAAATGTCTAGAATACATGGCAAGGCCTCTTTTTTTTGCAATGCAAATGATAGCAATTAAAAATGTATTTTTGAAATACAACATCAAGGCTACAGAAAAGATTTTAAATAATGATACCAGTCTATTTCCTAGTACAGTCAACGCTTCTTCTTTTACAGAAGTTAATTATGAAAATAAATAAAATACATATTTATTTAAAATTCTCATTCATTAAATAAAAACTATGAATATATCCTGTACAGATCCATCACAGTTTACGTAAACTTTAATAGGAGTAAAAAGGTTTTGTCGGAGTCCCTCCCTAAGGTCATCGCCCTCTTAACAGCTGACGGGAAAGAGGTACGCCCCACGGACGATGAACTCACAGCTTTATTATCTACAATTTATACAAGATACTTCAAAATATAAACCCTTTTACCTAAATAATATAACACTAACGAAGGGAATTTATATTTAGGCCTAATTAGTTTTAAACAACCTTAATAAAAGGCTAGGTTCCAAAATGTTCCCGCGTTCAAGTATTTGTAAAGTGGTCGATTTTGTACGGCACGTGTAACGGTGATCAAATCAAGGAGAGCGCCATATTTGGGTAATATAATTATGGCAGGAATTTCCTGCCTGATAGCTTCAGAATACATACATATTGATTTAAAAAGAAATGGCATTCTTATCCAGTTTTTGATGACTGCATTTCTTGTACGAAAAAATGTTTATTGGAGCTGGTTTTTTTCAGTCTTGTCTTTAAGATCAAATGCAAGGTTACCCAAACATCTTTTAAAATGCAGGCAACAATAGAAGTAAAAAAGGTCGAAGTAATTATAGTAAGGGGACGGGCGTTTGGCAGCAAACTGATAAACGTTTCAGGACGCTCGTTAGTCATAGCTTATACAGCGTGATAACATTATGAATCAGGAGCACCCGCTAATGCCGGCTGGGGACACATTTCATTCAACAACTAGTGGGAGTGCGCATGCGCGAAACTTTCGCACAGATAACAATAGCCGCCTGTCTCCAGCAAGATACCGAGAACGTTACTCGATCTCAATATACCACACCACCAATCAACAACAAAAATTCTGATCAAATCGACTTTTCCATATATCGTTTGTTTATTATGTAGATGAGAGTATACCGACGCACGTATGTGTGTATTTAACGACCTACATTCTGCGCATGGCTAAAAGAACTACAATTCAAGGTCATTACCCCTGCCACAACAACAAACGTCTCAGCCACATTATTACATTACAAAGCGAATTTGAAAACATTTAAATAAATAAGAGAAGAAACCTTTCTTGCACAAACAACTTTGTTCCAATACCGGTTGGTGTGTTCACGTCTCGCTCGCGCCGGTGATGACTAATTGGTGCGAGCGAGACGAAGCGACAAGGTCACTGGTCAGCCGTTCTCCGTCAGACAGCGGGACGCGCGGGGCGGGGGCGTGCGCGGGCGCAGACGGCGCAACGACATGGCGGTGGCTCGCGGTAGACGTGACGTCACTCACACCAGGTCACGAACGAACTTGCACGGAACCCCTCATGCGTAGGAAAACTGGATGCATTCACGACACGATAAAAAGTGTAATATGTAAGTATGAAGCGTAAACGTCGCCGCGCGCCGCCACTGCGGAACACGGCAGTCGGGAAGTCTCGTGTTAGCATGCTTTAGTAGTTTGGCAGCGCGGCGCGGGCGCAACCTAGCCGCGATCGTGAACTTATACTAATGTAATGAGACATCATTATAGTACACATTCATTACTTGAACAACTCAAACACCTCGAACTAAATGCAAGGACTTGTCTTGATGGTAAATTGATATGATTAACCCTTCCTAGATTTCGTTGACTAAGCAACATCCATTAGAGAATCATGTTCGTCTCTCGTTACATTGCCACGTCATCATATTACATAGGCGAATACATATTACGTATGTATTTGCATGCCAAATCTAATAATATTAAGTATTATACTCCCTAAATTATATCGATTTATAAACAGTGATGACACGGAACGATACGTTGTGCTACTCTACTTTCATATATATTTTTTTCATAATTCGAAAGATTGACAGCATACTATTTAAACAATGCCTATCATTCAATAAAGTTTCAGGGTACATCGTAAATGTTGATCCACACATAGATTTGTTAAAATGAAGAAATTCCTAAATGTTGTTAATTAATTATCAAAAATCATAGTACAAAATTGCAAAAAGATAGCGCGCAAAATAAGGGTACATTGCCTGGTTTACAGGCATGCAGGTGGACCGATTTAAATAAAATCACCAGTTCTAGCATTGGAATAGTGAAACTCGGCTGGAGTGTTGCAAGCGCACAATATTGGTCATTTTACACTGCCCACTTGTTTTCCGTTAGTTTATTTACGTATGCGAGTGGGGAGCTGTTTGTCACAGCGCCAAATTTTATAATTAGGCAGTTGTCAAACTACACTTGCCTTCAACGCATTTGAATTACGCAACACATGGTTATTGGATTTAAATACTGATTAATTTCAGAGTCAATCATCGCTTTAGCTTTCAAACAAATGGAGCTTTGTCGGGTGGTGGTATTGTAAACACATTTTATGTGTTCTCTGAAGATATTAACACGAGAGATTCTTGGATACACAGTTCCACGCTTTACATGTGGCTAATCTGTTAACCGTTAACTGTCACGTTGTAAAAGACAATTACAGTGTTTAGTTATAAGTAAGTGCTTGTTTCTTAGTTAAACCATTGTTGTTTTAGCTCGCTCTAAGCGACACGAGAATTACCTATCAGAATTATGATGGTGTCAAGATAATCGCTAACTACAGTAGATGACTCATTTCGTTTGGAGAATGGGTCAATTGAAACAATTGCAATTGGACAAGAGCATATCTTTAGTGAAAAAAAGGTGTTGAAGGTAAATTAAAACACGAGCATAATGATCTTGTAGTCGTGTTAACAGAGGCTCGTCAACAACGGTGCGAGTGAAACATGTGATAAAAGCCGTGCCCCAGTCTAGTTGACCCAAATAGACCTCATCTAGCAGGCTCCGACGCCACTCATTTTCTTAGAGTCTACAAACCACGGGAGATCATCGCGGAACACCTTTCTTTTCGGCCTTAAAATTTCTATTTAAGGGGATGTGTTTTGAACTTTCATATTTTAGCTGATGATGTTATTGATTTCTAGACTACGTCACAATTGCGTTCATTTAAGGGCCAGCCAACTTAGTAGTCAGAGAGTTTTGAAGTTACTTATTTACATTACATTAATTAACAAAAATATTGAAAATGCGAATTCCATGATACAAAATGGCCTGCCCACACAAAAGTAGTTTGCGTTTTTTAGGGTAGTAAGTAATATTGTCTACCTAACCGAAATTTACTCAGCCAAGGATAGATAAATTCCAGTAGCTGGGTTAAGAAGAATATTATATTGTTACAATACGTATCAGTACCTACACAGCATCCCCTTAAATTCCAATTTCGTTCGCATTTCGCATTCTCTTTTCCTTCCAGGCCGTCATTTAATGTCGTCCGCCTAGTGTCTCGGACACTTGTTTTTATGAAGTCGCCATTTTTGCGCTCGTCTCATATTTTTTGCGTCTCTTGTTCTTACCGTTTCACAGCAATTTTGTTGCGATTGCCATGAATATTTAAGAGGGACTGCAGCTAATTCACAATTTAGATGGAAAAAAGAAATAGAATCCATTACTCTCGGTGTAATGTAAGTTTTCCTCGTCGACGACGATAGCAGGCAGTGTACGTCACAGCTTATTAACCTTTAGTTTGGGATCGGTGTGTACTGTGTAGGCCTGTAGGGTGTCTATTCGCTCGTCACTTGTCCTGCGCCCTCCCAGCCCACTCCCATTTACAGAAACCGGGCCAGTGGGGGAGGAGGGGGCGACCCGGGAATAATAATTTTAGCTCGACGCGGTGGCATGGAAATGAAAAATGTCATACTGCTCCCGACACACGGCGTGTATAACGCTTTCACCTGCGATAGGATGGGCCGATACGGTTTGTGAAACTACCATAAAATAGCCCCATGATGTATTAGACACGTTTTTCGATGAATTACGCCGCTATATCCCCGCCACGCTTTGTGAGAATTACGTATGTTTATTTATCGTGTGTTTCTGAGCGGCTCTTTGTATGAATTGTATGGATGCCGCGCTATTGATGTATTGGTTCGCTCTATACGTAGATGCCTATTGATGTGGAGATGGTTTCCTCCTCCCTACATGATTTTCCCGGAAAACAAATTAGACGAGCATCGTATACACTATTGGTAACTATAAAATCGACATGGTAATATCCCATGACAAAAGCATAGACTTAGCTTAAACAAAATATGACGAGCTCATCTATTTCATTGACTCGTTGAAAATAAATGTTCAAATAGTAATGAGCTATATCTTAAAGGCTATAGACCGTCTCCGCGAGCTCACGCCTCCATTATCCGAGGCTTTCGTCATCGGTTTTTGTTCCAACACAAAGATATCTGTCTGCGCAGAGATCTGAGCAGCTCATTACACTAAAGTCGTCAGTATTTCGCAATAGCATTGTCAGACTTATAAGGAATCGCTTAGGCTTTCAACGATATTATATAGAGCTTCGGCTTTTTTTGTTAGATGTATATATACGTAGATATATCTATAATCTTCAAACTTGTCTAAGATGTTATTTAAAGAGTTCTAGAACAGATAATATCCTGTTATAATATTACAAGTGTTCGATGGATCAAGTGGTCAGAATCCAAAATTTATGTTTTCTAATCACTTTAAGATTAGTCTTTGTAATAAAATGCATTTATAATGCATTTACAGTTTAAAGGCATAACTTACTAAATTATGAGACATGAAAAGGATGTTTTTGTGAATACCGAGATGTAACTAGTGGCCTGTAACGACACCCACATAAATAGTAGGCGGGTGATCGTCTTGTGTTCGCAAACAGCGAAAAAGCACTCTATGTACTAAAAAGTAAATAAAAACCTACATCCTTTTGTCTCAGTCTGAAAGCCCCCGTTGGGCGGCAATACGAACTGAAAAGGTTATTTTTAACTTTGATTCAGTGAATGAACACGATTTTCCCATTAAAAATGTTATTTTTCACGTGTACCCGTGCAAAGCTTTTTCAATGTAGAGCTAAAGTAATACCGACGTGAAACTAAATTTTATGAAATGTAGGGGAAAGTGCTATTCAAACAAAGGGCTATTTAATGATAGATAAAAATAATAACCTATATGATTAGTCAGTCACAGTCTGATTATCTCTTATTTACTTTATCGTAGCAGCACAAGATTTAACATAGGAAGGTACTGTACATATGTGCACAAAGATTCCGCGTATCGATTGAATCCCACTCATGTTGTTTGTCGAGCAACTTGTGTGGAACTTATGCTTGATATATCACCGGAATGTAGCTCCAATTTCCTCCTAATTTCGCTACGGATCCGAACACATTCGTATCAATTCAGGCGGACAAATTACTATAGTCAATTGTTCCAATGAAAGAGGTAGCCAATGCATAAAAGCTAAATTCTAACTAAAGATAATCAAGGCAACTTTTAGCGTATAATTAACTAAGACTTGTCTGTTAGAAGTCACAATTCTCGACACTGCACAGTGCACACTTAGGTATTGTATAATACTCTACTTCACGTCGTAAATCAAATCTATGCGCTCAAAAGTAAATGTGTACATAATCTTAATCTAAGACATTTTATAAACGTGTAGTAATTTTGGGTTTTTCCAGATACACTCCGATTGTAAGATATAATTGCATATTTTTATCTAACCATGGACAGAAGATATGCACGGACATTAAACTTAGTTACTTACCGACGATTTAATTAACATTTGTGTCCAATTACTACTGTTCGTATGATATTAATTAATCATTCCTTAGCTACACGAATATAGTTAAACAAATAAATTAGTGTGATGTATAAAAGCGAGATTTTAACAAATAACATTTCACGCGGGCGACGGCGGACATGTAAAATTTACGATGTCTTAAACCTCATTATAATGTGCTCTAGATAAGCATTAATACACTTGCGTGCAAAAAAATCGACCCACCCTCTAAGTTTCGATTCAAAACATAATATATAAAAATTAAGAAAAGACAAACAAGATACAATAATTTAATTAGAAGGTATGTTTCATAAACTTTATTTTGACATACCCTACACTTCAATAAACGGGATGTTGTTGATGATATTGACTCCATTACTCTGACACCCTCATTTCTCATTTTTAAGAACGCAATCTCAGTGACATTGCTTTCTGCTAAAAGTTGATCAATTTATTGTTTATTCAATAATTGGTTATTTTTACTGATTCAGTAGTCATTTAACTTGAGTTAAATTGGTTTTCCTCTCTGTGATAATGGATACTACTCCGTCTGAGTGTGCTCAAGTTGTAGCATTGATCAAGGCTGGATTGATCTAGCGCGTCGTGGCCCGCCGTCTTGACCTAAGTCGATCAGCAGTAAGACGAGTGTACAGAAGGTTCTTAGAGACTGGGGGCTTCAATAGACGATCAATTTCGGGAAGAAATCGGGCTACTTCAAAAAGAGATGATCGATTTATGGTGTCTACAAGTTTAAGGAATCGGCATTTAACTGGTGTTCAGGTGCAACAGCAACTTCATAATGTTCGCGGTGTAGCTGTAAGTGAACGGACTGTACGACGGAAGACTTTCAGAAAGCGGATTGCATCCTCACAAACCCGTTAATGGTCCAAAATTAACCCCCGCGCATCGCCAAGCGCGGCTTTGATTTGCTCGTGCTCACGTTGATTGGACACTCGAACAATGGAAGGTCGTACTGTTCTCGGACGAGTGTAAAATCAGTCTTCATGGAAATGATGGGCGTAGGAAAGTTTACCGAAGAGAAGGAGAACGATTTGCACAAGCTTGTATTGCAGAAAGAGTGGCTTTAGGAGGAGGTTCGTGGACCGTTGGGGCGGAATTTCTTTGGAAGGAAAAACTGATTTTCAGTTCATATCCGGACCTCGTATAGGCAATCTGACTGCACATTGATACATCCAAGAGGTACTCCAACAACATGTCATGCCATAGGCTGAAATTTTAGGAGAGGGTCTCACGCTAATGCAGAACAACGCCAGACCACATACAGCAACGATAGTAATCCAGTACCTACGTGAGGTGCAAATTCCTGTTATGGAGTGGCCAGCGAGGAGCTCTGACGTTAATCTTATTGAACATCTATGGGATGAGCTGAAGAGAAGGGTCAGGGCCAGAAATCAGCCCCCAGAAACCCTCCAGGAACTAAAGGTGGCTATTCAAGAGGAGTGGGATGGTATACCCCAAGAATTCATTAAAACATTAATAAGGTCAATGGAAACAGGATGGAAGCAGCAATAAGAGTACGTGGCGGGAATACAAGCTACTAAATAAAGTTTTCTTTCGTAATTTAATGCGATTTTTTAATTTTACTTCCAAATTACTCAGTAAAAAATATTTGCTACTCTAACTGTTTTTGTTTTACAGTCTGTAAAATCAAATAACGAAAACCTTTAACACTAATAACCGGTCTATTGTAATCTTGGAATGATACTTAATGATCAACCTGAAAATAATTCATTGATTACTTTTAGATTTTAATTTATCGTGTACTAAACGAAAGCGTATGGGGTGGGTCGATTTTATTGCACGCAAGTGTATTATAATTTGCGTTTCGGAATAGAGCAATTTACTTGACGACCAGTTATTACGATACTGTGATAATCGAACACTTGAAAGACTGGATATCACACTTATATAACAATTTAAAAACTAATTTTAATTCTAGATAAAATTATTTTATACGAGACTGACCAACAATAAAATCGTAAAACTAAAGATAATAGAACCAACTAAAAGCTAAAATTCAAGGCATCGTTAACTTTTTTTAAGTAACTACACGTGCATAATCGAATTCAGTGCTCATGTAATCGGTATCGGTTAGCGGAAATCGTTTATATTTGGAATTCTAAATTTAAACCAAGCTGGATCTATAAATAATTTTTATTGTATTCTTTAGCTTTATTACTGTCGGTTAAAAAGTATTAAAGAAGTTTATTTCGAGTATGCCATTAAATTAGCCATTTTAAAATAAAATAACGAATAATTGCTTAATTTAAATGGCGTGCCGAGACTCTAATGTAATTTCGCATTTAATGTAAGGCCATTTTGTTTCTTTGTTACTAAATTGAGTCATTTTATGTTGTAACGAGATTATTTGTCAGGTCAGATACACACACGTTTTAAAAACGGGCGTGGCCATGTTTGATAATAAAATTATAAATATAAGAATCTTGTGTATCATAATATTAGTATTGAAATGAGATCATGTTATTGTTTTTAGACTATCCGTACCACGTTTGTTTGGTGTTATCAGAGTGATTTCCTGTCTTTCCTCTCGTCATTGCCTCTTGTTCCCCGTTTGACGCACCCTGCGGAAAATCATAACTAGATTTTGCCCTACAGTCCGCCTAGCAACACCCTAAGCGGAGGTCCGAACCCCACCGACTGTTGCTTAGTTTTTAATTCCCCTCTGGGAGAATTTAATTAGGTCCGGCTTAGAAAGTGTTACTAGGCACAGAGTTTTGAGTTTTCGGTTGATCATTATCACTATAGTTACCAATCTAGCTTACAAGGCAACGAGATAAATAATTAGCCAAAATATTGGCTGAAAATTGAAACACAAAACTAGCTACAAGAAACATTCGATTTTTAAATATCAGACGCAACGGTAGCGTTCATACCTCATTATTTCTACAATAATAACTTAAAATCCAACGCATAGAAAATTACCATAAATACGTAGTTGATGTTAATATTATTGTACATAATACAGTGATAATTATGATTTTAATTAAGTATAATGCGTGCTGGTCTTGTATCAGTCGGTCTCATATCGCTGACAAAACTCTTTACAAAGGCGGATGCTTTGTAAAGCCACCGGCCCATGTCGCGGTGTATTTATTATATTCGCTTTTTCTATTATATTATTTATTTTTTCGAGTAAAGTCACGGCGTGTTACTAATGGTATTCATTTAGATATCACTGTGCAGTTATGTTAATTAGCGTTTCTGTCAAAATAAATACCTTGAAATGTTGTAGTTTATTCGTCTGTAAGTTAGTTTGTATGATAATAATTCTAATGGAGTCTTAAAATGCTGTATTAAATAATGAGCAATTAAAATATATTTTAGTACGGTCGGTAAAAATGTAATAAATTTTGTGTGTGCTTTAAAATAAAGTGGCTTAATTTTGTATTAATTATTATGAATTAGGTACTTATCAATGAACTTATGATAATTAAAAAAAAAAGTAAATTTCCTTAGCCATGCGTTTGAACATAGGTTACAGATCAATATTTGATAATTATTCAAGCAAAATAAGATTATTGTAATATGACTTAAAATTCAACAATGCATAACTAAAGTAATAAAACAAGGCGATTTTATTTTACTTTTTAAAAATACCTTGACACATCTTTACAACACCGGTTGACATTTTATTTTCTAAACATACAAAAGTCAAACCTGTAAAACAGGTTATCAAGTTGATAAATAATTCGCACAGTAAAATAAACTGTTCTTTATTGCCTTGAAACCTGAACTGAAAAGCCAACTACGTCACACAAATAAGGATAATATCAAACAACGATTTTATTAGTTTTTTATTCGCCAGCTTTGTTGTCAACTTCACATTTCCAATGTCAATAAAAAAACTTGTTCTATTTTTGACTTTGCTTTCGCGCCAATAGTTAGTAAAGCCGAAAATGAGGCTAGTGTTTATAAGTGCTATGCCACGTGCTATACAAATGACTGTACGGACCCGAAGTGCAATGAACTGCAAACAGCTAGGTCGCGCCTTTTTACTAAAAGGATGTCAATTTATTTTGACCAATTTGACAGATCGATTTTTTTACCGACATTCACGCTAAGATAAATTAGAAATATCAATAAAGTCTCAAACAACATGTTTTTATTTTAAAACATAAAAATGTCGCCTATCTTGTAACTGAAAACATCTGTTGAGTTATTATAGAAGTATTTTACTACTATAAATATGTAGTTATGTATGTTTCATTGGTCAATTTGGCACCCAGTTGCTCGAGGCAATAACTGAAACGAGTCAGTTTTAAAATTTGCACACTACGGCTGTAGTCTGCTAGAGTTTGATAAAGTATTCAGAACTTATCTTTTGTACCTCGTTTCTACTTAGAAAGAATGGAGCGCTATTTTATCTATGTATACTTCCTCTTCCTTTGTTTTTGGTGGTTACTAACACGAACGGTACGAGAATCTTGGATTGCGTGCAATAGCAATGTACTTTGTGTTAGCTAGTCTTAATTAAAAGTATTCCCCAGATACGTGCAATCAAAGTAGAAGGGGTGGTCTAACGTTGCACGAGCCGCGTGGCAGGCTTAACCCGAGTTTACCTTGGGAACTTTGTTTACCGTGCTCTACAGTAACGTGTAGTCTGTAGAGGTAGCTCAAAACAGCGCTAAATCAACAGCTAAAGTATTTTGAACAATTCACGAAGCGAAAGACAGGAGTTTTCCCGCCTGTTTAATTTACCCTCTGACCCAGAATACAGGAACTCGTAGTTGTAGAGCCAACTTGCAGAATTTATATGTTTCGAAATGGCACGCCGTGCCGCCGGTAATAATGTTAAAGATATTTTTTCTGAACACTTTTTGCAGCGAATAAAAAACTGAAGTCACTCCGGTCTGCTTGTCGCTCTCGCACGTCTATAAACAAGCATATCTACAAATCCACACGGCGGCTGGCTGTTGCTAGGCGAGCTAACCGGCAAAATCACGGAGACTTCTATTTTAAAGCTCCCGGCATTACTCCGTCTAGCCTTTCTATTCAGCCGTGATATGTACATAGCGGGTAAACCGACCAAGTTAGATAGATTAACGTGTACGTAACATAGTGTGCAGCGGGCCCGTACTCAAACCGGTTGGGTTGTGCAGAGTAAATGTACCGCGCTCATATGTATCGCATACAATTTGCATGCTTTCAAGTGTAGGGTTGGCATACTAAATAGATACTATTTTTAACTTTAGATATTTGCGGTTTTGACCTCAACCGTGTAGTTACTTCGCATATTATTGATTAGATATTGTGTCATTGAGTTAGGAAGACATGTAGGAAAATGATAATAATGACGCACGTGATATGTATTATGTATGTTAAAGCCACAAAATCAACAATAATATATTTAATGGACCACATTTTAACCACAATTCGACCGCAAATATGTGACTGAGTTATCAATAACCGTTATCAAACGTGAGTTACAAAAATAATTGACTGTAATTAGGCATGTAAATATACTACATATATGAATAATGTATATTATTCCATATAATAATAATTTTGTTATAATATACAGTGTCGTGCTGTCCGTACACTTCGTCCCCCGCGGTGCTGACAGTGCCCTTAGCCGAGGGCCGCACATACCCCACACAGCAATATCACGAGCACTACCTACTCATTACCAGCGCCGATAATAATTGGAGACTGGCGAACCATTTGCTACAGGATCTTGTAATCTGTTAAGATTAGCGGCCTTTTAAGACTTTGTATAGTTTAGAGTTACAAAACCAAAAGAGTTACGAGATTTGAAAATAACGATCGTCCATTTATTGCTGTTGTAATGTGAGCAGTCAATCAGCTAACAGCTAGTTCCTAGTTGACAAAAATATCTATGGCTAGGCTTGCGCTCTTTGATCAAGTGAAAATTCTTTGAGATTTGTTTTTTTTTTTTCGCTATTAGTCCGATTAACATGGACGTGAAAGCTTGAGGCATAACTGATCTACATTTTGTTGTTGTCCAAGTGAACCACGAGGTAGATACTCACGAGAATGAATGCCCTACAGATAATGCCTGGTGTTGTGTATGTTACATTCATAACGAAACTATTGTCACCCAAGACAATGCGTAGGTAAGGTTCGTTTGACGCACTGGAGAAGCCAACTACGACAGAAACGATGCAAATATATCATGTAGTAAGAAAAGATTGCTGGAGTAAAATGTTCAGAAATAATAACTCGTAAGATTTCAGCCCCTGCAGTTTGTTTGAATACATAACAACTTCTATAATACTTCTAATATGGGAGTTTCGATTGAAATCACAGCAATACGGCATCGCGTGTTGACGCCAGATGGCAAACGCCTCGGGAATAAAACTCAGTAGGCTCCACCCGCCCAAGGTTCCTCAAGCTTAATAAGGATCAATTTACAATTTATACGCAAGAAGTTTAGGGCTTGAAGGCTTCGAATTGAGTTGAGCACAGTTTACTACCCTTCCCGGAGTGGCGAACCCGTCAATCCCAGGGAGGTGGGAGGGCCAGGTCGATTACTTACACGCGCGCGTTTTAGGGTCTCCGGGAAAACTCCGAGTGTGCGCTAATCCGACGGACAAAGACCCCTAACAATTGCGAAGGGAATTCGAAGATTAGACGACAATGTTGTTCAACGAAGAAACTTTTTTTATAAACCTCCCCGAAAGTTAAGTGCACGAGTAAACACAATTAGACGTGAACTGGAAACTACGTCCGCACGCTCACTTCGGGAAGTCTAAATAATTCCCTTATTACTCCTGTAGAGCAATTAATTCTTGAGAAGTCTTCGGTTGTTGGCCCTTTATTTATGGCGACCTTTGCTACGGTTAAGCTCCTGGAACTTTATATATTTTATTTAAATTGTTCACTGTTCTACTTATTTCCTAAATGAGCCTTGTTCATGCAAAGGTTGTTGGGTAGAGATCACTTTGAGTAATGTGTATTCGTTGTTCAAAGGCTTTTACTTAATTATTTCTGGTTCTTCGAACCGGATTTTATTAACTTATTGAGATTCCTTATTCCATTTCCATTCCTTGGTCTGGTTTTATATAGAAATATGTTCATGCTCATTGCCCATTTTTTTAAGTAAACTACAAAAGCAAAAAATGTTCTTCTTGCGAAGCTAACGAAGCTACTCGTTTAATAGTATCTACGAAGGCCCGTTCATCTAAGTTGGTAATTACAGAATGCAGAACGTGAAGCATTGACCAAGTACTCGTGGAAGGTGAGGCGAGCAGCGCGACGCCTGCGATTGGCGCTCGCGGCAGGCGCGGCTCCGCTCACTTTGCATGACATTCACAGTACTATGTTGCTAACACAAGCCAAGACAAAGATACAAACAGAAGATCCACTATCTATTATAGTTGACCCAATTCTTTAACACACTAAATATGTACCTTTAAATTATTTTGATTGAGAATTTGATATCTCTTTCGGTATTTACTATTCATCTAAGGAAGACCTGCAATTACAGTTTATATTCAACAAGTTTTAAAGGACGGAAACGGAAAACTAGTGGTTAGTTTGCTCCAAATGTTAAACCCCATTCACTAATCTGTAGCGAAACAGAAGTGAACTCTTAAGTGGTACTTTTGCCGTATCCTACGTTGCATCCAAGAAATGCAGCATGTACGAATCTAGTCAGTGAGCACCGTTTACCGAGAATCTGGTTCCAAACGCAACTATACGTAAGTCTACTTTAGATATATACGCTTTTCACTTGTTTTTCAAATCTTTGCTCTTTATCAAACGACTTTCGATCGTAGCTCATTGATTTGAGATTTGCGAAGCGCTGATAGGCTTTTCGTAGCTCATGTCTTTCTGAATTTGAAGAAACGTTTCTGATACGGACAGGGTAATCAAACTAACACGATATAGTAGATCAACGTTCGTTTAATATGACTAGGAACACTTTAAACGTTATCAGCTGCGTTATAAATAACATCAGCAAGTGGTGTCCAAGACTTTTCTAAAACGGAACGCAATCGTCCATGTTTCTTGGAAGTGAGCACTGAGCAGTCAATTACCCATGTGTACGTGTCGGAGTTGTCCGGCGATGTATAATAACTGTGCAGCGTTGAGGCTCAATAAATAAATAACACTCAACGGAATAAGAAAGCAGAGTTTTACTCTAATTAGCTTAAATTCTTTTAATCATAATTATTGCACTGCATTTTCCGGAACGCGGAGTGCGGACGCAATCACTTAAACGTAATATGTACTCATTTTGTACAGACTGCGTATTTTTGCAGAATATTTAGGGAACTTTAGACGA
Organism: Autographa gamma; assembly: GCA_905146925.1. Lineage (NCBI taxonomy): Eukaryota > Metazoa > Arthropoda > Insecta > Lepidoptera > Noctuidae > Autographa > Autographa gamma. The sequence goes on along the minus strand of LR989866.1, from coordinate 9,735,281 downwards.
TTAATTATCCAGACTTCTACTGTTCAAAAAGTTCTTTATAATTAGTGAAATTGGTTGTGAAAACGTCTAAGGTTATTTATGAAACGATCTTTCAGTACGTTTACTTATTCGATCTTGGATCTATGTACCATATTATGTAATGTATATCAGTACTAATTTATATTATTTTTGTTTCCGGCCTGAAATGAATAACGACTATCATTAATTAGTTTAATCTGTGTCACATTTTAATGGAATAAAATTGAACCTTTTGTGAATTCGTTTCGGGTACGAGTAGGGGCGCAACCACAATTTGACTAAATTATTACGAATGCTAAGGTGAAGCGGTTTCGCGGTGATTTTGAGCCACACCCGGCTGCTACCACGAAAGGTATGTGGAAATGTGTTTTTAAAGGAATTACTATTGTGATGGATAACAGTGCGGCAGTACGCTTAATTGTTGAATTTTTTTGAGTAGTTTACTAGATTAGCCGTCGAAGTATCAAAGCTGTCTTTTCACATAGATACAACGATTAATCGATCCATTGATAACTCTGTCGCGTACTTCATATAAATGATTTTTTTTAATAAATATAAAAAAAATCTTACTTCACCTGTACCTAAGTGAGTGAGTAAGTGATGAAATGTTTCCTTACTAAGGGCCAATTAGCGGTTAACAGAAGTCATTTTAGTCTCTTTAGTACAGCTACAGTTGCACAAAATATTGGGGATAAATGACACGAGAACTGACTGATTCCTAACCAGACAGAAGGGAGTGTCATTCAGAATTACAGACGCATGCTACATACAACTACGTCTAGCAATGTTCTAGAAACAGACGCAAATAGGTGGTTACTGTTTGGAAGTTCTGACGTAAGTAGGCGATATATTTTTTGGAACTCTAAACGCTAAAAGCTATAAGCTCGTAAAAACTATTATTAGCAAACTATCCCACTGTTGGTGATGACTCCTCGAACAGATATTAAACGTGGGTCATCCTTATTGCTCATTGTAGGTTAACGATTACAGAATATCTAATACACAAATAACAATTACTAAAGTTACAACAACGGGATGTCAGTCAATATATCCTTCCGACATTAGTCACAGATGAACTGCAAGTGGCGCCATGGGGCAGTATACTGGGTAATATTACTTGGAAGATAATGCTCATGCATCGCTCCGGTCTGCGCATGACACGCTCGCGTAATTACACACTGCGCGTGAGTGGCATGCACTCGGCGTGTAAAACGAGACGCCCATTGTTCCACGAGTCTTTATAATGTCGGTCCTGGGGGAGCATCGGTCCTAGGGGACCCGGTCCTTACGTACGCACCCTTTAGCAACCGATCACCGGTCACCGACGGATTGATTACCGACATGTACAAATTATCTAACTTGGTTTTATTATAAGATAACGTCAAATGAAACTGGATTTATTACCTAAATAAACTTCTAATTAAACTTTGCGCTTGAGTGGCCAGTCCGGATAACGTTTAGTATGTAGATATGTTGTAGGAAACGAGGTTTCGGTATCTTTTATTATTTGATAATTAATTCACATTTATTTTATAAAGGAAAAATATGACAACCATTACATAATTATTATAACACAAAAAAGTTTCCAGCGTAAAATAATATATTATAGAACCGGACTAGAGAAAAATTCTAAAAAAACCTCATTAGTTGGTTTTGTCTACATCATAAACTAAGTTTCCTTGGCCAAAACTTAGGAAAACAGGTATAATGAGTATGTTGTACCAGTATTTAGTGTAATGGCACGCCGCCATGTACGCCCTTCGTGTGGGTTGCAGTTAAGACCACTTAAGATAACAGTTAACTCGTTTGTGCACCGATGATGGGAGCGATCGAATCGTAATTTGCTACCGTAATATCAACGCTGTATCGATTTTGGATCGAGTCAATTATAAGCTTTAGGCGTAATCTGTGTATCGATTACAGGTATAAAATGGATGATCATTTACTTAGATATTACTCGGTTTCATTTATGTTATCGGTGACTTTTGGAGCCGGTTATATCAGATTAGGTTTCAGATTGCTGTTTGGTATATCTAAACCAATCATTAAGCATTATATGCAGAATAATGCATTTACACGACAACTAGCAAAATGAAATATGAATGAAATAAAATCAGATCTCTCCTGATATATTATGCATCAAATAATATACGTATGTGCGGATAGATTTAGTTTAAATCTTTTCGTATTTTAACTGAATAGGAGTAGTGATTCAAAGAGAGAAACAGGTCCTGACAGATGGGCTGATTGCCATCTTTAAATTGAGCAATTTACGTAACTTGGTGTCAGCCATCTTGCCGCTTCCTCGCCTCATAAGGGATACGTATGTAGCAAACGTGCTTGCGCGAAGGAATTACGTTATTAGGTGCAATACTTCTTCTTTTTCAGTTCTACTATAGAAAAGGTAAGGATTAACATTATTACTTCACATCTGCTAAATTAAAACTTTAATAAATTAGACCTTAACCTAATTAATGTGACTCTGCATTTCAATCTCAAATTAAGTTTTTCTGTAGGATCAGATTTTTTTTGGGACATTTAGAACTGCCTAATTATCTTTTTATTTTTTGCATATTTATCATTGTATTTTATTTAATATTCCATTTAATAAATTGAATATGCATGTAATCATTATTTCTTTTAATATAAAGTTTGATGGTAGAGTAGGTGTTTATTTTAATAATTAAATACGTTTGGCAACCCTGACTGCTAGACAGATCGGGGCAAGCGCAGGTCATTATCTGGAGGAAGGGGCTCGTCGTCTGTGACTGCACGTATAGTCGAGAACACATCATTACCAACGACAGACTGAAACCAACCTTGCCGCCTTGACATAAAGGCGATATCAATGTGAATGGGACATTGCTGATGTGCTTATTGTACATAACACCGCTCTATGCTAGGTGAATTCAAGACAAGTATATTACAGAAGAAATATACAAGTAGAGTTGCATTTTAGGGTCTGTGCTACGGCTTTTATGTACTCTCTTTTACCGCGTGAAGAGTCGAGGTCGAGCTTGTAACACTAGTGGGTGTATCATTAAGTTTCGAGCGACTTTGAAGCGTCTAAAGCGCTTCAACGACGCGTATAAACTCGTGTACATAGGCTCTTAGATTGCCGACAAATCGAATGCTATTTACAAATACGCCATAGTAAATACAAGTAAATAGTAGTTTAAAGGTAACGTTGAATGTTGCAACTAAGCCCTAAATTACTGAATACCAACTAATTGAACGCTCGCATTTACAACGACCGTATAAGGACTGCATTAAAGACCTAGTAATTCGACAACTAACTAGGCTAGACCAAAGACTAGAAAAAATATCGAAAGAGAATTTAGAATAACCTGCCATTAGGATTAGATAAATTGAAAAAAAAAATACGTCGATAAGAAAAATTACTACAAGTTCCGATTGCCCAGAACTTTTCCTAATTACTGTCGCAATAATTATTACATAATCCAAAAAAGCTTTATGATAACTTTTCCTCCATAGTTATAAATAATATTAACGATTAATAATGGTTATTGTTAGATTACAAGTTAAGTTAATATGGCTTCAAAGTCTTACGTAAGCGGTTACACCCAACTTTTAACTAATTACCCAAGTATGACGGGGGACGATGCGGTAATTCTTCTATTTTCGTTCAATGTTTCATTATTATGATTATGTAAATGCAATATAATAGATATTTGCTAAAGATGTAATGTGATGTTTTTGGTATTTTTTTAATGGTCGGTAAGGAATTCGACAAATGTGTGTCAAATTCCTCACCCCTAAGAAACTCAAAACATTAATATCATTCTACTCAGAAATGAAAATTCCTATTAGATACTTCACGAATAGAAAATTCTTGATTGTACACGACAAAAACCTATAAATACCCGGGTCCGTACAAACGCTTACTACAGACTCTATAATAGAACCAAGTAATGAAATAGTCTGCAATCTTAATTATTCTTTGTGAACGAAATTAGATTCTAATCTGCAGCCTAATGAACACTATAAACTCGGTATCTAAGACCGCAGATAATTATTAACGTTATATGCTTTTATCATACGAATGATAAAGTTGTTTTTGCTAATTGAGATAAATAATTTACAGACAAAACATTTCTTCAAGAATCACAATGAGTAAGCTGAATGCGAAAATTCCTTTATCAAACTTGGTAACATAATTTTTTTATCGTTAAAGTGAGCAAAGGTCATGTAGTATTCTGTCTGGTATATGGAGCATCCGTAGAATTTTTACTGCTCTAGATCGAAACTAGGTCATGTCTGTGCATTAGGAAGGAAAATGCTACTGAATGGTATTATTAGCAAGGTCGACCATGTTTGGTTACATCTCGTTCGAGTAGGTATTGATCGGTCATCGCATTGTTTAGGGTAATCATGAAACATGTGTATTGTGTTGCCATACATGAAAATCATTCATTCATGATTATTTTGTACGTCACGCCCAAACACGTGTTCTAGTAGAAATAACATAAAGCAGAAACTATGAAATCATACTTTTTAACTTCGATGTATTTATTTTATTCGCAAACTTAATTATTATACGCTCATTAATTAAACTTATAACATAATGTTTACAATGGATATGTAATAAGACTAATAACTGATGTGTTTGTTTTAGATATCGGTAAACAGATTGCATAGCAAGCAAGTAGTGTTTGCGTCACAGCGACCTTTTAAACGACTGGCTGGTAGACTAAACAGATTGATGTTTTGCACTCGAAAAAATAAATATATTCATATACACATCGTACTGTAAGCGTACCGTATAGTATTCTAGATCTAGGTTAGGCGTTGTTCCTTTGTTTTAGGCAGTTCTGAGTTCTGAGTTTCGCATTGAAACACTGATTGAATGCATTTTATAGGTACCTACCTGAATAGAATCAAGATCTATACATTTTATAGAACGGAAAGTATTGATTGTACGAGGCTTGGTCAACAACACTTTATGTTACATTTAATTTATTATTTCAGTAATTACGTAATGTTCATTTGTTTATTAAACCTGGCTTTCGTATGGTAACAAACAATGATATTTTAATAAATTAATTTATTAGAATATCATTGGTAACAAACAAATTCATTCATGTTATTGTTTTGGTGTTTTTACAGAAAAGACTTTAGAACCAAGTCTTTTATTCGAAATTGTGATAACAATGACCACATTTTATCAATTCACATTGCATAATTATTTCGCGGTTTGAATGCTTCATATTATTGCTAACAAAGAGTAGGTATTGACATGCACATGTTGACGTGACACTGGCCGCTCTGATAACAGTATATTTATCTCGTAAATACATGGCAGCGGTAGGTATTAGTGATAATGATCAGTAGGTATAGGCACAATAGCTGCGGAAATGTGTTCTCATCCTAATGGACAGTGCAGTTGAATTAATACTACTCTTTTGATGGGCTGAATGACGCCCTACCTTTGTCAGATTCTAGTAAACAACGAAATAGGGATGTGCCAATTTACGTTTTTGATTGATTTGAATTTGTTAGTGAATATACAGAATTATTCAATGCAATATACAGGTACGGCGAAGTTTAATACTTCATAGGTATTCTATTCAATAGACTGTCTGCTGTTTAATGAATCGATTTCATAGATCTATATAATAGCAACATAACCCTAGGTACTTCTATAAACTCAACATACGGAAGTGCAATATCTACTTTATGTATTCTGCAGCCAACCAACTCTACTTACATCTGCGTAGCTCTAATAGGATTCCTATTAGAATGCAACTAGGCGATCACACAGTACCGGATCGGCGACTATCATATGCATAGGTACTAGATTGTTGGTTGCGAAGCTAGCATCATAAGGAATACCACTTCATTGTTGGCACACATTCTTATCAGAATCTTTGGTACCTATTTGTAAGATGACAGCTTACCTGTTTTCTTTTCAAGGGCAGCTGCTGCTTGAGCGCAACTGGCGGGACCGTCGGCGGGGACTCGCGCGCCGCGAGCTCGTCCAGCAGCGCGCCGCACTTTTCCTTATCCTTCTCCTCCTCGGCCACCAGCAGGAAGCGGCGCCACCGCGACGAGTCGAAGCCCCAGTGGCACGTGCGGTGCTCCGACTCGTGCGAGTGGCACACGAAGCGGCGCGGCGTGTACAGCGAGCGGCACTCCAAACACTGCACTAGGTTCAGGTCGACGGCGCATACGCCCCGCGCGCCGCCGAAACACTCGTGGTAGACCCGGAAGCCCGGCAGCTTGTGCGGGCGCGAGGCCGCTGGCGCGTGCAGCAGCGCCGCGCACAGCCGCTCGGCATCCGTCTGCGTGATGAGCCCGCACGACGGCGCCGACTTCGGTAGCACTCCTGTCGACTTCAGCTCGTGCAGCTGCTCCGGCGTGCAGCGCGAGCAGTAGATCTGCAGCTCGTCGCAAACGCGATTGATCTGCTCTAATGTGAAGTCCGTCAACACCGAGGTCAAAATCTGCGGCAGGCACAGCCGCCGCTCGCCGCCGACGCTGAAGCAAGAGATGGGCTCTCCCTCCAGCAGCGTCTCGCCGCGCTCGCCCAGCACGGTGTCGGCCGCGAGCAGGATCGGCGGCGCGGCGGGCGGCGGCGGCGGCGGCGGCGCGTCGCCGCACGGCTCGGTGCGCCCGCAGCCCGGGCCCTGCAGGCTGCGCGGCGCGCTCGCCTGGTATGTCTTCAGCACGGAGGTGATGTGCGGCGTCACTACATCCATGTTCGATCACCCCCACTGTCGCTGCGGCTCGGCAGGCGCATGTCACAAGCGAGCCTACGTGCCGGCACGCACGACGCGCTCCGGTCGCGACCGAAACATGTCTGCCGAGCCGAGTGTGCCGTCGCGACGGCCCGGCCGAACGCGCGCCTCTCGCCGCCGGCGTCTCCGCCCCGTCGCCGCACGCACACCCGTGCAAAAAATACGCAAATAACCTCAGTTTATCACAAAACAGGTGCACTTTTTTCCAAAAATTTGGTACTAAACGCACTGTAGACACAAAACGATCACATACCCGGAAACCTATATTGAAAAAAAAATAGTAGCATCGGAACAAAATGGTACGTAATAGATGCGGACGCGTGAGACTGGGGCGTGGATTCCGGCGACCGGCCGCAGTCAAAGCAGCAGACGGATGGCTCGGCTACTGGAGAGTCTAGCCGGCGCCCCGCGACCCGCGCCCGCGCCCTCCGCCGAGTCACGTGACCGACCTTCCCGTCAAAATATCCAGAATGGCGGCGCGAGCCGCGGACCGCCCGCCGCATAGAGTATAATATTAAACAGACACAATATTTCTAGCTCAAAACGAGCCAGTAAGCTGCAAGCCTGACTCGCGTACTGAAGGTTCCGCACTGATTATGATGATTTAATTGTAATTTTTCTCAAATAACGATGTTTACCACCAATTATATAGACATAGAAGCTAGATTTGTTTATTTTCGTCTCTTTCTTATACTTTAAGGGTTTCTTGTTCCTAAGTACAAAACTCTAACTCTTAAAAGTAAAATGTATCGACCTAAACATTAAATATTAAAGATTCCAATCGTAACTTACTTTCGACATACAATTTTACTTCAACATTTGTAAAATAACAGGACAGGATTCTACGGCTGATAAATTGTGAAAAAGAACTTATGTTTCATATTACAAAATAATTTCCTTTTTCCTGGAAATCGTAGTCTTCTTCTTCGGCCTGGGGCCCGAGTCTGCTATTGACAAATGCTTCAATCGTCCGAGAGGGTGGCGTCAGTAGGTCCATTTTAGGATAATTGGCATTCTACTAAATGTCAAAACGTCAAAATTGGAAATCCCAGTGGCCAATTTTGACGTTAAAATGACGTTTATCCTTAAATGGACCTACTGACGCCACCCACTCGGACGATTGAAGCAATTGTCAATAGCAGACTCGGTCCCCTGAAGGGAGGCGATGGTCCCTAGGTAGGAGTACTGTTGCTTTATCTACACCTGAGACCTGCCGGGTAATATGCCATGAGAAAGGTAACCCATACCTATCTTTTGGTATATTATGTGTGTGTAGTAACGTTAATCATGGCATCAATAAAGTGAAAAACTGAAATTCAAATTGTTCGTCACTTAAGCAGTGTTGTAGCAAATCATTGGTTTCAGGCTAAACTTAATACGAGTAATTATTCATTTGAAAAGTTTATTTAATATTTATAATTTATCAATATTTTCCAATGTAGATATAATATAGAACATGGTCATATTATAATGCCGAAATATGTGTTACCTTCTGATGTATTTAGATATAGAAAGAAAAACAACTTCTGTTAAGTACCATTTTTAAGAAAATAAAAACTTGATCTACTTTGTTAGAAACCATGCCAATGCCAACATGCATAATATGTGCCTTGTATAATTTTTAGGTACATATTGATTCTATTCCGTTCAACCTCGAGTAGTCAGTTCAGGTTTAATGGAAATACTAAAAGGTGTAAGTAGATACCCCTTAAGTCGATTCGTTTCGCTTCAGGATCAGTAGGTAGAAACAGAAAATATTTTAATTATTCAATAGGCAGAAAATAAAAACAGATTTTTATCATAATCTTTACAATTGCCACATGAACTCTGAACATGAACAACGATAAAGGTCTAATACAGTAAAAAATATAAATAAAAGTTTATGATAGTGGCTATTTTGTACGTCACCTGAAGTTATAGGCGTGTAGGCATTAAACTTTAATAACAAACTATCTGCGCTTTGTGTATTCACCGGCACCGCGACACGCGCGGGACGGGCGAGGTAAGAGGGGGGCCGCGGCGCGGGGTGCGGGGAGGGCGGGGCAGCTGCGTCTACTCCGCTCGCTCACAGAGCTCTGTGAAAACTGCTTTTATCGCTACAAATATCACCCATTCAGAACTAAACCTTATTCACATACCTCTAAGTCCAAGTTCAAATAACCACCTATTCGTTTTGCTATAAATTATAGCAATGACGATCAAACTTATACTTTATCGCGAAGTGCTAAAGATCATTTTGTGTACATTAGTATTTTAGTATCTTTTAAGTTTGTGTACATTTTTTTTGTGGTACATCACGCCGTGTTACCTTAGATGTGGGCAGTATTCAGTATTGTTCGGTTGTACACAAACAACTTACGAATGGCAGTAAAAGTACCCAGTGAAAGCTTAGTGCTTACCTAATGGTAGAAACCGGTCAAGTTTCCACAAAAGGTATTTAGCAGCTAGCAGAAACCGCACTGTGCACATTTTGTGCTATCGTATAGCGATAATCGTGACGATCATGAGATCGCAAGTTCTAAATGAACCATCGTTTATATAGGTACACTAGAAATTCTCGCAGCGTAAACCTAGTCTACTTACGATTAGTGCAAAATTATTTCAGAGTAAAGTAACTACCATTGTAGTACTGTACTGATACCTAAATGACGTAGGTAGTTACTCCAATTAGGTATATTATGGTAAGGTAAATTGTAGGTCCCTGCCGAGACTACGCAGAGCTTGCGTAAGACCTGGCATAGGTAAGGCCAGGAGGCCGGGTCCGGCCGGGGTGTTGTCGGTCGGTGCAAGTCCGACTCGTTGTGCCCAGTGCCCTCGGCGTGTGGCTCATTGGCTTTACACCCCGACAGAAAGGTAGATTTATATTTTTTATCAAAATATGCAATAAATGTGCAAAAAATATTTTATACGCAAACTATGTATAAAATAATCTTAGGACCAGATTGCATAGAAAAATATGTTAAACATTCTGATTATGTCGTTGACTGGCTCTTCGTTTTTAAAACGCTAACCTTGGTAATGTTAATCTAACGTTGTTAATAATCTAGATACTGCGACAGAGATACAACCCATGAAGAATCATGTTTAAATTAGTTTAAAAATGATACGGTGCCCTCTAGCTGCAGGACCCACCATCGATTGTGCGTTTCAAGATTCTGTTTACATATTAATTTTAATTTCTTACAACAAAGCCACTAGTTAAGTTTATCGGCAGAAGAATTCAGTAAAGAAAAAAAACCCAATAGGATTCAAACCATTTCAAACACAGAACCTCCAAGTCAGCAGTAACGCTAATGGTAATGCTGTCTATCCAATATTTTTAAAAATTGTCATAACTTTTAACTCTTTTTAAATTTTAAGACCACTTATTTCAGATTTAGATCCTATTTATTCTGACTAACTAAGGAATGTGATATATTTGACTCATGAAAAGTAAAAATCTACGATCTCAATATTTGCTCAACGTATTTTGGTAGGAGTTTGTCAATCTCTATATTGTCTATTATAATATTTTCAGGGTTAGGAAAATAGCTTCGATGGTGAAGTACCTATTATAGGTGAAGCATTGAGGTGAAGGAAGCACAAAGTATTTAGGTGATTAGATGGTTAAAACTTGGAAAAGTTATTTTTTTTCTCATGTATATTACCTATTATTTACTACATGTTTTCGGTATTTTATTAGGGTGATTTCAAAAAATTTTGACTATAGCGTAAATCGGCCTGTCCCACGACTTTGAACATATTTATTTAGATTTTTTTACTTGGGTCATGTGAAACTGATATTTTATTATGTTAAAGGTAAATGTTTAAAATAAAACTTAAATGAAAAAAGGGCAAAAAAATTAACAGTTATTTTTATATTAAATAAAAAGCAAAACGGGAGGCACGAATTTCGCGTGTCCCACGGTGCCCTCGGACATTTCAAATGCTTCTCACTCGTAGGATATTAGTCTTTGAGTATGTTTTAGTGTTTGAATATGGTCGCAATAAATCTAAAAGTGTATTTTTAGTCTTTGAATAATGAATGAATAATTATTTTAAGAGATATAGTTATTTTAATGTTGTCCTACGAAAACGGCAGTCCCGGAAATTTCGGTTTCGTCACGGCGATTTTGACCTCTCTCACATGACAAAATCTACTAATTTGTGTTTTTTCGGGTTCTTTGGCAACATTATAGTCGTAAAAAATACAGTTGGTGCAGGTTTAAACGTTGGTTTCGTCAAAAACTGTGACGAATGAAATGGTTTGCTCTGTGTTCAGTTTTTGTACTCCGGATTGTCACGGTGTTTTTGAAGATAAATGGACTCATTTTCTTTATTCTTCTATTTTTTATAACACAATAAACTATTCTATATTTGATAAGTTTGCTTAAAACCTAGATAATTTAGCTAAATTATAGTCATTTCTAATTTAAAAAGTTTTATGGAATGAATTCGTCACTTACGGTGCATCACGTGAACAGTAAAGCCTAGTGTACGGTGAAATATTAACAAATTTTATTTAAACTTAATAAGTACCCATATACTCGTAGTAGTATACATACATTAGTACCTATGGCTATTAAAATAGTTTAAGGTGGAAAGGCTTGTTTGTTAAAAATTAGGTTATTTTTATACGTATGATATTGCTGATTATTTATTATTATTATTCTTTATTATTTAGGTTTTCAAGTACGTGTCATTAATAACCACCATTAAATGGGTTGGGTTTCATAACATAGGTTATGTGATCTCAAATTGTTTTGGTTTTTGTTTTAATATTTTAAGTAAAATTGAGTTAACTCATAAATGATAGTAATTGTGGTTTTACATCAACAGTATGAACACAGCTCAATTTATTTCAATTCGTCACGCAAACGTTCGGAATAGTCACTGTCCCATATTTTAAATGGTGTAAAAATGGTTTAAAAATATTTATTTACTTATTTATAGTATTTATTTTGTCATTATCTGAAGAGGGTAATTGCCAGTTATTCCCTACATAACACGATTTCTTTATTTGTCACTCGTAGCCTTAGTAATGACAACTTTTCTAGTGCGATTTGTGCGAACAGTGACGTTTTGGAAACTATTTTGCTGATTATTTAATTATGTGGTATAATTTCCTTATATTTATACTGTTTTTGGAAAGATATTATTTATATATTTATTGTAATATAAGCTAATTTTGTTTTATTACAGTATTATTTTATTTATGATCAATTATATTTTGTGACGCACAGGAAAATTTCGCAACATCTGCTGACAGAAAAACTTGAATATTTCTTATATTTCTTTTAAAATCTTAAAAAAAATGCATTTTAAGATAACTTAACATATATTCTTTAATATTAGTATCAATAAAACCAATTTCCTGATATTATAAAAAAAAAATCCTGTTCGTCACGGGGTAATTTTTTTTGGAAATCACCCATTAGCTATTATAACATTAGTGCTCTCAGATAGGTAAAGTCAAAAATCAATAAAGCAGACAAAACAAGTAAACTTGATGATAGAATATGTTAATTAAACACAAAAAAAAAAATTGTATTGCGTTTATTGACAAAATACATTGTTTATTGAAATAATTAATGCGAGTAAACAGAAACCCTTTTTACACTGGCAGTTTACAAAGTAAAACACGTTGTCTATGAAGGCTTCCCAGCGTTCCAGTTCGAAATAATATGTTAAAATGCATCAGTTACGTCATTAACTTTTAAAAATTAATGAATACCAGTACTTTATCCATTTTTACTGCGACACTAAAGATTCAACAATATAAATTCATATTGGAGTTTACATGTTATGTTACAATAAGTTGAAATTGTACAAATAAATTAAACATAAAATAGGAATAAAATAATTTTCTTAACTCAATCAATAAATGATACATGTTTAAAATTGTATTAATGGAACGCTGTTTCAATTGTCAAGCATGACATGCACGGCATTGATTTGATTGTCAGGCTCCTCGGAACTTTTACTTTAGTAATCCTATGATTTTTTTGTTAGTCTTTTCCACCATCATTTAATTAAATAATAGGCGTTAGCCTACGTTTTAGTAAGTTTCTTGGTTTAGTTATCTTTTCGCTATCATGTTGTAAAATTGTAGAAAATTTAGCGATTCTAGTAAATATTATTGTAGTGACTGCATGTTGCGCATTATTTGCAGTTTGATGGATCCTTGGGGCAGTGAAGTTGATAAATCTGTGGTTGTTTCGGAGTTCGAAGATAATTTCCAGCCAACTTCCGTGTCCGAGAAGCTATCAGATTCTGAACAGTATCTCGCTATTTTAGGTAATTTTTATTATGAAGGTCTAATCACAATTTAATCACTTCGGTAGATAGATACCTATTAGCGTTGTAACTTGATCATTTTGTTACACAATATGACTTAATGTGGGGCAGTTACGAAATATATCGTGTGTACTGCAGACCTCAAGACACATTCACTATTCGACTCGCGGCTGGCTAGGTACATATCTACCGGGTTCTAAGGTCGCGCGCACGTTTTTTGTTCGCGTCTAACAAATAGATTCTATTTAGTTTTTCATACATTTGTTAAATGAGTAGTAGCTATTTTATTTGACTGTGATTTTAACACCTGCATTGTCTGTGCTTATTTTCAGAGCGCAAACTCAAGGCGATCAAATCCAAGAACAAAGTTGTGGATAACCTAGCTGCGTATAGAGCTGATTGTATTGACCGGTTGATGCGAGAGGGCTGCGACCTAGATCCTGTTATAGGAGACACTGAGGCTGAGAAATTGTTGCAGGAGTAACTTCTCAATACTAAGACCATTGTAAGTAATCATGGCATCATCATCATCTTCTATTGTTGATCTGTCGAGAGCAACCTACTGCATCCTCACAGGGGCCTCTCAAGGTATTGGGAGAGCCATTGCAGTTGAGCTCTCAAAATATCTTGGTCCCAAATCCTTAATGCTGTTGCTGGCACGTAACAAGGCTGAACTGGCGAAGACAGCTGAGCTGTGTAAGTCTGAGAACATCAAAATAGTCTATGAGTCCATGGACTTGTCAAAAGCAACTTCTCTAGAAATGTTTGATGTGATAAAGCATTCCCTACATGGATACAAAGTGGGTGACTTTGCTACCAGTATTGTCTTCCACAATGTTGGCTCATTGGGCAACCTGACAGTGAAGACAGAGCGCATGGAGGATGTAGAAGAGTTGCGGCAGTACTATGATCTGAACGTATTTAATGTTATTAAACTGAATACTCAATTCCTTAAGGCTTTTGAGGAGATTGAAGACAGAATTGTAATTGTGAATGTCACATCTTTGTGTGCTATAAAGCCCATGAGTGGCATGGCCAGCTACTGCAGTGGTAAGGCTGCAAGGGAAATGTATTTCAGAGTACTGGCTGAAGAGAAGAAGAACATTCGAGTACTCAACTATTCCCCGGGGCCCGTTGAGACCTCTATGATTGATTATGTGTTGGCTGAGACAGTGAATGCTAACTTGAGAGATGTATTTATGTCTTTCAAGTCTCAAGGCGCATTGCTGAAGCCTGAGGTCACAGCTAAGAAATGTTTGATGATCCTACAACAGGGCAAGTTCGGTCCCGGTGGACATGTTGATTATTTTGATGATGAGTAAATCTTTGACTATCTAGAAGTAGCTTTCTTACTTGAATATTTGCCAAACTATCAATGTGATTATAAATTATTAGCTTCTAAATATTCGTATGATGTCTAAGTCTAGATTATTCCATATCAATCTATGTTACAAACTAAGACTGTTTCAGTGTTTTAAAATCTATTTAGATCATATAATGTGTTACTGGTTATAGAAGCTTAGAACACTATCATTTACTATGTGCGGTCTTGCTGTGGCTAACAATAACCAAATATTTATATTTGGTTATTGTTATTTATATATATGCATATATTAAATTATATCCTTAAAAGCCCTTTCGTACACGAGGCGATGGAAGTCCCCGATACCCGACGATATAGTACAAGGGAGTGACGCGTCGTTGGTCATCGGCTACTTGCGTCGCCTAGTGTGCGAATAGGCTAACTTTTCAAGTGTTCTATGTTCTTAAGCATTGACTTTTACTAAATAAATAGTTGTTATTTACAAAGATTTGACAAAATATTAACATGGCATATTTTTGTCGTAAGTGATTGTTAGTTGTTAATTTTTCTTGTCTTTTATTAGTAGCTAAGTTTTGTACTTATGGTGTTGAAACTCGCACAAAGATCTGAGATATACTTTTTGTTATTTCTTATTAATTATTTATTAAAATAGATGTGTTAATTTATACACTGTTGTATTATAAGAAAATTACTTATTGTAAAAATATGCTTTAGCTAATATTTTGTCTAAACTGATGAAGATGTCACAATCATAGTACAAGGCACATAGATGTGAAATTAACTGTTGTATGTATCCGCTAAGGCCTAGTGCAGTACTATGATGTGGCAAAGATGAAACATTCATAGTGTAGTAACATAGTTCCTAACATTCCATGACGTTAACTTGTATCTAGTAGCATATGAATGGAATTCATATTAACAATAAACGCTTGAAATAAATCTTGTTTTTTTACCCTCACCTTATCTTTATTATTTCACGATATTAATATGAGTTACATTCATATTTTGTTTTCTATAATAATTTATTATCATTTTGAACGTTTGACCTTTTAGTTTTTGTGAATGACACGGAATTAGTTTTGATTGTGTAATATGTTCTAATGGTATCAGTCCGTCAGACTCATGTTAGGTAAGTAATAGTTAACTCGTCGGTAAAAACCGACCAAGGGCATAAGAAATTGATAAGTATTGTGTGTAGAACAAAGTGTCAATGTATGCAAGAAACCTGAAACTAATTATCGCAAACTCAAGCTTAATAAAAAACCACGAACAGTACCTATTTACCTACTGTGTGATATTAGATAGCTAAGTATTAGAAAAAAATGACAATGTTATCAACTATTCTGAATGGCACAGTAATTAAAAACAAGGCCATTTGATTTATAAACAATTACTTGAATAAGTGGATAATTATTATTTTATTGATTTATTTAAACAGTAATAGGTATACATATACATGTGGTAGAATTTCTTTGAGTTTGAGGTCCTATTTGACTTCATCAAACTCTACAAACATTCACTGCCTAGACTTTCACAGTTATGTTGGGATAGGTTTTCAGTCTCACTTAGTATTACAAAATGCGTTTCCGCCTGGTTCCCGGCTAACGTGAATGGAGAATCACTCCGGTGATTTAAGCCGCTAGCAGAAAGTCCACGAGGATTTCCACCGGGTCATTAAACAAATAAAAAGATTTCCGGTCTCAAAAGATTCAGCTGCGTACCTAATTTTACATGGAGCGACTGTCTATCTGACCTCCACAACACATTTTACTGGGTAACCCAGTATAGCAAATGCATAAATAAAAGTCAGTATAATGCACTCGCGTTAATCTATATACTCACCATTGTACCTAGGTATGCTACCTGCTTCGCGTTAAACGAAGCAGCATCTTATTTCCCTAGATTTATGTGTATCGTGCAAATATGTATTGCCTTATCACCGTATTACCTTATCTATAGTAAATGTGTCAGAATGCTAAATTATAAGTTAGTGTTCTAGACGTTACTGAATCACCTGCTTGAAAAATACATTCAAAGGAGGTAAATGTGATTACATTTTTCCTAAATGTGCGTCGAAGGCAATGTATACGTAAGGTTCTACCAATTTTAATCGTAAGCAGCTACATATTAAGTTGAAATAATAATCATGCTAAGTTTTGATAAGTACCTACATAAATAAGATTTAGTAAATCTCGGGGTGGCATAATTGAACACAAATCCATAAGGTTGTTCTATCATCTTTTTTCATATCTCCAGGAAAATCTAAATAGGCTCTGACCAGTTTAGGATCAGATGGCTGTGCTTGAGTTATATCAAGATACTTTTTTTTTAATTTAATCTCTTAAAGTGCCGGGCAAAACGCAAACGCCGTCCACTACGTCCACTCCGTCTGATTCCAGACTATTCTGCCTTGAGCTATATGATAATATTACATCATCATCATCATCATCATCATCATCATCATCAATTTAAGAGTCGTGCTCTTGTCGGTGCAGCTTACATATTATTATACAATCCATATGATGTTGCAGGTATAATGCGCAGTGATGGCGGGTCGTAAGAGCCTGTTCATCTTCCTCATGGGGCTGGCGTGGAAGTGCCGCTTCAGCATGCCGCTGCTCCTGAGCGGCACCGTGGCCGTGCTCGGCCGCGCCTGGATGTTCCAGATCAGGGTGCACACCGTACATCGTCTGCATGAAAACGAGGTGAGTTAGGTAAACTACCTTCTTTTTTTTTTCGGATATTTTTTTTCATGCCGTTGTGCTTTTGTTTTTAGTATTCGTTTCTTAGGTGGCGTTGTGCTTCTGCTTTTCATTTATATCATAAACTACTGTTTTGGTTATTTTTATTTCATGCTGTTATGCTTTTGTTTTTAGTTTGTTTTCTGAGTTGGAGTTGTGTTTCTGCTGTCTTCTGTTATGCCATTTCAGATTAGTTCTGTTTTCTCTAATCTAATCATGACATCCATTCCTTTTGTTTGTTTTAAAGTACATACACATATTTCATAACTAAAGAATTTAGATCATGTTAACTGCTTAATTTGCGTTTTTCATTAAAATTTTATAATTTGTTTTGCAACGTTGTACCTATACATTTTGGATTGCAAGAAATGTTAAATCACAATTTATTTAACATGTGTGTCTTGCGATAACGTTGCTCATTTAAAATATTAACATTGAACTGGAGGTATAAACCTATTTTACGTCCTAAGGAAGGCATTATATATAGATGTTGTCCTATACATATATACTGTGTGCAATTCACACCTCAGCTATCAGGAAATAAAACCGTGGTACATAAATCCTATCAAATCGGATCGCACCATGCCTACTGCAGCATATTCTGTGACTCGATTATCTGTTTGACCTTGCAATGTTGGTCGTACGCAAGTTTATAACACGATTATTGTACTCACTAGAACTTTATACCGAGTATTCCATACTGGAAACTAATAGTAATAAATTGTATCAATCCTAGGAAAGTGGGTGACGATGTTGAGTCCTTAGAAATATGGTTGATGACTAAACAGTAATTAGTCGCATCGTTGACCCCTCACTCTGTAGATGCAGAATAAACTATGTACTGAAAAAGTAAAATCTTTGCACAGTATGAAACTGCATGTTACTTTGCTGTTCTCTAATCAATCAATACACGCAACGTATCGGTCCACTGCTGGACATTTGCCTCGTCCAAGTTGTGCTTCCTTTTTGAGGTTATTGGCCCACTAGATCGGATCTTTTCTAATCAGTGTACATAGATGATAGGTTCAGTTACCCAATTACCGTAACATGAGTCTTATTTCCCAGTGGGCCAACTATGATAAGTTTTATTTCTCAGTTTGCGTACTATGATAAGTTTTGATAAGTTTTATGTCCCAGTCGGCGTACCATGATAAGTTTTATTTCTCAGTCGGCGTACCATGATAAGTTTTATTTCCCAG
The DNA here is from genome assembly GCA_905146925.1 of Autographa gamma. NCBI lineage: Eukaryota > Metazoa > Arthropoda > Insecta > Lepidoptera > Noctuidae > Autographa > Autographa gamma. The sequence goes on along the minus strand of LR989866.1, from coordinate 9,716,965 downwards.
TTGGCCAACTATGATAAGTTTTATTTCCCAGTTTGCGTACTATGATAAGTTTTATTTCCCAGTTGGCGTACTATGATAAATTTTATTTCCCAGTTGGTGTACTATGATAAATTTTATTTCCCAGTTGGCGTACTATGATAAATTTTACTTCCCAGTTGGCGTACTATGATGAGGACGAAGAGCAAGACGACGATGACGGCTCGTGGGAGACGGAATCCACGGACTCCTGGGAGACCATCGTGGAGGAAGTGGCTTACGGGTGACAACTCGACGTCTTCTACTCGCACCATTAGTTAAAGCGCGTTTACTATGGTCTCTTAACTAAATTACAAAACATGGGCGTAGCTATGGCTGTACCTATTTTATTGACTACATTTCTGATTGAAATTTTGATGTTTTTAGGGATTCTAAGGATTTGCGTTTATTAATATTTGGATTCCTTAAATCAATCAATAAGAATGAGTACTTTTTCTGGACAGCTGCTTCTTGTAAATTGCAAGGGTACAATGACCACATTAGATTTTCCTTTAGCAAGGTTTCTGAGATACTAGAACACGACACAGTCATGAAGCCTCAAATCCCAGTCAAGTAATGTACTTGTTTGTCTATTGTTTAATACATAACTTGACATTCGATTTGACTATTGTATCGGTATTTCAGAGACCGGGAAATACCTACACCCATGTTTGATCGTGATCGAGGCTTATTTTAAATAGGTGTTGGATTTTAAGTTATAATGCTAGGATCACTTAAGTTGGACATTAGTGGAGGGCCGTGTTTGAAAGGGTAGTGCCGGCCAAAAATAATATCTTAGAGCAAGGAATATGACTGATACTTCGTTCAAGTGACATTTCTGGGCTAAGTGACCCACAGTGCGGCCCAAGACTATGTATTTTATTTTTATATTAATTTCTTGTTTGTTTCTAATGTGTATATACAGAACCATTTACATTTACGGTTTTTATTTGATTAAATATGTTCCCCTCATGGGATATGGTTTTTATTTCAATTTTTAGAAGTTGCAGTAGAATGATTTAAATTTGAACTGTCTCGTATTGGAATACCTAAGCTGAGCTAGAATAGAAAATGGAAAATTTTGGCATTAAAAAAAATGCTCTCTCTGCATTAGTATTATAATTAAATTACCGTTGTTGAAATGTGCTTGTAGGTGGTGGAAATACTATAAAAGTATATTGGTGTGGTACATTTGGGTCAAGGACCACTTAATAAAAAGAAGTTGAATTAGGTGTAGTGAATACTTGTTCGAAAAATCTTTTAATTAACATTTACCTGAACGACTTCGTTATTATATTTGTATATTTCGAATATTCTCGAAGGCTAGCATTGAGTTAAACAGTTTGCGATACGTTCCGTTTGAAACTTTAAATCTTTATTTTGTAGATTTAGAGTTTATTTGATGCGAAAAATATCGTTCGAGTTGCTAGACATTGCCGTTTAAGATCCATCTCTTTTACACCACAGCAGCGCGGCCCCGCAATGTACTTGCACGACATTTCTCACATCGTCTAAATCAGGCCTTAGGTACTGTACTTTACACAGTTTCAACATGCAACTGTTTCCGGGTAGCCAATGCTTGTTATCCGATAGCAAAGCGTATAGAGCTTCGATGCACACGCACCGGCTAGTCTCAAATAGAACGTACTGTTATGTTAGAATAATTAATAATAATTATTCGTACAAATTATACAGTACGAATTATAATTATTATTAATTCACTTAGGTCTCAAAAAAGAGGGGTGATGTTTCATAAATTGGTTGCCATGTTGGTTATACAGCAACCGCAACATGCTAAAAAGGTGAAGGGTTTAATGTAAAGCCAGTCCTTAAAATATTTAGAGTAAGCTATTAAAAATATTCTAAAATTTGTTTATTTGTCTTCTTATATTGATACATTGCAGATTATATAAAATGTAAAAGATATAACATTATAATATTAATAACCTATAAATGTTAAAGGTAACAATGTTAATTTATGTCTGGGGCATATTCTTGCGAGGTAGGTACAGTTATCGGGGTACCATTTGGGCAAAATAGTGCTACACTTATCGCGTGGTACTTACCCCAGGTTTCTGAAACGCTGATCAACACAAAAATTTGTTAATCATATGTCAAACCTCATTTTACGCGACGTGATTGGGCGTAGTCTTTTGGTCAAGCAATCTCAGTCGTGATAAGTAGATCTGACAACAGATAAAATAGTTTAGCATTTCAGAAACCGGGGGACAGTTACTGGTCTCATTTTAATTGGTCAGAGCTCTTCTTTTAAATAATCTAGCTCTAAACTATCTGTACTTAGCAATTGTAACGGTTTATAATATAATCATGTAATAAACTCGGCTGTGTCATACATACTTCAATGAAATACAATTATATTCAAAAGTGTATTTTTTTATTCGCCTGTACCAGAACTGTAGAACCTCGACTGTTACAAAATATTAGATAAATTATATGGTTTACAATACCGCGACAGATATTTTATGAAAACCATATATTTCACAACGGCAAATACAAAATGGCTGACCATGTCAGTTCCATCGCGACGGGTTATTACAAAATCTTCACAATGCTTGTTGTGTAAAATTGAAACGAATTTTACTTTTTTTTTATGTCTTCTGTGAGTCATTCCGTGCATTTGCACCGGACAGTCACTGAGTTTCTTTCTATTTTAATTACAACAGACACGTTTAAATCGTTTTTTTTTGGTAGGTATGAGAAGTTTGCGTAGCGACCTCCTATATGTTTAGCTTGTATATGTTTATAGTGTTGCCCAGCAAAAATCAAATACAAATTTGTTATACTTTTTGTTGTTATACTTATTTCGTTGTTATACTTATACTAGAAAATTTTGTAATGATTAAGCTGTATACTTAAAGTAGAGTTTGTTGAGTTGTTCAAGGAATATGAATATAAGGACGGTCATGGGACCTATCTTGCAGTACGTTGGTAACAAGCCGCTCCATAGGGCGAGTACGCCTTCATTCTTGATAACGTCTCTTAGCACTGATATTTGGGTGACTTTAACGCCTTTTGCTGCATTTTGGACTCTGAAAAAGGAGTAAAAAAACTTCATTAAACGTCATCATCTCCCGAGCCTTTTCTCAGGCTATGTTGGGGCTAACTTATCGGATTCAGCTGAATACCGTATTTTACATGGATCGACTGCCTATCTGACCTCCGCAACCCATTTTACTGGGAATCACAGTATCCCATAGTAAGACTGGTTGACAGAATTGACTAAACGACTGCCAAAGATGATCACACGTATGACAGTTGGGACCTGCGGTTCAACGTGTTTTGCGAAACAAGGAAAAACTACATCACAATGCCTCATCAAAACAAGTGAAGATTAGCCGGATAGGTACGTAGCCCTGCTATGCAAAATTATTTTGCCGCGTTGTGTTTTTCGTTTGAAAGTTGACATTCCAGGAAATTGGATAGAATCTTTGCGTACAGACCTGGTCTTTACGATGTCCACGGGCAGTGAGGCCACGGACGTGACGAACCCCGCGATCATGGCGGCTGCAGTGTGCAGCGGCAACCCATCGCCCATCGACGGCAGCAGCATTTCTCGGGCCTGCAACATATACAAGATTCTCACAGCTTAGCTTTATTTTAAGCTTACACACAAAATAACTATTTATGTCGTTAAACGACTATGTCGTTACCTATGTATTTTTGTGCGCTAACGAACAAACAGTGTGCATTTAACCCGCTTATTTGACTGACGTCTATGTCCCTACGCCCTCTCAGTGACCCTATACGCATCCTTAACACAAAGAAATCAATCTTATAGGTTCGCTGGTATCGCAAGTGGTATATCGGGTAATATAATATTGTAATATTACATTGGGTAAAAATTGGAGTACAGATATTGACCTCATGCGTGACCTGCTAACTTAGAGAAAGTTTGGTTTAAAGTAAAAATAAGTTATTGTTCATCTCATGCCGATGACAAACTGTCAATGGCTCTATGGTTTGATGACGCAATGCATAAGAGATGAAAAGGGGTGTGTTTATATGTTTAGGTATCTCGCTATACACCTAATTATTTTCCTCCCAGCCACTAGAATAATATCAAAAGTTTCAAAAGAATACTAAACTAAACTGTTCAACGTCAGCGACCATTTTACCTAGGATTTACACAACTTTTAAATAGAAGCCACAGATCTTCAATCCGGTATCTGTCTGAGTGTTAAAAGTTTTGACGTACCTGTGCATAGGAGCCTAGTTGCGCGCCATTCACGACCATAGCCCTGCTAACAGTGGCGCCCGTGCCCTTCCACAGAGTCGTGATGCCTTCCTCACGCGTTATCCTGTTGACATACAACGGACTTATCGATTAACTTCCCTAACAATCACTATTAAAAATATGACCACATTCAGCGAGGTTCAGCGGTATGGGCATTCACACCATGAAGTTTTGGCAATGTGTTACAAAATCCTTGTGCGTCCTTAAAGTTCGCAATTTACCATTAAAAGTATTATTTTAAGATATCCGATTTAGCTTTAGGGCCTAATCTATTAGTTATTAAAACCAAATTAGTGAGTGTTTATATCAGACCTGGCGAGGGCGTTGAACACATTGTTGTAGTTCCTCCTCTGATCCTTCGGCAGCCTTCCATCAGCTGTCATGCGGATGAGCGCGACCTCAGCCGGCGTGCCGATGAAAGCGCCGATACCCCCCGCAACCATTCCCATCACTATCTTTGACGGAAATCCAGGTTGGCCATAATGACTAAAAGAAAAGTACAAACACTGAGATATTGGATGAATGAAAAAAAAAATAAGGTGGTTTATTTAGTGTCTTGAGTACTTACGTTTTGTGCAAATCAAACACGGCATTAAATACGCCAAGTCTGCCAGTAGTGTATGTGGCCTGTCTGAACAAGGCGGCGGAGAGGCCCACGTAAAAGCCGAAGAACCCCTCGTTCTTCAAGATGTCGCCCGCCACGGAGAACACTGACGCGTTCCTGCCCGCTGGGCCCAGCAGCTGCATGCGAGTCTTCAACAAGTCTGCCGGCTGGACGCAGCAAATTGCCATCATACTGTAAATTAAGAAATGTAATTGTAAATATAAATGCAAATTTGTACTTTGTCAGTATATAGGACTGTGGAATGCGCTGCCGCCTAACATACGGGATGCTCCTTCTATTTCTTCCTTCAAGCATCGAGTAAAAGAACACTTTCTTTCTTCCCAAAATTAATGTATCCATCTATAATGTAGGAGTTTTGTATTTATTTTGTTGTTTTTTGTTATTTTATTAGCTAATTATCGTTTATTTATTTTATATTCTTACACACTGTGTCTACGTCTCTTTTAAATGTATTCTTTCGCAGGGCTGCTGTAAGAAATTTCATATGAAATAAGCAGTACCTTTGTACCTATTTGTTCTGTATGTGTTAATTACTTGTGCTTGTCTGTTGTGTGTGTACATTAATTTATAAATAAATAAATATATTTGTTGTGCACAATATGACAGAAGCAATCTTATTAAACTTAAATAGGTTTCCCGCTAATACAGAAAATTGTATGATTAAACTTACTATTAACTACGACTAGTTAGGATAGAGCCGAATAAAGTTGTATATCAAAGTCTCAAAAAAACAGATGACCTGAATAAAGTGTTTTAAAACAAGTTTGGAGTTATATCTACTGCTCAGCTTATCCTCATTAATCTCACAAATAAGCGTGCACTAGGTTCTATAGTCTAGGTATTGCAATATAGTTTTACAAATCAATAAAATATAACGATATACCTTCTAATTCTGACTGGCAGTGCATGCCTTCTGATATTAGTTCGCTTTTCTCATAAATTATAAAATAAATAATGAATTAACTATGAATTCCTAAAAATAAAATCGTTTCTTATTTTAAACATATTGTTATCCGCAGGTTTTTCAGTTAGCTTTTTCTCGTCTTTCTATAATCGTTTGAAAGGATTGTCGCAAAGTAGTTTGGTTCATGTTAAATTAAAATGATTCTGAGACATTGAACAAAGGGTCTTAATGTGAGAGTGGCTGTGAGGGTCAGTAGAGGTCCGCGGTGCAGCTTACCCTGCTGATCCTCCGATGATGAAGTTCATGTATCCGGGCATCACCCGCTTCACGGGTTTCGCGTCCTTTTTGTCGGCCATTTTCGTGGATTATTGTTTGTTGTGAGTATGAAAACAGAGGTGATATTTTTTTGATTTTTTACTTCATTTTATAAAAAATTGTGTATGTGATCCATGTCGCCACTTTTAACTTCTGATTTGGTTTTGATGTATTTGTATTTGTCAACAAGTGACATGCAGCCAGTTGGTGACATTCATTGTAATGAGGTTTTCTTAGGATGCGGTAAAATAATTGAATAAAAAATAGGAAGAAATGACTATGCTAACAAGCTGCTTCAAGATTAAACTTGCTTTAGTAATTATTCTAAGATTAAACGAACTGTCAATTAATACTTATATTATAAGGAATAATATTGTTATATATAGTTTGATTTTCGTGTACCTACTGATAAACGAAAGTCAAACGATATACGAAATCGAAACTAGGTACGAGGAGCCTAAGTATATTGTTTTTGATGTCGTTTATATATAAGGATTGATATCTACGGTACTACGGTAGTCCGTAAACGGGCTAATATAAAAATTAGGAATCCATACACATGTACTGCACGAGGTGCTCTGCCGTCGGCCTTTGCTTTTTGGAAACATTAGAAACAAATGTAGTCAAACTATTTTTATATTATCTTCTATAGATCACCATGCTTGAACATAACATACCATGACGCCTGTATCCCCGAAGGGTTAGGCACAGGTTTACTGATGTACACCCACAGTTCGCCGGTATGTTTCGGTCCCATGTAATAGGGGGCGAGCCTATTGCCACATAGGCACAAATCCAAACTACGACACTTTGGTCGACTTGGGAATCGAACCCAAGACCTTTAGCGTAGCAGTCGCGCTTAGAACCACTAGGCCAACGAGGCAGTCAAGTAACAAGTATTATTACTCCTAACTAGATGTCCAGACAGCTGTTGGAGTGACTGAATGGTGGCCAAGAACAGTCAGAAAACTGTTAAAAATATACAGATACAGTCCTAAATATTAATACTTACGTTGATGAAATATATGATGAATATATTTTTTATGGAATCTTAAAAAATATGTTTCACCTTTTTGACCTGTACACCTGTATACACCTGTTGTTTAATCGTTCAAGTTTAAAATCAAAGACAGATATTCGAATCAATATTTATTTAATACGTTCTTACAAACAATATCACCATTGCCATTCTTCAGTAAAATCTTGGTCCGTAGGGAAGTGCCTCCTGAAACAAACGTACTAACTTAGATTATATTCTTACAATTAAGTACCTAATAGTAAATAACTAAGCAAGGAATCTTGAGTTAAGGAATTTGTTAAGTGCATCGCTTGTCCGCAGCAAAGCTGTCACTAACTTATTTCATCAAAGTCGGATGCGTGGTTTAGTCGTGTCTCGAGTTACTTTACGTTAAAAACCTAGATACTTATAGATATAAAGCGAATCGCAGAGAGAGGGCTGGCTACATTATAACTTCTTACGTTACATAGTACCTGCTGAGTTGTCATGTCAAATCAAAAGTATAGATTTTTTTTTATCAAAATACTTCTCCGATATTTTTCACTAAACAACCTTACAGACATAACATTCATAATTATTATTATTTTTAATCCACTTCAAAGTTGGATTCGGGATTCGTGAATATGTCTTTTAAATAGAGCATCTTCCAGTATGTGTATTTATTTATTTAGGGAAAACAAACAATTGTACAATGTATGATACAATAGTGTAAGTAGACTAAGTAGAGATGTACCTTCGATGCGTGGGCGTGGCAGGTGAGGCGGGTGATGCTGGCCCAGAGCGGCGCGGCGGCGTGCGCGTGCGCGGCGAGCCGGGCGTGCGGCGCGCCACCTCTCCCAGCAGTGAGAGACACGAGCGGGAGAGACGCTGGCTGAAGTTCTGCAATAGAATAACATACCCGTGAAATGATGGAATTTGGACAGACTGCTAGCCCTTGAACCTAATTAACTGGCCCCTTTATCTTTATGGCTTTTTGAAACGCCCTCTGGTCAACTGAATGATTTTTAATGTCATTGAATCAATTTCGACAGCTTGTTGGTAATTTCACTCAACTCCAACGACCTATAGGAATGGACACTGCTCTTCGCAATCCAGTGTATAAGCGTAATAAAGTACCTAGTAAAGAAGGTAGGATACATTCATACTATTATCACGCCTGTTTCCCGTAAGAGTAGGTAGAGACCACTTCGTTCCACTTGCTACGATCCTTACATACTTAGATATATAAGTTTTATCACCTGTGGGTACCTGAAGTTCGTAGTGAACACCTACCGGTAGACAGGAGCCCTTCATCTCGCGGAGGTCGATCTTCCGGAACAGCTCGCACAGCAGCAGCTCGTGCAGGCTGGGCGTGCGCGGACTGAAGATCTGCTCTATTATCTCCACCACCTGAGATAGCAATATGGAGTTTACTATATCACCAGTAATAATCGAATCCGAAAATTTCACTGTGCTAAAACTGTGCCAACTACAATGATATTCTAATAAACAGATATGTTATAAGCGTGCAATCGTGAAGACTCGAAAACGTCCTAATTGGGACGTATTGCCATTAACAACAACACTATTTGTCTCTTTTTTTCTTATAGGTTTTATCGCGCTATCTCTTTCGCTAGCTGCCGCGCTGCGCGGAACACTTTTTTCGATTGTTTTGTATGTGTATAACATATCTGTTTATTAAAATATCATTGGCCAACTATAAGAAACTAATCCAGTCCTTATGAAAATATTCCGTATATCCAATTCCAAAATAACTATCGAATTTTATCGGAATATTCCTGGGTCAAACAAAGTGGAAAGGGATTTTCACGGATGCAACTTCAGGGGTAATTTTTCAGGGGAAGAACAGACATCCTTTATCTTTTGCCCACCATTTGTCCCTTTTAGACGGACAACAAAATGTGACAGACCTACCTATGACCTGCCTCAGGAATTGAGCTAGATAAAGCAAAATTTTATGTAGTATGTACTTTCTCTAACTACTTCTGAAAACAATAGTCTCACAATTTTAAGTAAAAAAACACTATATAAAACTACTTACGTTAGGGTAATTGGGCAACAGGTCGGGTAAGAGCGAGAGGTCGATCTCTGCGCCGGCGCACATCTCGAACAGCACGTGACCCAGAGACAACGCCTCCACGTGCTCCAGCTGCGCCGCCAGGGCTATCGGACACCGCGGCTGCGCTCCTATCAGGGTGTTCTCTAAACCACATATCCTGTGGATGTTGAAATAGATTAAATGGTCATCAACATGCTGCGACCAGCTGTTATTCAAAAATCTATTTAATCAACAAATAATATTGTTTATATTATTTTTTTAAAACCTATGGATTATCTTGCCGTCTCTTCTTCATAGGAAGGACACTTGGAACCGAGCAACTGGAGTCTAACGTTTCCAGAAAGAAAACATTTTGTTTTTCAAAGATCCCACGTTGGGCGCCAATAAGAAATCTTGGCGCCTAGCATCGAGCCTCACTTACCGTGCGACTCCATTTTGGACGACGACATTGCCGGAGTGCAAGTGACGGAAAGGCGGAAACCCTTTCTCCTTAAGGAAGAGCAGTCCCTCTAACATCTGCCGTCCGAACCTCGCCACTTGCCACGCTGGAAGTCCCGTACCCGGAGTGCCATATTTACGACCATACTCCTCGTTCCAAGTACTCTAAAATGTAGAACATATTTCCACTAAAACTAACACTATAAGACTAAAACTTACATTATATCCGTAGGTAATCATTCAACTTTAGTTAGTTATTTGAAAATAGACCCCAAATTTTTACTCATTGCATTTTGCTACTTGCGTGATCGACCAGGCACACAATGGTCATATTCCTTTGTACCGAGTTTTCATACGTATGGATAACTGCCTTTACTTCAGATATTAATATGGCTATTGCTCATTGAAATACGAAATTTTGCAAAATACTGCAGGGTAGTCAAAATGCCACAAATTATATAGGACGTGTACCTTATAAATAAGATCTTTCAAGCTCCCTCTAGCGTTGAAGGGCAGCACAGTCAACGCGTGTCCGTTACACAGCTCGAGGTCCAGGACTGGGTAAATGTAGGGGTGGTGCAGCGCGCGGAACAGCTCCATGATGAGACCCTTGGAGCGGTCGCCTTGCTCGATGGGGCACTTCGAGGTTAGCGGCATCTGGAAGGGAATGGTGATGGTGACTGGCAGACGAGGCTTACTTTTTGATCCAACGTATTTTATACGTCTTATTGGCCTAAGAATACGGTAGTCAGTACACGGACTAATCTAAAAGTTAGGGATCCATACACATGTACTGCGCGAGGTGCTCTGCCGTTGGACTTTGCTTTTTGGAAACATTAGAAACAAATGTAGTCAAACTATTTTTATATTATCTTCTATAGATCACCATGCTTGAAGACCGTGTGTTTGCGGCTTTAGAAATGGGAGAATCTTACATATTTGATTAGAAACGTAAAAAAGAGCTCTGGTGCAAAGGGCGATGTACGAACAATAGGGAACACACACTGAATAAATATAATGAACTGTAACCATCATGATAGAGTTAAGGAGCAGAGCTTACCAATGTCAGAAGTCTGTCAGTCTTGATGGAGTTATCGTGTATAGCAAACCAGTGTTTATTGAGCCGACACCCAATAGAAGCCAGGGGAGACAGCAAATCGTACCTGAAAATAACACCATTATTAATTCTATTGAGGTAGATGTCTTCAAAATCATATACCGCAATACCAATAGCATCTTACCTTGATGATTGTGATAAATACTCTGTACAGATGGCCAACGCTGCTGAACTCTCCATAGATCGCTCGCCAACTCTACAATAAAAAGACATGGTACATGTATGACAGATATGTGTAGGTACGGAAGTAAGGGTAAGTAAGGAAGTGAGAGGTCTTGAAATATTGAATAAGTAGTTGAGAGTCTCTCATTAGATAGACAGGTAGTATTTTTTTCATGATTTAGGACAACCCAAAAACCCAGAACTAGTTATTTTTGATGAAATAATGCAAGACTATACTACTTTTTATAAATGTATAACTTTGATTTTTTTACAAAATATTCAAACTTTTTGATTCATAAAATCTAACCACCCACCACGAGTTAGCTCATGTTATTTAGTACGTAGTTCAAAGGTCAGCTTACCTAGGCGAGGCAGGAGGCTCCATCGGCGAGGACTTGCCGGAGCCGGTGCCAATGATAGACTTATTGAACAGCAGCTTCGCCAGCGAGTCTATCTTCTGGGCCACCAGGGGCGCGCGCTCCGAGCTCTCCTCTACAATCACATTACTTTAGATACTAGGGTCTCGAGAAGGATGTTAGTGCTCGGTCAGTGTATAATTGTGCCTAAGTTTTGTATTGAGATAAGCCTACGATAAAACCCTAATTGAACTCTCGAAGAGAATGATCGTAAAGACCAATTAATGATCGTAATGACAGTTAAGTTAGCAGAATCGAATATTTTATCGTAAAAATGACTAAATGAAGCAGGTCATTCAAGCAACTCTTAAATAGCTGAATCGAGGCCCTGATGTGAGGGCACACAAATACTGGCATCTACATCACATGCAGAAATAAAAACGTTATGTAAAAGTACTGCGTACGAGCAGAAACGTTAATATTTCTTTGAATAATCAGCGTTAAAAATATTTTTCATATTATGTGGTTATAAAAGAGAGCTTTCACTAGTGCAATCCACAACAAGGAACGTGTTTCAGTAGGGCGTTAGACAAATTAATGAGAAGTGAAAAGATGTAGGACCACATAAAAAGAGGAAGGGAACCGCAGATAAATATTTGCATTACATAACTATTACACTATTTTCAACAACGTTATCAATAACATTTTAAAACCGACTTCTATAAAACATGCGTGCGAAATTGACAATAATTGTGTGCCTATGTCAGTGTCCAAGGATTAAGTGATTTCTAAGGCTTCTGACTAAAGTTCGTCGACTCGTTACTACGTACTTACTGTGATATCAAAACTACAAGTTATCTACCTGTAAAACAAGTAATAAATTCTGTTCTTGTTATATAAAATATACGAGGGCCATAAAAAAAATCTAGCTGACTGAATAGCTTCTATCCACGGCCTAAGTTCTCTTCATGCAGATTCGAAAAATCAGCCCTATGCAAATAAAACATTCGTAGTTAAAGTAGCAGCTTAAACTAATTGATGTTTAGAAGTAAGATAGGTGTACATATGTTAATACTTATTCTAAGAACAAAATAAAGTAAGTACTTGAACTACAAGCGCACGATGATCCTTCGGCATCGTCTTGCCTCCCAGCCTCTCCTTGCGATAGCGAAAAACGAAAACATCATATAAACTACTTGGAAAACAAAAAACCATCGTACGCCAAAGAATAGATGTCTAGAAGAAAGGGTAGCAAAAGAAAATCTAGCAGGATATAACTATGGGCCATTTATTTTTATTAAAAACCATTTTTTGATATAACTTTACTGGTTTCTTGCTGCGCTCTGCTTGATAGCAAAAGTAGCGGATTTTTTTAAATTAAAATTCCCATTTTCACTATTGGAATAATTCTGTTTGCATGGCAATTTAGTATGCATTTGAACCACACATTTTTTCTAAAAAGTAGCAATGATGCTATATGAATTCTCACCTTCACTTTCCTCTCTGTCAGTGGAGACTGACCGTATCCTGAAGGCATTCCGTTTATTGGCAGCCGCAATGGACTCAGGGTTCAGCTCCGCCGCCGACTGGGCCCTCCTGCAGGCCCCGCGGCGTTTCTTCTTCCGGTAGCTGGTCCGGGGCCGCTCCTGGTAGAACCGGTCATGGCCGGTCGTCTCCGGCTCCTTCTGCTCCTTACCCTCGTTATTGGCCTTCATATGCTGGTACAGGTTGAACATTTTCGCTGATTTTCGAAGTACGCACAATCTAAGCTTCTCGAATTTATGTTTCATTAGACTTAATCAGTTTTGATTAAAATCATCACGAGAACACCAAAAAATACACTTTTGTAACTTTGAATTCTCAAACGTAATTTTTCGTATTAATTTGTTTAATTAATTTGGTTGTGAAATGAGTGCTGGCTTGTGTGTGGAGTAGAGGGCGGCACCGCGGTGACTCCTGAACTATGTCAATAGTGACTAATTGAAGTCCCACAAGTGCGGCATTAGCCGACAACTGGGCCCACGTCGATATTATTACCCCGATGCTAGGCTTTTACCTGTATCTATGAGTTTCATGTATTTAATCCAGTGCGTATTCAATGTATCAGTAATAATGTCTTTCCTCATTATACCTTTCATCATGTTCAAGGCTTATTTACTTTAAAACATGACTATATTTTATAAGATTTATTTCATTCTTTCAAAGTAACCCTTAATACCCTATAATAAATTTGTAGAATTATGTTAATAGGCATCCTATTAGACCAATTCCATTGCTGAAGAGTAGGGGGGTGTTCATGCAACTACGAGTTTTTTTTTCATAGGTTTAGGAATAAAACAACCATGTAAACGGCTTTATTATATTTATAAATATTTCAATAATCAACGAAGCTTCGACTTATTTACTATGTTTATCATATTATTCAGCTAACATTGTAATTATTTTACCAATATCAAAAAAGTATCAACAAATAAAAACTTCACATCAAAAATAAACGGGAATATGGCTGTTTTCGAATCTTGACATATTGCAAGATTCACGTGTCAATCATTCCATTTATTTTTGCATAGACAATACAAAAACGAACAACATATTCAAAAAGAGAATGCTTTGAATCCGAACAATAGTCAAGACTCGTTTTTCCACTTTTTTATTTTTTGTTTTTACAACACTTTTCACTTTTTTTTAATTACTAGACAATTTAAATAGAGGCGGGTTTCTTTTGTTTTTTGGAATGTATCTCGTAGAGTACTTCTAACAGGTAGAACGTCACTATGGTGTGCACGGTGAGCCTCAGGTAGTAAGGAGTGAAACCCCGCCAGAAGCCGAGGACTCCCGTCTCCTGTTTGAACTTGTTGTATATCTCCTTGTGAGAGCCACTACTGACCACTTGGTATCTGGAAAGAACAAGATTTTATTAATCAAATCGTTAGGCATCAATTTGTCTCTTGGAGAAAAGATTTACCGCAAATAAGTAGGTGTACCTATTTAATTATATAACGTATCTTGACGTTTTTTACATTTTAAGTGCAAATAAAATTAAAATGAAATAGATTCTTAGTCGAGAAGAAGCTATAAACATTCCATTAAAACACGTTGTAAGCAAAAAATACGAGATTTGAGAAAATTCGCAAACAGGCAAACAGGCCACTGATCACAACCACTGGTTTTTCATTAAGGTTCGGCATACACCGTGTAGCCTGCAAGCAGTCTAACTTATGAAAAAGACCGTCGCTGGCCACCGGTTGTTGTCGGCGACCCGTTTGCGGCGAGCCTAATATCCTCAATTATAATAAAAGCCCTGTAATTGTCGCACTGCATCGCAAATGCCTCTTCATAAATAAAAAGGGCCCAACATCGACCCCACCTATGACTTGGAAAATATAATGCATTCAGCACTCACCTTGTTTTGAAGGTATCCAGAGGTAACGTGGCCACGGCCGTGACGAAGCTGGACAGCATCGAGGTGTACAGGTGCAGCAGGAACCCTTTCACTCGCTTTTTTTCAGTCAGGTAGTCACGAGCCTGGAAGATTTCAAATTTTGGATATTAGTTGCGTATTTCAGACAGTCGAAGAATTTTAAAAATATTTGTGTGTGGCGCAGAACTAGTTAATGTGGTTAAAGGCATACATATCCAGTTTTATAAATCGGGAAATACCAGAAATCTTTCTAGAACATATTATTTTAGTATCTTTTCGAACAGTCCACCCATAATCCTTAAAATGAAAGGAAATAGTCATAACCGGGCCCCTATTTGGTGTGCAATTGTTCATGTTATATTGAGTCATTATAATAATCTCTATGTTTAGTACTGACCTGAGCATAGGTTCCGATCTGCGCCACACTGATGACGACGGACCTTGACATCGTCAGCAGCGCGCCGCGCCACAGCGTGCAGATCCCCTCTTCCCTCCAAATTCTACAGACAGACAGAGAGTTAATGCCAAACCATTCTTGTGGACAACATTATGTACATTCCTCTGAACCCAAAGTAAGTAGCTAAAGCAATTGGGATACAGAATCAGATATCGAAAGTACTACAAACACCCAAACCCGTATTTACTATATTGACCCATCCGGAGATCACAACCGGGACCTCGGACGCCACTAGGCTACGAAAATTGCATTTATAAACAAACATTTTCCATTTCCTTTTCTTATTCGTAAATACGAGCTTATAATCTCTGAAAACAGCTGATACGTAAATTTAAACACAGACACAGAATTAACGATCATGCTCATCCCAAAAAGAAAGGTATAATAAGTGCTTACTTGGTAAAAGCATCGAAGAGCCCCCTGTACCGGCGGTAGGGGTCGACGGGCCCGTCAGCCATCATGCGCACGAGAATGATCTCTGAGGGACAGCCCACGAAGGCGCCCACCAGCCCCGCGTACACACCGATCACCAACTTCTCGGAGAAACTCGGGATGCTGGCGTACTTACTGACGGTTAATAGAAACATAGCCATGAAACATCAATAGATAAACAACCAAAATATTGCTGAATATTTTTAAATTTCGTGAATTTTTCATCTTCACTTTACAACATTAAACTTACCACTAAAGTTACCCAATTATATAAACTAAACTCGTGATTAGTCATGATATCTTATTCGACTTTCATCTTTGGATAGAACACCATAGTCCCTTAAATTACTATTATTACAAAGATTTTTTTTCAGGATCCTTAAATTTATATCATATACTCCTTTAATCGACATGTGTTCTAGGAAAACTTTAGTAAAATCTTAAAATATGGGTGTGAATCTATATAAGAAACTACTAGAGCTTTTATTTTCAAAAGGAAAACCAAACAAAATAATTCTAAACTCCAACTCCTCCAAAGAACATAGAGATCTTACTTCTTATGACGCTCATAAAGGCAGTAGTAGGTCCCGAGCCGCGACGTGGTATACGTGGTCTGGCGGAGGATGCCGGCGGTGAGGCCGGTGTAGGGCGCGCGCAGACCCTCGCAGTGCAGCATCTGCCGGAACATGTTCACGCCCCACGACTCCGGCGCCAGCTGCAGCCGCACCTTGATCACGTCCAGCGGGTGCAGCAGGGTTGTCGCTATTATGCTGGAAGTTTATTGGAGGTTAAGTGGTTTGTCATCAGCATCTTCATCAGTTGTCCCTGTGTAAGCCCCTGTAGCGTTGCCTTTGTTTAGTAAATCTTGCAAAGAAGTTTAAATTAAATAAAACTATTTTGAGAACAGTCAACACCTAGTGAATATTCTCGCATTTTTGTTCATGTAGGGTAGTATAATGGTCTTTGAATATAAGAACACGTTCACATTTTGGGAGTAGACTGTTCCAAGAATATAGGCAAAGCAAGTTTACGTAGAAAGTGTTTTTAGAATTATCTAAGTTACTTATTTAATTACTATTTCCTATAGAACTATTTTTTCTAAAGTCTATCTAGTCTAATGTTAGTACGTAGATAATTTTTAGGATATTTAACAGACGTTAAATTAGCTAAGGTCACACTCCTACAGGCTAAGAAAGATTCATTAGAAACACTATTCGCCAGAGTGTACCCCAAAGACTAGTGGCTTGTAAAACAACTTTGATTATATATATATAGTAGACTTCGATGATTTATAACAACTTATAATCGAGAGCGACTTCGGACTCATCACATACCCAGATATACCGCCCAACACCGCCTTGGTGTGTCGCGGTACTTTCCTAGTTTCATGATGATGATGATGATGATCCCTATGTTTGTGGGTCATTCTATCACACTACGTCTGAACAAACACTATAATTTCACTTTATTATTTATTATAATAGTCCAAGAGTATTTTTATTTTCACCGCAGTTGTTACATGTTGATTGATGTCCAATGACAGTTTTCTATGAGATTTTTTGAAATGTAAAGGAGGACGCGTATGTTTGTATAGACGGAACGTTTTGACAGAAACCCCGTGATGCTATGCAAAGAGTATATATACGTAGGTAACTGCTCCGTGGTTCCATTGTTTAGCCACTAACGATGATAATATTTTTGAATCGATGCAATAATATTTTAGGAACCTCAGTCTGGTTCACACAAGGCATCTAGTAGTGTACGTCAGTAGCAGTGTAAGATACTATAAGTGAGATAGTTGATGTATTCTAGAGCTAACTATCGGGAAATACCTATAATACAACATCATGTTGCATTAATAACTGGAATTTCATTAATTCACTCGCTTACCATTTGTTGTGTTTACTATTTCTGTAATGTAACAAGATCGAAGTTAGTGGACTGTGGAGCTGTCTCGCATGTGATGTTTTGTGTTAAGCTCTGATATATTTCAATATGGGTTGCGTTCTAGCATGGTGCGTACGACATACTTAAGTATAAGAAGATTAGGATATTTAATTTATTTACCTATAACCCACCATGCTAGATTACTTATTATAATTAATTAATACCTAAAGGGGGCTTGAACCCAGCGGTAGCACGAAACTAGACCTTTCGCCGGCAACCACACGGCAGTAAATAAAACACGGGCATGATCATAATGCACTTTATTGATTTACTTTAGGATTAGGAAAAGGGCACGAGTGGAGGGCACGACAATACTCGCGAGGGACGCTGACAGACATGGACCGGACAGGCTGCTTGACAAACAGACAGATTATACTACATCCTCTCTATTACACACAAGTTATTGAACAAATCAATCGAGTATGATCTAACTTTAAGTAATACATTTAGTGGGCCTAAATGTCTGTCAGCAGACGAAAAAAAAATCAATTTTGATTTTTTTGAAACGCGTTATTAATTTTGGATAACTACCGATGTGTGGTTTCCGGGAAAGGTTTCCACAACTATATTTTAAAACTGAACGTGAACTTATTGTGTGTATCCAGTTATGTTACCATGGCAATATAGGCCTGAAAATACTTAAGGGACTATTCTTTTGGAAAATTAGTAGCTTTAACTGCCTTACTAGCAGAGAAGGAAATGTGATTCATGTTCCCGAATACTTGTCATAAAATAGCAAATAAAACAAGTGCATGCATATTACGATCTTTTTGAGGGAAAAAAACTTATATAAAAATAATAACAAAAGTTGGTCAAAACAAAGTTCCACTGTTGTTACTTAAACTCGTAACTCGAACGCTTGCGGCGCGATTAGCGCGTGCGACTAAGTTTGAGTCGCGTTCTGTGCGACAAGATAAAAATAAATCGTGTTAGAATATACCCAACTTACTTAGCAGGCACATGCCTACAGTCTGTGCTTCTATCATCTTTGGGCTAATCGCGTGTAAAGCCCATACTTAGATGATAGAGCTACAGACGAAACAGAAAGACTGTAAATTTGCTTTGCAATGCAATGCCAAGTCTACCAATTTTGCTTTATACGCTAACAGTCATTTACAATAGATGATCAAAAATTCGGGACTCCATAAATTTCTACGAAGACCTACACTTGAAACAAATTTTGTGTCCAAGTCATGCAATTCCTTAGGTGAGACCACTTATCCGCTAACAATGTATCCCTTTTGACACAACATTCTGATATATTTCAATACAACCCCTATGGAAAATATCATAAATAAGGAGTATGACGTTACCTTGCCTTCAGGGTATCGATGGGCCAAGCCCGCGACGCTAAGTTATACGTCGACATGACAACTGAGTACAGGTACACTCGGATCCTTTGAGCCAACGCGAAGATTGCGTTGTGGTGGGCGGCCAACTTCTTCTCCGTTCGATAGTCACGGACCTGGATGAAAATAATAGGAACAGTAGTATTATTTATTAGATTTACGTATATTTTTAAGCATTAAATAACAAGTAATGAAACGGTGCGTACGTACTCATGACTTGAATATTGGATGCCAGACATGGCAATACTTTTGGTTATAAGTATGTGTCTCTTCAAGAGATAAAGGGCAGGGAAAACTTCGAAGGATTGAAGTGTATAGTAAAAGTTAAGTCACTGACCTGTGGCATTATTCCTGTGGTAACAACGTTTGTGACAATCGGACGAGCAGTCAAGAGGAAGATGCCGTGAGATAGTGCTGGCAGGCCTCTCTTCAAGCATTTCCTAGATTTCAAAAAGAGCATTTGGAAAAACGTATTCTTAACCCACCCACGATAAAAAACTATTCATACTTTGGCTTTTGGTCTGCTGAATGGATTCTAAGCAAATCTTTTTATCTTCATCAAATAATGAGGAGTAGGCACGTTCTATTCACCTGAAATAGTTTGTATAACTTACCTTTGATGTGATTCGTAGATACAGTAATAAGTGCCGAGCTTGAGGGTCTTGAGGACCCTCCGCTGCAGGATGAAGGGCGAGAGCTGCGGGAACTGCGGCAGGCAGCCCTTGCAGCGCACCATGCGGCGCAGCATACAGATGTACCACGTGTCGGAGAACAGCACGCGCATCTGGAACACGTGCTCCGGGAGGGACATGCTCGTCTGGACGATGCTGGAAGATTACCCGAGGTAGTTATAGCAGTAAGTTTAGATGAGGTCATAAGGCGTTTCTGTAACTATGACCCTCGGTAAGATGGAAGCACGAGGAGGTCCTGACGGAGAAGAAGACAGAGAGGTTCTATCCGGTGAGAATAAAGCTCAGTCATATTGGGTGTTTAGGTTTACGCTAATGTTAGACCTTGAAATGAAACTACTTATAATGGAACTTTTCGTGGATTATTTTTAGTTATCCAACAGTGCAGTTGGCCGTGACCTAAAATACAACCCACACACAAAATCTTTGTCTTAAAGAAGAAATCGAAGAAGAAGGCGTAGCCTACGCTAAAGGTACTATAATTTATACTTTGTGAGGTCTTGGAGTTATAGCTATTTGAAATTGTGTCTGCTTTAGGATAAAGCATATCAAGGTACACTTTATTCTAGTTCAATTCAGTTGTAATGTCTGATGGTAGGAGATTGCCAAAGAGAGCTTGTCAGCTCATTAGCTGAAGTCACCATCAATCTTTTTAAACTGTTTACTACTGATGCTGGTGTTAAGCCCTATCTGTCTGCCTAGCCTGTATGTCAACAAATACATAATATGCGCAGTACCGGTACATCCCCCCGAGTAAGCGTCTGGTATGCTCCGGGTAATACCGCCGCGGTCTGTATCTACTTGTGTCGTCATCATTTCGGGCCATCATAATTATAAAACACTAATTAGTCTTCTTGTCACAATCATTATCAGGATATCGTATATTATTTTTATATGTTTTTTTACACTGTAATTTTTATGATTTTTACGGTGACACCGTATTTCGGGTTGTAACGTTTGTGGATGAATAATTGATTTTGACAGTTGTATTCTACTTGGTTGGTATTGAAGGAGGTCGAGGTTTGTGATACTTCTATTATGCCTACTTTAGTATAATTAACTTCTTTTTGAGACCAACGATCGGTTTATATACGTGATTCTTACCTTTATCAGAAAAGGCATAATTAAGATTGCAATTTCTTATTTCATGCAAGTATATTTTCAGGAAGATTTTGAAAGTCCTTTGAACGCTTAAGTAACTATGTTAATAACCTATTTCAGAAATTGGGATCTGAAATCTCCCATCCGCAAATGAGCAAGCGAAGTTATCAATGCTCTTGCCTTCTCTATTTGAGAAGAGGCATGTGACCTTCACCTAAAAACGATACTCCATAAACAAATAAAACAATTAAATATCAAAACAATGTTCTTTATTAACGTATAACAACATTGCCGCGCGTTAGTCACAAATTATAGAGCGTCTATAAAAATATGAGAGTATATATAACAGTATATCACATTGCACTGTTTTACAACGATTTAGGAAGCCTTAGGAACAGATACGCAATAAAAACTATTACATGTAAGATGGAAATTATTTGCGCGAATTGCGACATGGCATACTAAAATTCTTGCTGAACAATTGTTCACAGCGCAGAATTTGTTGCGCGCAGCACAAACGTAGTGATTTTCGATCAAGTTAACATGTGCAATGCGCAGTGGCGGCAAATATTATTGCATCTGTTCTTAAAGCATTTAAAAATATATAAAAGCATGATAAGGCTACAAGCCATTTATATAACTTTTGTATTGCAAATAAAAATGTTTTTAATTAACAAATAACAATCTAAAATGAAAACTTATGAGTAGTTATAATATATCGAGGCAATGTAAATAAACCATAACAATATTTTAATCTCTAAACTCGAACTTGTAAAATTCATCAAAAAGTTGTTTTTTTAATTGTTTCTTAAGAAACCATAAGCAAATTAACTAAAAAACTAATAAAATTAGCATCAATGATAAGTAAATATTCTGAATCGACTTAATTAATAATCAAAACACATTTGTATCAAACAATTTGTACATTTGCGTCAACCAAACATTGCACTGAACAATAAAAAATCGGAAATTCAAAACAAAACATCCAAAAATAATTTGTACTTATAACTAGCGATTGAAATGTAAAAGTAACATAACAAAATGAGTTTTTATACTTAATTTTAAATGATCTAAAATTTTAAAAAGTAACTAATATAAACTTTTGGGACATAAAATGACAAAAAGTATGTACCGATCAGCGCCTGAAATTTGTAACTCATCCATCTGAGATTTTCGAAACCAGACTTCTATATTTGACACAAATCGTATACCCCTAAATATCTTAGGTTCAAAAACCACGGATGGATATGTTATTAATTTCAGCTTAAAAATAAATACAATAGCTCTTTAAAATTCACGTGTAACTTCGGCTTTCACTGGCACGCTTGTAAACTTAATGTCACATTGTGACTGATTAGTATTGTCGATTACACTTACTAATTACAAAGACACGTGTACAAGTACTACAATAGTAATTTAATAATTGTATTATCTGGGCGATCAAAAAATGTACGCGTTGCGCATTGTGTACCTAGTTTTAGACATAATTGTAGTATATTGTAAGGTTAAAAAATGTACGCGTTGCGCATTGTGTACTTTTAGACATAATTGCATTATAGTGTAAGGTTAAGAAATATACGTGTTGGGCATTGTGTTATTTTAGATATAATTGCATTATATTGTAAGGTTGAAAACTGAACACGTTGCGCATAATGTACTTTTAGACATAATTGCATTATATTGTAAGGTTAAAAAAAATGTCCGCGTTGCGCATAGTGTACTTCTAGACATAATTGCATTATATGGGCGGTTAAAAAAATGTACGCGCTGCGCAGGCTTATGTCGATAGTCAATTAAGATTAAACCTCAATTACGGTTATTGAGATAAGTTTGAAGTGGTGATCTGACAGGTCGAGTTCTAAGTCGAGTGGTTTTATATTGTCAAAGATAAAAGCGATAGGTAAATATTATATAATAGTTTGTTTGAGCGGTAGGCAGTGTTGTGGGTAATATAAGCCGCTAAGCGAGTAATATGATGGCGGTGTTTCGATATCAATAAAATTATCTTTGACAATATTACACCTAAAAGTATATCAATAGTTCTACTTTAAGAGTACAGTTTATAGTTACAGAGTAGTTATTCAGTTCCACTTAAAATAACATTATTGGTAAATTGGGTTTATATTTCAATTATATAAATATAGTAGCCTTCAGCTAGTAGTAAAGTATTTTTGCAGTGAATAGCTATCAGAACACTGGATAAAATTACCATTTTGTTATCAATTTTATTTTAAACCCATTAATATAATTTAAATTTAAAATTTTGTGACCACGACTGCATTGAACAATTAATTTACAATAACAATTATGTTGCTATACTATTTAAAAATGGTGCTCTCATCACAGTAAGTTTTATATCTACTGGTCAGTTTGTTTGATGCAATATAGTACAATACTTTCTAAACCACGCCATAAGCTCAAGGTTATATTATACATGTATTCGAGAACTATTTTTTTCACCTAAACAAAACTTGTACATACAATACAGTAAAATAAATTCAACTTTTTTGAAACAAATAAATTACCGCCAGAAAATGGGGCGACAATATAAGAATTTAGCTTTATTTAACTGAAACGATTGATATCTAAAATAGATTTTCCCGGTTCGTACTCAAATAGATTTCGTCATGTTTACGTTTTACGATCAACTAGACGTAACACAATGACGAAATACGTGATAAACAGATTGGAATTATCAACACAAGTCATTAACACTAAGATACGCTATCAGTTACTAGCCGGCCGGTACAAAAATATATCTATATTATACATAAGAGCACGCATTTTGGTATATGGAAGTTAAGCAAAAGTACAAAAAGTATAACACGACCAGCGTTTATACTTTTTATTCTCACGCTTCATTAAATACGTTATGAAATGTATATGTTAACTTAATCGAGTGATTACTTATTCATAAATCGAGAAATTAATTTACATAAGAATGTTTTTAAACATTGATATTAAATTAATATTGTATAAAGTATAGGATGATCAATTTCGTAACACTGAGAAAAGTCCATTGCGTCCTTCGACATAGTACACAAACGTTTCCACATTATTATCAATAATCAACATATCGATAACTATAAAAGTGTCAGTTTGACTTGTAAAAATATTTAGTACATTCTGAACAAACTCTACAGATTTTATACATTTTGTATCAATGGACTATCGACTTAACTACCTTACCTCAGTGTATATATTCGCTTGCGGGAGTTACGTGAGCCTGAAGTACGCGGAGTTCATTTGCTCGAGGAAGATGAAGGTGAGCACTGTGTGGGGTCCGAGGCGGGCGTAGTACGGCAGGAAGCCCTTCCAGAGAGATAGGACGCCTTCGTTCTTCAGCAGACTGGTTACTACTGTCATCTGGCTTTGGCCCTTAGCTGCGTTCTGTATCCTGGAAAACGAGAAAAATAACACGTTTATCAAACTTTACTAAATAATTTACAGTATTTATTTAGTTGTGCCGTTTCGAAAACGTATGCCGTATCAATGCAAAATAAACTTATGGCTTAATATTTAATGCCGAAATTTTACGATAATATTTTATTCATTAAAATCATAATTTATATAGTAAACGAGATATAATGTTATGTGAAAGTAAAGTTTCCTAATGAATATTTTATACTGCAATATTGTCTTTTCAGAGCTTAATTAATCACTTTTTTATCGTTCATTAGTAATGCAGTTAAAACACATAATTTTAGTCTTACATTTAAGAGACTAGTATTCATATGCGATGTATAAAAGATTTAAAATAACATAATTCAGACAACTCCAGAGTGAGGGCTATACATTTTCGTGTGCCATTGATATAATATGACATTGGCCTAATTTAAAATAGCGCATAGTATACGCGGTAGTTTAAAATAGAAGCTTTCGTAATAATGTCAGGTTCTCAATAAAATGTATATTTAGATCAATTCGTGTTGGGGAACAAATACTTAACTGAGTTACTGGTGATTTTAAGGCCAAGGTTTATTACCTTCTTAACTGGCTAAATGCAGAAAATGCCGAAATACAAACAATTTTAATGCAAAAAAATAAACATGTAAGGTAACATAAAAATGTACATAAAAGGTATCTGAAAATTTTGATAAGTCGTATTTTTTTTAGAATATAGACTGGCACCCATATTTTTTAGAACATTAAAATGTAGTTAAATAACACAACTTACCTCGTCTTGATAATATCGACGGGCATGGAGGCGATGGTGGTGATGAGCCCCGACACCATGGACGCGCAGAAGTGCAGCATGATGCCGTCCGGCACGTAGCCCACGAACATCTCACGGGCCTGGAACACATAACAGATATTTTTAAAGAAAAGTATTTCGCTTGCTCCTCGGTCCTTCACTACTGAGGATCGCGACCACATGAAAAGCCCATCCATTGAGGTCGGTCTTACGCAGTATGGAGTTCAAGAAAAATATAAGAAAATATATAAAAAAATAAAGTATTTTTGGAACTGCCAACGAATTTGTAGGATGGCATATGTTTAACGTGTTTCTATGGATCATGGCTCCTGAACTAATGGAATAATTTTGATGCGGTTTAATATAGAGCTGATGTGATCGAGATGAATCTTTAGAGAGATAGGTTTATCTTTTGTCTGTTTTTTTCACCTAGAATAAGAAACAAACTCATAAATAAGCATGAGACAATGCTTTTACCACTTATCTGCAGGTAACGTTAGGTCATCATTACTTATAAAGGAGAGATCTTTCAAAATTGCTCAGAGTTTATCTCAAAAATCTTGTTCAATCTTATCTGCATCTTGATTTCTTATTGTCATAGTTATGATGAAATATTATGACTGTTTAGCGTGATTTCTTAAACAGATCAGTCAGTCAGTTTTGTATGTAAGTACTTAAACTTCACAATTTATTCTATGAATCGACATTCACAGCTCAATTTTAAAAATATAATCTAAAATAATTGTATCAGTCGACAAGCTATGACTTTTATGTACGCAGACTTTTAAAAGCGTAATCGCCTTCTAATTATTGATAAGTTACCTGGGAGTACGTGCTGAGCTGCGCCGCGTTCACGACCATGGCTCGCCCAACAGTGGGCATGGCACCGCGCCATAGCTTCAGGACACCTTCCTCTCTCACTATCCTGTGGACAAAATATTGCATTTTTAAGGTTGTTTCACATAAATTTTCAAGTAAGTCGGATTAAGGCGGATTGAAGGTGCCTTATGTACCTAATCCTAATTCTTGAGAAGCTTTTAGCCACAGTTAAGAAATAAATATGTTTTGGATACGTGTTTTGGTATGTATGTAGATTGTAGGAGATTCTTATACCCTTGAAAAATCCAAAAAGCTGGACAGATTATAGCCTAAAAGTTAAATATAGCAAATAACTTGAAACTTAATATTGTAATAGGTGCTTCGAAGCCACACAAAAAAAAGAAAATCGAATTCGAATAAGGAATGAAGGAACAAATTTCAAGTGCCATTAGCAATTTAGCACTATCTCGAGTTGGCACAAAGCCACAATGAATTCTTTCCATTATTTCAACAGTTATTCCGCAGAATTGCAATAATACTCGACATTGACTAATGACCTCCATTAGAATTACCATAATAATATACTTTTGTGAAGTATGTCACTGAAATACCTTTCAAGTAGTTTTCAAAAGATTTTTTTTACGAACTAAAGAATATGGTTGCCTCGTTAACATGGGCAGTTTTGTTCACTAAGCATTATTAAATAGGCAATAATGTGAAAATAACTGCATTGTGAAAACTGTGCTAACAAATACAATTATTGATACGTTCAATTTGGGATCTGAAATCGCCAATCTGCAGAGAGCAAGCGTGGCGATCAATGCTCGTGCCTTCCCTATATGGGAAGAGGCCTGTGCCCAGCAATGGGACGTCTATAGGCTGGATTATTATTATTATTACCGTCCACCCTGAATACTGAAACCCTGATGGACAAAGTCGCGGGCAAATGCTAGTATAATACTCGTCGCTTAACAAATTTCGAGGGATTAGCTATCAAGATAACAAATACACGAAACTAGTTACTCCACTATTTATCTTAATAAAGCCACTTGATTTTCTTACGCTAACGAATTTGCGCATAGGCTTTATCACATTAATCAGTGGAACATGTGCTGTAGGCTACAGAGGTCAGTCAATGTCAACGTATTCACTGCGACCGTAAGTAAGACGAGGTATAAAAAGGTCATATTTTCCGCATTCTGGTCGACTTAGTTACGATTTGCAGGTCATGGGTCTATGGAGAGGAATGCCGGGGACTGGGTGTTGTGGCCCAACTTGGGAAAGGTCTATGTCCAGCAGGGCCTATGTGCAAAGCCGAGTTGAAAATCTTTGAGAAAGTTGCAAGGACTGGAGGGACTGTCTTTTGTTTTTAAAACTAGCCGAAAGCCCGATAATAAATCTTTAGTTTAATGTACGATTGTCATTTTTCTAGGTCATAGATTGACCTTCAACTCACTGCAGGAGATCGTATAGCTAAGATACGTGTGACACAAGGTCACGCTAAAAGTAAGGGAAGTATGAATATGAAAATAGACTCACTGTCCCAGAGGGTGAACTAATCAATAATAAACTGTGTACTGACTATTAATTAACCTAATGAGAACTGCCTTGTTAGTTAAAGCTAGTTCAATGTCAGAAAAAAATGTATCTTTATAATATCATGCACAACTTAATGAGACATGGTGACCTTTGCGGTAATTCTGACCACGTCCTTTTGCTATTTCCTAAATTTTAATATGTTTCTGTATTGTATAAATTCGTCTTTGCAAACGAACCACTGTTTGCAGTACACGACTAATTAATTAAACGTTTGATTATGTTCCTTCGCGTTGTTCTCTGAATAAGTGTTAAACAGCAATAAAAATCTTATCGCGAACAGTTTAATTGATTTCTGCTTCCTATCACGAGCTACTCGGTACGAGGTAGAAGAAATGAAATCAAACGCAGGATCTAAGGTTTTACGAACATTCTCGGGAACATTATCTGAGTAATTGGCTGATTACCAAATTTCTTTTATGTGCCTTATATGAAAATTTGTGAGGCTTATACTATGGCTCAAAACCCTGAAAAATTTATTTAATTTCGGACTGTTATTACATAATAAGTTAGTGTTGAAGTGGCATAAATTAGTTGCGGAATCTGACCTAATTGCTTTACTTGTATTTTTTTATTATACTTAAGTGTGTCCGACTACCCAAAAATTTCAGCCATTTTCTGACTCACGTAGAGCAGAACAGGCTGGCTCGATTACTCAGATATTAGTACAAATCCTTTATTAGAATCCTTTACAGAAAACACAAGGCATAACACATTACTTTTTTCAATCCTATACGAGTATATAAAATTCTCGTGTCACAAAGTTAGTTACCATGCTCCTCCGACTCACATTCAGTAGGTCTGAAAATCGGCTACTATCATACCCCTAAGTGGTGGTAGACAGGTTCTAGTTAGAAAAAATTACACTGCAACGCATGCCGGGTACAGCTAGTTTAATATTTGACGACCTCCGTGGTCGAGTAGCGTACGCACCGGTTTCAAGGTGTCGCTAGCTCTGAGGTCCCGGGTTTGATCCCCGGAAGGGTCAATGTAGAAACCATATTTTCTACATTGTCCCGGGTCTGGGTGTTTATCTTACCTTCGTTCTTTCTGAATTCCATAACACAAGTGCTTCGGCTACTCACTTTGGGTTCAGACCAATGTATGTGATGTTGTCCGCATTTATTTATTTACATATAAATTACCTGATCAAAGCATCAGCAACGTTCTTATAGTTCCTCCTCTGCTCCTTGGGCAGTCTGCCGTCAGCCGTCATGCGGATGAGGGCGACCTCTGCCGGCGTGCCCACGAAGGCGCCGATAGAACCGGCCGCTACGCCCAGCAGGGTCTTGGTACCAAAGCCAGGGGTTGCGCCGGCGTTCTTCCTGTTATATGGAAAGTTAATTTAGTGATTTCTAAAGGTGAATGATTGCTACATACTAATTTTAATGTACAATGAGGTAAATCTTTCTTTTAGTCTTAAAGTTACGGGACCTCAGTTGTTATCGAATGTGAAAATTAAATCTTGATAAAATCACCGCAAAATTGGCTTATTTTAATAACTTCATGTTACTTTAGGAAAAGGTCATTCGCTGTGATCCTTGGTCTCTTTACTATTTCCACAGAGGCTTGAGAGCCAAATAACTACAAAGAGAATATGGTACTTAGTTATGATGGGATGAAAAGTGGAGGTCTTCATACCTAGAATGAAAGATACATGAATTTAATTCAGAATAGTTTCGAATATAAAATTTACTAGGTACATACACGCTTCCGTTGAAGGAATAGTTTACTATGGCACATTATGACGCTCTAATTGAGCTAGGAGAATGACCTATTTATCTCGCTAACTATTACTAACGAACTTTAATCTACTGATCAAACACTACAAATAGAATATCATAATCTAGATTAACCTACTGAATACAGATAACTCTACATATTAATGTAAATTATTGCTATAATGCTGGTAAAAATCTGTTTGCCTGTATTGATTTCTTCTTCTTTCGATTTTTGAAGAAGTGAAGTTCAAGCCATAAAGCTGAACACTGGTGGTAAAGAAAAATAAGAACTTATTAATACTAAAAGAAACTAAAAAAAATAAAAACAAAAGAAAGCTATAGTTCAGTAGTTTTTTTATATAGATGAATCAATTCGTCTGAAAATAGGTTTCCGCGGGAGGATTGGTTGGCGTGAAATTCTAGTATGACGTAAATCCGCGTCA
This sequence comes from Autographa gamma, assembly GCA_905146925.1. Classification (NCBI taxonomy): domain Eukaryota; kingdom Metazoa; phylum Arthropoda; class Insecta; order Lepidoptera; family Noctuidae; genus Autographa; species Autographa gamma. The sequence goes on along the minus strand of LR989866.1, from coordinate 9,687,531 downwards.
GACACTTTCATTTAGACGAGGAATGACGCTAATTGTGACGTTAGGCAGTATTATGTAATGGTTGGAGATTCAGTAAGGTTTTCTTATTATCACGTGAATTTATTGCTGCAGTAAAACATTTAAGTATTGTGTACACATTTTAATAATTTATGAATGAGTTTTATTACAATGTCTGGGATTGGATTAAAGCTATGATATACTAATGCTGGAAACTTATTGGGGTACAAATGTCGGATACTTTCTTGACTGTTCAAATTATCACAGTTACCTATAATTTTGTAGAATCTAGGTAAAGCTTGTGAGTCGCAATAAATGTAGTTCTATCTCAAGCAAACACGTTTATATACTAAGTAAGTATACGCTCAAGGTATACCAAGCTTCAACGTATCAGTATGTAGTTTATTTAACAATTTAGCTGTCCCTACATCCTATTTCCTACACAACATGCACAGTATATAAAACTGCGTATATGTGTAGCGCTCAGGCATTTAATGAACAATTTACCTACATACGGGATGTGCCGTATCTCGTCTCAGCGATACTAGTTTATATTGCATCAACAGACGCACGAAAATAGATAACAGTCGCTAAAAATATGGTAAACGGTAAACAAAGTCTCATAATATTACAGTTATGTTTCATTCAGAGACGAATAAATTATAAAATTTTAACAGTTATTTCATTATTTAAAATATTCTTCAGTTTTTGATACAAGAACGTCCCATCCCATAGATAACAATCAGTTCACAATTACAAATTTCCTTATAACTGATATTTTATATTATTCAAATCTTATTTAGTAGAAAATGGGCCAGAAACAAATACCAAATGAATGTGGCATCCGTGATTTTTCTCGAATTTGCCATTTTCTACATAAGCATACGTACTGAATTATTCTATAGATGGCAAGGGTATTATTTCTCATTGAAGGCAAGCAGTGAGAAAATTATCACATGGCGAAAAGTTGTCTACGACACACATACCTACTTATGGCATCGGATATTTGTATGCATTATGAAGTCACAATGTTACCGACACAATAATCCTAGGTTCTAGATTTTATAAACACCATGTAAATGTAAACATAACGCAGGCGCGCATTATCACACAATGCTGCATTAAGTTGCAGGACATAGGTCAAAAGGTCGAGGCAATGCACTCCAAACTCCAATGCATTCACTGTCTCTATGTAAAATAGCTCCTTAGTATGTAGACACTTTGGATTCAACCTTAACTGTATCTAAAGATTTTTAGAACTTTTAATAACATCGACAACAATTGATACGTGTACGGTACCGCAGAGGCTTAAAAGTCGGCATAGTCTCGTAAAGGAAGTACTTCCTCTGCAAGGCGATATTTAAAAAACCAGGCTTCTTCTCTGGAAAGAGAGATACCCAACTGCTCTTGCCATCCCACCTTCAGAAAAACTTCACCCCGGTAGCAGTTTACCATGGCCGACGTGGAAGTCAATGAATAGACTCCGGACCCAAGTAGGCCGGTGTAAAGACAACATGTACCGGTGGGATTACAGCACAGACGAGCCTTGTGAGTGTGGTATCTCTCCCCAAACCATGGCTTACCTACTTGTTGAGTTGCCCATCGTGCCCTACCACCTGTACACGCGAGGACCTGTACAATGCTACTGATAATGCTATCCGCGTAGCTGAGTACTGGTCCGGGAAAATCTAATAGGAGTATTGCCATTTATCGACACGCTAAGAAGAAGATACGTGTCTTTGCTAACGCTTGCTTACTGAATAGTTTGATTTTAAGTATGTAGAAGAGAAAGTGGGTTGATAATAATTGATAGTATTTTTTTAAATCACATTATTGGGCACTAGTTTTCTAATTATTCCTTTTTTTTGCTAGGTTCCTGCTACACGTTATCACTTCGTCAGTAGGATATAGGTATAGTGCGATTCAAACTTGATGTCGGCTCTGAGCACGAGGCGAGTAACCAACTCTTGCGCCAGCGGGGGTGCGGGGCGAGGTACTGCGCAGCGTGTAGCTCACTGCACAGCCGCCAAGAAATTTGAATCATACTATACCCCTATTCATGCATTTTGAGCATGCACATAGAAACGTAAGTCTCAGTAACAAACATCAACAGCGCTAAAAATATACCAATAAACAATATCATAATAATGTAATTAGCTAGGCAACTCAATACTACGCTGGAGCTGCGCTGAGAATGCTTAGCGATCCCGCGGCTCCAGCGAAGGCGAGAACGGGACCGGGATGTTTTTACCCGACTTCAAAAAGGAGAAGCTGTACTCAATTCGACTGTATTCTTTTTTATATTTGTTACCTCATAACTTTTGACTGGGTGAACTGATTTTGATGATTCTGACGATTAGGTCAAGTTGAAACAATGGGATCCGTGAGAAAAGCATATAAGACTTATTTTGAAGTCGGATTTTTTAAGAATTTTTGTTCAATGCGAGTCTGACACATTATGCTCTTGACGTGAGCTCAATAGACTAGCTGGCAAAACAAAGGCAACTCAATACTCACTCCTTGTAGGCATCAAAGAGGAAGCTGTACACCCCAAGTCTGGTAGTCGTGTATGTAGCCTGACGCAGCAGACCAGCCGACAGCCCCGTGTAGAGGGACACGAACCCTTCGCGCGCGATGATCTCTCCCGCCACCGCGAAGGAGGTCCGGCCACCTCCACTCAGTTGCATCCGAGTTTTAATCAAATCCAGAGGCTGAACGACGCATGTCGCTGCCATACTGAAAAAAAAAGCATATTAAGGACTATGCTATGGATGGTACACTGTTTTGTATGTAAAATTGGTGATAGATTATGTTTAAGCAAAATCAACCTTATTGCAAACGCCATAATTGTTAGTTAAGATTGTTTTCAGTTATTCTCATAATGTATGCATTGTTGCAGTTCAAAGCTCTAATAAGTTATTGTGTAAACAATCTAGAAATAGATTTTATTGGACAGACCACAGCCAAGTAACAAAATGTGTACACTGGTATGGAAATGACCATTATTTTCAAGTAAGTGTATTACATATTTTATTGGATCCTAATCACAGTTCAAATTGTAGAATGTAGAATGTGTTTTGGTAAATGATAATGAAAATAATGCCTTTATAAAATCATGTCCTAAAGATTGTTGGGTTAGTAACAAAATCTTTTATACAGAATGCCATGATGTGGTTCAGGAAAAAATTAGTTATTTTTTTTTTTAAATAGGCAAAGATATTGTGTTCATTTTTTAATTGTGTACAAGAGATGATGCTATCAGGTAGTATCTCCCTCTCTCTACTATAAAAAAATCATGGCCACATTATGAAACATGGGCTATTGAGTCTAATCTGTGATCAATGGGATGGTTATATAACATCAATGACCGGTGCTAGTTGTCCAAGCTCAGTTTTTATGTCATCCAGGTCATAAAGATTGTATTGTTTATCAAATAATAAACCTTAACAGTTATAACATATACTTGATAACCATAAATAATCATACTGTATGTATGTGGTTACAATATCAGTCTTTAATACAAAGCAGTAAGGTTGGTTTTTGTAAGACGTTGGTACTACAGAAATGAGGGGTACTCTTAAACTGTAGTAAATGTTTTGTTATAAATAAAACTGACCAGCTTTACATTGTGTAAAGCTATGTAAAGTGTATTATGTGTAGGGCAACAATAACATATAATAGAGCAGGAAGGTAGGTAACATATTCAGAGTATAACAAACTGTTTTGAATAGTAGTATCTGTGTCATGTAAGACATCCTTTACATAGTCTGTTATTTTCCAGAAAAATATCTTATTAATTATGATAACATTATATACTATCACAGTATTTCATAATATAAATTAATTAATCAACAAGCCTATCATTATTACACAACCTTTCCATCTTATCTAAAATTCCAATTAGATAAGTAACATCCAAACAAATGTCTAGACAATTGACTGGAACATGACTAGCACGGTAATAGGAGTCTGTGGCCGGCAAAACAACGATTACCTACTCTGTTACATAATCACAATCGTGATAATGAAATCAATTTGAACTCAATTATTGAGTAAGAGATCACGAGAAAACATTCTCATTAGAGTCGTTTAGAACGCAGCCGTGAACGAGGACAAGGTTTTGAAACGAATAAACGAGTTTACAAAGTTAATGACCATTACAAGGGCATTTAGAAACAGAAAAAGCATAAATGCAAATGGTAGGAAAGTTTACAGCATTCCCCATGACATTGACTCTCCATAAAGGACATTGAATCTTAAAATAATCAAAGGTTGGTACCCAGAAAGACCGCCGAAAGCGAATTTAAGCGCGTTCGGTACATATCGCTCCTTAGGCGGTGCTACGGCTGATTGCGCCATTTTCACTGGTTTATTTTGAACACAAACTTTGTTCACTATAAGTAACACTTGTCGCACTAATAACAGCGCACGTATTTATTCAATAAATGATTAAACAAGGAACGTGTGCACTGCCGCACAGCTCGTAACAGCTGGGATTTGACAACTCTGATTGATAAGCTATCTGCGTTGTCAGCTGTCAATGTCATTGTAATGTCAGTAGGTATTTTAATTTTATGTTGCTTGGCTACTAGTCTTTTAAGATTACTACGGTACTACACAGCGAGTATTTTGGACATAAAGTAATATTAGTAGTAGTAATAGTTTAACGAAATTGAATACACAACAATAATACTTGCTCTGTTGATTGGTCTGCAAATAACACTGCGGACAACACGATCTCCTCATAGACGGAAAAAACGTTTTGGGCCCATTTGATTATGGAAAATTTGTAATGAAACAAACAAATAAATAAAACCAAGATTAAGAACAATTATTTTAATTAATAAACATTATAATTACAATTAAAACTATCTTATACATGAAAATACTAAAATACTGTGACTTCGCCTGTCGTTAATAATATGAAACAGAAAAAAAAAAAACATAATGTGTGCATATAGAATCAAGAGGATGTTTTATATCACTGGTGCTACACAGACACACATAATGGTATCCTTTAGCGATTTTAAATGTGGCCCATACATGAAGGCTGATGTATTTACAACATAGAGAAAGACGAAGTTTTCTTCTATGTCTTATGATGTTGATGCTGTATTTTGTCTAATCTCTTCGTTTGCTTCTCGGTATTGTTCATACCAATGGTCCGGGGGTTTCTCGAATGCCTGGAAAATAAAGACCATTTTATAAGCTACAACAGAGAAACATTAAGTGAGCCTAAATAACTAACAAACTACTTTTAATTGATTCTACTGCGGTTTAATCTATAAGCATATAGTTTAATTTTAATTTCTTAGCTTCGCGCATATCTGAGAAAGCAGCATATAGTGACGGACTGTTGAAATTATTGTTGTAGATGAAAGTAATAAATACCTCAGCCATTTTGTTAAGCAAGAATAGCTTGGGAACTTCTTCCGATGCTCTCTCGCCCCACTGGAACACATACCGTGCCAGATCACCCTCTCCTACCTAGAAAATTAAACATCCTTATTTCAATATTTCTTTTTTATGGAAAAAATTATACTTTACAGAAATTATTTGTATAGCTTTATATTTAAATGTGTGTATGTGTAACATAATTCTGGTGAAGTATGAGTAAAAATAATAGAATATAAGTTGATATCAAATATTTTTACCTTGGAATACTGTAAATACATTTGTCTTGTGAATGTGGTAGTAAGTAGTTTTCTTGATGCATAATCATTTTCTTCCAAAAGTCCTGCTTCTGTCAGAAACTTGTACATTTCCTCTGAAATTAATATTAGATTGGTTTTAAGATGTGTGGTTTGAAATTAGTATTAGACGTGTAAAAGAAATTTAAATCCACATGATCTTGGGGGTTTTCAGATAAACATTAATGTTCCTACTTCTTAATACTGACTTTACTAAGAAATACACAATTTTTTAATCACTGGTTTATATTTTATTTTAATACTAATTAATATAACAATTTTTTAATTACACTGGATACTTTTTTTGACAGTAAACAAGTCTCGAGTCAATAAGTAATAATACCTTCTTTGACTGGTGCAGCACTCATGTAGATGTGCAGAAGAGTAGCCACCAGTAGCCTGCGTTCATTGGCATCTGTGACTGTTGACGGTAAGGATTCACATTCCTCGTTCAGCACCACTATATACTGGATACCGCTCTTAGACTTCACCTGCACTAGCTTGTAGCCATACACCTGGAAAATTACAACATTAAAATAATTAGTTTTCTTAAAATATGTACCTAAGTAGATTTAATTGGATAGAAAAACAATTATATGACCTTGTAGACTGTAGATACACTACATTCAAGTGTCTGATAATAGATCATATAAAGTGAGAAGTGCCTAAGACATAAACAAGTACATAAGTATAGTTTCATTTTACCGGTGAAACAACGGCACAAAGTTACTACGACTACTAAAATACATGTAATAAATATGTTACTAACCCTTTTCAATGCTTTATTAGCTTCGATAATCACAGCGTTCATAAGATTTGAGGGAGTTTCACAAACTGTGCTGAGGTGCTTAATAATTTCGCCGCGCTTGATTGGTATTTTGCTACCTTCTCGACAAACTATATATCGCACACATTCTTTTATGGAGTCCTCAATCTCTGAATAATCTACTTCGGCATTAGATGGTCTTTTAACTCGTCTTTGACTCATTTTGGAATCCGTTTCTGAGTAATTTGTCAACAACCGAAAACAAAAACTCAAACAAAAATGACATGAAATGACTGACAAGAGCATCGACGTATGATATACATAGACTGCTACTATCGCTAGGTTCCCCTTGTGCCAAGCGAGAGCAGTTTTTAGTCTGATCCTAGTACATTTCGTTTTTCATTTAAGTTAATTTTCGCGCAACGAGAAACTTATATTAGAAAATTTCGATGGTTTTGACATTGTTAGGATAATATTAGTGTTTTAGATAGATTTTTTAAAACGGCTCCATCTTCATACATAATTCACGACAATACTTGTTTCCATCTTAAGGTTTGGTGTAGTGTTTTGGGGCAACTGCACCGAAAGAGAAGCTATATTTAAAGCCCAAAAACGGTGCATAAGAGCCATTTTTAATCTTAAGGTTACAGATAGTTGTATTCCTATCTTTAAGCAACATAATATATTAACGTTTCCTAGCATTTATATTTTAGAAATAGCAATCTTTGTTAAAAGTAACCCTCATTTATTTTCTTCATTGAATAATACGCGAACACGAACTACTACCATGCGGTCAAATAACAGGAACCTATTATGCACAGGCAATTTTAATACTGCATTGCTAAAAAAAAACATTGTTGGGATGGCACCTATTATATTTAATAAAATACCGAAAAGTATAAAGGATCAGCCCTTAAGAAAATTTAAGCACCTCCTGTCTTCACTGCTTACTAAGAAGTGTTATTATTCTATTACAGAATTTTTAAATGATGAACTTTAACCCTTTTCTTCTCAATATTTATTATTTTTGTCATGGTGTCATTTAAAGATAAGTTTTTTTTTTTATGTTTAGAATTATAAGCCATAGCCTTTAATTTTGTATGCCAACAGGCAAAATGTACTGGAGCTATATTTTTTTAAGTTAAGACCATTATTGTACCTACATTTTATACAAATAAAGAAATTATTATTATTATTATTATTTCTTTATTTTACAATAAACATATAGAATACATTTTTAAATATATAAAAAAGAAAATATACATTTAAAAATATAAAATATAGTGTCCAACCGGCCTCGGGACAGGGTCCAAGCTGCCGGTGGTTAGGACTCCAGAGAGAGGAACCTCCTCACAATACGCGCCGTGTCGAGAAGTACCGCTTTCTGGATCAAACCCTTCACCCAGGTGCCTAGCGAGAGCCTCTTAAGGTGTTGGTCGAGGCTCTTGGCTATTATGCCGTTGGCTGTAACGACTATCGGGACAATCATTGCTGAGTCCACCTCCCACATGTCGACAACCTCGTGCGCTAAATCCAAATATTTTAATTGTTTTTCTTTTTCAGCTTTCACGAGGTTCTCGTCATGCGGAATAGTGACATCAACAATGATTGCCCGACGCTCCGATCGATCTATCACCACTATATCAGGCTTATTGGCTACAATAGTCCTGTCAGTGATGATAGATCGGTCCCAGTACAGAGTGACACGACCATTTTCGAGAACTGGGTCGGGCACATACCTGTAGTACGGCACCTCAGATTCCACAAGTTTGTATCTCAAAGCAAGCTGCTGGTGGATAATCCTGGCCACTTGGTTGTGCCTGTGCAAGTATTCGCCGTTAGCAAGACGAGAACAACCCGAAATAATATGTCTCAAGGACTCACCTGGACAGTGACATGCCCGACATATGTCAACTGTACCGTCCTTTATGATATATTTCCGATAGTTATTCGTCATGATAACTTCGTCCATAATTGCACAAACAAACCCTTCGGTTTCTCCAAAAAGATCACCGAAGCGTAGCCAGGCTACGGACGCTAGGAAATCTACATCGGGCCCATGAAGGGTCCGGTAGTAGCGCCCGTGGAGCTCCTTGCTTTGCCATACATCCTCGCGGTCCTTGACGCTCAGTACGACAGGTTTGTGCCAGTTCTCTTTGCCTAAGGAGAGCGGTGTGAAGCCCTTATCCACTACCACCACATCTCGATGCATCCCCACGTCGACTTGGAGAAAATACTCCCTGAGGTTACATACCTCGCGATTATGGAGGGTCTTAGCATTTAGAAAGCCTCGACCCCCGCATTTCCGCGGGATATATAACCTCATTACTGAAGAGCGTGGGTGATGCATTCGATTTGCGGTTAGCAGTGTTCGGACTCTCCTATCCAAGGCGTCTAACTCAGTCTGAGTCCACTTGAGTACACCAAAGGAGTACATCAACACTGGCATGACCCAACCATTAAAGGCACGCACCCTGTTGCCGCCTGACAAAACACTTTTTAGTACTTTGTTCAAGCGGCCAAAGAAACGTGCCTGTAACGATTGCTTCACATCAGCAACGTTGATGCCTAACGCCTCTGACATACCCAAGTATTTGTAGGTATCCGTTGCAGAGAGAGACCTTAGGTTTATGGAATCCGAGAGCTGTATACCCTGGGATTCCACAATCCCACCTCGCTTCACATGCATGACCGCACATTTGTCAACACCAAACTCCATACTGATGGAATTACTGAAGCTTTCAGTGATCTTCAGTAACTCCATCAGCTGAAATCCGCTGGTGGCAAAGAGCTTAAGGTCATCCATGTACAGCAAGTGGGAGATTACCTGGCCCCCTCTCCTCAACGAATAGCCCAGCCCCGAATTCTCAAGCAAAGTGCTTAGAGGATTCAAGGCCAAGCAGAACCACAGGGGACTCAGACTGTCGCCCTGGAATATACCCCGCTCAATCCTAATTGGTTCCCCACCCTGTTGGATATCTCGACATCCTGGATAGTGAAGAACCGTACTCCATTGCCCCATACATGACATCAAGAAAGCGCGTAGAGTTGTATTAATTTTATACAACTCCAGCACCCTCATGAGCCATGTATGCGGCACCGAATCGTAGGCCTTCTTATAGTCTATCCAGCATGTCGACAGATCTTTTTTAGAGCGGCGAACCTGTTGGCAAATAGCCGTGTCAATAAGGAGTAGCTCCTTAGTGCCACGGGATCCACTCCTACATCCATTCTGAGAAGCAGACATAATAGAGAAGTTAACGATATGTTCGTTAATTTTTGCTCTCAGAATGGACGTAAGGAGCTTATAGACCGTCGGTAAACAAGTTATTGGTCTATAGTTTTTTGGATCCGTAGCACTACCAGTTTTGTGGAGCAGATGGGTAGATCCTGTAGTCAAGAACTGTGGGAGCGAAGCCGATTCCACAGCAGACTGGAATTGAGAAGCCAAGGAACTATGTGAACTCCGGAGCCATTTTAACCAAACATTTTGCAGTCCGTCCGGCCCTGGCGTTTTCCAGTTTGCCATCGGACGGACTGCATTGGCTACGTCTTGGGGGCTGATGGTAATTGCCCCCATCTCTTGTATTGGTTCACATACTTGCTCAACCTCTCGCATCCAGCCGCCTTCAGAATGGGTGACAGGCACCGACCAGATGCTGCGCCAAAACGAATTTGTGGCATCACCATCCGGCAGGCACCCGCCATCCATGGCTGACACCGGCCGCTCCCACAGTCTATGTACCCATCTTTGATCTTTTTGGAACATGCGATTCAGGTGAAATCGTTCCGCCCGCCGTTTATAGCGTCGAATACGGTTTGCCCATGCACAAACTTTTTGCTTAAACAGGTCGATGCGCTCTGTAACGCGGGCAATAAATTCACTGGGACTAATATCAGTCCCAGCATATGCACGCCTTACAAAGCGCATCACGCGTGGTCGCGAATTTCCCTGTTTAAACGCTTTTAGTTTTGCAATGAGTGTCCTAGCCTCAGCAACACGCTGCTCGATCCTGCACTGCCAAGCTGGTACGGCTGGTTTCGGTCGTGTAGCTATGTTACTATGACACATTGCAACATTAGCTACACGACATGCCGTAAGAGCTGCGCAGTACAAAATCGAGTGCGTGTCCCTAAGGTCTTCACTGCTCTCAAAGTAAACAGGGAGCAGTGAATCTAGGGCACCCATTATCGCTTTGTTGCGGTTATGCATGGGCAAACGAGGTAATCGAGGCCTCTGGTCGGGCGGCGATCTCCGATAAACCCGAATCGCATCCTCCAATGTACTCCTTATTAACTCATTGCACTGGGTACTTACAGTTATAGCCCCATCCTCCTCTTCCCCATCACTAGGGGCGGTGAGCGGAGCACCAGAAACTGGCGCTGCCACTGGTGGCGAGGTGCTGGTAGCAGGGCTATGCTGTATTTCGGAGCGCAGTCGATCAAGCGTTGAGTCATCCAACCTGTGATTACGCTGGATGACCCGCACTTGATCCGACAGTCGTTGTGCCGATACACTGACACCCGGTTCAAGAGCCTGAAACAGAGACAGCATTCTCGCACGGTACGCAGTGAGGTTAGTTCCCCCTTCTGTCGCCCCGTAGTATGCGCGCATGACATTCTCATTTATACTGAGTGTCCACTTCATGCGCCGCACATCACCACCGGGAGCGGGAGCCCTGTTCGAGGCCGGTTGGCCTGAGGGCGCCAAGCTGCACGGTGGCCGGCGTCTCCCCTGCCGACGCACAGGTGTTGGCGACGTCGGCGGAGAGTAATACTCGTCGCTGGAGCTCGACGCGACTGCAGGTGCCGGGGCTGGAACATGGTCCGGCAGCTGGGAGGCGGAGCTCGGCGACGGGTCCGGGGATGGTGGGCGTGCTGGTTTGCGAGCTCTGCTTCTCGTCAACATTTTATCCGCTCATATTTATTACTTCGTTCTTGTTTAGTAGAGTGACATCCGTCAGCTCATACGTAATTTTATTATGTAAAGAAGTATTTACATTTAACAGAATCATTTTTGAACTGGATACTATTTTAGATGATGGATATTACTTTAGTATATTAATAAAAATGTTATTTGTAAATAAAATTTAATTTTAAAATACGGATAAAAAAAATTGACGTGTTGACGTTGACAGAAGCGAAGGAGGCTTATTATTATTATTATTATTATTATTCACACTAGTGCTTACGGTTTAAACTCTGATAGGCTCACTCTATAGTTTCAAATGCAACCTCGTTGGACAAGAGTGACAAGTGACACTTGTAGGGAAGCTCAATATCGCTGTTTGCATCGAATGCCAAACGCTCCAAAAGATCGATTAAAATAATCAATAAAAAAAAAAACGAACGTATCATTTGCCTCTTGATAAACCAATGTTATTGAGTTGTATTGCACCGTATCACATTGTCGAAAATAAAAGATCGGAATAATATAGTTGTTTTTCACAAATTTTGATACCAACTTTGCTGGAAGAATATATAATTTTGAACTCGTCTGTGTACATCAACTTTAATTATATTTTTTACAGAGATGATTTTTTTATTCGAAGTCTTTTTCATATTGGGTTGACATCGATTGAGTTCAATTCTCAATAACAACATCGAATCGATGAAAAATTCACTAAATTGTCCACCCCTATTGACAGATAACGTGATACGCGCCAATATTGAAATTGTCATTGCGTTTAGTTGTTACTGGAAACCTGGAAACTCTTTGGTTGTTACAGTTTATAGGGCACTTATACTATGTATTATTATCTAACAGAATATAATATGTAACTCCCTGTAATCGTTAAGATAATACGTCATGTCCATATTTGTCGAAATTGAGTCACATTCAGGTATTTACTTAGTCATCATGGATTGTGGTGAAGCCAGCGGTGTATGCATCGGAAAGCATTCCCGAAGCACTGCAATAACGTCGGAGCGCCTACTAAACTACGATGGAATTCTTATATTGAACTCCAAGGGCGTTGCATTTAACATTGCATAATTATGTTGAACCCACAGGGTGCATTTGTACAGAGATTGGCTAAAGGCTTTAAAAAGAGTTATTTTTACTTATAAATAACATAAAATATTATCACGCCTGTATCCCCGAAGAGGTAGGCAGAGGTGTACCAATGTATACCCACAGTTCGCCGATATGTTTAGGTCCGATGTAATAGGGGGCGAGCCTGTTGCCACTTACCGGGCACAAATCCATACTCCGATCTGCTACTGAGAATTTCATAGAAAAACCCAATAACACCTTGGTCGACTCGGGAATCAAACCCAAGACCTCCAGCGTAGCAGTCGCACTTAGCACCACTAGGCCAACGAGGCAGAGTGAATACGAAAATTAGGCGCAATAACAAGAACACTAGAACGTTTTTTAACCGGAATTAAAATAGCGGACTGGGGCCCCTGGTGCGATGTGTGTTGGTTTAAACTAATGAAGGGTATCTGACTTTTTCTATTCCCTGTTGTAAACTGTTAGTTTTAAAACAAGGTAAGGAAGATACGAAGATAATAGGTTATACAAAGTAATATTACAAGGGCGGCTTTGTTGCGCAGGACAGTTTCTTTCAGGCAACCAGTAAGAGAATTTTATTAGATACTGTCCGGTGTAACTGGCTGGTATACTTGTTTTTTACTTTATAGATATGGCCACCGTATTTATGACCCACTGTTCAGACTTATTTCGTTATTGCTACCATGACCCTAACGACCTATGTAAGTAATTAGTGAAATAAAACATAAAAATAATGATAATGACAATTTTAAGTATCCAAATATTTAATATAACCTCAAATTAATAGGTTATCGGATCTTTCGACGTGATCGTTAAACTTTTTTATCTTTCTGGTTGAGGTATTAGGTACTTCTACTACCTAAGTAGTGCTAATTACTGTTATTAATCTTTAAGTTTAACTTATGTACGTAATGCTAGAATTGATTTAACTCTACGGTGCCTAAAATAAAAAGCCTTGTTTTATTTTCAGTCCTGTCAAGGAATAAAGTTTTGACATCAGTGCTGAAAAAAAAACGTTTACATTTTTTTACGATCAACTGTTGTATGTCGTATACGTTGCACCAATGAACCACCTACCTACTGAATGCCTAATGGCAAAAGTTCGATTGAAATTAACTGAATAAATGACTTATTCTAGGCGCAGTAGTGTCTGTATCATATACCTGAAGTCTATAGTATAAACTGCGCATTCATACATTTATTTCAAGTTGGGTCTAAAATTTGCCATGTTAGCTACCATGATCTTAAATGATTTAGCTATTACTATTTTTTTTTGCGTACTTATTTATTGTCTTTAATTATTTTATTTAAAATTTCATGCACATCAAAATATGTATTTTACACTAAATTAACTTAAAAAATAACAATTAATCAGTTGTTATCGTTAATCACCTAGCAAAATCTTAAGCATTATTAACACAAATCCACCCACTTCGTCACAAACACATCTTGCATGTAATGATGTCATTAGTACCTAATTGCATATAATGCAACCTTCTACCTAATATGACACATTGTAGATACCACTATGTACCTATAATAATTTAATTTTAAAAGATTAACCGTATTATCTGTTATGTATTTTTGTGCCTGTTATTTCGTGGAAACCGAACCTAGAGTCATTTTAATGTAATAAGTAAGCTTCAGCCATTATATTATAAGGTTTATAAAGCCCCTTAAACGCTTCCCTGTCCAGTGTGTCACAAATTGACATTCCCATTTTTTTTACTATTGTGTCTACTGATAAGACAGTAACGTTTTAAAAATTTTACCAATTAGAAATGAACTATAAACTAAATAGAAGTTGATTGAGCTTTGCGAGCGAATGAATAATCGTGAGCTCAGTTTGTAGTATTAGTTAATCTGTGGCTCAGAAGAGACTAGTGACCGTGTGGGGGACAAACCTTTCGCTTTCATGGGTGACGCTGGCGACGAGCGACGCGACGCGGCGACGTGCGGTGAAAAATAGTTGGTGGTATTACGTAACCAAGCCACTGTATAGAATATTGCAGTAAACCAAGTTTTTTTTAACAGTTTTTTTCCTGTACTAGCACATGTTTATTGGCTTGTTACCTTACTATATGTCTAAATGTCTATCACACACAGATTTAAGGCTGTTGCACATTGGTAGAGTGTGAGGTCCCTTGTTCCTACTTCTTCTTTATTAGGATTGTTTTTGGAACTTGGCATAACTAAACAGAGTTTCACCTTCCTTACCACCACTGACCAAAATCATTTGCAAATCCAATTGCCGAGCACATAGGTAGTCTATATATTATTTGACTCGGTGACTCTAGTTTCTGCGATACTTCAGTGAAAACAGATCTGTAGTTAATAGATAAATGCACCATTAATAACATACGACATGACTACATGACGTCACGATTTCCGAGTGGTGTAACGTAAATAACTGATGTTTGAGTGTAGTCAAATTGTGCCGTGTCATGCTAAGTTTCATTGGCTAGAATCCATCTACAATATCTGAGCGTGTGGGGTGATATTAAGATTTTTTTCGTTAAAATTAAAATTAGTATCAGAAACCTTGAGGTTATCAAATGCCCATGTCCAAATTTGTTTAGAAAATAAACTTCAAAAAAATGCCTTCGAAAATTGAGTTAGGTCATTATTTTTCCAATCGAGTTTGCTGATTAAATTATTATCGAACATCCTTTAGTCTAGTTCGAATTAATTGCCTTATACTACTATTAAATACAGTATTCATAGTGTTTTTTACATTTATTATGGGTGTTACATTTAGTATTAGGAAAATAAATAAGTCTAGATCGTCACGCCTACTTTCTGTTAACAAGTCCCAGTGGTCATGAAACTGGGAAGGCAATCCAACAAGATTTTGTACACAAGAAGTAGCTACCTAGATTATTATAGTTATTATGAGTCTCAAGACATACATGAGGGTTATAGAAAACTTGAAAAACACTTCAGGGCAGAGTACCTGCTATGATACGTATAGCTCGCTTTTTCGTTTATCTATTTTCTTTATCTGAGTCAATCTGTAACCTGCGTGAATTTTACTACAATTCACGAACTTTTTATTAAGAACCGCAATGATATAGGTCTGAATTAAATTATTTTGTTCGCTTAATTAATTAGGAAAAGATACGAAAAAGCAATAACCTGACAGCGTGGAAAAATAGGACGAATGACAGCTTTGACGCTAACAAATTGCCTTTTTATGATATTTTCAGGAAACATAATATTTTCCGACAACACTAATCTACTAATTAATAAGATGGAAGTAGACAGAGCGGCCTTCAAGCACAATGGGCGGTTCCCAAAAATAACAAGATAACATATGAAAATATTAAGTTACGAGTACATCAAAAATATATTTAACGAAAAAATATAAAATAATAATGTAGATATTAGAAGTGGAGTCAAGTCATAACTGCATGCACGCAGGCAAACATACACAATTTTTCCAAAGGTGTTTAAACTGTCAACAATTGATTAGAATTGATTTCTTGTGACAGTCAAGAGAATGGAATATTTATTTTGATCGAAAAGGGAACCCAAGCCAGCATATTGAGTTCATGTATCTAAGAGCAAAAATAGATACTATCTAAGTAAAGTACATTATTTTATCTTTAAAATCCTTTGCGACCGGCACCAGTAATTTATCTTAGTATCTTGGACTTTCGGGTATTCTTTCGTAATGTTGTGCAAGTTTGTTTTGAAGCTGTACGCTTAAATACTTGTGCCGGCCGGCAAACGGGAAAATATAACCTAACAACGTTGATCGTTCGATTGCCAGTAGCCGAGCGACCGAGCTGTTGAAGACACGTCCCCTCACACAACACAAATAAACTGTAAGTGGTACATTATTTTATGCCGGCTGAACAAATAACTAGCAACTTTAAACAATATTTAAACGGATTTAAGTTAAACTTTTATTAATTCTAGTCTAAATCGTTGTAAATAGGATTAAATTGATGGTATTTTATATTCTGGTATGTCGGTACCGGTTGGATGAATGCCGGAAGCCTGTGCCTATGTTGTTCGTAAAACAGAATGAAGTATGGTGTTATCGTGTTGGACGTAAATCGAATTGTACTAAAACAACGTTAGGGAGATTGGTTTTGTACGTGTGCTTAATTGGTTTCACGTACTTTAAATTATCGATTAACTAAATTATTATTTTTCACATTCTTACATTCAATGTGTCCGACAATTTATTATAATTAGATAGGATCTGATTTAATTTAATATAATTTATATTCTTAAAAAATAAAATTATTTTAAGAATATAAATTAGTTAAATGAATTTAAATGAACGGTCATTTTATTGCTTTCTTATGTATACCCCCCGGACTTTACTATGATGAAAAAAAATATAAAAGACACATCATAGTTATTTTCCATAAATGTACTAGGTATGCTGCATTTCTGCCTTTTTTTCTAGAAAAATAACTTTACATTAAAGTGATCAATTATAAATACATCAAAGGTGTACATTTACATAAATTATATAAAGATTAGGGAAAAGTTTAAACAAAACCACTTCGAATCAAAATGTAAATGTATCAAATTAAATTAATTAATACTGCAGTAAGAATAATTTGTATACTAGTTGCTAAGAGCAGAGTAAAATGCATCTGCATCTGTGAAAACAGGTTTCAAGTTTTTTTTGGAGGCAAAGAGTTGTAGGCGAGACTCGTTTAACCGTCGATTTTAACCGTAGGGTCTTGGTAGGGATTCGAATTCGGAACTTTGTACATAATTGCAATTTACCCACATACCTAATAATATACAAGAAGTTTATATATTTTTTTGTTTAAAGGAAGGTCAACATTAAACGTATGGTACAACTTAGTACTTACATTTTTAATAGAAATGTTATTAAAAAGAAAATTATTTTACTTTCTTAAATCTTGAAACTAATTACACATATTTTGACGTAATTTTCAAACAGAAAAAAGCAATTTTCCAAAGAATCTAAATCTAATCTAAAAACTTTTCAGTATTTTTTTCTAACAATATTTTATTTATTTGCAGAACCATGCCACAATACGTATTCTCGTACTTCCCCGTGAAGGCTCTGGGCGAGAGCATCCGCCTGCTGCTGGCGTACGGCGGCCAGGAGTTCGAGGACAGACGCGTGGCCTTCGAGAACGAATGGCCCGCTCTGAAGCCCAGTAAGTATTTAATATCCTAGCCTGTATTCTCCCACTGTTGGGCAAAGGCCTCTCCCACGTTCTGCTTTACAATCTTATTCTGTTCCAACTCGAACCAAACCTCGCGTTTATCGTATTGAAGACTTAAATACTTATTTTGCCTTTAAAACTGGTCACATGACACAAAAATATAATGTTTCATGGGTCTGTATTCAGTGTTTAATGAAAGGGAGATAATATTTAGCTTGTTCCGTGACATTTAGATCGAAAAAACAGACGAAAAATCGATTCGTGAAACCAACTTATCACGGAGCCCCAGTTGGGCTCCAATTTCGTTTTTCTTGCCCGAATGTTTCTTGCTTTTGAACTCCTATCTTGTTCGGTGTGATAAAACAAACATGAATATCGTTACACTATGCCTAGGAACATTAGGGAAATATTTAAAACCTCGTGACACAATTTATATCGTAAAAATTAACATTTTGGAAATTCTTTTCCATTGCGTGCAATAAGATCTTACCATCAAAACCAAAGAGTGAATAATCATACAGATATCATATCAATGATAAGATATGTTTTCATAAGATTTCTTTGTAACTGACTACGATGGCTGGGGTCAGTAGTCGTCCATCTGGTATGGGAGGTCGACGTCTTGAAACGTTTACGAATTTCAGATGATAAGAATTTCCTAAAAATGTTTCTGGATTCAGATGTAGTTAGGTTTATGCAAGAAAAAGTCCTCCCCGAATGGGACAAATATTTGTCCCGAATGGGACAATTACTTGCGTGATCTACGTCATTTGGGGATATCACTTGAAAAATATGAAAAATATTATAATATGGAATTCATATAGTTCTTGACAGCTAAGCTTAGACATCCTACTAATATTATAAATGTGAAAGTTTGTGAGAATGGATGTGTGGATGTTTGTTACTCTTTCACGCAAAAACTACTGAATGGATTTTAATGAAACTTTACAATGATGCAGCTCATACATTAGAATAACATATAGGCTATAATTTATAAACATAGTGTATGACACCGCGGGGCACAGTTAGTACCTTTAATACTTTTGGTTTTTTTTTGGGTCAATTATATTTTATCGGTCACTGATAAAGAATATTCCTTTCGATCGTCTTCTATCATAGCTTGTCGATAATATTGGAAGATACATAAAGCCGTCACTTGTGTTAACAATGTTTTGGTTTCATAGCAATTACTTTATCTATTTGATAAGTTTTTACTATATTTGGGCATTACACGAGTTGTATGTTATCTTTGTGGTCAACTTTAAGAATTTTATCAGTTAATTATCATTTTAAGTTAATAGACAGCGGCTATGTCATTTATGAAAAGGTCAATTCTGTGCTTTTTAGCTATCCGAAATTTTCCTGCATGTTTAAGCCTCTTGCCTGGTTTTCAGCGAGGTATCACCAAAATTACTTTTAATGTAGAATCAATAGCCTATAAGTAAAAATGCGTCTCTCAATAAATTGGATTAAATTGTCATATGAACATCTTTATAGAAACGTTTTATCAATAAAGAAAGAAAGTGGATAGTGATATGGAAGTATAAAGGCCGCCATTGTAGCGGGTTGTGTATCAACAAGGAGTTATCGCGAACAATGGCGGGCACAAACAACTCGAGTGTTTGTCTGTCCGCTACTGATAGGACCACTGAGGTTATTGTTGGCTGAAGGAGTTAGATTGAGTGGTCGCTTATCAGGGACTCAGGCTAATATTTGAACAGTAGAAATTGTCTTTGTTAACGAAGATTAGTAAGCTTCTTGTGATGTCACTTCTATCCTTCACTTGTTTTTCTGACACTTCTTCTCTTTCGTCTAGATATAGGTCTTTTACCAGTATATAAGCCCTGTATATTCCAACATTAATAGTAGACCTCCCACTCTGACATTTACTATGTCAATCTTGGCTAGAATAACATGAGTTGGAGAAGTTAGTTTATCACAATTTATAATTCACTGTAGGTCCACAAAGATGAGAAGGTAACATGAGCAATATTTTTACTCAGTCGACACGCAAACATTGTCACCAAATGGTAGACATCTACATAATCATTTCCGCTGTAAAAAGGGCGCCTAACAAAAAATGTTCTATTATACTTACAGGAAGTTACTTTAGAACCTTGAATTTTGTTTTCATAATCTAAAAAGTAGGTTTTCCAATTACTCATTTTTTGTATGTTATACGATATCTTCGCTCATGTTCCGGAATTATTAACGATGGAGCGTATATTATATCTAAAGTCTATATTGACTTACACGCCTAAAGCTGTCATAGGAGGGGTTGAAATTTCATGTGAGGATTACATCATGCTCATATCTCTTATCACGAGTTAAGCAAGGCTTTGTTTAAAGATGACGTATAATATAGATAAAAGTATTGTTATTATCATTATCGGGTAATTTTCTATTAGCCAATTCATTAGTAGGATTTACAGATTAATCTATGTATGATTTCCATCGATTGGTTTATCGTGTTCTTGTGTTTCCTGTTTAAATCAGATAAAATCGTTTAAATATGTTTTTTTTTATTTCTTTATCGCGTCATGCGAATATATATAAGTCATTTTAAGCATTGCAGGGGTTGATAGATATTTATAATTATTGTACCATCATCTAGAAACTTATTATCTAATTTACCTACATTAAAATCCAACAGATTAGCATTTAAGAACTGAAAATGAAAATGATTCACTTTGGTTACAGTAGTGTAACCCTCAGAAGACCAGAGCAACGCTATCAATCAAATCGTTTTTTAAATCGGACGAAAAATTCCTGCATTCAAGTTCAAACTTTCAAATACTTCCTTTTAATATTTTTCAGTGACATTTATGTCTGCACGGCAAAGGCATTTACCTTCCTTTCAATTTTCTGTCCAGGGCTATGATTTGCTAGTTTTTATCGAAATTTATCCCGCCATCTCCGTCAGTTATCAATACTTTTAAAATTAGTAGATTGTTCCAAATTTCATAATATGGTGCCATATGAGGAAAACCATTCAACATTGTGGTAGGCTTTTCTATGACACCATATAAAAAGATAAGAAACTGTGGATGGTAACAAGAGCACTTCTTGTAATCTTATCGATCATGTTTATTGATAAGTTGATCCTTACCACCTGTACAGTGTACATGCGCCCAGTGTACTCGCAATACATTCATTTATTTTTCATGGCGTGATGTCATTCATCACTCTTATCTGCATGTTTAATGCAACTGTCCAAACTGTAGTTTTAATAGGTATTTAACGTTTTCTTTATTATCTGATGTTCTCATCTTGTTGCTCATCTTTAAATACCTTGCAATTATTTTGTACTAGCATTGAGTAAGAGTAAATAAGCTCCCAACCTGGGCTTAATTCATGACTGTGGTCTTTCTTCCTCAAGGCAAAGGAAAACCGAAATAAGAAAATATTCTTATATGAAATAAAAAAAGTCTGAGCGTGTTACAGTATTTTACTGTTCAGAAATTAGGATAGGTCTGAAATATCGTTCAGAATATGTGGAGCTACTTTTATGAATATTATCAATGACTGATTGATGGTCATTCGATCAACGTCACAGGTTCGGTTTCAGAAAACAGATGAATTGACTGTTTACTCTTTATCAGTATGTTATCTTAACTTTCTATGCACACATTATTTTAAAAACATCGGGTCACGGGACATTAAGAGAGGTCACCAAGCATGTTATCTGCCCATTAACAAATGCAATGAGTCAACAGAATGAGTTGCAGAATATTAAGATGAAGTTATAATTGTTGAATCATGATTGATATAAGATCGTCATTATGATCACGAATTATTACATAACAAAGATTATTTTGTTTTTATTTTAAACGAATGTTCTTGATGATAATAATTTTTATTATCTGTTACCATATGGAAATCGAATTAAATAACTTAACTGGCAGATGCCATCAAAACAGCTTCAAGGTCACATAGAGCGACAAAAACTAGGTAGGCGTGCGATCTAGATCTATTTATTAATCTAGTCCACTCCCATTTTTCTATCTAGTATCCACAATGTATTAGATCAGCTTCGTGCATCTGTAACTGGATAATGGTTTCAATAAAGCAGAATAGCAGTGCTCGGTATAATCAGCAGCGGCTCGGTCAATTGTGCTCGCCCGATGTTTTGTTACGTCTCAAGGTCGGGCTTTGTCCCACCCAACTAGTTGTTGGCTTCGTGTTTGAGTTCTTACTTAATAGCATTGTCCATGTTGTAAATTGATTAATTATGTATTCTTTTAAGCACCTATCTACCTTTTTATCTTTTTAACCACGGAGCAAATACAAATTATTCAACGCGGTATCATTTCAAATTCAAAAGTACACATAAGAAACTATTTTTAAAACGGATCGATATCGGTTTATTTAGATTTTACTTCCCGAAGTTTCAAACAGCCTCGGAAAGCTTTATTAAAAACATCTATCTATATTATGTATCTTGTTTCCATCCATCTGCTTTTAACTTTGGTATAATATAATGTGACCTAGCAACAAAATGATTGCATGATTGTGTTCGTAACATTTGACCTTGGCCGCTGTTTTTGTTTTAGTCCGTTTATTTTATCACGTGTTTGTTATTTGTTCACATTATAACAAAACTCTGATATAATAATTTTAGATGAATTGTAATTTTGATACTTGTATGATTGTTTATTTTTAATTGACCAGTCATGTGTCATGTTCCTATTAAATTGAGATGTGCAAGTCATAGTATTATTTTTGTTGGATATAGTATAGAAACTAAGTAATAATTTTGTTATTGAGGAAATAAAACGTTATAATTTAAACTGAATTACTTGATATTTACCAGTTACAGACACAGGTTTGCCTAAAGTCAAACATGTTTATGTTAGTCAAATATATATAGACATAGGTTAACGTGTGGGCAAGGCTAAATATAGCGCCCATGTTTTCGTTGCTGGAAGTGTTTGCTATTCGACTCGCCCATACCTATCTATTCAATATACTTATAGACTGTAGGTTAATATGACAAGAATATTGATTTTTTTCTACACGCGTACCTAGAGTACGTTTCATCGAATAGTTCCTATGGCGTTATGTTGGCACTTCTGTTTGTTTTACTTTATTCAATACGTAATACAAAGGAAAACACAGGGGTGCCAACATAATCTCATAGGACCTATTCGCTGAAACGGAGTTTAGTACAGAAATTCAATGTCAGGCAGGTACCATAGTTTCAAATTAAAAAGAAAAAGGGGCTATTTATTTGAATAACTGTATGTTATTTTGGACAATCTTAGTTCCAGAACGTTGAACCTCTAAAACATTTGATAAAACTTTTATTTAAACATTTAAGAGACTGAGTGTGCTTCGACATATCTTCTTAATGTAGTCAGTTAGGAAATGTCAAGTTCAAAGCTGAAAAAATTAGATAATAAGCAGAATTGATGTTTTAATCTTGATTAAAAATAAATTATTTGATTTTACAAAAAAACTGATCTGCATTTATGAACAACTTGAGTTACCTACTGCAAACTACATAAAAGTCACTTCTTTCTTCTTCTCTGCCATGGAACTTAGCATCGATATCAGTTTTCCAAACCCTTCTCCACTTGCATTGAACTCTGAATCAATATCAGATTGTAAAACGATTACAGAATTGTAACCTAAATTTATTTTTCCATCCTTCCAGAGACCATGTTCGGTCAGATGCCAGTCCTGGAGATCGACGGCAAGCAGTACGCGCAGAGCCTGGCCATCAGCCGCTACCTCGGCCGCAAGTACGGCATCGCCGGCGCCAACGACGAGGAGGCCTTCGAGATCGACCAGAACGTCGACTTCCTTAATGACATCCGTGCCAGTGAGTACCATATTCCTGTAAAACTATTGTCGGCGCTATTTAGAAACGTTAGTTGGATGTAATAATCACCATTGCCAAATAAAAAAAGCTACTATTGCTTTAACTTGCAAACAAGAAGATTTTTTTTTAATTTTAAATATCTTTGCTGTTCGATGGAGATATTAATCGAGGGTTAATTGCAAATATCGACTATGTAGAGATACTAGAGAAGAGTAATTCATACTGCTGCTTAAGCTGTATCGCTAGTCAAATATAGGTTGAATATTGTATTGATTCGATAATTTACTTCTTAATACTTACTTGACACTGCTTTTCTACAAGTAGTAATTTACCGTTCTAGCCCTCTCTTTCTTCGACTTTCCCTATCACACTGAGCTCCACTATAACGCTCGGTTCCATTTCACAGAGGCCGCCGTCGTCCACTACGAGAGCGACGCGGACCTGAAGGCCAGCAAGCACGCCGCCCTCGTCAAGGACGTGTACCCCGTGCTGCTCGGCAAGCTCAATGAGATCGTCGAGAGGAACAACGGACACATCGCCGCTGGCAAGGTAACTATCAACAGTATACCTCATCAGCAACGTATAACTCACTGCTGGGCATAGGCCTCCTTTAGATTTTTTTCCATTCTCTTTTGAATTTCATTCTCTTAATTCCAATACCAAAAAAAGTAAAAGTATAATCCCAATTTGGACAGATATAATACACATTGGAATGATTTATGTGTATCGCAAAAGATACCATATTGATTATAATTATAATACTTAAAATTTAAAATTTACACTTATTAGATTAAATTTCTTTCGATGTACAAAGACTTTACTTTGCGAGACTGAAACAAATCAATAAAGCTGAAATTTTAAATAGCCGTTTAGAATCCATATCGATTGCTTTAACCTTGATTAAGTAGCTTTTTGATGATAAACAGTTAATAAATAAACACTTTCTATTTCAGCTGACTTGGGGAGACTTCTACTTCGCGGGTCTGTTCGACTACCTGAAGGTCATGCTGCAGATGCCCGACCTCGAGGTCAAGTACCCCGCCTTCAAGACCCTCGTCGACACCGTCTACACCCTGCCCAAGGTCAAGGCCTTCGCTGACGCTGCACCCAAATGTGACTTCTAAGCACATAGCATCAAAGTTCAAATTTGACCAATGCTTTTTCTATCTGGCGTTGAGGAACTATCTACTTGTAAGGTTTTGATGATCTGCATTAGGGTACAAAATATCCAAAAGCCACTTTAAGTTTAGGACACCAAGTTATGTTTTCGTCTGTCAATGATGTCAATATCAACAGAATTAACTGTGTTGAGCACAAGTTACTATAGATATATTTTTGTATCAACTTTAAATACATGTTACAATATGATATTATTAAGTTAAATATATTCTCTCTCATGTAACGTTATATTTTAAGAATAAAATATTGTTTTTAAAAGTTTGTTTTGTTATTCGGTAAATTGTAAATTGTTCTTCTCCGAGTTAGATCCAGATTGGTGGTTGGGAGTTTAAGTATTGCGGTACTGTTTCTCTTGCTAGACGAGGCAATATTAAATAGGAAATACATTGACGACTAATGATTTTGAAAACGATAGATTATGATTCTGAATCGATTACGAGTATGTATGTTAGCTCATTTTGGTGACGAAGAAAATAACTGCAAAACATAATTAAAAAAATCATTTATTTTAAAAAAACCTCATACAAGAATAATACTATTAACAGTTGCGACAGCACGGAATATTATCCACTCGATCACAATGGACTGTTAGCTTCACTTATCTACTAGAAAATAACACTATTTTTATTACATGTTGCTGATGACGGTTTCCATAGAGCACTTCGTAGTATCATTTGTCTCTGTACTTTTAACATTGCCTGCTGTTTCGTTTTCTTCAACCTGCTTGATGGTGTCAAACAGAGCCATGTTCTTGGTCTCTGGAGTAAAACAGAGTGCGATTCCTGATAAAACGGCGGAAGCTCCGAAGAATATTGGCGGCAAGATTGGTGATACGGTATTCTGTAATGAAACCGTAACACAATTTTAAAAATGAATTTAAGTGCTGAAACTAGGAAGCGCCTGTTCCTATTATTGTAGCAACACCACGAAACGTGTGTTTGCCATAACGCATACGTTGCGCATACGTTCTGTTGCTTAGTTAGGCCAAGTCCGCTCTACGCTGAACACCTAGCAATCATGATGCAGTGTGTTTTAATTAGACTATACACAAATGTAAAAACTAAAAGATGCAACTCATCTGAGGCATAACTTATCAACAACATTTTTTTTTAAATCGATCTACTAATGCCAAAAAAGTTGCTTAAAATCATCCAATTCGATTCAGAACAATCCATGGGATCCATCAATCTATTCTACTATAATACAATCTCAGCTGGTGCAAAAAGCGCCAAGCATATCATTATTTACCAGTATAGGAGTAAGCGGCGCCAGCATGCCACCGACCCTGGAAGCGAAGGCTCCGAGCCCCAGCAGGGTTCCTCTCACGCTGGTGGGGAACAGCTCCATGGTGTAGGTGATGGCGCCCGTGAAGCACGCCGAAATCACCACCTTGCCCAACAGGAAGAGGGACACCTTCACCCAAGTGTTGACTGGAAATTAAAGTGGTGCATAAGAGGCTGGTCATCATTATAGTTATGTATTTAATTTTTTTGAATTTATTTAGCTTCTGTGTAAGACTTTCTTTGAAGAACTGTTTTTGATTAATGACAATATTGGTTTGTATTGGCCTGAACTCGATTTATTTTACAGCGGTTTCAAGCACCGTTACTAAAAATGTTTTCTGAGAATTGTAAACAGAAATTTTATAGAAAACAAAGTTATATTCATAGGTATACTCGTATACACGATTAAAATACTCACCATCAGGTATAAATGCGGAAACAACACAGATCAAACCACACAGTATGTAGCCGACCATTAACGGCACCCTCCTTCCATACTTATTCATCATAAACAAGCAGATCAGCTCTCCAGGAAACGACATCAATGTGGAGAGCAGGAAGTTTATGTATTTGTCTCCTGGCAGCCAGACCGAGTTCAGCATCAGCCCGTAGTACACAAAGCTAGCTGTGAATCTACACGTGCCAGCCACTAACAACCTCTTTACTATCTCTTTTGACGTAAAAATGGCTTTATAACCCTCCTTAATTTGAACTTCTTGAACATCAAACTTTGCCTTCAACTTAACATCACTTATTTCCTCAAGTTCTTTGTAATCGATATTAATTTTATTGACCTCTGCTATACGTTTCAAGGATTCCTTCGCTTTCTCGAGTCTTCCGCTGACAATTTGCCACCGAGGGCTCTCGTAGATGAAGAAAATGTAGCTGATGAAGAAGATGAGTGGTCCGTTTATAATGCGGATGAGGGTCTTCCAGTAGGGCACGAACATGGCGATGCAAGCGAACAAGCTCTCGCCCACGTAGATCGCGTACGCGAATATCACGCCCGATAGCAGCCTGTGCCTTATACTCGAGATTTCTATTACTGAAAGAGGTTTAAAAATATATTAGCCATTGAATTTTTTGCGTCTCATTGTAGAAAAGACTTTATTAAAAAAGTGCTTCCACAGTTTTGCAACTGTAATAAAATCCTGGGCACTCTAGACGAGTTTGATTAATTGTAAATATCTCAAAAATATTTAAGTCGATTATTATTGGTAGAAGTTATTCAAAGAATGACTTACATATAACCATGGCGCTGGCATAGGAGCCGCCTGTGAAGGTAGCCTCGAGGAACTCAACGATGACGTACATGGAGTAGGAGGTCGCGAAGGTCTTCAGGTGACCGATGGTGCCCGCCACTACGCAGAATATAAACGTCGGCTTGCGACCAAACCTGGGGACCAAGATTGCTTTAAAACTTCGGCTTCATACATGTTTTTCATCGGTAATAGAAACACAAGGATATAATACGCGAAGTAGTCAGCTACGCAGCTTTAATAAAAGCTTCTGTAGCTTTTGAAGTTTACTGTACAAGCTGAGCAAATATTGTGACTAACGTAATCGTTAGCACACAGATAATTTAAAACCTGAATTAAAGTTCAGGATTCCCTTTCCTTTCTGATGCCGTTAAGTCAACGGAAACTTTACCCACAAATGGTAGAGCTAGTTAACTGAGCTATTAAAACAAAATAATTTAATTATGGAGTATTTGATAAGTGCTCTCACCTATCAGACATCCAGCCGGAGATGAGCATGGACACCAGCATACCGGTACTGTGAATGGTCCCGATGAGATTCGACCTCCACGGCTGACACGCCATGTCTAGCTACAATATAAAACAAATATTTAAACATTGAAGTACCTAGATTGATGTAGCAAAAAAATTGGAAGGTTTTTAGGTCTTGTTAAACACGATTGGCCGGTTTCTATATTCAAGAACCGAATCAATATGCGAATGCACAGCAAAAAAAATTAAGCGAAACTAAGAAAATGCTATAGCCCGTTAGCAAATTCAATCGCCTCCTGAATACTCATGAGACTAAAGAGAAACCAAAGAGAAAGATTAGATCATATCATCACGCCTGTACCCCGAAGGGGTAGGCAGAGTTGTACCCATGTACACCCACAGTTCGCCGGTATGTTTAGGTCCCATGTAATAGGGGGCGAGCCTATTGCCACTAACCGGGCACAAATCCGACCTGCTACTGAGAATTTCATAGAAAAACCCAATAACACCCTGGTCGACTTGGGAATCGAACCCAAGACCTCTAGCGTAGCAGTCGCGCTTAGCACCACTAGGCCAACGAGGCAGTTTGCCGAGAAAGCCTATGCCTAGCAGCAGAAAGATTAGATCAAGTGAGACTAATGCAGAATATT
Source organism: Autographa gamma (assembly GCA_905146925.1). NCBI lineage: Eukaryota > Metazoa > Arthropoda > Insecta > Lepidoptera > Noctuidae > Autographa > Autographa gamma. Next base: position 9,659,234 of record LR989866.1, on the reverse strand, counting down.
ACCTCAGCGATAATAGTGTTGTTGGTCTCATACACCCACTCGGTGCACGTTTCCTGTACATCAGTAAAGCTGGTATTTGTGCATGTAGCTCCATCGTAAAGCACAGGTTTAGTGCACCTGTCTATCGTTGTGTTTGGCCACCAGCTCGGGTAGAACCCTGTGGAGTTTGTGTCGGTGTCTTCGCACTCATCTACTCGGCATCTTAAAAAAAGAGTTAGGTATTTCGTTAGTTGGAAAAATCACTTGATATTTAAAGCTGTTTTCTTCAGTAATTTTCTAACACTTTCAGGAATTCTAAGCCAGGTACCTGACTTAGTAAAGACTAACGCTAATTTTAGTTCACCTAGAATTATATTATGTAGGTATGTAATGTTACATAATTATTTACACAAGAATAAAATCGTATTGCAACATCTACCGAAATCACTGGGAAAAGAATTAATTGGGAATTATACAACTAAATATATAAAGGAACTTACCTATAATTAAGATCACCAGCAACGAACACGTAATTAATATTGATCATAGTCACAAACACAGCCGGAATACATATTAGTATGAACTGAACAATCTGATATCTTCCGAAAGTTTCCGTTATTTTCGATATGTCGCAGATTTTCTTCTCCTCACTCTTTTGGTCGGACATTTTATCTTTGTTCTTTGTATATTGAGTGCTAATTAGATACTGAACTTATAAAAAGATTTTAACGTATTCTGTTAACTGGGAAGCCGGTTTTGTTTGAATGTCGCGAGACTTATTTTATTTTAGTGATGCGTATATTTATTACCTGTTATAGATTATACTCGTTATGCATATTCTATTACCGGAATATCTCACACCGATAAAAACAATCTACTCATTATCATAATGTTCAATTTAAGATACTTAACATAAGAAGTTTTTATTTGCTTTTATGGGAATCAGTGTGAAACTTTACATGTCTAATTTTGAGCTCATGGAGTCGACCCATGGGAGTACGTGCGGATGAGGAAGAAATATGGACAGAAGTAAGGAAGAAAATAATTATGCTTATGTCGCGAAACTACTACTTGATGAAACCTTTTCAGCTTTTTAAAAGCTGTGTTACTATTACGTTCTTAATCTAGATTTATTAAGCAAAAATAGTTAAGATCAGTAAACATTTTTTATGAGCTACGAGTATATTATTTAACGAATATTATTTAAACGATTATAAAGTGTTGTTTTAGTTCAGCGAAGAAGGAACCAGTCCAATAGTCAAATGCATTTTAACGATGAAGTTATGTCGAAAATGGCAAACTCATTACACAAGAACTAAAAACCAATTTATTTACCGACTGCACAGAAAACGCACACAAAACTGTTCTAATTTTGCAACTAGATAAAATCGACGGGTCCTACGTATACTGGTGTAACCCGCAAAACAGCGAAATACGTTTTTTTGCACCAAAAGCCTTAAAATTACCTTAACTTTATATCCTGTAAAAATTATATTAAATTATCAAGTAATTTCAAAGATACAAACTTGTAAACTAATATAAGTGACATGATTTTCTGTCACACGACCATGTACACTGGTATAAGTCACTTGCACCAGTGTAGGTAGTCGCGTGCGACGCGACACGTGAGCGCAAGTGTCACTTGCTTTAGTATGCGCGCATCTATGGAGTCGGGAGCACGTTAAACACTGGTATAACTGCGATGCGTTTTAGTTTACATATTCATTTATTAAAAACTATTCAGTTTTTTTTTTGTCTTGATTAAGTAGTGGTAACAAGTCACAAAAATGAAGCGCTCACGAGGTCAAGTAATGATAGAAATATTAGAAAAAAATAGTATAATAAACACTCCAGGAAATTACGAAAGTGAATATTAATTTAAATTTTAAATAAAATGATGATATATTTTGTATTGTTTGATCAAATATATAACAAAGTAACTCAATCTTTAGTCTTTGATTTTAAGTTTTGCCTTCCTTTTGTGAATTCCATGGGGGAACTGTAAAAAAAAGGAGGAGGTTCTCAATTCGGATTATTTTATGTTTCTTCGCGCATATCTCCTTTGCTTTCCAAACCGATTTGAAATATTTATTACTTTGTTGGAAAGGGTATCTATACTTCCCAAATGGTCCCATAGTCACCAAGTCGGGATCTGATGATGGAATCTTGGTGAAATCGAAGGGAACTCTTCAAATGTTATAGGAAAGCGTACAGCGAATTTGGTTTTTTCTACAGCAAGTGAAGCATTTGCGTTCAATAAGAACCATTCTACCATCAGATCTGATGATGAAGCTAAGATGACCTCGTGAATGTAGCCGGAATTCGTTGGTTGTGAGATGCGTGGCACTGCATTTGGGTTGATGGAAATTATCATGAGGATGATGAATGGGTGTAAGCTAAAGGCCATATTATTATTATTATCTAAGATTAAAAATATTTCACTAAAAATAAACCAATGAAAAACTTTGTGCAAAAAAAAACCGACTTCAAAAATCGATAATAGCACTAAAAAGTAAAAAAAATATACTATAACCTACCTAACTATATTAATAAGCCAAACCTAAACTACTATTAACCTACAATACGACTTAAATTTTTTTTGGAGTCGGTGCCTTGCAATATACAAAACTTAATCTTACAGCTTCTAAACTAAATATTAATTCTAAGAACTTTCCAAACGTTTGGTAGAATCTACTCGTGATCAGAGGGCTGGTTTGTTCCTTGCACAGAAAATCGGCATAGCCATTCAGCGTGACAATGCTGCCAGCCTTCTGGGCACGTTCCCCGCCATTGACAAGGATGACGATGAGTTCTTTGACGCCGTTTAGTTTTTATTTATGTAAGTTTTAATTTTAGTATAGTTAGAGTTTGTTCTTATATTAGATTTAATTGTGTATTAATAAATAAATAAAAATCTACTACACAATATGTCCATTCTAATCGGAAAACTACAAAAATACTTTATGACAGATTACCTCATATTAAGACACAAAGAAAAAAGATACGAAAGGTTACACTTAATAATTAATAGTAAATTAATTAAATAATGTATTTTTACAAAAACAATACACTAAGGAATTACCAAAACTATTAATACCAAACTCCAAAAATTGTTAAATTGTAATATAGCTTAATAGTTGTTCAGGTTAGCTTTATTAATATAGTTAGGTAGGTTATGGTATTATTTTTAACTTTTTAGTGCTTTCATCGATTTTCTTTTTTGCAAAAAAGATTTTTATAACAAGCCTACTTGTCTTTTCCAACATTTGGTTTCTCTTTTGTTATTGTTTTTTCTATGCTATTTGTTAACTACTGTGATTATTGTAACGATAAATAACAATGTGACATATTGCCAATGTCTGAAAGACTGATTTACTAATGAATATATAAATAAATGATTAATATAATTACCGAAAGTTCCTAATTCAGAAGATTATTTTTTTTTTCGTTTTATTATTATTTAGATGGCAAGTCCATCGATTTTATTTTTCAATCAGAGTGCCACATAGAGGATAGTAATATTATTATGAGTGCCATAATAATATTAACGTCCGATTAACAACACCTATTAAGCATAGGTAGATCTGGAAAAGACTTCTCTTTTGTATTTTTATTTCATTTCCTGCCACACCCTCTCAAATATTTAAGGTTAATAACAAATAACAATGCAGAAAACTGGTGCAAGTAGTTTTCCAGTACCGAGTAAACTGGTGTAATCAGTAGGTTAGAAATAGCATATTAAAACAGTAAAAGTCTTAAATTTTCCCTTGCTATAATTATAAGCAAGTACATTGTATACTGGTATAAGTGGCCACTTGTATCAGTTTACAGGTTTTACCATAATAAATAAAACAAGCTACATCAATGCAAGTGACACTATTTTCCAAAGTATAAAAAAAATTGAAGAAACAATAATGTAATCTTGTTTCTTAGAGATTCAAATATAACATCTCAAAATTTCAAGTATTTCTATTGATTTATGACAAAATTACAAGCTTTAGAACCTTTGAACCGCTCTCCTGAACAGTTGTGTTTTTGCACTTGTACCAGTATACGTAGGACCCGTCGAAATAATTACATTATACATGTTATCTCGCGGATTTCCCACTAACTGTAGAAAGTATATGATTTGCTATACTTTCGGTCATGCATATAACTTTAATAATGATTTGTTTGATTGTTTTCAAAGACCATACATGTAAAAATACGTTTTTTGGGCTCTAGACGTTTCGACCGGGTTACGCTTATCCCCGTGAATTATATTACTTACTATAAACACGCAGCGCGTTAGTTTAAAAGTTAATATTCTACAAAGATTACTTGTAATGACTTTAAGACGAGTAAAATCTATCAGTTACTTCATCAGGTTTATTAATTTGATCACAGGTCAGGTCAGGTCATATTCAATTTATTTTTTTCAAATTAGCATAATGCAACTTTCTGTCTGTTTCTTATTAGAATGTAAGATGCATATATATCTACTATCTAGTAGAAAGTGAAATAGATTATTTGTTTTATTTATTTAGGTATGAACCAATCGTGTTACACCTTGTATATTATGAAGATGCCATCAGAAGAATGTAAAATGATTGAATAGTTTATTTATCATACAGGCATAGCTGGGGTATGTAATTAGTGTGGTTTCAAATGCATTATGTAAATACGAAATCATAGAAATAGTATTTATTTTAGAGATACACTATCCTTATCTAAAGACATACACAAACACAAACAATGTTTATTATTACTGTATAATAAAGTGCATAATAGAGTGCATTTAGTATAAAAGATAAAAATATGCCATTCAAAATACTGTGATATTAATTGGTAAACACTTACACCCTTATTAATAAAAATGTCGATATGGATTAGCCACGGATTAATAGATTCTAAATTCAAATTCTCTATAGAAAAATTGAATATAGAATCTGCTAATCCGTTGCTAATCTACATCAAGATTTTTATTAATAAGGTCCTTAAACAGTAAGGTCGAGGTACATTTTAGGGTTCATATTATAGAGAAAAACAAATTCATTAAAAATCATTATATTATGGTTAAAAAGATGGTCGTAGTCTAGCTTATTATTATCCTTCCAATTCTAAATCAAGGCGAGGACAGAACCCCTCCCTCAGAGTCAGGTCAGGGTTGAAGCAGAGAGCGCAGGCCTGGTTCCAATAGGTCCTGCCGTCAGACCCGCAGACTGGCGAGAGCCGGCCCCTGCAGGTGCTGCAGGTGCTGAAGAAGTCATCTCCCATGCCGTTAGTAGGGGCTGATGTAGCCGTCGAGAGTAGGAGAAGGAGGAGTGCAGCTACTGTGGAGATATACACCTTATCAAAGGAGTAGTGGAGATAAAAATGCTAAGGAGTAAGATTTTTGTGAGGAAAATTGCAGATGGAATGACATTTATTTGAAGACGTTTCGATGCGTGGAGAAATCTCGAATGATAACAACACAATTTAAGTAAATTTATAAATAGCTAATGCCTAAATGAACTAAATTTCAACGCGGATGCAGCAACAAGCAGAAATTATGCTTCCCTATGAACTTGGTCTTTGGCACTATATTAACATTAAATATTGGCTCCAAAATACTCACAATACTTCATGTTCATATTTGCAATTTCAATTTCTTATTTGTTAAGTCTTGACGTACATACACTGCCGTGTATCCTGAAAACTGTTTTGTTATGGGTTAATTTATCGGTATCGTTTTCCTTCAAAAATAATAACTTAATTAATTGATTGGCTGTTAAATGCACTCAAATGAGCATTACGCAAATAAGGAAAATGTTTGTTTTGGTCTAAATACCATTAATCTGCTATTTAAAAGCTAGTTAGTAGCATAGCAATGTATGTGACTACAAGGTCAGACTAGATGCGTAAGAGATATAAAGACTCCACAACATTCAGAAAAAGACATGGTTAAGAGAGATTGTAATTTGAAGGTTTTAGGGCATTGACAGACTATATATACATAGACTGCTACTATCGCTAGTTTCCCCTTGTGCCAAGCGAGAGCAGTTTTTAGTCTGAACCTAGTACATTAATTTACTGATTTAAGCAAATTTTCGCGCAACGAGAAACTTTTATACGAAAATATCGATTTAAAACCATTTCACACTAGTGCTTACGTTCGAACTCCGATGGGCTCACTCTAGTTCCTTATGTATACTCTAAGTTTTAGGGCAACTAAGTATTTCATCTCAGTCTGTCTGTGACCACAGCAAAGATAAAACATCGAAAACTAAACAATAAACCGCACTAAAATACATTTATTAGGTATAACAGTTTTATCCTTATGAGTCCTAAACAAATATTACAGTACCCTTTACATAACATTGTTGTGAGTGAAGTAACACAAGATTATAATCATAATGTATGTAAACTAAGATAAATTAATTAAGCGGTACTGCAACATTGTGAATGCATAGTTGATCAGACTGAGATTAAGAAGAGTCTTAGATTTGGTATTGTTTTGTCTAGAGTATTCTAGAGCCTATCGTCATCATCTCCCGAGTGTTTTCCCAAATATGTTGGGGCGGCTTCCAGTCTTAACGGACTCAGCTGAATACTGTATTTTACATGGAGCGACTGCCTATCTGAGCTCCACAATTTATTGGGTAATATCCATAGTAAGACTGGTTGTCAGACTTGACTTAGAGTGAGATAATAGTATGACATTCGGGACCTACGGCTTAACGTGCTATCCGAGGCACGGAGGGGTCTCGGCATATTAAAAAATGATCACCCATCCACGGACCACACGCGACGAGCGCGGGTCAAACCGTACGGCGTACACCTAGCCACGACTCCCTCCTAGAGTATTCTAGAGAGCTAATATATTTTGCAATGAGCAGCTGCATGATTGCTCGTAGTTTTAAATTTTAAAGAAGTTTCACAAGTCCCTAGGTACGTTTATTTATTCACCTGTGTTGCACGTTTATTGACTTTGTAAATCACATACTATTTGATTTATCCGATTGTACAGAGATATAGTACACATAATATACATTACCTTGTTACATGACAACAAAACATTACACAGCATTATTTGATTAGAAGGCTATCGCTAAATAATTGAATTGAAGTATTTTCAAAAACTCGATAATAATGTTTCATTTAACATAAACACGATAATTAAATAAAAAAATAGAGCATCGATATAAGAACCATGAGAACTGCTTTAAAAAAGTAAAACTATTTTGAATTTGGAACCGAATTATTTGAAAATGGCGGCGTTTACGAAATTGACAGTTATGGCATTGTTACTGTGTTTCCTGTGCCTATTTGGAGAATCTATGGCTAAAGAAACTGTTTGGGGTAAAAAGGAAGCTGAAATGTACCAGGGTCGCATAGTGAAGAGGGAGGCTGAATACCAAGAAGATTATTCCGACGATGGTTCCTACGGCAGACCAGAGTACAACAGATTCGAAAGGCCCCACAAAATCCATGAGGTGCCCGGTTTTCGACATTGATTTAAATCAAGGTATTTGTGAAAAACAATATGGTTTTACAATAAGTGACTGTATACGTTATAAGGTACTATTAAATTATATTATTAGTCTTAATATTAAATAATTATGCTGGATTTATTTGTTTTTTTTTTCCTTAATATTCTTATGACATTTTCTTGATTTAATGTATTTATTATAGTACCTACATATCAACCTAAATTTTGGTGAGAAGGTATTGTAAATTGGACAGTCCAAGAATATTATTGAAAAGTTTCTAAAGAAAAATGACGTAAAACACGTTTCATTTTGCGTTATGAGAACATCAGGATTGGAAACGGTACAATAATAAAAACAGGAATGAGTTTCATAAAGTTTATTTAAAAATTAAAAAAGTCAGCATACAATAAATCTATTTAAGTAACAGGATTATAATAATATGTTCATCAATAATGTTTAAGTATTACAGTTTATATTCAAAATAATACTTTAAAATTAACGAAGACGAATATAATCTTACTTCTAGTACAATATAATGATATATTATTTACTTCATAACTAATACATCATTGTTCTTAAACAACGATAAACTTACGAACTAATTTTCTCAATTTATTTTTGGCAAAAATCATGGCATTATAAAAAAAAAAACGAAAAAATATCTAAATACAAAATATCTTACTTTAGAAAATGATTTACCTGAAATAAAGATCAATTAATTTTCGAAATAATTTTGAATATTTAAGTAATTCAAAGTTAAGTAAAAATATTTTAAGTAACTCGAAGAACATCTCAATCTTTCTGATTTTAAAAATAATAATTATCATGTCCCAAGAAACGCAAAACTATAGATGGTTGTGACATACAACTTTTGGTAGATATGCAAGTTTTGTACGCTGATGCCTTTGATTATATAATGTCTAGATGGACTGTCAAGTGCGCGCAGACGTGTCAAAAAATAACAACCAAAAGTGGTTGTTAAGTACTTTCCCGCCACCAGTATAGATCGTGCCGCTTTCGTGACACTACGTTTTACGCGCTCTAAGGAATAACCACATAACAGCGATAAAATGATAGTATGTGCTTCTAAAGTGTGCTGGAATTAAAAAGGAAGTCTAAAAAATACCAACACACATCACCTATCACTAAAACTACTACACACTATTTAAAGAAACTTTATAATTAATTTTATTTTTATGATTATTAAAATCACGCCATATTTTATCAGTGTTGCCAGTTTCTGTTTTTCATTCTCCCATTTTTGTGGGTAATTTTGTTGGTTTATCGTTACGTTTATAAAATAGTGCTGATGTACTTTTTCAATTAAAAAAATAAATAAAAAGTAAAAAAATAAATAACTCAATGTTAAAGTACCTATACCTCATTATGTTTTAATATTGTACCAAATACTAACTTAGTTGATTTAATACTCGATTCAAACACACAACTCCAAATTTCTTTTTTTTATTGATTTAAAAAGTAAATACTTAATAAAAATATTTTTTATTATTATTAAAATACACTTAAACTGGATAATACCACATAAGTACCAACATATAACTAAAATAAGTAAAAATTTTATTATAATTAATTCGTCTTTATTTAATGTGATTTATGGGAGAATTTGTAATAGCTGGTATCACTATTTACGCACACAGAGACATTGACGTATAGTGTAAAACGACGCCTGCACGCACACATACACAAATGGCGTTCTAGTTTTCTTTGGTATGAATGTAGGGCCACGCTCCATCTAGACATTATATAATCAAAGGCTGATGCATACATACATAAAATTGACAATTACAAACACACAGACAATTAGTTGACTAATTTATAAGCACCTTTGATTCAGCGACGATACAACTTACAATTTATTTGGTTAGTACAATTTTTTTTGACATAACTTTCAATATGGCTGCTGTAAATGACTAAAATGTTGTTTTTTTTATAAGACAGAGCACAGACATTACATTTAGCTTTACAAGTTTTAATTTCAACTTCATTTATTGTTCGTCAAAGATGTATTTATTATTTTTCAAACATAATTAACCAATTCATATTTTAATATTCCTAAAATTATTAACACGACTTATCTCATTGAGTCATTTACGTCCATTAAAGACAGTTCTGAGTATTAAAATCATTTTAAAACTATGGCACGACATTTTAGGCATTAAACACTTAACAACTAATGTTTTTGGCACATACAGAATTCACATATTCTTTGGGTTTAAGTTAAAATAAGCTTAAAACTAAATTGGCATAGCCGTAGCAGATCTAGGTAACAAAATGTCTGAATTTGGTACTTTACTTTTATACTATTTAGTAGTCTTAATAATTTATAGGAAAACACAAACTTTTTAAATAAAAATGTAACACATGGATGACATAACTTCTAAGATTACAAAATCATATAAATTTCGACATGATTTAAAAATATGTTTCTGTTTTAGTTTTTATTTCAATATATTCATTTAATAACCAATAATTCTAAGGTTAGTGAGTGACCATAGACCATAATATACATTGCAAAACATTGTTAACTTGACAAACATAAGTAACATCTGATATAACTCGGCATAATCTCATCATGGCACATTATAGGTAATATATCTATAATAAGGCACATTTAATGTCTAAATATACATATAAGAATCCGTAAGTCACTGTAATGCCATTTGGAGTATATCTATCTAATATATGTTATAGAGATTGTCACAGATTGCTTTTATACGAGTATCTTTTAAAGTATCAATACAACTCGCAATACTTTTTAATTATAATGTTTAATATTTTTATTAATACACAATTAAATCTCATATAAGAACAAACTCTAACTATACTTTTTAATTTAATTTTTTGCATTGCCATTTTAGTAAAAAGACGCTTAAAATATAAAAAATTCATTAGACGTACAGGCAGGTACCGAAAAGAACAGATAGTAAAAAAAACATATATTGGAACATACAACCTCCTTCCTTTTTGGGTTCTCGTTTGTGTATAGCAATCTGTGACCTCCTTACAACTAAAGTTATACAACATTAGATAAAACATCTGAATAAAACTTCGAAATATACATTTCATTATCTTAACTCTTAAAATATATTAAAACTAATAAAGTAAATACTTTCATAATAAAAAAGTTAAGTAGATGTTTAAAAATTTAATTTGTACTATTTAGGTAAGTTTTTGTTTTGGATCCAAATTAGTACAAATTATATTTAATAAATGACCATAATAAATTGGCAAATACTTTAAATAAAAAAAGCGAGTACTACTTATGTCAAAATGCGTGGAAAATAATGGTGTTCAAAGATATTTTGAAGGTAGGAAACCTAGGAAATTCGTCGGAACGAAATTCTCCAGCACCAGGTCAAGTACTCTCCACGGACGATGGCTAGCTAGTCAGTACTCCCGGCGGCAGTAGTAGCCGAGCGAGCGGCACTTCTGGCACAGGTGCTGCGGGTGGATCTTGGACTGGTCGCTCACGTCCAGCCCGTCTGGCTGCTCCAGCACCAGTACTCTCCACGGACGATGGCTAGCTGGTCAGTACTCCCGGCGGCAGTAGTAGCCGAGCGAGCGGCACTTCTGGCACAGGTGCTGCGGGTGGATCTTGGACTGGTCGCTCACGTCCAGCCCGTCTGGCTGCTCCAGCACCAGTACTCTCCACGGACGATGGCTAGCTAGTCAGTACTCCCGGCGGCAGTAGTAGCCGAGCGAGCGGCACTTCTGGCACAGGTGCTGCGGGTGGATCTTGGACTGGTCGCTCACGTCCAGCCCGTCTGGCTGCTCCAGCACCAGTACTCTCCACAGACGATGGCTAGCTGGTCAGTACTCCCGGCGGCAGTAGTAGCCGAGCGAGCGGCACTTCTGGCACAGGTGCTGCGGGTGGATCTTGGACTGGTCGCTCACGTCCAGCCCGTCTGGCTGCTCCAGCACCAGTACTCTCCACGGACGATGGCTAGCTGGTCAGTACTCCCGGCGGCAGTAGTAGCCGAGCGAGCGGCACTTCTGGCACAGGTGCTGCGGGTGGATCTTGGACTGGTCGCTCACGTCCAGCCCGTCTGGCTGCTCCAGCACCAGTACTCTCCACGGACGATGGCTAGCTAGTCAGTACTCCCGGCGGCAGTAGTAGCCGAGCGAGCGGCACTTCTGGCACAGGTGCTGCGGGTGGATCTTGGACTGGTCGCTCACGTCCAGCCCGTCTGGCTGCTCCAGCACCAGTACTCTCCACGGACGATGGCTAGCTGGTCAGTACTCCCGGCGGCAGTAGTAGCCGAGCGAGCGGCACTTCTGGCACAGGTGCTGCGGGTGGATCTTGGACTGGTCGCTCACGTCCAGCCCGTCTGGCTGCTCCAGCACCAGTACTCTCCACGGACGATGGCTAGCTGGTCAGTACTCCCGGCGGCAGTAGTAGCCGAGCGAGCGGCACTTCTGGCACAGGTGCTGCGGGTGGATCTTGGACTGGTCGCTCACGTCGAGCCCGTCTGGCTTCTCCAACGGCCTCTGCAATTAATACTTAATATTTATAATAAAAAATTAATGAATATTTATAGGTTTAAAGGTTACAAGATTAATACATATAGGTAAAAAATATTCTCTGAACCATGATGCCGTCAGCCTACGGTCTTAGTTGATAGGGTTGTTATAAAGCGGCAGATTGAATTTTGCCATCTTCTGGGGAAGTTCGTTCTGGACCCATAACCGCGTATTTTAGGACACAGGAAAACAAGGAGGATTTGTCTCAGGCTAGCAAAGTAAAAAAGCTAAAATATTAACGCATCAACAATCCAAACACCAGTCAACAAAGAGTAACTAGCTAGAATAAAGTACCATTGATTGATGAAAAATTTTCTCTATTTATAGCATGTCAGGCTTCTGAATTAATTGAATGTGGTACGAACCTGTTTATGCGGGAACACATTGATGCGGCACTTGATGCACTCCTGGCCGTTGTTGGCCCACGAGTTGCCGCTCATCCACTTGCGCTTGCACTTCGGGCACTTGTACTCGCCGAAGCACCGCTTCTTGCCCTGGTAGGGAGTCAAACCCTCGCCTTTTGGACGGGCCTGTAAGTTGAGGAAGATTTTTTATTGTGTGTAGATGAGACTGTGGCAAATATGAGTGGTAAGATGGTGAACTTATTATAACAAATCATAGTTTTTTAACTCCAATGAGCGAATGAACTTGGAACGACTTCGGCTTACTTTTTGGGCAATTTGGCCGTCGTAAGGAAATACAGAAACTCAGTTTTTTTCCTTGTGGAATATCTAGAACAGACTAAAATTAGAGGTGTACAAACTTTTCTTTTGAAAATGGTCGTTATGTTAGGTCATAAGAGTAGGATTACAATGACTATATCTGCACATACATACCTACCTATTCTATACTCATACACCTACCTACATATATTATAACAAACAGTTATCAGTTTCTAAGAATTGATACGTCTCGGACGTTTCCTGACACGGCGCGCTAGCTTTTTGTTGATATTGCAAACATCATACAATGTACATTAATTAGTTTAAGTAAAATAAAATTTGTCATTTAAAGGTTCTAACTACGATACCTCCGTTAATACTAACTTGGAGAAAGGTGGGTGTTAAAAAAAAAATATTTGAATTAGATCAATGTAGATAACATTGATCTAATTCGAATATTTTTTTTTCATGGTTGTGACATATAATCCTGGCTCAGTACTGACGTTCCACTGCATATCAGCTTTATAAATTCTTAAGCATAACTGGCAATGAATTGTGCTTTGCTAAAATGCACCGAAACCAAACGCAGAAGCAATAAAATCTCAATTACAGAATCGAATCCAATCGTCCAAAACACAATGGTACTCAAAATTTAGAACTTCTAAATCAAACTTCGAACGTTACTATGTTAACGAATTTTTATCGGCCATTCGTTTAGTTCAAAGCTCTCAAAACTAGCTTTGTAATATAAAACCGATAGAGAATAACAAGCGTGCTCAACTTCTCAGAATTAGGGGCGAGATGAATGCCGCCATTGTTCTCAAAACATTGTACAACTGATTTTATTTCTACAATCATAAATTGATGATAACACGATTTTGTTATGGACGGAAACTTTTGAATAAAGTTATCGTCATAATTTCTTTGAGTTCTACGCTATATGAGTACGTTGAGAAATAGTAACACCTAAGCATCCAATTATGTATGGATTATTCAATTTAAAACAAGTGGTGAACGATTTTCCAGTGTTAATTGGACATTTTAAACATTATGTAGCGCTATGAAACAAATCCGCCATGTATAGTTTAGTCGATTGTGACAATAGTCGCATATTTATATTTAATGTTTCCATGTGGTCATCCGTATTTGTTTCTACAGTAACAAACCGCTGTGATTTCTATAAAGAAGTAAAAATGTATTAATAACTGTGCGTATAATTTGGCAGAGCGCCCGAAGACATCCGGCAATCGGTCTGTTTGATTTTGAAAGCAGTTAGGGCGACAATTAATTGTGTTTTAAAGTTATTGGTTTCGGCGGTTTTGCGTAGCGTCTGATGTCTAGTATTGTAGTTCGTTTGTTTACAGGGCACTTGCCAAAAATACTTAAATTTTAGGCGACGCGGCGACGTGGTGACTTTTAACTAGTATAGATGAATACACATACGCTGTTTGATACACTTATACGAGCTTGTATTTTACGGTACAGGCTTCTCTTGAGCCTCCTTATGATTTATTAACTACTTGTATTTTTGTCTGCTTTGGCAATACCACGGTTCAAGGAAGCTCAGAAGGAGCTTTTATTAAAAAAAAAAACACTGGTTATCAACCATTTCACTGTTAATGCATATATTTGTGTAACTACCCTAATTGTCATATAAAAGCTTCTACGAGAAATCAGAGCAATTCTGAACTATGTTTATTTCCCCTTACAAACTAACTACTCTTCTTTTACACAATGTGTTGAAAGAAGAAGTAACAATTTTAAATGTTTACCTGAGGACAGTCTCCTATATAATGTCCCTTCTTGAAGCACAGATGGCACATGTAGGCGGGCGGCGGGGGGCGCGGGGGACGCCGCAGTGACAGCGCCGCGAGCTGCTCCGCGAGTGAGCTGGTGTCGTCTGCCGGCGGTGCTGCAGACCCTGGCGCGGCTGTTGGTAGAGGGCCCCATACTGAGCCTGGCACCCACTGGAATTGTACAATGAGGAATATAAAAATAAATAATAGAGATATGCACATGTTGGCATAAGGACCTGGTCCTTTGTATTAGGTTTAAAATGGTCGTTTTCAAGGTTTCTAATAGTTATTTATAGATGGACAATATCGAAGTTGTAAACTTTACAATGCGTATTTAATATATTGAAAGAAATAATAATAAATTTTCACTTATTCTGAGCCTGAAGCAATGTAATATTTTAATGACAGCTATCGTGCATTCCTTTATGATGGCTATAAATCTATCATGATTGTTTATAAGTATAAATCTAAGAGCGCTTTGCGTCTTCAGAGGTTAACTAAGTGGATCATTAAGAAGGTTCAAATCACTCAAGAGGCACAACATTCCTAGACGTCTTTAATCACGACCAATATGCGGGAACGATTAAACAAATGAAATTGCAGTAAATAATGAACGACGCGATGTGATTGGTCGGGGGAGTTGCGCACGCGCATCTGTTCAACGAATTATTGAGCCCGCTCGCCCGTTCCAATTTCGAACGTGAGTTGACGCTCTGAATCACGCGCGGACACAAATGGACTAAATGGTTGTGCGTGTTTTTGAAAGTCGATTATTGTTTTGTGTTATAGCTACCTATATCACAAATCATTTATCAGGCAATGAACAAGAGATCCTTCTTATAAAAGATATTAAATAAATCAGCTTTTATACTCATTGTGAGACGATAAGATGTTGAATGGTTCAAGGTACTACTGATTTGAAAAGATGTACATTTTGTATGAAGGATCTACACATTGTATAGAAATGAATTAAGGAATGTAGATGATGAATTTATTTGGAGAACTTGGCAGACAGAATACATGCTTGGACATACCATCGGTTGCTTGTCACTCATTATTATATCATAACCGGGGATAGTTAACTGCCAAAATGTACCTATACTATGGCACATACCATAAAACAAGAACACTATATTTGTGTTGCAGTTTTTCAGTCTATACAAGATTCTATGTATGTTTATAGCAACTTCTCGACATCCGAATTCGTTGAAAGAAAACAATCCCATCTTGATTGGGCTTGTTTGATTTGTCTTCATGAGTACTTTAAAGCCAGCTTATTTAAACGCTTCTATTTAAGAATACAGCAGCTAGCATGCACCAAACTATCTAGCATCACTGTCGATCATTAACCACATTTTCGCAAATGCAAAAAAAGTATATATGCAACGCAACGATAATTACGTACATAAATACCATATTTAATTTGCAATCCATAACTGCTTTCAATTGCAACCAAAGCGAACCTCAAAGTGGCCATAACGTTTAGTAAGCCGTGGATATGAAGACAGATATAATATTGCATTTGTTTATTAATGGCGGCTATAAATACTGGCGGGAACGGTGGGTGGAGTCATTTTTGGAACCTGGCGTGTTCTGTTTTCAAACCGATTTGTCGAATGCCGCCAAGAAAAACTGGAAATATGGAAACTTTTCAGCTGTTTATGGTTGTCTATTGGTATTTTTCATATACGTTGATGGATAGTTCAGTTTTTATGAGGGCCAGTATTAGTAGTGGTATCTCCAAAAAAAAAAACTGGTATTGAAACCGATCCTGTTGTAATCTATTCAGTTGGCAGAAATATAATTTTTTTCTAGTCTATATCTATGCCATTTAAAACCAATGAGTCGAATAAAACATCAATTATCTCTCTTGCTTCTGCTGCTTGCTTTATAAAAAAGACGATCAGACTACTCTGATCGTCTTTTTTTCATTTCACTATGAAAAAACCTTTAATCGGCAGTCACTTGTATATATTTCTTTTAGTCAACGGTAAGTTTTTCAGTTCCATCTTAAAAGATCTCTTATTATTGACACCAATTGTTTCATGTTACTCGCGCGAGTCGGTGACTGTTGAGTGTCGAGTTGCCTTACGATGTCATCCTGTGGACCGCTTTGATCGCTCTGACACCTCCTCCTTACATTTGTAATACTATTTCTCCATTACCTTCAACCGAAACTGAAACGAAAGCTGATGTAGAACTTTCAAGGGATCAAAGGACTAGTCCAAAAAGACCATGGCTTATTGTATATTAAACACGTATTAGACAAGAAACTAAATCTTTAGATATGTAAAAGTCGGGTTAATCACACTATTTATAACCCTGGAACGTTCAGACGGATGGATGGACGAACGGAGGGACCGATTTTTATGATCTTAGATTAGTTGGATGCATGTCCGTCCCGAATAGCAGTATCACAATAAATCATCAAAAAGGACACAAAAATCTTCCGTCTGTCGGTATTTCTTAGGGTTAAATAATCAGCTTCCGCCTCGAAAGACCAAAATGTAACCGCGGTCCTAGTTTCCAAAAACGCGGGTGTTACATTTACTCGCATTCCCGTACACAATCAAGGTGCATGCACCCAGCATGGTGCCGGCACACCATAACTCTATAATTAGACCGCTACCTGTCTGGTTTCTATCACTTGTTTGTCAGCAGACATTTTTGGATACTTGGCTTTCCGTTACTGAATGTTCGGAATGCTCCGGGGACTTCTAGAAGTAATTACTGTTAGGATTTATGAAGGGATTTATGGTCAGACGAATGTGGAAACAATTTTGAGGACGATTACATGAATTATGATTTTCGTTTCCGTCATGTGGTGGTTTATCGTTTTAAAGACCTATAACAAGCTTATGTGTTTATTAGAATGTAGTTAGGGGATCATCACTAATGTCAGTCTAGCATAGAAGACAATAATAGGTAGTACACTTTGCCTAGGCTTATCAGTTCAGCCTGCGTACTACTGTTTAATACTGCAAAACTAGATCGGGTATTTTTGTTACTAATAGTAAGCAGGAACCAGATCTATAGGTAACACGTAAAATATATCAATCTGTTGGCAAGGCAGACGGACAGTTTTATCACAGTAAAAGAGTTTTGATTTAATTCCCACATTAACATTGTCCAGATCCTCATAAATGTTAGTAAAACATAGAACTCATTGCAGATATAAAGTAAAACAGACGCTGCAATGTTTATTTTGTAACGTATTATTCAAGTCTTGCAAAGAAAGATTTGGAACCCATAATATAAATAAGTATAATATAGTGCGCTGAAGAAACCATGAACTGTGAACCAGTATGAACAAGCGTCGTCATCAAATAACAGATCATTTTATATTACCTACAAATTTTATCACCAATTATTAATCTGATAATATCGGGGCCATAGATATTTTCTAATAAAAAACTGTCGTAGCGCGGAAAATAAACGTGTGGTAAAGCCTAAAGTTCGGCCACTAGTGACCACTCATGATGCGTGCACTCCAGATTTTCTTATGTATACTCTAAGTTTGGAACCATGCAATGCAAGAATAGTTAGCGGCATTACTCAATTTAGTAATCTTCAGATATGTATTATGTTATACCAATGATGTCAGCGTGTCAGACTTGCTCTACTTTAGTTAAAACAATTCATGTTTATTATACATTTCTGAGAAAACGCCTAGGTTTTAACCGAGAAGAACCTTGAGTTTATTTAGATGTGTGAAAGATTTGTTACATAGCCGTCACTAGGTATCCTAGGTAACAGCTTGATTAGCTTTGGATTGGCGGTCACAACTTGTCAAGTGAAAAAAGTCTTATTAAGCTGTTGCTCATGTGCAGTTATGTTCTGAATATTGTTTGCTTCTGAAAGTCCCCGTTACAATGATAATATTTAATAGGGATGTTAGACATGCTGTTAAGAAATGTTAGTGCACTTAAATATTTCTTCTGTTATAAGCGTCAAAAAGCGTAAAAATATTATTATCAACCTTTTACTCTCCGTCTTTTTTTGGGATTATGCTCAAACAAATTGTAAAAAAAAACCTGAAAAATTCTCTCACTAATCAGTACGATTTTAGTATAATCTTATATATAAAAATGAATCGCTAAATGTGTTGGTAAGCGCATAACTCAATAACGCCTGGGCCGATTCCACTAATTATTTTTTTGTTGTGTTAGATATTATCAGGAGAAGGTTCTTATGAAAAAAAAAATGGAAAATTGCGCGGGAAAAAAAAAAGTCATCACCGGCCAAACATAAAGGCACCGGGAACGGGACCTAGGTATTCATGCGGGTGAAACCGCAGGGCACAGCTAGTATAAGAATAGATATTATTCCAAGTAATACTTAAATACTTTTCCGGCTACTCATTACCAAGGTTGCCTTCACAATATTTCGGAGTGATTGAAGATTAATTCAGAAATTTGTTAACGATTGATCTACTTCCTCATTCATAACACTGTGATGTCATTGCTAACAATAGAAAAACTAAATGAATGACAGATTAATTTAAGACAGTTGTCTGTCTATTAAATCAACGCTTTTAACTGATGATATAAAATAATTTCACTTGTGTATTTGTTCGTATACCTACATAAAAAAAACATAAATTCTATACTTCAGTAAGTTATTAATATGTTCGTTAAATAAGTATCTTAATTCGGTTAAAAAATTAACAAATTAATGTTTTTAAAGATTCAGCATTTTATGGAAAGTTTTTTTACCAAATATGTTATAAATACAAGATAGAATAGGTAATTACATCAACCATAAAAACAAATTCATCAAGCAAGCTCATTCATTCAACTAATTGCTTTGCCAGTACGTAAATATCGCGTAATAAGTTTTTTATGTCAATGACCCTTGCGCAGGATTTAGGCGCGATTTGTACGCGGGATCGTACTATTTCGATCCCGGCATGCTTCGGTACGCCATCAAATATCAGGAATTGCGGATATAAGCACTTGAACTTGTGGCTCAAGAAAATAGTATTGTTGAGTCAACTTATCAAATATTTGTGAGTTGTAGATGATCTAAAACATGTGATTCATTTAAAATTGCGTAGGTATTTGTAAGGTACAGTCATTAAGTAAAATGTGGTAAGACCAAAATAGTACAATTCTGAAATCGGTTAAGTTTAAATGGCTACTTAAAGAAGTAATAAACGTCGTTTCTGCCTATAAGGACCAATTACGCGAATTTGGTCTTTATGTCCTCAATTAGTTTATATCCCTAAAGCAGTAATATTATGAAACTACAAGTAATGAACCGTTGAGTCATACTATGAAAACGTAGAGATTTATTTCGCTACATCGTGACGTCACTACAGTATATGGATCAGGGAGAAATGGCTAATACATCACTATAGATTGTTGAATACATCACTACGGATTAGAAGTTATATTTCTAACTTTACACTAGGAAACATCAGTTCTCAGTATACTGACTCGATTTCCATTTCGATAGTGAAATAAAATACCAAAAAATGTTTTAGAAATTATTCTATTTTTGATCGTATTAAGGTCTCAATAGTTCATAGTCTGAAGGACACGTTTAAGAAAGTGATACATTGATTATTTTTTAAAGAGAATATTGTATATACCTGATCATTTTGATCGGGAGTCAAGTAGAGCCATCCGAGCAGAGCTTGCGGGCAGCTCTCAGTCTTCCCGCACCACTGGGGCAGATCAGCGCCGATAGCAGTCGGCGACATCGCACCATAACACTGTCACAACACTATACAAGTATGAACGGTAACTATGCTAGTATTTGGTAGTCTTTGTTTGGTATCAGGCCATCGCGTCGGCCGGGTCGGTTGTATTTTTGGATCGCGCTCGGTTCCACGGGATGCGCGCGCGCCGGCTGCTATATGACTAGCGGTCGCCGCCGCTCCTTAAGACGGGAGATGTGGCGATTAGGGTTGGGGTTCCAGTTGCTGTTTGGTTATCGATTTAGATGCAGAATTCTTGCATATTTTTCTGTGTAGAAATAATTAAAGACATTACGGAGTGCATGGGTTTTCTGTGCTATATTTCATGAATTAGGAAATAATATCCATATATTATATAATCCTGACTCATGTTTTCATTCCTTATCTTTTGCCCGTCCATTTTAAAGCATAATCATAATAACTACGTTTTCATGAAACATGCATATTATATATAGTTGTCCTAGTTTACCAAAGAACCTATTTACAGGCGTGTATCAATTATCTTTTTCTTCATCTGATGATTTAACAGAAGCGAATAATTAGTATCGATATAGTTCCCCTCCCTAGCGGTGAGCATGTGGGCGCACCCGTCCGCGCTCCGGGGACGGCCAGGAGAGCAATATTTTGGTTCACCGCGTACCACAACACTACGCTACACTGTACGATATCGTTAAGCGTCTTGGTACCAGCAACGTAAATATTTTCATCTTTTTCTTCTGAAAAGAGGAAAATTTGCATGTATGCGGCAATTTACATAACTATTGTGGCAATGACCTCATTTCACAATAGTTTGACTTTAAATTTTTGCTCATGATTTCGACATGAGGAGCAGTCTTAATAATAAAAATCAATTCATCAAAATAGGAAAAAAAATGAGAGGTTAGCTTTTAAGGGAATAGATGACATGTATTCAGACCAGTATTCAGCTCAAGAACTACGACTGAACATACAAAAGTCTTTCTAACAACAACTTTTCTCAAATGTAATAGCTATCTCGTTTATTAAAAAAAAAATGTACAGTGTAACGTTGCTACACAAAGTATTTAAACTACATTTAGCATACAACGCACGTATCAAAAGCTCACCAACAATTTGCAAGATAACGAAGTACCTACCGACTTCAAGATTTAACAGGAATCTATCTCAGCAGTTAGTTCTAAGTACATTTATTTACAACAAATGTGAACTGTCATCAGTAATTCTATATTATCGTGTGGGCAGTATTGTAATAGTCCGTGAGACTATGAATGTGATCATGTAAGCATGAGCAGACCTCCCGCAATGATTTCTAAATTAAGTAGGTCGAGAAGAAGAAGTTATTATAGAATTTGGGAGTTGAATGTAAAGTCTTCCTACTCCTTAATTTGGAAATAGGAATTAGAATAAAAACTGTAGATATTTAACTGTTTTTCTTTTAGAGAAAAATCTTTCCGCTTCCACATTTTCTCGTGTAATGCTCGTTCGTCAGATGTGGAAGCACCCTTATTGCTCAAAAGCTTTTCTTAGGCTTTCTTATACTCAAAGAATCTAAAGGATCTTGTTTAGTCATTAAAAGCAGCTTTAAAATGGAATTTGTGTGACGTATTTTAGACGAGCACACAAAAATATTATAAAATATCATTACTATGGAATAACATAAGGACCGATAAGGACTAATTCCTAACACCATATTTTGAATTCCACTTGTTATACTCCACTTCTACGTCACGTCTACTCCACTTATCACACGTCTACTCCACTTGTTATAAATTATAACGAAACAAAAAATAATTTATAATATCGACAGTTATGCACAGACTGGTCGGACCCTTAGCACAAAAAGCTTAATTTACGAGTATTTACAGTTAAGTGTGTGAAGCTGTAAAGTACCTTTTGACTAAAACTCTCTCCATCTACTTAAAATTTGTTTTCTTTCGTTTTACTAATACTTAAAAGTTGTGAATAATCTACATAAAACCAACATAGGTACACAAACTCTTCATATACTTGAAATTAAAATTAATTTATATAACAGGGTTAAGTTTTGACTGCAGACAACGGTGTGGTTTTTATCATTTAAATAAGATATAAATACCAAAGTGCTAATATTATCTTTTCGCAGAGTTTGATTTATCCATACGGAAAGAGCTTAAAAAGTTCGGTACATCGTATTACCCGTAGAAGTCTCTCAAACATGCAGCATATTTATAGAGTTTCCAGTAAAGTCGGTCTAAAAACGCCGCTTTTCATTGCATTTCTATTGGCTAATGGCTCAGTGATCGACGTTCCGACTCGCTGTTGGTACAACACTTTTTATTGCCAATGGATTATTTGTAAATTGAGGTATTTTAATGGTTAGGAAACCGCGTTTGAACATGGATTTGTTGTCATTTGTTTTAGCAATTTTTATACCTAGTTGTTGAAGTTATAAATGATATTAAAAAAATAATATGTGGTATGTCTTTAAAGTAATATGTTCTTAAAATCAGGCTGTACGCATAAAATAATTACTTACGAGCATAAAGCTCTACTGTTTTTACTGCGATACGATTTGCAAATAAAGTTAATTCAAACACAATTAATTATTTTTACTATTCGGTATCAAGTATAAGGCTACAAATAGTAACTGGTATATTTTAGAATCGATATTGAAAATGCTTTTTATATATTGTCGTGATACCATACGTTAAAGGAACAATTCTACAAAAAAATCGCATTAAAATCAAACATAAAGAGGTCAATTTAAGTTATCAATATCTATTGTAGACTCAACATTACGCTATTGAATTGAAAAGTTCCATCACACTAATGGCTTTTTGAGTATACCCAACATTGGCTTAGTTAACGCATCCATTGACGCTTTACTTAGGGACAAAAACAATCAAGTGCTTAGTCAAGCAGCAATGTAAGTTAGAGTACTGCCAATGTTGGTTGTAGTTTAAGGAATATTATTCGTTGTTGGTTTAAGACTGGTGTTTTCAATTGTGTGTGTGTTGGCTGGACGGTTGTCTATTACGGTCAATTAAGGCGCGTCATGCAGTCCAATTGAGTTTATTGCGGCACACAAGCATTTGTATGAACTGGTAATAAAGCTAACATCTTATGTATCATGTTTTGTGTAGTTTAGTAAGATACAAAATTGTCGCCATCTCTCTTGCTAAAGAAAATATTTTGATTAATTACCTTGTTCTAGTTGGTTTAGTTTCTGACTTGTTTGAATTTCTTGTGTTTAATAAATGAAATGTAAATTATGTTTGTTTTTATAATATTTTAGAGACATTAAGCTAATTTGTTTTTTTTTCTAAAATTTTGTTCTCCTAGGAATTAAGTAGTGCATGCTGTGGCTGCCTATAATTGGAGGATCACACATATAAAAACCTGTTCCTTGTAATATAATATTGTATTGTGTGTATCCTCTGTTGGTGATCCAAAAATAATAAACAAAATAAAAAATAATTTGCAAATATATACGATTAATGAAGTTGGTTTGTTATGGGATAGATGCAAGATAAGTAATGTAATAAACAAAAAAATCTGTTGCAAAACATAGAAATATACAGTCAAGGAAGTATCCCAACCATCTTTAAACAAGATCCTAATATAAAAAGCTTTCTTACTCCACCACGTGTTAACTTCATTTGTTTTAGTGACGCCATTGTTTTTTATGGTTTGTGCAACATCTGTTCATTCTGACCATTTTGTACTAAAGACATAACTAACCTTTCTTACTCTTGTTTTGTTTAACTGTATTCTTGTGCTTTCGATTAAAAAAATGGCCTTAGTTTTTAATTTGGGTTTTGTAGGTAAAAAAATACGACGGAAATCTGTACTTACTCCCGAATCGCACGACTCTTTTAACTATGAATCTACTCAACATATTAAAGTAAACGTTTATAATCTTTACCAGAATTATGGATTAAAGGAACCTAAGTATTATATTGGTATTAGGTTGAATATTTTAGGCATAATGTCGTGCCGATCTGACAGTCGCGTGTCTCGCTAAACGTAAAAATTATAGCCACCGCTCGCCAAAGCTAGACGGTCGCTAAACGATTTGACAATCCACGTTTCAATTCATAAAAGGTATTTAGCGAGAATTTAAAACTGTAGTAAAATATGCCATTAAGTCCACCTTTTAAATATTTTAGTATTTTAATATAAAGTACTTAGTTGATTCGTTATTCATTCGTCGCAAGGCGGGTTTATAGAATAGAAATCTTTATTCGCATTGAATGTAGGTAAATATAAGGTGTTACATTTAAATTTGAATCCATATACAATTCTGCCTTAATTTAGAATGCAAATATTATTAACAATGTTTAAAATAAAACTTGAAACTAACAATAATCTTAATTAAATAATCTTATCATCTACGAAGTCTTGTACTGAATAGTAACATTTATCCAGTAGGAATGATATACATTGTTTTTTTTAACTTGGTATAAGGTAGGTTTTTTATTGGTTCTAATGAATGACGATACCTAAGCAAGTCCAAATTATACCATTCAGTTCAGTCATTTATGTCGATGTCCAATACATACAGTATCTATTTTTGCTAATTAAGTTACACTAAGGTCGGCTTTCAGCCTCACCGGATTCAGCTGAATATCGTATTTTATAGGCTACAAGTAACAGACACAAAATATGAACTTATTTACATAACGAACTCCTTGCGAAAAGAGGTGTTACTAAAAAGTTTTACCGTTTTTCATAACGGCCTATACAGGCTGGTTTTAAAATGTGTAACATGAGCGCCCACAAAGAAAAACATAGATTTTGACAAATAAAATAAAAATGTTCCAAAATTGACAGTAGTTGTTTGACACGTTGTGTTTCTGTTTGTTACAAGATTATATTTGAAGTGAAAAAAATATTACCATTCATTATTTATTTGTTCAATTACTTAACGAAGATAAACATACATTTGTTGAATTGCAGAGGGTTTTTTTTACAGGTAAGTATTTTTATTTTTTATTTTTGACTTATATTTGACGTGTCGACTTCGTGTACAATGGCGTAGTATGCTTGCTGCCTTTAGCAGCCTCTTAAAGATACTTAAATTAAAAAGCAAAATACATTTTAAACTCCGTGTCCTTGTGCTTCCTTGAAATCCGTTTTTTTATTAAGCTGACAAAACACCTTTCAATCGCTTCTAATATATAATAATGAGAGTATTATGTAATAGGGACAATCATACACTGCAATAATATGACGAATAAAGGAAACTGGCGAATAAAGAAATCCTATGCACATTAATGATCAACCTGCTAGGATTTTCGTATCTTCTACTATACAATTATGCGCTGAATATTAATTTACAGTATACAGACAATTAATTCGTCATAAAGTCGTTATACAGCTTGTTCGGAAGTAGGGTGTCCCCGCTTCATTGCGACCGCCATTTCCTACGGTCACGCGGGGCCGGCGACGTACACACCACCACTCAGTAGCAAACAAACCTATATTAAATCGCTCTTATTGCAAGGCACCAAGGTTGATTTTGTGATTTTCTTTTTAAACATTAGGTACTGTGTGGTTGGTTGTATCTTTAGTTCTAACAAAGTTGTTTTTGCGTGTTTTGATTACTTTATTATGTGTTACGTATGTTGTAAGTCGGTCAGTGTAATGTCTATGTAAAACCTTTTTTACTAAGCTTTCCTGCTAAACTAGTACGAAGTAGGATAAGTTCAGAATATTTAACGTTCTTGATACCAATTTTGGGGTAAATTAAAATAAGCCTGGATGAGATAAGTAAGTTTATAGGTTATGATATCATTTAAAGACACTGCAGTATTTAGTCATTAAGTTCTAATTAATGAGCTTAATTATATACAACTGCATCTAACTTAAAAGTTTGGTATAAATAGAGACGAACGAGGTCACAATCTATAACTTAACTTTTGAAAGTAACATACTATATGCACACAGTTTAATGAAAAAAGGATTTTTAAGTAACAAAGAGTTGATGCGAAAGACAAGTAAAACAGAAAAGTAACTACTGTAGCTGGTTATTAGCCAAATAATACATAATAACGCCTGCAATTTGAACTAGAAATTCTATCGGTATTCAAATCATAATCTTAGTACCAGAAAATCACGTTAATGAGCAAGTCATAACATGATTTATATGTAGAAGGGCGTATCATTAAAAGTACGTAACAAAATAAAGGCCTATGTAATGACGCGTCATAAAAAGTGTGAGGTGGGTAATCTAGATCTAGGCTATCAGGAGCGAAGGCTGTGGCGACCATGGGTCTGTGATATCTAGAGCCTAATATTAACAAAAAATTTACATATTTAAACGCATTTGCATTTGCTTTTGCATTTTGCTTTATAAAGATTGTTAGCAACGCACTAAGTCGAGGTCCGAACCCCGCAGGGTTGCTCTTAGTGGACGTTGCTGACGTAGTTTAGTTTTTTCCTATTACTCTGGCTGGAGGCCTTAAAGTCCTCGCCAAAAGTCCGGTGAAGCAGTCAAAGCCTGCGCTCAGGCTTACTGCAAAGATCACTACCAGAAAAAAAAAACATGTAAACGCAATCCTATTGTATATTTTGCTGGCATTTACTTAATAAAAAAGTACTTATTTTAGTTACGTTTATTTTTAAGTGATTGTACCTTTTTTCAAATAGTGTTCGAATGCTAGGCTTATCGCTACTATTAATAATATTCCGCACAATAAATTATGAAAATTATTTAATTAGAAAAGCGTCGGCTTATGACCCGACATATGACTTAATTATATGTCAGGTCATAATCTTCCTTATAACTTGGCATACATAATTTAAATACTTAACTTTAATAAACAAAATGTCCTTTAAAATCGTAAAGGATGTATAGTCCCTACAGCGATGCTATCGTTGTATATCAAAATAATTGAAGTGAATTACGGTCGGAGCGGCTGCCGTGCTGCGAATGTTCGGGAACGAAGCCTCGGTATTGTAGAGGATATTGCTGAAGTTTCAGGCTCGAAGTCATCGCAAAAGTTTGGGTATCGAAGAAATTAAATAAATCTAGAATAGTGAATGATGCAATAAGCAAAAATGTAAGAAAATTAGTGCGCAATAAGTTTTTACTAAACTCTATTCATCGTGTAGTTATTATATCAGTTTATAAGAATAATGCTGAATTTTTTAAAGTAAATCTATATACATATTTAGTTTAGAATTAATTAGCTAAACAGTATTTTAAGTGAGAACTATAAAAATAAACTTAAAACTAAATGTAATTTTTTTACATCAAACCAAAACAGGCACAATTCAGACTTGTATTGTAACTATGTATACCACAATTTACGGTAGTTACACCCCTAAAAAAGTACATAGGGTACATTTATGCAACAAAGTCATGTTCATAACTAGTATATAATTAATCAAAACATGTTGAATAGCGCTAGCGTTCACAGAAGCCTGCATCAGCCGTGGTCAAACAGTTCGGTTTCTTACGCGGAACTGATTAGATTGTGCTGAGGCAATGCTTTCGGGAGCTTGTTTAGACTTGCCACACTTGGCGCCGGTATGCTGCTCATTGTTTAATGTTACTAACTTTTATAAGTGTGACCGAGTGATACTTAGTGAAATCCTTCTGTATGTCCTCGGCAAAACTTATTTTTACTCTATTTTTTTCGACATTTTTGAGATTCTACCACCCAAAAACAATTAATTAGCTTAAGCTTTACATGATCGATTGTCTCCCTATATTCTTTTTCGTTTCTATGCCACGCCAATAGCTTCACTTCCATCCTATAAATAAATCCTATAGGATGGGTTCTACCATTCTAGTACCACTTAAACTCTACTAAACATAGGTACTAATGACTAATGACTAAACTTCTCTCAGCCTAGGTACACACGACACAACATCGTCACGGCATGACATCAGTCGGCGACTGTACGTGTATTAACGAACAGCGACTGTTCCACAGACATTACGCGGTACACTCGCCAACAAAATATTTACGATCTCGTGTTTCGAATACTTTTGTATTCAAATTTTGTTGTTAAAACTTGTTTGGTTTTTAATCGATGGGCATAAGGAAATGTCTCTGGATTTTCGGTTCAGCCATTATTTACGTCGTAAGAGTTTATATTTATTGTGCTTGTAAACCTGTACTTAACCTGTGGTCTGTGGCCTTTTCATTTTTTGTGCAGAGTAAACAAAGTGATTGTCTTTTTAGTAGCTAGATGGAAAACTTAAATTGGAGAATAATTTACTACTGTTCCAATTTCGCCATGATGTCTCTAATAAGAAAAGAGGTTTTGGATTCGATCCTCAGGACTGACATTGATTTTCGTTTGCGAAATTCTCAGTTAGCAAAAAATAAACTATCTTCTATCTGTACCTTGTCTTTGATCGGTACATATATTTATCTACCCTAAAAGTATTAAGGTTTTGGAACTATTGCTTCAAAATACTATACCCACGTGTACAATATCCCCCGATTCTTGGTTCGTGTGTAACTTTTTATTAAAGATTTAATATATAAGCAAAGGAACAAAGAGTTAATGATTCTGTATCAAGGTAACTCTTCATAACAACTTCCCCAAAAAAAGCCAAACAAGACCCACATATCATAATGCTGTCAAACCCTAGTGTGGTGTAATCTAGGCAGGATAGTACGCGGTATAAGTGGTCCGCCGCGAACGACATCGCTACCACATAAAGTTAGCTTTACGACGGCTCCGCGGTTTTAATGTCCTCGCAATTTGCTTTGGAAATGTAACCGCCTTTTATCTAGGACTCGGTTTTTCTTGATGTATTCAAATAGAATGGGGACTGAATGTAGGGCTTGGGAAGTTTTTGAAATACATTTTGCTGTGAACTGTTCCCCGTTTACTGAATTACTCTTTATTTAGTCAAATAATACCTTTTTTTAATAAATATCCTAATCTATTGTCTTAATATCTGAAAAAATGGATTTATATTTTTGTATTTCAATGTTTTAAGCATCATACCACACAGGAATGTAATGACTAGGTCACACTGCCAATTGGGTCGCTGATTCTCTGGAGCTTTTGGTCAAGTGCTCTGCAAACTTCTGCTATATGAAAATTACAATATTGCCTGACCTGGGTGTTGACCTGGCGACCTCACTCTTGGAAGTAAGGTTTGAGGCCAGGCGACTAACGAGTCTTCTAAATCAATCAACTGCAGACTTTGTCCC
The DNA here is from genome assembly GCA_905146925.1 of Autographa gamma. Taxonomy (NCBI): domain Eukaryota; kingdom Metazoa; phylum Arthropoda; class Insecta; order Lepidoptera; family Noctuidae; genus Autographa; species Autographa gamma. The sequence continues at coordinate 9,629,963 of LR989866.1, read as the reverse complement.
ATAGCAACTCAACTCGCTAAACCATAACATTTCTGTCTAATTGGTCCACTGGGATAGTATACGCGTAACAAAGGTCTGCTTGCACTAGGTTTATTCACTTCTACTTAAGTCGCGAGCATCAATTAACCACTAAAGCGTTTGTGATAGATGAAACAACAAAATACAATTTATACAGCAAATAAAATTGATACTGATAGAAAACTCCAATCACTGGCATGCACTCATATTTTCTAACGTGCTTATAATTTCAAGTCGTAGCTAGTTCCGAGTATTTTTTATAGTTTGACCACGTGGCAGGACGTTGCACCGTGGTCGATGTTATCGCTCACTTAATCACGGTTCAGGACCTCCGTGGTAAAATACTCATGACTTACCTACTTATACTTGGCTACTTATGGCACACCATAATCTTGGGTGACGTAATCTATGCGCTGTTCCTAGCCACTTGAACACTTGTGGGGAATACGACGTAAATGGTTTGTTTTAGAGCAGGTTAGAAAGATTTATTGCTATAGTTGGCACTTCAATCGGTTATTTCTTACTCGAATTAAGTATACAAGCCAGAAATAAAATATTTTAAACATAGAAAATCTAAAATATAAAGTAGAAATTTAGAAATCCTGTTTTAAATAAATGCATTGCTGCTGAAATGTCAACTTAGTTTGACTACGCTTTTAAATTTCCATAGGCCCTATAGTGACTTTTAACTTCCAAACGGTTCATTTCCAATTCAGTACGTTATTTATGGTCTGAAACCCCACATTCTTCATTGCCAACTCGTATGCAACTTACCAACTCCCCTTGAACACCAAATAACTACCTCCCGTACCTTCAGACGTCGACATCTGGGCACCCCTTGACCGCCACACGCGACCGGTCGTTCACCCCCATCACGTGGTAACGTGGTCACGTGGTCGCGTGGTCACGTGGCCAGGTAAGCACTTGTTTCGCGCAATATTCAGCAATAACCACGACCCGCGTGTTTGGCGTGCGAATCTCAAGAAAAAGGCGTCGTGTAGGGTGTGGTATGCCTCGGTACTTGAGGTAATTGTTGTGGAGTAAGGCTGTCGACACACTTCAGTGTAACTTAGCATTATATTTCAATCGGTAATCGTACCTACTTTAGTTTTCGTAAAAACATCATCTGTTGTAGATCTTACTACATATGCCACTTCATCTTTTAGAAGATCAATGGAAGATTTTATCTTCTATTATATCCTAAAATATTTTCAATTTCTATAAAATTGTTCAAAAAGTTACTCTTTAGCTTACGTATATCATTTAATTTGAGACGTAGTAATCGAACGTAGTTAGTAATAACTACGTCCCAACCACAATTAATCAACAACAACAATCAACGTGCAGCGACTATTGTCTCTGAGTGTTGATTCTCGCTTATGGCAAACACTGTACCAATAATAAAAATCTGTTTTTTTTTCGTAAGTTGGTCTCTGTAACTCTTCCTTAGTTAAATATTACAACTTAAAGGATTTTCCCAGCAAAAACCTCACTAATTATACCTCGGTCGGCAAACACGTTCTATAATCGCAATTTTATCGTATATTATTACCGTTAAATTACGGTCAATCTGGGTAACTTAAGCTTTCAGTACAACTTTGACTCACCACTTCCAATTCCGATTAATATTTTTTTTTCTGGCTATGTACAAAACTTTACGCACAGAAATATTTTTTATTAGATACATAAAGGGCTTCGTTAAAACCCATCTAATGTCATTATTTGATAAATGTTAAAAATCCATAGATATAAAATAAAAACGGCGGACTGTGCGTAACGTCTTTTTAAAAGTGCTCAAAAAACTTTGTTGCTTTGCGATTCTTAGACGCTGAATAAAGGTGAGTTTCAGTTCAGACAATAAATTAAAGTTTAAGAACTTAAATACAATTAAAATTTTCACAATATTTTTATGAATATTGTTAATATTAGCAAAATTGTGCATCGGGTCCTTTAGAACTATCAAATCCGGGTAACTTTGACTCGGGTCAAAGTTACACTGATAGTTTGAACTAACTCCACTAACGTACTGGGGAAACTTTTTTTTTTTTTTTAAGTAAAACTTACATTAACATGGCGCGAAAAAAGTAGGTAAAAAAAAAATCTATACATTACATCATTATTATACATTTCGATGGTAAAAAGCTTAAAATGTGCTCATGCAGAAGGCGATGGAGGGTTGAAAGCTGCCTAATAAGCCTGATATTATACGCTGTTTCCCAAAAAATGTCGTGAAATATTTGCCTACTACTAAAGTGACCAAAAGAAAGATTTTTTTTATCATTGATGATGATTTTTTTTGTATGGAATGGGAGAGTAAGGCTGGTAAAGAGCTGATTTTGTTATTTTCATTTTGGATTTTCATGTTAGTTTTTATAATTGATTAGGATTTAATAACTTAGTTTTGTTATTAATGAACAATTTAAAAGACTTATAAGACTGATTAGATCTTAATAAGTTCTAAAAACCCGTCTCCTTTTAAAAACTAGTGATTTCCCTAACTGCGCACTTTATTTTTCATGTTTTCAACAGTAAACCTTTGAGAACAAAAATAAAAATTGTTTCTAATGTTAGTTTGTTTCATATTATGGCATAAAAAGAGGGTTAAGACTTACCAAATATAACAAAACCTAATTTAAAACAGCAAAATCCGTATCATTACATGTGTGAGGTAATGTTACCCAAGTCACCGTATAACTTTGCCTCGTTGAATTTTCAATGATTATGAAGTTGTAGTTTAAATAAAAGATTTATTTTTTTTATTTCTTAAAAATAGGCATTGTAAAGCCACTAAAAACATTTATTTCACAGAAGTTTGGTTAAGAATTCTATACGTAATTTTAAAAAAAGCTCATAAAGTGGGTCAAAGTTACCCAACATGATGGTACCGATCTTTATAAAAATGTGTACTGCTCATGTGTTATTAAATGATGGATTACCTATTACTTAGAAAATAATAAGCATGTATTCTGGCATAGTTAATATGCTTTGAACATGAATTTGAAAGATTTTTGTCACACACTTGATTCAATGGTATTTTATAGTAGTAATGACCATTTATCGTGACCACGTAATAGTTATTTTTTAAAAGTAATTAATAAACTGTGCTATCATTTTTTACATTATCTTGTACATATTTAAAATATCGTTGATTGATTGATAGCAGATTGACAAGTAGGTTAATGAAATTGTAAATAATACGGTCACAATATATTTTAACCTACTGTGCTCAGCGGTTTCACTCGTCCTGTTTATCACCCAAGGTAAATAACGCTTTATTGAATATTCCTTAGCTTAAGCTTATTTCAGAATTAGGCTACTGAATGCAAACAGATTTTGTTCAATATGACTGGTAGGTACAGAAATAGGCTATATTTTAATATTTTATTTGATTTATTTTTTATTGATAATAAACAGCTGACAAACGGCGCAGGAAAACATCGTGGAAACCTGAATTCCAAAATTTGGGATCTGAAATCACCAATCCGCAGAGAGCAAGCGTGGTGATCAATGCTCATGCCTTCTCTATATGGGAAGAGGCCTGTGCCCAGCAGTGATACGATTATAGGCTGGATTATTATTATTAATAAACAGCTACTATCGCTTCATAAGCATGGCAACTTACAAATAAGTAATAAGCTACATATTAAATGAGACAGTAATAATTATGAAAAAGTCCGTGTGTAATTGTTTATGTAGGTCACTGACAACATACTATACATACATACATACGGTATATTCCACTTTGTTCACCTGAGTGATAACATCCAGGTGACAAAGTAGACTTTTGTGTCTCCTCATATCACCTCGGAATTATATGACCTGGGTGAAATGAGTTGACTTTTTCTGTGCAATATGTTCAAAGTGAACAAACGCGACTTTTTGAATTATTCTAGTCGACTTATATCAACCGCATACAAAGTGGCAAGAATTTCATTAAATTACATTTTTTTTTTGTACAAACAAAGTTTTTGTGAACAAAGTGGAATATACCATACATACGGTAATACCTACATACAACCTTCTCATGTATGTGGCAGTACATATTACTAAAGGACGAACCGTGAGATACAAAGCCTGTTCTTTAACTATTCATAATAATTTCCCCTGCGTTACTAGGTCAAGTATGATATTAAAAAAATCTAAAAATCAAAACATAAAGTGACTTGTACGTAATAGTAGTTCGTTTTGGCTTAGGAATTACTTCATCATCATCATCATCATCATTCAGCCAATCATAGTCCACTGCTGGATATAGGCTTCTCCCAATTTGCACCACAACACCCATAAGGAATTACTTGCTGATCCGAAATGACAGGCTGAGAATACATAACTAAGCAGAACATTTGGTTTAGTATCAGTTGCCAGCGGGAATTCGTGGCATAATTTTAGCTGTCCGGTTTTTAAATAGTCGAAATAAGTTAATCATATTGGTAGCGCCATCTATCTGTTTAAGACGGACTACTAGTCGTCTCATCCATATTTCGCAATATTAGTTCCATTCATTCATTTGACCACTTTTGGAATGAGCGATGTGAACCCCGCCCGCTTCCTTACCAATCCTTTCGCACGCCTGGCGCGTAACGCACGTACGCGCTTTCGCAAACCGCGGAAATAAACGAATCGCCGAGAGGAGACACACGATATCGCGCCCGTGTCGCTCCTGTGCTGCATCGCCTCCTTACTGCTGCTGCCGGATAGCGAACTTTTGTGATAACCCGCCCGCGGGTGTGGACGTGACAGTTTTGTGATCGCATCGGGAAGAACGCCGCCCGCCATCTTGGACTGCCCAACGCTGGAGAGCCAGGTATGCGTGCTTTTTCCCATAGACCTACATCGCTCGCTCCCCTCTTGGCGATAATCAGCCATCCTCCAAAAATACAGTCCACTTAAATCTTATACCTCGTTTATTTCCAAACCATTTTTTTGGTCCTTCGAGCCGGATTCATATATCCGTATTCCCGCTCGCGTAGGTATCTTTTATAAGTGCCTACCTAGGTAGTTGTAGCACCTAGCTGCACTCCTAGTTCATAAATATATACCCATTACGTGGTTATTCCCGCACCCCCAGTAGGTAATATACTCAACGTAGCTACCTACTGACTTACAATAATAATTATAAACTAGGTATATAGTCGTTTTGTAAATTCATAATTTCAAGCGCCTTTTACCACCGCCATTAAAGTCGTTGCCTTATTATTAGGTACAAGTACTTACTTTCCGCATAACATAAAACTACAGCATAACTTATTTTAGGTTATTTACTTCTACCTACATTTGGAATATAAAATGTCGCAACAAAAGAAATATACTTCTGACGAGAATGAATTAGCTATCTTAGAAGCTAAACGCAATGTTTTATTTGAGCGCATACAAAACATTTACGAGCGTTCAAAAACCGCCAAAATTTCCGATGTCAACAAAGAATCATTTCTTAGTTATTGTATGACAGTAGACGATATTCGAACCGATTTTCATAAATTATTAGACGCTTATAACGCACAATTACTTTCTATTAATCCTGAATCTAAACCAAATTATCAGGCGTACTCCTCATTCGAAGATCTTTATTGTATCATAAAACGTATACAAGCGCAGTTAGATAATCGACAGTCCGCGAAGCCCAGCGCCGGACCGGCTGTCCGAGCACCGAAACTGCCCGCGATTGAACTCGTGTCATTCGATGGCGATATACGAAACTGGCCATTATTTTATGCAAGTTTCAAGTCTACAGTGCACGATAACGCCTCGCTGACGGACGCTGACAGGTTGTACTATTTAATAGGTAAGCTGTCGCCGAAAGCGCAATCTACATTCGCAGGTGTCACACCAAGTGCTGAGAATTATCAGGTCATTTTCCAGTCACTTCTTGATAGATATCAGGATACTCGCATCCTCGCGTCTACTTACTTTGATCAAGCTTTGAATCTTAAATTGTCTGGTCCCGCGTCATTTTCGAATTTCCAACTGTTTATTGATAACTTTATTACCGCAGTAAATTCCCTTAAAAACCTAAAGTTAGAAAACCTTGCAGACTTTATGTTATTGCAACTCGCATTAAAAAAGTTCGACACGGAAACTGTTCGTGCATTCGAGATGACCGAACGTCAAAATAAATTACCTACCCTAAATAGTTTTCTTTCATTCATTAAAGATCAGTGTCGAATATATCAGAATACGCAGCCTAGTTCGTCTAGCTCGTCTAGTAATAATAATACAAGTAAACAAAACTTTAATAAATCGCGAAATAGTAATAATAAGTCGGTCCCTAACCCACAATCTTACGTAGCATGTTCGGATTCCGCAAATAACTCACACAAGTGTCTGTGCGACTATATTGTTCACGACCACCTTTTTAAATGTCCAGCCTTTAATAATTTAAATCCGACTGCTCGTTTTAAATACGCTAAAGAAAATAAAGCTTGTGTTAATTGTTTGAGTATTAAGCATAAAACAAGCAATTGTTCTAGTAAAACTAAGTGTCGCTCATGCAATCAACAACATCATACGTTATTGCATTTTGAGAAAAAATCTCCGTTATTTGACCCCGGTAACCTTAACGTTAACGTAAATCCTAGTCCAGCTGTTTCGTTCTCTGTACCGCAGGCACAGGCCGCTCGTACCACGGCGCCTGTCCTTCCCGCGTCTCAGCCCGGAGTTTCTTTGTGTACGACATCCATTGCGCTCGCACGCCGGCAGTGCGCACGCACTCAACATACTCAGCGCGAAGCAGAGCGTCAATGTAACGCGTCTACTACGATATTATTAGCGACCGCGCAAGTTATTATTTATGACGTGAATAACACACCGCGCGTGGTTCGTTGTTTACTTGATAGTGCATCACAAAGTAGCTTCATTAGTTCGGATTGTTTCAAATGTCTTGGACTTTGGAATAACTTTAAAAATACTAACTTAGTAGTTAAAGGGATCGGTGGTTCAGAAAAATCTTGTAAGGGTTCCGTCGATATTAAAATACATTCGCGTTTCAATAATGATATTAATTTCAACGTTTCATCGCTTATTGTGGAACGTATTACAGACACGTTACCTAGCGCTCACGTGGACGTGTCGTTACTCGCGCACCTCGAGACATTGCCGCTCGCTGATGCTCACTTTGCGCAGCCGGGTAATATCGATGTTTTGATCGGTGCTTCAGTTTTTCCGCACTTACTACTACCTAATATTGTACGTAGTGAGCAATATAATTTACCTCCCGCTATTGAGACGGTATTTGGCTATGTAGTTATGGGTGCCGTACCTACGCTGCATAATACACATTATACTACGTCTTGCTGTTCTGTTCTTCAAGAAAATAATATTAATTCTCTTCTTAAGCGATTTTGGGAGCTTGAAGAGGTCTCCGCACCGCCCTCGTTGAGCCGTAAGGATCTCGAGTGTGAAGAACATTTTCGCGCTACCACTGTTCGCGACGATAGTGGTAGATATGTTGTAGCATTGCCGTTCTGTGGCGACCCGTATTCTTTAGGCGACTCGCACGCTGCTGCACTTAGGCGCTTATACTGTTTAGAACGTAAACTCGATGCGTCGCTTAAATTACGCGGTGCTTATAATGACGTCATGCGTGATTACATAAATAAAGGTTTTTTAAGCCCAGTTGTAAACGACGAGGGCAATTCTCTTCCCGCGTATTATATTCCGCATCACGGCGTGGTTCGCGAAGATAAGACCTCCACTAAACTTCGTGTGGTTTTAGATGCTAGTTGCCGAACTACATCGGGTCAGTCGATCAATGACATTTTGCATGCCGGTCCTGATCTACAGGGTGATTTATTTAACATCTTAATTAAATTCCGTCTTTTCAAAATTGCACTTTCAGCTGATTGTAGACAAATGTTTCTCAATATCGGCATTCGCGAATCCGACCGTAGATTTCAACGAATTTTATATCGTTTTGACAATAGTGAGCCTTTAACCGTGTATCAATTTAATCGCGTTTGTTTTGGACTTAAGTCTAGTCCATATCACGCGTTACGAGTTGTCCGCCAGTTGATCGCTGATGAAGGCGACAACTTTCCCGCTGCAGCCGCTGTTGCTGCTTCCGCTTTATACATGGACGACATCGTCTGTAGTGTCGCATCCGCTCCGCAAGCAGTTTCGCTTTGTGAAGAGCTTATTCAGCTTTTCAAACGAGGCCAATTTGACCTTGTCAAATGGACAAGCAATTCCAAAGAGGTTCTCGCGCACATACCTGATTCGCATAAAGCTTCTCCGGACATTGAGTTCGAGAGGTCCGCACATCACAAGGTTCTTGGTTTACGCTGGGACAGACATTGTGATAACTTCCGCTTTGACATCTTATCACCAGGTGATAAGTGTACCAAACGCGCAATGCTATCCACAGTGGCTCGTTTATGGGACATAATGGGTTTTGTGGCTCCTACCATTTTGTATGCCAAGCTCTTGATCAAAGAGCTTTGGTTAGCAAAATGTGATTGGGATGACACTCCTCCCGACCATATTGTCGCTGCTTGGAAACAGTTTTGTGCTGAGCTTCCCGCACTCAATAAAATAATTGTGCCGCGCCATCTAGGTTTAGTAGATGGATGTTTTGTTAACTTAATAGGTTTCGCTGACGCCAGTGAACGCGCTTATGGCGGAGTCATATATTTGCAAGTCCGCATTGGATCTAACTACTCTGTGCAGCTAGTTTGTGCCAAGTCTAAGGTCTCGCCTGTCAAAACCATTTCGGTTGCGAGACTGGAGTTGTGCGCGGCTCTGTTGCTGTCTCGGTTGCTTCGCAAAGTTCAAGACACAATTGCGCCCCATCACTCCATCAATAAGATATGTGCATTTTCAGACTCCAAAGTAGTGCTCGCTTGGATTAATTCTTCTCCGCACCGCTGGCAGACCTTTGTCGCCAACCGCATTGATTGGAAGTTTATTCCGCCTGCTTCACCAAATTTTGGCGGATGTTGGGAAAGCATGGTCAAAGTAATTAAAACGCATCTCTTCAGAGTCATAGGTCAACAAATCCTTTCTTACGAAGAGCTTTTAACTGTCCTCGTGCAAATCGAGGCACTTGTTAACTCGCGCCCGCTCACAGCACTCAGTAGTGACCCTGCTGAACCATCCGCGTTAACTCCCGCGCATTTTTTAAATACTGTGCCATTGTCGTCACTTCCCGCGCCTGAAGCAGACTCTTCTAGCTTGCTTCAGAGACATACTCTTCTTGACAACCTCGTACAGTCGTTTTGGCGGCGCTGGCGCTCAGAATATCTTCACCAACTTCAGGCTAGATCTAAATGGAATAGTCCTGCATCCCCTATACAGGAGGGTACGTTGGTAATTATTATAAATGATAATTCAGCACCGCTTTCATGGCCACTGGGCATTGTTGAGAAGTTACATACCGCGAAGGACGGCACAACCCGCGTCGTTACTGTAAAAACCGCTAAGGGTAGCTACGTGCGCCCTGTTGTACGTCTCTGTCCGCTACCGACTCAGTAAGATCTACCTGAAGTTGGATCTCTTTCTTAGTTTAGGTATTTAGTGTGTAATTCAATTATAATTTGTTCCGCTTTGTTAACGCAATTAATTTAAAATATTTTAACGCTCGCTGTCTTAGACTGTGTATAGGTTATGCGGTAGTACACCTTACATATCTAGATTATTATTATTATATTTCTTTTAAAGGCAACCCTTTAAGGCCGGGGGGAAATGGTAGCGCCATCTATCTGTTTAAGACGGACTACTAGTCGTCTCATCCATATTTCGCAATATTAGTTCCATTCATTCATTTGACCACTTTTGGAATGAGCGATGTGAACCCCGCCCGCTTCCTTACCAATCCTTTCGCACGCCTGGCGCGTAACGCACGTACGCGCTTTCGCAAACCGCGGAAATAAACGAATCGCCGAGAGGAGACACACGATATCGCGCCCGTGTCGCTCCTGTGCTGCATCGCCTCCTTACTGCTGCTGCCGGATAGCGAACTTTTGTGATAACCCGCCCGCGGGTGTGGACGTGACAGTTTTGTGATCGCATCGGGAAGAACGCCGCCCGCCATCTTGGACTGCCCAACGCTGGAGAGCCAGGTATGCGTGCTTTTTCCCATAGACCTACATCGCTCGCTCCCCTCTTGGCGATAATCAGCCATCCTCCAAAAATACAGTCCACTTAAATCTTATACCTCGTTTATTTCCAAACCACATATAATGGAAATATGGAACACAACTTTACAGGATTGTAAGATACTTCTTCATAATACATTAAATTATATACGTGTAAATAAAACCACTACTTACATAGTAACTATAAAGTCCCCCGCCGCATTGGTTGGTCTGAACGCGGTAAACTGAAAAAAATCGACAGGAAATCCATATTATTTTACCAATGAACCAAAAGATTCAACAGCTAGGTTTGTGTGTATAATTAATTACTTAATGTTTGATCTACCTGTGCAAAGCCGGAGCAGATCGCTTGTACCTACCATATATTAAGTGTAATGATATGCAATATTCAAAATGCACAAGTAACGTTTTCCTTTGTTTTGTCTCCCCGATGAAGTTCTTCTGAGCATATTATTGGTCTGTCAGCGTTGTTAGACATTGCAAAAACGTTGCCTTTATTGTATTATTATCGATGATACCTGTCTTGTTATTGAGCTGTGGTGGCACAGCTAGCGGAAATATAACCAACATAGCATGCAATCAAATGTATAATTTGACGTCAGATAAGCACAACTGCATCTAGTCTACAATTGCATGCACCATTTGTTTAAAACAAGTTATTCAGTTTTATCTAATTTAAAGCAAAACCGACAGTTTTCTAAAATTTTAATTTGTCAAATGCTGCATAAACCCATCTACGCTTCGTGGCTTGTTATTTTTGTTTCTAAAGTGCTTATAACAAACTACTTATATACAAGTTGCGCTTGATGTGTGATGTATAAAACTTTAAGGAACCTTAGTTGTTCTTTAGAGTCGCTCCCCGCTTGCAGTGCGACCTCGCCCTGTACCGCCTGTGCCCGTATTCCGCTCGCTCGCTGCAGATTGCGTTTGTCGTGTTGTCGTGCGCGCCCTGATTTACGATCCCGCGACAGTTCTGTACGCTCCCGTGTCTGTGTGTCTGTGTGCCCCGTACTACCGCACCGCGACCCGCTAACCGGCCCCGACTAGATATACCCGGGTAATCATATTGCCCGCCAGTTTATTGCTAATTAGGGAAGATTGCGGTGATATACTTTATTGTAGTTGGAATTATTTGAACTGCAAATTTAATTCAAAATTGCAACCGATTTAAGTTTTTCTTTTAACTTTATATTGGTTTTAGTCAACTGATAAAAGCATATATTCAGACTATACTAACCTTGAAACTATACAGTATTAAATATAATCTAACCCCCGTAATAAAACAACTTTCAAAGTTCAATAATTCAAAAAAATATGACAGTCGATTTATATCCGGTTGGGGTTTGACGCACCGCCATAACATTGGTCTGTCTACCTACCGGCAGCGTAGGCCAGTGTAGGCCTCACCGCGACCGTAGCCACCCGCCCGTAGAGCAGCTACGCCGTAGCCACGAAACACGTGCTCAAAATAAAAGTAGTTAGAAGAAAATAGTTTGAATTTATATGAAAGAGTACTTAGTTTTATCTAATATTTGATGGTTGTTTATAATATGGATTCTAATGTTATGGACCTGTTGTATAACAAAATGAGGTATGTTTTGAAATGTACTTTAAGTTTTACAGCTTGTTGTTTTTCGTTGTTTTTAATTATGGTCGTAATTCTTTTATTAACTCGTTTGATTTGCTCAATTAATTCATGGAGGTTATCATTGGATATATTTTTTTCATGAAAGTTTTAGCGACATTAAAACAGATCTTATTTATACATACTTTTGAAAATTGAGTTTATAAAAGACATCCTTTATTATAAAACTTTTCTGTAAATTGAGAAATGATATCCAACTAAGATTTTTGACTAGCTACATTCACAGGCTTTGATTAAAATCATTAATTAAAATCTCACTTTTCTAGAATCAAACACCATTTATTTGTAGCTCAAATATTATTAAGAAGATCCTGAGCTTTTAGTAGTAAAACTTCTAAAAGCTACTTATGACTAGCAAACAGTGCTCTCATTTTATTTATACACAAACTACTTTATTAATTATTATAGAAAACATGTTCATATTCATGTTCACACGTAGAAGCAACAAACCCTTGGTTGGTAATATAATTTTTCAAAGTATTTTCTATTATTTTATTATTATCTCCTTTTTTTAGCGTGCCCACGTATCATAAGTTGTTATTGTATATTGATGGCTGTAAAGGTCACGTATCGGCATTATTTAATACTTCAAATATAGCCTCCTATTTCCACCGACTTTTTAGATATCACTCGTCTTTTTATAAAACGGTTATATTTCCACCGTCAAACTATCTTTTTTAGAAAAATAGATGATTTTGTTACTGGATTCGCTTAAAATTAAAGACCTTGTTTATAAACGGCTGATCATCATGGAAATTAGTTACACCACCTTTCAAACCTTCGTTAGTCCTTTATAATTCAATAAATCAAAGTTGTGATCAGTAGATTTGATAACAGATTAAATAAACTTCAGCCTTTTAGAACATGGGGAACATATAGAAAATGAATGTAGTATTTGCTCTCCTTCATGAAATCGTAGCCAATGATGTTAGTACTTGAATTAAGCCATGTTTTTTTTTCTTCATTGTGTCTATGCCTACCTACCGCATTGGGTAGCAAATATACCTGTTAAGATAGTTCATAGGTTTGTTTACTCATAAATATGATATCTCGCTCCCCTTTGTATCATTAGATCAAAAAAAGTATAAAGCCGGAACCCCACCGCTGCGCAGGCTGTGCACGGATGCGTGGCTCACCTCTGCTGCGTGGGCTCATTAGTTCGGCGGCGTCGGCCTCTGTTTCCACTGCCGCGCACGGACACGAATGTGTCGCCCACACAGCTCATAGCTATGCATGGGGTACAGTCACGAGCAAAATTATGTGTACAATAATATGCGAAATTGTTAAACGAAATTAGTGAGATTTTTTGTCGAATCTCTTCTGCCATCTCACACTTGTCACACACAGATCACACTTGAAAATAAAATTGTCAAATATTTTTTTTAATAAATAAAAAAATATTTGTCTTAATGTCAATATATTATTTTTATAATATAGACAACAGCGCTTCCGAGTAACAATATAATTTAGCTATTGTGTACTAACATCTATTTTACTTATTTGTATTATAAATAACTTACATAAATTATACTTATCACAACTTAAATGTATGTATATATACTAGGAACATTAATTGTACCTCTCATTTATAGTAGCTTATTCTTATAATAATTTCTTAACAATATTATGTGTGTACATATTTTTGCTCGAGACTGTACATAGTCGTGGGTCGCAGAGAAATGGCCGACCCACGCAGCTCGGATGCGTCGCACGGCCGTGGGTTGAGCTACGTTCGTGTGTTTATGACGTCATTTGCTGCGTAGCATGTCCGTGGGCTGCGGTGGAAACGCTCTCATACATTTTGTACTAAAGCGAAGCTGAACACACGTGCACAGCCTCTCCGTGCGCCGCTGTGGGGTTCCGGCTTAAGACCTTACATTCTAAAAGTGTAACAATTTGGGTGCTATGTAAAGAACGAATTCCTCAAACAATATTCTCGAGGACACTCATATCAATTGTCACAATCTTTCGACACATACTTATTTGTTTTCATCAAGGCTGTGACTTTGTAGCTATACTTAGTACTTACATTGTTGCCACTGTAATTTACCAATCGTCCTGCCAAGGCCCATTTTTTGTTTCTTAACAATACTTCATTCCTACTATTTTCACCAAATAAAATACATGTGTAGCACTCCAAATTCTGCCAAATTAGTTTCCAAAATATGAAACATCAACTTCGTTTGAAATCTTTGATAATACTATGCCGTCAATTCCTTTATTCTCGATTCCCAGACATGAACATGTAAAATACAAAAACAAACAATATTATATCATAACAATAGCAAGGAAAACATACATATTACCAACCGAAATACTTCAGACGGTTCACGGGCGAGGTCACAACGTATCATATCATGGTATGGCATCTCGAACACCTCTCTTGACATGCTAGTTTATATCAAGGACATATTTACAGACACCTAACATTTCAAATATTGTCTCATACTAACTTATAGCTTAGAGAATATTCTGTAACAAACGCAGTGAGCGTTTGTTACAGAATATTCTCTAAGTAGTTAACACTCGGAAATAATAACGTAAAATGTATCTTAATTTTTTTTTGTCGGAAGTTGTGATGTATGAAAGATAGTTAATTGTTTTTTTTTTATAAAGCACTGACTTCATGACCTATTTGGTCAGCTTTATAAAATCAACAGATATTTTAGAAATGATTGTCCTCAGGCTTCAAGCTATACCTAAACACAGACTAGTAAGCATAGTAATACATAGTGGTACAAGTGATTACCACGGCTTCAGGGCCGTACAGTGACAAAGCATTAGTATTGTGGAGTGAGCCATGGCCATATATTTCTGTATGTCGGTCATAAATACTGGGAAACCCTGCTATCATCACGTCGCTGTCTGGGGTCTGAAACCGACAGTTCTTTATACCGTTTTGGTCGGTTATTGTAACAAGAATTATCTCTTTGCTACCCTTCAGTTAATCAGATGAACGGTGATGGGTCAAACATCGAATTTCCGCTTGTCTTATCCATATGAAATGTGAATCTGGGTCTGCAAGATTCGTCCAGTAGTTATTTATCCCTCTGATCTATTTCATTCATTCTTGTCTTCTTTTAAAATGAGTTCATTGAGTATTTAGTAAGAACGTCTTTGGTAAACAATGATCAATGAATACTTATCGGTATCCTTTAAGAAATAAATAACCTCAATGTTTGGCTACGAAAACTTCTTAAAGTTGCGTGTTTACTCGCATTTAATAACTTGTTAATTAACGCCTGCCTAATTTTGATACGTATAAAACATCTATTGCTATTAAAATAAATACATCGTAAAAGCAAACAGATTGATTACTCAAATAAGGCAGCTCTTTTAAAAAAAAATGTATTCAAGTAATATTTTTCAATAAAAAATCGAAGATAATACTGAAGGTTGTACCCATGTAAAGTTACAAGTTTACGACAGAAAAAATGTACCACGACCTACACGAAACCAATTGATTATGAGACTTAATTTTAGTGGCAATAGATTGGATTTTCATTAGCCCATATCCCATTGCACAAAAGAAACCGCCACATTGTCACGTCACATGCCGTGACTATAGCAGGCTCGTAATGATGTTTGCCTTAGCCGAGCTGATGGCACCGCCGGCTTATTAAGCTATTTAGCTAAACAAAAAAAGGGGAGAGGCAGAAATGAGGCCGCCATGACAGTGCGTGCCTTGATCGTGAAATATGGACGGGAAGATACGTAATTACAGTCATTGAACCAAGATTC
This sequence comes from Autographa gamma, assembly GCA_905146925.1. Taxonomy (NCBI): domain Eukaryota; kingdom Metazoa; phylum Arthropoda; class Insecta; order Lepidoptera; family Noctuidae; genus Autographa; species Autographa gamma. The sequence goes on along the minus strand of LR989866.1, from coordinate 9,614,471 downwards.
GGGGGTTCAAGGGAAAGTATGCGCCAAGAATTTCGGTGTCTTTTTTCGGTTTGTGGAGGGATAAAGTTGAAGTTATACGATGCCTTGGTATCGGAGTAAGCTGTTTTGAAAGCAAATCTGATCGTTTTAAAGTGAAATTATGTGACAGTTTTTAAAAGGAGTGGAATGAAGTTTAATTTTTATACTTAAATTTTAGGAACCCTTGTTAAATGGTTGTCAAGGGAATCACATACGCAGATGTAAAATTTACAAATATGGCATAAAATTGTTATCTAGTAATTTTTCCATCTGAAAATCAAATTACCTGCAGGAAAAAATAACAAATTTGTATATTTTTTTTTAGAATAATATCAGGACCTAACTTTTAGTTCAATCAAGTTGTCCCAAACTTTGACAATTACGATAGCAATCAGTGCTTCAGATAATGAGCCCTGCAAGTAGTCTTATTTCCGACCTTCGTAACAAATGTAAAAAGTAGTGATCGTGAAGCATGGCTCGGGAGCCGGGACCCAACAGAAATGGCGGTCGCGTGCGGATCATGATTTGTGAGCGATGTTACGAATTACTAATCAATAACTTGCTTGTTTTGCCGCAACTATGCAACTTGAGCCGCTGGCATGACATATTTGTGACACGTGGAAGAAATTTCTATTTTTTTGCCGGTTTTTCTAATTAGGAATGACGTTTTGGAAGCGGCGTGACTGGCCAATAAAATGGATGGCTCAAAGTTTTGAAAGAATGTGGTTATGACTCTTTGTACGATTAATATAAATAATTATGCCTTGATTTGATTCAGATTTCCAGATAAAAACTGCAGCTCCTTGTAACTTTGACGTTTAAAGTTTAAAAGCTTAATAAACTTTAGTTCATTGTACTAAAGTTTATTAATTTTCTTTCGGTTATTCTCCTTGCATAAAAATATGGATGTAAAAAGCAGAAAAAACAGTGGAAAATTTTGTAACTACTAGAACAAAATAAACTTATTTTACATTTCCTAGTTACAGCCATAAAAGGGAGTGTACATGATCGTAACTATTGCCTTCTTTACTACCGCTTTTATGGCGTGTACCTACATTCTACAATGTTAGTAAAACCTCATAAACAACATAAAGTATTACTATAGGTGTTAGAGGAACAGCTTTTGTCATTGCTTAGTGCAAGCTGTACTCATACATTTTCTGCAGAAAACTATATGCTTTGATTAATTTCAATCATCCGTCCGTTTATCAGTGGTTAATGTGTAACCAGTTATTCGAATGTACTATAAGGATCTTATATTCTGAAAGCAAATTAAATATATTTATACGGCATAAGTACATAGTCGCCAATAAAAAGAAGCACAATTAGCTCTTGTTAAATTATGTGAATTATAAAATATCTACTTACTTCGTCGTCTTTAAGTTTACGTTGTTTTTACGAGCTAATTTAAACAGTATTAAATTAAATCTTAACATCTAGCGTTTTGCATTGCAAATGCTAGTTTTATTATTTTAAAATGAAGATCATAAAGCTTGGGTTGATGCACCTAACAAGAAGTTTGTTTTTATTTACATTTTGAATTAATTATCTCGCGTGCTCGGAATTAACCATTTTAAACTTAGTCACACAAGGTTAGTATTTAATTACGATTACAAGGCGTCTCGAAAGTATAGAATCATTTAATTTCCAGAAAGGTTTCTTTTTAAAGAATTTAAAGTAATATATATATATAGGAATAAAATTAGATCAATCGGTCTCTTGAAGGTATGACTAAGGATTTAGGTATCCCAATCAATGTTATGACTTAGTATTTTCTAGGTTTAATAACTCCCGCTACAATTAAAATAGACGTGAATATGTAAATGCGTCATCAGCATATGATGAAATACGACGTAATAGTAACATATAGAGTATATGATAAACGTCCAGACACATGGCGAGTGTCCACTCCTTCCCACGGCCAAAGTAATGATACATAATAAACGATTGTCACCGAAACACATCGATCAATATTGTGGCTATGACAAACTGTGCTGAACAGATGACTTAACATTGAGAGTTACACATCCAATAAACAGCTTCCAATTAAAAAAAAAAAAAAAAAAAAAAAATGAATAAGTTGAAAAGTAGTTTAGGCGGAACACTTTGAAAGGCTTGGGTGGAAAACACACGGATCAGGCGTCCTGAAAGGAACTTTCGAATTTAGATAAACTCTTCTAGCGATCCATATCAAAATTGTATGTTGGTATTTCTTAATATCTGTTTTTATTTTTTTAAGATTATATTTGTTTCTGTTCAGAGTTTTATTATACATAGAAATGAAATTTCGGAAACGCGTAAATAGAACCATTTGACGTTAAGAAAATGTCTTAAAAATGTCTACTGAAATATAAATATTTTTTTCTCTTTGCGTTAATACCATTCCTCCTCCCCTTTTTCCAAAACCCTACAGGGTAAAGCGATTAACCTTAACGTCAATCAAGTTGACAAACTTTTACCTTCCCTTAATTTCATTACAACACGAGCTTCCATTACCACCTGAGCCTGACCAGGGTTATGTCAACAACACAAACGTTGACATTGAATCACATCACACAGACATAAAGACACACAAACACACAGACAGCACACACACTTGGATGTTTTAGGCTTTTTATAGACGTATGCTGAATGAATTATTGGGTTTTGGTCGCGGTGTCGGCGCGAATGTCGTGTGGTGTTTGTCAATTGAATTTAGGTTTTATATGTAGAACAGTTTTGACGATGTAAAACAACTAAATGCACATTCATTATAAATATCGGTATCGTAGGTTTATGTGTGCATCAAAACGTCTAAATTAAATCAATTGCAAAATATCATTATCAAGTTTCATGACAATTAATTTAGCTTTTCTTCTTTTTACCCGACTGCCAAAAAGGGTTATGTTTTTAATACCATAGTATACAGGACTGATTTTCATCTCATGCTGAGTAGAAAAATTAAACAAGATTTGTTTTTTTCATGTGTAATAAAGAGTGTCTTTGTAAATTTGTAATACATTTTCTTCGTAATCGCTTAATTGTATTTAACATTCAATCCAAAAATAACATTTTTACATTAATCATGGTGACACTTTGTAGACCGCTTAACATCAAAATATTTGACTAAAGTAAGCTATTACGCGAGCAAACAATTTTTATTGTATTTAGTGTTAAATCTATCTCTATTATAAAGGTAGCTAGTAATTACTAGTGCCCTTGACCCTGGGTATCGTGACCCGGTGTCATTTTACTAATTAAAACGTAACACAACCGGGTAATTGGGCCGTTAATACAAAACACCGTAGGAAATAGACACGCGACTGTCACCAGGGTCTGACTACTTTTATTGATCTAATATAGGTATTGTTATTTTTACAGAATTTAATATCTTATTAATACACAATTAAATCTATTATAAGAACAACATAGTAATAATATGCGCATTTTTTTACAAACTTTATATTTGAGACATGAAGTTAAAAACCTCAATCTTTTGGAAAATGTATGAAAAGAGTCGAGCCTTTCCGAAAAGTTGTTCAGTTTATTCACAGAATTTAAACACTAATAATTTATGTTGACAGGTTCTTTTATAAAGAATATGCTAAGATTACTTTAGTATGATAAATAATAATTAGAGTTATCAGTCAAATACATTATATACATAAATACTATTTAAATAAAATAATATATGTCACTAACTTACAATTCGGCGGCTCGCTATTTGTAGTTTATTGGTCAAAGACAAATTAACAAATATATTGAAAAATCCCTTAAAGCATTTACGCTCAGTTATGTATGAAAATAATGACAACTTAGACTGTAAATTATGTTATTATTTTGATAAAATTATACAGTGCGAGTTAGTAGATACGGCCATAAAAATATACAAAGTATTTCAATGACATTTAGTGTCTATCCGTTACATCGGAATATCATTGTCAGGGTCACATTAATTGTCCAATTAACTGCATGCAATTAGTTTAAAAGCACACATGACACTAGATATGTTCACGGTGCGTGAGATAATAAGCGAAGGACGAAAATAATCGTTACTGAGTAGACTTGATTATTATCTATACTAATAGTTTTATTAATTATTGTTAAGCTTTTTTTATCTCTAGGACATAATGGTGTTGTGGTCAGTGGTTTTAATCACTGTCCCATTGAAAACCTTTTAAAAGATTTGTCTGAATATTGTCTGATGATCCTGAACACCTAGCACATTTATAATAATAATTCATATATATCTATATAGCAATTACTGCTGGACTTAGGCTTTTCCTATTGCACGCTACTTAGTTCTATCCTTGGTTTCAATGTCAATTCACCTTATTTCTGTTTATTTTTTGTGTTCCTAATATACAGCACCAGTTACCGGGGTCGGATAATCCCATGCTTCGATCGACGAAATCCAAATAATACAAACAAATAATGTAGAAGTCCTAGGTTTTGTTTTCTAGTAAATGGTGCTTTTAATTTCTTTTCCAGTAGTTGCATCATTAACTCATTACATATGCATCATTATATAACATTAAGAGACACAATTCAGAATATATTATTAAACACATGTGGATGTTTTCCTACATTGTATATGTCCACAATTCATGAGCAGACAGCGATTTAGTGAAAATCGTTGAGCTTATTTTTTTTCAAGTATACAATAAATATTTTAGTACCACATAACGATTTAATCAAAAAAATAAAATTACATTAAAAAATTATGTCGAGAAACGTTGTTTTCAAAACTAAATTACATGAATAATTCGTAGGTTTATCAAATAACGACTTCTATATCGCAAAGCAAAGTATAGCACTTATTGCATGGCCAGTAAAAATATCAAAAATAATACAAGGTACAAGGAATTACTATTTTCCTTTATTTTAAAGAAAAGTAACTTATACGTCATGTAATCGAATTCCGCGACCACCTCTAGCTTGTACCACACGTTTCATTAATTTCTTAGCAGTGACAACGCCGATCGAACGCTGAAGACCTGTTATTTTCTAAAACTGTCTTCGTTGTACTGCAATTATCAGTTATTAGAACTTACTAAGGAACGTTTTATACCCCACTAGTATATTATTCAACAATGTTTCATGGAACTTGGAAATTGATAGTGTCTTTGATAAGTTTCCTTTGATGCAAATAATGGACTACGGAATACTTGATACGATATTGAATCGAAACAGACATTGTATATTGATTTATAGCATTTTTAAAAAGTAGACTGCTGGCAACGTATCGTTTCAGAGTTTCAAAATATTTCGTTATCGATTTTTTTTTATAAATCTGATCAGTTGCAGGTGGCAAATCTATTTTATTTAAAAAAGTTACATGCGCATAAAATATAAATTATGTATTTACTTATTACTCAATTTAGGTACATTATACCACTTTGATATAATCATACCAATGGCATTTCTTTAAGTATTCTTCAATATATCATTTATTAAATGCAAGTCATGATGACTTGCATAGTTTAATTTCATGCTATGACTTGTCAATTTCATGATAATTTTCAGTTCTCCATTGCACCCACACACTGTCACCGTGAAATATTGAATCTAGGAACCAAAGGACTACCACCTCTTCTTTTCTCATATTTCTGGCTTTCATATAGTGTTGTGTGTTGTTCTAGGTGTTCACCATTGTGTTGTTGAAGATGTGCGCGCTGGGCAATGCTGGTCAGGATGGGTCGCAGCTCCACGCTCTCGCCCTCGACGCCTAGCAGCCGCGCCATGGACAAGTACGAGCAGTTGGCGGTGGTCAGTCCACAATACATTACTTTATGTAGCTTAGTAGCTCTAGCAGAAAAACGTTTTTTTTTTAAATGAAATCGAATGTCCATTTCAACGAACTTTGTTAAAAGACGAGAAATGTTAATCGTTCGGTCGATAGATCTATGCAGGAGGATCAAAAAATATTTATAAGTAAAAACTTAGATGTTGAGAAGTAGAGCAGAGTGAAAAAACAATACACATTGCGCTGACCCCAAATGACATAGTGGGAGCAACAAAATAAGATATAACAACGATTAAAGATGTGTTTACCTACGTTCCTCATCACCTATGTATTTCAGTTTTATACAAACTCAACATTTGGGCAACAAATATGACTGACTTTCGAACTATAGATAGTTACATAATAATCAAAGTCTACTATCAGTAGTTTCCGGGTAATTCGGTTGGTATAGTTCGGTTAAGACGTCAACAAAATAAATTGGCAAATATTTCTGCGAACAAGTTCTACGTCAGTAACAGCCCGCGACAGCCCGCGCGGACAAAGTTTACAGAATGTTGCGCTATTTGCACGATTAATATCACTATTTATAGAATCTTACTTATTTTGGTAATATCAGAACTGATTTTGAATAATGGCTTAACTAGTAGATATTTCATGTCTTTTATCCAATGATATATAGGACGTATCTCCGAAGCTTAAAGTTTGCGCAAAGAAGATCGCCAGTGCATTTTGTTCGTAGCAGCTTGTAGCATTTTTTCTTTCGTAATATTTATTGCGAAACTGTTAATGTTACGTCAATAAAATAATAGCTTACAATTTAAACAATGTATCTTTAATTGATTGGGGCAACAATTTACTTATTTGAACTAAATTAAACTTTGGCAAAAGTACGTTTGTTTTTAAATTATGAAACTGGTGGACCTCAAGGTTTGATCAATTCTTTGTCTCGGTGATTAAACCTTAGTGGTGATGATGGAGATACTACATTTTAGGCTACTTTCCTATAACTGATATCTGTATCTTGCGTGTAAGTTTGCGTTGCGTGTGACAAATCAAGGAAGTCTGTCCAAAAGTAGTTATGTAATATCTGTCTTCCTGATTGAATGGCGTCATCGGGCCCATGTGATTACTGAGCGAGTTATCTTATACAAGGGGAACGTTTATTTACGATTTATCCTAAATTGAGTACCTTTTGTTGGATATACTGTAGCACATGGCATTTTAGAACATTCGGAACAACCTAACATGCAACTAACTTTTGAACCGTGTGCAGAGTGTGAGAGTCATTTAACAGTTACATTCAACTAAGCTTTAAATACCGGGCCAATACTTGGCGTGCGTTTTCCAAGAGTCTGTAATGGGTACTTAAGAGATCCGTTTCCTAAATAAATATTTCTATCGGTAGGTTTATGTATTATACATAAAAAAAGAAATTACGGGAGACACCTTAACAGTTTATTGCATTTTGTGTGTAGGTGGGCGAGGGCTCGTACGGCGTGGTGCTGAAATGCCGGCGCCGCGACACGGGCCAGCTCGTGGCCATCAAGAAGTTCCTGGAGACGGAGGAGGACGCCGCCGTCCGCAAGATGGCGCTCAGGGAGATACGGATGCTGAAGGTGAGCGACGACAATAAACGGCTAAAACCAAAGTAACTTGCCGGTGTAGAAATACTGGGGTGGTCCAAAATATCTTCGAAGATTGGTCAAAACGAACGCCCAAGTGTCCAAATCGACTTATGTGTAATTTGAACCAATTTTAAACATTGGGATCTTGTATCATCTTACATAAATTACAGCATAAATTATATTATTTTCCTACATTGTGAATTTCTTACTTGTTCTGAAGCAGTCAGAAACATTGCTAGTATGTCCAACGATTTACGAAAATCGACATTAATACTTAAGATGCATGTTGCAGAAACTTCGGCATGACCACTTGGTGAACATGATCGAGGTGTTCCGGCGCAAGCGTCGCTTCTACCTGGTGTTCGAGTACCTGGACCACACGCTGCTGGACGAGCTGGAGGCGGCGCCCGGCGGGCTCGGCGAGGACACTGCTAAGAAGCACCTCTACCAGCTCCTTAAGGGCATCGACTACTGCCATCAGAACTCTGTAAGTACCTACTGTTGGTTGGGACTGGTTTCATGTAATGTGCCTTAATTGGGAATACATTTTTTTGCCAGGAAGTTAAAAAAACCATCGTTACTAAAAATTTTAAAAAAGAAGTATCAATTGAAGCGCCTGTTTAGGTCTTCAAAAGTCAAAAAAAATATTTTTTTTATTACCAATTTTTATTTATATCCCCACTTACTAGATAATACACCGAGACGTGAAGCCAGAGAACGTGCTAGTGTCGAACGCGGGCATCGTGAAGCTGTGCGACCTGGGGTTCGCGCGCGCGCTGGCGGCGCCCGGCGAGCCCTACACGGAGTACGTCGCCACGCGCTGGTACCGCGCGCCCGAGCTGCTCGTGGCCGAACACAGGTTGGTACCAGAGTCTGGAAACTAGATGATGTACATCTTGTTGTTTTTGAAGCGTCAGACTAATTTGAAATAGTTTTTCAGTGTGTCGACGGCATTACCTAACTTCATTTCAAATCATGCCTATGTCAACCAAGTTATTCCTTGCCAGATACGGTCCGGAGGTAGACATCTGGGCGATCGGCTGCCTGTTCGCGGAGATGCTCACGGGTGACCCACTGTTCCCCGGAGACTCCGACATCGACCAGCTCGCCCTCATCATTAAGACTGTCGGTCAGTTTCACACACTTAACTATTGGGTCAAGTATGACTATATCATGAGCTGAGGTTGATGTTATGTGTGCTGGGTTTTTTGACAGGCAAGCTGGCCCCGCGTCACCAGCAGGTGGTGTCGCGACTGGCGGGCGGCGCGGCGCTGGCGGGCGCGAGCGGCGCGCGCGGCGTGCTGCCGGGCGCGGGGCTGGCGCGCGACCTGCTGGCCGCCTGCCTGCGCACCGAACCGCGCGCGCGCCCCGCCGCGCAGGCCTTGCTCCGACACAAGTAAATAACACTAGTATGACTAGAAATCCCAAAAAAGTCTTGCTAATACTACCAATTTTGAACCTACCACGCAAGATCAATAGTATAATGCTTTAAAATATCTTTTTGTATCAAACTTTCTGTTTCCTGTATTTTCAGGTACTTCAGTACGGACAATTTTGCAGAAAACTTTAACGCTGAACTAAGAAAGAAATTAGGCAAAGAGATCGAGGTGAGTGAGGTGAGTCCTCAGGCAAATTTAATTCCGAATAAAAAAATTAAAAAACGTTTTGAATTAACACTTCATTTTGATTACTTTGAATGGCAGACTCCGCCGACGCAACAGAGCACAGCGCGCGTGGCGGGCAAGCCGCGACAGCAATGGACTTTAAATATAATACCGGTAAGTACCTAATGAAGAACATTTCCGGACAAATACGAGTACAAAAATATAGTCTACCTGATCGCTACACCAAACACCGTGTGATATTCCTCTTTGTGCACAGGACAACAGCAGATCGAGGACAGACAGCACGGCTGGCGAGTCACTCATTGACTACAACTATACACCCAGTAAGTTTTTAACAAACCCATCTATGTATATAAGCTAAACAACATGGGTTTTACAGCTGACAATTGACCTGTTACAGATTCTGAGCTGCCAATGGAGATGAGCCCCGTCGAGAAAAAGACGCAGCCCCCGATACGGAACATATGTGATACTGCGAGGGATACTCATGAGATAATGGAGGTAGGTGATGTCAAGGACGGCTTACAGTGTGATGGCAAATAAGGTCTTAAAAGAATACTCGAGAAGGACAGTTCAAGCATGGCCCTTTTGATAGGGATTTGAACACAAGTTTAAAATCGGAAACTATCCCAATACATTTTTTTAAATCCCCGTCCGATCCGTGAAGGTATTGTTAAGTGACGATTCTTTAAAATAAAACATTTCTCCAAAGGAGAAAGGGAGAGTTGGCGTCGTCACAGGTGCCGCCAAAGGATCAAACAAAATGCCATCAATAACCCCGTCGAAGATGGTGTTGTCACCGTACCAAATTCCCAAATTTTGGGGAGGTTCGCGGCAAAAAATGGTTATTTCAAAATTTATTATTATTGTTACTATGACGAATATTTTAAGCTTCATATTTTATTTGGCCACGTGGTTGAGAAATCTATATCACCCTCTAGGGTCGGACGGGGTGTTCTTAACATATAGTTCACTGGATGTTACTCCATCTATGTGTTTCTTAGCTGTTCTACCGTGTATATAAGAGCATGTGTTTGTGACCAGCACGTGGCGCCGCCGCCGTGTGTGGCCGCGCTGCCGCCCGCGCCGCGCCCCGCGCCGCCGCGCTCGCTCGCCAGGGCCATCAACGACACGTTCCAAGTAAGGTCACATTATATCTGGCAGGACCTCAGTTTAAAAGAAAAGTACCTATAAATAACTAAGTAGCGTGATCCCATCATGCAACCGTAAGTCAATATTAATATAATTATGATGTTTCTTGCAGACGTTTCCAGTACCTGTGAACACCTATCCCAGAACTCCCTATATTAAAAAGTAAGTGTTAAAATAATCAGATTATTTTCTATAAAGATATGTACAAAACTAAGTAGAATTGAAGATTAGGCTAGAAAATCCACCCTGCAAATCATAGTTCCCATGAAAGATTATGACGGTTCTTCTATACATGACTAGGTAGCGAAGTAGTTAAGATGTTCGTGTTTAAAGCTAGTGTAGTTGTAAAGTCCCGGCTAACCGAAGCCAGTGGCGATGTTACACGGTGTAATGGTACAGGGTGAACAACAAGCTGGTGATGGACGAGGAGCTGCTGCGCGGGCGCGCGGCCGCCAAGAAGGGCAGCAAGAAGACCGCGCCCGAGCTGTCGCTGCCGTACGTGCCGGGAGGTAAGCAGACCTCTAAGACTGGCGGCGTAAGAGGTATGTGCCATCTTCTTACATCAAACACACAAATGAGCAGAGTGGTGCTGATCACATGTTGGATTGCTATATTTGCAAATTCAGCTGAAGCGATCAACGCCCCTTGCAATAGTCAGAGTGCCTGGCGTACGTACATCGTACATCATTACGATGGATTTCCATAACAGTTGGCAAATACATTTTATTTCATTCATTTAAAGCCTAAACTGTCCTACTGCGGCAAACGCGGGAAGCCTTTGCTCTGCAGTGGGACAGTTCAAATATCTGACATATCTCAGAAAAATGGATAAATAAGGACTATTTTGCCATCCGAAGTGCTCTCATATGATGTCAAAATCAAATTCTTTTTGTAAACCCATGGCAGCTGAAGTGATTTACGCAATTACATCTCGATCGAGTGCCATGTGTATTTCAAAAAGCCAAAAATATTATTTGATATAAAATTATTTTCAAATGGCTAAGCTCGGGTTATCTGTTTGTCTCCAGCTAGCAACAGTCCTGTGAAGAAGGTAAAGAAGCACCCCGTCCACCACACCGCGGCCAAGTCCTACGAGAATTGGGATGGTATCGTGAGTTTGATCTGATTCTTACATCTTGCTTAGATATTGTCTCTAATTTTGAGACCAAAGGAGAAAACTCAGCCTTTATCAGATTTTCGTCCTTCTTTTGGAGCAAAAAACACTTCTCACACGTATTTAGAAGTACAGACAGATGATTTTGTTCACGAATCCAGATTTTAACCTTTTGATTTTGTTAACAGCGTAGCGGAATGGATCTGACAACGACTTCCCGATCACCAACAAACCTGCCGTACATGTGACTGTGTCGAAGCTACTGGTGGCCGAGCTACCGGTAACCTCCCCCCACTTGATACCCCCACCCTAGTCCGACACCAACCGCCAACCGAAGAGGATCACACCAATAAGGCTGAACAGTGACACGACACGATGCATTCCTAATTTAAATCTATAGTGTAGTTTTATTTATTTTTAATTTATTATCTGTATTTAAATTCTTTATATCGATACTTAATCGTACAAACGATTAATCAAATATTAGTGGAACCGAAGGAATATTGTTAAATCATTTGTGTGATTCTATTGAACAAAATGTAGAGTTGGATAGTGTTAGCGTTTTTGGATAATAGAGCTACGATTGTTTGTCATGATTAACATCGATATAATTTTAAATTATTACTTTTGTTAGTAACTTAAAGTTAGCGTTACATGGTTTCCAATATTTTTAGAAAACAAAAAAAAAGAATTAACGTTTAGTATGGGTGAAAAGGATCGTATTGTCACAAACGACAAGCCAAAGGGGATTTTTAGAGGATAGAATTTTGTTATTTTGACGAGTTTTGCCGCTGAGGGGAGCGGCGACTAACAACGTTATTTGTAAATATGTATAGTGTTACATTTATTACACGCGATATTAATAAACACTTTATATAAAAATAATAGTTTTATTATGAATCTGTCTCATCCTACACACACACTACATTTGAATTGCGTTATTAAAATTTTATCTCATCGCATCTTGGCGATTTTTAAAGGGTTATGTAAAGCTTGTTGGTTATAAAAGCAACAAGAAATAAATAAAACTTCACAAATATTTTTATATAATTATAATATTATTCTAGTTGGCAGTTAATGACTAAAGTACAATAATATCATAGATGTACGTCACCTACGAACAATACAAATGGCATACAAAATTGCTAAATAATAATAATAACTAACAGCTTAACATGAAGACTCCGATTTCTGCCTCGAATGTAACTTTGGCTTAATTTATCAGAATTCGGACTTACATCACACGAAAATATATTTAGCTTACGTTATGCTACATGATGTAGTTACAAGAAACACTACAGTAAATGTCGATTAACACCCAACTATATCCCCGGCCCTTCAAATTCTTTGGAATTCTAAAAGGATTTGATAGGGTTGGGCATAGAATGAACTTTCGCTCGTGAGGTGTCAATCGGCCATAACATCAATTTTAAATGAAATGTCTTTTAATTTGCTTTTTCATCTTATTATTATTTACAATGCTTGTTTTGTAAGCTATAATATATTTTCGTTTCCAAGCAGTAATACTGAAGCGCTATATATTGAAGGACTGGTAAATATCACATTAGCCTACACGACAATTAACTTACAATTTTGTTCATTAATTAGTTACTGCTAACGAAATGCATGTTTTAAATAATATAGTGAAGACAAGTTTCAAACTATCGAGATCAACTTCATTAGTACGCTCGTAATTAGCACCAATACGTTAATTAATGCTAACGTAGAATATAAATATAATAAGATATATTTTTTTAAACCTTATAGTAGTGCCAATAAAATTTTCAAGCTTCATTTGTCACAGTGCAGCAAATAGGCACACATAGTGACACAATGTCAAACTGCGTAAATCAATTTTCACATTGTATGAAATTCTTTACACTTTGTGATAACTGGTTTTTATTACACTATGCTACTAATAGGTACATATATTGTAGCAGAGTAAGGGCCTTAGTAACAATATAAAATTATTCGAGCTTATTTACTTTAGAGTAGTATGTATTTACAAAAGCAAAGACAATAATTTACTTAATATTTTCAGGATACCGCCGAAACGTTTTAGGCTGAGACAAAAAACATAACTAACACCCTTCTTCTACCTGTGTCACGCAAATATAATGCTACAACAGTAAGATAAATACGGGATTAAAATTAACTTTTATTGATCCCTGCTAGTTTATTCTCAGCTTTCAGAGGTAACAACTGCTAAAGCAATTTCTGTACCAGTGGCTAGTATCGAGACTATTCGAGACATTTGTTTTATAGGTTAGGTTGTGTGCGATGACGTCACGCGTCGTTTCAAGATGGCGGCGCGCACAAGATGTCCGGCGTCTGCGAGGGAGGGCAAGCTGTCACCAGCAGCTCGCCACCGCTCTCCGTGATGGGAACTGTCTTGTGGTAGTTTATGAGATCAGCTGGAAACAGAAACATTTTCTTAGAAAACACATATTTTAGATTCGCGTCTGAAAAAGTCAGATCAGTTCTTCTTATGTGAAAACTTTTCCATATTAATTTATCAATTCATATAATGTATAAGTAAGTAGTAGTGTACCAGTACGTAGTAGTGTATTAATAACTACGGGAAGAACTTGACATGGGTCTTCTTTTGGTTCTCCCCGATTGTCCGTCTTATTCCTTTTCTGTGTGTGTAACTGACTGTCGATTCTTTTCTTACTATCTTACCATGAAGTATGGGATTTTCTGCGGTAGAGAAAGCTGTTCTGTCTACGTACCGAGTGTTTCGTGCGCCACCTGTCCGGTGGGCAGCAGGCGGTATGCGGGCTGGGCCTCCACCAGGTAGTGCTTGACGCGTGCGCGCGCGCGGTAGGACACGGCGTAGCCCCACACGCGCTCCGACACGCGCACCAGGAAGCTGCCCGCCGGCAGCCCCGACAGAGCCGCTTCCGCCTCCGTGCGGCTGATCAGACCTGCACATCATAATCAGAATATTTTAAGGCAACTCACCCGTGGCCATTGGATACCAAATTAGACAGAGCCTGTATTGCAGCAACCTACATTTCTTTTATAGATACTTATAGAATTAATATCTATAAGTCAAGGAAGTCTTCTATAAGTTCTTCTTCTATAAATAAGAAATCCATGACTTCCGAATTTTCGACTTCCAAGTTAGGAACACTAACCACTAGACCAACTAGCCAGTCAAAAAACTGATAAAAATGTCACTGACTCCGATAGGGTAGTCAAAGCAGCAGTATTCAACTCAGTAACTTACTCCATATAAAATGATTCTTAATGTGATAAGATGAATGATCTTCGCTTACCATGGAACCAGTCCACAGGTTTGTTGTTCTCGTCCAATCCGATGCCGCGCTTCAGTTCGTGCGTCCGGAACCACTCCACTACCGCTTCTTTGTTTGGCGGTTTTCCAGCTGAAATAGACACAGTTCATAAAAACACTGCTAACGCGCGATCATCACTTTACACAAATTAAATAAAATCCAATTAAGAAATATCAATCTTAAAAATTATAACTACATTCTATTTAAAACTTATAGGGCGTATTAATTAATTGCATAAGTAAGCAAAGAAATGAAATATAACAATTTTATTCTGTTTTATACCTTTTTAGTACACAAAACATACCTTGTGTAGGGTCAATAGGTGCCTCGATGTGAGCACTGCGCCGGTGTGCTTCTCTCGCCGCTCGAGCTATCTCACGCATACTTGCTTCTGCTTCCTTCGCTTTGCGTTCTGAAAAAGAGCATCAATTATCATCATGAGTGGTCCTCTAATAAAATTGTACTGTCATCCGTCATTAATCTACTAGCTTAAAAAGTTCTATAATTCTCTCGAACTCGACACTTAAGGTGCTAAGAGAAGTACATAATTACAAGATCATCTTGCTTTTTGTTGCTGCAAAAAGTATTTCAAGCGAAACCAAAACAGTTATCGTTATCAATATAGGACGAGAGAAATAGTTACAGTGACATTCGCAAGTATAACATGAGTAGTGCCTTACCCTGGTCCCTCCACGCGGCGTCGTGTGAGTGCGCGGCGTGTTGCGCCTGGCGGAGCGCGCGGGCCCGGCGCGCGCGCAGGCCGCGCAGGATGTCGCCCGCGCGCGCCGCCGCCACGCGCCGCTCCCACGCCGCCACCAGCACGCTCACGCCGTCCCCGCCCGCGCCCACGCCCATGTCCTACACACACTCTTCTATATAATCCTTTCACGAAAACAGAACTTTTGCATCAGTTTTTATTACATTGGCATAAGGTTCGAATTGTAGGAATTTATCGTTATTCATATTCTTAAGGACTTTTAGGACTTTGCCTAACCATAGGTCATCATTCGTAACTATACTGCTTGTTGAACACCTAAGTGCAGCAAGACAAGTTGAGACATGGAGCACGAATCAAATTACGCAAGTCGGCAAGATATCCATTGGGGGTAAAATTCAGGTATGTTTGCCCTAAACATTAACGTATTCATTCGGCTAAGATGCCACAGTCACAGAAGAACATTTAGGCAAGGAAAAAGAAAAAGCGAAAATCATCAATTACGATGTTGAAAATTAATGCCTTCAAACTTTTTTGTTTTGGGATACAAGTATTTTGTGTTCTTTTGATACTTACGGTTTTCTTACCTACCTCATCGTTATGCAGGATAACTTTGGAAAATAGGTCATCAGGTTTGTTAATTCTTACCCAAGTTCCAAACTTTTGAAGTCCATTGAATAGCATTTCTCATCAGAATCTGCATTAAGCTTAAAGGGACTAATGACTTATTCGATGATGATGTCTTTAATTTTTATTTAGTCCCTTCTTATGAGTTGTTAACAATACTAACGTAAAGAAGATTAACTAAACACATCTGAAGTTTTTTAATGAGGATAAGAATTTTGATGTAAATTAAACCAAAATAACACAAAACCATCACCGAGAGGTAAAGGATAATAATGAAAGGCAGATAAAAGCAAAGCAAGCGTCTGGTGAAGGGTATGCTTTTTGGTTTCATACATGGGCTTGAAACTGTTATTTCATTTTGAGGAACTGCCGTCGTCTAGGCATTTGATACATGCTCCATGACGTCCTGACATAATCAGGGATTGATTGGCTTTATGATTAAAACCATGATTTGTTTGTGACTGATTGATCTTTGACTTATGATATGATATGGTCTCATGTAACATAATGTTTTCGGGGTATTACAGTATTAAAACGACAGTCATTTAGTTTACAAAGATCTATAATTTAATAATAAGTATTTATACAAAAGTTTTCCTCACACTAGAAATATTTGTAATACATTTTTTGCATTTGTAAAACTATGCTTATCCAATACAATACGAATGGTAATGGAACCTACATTTTCTCTGCGAGTAAGATCAAGAAAAGAAGGAAGCTTAGTTGAACATACAAGATTCAAAACTAATACTAGGCTTAGAGAATGCAAACACATGGGCAATCGAGTAATCGATTCGTTTGCTTAATCGAGTAATATCGATATCGATACCTTAAAGCTAACAGTTTTGTAATTTAGTTGGAGGGTTTTTGGTGGGGGCTTCAACTGACCTGCAGCACGTCCCTCTTGCCCTCGATAAAGTTAAAGTGCAGCGTGTTCTTGGCGAGGTCCAGCTTCAAGCCGTCGTTGAAGTCCGCCTTGTCGGCCAGCTCGTGCTCCTCCAGCTTCACGTCTGGCTCCAGAGCCTCGATCCTCTGCCGCAGCTCGTCCACCGTGCAGTAGATCTCAAGAGTGTCTTCTAATGGGTCTATCGTTTTCGGAGATAGGTCGAATTTCTGTGGAGATTATGGTTTTAAGTTTAGTATATCATTTCATATTTTCATGCTACCCAACGTAATTTTTTACTAAAAAATAGAATATGTGTGTAGGAGTAGGACAAGACCACTATTATCATTTTAGAGGACCTCTTACATAACAAACTTTTCCTCTTTTCTCGAGCATTAGTTTCATCATCATTTTAGTCAACCTCTACAATGTATTCCATTCTTTTAATTTTTTGTTTCCTATCCACAAATTATTCCAATTGTTTGCCTTCAATACCTGTTCCAAATCATCAAGGGGCTTATACTCGATGAGCTGCGTGAGCTCTTTCTCGACGGACTTGCGCAGCTGCTGCACCTCCTGGCGCGCCTGCGCAATGGCCTTCTCGCGCGCCTCCTCCGCCAGGATCGTCTCTATCGACTTGTCGGCCGCGTGCTCGCCCATCACCCACACCTGGAATATACAAGACAACTGTCAAATATTTGAAAAAGAGAGAACCTTCATCAGTTCTGAGGAGAAAACACTAAATGATTTGGGAAAAGCAACCTTGATACTTTGATAACAAAGTTGATATTAAAATAAAGTCGTATGCCAAAAGTTATTCTAGACGTCCTTGTTTAGTTCTGTCCCAACTTTATTTCGATATACTAGAATAAGACAATTGTGCGTCAGAGATTTAAATTAATGTAAGGGATGAACAAAGCACAGACTAAGTAAGAATAGTATATAAATAGTATATAACTACTCAGATTCGTACGTGTATAACTACTGCGTCATACAAGTTCCTAATAAACCACAATCAACGGACGCAAGGACCACTCATACTAAACGTATTCGTCACGGCATTCATCGCAATTGTTTTACAAACGAAGAGCACATGATCATTCACAAGCTGTTGTATGAATGAGCTGTCTTCATTAACCAACCAATCATAACTCACGAGATACAAATAATAACAAAAAGTTTCCTTCCGAACCAATCATAATAAATCATTTGACCAAATCTGTTGACGAGGTTCCTCAAAACGTTCGTATTGTATGCTAAGGTCAAACGTTTGCCCAAACAATGGTTCAACCTTCAAACATTGGAGCCAAATGATCAGATTTAATATCTTCCAATAAATAAAACACGGATGTCGATTATGTTGCAATTTACTTCTCTTTGTTCACTCTGAGTGGATTATTTTGTGGTAACCTATTCTGTTTCCAAAGCTTTGTCACGATTAGGGCTTGCACAATATTCAAATCAGCAATAATTCACACAACTTATTATTTTTGTTAGGCAATCGATAATTGCGTTTCTAAATATTCACAATATTTTATTTATAACAATAGCATTTCGTAACTAAAACGGTGACAAAAGATGGCCTTTGATTGGACTTTTACATCAGTCAAGTGTTCAATTTAAACGGCAGACTCAAATTCTTGTCGCTAAGACACTTACTTACCTAAGACACTTTTATACTCGTATTATTAAACGAAATCTACAATATTACTGTGCAACAGGCTACAAACAGTATTATTCGTTCGAAGCCGGGGCCCTATCGCTTATCATAATAATACACTGGTTCAGATCCTCACCCATGGCTCTCCATCCTCGCCCGTGAGGAACTGCACCTGCTTCTTGCCGCTCTCTCTCTTCTGGAACTTGGGCCGCTCGTCCTCCTTGCCCACCTTCTCGTCCCACACCTGCCATCGACGCACCTGGAATAGTACAATTATGGAATTAGTGTTATGAAAGTAATATTGTAGGTTGATATTATGTATGGACTGCCGACAAACTGCTCTGCAGTTTGGCAGATGATGTAGTAAGTTAACATTGTAACTATAAAAAAAAAAACGATAGACTATAATGAATATAAATGGGTATAAGGCAGATAGGCAGACGATACAATCATCTCACATTGTACAACAGCTTACCAAAGGAAGTAAAGGAGTGCGACATGATCCATACATTCAAAAATAAACTGAGAGAATTTGTGAAATCAATGTAATGTATGTAAAGTGTACCCCAGAGGCAAAGGAAAAAAAAAATGAAAATTATTATTTTCACTGTATCTTATTTTAAGTGAACCTTGTAGGTTCTTATGAGAAGTAAATAAATTCTTTAAACCTATCTCCCGAGCCGTTTAATGTGGTGGGGTCGGCTACCAGTCTTATCGGATTCAGCTGAAAACGATACAATGGTTTGAAATTGCACTATGAAAGAGGAACGGGAAACGTTAAAAAAAAGACAAAAAAGGAAGTAGTTGATTAGTAGACTTGGACACCAATCTGTTATTCTAAAAGCCTTTTGGAGAACACGTTACTTAATGCGAAACCTTAGATGGATTTAGAAAACTCAAGTCCAAATCTCAATATTACAATCTTCGAATGACCGTAAGATTTCGTTACAAGTACTCTTAACATAATAGGTTACGTCTAAGCTACTAATGAAGTAAGAAGGATTATTGTCAGATGCTATTCTAATCTACGGCGGCACAGATTGCAAGTCATTCAGCTCAGGAACTGCACAAAAAACGACCTTGAGCCAGATTGAAAGTTAGACACAAATACAATAGTTAAATCCATTCCGGTTACATGGCTGACTAGAGACAACGATAATATGGCTACAATATGACTGCTGTAGTAACAGTTTGACCTATTGCGAAAAATATTTCAGGTTAAGAATTTGTTATTGTTTATTTGTTAGCTTTTGCCTACTGTTGGAGGTTTTATTCATAGTTCGTTTAATATTTTGTATGGTAATGTCTTCTTCAATGATGATACCAAAGTTATGGATTCAAAGGAAAATGGAATCTTTCATTAAAAATATTGAAAAGTTATTTTGGCAATTCCTTAGTACCTTATATTCCTGCTCAGGTACCTAAGTCAAATCCTCATATCAAAGTTTTCCTTCAAGTGCCATAAAATTAAAATGCGTAACGATTACATTATCTAGGTAGGTAGGTATATAGAATTCCTTTTACATAGAGATGATAATAAGCCCTGCAACTGCATAACACAAAGTAAGAACTTCATAAAAAACATAAACAAAGGCTTTGTTCGGCTGCAGGTCGCAGTAATTACTCACTTTTGTTCCATTTCGAAACTGAGCGCTGTTGTTTTCTTTTGTACTCCGGAAATGGCCTCGGCAAATGAAAAATCTCTTTAACGAAGGAGCCTTTTAAGGAAAACCTATCTAATAACTACATAGAAGTTAAAAAAGTATCTATTTTAGAAGTGAAAGGGTTAAGAATCTTTTCAGACCTAATTCCAGGTTTTAATCTTTTTTTTTACAATAATCGTTAAGCAATTTTTAAAAGCTAGCATTTCTGCTTAGCTTTGTCTGCGAAAAATAGGCACATCTCGAAAATATTGAATTCTCATAAAATTACTTTTTATCTTTTTCTTTTTAAATCTAACGATATCCAAAGGAATCTAGCTCTGGTATATAATACCTAATCAAATCCTGTTGTGGTCAGGTCTAGAGGAATGCGCCAAGGTTGCGCGAGCTGACCTCTGCCTGACCTCTAAACCCACATACATTAGCCAGGATCATGTACGACAAAGAAATAAATAGATAATACTTGAAAAAAACAAATATAAAATACATAATTACTCGTACATAAACAATTCAAGAGTAATTATAGTATTTATTCTTTCATCGAATCGATATATTAAATAATCGTGACTCATTATCAAGTTAAATGTTCAGTGACCTCTTAATTATATGATTTTGTCAATGCCAAAAGCTATTTTCTACCACTTCTCCTCTAACTCATAATTTAATACTTGGCCAAAACTCTGTGTTATAAAACTCAATCAGTTCTCAATACATAAGTAATAATTCTTGATTATGTGTCGTGAAATCGATTTAAACAATAATCGCAGATTTAATTCATCGTGAGAATTGGCTTAATGGAATATTATGGAAAATCATCTTATGTAAGTAGTTTTTGACGGGCCTGTTGGTCTAACGGTTAGTGACCCTGACTGCTATACCGGAGGTCGTGGGTTCGATTCCCACTCAGGACAAATGTTTGTGTGATGAGCACGATCATTTGTTCTGGTCTGGGTGTCATTTATCTATAATATGTATGTATTTAGAAATACATAAGTATGTTTATCAGTTGTCTGGTTACCATAACACAAGCTCTCTTAGAGCTTAGCTTGGGATCAGACTACCGTGTGTGAATTGTCCAGGAATATTATTATTATTCTCTTTATTCAACAATTAACATATAAAATACATTTTTAAATATATACAAAAACAATCTATAGGTATATACATTTAAAAATATAAAATATAGTGTCCAACCGGCCTCGGGACAGGGTCCAAGCTGCCGGTGGTTAGGACTCCAGAGAGAGGAACCTCCTCACAATACGCGCCGTGTCGAGAAGTACCGCTTTCTGGATCAAACCCTTCACCCAGGTGCCTAGCGAGAGCCTCTTAAGGTGTTGGTCGAGGCTCTTGGCTATTATGCCGTTGGCTGTAACGACTATCGGGACAATCATTGCTGAGTCCACCTCCCACATGTCGACAACCTCGTGCGCTAAATCCAAATATTTTAATTGTTTTTCTTTTTCAGCTTTCACGAGGTTCTCGTCATGCGGAATAGTGACATCAACAATGATTGCCCGACGCTCCGATCGATCTATCACCACTATATCAGGCTTATTGGCTACAATAGTCCTGTCAGTGATGATAGATCGGTCCCAGTACAGAGTGACACGACCATTTTCGAGAACTGGGTCGGGCACATACCTGTAGTACGGCATCTCAGATTCCACAAATTTGTATCTCAAAGCAAGCTACTGGTGGATAATCCTGGCCACTTGGTTGTGCCTGTGCAAGTATTCGCCGTTAGCAAGACGAGAACAACCCGAAATAATATGTCTCAAGGACTCACCTGGACAGTGACATGCCCGACATATGTCAACTGTACCGTCCTTTATTATTATTATTATTATAGTTTTTATTCCAGAAGCCTTTTCAATTTGGGCGCAACTTAATTTCAAGGCAAAAAAGTTCAGAATAAGAAATCTATTTTAAGAAGTAGTTCAATTGAGTTCTTGACAAAGTAATATCTTTGCATAGACTGAAAAGCAGTTTAGAATCTACATACATACAATCACGCCTCTTTCCCTTGTAGGAGTAGGCAGAGACCACTTCTTTCCACTTGCTACGATCCTTACACACCTGTTTTGCTTAGTCCACTTTCTTTATTCCCTTCATAAATGCTCTTCGGTTTAGGGTACTCTTTATTTAGCCTTTTTCCATTCACACTCGCCTTATTAAATACACTTTAGGATCTATTATGAACTATCCTAATAAAGAAGGTTAAAAAGATTCGGTTTCAAATAATTTGCACGTTGTTCTACCTCAAGCCATGTCTAACTCACGTTTCCTATGCATTTCACGGGCGGTATCTTTTACTTACAATGTTACATTTGCATGTCAAATTGTCGGACCTTGAATGGCATTCTTTATTGGAGGCGGTAATAAACATTCATGATTTTTATTAATTACCATCTATGGTAAAACATATTTATGACATCATCAATGTGAGGAACGATTCTGTTCGGTCGAGAAGAATATAGTTATTATATGTATATTTAAAGTATTTAATTGATCGAAGTTATATTTTTTTATAAGAGGATACTTTTGGCCTACAAAATCTCTTCAAGTTTTTGGGGATACAAATCTGCATCATGCATTAGGACACTTAAATTACCTGATTTAAGACTCACTCAAAATTAAACGTCATTTATACTCATAAATGTAACATTATACACACTTATAAAACAACCTACGCAATTACTACATAACACCAATGTTTATAGCGCCTGACTGAACGCTAACAGCAATATCAATTTGCGAGCTTGTCACACAAAGTGTCATGGCGGCCGCGCCCAATCTCGTGAAACAATCTTCGAAGGTGTGACGAATGACTCGACTTAACAGAGTTAATAGCCAAGATAAGGTGTTAGGTAAATCCTAAGGCAATGGTTGACTTGTATTTGTTTTAAGATCTACAAGATTAGAACTGACTTTGGCAATGGATAAGGCTTATTCATTTGTTTTTGATATGATGTCATCGATTTAGCGCACCTTTCGTCAATGGCATTCATTTTAAGCAAATAACGTCATTAAAAATATTTTATATGTGACTGCATATCATTATTATGTTGTTTTATTTGGCAGTAAATATTGCATACTAGAAAATGAAAAATAAAAAGTGTAAGGTAAAGAGATTGCAAACTTAATAACGTGTCACACACTCGATCTTTCTAATTGGTTTCAATTTCGCGCCAATCTGCCTTTGATTACCCTACAAAACCCTGTATGTTCTTATATTATCATTTGTTTTAACTACATCATCATCCCCCGAGCCTTTTTCCCAACTATGTTGGGGTCGGCTACAAGTCTTACCGGATTCGTTTGTTTCAACTACTCGTTTCGATCAAACCTCAAGACCAGTTCTATAATTGGTTTTACCAATCACAGTTCACGATTCAAGGGCTCGTACACAAAACCGCGATGCGATTCGATGTGACGCGACATCGCAGGAACCTTGTTCAAAATGGAATGCGAGCTCGCAGAATTTTGCGATTTGTTGCGAATTCGCAGTGATGTGTACGAGCCCAAAGATAAAATGGAACAGCCTTTCAAAGACCATGGTTAGTACATTACCTGTTCCTCCCTCATTTTGCAGAAGAGCGTCTGCTTCTGCGTCTCGTCGAGCTCGGCCAGGATCTCGGGGTCCACCCACATGTCGCGCAGGATCTGCTGCAACATCGTGACGGCCCTGGAACAAACAATAAAAAACATTCAGGACACCCACAAAAAATAACACAAAAATAAAGGTATATAAGTGACAACCCTAAGTCGCAAGTAGTACTCCTCGACTTCCAATGAATCTTTTGAGATCCCTAGTTTTTCATAAAGAAATAATCATGGATTTTCATGTGGCCTGGGAATGCGAGTGAACGTTTCAGGCTCTTACCGGAAAAACTAACCATATACTTGCCTATTGTCTTTACTGAGGACCAGGACTTTCGTACTTTTGACAACCCTAACATCAATAATTAGGACAACGACCCTGACATATGAAACGATATGACACGACACAACGAATTATCATAATTCACACAATACTCTGATAACTAGAGTGTCGATAAAGCTCTGAAAGCTAACAAAAGCTATTAGCGATACGCTAAATAGGGCGATTACACGATTTTATCCAGGTAGGTAGTAGATTGAAAGGGTAATTGGTGTAAACAATGATATCGTTTAGTTCATTACTAGACAATTTTTTTATGAAACCCTATGCCCTCATAGGTCTACTACAAGAAGTCGTACGTCTAAATACGGCTACAAAACAATAACAAGCATAAAAAAAACACATACAAACATCCGAATTGAGAACCTCCTCCTTTTTTTAAAAGTCGGTTCAATATATTCTAATAAACTAACACACGGTCATGGTTATTATGCAAAAAAAATGCATAATTGCATTTTTGATTATGTAAATATAAAATCGGCATATTAAGAGAGTAAATTATTTAAAATATAACTCAAAAGTATCCAAAATCGATTCTTGATCACGATTTATTGTACCGAAATTATGAATTCATGTTTATGTAAGGCCGTACTACATAAGTATGATTTTAAAAACCATTTCTAATTATACTGTATACAGTAAATGATCTATGACCTCTCAAACCATGGAATCAATAATGATGCGATGAAAGAAAGCGTATGATACTAGTATGTTAACAGTAATTGTTATAATTGAAACTTTCACATTGTGGTCATGTTAATGTTTATAGGATTAAGATGGCAAACCACTAATTGTAGATTACTATTGTTTGATTATTTCCTGCCAGAAAGACCAGAAAAATAAGTGTCCCATGGGTAAGTAGTATGTATAAAAAACTGAATTAGTCAGCTAGACCCTAAACCAAAGTAAATAAACTCCATTCAACTCATTGTAAAACACATTCTGATCATTTAGACTTAACTATAGTAATGTAAAGAGGAAGTAAAGAGCATTAATTGAATAAATTATTCAATCTAAATGCTGTTATAAGTTCAGCCTTAAGTTACTTACTACATTATTTTCTTATTTCCTGAACGATTACTGCCTGCGTCTATTTGGAGATCAATATAAGTTTAAATTAAGTTTGTAGGGTGGAGTATTTCCTGTACAATCAACCATATATTAGTAGTTACACTAAATTATTTGCGGTTTACATTGTACAGTCGAACAAATTCGATAGCTGACTTTGAAACTGAGATAGATAGAAGATAGACTCTATCTCAAAGTCGTAAGGTTTATATTCGTAAAGCCCTTGTTGTTAATGTCATACGCCATACCTATACCCACAGTTTTATTTACTATACTATTATCAGATATCACAACAATATTTACCTCCAAAGCTTGCACTTTGATAAAACTTAGCCGTAATGTAACATTAAATGCGCAACCGAGATTAGATACCGAATAAATACTCTTTTTTTACGATACTACGTAACGTGTGTCTTACCTTTATTTACTGAAATGATAACATAAACTGTAGTTTAATTACTCAAGATTTCTACAGAACGATAAATCACATTTAATATTACGCTTATTACGAAAAAGAACGAGATTAAAGATTATGAAAATCATTAGGAGACATTAATGATTTTAATTTTCATAATCTTATTTTGAAAGTAACTTCTCTCTTTTCATATTTAAAGAAAAAACTAATTTTTGTTAGTAAAGAAAAATACTAGGAGTAAAATAATAATAATAAAATTTATTGTCAAATAGGCGCGCACATTACATTAAATTATAATAACCGTAATTTATATGATTACCAATGTCAATGTTAAAGTATTAAGAGCAATGTGTGGTCGCCAGCGCAAATAAGAAACACAAATTGAGGAAAAGAACTCTAACATCACGACACTTAAAACAACCACTTACTGACAGTGAAAGTCCCATTCCTAATTAGTAATTACTGTATTTCCTAGTATGGTCTAGTAACTCTAGTAGGCCTCTAGTAATACACCATAGCTGGGCCTCGGACCTCGATTCAAGAGTTGCTTGAATTAACCGAACGACCTGCTTCATTTGGTCATTTTTCGATAATTGGCATTCTGCTAACTGTCATTATGAGCATTAATTGGCGAGATAAGAGTTCAATGAGATTTGTAGGCTGATCTGAATACGAAAATGAGGCACAATGACAGTACTCTAACCGACCACTGGCATATATTTAAAATAGCTGAATTAAGGCCCTGTATTTCCTACTATAGCTCTAGTAGACCAACTGATACATCATAGCCATAATGGATAACTTTTAGTTCCGCAAGTTAGTACTCGTTGACCTTACGATGTGGCTTTAATAGGCGCAAACACAAGTCAATACCTACAGACAAAGGAATAGGTTAGTAGGAATGCGTATCGAGGTCTTTACGTATAAACTGATGTTAGTAATTATAGCTTGATTGGCATTTTTTAATTGATTTCATTGAAATTTTCTTTGCCATCACTATATAAAATGCTTTGAATTAAAAATTAATGTTTGTGAGGGATTGTCAGTCAAGTCAGGTCAGTTTATTGAAGTTCGATTTTGTTCACTATTGCTATAATTACGAAAATATCATAATTAGTTCGACTGCTTTTTGTTTCATGATATCAAAATTGCATTAAAACGTAATTTTGAAACAAAACACTATTATGCTGATGAATATCTCCTAATAACTAAATAGCCCTCTTCCCTTCAATTTAGTTTACAATACCATGAGTTTAGCAATTCGTCCTAACTTCAGCGGAAATGTGATAATCTCTTACAAATGCGTAAGAATTACCAGAGTAACGTACAGGGACCCGAGTCTACCATTGAAAATTGCTTCAATCGTCTGAGTGGGTAGCGTCAGTACGTCCATTTTAGGATAATTGACATTCTACTAAATGTCAAAAATGACTTTTTACCTACGTAATTATCCTCAAATGGACCTACTGACGCCACCCACTCAGACTATTTAAGCAATTGTCAATAGCAAACTCGGGCCCCTGTTGTTGTCAATAATCTACAATGAGGCAATAGTCGTGAAAATAATAATTTAAAGCGTTCGTTTGTTTGTTTTAAAAGTGCTTAATTCGATTCCTAATCGAAACAATTGAACGTTTGTCCACACTTCACACATACTCTCTAAAAGAAAGAACTTTTAGATGAAATCACAAATCTCTGAAGAATCGATAAAAGAAGTGAAAAATGGAGATTTAATAAAGGTGAACGTGAGAAAACACGTGAAAGACCAATGATTACTGAGATGGAGCTTATCTCGCGACTGACAATGTAATTGGATCAATAATCGATTTAATGCTTACGTCAAGCCCTGATACATTCTTAATTCGAATTCGTTCCATTTGACATTTTCTTGTTAATCGAATACATTCGCAGCTAGGTTTTAGTTATGCTATATTTTATTTAACTTAGGTCCTTTTTTTACACCAGATATTTTTTTATTTGAGATATAAAAGTAGCGGCTGGCATACTTTGTATTGAATAACTTTCAAGAATTCTATTTTTTCCAGAGGGCTTATTTGGCGTTAAAAAGAGCTACACTAAATAATAATTTTTTACTAAATGTATATTTTGCTTTATTATTTTAACTATTCAACAAGAAGAGTCTATCCATCTAAATATCAAACAATCTATGACATAACACAACTGCAATATCTGCCGTACTTTTGTACGATTGCATCACCAAACGTGTCATCTCTTATAAAAAATCTCAAGTCTTCGGATGGGAATAGGGCAACAATACATTTCACGTAACTACCTCAAGCTATTCTCCTTACATGACATACAAATGCTTGGAATTTTCCCACATTTCCTCAATTCTCAAAACAAGTATGATCAACAGACAGAAATTATCAACATTGGATCTTATCATCCATTGTTTGCCGTTCGCGGTAATCGGCAGAGCCCTGGATCACGTAGTTTTATATTCCGACGGTGTTAATGTCTCTGTATACAATGATAAGGATGGAAACAGGTGACTTACGAAAGAGTATGGTTGGTTATTGACTCTGGTGCCATAAAATGGGTAAGTCTAAAACGTTTTGTGTGGCCTAAGGTCTATATGTTGTTATTTTTGGACTTAGGAGCATAAGTGTAAACAGATATATTAGATCCAAACTAAAACCCTACTGTCCTAATTGTACTCCTATGAAAAAGTTAGAAAATTGGGGTTTCAGGTATGCTACATAATTTCCTCTATGTATCGAGGTGCACTATAGAAATACACACTAGTGTTATCCTCCCTAGTGTAATTTGTCCTCAAGAAAAGATTGAAAAATTATTGTCAAGAGGTTCTGAGATACGAGAGAAAAAAAACAAAAATTATAAAGCTTGTATATTCGTTTAACTTTTCAGCAACACTGAGGACAACCTAACATAAACATACCACGTAAGTAACATCATAACAGTGACAGAGCGGTCCTTTTACCATACCATCAAACACAAAGCGTGTCTGCAAGGCGGTTGCGTACGCGCCGCATATCAATCGCGATCCGATGCATTATGCATGCGCTCGCGCAGACAGGAGACGGGGAACGAGTACTGCGCAGAAGGTCTAAGGTTCTTAATAGTAGGTCGTAAAATTATTAAAAAAGAAAAAAAAAAATTATTTTTATCCTGATATTTTTTTTTAATTTAAATTCACATTTAAGACGAAGTTAAACATAAGCCTATGAAGAATTATTTATTTATTTTTGACGTGGAGCATGCGCTAAACCTAAATTTCAATAAAAATTATTAATTACTTCTTCCAATCCAATATAGACTATAATCCAATAAGAATAATACTTTCTTCAAGCTAACGTCTAACGTTTATTTCTAACCACTTATGAACACGTTACGGTACGCGCTAACAGTGAATGAACCAGTTAAATCGATAAACCGATAACATTATTCTATTGCAGTTATCCAAATCTATTAAATTAATTCTACAACGTTCACTATATATGAATTCCTTTTCACTAGCTGATAAGATTATACTCGGAGTTCGGACGATGTAAGTAGGCGCTTCTGAAAAAACTACAAGACAGTTGAAGTGAGATGCAAATGCACATAAACATTTGGTGAGAAAGTGACAGAGATATCTTAAACGTTTTTAAACGCGCCAAGCTGCATCACCAGTACTATAAACCTTCTGAATAATGTCTTGTGAAACAAAATATCTTCCATTCTCTGCTTTAAATGGTTCTTGACAAGCTTCCATGACTGGCAACTCTAATGTATGCACGCTATAAGAGATAGCTCCTATCCCTTTGATCTTTCTATATAAATGGGAATATATTATGTTTATGTGCACATAATATGAGAATAGATATATTAGAAACAACATTGTTATCCGCAGAATACTGAAACGAAACTAAAATACGAACCTACTTTATGTTTATCAGTCTCTACATTGCAGTTTAAAGTGACGCTGAATGATTTTTCAGAGCCCAATAAAGCACGTTGTTGGTATAATGTGAAATACCTACGAATATCTTTATTTTATTCAGATTGTATTACCCTCAAATAGGGTTTCCCTAATTCGTAAAGAATACAAAAATTGAACTTTTAAAAAAGACACCAGTTGTTTAATATTTTTCTCAACAAAACCGCAGAAAGCGCTAAAATATCCACAGCTGTTATTCGTCTACATTACATACACAGCAGTACAATAAAATTGAATACACATAATACTATTATTAACATTACAACAACATTGATAGGCACATAACTAATGTCTGCTCTGACAAAGGTCCGTCGTGACTGGCGGTTGCGAAACCCGCTCGTGATGAACGCAGCTAGTCTACGATAGGTAGGTAGGTAGGTACCTACGCTACGCTATAGTTCAAAAGTGAAGGTGACGCGAATACCGGAGCTTACGGCTTTGTGCTTTATGCTTTTGTAGGTTTATCTATTTATTTTATATAATACATTAAGCTAGATGGAAGGTTCTGCGGTTGTGTAGGGTTTATCTATCTTCTGCTTTCTTTTCAATTCGATGGCAATATTAAGTTCGTCTTCTCGTAAGTTCGCTCGTATTAAATCCGTCTATAGTGAAGAGAGAGTAACGTTTATATTTGTTATTGTTCAGGTAAAGGTTTATTTTACAAAATTATTTACGCACACAATACAAAACAATTCTTAAATTGAATTAAAAGCAGTAAAATAAGTATGTGGCTAAACCATAAAGACATTTCAGCTATGTACCCACTATGGCTACCTATCGGTCGAAAAACTTATATTACGTATTTTAATAATTCATTCGTTCTTCTGAATTTAAGTCGAGGTACACTCTTAGTAAGTAAAACCAAAAAGTAGCTGTAAAAGTATACCTAAACTAGTAGGCCAATAGGTAGGTGCACCAGTAACCGATTGGCAATAATCTCGAATGCAGCGCACGCTAAGATACCGGTGGGCCTCACGACAGCTAGAGGCTGGGCTTTACATATTCACGTGCTCTCGATTTTATAGTAGTTTAAGACTGTACATTATATTCGTAGTAACAGTAAAGACACTATAAAAAATACTTGGAAAACTTGGAACTGTGAAAACGGAAGAAAACGTCATTTATAATCACGAAAACAAAAAAAAAACAACATATTCTTTACAACTACATGTATTTTTTTCTGATTGTATGAAAGACGACTATTATAACTGACTCCGTTGGCATTTGTAGTAGTACAAATGACAAAAGAAACAACCAGTTTTTTACTGCCGTAAACTTAGTATGATCCCTATCCTTTAAAGGAATTAGAAACTTTTACAATGATATACAAAAACTGCCAGGCCATAAACTGATATTATTATGCAGCATATCGAATAAACAATTAATAATACTTATAGTTATCATAAGATTAACATCTAATCTGCTCTGGCCCTAAGACTGCATAACATGCAATGCAATGCAAATCTCAAACAAACGTGCAAAACATTACTATGAAAGCCAGACTGTGTCTAGTGCTTAGGTATACAACATAATATTCTAACACTATCCAGGTCTCAAACATTATGTCAATCGATTGACCTTGACTCCGATCGAAATTCTAGGCTTATTTTATTATAATTTTATTATGCGATTACCATATCCTGCATAACTGCATATTCATATTTTAGAAAGGACAGATGTTATGCTATGTTCAAAAATAAAAGCAGCTATAAAATAAATTATGCATTTAATATTATGTAATGTTGTTTGAGGATTATTAAAAACGATCGGTTCTTAAAAATCACGACTCATAATAAAATACATTATATTAAAACTTATTTTAAGAAAAACAGCCTTCGATTGCATAAAAATAAATTACTATTAAATACAATTACTTGAGCATGAGTTAATTGCACGTCATTACGTGATGACGTCACGGGCCTTCGATCAGAGATCGCTGGCTGAAGAAGAAAGTGCGCGTGCGCAGACCCCGCCCGAGGTCAAGGATAGAAGCTTAGTGAGCTTTGTCTGCAGCTGACGTGCAATAAGTATCATTATGCACTTTATAAGTACAGATATTAATATACTTTGTGTTTTTTATGTTAGTGAGTACAGTGTTATTAAGTATTTGTTATCTTCTCATGTCTCCGTGTACTTTTTTTGGAGTTGGTTTTGATATAATTTTCGTATTTTCTACTAATTATGATATTCTTACACGGTTTTTATTGTTACATAATCAAAAATGTATGATTTTTGATAATAATGAATAATAATTTTGATACACAGAACAATAAAAAAAAAATGGGTATGACTTGGGTACTACTCATTTTTCCATAATTTTCTTTTACCTTTTTGAAAGTTTTAACACCTAACAGGTCAGTGACCCACTTCCTAAATATTGGTGTCAATGAGCATTATCAACCGTTATGCCTTTGTTGTATGAAACACCTAAACTCCTAAATAAGATATTGACACACGTACCATCATTATGTAGAATAATAATTTCACAAACAACAAACAAGAAAATTGCCGGTCTTAGACAAAAAATTAAGGACTTAAGTCAGTGAAAGAGAATATTGACTACAGCAAGACCAAGACCAAGCAGGACGAATTTAAAAAAGATTAAAGGAATTAAGAATTTGTTCCACATTTACTTTAGCGCAAAAATAATGATGAAGATAATTACATATCAGCCCATCACTAGAGAAAAAAGTTAATGTCAAATTTAATTGTGCCAATAAAGTTTTTACATCTCACGTTACAAGCAAACTTCGAAACCTTAATTGAGAAAATAAAACAAAATGATTATAAACTTTTAGTTTTATTCGCTGTCAACACCTGGATAAGGTTCTAGGATAATAGCGCCAATCATATCTCTGTCATAACTATGATTTATTGGTGTTTGACTATGCGCATGAATTTCGCAAACGAATGCAACAGACAATTACGTTTCACAACCTCACACTATGTATGAAATGTAGAAACCGCTGAAAAGTGCATGAATGTGAATTAGATTTAGTAGACAACGAAAATCGATATAGCTACGAGAAAATACGCATTCTTAAAGAGTTTTCAAAATTACAATAACTGGCCAGATCTTGTAAAATCAGTTATTTAGGATAAATATGTTAAAAATCATAGCTACCAAAATGTAAGGAAATACTAGTGATGCTGAAACTTAAGAAATGATAAATTCACAGGAAGTCTTTAAACAAAGACAGCAATGTTACAAAATGTAACCATGTGTTCTACATTAGCAACACGCTGATTGTTTAAAAACAATAACTCATAGGTATCGAATGTGCATGTTACCTGCTGCAGACAACCTTGGAATGTACGCCGAACACCTTGACCATAATTTAAAAACAAAAAAGTATTCTTGTTTAAATCTAGAACAGAGAAAACTTGAAATACGCAAAGGAATAATTCAAATTACTGTCAGAGCCACTTTTCGCAACGCTTTTAAAAACAGAAGCTGTCAGAATGACGTATGTCAGATGGCTCTGCGCGGGAAACAAAGCAAGCTTGAAAGTAGGTTGCACAGACAAATTAGAGGTTACACCTCGTCGTGTCATGGAGTTCGCATAACAGATTTCTATCTCGTCTTGCATTAAATCACTTTCCCTGTACCCCATAATTATGTAAAAGTATCGTTCTTATGCGTGTTCACGGCAACGAAGACGCTACATTCTTGTAAACATGCCTTTTATCGGTAAATAAGGAAATACGTAAAACAACGTACATTGAAACACGAAACGTTCTTTGTAACTGCGAAAAATATGGCGCAAATATTATTCGATATAATATAAGCACGATTACGGGTTTTTAATATGGCGTTTCAAATATAAAGTGTGTTATAGCATTCATTTACCAGATACATTTAGTGTTATCGTCGCGTGGGCAATTGGGTATGGCGGAACAAGTGAACACGTGTGCGCAAAAAAAAACTCAGGCGCGGCCATACCAGCATAATGTCATGCGGCGCGCATGCTTGTTTTTGTGCACGAGTCGATGAACTTAGTCCCTTGCGAGACGACTAAGTAAAAAGGAAATGTGATGAATAATGAACTTGTTAGCCGCAATTGTTAGTCTGGTTTTTAAAGCTTCGGTAGCTTTATGAAGAAGAAAAGGGAAGTATGATTATTGAACTGTAACGCCGCACCGCATTGAAACAAAAAATTCCCAATGGACTTATGGACTGGCAGCATTTGGTATAAAATCTAATAGCCATAGTTTCCCGATAAGATAACAAAAAAATTAAACCGCCGAAAACACTGAAAAGCAAAAAATAAGGAACCTTTTTTTATTTAATCTTAATAACTAAGTTCTTAAACGAATGTGAGTATACCTAAGTAATTTCGAGTCGGCGCCAAACAGGCAAATTAATTAATTACGATATATTGGTACTTAATTTTTTTAGAAATTTAAATTTTTATCGCTGGAGATTTCATTGCATTGTTAAGTTGATAATCTCGAACTCAAAACTTTTATTTGCTTTCCACAATGGAATTAGTAGGTGGTAAGTAAAGAATATAATTATAGTATATAGCGTTTTTGATTTGGTTGTTTCTTTATTTTTAAGGTAATTTTGTGATCTTTGTTAATTGATAGTTTGGCGCCGCCTCAAAATTATTTAGGTATACTCACATTCGTTTAAGAACTTAGTTATTAAGATTAAATAAAAAAAGGTTCCTTATTTTTTGCTTTTCAGTGTTTTCGGCGGTTTAATTTTTTTGTTAAAAAGTTTTTATTTTATATTTTTTTGTGGCTATTATATACTAATTGCTACATGCTTAATAATTTATTATTTTTAAAATAGCTAACTACCTTATTTTAGTATTCAAATCTGTGAGTGAACAATAAATCACCCCTATTTTCCCAACCTTAGAGTAAAATTATATGGGACCAGCTTCAAGGTATAACCCCCTATCTAATAAAAAAAGATTTATCAAAATCAAACTGTTCTGTAATAAGTTACGCGTGGTCATATATTAAAATCAGTTAGTGAACATTCAATATATCCCTGTTTTTCTACCCTTAGGATTGGAATATTTTTTCCAAATTTATATGGGACCAACTTCTAGGTATAGCCTACTCAATAAAAAAAGAATTATCAAAATAGAACTACTCTGTAAAAAGTTACGCGTGGTAATACATTACGATCAGTGCGTGAACAATCAATTAACCCCTGTTTTTCCACCCTTAGGGTGGGAATTCTTTTTTCAAATTTATATGGGACCAACTTTGGAGTATACCCTTTCCAATAAAAAAAGAATTATCAAAATCGGACTACTCAGTAAAAAGATATGCGTGATCATACATAAAAAAAAAAAAAATATACGCGTCGAATTGAGAACCTCCTCTGTTTTCGTCGGTTAAAAAACTATTACTGTGTAACTTGCTGTAAGTACACAATTTACGGCAAGAGGGATTTTTTACTAAAAGGAAGCGTTGCTCATTCGCAAGTTTTCCACATTCTTCAAACAAAGTTGATAAAATTGTTGTATGTAATCTCAAACAGCAGTATGCTTGTTGGCAAAGTAATTCTGTCAAAAACCTTCTTTCAAACTTTAATCCAGGCTCTCCAAAAAACCATGTACCTATTGTAATAGTATTTTTTTCTGGACCACCTAATTACATACAAGTTGCAGATTAAACAAATTACATAGTCGGAAAACATTCACTTTTTAATTACGAGCTTGGAAACTAAAGTGTAATCATAAATTTGAATACAATAACAGCGGGGTTTTAGATAAAATCGGAACAATCAAAGCTTGAACTGTTTCTAGGTAAATTGCTCGGTACTGTTAACGTTAAACGGTGGCACAAACCTTAATGTTTAGCCACTGTGAAATATAGGATACACCTATTAAAACCTGATGAGTTCTAGTTATAATGAACTTTGAACTTAGGTAACTGTCTTCCTCAAAATGGTATTCAAAGGTAAAAACAATTGCCATCTATGAAACAATTGCTAAAGGTGTTTCTTCTTTTTACTTTGGCTTATGCCGACTGTGACATAACTAAATATATTTCTTGACATTAGCTCATTATTACCGCATGACATATACTTAAAAACACGTGCACAAGAACTTTTGAACTTGGTTGAAAATGGTAAAACGGGATTTTACTTAAATACTTGTATCCTTCAGTTTTTGGTACATTGACGTTTAAATTCAACTTTCGAAGAATTCAGGCTTTATTGGTGATGCCGTTGTCAAGTTCCCTACACATGTAATATTTTGCTTTGTCTCTACATACATATTATTTTGCTCTGTGGTGCCAAGTCTACAACAAAGTTCTAGCACCTACGCAGCTACGGTAGGGGCGTCGACCGCTATATAATTTCACGTTTTCAACACTTACTAACAGTAATTTGCGTAATTAAGGCGTAATTTCGTTGCGAAAATTAATTGTTAATGAAATTAATTACATTTTTATATCGTGGTCTGTTTCATTTTTCCGAAGAAGTTGATTAAGATTGATTGTTCAAAACTGTTATTATGTAAGTTCTTTTACCGTTTAAAAAAGTTGAAATACTTTTAATTAAGTGCGACTAAAGACTTAAAAGTAAATAATTATATACTAAAAGGTGTACTAATGTGTACCAAGGTGTACCTGACTGCCTCGTTGGCCTAGTGGTTCTGAGCGCAACTGCTACGCTAGAGGTCTTGGGCTCAATTCCCAAGTCGACCAATGTATCATTGGGTTTATCTATCAAAATCTCAGTAGCTGGTCGGAGTTTGGATTCGTGCCCGGTTAGTGGCAATAGGTGATGGTATGTTATGTTAAAGGTGTACCAAAATTACGAATAAATAAAGTGAGTGCTATTACTAATCCGACCACGTGCAGAACTGAACCAAAATCCGCGGGAGCGTGTTACGGCAAATCAAAACTGTGGTAATGTGACAATTATAACTGAATTTCCGGAGTAGGTCACTAGAACTCTCATAGGTCAGTCGTTGTAGCTGTAATTCTATTTTGTTTCAACTAAATTGGAGTTTAATGTCATTGTATGTTGGTCTGAGCTAAAAGGTAACCGAGTCAGCGTTGTGGATGTTATTTTTATCTGATTAAGATATGAAACTTCTGTGGTTGCTTTATGTATTTCTGTTCTGTGAAACTACATATTATGCTTTGAAGCATATACGGCAATTAAAACAAAAATCAAAAAAGCTGAAAAAGACTGTGATTTTAAATAGTTCTAACACAAATCGTGGGTAAATTCTATACAATTCAATTAATCAAATACATTTTAATTAGACATTATTACTACATTCATTTGCTAGTTACTAAGCCTAACCATCAAAACGAGTTACAAAAAAATCTAAGTCATGTTTTTAGGTTAAACTCATTAAAACATGGTCAAAATATGATCTAGATCTTTCATAATAAAATTCTAATGTGATTGCGAACAGAAACAATTTTATTGAATTACATAGTTTTCACAGACGCACTACAGTTACGATTGCCAGTGACTATGTTATTACATTCAAGAGATTTGTAATAATCTGAAATTGTTATAGTAAGATAAATAACACGATTTAATCTAATGTTCGCACGCGATTACTATTAATTTGATTTGGAATACAAATTGTAATTATAATATTACGGAATCGTATCATGTATTACAAGTAGTTCTTTTCGCCTTTCTGTACCTAAGCCTTTTCCAAACCAATACTCTTTCTTGTGTGTCAAAACAAAAAAAAAAGTTCGAAGTTAATAATGTCATTGTTTAATTAAGTTGAATATTCCTCTGAAATAACGAACAACAGACACAATACTTATAAAGACTTACAGCACTGTATAATCATAAGTAGGATATAACACAAACGAGCTCTAACAAAAAAAAAGCTATTTTAGAGCCGTAAAACGAAAAATAAACGCTACCTACATAGAGTTTCCTCCTTTCACATAGTTTCTAACTTTCAAGCGATCAATCCCGTTTAGTTTTTATCGCGGCCTACGTTTTCTAGATGTTCCCGAGAAGAAGCGAAATCACACAGCTATCGGTCAGGCGGTGAAAATGTAAAGGCCGCGTTTCTTTTACGCGAGTAATGGAGTAGCGAGCATTAATAGTCGTAACGTTTATCTTTGATTCTGCAGTATCAGCTGATAGTCTTCGTTTGATTTAAATTAGCTGAAGTGGATGAAGTTTATTATTACTAACAATGGCTAAAAGTAAATTGGCACCATCATCAACACCTGCTTGAAAAAAGATAATAAGTATCATCAAAAAATAGCACGGGTAGATACATATTTTCATTCCTATTAAATACAGCGCTTAACACAGTAAGTACTGTAAGCTTTTGCTACTTATTTCGACTGAAAATATTTAAAATTAGTTCTAAATACTTTGTTTATTTAAATATAATTTAATAACATTTATTTGTTGAATAACAGTTTGTGTTTTGACTTCCATACGTAACTTACTTTACTGTGGTCGGCCATGTTGAGGCACTCTGTCTTCTCGTGTCAGTGATGCCGAACGGTGAAAAGGTGTAATGTGAGAAGTTAAGAAGTTAAAGGGAGGATTGTAAAATCAGTTGTGATCAGTGTGTTTTAACATCGAATATATTATTGATTTGATATTGAGTATTATTTGTTTTATTGGTACACTTCTGAATTATCTTATAGTTCAGAAGTGGGATCAGACGCGAATATTGCTTAATATTCTAATCACGTCCACTTAGACCGTTTATAAGGACAGGTAAAGTAAGAGGATAAACTTGGTAAGTGATATTTTGATTTATTTATAAAAATACAGTATTATGGTGTAAATGCGCTTGACCGCCTATTAAATACATAAAGAGTCAGTTAGTTTAATTGTAAAGGCATTGTGGGTCGCCGAGATTACGGAAACGAACCGAATAAAACCGAACGATAGTAATCTCTGCCTACCCCCATACAAAGATTTTATATATGTAAATGCGTACTTCGTCTATTGTGTTTTTTCCAGTTTTGTAAGTGAGCCTATTTTATAAGGTACATATTTCACATATGTATATTTTGACTATAAGGCGTAAAATAAGTTGTTTTTCTTGCCGTCTTTGCACAATTGAATTTATAATCATAAATCATAGTAATAATTTATTTGCTGGTCAAGGGTATACAGTGGTGATAACATTACACATTCAATAATTAATATGTAACTTTAATGATTTTATTGGTTGTAATCCATTCTTGTTTGTTTTTTTACCGTATTTATGATTTGAACAGTTATATTTATGATCTCATAAAAATGTGATTAAAAAAAAAAAAAAAAAACATGATTACAGACCTAAACAATATGCCGAGGATTCATGAAGAAGTGAGAATGCGTAAAGTTTCTGATCGAGAGGCTTCCCAAACGCGTGATGCAGCCAGGCAGTCGTGCAGCCGCAGCCGCAGCCGCAGCCGCGCGGAGGGTGTGCGCAGACAACGCAGGAGAAGCTGTTCCAGTACGCGGCGCCCGCGTCCCGTGCGGGCCGGCTCAAGCTCCTCGAGCTGCACAGGTTCGAGAGGCTATACGCCACCGAGACGTACGGGTTCTTATAAGAGCTCTGAGCGTTGTAAGCGGCGTCGGTCTAAGTTGCGGCATGTGAGAAAACGAATGCGGTCTTCACGATCGCGCTCGCGTTCCCGATCTGCACACTCGCGGAAGACGAGACGGCGACTACGGCAGCGCAGCAGCAGCGAAGTGAGACGCGGATCCCGCCACCACAGGACGAGTCGAAGACATCGGGAAACCGTAAGTCAATCATCATGTACTAGCAGCATGGATAGTAATTTGAATGTTAAAACTGATGTACCGGATATGCGTAAAACCCCGAAACACATAAAAACTGTAGATAATCATAGTTTTAGTATTCATGATGTCATGGAGTTAATCAAATCACTGCCTTCGTCATCGTCCCAGGCTCAAAACCATTTCAGTATGTCAACAAATACAGTACCTGAATTTGATCCTGCTAATAAGGAGCAAACTATCGATTTGTGGATTAAGAAAGTGGAAGAATGTGCAGCATTGTATAAATGGTCTGAAACACAACAGCTTCATTATGCGTTACCTAAATTGACTGGAGTAGCAAAGGTGTGGTACCAAGGCTTAACTTCCTTAAGTTATAGCTGGTCGGAGTGGAAGGACAAATTGATAAAGACATTTCCCACAGTTCAGAATTATGCACAACTTTTGCACGAAATGTTGGATAGGAAGGTCAGATATAATGAATCGTTAGAAACTTATTTTTATCATAAAATTAACCTGCTCAACCGATGCGACATAAATGGTAAGCGGGCTGTAGATTGTCTTATATATGGATTAGAAGATAAAGGTATGCGGCTAGGAGCTCAGGCTGCGAACTACTCCCAACCTGAAGAATTACTGTCTTATTTTAAATCAATTAAGCTAGAGGATGTAAGAGACAGAGTAGTTCGTCAGCCGTTTACAAAAAGGCGCTCTGATAGTAATAGTGATAATTATAAACCGAGTAGCAATATAAAATGTTTTAATTGTAATGAGGTAGGTCACCCCTCGTTTAAGTGTAACAAACCCTTATTGACATGTAGCATTTGTAAGAAACTTGGACATCAGAGCGCTAATTGTAGACGGCTTCCCAGAAATGGTAATGATGGCGGTAAACATAA
Source organism: Autographa gamma (assembly GCA_905146925.1). NCBI lineage: Eukaryota > Metazoa > Arthropoda > Insecta > Lepidoptera > Noctuidae > Autographa > Autographa gamma. Next base: position 9,574,378 of record LR989866.1, on the reverse strand, counting down.
TGAAGTCAGTAAAGCAGTATCTGAAGTTAAATTAACCGGTGAGTTAGATGATAAGTATGTCCTTCCAGTTCGAGTTAATGGCAAAACAATGTCATGTTATGTGGATCTCGGTAGCCAGAGTACCTTGATTAGAATTAGTGACTTTAAAAAATTAAATACGGCTTACGGTAAAAATGATCTGCCAACATTAAAAGGATTTGGTAATTCAATCATAGAACCTATAGGTAGAGCGGTGGTCCAAATACAAGTACAAGCCGTTACAGCATCTGTAGAAGTATTAGTGGTACCAGACGAATTACTTAAACATGCCATACTGCTGGGACATACTTTCACCGAGCAAGCCGGTATAATTATTATAAAGACAGACGAACATTTAGTTTTTCAAAAAAAGCCTGAACCTTTTCATAATTCTAAATTAGAAAAACACCAAAAAAATGATTTAGTTGTAGACTCTGATGTCGACGTTAACTCTATCAATATGATACCGGTAAAAGTGAATACCGATGTCACCACAAAATTTTTCGTAAAGGAATCTTTAAGGAAAGTAGGTGATAGGAGTTATTTTATTATGCCTGGTATATATACAGTCGCAAAAGGCAAAGGCCACATTTTAGCAGTAAATTTAAATAGTAACGAAATTAAACTTAAAAAAGGACAATTATTAACTAGAGGCTATTCTTTAAATGATGATGATTGCCTAAATGTTAGGATGTTAGGAAACAGGGATAGTGAATCCATATCAAACGATCTTAGAACAGGTGATGGATTGACTACTAGAGATCGAGAACGGTTAGAAACTTTGCTTAACGAGTATAGGAACTGTTTTTCGTTTAGTTTATTCGACTTAGGACTGACAAATTTGACCGAAATGACTATAACGTTAAAGGATGCGACCCCTGTTGTGTATAGGCCATATAGGCTAGCTTATTCAGAAAGGAATAAAGTTAAAGAAATGATTAAGGATATGTTGGATTCAGGTATAATTACTGAGTCAACTTCTTCTTATGCAAGTCCCATTATTTTAGTGCAGAAGAAGACAGGTGATCAACGGCTTTGCGTTGATTACCGGGCTTTAAATGCTAAAACTGTCAAGGAACATTACCCTTTGCCTCTAATTGAAGATCAGATAGATCAGTTAGGTGGTTATGAATATTTTATAACGCTTGATTTGGCCTCAGGCTACTATCAGATCCCGATAGCCTCTTCGTCGCAAGACAAAACTGCGTTTGTAACACCAGACGGTCAATATCAGTTCACCCGTATGCCTTTTGGTTTAGCCAACGCTCCGTCGGTTTTTCAAAAAACTATTAATACCATTTTGAAAGACGTTAAAGGCCAAGCTTTTGCATTCATGGATGACATAATCATTCCAGCCCACAGTATTTCGCAAGGAATGGAGCGGTTAGAAACAGTATTTAAACTTATTAAAGAAGCAGGGTTGACGTTAAAATTATCAAAATGCGTATTTTTCTCTAAAAAAATTGACTACCTTGGTTTCGAAGTTAGTAAACAAGGAGTCAGACCGGGTTCGAAAAAGACGGCAGCAGTAGAAAATTTTAAATGTCCCACTAACCAACACGAAATACGCCAGTTTGTTGGTTTGGCTAGTTTTTTTAGGCGATTTGTCAAAAATTTTGCAATCATTGCTAATCCATTGACAAAATTATTGAAAAAGGACTGTAAATGGGAGTGGGGTCCCGAACAAGAAAAATCATTTTGCACTCTAAAGGCAGAGCTGGTAAAAAGACCAATTTTAGCGTTGTACAATGTAAATGCAAAAACTCAGATTCATACGGATGCGTGCAAATCGGGTATAGCGGGAATATTACTGCAGGAAGATGAATTGGGTAGATGGCGAGCAGTAGCGTATTACAGTAGGCAAACTACGCTTGAAGAGCAGAAGTACCATTCGTTTGAATTGGAAACCCTGGCAGTAATAGCTTCCTTGCAACGGTTTAGAGTATACGTTTTAGGCATCAAATTTACAGTTGTAACCGATTGTAGCGCACTACGCACTACTTTATCAAAAAGAGATATGATACCTCGTATTAGTAGGTGGTGGTTGCAACTTCAGGAGTACGATTGTAGTATCGAGTATAGGCCGGGCAAACGTATGAGTCATGTGGATGCGCTTAGTAGGAATGCTATCCCTATGTCAGATGAATCTGAGCCTGTATTCGATATTTTAGTCGTAGAAACAGAAGACTGGTTAACAACTATTCAGAGCGCTGATGAGGAGGTTCAACGGATTAAAAGTATTTTAGAAGACCCTGAAACGCCTAAAATCCATGAAACCTCTCAGAATTATCGTGTTAAAGGAGGAAAAGTTTATAGGGTTGTGGACAGCCAATTAAAGTGGTTGGTCCCTAAAGGATTTAGGTGGCAGCTACTTAAGAAGTGTCACGATGAACTTGGTCATTTTGGCTTAGATAAAACTTTGGACAAGTTGAAATCTCTTTACTGGTTTCCCAAAATGAACAAGTTTGCCAAAAAGTACGTTCAATCATGTCTGGAATGTAGTTATCACAAAGTACCACCAGGAAAAAGACAAGGTATGCTCCACCCAGTTCCAAAAATTGATAAACCATTTCACACGATACACATGGACCACTTAGGTCCATTTGTCCGAAGTAAATCTAAAAACACTTACTTATTGGTGCTTGTTGAAGCATATACAAAATACATTACCTTATTTGCCGTCAAAAATACTAAAACTAAATCGACCATCAAAGTTTTAAATCACTATTTTAGTTTATTCGGTATACCAAGTAGGATAATCAGTGATCGAGGAACTTCTTTTACAAGTAAAAGTTTTAAAGATTTTGTGAACAAACTAGGCATAAAGCACGTTTTAAATGCGGTAGCAACACCGCGAGCGAATGGCCAAGTGGAGCGATATAATCGAACCATATTGGCTTCGCTTGCAGTTAAGAATCACAATTGTAAGGAAGAAGAGTGGGATACTCATTTAGAAGAAATTCAGCTGGGTCTTAATACAACTCTTAATAAAGGTACAGGTAAAACGCCAGCAGAAATACTGTTTGGTATAAGGTTGAGGGCCAAAAGTGACGGAATAGTCACTTCATTGCTCGACCAGGATGAATCGGAATGTTCAAGAAAAACATTAGAAAATATAAGAGAAGAGGTAAATGCCAACATAAGTGAGGATCAAGTAAGACAGAAGGAAAGATATGATAAGAATAGAAAAGTTGGTAGGAAATATCAAGTAGGTGATTTAGTAAGAATTGAAAGAGAAGTAGGTAGTAATAGCGGACAGTCGAGAAAGTTACTTGCTAAATTGCAAGGTCCGTACAGAATTATAAAAGTACTAGGTAAAGATAGGTATGTTGTTCAAGATACGCCCCTAACCCGAAAACAGAATAGAAAATATGAGGCGGTAATTTCGTTAGATAAAATACATCCTTGGTTGACCTTTACTCAAGAAAGCTTAGCTGATTCAGACGAGGGGAGCTCAACTGAGGATATAGATGTAGAGGAAACGATTGAAGGTACTGATAACATGGAAATAGAGCCGTCTGAAATGTCAATAGGTAGGGATGTGGAGAGCACTGGAATAATGAGTGACAATTGAAGGCAAACAAAATAATTAATATTTAGTTATTTTTTTAAATGAATTGATATCATGAATGCTTCATTCTTATCTTAGAAAACTTATTTGAAAATGAATTTGAATTGGAATTATGATTATGTGTTAAACCTTATTTTGGAATGAATAAAGACTTGGATTTCGATTGGACCTAAAAATGTATATGTAAAAATCTGCACACAATGGAGTCGTTTGACAATTATGAGTGTGTCAGAGTTTGTGGTATAGTTCTACACACACTGGAGTCGTTTGACAATTATGAGTGTGTCAGAATTTGTGGCATAGTTCTACACACACTGGAGTCGTTTGACAATTATGAGTGTGTCAGAGTTTGTGGTATAGTTCTACACACACTGGAGTCGTTTGACAATTATGAGTGTGTCAGAATTTGTGGCATAGTTCTACACACACTGGAGTCGTTTGACAATTATGAGTGTGTCAGAATTTATGGAGTAATCTACACACAATGGAGTCGTATGACAATTATGAGTGTGTTAGATTATACGGAATATTTTTTATTGCGCAAGGAGGCCGTAGGCCAAGGATATGAGCGCTTTCTTAGTTATAATTAATTAATAAGTACTTACATAAAATAATTATTTAGAATTAAGATCAATTATAAAAATTGTATGGATATTTTTGTATTAATTGATGGTACAATTACTGTTAAGATGGCCGAACAAATTATACTTATTAAAAATAAAGTAAGTTAGTGAATTTCATGGATTTACATGAAATGCTTCCTTGATCATGTTATGTAGTAAAATAATGTATTATGTTATCAATGTTATTATTGGCCTTTTCTTTAAATTATATAGATTTAATACATACCTATGTACTTACTGAAAATTACTGCATATAATCTGTGTTACTCATCTAGTGGTCAGTCAAAAGTTTTAAGAGTTAGATTAGCTTATTGTAAATTACTTTGAATATTTTTTTTGATTTACATTGTTTCATAGTTTTAGAACATTAATATGTCTGGCATAACATAAATAAATTAGTTATAAACAAAATGTAACGAGAGGACTCTGTTAATTCAGAATGGCCGACTGTAAGCTTTTGCTACTTATTTCGACTGAAAATATTTAAAATTAGTTCTAAATACTTTGTTTATTTAAATATAATTTAATACCATTTATTTGTTGAATAACAGTTTGTGTTTTGACTTCCATACGTAACTTACTTTACTGTGGTCGGCCATGTTGAGGCACTCTGTCTTCTCGTGTCAGTGATGCCGAACGGTGAAAAGGTGTAATGTGAGAAGTTAAGAAGTTAAAGGGAGGATTGTAAAATCAGTTGTGATCAGTGTGTTTTAACATCGAATATATTATTGATTTGATATTGAGTATTATTTGTTTTATTGGTACACTTCTGAATTATCTTATAGTACTATAATAAAAAGACGTAAACACGGTCGTATTGTTTTACGATTAAATAGTTACTATCAATTAAATTACAGTTACAGTGTCCATTGGTACAAATTACATGGTTGTTAATATACGAGGTACATAGGCGATAAATCTACTACTACTAATTAGCTTACTAACAAAAACAAAAGAGCATCGCTTAGTTCAAGTTCAAATGTTTTCATTTCGTTACTTATTTGAGGTGCTTAAGAAATATGTAAAAATGCCATTATAGCAGAACCGTTTCACATTCGATTTTTGATGTCAATGCCGTGATGCTCGCACACAACAACCTGCGCCTTTACTCTAAAGTTTCTAACCTCTTTAGAGCGATGTTCAGTTTCTAGATTGGCGTATGTTCTAGAATGTTAATGCACGACGTTTGTGCCAATTTGTACATAATGACGTCTGACCGTATGCGACCATGCTACTGCTAATAAAGCACTCTTAGAGATTTATTGCGAAGCTGTGAAATAATAATTACGTTTAATTAACGCAGTTGTAGCTTTAAGGATCTTAATAAACACGAAGCGTTACGTGGACTTATGATGTTGTTTATATACCCTGTATTGATGCGTGGAACAGTACACACCTACAAAAACTATTAATTGAAACTTCAATTTCTTTTTCCATATAGAGCATCAAAGACTAAAAACTTTCCACCAATTTCTTTTAAAGTAGTTTTCCACACTTTTTGTTGAAAACTTATTTTCAATGTACCATTTACATAATAATTCCATATTTAACTGTATCATACAGTTGAAGGTCTGTTCCGTCGCTTGACCACTGGTATAATTGACGGAAGCGTTGCCACACGCTATTAGCTAATTCAGGACACCACCGGCGTGACAGCGGATCCAAAACATTATGGTATATTCATATTCATATTCATATTTATTTGCATACCATAATGTTACAATGATGTTACAAGGGGCTTAAAGCTAAGTACATATTATGGACCCTGTTACTAAGTTTAATTACATAATGAGATACAATAATAGATATAATATACCTAACAGTATTCGATATTAGGAAAGCATTTTTTTATCATCCAGGTATTCTTTGACGTTATAGTAGCATTTGCTTAGAAGAAGTTTTTTCAATTTGTTTGCAAATATATGTATCTTTTTTTCATTTCTTAGTGTTTCCGGTAGTTTATTGTAGATTTTTATAGACATGACTAGTGGGCTTGATGAGTGTATTTGTAATCGGGATGATGGTAGGTTTAGGCGTGTTTTGTGTCGGAGTGTGTATTTTGTCTGTATGTCTTCACGTGTGGTATAGAATTCTTTGTGCGTGTGTGCAAATTTACAGATTTCTAGTATGTATAAGGAAGGTAAGGTAAGAATATTTAATTTTATGAAATGAGGTTTACAACTGTCCGTTTGTTCTATATTAACTAATGTCCGAATTAACTTTTTTTGTGTTGTGAATAGTGCTGGTGCGTCAGTGCTATTTCCCCACATTATTATACCGTAGTTTAGCCATGCATGCGCATAGGCGTAATAAGTGGTTAGGGCCGTTTTTAAGTCTGTTGTCTTTGTTGGTCAGACACATTCATCTACTGAAGTTATTCGGGTATTCTGGTGACCCAATTGGCTAATTGCTTTATCGATTTGTATATAAAATCGAGCGGATTAGACACCCGTGCGTGGAATACAGGTTGTTTTTTTTTCTGAACTTTTCCGAATTCGAGGAAAACGCAGTAATTTCTGTAGAATATTGGTGTTTGAATGCCCATGTGATTCTACATGTTTAAACGCATCCACAATGACTAATTTATGTTTCAAATTTTACTAAGAATTTCTCAGTGCTACCCACCTGTGGAAATAGCTTAAGGCCTGGAATTATGCTTAATAAATATAAACAATCTGCAAATACAAAGTCAATTAACTGTCATTAGCGAAATGTGGGTGTCATACAACTGCCTCGCTTCGCGGAATGCAGGCGCGGTGATTAGTTGCGAAAACAAGGAGGCTCCGACACTAATTGTCACCGTTTCCAAAGAGGACGGAATACAATGGAACTCTTTTGTCCTTGAAAGGATGGTGAAAGCTGGCTGTAACAGTTTGAGGTTTTTGAATATTAAGTAATATTCTGCTACTTCTTATTTTTAAACTTCCAATCGAAATGAGACTTTATTTGTTGAATCGAACTATATAAAAATGCCTCAATGGTCCCGATTTTTTCAGTCACAAACCTAATATCCAGTGAGACAATTGCAACATCTTCAATTGAGTTATATCTTATCAATGTTTAAGAGATTTACCGCTAATAATTCGTCGCTCCTAAATTAATTTAAGTTTGACGTCTAATTAATTCTCCAAGCCGAATAGACACGCTTTTCGAAATCGTCTTCAAGAACAAGAAAGCTAGGTGATAACACTTCAGCATTACTTAGCAATAGTATTTACCAAACGCTTTCTCCATTACAGACAATTCTGTGAAACTCCAAGACAATTTTTTCCATCCAGTTGATGTAATATGATGTAGTTTAATAAAATCTGTATAGTAAACATACATCGAATTATGAAGTAAGCAGAGTAATTGTATAAAAATAAATACAGTACTGAATGACAACACAATGCGTGTGTATACATATTTCGTGTGTCACTCATACTAACAGCAAAACAATGGAGAATTCGGTTCGGAAGCATGGCGCATCGAGATAGTACTTTCGTTACGATGCTTGATGCATAATGTTATTCTTCCTGGTATCGTATATTGAAATTAATAATAATATTTAACATGATACCTACTTTTATTCAAAAAACTTTTTTGTTTTGTATAAGTATGTCCATTGACAGTCGTTAATTACCACAATTCTGACTGCTTACCATGGGTTGACTGTGTCATCCAGTAAAATTGGTAATGGAGGTCATGGTTGGAATATTGTTAGACTAAAAACGGATGCCTACATAGCTTGGGAAAAGGCTAGGCAGACGAAGAATTCACCGTTTATTTTGTCAGAATTCTGTAAAAGACTTTTCTACGAATAACTATACATCATACCTACATCATTCGATTCAAATAAACATTTTAATCACTTTTTATGAGACTCCATTTTACACCCAAATTATATGACAACAAGGTTTTAAACCGATCTTTATTGCAGAGTAAATTAAATTTGACAATTAGCCGTCAAAACAGTGGGCGAATAATAACTCACTTTCATTTTCTACTAATTAAAAGTATTCAGTAGTGTTTGGTCTGCCATCGTTACACCGACGATCATAATTTAGCGCTAATTACGCGGTGGCGAGTTTAATGTAATTACTTTTGTTACATGTTTTAGTTAATAATTCACTTTCTTTAACTGCATGCGTAGAGTAATGTTATGAAATCCATCGTAATTTATATCGGGGAGCTTTTAAACTTTTACGTGTTAAGACGATTGAATACAAAAAGCTTTTGGAGTCTATATTAGAAAAGGTCGTTGCCCCTAAAAATGTCGGCTGACTTCATTATACAAAAAAAAAACATACGAAAATTCTTAAGCAATTTACTAAACAAACAAGCATATTTATTTACCTTTTAAAATCCCTTGCAAGACAATCACGTGCCAGTCCTCGTCTCAGACGTTTGTAATATAATACTGTATTGTCCTACAGTATAGACGAGTAAAACCTTGCAAATGCACTATAACTAGATTATGGTCACAACACGCATCAACTAATCCATATCTTAAGGTGTATACAATGACCGACCCTGACCACAATGTTAAATAATGAGTTCCTATTGTATAATGAAACATTTTTTAGAGTTTTTAGAGCAATGTTAATAAAGGCTACTGCGAAGTGCGAGTTATAAATCTTCTACGTTTGCTGATGTCGCTTCAAGTGTATCTCTCATTCATCATAATTGACATACAAGCAGTGATTGGTGGAAATTGACACATTAACCTTTATGCAAGACTAGATCTGGCAGAAACGTCTGAAATACTAAATAAGTAATATGTATAAGGAAACTTTAAAGTAAGTTTAAACAGCCAATAGGTTATATCAAAATTAATCAATACTTTTACTTTTATCTACTATTGAAAAAAAATGGCTATGACCCACATAGTCCGTAATCATAATAATTACGGTTTTATAGATACACAATGTACAATTTCATTGATATCATTATCGGATTGAGATCTGTCACAGATTAATAATTACATTCATCGATTAAATAAAAACATCCTATAATTATTATTATAACACACATAATATTTTATGTATTTTCATTAAATAAACATTTATTGTGCAGCTCCCTCAAAATTGGTTGAGCTGCATGAGCTATTCGGGGCATGCTTGCCGTCTGCTGGCACAGGCTTGCTCAGATCGATCTGGTTCTTTCCTCTAAAGACCAGTCCAGTAAATACTCTGCATTTGTTTACACAAATTTACTATTGTATTGTCAGGACTAAAAAGAGACTGTGACCCCCGAGTTTGTTTCGACATTTCTTCTCAGGGTAGTCAGTTAGGAAATGTCGACCTCATCTAGATTAAGAAGACGTGTGAAAGTGATTGAATGTAGTCCTATTTGCAAAATAAAGAATTTGAATTTATTGTTATTGTTTTATTTATATTTGAACTGAGTCCGATAAAACTGGATGCTTACCTCAACATAACTTTGAAAAGGTAAAACACAAGATGATAGTTTCATTAAAATATTGAATTCTATGAACAACTTTGATTTTATATCATTTTGATTAATAAATTATATTATTTAATAAACAAACCAGCTAATTATCTTTCTCCTGTTTCAATCGGCTATTTATTTTGACGAAGGAACGTCAATTAAGATGTATTGCCGTCAACGTTCGTCTAGACGTCTATCATTTATAAATAGTTCAGGACAAAGACCACTTATCACAGGACATTCTACTGTTGATAAGATTGGCCCTAACTATCAAAAATATATTATGAATGTAGCGTGTGAATCATACGATGAGTAATATTGTTCCGTTTTAGGTAATCTTAAGCTTATAATCCGAATGTAATTATCGTATCTGTGTACTTAATTCGATAACTTTCGATTTAGATTTTAATCTTTGTGACAATAAATACACTTATGAAAGAAAAAGGAAAGGTCACACACAAAAAGGCCAATTTTGAAATCAATTATTAAATATTCAGTCATATTCTTTTATTCGACAGTTGCTAATATTAATTTCATAAGCTGACACATTCACTTAATTTTACTTTTATTCCCTTTAACCTAAGTTTCTTGAACTACAATTAAAGCGTTTAATTTAGAGTGACTGGTTAACGTATTAGGTACTGGGCCTTTCGCAATGAGTACTATCAGTCCATAAATTGGTAGCTTTTTTTGCAACATTTAAAAAGACATTCCATGTCTGAATATTCTTACCGCGAAATTAATCTGTCAAATCAGCCAGTGACAGAAATATGCTTACTATATTACTATCGGCGTACTATATACATAGACTGCTACTATTGCTAGGTTCCCCTTGTGCCAAGCGAGAGCAGTTTTTAGTCTGAACCTAGTACATTTATTTTTAATTTAAGTTAATTTTTAAAAACTTATATAAGAAAATATCGATGGTTTTGACATTGTTAGGATAATATTAAAGTATTATATAGATTTTTTAAAACGGCAAGCTCCATCTTCATAGATAATTCACGACAACACTTGTTCACACTAGTGCTTACGGTTTAAACTCTGATAGGCTCACTCTATAGTTTCATATGTATACTCTAAGCTTCAGGGCTTAATCATGACGTGTGGGAGAACAAATTAAAAAGAAAAAAAATAGCTGCCAGTACACAGGTGTTTAGTAGGTCACTAGGCGGTACCAACACGCAGATGCCCATAATTTATAAATAACTTGAAGAAAAAAATGAAAGGCCATCCTTACACATTCTTCGAAGTAAAAGTTTCTCGCATTTGCTAGGGGCTAAGTGACTCTAAGTGGATAACTACTTTATAGGAAAATTCAGTAGGTTAGCTCTTTCACATAATGGTGATGTCCTCAAAACTGGTGAATGGTATGGTGGACAAGTGAATGAGTATGATTAAGGTGAAACCTGAATGACTCTACTGGTACTGACAATAAACTAGGAAAATTCGGAATTAACTGCAATGATTAATCGCTACATAAATAAACAGATTCATTAACCCGTCAAATTATTTACTTCCGATGCGGTAGAACTCACATTAGTAGTCACAAAGAATCACAATTTTCAACCTTGCTGCTTTGTAATTAAAGCTCTGTTTTCTGTTGCTGTTGCGAATAATATGTGGTATATAGTACAAGCGGCACATTAAAGTAGTACCGAGTTCAATAACCATTATAATCGGCGCGTACGCATCCTTTGACGACAGCGCACGCGCACGATAACATTGTGTTTCGGAACTAGAGCAGAAATGATACATGAGTGGTGACGTTCCAAATACGAACTATTTATGGATTCCCATGACCATAGAGTAGGGAATGTAGAGAGAGTACTCAGCAAGAACATTGATTGATGAGCCACTAGCCAATATGTTGGAGGTAATATTAGCTTGTGGTTAAGCTCGTAATACGGCGGATGTAATTGGTTTGTGGTTAAGTTTAATACTAATACATAGGACGAACCACAATATTTTTGAGGTGATTACTGATTCTTCTATTGTTCTATGTTGTTCTATGCTGTTTGTTAGCCCATTTTCTAAGAGTCATCTGGCTACCTTCTTCTTAACATTAGTTAAGTTTCGTAGTACTTAGTTACTTACGAAAAATCTTTGTTTGTGAGATTGAAAGCCGACTATAATAAATTCGAAGAAAAGCTAGAATCTATCGACATCTGATGTAACTACCGCGAATTTTAAAATACTTACACTAAAATATTTAGATACCTCAAGATCTAAAATTCTTAGTTCTAGTTTAAAAGGATATTAAATAAATTTTAAAACACATATTAAACAGAACTGATTAATAAGTGTGGGAGTCATAGCCATCCGGAATGATTGTTGAAAATCCCGATATATAAGGGATCCCCCGGTGGTAAACCCCAAATAGAATACTATATGTATTCTATTTAGATAGGTAAATAATCGATTTATATGATTCTTCGAGTTTCTGAGTCATATCATCTTATAAAAAAATGTAAGAGGTGCGTGTAGATAGTTTAAGAGTTGAGTCAGTCATCAAAATGGTGAAATTTCTATGGATTATTAATACTGATATCAGCATATTTAAGTGTTATGTGGTGCAACTAAATTAATAATAGAAAGGTAATTATTAGTAATATACATTGTAATACATTGTGATGTATTCTTACCTTTTATGTCGACGGAGCTAAACCAAGTCGTAGTAAGACATCAATACCTGAAATAAAATTTAAAAACATTAGTCGTGTCGTAGAGTGTGGAATAAATATTAGTAATTTTAGTATTTATCCAGTAAATGAAAAACAATTTAGAGCAGGTGACTAACTTCCTGTAAACACTGATGGCTAAAGAAATCCAGGACTGACTAACGAGTAGTATTTTTAGTACACACTGTATTTTAAAACAAATATTTTTGTTTACATCTGACTAACACGCGTAGGACTAACAAGTAACAGAATACTTCATACTTCCAATGTTCAACAAACGTAGGACGAAAACGCAAAAACAATCGAGAGATATCTTGACGGGCCTGTTGGTCCAGTGGTTAGTGACCCTGACTGCTATACCGGAGGTCGTGGGTTCGATTCCCACCCAGGACAAATATTTGTGTGATGAGCACGATTGTTTGTTCTGCGTCTGGGTGTGATTTATCTATGATATGTATGTATTTAGAAATTTATAAGTATGTTTATCAGTTGTCTGGTTACCATAACACAAGGTCTGCTTAGCTTGGGATCAAATAACCTTATGTGAGATGTCCCGGAATATAAAAAAAAAAACAAAATTAAGATAATAATATGTTCACAAGTCATACGAGGTCAACGAACTGACAAAATTAACTAAATTCTAGCTTCATAGCGAGTGATTTACTCAAGTCATATAAGAGAAACAGTCGGTGCCAGGGAAAGTAAGCAAACGTATCTAATCCAGCGGTTATTTGCAAGCCACTTTAACTGCTTTTCACTTATAACACAATGTCAGGGATTTTACCAGTATTGTGTTTATCTCAAGCCAAGTTATCGGAGCTCGACAAATATCTTCTATTTTAGTAGCTATCATATCGACAAACAAAGATAATACCTGTCGTGTTTAAATAACATGTGTAACTTTACAATTCACGAGAGAAAGACTAAAAGTACTTTTATTTAATTTTGAAAGATTCTTATATTGTTTGTTGCAAATTAGAATCTGAGCCTCTACTCACAGAGAAACAAAAACGAAACCTATTTGATGTTCACTAAATATAAGTCTTTCTATAAATAATCATCATCATGTCATATTCATAGCTAGTGCATACATACATATTCACCCAGCAGTGGGTGATAAATAAAAATAAACATAATTAAAAAAAACTTGGGCATTTGGGCCACTTATTAAAGTAATGTTTTATCGTATGACGGTACTTCTCGGATATATATTTCTGTACACTACAAGATTAACTCTGAATCATGTTATTTGAATGTCCACCGGTAATGCAAACATAACGAGACAGTTCTCTTAATAGATCAGCCAAAATAAAGAAATAAGGCTGCAAGCAGCGCTATTTCCATGCGACACAGCATGCAAGGAGTATTGCACTCTGGATTAATCAAACAAAATACTACGAGAATACGGTCTTCTAGAATAGTCCGCCTCTAATTATATTGAAAAGGGTTTAATCTGTCGTGAGTCTGTTGCAGACCACCTATCCTTAATTTCAGTGATGCTTTTTAAACGTAGTAATGTTTTAAAGAGAAGATTTTATGACGAAAAGTTATGATGAAATTGAAAACTATACCTTTGTTTATTTATAAAATGATAAAACCCTATGATATCTTCGGAAACCCAAAGTAAAAATGTTGTAAATGTGTTTTAATTTTGAAAACCACTATTTTTAGATTTAGCATACCATTAGCACGACAAAGTTTTGTACAGATTAGCATAAGGAAACGATTGAGCGTTATTTCGTTTTATTTTTTTTTGGCACATTACTTTGCACTAATGTCACGTACTGACAATGTAAGCCGTATCAATTCAATGAACATTTAAATTCACTATTTACACTTCACTTCCTTACATCGTAACAAGTGTAACTGGCTGTTTAGAAATTAGATGGAAATAGGTTGTATTACATTAGTGCTTTAAGAAAAAATAAGATTCCAATTTCAAAACTCGTTTTTATTTTATATTCCATTTTTTTCGGATTATGACGACTCTTTGTGGGTTCAAAGAAAAGCCCTTTTTTAAATTACTTTAAACCTAATTTCAAGCAAATAAATAAATTTTATTCTATTCTAAAAGCCTGTAACATAAATGTGCATTCGTTTATAACTACTAGGACATAATTATAACACACTAAGCGTAAACTGTGGTGCATTGGGTATTCATTAAGCGTAGCAGTGATTGACAAGCAGTTTTCATTATGTAACAGCTAAGAAGGAAATATAGGAGTATTAGCAGTTACATGGCAACACTGTCTACAGGAGATACGAGGTGCTTTGGATGGAAAATTACTTTAGTTGTATAACTTTAACTAGGTATTAATTATTTTCTTACATCGATTAGAGGTAAGACCACACGTTAGTGCTAATCTTTTCTATACAGATCAGTAAGTATCCCGCCTTTTAGACGTTAAGTATACCCGGGGCCCTGTCTGTCTGCATGCAATAATCTCTAAAACTACTGAACCGATTTTCATATGGTTTTCTTCTTTAGCAAAACTTACTATAATGTTAAGTAGCTCGCAAATATGTATTAGTAAAAATTATTCAATGTCATGACGACCTCATTAGTCATATTATAAATTTCGGAATGTAAACTTGATATACAATATATAGTTATGTAAATAAGCAAAATGGATATTCATATTAGTGAATTTACATCAATAAGGTAATGAGTTACTTCCATGTAAGTCGTGTCATAATATATCTTATTACGCGATCAGGTAACATAACTGTTCACGTAATAATATTTATACCAAACTTTTATATTTATTATTATAAACAAGTTGGTACTGTTTTACATATTTTAGCAAACCCAAAATATGGTGATCATTAATGGTTTTGATTGAAATAGATCATTTTAAACGTGTTCCAAAATGTACCCATGATCGTCCGTAATTTTGAAACACATTTTAATAAAACATCAATTGAAATTTTGCGGAAAAATACTATTTTATACATACACTGTTATTGTAAAAATTGTTATCATACGAACGCAAAATATCTTTGAGCATCAATTAAGTTTATGTTTCAAAAAACAGTCGGAAGAATGATAATTAATTCCCAGTGCAAGTTAACGTTATGTTTTTTTTTCTTCTATCATCTCTGTTTCAGTTTATTTTTAGACCATTTTTCTCTCACGGAATCTTCTTCAGTTACGCAAACGATCCACATTTTGTTGATTTATATGCAGAGCACAGTTCTCTTTCAAACGTCGAACACTCAAAATCTGCGGTCGTTATGTAACCAGCCAGTGAGAAAGCGTGGCCAAGTTGTCAGTTTAACGGCTATCATAACCAGCATTGTTGATACGGAAATACGTGGTTAGTATATTTCGTTGCTGTTTGAATTTCGAACGATGTTCTGTCATAGTGCATGGCGTGAATAACAGAATACGATACGAGTAAATACGTGGAAATGTAACATGTTAATATTTCGTAACAATGGTGTTGCGATAGGAAGACGTCACTAGTTAATTCTTATAAATGCACTCCGCGATTCGCATCCTCATCGTAAATGCGACAATGTTGTCAAAATGACAAGACGAGTCACTTCCTTTGCGAGTATAATAAACTCCTACAATCCGTCGCTAATCCGTTAGTCAAGCGCAATAATTATTTTAATGTCTTTTTACTACAGAGGCATACTTAAATGTATACAATGTATGATATTGACCAGCTAAGTGTTCACTTGACACCATTTTTGAAAGAGATCCGTAAACAATAAGTTTTTGCATCTTTTCATTGAATCTCTTAACGGGCTAATGGATATTTATGAAAAACAGTTACACTACTTTTAAATCACCGATAATCTGTTGACCGTAAATAACATAAGACTTGTCATCGTAAACGTTAAGTATCGTACATTGTTCCAAAGTATGTGTCATACACAAATAACTGTTACTGCTACTGATATTATTTACGTATCGGTTATTAGAATCTTTGAATCACCCATTTCTAAACCAAAAAAAGAATTGCGATTCTTGTTCCAAGGTTGTGCAATTACATAAAAACTAAAAAAAATAATGCTCATTAAATTTTCTATTCCAAATTCAAAAAAAGAACACTAACTAAAATTAATGAATAACGTGCCAAAAACGAATTTTAAAATAATGGGTCTTATAAGCTCTTTAAACACACTGTTTTGACCCAAAAATGTTGTAAATGAAGTAAATTGGAGATGAAAGCATTGAACCATAGAGGTATAGAGGTCGCTGTGCCTACTTAGCGCGTTCCGTTGACTTTCGTTTTCACAAACATTCCACTTTGGGTTCAAGGCTGCCAGAACAACATGGATTCCATAGCTTTATATTTAGAACATTTGTCACTGTACTATACTATAATAAGAGTTTCTTAAAATAAGTAAACTAACGTAATAGAAGTGTGATAAGAATAGAATCTAACTTTGTTTTTTTTTAAATACCTGAAAGTTTCTAAAAGAAAAATAGGTAGTTAAGTATAGGTCTGATAACCACCGAAAAATGGGGACGGAAATTACAGAGTAGTGCCAATTCTTTGCCCAAACTAGTGGGTCAACACTCGGTCATTGTTTTCTATTGGTACCACAGACATTTGAACAATGCTAATTGTTTCGTCAAACTAGGCTAGCCCTTTGTCACAGTTTCGATTAGCACCTGATTTTTGACACGAATGTTTTAGCTCGTACCCATGAAAATATTAACATATCTTCGAACCGTCTGACTTGTAAGGAATAAATTCTGTTTGTATAATGAGGCCATATTAACTTAAATACTCTAATTATTGAATTTTTCCGTTAAGACATTTAACACCTGTTTAGCACTTCCAAAGCAACATGCTGTAAACTCAATTCAGTATATTTTAACGACGCAATCTACATTCCTCTCAAATTGTTTTTTTTTTTAATAAGTTGTGTAAAGTAGTTGTGTATTAATTATAAACATAGTAATTTCTGTAAATATTTAAATTCAAATCTAATCAATTAAAACAGTTTATTTGTGATTCACAGGTATGTAAGTAAAACATAGGTCTTACAAGTAAAAACAAGACCATGCTGTAATCAGCCATGGGCATACAAATTAATTTCACCAATTCTGAAGACTGTTATTAAAGTAATATAAATAAAAAAACTTCATAAGTAAGTTATATAAAGTAATTGCTATTCTTCGATGCCTTCCTATACAGCATACACACAGACCAGACAACAAAAAGTAAATACCGTCGGCATTTAAGACGTGTTTCCTGCCGGAGACGTGAAACAATTTTCGGACGTGAGAAGTTTTTGTACTTTATTGAAGAGGTTTTTATTTTATAATAAAAAGCTGTGCAGTTATATCGTTAAACAGTAGCCGGGTTACTTTATGATGGTAATAAAAACAGGTGGAAAGAAATAAATGAGGTATCTTGAAATAATGGTTCAGGAACCTTCCTGTAAAGTGAAAAACCTGCATCAGGAATTTGAGTGCATTTTTTTTTAGCTATTCAATATCTGTACCATAAAATATTAGAAGAACTCTAATGTACATTTTTTTTAATCTCTCCTTACTTCTACTATAAAATACTTTGGTGCTGATATTTTGAACGGCTGCATTAGATCACTTTGTCGATGACGACAGAGCTGTTTATGGCAAATTTACTCCATATCAACATTTGTTCTATAAATTGACTATGACATCAGCCATCTGCATGGGGGCGCCTACATAACACGACCCGCATCCCGCATTAATTAAAACTTTATTTGTTCCACCAAACATCTTGATATCGAAACTTTTTTGACATTGTTTGTGTAACATACTGTGAACGCAATTTTATTTAAACTAAATCGTGTTTTTACCGTCGAAACCACTTTTTTAACACGTAATAACTTAGAACTCATCCTGCTCAACTAACTACTTCATAACACCTTTGTTTTCTCCATAATAATAACCTTCAGAACACTTATAAAGTGATCATAGTTTTGCTATAGGCCATATACAAAAACAATTATTATTATGCCGAGATATCCCACTCTCATTCAATGATGCTTTGGTTACACTACGATCAGATGGTTCACAGAAACATGATTCATAATTATGTTATCTTTATGACATCCATGTTATTAAAAAGGTCTGGATGTTAACCTACTTACGATCAATCGTGAGATCGTTTAATCTTTATAGTTTTAATATTTAAGTGCAGCAATCGAGAGCTTTTACATTGAATGCAGTGTTACGACATCTGATTGCTTTCAGATTTATGATAAGTGACCTTGCAAGGTTAGCACTTATTTCCATTTTATTAAGTTATTTCTGAATAAAAACAGCAACTGACTGACAATTTTTGGCTTGAAAGTTATTAAAGTGGCAAACACAATATTTTTTTCTGTTCATAATCCTAATCTTTAAATTATGATTTCTCTTCTACATTGTGGATCAAGAAAAGCTAAAAACATTTACTGCTTAAAAGACATCTTGTAACTATAATAACTACATGAACAAAAAACGATTAGTCCCCATCAATCCAATACATCGATTAAATTTCACCAGTTAAGTAAATAAGTTTAACCAAACATAATAACCGAATAAAAACACGATTTATGAGTATGTTAACCTCAATACTCGAATAAAGCGTGGCTCTAGCGTGTTTGTCAAATCCGTCAATGCCAGAGACAATTTTCACTTTTTCTTTTTTTTTCTTTGCAAACAAAGCGAAATTTGTGTAGTTCGACATTTTCACAAGCATTGAAGGACACGCAATCTTGTCTATATTACATTTGACATTTCAATTATGTAATAAACAATGCACGAACTAATTATCTCCCAAGTTTTTGTTGTTTTAACACTGTTAAAGATTGTATCGTTGTTAATTTAAATAAAAAAGGTGTTATTGATTTTATCTTCCCGGGTAAGTTGTTTGTTATGTAGACTGGTAGGCAAGTAATAATTATATAACGTGTGTACATTATCTATTGCATATATGTACTTAAGGAGGCGAACACAGAAACTTTTCACAGGTAAATTTTCTGCTACTGCTGTCAGAAATCGCTGTGCCCAATCTTTTGTTTTGAACTTAAAGCTACGCTATAAACATATGACTTATGAGCTATCATATTTACTTGTGATGTCGTTACATTAAAATAATGCCCATTAACATTAATATTGCGTAGGGATTGGTTAAGTCATAACCTCGAGGCTAAGCAAACATAAACGACGCGGACCAAAATATTTCTAGCGGATTAACATACAAATGGCCGCATACCTATCACGGAACTGTCTTCGTTGTAAAACGTAAGGATTGCCAGCTAAATACCTCGCCTAGGCTGAACGACCAGCTCCTATGTGGACGAGATAAGGTTCAGAATCGAATGTTCCGGTTATTCGATTTCTAAGTGACTAGTATCGTGGATAAGGTCATACGACACATGTGTATGTCGAATTATACTTACTTGTAGTCTTGTAATGTAACGTTGGATATTAAAATTCTGAAAATATGAGACGGGCTGAGTAGTGTGTAATTTTTTCGTCGATAGATACCCATCTATACGACACAGTATAGTTTTACATATTCATTATAAAAAAACCAAATTATTAGATTAAAATGGTATTTGTTTAAGAGCTTTATTTAAATACACAGCCAGGCCAGGACAAAATCTAAGATGTTTGTATACAATAACTCATTTTTAATTAAACGATTCTTTGATTGACTACTGTTAATTGCTTATTACAACTATAAATACGTGTTTAATACAACCGGAAGTAACATGTTAGCTGATCAACTTCGCTCGTTGCAATTAGACCTTATTTGTCATACATATGTTTAGTAATAAACAAGTATCATAGGATCGACCGCGGAAACCGCGACTACACGTGATCGGAAGAAACTGCTCCAGTCATTAACACCACCATCGATTTAGTTACCTTACAAAATTCGCGATTTTAAATCAAAACATATATAATAATAATAATATTCCGGGACATCTCACACACGGTTGTCTGATCCCAAGCTAAGCAGAGCTTGTGTTATGGTAACCAGACAACTGATAAACATACTTATATATTTCTAAATACATACATATTATATACATAAATGAATAGAGAAGATATGATAAATTACACCCAGACACCGAACAAATGATCGTGCTCATCACACAAACATTTGCGCCGGGTGGGAATCGAACCCACGACCTCCGGTATAGCAGTCAGGGTCACTAACCACTAGACCAACAGGCCCGTCATATGTTCCTCTTTTTTTTTCATTCGCTAAAGTAATATTATTTTCTCCATTTTAGATAGGGAAACCTAGAACTTACTTTGAGGACTACCCTAAATCAGCTCTAAGGGAAAAGGAGGCCGACTATTTCTTAGGGAGTATACCACCTACTTTTATCTTTTCATAAAACAGGGGTGAAAATATATGGAATTTGACTAAGTATACAAATCATTGTGATAAATTGAGTTGAAGATTATTTAATTTAATGTCTCCTGCAAAAGTAAGGAGTTGTGGAAATATAACATTAGCCTAAGTTTTATTCCCCTCAAGCCAGTGCTATCCTTTTTATAATTTTATAATGAACTATCACCTTATTACATGCCATTACTGCAAACTCTATCCACTTTCATCAAATTGTACAATTTATTTATCTCCTGTCGTATCAATACATCGTAGTTTATTACAGTAATCCCATAATTAATGATAACGGTTTAAAACAACTACAGTGAATCACTAACAAAAGCAACGCAATAAATAATATAGCGCCATTCAACATTGTAAATATTATCGTAATATTTCAAAACAACAATTGATAAGTTTTAAAATAAGACGTAGAAGCAGAAATACAATTTAAATTATACATTTCCTTGATATTTGTAACATTTGACAAAAAAGTTATCATAGAACATAATTAATTTAGTAAACAAAAAAATATGTATTTACTAAATTATTTAATTGGTCGATAAAAGACAAATAACAAGCAAGTGACTTATTTCACGTAACCAGCAAAAAAGATTTGGTTTTGTTAAATTAAAATACTTAAGTTTTGCCAATGCCTCTTGCTATCATTTTAATCCAAGGCATCATCACGATTTTCTATCTAGTTTTTATTATTGATAATAAGGAAAAACTTGTACTGGAAATTAGTCATGTACACAACAAAATCACAATAAGTATTTTAAAAGATTATGCAGTTTCAAAACATTCAGGACGTAACAAAATTTTGTTAAAGTTTCGTTATACCATTGAAATATAACAAGAAGTTTATTGTAAAAATACCGAGAAAATATTACAATATCGATTTAATTATTTGCCAATTAATTGAATGTAATACTGAGTGATTTGTGTAAAGATATGAAGTAGTATAAACGAACTGATCGCTACAAGGTAAGGCACGAATTCTTGTCTAAAGTATGTGTATACCAGCCTTATTAGGTGCAGGCGACTAACGCAATCAGATCGAACCAAAAAGGTTTGTCTCATGCGAACGGCACCTAATTTAACTATCTGCTAACTTAACATTATGGGCTACGACTAGGCGGAGTTATAATTACAGAATTTTCGCGAAATAATTAAAAACTAATACTCTAATCAAAGTTTGATTTAAAAAGGAATAATAATAAATACGGTATTTAATACTCCAAAAGCAATTATCATAATCCAATACAATAAGTAAAAAAGTTAATGAATAATATGTCAGCTGACATTGGTAATGTTACAAAAAAAAGTGAAAGCAGGAATCATAAATCACCATTTACATAAAACTGAAGACTCATAGCTGTTCTTAATTCAATATTTGATGAGTGACATAATATGGATAAATAATATTTTTTGCTTAAAGACCGGAAACGGTCACACCCAACGAGGTTGGATTGACTAGAGCCAGTCTAACGTTCTTTGATCCGAGAGCACGTCTGTGATCACCCGCCAATTTCAATGTCACGTCCAATTAGTGTCAAAACTGAGCGCGCCGCGTTTGAACCTCCCGGTATAAGTGACAAACATTTAAATCAAAAATGGTGAATTGCGTGGTGCTCAGTTGTAATAAACGATTAAAGAAGAAACAATAAACAAAACAGTGACATTTCTATTCCTCGGTTAGTAGTATGTTTATAGAAATTAACCTTTTTTTGTAATTATTTAGTAGGGCGAACCAGGGGGTGCGGGGGTTCGCGAGGGGGGGAGTCCGCTTCGGTCCCCCCCCTCAAAAATTCTCCGCGACCGGCTAGTGCGAGGCAGTTCCGTTAGATTTTTCGATAGTTACTTTTTGTCTCAAGTATTTTGATTAAAATTAAGTTTGTGTTCCTTGAATTGATTTATTTATTTAATAAAAAATTGTTTACCAACAGATTCTATATATTCATGACATCATAAGTAAGATAAATAAATAAGATATACTTTTGCGAATTACGAGTAGCATTAACAAAAAATGTGATAACAGGATAATTTAAATATGAGTAAAATTAGAATAATAAGAACAAAATCTGATTGACAAACAATATTGTTCAAAAGTTTTTAGAATTCTACAAAGATCTTTTGGAATTAATAAGTTTTATGTTTCTGATTGGTAAGTATGCTTGAATGGACTTTTTAGGTAACTTATAATTAATTAATTTGATGCTGGTAACTAAAAATTAAACTTTATGAATTAATGTAGCCTACACTAATTCATAAAGTTGAATTTTTAGTTAATTTGTTTTTTTTTTAATTATCTCAGATCCTTTAAATGACTTTGTTAATATTCACACCTATCGATAATTTACTATGAACGTCTGTTGTCGCACGGACATCCCTAAGCGAGCGGGAACGCACAGATTAAAAAGTGCTTTCGTTTGTACCAATAGAAAAGTAGCGATAGTAGCAGTCTATCTGAATCCTACGTCGATGGTCACACCCAAACCACAACTTAAAAAACTTTTTAACAAAAAATTAAACCGCCGAAAACACTGAAAAGCAAAAAATAAGAAACCTTTTTTTATTTAATCTTAATAACTAAGTTCTTAAACGAATGTGAGTATACCTAAGTAATTTCGAGTCGGCGCCAAACAGGCAAATTAATTAATTACGATATATAGGTACTTAATTTTTTTAGAAATTTTAATGTTTATTAAATCGCTGGAGATTTCATTGCATTGTTAAGTTGATTCAAACTCAAACTCAAAACTTTTATTTGCTTTCCACAATGAAATTAGTAGGTGGTAAGTAAAGAACATAATTATAGTATATAGCGTTTTTGATTTGGTTGTTTCTTTATTTTTAAGGTAATTTTCTGATCTTTGTTAATTGCTAGTTTGGCGCCGCCTCAAAATTATTTAGGTATACTCACATTCGTTTAAGAACTTAGTTATTAAGATTAAATAAAAAAAGGTTTCTTATTTTTTGCTTTTCAGTGTTTTCGGCGGTTTAATTTTTTGTTAAAAAGTTTTTATTTTTTATTTTTTTGTGGCTATTATATACTAATTGCTACATGCTGAATTATTTATTATTTTTAAAATAGCTAACTACCTTATTTTAGTATTCAAATCTGTGAGTGAACAATAAATCACCCCTATTTTCCCAACCTTAGAGTAAAATTATATGGGACCAGCTTCAAGGTATAACCCCCTATCTAATAAAAAAAGATTTATCAAAATCGGACTGTTCTGTAATAAGTTACGCGTGGTCATATCTTAAAATCAGTTAGTGAACAATCAATATATCCCTGTTTTTCTACCCTTAGGATTGGAATATTTTTTTCAAATTTATATGGGACCAACTTCTAGGTATAGCCTACTCAATAAAAAAAGAATTATCAAAATAGAACTACTCTGTAAAAAGTTACGCGTGGTAAAACATTACGATCAGTGCGTGAACAATCAATTAACCCCCGTTTTTCCACCCTTAGGGTGGGAATTCTTTTTCCAAATTTATATGGGACCAACTTTGGAGTATACCCTTTCCAGTAAAAAAAGAATGACCAAAATCGGACTACTCAGTAAAAAGATATGCGTGATCATACATAAAAAAAAAAAAAAAAATATACGCGTCGAATTGAGAACCTCCTCTGTTTTCGTCGGTTAAAAAAGAACTTGTTAGGCACCTGAGGTTATTGGCTTGTCATCACTTTTTAAATTATAATGAGTGTTATCGAATAAAAACCTTTTTACAGCTTATCTGGCGGTTATAAAATCACTTGCTTAGCTAGTTTTTGTACATTAGCAATTGAAATAAACAGTTAGATTAAGCTGATGTAAGGTATTAGTCGGCGTAACAATCGCAGTCATGAAAAAACTGCTTACGCATATTGAAAACGCATTTATTGAAATGCCAATTGTATCTAGCAATGATTTATTCCGTCAACATAAGTGACAGGATATTATACATTATTGCTACACCAGACAAATGCTTTAGCGCTATTTTATATCCTTTTTCCTGTCCATTAAAGCTCATGTTCTTGATTTAAAATGAAGTTCTTTCAAAGGAAATATATCGCAATTTACACGCCGTTGCTAACCTAAAACGGTAAATGCTATTGATATATACATATGAAGAAATAACCATATGTATCTATAGCCCATGTGATACTTATACCAGTGTATGTGCAGACCTTGGGATGTACAATAACCAATGAGTCAGAACGACGGAGTATCAAACCAATGACTTCACTGTACGCTGCACTCACTACAAAGTTCCATTGCGAAGTTCCATTAGTCTGAATATCACAATACCATTGCAAAAAACTCTAAACAAATTGTTTATGATGCCTGGCCTGAATGACTTATTTCAGAATTGCCAAAATTTAAAAATGGAATGTTACGTTGATTGATACTGAACACGACATCAATAGATAAGAATTAAGATGTTCTTTTTTTTAAAATTACTAACGTAATATTTTGAAGGTAATAGGTATTAATTATATTTTGTGAATACGATTCAGCGCGACACATCTGCTTTCGAAGATAATTAAATTACCACAGCTGCAATTGCAAGCCAAGTAAGTAAATATTAAATATCATCTTGACCAACTTTGTGAAGAACTCATTGTTTGCTAGATATTTAAGTCATAATATGTACAAAATGTGCATTCTTGTCTATAAATAACACTGGGTTAGTCTACTTTCTTTATAATCTAATACAATCGTTATATTTTTTCAAATATTATTTATATAATAGTCTTTATATTCCAATATATTGAATTTCGTACATAATACACATTTTTTAGTTTCGAAAAATAAGTAATTTTTATAACATATTTTTTACTACAAATTGCATTAACAGATTACTGTGGACAGAAGAAACATTTAGTATGTATGTAGCTATGTGTAACCGTAACAATGCAACTAATGAGAAATGAAATCGTTGCACATCCAATTAGAAAATTCACCGTCTATTCTTTGGAGAAATATTTTCAATTTTTTAGCGTAACCTTGACAGTTACAAACTAAGTTTCTTGGCATTCAAAAATAGTTAAGGCTTAAACAATAAAACACATGAAGGAGATTTTGCAAATCTTTTGTATTCATGTCACAAACTCTAATAAATAAAATAAAGTACCCCCTCATATAATAATATTTATATAGGTACGTAAAGTAAATTAAAAATCTTGTGAGGAAAAACATTACTAAGTATTCATCAATTTATTAGTGAAATAAAACTTCAGTCAGCTGCAAACTATGAATAAATGATTAATATAAAGCAGAACAATTAGGTCAAATAATTTTTCACTCATAATTCATTGAGTTTCCAATTTCCGCAATACTATACGCGACCGCTACTAATCTTATAAAACATTTTTACAAAGAAAATATAACAAAGCGTGGTGCATAAAAAAGTTTTAATACTCACAAAATAAAAAAAATAAAATTCCTTTTTTGTGTTTGAAAAATGTCACGATTGGTCACTGCACAGATAATGCACAATTAAAAACTTTTTCTCAACTTTCAAATTGGCGCAGTTTTTGAACAAAGAATAGTGTTCGATGCGCAACGCACGCTACGGCTGCGCGCTCTCGACCGACTGCCGCGGCTCGCGCTCGGGAGCGGGAGAATGTGTGGCGCAACGCAATACAGCGATTGTAGCCGCTGGCTGCTGACTTGTGCGTTCTTACTTATTGCTACTGAAAGCAAACATGTGGTAAAATATCCAACAATAGGAGAAAACCCCATTAATTACGAACCTATACTAATCAGAAAGGATCATTTATGAAGCTTTTGAGTGAAGACATTTTCAGTAATGAAGACTACAATAGTCCAAAAATAGAAATTGCCAATAAATGTGTCTTTTTAACAAGATTAAGCGAATATTTCAAAGCAAGCTAAAATCGTTAGCAGAAAGCGGCTGCATTGCACGCGTTTGGCACGCATATTAACTCCAAGCGTTATTCTGCTCACAAACTCCATGCGAAAACTACAGCGAAATGGGTTTTTTAGCTTCTCGTACCATTTCTTTTATGGTAGTGAAGTAGTACCTACTTATGAATACGCTTAGCTCTGGTAATAAAAAGCATTTCGCACAAAAGTGTTGAACAATGCATATAAGCAATACACACACTCCATATAAACTGTTGAGTTGGAAATGAAGTTTCAAATAAGTCATATCATATTTGATTTTGGCCCGATCTTCTGAGGCTTGACCACTCATGGTACTTGTTCCCGAAGGAATAATTAGAGAAAACACATTGGTAGACAAATAACGTAGATATGGAAATTATCACATTTATTTACCCCGTTTAAACATCACATAAAATATTGTATTTATTTAATGAAATGTGTAAACATTTGCAGAATATGACCGTAGTGCTGTACACACTTCCGCGGCATATCACGAATCGAATAGTGTCGTAAACTCGTATTGCGTTTATCACGA
Organism: Autographa gamma; assembly: GCA_905146925.1. Taxonomy (NCBI): domain Eukaryota; kingdom Metazoa; phylum Arthropoda; class Insecta; order Lepidoptera; family Noctuidae; genus Autographa; species Autographa gamma. The sequence continues at coordinate 9,547,272 of LR989866.1, read as the reverse complement.
CAAAGCACACCCTTCATACAGCCAGCTACACAATAATCATTGTGCGCACTATTGATCGGTTTCCCGATGCAAAAAATAGTTCTATGTAACAACAGTGTTTCTGTACACGGCTCAAATGGCATGCGTCGAAAAGTGTGCACTACGCAAAATATTAATAAAAGAATAAGAACAAAGTTTCGACGGTTTTTTTTTTGTCGAGAACTGCCGCAGTTAGCCTCGTGGAGGCTTTTACTGCTTTACCGGACTAAGTTGGCGAGACATTACTAATCCTCCTCCAGCCTCCTCCAGTCAAAAGTTTGGACGGGCATAAAGAGAATTTCAAGTGAAAATTTGTGACACCTTTCCGGGAATGGGGCCCGATTCTGTCTAACAATGCCTTAAAGACACATGTGACACACAAAGATCTTACCCCTTTTACGTGACTGAATCCTTTCTTCTTAAGCTTATATCATTTCAGACTGAAATACCTGACCTGAATAACATTACCTGATGTAAAGTTTCAAACTTTCCGAGAATGCAATCCCGCCCGTTTTGTGTAGATTTAAAGGACAGGTTTCAACAATATGAACAAGGAAGTGGAAAAAAATGGGCTAAACACTGACAATCAATTACTGGCCAAATTAATGACATTGAGTAATCGTTGCAGGGGAGCCAGCTAACTGGCTAAAGTGTACCAAAGGTCTAAGGTTGACGGACCCGGATGCTGGAGCGTGGCCCACTGTGAGAACTACACTGTATTTACATTGGTCGAAACTACATCTATTAATCTGAACCAATGTATTGCGAAATTCGTAGATATCTTATCATTCGTCGATCAAAAATACCTTAAAAGCCAATAAACGTTCGAAACCAAGCATAATCATTTAGAACAAAACCTTAGCCGTAAGTAATTTTGGACAAGTACTTATAGAAGAATTTGGGGGAGCAGGGGGACAGTACAGACTAAAAGCAATACCGTAATTTAAGAATAATTATAAATCAGACACACTAATCAATATACAGCAATTAACACATTTTCAGAAGGCCTTTGCCAAAAATATCTTCAGAATTTAAAGAAGACCAAATGTTACATAAAGAAATACACACAGGAAAGTTCACCAAATACCTACATGGTAATTCAAACCCGATGGAAGCATTAACACGTACTCGTTTTACAAAAACATCTAATCTTCAGAACAGTACACATGGCTTACGTAACTTTCTAACGCCACTTTCTCAGGCAATGTCAATACAATAATGTCGCGACTCATCGGAGAGTGGTCGAGAGAAATGGTCTGATTATACGTCGCATCTCGTTAATATGACAGTCATTTTCCGATTGAATTAACCTCAAAATGTATGCGTGTGTTTGTGCATGCTTTTCATTAAGCTATAAATAGTAATTCGTTTTATTGAGACATTAATATTGATGATTTTGTTCGTTGGCATCGTGGCAGACTGTGAAGAAGGTGGAGAGAACAACTAAATCCCTAAGAATTTACCCATCCTAGAACATGCTTGAAATAAAGAGAGATCCCACTTACCAAGGCTACCAAAAGGGTTGCCTTATCTTAGCGCGGGATAGAAGTGTATGAAAAAGAAAGATAGGGGCCTTAGAAATTAGGTGTGATCTTCGGATCGAAGTGAATGACGGACTGGACCGTGAACTAAGAAGTAACCAAACCTTGACCCATTTGGAGTTTCATTTCAACTGAAAGATCCACCTAACGATCCCATACCCATTAATTTTATTTGACAAATGAGGGTTATTACGTCGTGACATGTTTCATAAGTAGGTCATAGTCACACAATCTGCCAGACAACAAACACTGGCTGATTGATGGAGGTCAGTGCCTGTAGGCTCTATATTTTGATACTATGATAAGCGAACAATCGCATGGCGTTCCATATTTAAATTATAATACGTTCGATAATATACAGATGGTACTGAAAAGAATAAACGCTATATTGGATTTTTTATAGACTAAATTAGCAGCTTCAAAAATTCAGCTCAGTTTGCTCACTTGAGTACTATTAACAAAAGTCAGAGGTAGCTACATACTATTTGTGACAATAGTTTATTACGACGTTTTTCTTTATCTATAGAACAACGTAAACAGTGTTATCTAAAGTAAGTTATGAGTTGTACACTTCCCAGCATGCAGGATGTTTGTTTACCCGCATAACTTGTAAATAGTAACGGCAACCGCATCGTACAGATTAATGTGTTAACAACGACATCTATTGAGTGACGTATTAAATACACATTGTAAAGCATGTACTACAAATAAACCTTGAGATGTGCGTTGAACATAAAAAAAACGTAATCCTTCAAGGAAATGCGAGCAATTTAAACGCATGTCCAATTGGTTACACAAAGAAATTAACGTAATCTATACATAGATAACAAATGATACTAATCTGTAATACTAATATACTTTCGGACTTGAGTAAGGTTTTTGTTTAATAAGGAATATAGGTCTTTAGCAATCAACTACAACACTAACCCATGTATTGCCTAAAATGAAGATGAATAACTCAAATAAACAAGTAGCTAAACAATACTAACCATGTAGTTTCTCTGTATAAATGCACTTTCATCAATTAAACATTCAACGTTGCTGCAAACTGCGGGTTAACAAATTAATTTAACTTATCTGATTTGCAAATAGACTGTGGGTGTGTTTATTTCTTCGCGCCAAAACGAACGTCCGCCATTACACTCGCACGCAAAAAAAAACATAGGCAAAGGAACTAATTCATTCCGCCAATCAGGTTTTTTAAAGAAGCAATTGAATTTAATTTGTTTTATTGTTCTGTCAAAGTGCATTTAATTTCAAGATTAAAGCAAAAAATGCATGCAATAGGAAGGCTTGTATTGTTAGCCAGCGAAAGCGGTTACATCATTAAACATTTGAAGCGGGGCAACACTAATTACTGCAATTCATTAACAACATTTTACTCGTACGCTTATATTAATAAAGGCTCGTGTTACGTGACGTGCGAATATTTTTTCTTATAATTCAAGTTAAATATTGTAATTAAGATGGTGGATAGCGCTTAGATTACCTATTCTTATTTAACATCGTATTTAAAAAGACATTTCAAGAAATCTAGCATTTCTTGAAATGTCTTGGCTAGTTTTTATGTGAAGTTTTAGTTTTATTAGATATCTTATATACTCTCGAAAGGTATTGAAATAGTAAACAAGACCAGATTGTCACGCACCACCGCCATACGACAGGTCTCTTTGATGCTCCATTGCACATGATTAAGTATTTCACTGACAGACAAGTTAATTAAATCCTGTTTGTAGATGTAATTTATTTCAATCTATCGAAAATAATTGTTATTTAATGATGAATTGTTACTTAGAAACACGCCAAAATTCGTCTGAAAATCAGAGACCAGACTGTTTAGACCAGATTCAGTGAAGTTTTGAGTATTCCTGGTTCTTAACCAAGTAATTACATCAGTCCTAATTATAAAAACAGAGACCAATCCAATCTGCTCATATTGCTCTTTTTCATAATTCTATAAATCACATCATATGCCACTATAAAGAAACCATTTAAAGTAACGTTCCTCAGAAAGACATATTCATATAAACTCCAATTAACTGTCGTCAACGGGAATATTAAACTGACCTCAGAGTAATTAGCAATCACATGACGATCCCGTTACCTCAGGACACATCACGAGGTTTCATTGAAGCAATAGGTCATCAATCTGGTGGACGAGTTACTGATGATAAGGTTACTATGTCGAAGATCTCCAATAATACTTTATATGTTAGGAAATTAGAAATAATAAGATACGTTACTCGTGCGTGCGATCTCAGACCTTCTAATAATTATTGTATACTGTATCCGCAGAAAGCAAGCGTGGTGATCAATGCTCGTGCCTTCTCTATATGGGAAGAGGCCTATGCCCAGCAGTGGGCTGCTGTATTATTATTATTGCATCGTTATGTGTTTTCTATTAACTTATTATTGTCCTACTGCTGTCTGCGGGACTAAGGCTTCTCTCATATAGAGAAGGGTCGAGCTTATATCACATCACTAGTACAGATTGGCTCTTTCAGATTCCATTTTGAATACTAAATTTACACGGTCAATGAACCGCTTGGTCACCGTGAAATTTTGATGAATATAACTCTGATGTAATCATATTTAAAATTCGTCAAAATTTCGTTAAACAGCGATATATCATCATTATATTAATATAATAACATAATCCTTGTGCTAAAGTTATGTAACGAATAAAACAAAGCTCGCGTGTTATGCAATTTGCTTTCGTTACAGTTTCCTGTATTCCGTCGGATAGAGACAACAGATGAGAGTATTGTTTCAGATTGTTCTGAACTGGAATCCGATTGTTTGTTGAATAACATAGACCATGTACCTACGACTAACTTAAGGTTTTATAATGTTGGCTTGAATGTCAGTAAACCATCTAGGTGACGAGCTATCAACGCTGCCATTCCATATTTTTAAAATGTGTTATAGCTATATATATAGTTTATTATATAACATTTATTTATTATTCCGTTTTCTATGTAATAATACTGATTTTTTTCAAGCAATGGCTTACAGTGTCGATTAACTAAAGGAAAAAGACAGAGACACATGGGTTACCAATCTTTTCTTCAAGGGAATAATGACAATTCGATTACGCACCACTTACCAGAAATATATGGTATGAACCTTTGTCTCAGCGACAAAGTAAGGTGTCTACATACGAACAGTTTTGCTTAAACCGCACATTATCATTACAGCAACCACGTATTATAACAATATTGAAATGCCACCCGCATAGATGTCCCGGTGTAAATTACCATACAATTGTTTGCGTCCCAAACAATCTATATAAATATACAATAGGCACTCATGCATGTAAGCATATAGGATATACGATAAGAGCCATCCAGGTTCAATGGAACCTATAAAGGAGACGGGGATTTCTGGGCCAAATTGTAATAAGTTAAGACATGGCTGAAAAAAAAGGTTATATTTTTCTATTTCAAAGTATGAAAAATCAACTCAATTTACAATCTGGAAAATGAAATATCCAATAATTAAGTTTGGGTTACGAAGTAAATAGTCTAAGTAAATACTCTGTTGATGATGACATTAAAATGTCATCATCAACAGCGTTCATACTATTTACGAAAATGCTTTCACTAGATGATACAATTAATTAAAATAATTAAATCCATTAGAATTAGAGTATTAAGAGATTAAGTTTTACATAATCAAGATAAATCGATCCACATTGACTAATCGATTATTGTATTCTTTAATCTGTGCTAACTCTGACTGGACATGCATGACATTGACATCGATCGACATTTGACACTAAACGAGTGTCGAATTATCTACCTTAGAGTATATATTATACAAGAAACTAAAGAGTGAGCCTATCTGGGTATGAATCGTAAGCACTAGTATGAACTAGTTTTGTCGTGATTTTTTTATAAAGATGGAACGCGCCGTTTTAATAAATCTATCTAAAACACAATATTATCCTAACAATGTCAAAACCATGGATATTTTCGTATATACGTCGGTCGTAGGGAAGCAATATTAAAATATTATTATAACTGCATCGTAGGCAAACGGACTGTGGGCTGCTGCGCCCATGTGATGTCAATAATATGGTACCTTAGTTAGGCTAGGTACCTAGATAACATAGTACCACCTGCACAATTCTTAGATGACGTTCTTGTAATAATAGAAGATGAATAAAAATACTAATAAAATTCGATTTTCATTTTTGTACATCATCTCCTTCCCACTCTACAGAAATATTAAAAATCCTGTCTAAATTATAAAAAAAAAAAACAAAATCATCATAAACCTTGAATGCTAAGCGGACTAAACAAACCATGATAAATTCACTCTTCAGTTATATATACTCTAAGGCAGTTAAGTATAGTTTTTTACTTAAACTTAATCTCTTTTATCTCAGCTCTCAGATTGCCAAAATCTGCCATATTTTCAGTGATTGTTTGTTAATATAGTAGCTATTAATTCATACCAATTTCATCTTTTTACATTCTGGCCCAAAATTGTATGAAAGCGTATCTGTCTCCTTTTACTTGAGAATACTAGATACTTCAGAAACTTTTCCCGTTTTTTCAGCAATATTTGTCTGACAAAAATGATTGCTGTTTTTCTAAAACAACTGTGTCATCGCAATAACTACGACCAATGTGTAGATATTTAATTATGATTATACATAGTGTGATTTTCTTAGCCCTGGATTTAATTTAAATAATAGTGTAGCTTAGCCAGCTAAGGATGAATTCCATCTTATAACAATGAGACAATTTAAAAAGCTACCGTCGCTGTCGCGTCTCGTAAATGTCAACACGTTACAATTCAAATAACTTTTTTTGTGTTCTGTGCGCGGCACAGGATGTCACTGACTGCCCTCGCGCACATACGGCCTTATCTTTGCATATTACATACCAACAACTAACATTTTGAAACCAACCTTATTTCTTAACCATAAAATGCATTTTCATATAGTCATGATCATAGTTTTAAATTAAGGCATATCTATATAATTTGTCGGGATGTTGTGAACACACTGCTGCTTAGAAATAACTTCATTATAAAATTCATGATTCAATTTGTTTTCATACTTTAAATCATGGCTGTCTAGCGGTCTGAGTAGATCAAAGTTACGATATTTAAGGTTCCCTACTTCTAGAGGCCAACGAGTAACTCATGGTCTTAGTAGAAAATAACTTGCTGTGAAGTTTTCTTTGGCTTGTTGTTAGTGGTAAATACTGGTCAAAAGACAATCTGGTTTAGGAGAACTCAAAACAACTGCCATATGTCCTATATCTTATTGACTAGAAAAGCTAAAAAAGAAGATGATAGAGACCATAGGACCAAAAATGTAGGATTTTTTATGTGTTTTGCATTTCATGCCTCTAAACGTTAAGAGTGGTGGTACATCGTAGCATTCTTGTAAGTGATGACGTTTATGTAAGAACAATTTTTACGACTTTGGGCCATAATATCCTGACTAATCGCTTTTTAATGTCCAAACGACGCGATCGATCTAATTAGGAAAACAATTACTCAGCATGCATATATATCTACGAGTACGTAGCTATATAGATAATAATAGATATGTATGTATAGTGCTAACCTACTACCCTATACAATATACTGGTATATTAAATCAGAAGTCATCCCGTTAGTCAATTTTTTTTTGTACATTCAAATGAGGAATGCACTAGCACCTGTGATACAATTAAGTTTTTCATCAGTAAGCTGCAAAAGTCACAATTTTTTTATGTAAGAAGTAGTCTCTATCCTGCAAGATAAACTTATTATTATTATTATTATTATTTGTAACAAGACAAGGGCAGGTGGACACATGCTACCCAGTGTAACTTTCACTGTCCAAAACTTTATGGCCTTTAAAACATGTTCCACCTAAACTGGTTTAGTAAATACTTGAATAGCTGATTTATTGTAAATTGTTTCTTAGAAAGTTTTACACATAAGAGCCCTGTAATAAATTCAAGTTTGTGCGTATTATTTCACGCAATGGAGAAAATAAATCTGAAAAAGTTGTCTCGTTCGAGAAAATTCGAATAAAAACATGTAAAATGTATGACAAAGCGTAAGATAAGCTATATAAATGTCAAATGTTTGTGCGGAAGCGTGCACAACATAATAAAATAACATTCTGTAGCTGTGCCACAATGGCGGCAGTTCCAATTACTGGATGCATGCCTGACTGCGCCTGCGCGGCGTAGGGCTGTCTCGCAGTGCGATACTCACAGGAAACCATAATAAAATGTACGAATTAATGAGTGGATCTTATGTTAGCCCATAAACAAGGTCAATAGTTGCTTCTGATCGAACACCCACAAGAATGGAAAGTTTTTGCAGTAAACAGTAGATGGTAACATGTAAATTGGTATATTTTCCATCAAAACCTAATTAATTCCTCTTATAACCGAATATACAACTACAAGAAATATAACAAAAAAAAACTTCTACTAATTTTGAAGTCAATGGCGAAAGAAATATCGAATTATGGAAAATAAATAAATACATTTGTAATCAAAGGCACCCTTTCTATGTTCATTTCCATTATTTATAGATACGTTAAACGCAGCATCAACTTGTATGATCAGATCAGAGGCAATTCCAGTTAGACGCAAAATGTATAGAGTAGTAGCGTAGGGCCTCAGCACAGCCCTGACAGGTGGTAACATGCAGATGCCCACAAAACCAGTTACATCACAGATTTTGTCGAAAATCGCGAGAGCATACGAGAGATCAAGTTCCAAGCCCATTTGATTCCACCAAATATTATGACAAATACTTAGAACTGACGAGGATGCTATAAGGTTCCACCACTAATTAAGAAAAATACTTATAACTGGAAAGAATTGCTTTGAAATAAGTAACATTTTCTAAAAGTTCTATCTAAACAAGCACAACACCTACCTTCTTTATATGAAGCGAGTCCGTAGTATGTCTCGTTAAAATAATATTTACACTGCAAATATTAGAAATTAAATATCTTTAACGACTGAAATGGTACCAATTACACATTAATTACACACAATTATTGCAATGACTAATATGTCAAATACACGAAGCATCACTTGGCTACTTTCAGATCACACTACTGTGTCTAGTGGCTTTCACACATCACCGTGATCATGAATTTACATCAATCAGAGATATCTATCTCAAGATTAAGATGACAATCTTATCTCAATTTATGTTTTTCATGATAAAGGAAGATGCGTTCATCTCTATAGCTTAGTACAGTATAATGTTTATGTACAGAAGATATTATACCTCATAATTTACATTTTAGAACCCATTTCTCTTATTAGGATGTGTTGATTTTGACCTCCCGTTAAAACTCTTTTTGTTTGATCAGTTAATTGTAGTTTCGCAGTTCTATTCCACAGTCCCAATTTACTTGGTAATATTTGGTGTCATGCTCTGCCGCGGAGCCACCATCTCAGAAACCGATCAATTATATCCTAAAATGATGTACGTAAAACGTTCACAATGTACGTAAATCGTTGTCGCTGTACGTGCATTAGGTAATGAGAAAATAAACATTGAAAGTGGCTCCGCGGGAGAGCATACTCCCTCGCGGAGCCACCACAGAAAATGTGCTCAGGAAAGATAAACGCTAGTGTTTTTTGATGAAAACTGTTGTACGAATAGTGTTTACTGCGTACGTGTTGAAAAATATCGGTATTAGACAGTGGTTTTATTTATTTTACATTTTTAAAAGTTTCATAGAAAGCGCCTGGTTATTTTGAGTCAGCAAAATGTTGTTCTGTAGCATTTGTCATTAGGCGCTCAACTATAAGAGGCCTTACGCACTAGCGATTAACCGCGGGGGCGGCTAACGGCGCGGTAAAGCTAGCCGCATTTCCAGTTTAATATGCAACCGATTGTGATTGTACGCACTTAACCGCCATTAATAATTTCAACCGCGGCGGTTGAAATTCAATTCGTTGGCCTAGTGGTGCTATCGCGACTGCTACGCTGGAGGTCGTCGGATCGCACAGGGGTTTCTTAAAACCCTGTATGTCAGTCAGTCAGTGCAAAAAAATACGACTTTTTGACCTTCATATCTTAAGAAACCTAGCGGTAGCGAAAACAACGAAAGAAAAATAAAAAGAGGTACTAGAAACACGCAACGAATTTGGCCAGTTCGCAAGTTGTGTTCAAGAAATTCCAAATAGCTTCTCGTTGTTGAATATTTTTGTGTCGAAGTTCATGGCTGACTAATAAATCGTAACGTAAAAACGTACAAACTAATCGGCAGCTCGCCGCGAAATGAACCGCCAGGTGCGTATAAACAAAATGGCGGCAAGCGGCGATGCGAGCCGCGTCCATTCAACCACCGCGGTTGAAATTTTGTGGCGGTTAGGCGGACCCGCGGTTAACCGCTAGTGCGTAAGGCCTCTTATAGTTGAGCGCCTAATGACAAATGCTACAGAACAACATTTTGCTGACTCAAAATAACCAGGCGCTTTCTATGAAACTTTTAAAAATGTAAAATAAATAAAACCACTGTCTAATGCCGATATTTTTCAACACGTACGCAGTAAACACTATTCGTACAACAGTTTTCATCAAAAAACACTAGCGTTTATCTTTCCTGAGCACATTTTCTGTGGTGGCTCCGCGAGGGAGTATGCTCTCCCGCGGAGCCACTTTCAATGTCTATTTTCTCATTACCTAATGCACGTACAGCGACAACGATTTACGTACATTGTGTACGTTTTACGTACATCATTTTAGGATATAATTGATCAGTTTCTGAGATGGTGGCTCCGCGGCAGAGCATGACACAATATTTGCCTTATTTATTTCCATCAGTTGCGATATGAAAAACAATTGAAAAGTGTGCAAATCAAAGTACATTGCCTGGAGTCGACCTTGGACGGACCTTCTGTACATGGAAGCACGGGTCGCTGAGCCGACAAGCCGACAGACATGCGAGGCTTACACCTACTTACACGCCATCATTTGCAAAAAAATAATCAAAACACATTTGATGCGCTGTCATATGGCATGGCGTGTTCTGCTGGTAATTTCTTCTCACAATGAAGATATGAACACAAAATAAATAGATGCAATTACCAAAAAAAATGCAAAGAAAATCTGAATCATCATTAGGATCAATCTGGGGGATAGGATCTGAGAAACGATCGTCGACGATAAGGGGTAAGAAAATATTATTATATTGTCTCAACAGCTCCGGATGCAGGACTGGCAAGTTTGAATTGCTTCTTTCCTATCGCTTCATTCACTGGTGACGACTGATGCATTGTTTTGCACTCCCGTAACAATTAAAAACAGTTTTCGCGTCTTTGCAGCGCATGTGTATGTAGGCGCGTCCGTTGCGGGCACCGTTAGAGCTAACTCGAGCACCGCTCATACGGAACAGGTAATCGTTACGTGGGAACTGCTCTACATCGCTCTACGAAAGTGATGACCATTGTTCGCGATTTTGGCGGGTTTTCGCTTTCCGTTGTCGCCATTGTGTGGACGATATTGATAGTTTGACCTTTAGCTATGTTGTGACAATCTATTTTTTATATGGCAACTAGAAAGTGGGATATGTACGATTACTTAATTCTATACTTATATCGCAGGTTCAAAAATTATATGTGGTACTTAAGAGTAGAAGTTCAGAAGAAAATAATATTTTACCAAATGATTTGTAGCTACTTCCAAAAAATACATAATCTCAAAATCCCTAAAACTAAACAATTTTAATACAAGTCTACTAAAAAGAAAGGTGGATCCAAGTTACTTAGATAATCTCATTCCCATTCACTACACAAAATTAACAAGTAAATATAAAAACTAATTACTTCACACACATTATTGCTTTAATTATAATTTATTATAAAGTTCTCGTTATAATATTACATAAGCCACATAAAACCACTTTCGTTGTGACGCGACACTCAACACGACTCGTTTTGGTTTATTTCTGTTACGAGTATGCAAATCGATATGATAATCGATGACTGGAGTTATCGAGAGAATAAATCGATGTTTTGACACGAGGCTTGCCGTGAACTCCTGTCAGTCAATTTATGCGTTGTTATCTTGCAGGATGCCGTGGTGCAAATTTTAATGCTATAAATTTCGGTATATTTATTTATATATTCGTTCTTGTGACCCTTCATTACCCATTTTTTTGAATAATTTATGTTCTGACAATATTTTTAACATCCATTTGTTCTATCTATTCTCTCGAGGTCCGACCAAGTAAGTATCACTCTTGTAATAATACCTAAGGTTTTCGGTGAGTTGCGTGTTTTCTCCACTTCTATTGTCGATGCCAATAATAGCTGGTGGAATATTACACATATTCAAACCATACAAAGTCCAACCACACAATTACTCCATTCAAAAACGAAAGCAAGAGTGCTGTTGTTTGCAAACCACTCGACTAAGCTACATTTACACAATGGATAAAGTCGCAATTTGCAGCTTTGACACGCCCATATTCGTAGGACCTGTTTGGCGAGGTCCGATCGCTTTGTGTTCGCCGTAAATGCCACCAGCCATACTATGTACTGTACTATGTAGATAGAGATCTTTTAGACGCGGCTTTAGATTTAAATTAATTCAGGACACACATAGTTACAGTATACAAGATAGTGCCGGGATCTTCGGTAGTTCTTGATTTTAGTTCTTCAGTCTAAAAAGGAAAAACGCACGTACAGATGGAATTTATCCCAGTAGCTAAGCCTTTATGCCTATTTTGTCAGGGCCAAGGAACTCGAAGTTTCATTAGCCATCATACCGACTTATAAAATGGGAATGAAAATGGAACTGAATAATCTCATACATTTTAGGTCTCTTGTAGGTATCCATATAAGGATGATCCTACAGTTTCGAGATTTAAATAGATGACATCATATATTGTATTAAGTAAGGTGAATTAATTAGCGTATATTTTAAAATCAAAGGCATATCATAAATCTGCCATAAAGACAGCTAAGGAAGGTTAAAAAGGTAAACTGTAGCTTCTAGATTATCTAGATTTCTATAAAAAAGATAAATCTACAAAAACATACAATTCAATGTGAATTAAAACGTGCACAAAAACAGCATGTGTCGTTAGTGACACAGATTTAAATGTAACGAACATTGAAAACGGCGGTCAACCGACTGAACAAAAACAAATGACATTTTGTTGTAATGCATCGCATGAGTAATTTAGCATGTAAAATATCAACATGATACATTTCTGACAACACTCATACTTATGTGTTTATAGGTCCATCTATGATATAAGTACTTTGGTATCCATTTACATAAACTGAAAAAAATATATATTTGTGTCTACAAACTATTCAAGAAGGGGGAAACTAAATCTGACACCTTGCCCATTTTAACCGAAACTCAACACAAAACACAAATTAACAAATAAAACAGATTAAATCAACTAAAATAATGAAATCAATGCACGCGAAAATAAACACAAAATTAAAATTCATAAGCCGCTGTTTCAGTTAAACTAGAAATTCTTCAGCATTTGTAGAAATCCTCACGTGAAATCAGAGTACGAATCGAAGATAGATTTTTTATTTGCAACAAGGCTAATGTAATTTTACATTCATCCACTGCATTAGTGATCTCATCGATATCAATATTTTTCTGTTTACATTTCTCAGTTTTGGTTTGAATGCATGAATAAAGTAAAGGCCTATTCATGTATAGAAATATGAAAGTTAATCTCGTTATTTGGACAGTAGTTAGGTGTGAGCAAACACACAATTTTATATTTAGGTAGGTTAGCCATAGGCATAAATATTCTAGCTTCGGGGTAATGTCCTAATCTCACTTAGCAGAATTGGCTTTTACTCATCTCATGTGTATCAGACTCTTGTCCCATAACTGGCCATCGCCTTTGGCCTATTTCTGTTTCAAATGGAAATGTCACTGAGTAGACCATAATGATGAGGATAATATATGTATAATAAGCCACCGTAGGTTTATGTTCCAAAAAATTATGCTATGTCTCTGCCTAGATTACATACAACTAAGCGTAACGATATATAAAATACACATACAAAACAGCATTTTGATTTACAATAAGCACCAAGTCTATTGCGTAATGGCTGTTAACGATGAAAACCAGTGCCATTCATGCCATTAAAACGTAAAAATAATCAATCATTTTGCAACGGATTTGACTTTATTTTTATTTTATAGCCTACCTGCCATTCTTTAGAGGGAAGTTATGTAAACAGTACCGACAGGTTTAAATCAATATGCCTACTGAACATTACTGTCCGAAATTAAAATAAATATTAAATCCCACAGCGTGAGAGGCAACAGACTTGCATACATCACTAATTAATAAAGAACGACGACGTTTAGATAAATTGCCGCAACATCTAAAAACAATTTTAACAACATGACATCAAAAATGTAAGAGAGTATCTAGGTATTTATGCGTTGACGCGGACATAAATCGTGCATTTCCCGGCGCGGGCGCATACTGTCGTAGCTAAATACTTCCAGTGCACTTTCGTGTGCGAATCTTCTAATTGCTCGGTAGAAAGTCATCGCAGCGATTGTTTTTATCAAACTATTCAGTGGCTCCGAGCACAAGCGGTACGATTTTTGTGCGTTACTTTATTATTATTACGTTTAGATTCCACTTTAACAAGATGAAAGTCTGATCGCACTTTTAATGAATTCCGTTTGCATTCCCGCGACGACTGGTTGCAGCCTCGGAAAGTGAATAACGTTTCAGTACACACGAAACTCGATAATTAGCAAAACTCACTAATTAGTTGGGTCCTTAATTATACACAGCGTTTAATATAATATGAGGTACCATGTAAGAATAATATTTATGATTGCTTAAAATGTAGACAGCTGCATAATAACTGAATTAATTTCAAAGAATATTTTCGGTGACGCAGACCTGAATGCCAATTAGTTGGAGAGGCAACAGAACCATATTAAAAATATGGTTCCTTCCATCTCAGTAGAATAGCCTTTCCCCGGTAGTATCGCGCAGGACCGTCCAATATTTATATTGCAAATGTGTATAAAATATTAAAAATCTTATATCTATTGGCAGAAATACCGCTTGGGGTAAAAATCAGTATGTAGGACCTATTTATTCCCTTAAATTCAGTATCAACGATGCGAATAGTAACATTAATACAGCTATGTTTTTGCGTGATAAGATGAACCCTGCAAGTGGCTATTGTAGAAAATTATCCGCACGTGCTTTTCCCATCCTACAATAGGACCTGGATCATTTTCAATATCATGATTGTGATGTGATTTTGGACATATTTTTCGTATAGCTAGGTACGTGTTTTGGACCAGAATAGATGACAGTAGACCTTGACCCAGAAGGTCTTGCACCCTCACAAATCAGTTGTGCTTGTTCTAATCTGGTCAATTCTTAATTCTGACATTTATCAACAACTGTTGTGGCTAGTAAGAAGTTAGTAAAACAAAACTAAACACTACTGTGCATTACCCATTTTACAAAGATTTCCCAAAAAGAAAACAAGATAAATGAACTGAAGGAAGTTAAGATTTGTTATACAAAACAGACCAAAATGTAGGTGAGTTTTAGATGCGGTCATTAGAGCGGCTGTAACTATTGCGATAAAATGATTGATAACACACGTTGCAGTTTGACCAATTATTCACGGAATACGGGGTTTTGAATCTCCATTTCCAAGACATAAGCACGAGTTTCCAAACGAAAAGAAAAACAAATATTAATAACACTCGATTGTGAGGTAACTTGTAAAACAAAACATCTTTGTCCGAAACTTACCTCACTCCACTGCATCCAAACGCATACACAACACGTTCCGTGAGTGATTTCGATAGAAAGCGATCGAGACGTACGCACGTGTGCGACCGGTCGCGGGCACGGCGGCGCACCGACTGCCCATTTGCCCACCAATGTTGGACAGTCTCACTAAATTTCACTGCGCCCTGCTTTGTTTACCACCTTGCGAGAATTCCACCTCCTTCGTGAGATAACTTTTTTTTCAGCACTCATTTCAAGGTGCAGCCAATTTGGCTTTAAATAGCTAACATGTTTTCACTTAAACATCAGAACATAATATTGATCAACTAGTAATTAAAATCTATTATTCAAAATATAATTTGGTCTGCTTGGAGCTTAAAAAAGTTATGATAGAAAGTATAAAAAACTTAATTTTGTATTTGCAATATTTTATTGTGATGTATACAGATATAATTGCCACATTATAAATATAGTGCCTATTGTTTGTACAACTTTTACTATAAACGCTGCTAGAGCAAATAAATTTATAAATGAATTAATATTTTTGTATCCCATATGTGTAAAAAAATATTTCAAATATAATAATAAATATAAATCTTTTTTTGTCCACAGAATTAAAGTTTATGTTAACTTTAATTCTGAAGGCATCTCAAAGCCTTTGAGGGCTTCTAAAATATTAATGGCAGTGAGTTCTCCCATTGTCTTCCTTGCTTCTATAGAAGCACTGCCAATGTGAGGCAGCACTACACAGTTTTGCAGTTTCAGCAGGGGGTGATCCAGGGGTAACGGTTCCGGAGTAGTCACGTCAAGCCCAGCAGCTCTGATTATTTTATTTTGTAGAGCTTCAGCCAAAGCTTCCTGGTCTACTGTACCCCCTCGGCTGGTATTGACAAAGATGGCTGTTCTTTTCATGTTATTGAAAGCGAATCGGTTGAACATGTGCCTTGTTTCGGGTACTAGCACCGCGCAGCAAATGACAAAGTCACTCAAGGTTAGAATATCATCGAAGCTGACTTTGACGGCTCCGACTTCGGCGGCTTCGGGGCGCTCGGTGCGGCTGCAGTAGAGTATGTCCTTGGTGTTGAAGGCCTTGACGCGGCGGGCGACGGCCTGGCCGATCCTGCCGAAGCCGACGATGCCGACGGTGGAGTCCGCCAGGCCGGGGCCCGTCATCCACATCGGCGCCCACGACACCCAGCCGCCCGTGCGCGCCGCCTCCTGCGCCTCGGGCAGGCGACGGGCTGTAGCCAGCAGCAGAGCCACCTGCAATTAAAATCGGTAGTAAGAAAAAACATCTCATTTGGAACTGGGCAGGGAAATGATGGTTTCTTTAAGGATGCAAGGTAAGTTTCTTCTCATTGTACGAATGAAAAGTATATTTATATCGATTATAAAAGCGTATTGGAAACGAAAAAAGGAAGAAAAAAAAAAAAACAAATCGAACATAATTATAGTCGAGGAAATTTACGGTACCTATCCACTGAAATTCGATAAATTTCTTTAATTTGTGCGTCGAGTTTAAAAAACCCATCATTTACATAACCATGATAGATAGATAAAAAGGTCAGAGTTTTTGTTTACACAATGATAAGAAACCCACCTTATATAATAATCTGCTTAATTATGTTGAAACCTATGGAGAACACATTGGGGATAATAGCTACTTTTGATAATAAACCTTATTGCTTTGACATAAAGGCGATCTCAATAAGGAAGTGTCGACAAGTGGTCTAACACCATAATAAAAAATATAATGATAGTGAAAAACTGTTCCACAGAGGCTAGACTTTTTACTAATATCATACAAATCTCAGTTCCATTCCAAAATTGAGACATATATTTTTTTTATATAAATAAATACATAAATTATTCAATTTTGAATGATAAATTATGTTTTACTACTAGTCTATTTTTAATAACTTATCCACCCATTTTCTACATAAGTGATAAAAGGAATAGATTCTAAAGTAGATGAAAAATTAACATTGCAAAACTCACAGTTAATTCCGCAGTGGCATCAGTAAGTACATCAGGTGTGTAGCCAACTCGAATGCCTCGTTTCATGCACTCTTCTACATCAATATGGTCATAGCCAACAGACATAGTGGCCACCGCCTTCAGATCAGGTCCGGCAGCATCCAACAGCTCACGGTCAATGATATCAGTTAGAGAGCAGTAGATGGCGTGAACTCCAGACACCAATTTAAGAAACTCCTCTCTCGGTACTGGTGAAGGTCTATTCCATAATTTGACGTTACATCTGGAAAAACATACAATATAAAAATGAGCTGGTCTGTTTATTAGGTATGGGGGGTACCAGGTAGGCAAATTTTACAAGACTTTAAATTCTGTGGTAATTAATTAATTACTCTTAATAATTTGAGTATATCTTTTAAAATAATATATTTTCTTTGTACACATACATATTATAACTATTTAACTTTAGAAGTTAATTATCTGAACATAATTTTATAACAGAATTATAATAAAACAGTCAAATTACTGAAAATAAATATGAAACAAAATTGTAGATTTAATAAAAATGTATAAAACCAGTATATTCTAGATAATAATGATTCCTACCACATGTTCTTAATAGAAACATAATCACAGTCTCATACTACAAACAAGTTATTTAAATAAAAAATACTTACTCTTTTTTTATTAGCTCAATGCCAGTTTCTGGCATATCCGCCCTCGTCACAAACACTTCGTACTTCGAGTTACAATTCATGATTTTAACTGTATCTATCACTACGCTACTCTTACCAGTAACAGAGCGAAATAATGATGGCACGACAGGCACAAGTCTTTTATAAATCATGAGTGAATAGGTTATTTTCCAGTTGGTTAGTAGATTTCCTTGTTTGCCAATCAAGGCCTTTTATTTCTCCGGTAGATATTTAGGCGGAGTAGTTACGGTTTTTGTAACACTCTCGCCCTTGAAAAACGAAGGTTTAGCGAAATATATAGTTAAATGCAGTGCAGCCACTGTAGCTAATATCACTTTGCCTTTGGTGGAGGTTATGAAAGATGACACGCTCATGTTATTAAATCTTTAAATTATATTTTTAAGAATACAACCATAAATTTCTTGCCTGCCAGAACTTAACAAACTAACACCGAAGTATTAAATTAAATATTAAAGTTAAAGTACATATTACTACAAAATAGAATATCAGTAGATTATCATCTACCTATCGTAGATTGCGTAACGTGAGTTTCCGATAACATTTTTGTCAATATTTACGGCATTCTTCATTCTTACAACGTAAATACGTTATCATCATATGACATTGACACTTGAATTGGCAATTGACACTGCCGTCAAGTGTATTGTCTGTGCGGAAAGATGGCGCTGCTGTGATGAATATATTCTTAGAGTAATAATATATTATTTGCTTAGTTTTAAACATAGCTGCATTAATATAGTGAGACTGTAAAATCTGGACTTTGAGTACCTAATATTTCCACTTGCATTCATAATTATTTTATGGACTGGTTTTGATGTCGTCGTAACATTAGTTCCATTTCACGCCACGACTGACGACGCGACACTTCTTTTTTCCCTATTATTAATAAATTTTAACTTTCTTTATACGTTCTCTTTTTGGAAGATATACAATTTCGATACAGGCCAACCAAGAACGATCATTAAAAAAGTTTCAAAACATTTTTAAATAATGATTATTATTTGGGAATAGTGCAACACAAGGGAATAAAATTGCAAAATGTTGTATAAGTTACATAATTTTATTCTTCTTGCACCTAAAAGTTAATAAAACCTATTTAATCATTATGTTCATGTTGCGCTTCTGACTCTCGCCAATTGTTTTGAACCATTTCTACAATCATCCTCCACCATTTAGACTGCATGAAATAGTGTATTGAGCAAACAATAATAAATAACCATGATAAGACTAGGAAATAATCAGTTTCAGTCTCAACAACACTGGAGACTGGTCCCTGAAAATCTTTAGAAGTGACTAGAAGACCTTGGGGGTACTGCCCTGTGATGGCATGAACAAATTTACTAAAAGACTGAATGTTATATTCTGTGCCATTGAATTTCCCACATGGCCTACCATTGTGAAACATTTTAAGTGTTGGCACCCCAACTATGCCATAAACAGTATTTGTTCCTCCATATTTTAATGCATCTAAAGCAACCATTTTCACATTAGGATATGACCGTGCAAGGGCATTGAAATGTGGTGCTGCATGGGCACTGAAGGGGCAAGCTCTTGCATAGAAGAAAACAAGTAGACAGTCTGCCTCCATGTCCCTGGAAGTAATATCTGGTTTGACATTAAGCAGTCTGATGAGCTTTGAGGCATTAACTATTTCTACTGAAGGTTCAATTTCTTCACTCTGGTCATAGACTATTTCTCTGCATTTCACCAGCTTCCGGGTCTCATTGGCCGTCTGTGTGGTGTTCTCTGCTGTGACATTAGCTAGGGTCACAGTGTTGTATAAGCTGGTGAGGGTCTTGTTGACATCCAACACCACATTGGACAGCAGTGACTCTGACTCATCAACATTGGGAACATCAATATCAACATTTTCTTCAGTCTCAGATATAATTTCTGGTTCTTCTTGAATATCAAACTGTATAGTTATTGCTGCCAGCCCTGGAATCAAAAATATTTTTTTTTTTAAGTTTGTGGCTTCTGGATGGACTTATTATTATTCCAATTAAAAAAGAAATATAGGTGTATAAAGTCTCAAAAGTAATTACTATTCATTAGTGGGGTTTTGAATTTCAATTCTGCTGTAAATAGAAATATGTTAGTTTGCAAGTTCAATGGCCTGATAATACATGAATTAAATACTAACAATTTTAAAACATTTAATTGTACAATGACATTTAACCAATAACCAAATCCACATTAAACAATTATCAAGGGTAGTCTACTTAAGAAATACGTGAAAAAGCATAAAAAGGAGCTAATTACAAATTAATATAGTGAAGAAATGAAGTACCTATGTGCACATACCGCTTTGTTTATTAGCAGACTACAGAGAAAATGAACACTTACCAATAACAATAAGTATTGCGGCATAGAAATGTCTACTTAATCGTAGATACATATTGATAGGAGTTCATACACTTGAATGACTGCGTGATTCCGAAATCTCTTACAATAAGCAAAAGGCAATTTGAAATTATAATGGATTTTGTTTCTACTTCAAGTTGACATTTTAATAATCAATCGTACACACTTTCTTCGGTCTCAACAATACTCAACATACTGAATATGAAAAATGGAGCTAGCGTGATTGCTAATTCGAGTAACAAATAGGGATAGAAAATAATTTATGCTTCAAGTATACAAAATGCTCCGATGCACCAACAGGCAACAGCTGACAAGACTGACAAGGTGACTTACGGAAACTGTCATATTGACATAACACAAGGAATTGTTTAATTCCATTACACGTAGAACTCGGTTTAACACAGAAAAAAATACACAAAGCTGTACTTTTATTCTGCTTAATAAAAAAATCTGGTCAAGAGTGATTCGCACGTCAAACGTGTACAAATCTTGCTGCAAATACAATCTTGAGTCGGCAGATAAGTTAAAGTTTAAGAGGAAGCAACAGCTATTTATAGGACTACTTCTACTACTGGGATATTTTCTTTTTAACACAAGTGAAATAAAAAAAAAACGCAAAAAGTTTTCAATTACGCATTATTTACTTTATTATATGGCATGATAACAAATATTTGAAAAAATAAATGAAGAGTTTCAACCTCTTTAGTTACATACTCATTCTTTCTTTCTACACAAACTTATATAATCATATTCAGCAAAAATCTTAAATTAACACTAATCAATTTCATTTATAAATTTAGGGATAAAATAAACAATATGCAATAGCACATTTTTTTTCATACTTACACACCTATAATATTATTATTACATACATAAAATAAAATAATCAGAGAAATTTGGATTTTAATGTTGCTGGAAACTATATAGTTCCCAATGACTAGTTTTACAAAACTGAAAACATGACAAAAACATTATCACAATGTAACATTATGTTTGTTTTGTATAGTTTTATGGTTGGCTCTAATGCCATTATTGCCTTAGCCATGATATACCAAAGTATTTTAATTTTAAGAGATCTGCTCCGCATCCTCATTTAGCAACTAATCTAATAACTATTTGCAACCTTAACCAGGTTGCTTGTCTGAGTAGAAAAACCATACATTATGTTCATGGCACAGTTGTATCTAGGCTACATACATCACAGCCCTACTTTTTAACACAAAGTTCTTTTGCAATACTTTTTAAAGCCTCAGTCTGTTCTTTCAACAGCAAAAGCTTTTGTCTTAAGTAATCCTTTTTAAAATTCAAATAGTCCTCCTTAATTTGTATTTTTCGTTGTTCTTGCACAGCTAACATATCACAATTGAAAACACAGTTATTTGAATTCTTACAGTTTTTGGAATTGTTTTTATGTTTAGTTGGTTTTTCTTCGGGTGGGTGAGTGAATACTTTTTCTTCAGGCACTGATTCTACTTCACTGTATGAAGCATTTGATTCCATGGTGTTATCAAAACAGTCTTGATCATTATTTTGCTCTAGAGGTACAAATTCTGTACTTTGTTGGTAGGTGGTGGTTGATGACACATTCTTCAGACCCAAGGCTTCCTGCTCAGCTGCTGTAAGCATTACTACTGAAGTTGGCATCTCACCATTTATTTCAGCCTGACGTTTCTTTGTTTTGGATCGTAAATCTTGCCAAGTCTGTAATTTTAGAAACAAATATTTAGGAAATATGTAAAAGGAACTACTTCTCAAATAAACATTAAAAATAACATATTTGAATACTTTTCTCCACTGCCTCCAAGACTTTCTAGCGCCAGGTATTGAGTTGCATTCGGTAGCGATACTATGCCACAGTTGCTGAGAGTCCCTATAGTTAAAGTCCTGAGTAACTTTGCATGATATTAACTCTGGATGTTTTGTCATTAATTCTATCAGCTTCTTCTTTTGTCGTGCCGTTACATATACACCTCTTTGTCTTTTATTTCCATCCATTATATAAAACGGTCTCAGACATTAGTTACAATACTATTTGTATGTAAATCGCAACATTATTACATGAAATGGTATGTATTGAAATAGTATCATAGATAACTTATTGCTATGCGGTCGTTTTGGTTATTAATGCACCCTAAACAAATGTTATAATATAGCGTTTGTTGAATATAACAAGCGGTACTATTGAATATTGATATAAACACTAACAAATTACTAAGTACTAACAAAACACAACACATCCGTCTGACATTTGGCTTTTTTGACAACAATGACAAATGACATTGATAGCAGCAGCAGATAATAGATCTTCTTATGAAGTCTATAGGTAATATAATAATTATACAGGGTGTCCGGTAAATAATCCGACAAACTGTGGTGGCTGATACCTTAGGTCAGGCCCTATCAAATGAACGCAACATATGTTCGCCGAAAACTTACAGGTTTCGAGTTACAATCGATTTTCGAAAATTTTAGAATTTTCTACCTTGCATCAGACTTTTCCATTTTTCTTGCTGATACATAGCTTTCGTAATACTTTTTGTGCATCAAATTAATCTTGAATAGTTACTCAATCCTTTCATAAGTCTCATATTTTTGTAAAAGAAGAATATATTGGCGATAACGCCATTTGTTTTTCAATTTTCACTTTCGGTTTTTCTTAGTGCTCAACTTTGAACTGCAGTGGTGAAAAATAAATGTATGTAGGATTTTTGTACAACAATCTTAAAAACTTGCTTGAATATTGGTGATTTTGGGCAGGTACAATACTTGCATATTTTCTTTACAAAATTTGACAAAATAAGCTGCTGAAGTACACCGGGGCCTATTTTTTGAAATATTACTAATGTAAATCTGAGTAAAAATGCGACGTAACTTAACGCGGATCGTTATGGTCCAGTGAAATAAGTTATTTTTTTTCTAACGATTAACTAGTGACACGAAATAATTGTGGTCAATTTCAATTTGGAAAATATTAAAAAAAAAAATGCTCGTTTAAATTTTTACAATGATACGGAACCCGTTAAGTGCAGATGAATTGGGCGTCTAAAACTAGCTATTTCAGTGTTGTTGCATGAAAAATAAGGTGTTATAAAATCGATTTATCTAGTAAGTAAATACTGAAGGTTAAGGTAACTTTACACTAAAACATGTTTTAATCTGGCATAGAGAGTTAATGGCGAGAAGAAAATACCTCATTTAATTGTACAATGACGATCAGCGTTAAGTTATGTATCATTTTTACTCAGATTTACATTAGTAGTATTTCAAAAAATAGGCCCGTGAGTACTTCAGCAGCTTATTTTTTCAAATTTTGTAAAGAAAATATGCAAGTATTGTACCTGCCCAAAATCACCAATATTCAAGCAAGTTTTTAAAATTGTTGTACAAAAATCCTACATACATTTATTTTTCACCACTGCAGTTCAAAGTTGAGCACTAAGAAAAACCGAAAGTGAAAATTGAAAAACAAATGGCGCTATCGCCAATATATTCTTCTTTTAGATAAATATGAGACTTATAAAAGGATAGAGTAACTATTCAAGATTAATTTGATGCACTAAAAGTATTACGAAAGCTATGTATCAGCAAGGAAAATGGAAAAGTCTGATGCAAGGTAGAAAATTCTAAAATTTTCGAAAAACGATTTTAACTCGAAACCTGTAACTTTTCGGCGAACATATGTTGCGTTCATTTGATAGGGCCTGACCTAAGGTATCAGCCACCACAGTTTGTCGGATTATTTACCGGACACCCTGTATAATATAATATTCTATGATTTTACCATGTCCCCTTTTTCTGTGTAAATTAAATAATCGTAAACGGGATAAAAAACTATTGAAGCTCAAGATTGTGATAGTGGATTGAAGTGTTCACGTGTAATTTTAGTATTAAAAAAATCCATGTTTTATTTTTTGTTTAAGATAAGTACAAAATCACACTAGATTTGTGAAAATTTATAGAAATTATAACAAGTAAAGAATTCCAAAACGAATTCCTGTCATTCAAAAATGCTGTTTTTCTACCTAGCAACAATATTGAGCATGGTGACGTCAGTCGGCCATTTTGTTTTATATTTTTTGTCGGTAAAGGAACTTCACATCACACCACAACTGTCATTATTCACCGAATGCCGTGGTGGTAAAGTACGCCGTAAAAAATAGACATTTCGTGTAATCATTATTTTAAGGCGTACCTTTTACGTGAAATTATGATATGACGAACAGTTGTGATTTCTAAAATAGTTTCGTGAAATAAAGTGTAAAGATGGCTGGTGCTGGAGGGTTTACGCGTCGATTTCTACATTTCTTCTTGGATTGTCTTCTCCTTTTACAATTAGCGGAATACGTAAGTGCTTATAAATCGTTACATTTTCATTGTTCCGCACTAATAAGTTTACTAATGTATTACCTACCACATTATTTTCTGCGTATTGCTTGTATTATATGACGACTTTACGCCGTTTGGCCACAGCCTACTTAGTATATTATTTTGTGAGATTGCCCCGTCGTAGGTCATTTGCGTGATTTCATATTAAAGCTTTATGTAAACGAACAACAAAGTATTATATATAATTTTAAATTTTAGTGTAGTTGTAAGATTGTGTTGTTCTATTGCAATTTAAAATGGAATTGTATATTAACAGCAAATATATTCAATCTTTACAATTACAATTAACTGTTGTTTTTTTTTGTTGTGTTGAAAGATTGTTGATGTCACAGATTAAATTCTTTGTAAGCAAATTAATCTTCCATACTAGAATTTAGCTGCCCCTAGTAAAATCAATATTGTCTGGGTTTCACCCATTTATCTATG
Organism: Autographa gamma; assembly: GCA_905146925.1. NCBI lineage: Eukaryota > Metazoa > Arthropoda > Insecta > Lepidoptera > Noctuidae > Autographa > Autographa gamma. The sequence continues at coordinate 9,522,100 of LR989866.1, read as the reverse complement.
TCTGGGCTCTTCAAGAACATCCACAATTTTTTCTTCTATAGATATACTAAATGTTAAATTTGAACTAATGTTACCAAAATAATCTTCAGTAAATAGAAAGTGTGATAACAGATGTGAGCGTCTCTAAGATGTTTACTGATAACTGTACATTTCCATTGTTTCACATTAGTTAAGAGTCAGGTGATCACACTTAACCAGTTAAAATGTATTTATTACTGTATTGCATACTGACACTTATGTGTTTAAGAACAAAGTTTAAAATCATATGTCTCCAGTTGACGGAATACTCTAGGTTATTGCTTTGGATATAAATGTTTTCTTGCCTGTTCATAGCATTTGTTTTAAACCTTAATTTACTTGTTCTCAAAGAACCAAGAACATTTTATTTTAAGTAATATCTTTTCCATATTTGTGTATAGTTCAGACATTCAGACAGTTTTCTTTTTGGTATTTTTTCTTGAGACAAAAGTTCCTGCTTAATTTAAATATGATTGGACTGGTTAGTTGAAAACAATTAAGTGGTTTATGTTGATTTAATTATGATTTTTGCATGAAACTTCATTGTAACATGTGTAAGTGTTTGGCACTTTAGTATTTTTAATCAGTTTAATGAGTTTAAGTCACTGTTAGAACACTATCCTTATCAATATGAATAAAAATCAACTGCCTTGTGTATTATGGAGCATAACATATGATGGCTATTTTAATAAAACTATGTTGTACGGATTTTTTCACTGCTAAACAGACTTGTTCTTTTTTTGTTGTTGTTTGTAATTGTCAAGACTCAGTTGTCTTGACCATCTTTTCAAAGTAAGGAACCAAAACAACAATCATTACATACTATCAATAAAAAAGATAGATATCACCTTTAAATATGGGCACAGCACAACAGGTCCGCTAATAACAAAAGTGCACAGTCATGGTTTGTGAAAGTGCAATGTTTTTGCTCATCACATGGTACATTCATAGTAATTGATTAACTTTTATAAAGACATGAAAAAACACTATTGGAAAGTTAAGAGATATTGTCATTACACACTCATTTATCTATATTAATATTTTAGCTATGTGAAAATTTGTGAGTGTGAATGTTTAAGCAATGATTTAAAACTCTTGTGCTGTATGCTCATTACTTTTTCCAATAAAAAGAAAATCAAGAAAATAATAATACCTATCTCTTCATTCTGCCAAAATTTGAGGGTACTTTTTTCAAGTGTATAATCTAGATAGACACAAAGCAAAAATATCTTCTGCTGTAGAATAAAAAGTAATCATTAAATATAAAATCTAAAGACTGTCAAAAAAATACTAAAACCACTTTGTTCTAGAATGAGAAAGAATCCTAAACACACTCAATCAACTACCATCTTGACATGACACATGTTGATATATGTCAATCAGTAACACAAATGGTACAATTAAGATTAATTTATACCAATAACAGTATATACTCTTCAATTGGTACGGAATTAAGCTTACTATAGGGGTCTGTACAGTTCATTATGTTGTTGAGAGCTTCATTGGCTATTATTGATTGTATTCGGGTCTATTTAAGATATGTAACATGAGTAATAGATAATGAACGATTTGAGTGGGACAAGGAGAAATATATTTAGCAGTCTGGTTAATACAGTAGGTAAAGAATATAATATACCTGCCTTGTATATAACACTTTATTAATTTTTTAGTTAAGGTCTGTCTTTTATATAGAAGTTTATCTTTTAGTTTTAAGGGTGCGATAGTATATAAAATCTCTCAAAATATTGCGTACTTTTTCTGAGTCTCTCCGAAACTTACTTTTTATGTAGTATAATAAATATTTCACTTTTACGTGTAGGTAAACATATGTCCATGATTTTGTTTCCGGTCATTTTTTTGCCGAATGTTTCTTGCGTTTCATGTATTATTTGTGACATGCATTAAACATGCTGTTTATTAAGCAGTAACGAGCCAGTAAATACGGCTTTCCGGACCCGCATCGCATCATTCAATCGAGAATTGATAATATATGAGCGATCTTCAGAGAATGTCGAATATAAATGTATTTTTTGTGGCGTCGACTCATCAATCTCGTCAAGTAACAAATGTTCAGACAAAAACATGAAACATTGACAAAACATTCTCTATGTAATAATACCAAAACAAAGGGTCGCAAAACGAAGTAATTTTTCAACAACACGCATGAAGAATTTCCATTTAATGAAGGGTTATTACCAACACGTCTGGTTTTGTTTCTACACCCATTAGTTTAGCGCCCGGTTTGCTAACTCAGCAATTATTGGCCTCAGGAAATACTCGCAATAAGCGGATTCGTACACGAAACGGCTTGCCCAGCCTTGGCCTTAACTAAACTGAAGGGCGTTTGTGAGATTATGGCAATAAACAAGAATCCTTGTCAAAATCCAATTTATTTCCTCGTTAAGGAGCTAAGTATATGTCTGTAATAAAATTCCATACAAAAAACATATCAATCATATATTCGTGTACCTACTTAATTTTGTTTATTATTTATTATAGCTGTAGAGCAGAGCTAATTATTGATCAGATCTGAAATGTTTCTAGTCGCAAAATTATTTATTTGAAGCTGAGATATTTAAAGCGTGTGTCATTGACACTACGTCAACACAGTACTAATGAGAAGTGTAGGCGAATGGATGAATTAATTTTGCATGATTGTAATACTATGTGGTTAATTTGGAGTTGAAAAGAAAATATTACGAGTCCACATGACGTACTAAAAGGGCTAATAAAATTTGGCTATATTCCCAAATGGTCGTAGATCTACAAAATTATATCTAAAAAAGCTGGAACTAGGCCCGAAAAAATAGGAAAGAAATATAACTATTAAAATCCGATGGTAATCACATTAGCCCTTCTAGAAGGTCTTCCCATAGAATATGGTGTGATATCCATGCGCCGACGCAGGAATGGACGTGGTTGCGACTGCAAATGCGTCAAGGTTCATCGGCGCACTCGTCATGCCACAAGCGTGCGTGAGACAAATAATAACGAGCCTGTTTTCCTTATTACCACACAACCAAGGCGACGATGGTTCGCGAGAAAATAATGCTCTTAATTACTGAATCCTTTCAAGTAGCGAACTTAAAGGGATATAGCGCTGCTAAGGTTTGATATTAACGAAAAATTGGGTCATTTTCCTAATGAATGTTCTCTTTAGTTACAATTAGGTCTACCTACCTCGCAATCCTGAACTGAATACGTAATTTTGTCAAAACGATCCTTCCTTGTAAAGTCATTCTATTTTAACTGTACGGAAACTTGAAAAGTCGAGGATATTGTTACTATAATATTTTTAGCTTTGAGTCACAGCAAGTAAGTTAAACACGCTCCAATAAACCTGTTCCTGGTTTTCCTATAAGTTGTAATGTACGTGGAAATGTGTTCAAATCGATGCCCGGGCAACATAATAACTGCCTTCAGTATTTATTAATAGTAACAGTAATACAACGCTTGAGTGGAAACTGTTAGCGAGAAAGGAATAACAGTCTTCTTGGGAAATAAATTCTCGGATTGAACATTATAACCTACCTCGCACTAAAATTATTTAATAAAGTTATGTGTGTCACATTTACTTACTTAGTAATTGTAATATGCGCCAAAAAGCATTTACTCTTTAGGGAATGTAAGCAGGGCTTGTTCATTACGACAAATATTAAACAAAACAATTAGGTTTTTATAAATTTTCCACCATGTATAATGCCTGTTTCATTGATATTAAATTTGAAGCCCTTTTAGCCTCACATTCCGATTGATAACATTGGAATTTTCCATATTAAACACTGTTATTAGCGCTCATTACCTTCGCACTAAAATCAATTAATTCGATTCAAATTTATTTAGTGCCCCCATGTTAGTTTAGCCATAGTTCGTTGAATAAAGGTCATCCAGCTTTTGCGTTGAATTTTCGGTTCAATTCTGGGGTATCGGCAAAGCAAAGTTTGTTTAATTCGGTCAGAATAAATCACAGCATGCAGTCTGGATATTCTGGAAAAACCTTGTCTCGGTTTGGAGGTCGATGCAAATATAAAACTGATGATGTTATTTGGAATACTAATAAGACTTAAAAACATTTTTCATGTCGTCATTCTCATATTTGTGCAAAGTTTTCTTGCAATCTGTTTTACCATCTAGTGCCTAAAATTAAAAAATGTGTGTTTTTGTCTGTCACTGATACAGTTTTAACAAGCTTCGTAGATAAAAAGCGGAGCGACTGGGTAACTTTGGGCATATGTCCTTGTCACAACGGTTTTAAAACTAATTTCTGAATTTCAAACTAACAAAATTCATCCTCTCTGCTTTGTGAATATGGGTTCTGTGATTGTATAAAAAGTATTCACTATACCTACGATGAAATTATTTTTCTGTATATGAAAGGTGGTTAATAATTAATAATTTTTTGTTTTAATTATGGTCTTAATATCATGGCCATGTATAATAAGTATAACTGTATACTTATTTTTGATTATAATAATCGGTTTTGAACAGAGCGTCGTTAATTATTTATTCATCTAATTGTGTAGGATTCTCTATGTATAATCTCTCTGTTATTGTTATATAACTTTCGTCCACATAGAATGTTGGCTTGTTTATCAATAACATGTTAGTTTTGGAAGCCCCATGATTACCTATCGGTAACCGAGCCAAAGTTACGCACTAAAAAGTTCTTGGTGTTGTGTAAACAACAACAATCACTATTTCGTAATACTATAAAGTATCTTGTTGCTGTTATCAGAATCTAAGTTCCTTTATATTGATTTAGTTTTCCGAAGAATTCGTTGCAGATCATGTATATTTATATTTCCAGAAATAAATAGCTACAGTCTGTGTACTTAAATGGGTGACTTAATTTCTGTGAGTAATACTTAGTCTACAGACGAATTGCTGTAATTACACAAGTGCCAATCCATACTTCTTTGTCTTTGGTGTGATTCACCCGTGAAACCGGGAAGCCCTGATGCATGTACGACATGAAAGTTCACTCACTTTCTGTTATTATGAAACATCCCTTATTTCTATACCCTTGGGTTATTTTTAGCTTGATTGATGACTACAATATGGGAAATTCTCATAATTTTATTCAGTATAGCATTTTAGATTTAATCTAATTGGAATAAGGTCGTATTGTTAATTTTTGTGTTCGTATTGATCAAAAACAATAGGGGAGCAAATACATGCGACTTCTACAAGCTAGATAGGCATTCATATTGATAGGTTATGTGGGGAAATTTTCAAAAAGTGGGTACGAAATATTACGATGGATTGTTTTGGTGGTTTACCCGACAGGAAGTTACGCCTCCTTGTTATGATACTGAGTCAGTTTAATCCTCCGACTTGTCACACACGGATGCTGACTCACACCCAATCAGTGTTTGTACAACAATATGATTTATACTGATGTTGTAGGTCAAAGGTTCTCTTGTACAAGTTTAATAAGTCGAAGATAACTTATCAGTTCTCGTATGATCGCAATTTGTTTTATAAATCAGGTTATCGCTATCTGATACGTTTCTCAATGATAATTGTCACATTAAAATCATTTTTAATTAATGTCAACTTAGCCTTGTTTATTTTTGTAGCGATAGTACGAACAAAATGCACTGTAAACAAAATTGACAAGACATTTACGTCTGAATTATTACGAAAGAGATTTTTTTACCTGATCTCAGCAAAAATACTTATTTGCTGCCTTAAAATATAAATTCTACTTCTGATCTACTTTAAAAACGTAAGAGCTATTTATAAAGAAATGCTAGTTGTATTTTAATTATGAAAATCATTAACATCGACCACAGAAGCCATTAAAAGGCGAGAGTTTAATGACTCAAGTCTTGGTCGACTCAACTCGGCGCGGATCAATAAACCTCGGAGAGATGGTATACGTAAGGTTTCATGAAGTGTGAACCAAGCTTTACAGGTTGTTAACGATCAAAAGATTTTTATGAAGTTCACGTTGATTGCTGCTCGCATCTGTGTATAATATTGTTCAAGCCTCCCTTGTTGACTCAATGCTCGTGCATTCGATTGGCTGAGATCGTACTCTTAATTATCTGTGTTATTGTGCTAAATAGTATTTGGCCATCAACTTAATTTTTTATTGCCTCGTTCCCTTATGTACGGCCTTGATGATTCGCTAAGATAAAAACTTTTTTTTAACAGTTGTCGTCATTTACGTGGCATGTCATTTGTTTAAATTGCGTTACGACATTGATACACAGATGATAAATATTACTTAGTTTTTTTGTTATTCGCACTTGTAAGTATGTGGGTTTAGATGTAGGAAATTGTCCATATCAGCAATAGTATGTAATTTGTTTTTTTTTCTAAACTAATATTTTACTTGTCTATTTATTTAATTGTTGCATGATCTGTTTGTTTTTAAGATAAAGAACGTATTCAACACGATAACTATAAGAGAACAAAACGTTTCAATGCAAAAGATTAATGAGCACGGAGATAAATGAGAACGCTGCTCCTTTGTGTAAACCTTCGTGTAAACTTAATATTATTATCTAAGCACGCTTTAACATTTTTGTTGTGTAAACAATTACTTACAGGGGCCTTTGAACCTTCCATGTAGCCCATTCAAAGAAGCTTTCAATCAATTACTTCGAAGTTGAAAGTGCTAGATATTCACTGCGAACTGTATTGAGGGTAGTGCTTAAAGGGCAAGGAACTCGGAGTGGATCGTATTCTAATCTCAATTTTATGGGTATTTCTGAGTAGACAAACCTTGGCGCGATGCTGACTTGACGTGATCGTCCTTTTTCTTTCCAATTACGGCGCGAATTCCTTTTAGCGTCTGCGAGAGGAATGATCGTAAAACATTCTCGCGACTATGTTTTTGATCCAGACAGATTGCGTTGATAAAACACATTGTTTGCCTGTATCTATAGTCTATAGATATAATAAAATTGTAGAAAAGTGGTGTCTGTACAATGGAAATATTTCCAAAAAAGTAGCAGGGGTTGTTATTATATCGATGCCAAACCCGAAATTATAACTATTATTATCTTTATCTGTTTGTCTGTGTGTTTGTGCACGCTAATATCAGAAACGGCTTATTCAATTTAGATGGGGTTTTCACCAATATATTGTAGTAAGCTTCACTTAGCATTTAGTGTTTATTTCATGTCAAACGGTTCATAAATAAAAAAGTTATGTTAATTTTAAGAATCACGGTGAACATTTGTTATACAGAGAAAAAACTGAATAAAAACTGCTAAAAAAGTCACCGTTCCACGCTGACGAAGTCGCGGGCACAGCTAGTTATAGATATACTTTCAACGTTTACTTCTCTCATTCCACTCGTTTACATTATCTCTTTTAAATATTATTGTTCAGATATTCTGTAGATCACAAGCATCAGCGCACGTGAATTATTCAGTGTTTTTTTATTCGACCGTTATATTCAGGTGGTTAGGGGAAAAACATGATATCGGGTCAAAATTTGTTTATCAATACTAAAGTAATCTATGCCTTTAATATTTATGCTGGACTTTGAATTCTGAAGTCAATGTTATATGCATGGTGTCGACCTAGAATCTTTAAGTTGAATTTGCTTACAATTTTTTTGGTGCTGTATATCTAATGTAAAACTGTTTTTTGAATTGGGGACAATAACGAATACCTTTATATTGCTAACAACTACCTACAAACGTTTCCTTTTTGTGTTTACTTAAAATTTCATTATTATCCATATACCCATTACGCTTCAATTGACTTTACTAAATTCGTTAATATCAGTGAGAAGGCTTAACTTATTACATGTCATATATTAGAATACATTGTACCTTCTCTGTAACTTTTTTAACCAATCTGAAGAGTAGTCAAAAAATTGTAGTTTCTTGATGAAGTTACTTTGGTACAACATTCTGTATATTTTACTTCTAAAGCTATCGCTTACCTAACCTGGCCATATTTAGCACTCGATGAATTATGTAACTTCTATTTTTTGTCAATCTTGTAAACAGCTCATTTTGTATTTCAGTGTCATTAATATTGACAAGATTAGTGTAACGGGCCCGCATGTTTCATCTCGTGTCCTACATGTCTGTCCCCTGAATGTTATTCTAGCGTCATCCACATCCGTTCTATTCAATTGAATTACAAATATATTGATGTTCAATTTATCTACATTCAGTGTTGACGTCACCACTTCTCACTCAACATTCGGTAAGAGGAATATGTAACTAGGTCCGTATGTGTGATAGATGTTTCGTTATATCAATGTGCACTTGAAAGCGAGTACTTGTTGATACGTGATTAGTTCCTTAGAACCTATATCTAAAGAGTAGTATGTTTGTTTATCGTGTGTGACGCAGTTCCAGAAACGTTATTTGTTAGTTTATTTATAGCGGCGTGTTTCAAAGCAGCATTCCTATGCACACTTGGCAACCGCAGTGTTATGATATGAGAACTTACCTTTTGTTTATGTGAGAGACGCGCATGATTTATGTACTTTTGATCGATGCTAAGCTTTTAGGCCACTACCGAGCCATAGTGGTTGAATTATTATAAATCGATTTTTCACTTAAGCCTAATAAAAGCCTAAATAATTTATATCGAATTACTGAATCTACTAGAGAAAACGAAAATAGAAAAGTTTTTTGACATCGCCGCAAGTCTTTTCTTTACGTGTCTCAAAATCCGATTTCAGTGTTCTCATCATAATACCAATCTCTAACACTCAAAATTACAACATACTATTTATCTATTTCTCAATATTTTCCTATATCACAGATAGGAAGTTGGCATTGATTGTTTGACACAGTATATCTAAACTATTGCGGGAAAACCACCGAGAGATATCTATGAGTACCTATGAAATATAGGTTATAAATTTCGGCCGTAAATAGGTGCATGAAATAATCTTAACAATGTAGAGAGCATTCTTCATGTTAATACTTACTTGCATTATTGACATCACTGTCATTGTCTGATAGAAACGTGTTGGGTTTCTCCGAGTATGGCTGCCAATAAATGAAACTACTTAGTGGTTTGTACAACGAAATATTTGTATCTAAGAAAAGTATAGAAAGTCTTTTTAGTAATTATTGAGTTTGCTGATTATATTTTTCAATACATTTTTTTTTTTCATTAAAATACTGTTTTCTTTTAAACGTTATTCATATAGTTGAGCAAGTTTTGCAATTTCTGTGTAGGTAAAGCCAAGTTTGCGTGATTTCCAATATTACGATAAGTGATTGATTCGTTCAATGTTTCCGTTCATTCAATTTGCAAGGCACGCTATTTTAGTTTAGGTTAATTTGTCGATTCGTATACATATTAAATAGATCATATTTGTTTTGTACATACCTCCAAAATCTGATTTGCATATGGTTTAATTTCAAACAAATATCCGGTTTTCTTTCCTTTTAATTCGAATTGAATAAGGTACTATTCATTGCTGTTCTAAAAATAGATGTTATTGGAGAATAATTTATGTTACATGCTAGCACGCATAAAATTAATATTATCGCATTTTTGGTGGCATTGCAAATGTGCGTCGACGGTGTATATACTTTTATTATGAACTTAACCTTCAAAATGTAAGAACTATGCAGAACAGTCTGGAAAACTTACTAGTATGTGTCAAGTATTTCAACTTAGTGCCAGAGACACAGGCGAATATTGGCAAATGATCATAATGCTGATATAGGTAACATAGGTAATATGGTATACTTAGCTATAGAATATATACATCTATCCAATAAATGCAAGAATTACATACGCTAAGGAAGTACTCTTGATACTTGGTGTTAATTGCCTTATGATATATAAAATTAATGAATGTAGAAAGTTGAAAAAAAAAAAGACGTCGATTAGAACAAAATCAGACGTAGAGCTAGCTTTCTATATGTATTTATTACATTCATAAGTTTTATTTAATTTTCTAAGAGTGAAATCAGATTGCACCATAAAAACTTCAAGCAGTATAACTTGCATAAAATGTTGCAAAACTTGAAATGTTTAGTTTTACGCTTCTATTTATGTATAAACCTGTTTCAATATTATTCTCATAGTGTTTTTGTATCAAAATATAACAAAACAAGGTCTTAGTTGTGTTTTTGTATCATTTGGGCAAATCTGTATGTTATTTTCGGACACTTTTATGATGTAAGTCTTACTCTCTGACTAGGATTAAATGTTTAGGGGTGAATACTCAAACTATGGTTTTTTTTTGTAAGTCAAATCATCACAGCTGGTGGTGGTGGAATGTAGTTATATGCGACTTAAATAATGTAATTTTTACTAGGGTAAAAGTAGGAGATAATGACTAGTTTTAAATACGTTACATGAACCCCTACTAGAAACATAACAAATAATATATTTGTATAGTATTAGCATAACGTTTTAATTGTGTTTGTTTGCTACAGGTACCCACAGCATCGGCTGAAGCCCACTGCGTCTGGTATGGCGTGTGTGCACCGCCCCCGCCAGCTAAACAGACCAACTGCTTGACCAATATAACTGCTCAGCCTATACAAGACACTGCAAGGGTAAGTCACTATACTTTTATCTTTCTTCTTCTTATTCTTTTTAGCACATGAAAAAGTACTTCCATTACCTCTTAAAGACCTGATAGAGCACATCCCTGGAAAGACTGTAGAGAGGTGTTCCCTAAGCCATGCTTATGCACAGCAGCATTGACCAGTGCTCAGAAACTCTGAGGACCTTTAATGAAATATTATTGTCCTCAGTACTTGTCGATATGGTTACCACAAAACAGTCTAAAAAGCCTCCTAAAGTAAGCTAGTTTCGCTTTAAAATATGAAAACTACTTAAAATACTTAGCCTTAGTAAGCAGTTTGTTTTGTAAGTAAATGCGGACTAATGTAATTAGTTAGGCGACTGCCAACAAGGCTAGACGTGGTTTTAAGTGGCGCATCTTTTGTTCTACGAAGACATTGTAATACATTCTGCCTCGCTCGTAAATCGCTGTAGTTTTATTGCCCAAACAACGGGTAAATATTAAATTGCAAAACATTTCAGAGCTGATTCCACTGCTTAGTAAAGGAAATTTAAAAATTGTTTTCGAATGTATCATATTTTCCTTAGCACGGCATTATTTTGTGTACAGTTTGATTACGTATTTTGTGACAAATAATTAGGGACTTCCATGATTTACATATTAATCGTTTAGTAATTTAATATGGCGTCACTGGTAGTAACTGCATTTATTAATATTTCTGACGTAATTGGTCACTACTAATTGCTTTCTTAATTACTATTGGCACAACGTAACGTAGCTGTTTGTTTTCTGACTGTGACTAGGTTCTGATAATTAATTTGAGGATCACGTCATTTTGATTGGTAGGAAAAAAGCAAAGTCCAACATCCAACTATGCAACTTCAGAATCTTAAACGTAGTATTTGTCTGCATTTTCCTTGAAGTTTAGGTGCGGGATTATTCTTCGATATATTTTGCCCAGGATATGATATTGCAGTTTAATTATCCGGCTGTCAAAGAGTTTTTACACCCCTCAAGGGCGTTTTGCACGACACTTAACTGGGTCACCGGGTGAGGTTACTTTGTTCTCGATGCTATATTTAGCATGTGCATGCAACTGTGACGTCACAAAAGTCCTAGTTTTCACGCGGAACTTGACCCGAGCCTAACAATAGCTGTTCAGGCGATGTAAACTGCATCGAATGACGTAATTATCAGAAATGCGGCTGGTGAGAGTAGGTACGGTTGTTAGCTTTCCTCTGCTCTCTCAGTAATTGATCGATACAAGGAACTCAAATTCAATAGACACGAAAAGCTGTTATGTACCCTCCTTTGTGTAGCTGAGTCCTTTGTCCTGTTTAAAAACAATTAGTACAATTACAGAAAGATAATAATGTCAATATGAAGTTCAAAGAAAAACAAAAGCAATCACATATTGTTAGCTAGATAACATTATCATTGGAGTAAATACTCATTAGTTTCATTTAGGATTGAACATAAGCGGTCACTTATAACTACATGTAGCTGTATTATATTGAAGTGCTGAATTTGTGTAAAGGACTAAAATTATTTACTTTTTAATGTCAAAATTATTTCCAACGATATTGGTTTTATTAATTTTGGAACATTGGTAGTTGCTACCCTTTTATCTCGATACTTACCTAATAGTTCACCTCGGACGTTCTGGTTCATATCTAGAGGTATGAAAACAAAATACTACATTGTTGCAAGCGATATATTATTATATCGTCCGATTCTTATGACGTAGGTTTATACTTTTTCAATAACGTTGGTCTTAAAATCCGGTATTACCGTACCTACTGCAATAAGGCAACAGTTTAATTTGCATCGAGTTATATCTCCATCTACTACTACTAATTAAAAATATTTGTAACTTTTACATAATATCTGTAACAAAAATATTTTGATGTAGGTGCTAGGTACTATGTGAACGTAATATCACCTTCATCTTCCTTCACCTTCAGAGAAGACACCTTGTCTCAGAGTCGAGTGCCAGTGTTAATAACAACCGTTACTGACATTAAGGGCACGTTAGTGTTATACATTCTTGTTGTATTTAATGTTCTGCTCAACGAATTCCCTGTTGTGTGTCTAACATAACTTTCTGTCTACTGTAAACAAATACCTTAAACAAAATTAAATAAAAGATGTTTAAGACATCATGAGTCTGGATGAGGCTGAGACAGAACCGTAGAAAATGTCACGAAACAGGAGGCCTATGCCCAGTGCGGTGTGCACAGCAGTGGGAGGACAAGGGCTGTAGATGATGATGATTACATCATGACAACATAATTCTTGAAAGCCGAATAGCCGTTGGCTGCTTAGTGAAGAGTATGTAACCAATATTAGATTAAATCTGGGAATGAAGGATAACTATTTTAATTACCCAGCGCTTAGGTTGTTCTCCAAAACATCCACGATATGTTTAGCAATTTGCACAATCAAAAATTAAAATAAATGAATGGTTATTTCTTATCAGTCTGAATGACAACCGAGGGATTCTCAGTTGTAGAGTTATCATTCAGATAGTACAAACACCTGCGTTAATTAGACATATTAATTCTGATAGTTACTTAATAAATGAGTCACCGATGATAATGATTCTGAGAAAATATTGCGCAATAGTAAAAGAATTTGGGTCTGCTTGCTATACTAAATATGGTGTGATGTTTTTCATGGGAAAACTTATTGGTATTTTATATCAGGTCTCGTAATGATGTAATATCCAAAACATTTACTAACGCATCCTATCATTTTAAAAGCATGCATTTTTCATGCATATAACCTCATCCTCTGCTTGGCGGTCATTCGATATGACTAGGTTATAAACAAGACGGGATTTGCGGAAGCGCTAGCTTTTCAATGATTTACTATAAAAACAATCCTTTGATGACCTCTTATAGTGTCATTGCTATGAGCTAAATACCATTCATTAAACAAATGTGGTCGACGATTCTAGACCTTAATATACAAAAACCATGTTAATATTCAATCGTATTAAGGCTCTAAAAGTGTAATGTCATTGAACTAAAACAAATCAGACAGTTCAGAGTGTTCAGTCTAAGGTTTTTGACCTAAGCCTACTTTAGGGAAGGTGAAAGTTGGATGACAGGTCATCGATACTTCTTTTAACGTGGTCATGCTCACAGATATATTTCCGCAGACCTTCAAATACAAATTTAAATAAGGAAGGAATGACAAAATTAAACATTACAATAAAAAGATGATTCATTGTTATGCGCATATATTTTACAGGATATCGTCGGGTCCTATCGTCATTATTATAAATATTGGACATTATAATATGGATTTTACATGTTTCGTGATCATGAACTTAGTTCTACTGACTTTATTATCAATTAAAAACCAAATAGGTTAAATATATGCCAATATGATAATTTTCTGACATTGACAGTGACATGATCTAAGAGGAGGTTACGCGGAAACGTGATATAACCGTCCTAGGCTCTAAATAAATATGCAAGCTAAACAAGAAGCTTGCAGCAAGCGATGTTTTTAGATAAGCTCCAAGGTTCCCGTTGCGATGTGCAAACGTTTTGCCGCATAGCATAAAGTACAGGGTCCATAAGTTGCTATGCGAACACCCACACAACTTGATTGTCGGCTATCAGACATCAAACGGTGTAATGAACGATAATAATACAAGCTTAGAACATTTCTCAGTATTACAGAGGTCACATGTCAGATTCATGTGTTAAACACTGATATGAAACTATATCTGATTACATTTATTGCCACCTACGATGTAACTGCGGAATGAAGATAAGAATCTTTTATTCATGTTATTCAAGAAGTTATTTAATCGTTACTAATGTTGTATCATATAGGTAAATAACATTTTTAACAGTAAAGTATAATGTTGTTTCGGTATATCAGAGGATTACACGTAAAGCAGTAAATCATTGCGAGGGATCGGCTTCCGCGAATCCGGTTGTGTCGTTGGTCCACCGAAGCGATGACCCGGCAAGTCTCCGGTGTAAACCAGATCATCACAGGGCTATTTATGTAACAAATAAGATGATTAGCTTCATTTTGCTCATGTTCATTATAAAATCTTAGATGAATGCTTAGTTTTGCATGCTTCTTTTATTTTATTTTTGTGCTCCGAATTCCTATGATTACTTTTTTGTTTTCAAATGTATGACCAACTATATTGAACTAAGCGTCAGTTATCGAGATTTATGGAAGGAATTAAGATTTTATGGTAATATCTTATTATTTAATGTATATGTTTTTGGTAGGTCAGATTGTTTTAGTTGCAAAGATAGAGAATACATAGTTTTATCCGAATTAAAATATCGCTTGGGGCTCCGCCAGCCTTGTCATTGGACTTTAATGTATTTTAATTTTGATAATAATATTATATCATTAATTGATTATTTTATTATCCAAGCTTGCCGGTAGATATTGAAATTAACATAATATGCCATAAATAAGCCTTAATAACGAATGATCCATTAGTAGGTATTACTAACTACCAGCCTAGACCGTAAACTAGAAACGATGTAATTAGTTTATTGGGTTTAAGTGTTCTAGAACATAAATACGTGCTTTACAGCTTGCATATGGAAGACTCTAGATATCTAGATATCTAGAGTCTCTGGTCATGACCGGTTAAAAGCAATATCCTCAAGATGAAAATGGAGCTATGTTCTTGGGTCGTCAGATATCACTCATGTGGCTAAAATGCTCCAAGAATATTAAACGTGTGTTTTTCCTAAGGACAGGCATCAAAAAATTGGCATTGATCGTTTTTTTCCGTGGGAATTATGTACGAAGCTAGTTAGTAATAAAACAGTTTAACGCGACTGAGCTGGTGATACTCTATGTACACAGGCTTACGTCGTACATAGATTAAAATCTTAGGTCAAAGCTATTTATAGGTAATATATCCTATTATGTATCTAATTATTGCCCACTTTGGTCACAAGAAACTTCTTTTAATTATTATTATTTTAGCAATTTATGAACCGCGTTAACCACGAAGAACTTATATTCTGCACGCAGCAAATTTATTTGTTGTTTTCTTAATTGAAGGCTAAGTTTGACGACAAGCGACCACTCCAGTTATTGCGTTTAATTATAATATCAGCATTTTATTCGTGGCCAACACAGAAGAAAGCACGTGGATCAATAAATATTGTACAATTTCTACTATTAAATGCTAACTAATGAATTTGTCTTTCACGGTCTCAGCAGCGACCCATATATTCCGTTTATTCATGAATGACTATAAGACAAACAATTAAAACGCTGGCATATTCGCAAAGTTTCATTATGAGGCAACTACAATAACAATTTAGGTTTAATGGCAATTGTTTAATTGATACGAATTCCTAATAAGACCACGTTGCGTCTGTCGCGGTCGGGTCACTGGATCTATGCACTTGGCCAAGTATTTTTATAGCGTAGGTCAGACCGAAATAGTCTGTAAATAAATCAATTTAATTTTTGTGATAAAATATAATATGACGACCACTCTAGAATAGCGACGCCGTTAACGATACCGGTTATATTAAATGATAGACAAAGCCCCGGAAATATGTTGATATACATATAAAACCAGTTGTAAATCCCACCGTCTGCCTCCGCCGCGCCGATATAGAAATGATGCCAAATTGGCGAATCGCATCACTATTGCATCAAAACATACCTACTATGTTTTTGTTACAGATCGCATATGGTTCACACAGTCGGATGCCATGTTATGATTAGCGAAAGTCTCACATTTAATACAATACACACTTAAGTGGAAATATATATTATGATGTTACTTGGACTGAACATAAAGTAATAATAGTTTATAAATCATACAATAATTATTATTATAGTTTTGAATAGTAGGTGTTATTGAACTCACACCAGTGGATCTGAAGATATCAGTTATAGATTGCAAGCTAGAATATTGAACCTGAAATATAATTCAAAGCATTGTTAAACTTCGCCAGACGACTTTGGCAGTAAAGGCAAACCAATGAAACTAAAGAAACCTGAACTTGTTATTCCAGTTTTGCCTTACGTCAAAATCACAACACGAAATATTTTTGAATCCGGTTAAACTCCATTGTATAAATAGCAAATTCTCCTTCCTTGGACTGAATATTACCATAAAAAGGTCCATCAAACTACCTAAATATACCTAAATTTATGAAATGACCAGATATTTTAAACGAATGATAATCAAAGATTCTGTGTAAATATTGAATTCGCACTAAAGGCTCGGGCTGAATGCCAGGCTGTTAAACTGTTATCGACATTGAAAGTGAACCTTACGTCCATGATATAAAAAGCAAAGTTCTGCAAACAAGAAAACCATTATGATGTTATTATCAGCAAATTATCATACAGTGGCCTGCGATGACGTAAGCTTCCTAATGATGAACAAAACATCAACAAACTCACCTTCCGCGGATCACTGGTACTTGTTAAAATCTACGGAAATTATAAATGGCTTCCTGAGAATGTCGCAAATAAATATTTTTTGTTTCGGTCGTGCGTTCACTTTTTCGTTACGTTAAAAACACAAGATTCAACCTTGAGTGAAAGTTTGCAGTGACTCGGCGCGCGATGAATGACTTCGCTGTTTGAAACGTAGTAAAATAAGTCTGTGTATGTAATTTAATGTTTCACTGAAAACAGAAAATCGTGGGCTTCTTATAAACTTTATTGATGTATGTATAGTAAAAAATCGATCATCGACTGACCTTATCGGACGGCCGAAACATTCGCATTGAATTACAGTTTTTGCAGACTATTCACAGTTCATCGTTTATTCAAGACCGCCGTATATCCGCAGAGATATAAAGCAGAATATTCTAGCGTTTGGTAGAACATCTTTATACACTACCCGTTACTTACAAACGTTTACCAAACCGATTTATATTTCGCTTCGTGCCATTTCACACGATTGTATGCCAATAATGACGATTGTTGCTTGTTATTCATAATTCCAGAATGGTAACATCTGCGAAGGGTATTACCGTAATGTTCTGGAACTACAATCGTGCTGAAAATTGCTGCCTTTTCGCTTCCAACAATATTTTCAAACCTCTCAATCTTTGGTCTAGCATAGACATTATTAGCAGTTATTTGCAAGGCCAATGTTAAAGCACTGCGCCATAACGAAAACAAAATTTAACGAGCAACAAATGGAATCCAATCAGTCGAAAGCCGGGATCAAGGCTACGTTAGCTCGGCAACAGTGAAAAAAGACCAGAAACGAATATATTTCCAGTTAGGCACAAAACATCACAGACCGATGCAATATAAATCAAATCTTGAGGCTTTTATATATGTTAAGTCGAATGATTGTAGCGCAGATTCAGTTCTCCTTGACCGTTTATAAATTTATAACTAAACGTGTTCCGTCGGAAATGAAGTCTCGGTTTCAAATAAAGAACTCGTTTAGGTCCTAGAAAGATAGGGAAGTTCAAAGTTCAAGAGGGCAATAAGACATTATTACTGTGCTTTGTCTAGTTCTGATGACAAACACGGTGTCCATAGCTGGAATATAATACGAATAGATATAGATATATAATACTAGTATCGATAAAAGTCCGTCTTTATATCTCCCAATTATAGCATTTGAGGGTTTAGAGTCTTGGATCTTTCGTTAATTTTAAGGCTCTGACTGTGTTAAGCTATAGCTGATGTTCGACCTTCAGACAACCTTACTTCGTTTGAAGTTATCGATCCTGCTAACTAACAATTTGTATTCCGTCGAGGGCTCGACTTTTAGGTCCTGAAGACTCGACCAGTGTTATACCAGCCAAATCTTGTATTGTTTAGGTGTCATTAGTTACTCCTTGGACATGCTTCACCGTACACCTTTCTTTTGTTGCAATTTGCTTACGAACATTGGCATGTAAAGTTAATACGAACTCTAGGTAAATTCGTACTATAATTTTTACTAATACTGCCTCATTGGCCTAGTGGTGCTAAGCGCGACTGCTACGCTACAGGTCTTGGGTTCGATTCCCGAGTCGATCAAGGTGTTATTGGATTATTCTATGAAATTCTCAGTAGCAGGTCGGAGTTTGGATGTGAGCCCGGTTAGTGGCAATAGGCTCGCCCCATTACATGGGACTTAAACATACCGGCGAACTGTGGGTCTACATTGGTACACCTCTGCCTTCCCCTTCGGGGATACAGGCGTGATGATATGTTATTTTTACTAATACTTTTCACTATAAAACATGGCAAAGATAGCTGGAACTGTAAAATGTTTCTTTTTACAGAATTCCCATTCAACGAAGTTGTTTAGGCAACTTCTTGCTTTAGTTTTTTATTCAGACCGCTGTTCAAAAGGCAGGTTTTCAAGGTGGCATAAATCTTTGGCTGTGCTGTCAAGAAATTGTGGTATGCGGATTTCATGGTTATAGTTACCGTCATAATTATTTCTGAAATCCTTGAAAATACCCGATGTCTTCAATTATGACGTTTACTTGATTACCGTACATGAGAATATAATTGCTAGGTATTATAATGGTATTATTACATGTAGCTATTGCTATATCCTCGGGTTTATGCTTACGCAGATAGATAAATAATTTTCAGGAAGCCAAGCCATCGGTTTTTTGATATCATGAAAATTCGTAATTGGCATAATAGCTATTTATAATGCTATCTGTTTACTGATTTGTATGTAATAGGGTATTTATGTCTTTTGTCCATTATGTTAAGTACCAAATACAAGCAAAGTGGTATTATTTTTAGAAAATATTGTTTTATAAATGTTACTTCCTTTTAAAACAACATTAAGTACCAATTTTGTATCTTCCGGTATAATTAAACAATGTTTTATGGTCATTGATTGTAGGTATTTGTTTGATGAAATACAGACAGAAAAAATAATTTTGTTTTAAATTTAAACAGTTTCAAATGTAAATATGTACAAAAAATATTAAAGTCAACTTTAAAAACAATAACCTTTCAGGTCATATACCTTGCTTAACAAAGAAATTTGAACACTCAAGAATGGTGTACTTGACATCTATAGATTAAGGCTTTTATTCGTTCAACACGCGACTGTTTGAATATCATTCATTTTTATCAGCATAAGGAAAACTATAATCTTTTCCCTTACACTGAAAACCAAGGTAAATTACTCGACCAAAACTTTTATTGGTTACTTGTCATAGATACAGACGTTCAAAGAATATCAGGTAAATGTGTACCGTATACTCTTACTTATGTCCATCAATTGACAATACTAAATTATTGATTGTCAAATGGAATTTGAAGAGACAATCTAAATCATTTTGTTCCGTCGCAGCTTGTAGAACGTAGTCGACGTATCGATCGCTACAACCGTGGAAATCTGGGCAGTTGATATGTAAATACATAGCTAGGTAGGTCCGTTGAACCGCGGAATACTCCACAAACGGATTTATTTATATTAGTGGTTATGATTATGTGGTTCACATCGTGTATACAATTGATGTCACTGTTACTGACCAAGAAGCACATTCCTTTGAGACTAGCCTAGATTGCGGCATTAGTGATGACACTATTGGAATAATATTGCGTAGAAAAACACTTGTGTACTCTATTATTGTTGTTGATCCAGTTTCTAAGAACAGGAGAGTTCGAAAGTCGGGAGATTTTTTTTTGTCTAGCAGCCTTAGGAAAATAAAGTTACATCGTTATGTTTTAAATCATTAACAGCTTCTAAATAAAAAGGTTTTTTATTAACGGAATTGGAACACTATCTTATTGATTAAAAATAACTCTTTTTAGTCATTCACAAAGCTGATAAAAGGCTGCGTTCATCCTTGTATCAGGCTTGTCCATAACACCCTGCGGAATAGACAGTTTATAAGGGTAAAGCCATCGCATGTCTTCACACCATATACGCAGTCTAAAACACCATGTAGTTGGGTTCCGACCCTGAATGCCGTGTCTAGGTTAGCTTGTAACGCCGTCAGCTCAAGGCCTAAACGACCATGGTAAGCTCTACTCCATAGGCGCCCAGATTAGAATTTTAATTACGTTAAAACATCCAAATAGATTTGATATACATAACTAAGGCAAAGCATGCGATGCACCTTGACTTATATACGGATAAAGAAGTTAATCATATTCTAATTTAATTTGTCAATGTTAATTAATTGAATATTTGTGACGCTTAAAAGCTAGCGTTTTGCATAAATAGTTCAAAGCTCACGATGGGAGTGGAGCTTGTACGAATGTTTTTGTTAACTATTTAATAAGATTAGATAATATTATGCAATACAAGTTAAGTTTGTGTTCTTATAATAAACTTTATATCTGCTTAGATAGCTATTAAGCTTGACCACAGTGTCCACATCGTTAATTAGAAGTGGCTTTGATTCATGTGCCCATTGACCTGTTAAATAGGCGCTCATCACCCTATGCGAGTCGTTTATTCAACAGGAAACTTATATTTTCCCACTATAATCTATACTTATATTGGAATTATTATTTTAATTAATTCTTAAATGAGTTACTAAAGGATTATTTCATTTATGATTATTTAAGTGTGCAAATAATAAATGTAGTCAGCCTTAAGCTAAATACATGATATTGTAATCGCACGACATTCCGTACACGCTAACCAAACACGGCAGTAAACACCAAGGAATCCATTGCTCCGTGACTTGTATCGCTGAAGGAACGCTTGTAAACAAGTAGAGCAATGGACGTAATGCGCTGAGATCATTGCGCTTTATCAATCCGAGGCGCTCTGACGCACACGACGTGAATCATATTTTATAAATCGCTGCTGCCTTGTTGTAAACTTTTAGGATTTGGGGTTGTTTTATAATTGCTCCTACTGTTGATGTAAAGGGCTTGATAAAGTAAAGGCTTAACATTGTTAAAAAGCTTGAATTTTATAATAAACAATCTAAAAATTGTTTGAAACCAATCTTTGTCCTGAAATGTTATTTTGATATTATTTTACTATAGTTTCAGTATTTTATCTGACTATGCGATATCTAGACTTTTAAACCTACACATAATGTTGCTGCGGAAATGGGTAAATGCTCAAAAATATAGGTATAGAAATGATTCAGTTTATAAGATAGCAGGCTTTAGTTAATACGTTTTATTATTTGACTGTTTTTGATAATACCTAATGGAGATCGGCAGGAAGGGAAATCGGCATTTTTGTTTTGGTTGTTTAGTTTATTTCGTTGTTTTTGACATTTTTTTCTGAAACGCAGTGGATAGTACACAAATTACAAAAAGGTAAAGCAAAATCCTTTTTATTATATCGGGTTAATATTTTATTAGTTGTAAAAGAAATCCAGATTACAGATATTTAATGTGACGTAACAGACTGAAGTAAAAGGTGTTGTTTGTGAAGATGCCATAAACATGTATATCACAATTTGCCTATAAAACCTAATAATCGTATTTATTGGCCATTCATAACAGGTGCGTGACCTTCGCTATTATCGTGTTGATAAGATGCACGTGCTTATCAGGAAACGTGAAATAACTTTCTTATTAATATTATAGGGCTTCGTCCAGTTATGTAGTTCAAGATCAGTCACAATATAATAGTTGTATTGTGGGTGAAGGTTGATTCAAGGACTAACAAGCGTGTTCGTAAAGATCGTCTGAGATAACCAAGTGGTTTGCCGTCTGCTCACAATGTCAGACAGACCGGCTTATGAACAAACTACGAACCCTACTCACCAAAGAGTGAATCTATTAGATAATAAAGCATCTCAGAAATAAAGTTCGTGTATGCATTACTTCGCGGAAAGACGCGGATCTATTTAAAACTGGTAATGCGTTTGTAAATATAAGCAATTAGGAGTACCGCGTCAGCAAGGTCGAAATGTTTGAACCGGTCGTTTTTCACAATTTTTTTGTCAGTCTGTATAGAATGTTGTCTTGGCCTGGAAAAAACTTATGTGAATAAAAATATTACACGTGGATTATAAATATTAATAACATAATTACTTGGATATATAAATACTATATTAATTTTCTATTTATGTGTTAGCGTGTCAATCGTTCGATCGTAAAGATATTCGCTGACGCTAGTATCCTTCCAAATGCATTGCTGATAAACGTAATATAGCTAAGTGTTAATTACTTTAGTCTTTTATTTTGTGGATGTATATAGTTTACTTCTATAACGTCAAGTATTCGAGAACTATCTTTAAGGCAAGTCTCATGGCCTAATGACATTCGTATGTTGCGCGGTATGATTTCAAACAGTGGACGTTGCGCAGTGATGAAATCTTTGACCCGTCGTTAAGCGTTGTCAACACGGCTTTGTTATGTAAGCATGTTTAACAATTGCTCAATACTCGCCAGAATTATGCACAGGGTTAAATAATAATATCCTCAGCCGGTTTCGAAGAATTGATAGCATTAACCGATATTCTTCTGTCTAGCTGTTACCCAAGCTTTGTCGCCTTTAAGTAAGAGGTTTCTTGATATTAAGACCAAATTGTCCTTAAGTGGAAATAAATTACATGTACAACAGACAGATATCAAATTATATGTACATAACGTGCAATTTTAAACTCATTTCATGGGTGTCATACAATAAATACCGGAAACGAGTAAATGATAAATTCTGCATTATCTAGTGGCTTCAGTGGTTTTAATGTTTTCATGGCTTAATACAAATTCACCATTGTGAAGGTCCAACGATAAAAATTACTCTCATCCTCTATCTTGCGCCTATAGTAATAATATTCGGCTTCTGCACATTTGACGTATCAATATAATATCAATCAATGCCCTGCTTGATACTGCACCCGATTGCGATATCTTTGAAGATAGATGGTGCGCTATTCTAGCAGCATCCTTAAAGTTCTGTGAAACTTTTGACAAGTAGTTACTTATAAGAATTGTTTAATGGCACTAATGTATATATTACCTACTATAAATATTAATAATGTAAATAACTTGTTCTAAATACTTTGTGTTTCCTGTGTCTATTTTGTATTTCTACATATTGTAATTTTGAATTACTGTAATTGGTGTATGCCGTTGTAATTTAATAAATAAATAAATAAATAGTGTTGACTAGAAATTATCGACTTGTATTTACTTCAAGTGTTTGCAATTTCAGTATTTTGTACGTTAAACATGTGACTGTACAAACACGTGATGATCTGAAATACATATAAAAATAAAATTCAATAGCATTACTTTTTATGTTTATCTGCCTATCTCACATGACATTCCATTAGGTTTACCTACGCAGCCGTTTATGGATTATAAATATGTGATTCTTCATAAATGGGTCAACGTAGCAAGTCTAGCCGAAAGTGTTCGACATTTTGGTACTAAAACACTAAAACCCGATATTCGTTGCTAAAAGCACTCTAACCTACTTTCTCCCACCGAAATAACACCCTTTATTGATTTATTTGCTTCCATATTATATGATAACTGACACGTTTATTCCAAACAGTAGTTCAATAAATAATTAGTGTCGCAAGTGATCTAGACTTGAGTCATTAGCTAAACGATTGTTATGTTTATTACTTTTAAGAAATTGGAAACAATAGGAGTATATTAACTTGACTTTATTACCCACATACGGTATCGGTTGACGTAATGTCTTTGGGAACTACCGCTACTAGCGCCCATTGAATCGTTATCACAGATCGTCCTGTAGTTACTGCGTATTATGCTATGTATGTCGGTATTGTTTCCCTTATCAACGGTATAGGCCTTTTAATCTTGCTGTTTATCTGCAAATTTCTTTTTGTATAAAGATTATGAGAAATTATTAATTTTGACCCCTCTTCTATGATAAAATTATGTAGTGGTGGTCTGTTCTGTTCTATCTAAAATATTATTTTTGCCGTCAGAAATTTCGCCTTCGTAAAATTTAACACTCCGTCCTTAAATACGAAAAACATCCACCCTGTTTTGTTATAGAAGATTTATATTGTATCAGGTGTCATGTTTTAGATTGTCACGATATTTTGAAATTTCTTTACAAAAGGTGTTGACGAATTATAGTCTTATCTAATTAATTTATAGGTGTATTAATACTTTCGATAAGTTAATTGGCCTAATGGAATTTAAAATATCTTTAGATATCATTGTTTTGTTTTATGTTTTTATCACGTAAATTTTGTTTTGTTTTAAACAATCAAAATGTAACCGGAGTAGTTAGTGGTCTAAATGGTATGTGTCATGTAGGTATAACGGTGATTTTTAATTCGTCGTGCTAAGCTTTGTTATGAATAATAGTAGAAACAATACTTTTTTATCCTGACAATCATTCCTTATATTTCTTATAGTTGTGGGGAAATCGTGTTTAGTAAATTACTATCGCTTTATCTTATTTTATTTTAGTACTAAACAAACATGTTGTTTTGCGAGACATGCCAGTGTCTAGCTATTACCAATTAATTAAGTAACATTAGCGTAATAATTTTTGTATGAGTAGTTACGCATGCACCGACTCTTACTTTCCTGAAAATGTTTATTTTTAAACTTGAGTGTCTAAAGATATTAAGAACCGGGCGTAAGAAAGTAAATTTATTTTCATTAATGTATCTGTGTCCATTGCACTTCCTCTTGGCAATGTCATGCTCAACACTAATTACTCAATGATAACAATACGCCTTGATTTAATGATAAGATAAATAAGCTATTACATTGTCCTTGCTTTGGGTGGCCCTTGAGTTCCATATCGACGGCCGCAAAGAACAAAAAGACAACTGCATTTTTGCGAAAATCACTTTTTTGCATAATTGAATTCAGAATTCTTTATTCTACTTGGTAATATTTTTTTTTCATAGAAAAACCCATTTTTTCAGTGTATTTTGTCGCGTAGATAAAGACAACTACACCTATTTTTGAAAAGTAACGAAGTACACAGGGACACATACAGCTGTCCGTGTGTGCGTCGTACAATACGGCGCGACGCACCCCATAAACAAAGATACCAGTCACATGACCGTTTCATCACGGGCGGTCGACATTTTTTTAATTTGCGGACTTAATAATTTCCATAAAGCATTTTTATTAATAATATAATTTTTTTCAAACTTTTTAATTTAAGGTTAACAAATCAAAGCACAGAAAGATATCTGTCTGTTGTCCGCTTTTACTTTGGTTGATTAATCAATTATCTCAATGTACTTCACGGTTTTATATTATATTTGCGTTTCCAAGGTAGGTTTAATGCAAATATTTACGCATTTGCTCTAATATAAAACAACTTAAATAAATCGAGTCTATTATTGACGTATTTGCAAGTAATTATCATTGACGGATTTTCAGGAATCACTGATGAGTTAATGCCGTCAAACAGTGCTGCATGTGAGTTATTTTAAAATCTGACAGTCGCCGCAGGTTCGGATAAGTTGTCTCTATTCGGAGATGATATTTTAAAGACATCCTTGACGATATGAATTATGATAAAACAGGCAATTCCAGTGCTGAAGCTTGAAGAGACCGGTATCCAAATAAAGATCAGTAACTCCAATTCCTTGCGATGATATTTACATTGATTCCAGTCCTATAAATATGTCTCCATGCAGCAGAAGATCAGATACACGAACGTCTCCCCCCGTCCCTAGAAGAAGCTGGCCCGAGCCGGCCAAACTAGCAATAAAAATATGTCCTTAAATAATTAAAACTTAGATCCAGCCATCCCTTGTTGTTTTGCTTTATTAAGATTGTTAGCAACGCACTAAGTCGAGGTCCGAACCCCGCAGGGGGTGCCCTTAGTGGACGTTGCTGACGTAGTTAGTCTTTCCTATTGTTCTGGCTGGAGGCCTTAAGGTCCTCGCCAAAAGTCCGGTGAAGCAGTCCAAGCCTGCGCTCAGGCTAACAGCAAATATCCCTACCAAAAAAAAATACACGAACGTCACTTAATGAAGTCGTTGATCGAATTCAAGAATTAAATACTACTAGCCCATTAAGATCTCAGACAACTCATACCTCTCAATATGAATCAGGTACTTTTAGTCCAAGGCTACAGTCACCATTTCAACTGAGTACCAGCGCAACAACCTCAACTGTTGAAGCATTTAGTGAATGTTCCTCACCATCATCAGCTACAGGAAGAAAGCGTCGTAAGCTTATCATAGATACCACAAACAAAAGTGGAAATGTAAAATAGATAACCGTCTAGATACAAGAAGAAAATTGTTGGTCAATCAAGGTAAAACCCATATATCTAGAGGAGGTAAAAAGCAACAAGGCAAAGTTTTAAAACCAGCTTGCCAAAATTGAAAATTTAATTGCCATACAAAAGTTACTGTAAATAGTCGATACCAAGCAATGGCAATTTATTGGTAAAAATACAAACAGGCAAACTCATGTTGTAAAACTACAAAATGCTTACACTAATACCTCCCTTTATATTTCCCTCTGCGAAAAGAACTTAATTCCTTCAAGATACCACGATTTTGATACAAAACTAAAGCATGCAACGATACAATACGATATCCGATGTGGAAGACTGAAGAAGAAGACTGTTTTTACATATTTTTAACTAAGTCGGTAGGTCTTTTTTAATTAGATATTGAAGAATAATTTACAACATTGATTATTATTAAGACAATGCCATCAGAGTAATTGTTTGTGATATTATTAAAATAAGATTGTTGAATAAGCACAGAAGTTAGTTCATAATTATATTGATGGTAAGAAATTTGTTAAAGTTATTTCATTGTTATAAAAATAAGCAAGTTTAACTTGGTTCAGTTCCTTTGTGTGATTGTACCCTGTTTAGAATTTGATTATTTAGGAGAAAAAAAATATGTTTAAAATTGTATTATTAACACGGGTTCAAGAATTGAATATCCTTGATATCCTGATTTACGTTTGTGTGATTATACCTTGTATAAGATTTTTTTTTTTTTTTTTTTTATTATAATATTGTTTCTCTGCAAATATTGCATTGTTGTTATTTTGTAATATGATTACGATTATTAAAAAATAATCACATAACTTAATTTTTATCTTAAACTGCAAAAGCTCATCATATTCTTAGCATATTATCTGCAATATCAATATCTTAACTTTTAGAATTACGAAGTAATTTGAGACAACTACAATATTTTGGCAACAATCATAGTCACCCTTTATTTGTTGTTGTAGTTAGATACATATTATAAAAAAGAATAGTAATATACCCTTTAATAAGTGAAATTATTTGGGAATCAGGAATTATAAGGTCCTACGTAGAAACGAACATATGGCAGTTGACTCAGTTAGTTATTTTTTTTGTGCGCAGTAGATAAAGACATCTGCCGTATTTCGAAAAAAAAAGAAATATCTGTTAATTGACCTCCACTATTTTCTTCGAAATGCCCTATTAATTAAGTATTGCAAATTTGAAGAAGCTAGCTTTGTTATTGTAGAAGTTATTACATTTTCGCGTTAAAAACGCTCTCCTGTAAACTAGTGATTTTGTAGATAGCTGTTTGTTCTTTGCTGCCGTCGATATTGTCATATTGTAAACCTGCTTCATGATTCATAGAAGTATAATACCACTTTTCTTACTACTAAATCTCATTAAACTTCTCAGGAAACTTACTCACAGCACTGATTTCAAGATAAGGGCTTATCGCATTCAATATTACTACTTCTTTGAATATTTATAGGTATGACTCACTCACTAATTAGTTACGAATAAACTCTGATTAATAAACTATCAATGTTTTTTTCCTAAACCACAATAACAACACTTGTGTTACACATAAGTTGTAATACGATTAATCATCGCGGAATCACTACATAGTATAAAACAAAGTCGCTTCCCGCTGTCTGTCCCTATGTATGAAATCTTTAAAACTACGCAACGGATTTTGATGCGGTTTTTTTTAATAGATAGAGTGATTCAAGAGGAAGGTTTATATGTATAATACAATAATAATAATCTAGAGAAACACGGATAATCTTAGAGATTTCTAAAGTAAGGTCGTAAATGAACACTTTTTTTGCGCTTTCATTGCGAACGCTGGCTGAACCCTACGAGATAGATCAAAATAATGTACTACAGTATTGTGCTCCTTAAAAAGATCTACAAAAAAGTCCGCGATGTTATATGTCTATCTCTTGAGGATAACCCACAATAACCATTTTTATCGTTTATTTATTACTTATTTACGAAAAAGCGATTTTAAGCAATACAGTATTAATCCTTATCCAATTAAGTACCTTTAATAAATTGTGCATGTAATATAGATCAATATTTCCCTTTACAGCATGTAATTTAAATGAATATTTTCGAAGATATTACAAATTTAAAATGCAGGGACATAGCGGTTGCGGCGGTACCGGCCGGAGGGCCGCGCGGGGGCCGGGGGTCGTGTGCCTCTATACCAAATAGTGCGTCCAAGGCTGTGCTTCGCCCTACAGAACTTTATGATTATGTAGTTATATATATTTGGTATCAGCGTTGCACCCGAGCAAAGCCGGGGCGGGCTGCTAGTGTTTTTATATAACAGGAAATATTTTTAGGCGGAAGCTACTACTAGTAAGATTGTTAATTATTATAAGATAATGAGTATAAATACTACTATGTTTGTAAATCTAACTTCCGCACGCGACTTGTCTTGCTATACAATTTCTAGTTGACTTTCACGAATTTTTATGACAGCCTATTACAAGTCATCAAACTGCTATACGTTTTTTATTAGTTCTCAATTGTTGAAAGTAATTGAGACAATATTGTATATAGATGGACAGTGGAAATGGCGGTGTGGCCAATTTAGTAATTTAATTAAAAATCTATGAAACACAACTAACAGAACCACGGACAGACAAAATGTCCGCTGTTAAACGTTGGGCTAAGTAATAGTTGGGTTATTCCTGTAATGACTGGATTATTCAAGGGTTACTATGTAAAGTGTAGATAGCAGAATATTTGAATTATAAATGGATCTAACAACCAAAAATATAAGTATTTTTAAACAACACAAAAGTGCTTAGTGGTCATAGGAAACGTCCATCAAAGTTTACGGATCTACTATTTAGGTTAAAACAATGCCACGTACATACGACATCACCTATACTACACTATATTAGTATTTCGTTCGTATTTGGAAGTTTCATGACGCAGCTCTGTACGGAGCGCAGTGTTATTGATCAGAGGCCACTGAACCCACATATTTTGATAACAAGAAGTGACTTGAAACAAAACACTGTAATCTAGACAACAAACAAAGGATTATGTTCACCTTTCTGTATGATTGCTTTGCATGTCGAGGAAGGTCGATTCAGTGCGTTTTTTTTTTGTAAATAAATTAAATTCTTGGTTAAATATATTCTTAAGCAAATATTCCATTAACTGTACTAAATTATATGATACTGTCAACTGAACTAACTCTCCACATTTCTGCAGTACCTAGTAGTTAAAAAGGAATACTGTATGTATGACCATGTATTAGTAGTGGCAGTAGTACCTATCAGTAAAACCGATTTTGTTTTCCCAGTGTTATCAAATGAATCACTTGGCAAAGTCGCGAATGATGGAATTCCATAACAGCCTCGAAAATACGGAAACGATACGTTAATATTCAGATAGGTACCTACCTACGTTCTTCCGGACAATATCGACCCGTTATCTCACTAACATAAACAAAATCCGTATTAAAATAATATGTTGTGATAACATGGTTCTTGAATAAAAAGCTTTTAAAATTAATGAGGTGTTTTTTTCTACATATTATTTCGAATCAATGAACCGTTTTGTTTTTAGTAAGTTGTAATCAAAACAGGCGTCTTTATTCTTTAACATATGTATAATTGATTGTGCACTACACATTAATCGAAGATAAATCTTGTTAATTATGTCTTCAATTAAACTAGGTCACCTTATCACGGCTCACATAACATACGGCAGGAATTTCTTAACTAATAAAAATGGGTTTTTTATTCTACACAGTCAAATGATTCATCCGGTTAAGCTCAGAACCCCTGATAACCTTAGTACGCGTAACTGTTAATCAGTGTAATTTAAATAAATCAATTTGTTTAGATTTGCCGTCACCGAAACAATGTTTCTTTATTCATTTATTGATTCGGCTTACGAATTAATCGAGATAACACCCGACTAGCACGTCTATCTGTCGCGCGATGCTTTTGTTTTATTATCTTTATAGGAACGTGATAATATCGGTAAATCGAACGATCATTTTGCATTAATTTTGAGAACTTATAAACACACCTTTTCGTAGAAGTTAGTTGGTATGTTATGTTTATCAGCCCTGTCGAATCGAAAATATGATTTTGTGATGCAATAAGTTTAGTTTTTACTGATGTAACTTTAAAGATGTAGCTGGTATAGCTAAAATTCCAACAGGGCAACTGTTGGAATTTTAGCTATACCAGCTAAATCTTTGAGTACTTATAATTAAAATAGATATACTTTAATTGTGTTTCTTTATTTTTTTTTGTAACCTTTTTGTAGTAGTTTAGTCTAGGAGGTTATCAAATGAATATGCTTAGATTAAACACGACGTACTTCACAGTAATCGCATATCATAATAATTATACAGTTATTCTTAAGTGTTCCGATATGGTATATCGTATACAGTTACCGATGACTGCACATGGGTAGAAATGGAACGCAGGTTGTGCGAGCTAGAGATTTCATTCGTGATAATGTTTCATGTATTGTTACACACATAACATAGTATAGTTCTTGTATGATCATACATGTTATATGTCTATTTGGTTCGTTTCGGGTGAGCCGTGTGACCTTTAAATAACTCGCCCGGTCGGTAGCTTTATACAGTTGAAACGACGCGAATGTTACATTTTATATTGAGTTGCAAATTTGAAATGCCTGACGCTCTTATATGGAGCACAGGTACATATAGTTTGTGGTTTAATATCACATATTTTGGTATAAAGGAAAGCGAAGGAAAAATAAATAATTTATGCACAAAAGTGCATGATAATGACCTTCATGATTTAATTCGGTTATTTTATAAATTTATATTTTTGTGTCATTACATTTTTGTCAAAAAATCCCAGACTTAAAACATATACGACCTCAGACCACCCTGAGGTCGGGCCTGCGGGTGACCGGGAGGGCACCCTGTCACCCGATCAGCTGACAGGCCAAGAAGGATACGGACGCCAGGTCCCACGCGTCCGTCCTCGGAAGGAACGAGGGTTGGGCACTTTACACCCACCCTCTGGAAGGGGTCCAGTCTGGACCGAAGCCTGCCGGAGCCGCGCAGAGATTGCGCAAGCGACCCCGTGGCTCTGACCAAGGCTAAGACGGGACCGGGGTGTTTTTAGTCGGTGCAAGTCCGACATATCCCTACGCTGTGCCCTCAGCGTGGGTTGAAATCATTAGTTTCACCCCGACAAAAAAAAAAAAAAAAAAGACTTAAAACATATAATTACATCAATTCAATAGTGTTTATTATTTTTTCTGGATTTTCCTGTTTAAAGAATTAATCTGAAAGAACTGAAGTCATGAGGATATTAATATGTTGCTTATTCATCGTGTTATTGACACTATTACGTTAATAACAATATACATTAAGGCGATTTTTATAATTAACATGTGAATAAGAAAATAACTATGTACCTCTTTTGACATTTTTAAGCTCAACATTAATGGAATGATTATATTTTTTTAAATTAATTCACGCGTCTTTCAAACGTGACTCTTTATGGGCTGTATCAAGTTATTAGATTTTTTATTATTTAATTAACCACGCAATAAACTTTTAACAAGTAATCTAAAGCTATTTATTTACATTGCCAAAAACTATTTGTCTCAAAACTACTCAAAAGTATCGCTTCTATCAAATAGTATCAAATGACAATGTTTTTCGTGTTTGGTTAACCATAATTTGAACATGAGCACCAAAATCCGGCAAGTACCTAGGCAAGTAAACTATAGTTCCCAAATTTATCTATCTATCCATACCCCGGGTTCTTAATCAGTTTGACCACGGTGTGAATAGCCCCAGATCTAGTTTTGAAAGGGTCCTTTACAATACTACCTATATAGTAATTTGCTTTAAAATGTGTGTTAATAGTCTTTTTTTGTTTCTTCCAGTCGATAATCGAGAAGTACTGTCCCGACATAGCCGCGGGCGGGCTCTCGTGCTGCAATGACGAGCAGCTGCACAACCTCAACGAGAACATCGTGCTGGCCGAGAACTTCCTGTCGCGATGCCCCTCCTGCATGGACAACTTCCTCAAGCACATCTGCGGGATGACCTGCTCGCCGAACCAGAGCGACTTCTTGTATCCAGCTGTCGTTGAGAACTTTAACAGTGAGTTTCTTTATGCTTTTCTTTGAAATCAGTCCCATCATGGTACCATAAGTAGTAGTTTAGTTTGCTTCTTGTCAAAAAAGTATTCTTAAAGCTCCAGCAAAAATACTTTCAATTCGATCTGTATTAGCAAACGTTGTGTTGTCATTGTTTTGGATCCTAATGTCGTTTTAAGTGATAAGAGGATCTAAATGCGCGAAACTATTATTTATTGCGTTCTGAACTAAAGTAACCTTAGTAATTGTCTTAATTTTGATGTCTTCTCTTTCTAGGTACCCATCAGAGAATCAAGACGTTGGTTTACCATCTCAGCTCTGAGTACATGTCAGCTACATACAACTCTTGCTCACAGGTATATTACTCTACTAACTACTCTACTACTCGACGGGCCTGTTGGTCTAGTGGTTAGTGACTCTGACTGCTATACCGGAGGTCGTGGGTTCGATTCCCACTCAGGACAAATGTTTGTGTGATGAGTACGATCATTTGTTCTGTGTCTGGGTGTAATTTATCTATAATATGTATGTATTTAGAAATATATACGTATGTTTATTAGTTGTCTGGTAACCATAACACAAGCTCTGCTTAGCTTGGTATCAGACAACCGTGTGTGAGATGTCCCGGAATATTATTATTATTAACTTTATAAAAAACTCCTTGAACCACTGATT
This sequence comes from Autographa gamma, assembly GCA_905146925.1. Lineage (NCBI taxonomy): Eukaryota > Metazoa > Arthropoda > Insecta > Lepidoptera > Noctuidae > Autographa > Autographa gamma. The sequence goes on along the minus strand of LR989866.1, from coordinate 9,488,708 downwards.
AATCGGTTATAATAGCTAATGAACGAGACATAAGCTATCGTTATCAAAATAATAGCGATGTCTGTTGCCGCCCGCTCCAGACAAAGGCCTCTTCTCATATAGATAAGGATCGAACATTGATCATCGTGCTTGCCCATGTTTTAGCGAATGCACGATTTGAGATTATTGACCGAAGCTGATTATTATTTTAGTGACATAATTTTAAAAAGAACCTGTAAGCATTTTTCTCTTTCAGCTATTTCCAGAGTTCCTATTGTTTAGACATGAATTTAATCTATGGATAAAACCCCAATTTATTTATTTTGATTGGAATCAGTACTTTATCTACAAATATAGGCAAGTTATAGGTAACTTTCATGAATCATTTGGGAGTTTCCGTAAACAATTTTATGCTCTTGCTACCAGCTGATAAGAATATGGGTTGTAAATAGAAATCAATAACATGATAAATATCTGGGTTTCACGATGACTAGCATTACCTTTAATATACCTTCCAACATATTGAGGATGAAACAAGTAATCTGCGAAAATAATTCCCTATTTAAAGAAGGGTAATTTTATTTAGAACATTCATACGTGTACTTACTGTACATGGAAAATAAGAATATATTTATGAATGAAATAATATATGTTGCTTTCTTATACGATTATTAAACTTTTCTTGCCGTTTTCCAAAAACGAAAAACCGTTACTTAATTACATAATTAATTATAAGTGTGTGTACAAAGTTCTACTTAAAATTCTATGCGGATACAATTATTTTAAAGTTCCGTTTTTCTTGTCACCTAAGCATGTTTTATTACCATAGGTGCAAGTACCGTCTACCAACCAGTTGGCTCTAGACCTGATGTGCGGCGAGTACGGCGCGGAGTACTGCTCGCCGAAGCGCTGGTTCTCGTTCATGGGCGACGCCGACAGTCCCTACGTGCCCTTCCAGATCAACTACACCAGCGACCCGGACCCCGGCCACGGGATCATGAAGCCCTACGACCCCCCCACTAGGCCCTGTAGTGTTGGACCTCCTGTGAGTACCTCTAATTAAAAAAGTACTACATGCTGTATAAAGGAACTTAGAACACCTCTGAGGTGAACCACATCGCTGACAAAAGTACTTTTAGAATAGATTCTCAATTGCCGGTTTTATCGCGTAATAATAAAAATACATGATAAAATATGCATTAGAATGGAGAACCTCTTCTTTTAAGGTCGGTTAAAATAAGGAAGTCCCAGACCAGTGCTTAGCTACACAAGGATTACTTCCATTCTTTGCTACACTGCAACATGCAGTGGATTGAACTTGGCTTATTTTAGATGTACATAAAACATGTCCAATAACATCAAACAAATCAATAAAGCAAGTACATTATTATAATGCCTGAGAAACAAACGTCACAGTTTGTGTGTGTTCGATATAATGAATGGCCCACAATGTTTTGAATGAGTTATTGATATTTACCTGCGTTGTATCTCGCTGCTCTGTGAACAAACTAAGGCATACTTGGTATTGTTGCGTTTATGTTTTGATCGATATTGTATAAATATTCATTGTAAATGAACAGTACTTTACATAAACGTTTCTAGCTTGGCTTACAACATGTTGTTTCCTACGATTTTAGTCTGAAATCTGTTTTACTATTTGAAATAAGTGGAAAATCCAAAAGTACATAAATATCTACCTCCCTGAATATGCTCAGAACTGATTGCACAGATTGTTTTCAACTTTATCAAAAGGTTTCCACACGGCATCACGAAAAAAACCCTGCCTAATAGCTTTCCGTAACTATATTGTTCTTCTTCATGTCCATTATTGTTACTGATTTTTTTTCAGCATTCTTGAAAGACCTTTGTGTTCTTTTAGTTTGACAATGAAGCGAAATAAATACATTTAATATTAAAGCCTCCCGTTTTACAAGTATTTAATATGAACTGTATGTTTTTAGTGGTGTTATAAACTTATTATTATCACCCTGCGGGGTATTTAATGTGTTCCGTGTATTTTTTGTGGTGTTATAAATTTATCCTTGTCCCCCAGGGCCAGCCCGGCTGTTCGTGCCTGGACTGCAGCGCGTCGTGCCCGGCCCCGCCCCCTCCCCCGCCCGCGGCCCTGCCCTTCACGATCCTGGGCGCGGACGGGTACGCCGTCATCATGGCCATCGTCTTCGTCATCTTCAGCACGCTGTTCCTCAGTGGCGTCTTCTGCTGCAATCAGCAGGAGAATGTTGTTGGTCAGTACTTACAATATATGTACCTACAATCCTACACTTCAAGCAACCGATGAATTCATTTACCTATTGTTGTGCTAGGGTAAGAGTTGTGACATAATATAGAAGATATAGAGTTTTGTAAAATATTCTACTGCCAACCCTAATTCCCTAGCTATGTAAGGAACGACTCCAAATCCGTCATCGACAACCCCTTTTCTGGGTAACAGTACCCCATAGTAGTAATATTGGAGATGTTAGATAGGTTCAAATTTATCCAATATTTATTTTAAATTAACAGTATTATTTACTTACTATCCCTAATTGGTTAACAAACAATTCTTTAGTATACAATGCTTGATAAATCTATCACTTTCTTCACTAAGATAATACCATTGCCTATATTAACAAATTTGCTATTTCCTTGATACTCATTTATAAAAATATCCCATGTAATTTTAATAATTGGTGTTGGCATAGCTAATTATAAAATTATGATAATTTTATCCTACAGAATAATTTGACGCTATTGTTCTGATCACAATCTAATGTAGACTCTACAGCTATTTCGTTAAAGCACAAAACGAATTTAAGTATAAACTTTTTAATATTGACTATAATATGGCATTAAATCTTTGATTGTGTTTTTTTATTCAAGAGGTAAAAACATACATTTTTATCAACCATATTTTTTGTACTTTTAGTATTGGTTTCTTTTTCTGAGTAAATTCAATCATCAAATGCAATACTAATGCAACTACTAACTTCTTTATTTTCTTATCATTATTCTGGATAGTTGGTATGACAATATATTAATGTAGATGTTTAAGTATTATGCTATGTATTCTATAAATAATGTGTACGACGTCACCTTATACTACCTTACTGACTACACGTTTGAAGACTTTACAAATGCACTGTCACTTCATCTTGTAGCCCACTGCTGGACATTGGCCTTATGATTGCCCACTATAGAGAGTTATATACTCATCATGCTTGACGATTGGATACTTAAATACAGTATATTGTTAAAATGCATGAAATTTTTTAGATGTGTTCCTGATCTTAAGCAGTTGAATGCACTAGCTTTTATAGGGATTTTAGATAAATAAATGATAAAAAATATGTTAGTTTATGCTTAATGTTGACGCAAATATTTTCTACTAAAATTAAACTTAACCTTTGAAAATCGTGGCGTAAGTGACGATGTATGTCCGACTTCTTAGAAAAAGTCACAAAAATCTCTATTTTTTTTCATGGTAGTGTGATACAAGATGAAGTATGGTAGTACTAGCTACTACTTCCTAGTCGGTAGTGTGTAGTGAGTGAGGTAGCGGGTTACTAACTCGGGCGGGTGTTGGACAGAGGGCTGGGCGCGCGGGGCGGAGGCGCGGCGGCGCGGCGGGCCCGAGACCAGCCCGCTGCACTCGCACCGCTCCAGTACGTATTGCACACACACCAACATACTATGCACGAGCATCTATATTAGCACCTAAGCACTTAAGCTTGCTCTACACTGATTTAAGTGCACGCTTGTGGCTCTAAATTTGAAGACGGGAATATTCACCACTTGTTTTTATTTTGTTTTTCATTCTTGTAATGCTTACTCCATATAGGCGATTTATTTACTTTTTTGTGGTTGCGGTGAATGTATGTCAAGTCATGGTTATTTTAACAGTCATTATGTCATATCATTGGTTTGGGCTGTGGTTGTGTGTCATTATTTAGTTCTTATTTCACTTAAACACTCGAACATGACAAAAAAAACTTTCATGTATTTCGAAAAAAATGCATTTTCCTAAAAAACATATTTTTGTAGTAATAAATGTAAAACTTTGAAAAACAGGAAAAAATTTTTTCTTTCACACTCTATGTACTTATTTATGTATGTTATTGCATGCTGTCCTCGTTCATTTCTAATATTCACCACTTTTTATCTATGTATTAAAGTATCTATATGTTGTATATCTAAATAGCTATATGTATTTGTATCGCTAGGAAATGTATTCGTCCTTTATTGCTTACGAGTCGTTAATTAAATTATTGTAAAGTCTATGCATGTCGAAGTGGACAATGTTTGTGACGTTTCTGAATTGTGTGCATTTTGGAAACTCCTAAATAAAAAGGGAACAAAAGTCGTTTGGTATTCATCAATGCATGGATTTTATGTTTTATATGGTAAGGCTTTCTATTGGCTATTTGTTTTACGATCAAATTCAATTAGTTTTTAATGGACTACGTATAACTTTTTTCTTTTACTAGCAAAATCAATATTTTGGAAATGTTTAGAGATTAATTAAATTCTAACAGTATAAACAGAATAAATAGATCAGTATCATGTTACAAAAAACATAAAATATCAAAGTAAAATAAATAAACATGTAGCCACATCGAAAGTCTTACCCCAAAAAATAGAAAAAGTACTAAAAACGACCCTCTAAACAGGTGTAGCATCAGAAAACAACCAGGAAATGGCGACGAACCCGTCATCAGCGGCGTGGGTGGACCAGCCGGACGGCGCGGCGAGCGACGCGACCTTCTTCGAGAAGCTCGGCGCGGAGACTGAGACACGCATGGAGGACTTCTTCCAGTGGTGGGGGACCATCATGGCGTCCAGGCCCTGGATCGTGCTGTTTGTTGGTATGTGCAGAAACTGATGAATGTAAAAATGGTGATGAGGTCAAACAAGCACAAAATTGATATTTAATTTGCCAATAGGTAATATAGAAAATCCTTTCCGGAACAGAGGCTACGGTTTTGAAAAAATAAAATATTTTCGAAATTGAGTACCTCCTCCTTTTTGAAGTCGGTTAAAATAAAATAAAGTTGTTCGCAAGTCCCATTTTTCTAGTAAATCTCTGTATCTATCTATTGAGCCTGTCTTGTCCCACTTTTATGTAGCTTTCTTTTTTATTGGAAGGGGCAATTTACTCAACTTTTTTTTTTAATGTAACATTTTCTTTGGCGCTTCTGTATCGTATTAACACAGTGTTGTTCCCCAGGTCTGTGCGTGGTGGTGGGGCTGGGTCACGGCATCCGCTGCATGCGCGTCACCACTAACCCCGTGGAGCTGTGGGCCTCGCCCAACTCGCGCTCGCGGCTTGAGAGGGAATACTTTGACTCGCACTTTGAACCCTTCTACAGGTAAACTAATTTCTTTAATCTATTTATTTATTAAATATTTATGTACGAAATAGTTATGCGTCAGTTAAAACTTTTTATTGCTATTTACAAATTACTTTTTAGATGATTTTTAAAACATCGCAAGATCATATGTTTTCTGTTACGATATGGTCCCGATAAGACTGTCGTTTTCTGTAAAAGAAAAGTATGTAAAATATTTTGTTCCCTTTATTATTATCTTCGTGTTAGTCCTTTAGCATATTCTCTAACCGAATATTATAAAGTATGTATCAAAACTATTACGTTATTAAGCTAATATGTCCTGACCATATTGCGCTCGGCGATCAGTCAAAAACGAATGTACAATAAATACAACCACTTACGCTTGTTCCTAGAACGGAGATGTTGATCATCAGCTCTAAAGGCTTGCCTGAGATCGAGCACAACACGCCCTCCGGCGTCGTCAAGTTCGGGCCCGTCTTCAACGCCACCTTCCTCAAGGACGTACTTGACTTGCAGAACAAAATCATGAGTAAGTTGTACACCTAATTAAAGTAGAAAAAAGTATAATATTGGTAATAGTGTCAATAAAATCTAAAGAAGACAAAAGTCCTTATTATTTGACAGTTATAAACATTTTTTTTCGGGCGGGCATTTTGCCTTTAAAGGTTTTAGGTTCATTTGTATGCCCCACTCTTTAAAGATTAATAAAAATACTATATATAGATACTGGTGACAATAATCTTTTATAATAAACCAATTGTGACGACAGATATAGAAGGAAGCTATAAAACGCATTTCATGTAATGAATGTAAGGTTATTTACAGTATTCATTAGTCCCCAAACAAAAAAATGTGTACGCTGTTATATTGCCATAGAAACCATAAATTCCAAGAACTATGTTACAAATTATTTACTGATGATTTCCTTTTAGGTCTGGGCAACGAGACGGGCATCCAGGACATCTGCTTCGCGCCGCTGACGTCATCGTTCCGCGGGCCCGTGTCGCCCGCCGACTGCGCCGTGCAGAGCGTGTGGGGCTGGTGGCAGAACGATATCGATAACTTCTATGAAGACGATAATGAGTACTTGAATACTGTGCTGCAGTGCTCCAGGTACGTTTACTAATGTTATTATGAGCAAAAGTACAGTGTATATGGCGAGCCGTATCCCTTTAACGGTTTAACTCCTCTGTTCGAATAGTAGACGTTTGTGAATTATAGATGATCAGCACGGAGAGTGAAGGCTTTGACTCGCGCTAAATAACGTTGTTTATTTGAAGTCCGTTTTGAGTTTTGTGCCAACTTAATAGATGTATGTAGCTGTTTTCAGCTAGTTTCGTCGTGGGCTTTCGTTATCTACCTTTTATAAGTGTTATAAGTTAAAACATGTATTTACTGATACAAGACAGAAAAAAACATTTATTTACACACAAACACATGACAAAATTATGGAGATTTATTGAAAATTCCATAATATAGTCATGTTTAGTACACAGTCTACTTCGTAACCTATAAGTTACTAATAACATCGCACTTATAATGTTAGCCCATAAATATTTCCGTGCAGCAACCCATACCAGCCGAGTTGCCTGGGCTCGTACGGCGGGCCCGTCCTACCCAGTGTAGCGCTGGGCGGGTTCCTGGCTCCCGCCGAGCCGCTGTCCAAGCGCTCCAGCTTCCGACAGGCCACCGCGCTCATCGTCACGCTGCTCGTCAACAACAAGCACGACAAGGAACAGGTACACACTACACCATCATCAATATGTAACTGGCCCTGATTACGTCACTACGTCACTCTGTAAACTGTGACAAGGATGTGTGTGGTATTTATCGCTACTGAACGTACAATGCGAATGTGAGACTACACGCAGAAAAACATTAGAGGTCGCATTCCAGCGATGTAAACCCTTGTCATATTCTAGCACCAACTAGATGAAATAGTGGCATTTAATTCCAATGTTTTAATTGCTGCCTTTAACCTCCATCATTAGACTATTCAGTCGGTGGATCTAGGTAGTTTATCAAGTCTGCCCTATATTGCCACCTCAATTTCACCAAGCTTTCTATTGTAAATGCCCTTTGCAACTTGTACTTTTTGGTCATTCTAATAGTACTTTAAGATGTGATAATAACGGAAAGGTATATAATGAATATGTCTTTTACTCGCAGTTGAAACCAGCTCTACAATGGGAGAAAGAGTTCATAGCGTTCATGAAGAACTACACGGAGACCCAGATGCCTGCATACATGGACATAGCTTACACGTCCGAGCGCTCCATCGAAGACGAGCTAGACAGAGAGTCGCAGTCAGACATCTCCACTATATTGGTGTCCTACTTCATCATGTTCGCCTATATCGCTATCTCGCTCGGAAGGTTCACCAACTTTTCAAGGCTGTTGATTGACAGTAAAGTCACTTTGGGATTGGGAGGTAAATCTTTTATTACATATTTATAACTTCATGATATAGGGATGTTAACTTAGTTCATAAAATATTTTATTTATAATATGTTGTCTTGCAAAAAAATATTAAGACACATTTTGTACTTTAGCAAAAAAGTAAAAACTAAGAAAGTGCTGGAGCTTATCAAAGGTTATCAGTGGGGTTAATGACGTCACGAGCTTACAAAAAGCGTACGAAATCGTGACGTCACATTTCATGTTAGCACAGATAATTATCGCTATATTTGTCTATTGCACAGTCAGGGTCTACTATTTTCGTTTTCAAATAGAAACATATTATTTTCTAATTAAAATACTAATTGTTATTGTTTGTTCACCAGGTGTATTTATCGTGCTCGCATCAGTAGTATGTTCCGTCGGTATGTTCGGTTTCGTGGGAGTTCCCGCTACACTGATCATCATTGAAGTCATCCCCTTCTTGGTGTTGGCTGTCGGAGTGGACAACATCTTCATCCTGGTTCAGACCAACCAGAGAGAGGGAAGGCGGCCGAACGAAACTGTTGCCGAACATATTGGCAGGACGTGAGTTTATTTAATAGCATAGTTATTTTTTCCACTTTTAGTTTTCGACGACCTCCGTGGTCGAGTGGCGTACGCACCGGTTTCAAGATGTCGCTAGCTCTGACGTCCCGGGTTCGATCCTCGGACGAACTACATTGCCCGGGTTTGTGGTACCTTCGTTGTGTTTGAATTCCATAACACAAATGCTTCAGCTACTTTCTTTGGGTTCAGTGCAATGTATGTGATGTTGTCCACATTTAAAGAAAAAAAAAACTATGTCAGATGTATTCCTCACACCTTTAGGATAAGGCCCTTTAAAAACACCTTGTATGTTGTCAATTCTTTGATTCGTGCACATAACAACAATGAAACATGGGCGCGAATGTGGCATGAGAAATATTTGTCACACTACGTCTCCACTTCCTTTCCTCACTAACGCTCTTGCCATTGGAAAGTGTTTGAAAGGGTTTAAGATTATTTGAGTATGCTAACATAATATGTGGCTTTCCAGTCTGGGGCAGGTGGGTCCGTCCATGTTCCTGACGTCGGCGTCGGAGTCGGTGTGCTTCTTCCTGGGCGCGCTGTCGGACATGCCGGCCGTGCGCGCCTTCGCGCTCTACGCCGGCGCCGCGCTGCTCGTGGACTTCCTGCTGCAGGTCACCTGCTTCGTGGCGCTGCTCGCCATCGACACGCACAGGCAGAACGCTAACAGGTAATTTTCGATGTTATTCATCTGCAAAATGCAAAAGAAACGCTTACATTCTTCACATATTATTATTTACATAGTACGCTGTGCTATAAGGAATATTTGTAATGAAAATGAAAAAAGTATCGAGCTAGACAAATCACACATTACACGCAAAAACGATACATGAAGTCTGATGGTGTATTTTACATAATAATATGCTGGTATCGAAAGAATTTAAAGTCACAATGAAGGGGGACTCCTGTTTCGCTTATCCTGTAAAAGAACCTGCAGACTCCCAAGACTTGAATCTAAATTGTAACGACCGGGAAATATACTCTACATCATTAAAAGTTACACTAACTCTGATAGAATTATAACACACATAATTGCGTTTCTTTTATGATTCCAAATTTGCATAACCAACATTGTTAAATAACTACCAAAACTGTAACTACATAAAACTTGTTCATCCCCAGGTTCGACGTATTCTGCTGCGTGCAAGGCACGAAGGCGGAGTCTGGCGCGGAGGCGGGCGAGGGCGCGCTGTACAACGTGTTCCGCCACGTGTACGTGCCCTTCCTCATGAAGAAGGAAGTCCGGGCCTCCGTCATGATCATCTTCTTCGCCTGGCTCTGCTCCTCCGTCGCTGTGAGTATAATACCTTAACTATTTGCAGAAAGATGGCTTTATTGGCATACCTGTATGATAAACAGTTTGCGACTCACAAATAATATGCTCATCTTGTATTTTCGTTATTTTCTGTAAGCAAATGAAAACGTCAAAAATAATTGGAACATTATCCTCGAAATTCGAAATTGTCCCTGTTAAGAGCCACTAACTATTTAATACTATAAAAATTATCACTGAGCAATATTCTCTACTAAATCAATTTCTTCTTCCAGGTGGCTCCACACATAGAAATCGGTCTCGACCAGGAGCTCTCGATGCCTCAAGACAGCTTCCAGCTGAAGTACTTCCAGCACCTGAACCGCTACCTAAACATCGGACCGCCGGTCTACTTCGTGGTCACTGAAGGACTCGACTACTCGGACAGGTCTACGCAGAACATGATCTGCGGGACACGGTTCTGTAGGCCGGATAGTGTTGCTATGCAGCTGTATTCCGGTGAGTGCATAGAACAAAATTATTTAATGATTTAAGGAGATGCTTACCTATATCTATGAAATTATGTCTGTATTACTAAGTAAGGTAAAAGTTACTTTCTAAAAGTAAAATTGTTCTGTGTAAGCGATTTTTAGTTATCTTAACTATTAAGACGTGTGTCTCATACTTAAGTAAGTCATAATTATATTTTAGATTGTAATGTTTTATTTTTATTATTGCAGCTTACCGCACGCCTAATGAGACATACATAGCTCAGCCGCCAAACTCATGGCTGGATGACTTCTTTGACTGGGCATCCCTACCTGACTGCTGCAAATATTTCCCCACCAACTCCAGCTTCTGTCCTAGCGAAAGTAAGTATATAATAAATCAGTATTTTATACTGTAAGTATACTATTTTGTAATGTGTCTTGTAACATATTTTAATTGCCCCAAATAAGGGCATTTATGACCGACATTTCTTCACCAGTTCTTTATACGAAGTTTGGAATCAGTGTAAACTAAGTTATTTAAAAATAACCTCTTTGTGCAAGGCACTAAAGTTCAAAATTAATTATTTCTACCTTCTCGATAGACGGCGCACCGTGCAAGGCTTGCCACATCAAGCTAGAAGGCGCTGAGAAGCGGCCCAACGCGCTGGACTTCGAGCGCTACGTGCCCTTCTTCCTGCAAGACAACCCCTCCGACACCGGCTGCGTCAAGGGCGGACACGCCGCGTACTCGCAAGCCGTCAACTACAAACTACACAACAAGACCCTCGCCAACGTAGGAGCGACTTACTACCAAGGATATCACACAGTCTTAAAATCCAGCTACGATTACTACTCAGCGTTGAAAGGCGCTAGAGGCGTGGCCGCTAACCTCACGGAGACACTGAACCGTAACCTAAGGGAACAGGGTCTGAATACTACAGTGAACGTGTTCCCCTACTCGGTGTTCTATGTGTTCTACGAGCAGTATCTAACGATGTGGCCGGATACACTCAAGTCTATGGGAATATCGGTGCTGTCGATATTCATTGTCACGTTCTTCTTGATGGGATTCGATCTGTTCTCGGCTTTGGTAAGTTCAATCATATTTATTTAGTCGATGTAGAAAGTTACATTTAGGTATATGGGTTAATTGATGTTTGTGTGTTGTTTCAGGTGGTGGTGATCACAATCACTATGATTGTGGTGAACCTCGGCGGTGTGATGTACTGGTGGGGAATCAGTTTGAATGCTGTCTCTCTTGTTAATTTGGTAAGATCACAATAAGATATTTTTGTTGTATGTAATAATCCTCAATTTAGTGCCAAAAGTCAGTATTTATTTATTTATTTAATATACTATGGAGAACTTACAGCTATGTAAAAAACTTAACAAAACTGAGAACGTATGTTTGAAAGAAATTAATTTACAGTGCCATAAAAGTGAAGCCCAGTTAAGGTGCAGCGCAGACGACAGACTATCCGTGACGCGCTTTTTAGTCTGAAAATAGAACCTATGCAATTATATGCAGTAACGCGCACGACGCGCAAAAAGTCCGACGCACAAAAAATAATTCGCCGCGCCGTTCGGCACAATACTTTAGTCGGTAATCTGCTTTTGCTAGGGGTGGACGTAACGCACACTATCTAGTATCATGGCTTTCCGAAAGTATAGGATGTACCCAAAATTCTCTATTTCTTTTTCTGTACTTCATGTACAAAATAATACTTCGCGATCTCTGCACGATTTCTATAGCGTCTACGTCCCTACAACTCTGCCGACAGAATGATCAAAGATCTGCGTCGTGTGCGTTGAATCTGTGAAAAATCCGCGGCCGACTTTTTGCGCGTCATGCAGACTGTTTGTGCGCCGCAGACTCAATAGCACAAAAAGTGTGCCGTCTGCGTTGCACTTAGACATATTTTTTTTCTATCAATGTTTGTAACAGTTTTGGCATCTTTCTTGGTTGGTGTTTGTGGTATCTTCGTTGCCTCTGATTCCAATGTTAGGTACTTACTTTGAATTCAAAGCATTTTATGTCATCTAGTTTACTTTTTCTTCTATATTGTTATGTAAGTGGCATATCCTTCACTAGGTGATGGCGGTGGGCATAGCGGTGGAGTTCTGCTCGCACGTGGTGCACAGCTTCAGCGTGACGGGCGGCGGCTCGCGCGTGTGCCGCGCGGCCGAGGCGCTGACCCGCATGGGCTCGTCCGTGCTCTCCGGCATCACGCTCACCAAGTTCGGCGGGATCATCGTGCTCGGCACCGCTAAGAGCCAGATCTTCCAGGTAATATGCGAAGAATGGAAACAGTACGCGTTACTTCTAACTCCAAATTATCCAACAAAGTTATGTAATTTTCGCTGGTAAAGGTTACAAAAATGCATCCATACAAATTCAGACCTAAATTTGGCACATGAGCAATTTCGATATTGGTTGCATAGAAAACTTTCTCATACACTACTACAACGGTATTTTCTATGAGAAGTAATTATTTAATTTGTTGATGCTGAAGCCTATGATCATTGTTACTTACTATGAGGGCGTCTTTAAGTATGCAGAAGTTTAACTGATTTAAGAAAATCATACGATTTATAAAATATTATGACAATGCTAACATATTCTGCATCCCCAGGTGTTCTACTTCCGCATGTACCTCGGCATCGTGGTGCTGGGCGCGGCTCACGGCCTCATCTTCCTGCCCGTCATGCTCAGCTATATCGGTGAGTGCCCGCACTCCTACCGACGAGACCTCACACGTGTAGCACTAAACATACACTTAAATATTACTACATAATTCCGAACACCAAAACTATAGACAAAATATTCGCATTACTACTTTGATATAACAGAACTCTCCTCACAGTGATGTGCACTTTACGATTATTTTGTCGATAGTTTTTGTGTCAGGGCATCTATTTGATCTTAAATGGCAGGGTACATATCACGAATCGCATTCACAGCCTGCTTCGAAATATCCTACTAATGAAAGGCCTTTTCACTGTCAAAAATTATGCCTAAAATAAATAATCAGTAATAAGTTTTGTCGGTCAAAAATAATATATTTGGAGAAATGATTATTTTCGTTAACATGTGCTGAAATGTACTGGGATTATTGAAGGTAATCGTTCAGTATGTTAAGTGACCTCTACGAGAACGGTCGTCAGTGCTTTATGTTGTGATATTAGCTAAATATACGTAGTAATTAATTATTATTAGTAATGTTGTCGCACGTCTCTGGTCTCGTCCGTCATTCGTACCGCACCCGCACACGATTCGTTTCCGATGTTTATTTGTTATTTATGTTCAATTATATTTTCGTTCCGGTTTTGCATGCAGTGTCTTCGTTTATATTATTATTTTTGCACATTTATTTTTATTTTTATCAACTTTTGCTTGTACATTGGACCTTTTCAGCCGATAGATATTCTGACATAATATTCTATAGCTTTGAAAAGCGCATACGTGATTTATTTTTTACATTTTCGTTTATTTCGCCTTTGTCTAACTCATTAACGTTGGTAGTGCCTTACTAATATGTGGAGGTAAGAGTTTAGTTCGTACGGTGCTTGTGCGAAGAAGTATGAACTATGGATATATCATAATTATGCATGTATAATTTTAGTCATTGCACTTACATCACACATAAACACTGAATCGTTCGTTACTGATTTGTTTATTCAGTTTATAGAACATTTAAAGTATATGCTCGCTATAAACCTATTGGCATGGACGAAGTAATTGTAAATGGTTTTTGCCAGTTTTTTTATTGTTTTGTTCACAAATTGCACACCTGTTATGTCTGCAAAATATTAATGATGATTCAGGTATGCTGCTTTAATGCTGTAATGGCCGCGGTTCTGATGTGTGTTAAAGGCACTTTAATTCATTAGAATACCATTTATGGTTCATTGTTTCATAAATGCATAATTTTCTCATTTAAATCATCACTCACTTTCAAAAGAAAGTCATCAAGCCACACTTCATCGCACAAACCATAGCATATTTAAGTAACGTTGCTAATATATACGTCATAGTGTTAACACGCATGTGACATAAGAGTTGTACGTCAGGCAGGTGACTCGATTGGTCGTTTCAGGTTCGCCAGTGAACAAACAGAAGCTAGCCAATCAGCTGCTGCGCGGCAAGGACGTGGCGGTCGCCGAGACGTCGCTCACTCGAGTAAGAGACGCGAAAGGACACGCATACACCCAGTATAACTTTGACACGCTTCCCGCGTGAGCTTGACATAGCGAGAATGAACACGTACGTACGAGGCACGCGAACTATACCACCACTTAGATATCCTAGTGGCATTGCGATCGCGATCATTATAATCTATTTAATACCATTCGATGTAGAAGTCATTGCAAACGCGTTAAAATACCATTTCATTAAGTTAATTGTTTGCCTAGAAAACTAGATTTTTCATACGATTCGAAAATCTGCCATCAATCGCTATGCCTTCACTTATAATTGAAATATTGTCATTAATTTGTTCCGTTCATTCTCGTTACAAGTTCCCGTACTAACGCATCGGTGTATTGTAAAGTGGAAAGGTGCTGCGACTCGAATGCGTCAGTAGACCATCAGACATTCAAGTAGCACAGGATAAGGTTCTATAGTATTATTGAGTTAATGAAAGCCTTACCACAGGGCGCTTTTGTGATTCAGTGTGACTAAAACATTACACAGTATTGTACTAGAGATTATTATTTTTTATTCAAAAGTAACGTATTCCCCTTGACATTACTATTTACTAATACGTCTGTTGTAGTTTTTATAGTTCAAACTCTTTGGTAAGGTTTGGTCAGACTAGGTCACAAAAACGTCGGCGCGGGAATATGGTTCTCTTCCCATTAATATTGTTGAAAGCATTTATTGTACAATGCGATATTTGTTATTTGACACACTGACAATCGGTCATATTGAAGTCCAGTA
Organism: Autographa gamma; assembly: GCA_905146925.1. NCBI lineage: Eukaryota > Metazoa > Arthropoda > Insecta > Lepidoptera > Noctuidae > Autographa > Autographa gamma. The sequence continues at coordinate 9,473,693 of LR989866.1, read as the reverse complement.
GAACATGTATAGTGTTATGTTGTAACTTTGATCGTGTGACAAATCGCAAATACCGTGTCAAGGGGTTGGTTTCTAACCGAAGTGGTTCATGGGACACCCTTTTATGTGTAAAATTATCACGAATATAATATATTTTAATTGTAATCTGCATGTATCGATCGTATAGCTGTATCGGAGACGATCATTCCTATTGATTTCGAATTTAAATTTTTATTTTTTATTACTTTTTATTTATTTGATGTATTTATGGTTTTGTGTCACTGCCTTTGATTTGCACACCGCTAATGTACTTATTTACAGCTAGTAAGTTTAGACATCGCTAGAGATATTCGACCGTAGAGTTACAATCAAAAGGTTTTTATTATCTTTGAAAGTTTTACATACAATTAGACATAATAGATAATCACAAAACTAAAATTGAACTAGTGATCGATTAAACCACATAATATATAATTTTTGAGTACTTAAAAGTTGGAAGGCAGTCGACTATAATACCAATTAATAGAAGTAGTTTTATTTATTTGATTAGTGTGGCGTAACTAGCTAGGCCTGGGGTTGAACAATATTTGTAGTGTAGCGTAAATACTTGATAGAAACAATGTTAGTTAAACGAATATGCAAGTCGTGGGACCTTCCCTGTACTGTGAGCCCTCTCGAATCCTAGTTACGCCTGTATAACCAATAGCTATTGGCGCAAAATCTATGCCTGTGTGAAAATGACGCGAAAGAATTCCATTTACGTGACTTGTTAATAAATTAATATTTTTGCACGCTTTACTAGTAGATTAAGTTAGGGACAATCGGCTTTGTATCAGTTTGTCTGTGTGAGAAATTGACGTATACTATTAGAGAAGGAGTATATAAATGTATCTGTGTGCTTAGCTTAATTAGATTTTGTGTAATGTGTTATGCCAATGCAATATATAATATTATGGCAACACTGTCGGCGTTGAATTAGCCTAAATATAATTTATTTTGGCAATATTTTTCTTATAGAACCTTTTTCGAAATTTACGTGGTATATATTTATTTGTTAGTCTATTACAGTATTACTCGTATAAAATTACTTAAAGGTAGAGCTATTCGAGCTGTAAAAATATTTCCTTTCTCTTTCCCAAAGAAAGCTTTGAATCCAAGTGAACAGTCTAATTAGACGTCTTATAATATCCTGCTCGATATGAAAAACATTTTAGTTAACTTTACTAGAACAGTGCGGTTGAGTTAATTAAAGAACAAATCCATTATAGTCTTCATAACCTATAAATACATATATTAGTCGGAGGCAATTGTTTGAACTCTTATAGTCAATTTCTCCACATCACACTCAGGCTTTGTGTAGAGTACATGGTATTATTGTGTTATATATTTCCTCGTAAATTCTAACTAACAAATGGGATGAGTTATGAAGTACTAATGGTATGAAGCTGACGCTTGGTGTTGGTCAACAGCTCCTTCGATACTAGAAAGCTTTAAATGTAAGGAGCAATCTGTTTTTACAGGTACATCTGTAAAACGACAAGAAAATTAAGAACAAATTATATTTATTTTAGTTCAATGACTTTGCTTTTGTATAATCTGTATTATTAGTTTGTGATTATTCAGAGATTTCGATTACTTTAAGTTCCCCTCTAAGTTCCTACTTAAAATAAAATGTTATAATTTAAAAGTAACTTATATGAATACCAAATACTGGGTTAAATTGTTAAAGAAGTTATCACAAGCAATAGGAATCTCCTACTTAATGTTAGTACTTAATTTAGAGGGAAATAGGAGGGAAATAATGTATTCAAAGGCACCGTATTGTCAGGCAGATTTTGTGATAATAAAAAATAAAACATGTTTTTTTTTTAATTATTTGTTTTTGTTTTATTTTTTTTAGTTGTAAAGCACCCATGCATGGTATGAGTGCACAGCTCAATGTTGTCAGGTACGCATTTACTATATGCATGCGTTGGTCGATACATCATAACATGTGGCCGATATCAAGTGCAAGTTGACGAGATCTTTAATATTAAATAATTCTATGATATTTTGAATAAAACCTCAATGCAAATAACCAGAAGATTTAAATCTGTACTTATGTTCTCGTTCAGAACTTCTTGCACTTAAGCCTGGCCGATCATCACCCAGTATTTACCTCATCACATCAGCATTGTATGCTAAAGCATTTAGGATGATCTAGGAATTAAGGTCCAATGTACAACTGTCAAAAATTAATAAAATACTTTTTCCTTATGCCTAAGGAGCTTCTCAGCCCAGCTCAAAACAACGTAAGAATATTTATATTATTACAAGAAGCACTATCACTTAGATTGGTAAAGTTAATGAATGTGCACAATAATAACACGTATTCTTAAAAATATTATTTGATGACTATGGGTTTTGAATGAATTATTTTTAAGAATATAACTGTGCGCAATATACAAAATTTAATCTTCACGGTATTTAGAATACAGGTGCATACTTGCCCTGTTATATCACATGCAAAATGTTACCTTATTTCTAGGGTATAGAGTAAAGAATTGGTTAAGCTTATTGGTCTTAGCATCATAATGTCACATAATGTACGATGTTTTACACCGTTTTGTTATTCAAAATTTAGCTGTAGTACTTTCCAATTGTCAGGTAAAATTAATTGATTTAATATCTATTCACAATCGATCTAGGAACAAGGAAGTAAATCTCAGAGATATATTTTTATTAGAATTTGCAACAACAGATTGCACTAATGTTTTTATAGAAAAAAAAATCTTCAGTATTTTTATGTCATCCCAAATGAAATTGTAAATATATTCTTGTTTATACCACCCCACGACAGGTCCTATGTCATGGTATAATACCCGAATCCCATCTGCACATAACTCATTTTAGCACGTGGACGCACATTTCTTATCGGTGTGCTAAAACCAACCGATGTCTTTCAGATATTATCAAATATACGAAGCAAGCATGCATGATTGTATCTATATACCTACTTATTACTTAAAACTTTTTTTACTTCTTCTAGATTATTGTACTATCTACCTAGTCTTAAACTGATCTCACTACCCATTCGTCCATGCTTGTTCGACACGTCTAATTAAATTCAATGTACCGCATGATAAATTGGCAATGTTTCACACGTTCTCATAAATTTAAATTAAATCTTTGGCATGTATATTCCTCAGTCTAGAAGATTGTATAGTTAGGGGTATAGTGAGGGTTTGTGTAGCCCAAGCAGGTTGTTATGAAGTTTGATGTTTGTCAGGCATAACCCGCCGTCGGGGACGCTGGCGAGTGCTGTCGCGGCGCGGCCCCTCCTACGGCAGTCTAGAGGACACGCCGAGCGAGCCGCGCGCCTCCGGCTCCGGCACCGTCAACGGCCTCACGGACGAAATGTAAACCTTACGATACTAAGATTTATCCCAACGGTAACGCTGCACCTCACATACCAACCTGAACTTATTGAGGCTATCCCATAAATCTTAGTGTTGATTCAAGGTGAACAAAGGACTCGAAAAGTGAATTATGTAGCAAAATTTTAGTGTAAGCTAGTTTTACGATTCTAGATATGTACCAATATGTTTTAAAAGATATAAAACACATTTTCAACTCTGTGCTTTAGGGCATAAGGTTGTTTATGTATTTTTGCGCTGTAAGCAAGATCTTGTAGTTATCTGAAGAAAATTATTTGCTTGTGATATATACTTTAGATGTAAGGACTTTTTTTGTATTTAAGCTATTTGTATATAAGGAGTATATCAGAAAGGGTTGAGGTAGCGTTTTTGGGACTTTTATATCCTATAGATATTATTAAAGCAGATAAATGAAATAAATTTATAACTATAAAAATAAAAATTAATAAATATGTGATGAGCTGGGTTAAATATAGAAATTATATATATTAAAATGAGTTATATAAACGTTGTCTCTTTCTAAAGCCTTAAATTTTAGCAAGTTCTATATTGCTGGCTGTGAAATGAACAGACTGATCGTCAGAGAATAATTTATATGTGTTTGATTTAAGAATATATAAAGCTGGTCGTCAGGGTACCTTATAAAACAATGGCACCAATCATCCTGTGCTAGATAAATATTATTATGTCTTATGACGATATATGAGATAAATTTATGATGAAAAGTACTTATTTGCCAAACATCAGAGGTTTAGACCAGTTGACTTCTGATAGGAAATTACGAAATTATACATTACCCCAGCTCATCGACTATTTGTAAAAATAAAATTATTTTAAGTAAATATTATGATATAAATAAATTGTAGGCGAATTCAGTCTGATAGCATGCAAATTGAAGTGAGGACTTATTACAATATGACTAGCCTTTTTGTGATACTCTATAAAACTTAACTTATTATCTACGTTTAATATCTGAAGTAGATACATGTTTATTACTATATTATTTGTGATATAATATATTGTCACCCGATTGTGAAATTGGCCCAATTCCTTTTTAATCGCAAACTGACTAGATTATTTAATTTCTCTCTTAATAATTTTATTAGAATGTCATTACTGGCTTATACATCTGGCAACGTGATGAAAATTCAACTAAGTTATAAGCACCGCTAGTGGTAATTTTTGGAACTATACAAGTATACACAAATAAAATATAGTTTTCTTCGATCAACTCACAATCAATTGTACAATTAAATTTCAACCAACTGTCTTTTTGGCAGTGTCACAATCGGGTGACTAAAATGGCATGAAAAGAGTCAGCGGAGGATAGCGATATTAGAAAAAGTATTAATAAAGATATGAGAAGGTAAACAGTCCTTTTTAACTCGTCTAATAAAGGTAGGTTCATTAGACAAATTGCCAGTTGAGAAAATTTGATAGTCGATCTTAAATAATAACCCCGTCTCAAATACAATGAAACAACGATAAACTGGTCATACATTTTGTCTCTAATCGTTTTCTGTATTCTCTAATAATAAATCTGACACCTTTGGCCAAATTTGTTTTTCTATTAGATCAGTAGGCTATTAAAATCACCTGGGGCCCAAGTCTGCTATTTACACTCGGTTCAATGTCTTCATAGTGGCGTGCCAGCAGAGCCATTTTCGGAAAATTGGTATTCTACTAAACGTCAAAACGTCAAAATTGCGCATTACAATTTGTACCAAATGTATGAACTATTGGTCACAGTCGTTGAACATTGAACCGAATCGTTCCAATGCGCAATTTTGACGTTTAGTAGAATACCAATTTTCCGAAAATGGCTCTGCTGGCACGCCACTATGAAGACATTGAACCGAGTGTAAATAGCAGACTTGGGCCCCTGTAAGATAACACTGTTTGTGTAGATATATCTGATATCAACCAATGAGAAGTATAGACAGTAGAACTTAGGCAAAATAAAGTAAAGTAGGATAACTAGATGTATAAAATTTTAACGACACCAATACCAACTATATTATACACTTAAAAGGACTGTTATGTAAGTCAGTGCAAGCGGTAAGGTATGCTATTGCCATCAGTAGGCGTATTCGCTATCGTTTGTTGACAACCCAAGCGATGTTCAGTAAATAAAAATAACGGTATAAACACAAAATTAGCATCGACTATGATCGGTGACCAATTATTTAATTGTATATCTTGCTAATAATCGACGTCAGACGATGCGAAATTGGTATTTCACATAGTATTTAAGAATGAAATTATTGATTTTGTTGACAACTGCCAAAGCGAATACGCCCACAGAACGTAGCGCGTCACCAACCGATTGCACTTCTTGTATGGAAAGGCCTTAAGATAATCTAACGTATATTAATTATCATAATGCTTTTATATCAGTAACTGTAGATGTTATATGACAAAGTCATATACTGTATGATAATCAATGTAGTGTAACTTAACAATAAGGTATTATCTTAGTTTCATTACGACACTCGATTACCTATCCAAAGGTTAGATAAAAGATATTAAACATTTGTGACGGCTTTCAATGTGTAGATATTAGTTTATATTATAGTCTGGCAACTTTTAGCGTTAGATTGTTAGTGGTATCGTTGTAAAGGGTAAAATGTGGGTAAAAAAAGAAGAGTCAATTGATTACATATTTCTTGAATGTTAAATGCTTATCGTATATTGTGAATGATCTTACCCTACTTCTATGTCTTGACTGGTAGTCTAAGGTTAGCAAAGCTTTCTTTTGCCTGTGCCTTTGAGAGTCAATTTGACGCTAAAGCATATGCTACGAAGCGTAAACATCGCATATAGTGGCAACACCATATAGTGTTGCCATGCTTTAGTAGCCAAATGTGGAAATTGTCATAAGAAGATAGATACTTGACATGTCCGTGTCTGATTGTAAGTTATCAAAAATTAACTATCGCATCAATAATTTGGCATGGCCTTTGGTATTTAGAAACGCCTTAGAAACCCTGTACGACATAGGTACAGATCTGAACAGTTTTCTACGTATCATAAAACTGATATTATAATGAAGGATTGGAGTACGACTGGTAAGTTAGCTTTTTCTATGATATTATTATGTATATCAGTTATGTCAACGCAGATCTAAAAGAGAGTAGAAAATAAGTTTCTGTTTATGCAAATTGAACTGTATTCTTAAAGACGCAAAGTGTAAAATCGTTTGAGCATCTATAGCTTAGACTGCAAGATGATTTTACGCTTTAGTTGTTAAGTATTAGAGTTTATTTTTGGGTACATAAAAAAGTTTTCCTCCGCCTTTCTTTTGGATCTGAGTTGACTCTTAGAGATACCAACAACTTGTATGAATCTTCCTTATCGTACGTAGCTTCTGTTATGAACAGCCTAATTTATAGTTTAGATTCTATACAATTTGTGTACAAAACTTTATTATCTATGGATCTATAATACTGTTATTATCTAAACCTCTACGGAATCTATTTTTCGAACGTTTTTGTATATAGGTTATCATTAAATCAAAACTTTATGTATTCATGTAAGCTCTTATCTTATGTACCTATTTTCATTTACTTTTATAATTAAGCTAAATCAAGCAGTTCATATGGGCTGAGTTTATTTTGTTTCCGAACTGACACAATCATTCCTCTATGGTTGCTTTTATTCCACCCTGATGTGTACTTACTTAGGTAGGTATGAAATTTTCATGTAAATATATAGGTACCATGAAGCATTGTATTTGATGTCTATTATAATTGTTATAGTGTAATTTATATGTATTTTAATCTAACTTTGTTTCATGAGAAACTCGATGTGTGTAAAATCTGTGTATTAGAATTTTTAATAAAATTTAAAAATAATATGATTTCGTTTCTTATTACTTCTGGGTATGATTCTTTGGCTCGTTAATTTTTTTATCGGGGCTCCCACGTTTCACCAGACCTTCAAATAAAACTCCGATTCCGATGGCTGACTACCTGCGGGTTAAGCGTGGGTCGAGTAGAAGGCAAATTAAAACAACACATTAGACTGTAACAATTTCGTTATAATGTAACAAAATATATTTACAAATAAATAAGGATAACATTTAAACACTGTGGTGACTAGATTCATTTTGTATGTTTGAGCACATCAACATTTCCCGCACATTCCCCATAAAGTTCATTACACTAAACTGCCGCTGCATATTAATAGTATTAAAAATATTCGTATGAAAACCTGTGGGTTTCTCGTTCGTTTAAATTATTATACTTAATTATAATGATACCATACAATAAACAAAAACGACAAGGGGAAAACAACATTCCAAAAATCTTAAAAAAATCTCTCAATAAACACCTTAAATAAGTTTAACGTAAAACGAAATACAAGAATGATTAAATAAATGTATTTAAAACTAAGTATATTAAAGGACGGGATTACAAAAAGATTGAACAAACACTAGCATTGTAAAGACTAATAAATCATGACAAGTTTAAACAAACGTTACAAACACCCGAGTGATTTAGGTATTTTAGGTAACAATTTACGTAATTCAGAACGCATCACAGATACTAGACTAGCATTATTATGGTTTATTTTTAAACTGTATCGACGCAGTGGAAGTTTATTTTTGGCGCGTTTTCCGCGGTGAGTTGAAAATGTGAAATATATATGATGTAATTTTGTAAACAAGACATCGACTGAGTGGTATTTGTTTTTAAAACAACGTGACTCCATGCTAAGATTTTTCTCTGATGCATTTTATTTCCACATTTCACTTGCCAAATAAATTTTGTATAGGAATTCGGATCCATATATCTTATGTATCCTGTTTAACTGCGCCGATCGTTCTTGTGTTATTGTTTAAAAAGTTCTTAAAAATATAGGTTTAGATACTGATATCAAAAACTAATGGTGAAATAACCTTAGTATAAATAGATAGCAGTATTTTGAAGGGCTAATCAGGTATTGTATTAGAAGGTCTTAAGAGTTATAGTTCTGGTGGTTCTTGGTAGGTGTGTCAGTCATAGCTGTGAGCCTAACTGCCGTCGGGCTGTGATTAGAGTTCTAGCGGCCCGAATAGGTGTATCGCTTGGCAGGTGTCGCTGGAGTCGCCGAGGAACTGGGCGAACAGCTCCTGGTATCTGGATAGCGTGAGACCGCCTTTCCTCCTGTCGTCGTCCTGTAACATAAACAGTTGTTGAAACTTTGACTGCCAAACAAGCAGACATAAGGATATCTAATGCACTTTAGACACCGATGGCAGAGTGGTGCTCTCAGGGTCAAAGCTCGATGTCTCAAATTTTGAAACAAAACAATTTTTTAAGAGAGAATGTTAAAAAATTGCTAGAAACTTTTGCTTTGCGGTATTTTTCCAGTGATTTATTTATAAATATCTTGGTGGATGCACTTTTCGATGTTAAAAGCTTCTAAAATCAACTTTATTACCAGCAAAATTATATTGACTCTAAAACTATTTCTGGTAGTCAAATGGGCATGCGTAACTTAAGCATCCTAAAACGATACGAATCCTCTCCGTTCTCACCAAGGTGTCAGACCCTCAAATAGTATTTTTAAGAAGGAAAAATAATCTGGGAAGCAGTAAGGAACATAGCAAAGTACTTTCAAGTACTTTCAACTTCAAAATGTGTCATACGAGAGTGCATGTTCATGAAACAACTGCCGCGCGCCAATTTAGTTGTATGATCCCGAGGATAATTGGATTTGAGCGCGAAAGAAGTGTTAACTAAACAACACCATACACTGGCCTGGAGCCAAGGAAAACTTTCATTATTGTTTTATACTCGTTGCATAATTTTATTTCGGTTATATATTTTTATATCACATATTACCTATGCGACTTATTTCTGTAACGTCCGAGCTATATTTATATGTTCCTGAGTTTACCACGGATGTTGAACTGTGTAATAATTTCACTACCAGAAATATTTCTTTCTTTTGATCTTTCCGGAGTGTTTTATGAATTATTTACTTCAATATCATTACAGTAATTGTAATATATGTATCTAATCGTTTTCGTTGTATTTCAGACGTCTGGTTGATTGATCACTTTTCTAATCTGAAGCGGTTCCAAGCCGCCCGTCTTCCGCAAAATGTTTTACGAGTATTTTATTGTTAGTTTTGTAAAACAAAGCACTTACAAAATAAAAGATTTAAATAAAAGCGACTCGTTTTCGAGCTTTTACGAAAATTTTAATTATTGAAAGCTTAGTTTTTACCTGCCCGTGATATGGAACTATGACTAGGTATAAGCTTTTTCACCATTCATTTTCCCAATGAGAGCTCTTTCAAGTTTTCATCTAATTGTGGGTTCTAGGTGCATTAACAAAAGTACAGCATGATCGAATGCACTAATTCGCGGCTGGATTTAAAACCTTTTAAACATCTCTAAAACGTAAAGGAGAATCCCAACATATTTGACTTGGCTTCGTGCCTAAACCAGTAACGTACTTACACCTACAGCAATAGGCCTAATAAAGATAAAGAAGAAGACGGAAGAGTTAAAACCTCATTAGTTGATTAAACCTCAGGATGCCTTATCACTCGTGTCGATGTCATTAATAAATACATAGGAATCGTTTGCCAACACATGGCCCCTAGGTAATAGGTTGGTATTTCTAGAAGCGAGTTTTAGTACGATCTATATTTTGTTCGTGATTGGCATACGTCGCGAGTATGACTACATTTTATAAATTTATCGTGCCAATTATTAAGGAATCTGAGTAAGGCGAAAATTTTAACTACCACTAAACCAATCAATTCGGTTTCAGACTCAACCGTCTTTAGTTCTATTATTTTTAAGAGAGTCCAATTTACCTTATTAGCCAGCCCATAAATATGACGTTTCAAAATTATGCTTTTTCCGGTCACAGACAAGGATGGAGCTACAAAGACAGATAGCACCATCTCCTTTTCGCAACGGAACTGAAATGTTTGTAACACATCATGACAGAGCCCGGGTTGTAATTTGGCGAGCTGACTAATTAGTTGGGATCATGTTGGATGCTGATTGCATTCTAATTAATCACGCGCTTTTAACGATTGATTATCGCGAATGTTTGGATAAGCTTTATAGCTCATTACATTGATTTTAATGCGCTTGCTAAGCTTTAATTAAGAACAAAATTAATCTATGGAATCTGTTGAAAACGTCGTGTGCATATTTTGCAACTGTTATTTGGGTTGGGTACGAAATTCGCATAAAACTTGTACCTACCATTTTAGATTTATTACCTTTTAATTGACTATTGCTTTTCGGTTGTTTTGACGATGAGTAATATAATCGTCAGAATCATGTTCTAATGTGCTAAACTCGTTACATCCAAGTCTTTCAAATTTTCATTTGGAATTACTTCTTTTTTCTATGTAACAAGATTACGTCGCTGTCCTTAATACTTACATTGAGCAGGGAGTTGAAAGCGTCATCAATGACTTTGATGTCCTCGAGCACCATGCGCTGCACGCAGTCGTAGCGGTACTCCTCGATGCCGATGACGCCGTCCGTGTTGATGTCGATCATGCGGAAGTTGGTCTCGATGAACGCCTTCATGGCCTGAGGGAAGTCCTCGTACTTCCTGCCCACGCAGCTGTTCTGCACCGCCTGCTTGAACTCCTCAACGGTAATCGTACCGTCCTGCAAACACTCATTATTGAAAACATGCCGGCACCAGTTAGAGTATTTAAAGAAAGCGGGAAGCGTGTGCGTGGCTGTGCGTGTGGGTGTCAATGTGAAATTAGATTAATTAAATGTATTCTGGTTATTCTACTATTTCTACGCTACAAATCTATTTTAATTGCATTACTTCAATTAGGCTAACTACTAAGCAGTATCTACAACATCAAGACAATAATATTTTTCGAACACCTGTTGACTAGGCTAAAGGTTTCCATATCTTCGTGTTTGTGTAATTTGTGTGTGCGTGCGATTGTCGAGCACCAGTTCAGTTACTGGATTTTTTACCGTTGGAGGGTCATAAAAAGAAGTTTGATGACTTCTTTCTTATGATGACAACTGGTAAACTTCGGTAATCTGAAAATTTTAAAGTTATCTTTTCATGTGAATTTACCTGGTCGTAGGTTACTACAACACCGATAGCATTTACAACTATGTTTAGCACTATCGAGCGGCATATTTAGACTACACAAAAGCAGACCATTTAAGTGCGATAAGGACTAAATTCTACATAGAAATTAGCATTATTGCGTTGACCGAAGCGTTGCCGACATCGCGTATTGTGTGTGGGGGGGTAACCGACATAGTCCGGCACCTTGTCGAAGTCCGCGAGCTGCGCGATCTCCTCCCAGAGGCTGAGCATGACGTGCTGGTACTTCTGCAGGCGAGCCGCGCTGCAGTCGCCCTTACCCTCCAGCACGCATGTGCGCAGCGCCAGGCAGTGGAAGTCGTGCGCGTCCAAGTACCCATTGTTGTCGATATCTGAAGCAAACATTTACATACATGCATCAAGCCGGTACCTACTCTCATTCATCTAACATTGCACATGTTTTATGAACCCTCGCACCTTATATCTGTTAATAAGACTAAAAGATTAGAGACATCAAAAGACTAGGCAGCGTCAATGCATCAAGAGTGTCGTCACTTCAACTATTAGCAATAAGTAAGTTGCAATCAAACGATGCGCTTGCCAAGTGCAGCGATTAATTAATCATTCATTCATAGTCCTGAATTATAAGACCACAAAGCTTTTATAAAGAGATTATCTTTTCAAATGTGATCACATAAACAGTCGGTATGTCATCGTGGTTATAATTATCTCCTACAATGTAGGGCCTACATTGTCTTATGTATTGATGTGGCAACTGAAATAAAACTCTCGTCTGATGATTCACCTGTCGATCTAACGGTTGTCGTCGCCTTAAAGGACAAGTGCGAGGTTCATTAACATTGTTACGATAACGATGTCAGTATTCCAATCGGTGTCGCAACGGACTAGCAAATGGGCCGAGTCTGCCCAATTGGCTGCCAGTGCATGTAAACAATAGGCGACAATTAATTAAACAGAGCTGCTCATGCCAAAGCCCGGGATCCTTCATTTTGCAATCATTAGTGATTTTTCAAACACCATCTTATTATAATTGATGATTGAACGCGCGGGTGTTCAACGTACCAACTGTGGTAAATTATGATCATCAATAACAGGATTTGCCAATCATAAGAATAGATTCAATGTCAAAGTAGTCAATGAAGACATCTGGGAAGATGGTGCACATGTGGTAAGCTGCCTTATGTTTGACGATGACGAGTTTATTTACATCAGATATACAAGACCTGCATCTAGCAAACTACTGAATTCTAGGAACACGTGTTCCAACCGACAGATAGGTCGTTTAAAATAAGGAAGTGTTGTTGCAATTACCTTTTGTTTAGATACTGAAACGGTAAACCAACCGACTGAGTTCAACATAGTCAACATCCAAAATTAGCTTCGTTGTATGAAAGTTGATCAGGTCTGCCGGCTGACAATAAAGGGCTACTAAAACCATCAATGTCAAGTCTACAACTGTCGCGGTTATTTATATCTGGTGCTATCGAACTGACTACAACGGTTTAAATCAGGAACCAGGGTAAGAAATAGCATTTAACGGGATTCCTGTAACAATAACTGTCTCCCTAGTTCGAGCGTAAAATATGTTGTAACAAGTGTTAATTGATTGCCTATCGTTAATTAGAATCGGGTGGGCGTTATGGATTGCTCAATGAGAACTATAGCTGTCCTACAAAGACTAGTTTATAGTTTTCTGGGGTATAGTAAAGTTGTAATTGTGAAATCTTGGCAGGCTCGTGACTAGAACTCGCGGACACGATTCGTTGTTAATAGATTGATGACCGGCTCCAAAGATTCTGGTCAGGTCATTGTCGTGTTCAGCGGTTCAGCCTATCTTCACAAGATTTTAAATAGATGTCAAATAATTTTAATCGTTGGACAATATGTTGGCACTGACCTAAAGAGCTTTTGTTCTTTTTGTGTCATTTAATACTTTTTGGCAGCGCTTATTGAGCGGCGATCGTAACAATGCTTTTCATAATTACAAGGGATTGATTAAGATTTGAGCGGTTCGAAATAGAATTGATAGGCCACTGATTATGTTACATAGTTGGACAAGCGCTTTACAAAATTCCCACAAAAAAAAATAGGAACCAACTACAAAGCAAAAAAAATATACCTAGTCCATGAAAAAAAATAAGTTTTTGTTTCTCTTCTCAAAATTATATTATGTTGATTTTGTGTGTTTATCTACATAAATAAGGCGGTTTACTGCCATTTAATCGATCGCGTTCCTTAATTTTAAACGCATGTATAACGTGCTAATTAATTGGAAGTCTAGCTAAGCCAACAATTACAAACAGACCTTAAATAATAAGTAAAAATAAGTAATTTTTGTAATTTTATGTTATTATGAAAAACCTTAATTTTAAACATAGACTAATATTAAATAAGCTATAGGCTTGGTAAAGCCGATCTGTAACGGCATGGTATAACATTTGAGATAAAGGTCCCGACTATACTATAGGTAATATAATAATAAGGGCGAATACATACATGGTAAGAAATAAAATATTACCCAACATATGTTAAAAAAACTCAGTTAAAAACCTCCTAAACCAAAGCCTTAGTACCTACTACTTACCTACAGCCAACACGAAAATATTTGTCCTATTACTATGAGCATCGAACCTACTGCCTCTGCGTCGCAACACCAGTAAAAAATTTAAGTAACCAGTATACACACGATTAAAAGAAAATACTCAACTATTGAAATAAAACTACTCTATGAGTGGATTCTTTCTTGGTTTATTTATTTTAATGACTTTTAGTTAACCAATGGGTTAGCCCATATTGTGGTATCACATAATCCATACATTTTCAAAATGAAATACGGATAAGTACATTCATCATTTGAAGATTTTAAAGATGAAAACAAACTCGTGTTTAAACTATTAACAATACCTAGCTTGTTGATTCATCAGTGTTTTTACACTGTTATGAATGAATCATTGTCCAAAATATGTACAAAATTGCTATCTAGAAACTTGTGCCTACCTATTTCGTTGCTAGTAAATGTGAAAACGCGGAAGAAAAGAGATTCATCTAAAATAAAACTTTCTAGCTGGGTCAAGTCCAACGGCACGAGTAACAAAACAATTGACCGATTAATTAATTAACCGTAGACAATCAAGGACGCTATTATTGTCACGGGCCGCTAAAAATACTTAACTACCACTATCCGCATTGTTTGAAACGGTAATTAAGGGGAATATTTGTTGTAGTAGAAGTAGATATAAGGATAAAAATAAGTTAGGATTTTCAATCAAAGGATTTTTAAAATGGTTAGGAGTTCTTAAAGGTAGACATCTTGGCCCAAAACGGTGACGATATTAGAATTATTTTGTTAAAAAGAATGTTACGGTTAAACAGGATAGATACTGTAAAATTAAGTTATAGGTACTAGCTAACTAATTTGTTTAAAAAGAGCGTCTTTTAAATATCTTTAATCAGTTAAAAGCAACCTTTTTACAGAGTCGGGAGGGACGCAGGTTCGAATCCAAATTAAGTAAAACTTGTTGACTTTGTAATAAAACGAGAGATATTATGAAATGTAACATGTTATATACCGATCAGCTGAGAACAGCAATATACGATAGAAATCGGATGCTCCAGTTTCTAAAACCTCCTACTGGAATTCTATAACTGAATCGTAAACACTATAAACACTCACCGTAGAGGTATCTCACAACAAACGCGACTCTGTTATCCCAGGAGTAAGCCATTGTTGATGGTTAGAAGTTTGTCCGGTGTTAGTTAAAGCTGGGCTTATAGTAGCGCGGCGGCGGTCGCGGCTCGACTGTCGGCCGCCGCCCGCGCCACTCCGCTCCGAATAAACCGACGAAATAAAACAATATTACAAGACGACCGCGTCATCACACGACACCCTAAATATTTGCGCAACGTGGTGGACCTAGCGCTTGGCAGGGACGCTGCAGAGCCCACGGCACTGCCACCTCCGAGGTGCAAGGTCGCGGAGAATCTGAGATACTGCATCCTGTGCATCCATTATCTATTTGATATCCTACTAGACAGTTATGTCAGAAGGCAACAACATGTTATGATACTTGTTTTGCAGGAGTAAGGATATATCTAGCTACTTTCTAAATATTCAGTAAGTAATGAAGACCCCCTTTTTAATGTTCGGCAATTTCATTAGTAGGTTTATTTTGAATTCTACTAGTACACTGATAACATTAAAACTTTGAATTCGCAAAGTTTTTGAAAATTAGTTACCAAGCTATCACCTATCCCTAAATATCATCTATCTACAGGGGCTACTGTTACATGATGCATGTACAGTCGAGCAGATGCTCGTTTTGCTAGTTTTTGGGCCTTTCATTCTGAAGATTCAGAATGAAAGGCCCAAAAACTAGACAAGCCCTAACGTATAATTATGTCAACGTAGTTTAGGGCTAAAAGTAGGTACCCAGGCCTACCTATTGAAAATAACTAATGACCAATGAAGCGAAAACATGTCCTTGATTTTTATGTCGTTACGATTAACATCGGCCTATTTTACAGGGTGTAATAAAAATGATAAAATATTGTCTGCGGAACGACTTTACTGTCTTAATTAGTCTGTCTCTGTTATTTCGTTTGCTACCCGAGCTACAGATTTTAACGGTGCCAATAATTTATTTCAAAAGTGTTTGATGGTACATATCGAAATATCGCTTATTTCAAACGAATGTGAAAATGTATAAATACGAATACGTTAAACGACCACTCGTTCCTATAAATTACACAGAGTTGACAGCTGCTTTCTGTTCTTGGAAGTAAAAACATCGCAATACCAACAGCTATTGAAGATTGTGGTAGGTACTTACACCAAAGAACCTAACTGAAATTAAACCTAGGTTTTAGGGTAGGTAGCTACCTGCCTAGCTACAAACAAATTTAATATCTTGAGGACTCCTGGCTTCTACCGGAACTCCTTCACACAACGATATACTTGCGCGAGTAACTAGCGCGCGCGAGCGTTGCAATTGTGGCCAGTTAGCTATTGTTCTGGTCTATAGGTCCCTTCATGATTTCTTTACACATACCTATAAATGTGTCCATTGTTTATGTATTTTTTTCTATAGAGTAGATGAAAGTCCACCTGCAGCTGCAACTGCAACTTTATATTTGACATGGTTTATGAAATTTAAAGTCAAGTCAAGTCAAGAGAGAAGAGAGATTTCAGAGCAAAGGAATCGGTTGATTTCAAAGGTTGATTTGTATTTATATTCATAGCCTCATGGAATTGGTTAGGTCGCCGCGCCGCGCCGCGCGCCGTTGCATTTAGCCCGCTGCATGCTGTGAGCGATGAGTATGTTAAATGATTATTACAAAATATACGAATTGGGTTAAGCTCATCGTGTATGTCAGTCGGTATTTTAAGAAAATTTATAGTATTTTATTCCATCACATCTCCATACCCTGAGGTGTCCTAATTTGCAAACAATTGAAAGCAATGCAGAGTAGCACGGACGGGAGAACTTTGCCCTGCAGTGGGATATTTTAGACTCATTATATTATTTCACCTCAGAAATACTCAACCCAGTCATTTTGTAGTTTTAGTACATCTCATACGCTGGAAGTAGGTAGGTATTGATTTTACCAAAATAAAAGCACTGTAAATGTTCTGTGAGTTCTGAGGTATGGCAACATTTAATGTCATGACGTATGTCATATTGGTAGCCGTCAGACGTCAATGTCAGCATTAAATGTCACAATATTGTTGAAAACCATCGACGTATGATATGCATAGACTGCTACTATCGCTAGGTTCCCCTTGTGCCAAGCGAGAGCAGTTTTTAGTCTGATCCTAGTACATTTAGTTTTTCATTTAAGTTAATTTTCGCGCAACGAGAAAATTATATAAGAAAATATCGATGGTTTTGACATTTTTAGGATAATATTAGTGTTTAAGATAGATTTTTTAAAACGGCAAGCTCCATCTTCATACATAATTCACGACAACACTTGTTCACACTAGTGCTTACGGTTTAAACTCTGATAGGCTCACTCTATAGTTTCAAATGCAACCTCGTTGTTGAAAACATTCACTTCTTTTCTAAATGTGGTTTAAAATTAAATAATATTGTGCAAATCATAATCATAATGTACCATAAGAACTATAGCAATTTTGTGAAAGCCAGTTCCCCTACACCATCTCTTGAAGGTGAACAGATCTACAGAAATGTATTAAGTGGGGAAGAAGCACAGAAGTTATATTTGGAAGAAGTAAACGCAGCGAAAGCATCTGCCTCAGGTCGCACCAGAAGCGCTTGTGACGTTGAAATCACCAGAACTATTGTTAAAGAGGAAGAGACTGAACTGTCCAATAAGGACTTATTCATCACTGTACAGAATAATGATGTCAACAAACTAAAATGTGTGTTGGACAAGTGCCCTGAGAGAGTGCGTGTGCTTGATGAATTCGGTTGGAGCTTACTAATGATAGCGTGCCAGGCAAACTCAGTTGATGCAGTGAAAATGTTATTAAAACGAGGTGTCGATATGAACGTAAGAGACAAAGCCGGCAACTCTGCAAGAAGTTTAGTAATTAAGAATAAAAACTATGTGCTAGCTGATATATTAATAAATTACAGACAAAAGGAGAAACCCAAACAGAAAGAATCAAAGATCAAAGTAAAATCAAAAGAAAAAGTAAAGTGTGATACTTGTGACAACATATTTCATGATAGAGAGGAACACTTATCATCTACATTACACAATATAAATGCAAGCAAAGGCAAGAAGATTCCAGCCAGTTATGTCATACCAGCAAACAATAGAGGTTATCAGTTAATGTTAAAAGATGGATGGGATAAAAACACGGGCCTGGGTAAGGACGGGTCCGGTAAGCTGTACCCAATCAAAACAGTGCAGAAGAAAGATAGAAAAGGTATTGGTCTTGAAAAGAGAAAAGGTGAAGAAAAAGTGGAAGAAAACACAGACAGATACAAACATAGAAGAAAAATGGCAAGAGACCAACAAAGTGACAAATCATTTGAAATAAACTTTAGGCGCCAATTTTACTGAAACATGCTATTTTATTTCTTTCAACACAAAAACAAAAGTATCTACAAGCTATCTATGGAATGAATAACTATCAATGTATAAAATAATGCAAATGTAAAAAAATAACTACAATATAACAACAAAATAAAATTGTGTGTACTTAGTTTATCTTAGAATATTTTGAAATCATATCTTTCAACTACAAGTCATGGCTTTATGACAGGTTAATCTTAAATATTTATCATACATATATCCTGCTTAAAGGTTGATATTGTGGTCACATAATAAAAATAGTGAAATGAAAAAATATATATTTCATTTATTAACTTGTAAAGGTACTGCACAGTTTTACAGGATGATACTTGTAACAAACAATAATACTTTTCACAACATTAATACATTATATTCCTGAGGCATTTTCTTATTTGTGCAAAGAGACACAAAAATTATGTAAAACTTTGTCATTAATTACAAACTACATAACCTGAAAAACTTTGTGATTTGTCATTAAAATATATTGTTCTGTTCATATTTTTCCTGTTATGTAGTTCAGCTAAATCAACTAAATATTTTATACTTACAACTAACTATGATACAATATACTTCTTTACACTCATATTGCATTGCACTTGTGTCAATCTATTGTGGCTATCAAAGATTAGGGGCAATCCAGTTGAGGAAATTGACAGCAAGTTCAAATCCTACGAAGCAGGCAGCATTAGCCGGGAAGGCTCTGAGCATGACAGGAGTCACTCCCTTGTACAAGGCTGTAGCACCTTCTTTCTCCATCAACTGTTTAAATACGTCCCTCATACCATTGGGGTATGTTCCTTCAGGAGCTGTCTGCAATCTACTCTTCAGCACATCAGCTGGCATGGCTACCAGCCAGTTAGCTATTCCAGCACAACCACCCGCCATTATAGTTGCCACCATCTTTAATTTGGCACTAGCATCTTCAGGCACCAGCACTTCTTTAACCCATTCATAAGTCATGAAGTACATACCACTGGCAGGCACATCTCTCAGAATGGTGGCTACACTGCCCTTGTATATACTCCTCATGCCACCTTCTGAATACAGCTGTCTGGCGCAGTCAACCATGCCGTTGTACTTCTGCGGCACGTTACCGCCCTGTTGAATCTGAAGCAGACATTTGATGCGCTCTCCTGGTGCCATGATAGATGTCGTGAAAATTCCGGAGAACGCACCAGCAGCAAACAGCTCTGTTTTCGTGAGAACTTGATTCTCATCTGATTTTATCAGTTTCTTACCAAGACCAAAGCCGAAGAAACTAATAGCGAAAATAGGGGCCACTCCTGTGAGTGGCGCTGACATGCCCTTGTACAAGCCTTTGAAGCCTTCCTTCTGTACGGTCTTCTTAAAGCAGTCGTATGTGCCAGCGTACAAGGCTATTTCACCCGGTTTAGGTAAGGGCATTGTCTGTAATCTAACTTTTACAGTGTCCATAGGATGCCCCGCTAAAACAGTGCAGACACCACCAAATCCACCACTTAAAAAGTATTTAATTGGGCTACTGTTTTCCGACATTTTCGTTTCGTATTATTTCGTTCGAAGGTGAAAGGATAACCTTAGGAAATGGGAAACTCGTTTGATACTTTGAATTAAATATTATAATCAACAGCTGTGTTGTCGAATATGTCAAAGTCCATCTCGAGAGCGTTCCAAACATCAAAATAATTATTAACTTAAACATGTATGTAATCAAAAGTATGCTTTTGGCCTTGCTACGTAACCCACTAATTCATCAATGTTTGATAAAAAAATGTTTGTAAGTTTGTTTATTGAGGTAAAAATAAACTAAAACAATATTTATACAATCGGTTTAAGACATAATAATATCTTACATAGGTAGGTACCTATTTTCTGAGTTATTACTTTTAGTAACCTAATTTGGCAATACTGAAATGCCGACTGAAAGTTGTTGACAGTTTTGACTTTTGAAGTTTTGAATAGTTTCGTTGAAGTTGATTGAAGAAGAACGTGAAACAAAATAATAATATATGTCGATTTTTTTAAACTCGTCGAAGATTAAAGTGTTTGAACTTGCTATAGATAATTTATACTATAACTTATACCAAAACTCATGGCAGATATTTACCTAAAACCTAAAACTAACTATGAAAACGTAATTTGAATACCACTCATGTAATGATTCAATCGAAGTAAATAAATATTGAATCATTATGGCATGCACAAAGGAAGAAATTGAAAGAAAGCGCCTGGCTGCGCTACAGAAGCGGAACATCAAGCTATGTAACACCAACTCCAATCAAAATTCTCCTGGGAAATGGAATCCCATGGAATCTGGAAGCCCATCCCCCTCTTCTTCATTCGCTATAAAATCACAATTCAACAACTCTAACAGACACCACCCTTATTCTAAAGTGGCAAGAAATAATGAAGAAAGTAATGCTAGTATTGTGCCAGTTGGCAAAGTAGTCAGTGGCACTATGTACCTGATTTCTGACGACAGGTTTGAAGTGAATCCTTCTGAGTTCTGCACACCACTCATCAATATATTCAAGAGCATACCTTCTAAAAGTTATGGTGGGTACTGTTACAGTAATTAAATAACAAATGGATCTATTGTTTTGTTCTCTGTTATAAGGTATTTCTTTATCACAGAAGTTTCTCAGCCAGATGGCCTATTTTGAACTGCAACCAGTACTTTTAGTCCTAAAACTAAGTGGTCCTTAAGACATCAGTACTTAGTGTTATCTAGACTCTATCAATAACCTAGAAAATATGATATAATTTAAAGATAAGATTTGATGTTTGGAAACATAATTAGTAAATGAGTAAACACAGCCTGCATAAGTTCATGCCATAAGCTGGTCTAAACCTAGACCTCTTTGTATTGAATTGTAAATAAGTCTTAAGTAAAAAATAAATTGTTTCTCTTTAAAAACAATCTCTATATATATTTATTTTAACTATTTTGGTATATCTTATCTTCCTCATGCATGATGGTTGAAAGATAATTGCGGTTTTGTGCAACATATAATTTTTATTTTCAGATTTAAAATCAAAGTTATGGAATTTTTCAATTAATGATTATCAAGACCTACTATCAAAAGTCACACCTTTGGCTCCACATATAGTATTGGGTCCAATACCAGCATATGTCTTAAGGGTAAGAATGCCTAATTTTGTTAATCCGATCTACTTTATGCCAAAAATTCTTCAGTGAAATCAATGATATTCTAATAAACAGATATGTTACACACATACAAAACAATCGAAAAAAGTGTTCTGCGCAGCAGCGGCAGCTGAAATACATGTCAAAATTATACAAAAGAGATAGCACGATAAAACCCATAAGAAAAAAAGAGACAAATAGTGTTGTTGTTGAAAGGCAATATGTCCCAATTGCACGCTTATAACATATCTGTTTATTAGAATATCATTGAGTGAAATATAATAATTATGTATTGCTAATTTTGACAAGCTTGGATGAATGCTGAATGCCTGTGCCTTGCATTCATATGATTTCTTTTCCAAGATGGATTCCTATGTGTATTTTATGACCATGTAACAATCAGGTGCTGCGGGAAAACACAACTGATCCTAACAGTATTGATTTGTCACCCATTGAAGCCACACTGAGAAATAAACTTATGCCTTTCCAAGAAGAAGGTGTCAGGTAAATGTTGGATAAAAGTTATTGTTTTATAATAATGATTAACATACATAATACAATTTTGCTATTCCTAACAGACCAAACTAAAAATAATTAATGTGATAAACTTAATAGTTAATATGATAAACCTGCACTGCAGGAAAATCCTTTTTTTAAATGGCTTATTTATTGCATGTCAAAAATTTTTCGTCGTTGGTTAAATTGGCCTCGTAAAATTATAAATCTTCTACTCAAATCTGACGAATCCTAGAAATTACTATTTAGTTTTTCAGCATATTTTAATAACCTTATATCTTATTTAGAGTTTTGAATAATTTTCAAGGCAAAATTTGATTAAAATAAAATACTATTTGTTAGAATGCTCAACTTGAATAAAAAAACCGAAAATAATGAACAACATATATTTTTTTGTGACGTACAATTATATTTAATATTTAATATTGTCCGCAAGGGTAACTTAAGCTACACCTAATACTCTTTAAACATCAAACCTTTCAAGTTATAACGACGAGTAAACCAACAGGTTCGGTATCTCGCGGCGCGGGCGCTGCATGATAGCCGATGACATGGGTCTAGGGAAGACGTTCCAAGCGCTCGCCATCGCCAGCTACTACCGACACAACTGGCCGTTACTCATAGTTACTACGTCTTCTATGAGGTAATACTCATTGTTCCATTTTAATAGATTAATTACACAAAAGAAGTTCAGACTGATGACTTTGGATTCCTAGCGAAAAAACTGTTAAATGTGTCCTCCCTTGTAATTCATTGTGTTTAGTATTAAAAGAAATGTTATGGAAAGAAGTTTTTAATACCATAGTAGAATTTCCGATATTTAATTCTTATACTTACTTGGTAATAATCAGCCGCTATCTGAAGAGGCGTATAGGAACTAAAACTTCTTTTTCAATTAGGCGTTCAATCATTTTTGTTCCTCCACTGTAACACATTGCAAAAGTCCCTCTTCAACATGTAAGTTACCGAAATATAACATTTATGTACAGAGACACATGGCAAAGCAAGATCCAGGAGTTATTGCCGTCGGTACCCATGATGAACACTGTGACGCTAACCACCGGCAAGGACACGCAACTAGTCGCCGAGAAACAGGTTGATTATATTACCATACGTTCAGTAAAACCTGTTCAGTATCATATTACAGAAGTATGTTGTGTTTCAGACTGAAATAGTAATAGTAAGCTACAAGATAACAAGTATGCATACAGAGTTATTGAAGAGTAAAAAGTTTGGAGTCGTCATTATAGTAAGTATTTTTTTTTCTTTTCTTCAATTTGTGTCATGTACAAGTGTACAACACCAAAACGCTTTTACTTAACATTTGAAATTCAAAGGTCTCCCTTAAGATCCGCCCATTCTTGCGCCGTCTCTATCTAACCCTTGCGGTACACAATCAGGACTACCCGCCGCGCCGCGGGGTCATTCTGGGCCTGCCACGGCGCTACGGCGGCGTTCCCCATTTCAGACATAAATTGCGCTTCTTCCAATTACGAAAATTTACAAACTTCATTAAGGCCTTTCCTATGCCTTGCCCTCTAGGTAATTTACTGGTGTTATTTCAGGATGAATCGCATTACCTTAAGTCGCACAAGGCACAGTGTACCCTCGCTCTCGGTCAGATCACGCGTCGCTGCCAGCGCGCCGTGCTGCTGAGCGGCACGCCCGCGCTCTCCCGCCCCGCCGAGCTCTACACGCAGCTCACTCTCATAGAGCCCGGCTTGTTCTCCTCCTACACCGAGTATGGTAGGTATCAGTCGCACAAGGCACAGTGTACCCTCGCTCTCGGTCAGATCACGCGTCGCTGCCAGCGCGCCGTGCTGCTGAGCGGCACGCCCGCGCTCTCCCGCCCCGCCGAGCTCTACACGCAGCTCACTCTCATAGAGCCCGGCTTGTTCTCCTCCTACACCGAGTATGGTAGGTATCAGTCGCACAAGGCACAGTGTACCCTCGCTCTCGGTCAGATCACGCGTCGCTGCCAGCGCGCCGTGCTGCTGAGCGGCACGCCCGCGCTCTCCCGCCCCGCCGAGCTCTA
The DNA here is from genome assembly GCA_905146925.1 of Autographa gamma. NCBI lineage: Eukaryota > Metazoa > Arthropoda > Insecta > Lepidoptera > Noctuidae > Autographa > Autographa gamma. Next base: position 9,449,516 of record LR989866.1, on the reverse strand, counting down.
CACGCAGCTCACTCTCATAGAGCCCGGCTTGTTCTCCTCCTACACCGAGTATGGTAGGTATCAGTCGCACAAGGCACAGTGTACCCTCGCTCTCGGTCAGATCACGCGTCGCTGCCAGCGCGCCGTGCTGCTGAGCGGCACGCCCGCGCTCTCCCGCCCCGCCGAGCTCTACACGCAGCTCACTCTCATAGAGCCCGGCTTGTTCTCCTCCTACACCGAGTATGGTAGGTATCAGTCGCACAAGGCACAGTGTACCCTCGCTCTCGGTCAGATCACGCGTCGCTGCCAGCGCGCCGTGCTGCTGAGCGGCACGCCCGCGCTCTCCCGCCCCGCCGAGCTCTACACGCAGCTCACTCTCATAGAGCCCGGCTTGTTCTCCTCCTACACCGAGTATGGTAGGTATCAGTCGCACAAGGCACAGTGTACCCTCGCTCTCGGTCAGATCACGCGTCGCTGCCAGCGCGCCGTGCTGCTGAGCGGCACGCCCGCGCTCTCCCGCCCCGCCGAGCTCTACACGCAGCTCACTCTCATAGAGCCCGGCTTGTTCTCCTCCTACACCGAGTATGGTAGGTATCAGTCGCACAAGGCACAGTGTACCCTCGCTCTCGGTCAGATCACGCGTCGCTGCCAGCGCGCCGTGCTGCTGAGCGGCACGCCCGCGCTCTCCCGCCCCGCCGAGCTCTACACGCAGCTCACTCTCATAGAGCCCGGCTTGTTCTCCTCCTACACCGAGTATGGTAGGTATCAGTCGCACAAGGCACAGTGTACCCTCGCTCTCGGTCAGATCACGCGTCGCTGCCAGCGCGCCGTGCTGCTGAGCGGCACGCCCGCGCTCTCCCGCCCCGCCGAGCTCTACACGCAGCTCACTCTCATAGAGCCCGGCTTGTTCTCCTCCTACACCGAGTATGGTAGGTATCGTCGCTGCCAGTAGACTCTACATTTTGTGTCCCCTTTAGCTCTAAATTTCTTCCCAGTGCCAAATCGCCAGCAGCTAAACCAGCTAAATTTTTCAGGTAAAAGATACTGTGATGGCAAGCAGAACAACTTCGGTTGGGACATGACGGGCCAGTCGAACCTGCCTGAGCTGCAGATCATCCTACAGAAGCGGTTCCTCATCAGGCGGACCAAGGAACAGGTCCTGACCACACTGGAAGAGAAGACCAGGTAATTAAAATTGCTGACATTTCTAAAAATCGATTTAGTGCCACTTCATATTAGGACGTTAGCAGCGCGAATGTAGCGCGGCAGAAGCGCATTCCTTCACATTATAAGAAAAGCCGCGCGTTAGAACACTGGCTCATCGCTGACTGAGGGCACGCGGCGGCAGCGCGCGACCGCCGCGCTGCTAAAGTCGCCTAAATGTGAAAGCGCTCTTAAAGTTTCGTTAATTTTAAATGGTCGACCTTTTTGAGAAGCTCTTCAAGAGACTCTCAAAAAGTTAGATACATAAAGACTGAAATTATCGAAATAACTAATGAAAGGCCTTAGCCTTAGCACAGCATCAGAACGGCATAAGTTAGAAATAAATCGACCTAATTGTGTTTAAATATATCTTCCACAGAGAAACAGTAATGTTGGACGAGACCCTCCTGCAATTTTCGGAAGAGTCTCAGAAAGGTTTATCAGACATGGCGGAGGCCTACAAAGCGAGTCGCTCCGGGGACAAGCACTCCGCGCTCATCACCTACTTCAGCGAGTCTTCGCGAGTCAAGATACCTGCTATATGGTCAGTAAACTTAACGTGAAATAACATAACCTTCATATGCAAATACCCCTAACTTAAATACGCTCTCAGTCTGTCTGTTGCTATATTTTGCGTTGACAGAAACAGCATAAGACAAAAGCTATTTTAAATTTCTCTAAAAGCTATTTAAAGGTCTGGGTTCTACGTCTTCAACTAAGTGAGTCTTGACGTACGAAACAAGAGTTTCTTTCTTTAGCAGGTCTTGCATAAATCAGACGGGACACATGCCAATAAATTTCGAACCTTATCACTAACACAATACGCTTTTCTTTCCCATAATACCACTAACATAGCACATTATTTTCTATTAAATACGCAAGACAAACACATGCCAACTGATTTCCAACCTTATCACCCACACAATACGCTTGCTATTCCAGTAAATACATAAAGCAGATCCTGTCAGACGAGGGCACAGGCAAGTTCCTGGTGTTCGCGCACCATAGGAACGTGATCGACGCCATCTGTGACACGCTGGACGAGGCGGGCGTGCATTACATCACTATTGTGGGGTCTACACCGGCTAATACTAGGGCGGTTAGTGTGCAAACATTTTAAATATGATCTGTTTATTGTGCAATTTGTTTATTGAAAGTTATTTTAAAAGGGCAGAGAAAAAGACGAATGACGAATGACGAACGACTTTTGAAAATAACGCCTGGCCTATCTATCAAAGTGTGACAAGTACAACTGCAGATCAGATCTTACAGTGATATAATTCGGGGTTTGGCTTTCGTCTATTTCCTACTCTAATTTGAAATGTTTTAAAAGATATTTCACATATTGAGCCTGCCCCTTTTTTTTCATCAATAGCACGTCTGAAAAAAAACATCCAAGGATTTTCTAAATATTAAGTGACATCATAAAGGATAACATAGGTGCACAGAAATAGTTTTATTACTGCAAAGAAACATTGCTTAAAATTCAGAAATCAGTGAGTAACGATTGTGTAGCAAAAGGCCTCCCACCTTTCGTGTTAAGGATGACTATGTTTTAAAACACTTTGTACTAATTTACAGGAGCTGGTAGATCGCTTCCAGCATGTGGACTCGTGTCGCAGCGCAGTGTTATCGCTGACGGCGGCGGGCGCGGGCATCACGCTGACGGCCGCGCATCTCGTGCTCTTCGCTGAGCTGCACTGGAACCCCGGGGTACGTACTACTATACAATTACATGGTGTTCGCTCGAGAAACCGACGAAAAGATCACAAGATACTACGTAACTTTTCACGGGTCGTGCGAAAAGTTACGGGTGTCAAGATAGACGGATTTTCGAAAATTTCATTATAAGTTATTAATCTGCTTTACACATACGTATAAACAGAAATACGACGGATTCGTCACAGATACTAAAAACATGCCGCAACAAAGCTTCTGTGACGTATAAGTCTTAGTCCATTTTCTAACACAACCATGTATAGCAATTTGAACCTTATCCTCTAGCTAATAAGCCAGCATATCGTATTCAGATCCTGACGCAAGCGGAGTCCCGCGCGCACCGTATCGGTCAGTCCCGCGGCGTGAGCGTGCGCTACCTGCTGGCGCGCCGGACCGCTGACGACTACATGTGGCCCATGCTGCAGAACAAGCTCAATGTATGTGGGACTGTTATTTCTGCGTTTATAAGTACTAGTATATTTAAAAGCCATAAAACTTTACTAGAATCCATTTAAATGGGAATTAGTTTCAATTTGATCGAGGTTTTTTTTTGTCGGAAAGTGGCAACCCTAAATTTTTAAGAGTAAAATTCAAACTTTAGCTTTTAATGTTCTTGCGAATTATGTTTTTTTATGGAATTGCTTACAATAAAAAAGAATCAAGATATCTCGCTCGATTAAATTGTTTTTTTTTGGGTCAACGATTTACATACATACATACATATAATCACGCCTGTTTCCCGTAGGGGTAGGCAGAGACCACTTCTTTCCACTTGCTACGATCCTTACATACTTGTTTCGCTTCATCCACTGTCATAATTCCCTTCATACATGCTCTTCGGTTTAGGGTACTCTTGACCTGGCCTTTTTTCAAGACATCTCCGATTTGGTCTGAATTTAATTAACCTAAGTTTGAGATTGTTTGTGCAACTTATAAAAGTGGTACAGTTATAACTGTACACTACTATATACTGTACAATGATAATATTATACGTTTTAATTGTTTCTCAATACGTGATTTTTAGGCTAGATTTTACAAATATTTTCAATGTTAATATTGCAGGTGCTCAACAACGTAGGTTTAAGTGGAGATACGTTTGAAGACAATACTTTAAAACATCAGGTAAATACCTACCATATGATAACTATTTTTTTGTTGCCATATAATTAAAATATAATAGACCCTTGAATTTATCTAATTTTATGATTACCTTTACTATATACTAACTATTATTGTTTTACCATATAAGTAAAATATAATAGAACTTTACACTAACCGTTTTTATCTCCCTTCCAGGAAAGCAAAAACAACATATCACAGTATTTAACCCCCTGTATAACAAAAAATAAGGCCGATTACATACCGGGTACTAATATAAGGAAGAACTCAATAACTAGTGAAAATACGGAACCACACATACAAAGTACCGATGATGTAGACAAGTCCTTTCTCGACGAAGACGACGATGATGAGCTACTCGCTAACCTGGATTTATGAAGGCAGCTAGTATTTAGAGTAATAAATTATTGTTTCATTATTATACTGTTTGATTTTACCTTTGCCCTGAATTTAAAACAGAATAGCACGCTAAAAAAGTCCTTAGAATGAAGTGGTAAAGCGTCAATGCCTTAAACACAACTAGGTATTTTTTTTAAATAATCTATAAAATAGATTAGTTATTTTTTCCGCACTTAAGAACATTATTTTCCCTTATTTTTATAAAAAATTGTATCATAATTGAATTTCTATTGAAGATTCCGACCGCCATTACCTATTGCCGCAGCGCCCATTGGTTAGTATCGAGCGCGTCCGGGAGACTCTCGCGAATGACCAATAGAGGGCGTCCTCCGCTAAGAAGAAAAGTTCGTTTTGCCGCCGCCATTCGCATTGCGACGAGTACACCGCTCCGCTTTAAAATCTCATGATTCTAGTGAATTAAATGGACTCCTCGCCGTGAGACTTGAAGAACTTATAGTGCAGTGTTGATTTCGCGAGTTGTCCTGTCCACTGGTGGATGAATCAGGATTGAGCTCGCCGGCCGGCAGCCTACAACGCAACGACGCACCCTTGAACGAGGCATCTGCTCTCCCTGGATTCATAAGGTACGTGGGCATTTGCTGCAATAGTTGTGATCGGTATTGGTGTCTGATTCGGAAACGGTCAACAGGTTTTTAATTTTCAATTTTTTATTAACCGCCTTGTTGGTAGGTAGTTCTTAGAAACACCATCTAAAAACGGGAAGCTTTCCCATGAAGCTTTGCCGCAGTCTGAACTATGTGTAAGTTTAACAGCAGTTTTTATAAAATTCGTGTCTGTTGACATATTTGGCATGTAAGTTGCGAACGTAGTAAAGTTTTATTTAGTGTTTATTGATTTCCAAGATGAGAGAGCACCGAAAGTTTAAAAGAAGGTAGCAGCATATTAATTTAGATATTTTAAATAAGGTTATGATATAGGGTAAAATTTAAATTCGGTTTCCTTCAGCGGGTCGTGTCATCCCCATTTCTTTGAATACGTCCCACTTGGCTTTTTTCTTGTGCATGTTTGGTTCGAACTGCAAAAGAAATCGCACAAATGAAGAAACCTGCTGCTATATTTATAATTTATTTATATTTATTTTTTATTATACAATCTACAGAATTAGTTGCGATATCCATAGAATCTCGGTGTTCCATATGATTGCAACTCAAACCTGAGCGATCCCCTTTGTACGGTAGCTTGGCGAAGAGTGTTCCTATTCTTGTTTCTGCTGACCAATCTGCAAGTAAAACAAATCAACAAATCAATAACCATAACTAACCTTTAGTTTTTGCGCTACTTAACAGATGGCGTTACTTGTTTCTATCGCAATAGTTTACTGATAATAATTTATTTTATAATATCTTTGTTGATAGTCAAATCGAATGGTCTTTTATAGGTATATGTAGGTGTATCTTACAGTAAAAAGAAAATAGAACCCTACTATAACCTACTGTACTTTGTCTGACAATCAATAGACCTTTAGGATACCCGATGCGAGTCTTGCCTTCTGTACCACACAATACCACATCTGCTCGAGTGCCCAAAGTGTCCGGACACCTGCACTTTGGACTATTTTGAAGTATCTAAGCCAGTGACTCCGAAATTAGAGTGGCCAACTTCTTGTCGCATCATGAAGGTACCATCGACTCGAAAAGAAGAAGAGTAGTAGTAGTATCCCCGAAGGGTAAGCCAGAGGTGTACCAATGTACACCCACAGTTCGTCGGTATGTTTAGATCCCGTGTAATAGGGGGCGAGTCTATTGCCACTAACCGGCCACAAATCCAAACTCCGGCCTGCTATTGAGAATTTCATAGAAAAACCCAATAACACCTCGGTCGACTTGGGAATCGAACCCAAGACCTCTAGCGTAGCCGTCGCGCTTAGCACCACTAGGCCAACGAGGCAGGTTTTAACGAGGCCCATGAGTAGACCAATATACCGTATATCCTCATCCGAGCCTCCCTGCTGGCCGCACGGCCCCCAGCGCTGAAAGGTGATGCTGGGGTCCTTCTTGTTCGTGCAGTGCAGCACGCAGTTGTTGGTGAACGTCTGGCCGTTGCTGCCGCAAACCGGCCGGTTGACGGACGAGCAGTAGCAAGTGGTGTCGGTCGCTGAATTCAGTTTCTCTTGCTCTGGCCTGCGTTAGTAATATATGGAATTATTGTAACAAGATTTTCGGATTTCTTTATTAATTGGTAAATAAGCTTGTAGCCTATATTGCTGTAATATCATGAATAAACTTAAGTCTATAGTTTATCAGTGATAACAGAGTCTGATCGTGCTTGTATTTAAAGCTTTTTGATTTAGCAACTCTTTACCGATATATGATGTAAGTACGGTGTAACGCACCCACATCATTATCAAGCTCTATTTTTGTTTCAGGGATCGAAAATAAATGATGTTCGGTTAGTTTAGCTTTTCCACACTAAAATTGCTCAGATCTGGTATTTTAAATTTAGTCTAAAACGAAAGACTACTTAATTGGTAAAAACATAGGTATTCTATGTGCTTGACTTAGGTGGAAGCTTAGGTGCTAAATCAAGAAAAAATAAACTATACTTATAATTAATTAATCAACACAATCTGTCACAGTTCATTGCTAAGCAATCTCTTTGCGAATTAAAATTTAGTAAACCACCGCTTCCAAAAACTCATTTTTTCTTTCTGAGTTAAATTTAAAGTGTTTAAAAAAAACAATAATTATTCATACCGTGTAGTAACTTTCTCGACAATACTGTCGCATGGGCTGGGGGGTTTCACCGGTTTGTAGGTCTCGCATCGCATCTCGCAGGGACTCTTGTACCGGCCCCCGTTGCCACATCTAGTGTAGTGGGTTACTGCGCCGCATCCACACGACTTCTTTGGAGCCGGGGTTGCGGGCTTGGCTTTCAATTCCTCCCTGTGTATAATTGTTCAAATCAATGCTGGAAAACCATTATTACTTAAGTTTAATTGAAGATTCCAATCACGTTAGCAATCGCAAAGGGACCATTTAAAAGTTTTCTTGGTGGTGTTTTAAGGGTAGGTGAATTCTTGAAAAGGTAGTGTGTATCAGTCTGTTTCATCATTACATATTTTAATAGCTTCGAACAAAGCTCCAACTTCTCGTGTTTTTTGTCTTTTCCGTCGAACGGTCCAGTGCATCGACGTCTGATATGCATAGACTGCTACTATCGCTAGGTTCCCCTTGTGCCAAGCGAGAGCAGTTTTTAGTCTGATCCTAGTACATTTCGTTTTTCATTTAACTTAATTTTCGCACAACGAGAAACTTATATAAGAAAATATCGATGGTTTTGACATTGTTAGGATAATATTAGTGTTTTAGATAGATTTTTTAAAACGGCAAGCTCCATCTTCATACATCATTCACGACAACACTTGTTCACACTAGTGCTTACGGTTTAAACTCTGATAGGCTCGCTCCATAGTTTCAAATGCAACCTCGTTGGTCCAGTGTCACTCATTTAGAGCGTCAAATTTCAATTTAGGCGCTTTTGCTTATTCGCTTTGCGTACTTTATACTTCTTGGCTTTTTTCCGTTGTAAATTTTGAACAAGGGATTTTCCAGCCATAAAAAATTAAAGAGATCATACAGAATCAAATAAATATTTAAATCGATCAATCCACTTTTCGGTTATTTAATTAATGGCACTGCTTTTTCAGATCCGTTTTCAATAATAAAAATAACCCATGACTTCACTACCTCCTCGCTGAAATCGTAAGGTAAGTACATCGGTACCCGTAATTTTTACTTCGTATTCTCTTTTTGTTACAGTTCATGTTCGGTATGGTACCCCTAGTTTCGCCAGTTATACCTTTATAAATAACGGCCTAAAATTTTAAATGGTTAGTTTTCGATAAAAGTTACTTATTCTGCTTAAAATTTTCCAGACATTTAATTAAAAAGAGGCGGTTTTAGAGCAGTGAACTGTGATCGATTGAGTTGACGCAGTACAGAGGTTTAGTACCGGCCAGATAGCTTTTGGTCAGTGCGTTCCTCACAAACACCCCAGCTGGCGAACTTAATGGAAGGGTCCCTCATGGCTCTGCAGCGCAGTACGCAGTAGTTCGTGTAGGTGGCGCCGTTGTTGCCGCACACCGGACTGTTCGACGGGTTACAGATACACTTCCCCGTTAGCGATCTTAATAACCTGCACATTGGTAGCATAGAATGTAAGTATCTCATAGATAGGATGTTAATAATAATTGTCGGATTGTATTTATTACATCTGAGGAACGAGCATTTATGCTCTTTCAGTACGCGTTCGTCAGATTTGGACCCTATTCAACTAATAGTCCCGTAGATTCAATTGTCAGGGATTCTTAAGTTCTGGAATACTGAAAATGCTTTGATACTTATTTAAGTAGCCTAATTTGTCAAGTGCATATTAAAATAATATTCAGTTTCAGGTTTTCTCATGTAAGTAAGTGTGCTGTAATTAACTGATAACCCACAAGACTGCTCAACAGCTGGATACTTAGTACCGTTGGGAAAATAACGGTGCTATAAGAGTTATGACAATACTATAAAACAGAGGTTTGATGTTTCTAAACAGTTACTTAAATCAGTAATTATTTTCAAATTGGTATTTCATAGTACGTACAAACCATCACGACTTTATCCCCGAAGAGTTAGGCAGAGGTGTACCAATGTACACCCACAGTTCGTCGGGATGTTTAGATCCCATGTATATATAGGGGGCGAGCCTATTGCCACTAACCGGGCACAAATCCAACTGGTACTAAGAATTTCATAGAAAAACCCAATATCACCTTGGTCGACTTGGGAATCGAAACCAAGACCTCTAGAGTTGCAGTCGCGCTTAGAACCGAACCGAGGCAGTTGTTACAGTTCATAGTAAAACGATTAATACCTTGTTTCGTCGTCCAAGTCGTCCAAATCACCACACACGCCCTTGTACTTCAACTTAAGAGATGGCATCTTCTGTATGTTGCACTTCAAGACGCAATCATTAGGGTACGTCACTCCATTACTCCCACAAACAGGAGAGTAGACCGACGAACATACGCAGTTGTTCTTCTTGGAGCACGCGCCACTGTGTTCAATGGTGATGTCTCTGTCTTCTATCGTCTTCTTGCAATCCATGAAGCAGAGGTTCATGTAGGAGTTGCCGTCCGAACCGCAGACAGGGTCGAAGTTGTCCCTGGTGAGGGTGCAGCCGCACGGCTCGGCCAGGTCCGAGAGGGTGGTGCACGAGTCCCTGCCGGTCCCCGCGTGAGCTACGAGCAGTACGCTTGCACTGATGAGCAGTGAACCTGTGGTGCCGTAAAAGTCGAACTGTTTACGTTATGTTATGTTTTTACATAAAAATCCTTTATTAGTTGTCAATATAGGCAAAACTTCACATACGTGATAATTAGTCTGTCACTGCGTACCAAGTCGTATTTGAACTATCTGAACCTTGGCTCTTACTTCTTATTTCCTGTGCTTTTTTAATAAAAGATTATTCTGCCTAATTAAGTATCTATTTGATATCCTATGAAATACATGAGCTTCTTACCTGAATAATAATTCATTTTTAATTGCGTCTTGAAGTGACTATTTTTTCATTATACAGGTACAGTCCATTTAACGGGTTTTTATGAAAAATAATAATTAGCATTGAATTCAAGAAATTGATTTGTTCTGTGTTACGGTAAGATTAACAATATCATTATTAATTTATGAGTAACACGTGGAGAGAGTAACTAAATAATCATGTCTTAAATGCATTTCAGTAATTAAAGTCAACGGTTCAGGAAAGAACGGTATTTTTGAAACACGATTTAGATATAAATATTGTTGAATAGTTCAATACAATAATAATATTCCTGGACAATTCACACTCGGTTATCTGATCCCAAGCTAAGCTCTAAGAGAGCTTGTGTTATGGTAACCAGACAACTGATAAACATGCTTATATATTTCTAAATACATACATATTATAGATAAATTACACCCAGACCAGAACAAATGATCGTGCTCACCACACAAACATTTGTCCTGAGTGGGAATCGAACCCACGACCTCCGGTATAGCAGTCAGGGTCACTAACCGCTAGACCAACAGGCCCGTCATTCAATCTTTTTAAAAGCATTCAAAGCAAAAGAAGATGGGTCGAATCCAATGTATGTGTAGACGAGTGCTGCAGGGCATTTGTGTTCTAAATGGCAAAAATACTTATTTGATGCGAAAAACATCGTCTACATTTTAAGGCTGCAATCTCATAAAATGTTGTCAGGTCATAAAGATATGCCATATTATAATTCCTACTTCTGGGGCATTGCATTGAGGCCAAGACACGTGTAATGATTAGCAAGGTGGTCGAGGATATAGCGCATATCTAAATACAATGATTGAGATCTGTGCGTGATAGTGATCCCTCTAATGTACAAAATTAAAATTAATATTACTATATTATTCATATATCAGAAACATTTACGAGTCTCTTATCTGGTAAAATATTAACGATGTCCGTAACGAGCCACGTACACGCCGGGTTTTTAGAGTGTCGCTAGCTCTGAGGTTCGGGGTTCGATTCCTAGACTGTCAATTGTCACGTGTTTTAGCTGTCTTATTCCATAACACATGTGATTTAGTTTCCTACTTTGGGTACTAAGCAATAACTTTGATGTTGTCCATATTATAAAAAAAAACCTCTTATAACGATATTTTCAAAAAAAAAATATTGATAGGCTTCTAATTTTGCAGACATATTTATTTATTTAAAACGGATAAGTAATAATACGAAATATGATGTCATGCAGCTGGTTCGATTGAGGAAACAACAAAGAAACAAGTCCAAAGTGTTACTGTCTGCCAATGTTTAATCCAGACACCTATTCCTATTTCCCAGGGCTAATCTTTTCAGTTCAATCACATTGCCACTTCCCTAACCTTTTCCCAAACTTTATCAGGGTTGGATTTCAGGTCAATATTTTAAATAAAACTTATTTTGTGTATATTTTTAATAAAAGCTTATTTAAACTAACTACAAGCTAAAACTTCTCTTTAGGATTAACAGGCGCTATGCGTCTATCGCTCGTTCGCTTATACGTCTCATCACAGGATCCCAAATGCAGTATACTTAGAGACGAGTCCTTGTCTGCCGCGCACATGAATTTACATTTACTCTTATATGTCAGACCGTCGTTCCCACAAACTGGGTTGTTTATTGGTACACAGTCGCAGAAATCATCGTCATCGTCTTTGTCTTCCTCAGTTCGGTATTCCAGACTTCTTATGTATTCTACTTCGTAACTCTCTCCTGTGATGCTGCTGACGTGAATACTCATCATGAATAAGGTACCTGGGATAACCGAGATGATACATTAATTAATTGTATACACAAACATTCCTCACGGCGACTTGGTATTATAATAGTGAAAGATAAATATTCAAATTTAAATAATGTCTTGCAGACTGAATTGTCGTCCTGTAGGACAATAAACTTGCTTTCAACCCTTCTCAGCGACTAGTAGTAAAATATCACTAATTATAAGGATTATTTTTGTTTTCTACAGAAAATGACCAACGAATACTATAATTACTTACCAAATAAAAAGTAAATATTGCCCATAATTTATTTATTATCAACTCTTGGAGTTATCGGTTATATTGAACTACGCTAATGTTAATCGGCGGATAATGTTCTCTAATGAAATGCATAATCACACTACACTTCGATAAGTGGAAATGACACAGAGAAATTAAAATGTTAACGGTAACGTTTTAATTAAAGAATGTCATGCGACTTTGATTACGTTAACTTAAAGGTATTAGACATTTTATTATAAGGATATACCCGTAATATGCGAAAGAAGAAAAAAAATAGAGACGATAGGTAGTTGTTTAAAATCTATTTATTTAATAGATAGCAATATTGAAGACATCACAAAATTGCAGAAGTAATAAGTGCTTCAGATCTTTAATACTAATAACACCTACACACTAAATTAAATAACTAGATGTTATAAAATGCTTAAAACTAATTTAAATAAGTAGATCTTTCTGAAGAGTATTCAAAAAATGAACATCTTTATGGCAAAATAAAAATAAAAAACCAATTTCGTAGTTCTTCAATGGCTTCCAAATTCGAGTTTCATAATGATTCAGTTGTCAGTTCGTGACGTCATTTAAAAGTCGACAACTTTGACTTGGTCGGGGCAGTCTCCGACGTGCCTGATGCTGAGCATGCTGTTGTCCTTGGTGGCGCAGTTGAGGAGGCAGGAGTTGCTGTAGGTGTTGCCGTCGCTCCCGCAGACAGGCTTCCTTTCGCGCGGGCAGACGCACGCTGGCTCCTGCGGGGTAACGCATGCGCCAGAATAACGTTCTTCGAGCCCAGCGATGCGCTGCGCACTGCACCTCAACGTGCAGCTATTGGGGTAGGTCACGCCATCGGACCCACACACTGGGGTGTAGTTGAATGTGCAGATGCAGTTCTCGGCGGCCGAGGTCTCGCAAGGTCCGTCCCTGACGGCTGTGACTTCGCTACGGGCGGTGTATCTCTGGCAGTTGAGTAAGCACTCGTTGCTGTAGGTGACTCCGTCTGAGCCGCAGACTGGCTTGTAGTTCCTTGTGCAGACGCATGGCGCTTGCGGCGCGGCGTAGGCTGTGAAGGCGAGGGCGCTGAGGGCCACGAGTACTCCTGAAACAAGGATATTTATTTCTTAGTTAAAATGTTATTTTAACTCGTTTTCCCTTAGTTAAACAGGTCTGACCGTGTCAGCTATTACGGCAAAAAGCAGCTGTTCTTTATTTGGATTGAAATTACCCCGTGCCAAGTTTTATTCAAATAGTCCAGACAGAATTACTTTACCATAAACTTTGTAACATTACTGTTAATATATGCATAAGTTTTTCATTAAATTAAAATAAATAAGTTAAGTTAAATACTGGATATTGGCCTCGTACTTGATCTCATTATAACATCCCTGTATCATCATGATTGTGACATTACAAACACTTCATCATAATGATGGTGTTAGCAGACTCCCCTTGACATTATTCACAGATAAACGAGTAATTATGAAATACTGTAACACTTCAGATAAGGTGCACTTTATGCCGAGCAAATGTAGTTTTTATTTATCAGTAATAACAGCAAATAAACAAAAAAAGTGGTAACTATAATGTTTTTTTTTTCCAACCTGTATGTCTATTCTGTAAATAATTTTGTTACAGAGCTTCAGCTAAGTGACAATAAAGCTCATTTCAAAAGTAAACCCAATCGGCCTTAATTTAGAATTCAAATTTGAGAATACGTTTTCGACATCTCACCGCGGATTCCGCTGTCGAGATACAAAAATAACGTTGCAGAATAGCACTACAGATCTGAACGCGTAAATAAAACTAATTATATATATGTATAGAGAATAACCAGATTTGATAGAGTAATTAAATGTAGAAATATAATAATAATAATAATATCCTGGGACGTCTCACACACGGTTACCAATTCCCAAGCTAAGCAGGGTTTGTGTTATGGTAACCAGACAACTGATAAACATACTTATATATTTCTAAATACATACATATTATAGATAAATTACACCCAGACCAGAACAAATGATCGTGCTCATCACACAAACATTAGTCCTGAGTGGGAATCGAACCCACGACCTCCAGTATAGCAGTCAGGGTCACTAACCGCTAGACCAACAGGCCCGTCAAATTTAAATACTTAGTTCATAACATAAATTCTAGATTATCTAATAGATTGTTATGGATGCGTCATTCTAGTCTCATAGGATAAGTCTTGACCTTCGCTAACCAAGTATAAAGATCTAACAACAAGACAGGTCGTATTATTTTAATTAAATTCTTAATTGAATTGGAATTAGAATTGTAGTTCCTTTAATATAATTCTCGAAATTTGCATTTTGACTGTTTTTTTGTTTGGAAAAAAACCCACTATGTTATTCAGTATTTCATATTTAGAATAATATATGATAACCAAATAAAACTTTATTTGGTTGTCAAAGTAAAATCGCTAAATTTGAAATTAAAATTGACCAAATAAGTTAACCGAACGGTGTTAATTTATTTAACAAAATGACAATATGGTGTTAATATGATAACATAAAGTTTGCGAGTCAATCTAATTTGCATATAAAGTTGATTTTTTACAAGTGTTTCTTTATTAAAACCTAATTATTATTCTGTTTCTTTTTAACAGTCTATTGACATTATTGTTACCAAGCATATTATTATTACCATCGACGTATGATATGCCTAGACTGCTACTATCGCTAGGTTCCCCTTGTGCCAAGCGAGAGCAGTTTTTAGTCTGATCCTAGTACATTTCGTTTTTCATTTAAGTTAATTTTCACGCAACGAGAAACTTATATAAGAAAATATCGATGTTTTTCACATTGTAAGGATAATATTAGTGTTTTAGATAGATTTTTTAAAACGGCAAGCTCCATCTTCATACATAATTCACGACGACACTTGTTCACAGTAGTGCTTACGGTTTAAACTCTGATAGGCTCACTCTATAGTTTCAAATGCAACCTCGTTGATTATTACCTTTCATTGATTTTTATTTCAGAAGTAAACTCTAAAGTGATTTAAAAGCCCTAAAGGTGTAGTGGCTGTGTTTGGGTGCGCGGACAGTTCGAATCAAAATTTATCGGCAGTGAGTTTGGAAACTGTTCTTGTATTTTTAAATAAATTAAATATACATTTTATTACGATACAAGAAAACAGTTATAGTTAAAAATAAATTTCTTTAGAAATAATATAGATATCTACGAAATGCAATATTTATTAGTCATAAAACACCAACACGTTAAATTAGCAATATTCATATTTAATTTATGAGTATTTAATCCTTTTCCTCTTTTACATAATCTTTCTTTCCATAACAACAATGTGTTATATAAATATCGAAGAGTGGAGAAACTTTTATTACTATCTATATTATGAATTATTAAAAGAACGATGTTATATTTGTTTCCACAAGCGCTTTTTAACTTCCAAACTATAAAGCTAATTAATAAATAAATAAATGTGGACAACATCACATACATTGCACTGAACCCAAAGTAAGTAGCTGAAGCACTTGTGTTATGGAATTCAGAAACAACGAAGGTACCACAAACACCCAGACCCGGGACAATGTAGAAAAGTTAGTTTCTACATTGACCTGTCCGGGGATCGAACCCGGTACCTCAGAGCTAGCGACACCTTGAAACCGGTGCGTACGCCACTCCACCACGGAGGTTGTCAAAATTACTGCAATAATTCACAGTCTACCCTTTATTTCCGTAATTTAAACATACTATTATTATCTATTATCATTTCACGAAGCTGTAAATTTGGAAGACACCTCTACTAGGGATGTTTCTAAGCTTTGCAACATGAAAAGTAAATAAGCGAATAATATAAAATTAAAAAAAAAATCTTACCGAATTTGAAATCCATATTTTGATAAGTAGAGGTAGTTACTATGTGAACAAAACGTTGATTAAATAGCAACAAAGGTTATCTTATAACACTGGTTCAGTTGTTCGGTTGTGAGCAACAAATGTAATGATGTTCTCCGTTTGGGGACCGCGGTTTTTATACTTATTGTTATTGTATTTCGAGGTTCTGTTAACATTGTAAATCCCCGGCGTAGTGCGTCACCAGCGTCGGCGGCTATCGGCTATTTCCCGCTAATTGTGTTGACTTTAGACGCTAAGAGACAACGTGTGAATCTTTGAGGAACTGCCGACAACAACTATTTGTTTTACTCAGAAATTGACGACATATTTGTTTATCAACGAATGCGGAGAACCTGTTTATAATATGTGAATTTTGAATAATCGCGAGTTGGCTAGATGACAGTAAGACAGTTTTTGGTGCAGTAAACAGCGCATAGAGTGGTGAATGGACTTTTATGTCAACTTTCAAACTTAATCTAAACTTTCTCGTCAATTTTGTTATTTTCCTAATAATTATAATATTTGTGGATTTCAAACTACGAAAAAAGTTAGTAGAAAAGATTTTCCATTCCTAAGATGTTTTGTTTTGAATGCCTGACTGATAAGCCGGTAAATCGCAATCACAATCAGAAAGGTCAAATTAATGTGATAACAATTTCTTTACCTATGTCATATACCTACTTAGTTTAGTATTTCTTTGGAAAGTTTGTGTTAAAAACGGTCTTTGTCAGTCTTTAATTGTTCTTTATAAGTGAGCTAACCAAATATTTGTTGCAAGTGGGTAATGAACTCGCGACACTCGTAAACATTTGTCATAACCTAATCCGACCATCAATTGACACATTTTTGTCAACAAACAAATGAAGAACGGTACTTTTTTGTTAGTGGAGGGTTAAAATCAGATTGATAATCTGCAAATTCTTGTCCCTGGTATTAATTGAGGTGTATTAATTAAGGAAATTAATTGGCATGTTATTGTTATACGTGTGACTAATGATTGAGAGGCTGTCGACAAAACCCGTTGGATTGTTGTTGGTGGTGTGCATGAAAATTAGATTGAGCAAATAGAAGAAATGGAGAGAAAAATTTTGTTCAAAAAGGTTCAGGGGGTGAATCTACCAATTATCTGTCCGACAGCTGGCTAGATCCACTACGGGTACGCGACCCCGGACTGCCCTAGCTGTTGCCGTCACATTCATTGTACCTCCGTGATGGTAGCATCCTATAACCCGTCCTTCCTTGTTATCCTTTCCAACATATCCTTTCCCAAATCCTTATTCCGCAGGAACGCAATGGATAATTATAAAAATAATTTAATTATCCAAAATGGCGGCGATGTGGTTCGCCACCCATCACGTCTCGTTCCTCGCGGGGGCGAAAAGTGGGCCACGGAGAGCCGCTTCGCTGCGTTGCATGTAAGAGGAGGAATGGATGGTAAGGTGGATGAAGTATGTCAGATGATGGATGTTGAGACAAATATGAAGCATGGTATGCTGAGATGGTTTGGCTATGTCGAGAGAATGAATAAAAGAACGATTGACGAAAAAGTGTAGAAGACGAGTGTGAATGAAAAAAGGCCACATCAAGAGCATACCATAAACCGAACAGCATGTATGAAGGGAATAATGAAAGTGGACAAAGCGAAACAAGTGTGTAAGGATCGTAGCAAGTGGAAAGAAGTGGTCTCTGCCTACCCCTACAAGGGAAAGAGGCGTGATTAAATGTATGTATGTATGTATGAGAGAAAAATCTTAAATTAAAAACGTTGTCGAAGAAAATGTTGTTGTCAAGAGATACTGGACATATGTTATAGTACTTTAATATTTTTAATGAATACTATTTGCTCTTAAAAAAAAACCCTTGTGTGTGTTTGAAAATATTTTCTTTATCTCGAATCATTTTCTGCGATATTTTCTGTCCGTTGTTGATTTGCCGTCAAAACATTGTCATTTACTTAGTCGAGATGGTATGTAAACACAAACAGACTAAAGGAGTACCAAGAGTACGACCGGCATAGGTCGAGAGGACTTAAAAAAGTTCTACGACATTTGAATCATTAACTTCTCGTACTTGCACAAAAGTCATACTATTCTAAACATACTAATAAGTTCTTATATTTAATTTGAACACCTCATTAAACAGGAAAACAGCCAGTTCTTAAAATATAGCTTTATTTGTTCGTGTGTACGTGACCTGCGGAGAAACCTAGCTTGTTATATCTAGACGAATATAAGTCGCAGTCAGTTTGGTTCTACACTTAGTCTAAAGTTGGTAGATGAGCCAACACGTCGTCAGGAGAGGGTTAAACTCTTTATAATTATCTTAATTGCACTTTATTTGTATTCAACTTATTCTTTTGTTATTAGATAGATTAGGAAACAAGTTTATTAAATACCATCGTTAACTGAAAAATACTTTTTTAGGAGTATCTTTTTATTTACTATGTGAAATAATGTAATGCTAATAACATATTCTTATAAATTTTGAGTGCAGAAAAGAAAGTCCTAAATTATTATATTTTCGCTCGGGAGTGTCGAAATTACTTTTTATACAAAATTCCAAATATTCAGCCAATCGAGTAGTTATGAAGACTTATTTGTGCTTATTATTAAGCCCTTGTATTTTTTTTATTATTTATAATGGTGTATGTAATAGTAATATGTAACGTAAATGAAGGATCATTCAACAAATGCAGTGCGGGGGCCATCCTTTAAAAATAGAAAAAAATTAAGCATAACATAACATAATAATATCATCACGCCTGTATCCTCGAAGGGGTAGGCAGAGGCGTACCAATGTACACCCACAGTTCGCCGATATGTTTTAGGTCCCATGTAATAGGGGGCGAGCCTATTGCCACTAACCGGGCACAAATCCAAACTCCGACCTGCTACTGAGAATTTCATAGAAAAACCCAATAACACCTTGGTCGACCCGGGAATCGAACCCAAGACCTCTAGCGTAGCAGGCGTGCTTAGCACCACTAGGCCAACGAGGCAGTTTTCAAAAACATTAAGAATATTCAGAATTCAAATTATATTTGGCATCTGGTAAAACGGCCGGTCTAGTAATCAGGAAATTACTACGCTACAAATTTACGCCGGTTGTAAACAGTACAGTCATTCGGAGAGCGATTTTTTAAGTATCCAACGTAAACGTAAACGTTCGTAGACCTCACAAAAAACGTAATGATAGCGAAACTAATTATAATATCCTGGGTGTGTCAGACGTAGATACCAAATAGTCTAGTCATCTCTGTTCACGTTTTTTTATTTTATTTTTAACTAGCGGCCCGCCCCGGCTTTGCTCGGGTGCAACGCTGATAGCAAATATAACTACACAATCATAAAGTTCTGTAGGGCGAAGCATAGCCCTGGACGCACTATTTGGTATAGGCACGACCCCCGGCCCCCGCGCGGCCCTCCGGCCGGTATCGCCGCAACCGCTATGTCCCTACATTTTAAATTTGTAATATCTTCGAAAATATTCATTTAAATTACATGCTGTAAAGGGCATTATTGATCTATATTGCATGCACAATTTATTAAAGGTACTTTATTGGATAAGGATTAATACTGTATTGCTTAAAATCGCGTTTTCGTTAATAAGTAATAAATAAACGATAAAAATGGTTATTGTGGGTTATCCTCAAGAGATAGACATATGCCATCGCGGACTTTTTTGTAGATCTTTTTAAGGTGCACAATACTGTAGTACATTATTTTGATCTATCTCATAGGGTTCAGCCAGCGTTTGCAATGAAAGCTCAAAAAATGGGTTCATTTACGACCTTACATTAGAAATCTCTAAGATTATCCGTATTCCTCTCCTATATTATGCATGTTTTATACATATAAACCTTCCTCTTGAATCACTCTATCTATTAAAAAAACCGCATCAAAATCCCTTGCGTAGTTTTAAAGATCTAAGCATAGGTACATAGGGACAGACAGCGGGAAGCGACTTTGTTTTATACTATAAATAAAATATTCATTTAAATTACATGCTGTAAAGGGCATTATTGATCTATATTGCATGCACAATTTATTAAAGGTACTTTATTGGATAAGGATTAATACTGTATTGCTTAAAATCGCGTTTTCGTTAATAAGTAATAAATAAACGATAAAAATGGTTATTGTGGGTTATCCTCAAGAGATAGACATATGCCATCGCGGACTTTTTTGTAGATCTTTTTAAGGTGCACAATACTGTAGTACATTATTTTGATCTATCTCATAGGGTTCAGCCAGCGTTTGCAATGAAAGCTCAAAAAATGGGTTCATTTACGACCTTACATTAGAAATCTCTAAGATTATCCGTATTCCTCTCCTATATTATGCATGTTTTATACATATAAACCTTCCTCTTGAATCACTCTATCTATTAAAAAAACCGCATCAAAATCCCTTGCGTAGTTTTAAAGATCTAAGCATACATAGGGACAGACAGCGGGAAGCGACTTTGTTTTATACTATGTAGTGATAGTGATGTTTATGCCTTGCCTACTAGATCAGGGGATTTTTAGCATTCGTAACGCTGATGGAAACTTTAAATGTATAGCACTGATTTAAAAACTGCCTGCATTATATTTGTGCTTAGAAATATTAGCGTGATATCTATGATATTTTGAGATTATATAAATGCCTCTATGTATACGGCTACTGTCGAGCCTTCATACTTAAAATATATTTTAGACGAAGCTAAGAAAAACAAGGAATTTTTCAGCTTCAGTTCTCCAATGCCAATTCATTGAGTGGATCAATGGACTCTCTTCAACAATCTATTCAAATCAAAGTAGAGCTAAGAGCTAACATTCTATCAAACAATCCTATAGTGTATGTAGAACTTGTTTTATGCTAGGAAGGTCACGTACAAGACACACTTAACATGCCTTTATTAACATGACAAATAGTAGAGCATAGCTTTAGTAATACATTATACTTATGTTATGGTATTCATATCCAATATAGGCATAATATGTAGGCACGTATGATGTATCGCACTGAAGTTATTTATAGTCTGGTGCAAAGAGTTTTTCATGCGATCGAGTAAGCCTGAAGTAAGTAGGTCTTTCATATCTAGCTAGTCAACTACGATAACCTATCCACCTTCAAAAATCTTTCTTCAGGGCTTCAGATAATCTTCAACCCCTTGGAAAAAGGACAATCTGTTGCGTTACCCATTCACAATCCTTACACGACGCCTTTTGCATTAAGAAAGGCGAAGGAGGCGCATTACACTTGACCGGGGCACCACGCATTAGTAAACTATCGTGGTCGCCGGTATTTACTCCCGAACTCGTAATAACGATGCATCTTTCTCAACAGGCTCTATGATCTCAGCTAACATATTACATCCTAGTTGATTTAATTTTGTAATGTAAACAACACCAATGTTGGTTGGCCCAATTAAAAGCAATTTTCTTACATCGTTAAAGAAATTGAACAAATGACATCCGGTTTTTTATTACAGCTATGTAGGTTTACTGAAAAGAGTTTGTTTGTTTTTGTTCTTTTTTGTAGAGCATTCTATTTGTCAGGAGATTTTTCAGAAGGTAAGTATGCAACGGATACCAATTCGACCTTCGACCATTAGTTGAATGAACCAGATATTTATTTAAAATTGACGAGGTAGTGTAAAGCACAGTACCATAGCCTTTGCTCTCTACATTCTTAGTTTTTCAGCAATATATTTTATTTGGTTTGCCCTTTTCATCAACGTATCATTTTAATTGAGTCTATTTATCACTTTATAGACAAACGCTAACCAGTCTCGACGGTGAGTGTCAAGGTTTCACAGAGGTTATTCAAAGTCAAGCATAGCAATCACATGGAAAGACTCTGTTTTATAAGTTAGCTATAAATCCAGACTTTGGTGTGTCAATGAATGTATTTCGTCTCTTGTTTTATTGTTCTAAATCCATTTCCGAGTCAGGTGATTAGGTCTTCTTTTTAGTGAAAGAGGACGTTTTAATTTTCCTTTTTAAGAAGCTGTTCAATTCAGTGTGTCATTTAATTAAAAGCCTTAATTGTAGTTAAGATACGGAAAAATTGTTCCTTTTAGATATAAGACAAAAGACAGAAATTGAACGTACATAATATTGTTTACAAATATCAAAAACGATACCGGTTTCCCGCATGGCAACATTATTGATTAACGAGAATTGTTTTTGTAAACAACGAGTACAAAAAAACATACGTATTTATTTATCAATTCATGTTATTATGTAATGTATTCTTATTCCTTACTAAGATACGTTGTGTTGATAAGGAAAACAAAAATAGTGATGTGGAAATAAGATTGTTGATGTCTGTATTTAACACGTAAGTAAGTAGGTAAATATTTATCGGTTATTCGCCACATATATTTATGGTGATACCGAGAATAAATACCGTATGTTTGCTCTGTTTGAGTTGCATAATTATGTTCCTGACCCAATTCCTCAGTGATTGTGATGTCATATTTGTGTTACTTGTTAAGAAACTCTTGAGACACGACTTTGTTTTACATCATAATTAAATAATTCATACCAAAACTAATATTATTAAAACTCCGTATGTCTCTCTGTTAATTCTTCACGCCTCTATGGTCTACCACACTGTCGGGACCGCTTTTGATGAGTTTTGGTATGGAATTAGACTGCAATTTAGATAACCTAGTTCTTCTTCTCGAGTCAATGATCGTTAAATTCTGTTTCATCAGATAGTCGCCACTTGAATGGCTTTGTTGCTGGCCTCCATTAAGTCCTAGAGTGTGGCGGCGATGGTGCAGGACGGGCAGGACAGAAGATGCGCCATGTCTTGAGTTGGGGCACCGCATTCACATTGGGTATGCGAACGCACAATCATGAACCGTTTGCTCAAGTTCTCTCTGCAGTGACCCACTTCTGTCCGTGGTCGGATTTCCTACTAATATGTTTATTATAACTAGAGACAGGATTAAAAGCTCGTTGTTATTTTTAATAGTTTTTACTTGATTTTTTATTAGAGTAGCATTAGGCTCGCCCCCTATTACATGGGACCTAAGCATACCGGCGAACTGGGGGTGTATATTGGTACACCTCTGCCTAACCCTTCGGAGATACAGGCGTGATGGTATTTTATGTTTTGTTATAACATTTAAAAATAAATGAAACAAGAAACTTCGATGAAATAAAAAAAATGTGTTATCGTTATTAAAAATCTTTTATTGTCAACCGTAATGTATTGTTCAGAGATTTTGTATGCGTTTCCTAATTAAATAAGCTTTTCCTTAAATGTAAGGAACTGTTTCAGTGTGTTATTAGAACACAAATATTTTATAGTAATAAGGATATAAAGGTAGTAATAAAGCAATTTGTGATTAATCATTCTAAATTATATACTCTCAATACTCATTTCTTAGCACAGTAAAATAAATAAATAATAAATGCGGACAACATCATCAACATCACATACATTGCTCTGAACCCAAAGTAAGTTGCTAAAGCACTTGTGTTATGGAATTGTGTTATGGAATTGTGTACCACAAACACCCAGACCCGGGACAATGTTGAAAAGTTGGTTTCTACATTGACCCGTCCGGGGATCGAACCCGGGACCTCAGAGCTAGCGACACCTTGAAACCGGTGTGTACGCCACTCGACCACGGAGGTCGTCAAATACATTACATACAGTGTTAGTACAATTTTAAATAAATAAACTTTTAACCAAAAGTATTGCTGGACAACTAGTAAGTTAGGTTTAGCTATAGGTATATCTTTAGCTATTCCTATTCCCTATGTATATAGTACATTTTACCTACTAGGTATAAGGTAAATTTAAAAATACAATACTTATAACTACTACGGTTTACTAAGTTATAAATTATTCTACCTAACTTAATTGTGGTTTTCCTAGTCAGATACTCGTATATCTACCGGTTTTCCTAGAAGATCCGTTTATTACTAAGCCCACTGAAAACTAAAGAAACTATTAAAAATTTATTTTCTGTTCAACTAAATTCTGTTATTCCCACACTGTACAAACACAAGCAAAAACAAAATATCACCCACTATTTTATAATATAACTCACTCTTAAGTAAATTGTTTCTTTTTCTGCACCTTTTTTTGCATGTTATATGGAGATAAATCGTTTTGCATGAAAAGGTTACAAAGATTTGTATTGTAAATATTTTTTTCAGTCAAGGCTTTGTCGTTTACCCTACATTGTTCTCTCGTAATTATAGATTACATGATTATCTCAACACTACAGGAGAATAGAACACTATTTAACCCGGATTTGCTCCTGATGACAATCGTGAGAAATATTGAGATTTCTGGGTCTAGCTGTTGATTTCCATCAATGTGACACTAAGCAACTGGCTTTCGATTGCTAAAAAATGACTGCGGAAAAGATTACCTAATGGCAAAAACGAGGAAAACATCTCATTAAGACTTTATAACTTAACTACATGAGCACAGCCTCTCATTTTATTTTTTTTATGAGTTTGGAGTATTTTGGAGGTTTCAACAAGTTACATTTAATTCAACTCAAAGTTAATAAAAATATTTGGGATCGTAAAGAAAAATTAAATTACCCTCGATTATTGGGCTCTTGTTATTTTACCCATCTCTAAAAGATGACATAAACTGTTTCCATGTAACAACAAATTCCATAATAATATGAGGATCCGTTTTTCCATGTGTGGAATGTGGATTATGGAGTTCCTTGTCGGTTCTTCTCCAATGGAATGACATTTTGGAACCTGCAATTAGAGTCAGTAATTTAACGTTTTAAAAGAGCTTATAAAGGCCTACTTAAAACATAAATATAATTTGATTTTGTGGAAACCTTCACCCTTTCCTATGTAGGTTTCCAGTATTCTTGTAATTGCCGAGAACGACGCCTTCCGAGACCGATACTTACCGAGAACGACGCCTTCCGAGACCGATACTTACCGAGAACGACGCCTTCCGAGACCGATACTTACCGAGAACTACGCCTTCCGAGACCGATACTTACCGAGAACGACGCCTTCCGAGACCGATACTTACCGAGAACGACGCCTTCCGAGACCGATACTTACCGAGAACGACGCCTTCCGAGACCGATACTTACCGAGAACGACGGTTTCCTAGACCGATACTTACCGAGAACGACGCATTCCGAGACCGATACTTACCGAGAACGACGCCTTCCGAGACCGATACTTACCGAGAACGACGCCTTCAAAGACCGATACTTACCGAGAATGACGCCTTCCGAGACCGACGCTTACCGAGAAAGACGCCTTCTGAGACCGACGCCTATAGAGACCGAAGCCTGTTGAGACCGACGCCTGTCGAGACCGACGCTTGCAAGACCGACGCCTATCGAGACCGACGCCTGTTGAGACCGACGCCTATTGAGACCGACACCTGTCGAGACCGACGCTTGCGAGACCGACGCCTATCGAGACCGACGCCTGTTGAGACCGACGCCTGTCGAGACCGACGCTTGTCGACACCGACGCCTAGCGAGACCGACGCCTGTCGAAACCGACGTCTATCGAGACCAACGCCTGTTGAGACCGACGCCTGCCGAGACCGACGCTTACCGAGAACGACGCTTATCGAGAACGACGCCTTCCGAGACCGACGCCTATAGAGACCGAAGCCTATCGAGACCGACGCCTGTTGAGACCGACGCCTGTCGAGATCGACGCTTGCGAGACCGACGCCTACCGAGACCGACGCTTACCGAGAACGACGCTTATCGATAACGACGCCTTCCGAGACCGACGCCTATAAAGACCGAAACCTATCGAGACCGACGCCTGTCGAAACCGACGCCTATCGAGACCAACGCCTGTTGAGACCGACGCCTGCCGAGACCGACGCTTACCGAGAACGACGCTTATCGAGAACGACGCCTTCCGAGACCGACGCCTATAGAGACCGAAGCCTATCGAGACCGACGCCTGTTGAGACCGACGCCTGTCGAGACCGACGCTTGTCGACACCGACGCCTAGCGAGACCGACGCCTGTCGAAACCGACGTCTATCGAGACCAACGCCTGTTGAGACCGACGCCTGCCGAGACCGACGCTTACCGAGAACGACGCTTATCGAGAACGACGCCTTCCGAGACCGACGCCTATAGAGACCGAAGCCTATCGAGACCGACGCCTGTTGAGACCGACGCCTGTCGAGACCGACGCTTGCGAGACCGACGCCTACCGAGACCGACGCTTACCGAGAACGACGCTTATCGATAACGACGCCTTCCGAGACCGACGCCTATAAAGACCGAAACCTATCGAGACCGACGCCTGTCGAAACCGACGCCTATCGAGACCAACGCCTGTTGAGACCGACGCCTGCCGAGACCGACGCTTACCGAGAACGACGCTTATCGAGAACGACGCCTTCCGAGACCGACGCCTATAGAGACCGAAGCCTATCGAGACCGACGCCTGTTGAGACCGACGCCTACCGAGACCGACGCTTACCGAGAACGACGCTTATCGAGAACGACGCCTTCCGAGACCGACGCCTATAGAGACCGAAGCCTATCGAGACCGACGCCTGTTGAGACCGACGCCTGTCGAGACCGACGCTTGCGAGACCGACGCCTACCGAGACCGACGCTTACCGAGAACGACGCTTATCGAGAACGACGCCTTCCGAGACCGACGCCTATAAAGACCGAAACCTATCGAGACCGACGCCTGTCGAAACCGACGCCTATCGAGACCAACGCCTGTTGAGACCGACGCCTGCCGAGACCGACGCTTACCGAGAACGACGCTTATCGAGAACGACGCCTTCCGAGACCGACGCCTATAGAGACCGAAGCCTATCGAGACCGACGCCTGTTGAGACCGACGCCTGTCGAGACCGACGCTTGCGAGACCGACGCCTACCGAGACCGACGCTTACCGAGAACGACGCTTATCGAGAACGACGCCTTCCGAGACCGACGCCTATAAAGACCGAAACCTATCGAGACCGACGCCTATCGAAACCGACGCCTATCGAGACCGACGCCTGTTGAGACCGAAGCCTACAGAGACCGACGCTTACCAAGAACGATGCCTATCGAGACCGACGCCTACCGAGACCGACGCCTACCGAGACCGACGCCTACCGAGACCGACGCTTACCGAGAACGACGCTTATCGAGAACGACGCCTTCTGAGACCGACGCTTACCGAGAACGACGCCTATCGAGACCGACGTTTACCGAGAATGACGCCTTCCGAGACGATTACGATATTATCTAAATTAAAACGTCTAGATGTCGTTTCTCGATATAAGTAATGAGTGAAGCGAACATCATCTCATAATAACCCGTGGATAACGACTGCATAATAACTACCAGTGATTGGACGTCAGATAATAATTATAATTAATAACCACACCATAATTGTTGTAATGGAAGCGTGCAGGACACGATTAGGCAGATATATTATAATAAGATATGATTAAGATTTATGAGTGGGTTGATAATGTTTATATACAAATTATTATGTTAAAGAACCTACCTACTGACCACTCGAAGAGAAGTTTCCATTATTTATTACGATAGTTTTTCATATTTCAAAAAATCACAGAAAATTTGAATAGGTATCTAAGAAACCCATCATTCAGAAAACTTTAATCTTAGGTTAAAGGCTAGGTCATTATGCCAATAATATTGGTCGATAGGTCGTCAGTCGATGTGGTCTGTAAAAATATTCGTAAAAGCCATACATTACTAACAAATGACGCTATAACGTTACTAAGGGAAAATCCTCTGCCCTTTAAAAGGGCTTTGGTTTAACATTGGATAAGTGAGGTGGTAAGATGGAAAGACCAGTTATTAATGTTGTTTAAACAGTAAGTAGAGCTGTGATGACGTAAAGCTGACCTCAACACAATTCTTAGTGCTGCAACTGGAAATCACGAGGAGGAGTTCACTCATTGTATGTACAATTGAAAGTAATTCTTCAGTCTATCTGTCTGTTATTCTTTCACGGCCATAAGTACCTTAGACTTTATGAAAATCTAAACTATGAACAAGATTATTTATGGATAACTTGGGTGATTGTGAAAAAAAGGCAATACTTACATTGAATTGGCGCTACAATCATTTACCTCTAGGTAGAACTGAGCATTGTGTAAGCCTTACATTAGCAAGTAGGTACACAGTAGAAAGTGAGATAAGTCATAAACAACAAGAGTAATCTTTGTTTGTCAATCGGTAACAGCACAATTTCCACAGACCTAGTATTACAATCGCCAGGCAAATACTTTACGAATAAGTAAGTAGGGACCGAAGTAGTTTTTATAACAAGTAGAGAGGAGCGAATAATAATATAACGCTGCTGATAGCATTCGTTTATACAAAATATATTTTGGTGAAATGCGGTTCAACAAGTCCGTATATCTACAATTATTGACTGCGTTGCAGTGGAAGGCGTTGTTCTGAATGGAAAGAATATTTCATGATTGTAACATAAGTACCTAGCTACAATCTTGTATTCATAATTTCCTATAGAAGAACAAAACCAAGAAGCCAACGTCCTTTTTAATTCTGTGCTATGAGACCAAAGTAGAGTCGCCTAATTATGTAGGCAATACATTTCTCAGATGAATGAACTAAGGGACGCAATATGTTTAAATCTTACATAACACCTATTCATCAATAAGTGTAAAGATATTAATAGATTCTTTATAGAATCCTTCAATAGAAATGACATTAATCTTCATGGTAACGCTATAGAAATGCAAAATATGTAATACTAGCGGCCCGCCCCGGCTTTGCTCGGGTGCAACGCTGATACCAAATATAACTACACAATCATAAAATTCTGTAGGGCGAAGCACAGCCTTGGACGCACTATTTGGTATAGGCACGCACCCCCCGGCCCCCGCGCGGCCCTCCGGCCGGTATCGCCGCAACCGCCATGTCCCTACATTTTAAATTTGTAATATCTTCGAAAATATTCATTTAAATTACATGCTGTAAAGGGCAATATTGACCTATATTGCATGCACAATTTATTTAAGGTACTTAATTGGATAAGGATTAATACGGTATTGCTTAAAATCGCTTTTTCGTAAATAAGTAATAAATAAACGATAAAAATGGTTATTGTGGGTTATCCTCAAGAGATAGACATATGCCATCGCGGACTTTTTTGTAGATCTTTTTAAGGTGCACAATACTGTACTACATTATTTTGATCTATCTCATAGGGTTCAGCCAGCGTTTGCAATGAAAGCGCAAAAATGGGTTCATTTACGACCTTACATTAGAAATCTCTAAGATTATCCGTATTCCTCTACTATATTATACATATAAACCTTCCTCTTGAATCACTCTATCTATTAAAAAAAACCGCATCAAAATCCGTTGCGTAGTTTTAAAGATCTAAGCATACATAGGGACAGACAGCGGGAAGCGACTTTGTTTTATACTATGTAGTGATGGTATTATGATAATGTAGGTCAGAACTTGACGTGGTTTCTCGTCAAAGAGAGTGCACTGCATTATTCAGGGTGATCAGAAAACGTCACTAAGACCATATTTCCCATAGGTGGACCTGTCTATGGAAAGTATTTGCAGATTCTTATATTTATTTACTTTTAACAAATTTAAAAAGCCCTATTACAAGAAGATTCATCCTTATGAGTCACCAAGTAATTCAAGTAATTCACCCACTTGCATTTGAAGCATTTTACTTGTCGATCATAATTTGAACTGAACGTTTTATATTCGCTATACGAGTAGCTACGTCATTTCCTATTTAAGGATGAGCTCAGAGGCAGCCACTTATAAATGCGCCTACGTAAAGGGAAAGAACAATGACAAAAGAATCCTACCCAAGGACATTCATAACTGACTACGATTATGACGGCTGAATAAAAACGGATAATTACTAGAACATCATTGTTTCGATCGCAATTGTAGTACATCACTACGGATCGTAGGACGTATAAGTACTTACCTTTTTAATTGTTGCCTCCTTATTGCACTTGACGGATAATCAAAAGGAAACGGCTGATAATACTGGTTCTTAAACAATTAGTACTTAATACGAAGCTATATAAAATAAAACGGTACTCTGCGTGTGATAGTGTTACAGACGCCATTAAGTGCAACAGTTAACTGTATCGTTAATCAATATGGATTACAAAATTGGTAAGGGCCTTTTCTTGTTACTGTTATTTGTATCTAACACTCGGTTTGCTGCACTTTGCAATAAGTTTATATATATCACAATATTGTAAATATTATTTATACATGCGAATGCTTTATTTTTACAATGTATAAACTCTATCTACATTTTTTTTCTTACTGCAGTAAAAACAAAAGCAAGTCTTACTTGTTCCTAAATACCTTATTATCTGCATTCCGACTAAATAATGATGGCATGTAAAAAACTGTAGCTACAATGATGAGCATATTCCCACGCTATCATTTAATTTTGTCTTAAATTGTTCAGTATACATATAAGCTTAACTATTGTAGAATAAGTCCATGGATCATGCTATTTTCATAATTCCTTTTCATTAAAATCAAAAGTGTTCTCTTTATTCTTACACTTAGGTAACAACAATATTAATATCTTTCGACTTATAGCTTTCCCAACAAGAATAGGCACTTTTTCATTAATATAGACTGTGTAGTGCTAATTGCTAAGCTTTAGAACTCCCCCCTTCCAAAAAATCCGTATTTTTCAAATAAGCAAAATAAATAATTTAATCTTAAATCTGCAGTTTTCATCGTCGCGTTGGTGATGGCGTCCGCAACATGCGCAAGTCGCGGCCCACCGTGTCCCTGTCCAAAAATTTACGCGCCATTATGTGCAATGGTGGGCGATGAGAGAACAAGCTTCAACAGCATGTGCGAGTATAACTGCGAAAACCGATTCCTGTCCAACAAAGGAGTGCAGATGAGCATATTGTACACTGGTTCCCGATGCCGTTAGGATGAACACACAAAGTCCTGTGCCTCAAATACTTTTAAATTAAACAGATTTTTTTTCTGTATAGTACTACAGATTAAAAAAATCGCCAATCTTTAAAAGCATTTGAGGCACAAAATCCTAATGTTAGTTGTTGTTACTTTTTAATGCTTTTTATATAATAATTATATATTTTTATGATGACAACATTGCTTTTATTTTACCTAACGCTATCCGTTTAAAATAAAAATAGAAAATGCTGTGTGGTACATGGCTGGTAACAAACTCACATTTTGTACTGCTAAAACACATTAAATGCATGGACCTATTTATTAGCAATAAGCAATAACCTACAAGGTGTATATAAAAAATCTAAAGGAGAATGCCCACGGTCAGGCCCACTTTGTGGCGCCTTGTCACAACTTTATGCCATAAAAAAATCTTACAAAGAGTTATATATCTACATATCTTATTTTTTTATTAATGTGTTTTTTTATGAGCATTTATTTAACGCTAGCAATGAAAAACGTAATAAATGTTTATTTAATTGAATCTCAGTACCTACATCCCCACATTAATACTTTTACAGATTTAAAAAAATAAACTACAAAGTAGGGTAGATTTAACTGTCAAATAATTAGCCGGTTATTCGTTTAAATTGTATTATAGTCCTCCGTGTTAACTTCTGATACATTACGTGCTATTGGTATCGAGTTGAGCATTTACGTTGCTCAAGTGGTTGTGTTGTGAGATCGGACTTTTGTTTTGTTGTTAAGCGAGCGAATTGACTCTAGTTTTAACGAGAAAATGTCTACATCGGGTCGATATTGGACAAACCGACCACTCTCTCGCCGGTGCGTAAGTTGTTTTAATAAACCTCTGTATTAGGGTTAGTTTAAATGCATTTTAACATAGGTAATCACCTCAATGGGATGGCAGTGATGGCACTTTGATTCGACGACCCCATTCACGGTTTGGTGTTTGTTTGGTGGCGGAGATTTTTATTAACATGAAAATGTCTGTAAGATTGGGAGCCATTAGCATTAACCACAATGGCAATAAAATGGGCAATGTCCTTTACCTATGCATACGAAAATAAACTGGGCGAGAAAACATGGAAAACAAATAGGTAGGTACACATAGACACGATCGTGTTTGATTGTGTTCTGCCTGTTGTTATAATGATAAGGATATCATCTACAAAACCATTAAGTCTTACTTACAGCGTAAATAATTTATGAAATATGTAGAATTAAATATGGCTATCTAGAACTAAGCACTAACGACGACACAGCCTCGCTTACTGTACCTAAGTATTTTATACGTAAGGATTTTATTTAAATAAAATAAAATAAAAATATTTATCTATCAATGCTATCACCTGCACCCCACGTTTACTGTGTGTAAGTATGATAAAATAGGTAATTTTGGGTTGTATTATTTTGTACTTATTTATAATGTAGGTATTTAGGATTACGGATTTGTTTGTTTCCCAATTAAGTACAATCGTCCTCGACTTTTAGTGTAGGTAGTGGGTAGCTTCTCTAATAGACGCAGATTTGTTTATTATATAAAGAGCTATAGTGCCTATAGTATTCCGATTATTGTTTCAGCTTTAATTTCTATTTTGTTAACTGCACAAACATTATCAGTGGAAGTGCAGTCACCACCATCACGATGGAACGCGTTGGGCTGTTTCTGTACCAGCCAGTACGACCCCGTGTGTGCTTCAGACATGAAGAGATATTTCAATTCTTGTTACAACAAATACGTTTCTTAGCAGATACTAAACAGCCTCGCTTGCGTGAGGTTCCATGCGATACTTTGCCGCCAACTCTTGACGTCTAGTAGCGACATCTATTAACAAATTATGTGTAACGCCGTTTTATCGATACTTTATTTTTTTTTAACACAATACAATCAAACGTGTGTCGTGTCCAATATTGTTTAAATATATTTTTTAAGTTCCTTTAGTGTGTGTAAATGGGTATGTGGTAGTACTTAATGCATGTTATTAAGATTAGACACAGACCTACAAATTTTATCTAAAATTCAAGGTAAAATAAAATACGTAAGTATTGATATGTTTATATTTAATAATAAAATATATTTGCTAGCTATCACAGGATATAAGTATTTTATGTACTTATAAGTATTCAGGTTTATTTCATTTAATAGCTTTTCTATGGATGTTTTCTCATCATCAAAAAGTAATTTAAAAAGTCGAGATCTGAAGCTTTTTACTAATAAAAGCGCTATTAAAATAAATTGTACAATATTGTACATACTCGTCACTATATACTTTATCTCGTTGGCATTAAAATTGAAATTATGATCCAGATTTTGTCTTCATTTGCTTAGGTACAGTATAACACAAACTGTACATATATTAAAAGATATAAATAAGCTATCCTAGAAATTTTCAATATTGGACTTGCCTGTTATAAGTAGGTTGTTACAAAAATAATATTTACTATTTACATTTTATGTCACTTCTATTTCTTCAGAAAAATACAATTCGAATTACATGTCTCTTCCATGTCTTAATGTTATGTATATCACATGTTTTTAGCATTTACATTATTCCTTTGAAATTAAAGTACTTTTTAAATGTTGTGTGTAGGTAGGTTCATACTTTATTTAACAATCTTAATCTCTGCACACTTACAATAAGCAGGATTTTGCCATTGCAGATTTTTCACCTAAATTATCAAAATAAAATTAATGTAAACACAAGCGGATGAGGCAAAAGCTAGTTTTTATATTTGTAACTCACACCCTGTTTTGTAAAGTGTTATGGAATAAATTAATCATGATAAATAAAATATCATCATGCCTGTATCTCCAAAGGGTTAGCCAGACAGAGGTGTACCAATGTACACCCACAGTTCGCCAATATGTTTTTTAGGTCCCATGTAATAGGGGGCGAGCCTGTTACAAAAAATCAAGATACATTTATACTTACACACATATTTCTATGTCTTTCTACGACTTAAATCGCAAATATACAGTCTAGATTTGGTAATATTATGCACTTATGAATTAATTACATTAAAAACTAATCTATAAAAATATCAACGAAAATATAAAAAAGAATATTTCATAACAAAAAAAAACTAAATGTTTAACTAACTTATCTCCTACATTTGTAACAACAATGTCATTCCTATGCACATAAATTATAATAATTAAATATAAAAAATAAAACCAATATAAAATTTACATAACTGTAACTAATATGCTTTTTGTAACTATTTTAATACTTGCATTGTGCATTTAATGTCAATAAATAATTAACAATCAACTGAAATAAATATAGCTCATTTTCAATTCAAGTTTAAGCTCAAACCAAGTTTTTCCTGAATGCTGCAGAAGAACTGAGTAAACAATCAATGATAATCTGCTTTAATTACCCAACTATAATAATACACACCTCACCAGTAACCCTTAAGTACCTAAAAAAAGAGTTTTATAGCTTAGCAGGCATCAATTCACTCAGCTTATACTCTGTTCTTGTAAAATTTGCTACATAAACATCCTCAGGTAGAAAACACTGTAGGAACAGATGTGTGATAATTCCCGTAATGCCCCATACTGTATGCTTGCCACCATTAAACACAGGTATAGTAAAATCGTTATACATAAAACAACCATGGTTATTCTTATCACACAGAACTTTCATAGGAACAGTAAATATCTCAGCCACTTCATCTTCACTTGGTCGCAATTTCTTCATATCAAAGTTTTTTATTACACCTACAACAGGAGTGATCATAATTTCTGAGGAACGGCCCTCAACTGCGCTCATTTTGGACCATATTTCGATATCTTCAGCAGGAATACCGATCTCTTCCTCCGTTTCACGAAGGGCGGTGTCGAACACTGTTTCGTCTTTATCCATTTTACCACCAGGAAACGACACTTGACCACTATGGCTGTTTAAGTTAGATGACCTCAAGGTATATAACAGACATACTTCACCGTTCTCAACACATAAAGGAACTAAAACAGACGCATGTTTCATTGCAACATTTCTGGCTAACGATGGCAATTCGTTAAGATTAGCGACACATTTCTGACGTGATGCACTAGATAGAAGAACTTTCGGGGACAGGGACATGTTGAGTTTGTACAGTAGACTGATTGACTTCATAAGTTCATTCACTAATTATGTTACTTTCACCGGTTAACAATACTGCCGAACTTTGGACTTTAATTTACATACCTTGTCTTCCACTTTTTTGACATTTATAAACAAGTATCAGCTGTTGATGTCATGGCTTCGAAATCGGAGAAATGCGTTCCGTTTAACTTTGAAGTAACCTACATCCTAGAGAGTATTACTGAGGTACACTACCTAATTAATAGGAAGCATTTTTTTTTGCAATATTTTCTGCAAATTTTTGCTATAGTAACAGATATTGCGAAATGAATTTGTAGCTGGTTAATTTTATTTCGTTTATGTTTGAAATAAATGGAAAATCATCACGTGATCTAACCTGCCAGCAAAACGTCAGTGTCAAAGCAGGATTGAGTTTTCATTTCTGTCTGACAAAACAAAACCTCGGCTACAAAAATGTCAATTCGAACTTTGGACTAATAAAATTACAGTGTGATAATAGATATTATTTTTTTAGTGATATGTGCTTCAATTATGAATTCAAGGGTATCATTCGGTATAAAGAACATATTCTCTCTAGCAGCTCGTGAGCGATGTTTAACGAATTTCAAACGACTTACCATTCCACGATACGGCAAGATCCCTACAGATTCAGCGTCCGTATTGGTCCCGGTTTGTAAAGTGGGAGACAAGCCGTCGTTGTTATATACCGTCCGATCTACACACCTTAGGGCTAACAGCGGTGAAGTATCATTCCCCGGTGGAAAAACTGATCGAGAAGAGACACCTATCCAAACAGCCTTGAGGGAAACTTATGAAGAAATAGGATTGGCACCTGAAAAGATAGAAATATGGGGTCAAGGCCCTCCCCTGCCAGGTCGGAATAACAAGATGATGATCACTCCTGTTATAGGCTCCATAGCAAGTTTGACTCCTGAAGATTTGAATATAAATGTAACCGAGGTTGCTGAAGTATTTACTGTTCCTATCGAGATGCTATGTGAACCTAAGAATCAATTTTATACTCAATTTAGCAATGGTTTCATTCTACCAGTTTTTGTGGTTGAAGAATATAAAATTTGGGGAATTACTGCTTACATCACACATTCATTTTTAAGTTCAATTTTGACTAAAGATGTGTATAAAAATGAATGGATGAAGAAAAAGATTGTTATAGAGAAGGTCACTGATAAATAAAGGTGAAGGTCACCAAATTTATTTGTTTATGGTCTAGATTATTATACATAATTATTTTATATTTATTTAAAAAATAAACTGTTTTGTTTAATAACTAATGTTTATTGTATAAAAGCTACTATTATCACATTGATAGTACACATATTATAGGCTGTTGTACACACAGATTACTACTAAAAGCAAGGCACAGAAGCACATCAATATAATTTGGCAATATTTGAGCAGAATTTTATGTTTATGTACCAATACACTCAATTTTATCAAAGAAATTAAAAAAAGAAAGAAATAGGAAACTTAATAAACAAAAGTAAAATAAAACACAAAACAAAAAAAATAATATTATCCAGGTTTTATTCCTTAACATTTACATTATA
Source organism: Autographa gamma (assembly GCA_905146925.1). Taxonomy (NCBI): domain Eukaryota; kingdom Metazoa; phylum Arthropoda; class Insecta; order Lepidoptera; family Noctuidae; genus Autographa; species Autographa gamma. Next base: position 9,413,076 of record LR989866.1, on the reverse strand, counting down.
ATCTAGTAATTATTATTTTATACATTGTCCAATCGACATGATGGTCGTCTCTCGCCCTTGTCGCTATTGTGTATGTGTGAACTTATATTGAATTTCCCAAATTTGTAAAAAACATGGAGTCAACTTCATAATGATAACATCATGTCAAACTAAGTATAAAAATTATACTCTCAAATGTGAGAACCCAAACATCTATTATTTAAATAGGTGGTCCAACTTAAAGCCTCCCATCTTACATTCTACTGTAGGTTCACAAATATATTAAAAAAACGAAATAAGGAACTGAAAGTAAAAACAAAAATAAGTACATACTAATGACAAAAATACCTTATCCTCAAGGTAACATAGGCAGGCAAGAGTGCTTACAGTGATTGGCTGCAGTAGATATTAAAAGTACAGTAACAAACAATAAGGCAGAGGCAAAAACCTAAATGGCGGCGAAACTGATCTTATGTAACCTAACAATTTAACTACAGGGGTCCAAAACAATGAATACTGTGAACCAACCTTACAACTATTGTGAATATAATACAACAACACATTCTGGGCATTTATTCGTTGTGTTTGAACACTGAAACTATACTAACACTATGTTATAATCTTGTAAAATCATTATTGTTTCCATAAATAGAAAAAGGTACACTGAAATTTGTTAAGACTGATGCAACACGGTTTAACCCTACATTAAAAATTTGTTCATCCTCCTCTGCCAATTAACGTACATCATCTGAATAAAATGCGTAATTAGAATTACTTAATTTTTTGACCATGTAAAGTTATTTTCAAAATACTAATGGCCACAATTGTCTTACAACTTGCAAACAATAAACATAAAATATACTGATCTGTTGAAGATGTCACATAGTAAACATGATATTTCTTGCAAAATAATGTCCAAATCTCTAATAAATAATCCACAATATCCTAAGCTTTTCTCAACATGTATTCATAAAACTTAATTCCGATTGCACCATACCATACATTCTCATAGATTTCAAATCTATCAACATTGCAACGCCAAAAAAATCTTAATTTAGTACAAAAATATATTTACTTTTAGCGCTTAACAAACATCAGTATCTTACCATAAAACGTATGGTAAAGATGGCTGACGTCTCACAGTCTGACTATAACTTATTGGGATTGGCGTGGGCTAGGCGAGTCGGGATATGGGAGGGGTCAGTATCACACTGAATGACAGCTCGGCACTGCGCGCGCATAGCATCACTCGCTTCATACATAACCATCCACACACGAAGATGTGGAATCAAAGCAACTTTACTCCACACTATAAATAACAAATTCTATTTGTAATTCGATTGTAAAACTTTAGAAAAGTACAAAAAGTCTTCGAGATGTGGACGGTTACACAGGCGCTGTGTAATTTTGGCAACATTTTATTACAAAAGGTATACATCCCTGAGTTCAGGCGATGGTGATATAATTTAGAATAAGTTTACCGCCTACTATTGTACCAAGGCATGTGCGCGGACGCGGCCGGTTACTCGGCATTACTGTTCTCGCTCACGTCGATAGGGATTGACGTCGTGAACGTCGGCGTCTCGAGTTCTTCGTGTTTCTTCATTTTCAGCGCCTGTAACGAGTTTAGGAGTCATGTTATTGTTTGTCCTCTAAGTTTCAAAGTTTGATATTGTACACTAACTTCCAGCATATCAACTAGATAGCCGGAAAAATATGTTACGAAAAATAACATTATACATGACAACATTGTCAACAGTGGCGATTCCAGGATTGTCGTTTAGGAATTTGACCCACTGAGGGTAGCTTTAGGCAAATTAAACACTAAACAAAATATCTCACAGTTTAAGACATGATGAAAATTGTAAGTCAGTTTTTTTTAGAAAAAAAATTAGGCTTTTGGGATTTGAGAATCCTAGATCCGCCACTGCATTGCAATAAGAACAACATTTAAAAACGTATGTACAGATTTAATGGTAGGAACATACAATTACTATATTTTTGGTATATTTTTTACAGACAAAAAGATAATTTGACAGTTTAAAACTCATACCAATGTTATTGTCAGCTTTTAAAAATAAGTTATTATATTAGGATAAAACAACAAACAAACACCGCAACCTTCCGCGCACCCTCTTAGCAAGTAACAAATGGTTTACTAACACCATGGCCTTATGTACTCAGTCAGTATTGAAGAAAGCCTGATTTTATTAAAGTATTTACAAAACCAGTCCTTTGTCATTTTCAATATAATCCAAGTTATTTTCTTTTTACTGACCAATTATCATGTATTCATGCGATATGTGTGTGATTATAACAAGACTTGAAATATGAGAAAATGACAAACATTTTAATGAGACGAAGAAGACGTTTTAATATTTTAGTTTTTTAGTAAAAATCGACCAACTGTTTGCAGACAAATAATCGGTCAATTTCCACGAGTCCAAATAATTATGTGTATTATGTTATTACCGGCCAATAAATAGTCTAAAGGTGAGATTTAGACTACAATAGTCGAATAACGAATTAGAGAAAGAATAGCGTATGAGAATTGTACAAATGGCGTGCGTCTGACATCGAGATGCGAGTAATGTTTTATCGAATGATTTAGGGATGTGACCAAACAATGCGATGTTATAGCACGTATGTCAGTGACGTCACGTTAGACACCCGCGAACATACCGCTTGTGTTGGTATCTCTTTCCGTTGCAGTGTGGGCGTCGGCGTCAGCACCAAACCTTTCGCCGATAACTGAAGGCGATAGTAACACGATAGATAGAAAGTGTAGGAAAACCCATTTAGGTAATGATCCACTCAGTCATATACACGCTTACAGTAAATAATACACATATCTAAACATGAAACCTTGATTAGATTGATAATAGAATTTAAATGTTTGACAAACTTTAACTAGATCCCATAAAGAGAAAAAGGGCCACCCATATATTTGGCTAGAGAGTAGAGTATGACAGTGCGTGGGGGCGAGGGAGATAGCTACCTGCTGCAGCTTGTAGTGGTTGATGATGTCCTGGTCGGCGGGGCAGCTCTGTGTGAACGCGTCCAGCTGGTACATGTGGTACATGTAGCGCCAGAGAGCGCTGAAACTCGTCTGGAAGTACATAAAGAAAATTGTTATTGATCATATTACATGTATATTGACAACGGTAATGGTTAATTAGATACTAAGTGTAGTTATGTACTGACCGGTATCTCGAAGTCGACGAAGTACTTGCCGGCGACGCGGATGTGCTGCAGCCGCGGCATCAGCTCGCAGTCGAAGCAGCACATCGTGTCGCCCGTTAAGAACCTGTCAACGAAACACCAGAGTTATAACCAGGATCTTAATACATGATATTATTATGTAAACTTTATTTTGCTTGCAGGTAGCCAGGGGCTTTATACGAGTTGGCAAGATTTCTTAGCACCATATTTTTTGGTAAATATATATTTTTTTGTATTTGTTTAAGTTTCTGGCTAATGTGATCATTAGCTTAGGATTTAGAAAGTGTTTTAGGTTTTTTTTTTATAGATTTGATTTGAGCAGTTTTCGTAGGCTGGGCTGGGGCTTTAACTGCATCACTTGATTTTCCGGCTAAAGTATTAGGAGCCGCCATCCACCTGGCATCTTAATTTGATTGCGCACCAATGCGTCTGACCTGGCGAATCAATTTGATAAGTATGTACATATGCAATATGCATGTATTAATTATGCAGGTTACCTAGTCCCCCTACGCTCGAGCAGGCCGTCGATGCGACTGAGGTGCGCGCGCAACGCCGCCGACTTCTGCTCGTCCTTGCGCACCAGCACCAGCTTCAGCTTCGAGTACAGGTTCTCGATCAGTGACGCTACTTCCTTGTCCTGGGAAATTATAAGACAAAACATTATACACAGGTACATAATAAGATGGCCAGTCGCACTGATTAGGGGAAGGTACTATTATTTTTGTTCTCGAGTCAAAGATACAACTTTCAAATTCTGTCTGCCCAAAAGGATGCAACCTGGATGGGTCGGTCGCTGGTCTCCAACACGTCCTGGAGAGTGCACGTGGTAGTGCAGGACGAGCAGGTCAAATGGGCCATGTCCTGCGATGGGGCACCACAGTCACATGCGACTAGTGTTGGGTCGACGATGCCCCATTTTCCAGGTTATTTTGCAGCGAACCACTTGGGTCCGTAATCGGTTGAGAGATTTCCAAATGGGTCACTGCAGCTCGTGTCCTGGTACCATTAATTACTATCTACTAGAGGTACAATTATTATGACTAAACGCCACACAAATTATTTCAGAATCCAAACTCTAGTTGGTCAAACGATCTGTGGATATTTTGTTAAAAACTTAGCAGTCTGTGAACCAGCTAATAGGTCAATGTTTAACGAAATACTAATTAATAGACGAAGAAAGGAAAATTAAAATATAGTAGTCATTAATTTCACATAACTAAAAGATTTTATATATAATAAACGATTTAAAAACACAAAAGTGTGCATAAAGATCTAAACTGAACATTAATACCAATAACTTTTGACACCATGGTGTTAATATCAAAAATAATTTATTAATTTTATTAGAATGTATTTTTTTAGGAATTCGACACTTCTCGTAAAGTTAAGGTCTTGTAAGTTTTTAGATATATTTAAACCTGTTTGCAACGGCTTGTGGATAATATTAACGGAATTTAATACCGCAATATAGACACCAGAATATGTTAAATATTAAAACCTGAATAATATTTTGTTTAAGTTTCTGATCTGGTAATAATGAACTTGTAAAAAAAATATTTTTCGTACTCAAGTTGAAGTGAATTTTTTGAAGGTTTACATCTCACATTTTAAATGTGGACAATACATACGCTACTCTGAAGGCAAACTAAATAGCTAAAGCATTTATGTTATAGGATCAGAGACAACGAAGCTACAATAAACTACCAGGCACGAGACAATGTGGGGATGAGAACAGTGGCTTTCAGATTTTGTCTGAATTGATTCGACCGGGTATCGGTAAGTGAATTCACACGGGTCGTGGATCGAACGGATCGGTCAAAGCTGACCACACTGACAATCGACTAGTGAAGTCTTTAGATACCAAACAGTAAGTATACCTGTACAAATAGGTTGTGACCTCCCGGTACCGACTTCATGATGTGCCGCTCAATCTTCTCGTTCTCCAGTATCGCGAGGCCGTTGTCGATCAGGATGGGCGGGTGCGTCGCTTCGAAGTTGGTGCGGAAGTCGGGCGGAGGCTTCTGCATGTCTACTGTTGTCACCTGGAAGTGGACGAGGGTTATGAGGTCAGAAGATAAACTATAGCGGAAGTAAGAACGAAAGGAAACTTAAACCTGGAGACTAAACAAAACCAAATGGAGAAAGTTAGACGTACACATGATAAAAATACAAATTTACGTACATGGAATGAATTACCTGCGTTTTTCGGGCACCATAACCCTCACTTATATTGTGAAGTAAGGTTTTCCAAGTTTTTAAAGTTTCCATTACGAGTTCATCCGAAGTTTCCGGACAAATTAGATGGGGGATAATTATTAAAGAAAATTTTATATGGTTATAAAGACGTACCTTTAGGCTGATGGTTTTAAGTTCAGCTAACAGGTACAGGTCCATGAAGTACTCCTGGCAGAAGAGGCACGCGCCCTTCCGTCTCCCGTCGATCGTCGATGCCTGGAACACAAAACATCGTAACGTAAATATACTAGGACTAAAATAATATAAAGAGATTTGTTATCGTGGTTGTGGTCTTAAACATTGCGGCCAGAGAATGAAAGGTAGCTAAATGATAGCTTGACAAATAAACAATGGTATGTTTTGTTATGATATATCCTGATCAGATTACAGGAGGCATGTTCTACTACTCTACTCCAAGATACTGCAAGGTTGTCAATTGTTTGTCGCTTATCTTGTTAAGAAAGAAGTATGACTAAAAAGGTACAAAGCATGCATAGTATTAGAATTACGATGACTTAATATTGAATGTTCTGGATTACATAATTTCAGTCTATTTGAAAGGAAACTATTTCGCATCGCATAATTAAATTATATCCATGCTATGAAATCGCTTTCTCAGGATTTAAGCTGAACTAAAGGCAAAATCAATTCTGTTTCACAAAATTACGTAAACAACTTTCTTCAGAACATTTCAGTTACCAAGATTAATTGATGACGAGGCATGATGAAATCTAAACATATTATATTCGATAGTTTTACATCAACAAACGTTCCGGCTATTGTTTTCAAAACAATATTATAACTTATCTTGAACAAAAAGAACAGTTAAGTCATTGTGACTTTCGCTAATTTGAACTTGAGGTAAAAGAGACGTTGTAAAAAATGTGAAGATTTATAGTTTCATTTTATACTGAGATTTTGTACCGTAAAATAAAATTATGGAAGAAATTAAAAACTAATGTGTAATATCAGAAAAATGCATATTACTAAACCTACTGGGTAATGGACACAAGGATTTCATTAAATATTAAATTAAGCTTGGTTGAAGAAATAAGGACATAATCAAACATATTATTTATGTTGTGAAATGTTAATTACTAGTTTTGGGTCAGCATTAATTTCAGTTTTTTGTATAAATAACATCTCAATTTTACATAACAGAACGGAATGTTACATTTCTTTAAGCACGCTCAGTATGGCCGACTTATTTTAAGACGTTTAATTAGACTTGCTAATTAGTAATTATCATGTTACGTTTGTTTGTTGTGAAATACTAAATTAGAACTAATGCAATCGTTATGCAAGTTTATTGCTAAGAATTGACATAATGTTTCATGATGGCGTATAATTTATTTTAGTGTTAATTTAAATATTAATTTTATGTGCAATCTAAAATGTCGTAAACTTAAATAGCTTTTGAATGTGTGTAGGTGGATATAATACGAACTGACTACTACCTAGTAGATAAACTGATTGAAAATGGAAAAAATACTAAAATCGATAATAGGTTTTCTTTTTCAACAATCAGCAGCATAAAATCATTTTTTTTAAACAATTCTATGACCCCACTTTTTACAGCTCTCTATGAATAAAATACTCAATTGACTCCTTTGGAATTCGATTAGGAACAAAAACGTGTTTATTTCCGCGTGTACGTGATGAAGAATAGGTCATCCAATCGCTTTCCTCAGATTGCAAAATAAACAAATCGCGTGAACTGCCTTTTTTAGCCTCGCCGTGCCCAAGTAATACCTAACATTTAGCGTACTAGATCGTGACTGCAAAATATCACTTCAAACTCGTTACAAAATACCAAGAAATCGATTTAGATGAACACATTGTTGTGTCAAGTATAGAGGAGAAGGTTCTACTCTAATACGTGTCCATTGATAAAGAAAATAGTGTCGGTCGACTAAAAAACGTTTCAAGTTAAGCGTGGTCTAGATTAGCACTGGACCGAAGAAATTGCGTATAAAAAGATGCCTAAAACCAAAGGTAGGACAGACTCAAGATGGTTTCCAATCTTGCGAGGGTTTAGATACAAGATGAACGATAGTCTTTAGATTTAAAGCGTGTTATCTCAAGCTTTATCTCAAAACTTGTACACACATAGGAAGTTTACCAAGACTTAACGGAACCTTGTAGAATATCTACTGTAAATCAGTTAATCCGGCCTGGCTTTGCCTAAAACAGATTAGGAGCACAGAGTTGACACACATTACGTTTTACTGCAACACGCTTTAGTACTTTAACGGCCTCGTTTTCTAGTTCAGTGTAACACCATAACAGTGATATTTATGAGCGGTAGTAAATAATGGTATAAATAAATAATGGCTGAATTAAAATAGCCCTTACCACGACGATATAGAATTAAAATTTTATAAACAAATTGTTAGTCAAACATCAGATAAAAATGAGAATATTTTTACATATTGATGTTTGTTGTACTGTCGCAACAGTTGTGTCGATTTCGCACTTTATTATCTTGCAGATGTTCTGTTGCTAAGCAGACAAGCCGCCGTATTTGTGAATTTTCTCATAACACATATTACGGCAATACCTTAATATGGGAGAGTTCAATTGTTGAAGTAATGTTGTATGTTGTCTGAGTAAAAGTTAATTAAGTTGTTGTGTAGAACAGAACATCTGCGTAAATTGCAGTGAACATGATATTACTGCGTTTCGCACGATACTAAGAATACTAATTTCACTCCTCAAATATGGGCAGTGGCTTTTTCCATATTCTAGAGAAGAATACATGATGAGAAAATTGACAATTATCATCTGAATGAACCTTTTTAGTTACTATAGAGTTTATAGTAATTTTATTGAAAGTAATTAACTTGATATAAACGATCCTCATACAGACGAGAATTAAAATACTTTCAAGGCAAACCAACAGTTTATGTGCGGCCTTTCCGTTCAGACAATGCCACACCTGCTAGAGTGCCCAAAGTGTCCGGACACCTGCACTTTGGAGGACTTGAACCTCGCCAACGACGCTGCAGTTGGTGTGGCCAACTACTGGGCGCAGCGTATTTAGATTTAAATAAATTAGTTCACCATCGACTCGAAAAGAAGAAGAAGTTTATGTGCAAGTCTAAAACTGTCTCTATATTTCAACATCAGAAAGTTGAACGAAATATTATACTTGTATGAATCGCCACGCTCTGCACTTTTAAGGAGAGATAGAAATTCTTGGAGATTTGTAAGACCGTATTTTAAGATTTCTTTAGTAGTTATCTGGTCAGCATTTGTCACAATTTCATGCGCACAATTTTGATTTCTTTATTAGTGGCATAGTCAAGTAAAATGGGACTAGTGGTTTTCAATTGGTAAAGTGGGAAATAGCTGGAAAAGACCGGAATATCAAGTATGCTACACCAGACTAAGAGGGTGTGCATGAGTCCCGCGTGTATAAACGCTATTATCGTCTACAGACTTATCTCTAGTATCTAAATCATGTCCGTTTTGCGCAAATCGCTCATATTATCACCAGATAGGTGTTCGCTGGTTTAATATTTTCAAACATAACATGTAATTACTTGGTCATTCATAACGACGGTAATGAACGTCTCCTGCTCGTAAATTAATGGCCGCTTCGCATGACAGTAGTAAATACGAGCGTTTCTCAGCAGGTTCTTAAGATAGAATCCTTGTTAGTGAATATTCATTAAGTATTGTCTGACGCCTACTCTATGGCATATTGTTCGTACAACTCTCATTTTACACAAGGACGACTGTGTATTGTGACAGTGTATCGTCATTTTCTCGTGGTTACTCAAGGCTACTTACAACTCTTATGTATTCTCACCATTATCGGTGATTACACGAACATTATTTAAGTAACAAATTTTGTTATGCCTCTAACCTTCTAAGACCCGCATTTGTAATTCAATAAGCTCAACAAGTGGGTACGTAGTAATATCGGCTGTCGCCGTCAATCCTCTTATAACAAGGGTTTCATCGCCCTTCTGTTGGTAATAAGCTAGTCATGCAGCTAACGCGTTTAATGGATATGTACGACATATTCAATCTCAACGAATAAGTGAGTTGATGATTTCGACCAAAGTTTCACAAGGTTAAAATGTTCCAAATATTTTCCCTAAAATGTAACAAAGAAATCTGTCCACGCCATTGAAAATATTTCTAAACGTATTATGACAATGCAAATAGGTTGTTCCTTTCATTTTTCTCGGTTTGAGTTAAAATGGCGGCTGTTGTGTTATTCGAAAGCTCATTGTAGCAAGTACTATGAGTCATCGTGACGATTTGAGGTCAAAGGGCTGTACACGTGTAGTAACGCTATTTCTGCCGACTTTCTATGCTAAACACTAGCATAGTATTACCGACAAGACGAGGTTCTACCATTTGGAATGTAACCCTTTCACACGAGTAGTCGCACTGGTGTAGCATCCATTCATACAGCGAGAACAATTTTGAAATTTCGTTCGCCTCATGTACTATTTCAGTTTAAATGTAAATAACTACGATAAATAAACTTTATGGGTTTTATAGCTTCATCGCTGAAAAACAACTGATCTGTTAAAAAATAAAACGTGCTCGTCGCGATTTTCAATAACCTTCACATTATATTACAGACAGTTGCTACCAATCACTGCAGAAATACATAATTTCTCACTTTCCTTCTACACAATATTACAATAAATCTAATAGCTGTCTTTAGAGTGAGACGACACGCATTTTCCAATGCGTCTACGTTTGTCATGGTCAAGTGAATCCTACACATCATACTTTAAGTCAGGAACATTTAAATAATAGGTTGGATGTATCTTGGGTTTGACAATATAATGGTAACCGTTTATTCGGACGACGCTGTCTCGCCCCGCTCGTCCCGTTATGCGGGTAGGGGCACCAAGATTTATGGCTGTTGAGATAAACGCTCGCTTATAAATACGTGACTGATGTAACAAGGAAATTAGGTTACCGTTTTTTGTGTAGGTATGTTAGGTATTGTTTTTCAGCCCAGTTACCTATGGGTTGTTTGTAGATGCACATGCTTTTGGCTAAAAGGAAACCTACATTGTGTACCTTCAGAAGTTTTTGACGAATGTATAAAAAATATTCCCGACCTATTTCATCCGACTTCTAATCAAAATATAACAAGCAGGCCCTTATAAATGAGACCTTATTTCTCCATAATAGATTCAATTATCACATCATAAAAAATGCAGCCAACGTTATTGTAACAATGTGTCATGGATACAACGATGGTGGTGTCATTAGCTGGTGGAATAGAAACTTGGTGGTGCAATGGTGCGTAACGCGTGTTGTAAGTCACGGGGCTGGCGCGCTCGCGCATAAAGCCATCCTCACCGCTGTAGAACAATGTGGATTTAACTAAACATTGTGCTATTATCAAATATTATGTATCGGATTATAACAAAAGAGATTGTGCTAGTGGAGTACTTGTGGAGTCATGAAGTGGAGAGTTTCACACTTCATCGGAAGTGTAGGTCATATGAAAAGCCGTACTTCATAAACTAAAGCATTTGCAGCACTAAGCATATCTGTAGGTACGAAGGTATAAAAGAGGACTAAGAAGGAAGAATAGTAAATATTTATAAATTACTGTTATATATGAAGTTCTCTCAATACTTCTATGCCTATTCATATATTAATTAAATAAAAACACTGAGAGTGTCTTATCGTAGAAAACGCGGTAGTACAAAACAAACAATAAGATTGCATCCAAAGAAAAAAGTGTAAGTAAAAACATTAAATAGTCAATTAACGTTCAACGGAGTGTATCTAATACACATTATAACAATAAAATATATGAAATAAGAGCAACTTTCCAGTCGCGCTGTATGAGATAATGCGTATGGCGGAAGACGAAACGCTCTCGGCTGCAATCATATACCTATGAATAATATAACAATTCCATACAACGATCACATATTCAAATGTGATGATGGACTCAGATATTTTTGTATAAATTTTGGGTATTTTGGAACGTAGTAATGACTTTACGAGGAGATTCTTAAAATTTACAAAAAACAGTCTACTTCGAAGGTTAGTGGACAATAAGTTTATGCACTATGCATGGTATTAATTTGCTAAATCATCCATACAAAAATTACTATAGTAAATTTTTTTCGATTTCTTATATTCCGACAATAGCCCGACGTTACTTTCTGTTTGTGTAACACGAGAGTCAGAGCCAATTAAGGTATGGACAACATCCAACAATGTGACAAACACAACGAAAACTTCCAGAGACATCTCAATGAATTTCTCAGAAGAAGCCACTCGAACAACAGCAAAAACTTATTAGAACGACAAGTAGTAACAGTGGTCAGCGATGCATGACGCGTCATACAGTGAAGACAGGCTACAAACAAAATAAATTACAAGTCCAAATTACAACATTCTAGTTGAACACGATAGGATAAGTATTGTAGTGGCGTACGATATGGATCCAACCAGGCGTGACAAACAAACATCAGAGTCAACGACATCACCCGAACATATAAGGCACTTTCAGTTTCGTGAAATCGAAAGCGGCACATACATCTCCCGCACACTACAAGACGCGCCATTTTTGCAAAGATGGCGGCGAAAAAACTTGATAATCCGTCACGGCCTCGCGCGCCAGCGCATCCAGTGGCCATCAATTTGTCAATTGCAGCAGTATGTTGCTGCGTTCCGCCTTTATGTTATATTCGAGCGATTCATTGTCGACAATCGTTTTTGACATAGCGTGTCGACAGTATTGTATTAGCACCGTAGGCTATAACATTCACGCTGTAATCTTGAATATAAATATTTTTATACCCACTACATTTATTACCTATATGTCGAGTGAGTGGAGTCAGACCAGCTAGGCGAAACCAGTTGTCTAATGCAGTCTGAAACGGACAACTAATCCTAGGGAAGTGCAGTGACCCGCGACAGTGAAATGCAACCTGCACCTGACCACGGACCGGCCCTGGTCACCGTCGTGAAAGTATACCCTGCCTCTCTAATTACTCTCGTCTTGCCTTACACAGAAGTAAATCCTCTGAGAAAAACTTAATGAAAATCGAATAAACAACCGACAGGGAAACTAAACAAGAATCTTGTTTCGTGATGTAATCTTGTGTGTCAAAATAAATAAAAACTGTATCGCGTGCCGATTACTTGCTTAGCTTCGTTAAAGTGAAATTTTCCGAAGCGGTCCGCATTGCTCCTGTCAGCTGCAGACACACTTCCGCGTTATTTAAGCATTTTGAATTATTTACGATTGTGCATTACTCTCACTAATAGTCAGCTCTTCCTGAAATAGATATCTGAATTCTTCCGGATTTTATGCAAGCTAATGATCGCAAAAATATATCAAGATGGTATTATTCGTGGTACCTAGTGAGTATTGTTTTGTTGTAGATGGGTTACACTGACATATAAACTGCTTTGGAGGGAAGCCAAAAAGAAGAACTAGTTAAAATAATGATGTCGACATGATTTAAATGTCAAACCTTTCTGTTACAAAAACTAGTCCAGTCCAGATTAAAGAGACACAACTGTTAGAACGGGGTCGACAAAATGTTATGTGTCCGGAAACCCGAGGGCGCGGTAACTTGCACAATACGCCGCCATCCGGTATAGCTTACAGTTACATTTACAATGCATGTGCACACGACAATCTCGCCGATCCTCGTCAAGGCTCATATCTGCACGTTCGCGATAAAAACACTGTTTACAACTCATTCGATTTGGAACACGTACAGTAACAGTAATTCCCTAGCAGCGGACAACAATCTAATTAAGAATGACTCAAGTTGAATAAGGAATGAAATGGGTATTTTAAATTCTGATCGTGCGACGTGTACCACTTCTTTGTCTGCTAACGGTGTGCAATAAAGATTCTGAAGGTTAAGGAGTAATATCCAACTGTGAGCTAGAAGATAAAGTTGCAGATAGTTAAACTTTTATTTGCTGTAAACTGGAAGTAGTCACTCATCCGTTATCGACATAAAAGTTTATTGCTACGTTTACAAGTTTGTTGATAGTATATTTTTGCAATAAAGAAAATATGGCCAAGTTATTGGAACTTTCTACCGTTTGCGGCTGCGTTGTAAAACTAGATTCAAGTCGTTCGAAACACTTTATACCTAGATCTATAGCTTTGGTAGTATCGCTCGCGGCGTGCACTCAGACCTTTCTTTACGTTAAAGGCAGAGGAATCTCTCTGTAGACGGTACCTATCGGGCAAGAATTCTCAATAGCTTTATCCCGGATCTCTGCACGAGTCTATTGAACGCGAGTGAGTTGTAGCCAAGTCAATACTAATCTGTATTTAATTAAGAACTTGATCTGAGTGTCTACGTATTTAATGTTTTTAGGGATTAAATTAATTGTAAGTTACGGTATAATATCTGTTAAAACGAATAATATATTTAAACAACAGGATAAATACTCAGCATGTTCATACTAATTCCATTGTTAATATTATAAAGCTCATTCACTAGTTTTTTCCTCAACTAGTCATGAACTCATGACCAAGTTTATAGATGGCCTTTCAAATATTTGCACGATGTTTCCCTACTGTTTACGTATTAACTTATGGTGATCTCAGAGTTTTATGAGTATGTATAAGTTAACTATTACTATGACATCATGGCCTTGTCTCCATCATCACAATGTAAGGTTATACATATATTGTAAGGCTCATAGCTCATGAGTTGGCAGTGTTTGTTCAATACGACAGATATTGAAACCTATCAACCAAGGACAGATGACTATTTATTCTAATACAAAAATGCAATAGGAGTCTGAATGTCAATGATTCCAACTTTTAGTTATACCATAATAGAATAACTTTCTGTTATGTCGAAATTCAAGAATCTACGTGCGCGTCTCCTGGCTGTGGGAGAATGGGAATCGGGCCTCTGGTTACAGGCACTTCCATCATCCACTCTTGGCACCATATTGGATAATAATACTTTTCGGCTCGCCATGAGTTTACGTTTAGGTATACCCTGTGTCGCATGTCATCGTTGTCAATGCGGTGAGACAGTCGACAACCTCGGTCACCATGGCCTGTCCTGCAGCAAGAGCGCAGGGCGTATATCTCGCCACTCAAATTTGAATGACATAATTCGTCGTGCTCTTGTCACCGCCGGAGTACCAGCTGTTTTGGAACCCAATGGTTTGGTGCGCGGCGATGGCAAGAGACCTGACGGTATGTCTTTGCTACCTTGGAAATTGGGTCGGCCTTTGGTGTGGGACGCAACGTGCGTCGACACCCTTGCGCCGTCCCACGTTCTAAGTTCAGCAGCCTCTCCTGGCGCTGCTGCTGGAGCTGCGGAGACCCTTAAGCGGCGGAAGTATAATAACATTGTGGGTGATTATATTTTCGAGCCGTTTGGGGTTGAAACGCTCGGGTCATGGGGTCCGAGCGCACGAAATCTTTTCAAAGAACTTTCCAAACGTTTGGTAGAATCTACTCGTGATCAGAGGGCTGGTTTGTTCCTTGCACAGAGAATCGGCATAGCCATTCAACGTGGCAATGCAGCCAGCCTTCTGGGCACGTTCCCCGCCATTGACAAGGATGACGATGAGTTCTTTGACGCCATTTAGTTTTTATTTATGTAAGTTTTAATTTTAGTATAGTTAGAGTTTGTTCTTATATTAGATTTAATTGTGTATTAATAAAGAATCTATGTTCCATATTTACCTTCTAAAGAGCATCTTGAATCGTGTCTAAACCTTGATCAAATTGCGAAATAAGTAACCTTTCAAAGTTATAATAAGAAAATAGAATTCACACTCAGGGAGCTTTATTTTTATATTTGAATATACGAATTTAATAAATTATGTGTGTCGTAAAACCGTTAGAAAGGGCAGTGTTAGGGGCCGCGACTCGACCCCCAGCCTCGTCAGCTGTTCGGCGAGAGGACGTTGAGCAACATGCAAAGGACAACATCTTGCGGCACGACTGCTCACCATGCCCCGAACTAACTCACGACTATTTTGCGAAACTAATTACTACACAGGTCACAATGTAAAAAGTTTACTGACTCTTGCATATGCACAATTGTGGTGATTAAGATAGCTTCAGACATTGAAGAAACAATAAAACATTGATTTAAGAAATACAGTTCATACACATATTTAAATCCATGCTTCTAATCTTACTAATTAGCAGTGAGGACAAACACAAAATCGACGTCCTTCAACAAAGACGGGAAGAAGTGAATGCCTTCCATCTAATTAGAAATGGGCAGAAAGTAGCGAGAGAAAGAGTGCCAGAAGGAAAGAGGGGAGGCCTTCAGGATACAACGGGCTAAAACTTTTAATAATACTTACAAGACCGACATGTACAGTTATTCCGTCACTACCATGTCATTAAGTTCCACAAAAAGGCACAACATGCAAAGCTGAACACCACAAAGGGGATCTTATCTAAAATCAGTAATTGCGACGAAACCAAAAGCGACAAGAGAGGGGTGTATTAATTTATCAGGCCCATTATAAAATAACGACTAGACTCAGACAGGTGCGTTAACGTTCAAGGTATATTAACTTGAGGTAGATTAGATAGGTAAGTAACTAAGTAACGAAGACAAAACTGTTAGTAAATTAGATCTAAAGGACCGCACTTCGTGCACTCGTACCCACAAAGATGGCTTTCCATAGATGGAATACTGCATAATTATTGCCAATTATCATCGTCAAGCACTAGTTGGTTTCAGAATTTCATTAGAACACAGTTTATTGTCGTTTTCTAAGCAGGGCTTTGTTTGACTACAAGTTTCTAATCTATTAGGAGACAATAGTGAATAGACTGTTTTCGATTTCTCAAGTATTTTACACGTCCTTTCCAAGGGCTGCGCAGCGAACTATTTCCTTTTCATTTGGTACATCGGACTTTAGGATTTATTTTGAAGGAATGGAAAGTTTTGGAGACGTTTCTGTAAGTATTACTCACCAAAAAGCTTTAGATACTTTCCACTACTCACTTATTATGCAGAAATGGGTACACTAACAATATTAGGAGATATAATACAAACAGTTTGTAAAAAAAAGGTTTGTTTTCTAGAAAAGGTCTTTAAAACTTAATTGTTTCTCTTTAAAATTATCATCAATATACATCTTTTAATTTCGTTTAAATGATGCCTTTAATGGGCACTTTTTGTCGACATACATACCAATATCCTACCAGGTCTAACTAGATATGCATCAGTAGGCTTAAATTAATTTAACGGAGGCTATAATGAATTTCATAACCTTTCTGTTGACCTTGACATATTGGACCTAAGATATAACCTTGGTTGAGAAATTTTAGATTGATGATCAAAGGACCAGTCTTTATTAAGGTTTGACTTTGAAAACTGGTTTTGTGTGGAAATATTATTTGTGTAGCATAACATTAAACTTTCATAAACATGTAAACATAACATTGAAAATATATGATAACGTCACGTTATAATTATAAATAGCTTCAAAGTATCATCCAGTGATATTGGTGCGTCATTCGTCATTCCGATTCAGAATTTTGCCTGTTCTTCCACTGATTACTTTAAATGCCAATTGTGTATAAATGTGACGTTGTCTACATAAAATACGTTTACTAGAAACACTATTCCGTGAGCATCGAACATCCTTATAATAAACGCAGAACATTAGAAATTTCCACATAGGTATTCCGAGAATAAACTGCATTCGCTGTTCGTCGGTCGGTGCCACAACACTTGTACAAGTAATTGCGACAATTACAATTGTTATTATGTGCGCTTACGCCGTCACGTGCCCAACTGATCTCAAGTTAAAATGGCTTTTCATTATACGTAATGCCGCAAGACGCTTGTTCGCTAAATGTGGGGGTTACAGTAATTGTAGAGCCCGGTGTACGACGGAGCCGTGTAGGCCTGCCCGACATGCGTCAATTTCCTTGCAAATAGTTATGGTAATAGAAACAAAAACGCGTACAGGAAAATGATTTTTAAATGTCATTTAGTTTTTACAGTAGTCTTTACACACATGATTAAAAAGGACGAAGAGTGTTTAGCTAAATCTAAGTTAGTTCCTCAAAAAAATATTTAGGTCTTTCATACGCGAGATGTCTATTAGAAACAGTCAAAAGTCTATAATTAGGTAGTTACTTGCAAAAAATAGTATCCGCACTCAAAAATGTATTTCTTGGGCGAGTCTCTAAAATTGTTGGAATTCGTTCTATCTGTATTCTTCATGCCAACACATAATGCGAGGAGCAAAGGGGGCACCAGGCGACAAAGGTTAACATATCAGCTGGCTTCCTCTATAATTACATGTTTTTATAGTTAAACTATGATGCAGTTAGTAGCAAGACTCACATTTTATTACTGCATAACCATACCTGATACTTTATTTATTTGACGCCAGCTCACATACAACATTCTCATTTCGAAGTCTTGAACATAAATCTTGACAATTACCTGTAACAAATAAACGTACAACTTTCGTTAGAAGGCTATAATTAAATGGTGAGGAGTGGCTTTCAACAATGCAATAAAAGCTGTCGGGTGTCGGGCGGCTGCGGCGTCTGCGGCCCCTGGCGATGATTCAGGCGTATCTAACCCGCCAACTTTCCCCCGTCTGCAGCGCTTGCAATGGCGCGATCAACCGTACACTTGGCCAATTTGACAACACTTTCCCCCATTGTGCCCGTCTACTAAATTTACAAAATAATCAAGCAGAAACAATTTTCATTAACCGTGAGTTCGTAATGATCAACCGTAGGAAAGTTTATTGCGGTATTTCGTGTCTCGTTTCTAATGGGACTGAAAGAGATGTGACTTGAAAAAACTATAATGAATGGGTAAATTAAATGTGAATAATTTGCCACAGATGTTTTCTTCGTATATGGCAAGTGACGTTCGACTTGCGAGCGAATAGTATAAGAGATCACCTGCCTGACCGACACGTTCTCAGGAAAACGAATAAAGTAAACATACTTACTACACCTAAATGTATCTACAATTAAGAATTTTACGATGGATTAAATGTGCCTATCGATTAATTTGTTTCTTTTTTTGTAACAATTTGGCCATAAAGAATTGGATTTATGTTTCGTAAAAGTGACAAGTTGTTCGTGTGTGTCCATCACGGATAAGAAGACTTTATTGACATTACATTGTTTAAGTTTAATTAGTACAACTAATTGGTACAAGCATTCTTCGAAGGTAGTAAAGGTATATTTATTTTAAAAGAGCTCAGCGTTTAGTTTTCCTTAATTCTTAATGATACTTGTACTATTTATGATTATTGCGTTGAAGGTTGCTTGTGTGTACGGCAAGCCGACCTCAGAGGAGACGCACCTGATGACGTCACCGTACCGGCCGCAAAACGCAAGGGATTTCAGGCCGTGCATCGTAAATCACCCTTTCTGATTTGTATTCAAGAATCATACTCAATTTAGAACGTGAGAAATTGGTATGCCTATTGTTGAGTACCGATGGGACATTAATAACACATTGTTTAATATGCAATTATGTCAGACGTACACATGTTTCTCCCAAAAAGGAAGCTTATTTATTGTGGTCACCGTATTAGGCACGCTGATTGAAATATCTATCACCAACTCGGAATTATTACAGTCGTTATGTACGAAAACTTTTGGCGAATGGTACTTATCGATTAATTATTTATATATTAGGATAACATAATCGAATACCAACGGAAGCACAGGGCTGGCGTCAACAGGAAACACAATATTTTCGAGATATATCTATGATGACGTCACTCGTTCACATGCGATGTCCATTAGTCACGACTGTAAGCTAACCAGTTGGATGTTCAGTGATAATTGCGATGGCCTTCGCGACAATGATAAAGGAGTACTTAAGGCGTTAAGTAAGAGACACGACTCAACGAAACATGTTAAACTGTACAAAAAGACCTTCGATGTATGTAAAGTTTTAGATATTTTGTTGGTTATTTGAATATTTCCCAAGGGTATGCTGCTAAGAAGAATATTTCAATTCAATGGACCGCTATGGAAAAATAATCATTATTTATCTACTAAAGCAACTTCTCGTAACGTTTTAAAAACTCAGTATCAATTAACTTATACATCGACATAACAGCTGATCACGATAAGGCCTTCGAATTCAGAAGCCTTATCCATAGATAAAATGGGTATTAGCAGAAATGTGCGAGTAACAGCATTATGTGAACATTACATAAAGTGATTGCACAACCTCTGTAGGTCATGATGTACTTCGTTTTTTTTTTCCTCTTTAGAAACGCATGTTTCCATACTGATACGCGAATGTGGGAAAAACGTGTGTCAACCGTTTCAACCGCATATGGCGAGTGAGTCATTGTAAAGCTTTTAGAACAGATTTTGATTACGACACTGACGAACGATTTCGATCTCAATTTAGTACTTAGAGAGAACCTAAAACTATACAGATATCTGATCAAAGAAATGTAATCTTTGTAAACACTTTTTTGTAATTGAAATTTCGTAGAGATCGATGAAAGGCAGAAGACTATCCTTTTAAGATTTAAAAGATACTTAAGATAACATACGACTTACAATCTATTGGAAGATTGAAATATTGTTTGATACATAACAAATAGAATAATAAAAGATTATCAGATCATGTCAGTTTCCATGTATGACATATTTATCTTATGTTTTGGTTCCGAGGGGATAGTAGTACATTGCAGTTATTGATTTGCGTCACGAATTATAGCCTTGAACACATGAATTTAGATTTCTTTTCTCAATGTCGAATGTTAAAAATAGTAGTTTTACTAAAAAAAAAAAAGTCAAACAGACAGGTGACATCTACGAATTATTATCTTCTAGCTTGTAGAAACTTCGCATCTGGTTCATGGGCAGAGGAAGAACAGCAAAGGTCACAGCAATATATCGTACGAGTAGTCTAACGAGCAAAGACAAAAACGTCCCTACACTTAAAAATGAAACTTCAAAAGCTATTAAGACTACCAAGGTGCAGATCAAAATAGAAAAAGGAGTCACCTTAAAAGAATATAATTGACATTTAAGCACCCACGTTCAGGAACGATTATCGCAATAATTTCGTGGAGCATAACGAGGGTATTACGTGTAAAACAAACACACCAGTCAAAGGCTGAAGAGGCAGTCACAAAGCAATTTAGCTTATTCCAAACAATTAGAAGTGGGGTCACTGGCCGGATGTAATTGGAGAAGCAAGTGGGTGAGATAAAGACGCCGCGGATTTATAGAGTTCCCGCCGACTTTGAAGGTTGTACGCATTGATTCACTTTAGCTCTGTGTGGGCACTGTTCGTTTAAGTGTTAAGAGGTACAGAAGACTTTAAATGTGGTCGTAAAACATTATCTTCACTTACGTACTATATTACTGCACATAACTAAAAGACATTATACATATCGAAAATATTTTGATAATGTGTTTGAACAAAAGATAGTTCTGGAAATCTTTGTTTTGACAAAATTAAATACACATGTGAATTGACTATTGTGATAATATTTTATCCATTCTATCTTTTTAAGAATTAGCTAGTGAAGAGTTGAAAATATCCGGATACACAAAATGTAGGCTAGATCTTTTGCGGGTAAACCGCATTATGTGCTATGTAAAGAAATATACTGTGGTTTGGAAATTATAACCTTGTGCTATCACTAGCTGTTACTTAGCTTTAGAAATTAAACAAAAAAATAATTCGAAACTTCACGTCAGGTAGTTTCTTCTATTATCTGCTGTGTCAGAAATATTTTCCGCTTTATTAAGTAGTTTATCATTCGTCACATGCAAATTATTATTTGAATATCTTAACAGGAATGCCGATCACGATAATTAATGATTAGAATAACATAAATCATGCCGCTGATTTTATCGAACCGACAAATTAATCGCGTTATTTAAAATATTTAAACCAGAGTTGATAATAAACTTCTATGATAATGAAAACCCTAGAGCAACGTTATTAAAAAATTTGTTTACGTAAGAAGAAGGTATACAGCAACAATTTATGTATAGTATTCTCTAAGGCATAACAATTACACATAATATTGTATATGCTTAACAATACCTAGACTTAAAACAATAGTTCCTGTCTCTCTGTTTACGTTAACTCACATAAGTAACACGTCGAGCTATTTAAACAACATTTACACATGTAAACACTAGTACGACATCTCCATTATTCTTATTTATTATTTTCTACAAAAACATTGCCGTCGAGTACACTTATGGTGAAAAAGGGTACAAAAAAATGTGACTATTACGTTCACAATGTTTTTATAAGCATTGCATCGGTGGCGTGCGTAAGTGGCAAAAAGCGTTTGTCCGTACCATTAACCCTGTAAGCGGTCACAGAGACTAATGTTTTATGTAAGCGACACTAGACTTCGTTGATTTATATTCAGAAAGCACGCGACGTGCAAGTGTTGAAATTCGGATTCGAAAATGTAGGTGCATTTGTGTCGGTCGCAAACTGTCCCAGTTTTTGTTAACAGTGAATTTAAACCTTTTTTTTTAATACTCATTACTTCATATCTCGCCGACGAATATGATTAGCACTTATATCAGTGAGTCATACATGGCTCTGATATTAAAATTAATTGTATCAATCTCACATGAATTAATAGCAATGTATAAAAGCACTCAGCGGCATTTATGCATCGAATTTTTATATTAAACAGACGACAATATTACATGTATAAAGTACTTAGGTTATCTTGAAGTGTATGCACTCGATATAAGTTATAAAGATACACTATCGCTGGCCAAGTAAATTGTATAGGCTTGGTATCTAGCAACACGGTACACCTGTAATTACAATCATCGGAGAAGCAAGCAGGTGCCGACCAGCCAATATCAAAACAAACATTTCTATCTATTTAAACAACACTCTACGATTTTTATAGGTACATATTTAGCATCTAGAAAAAATCTAGTACCGTTTAATAATTTCTACGTCTGCATATTTGAATAGTGCTGAAAACCAGTTCGAGGTCTCAGAAAGCTTTCACGAGACACGTTAGAATAAGAACGGTTAAACGCATTGCCTTCTGCAGTCAGTTGTTGGCATGTTTGGACTTTCGTTCTACATTTTGCATACGAAATATGAAATTGGAAAGATTTAATCTAATCGTAAATAAACGTTATCAGTTTTATCGGGGCTGAAGCAATGGTGGACGAAATGATATCAAGAATTATACAAAATACCGACAAATTATAGAAACATTCACATCTTCTAAAAAGTCCGTTGAACTCTGAAGAATGAAATTCAATGAAGGTTTTCGCATTGCTTGATACTATCGTAAAACTAGCGACAAAAAAAGAGGAAGATATACTCAATACTCAATTCTTTATTATAGCATTCCATAGTGTTAAATACAGGTATTACATTTATAAGACAGGTACAATTATGGACCCAGTAGGGCACAGCTACTATACAACACTAGATAGTAAAACGTGAAAATCAAAACTTTCCATCGGAACAACTATAATTAGGTCTTAGATCTGGTCTAGCTTTTATTGATATGACTCACATCCGACAGTTTGGTACTAGCAAGTTATCTTTCATTTATCACTATCCGTCCATTTCTACACAACTAAACAAATAGGTACAAATACCATTCAAGCATTTTCCTCTAGGCTTTTTATTTATTTACTTTATCTATTGCCTATTGTAAAGTTTTCTATAAAACGGAATTTATTGTGTAAACAAACATTTATAGTGGATAGTGCATTCCTTGCCGTCGATGCAGTGAAAGGGTATGAAAGGGAGAAATCTTAGCTTTCAATACAAAAATACTAAGATTGCTAGACAGAAACTATGAAAGATTTCTAGTAAGATAAATTCTACAAGTTTTCTTTTAAAATAATGTACCATTACTACATGATGACCTACATGAAAGTAACGTACTATTGAGGACTTTTTAAGGTCAACATGAGACAGCTCGCTGATCAGCTATTATAAATATATACTTTTATAATATTAATTTTGACAAAGCCTCACTTCAGCTAAGCAATATTTTCGTAATCCCTTGTCACTACAGATCCACAATCAAGACACACTACGTACAAGACATCATAATAATTACGGTTCAGTTGTAAATATGAAATTCATTGCTCATTTGTTTTATTGCCAGAGAAAGCACTTGACAACTTTTATCGTCAATTAAATACTATCGAAGAAAATTAATACGAACTGTACTTTCAAATCAGAAACTTCTCATTTCTGATTAGTAATAAATTCGTCAGATTTATTCCCAATTAACTAACTAAGCGGAGAATTCTTAGCAATTGAGACACAAATGTACCAGAAATACTTCGATTAAATAATTCAAGATAAACATGAAACTGTTTAGCAAAGTGATTAAAGTTAGAAAAACAATAACAAAGTATATTTTTAAACATCTTTATCGAGTATGATGTCATACTAAAAATGGCGGAGAAGGAGTTAGGTTTGTGTAAAACCGAAACACAATCAGACACTTCCGTTTCCTTTGGTTATAGGTACAACTTTAAATATACCTAATATATTACAGTTATTGTTAAGGCTAATGTACATTAACTCACTAATCAGAATCAGTAAGTAAAATTAAGAAAGTAAACGTACGCTGCCACATTGCAATAAACGTAAACATGAAACTTATTATTTTAGATTAATTCCAAAGATGTGCCACCTCCCGAAAAAGGGTATCATCATAAAATCACTCATATTCCAAGCAGTTATCTGCTAGTTAGAAAATCATTAATAATATTAGTAATAATCACTACATAGTATAAAACAAAGTCGCTTCCCGCTGTCTGTCCCTATGTATGCTTAGATCTTTAAAACTACGCAACGGATTTTGATGCGGTTTTTTTTAATAGATAGAGTGATTCAAGAGGAAGGTTTATATGTATAATACATGCATAATATAGTAGAGAAATACCGATAATCTTAGAGATTTCTAATGTAAGGTCGTAAATGAACCCATTTTTTGCGCTTTCATTGCAAACGCTGGCTGAACCCTATGAGATAGATAAAAATAATGTACTATAGTATTGTGCACATTAAAAAGATCTACAAAAAAGTCCGGGATGGCATATGTCTATCTCTTGAGGATAACCCACAATAACCATTTTTATCGTTTATTTATTAGTTATTTACGAAAAAGCAATTTTAAGCAATACAGTATTAATCCTTATCCAATTAAGTACCTTTAATAAATTGTGCATGCAATATAGGTCAATATTGCCCTTTACAGCATGTAATTTAAGTGAATATTTTCGAAGATATTACAAATTTAAAATGTAGGGACAGCGGTTGCGGCGATAGAGGCCGGAGGGCCGCGCGGGGGCCGGGGGTCGTGCCTATACCAAATAGTGCGTCCAAGGCTGTGCTTCGCCCTACAGAGCTTTATGATTGTGTAGTTATATATTATTTGGTATCAGCGTTGCACCCGAGCAAAGCCGGGGCGGGCCGCTAGTATAATATAAGTCGAGGACAAAAACGGAGAGGAGCGGAGATGTGCTTAAAAACTAATACAATTTCGTCGTTCACATGTCGGCTCTTCACACAGCATACATTGTGGGAAGTTCTATCGGTTGTTAGCAACGCACTTAGTGGACGTTGCTGACGTAGTTAGTTTTTCCTATTGCTCTGGCTCCCAAAAGTCCGGTGAAGAAGTCAAAGCCTGCGCTCAGGCTAATTGCAAAGAACTCTACAAAAAAAGTTTTATCGGTTTTTCTCCGCTTTAGTACAGCCCGGGCCTAACTCCGCCGGTACAGATCCGGTTTTGCAATGAGTCACTCGCGACCTCCGCACGACCTCACCGGTGCTATCCGACTGTCCTCCTCATCGTAAGTAAACTGTAAGCTTGCTGTTTCTGAGGTAAGCGAGTGTTATGTGTTTCCCATGCTTTTTGTATGAGGAGTTCTTTTTTGTAGCAAACAATATGTTAGTTTTTCTAATCTTGTATATTTTTGTAACTAAGACGATGGAGCGGATATGTGCAAATAATACCAAACTTATACACGAAATTCAAGAAAATAATGTGATACATGGCTCTTACAGGATGTTTTTGAATAACAATATTTTAATTAAAATTCGTAATAATAAGGAAATTGTTTGCAATAACGTTGACAGTAAAGTAAATCACAATGATTTACTGTGAACATAATTCAATAGATCGTAAACGGGGAAAATGATTGTGAAACCTCTGGGACACTAATTCTCGTAATATTTCTATTAGAAGGTACATCTAGGAATTGCGTGTTGGGTTAAAGATCAAGATTATGTTGGAACCAGCTGCCTGTCAGCGAAGTCGCACGCGCACTATTATATTCAATAAACTACTTGAGTAGGCTCGTTTCTTAAACCCTTGAATTAAACAAATCCCATTAAAAATTAAATACACTCAATTTTAAATTTGTAATACACTCACTATAGGAATTCTGTCACATTTGATACGCAGCTTATGGGAGAGTAGGATAATGTAATGTACTTGATAATTACATAAATTATTTAATTTATGTAATTATCAAGTAATAGTCATCACATAGTAAATGAACCACCCACATTGATAAAAAAAAACAGTGAAAGTTTAAGCCATACTGGCTTGTGGGCAGACAGATGTAGTTTTGAACTTAAAAACGATGACAAAGGCAAGTCGGTCGAACTGAACGAAAATGGAGCACACCAAATAAGAGAGAACTTGCCAGAACTAGCCATATTCATAAGTGATATCATTAATGTCTAAACAAATTAAAAACATAATGAAGCCAAGGAATGCGTCAGCTGTTATTTGTTCCGTGAAGATATAAATTTATATGTCATCGACGAGAAATGGCAAACTATGTAGGTCAGAATGACCTTGCCGTGTCATAACTTATTAATGGCCGTGAATATCTTAAAAACATCTACCTTTAACCTTGACGAAGCACAACGAACGGACGATCCTAAAACTAAGTTTTACAGCCCAAATAAAAGAAGTAAGATGGAAAATAAATTAAATACTGTGGGAGGATGATGCTCTAAAATCTTTATATACATTTTTAGCTAACAATAATATACTCTGATTATATTTTTATTGTTTTAATTAGGTTGGAAGCTTAAAATTCTGTAACCAATCATGATTTTAACGCAAATACAAAATTGCAGGATTATCCAAGATAAAACTAAAAAGACAGCCGTCATTACTTTTCTTTCCTGTTCGTTATCGGCCATTCAATTCTAAGTAAATGTATATACTTGTAAGTAGGTAACTAGTACCTATAATATTATCAGTAATAATATTAGCATGCTTGACGGAACGAGTTGCGAAGGCAATATTTACTCATCGCGCAACCGATGAATGCCGATGATCTAAGCACATAGTCCCTATTGCGAATACCGAGGCTGGTTGTGTCAACAATACATACCGTCTTAACGCGAATATCATGTAATATGTATTACATTTTACGAACTACACTGAGATAATAGTTAGTACTAGTAAGTATTAAGTACGGTCGGGAAACATGCTTACTAAACTGAAATAATGAATCTTAACTGTCAAAATGTTACCGTATCCTAACACCCGTATTCAAGAACGTTACTTACATAAGTATGGCAGCAACACTATGCTAAGTAAGGCATTTCTCACTGCGTTCGTCATGGCAGGACATTCATTTCATAAACAATACTTAACGGACCCTTTGCTGTGCGGACTCATAGCATTGAATGGGGTGCTGTGATTGGCTAACGATGTGATGCGACTTCACTCGGGTTGACTGACACATAGAGAAATATAATAAGTAGGGTAGACTGACAGATTAAACGTCAACCGCGATTTTTCAAAATAAAAACATTTTAACAGTTTTACATTATTTTCAACAATTTTTGTCTATAATGACTACGAAATTACCCAAAACATGGTAAGTACTTATATATTATTGTAGGTTTCTGTTTGTTCCATAGTCAAAGTTGTGAAAATAATAACACGTATTGTTTTCTTTCAGCTCAAAGAAGTTACCATTTACTTCTTCGGAAAGAGAACAAATTGTAGCTTTAGTGCGAGACCCGCCCATTATTGAGGATAAGCGTACACACGCTCAAAACATCGAGTTGAAGAAGAAGGCCTGGGATGAGCTGACAATGGCCTATAATGCACAGTCCTATGTGACGCCTAGGAATAACATTCAGCTAAGAAGAAGTTGGGAGATCATAAAATCTAGAAGTAGACAAGAATGTTCCCTCTCAACCAAAAACACGATAGGAAATATCCACTACTAGCACAGGTAACTGAATATTTTGTCAATTCAAGAGGTGTGGGCAGGGATTAAACTCAGATGCAAATAATCAATAAAGCAGCACACTTGTTTATAAATTTGCACTTTATCTTTCAGGTCAAGAAAATTTGTAGTGAGACAGAAGCAAGAAAAAAGCTTATGTGTGAGGAGGCCCTGATACAACGGGAAGAAAATTTAATTGATTTTGAAAAACAACTCTATGGTTTGCAATTAGAAAAAATGAAATTGGAAATGGAACTATTAATAAAATCTTCAAAATTGAAATAAATTTGTTTCATTTTATACTAGCGACTAGCGACTCGCCCCGGCTTTGCACGGGTGCAATGCTGATACTAAATATAGTGCCATAAAGCCATAAAGTGCTATAGGGCGAAGCGCGGCCTTCGACGCACGATTTGGTATAGGAACGCGCCACCCGGCCCCCGCGCGGCCCTCCGGCCGGTCCCGCCGCAACCGCTATGTCCCTGCATTTTAAATCTGTAATTTCTTCGAAAATATTCATTTAAATTACATGCTGTAACGGGCAATATTGATCTATATTACATGCACAATACTGTAGTACATTTTTTGATCTAACTCGTAGGGTTCAGCCAGCGTTTGCAATGTAAGCTCAAAAAAATGATTTTATTTACGACCTTTAAAGACCTCTAAGATTATCTGCGTTTCTCTACTATATTATGTGTAAATAAGCGTATCACAAATCACTACAAACATTACCTTATACTCGATACCAGTTTGTCATGTGTTGATTTGTCGCACTATGCGTTGCGTAAAGTAGCTAGCGAGCTACTTTATCTGTGCGTTGATTATAATGAGCGCATAGTGTCGTTCGTCCCTCAAGTATTGTTTATGATTAGGTTTTTGTGTCCCTGTGCGTCCGCGCGCACTATGAGACTTCACAGTAACGTTCATGAATACGGGTGTAAGACTATACATTTAATATAGCTACAGTGTAGTGTTGTACAAGCCCATAGCCTAAAAACAACGGATGTCCATCTGTTGCTTATCTGACTTCACATATTTCTTCGTACAGTATCTAAAGATTTTCACGGTTACATATTAAAATATCAAAACTTTCTTGCGCAAATTTCAAAAGAACAACGTACAAATCAACAAAGTTTAAAATAACGATGGTCATTTGATCAAAAGTTCAACTGACCAATGTCTGGAATATCAATGTTTAAATTGTTTTTACACACTTGACCAAATCGTTTAAAGGTCAAATGGACTACTGGATGAATTATTAATTATCAAATGGATTAACTGAATAAGGTAAAAATAATATTAATATTAGCGAATAACTTAGATATATAATAGAACAGAAAGCCTTTGCACAACATGACCGGTTTGCTAATACAAATAATATAGGCGTTATACTAATGCGGGTAGAACTTACTAATAATAAATTTTTTAATTTAATAGTCAATTGAATGCATGTTACAAATTGTTTGAAGCGTTTTCGTTTTCACTCGTGTTCGATTAATCAAGTTCTAAATAATGTCTCTTTAATGTTTCTTTAATTTATAAAAATATATGTGATGGGTACATACGTCGTCGCTCGCTTCGCTCGCTCTGTTGCAAGGTCACAATATCTAACCTAACCTAACCTATTGATCTCCGTCACAAAGTCGAACCTAACCAAGCATACTAAATAAACAGCCCCGCAACCCTTGGCCACTTATTACATTTATCACTACTAGGGTTAAATTATTAATAAAAACCGACAAATTTGATTAATTTATCACTTTTACCTCGACTTTCGGTAATTATTAATAATACTAGATAATTATTAATAATCTTCAATTAATCACTCTTACCGTGACATGTATACTATTTTGAGGCACTGTTATTTTAATCATAATATTTGGACAAATTAATGTGTTAAAATTAATTTTGTACTTCAAATATAAGTATACCTACATTTAAATTAATAATTCATAATAAGAAATCATTTGTGATTATAAAATTTGATTAGTTATGATTTGATATTTTAAAATTACATCTAGCCACTTTTGATCAGTCGTTCATTTGATGTAACATACATTGGGATTGTAAAATTTTTCTAAATAAAACATTTGGTCATTTAAATTTTGTTAACTCGTTTATTGTTCTTTTGAAATTTGCTCGAGAAACTTTTGATTATTTAATATGTAACCATTTTCACAGTTCCGAATTTAAGCAGAATTTTCAGTTCTCAATCCTTGTATGAAGTATTTCAGTAGCATGTAAACATACCGACAATTTGTTTACTAATTTCTTTATGTACTGACTGGCTATTATTTTAGGCTACTTCCTTCATGTATTGATAACTCGTCAACGAACAACATTGACATCTTATAGAATTTGTAAAATGTTACCATCACAGTAACTCAGTATGAAGTAAGAGTAGTTTTAAGATTGTTTGAGAATATTAGCTTCCACATGTGCAAGTACTTATGTCATACTACTTAATAGGTGTGGTTTAGCTCACTTTCTTATGTATACTCAAACCGGCTCAGTTCTTATCTGTGTCTACAATTGTAAAATTAGCGATACTTTACCCTTCGCACGTAGTTTTTATCACTTAAACGATGATTTTATTACCACAATAAAACATTGTGTATCAATAATTCATTTAACAATTTCAAATTGCAATTACGTTTCTGTTAAGTTTTAAACAATAACAAAAAGGCTTTGTCTATTCAGCAATAAAAAAAAAATTGCGAAATTTTGCAACAAAATTTTATAAATAAATGTATACTGATTTATAGTCAAAAGTTTTGTATAAGTTATGTATGTTAATGATTTACATAAAAACCTCGTTTATTGCACATTGTTCTCTAGCTGTGAAATTTATGACTGATTCTGTTTAACTGGCTACATACACAGCACTCTTAAACTTCGCGAAAGAAACTTAAGAATCGTTTCAGACATGTAGGTTTTAATTTTAATAACTAAAGACGCGATGACTATGAATTATTTATAGAATAAATACACGCGACTGTTTTATGTCTTAACATGGGTATCATTTATTATAATAGGCAAGTTCATCAGTGAGGTAATGACGTCATAATAGATCTGCCTTGCTTCCGATTATTTATGTCTGGCTTAGTGTGTACTTACTTCCAGTCATATAATAACATTATACTCGTCCTCATGGTCACACTTATCTACAACCAAGTAAATCTATCTCCTCTGAAGTATTCACTAGCAACCAATCAACAGTATACACAAAAACCTAGTCTGTTAGCTACTTAATGAGTAATTGTATCTATTTCTTCGACTTCAGCTGAAACCAAGTGCATCTGAGTAGGGGGGTGTGGCACAACTATCACGCTATACACCCCCGTCTAATTAAATCGTAACGTCACGCAAAAAATTACAAGCAGCGGGTGTTACTAAGACCTAAACAACAATTAATATTGCTAGATATTCCGTATAATGAGCTGATAAAGATAATAACTTAATTATATCACCCACACGAAAGTGAAACATACTGAACACTGTAATTTAACATGAGCAATTTATTTTGCAGATATAAATGTTACTTTATTTAATTCGAACACACATGCTTAAGTAGGTAGCCTACAAATTGTTTTATTACTTTTAAAATGTATTTAATCCGTAACGTTAATTGCACGTCACTTTAAATTTAAGTTCAGTGGCGAAGATAATTTTACTCCACCCTAATCCTCCACTGCAAAGTAAAGGTTTCGCAATTTTTAACAAAATATATACCTAAACTCTTTTTGCAGTTTTATTTATGATCGATCAACGCAAATTCATAATTAATTTTATCAGTTTCAATAACATTGTATTATTTCCTCATGCATATTATTATGTATATTTTTCGGTGTATTAATAATCCCGCAAAACAAATTAATGTCATATTCGAAAAGCGAATAGAATCGTTACGTCAAATTTGAATGTCCAACGGTTGTGTGTAACGGCTGACAGCTGTGACCGGCGGGCATGCCATATGCGGCATGGCATCGCACACACAAGCCTTCACTCGTATCTCTATAATTATAAGCTATAGTATATTCGTGTGTTAGATATCAAACCATCTTTTGAAGTAAACATAGTATGTACTGCTAGACTGAGGACTATGAAGATAGAAATAAAGAATTTACATACAAAGTCTTGAATAATGACTTTACCTGACACATGTTTCCGTACTTTGTGAATGAATATTGTAATGCATACAAAGTATTATAAGTTTTAATGAAATATACACGTAAGTCATAAAGCAATAAATGGTTATCCAAGTTTTACGATTAATTACATTTCTGTAATAACTAATACTTATTTAAAAAAATAATTATGCATAACTGCAGGCAACAGCCTTTTCCGTTTGAGTTAGAATATAGAAAATATTAAAAAAGGTAACTTTACTTTAATTAATCCTAGTAACATAAGGCAATAAAAAGTTTATAAGGCTTAGATATCCATTACAGTATTACTCGCTTCAACTACTGTCGTAATCATAGCAAGGTGTAACATATATGATTGAACAAATTTCGTTACACACGGTAAGAATTAGCCATAAAATTGTTAAAAGGAAAATGAAAAAATAATGACAAAAAGGTGCGCGCGTGCGCAGTCCCCACCCTCCTTGTTGCGCACGCGCCGATCCCCTTAACTGGCCACACCTGTCTAAAAAAACACCATAGAGCAAAGTACAGACAGTCCCAAGAAATCGATGGTTCACTTCAAACAGCAGGTTTTATTTAATACGATTTTGTGTTGACAGAGCGTGCACATTGAAGCTATTGATTATAAATTATTAAAATTATCTTCTGCTTGTTGTTAATTGAAACATACCTAATACCGAAAGTTTTTTTTTTTAAGATACCATTTTCGAGCCTCAAAGGATGAACTAGAGTTGTGTTGAATGTTTTACACGAAAAAAGCTTAGCAACAACCTACTGAACCTTCAACACCGTCACTAAGGCCAAATATTTTAAGGTATAAATTTAACGTTCATTAAAGAGCATTACATAGAAGTCAATTAAGTGAAGACCTAGGACATTCTTCAGCGATTACAATGTGGCTAGTCGTCTTGTTTTTATTAATACGACATGGCAATACTGAAGCACAAGTGTTGCCAGAATAAAGGTGGTGAATTCCCATTGGACATTGTATCTAATGGAAAGTTTATTGTTTTTATATTAGTGAAAGTTTTACTGTAACAATTATAATGTTAGTTTATTGAAGCGAATTAAACTTTGCCGTATGTGTAATGAATATGGATATTCTGAAGATAAATTTAATTCACCAAACAGAAGTTTAAATGTTCATTTAATAAATAAGACCTAAAGATAAGAATCCGACAATACGAGCAGACAATTGTAGAAAGCTTGTTAAAAATAAATGTGTTGATATTTTTTTATTGATGATAATGTGATTTTAATTTCGAATTGCAATTGTTCTTTCCAATTAACGTTGGCGTAAATTGTTCGATGTGTTAAGTTTATTGTAAAAACTTTTTACTGCACCAGTACCTAGGTAGTTGCTTCGCAGCTGTAGTCTTGGCCATCAATGACTAATGCTCGTGGATTCTAATTATTTTCTACAAACGATCTAAGATAAATGGCGTCGATGTTTAACCGACGCGATAATTGTATTAAAATTGTTAACCTTTTAAGGTTTTAATGTAATTATGTCACGTATAACATTATCGTTGTTACAATGCTCGAAATATGGCATCGTGTTCTATGTTGGATTAATATCAAACTGTACAGGTGAGTTTCGTTTTTAATTAATAAAATAAACAACTTTTTGTGTACGTGTATTTATTAACCATGACGACTTTATTCTATTTCGATTCAAGAAATGTATACATTCGTTTTTTAGCTGTGGCCTATTCTAAATTCAAATTTCGAAACATAGAGCCAGCAACGCAACCGCCTGTGATCCGACACGATTCGATTCATCGATGACCGTGAACATCGATTCGACATTTACGTACATTACAATCGAGTAGTCATCCCGTTCACTCTCCTTGTTAACAGTTTAATATAATACGGATCTAAATAAAGAAACTCTATTATGTAAATAGAAGTTAGTGACAGTACGGAAAAGAAACAAATGAACGCAGTATACGTACGTACGACCTCTTAGAAATTATCACTTTTAGTTCAGTCAATAAATCACCCAAAAGTAGTTGTAGAGTGCGTGAGCAAGGCCCTAAGCAATTACTTCAGAAAATTGTTCAGAGTGCTTAGATAGTTAACATACTAAAAGTCCTGACGTCTAGGGGGTGAGGCGGAGTGGGGGGAGGGGTTTAAAGGTCCCATTTTTCAGTTTTTCGCTAATATCTTTTAAACGGTGCGTCATGGCGATAAGAAGTCTTCTACGCAATGAAAGCTTATAAAATTATGTACAACTTTTACCTTATGCACTTTTTCAAATTCCTACCTATTTTCGAACTACACGTTCCGGAAGAGTGAAAATTGAAAAAAACTTCTTCGATTGAATACTACCTTTTGTATACTACTTCCTTCACGTTATTTGGGGATCTAGACACGCGGCAGCGAGTCAATCCAAGTTCAAGTAAAAAAACTGGCTAACCAGCGCCAAGTGTATCATTACACGAACCACAAGGTGCCACTTTTGACCCTTGTATAACTCAAAACTTCTTTAACGTAAACACATATAACTAAGTGTGTTTATTAATATCCATAAGGACATCTAGAAGCCCAAATTTCATGAAGCTAGCTCAAACAGTTGTTAAGATATGAAAGTCAAAAAGTCATAAACTATTCCAATATTTGTATTATTATTTTTGCTAAATACAATAATGCATATAATGGAATAGTTTCAAATATCTGCTTGTAACGGTTCCAACGCTAAAATAAAAGACTTTTTTTTTTGTATGGGGACCCCCTCTTTTTTTTTACTTTTTTTTTATTTTAGCTTTTTTCCTACGTTTACACACAATTACCGAGCTGGATGCCAAATTTCATTCTTCTAGGTCATCTGGAAGTAGGTTAGGTTTAGGTACTATATTATTATGTTAGTCAGTCAGTGCTAAAATTTACGACTTTTTGACTTCATATCTTAACAACCGTTTGAGCTAGCTTCATGAAATTTGGGCTTCTAGATGTCCTTATGGATATCAATAAACACACTTAGTTATATGTGTTTACGTTAAATAAGTTTTGAGTTATACAAGGGTCAAAAGTGGCACCTTGTGGTTCGTGTAATGATACACTTGGCGCTGGTTAGCCAGTTTTTTTACTTGAACTTGGATTGACTCGCTGCCGCGTGTCTAGATCCCCAAATAACGTGAAAGAAGTAGTATACAAAAGGTAGTATTCAATCGAAGAAGTTTTTTTCAATTTTCACTCTTCCGGAACGTGTAGTTCGAAAATAGGTAGGAATTTGAAAAAGTGCATAAGGTAAAAGTTGTACATAATTTTATAAGCTTTCATTGCGTAGAAGACTTCTTATCGCCATGACGCACCGTTTAAAAGATATTAGCGAAAAACTGAAAAATGGGACCTTTAAACCCCTCCCCCCACTCCGCCTCACCCCCTAGACGTCAGGACTTTTAGTATGTTAACTATCTAAGCACCCTGAACCATTTTCTGAAGTAATTGCTTAGGGCCTTGCTCACGCACTCTACAATCTCTTTGTTGACTGGACTATTTATTGATTCTCGTTCTTTCCACAAAATCCGCCAAATTGTTTTATTAATTAACGTCGTTAATAGGCTACGTATGATTAACACGAGACGGAAGAAATATTGGAACTATTACGAAATGTAAATACAACTGTGTTACAATATTTGCGCATAATTTATGACTTTCACAATGCCGTCTGACATTTTTAGCCGTAGCCGTGGATCATGCCAGTTGCGACGGCTGAATGTCGATGTTTCATTGCCTATGTAATATTTTTACGCAACTGACAAGTTTAGAGTTGACACCCGAAAACATTCGATACTTGGACATTCTATTTGACAGATTTGATATCATACTATATTAATATATTAGCATTTAAGTATTACATAATTATGTTTGTAAACTAAACCTAGGCTGATTAGAGATAATATCCAAACATATAAAAAATCGAGAAACAGTTCTGAGGGAAATAAAAAAATCTAAAGATTATAAAAGAAACATTATTGTCAATGAAACTTCACAAATATATGCATTAGCAGAAAATTACGGCATAATAAAAGATGAAATATAATGGAGCATTTTATTACTGTTGTTATATGCTGACCTTTACATCACAATGCATAGAAAATGCCTCATGAGGAAGCTACAAAATTATAGTAATCAAACTATTACCAAGACCTAGGAAATAATCCTACTGATTGTATCATTACATCTAATATAACATTAAAACAAAATGTGTATCTCATTAAAATATAATCTCACGAACGTTAAAGAAAACACAGACTCCAAATGTTCACAAGAAAATGAATCAAATCTATAGATTGGATAAACCAGGAAGATGACCTCACCGGATAACAATTTCTTCTTCTTTACTATGGCATATCAAAGCAGTTCGTTTACAAATTTATGGCAAACACCATTACGACAATGCTCTATTCATGACCACATCAACAATACTCTATAATACTGTCCAGTATTCAAAAGCTATTCAGGCATGGATCTAGAATTCACTCATTGTCTAGAATAGCTTTGCCACGAGGTACTCAAATCGGTCCAAGCTTGATTTATTTTGATCTCTACATGACTTGAGTTGAACATGTGTTACAATAAATTGTTGATACGACCAAAATGATTCATCGTCGACTCGCTTAATCATACGCAACAATTACACAAGAGAAAATATTGCTGATAGTTCTGCGATTAAAGTTTTCAATTTGTTCAAATCACGATATTCGATCATCAACAATTCTAACAAAACGATTTTTATAATTATACATAATTACGACATGTCGCCTAAAACGAGACACTAATTAGTAATTACTACGAAATTCGCAAACTGCTTGACATTACTGCATTATTAAATGAAAAGAAATCATTAGTATTAACTGTAGTACGCAAACAAATAACTATGTGGCATTCATCGTGCTACACACAGTCTCTAAACTATTTAAAAAAGCTATATATAAAACCAATAAATCAGTCTTTCGAATAACTGTTAATATTGTAGTGTTCAATGGAAAATAACTTTCAAACCATTTACATGCAAAGCGCATTCAAATGTATCAGACACGAAGATATTTTAAAATAACAGTACCATGTTAGAGGACATAAAACAATCAAGTTATTATGCAAAACAAGCCAGCCCCGGGTGAATTGCAACATAAATTAAAACACAACTAGTTAAATGCATTTAGCTGTAGGAGGAACTAAGCCATTCGGAAGAAAAGCAGAATTTTGATTGGAGTCCACTAATACAATCAGACCATGTTATGCAGATCAAGAAAGGTTAGGTTTTACAGTAATTAAATACAATATGCATTTGGAAATTAACGCATAAAAAGATGAAAGTCTGGTGAAGCAGTCAAAGCCTGCGCTCAGGCTAACTGCAAAGATGTCTACCATAAAAAGTTGACGAAAATAAGAGTGGCAAAATGATTTCTTTTCTGGGCTCAGTTTTGGCAAGTCTTCAACCAAAAGGTTTTAACGGTTTCTTAACAAAGACAGAAAGAAAAACAACCTCAAACTGTTTGCATACTACAAAAACTTTAACTAGCAAGATTGATGTAGTCTTGTTTATGGTTTCCCAGTCCATTGCGCAAGCGCAGCCGGCGTGGTGAAGTGTCCTTCAGCGACAGGACATGGTCCAACGCTATTGAAGTGCGTATACAATATATTACTCCTCGCTTAAAGCAAGCAGGATACAATGAGTCAACGATTATTTTAAGGGTATTTACATTTTTTCTACAATCTAATTTGAAGTGTGCAGAGAAATGTGTATGTGATTCTATTTTTATCCATACGAGAGAATCGATGTTGAATTAAGCACTACGTCATTCGAAATAAATAAATTCATTACCACTTCGTCGAAAAGAGCAAGTATAATTACCATAACTTATGTTTGGAAACAATAACGATACACGGAATCCAATTTATCTTAATATAGTATTAACGATGCGAGAACCTGTTATTATTTAACGCAATTATTTCGAACAACTGCTCGCATCACTGCATAATTGTACAAGTTATGTGTTACGAGCCCGGCTGTGCATCCAGTCAGGCGAAGGCCATTCCGACACTCCGAGTCCAATGTCAAGGATTCGCTTCATTGAAAAATATACGCCGATCGAAAATAAACCATTTACACATAAT
Organism: Autographa gamma; assembly: GCA_905146925.1. Classification (NCBI taxonomy): domain Eukaryota; kingdom Metazoa; phylum Arthropoda; class Insecta; order Lepidoptera; family Noctuidae; genus Autographa; species Autographa gamma. The sequence continues at coordinate 9,375,162 of LR989866.1, read as the reverse complement.
TTAAAAGTTTATTTTTGTAGAAATTGATCAAAGTGTACTGAGCGTGGGCGGACGAATCGTGACAAAGGCTTTATTTGCCTCACTTTTTTGTTCTGTTGATTTCATGATCGGTGGTTGCTAAGTACACCGGAATACATAATATTTGCAGTGTTTAAGATAAGTCTTTAGTAGGTGATGTCATTGAAACACCTTGTACTTTGTAGATACGGACAATCGCTTATGTAACATTACAGTTGTAACTCGGATTTGTTTAATCAAACGTTGTAATCGAGTGTTAAAGATAACTTCGTCCACTCGCCACAATGTTCATTTTTCTTCTATCATACAAGACAGCCAATGGCGTGATCAATGAAAGCGTAGAGATCAATGCGTGCCAGTAGCATTCGTATGCGTAATGCAAGAATTTATTATAATTCGACGTTACATCTATTAAAGCGTAGGATACGCTACACAGCATTTTATATTTTTTATATCAAGCTTTAAAAACATCTCTCGCTTGAATAACTAATTCAGTAACTGTTGTTGCCTTGCATCGGGATGTTATTTATTATCATTGAATATTTATTAATCAGATTTATTAGTACCTAAAATCGTTTACCGTATGATGCTCACAAGTTTTTAAAGTATAAAGTAAACAGCTTCATGTTTGTAAAACAATCAAATCTTACGCAATCTGTTAAAAGACTTCTATAATAACAAGATTAAGGATCGTTTACTGGTATTGGTATCAAAATATTTTTGTTGGTGACATAAAAATATTTTTATACCATAAAAGATAATGATGGTGCAGTAACTTGTATTTCAGGTTTATTATACGACTGACCACCAAGCGTCGGAAACGCTTAAGATTCTGAAATTAAATAAGAATACGTTTTTAGTTATTCTCTGTTCAAGCTATTGGAATGACAAACATTTAATCTATTCGAGCATGACTTCGTAATGAACTATTACATAAATATGGCGTTTTTTTTTTCAAGCAGGACGTAATTAGAATAAGGGTAAAATATTTGCATATTAGCAGCTGTCGCTAATTCTAAATGGACATTGGGCATGCTAATCGTTTGTGCCTCGGTCCCCGGACGCACGAGCGGTCGCGTGCGCAGTGTCACTTTCCCCTGGATGGCGCCCGCGCACTGCGCACTGCGCAGGTTTCTGTTTCGAAGGCGCGCATGCGCTCTCTCGCGCGGAATGCCCGCCGCACTAGGAGATGCAATGCAGGTACTTCGACTTCTAGAAATACTCAACAAATCAAAGTTGCAATCTTTTAAACTAAATTAATCGTTCCTAAGAACAGGCTTCAAGTCTCTCTGGTCATAAACTAACTGCAGAATAAAATCGGTGTTGATATAAGCAATATCTTTACCCGACACGGAAGATAAATCATACAATAAATCCAATCATAACAGACTTCAACATCAATTTGGTAACGTCTGCAGTTTTTTAGGCCGAAATGCAAGTATCGTTTTCGCGGGCCGCTGACTTCCTAGAAGATATTCGTTTTGCGCGCTCGTAAGCAGTGCGATGCCAATTAAAGTTATATAATTCAAGCCACGCTGAACGCGGTTGATGAACGACCAAAACAAGGTGTTTTACGATCATAGAACACGAACCGATATGCAGTGCACTTTGTGGATTACATTTGTCCTTTCAGACTAAAGTTTTGGTATTTTTTTTAATACCTACATACAAAATATTTGAAAAAGTGTACATATCATATCAGGAACCTAATCTAATTTACATAGGCGCCATTTTTTTTAGCTAAAAAGTGCAGTTCAGTAGAGATAACAATTTTACAAATCACGATGATGCAGGTGTTTAAAATATACCTATTTAAATGACGTGTTATTATCAGCAAACAACTGTATCCTACATATACCACAAAAATGGAAACTGTACACGCATTAAACGTCGTTATAAATGTTCTTAAATTAAAAACATCAACAACACCAAGAAATATAATGTGTGTTATCCTTGTAAGTATAAATATAGATGTTTGTTCGTAAAAAGAATTAATTCACAAAACAGCAGGTGCGAAGCGCAGCCAGTGGAAGTGGGACAGGCTAATCATCTAAGGAGTATGGGGCAGCGATAATTGAGCTCAGCTCATTAAATGTCGACTCGCTTTAGGCAAAGAATTTATGAGACGCCTAATACGGGGTATTACATGAGTGACCAATTAATTGTGGAAGTATAAAACTTGTGGGACAATAAAATGCCATGCGGATCAAGAAATTGCAATGAAACGTAACCAAAAAAAATACAATTACGTACAATGATATTATAATAAATAAATTTTTAGAATATCATTGATTACGTAGCTTTGCAAAATTGAGGGCACTTCTGCAAAATATTGTTTGTATGCGTATAAGGATACATCTAACACACCTAAGAGCCAAAGACCCGAAAAAAAAAGAATGGTGTGAGGTCTAAGTTACCACAAATAAGTATCGTAAATACTTAAATAGTGTAACAGTAGTCAGCTATCCTACGTAAGTCACAGACTGGCGGTAAAATATGCAGCAAGGGTCCAAAAACGTCTGCTGTAGGCGTCAACCGGCGTTAATCAGTGCAGCGCGTTTGTTTTGTTTTCATTATTGTGTCGCGGCGCGTGTCAAGTAGGCGTCCGAGGTTAAACAACTTTGTCGAGGAATCGGAAAGGAAGCCTGTCTCTATAGAGCTCGTTTGCAACCACTCTAACCCAATCAAATAGTTAGGCAAATAAGTTGTCTCAAGATTTACCGTAAGGGCTGGCGGCGCAGTACAAGGTCCTCATAGAAGGATTTAGGGGATTCCTTTATGAAGTAGTGGAACAGCAGAGGATAACAAAAAATAGATTTGTAAAGTGGAATAAGACCTGTAAATACCTCAAAAGCAGCTGAAGTTGACTATGTTAGAATTACTGATACTGTAGTCTATTCCAGTCAGATATAAAGCAGTGAATATCCAAATTAACCACCAATATAGTTATGATGAATATTAATAAAGATTTGCTTATCTGATTTAACATATTAGAAAACAAATGGCCTCACCATCTGACATTGACTTAGTGACATGGTTTCTATAAATACAGAAGTGAAGTAAACAATGTTTATACTTTTTGCACATATTGGCAACAATTCAAATATACTGGACTATGTTATGCTACAGATTAAATTGCATAGGTTTAACATATGGTAACTCAACCAGATGTTCAAACCTACTGCCGTTTTATATAAAAACCAGTATTTAGACTATAACAGTAACCTTGAAAGAAATTGTTCTTGATTTATAAATTAGCTGTGTATTGCTGTGCCCCGCGGTTTCACCCGCGTTAATAGGTATATCTTACGGATACAATTTTTTAAAAATCATCATTTTGAAAATTTTTATAGCCTATGTTCACCGGAGATAGCGTAGCTTCCCAACAGTGAATGGATTTTTCAAATTGGTCAAGTACATTCGGAGCCTATTCAATTCAAACAAACAAACAAATCTCTCCTTCTATAAACCAATTGCCTTGCCAATGATAGTAATTACATCAAAAAGGTGCCAAGTGTGCTAAGAAATGAAGATTGTGAAAACTTAATGCTATAAATTCATACCTGACCTATGAGACATACCTATCAAAGTAATTCTCATCTATAAAACGAAAATGCCAAAGTGTACTAAGCAAATATCCAATAGATAAATAAATGAATAGAGATCTATATGAACAGACAAAGCATTAACAGCACGTATTCAGCAGTAAATGCACTTTCACAAGTACAATAGATACTTATTTCACCTACAAATACAAAATTATCATAGCAAATTGCCGGCTGCATTTTCATATCAGTAAGCAGTACTGATATCATTAGCATTGATAACAATCTTGTAATATTACAATGAAATTAGATATGATAGGTTCTTGATAATCAAGTTTGTGGCCACCATGATAAAAGCATTCTTTTGACTAAAATCCAGATAACTAATTCAATTTGTTAAATTTTATTAAATTAAGATACTGTAAACAAGTAATCAGGTTTTTTTTTTTTTTGAGTAAGTAATAAAATCTGTGTTATCTTTAAGAATGAGTTTTTTCTCAATCTAAATAAGTTTGCATAGTGATACTGTTTACCCAAGTTTGTATAGCCACATGTATCATACATCATGAGCCTATTTGTTATAAATAGCAGTTCAAGCAATACAGGTAGAGCCCACATAAGGGGCATGACTCATTTATTACAAAATGTATATACAAGGAGTATGACTTTATTGTTTGTGACTAATCATTACAAGTTATGCATTTATGACCTTTGCCAAATATGATGTAAGCAACAAAAAAAGTTTGAGAACCATAATACTTTAAGGTGTGTAAATATTGTTTATTTGGTAAATCGTGATAAATAGATTAGTACGTTCTAGAAGTTATATAACTATTGCTAACTTGATTCAGCTAATGACGTCTTATGCACTCTAGCATGCAACTGATACAGTGTAAACCTTACATTATGTTTTATGACTGCAACTACCTACCATGGATGATAAAAATACGCGCCAAACAACGATACTAACAAAACAGAGTCGTTAGTGACCTAAATAACGCGGATAATAAGTGCAGTAATAATATACTTTCATGCATACGAGCGCAGCCCGACAATCATGCAATTCATAAATGCAGTTTTACTACCTACATACATAAAATTCGGCAAACTCTTGAAAGTATGAGGTTCGCCGCATAATTTAGCGTTTATCACGTTTGCCACCTCTTCACAATCTTCTTATATCTCCGAAGGCCAACTACAGTAACGCGTGCCGTGTTGACCGATGTAAGCAGCTAATCTTATACTAAACACGTGCATAAACCATATCTACCTTAATGATCAGCTCGATCTCTGGAACGTCTCCGTTCGCTGTTCCATTCTCCGCGATTTCATCCGACATCGTGAACTTCAAAAACACTAAAATCTGAAAATATACTTTTCAACACACTTTCACACAACCGTCACTGTTCCAAAACACCGACAGACTGCCTCACTTCAGTTTGGTACATAATAAACGATGTTGTCGGTTTCATAGCTAACTTCACTCTTTTGCTTTCAAACTAAACGTGCCTTGTTTTATGGAATCATATTAATAAGCAAAATAAATAGATAACTTTAGAAAGTAAATTACGACCATGAGAAGAATCAAAACATAAAATAATTAAATTGTTAATTTTCGCCATTGCTAACTAAAAACTTTATGCTATTGAAAATCGTAACCAGACCCCCATTTATAGTTCCAGACCAACTTAATCCTTCAATAAATAATATATTTTTTACGCTATTTATTAAAATGAACAACACATTTTATTGTACTTATTAAGCATCAAGCATGTTATTTTAACGAGCATGAAAAGAGATGGTTTTTAACTTATTACTATTCTGTGGTTTTAAAATCTTGCAACACCTCTTCTAGACATGAAAAATGACATGACCAAGACATGACAGTGAAGTAAAGTGAAGTTATCAAGAAGTTATTGTCAACTTTTGTCATTGGTGAAGAAATAGAAAACACGCACATCTATTATCTAAAGATTGCATTATTGTATTCCTCTTGAACAAGTGATTAGTAATATTAAAAATGAGTGCAACGGAGGAGGCGACAACTGCACCTAAGGAAATGACGTTCGCTGAGAAACAGGCAGAACGCATGAAGAGGCTACGATCGTTACATTCAGCCAGAAACGAAGCAAGAACACACAACTACCAAGAAGTTGTCGCTGAAGAGGCCAGAAATAAACTACCACCAAACTACGAGGCGAAGCGACGACAGGCTGAATGGCTACTAGACGATCAACAAAAGCGCGAGGAAGCTGAGAAATCTGGCAAAGATTACGACAGAGTCAAGCTGTTAAACATATCAGCAACAGAAGCTGAACGACTGGAACGCAAGAAGAAGAAAAAGAACCCCGATCAGGGCTTCTCTACATATGAGCAAGCTACTATTCGACAGTACAACAGGCTAGTGAAAAACATGCCATCTGCTGATATGGAACAGTATGAAAAACAAAAACAAAAGTACGGTGACGCCTTCTATGGAGGTCCTAATGTTATCATCCATGGTATGCATGAGGATCGAAAGGATGCTGTGGACAAAATGGTGGATGACTTAGAAGGGCAAATTGCTAAAAGGGCCAAATACTCCAGAAGACGTACTCACAATGATGATGCGGACATTGATTACATTAACGAGAGGAATGCTAAGTTCAACAAGAAATTGGAAAGATTCTATGGAGAACATACTGCTGAGATTAAGCAGAACTTGGAGCGTGGTACTGCTATATAAATATTTATTTTAATTTCCAGGAAGTAGGTTAGTGTGAGTAGTTCATAGACTCTAAATTAAGTCTCCTTTGTGAACTGCATTTATTGCTCTATGGCACCATGTCAACTACCTGTTCCAATGCCTTAACATCAGTATCTCGTAATAACCTTGTACCAAGTGCCACTTATTTTAACAGTTTGGTATAAAAGTACTTGTGATGTTTTCTGTGTTGGTATAAAGAAAGTAAACAATTAATTGTTACTTTATTCTAGTTTTAACCTCTCGTATGCCGCAATAAATAAGACAATAGAATTCAATTGTGTCTCGCATGGATCCGCGCTTCCAGCATACGGGTTAATTATTATTTAGGGTGGTAATTGATTGATTTCATAAATAGGAACTTACCTTTCCCTTAATATATTCCATAATTCTGTTATTGGAAGATTACGTTGATGTAGATTTATGAACACTTATTATGATTAAGGCACATGTATTAGTATTTCAAAGATTTAAGATCTTTAAGAAAATATTCTTAAATACTGTAACTGCCAACTAAATAATATGTTGTAAGAACTGTTCTAGATATACACTATTGTGTATCAATAGATAATTTTATTAAAGTACATAAACCTTTATTATTAGTATTGTAATGTAAATTAGATTTAATTAATGTACAATAGTTTGTTAACAGACAAATGTGCCTAGAAAACAAAGTTAGATCCTAAAAAAAACCTTTGTAATCATAGACATTAGAATTTTCATTGTTATAATAGTTTTTGCGAATAATGTATTAAGAAAAACAAACAAATTTCAGTAACAAGTTTATTTTGATAAATGTGCCGATTAAATAAAAATAATTATTATATCATATAGATATTTTAAATACATAGTATAAAAGCGCTAAATACTTATTTTATTACAGAACCTTAAAGTGCAAAACATTGTAGTTGTAAGGAATTTTTAATTATCAAATAATTAAATATTATTTGTTTGGCTGCAGCTGATCTTTAGAGATATTTGAGTGATTTGGGGTTTGTAAATTGCTTATAAATTATAAGATTTGTGGTAGATTTATGGTCTTATAGACCATAAACATTGTAAATTTTTAGAAAATTTTAAGGGCATTTTTTTTTTATTGTCTTTCTAAAACAAGGAGTCTGGTAAGTTTTATTTTAATATTTGACTGTGTATCTGTCTGTGTAATTACAGATCTTATTAAATGGCCGTATAATCATGCGGTTTATTTTTTCTTCAAAAGCTGAGATGAACAAGGTTGGTCTTAGATATTTATGAAGATATGTTTGCTGTTTTGAAAGTCATAAAAATTTTTGTCAGGGGTTTCATAATTTTTTAATTATATTTATTAATTAATTTGAAAGCACAATGCACATGATGTAATTAATTAGGTAATGCAATCTTTCTAAACTAAGCCATTGTGTAAATTATATACTAAGAAAAATTTCATGGTGGCTATGTAAAATATATCTTTCAGCCATTTAAATCCCAGACAGCGATATCTTGCACATAAATAGATACAATAACTTAAAAGAAAGAAGAAATACAACAGTATCGTCATACATACTCATACATATATTATGTACATTAATGAGCACAAGTTTATTTTTTATACAGAAAGAAATGCTTATTGCTTAATACATACACAATTATAATGATATAAGTTCGGAGTTCGACTAGAAATCACAGTGATTGTTTCATTAATTCCTCAATAATATACTTTATTGGTGTACATATTTAGAAGAATAAAGTACATTTAAGAAATTCAGACAGGCGTTTCTTTTATATAACTAGAGCTGAGCGTTATTGTAGAAAAACTTCTAAATATGTCCAAGAATAAATGTAAGTTTATTACAATTATTATATGAATCAGTTCTAGAAATATAAATCTTAATTCGACAAGATAATTTTGAGTACCTATTCCTGAAAATGAGTGACAGCTTCATGTTTAATGTGATGATTTTCGACATTATTACAGTGATACACAATTCTATACTTTTACGAGCAGATATGAATATGAATTTAAAATAAGGTAAGCAAGAATATGAGTTCCAGAATTCAGTCTAACTTGGTCGACGATCCCTAATACCGCATCGACATAAATTTATGACCTGTTTCCCTTGCCCTCGTGTAACAAGCGAAAATATGTATAAAAGCGAGCAGTCCTACACATTAATCTATTACTTACAAACAAATCTAAATTCTGGACAATATTTGGAACATACATTTTGAAAGTAACCGTAAAATTTTATTGAACTATTGCAAATTTACCGTAGCGACATCTAGCGTCAAAGCTGTTTGAGCAATCAAATTACGTTGATTATTAAGTACAAGTAAAATGCTAAAGAATTGCATTGCTATGACTACAGACTTTACCGTCAGGAAAACCATTACTTTCATTCCCTATGTGAATAGATTGGATTCTTAAAAAAATGATTGCAAAAATATTCGTAGAAAGTTGCTCTATTCAACTAGAGCCAGTAGATTCAGCTAGATATAAAAGTTTACATTTGTAGTAGCATAAAATGCGACATTAACGGTACTTGCCGTATTCGCAAATTAAATATATACCTTTGAAAATAATAATGTATTTATCGTGTCACTGTGCGCTATGTTTACTTTACGAAAGCTCAAGAGTTATCTAGTTTTTAAATATATAGATTCGATCTCGAATCTAGCAGATACAATATCAAAGAACAGAATGAATATCTTTCTGCGACGCAATATACAGCGTCAGCAAGTTTTGATACTTTATGTTCAGAACAACACATTTTCATACAATTTATCATATAAATATAAAGTTAATACTTCCCTATCCACCTTAAGTGCAGCAGTGTTAAAAATGTAAATAACTTTCGAGTTATCCGCATTTGGTACAACAGAGCACTCAATGAGAACAGGAAAGAACAAAACAATGTGATCGAATAACGGGGTCTTTGGAATGTGTTAAATCAAAAAATAAAAATTACTGTTTTTATAACTATAACAGTAAAAATCAGACTTTCTAATTACCAAATGCGAATATCACAGATTGGGTTTGTACTACTGCACTTAAGGGTCGATCGCGTTCAACTCCCTAAAAGTAAAGGATCTAAACTACTACACACACATGAAGTAAACTTCATGTGTGTGTAGTAGTGTATTGAATGATGATCTATTCAATATTGATGGTCAGTGTGAAACCGTGTGTGCCGAGGAAATCCAACGCGATCAAGCCTCTTAACGTACGACCATTCATTCGAATCTCGGCTGCATCTCATAAGACCCACGAGCGTGTTATTTCTGAAAACAATAATTATTAAATTATGTCTAAGAAAATTAAAGAACTTTAGTATTTTCGTTTTACTTTCCGAAATAATGCAGTACATTTTTCTCTGTAGGGCAGAATCATGTTTTTGTAATCCATGAATCCTATGTGAAGAAGAGTTTACATAGCTCCTTTCTTATGCCATAGGAACAATCATGCTAAACGCCATTTATTCAAAGACTATCAACAAATTGATAGGATTTAATTTCCTTAATAACTTATTATGTACTTACTCCGCCGACCTGGCATGAGGCGAACAGTGATCCCATCAGGAGCCCGAACTGTATAGGAAATAAACAAACTAAAAATATCAAAATAATATAAAAAAAGGTAATATAAAATGTTACTGAAGAAAAAAATAAAACACATCATTCCACTGCACGACATTCACTGTTAAAATATTAGGAGCGAAAACGTAACTTACCTTTGAATGTATTGGTTATTGAAAGAAGAAAAAATATATACATAGGTATGCGTTCCTTGCTTAATACAATGATATTTAATGCTTAAAAATACAAAACAGTAATAAAGCATAATAGGATTAAGAATCATCAAAGAAAATTCGACATTTGATAATAAACATCTTATTTATTCTTTCATATACAATAAAAATCACAATCGAAATTATACCTATAACATAGTAGGTACACCTACCGTTAGTCACAATATGTATTTAAATAACTACGTTTAAAATATGTGTTGTGCAACCATTACTAGGTACATAATATTTTTCTAAAACATTCTTACTATAATTATTAAGGCCGAAATATTATCACAATAATGTAAGAAGATATTATAAGTTCAATAGAAACATTAACATTGGAATTTAATAAAATATGAATAGTTCATAAAATTTTATAACAAATCTTGATCGTTTGAAACATGAAATTAAATATACAAATACTATAAAATGATTATTATATATGGTAATTGTGATTCTTAAACTTTGATGCGCTTTAGTGGCGTGAAAAACGCTAATCCTAATTAAATGTGAAGGGACACTTAAATAATGTCGTTATTCAATAATGGAAAGACCTACGTCTATCACAGTTAAATTCGAACAATAACAAAAATACCTGTTTCCTTTATTTATACTTATTATAATTATTCCATTATGGTAAGGTATTGCTTGAATTTTCTAAAGGCATCACTTTAGCCCAGATTAGTCACATTTCGGCGTCGAATATGTGCCAACATTGGCCATCCTGTATAAAAGACGAAAATTTAAATGCTCGTATTTATTAGTGAATTCGTTATCATGAATAACTGAGCAAGACAATTTGAGCAAACTTTAAAAAACGGCGATGTTTTTTTATAGGCAATAAATAATTTTTATGATACATTTTTGGCAAGGCGCAATAAAATAGTCTTATAACGAGATCCTGTGATGTCTTCACCGTATGACCAGTCAACAAGTGATGTTTAGTTGCCTAATAAAATTTAATTAAGTAAAACAATAAATACATCTCATCTAATAAAATCTAATAATTTCTTCGTAGACTAAACACTATATAAACATAACTATATTACAAAAATTATGAACGGTTATCAAACAATACACGGTACAGGCAGACGATAAATTAACGTATTTCATAGCTCCAATTGTGATTATATGCTTAACAAAAATCTAAACTATCCAACAGTTAATCTAATGTAATCTGACTTTTTAGGCTTATTCTACCATTCATAGACAATCAGCAAATCTAGAATAGCTAGTTTAAACTTACTATCTTTCTTAACACACGTTTCGTGTATGCCATTCAACAGTCAATGAGTCACAGTGAAAGAGGTACCGTAGGTTGCGTAAAAAAGTAATTCGTCACACATAGGTAATCGTACGCGGGAAACATAGCACGTACGGACATCAAATATTCCATAATGTCCGGTACTTTATTTTAATTTAATACCTTACATTAGGATTAGTCATTGTTTTTAAATTGACGAGGAAAGATTTATCATCAATTTTATACCATAGAAGCGGTATAAACATAATAAGGGGTTACCCTTGCCCATGTAGACATAAATCTCGTGTAATAGTAGAGAATTAGATTTAATTTATTACTAGGGACTCCAGAATAGTGTAAGAATGTAAATATTGTATAAGTTTTATCACATTAATGGAAAGAAATTCAACATATCCCCAAAAAGAGAAAAATGGCGTAGAGTAAATTATACTTTATATGTAAAGAAAGAACCGGAGAGATAGCTTTATACAAGATGTATAATTTAAAATGTCACTAAATTATAAGTGTTGTTCTTGTACTAAAAATATTGTGATGTTAAGTACGTAGTTGTCCTTATATTATATTAGCTTATTGTTGTACTTTTTATGATATGCATGAATACTGTAAATCCCGTAAGTATTGCTACTATTTTATCTAGTCTGCCCTTTGCAAATGTTGGATAACCGTCGAAATTATTATGTTTATTAGATATCTCTGTATATTAAACGAGGATAAAGTCTTACATTAATCCAGTCACATAAAATATACGAACACACATGCGAGGATCATATTGTCACCTCACTTATACATAGAGCGAAAATTGAAACAAAAACTGTTCGTAATCTAATCTGTTGATAATCACTTTGATTTTTCAGCTCTATGTACAAACGAGTACAAAAACAAATGTAAATATGATACTACAACGATTAAACATTAAGAAAATCGGTATGTGAAAATAACAACTGATAGAAAGTTCCCAATGGGTCTCAAAGTTCATCACATCGTTGGTATTTTCATTGTTAATAAAGTTTGCATTCCAACAGTAACATGCTGGGTGAGTCTTAAGCAAAACACTGTTCATATTAGCCTCAAGTCTGGACACTTCAAACGCACACGAGTTTATAATGAAAAAGTTTGAACACTGATACACTCAAGCACTGTTTTAACACTATAGGCACTGTATAAGGCAAAAATGAGGAACTAGGTAGCGTCCTGCGCGTCTAGGCCGGTCTAGGCTGGTCTAGGCTGGTGTAGGCCGGTCTAGGCTGACTGAGTCTGTGTTAGTGAAGGGGGGAGGTCGTCGAGGTTGGCGCCGCGGCGGCTGCGGTCGCGGAAGGAGCCGAACCCCGAGTCGTGGGTCCTAGGGGGGGACGTACCTACGAATATCCGCGGCATGTCGCACTCCTCGCACTTGTCCAGCAGCGGGTGGTTGCGGAACGTGCACATGTGGCACTGCCACGACGACGACGGACGCTGCCCCGTGTAGATGTTGCTGTAGAAGTTCCCCGAGTCGTCCGGCTCTGAAATGTGATAAGCCAACAATGTCAATATTCTATTATTATGTGCCAATAACTTTTCTGCAATTTTTTATTTATTTATGAATACCTGTTTAAAGGATAACCTACATAAATGGAAAGCTGCTGCTGCGCTAATTGAAAGTCAATAGGTTTTCGAGGTCAGCCAGCAGTCATCTTGTGGTAAATGCGTAGGTAGTACATATAAGGAAACCGTTACTTAGTAAACAAACAATCTACATGAATACAGAAATTATATCGACCACAAGAATTTTATTTACAGAAGATATGGAAAAATTTCATTTTTAAAATGTCATATAATATGTTAAAGAGAATAGCTCTAAAAGGTAGGTAGTTAGTTTACATAATTTTTAAATATGTAATATTACTTGTTACCTCAACCTTGTTGTGTTGTGTACATAAATTATTAAATAAATAAATAGTTAGAGGCCTATCAGTGGAGGTAAAACGGTGAACCGCAATAGGTTGAATTTATACAAGAACAAATTCCAAACAGGGACAACTAAATCAAAAGACGCTTCTATATCCTACCATGGCCAGTCATCTCGAGTCTCTTGGCGAGCGTGCCGCACTGGTTCCTCAGGCGCTCCACGTCGTCCCGCAGCCGCTGCGTGGCGGACATGGTGGGCGAGGGCCCCGCCAGGATGCGCGTCTCCTTCGTCAGCTGCGCCAGGCGGCCCTTCTCCTGCGCTAGAGCCATCGCTAAGCGCTCGAGACGCTCCTTTTGACGCTCTATTAGGGCGCGGTCTAAAAATATAAAGGGTTCATGTTAAAGAAGGTTGTTTAAGGATTTGACAGTTCTTTTTTACACACATTACTGCACTACGAACTGCGTTAGTATTATCTACTTGATGCATTTTTGCATTGTTTACAGAACTTGGTTACGCTTAGATATTCTACCTATATGTCGAAAATTACTGAGAAGCGGGAAATAATATTTAAAAAATACATCAACCAAGTTAAGGATGTCCTTTTTAGTTTAATGATATAATAGAAACATATGTTATCTTTATGCTGCAGTTAATCAAAGTGGCGGAGCATTAGCGCCATGTATGACAAAAGTGATATAACATCAGTTTGAATCGAGGGTAAAGAAATGCTGAAACATATCTGGTTAACAAATACTTCCTAATACCTTATCTAAAGCTATACTATCCAGTTATACTGATAAGTATATAACCAGACTTTTTCTTATCTGTATAGGTCTGTTATCAATTACCAATTATTCATAGAAATAAATATGAATAGTAATAAAGCATTTTTCCGCGTACGATGATCATTGACAAACCATCGAATATAGATTTTATTTTAAACTTTTTAAATAATCAGAAATGAACCTTTAAATACGAAAATAATTTTACCTGCAAACGTGTTGCGTGTACAATAAGCTAAGTATAAATTACCTATGCACCTACGCTTTTTTTCGCAGTGTACGAACGCACATTGTCCCAGATTCATGTCATTAGTATTTATTGTTTTTAAAGCTTTAGTGTCCAAACAGAAGATAATCTTTGAATTTATTTCATGATAAAAAGTAAATAGGAAAGCAAATATTGTTTGTTTATTTCTCTGCTGTGATTTGTAAATTAAACACCCCTTGTGTTTCTAATTTAACATCAGAACAAGTCAGCAGCTTATATTTAGATAGAAAGTTCCAAAGATATTTTGAGAAAAAATAGCCTGAATTTAGTGCTAATACTAAGGTTGCATTTGTTTAATATTAGCTAAAACTTTAAATGCAAAATATTGATACAGTTGAATTAGATAAAAGTATTCTGATTCTAGAATAATCCTCGATAACTTAAATAGGGAACATTTAAATTACCTAGCATAGAAAAATAGTTTTATTATAAACCTGGGGAATTGTAAAACCTCTGTTTACATTACAAATGCATAACGGGGACATGGTGTGAATTTATAATGAGTGACTAAATACCACCTGTTGCTCGGTTTCACATTTAAATTCACATTACATATATTTACAGCTATTATTTACATTACAAACAATTTTTGTTCACTTAAATTAGATATTAGCCTCTGTTTTGATAGTCTATAGTCCTGAGTCATGCTATTACAGAAATATACAATTATTTCGGCTAAGTCACTTTGATTTTCAGGCCTTTTCAGTTAATTAAGGCTGCTGCCACTATGAATCGGCAGTCAATAAAAAATTAAGAGTCAAATAAACTTACCAATAGTAGAGGCAGGTGGTTCAGGTGCGATTCTCGTCGGTCTAGGAGAGTCGATGCGCGAGGGCTGCACTGGCGGCGGCGGGGCTCTGCGACGCGGCGGCCGCGCCGTGCTGGGGCTCACCGTCACCGTCACGTGCCCCTCGAAGCCCCCGTCCTCCTCCCGCGTGTCCCTCACAGGACTAGCCATGTTCGAAGTTGGTGTACACACAGTCAAATTCACAGAAGTAATAGCCCTAGGACTATCATAATCTTCTAACCAAGGATCACCATAAGCACGACTCAAGTCCATATGACAATTGACATTAACTGACAAGTTTAAGGGATATCCCCTTTCTGGCCTGAATGATGTAGTAGATTTGGCCTCTTTCATAGGCTGACTATCATGGTTTGATGTTGGTGGTAGTGGTGACACTGTCCTACAAGTTTCAGCCTCTGGCTCCTTCAATGTCTGTTTAAATGCAATATCTGGATTTGGTTTTATAAAGTCAAGTGTGTTGGGCCGTTTAGGTTTCTCCTGTGGTACCTCTTGAGGTTGCGGTTCCTCTTTCTTTATTGTTTTCTTTTCCTTAACTTTCTCTAATCTTTCATGTAAATTGTTCTTGATTTTATGACTTTTTAGAATCCTGTAGTTTGTACTCTCTGCTTCTTCAAGTTCCTTTTGTTCTAACTTTGGTGAATCAACTTTATCCTCTAGTTGTCTATTTGGACTAGGTGTAACAACATGATTTTCCTTCAAGTTCTCGTTGGTTAGTTCAAAATCACTTGGAGACTCAGCATTGTACTTTGCATAACAGTTATCTATGTTTATTACAGTAACTGGTGATGTGTTGTTGTTACTTCTATTATTTTCCTCATTCTTAGTTTCAACAATGTTTTGGTTGGCATCAGTGTTCAATTTGTTTAGTTGTTCAGGTGATTCAGTGCCAGAACTCAGTATTGCCTTCTGTGGCTCTTGACAAGTGACTGATTTGAGTGCTGTAGACTGGACAGCTTCATGCTTCACTATAGGCTGGTTGCGGCACTTGAGTGGCAGGTTAAGTCTAAGTTCATTGAGCTGACGAGCGGCTGCCGAGGAAGAGGCATGGTAGGCGTGCGTTAGGGAGGCCTTGACTTCGCTATGGAGGTGCTTCTCGCAGGCTTGTTTATCGTGACAGTACAATTCGATCGTGTTTGACACAACATGATCAGGTACACCGGGAAATTTCTGTTTTAGCTCATGAAACAATTGCATAAGCGATATATTAGTGCATGCGCACGGTGCAGGGCTCGCAGCGCTCTCAGAGGGGGCAGACATCGCCGCCCATCCTAGCGGAGGCCCACCGCTTCACCGCGAATTCTATCCTCACGGGAGCGCCACAAATCTCTCGCCACTCACCGGTGAAAACAATAAAACATTTTATTACCTAATTTGCACTGTAAATAACGTCTTGTCTATTTTGTGACGTCACAATACCGAATATCACGATTCTGGACAGTTACGTATACATACCCCAATCTTCGCGGCACTCACCATTCATGCTATGTTAATCCCGACGGCACACACATGACGAAAAAGAGCACATACCCAGACAAGGCTGAATTTTTATATCTTTTGTTATCATACCAAAGCTTGATATTTCGTGAAATTGCAACATACGAGTGGGACGATGATGTGTTTAGTATTGTGAATACAGTATGAAGAATTGATTTTATGCCTTATAATGTAACGCGAAAAACATCTACGTACAAAGGCAATAATTATTGCACCCAGAAATAAATTACGAAAATTGCACGACTTGTCAATCCGATTCTGCCATTTTGGCTATAGACAAATATAAATGTTTTTCTCCTGCCATATATTGCTCAACATCACAGTACGTCATAGGTCATGTAAAATATAGAACTCAAGATAGTAAAATGTATTTATGTTGAATAAATTCACTAGTAAGTTCTTGAAAGTTCCCAAACATGAAACAAACATTTTCAGTTACGATGTAAACGACTACCTAAATGCATGCGTACCTATCTATTAAATAAAATATTTTACAACTGAAAGAGGTTTTATTTTGTGGTGGGATGATTTGAGACGCTGTGGTTAGCTTTAAAATCTTAGTGACTACCTAATTCACTATCGATATCAATTCATGCATGCAGAATATAACAAGCAGTTTATGTTTATTGGTTTATGAATAAAATCAAAATATTTACTAATAAATAAAAGATTTTTTCCGAAAATATTAACTATTCATGAACGAAAATAATTGTCTATTGAAAAGAAACAAAACCTGCTTCTGTCAGATTTAATGTCAATTATGTTGTCAAATTTGTAAATTGGAATTTGTGCTTTGTGATTGTCTTGTTATTTTGTTGCTATTGAATAATTAAAACCGCCTTAGCAAAATGGTTGACGACCTGAGGAAATACTTAAACCATCTGCTCGAGAAGTAAAATTATGTTTAGATCTTACAGAGCTTGTATGAATATACTGTGAAAACGTACTCACGATTTATTTTGTGTTTTTAGGGTAAATGGGCTTCACTGTATCCTTATAACTGATCGGGATGGCGTGCCCTTGGTAAGAGCAGTAACAGAAAGGGCGCCGCAGCTAGCATTAAGGCCTAACTTTATATCAACGTTTGGTATGGCCACAGACCAAGCCAGCAAACTTGGACTAGGCAGAAACAAAACAATAATTTCAATGTATTCTAGTTATCAGGTAAGTCATTGCTATCTAGTCATGACTAATTAGATATATGTAGACATATTTGTCGCCAAAAAGGTTTGCTTGTGTCTTTAAATTATTATTATATCCATCTATTATTAATTAAGTTTTGACATCTTCTGTATTTGCATGGTACTTTTTTATTATTTACCAATATGAAAAAGGAATAAAGGTTTATATTTAACCTAGAAGATTTCCCATTTATATAATATTATGTAGCAGTTTCTATCTACACATGAAACTAACATAATTTTACTGTTTATATTTCAGGTCATACAAATGAACAAACTGCCCTTAGTAATAACATTCATTGGTAGTGACAATTGCAACACTGGCCACATATTGTCTCTGGAAAGTCAGATTGATCCATTCCTCAAGGATTTAGCTGCAGTAGTAGCAGATGCGCCATAACTTAAAAAAAGTATATTATTCTATTGTATATTTACTGGGCTGTATATGTATTACTCAAGCTTTATAACTAAAGAAAAACAATAGTATAGGTACCTACTAAATGACACCTTCAGTTAGAGGCAAAGGATTGAATATAATACCATAATATTTTGTTCTTACTTAAAAAAAATATGTTAGTCTTTTTGTAGATATTGAAGTTTGTGTCAATGTAGTGTGTACAAGGTTGCTATGAAGCCTCTTAAGCAGATTTTACAGGGTATGTTAATCTGGTGTTATTAGGAAGTTTGTGTATAGACTGTTTTCTTAATAAATCATTAAAGTACGTACTACATTGAAAAAACTACTATAAAAAAAATAACAATAAAAAGTAAAATCTTTGACCAATGTTAAAAATGTTGTATTAGGATTTTGTGTTAAAAACTTATTATACACATTAATGTGATGATTTTCATACTTTATGTTGAAAAACTAAATAAAGGTACCTATACTATGAATTATTTTAAAGCCCTTATCTAAATAATATATTACTTAAGTAAGTAATTGTATATAGATATGATAAATACTTTTATATTATTAGCATTAAACTTAAGCTGAAATTAAAGCCAAATTTCTATTTCTATAAACATTTTATTTATTTTATAGACTGGCAGCACCGAATCCTTTGCCTTTATAATTCTTGTAAGGAATATGAACTTTCCATATAAAAATGTGTATTTTTTTAAAAGTCTGTACCAGTTTTTAAGTTGTAATGTCTTACTGTTGGACCAGGGCCTCCTTTCATATGGAGAAGAAACATTCTATCATATTATTATGAGAAACAAATAATCATAAAAATAAATAAATTCAGTTGTATATTTAAATATTCTTTTTTAAATCGCTGTCAAACATTGTTTGGTCGATTTATTTTTAAGTGTTATTCTTATATTAGTGATCACAGTTGGA
The DNA here is from genome assembly GCA_905146925.1 of Autographa gamma. NCBI lineage: Eukaryota > Metazoa > Arthropoda > Insecta > Lepidoptera > Noctuidae > Autographa > Autographa gamma. The sequence continues at coordinate 9,356,068 of LR989866.1, read as the reverse complement.
CGGGAGTGATGAGGGGCTTTCCGGTGAGCGCGTTGACTACGTTGTTGGCCGCGAGCACGCCCATGTCGCCGCGCGTGCGCACAGTCGCGCTGCCAATGTGCGGGAGCAAGACTGCGTAAAAAACATAATTAATTTATTTTTAGGAGTAGGTACAGGCAATTCTTCCTTTTTACCTAACTAAATCTGAAAAGTTTACATAATAACTAAATTGAAGTTTAAAGTAACCAAAAGAATAGGTCATAATTTGGAGATTTCCTTTTCTTTAAACAATGGCGGCGCTTAGAAGAATTCTAGTCGAAACAGAAAGATATAGTGCGATTCAAACTTCTTGACCTGTGAAGTCCGCTACACGCTGCACTGAACCTCGCCCCGCACCCCCGCTGGCGTATGAGCTTTTTTACTGCGTAGCGACTTGACTCCTCTTAAGAACCGCCATCAAGTATGAATCCCACTACAATTCTTTGTAGATCGTCTTCTGTTTACTCTCCGTATTTACATAGGTTCTTCTTAGCGTGTCGATAAATGGCAATGCTAGATTTTCCCGGACATAGCATTGTACAGGTCCACGCGTTTACTTACATAGGTTAGGCAGAGTGAGGAGTTTGTGGTCCTTAGGTAGTGGTTCCGGAGTGGTGACGTCGAGGCCAGCGGCGTAAATCTGTTTGTTCTTCAAAGCGTCGTACAACGCTTCTTGGTCGATGAGGTCTGCAGAAACATAGTTTTTATTAGAAATCATTTAAACTGTTTCTTAAATGAAGTTGAAGGCCATTTGTTTTACGTGATACAAGTAATGGGTACAGATGAAAAGAATGCCAATTCTTATCATTGTTCTTGTAAAGATAGTAGGTAACATCTGAATTCGTAGCGATTAGATAATATCATACAAATAATCTCGTTATTTAATATTTTCAACAAACAGACATTATCTTAATATTTTCTCTTGATTCGAAGACGACTTCTAAATAAGTACCTACATACTTTCGTTCAAATTTATTTATTAAATACTTAATTCACTGTATGGTACATAGGCAGACTGAATTCCAGACGTGATTTCAGTTAACGCTCAATTTCTCTTTTTTTGAAATGAGCAGCATCTGAGTTCTGACCCATTGTTCGAAAGGGCCATATGATTTGTTTTATCTGACCTATGGGCCAATTTTTACACAACAGCATGAACTGTTTACCTTACAAAACGTGATATTATTATCCTCCTTACCTCCACGTCCAACATTGACGACGATGGCGTTGCTCTTCATCTTGCCGAGGGTGTCCTTGTTGATCATGTGCTTCGTCTCGTTGGTCAGGGGAACAGCCAGGACTATGAAGTCGCTCTGGGCAAGCAGCTGGTCTTGTGTCACGAATTCCGCTCCCAAAGCCTTGGCTGAAAAAGTTTAGATTGTATTCAAAATCCTGTCGTAATTCTATATTCTAACTAGCTGTGCCCTGCGATTTCACCCGCATGATAACCTAGGTCCCGTTCCCGGTGCCTTTATGTTATTCAGGGCGCAGATGAATCACTATCGTAGCAAAGGTCAGGATTACTTTGTTTTTCACCGAGCAATTTTCCAATTTTTTTTTCATAAGAACCTTCTCCTGATAATAACCAACACAACAAAAAAGAATTGGCGAAATCGGTCCAGCCGTTATTGAGTTATGCGCTTACCAACACATTTAGCGATTCATTTTTATATATAAGATATAGCACCTACCGACTCAACATTTGGTTGTGGCAAATTCCAGTGAAGTAATCTTTTTTTTTGCATCAAGTACAGAGAGAGAGCGATGCACTGATACAGGGTTAGTTTTTAATGACCAGCTAAAATTTAAATTGAGGATGCAAATATTGAACTGAAGTTAAATTTTGAATATTACTTTCGAATGAAATGAGATAAAAGCACTCATTTGAAAATCCATAAAAAAACTCCTAAATCGCAAACACTAATAAGTTGAACGACTTCATGTTCAGGCGACATGCTTGTACTTGTGTGCGTGCGCGCACCTTCACACTTATGTGTGTCGTGTGTATATTGCTACCTAGTGAGGTTTTGCTAAGCGAGTTGCACTGTTGTAATTGCCACGAGTAAGACGTTCGATCGATTCGGAATGAGCTCTGAGAACTTAGACGGTCATTAAAAATAACCCTGTATATTCAATACACTGCACTTCAGTTAATATTTATGCACGGTCATGAATTGCATTTAACAAGTAACAAAATTGTATACATCCGCGAACCGTAAATCAGAACCATAGTCCATATAGCATGTTTATGAACAGTCCAGAAGATGGATTAGTTAAAGAATATATGGTCAAACCTTCAGGCTTTTCCCTGTGGCCGCTGTACACGAACTTGGCGACTTCAAAGCCGGCGAGGCGCTTCACCACAGCCTGGCCGATGCCTCCCAAGCCGATGATGCCCACAGTACTGCCGCGCACGTCCTGACCGAGTACCTTGTCGAAACCGATCTCCCATTCTCCCCTGTGGATCAAACATTCATTTTTATAGCAGTTGACGTCAAAACTTACCTTATTGTCTTGATAAAAATAGGTTTAATAGTTTTAGGATACTCGTATATTGTGTATGCTACTAAAATTCTTTTAAATTTGAAAGACGTTATAATATACGGTTTGTTTTGTCCATTGGATAATTTCATGAGGTTCATTGGAGTAGGCTAGTTACATATAGCATGTTACGAAAACAATTCCACTCCACTTGAGTTTATGATCCATTCAGTATTATCTTAGATCTGATAACGTTTCAAACAGCGCTTCTGTTTGCATCTAGAATTTAAATATCAAATACACTTTGGTAGACTGTCAAGTCAGTTTTTATGGAGCTACGAAGAGTTTAAGATTGATTTGATAGAAATCTAACTAGAAAGACAGGACGATGGAAATATCTAAGTCTGCGTAGCAAAATCTATTCCTATCGTCAGTGTATCAAAATTGCATCAAGAAGCATATTATTTTCTTTCAAGTGTGGTGCAGAAAAACATTATTATGTGACATCAAGAAATCATAAGTGGGATTCAAACTTATTGGCGGCTGTGAAGTGCCCTACACGGTGCGCATTACCTTACTGACGCATTGAGTGTCTTGCCAAGTATATAGAGCCACAGCACCAAGTTTGAATCCCAATATACCTATCATAATAATTAAAAATAATATATCCTCATCATCATCATATCAGCCTGTTGCAGTCCACAGCTAGACATAGGCCTCCCCAAGGAGCGCCACACACTTTGCATCTAAGTGTAGGACGCCCCCCGGCTAGATGGACCGATGCTGATGAATAATGATGATGCAGCTGGCTGTGACTGGATGAAAATAGTACTGAAAACGAATACTGCTATAGTTTCGAGTCGTACCTGCGGACCTGGTCGAGGTTCTCAGTGAATCTCCTGCCAGCTCCCAGGATGAGTCCGACAGCGATCTCTGCGACGGCGGGTGCTAGCACGTTGGGCGTGTTGGACAGCTTGATGCCGCGGGCGCGCAGCTCGTCCAGGTTGCAGTGGTTGTATCCGGCTGATACTGTCGCTACCAGCTTCAGTTGGGGACCTGTTTTGTGGAGTATTTTAGAACGATGGTGATGGGGCGGGAAATGCTAACTACCGCGATCACATAAAATGTACCTACATCAACCGTGTGTAAAGTGAATATACATCCCTAAGTCACAAATAGTACTTTTTTCCTTCCCTTTGTAGGTAGGTAGGGAAGCGGCGAAACATACCAGATGTTTTGCCGTTTCCTGACTTTACATGGCTGTATAGTTAACTCTTTGCTATTGTAATCTAGTTTTGCTCACTGCCTTTGGCATTGGCTTCTTCTTCTTTCTCGGTCCCTTACTGCTTAGGATCGCGACCACATGTACCTAAGGCCCTCCATTCAGCTGGGTTGTACGCAGTATGGACCACTCGGTGCATGCTACCGTGCACAGCTTTTTTGATAGCATTGGTTAAGTATCCTGAGAATCTGTAGGTTTAGCAATAATTACCAGCCTTATCCAGCAGTTCCTTGGAGATAGGTAGGTTGGAGCTCCATACTAACGCTGAGCAGCCAGGAATAAGCTTCAGGAGATCATCCTTGGCTAGTGTACGGCCTTCCTCCCCGAAGTTTAAGTATTTTGTCTGGACAACTGTGAAACTAAAGGCAGGATTAACTCATCGAAGGTTTAAGGAGAATAAGATGAGAAAGAAGGTCGAATAGGTAATAATTCAGATTATTATGTTGCATTGCAGTTGAAAGAACAATCGGATATTATGTATGGGAATGTAAAACCAAATAACTGAGCTGATAACCAAAGGCCTCTGAAATCAGTAAAAAGGTTATCGGTAGCCAATCGATGATTGAGCGTTAAGTTACATAAGTAAAGTAACATTCAAGAATGCAAATCAGCTTGTTCACAAAAAGAGAAAAATTAGAGATTTCAGAAAAATACTCGAAAAAAATAATAAATGGTAGATAATTTTTCTCCGTCGTCACCGTCTAGCCACAACGATTTACTACAATAGATGATAAATATGCCAAGAAAATGTCATACTTATTTTAACAATAAGTGTACAATTAATATTTCCTCAATAACGAACGATTTTATTTCATCCTCGAGTGCACAAAGCAACATAAGGAAAATTCGAATACCTACATAGGTATTCAAATTATACACCTAGCTATAAATCTAGTCTAGTCTACCGACCAAATTAGTGAGCTATATCTGAAGTGAATAACTTGAAATGGCCTTGTCCAAACATACATTAATAGGGCATTGCCACCACTCGGTAAGCTATTTATGATCCGACTCAACTTAATCTACCAAGCGAGATTTAATTAGTGGTTGATAATTATTTATGTACCTTTGGTTCAGAAATTGTACAAAAGTGACATATATTTCATCTACTATTAAGTAAGTAAATATTTAGGATAATTGAATTACAAGCTGATTACATCTTACGTAAAAAAATATGTTGATTCTAAAAATAGAAGATTGTTTTGAATGATTGAAATCTGTGGTAACTTGTTTTATTGCAGTGTATTATGCTATTTATAAATAAAATAATAATAAAACTCACTGTTCTTCCAGCACACTAAGTCCCCGAGCCGGGAAATCGTTCGAAGACACTAAAACTTTTAAATTTTTCGTCATGGTGTTATTCGCTACACACCGACGCGACAGCGACTAACGCTACGACAGGGGCCCAAGTCCGCTATTTACACTCCATTCAATGTCTTCATAGTGTCGTGCCAGCAGAGCCATTTTCGGCAAATTGGTATTCTACTAAACGTCAAAACGTCAAAATTGCGCATTGGAACGATTCGGTTCAATGTTCAACGACTGTGACCAATAGTTCATACATTTGGTACAAATTTCGTATTCCGCTATTTTTTGACAGCAGTTGAACCACGACGATAAACGTCAAACTCAACGAAAACTCGCCATTTTGCAAAAACAACGTACCTACTTGCAAAAGTTGTTGTTGTTTTATTATTGTTGTTCGCCAATTTACGTGACCGTCAACGCCGAAATCATCAGCGTCGTCAAGTAATTCCGTGACATGTTGAGGCTCCATGTGGTTTCTGTCTCGCGAGACATAAAAACAAAGAGAAGAAAGATCAAGTTACTCAGTTAGTGTCCGAGTTAACTCCTCACTTAAAGGTACATCGACGAGCTGACGCTATCTCGCCTCCTAATAAGGTTAGTAAAGATAATATCCTAATAACTGCTGATGAATAGAAAACCATTCATTAGCTTGATATATAGTAATTACAGATATTTGTGGAACACGATGTACATGTGTAAATTGCCTTCAAATTGTCTTCAAATGTACGTATATTTATTGTATATTTATTACAGGTACTTATTGCGGTCACTTTTTTATGCGACGGGCTCATTCCAAACTTTGGTTAGGCAATCATTCTTCAGTGAATCAAGTGACAGATGCTTTAAATGATGTGTTGACTGCTATATCAGACTCAGCAGAAGGAACTTCTGAGAATAATTATTATATGCGACATGTGGCCACAAGAAACCTAGTGGAACGCTGCATTGGACTACTAAATACAAGTTTCAGGTAATACAATGGACACATATTGATTTAAGCTATCTTTCTAATATAACTTTAGAGTGTAAATAAAAAAAAAAATGTTTTCAGATGTTTGCTTGTGGCATGCACTGTGCAATGTAGCCCTATTACAGCAGGGGAATTAATGATGCATGCATGTGATGCAGTGTTCAGCATAACATTGCCAAAAGACACCGAGTCTCTGTAATACCTTTCACAGCTGAGGAGACCAATGCTGAAAGGGAGCGACAGCACCGGGTATTTAATATATATTTTTTTTATTACCTACATCTTGCTTTTTATTAAAAAGTATTTGGATACTCAGATCCACATAACCCCAGTGTCAACATGGACCTATGTAGGGGACGAACCTTAAAACAGGCACTTGCAAATAGGCCGTGGGCTGAAACAAATAAAGTTAACCAATGTACATATTTGATAGTCACAATCCTGAATATTATATTTATAAATTTATAAAGGGTGATAATGGTTAACTCTGAGCTTCTGTAAAAAAAAATATAATATAGTTTCAAGGGTGAGTTAAGAATTAGTAGACATGATATTCAAAAACTAATGAGTAAATTCTGTTTTCAGATGTTTTGCGGTGCCCACTTTATTATTTTGACTGCAGTTCCAAAGATTAGATGAAGATAAAATTAAAAAACTAATTAGTAGCCACCTGAAAGAAGACTATTAATAATAAATTAAAAAAGATTGAAGAATATAAATACAAAACTACTTTGTGGGCAGCTGAAATAAGACAATTATTATCTGGTTTTAGATGCTCACTTGTGACACGCACCTCACGTTGCAAAGCAACAAACAAACGTTAAATACAATGTATATGTTATCGGTCTTGAAATAGGATAAAATATGTGGTTATAATATGAGTATGTTAATATATGCAGTGTTTACATTTTCTCATACCAGAAAATTTGAGATTTGTCTTTTCTTGTGAATGCATCAATATTGTTAACTGTTTTCTCTTTTTTCCACTACTGTAATACATCTTAGCTTACTTAAAATATTGTAATCCATTTGATATTGATTTGTTTTCTGTTTATACATACTTAAGTTTGTATATATGGGAATTATGTAATATAACTATGTCAAATAAATTAAATCGTGTGAGTAAGATAATTTAACTAGTTTTAATTTGGGTGACACTTATAAAGTTTCTTGCCTGTTCTTCTCCATAGGAATGGAATTTTGTAACTGCGCAAATAAGACATTGAATAAGGCAGTATACTTGTTTTTGTAAAACCCCGTATATTAGAATTAAAAATAAATCAGTTTTTATTTAAATTACAACTTAAATTATTTCTTTGTGTAAAAAACCCATAAAATTATATTAATTATAAGACTGGTTTATAACCAGTCTTAAAATTCTACAATTTTTTAAATTTAATTTTGGCGCACTTAAAATTTGTCACATAAATGGCTGATGTCTATGGTTAACGTTTGTTTTTCATAGACATTGTGTCAATTTGAACAAAAACTTTCCTTTTTTACATATAAATATCCTTATTTACAATTTTTTAATAGAAATGACATATTTTATGGGCTTTTACAATTAATTAGTATTCAAAAACCATTTAATACAATTTTTTGCAACGTAAGAAACGATTAGTAATAATTAGTGACAACTGGTGTTGCCTATTAATATTTACAAAATGGTTGATACTTTTATTTTTAATTTTAATTGACAACACCACATTGCCCACTGAACCCACGACGATGCCACGATGTTGATGGCTTATCTGAATACGAAAATTTGGCTCATTTGACGGTGACACTGGCACGACACTATGACGACATTGAACCGAGTGTAAATAGCGGACTTGGGCCCCAGCTAAGTATTGTACAATCATTGTTTATTTATCAGTCGCTAAGATATCGTATCTTAGAAATCAAATGTTGAGTACGTAACTACGTACTGCTATTATGCGGGTCCAAGTTGTAATGCGGCCGGCTGTATATTCAAGGTCTTGGTTAAAAAAAAATAGAGCGGTTCCCACTGACAAACTTGTTTGATTAGGATAGACAAAGATGGAGTTATGTCAGTGAAGTAACGAATGGTGGGATTGGCGGGAACAAGGTCTTGACTTGGTATACTAGCGTGACGTCAAGTACGCTTATCGCATTATGTGTAGTTCATGTAGCAATTAATTTTAGACGCACTGGCTTGAATATATTTGGATACGCATGTAAAACACAAATTGTGTACTTACATACTTCTTAATATTTATGTTAGCTTGTTAGTAAGTAAGCAGATAGAGATACAGAAGTGGGTATCTAGTTCTAAAATAAGTTAATTGGGAAGTCTTCTAAATCTAACTCATTTGATTTTGCACTTGACATTTTTTGACAACTTTTAATTTGGTGTTTTAGTTGTTTTTATCCTAGACTTGGGAACACAACCTAATGGCTACAAAAAAAGGAGGTATAAACCTATTTATACACAAAAATATAGGACTTTTTTTTTTATTTATTTAATACTACATAATGTTTATAATCGATATAACCATGATACAATTCTTATCATATAAGATTAAATGTATAGTAATGTATTAGCATGGAAACAGCATAGGTTTTCCTTCTAGCGCCAGTAAAACGTTCTTAGCTGATATCGACGCCATCTTGTTTCTGGTCTCGATGGTCGCACTGCCCAAGTGTGGAACAATAACTGAAAATAAAAAAAGGTTAAAATGTGGAATTATGTAATTTAAGTCTACCCGGGCAGCTTCACTGAGTAAAACTTTTACGGGAGAACCACTTCAGTAAATTTTTTGTGGAGTTAGCCTCGTGGATGCTTCTACTGTTTTACCGGACTAAGTTGGTGAAACATAACTAATACGCCTCCAACCAGGCCACTTCAGTACAAAAATCTTATCTTGACTTCTCCAAAGTGTGCTAGAAGCGTTATGTTCAAGTACGTTTTATTTGCTACCTTAGATGCTGTCCAAAATCGTAAGCCTGTACTGGCCTAGAGCAAGCTAGGTAATATCACAAGGTGTAAATTAAATAAACAGGTAACAAACCTCTGTATGTGAAATCATTTGGCGATGATGTTAATGACTAATTACGTTATTTGATATATACTATTAAAGCAGCCTTTTGGTGGTACACAAATAATAATTATAGATGATTATTGCTTCTGATACTTACAGCAGTTGGGAAGGGAGATGAGTGGATGGTCCTTAGCGATGGGCTCTGGTGTGACCACGTCGAGGCCGGCCGCGAAGATCTGCTGCTCCTTCAGCGCCGTGTACAACGCTTCTTGGTCTACCAGTTCTGTTTAGGTCATGAAGTAGGTCAATTAAAGAAGTTAGAAGGGTATAATTTGATCAGAACGGAATTCAGGTATAAATTGTTTTCGTTATACTAAACAATATTATAATAGAAGACTAGGTTTCAGGAGGTGCTTATTTAATCGGACTATAGCAGGCTCTGGGTACATTATCTTAGTACGACAATTTATCAAAATAAGTATCAGTAAACTCTAAGTAGGTACGGTCTATGTTGGCATCAGAAGTGAAATTGGGTAACAGGATCTCGAAACCCTGCAACCTTCAATATGGAACAATAGCAGATTATAAATTATTTCATAACTTAAAGTTCAGGAAACTCCGGTGTTCAGTTTTAGAAAATTCGAGACAGAGACGGATAAAACGTATGAGCAGTGAAATCTCACCTCCTCTCCCAATATTAACAACTATAGCGTTCTTCTTCATCAGCTTGAGGGTGTCAGCGTTGATCAGGTGCTTGGTCTCCTTGGTGAGGGGGCAGGCCAGGATCACGGAGTCACTCTCCTTTAGTAGCTGTTCCAATGGCACGCGCTCAGCTCCTAGCACCTTGGCTGTACAAAAAAAATCGGTAAGATCAATCCAAACCTTAGTTAAATTGGTAAATAGGGGTGGTAAGTAGATACAAAGTATCGAACTTATTTGTTTAATAGATGTGTTCAAAGAGAGACAAAGAGACATCGCGGTAGGCCCAGACAGAGATGGCGGGATGAGCTGGACTTCTTTTATAAGGAGTGGATGACCACGACCCTAACTAGAGAGAAATGGAAGGAGGGTAGAGAGACCTTTGCTCTGCAGTGAGACAGAATTGGCTAGTAAGGAAAATGTGTTCAAAAACCGGAGAGGCGGAAAGTAAAAAGTTAAAAGAAATTGCTGTTTCATAAAAAAAACTTATTTCCTACTAAATTAGTCAAAATAGGTTGCTAGATGCTAAATTATTTGCGTAAATAATAGCAGATATATTATTAGAAGTGAATGGAACTCAGTCGCAAAAAATATGTGTCGAGGCGACTAAAGGGTTTTTATGAGACAAACTTATTTAATACTTAGGTTTAAGTAAATACGACTAGTACATAGTATTTTTTAACCGACTTCTACTCGTTTGTTAGCTATTTATCTTTGTTTGTTGTAACGGGATGTTTACTTCAATTGCGGATCGATTAAAAGAATGATTTTGTTTTCGATAGCCCTCATCATGCTTTAGAAGTGATCGAATGTCACATGTAAATTGCATTAAACACACTCTTTTCTTTACACATATGTGTTATCTTATTTACATAGGCGCACTATAAGTGCAAATGAAATAGTCTGAATATTGCGCAACGTATGAAGTCATAGCCAAACGTTATCATTAACATAACGGTAGATAAGACGGAGTGGCAACTGGCAGATGTTTAGGCTATCGCGCTAATGATACCATCGCTAGTGGGGGATATTGATTAATATGCGATACACCTGAAATCATATGATCCAACTTCCACTGCCTATTTCGCTCCTTTCGAAAGAAAAACATGGGGCATATTATCCTGTGATATTCGTGGACGTCTTTTGTCTAAGTCAGAGTATGTGACACTTAAAGACTAAAACAGCTGGCTCGTTAACCTGTTCCTTTTTTTTGCTAAACAAGGAGACTTATTGTTTAGTCTTTTAACTTTATAGTTCGATAGGCTAAAAAGGATCACGGAAACTAAGAATAAATGTATGAAGTTAGAATTAACAATCAAAATAGGTAGAGTAGATACCTTGCATTTGCTAATTGACCAAAAAACCAGCACAGTTACCTTCTGGTTTGTCTGTTCTTCCGCTGTATATGAACCTGGCTACATCGAATCCCCTCAGTCTCCTGAGCACAGCCTGGCCGATGCCTCCGAAGCCCACGATGCCGACCGTACTGCCCGAGATGTCCTGGCCCACCATCCATTGGACACCGTACTTCCATTCGCCTCTGGAAGGGAGCAAAGTTTTTAACTGATTCGAGAGCTAAGCACTGGTGTAAGGTTTGGACGCAGCTAAATCCACTTTCAAACTTCGTTAAAACGATAAAACCAAAGGCCATTCATTCAGTCACACTTTCTATTGAGTCAAAAATAAAAAAGACCGCACAAAGGTTCGCTTTTCGATTCATTTCAAAATCACTGTTAAACTATAGTACAGGACAGGAAACTTGAGTTACTTTAGCCAAGATGTTAGAAGAAACAACGACTGTAAAATGTGTCCCAATAACCTTAGGTGTTACCTTAGAGCAAAGGGCAGGGCCAGAGCTAGGACTAGCTACAGCCTACACACATTACTATTTATAATTAAGTGAAAAGAAAAATATTCTATTAAGTTCTACTAACGCTTCTAACTCCTGCACTCCTTCCTTGAACCTCCTTGCTGCAGCTATCAGGAGGCCCACAGTGATGTCAGCGACAGCATCGTTCAGCACCTCGGGCGTGTTGCCGAGCTGAATGCCGCGCTTTTTCGTCTCATTCGTGTCAATCTGGTCGATGCCCGAAGACATTGTTGATACGTATTTTAGTTGAGGACCTGGTGAAAGTTGACTCGATTAATTTCATAAATGAAATGATGACGATTTTGAATTTTTGACGTTTGATGAGTCGTTGTTTAATTTAATTAATGTTTCCTTTTTCGGAACAGTGGGTGGGACTGTTATTAAAACAATGGCGCAATTTGTGTAATAAATGCAAACTCGTTGTTGCGATAATTAGTTGTGATCAATTCTTTTTGACTTATTTATTTATTGTTTATTTGATCGATATATCAAACAGTCATAGGACATTTTTAATTTTATTCAACTCAGGATTCTGAAATAGAAACTCGACCTGGATTTACCAACGCTCGCAAATAGCAAAACTAGGTTCATATCACCATCATACATAACCCTTCTTTTGGGCTTCTCCGCAGTCGAGCAAAAATACGTCTGTCAAAAATTCAAATGTGCAACTTACCCGCCAAATCTAAGATTTCTCCAGTGAGCTTGTATTTCGTGTTCCATATTACTGCGTCAAATCCTGGAATAGTCTTCTTTATGGTTGGCAGACTCTCCGGCTCGTAGTCTAGATGCGGCACTATTGTTGTTTCGACTCTAAGAAAGTTTTATAATTAAAATAAATATATAACTAAATAATTATATGGCATACAAACAAGTAAAAAAATAGTAGGTCGTGACTGTTCGTATAAATAAAAAAAAATGTGGTAAACACTTAAAAATATATTATATAATATAGTACAGTTACTGAACATTAAAACAATAATAGCTAATTTTTTCTTACATAATCTGAGGTCTTAATTATCATTGTTTAATGTTTAGGAACTATGTGGCCATGGCAGTGGGTCATACAAAAAAGTATCGAATATAAGTAGCAGAACCGTAGATAAATTAAAATGGCCTTGACGCTTTAGGCGCAGTTAGTATTTTTTTAATATTATGTGAATGAAATCTCTTAAACTAAACCATTTCTTTTTGATAAAATAAATGGTTTAGTTTATGAGTTTCTTATTAAATACTATAAAATTAAAACATTGTTTCTAAATATGATAATAATAATAACCACATAACTTACTTGTCTTTTAATAACTCGATGCCGGCGAGTGGGAATGATTTGTTTACAATAAGAACTCGTTTCAACGACATCTTTCGGTAATTTAAATGCACTTCTTGATATAACTTCGATGCACTTCTCAACTGGTAACCTCCCTAGACTGTTGTGTTCTGTGACCAGTACTAAAACGTAACTAACCTAAAAGCTGGTTCGTATCGTAATTATCAATCATCTGACGCTTTTTGTTTTATATGTTTTCACCAGATGTTAACAGTGCGGCCTTGTCAAATAATCTTAAATGTTTCTTGATAACGTAGATACGATAGTGATGTAATGCGACGAGATCCTTATGTAAACAGGTAAAATAAACCGCTTGACAATGATGACTAATTTTTTAATCTGTGACTTATAAACACAATGATGACAGTTTATTACGTATTATGCAATCCAATTTTTGTTGAATTTGCGCCATCTAGTGTCGAGTAGACGAACTATGAAGCACGAACGTGTTTTAACTCGATAACTTATTTCTTTATAGATGTCACTACTAGATACCATATTAATATAATCACTATCTTGAAATGATATCTTATAACACTGAGGGGATAAGCAGCTTTGTGAGTAATATCATGATTTGACACAATTTCATATACACTCTTGTTGAATTCTTCTTTTACTTTGTATATGTTTTTGGTAGATTTATGAAAATCTGCAGTAGGACCCAACTCAGGGTGTAAGATGCTAAAAAGAGGCGTTACAACTTGTGGGGTTTCCAATCTATCGCCACTTTACGAAACAGTAACTTTGCCTGGTTATATAATATTAAAAAAATATTATTTACCGCAAGGTGCGTCATAAGTTAAACAAAACAATATCGAACAACGCACAACCATGTTAACATAAAAATAACAACAACTTACCGTAACTTTATTTTGGTACAAATTAAATAAATTACAAAAATATCATCTCAGCTTTAAATAAGTTAGTGTTTTCGTTAACAGGCATTGTAAACACGGGTTAATGGCTGCAACACACGAAATGTAATTAAAAGTAGCGGCTACTTACGAGCGTGTGATCATAACTTAAAGACACAATTACAGTAAACTCTGGGAGCCGTTTAATAAAACTATTTGGACGTGTTACATGCTGCTGTTAGGGCGGTTACAGACCATTGGGTAAAGCTGCGAAATATTGAACAATTCGTACTTTTTTTTTCGTTTACAAAAATATTTTGGTTTAGAAATTACATTTAAGACCAACAAATGATTTTTTTGGCTGTACTTATTGTTAATTTTTTTAAGATGCCAACAAAAAAACAGCCTTCTGTTAGCGCCAAAACGAATCTTCATTATTTTTACTCTCCGAAGCACCTAAGTAAGTATCTAAAATGTAAATATAAATTTATTTCATCACTTTATTTATAACATGAGCGCAAATTTTCTAGCTCTACTGAAACGTAAAGTTCGTAACGCGTGTATCTAAGACAAAGACACCTCTTTAGTTCGGAAAAAAGGCGCGCAAAACATGTCTGCAAACGGCTTTAAGCCGGAACCCCACCGCTGCGCAGGCTGTGCACGGATGCGTGGCTCACCTCTGCTGCGTGGGCTCATTAGTTCGGCGGCGTCGGCCTCCGTTTCCACTGCGGCGCACGGACACGGATGTGTCGCTCACACAGCTCATAGCTATGCGTGGGGTACAGTCACGAGCAAAAATATGTAACATAATAATATGCGAAATTGTTAAACGAAATTAGTGAGATTTTTTGTCGAATCTCTTCTGCCATCTAGCAATCAATGCATACTGACAGATGACACTTGAAAATAAAATAGTTAAAATATTTTTTTTAATAAAAAAAATATTTTACTTAAAGTCAATATATTATTTTTATAATATAGACAATAGCTCTTCCAAGTAACAATATAATTTAGCTATTGTGTAGTAACATCTGTTTTACTTATTTGTATTATAAATTACTTAGTTCTTACACAAATTATACTTATCACAACTTAAATGTATGTATATATACTAGGAACATTAATTGTACCTCTTATTTATAGTTGCTTATTCTTATAATAATTTCTTAAAAATATTATGTGTATACATATTTTTGCTCGAGACTGTACATAGTCGTGGGTCGCAGAGAAATGGCCGACCCACGCAGCTCGGATGCGTCGCACGGCCGTGGGTTGAGCTACGTTCGTGTGTTTATGACGTCATTTGCTGCGTAGCATGTCCGTGCGCTGCGGTGGAAACGCTCTCATACATTTTGTACTAAAGCGAAGCTGAACACACGTGCACAGCCTCTCCGTGCGCCGCTGTGGGGTTCCGGCTTTAGAATGATTGTTGTGGTCGTGCGTCTGCAAGTGGGTGTCATGTGCATTGTGCAGCAGATGGCCGGTAGCTGGCAAGCTGACAGCGGGATCATATTTGTACGTACTAATACGGACACGCCATTGTAATGTACGCAACTCTGTACAGAATAACGGAAAACGGAATTAAAAATAAATAATCCGGTTAAGGAAAATGTTTAATGAGTTATTTCGTTCACCTTTCAGTTATCTTTCGGTTATCTTTTGTTTTCAGTTCACAAAATGTAATGTAATTGGAGTGTCAAGTGAGGGATCTAACTTCCTAATATACAACCTTTATGTCATGAATCTCTACAGAGACAAGACTATACAAACCAGGTTGTTATTTACATAAGAATCTTACATAAAATACTAGATCTTTATGTTAGCACATAGTTTTACGAAGTGCACACCAAATACCGAATTCTGTCAAACTGATTGTTTTTCCGCGGAATATATCACTTAATTACATAATTAAGTGATATATTCCTTAAAAATAAGTAGCAGTACATCAACAATTAGTACTTATTTACTGATAAAAAAGAACCATTGTCTCGTAAACTATTCATGACATCCATATTACCTATTTAATGTAAAATATACATTGTTTATTTATAAAATATAAATTGTGGCTAGTTAACGGAATTAACGCTTATGTGTTTGCGATGAAACAAAACGCAATGAAATGAAGATTTAATAGTGTTGCTAGCTTCGTTAATAGCCTACAAATAAGAAAAGGTGTCTCTTACGTTTTTTTGCTAGAACACCGTATATGGCTAAACAAAGTAAAAGTTTAAGAATAAAATAGGTTGCTTACAAAAATAAGCCGTATTTTGATCGCTCTTTTATTTTTATTCGGTAAATAGAAATAGTATTATGTTGGTATTGTTTGAGCATAAAAGGTCGTTATTGGATTTGGAATTTTAAACTATATATAAAAACCAAATTATCTGGGTTTTTTATATGTTTCCGTTTAAACTCAATTTAGTTAAGAAATACAAAAGTACAAATAAAAAAATATTAAAGATATAATAAATATAATTAACTAACCTTCAAAGAAAATCAGGCTTTTCAATGATTGTCTTTCTTCCTGTTACTCTTCACAGTTAGACCTGCAACAAAAATGGAGCTCATGAAAATTCTACAACCAGTAGCAGATCAACATTTTATACTTGTGTCAAGCTTGTGTCATATGAATTGTATAAGATTTAGGGCAGCTACCCATCCGGGTATGGTAAATGTGTCTTTGATTTTAGGCCAAGGCTGCCATTATTATTCTGTGCATGGGTCGAGGTTTGCACTGCAGTTATATGAAGGCTGTATAACAATAATCAAAATGTTAAGATGTATTGTTATTATTACTACTGACGGATGCTTAGGAATGAAATGGATTAGTAAAACCAATAAATAATCATTGCAAAGCTTTTTACGAGAGCAAATAAATACCAACAAAACAAAGGAAAAACTGAAATAAAACTTTCGCAAAATAAAGTAAATATACGAACATCTGGCAGCGATTTCAAACGCAATCATAATGCTGTCGAATTTAGAAGACTTTAACATCTTAACGTTTCAAATGTAGATGGAGCTTTTGATTTTGATAGGATTATATTTCGTATAACCCCATCAAGAACAGGAGGTTTGAACATTCTTTAAGTTGGTTAGGAATGTGGGTTTTTAAATTTGGTTGGATTGTTCGAGGGTTGAGGTGCTATCGACCGTGTTTGGCGCCAAACTGGCGGCGGTGGCTCGAGGAAATGTTAAAGGGTGCTTCCGATATTCTTATAATGTAGATGCAGACCGCTTTGTTCACTTGATAAATGTTTCTGTGAACAACACTCAATCGCGATATTTCAAATCTTATGTCGAAACAGGAATATTTTAATGGTGATCATTTTGATGAAATGTGTACTTATCATTTAGAATAATTATGCAATTTTTAAATAGGTACTAAAATAATCTGAAAAAAAAATCACCTCAAAGGAAAGTTACGAATTAATCTACCTTAATAAAAAAGGAACGTCGTGTTCCATTACCACACGAAACATAGGTTCATTGAGCATCAAATAAATCACGCAGGTAGCAACAATCAGCCCTACCTTTGCCCGATGACGACAAACGCAATTTCCGTTTTCCGAATTATTCCCGCGCTCACCTGTCGCCGCAAGGTGGCGGGCGCGTGCCTTTCGCGACCCTAAACAATGGCACCTGTGCCATATCAGGTGTTGACTTAGAACTTGTTACCGTTTATGTACGCCTGGTACTTTCGTTTTTATAAGCGCATAAAATTGAATTTTTATTTCACAATTCTAAGTCAGTTCTAAGTCTAAAGATAATTTTATTGTTTAAAGGCCATGTCTATTGGCAATTTTGATTGGCTGTTTTAATGATTGTAGTTATGAACCGACATTTATTTGTTCTTCATTAGACTTAACTTTTTATATCCTCGTAAAAAATCTAAAAATGCGCCAAATCAATTATTTTTTAAGTGCCTTTACAGACCAAAACATACTTAGATTTTAATTAAAAATTATTTCATGTTCTAAAAATAAGGGTATAAATAAAATTTTACGTTTTAAATAAAGTTCTGTAAATGTATGAGTTGGTTTCATAAAAACTACGCACATCTGTTTCGTAAAAATAATAATGATTAAACATTTAACGCGTTAATGGTTTTCATAGAAATAGAAATGTTGACGTTTCACCAAATAAATTTCCAGACAAATAGTCATAAGGTTATATATAGTTCGCGTATAGTACTACCAATATCTGTATTGCAGTTTAATATGTTGCAAGTGGGCTTTAAGGCAATGAATTTAAGGATCAAAATGATCTGAAGCAGGTTAAGATAAAGAAACAAATATTATAACTAATGACACATAATATTTGAGTAAAAATTTACAGTTAACTATTTAGTATCAGTAGAGAAATGTCAATTTCAAATTTCGACTTTATGTCAAAGAGAATGGATCCCGAATTCCGGGATAGAGATGTTTATTTTTTCTTTGTTCAATTTTGAGGCGAAGGAACCCACATGTGCAGCCTGCTGTAAGTCGTTAGTTTTATTTTTTTATTGTCAGCTCCTTTGCAGACACAAATTCATGTCAACACAAATTGACACAGATGTTCCAGTAAATTATTATTAAGTATTATTGGGTAAAGAACTTTGAAAGCCGCCGGAGAATTTATTGCAGATTACTACCGTATGCTTAATTTCTATTGCAATTTCTAGAAAGTTGAACTTAAAATGTAACTTTTATTTTCTCCCACATGCAGAGGTATTTTTAACAGCCTTACATGAAAACTTTTTATTAGACTGTTCCTGTGAAGTTAACAACTACAGTCGTTTAAGTAATTAAGATAATTGGTTGTCATTAACAGAAATTCTCCAGGGACGACTATGGAATATAATGTACATTAACTTCTTATCTTAAAAATAAAGGCCGGCACGAAATATAGGACATAAACATGTGCTGTATGTCATATGATAAAATTTTCGCAGGTGAATTAAAAAGTGGTGTGATGTGTGTAAGGTAAAACTTATTGGATCAGCATTGAAAGATTTGTATGCACGAATTACGCAATGAACTCTGTCATTGAGAGTAAAGAAATAAATTTAAACCGAAAACGACTTTCTTTTATTTAATTACCATAAACCGAACTTTTCATCAAAGTCTAAGATGAAAGAAAACAATAAACTGACAACTTTGCGAGTAGTATTATAATCGTGCTAACTCGTACAACACGTGCACAAGTTTAAACCGCAGCTATGCATTCAAATGCGACCAAACAATCCACGAGCAGAGACAAAATAAAAATGATTTGGAGCAAAAAGGTTCCTCTTGTGAGGTGGGAGCTATAAACCACTAGCTGTATCCTGGCTGGCTATCGGCAGCGATCCGGCGCCCGACGACTTTCGCGGCGGCAATAACACGCGCGCCTAATGTGGACGATGCTCCGACCGCACTCATTTTAAGATACAAGCGAAAAGCGATTAGATGAAAACAATAAATAAACCAAACAAACTATTGCTTTCTGAGGTTTACACGAATGTTTGACATTAAAAAAATAACTACTTTTAACGGATTTTAACGAACTATTTC
The DNA here is from genome assembly GCA_905146925.1 of Autographa gamma. Lineage (NCBI taxonomy): Eukaryota > Metazoa > Arthropoda > Insecta > Lepidoptera > Noctuidae > Autographa > Autographa gamma. The sequence continues at coordinate 9,336,714 of LR989866.1, read as the reverse complement.
CACTTTTAATGGACAAATAAAACAGCAAGAAGGTTTTGCTCAATGTGATTAAATGAAAAAAGAAATACTGGTCGAAATTTAAAAATAAATTTTGAATTAAGAATTAAGCGCGCTATCAGTGTTATCCGAAAAATGTTTTAATTAACAAAATGTAATGGCGATACAATTTACTTGAATTAAATACGGATGAGATAAAAAATACATTACTTGCACATTATAATAAAACAGTTAACATGTTATCAGACACTTGCAATTACACGTGTAATTGTAAAATGAACGACGCTTTAAGTGTGAGCTAAAAAAATAATCAAATTAAGATATTTTTTCTGCTCTTGTAATTAGTTTTCATCTGTAATAGTAAACAATACTATTATCTCTTTAATTAAAGGAACTAGAGTTAAGAGAAAGTATTACTTACGTGTAATATGATTGGTACTAGTGGAAACTTGTGTTTAATTTGCTTGTATTATTGTGAATCTTAATGCGTCTCCTGAATAGTTTGTGTTTCACTGTTAGTAGCTTTAATAAAACGCGCGTCTAATGTAGTTACAGTATCCAAGATGGGAGCGGATAGCGGGTATATACAAAAATCGATGTTTGGGAATTAAAAATCTGAAATTCCTGTTTTTTATGTGTTTAACTTACAAAGTGTTAACAATATACAAGTGCAATAGACAAAAGCTTGATATTTTGATAAAACCTTATAGTCTGCCATAAGTAGACAGCCCTATACCTAGAGCCTGTATTTCACGTGGACCAGAACAGCGTAATAAAAAAAAGAAACTTTTGATTATAATTAAAGAGTTTTTTAATAACTAAAAAATAAAGGATAAGGAAAAAAAACTACACAATTTACAAGCCCATTCCCGTGATTTATGAAAATGTCTCAAATACATTTTAGAAAGCGGTTGCTTTACAGTTATTAGTGCGTTTGATTCTGCAGGTGTAATCTTAGTTGTGCGATGCATGTCTATGATAATTATGTATCAGATGGCTACCTACATGTAACGTGTATCTAATACGGATGGACGTGCAATACGGTAGATAGTACAGCAGGTACTGTGCAAGAGGAGAGCGGGTGACGGAAGATGGGAAAATTGTAGAGGTCAAGAAAAGATTTAAAGGAGGTTTTATGTAGTTTGGTTGAAAATAGCTGTGGAATTACAGTGTTGCTTGAGGAGGAAGCTATTCTTACAGATCTTACTTTGATATCACGTCATTGGAACTCTAGCTATACCTAAGTATTATCTGTCTATATTGCTGGTTTTCATTTATTTAGGTTTTATTTATAAAATTGTAAAAATAATAGAATTTAGAGCGCGGAATAACTCATTTGTTCAACATATAAAATTATCCTCAGAATTTATTTTTTGATTAACTTCTATAAAAAATGTCCATAGCTTCTTTCGTCATCTACTTTAACCATCAAAGCTAATTTACCACATTAGTTCGTGAGCTTTCATGTTCATTTCCTCGCTACAGCGTATGCCATAGCCCTGCCTAGTCTTCGGAGGTGTATCTAGCGAGATGGAGAGGCGCGGGCGGCCGCGACGAGCCAATTTCACAGATTCGTCACCGATTAGCACGCGCCGGACACTCTGTTCGACGGATATTGGCCACGCGCTGTATTTTTAAATTGCGATGCAGTAACTAGCAAGCCTTTTGCTATAATTATAGTATCGAAGTTTTGGTTGTTTAGGTATCTTGCAATAATAGCAGAATAAACCTTTCACCTGTTTTAATGGAAATAAGTTTTTTTTTTTTATTTAGACTTATTTAAATTAGTTAAATAAGTCTACTTTACTTTTTTATGTTATACTCTTATAAGTTCAAGTTACCATTTTTTTATTATTTACTTCACTAATCTAAAAAGTTATATGTCGCATCTTTTTAGACCTTATACTAGTAGTTATTCAGATTAATTTTTATTTGCACTGTATTTTTTTTTACACACAAAAAAACTAAATTTTCTGAGGTTATAGGCATATTACTCCTGTACCCAAACATTAAGGTGTATAAAAATATCCATTTCAGTAGCCAATACACACCGTCGCGACTACAGCAATGCGGCGCGGCGCCACGGCGACGCTGCGCGCCACAGCCAACAGAATGCACTCGTGACATGCGTCGTGTGTGCAACCAGCCTAACATACACACCTACATCTAAACAATCCGCGTATTCTGCGTTATGTAAACATGTACTTAGGACCTACCGATTTGTCTTCAGTTAAGACGTAGCTGGCAATGTAACTAGGATTTTTGATGAATGACGATTGGTAAAGTTTTAACTATCTGATATTAACTGCTTAATTAAAATAATTAAAAGCCACAATTACGCAATTGTTATGTAGAGTTGGTACACATATTTCAAGAAAATTTTTACTTATTACACGCAAAATTTTATGTTCAACTTTAATTTATGTAGGTAAGAGTAGGAGGAAGATTATTATCAAACTTCAAAAGAGCAATTTCATTCCGATATTATTGATTAGTTATCATACAAATTAGCTTATTAAAACTATAAAACCAATTCATTTATCACACAAACACACATTTACTTTTAATTCTCTGAATTATTTGTCGACATTTTGTAATTTATTTCGCGCCAAAAGAACGAATGCATGACAAATAGCTCACTCACTATACACGCGTTCCAAATTAAAGATCTGCGCAGATCGAACGCACCTTTTAAAGTCTATCAAGGTTATAGGGATCCGTTGAAGTGTTAAATAAATATATTTTTATTTATTTTACAGATGTATAATATTAACAGTTGTCAGTGAAATGGTATTATGATACTTAAGGTGGGGAAGGCTTTAAATTTTAGCTTTGTTTTTGCTAGGCTTCCCTTGCACTGACATAAAGACAACTGGCGTTTTCGGTAGGAATAATGATTAATTTATACCCATTGAGAAGCCATCATGTTTCAAGATTTCAAGTGGTTTTGACGGAACCCACACGTAGTAGCGAAATAAGCGTTTTTTTACATATGTAATAATACCTCCAAGGTCACAAAAAATTGCGGAAGCGGGCAGCTGTGCCATGTTCCTAGCACCCGATATCTTTACCAAATAAAAAAAAACTAACTTATTTAAATACATCGCCATTATCTCTAAATTTGAATATTTAAAATAACGATAACCGTTGCAATTTGTTTCGTAATTAAAACAATAATTTACTATTCAGATGCAATTAATAATTTCTGTATATTCATATGATACGTACATTTCTTTTTATAGATATAATGTTCTTAAAAGTTTTGATAAATCGTCATAAATACTGCATGCTCTCTAGTCGAACTCGAGTCGGCAGTTTATAAAAATGGCGTGCAATTTATCCGTTTCTGAATTATGATGTTGCGAGGAGAATATTGCGTTTCTGTTAACCATAATGTTTATGGTGAATAGTACAAATTAGTGATATGCCTTTTGAGGTATGATAAAGGTAAGATTAACTGCATTCTACTGTATAATCATAAACGATGTAGTATTCTTTTTAGATATCTGCTTTGATGTTTCAGTATCTACTTGTTTTAAAATGAGTATGCGTGCCTACTATAGTTTAAATTTTGACTTTATATATAGTCAAGGTGGTAAGAAAACTTTTTTCATATTGGTTTCTTAGGTTTACGCGAATGTTAGACATTGAAATAAAACTACTTTTTACGGATTTTTTCGCGGTTTATATTAAGATTTTTATTAAGATTTTAAGTCCCGACGTTTCGACACCTTTGCAGGTATCATGGTCACGGGCAGACTCACTATAAACCGCGAAAAAAAATCCGTAAAAAGTAGTTTTATTTCAAACTTTTTTCAGTTAGATAGGTAGGCTCCTATTCTTAGTACCTTCCTAATTTAGTTCAAGTTGTGTCGACCGAAGTAGTTTTAGTTTAATTACCTGCGTAGGTAATAAATTTATAAGTAAATAAAAAACCATTTTACAAGGCCCTCTATTGGTAGAGGTAACTCTCCACTCTTATACTTGTCTGACAAAATTACGACACAACATAAAATGCATCCACCCTTGAAAGATGCGTAAATTAATTTAGATGGATAAAGAATGAGAAGCCGTGCATGCACATGCGAACACAATCTGCAACCTATCCCTCCACCTTATATCAATAAAAAAACTATAGCTAATGTTACCATTAATTCGGTTTTTACGATCAGCTGTCTTTTCGCCTGACCACGTTCGGACAAGCACCTGCACAGATTTTTTAGCCAAATGATCTTTGACGTTTTTATACTTTTTTATTGAAACACTCGCCTTTGACACCTGGTTATTCTGCCAGCGAGCCATTATCGGGGTACCTCACCAGCCGGCAGAAGAGCATGCGGCCTTTGTCGTGGGCAATTAAAAAAAGAATTGAATGAATATTGATATATGCAGCCTTCTTCGACTGTTGTAGAGTAATTTTAAAAGCTCGTGTAGACATTTCCTGAATTTATTCAATTAAGCAACAGATGTTTTTTTAAGACGGTTGGTGTATCAAAAGTGTGGCAGTTATATTTTTGGCTTTAAAAAAAATAAGGAGCCGTCCTTCTCCGTATTTAGTGAAAGCCATAAATAGGATGACAAATAAAAAGTTGACTGAAGGAAAACCATACAATGTAGTTTAAAACAAATACGGTGGCCGTATACCGTATATTTTACGAAGAGGTACGCGAGTGATGAAACACGTATAGCCAAGAATTACTTACATTACTTACCCACTGACTTAATTCGACGTTATTTACGATTATTCTGCTTTAAACGCGTTCCAAGTGTCACAGGGTCTATTGTTAATCTTTTTTCGTTTCGCAGGTGACGAATTAACGGAAACATCGCGAAGGACGTTCTGCGGTGGCTAAAAAACTATCAATTCATCATATGATTACCACTCGGCGGCCATATTAACACATTTTGACAGACATTGATCGATACCGGCGCAATGTGCGGTATATCGCAGCCGTAAATTAAATGCAATCGTTACTTTATTTTAATTACAAATTTATTGTCACGTGACCTTAATATGTGGCAAATGTTCTTAAAAGGTGCTTTCTTCAACAAAGGTAAAATGACAAATGTTTGTTTGCGGTTGTGTTGGTCGTGGCGGCTGTCAGTTCTATGGTAACTTTTTTTTCTGGGATGCAATGGTATGTTTGTGTTCGTTTAGGGGTGGAGTACACCTGACTGGTCCACCTGTATGAACGACAGTTGCGTCACACCTTGATAGTATTACATTTGTCTAAGGTCCCATTACAATAATAACGGGCATTAATAGGTCAGCCTTTTTGTCTTGATGTGTGTCTTGTAAATAATACATCTAGATCGCTAATTACTATTTTGCAAATGCACTCAAATGTCAGTTGGAAATGTTATAGCAGTTCCGTTCTAATTTCTAGCCGATAGGGAATTATTTTCTTTGTTGAGTAGCGTTAGAAAATTGCAGCTAACGTTAGGTTAATTTCAAGTATCGAATTAGCAAGATTCGGATTTTTTACTTAAACTTTATCTTAACAAAATAGAAAAAAGAATAGTCATTTCAATAAACAAAAACTGTAAAATATGGCTATATTAAGTTTAATTTAGTAATAAAAAACAATAGCTAAGTTAAGACGACTTAGTATCAGGTCAAGTCGTTAATTATTAGTTAGTTTTAATTAGGAGTATTTTGTAGCAAACCAGGCTTAGCTACCAATAAATGTCGCCTCGTTCCCATTAAATGCGAATTAGTACCGATGCTGGCAGAATGTTGGAGAACAATTGTATATCTTTACCTTACCTTACATGGGTCTAAATGTGAAGTTAATAAAATTAAATAGGTAATAGTATGTGACTAGAAATAAAGGTAAAGTACCCAAACAAAAGTTTAAATGTCGCTGAGCAGATATTTAATTTTGTTTTTTTTTTTTGGTATTTAAAACTGTATTCAATCGGTATTTTCTTTTAGCTCTTCAATTTCGGAACTAATTATAAAATGTACGAAAAAAAATTACCCGAGCAAAAAAAAAATCTCTTTTTAAAATGTATGTGTCTTGAACAGTATTTGTAAAATAGTCTTAAATTATGCGAAAAAATGTCTTAAGTTTTCTTAAAGAGACATTTATTCAGAACAGAATTCTTTGAAGCCGACTAATCTATCTACTTCTGCAGCTGTAACACCCTTACATCTCACTTCAACGAACCACGACACCCGCTAATCAATAACAGTATAAAAACCGTGAAAACACTTTAAACAGAATAAAAATTTCGCAATAATTATCCGATAGTACGATAAAATTTTACGCATTTAATAAGCCGAGCATTTTTTCAAGTGAACGAGAATGCAAGCTTCGAATTATTTAAAAATAGAATACAAAAAAAAGATTATATAAAAAAGCGTACGTTTTTGCATCTTAACGAGAATACCAGCGTCGAATTAATAATAAATCATTGGAAATAAAAAAGTGTTGGGCTGTTTAAGCAGTATTTCAGCAGATCTGTATCTCCCGACCTTGCGATTGCACATTGCGGCTAATTTAACGCGACATAGAGACAGTGCGTGCTCTAGCCAGGGTGGCCGTGGGTTTGGGGTAATGTGGGAAGTGTCTGAGATTATTTTGCTTTCACTTTCACAAAGCTTTCACCTTTTCAGATTAAAGTTATTTTTTTATTTTTCACACAATTGGTAACAAACGAAAACATAGAACCTAGACATAAACAAAGACGGATTGTTTTTTTTTTATAGATTTCTTAAAAAAAAAACGAAATAATCTATAGATCATCCATGCAGTTAGCCTGAGCGCACGCTTTGACTGCTTCACCTTACTTTCGACAGATTGGTACAATAATTTAAACATGAAAGACTTATTCCCTATTTCTCAAACACTGGGTTCCTGATTTATTTACATCTGATATAACTTTACAGCCTATGGATTATAAGGACTTTCGACCTAACATATCAATGTTACATAAAATCGGAAAAAAGTTTTTTTTTTTGATTTTACAGAATGAAAGTGCTCTGAAAAAAGATGTCAAAATTGAATAGTAGGTTACATATTTTTCTTAAAGTTATATGTAGTCTTTATAAATATCCTAGACCCACCGAAACCCAGGGCCCCCCTACTCCTAGCGTGTATCGTGGTACGCGCATCGATTTGGCAGTTAGCAGCACATGCCGCGCGCGCGCACCTTGCGCCAGCTGCGCCGACTGACACACTTACTAGACCCGTTTAGATATATAGGTTACTTATAGAAGAAAGTTATTGTTATGCTAGCACTATTTGCAGAACGTGTTGCTAAGCTCGTAAAAGAAAAAAGAAAATAGGAATTGCTTCATGAGGCTATTTGTCTATGTATAAAAGAAACCAGAGGTGATTGGATCTAGAATTTTATTCTCATTTTTTTCTCATATTACAGGCATACAAGATCAGATTTTTGCTGTCTATAAAAATTGTTTTTAAACCTGAATTTAAACGTATTTATAATTAAAACTGACAACTCAATATTCAAGTATTTAAAATGTTAACCTACCATTTTCATGAATTTTCTCTAACTGGAAAACGTAAAACGTACGACTGGCCTATGACGAAAAAGCTGATTTGCATCTACCACTTTATACAGCACAAGCGTACATAAATTAATCATCTATATACTACATATAATGTATATGTAATAATCCTATAATAAATGACCACCTACATATAATAATAGGTCAAGCATAATCCCCGTTTTAAAGCTCATTATAAAGTAACAGACGTTTAGCATTTACCAAAAATATGTCTAAGTGTCTCGATGACTATCTAAAGAATCTAAGAAATGAAAGTAATGACGCACTTGCATTAAATTCTATATCACCTGTAGGTTGCGTTTTTAATGGCGCCCGTCGTTATCATGCCAAATGCAACCGGAAATCATAATTTTAAGTCTATAAAACTTTTGCTAAAGTATAAAAATATGGTAAACTAATTTAGGAAATGTTACAGTAAATATTGAAATAAAACTACTTTTTTAAGGATTTTGTCGCGGTTTATTTAGATTTTAGGTCCCGACGTTTCGACTCCTTTGCAGGTATCATGATCACGGGCAGACTGGGACAAAATTCGTATAAAAGTAGTTTTATTTCTATGTCTAATATTCGCGGAAATTTAAGAAGCCAATATTACAGTAAATATCTTTTCCCTTTTAAAACCTTGTTAACGGGTTCATATTTTTTGTATCATTTGTCGCAATTTTATTACAATATGGCGCCATTTCTCTAGTTTGTTTATTTGTTAACATGACATAATATAATAATAAAGTTATTTATTGTAATCTTTACTCTCTTGGAGGTTGTTCATGGCTATTTTTTTAAAGCAGGTGTTTCTGCTCGTTCGCCTATCTTTAGATTTAGGTTTCATTCGTTGCTGCTTTGTATTTGACAAAATATTGGACTTCGTCTTTCCAATGTGCTTCAAGACTCTCGTTTGGTTTCTTTATCGACTTGTGATAAATATTACGAATACTAATTTCTAATGCTATGAGTACAAAGAGAATTTTATTAAATTATATGTATGTCTATTTGATTTTAAATCTTTAATAAACTTTTCGTCAAAGTTGCGGGCACCCGGTGGATGCAATTGGCGAGTTGTCGTTCTTTGTGGCGTTCTAGGGGGGAGGCTTTTGTTCAGCAGTGGACGTCTTCTGGCTGATGATGATGATGATGATGACGAATAAACTTTTTACTTACAATAAATAGATCTTTAGTTCTTATTAGTTGCAAATACAACCTGTACGACAGCTATATGTTTACAATTATTTTAGTTTTAAAATAAACTACTATCTACAGCTATCTTGGTTTATTTCCATTTATTTATTTAATCATTTATGTACACACAACATAGGAATATTTCGTATTTAAAAATTATGTACAAAGGTGCTGCTTATTTCTTCAAGAAATTTCTGCCATTTACCTTAATCTTAATAAATTAAAACGAGACTGTTAAGCGAATTGAACGATTTATTACATCGAAACTCTTTGCATCTGTTGCAGTGCCATAAACTAAATCAACGAACTTCGTATGGGACAATGAGGAGCTTAAATACACTGTTTAAATTCAGGTTTCTGAATTTTTCCGAACATTCATTAACTTAACAAGAGACTTAACATTTCCGAAAATATTTCAGTTATCCTTAAGGGCTTCATCAGTACTATTTATTTAACAAATACCGTATAAACGAATGTGTATATCCCATTGACGTACTTTATACATAGACTGCTACTATCGCTAGGTTCCCCTTGTACTAAGCGAGAGCAGTTTTTAGTCTGATCTTAGTACATTTCGTTTTTCATTTAAGTTAATTTTCGCGCAACGAGAAACTTATATACGAAAATATCGATGGTTTTGACATTGTTAGAATAATATTAGTGTTTGAGATAGATTTTTTAAAACGGCACGCTCCATCTTCATGCATAATTCACGACAAAACTAGTTCAGACTAGTGCTTACGTTCAAACTCTGATAGGCTCACTCTAGTTCCTTATGTATACTATAAGGTATATCCTTATTTAGTGTCCATCGCTGGCATTTCACGCCATATACCTTCATGACATATGACAAATAGCCAAACGATGATAATTTTCTGGCAATATGTCGTTTATTGGAGAACGCGGCGAATGTTTTTGCCAATCAGACCATTTTTGGCGCGATGTCGGCTCAAATTAAGTTGGACACTGGTCATAATAAATGTGGCTGTATAAGGCAGAGGATTGTTTTATTTTAAGTTTATATTCTTATTTGTTCAGTTTTATATATTTATATAATTCATTATTTCAAATATTGTCTTTTTTATATTGTGAAATAAAATATGACATTTACTCTCAAAATAGTACTTTATTGAATTTTTCAGAAATGTGTTGTCCCTTTTTCATAATTTTTACTTGCGTCTATTGTTAGTGTTTATGACTAATTCAGCTGTAAAGTTAATCTCTAATTCGGGCTTCGAAATAAATACCGTCCTCACAAAACACACTAAAAACTTTGTAAAATATCTAAAAAACAAGAATTGTGAAAGGTTTTATCATTACAAATTGTTTAGGGACCCTAAAAAGCAATTTGTAACGAACAAGCAAATGGCAGCCGTGTCAAAATATCAATGAATGAAAACGACTACTAGTCAGCTGGAACTAGCGACAAATTTCTTTACATCGTCATACATTGCCACTTTCGTTAAGCCGCAATGATTGAAGTTTCTAATATAGGCGGCAATGGATGTGTTGCTGCTTGATATTATGGCAGGATTATTGTGAGGGTGTTTCAAACACCTGATCGTGTGAACAGGTGCTGTGTTCGGCGGGGATAGTTACACAAGGGGTTTAAGTATCGCCCGATTTGTCTGACGATTAATATTTATATTCTAAGCATGGACTTATTTTGGACATGATTTTTGTTGTTTAATAATGAAGACCCACAAATTTCATTTAAACGAAAAAAAAAGATTAAAATGGACCTACTAGTTTAAAATGAGAACATCATATTTTTTATATTGTGTGGTACTTAGTATTTTAGTTAGTATTCTAAACAAACAAAAGTATGGTAAAAATAGTGTATTTAATTCATAAAATACTTTTACTGTAAAGAATAATAAGTAAAAAAAGTAAAACCAATAACTTTTAAAATCTAAAAAAAAACTCAACAAACTCAATAGTATTCCCCACATAAAACTTTGTTGCACACATTATCTCAGGACTAATCCTGTCAAATCAATCTCATGTGTACCTTACCTTCCTAACATTCGGTAGAGACGGTTGCTCGGCATGTGCGTTTATTTTTTTCACTAATTATTATTTCATTATACACCTCAATTATTAATTATATTGAGGTAATATGAGGCATGTTAACGTAAATTACCTGTTAGTTTTACATAATTTTGCATTTTCAATGATAACTCATTTGTAAGTGATGTAATATCTATATCGAAGAAGATTAAGATATCTGTTAATAAAAAGAGGAAATAAATAATTAATATTAATAACAGATAAAAATAAGCATCTTTCATGTCGTTTCAGTATGCCATAGATCTTACTAAAATAATTATACTATTGATATCTAACTTTTATTTTTTTAGTCGCATTTGTATTTCGTCGCATACTTAGTACAATAAAAGGGCATCGTTGTTTTTCAAGTAAACCTTTTTATTCTTTTTCGAAACGCTACATACTCGTAACTCTAGTTTCCGTAGAAATCTTTACAGAGTGCGTGTGTTAAATTGATCTTAGTTTACCATGGCATATTTCAGTGGAGTTTCCTAAAATGTATTTATTTATTTAATAACCAACTTATACTAACAGCATTGTACTATACTACGCATAGAGGTTCAGGTTAATCCATTTTTGACTGTAAAACGTTCATGGTCAATCGCTAAACGACGGTAAATAGTGTGATAATAAGTTTAGCCGACAAATAAAATTATGAATACATAATAATATTAATAAATAACACTCATTTAATACAAGTATTGCACAATATGATGACATGCCAGCAATCACGTAGCTATCTTTCCGTGAATGAAAATAGATAGCGGATGATTCGTTTAGGAGATTACCCCCAACATTTAAACTGACAAATTACATCATACTTGTCTTTATAATGGTATTAGTGTAGATAAGTAGATAGTTTTTCAGCAAGTCATTTTTTATGCCTTGGTTACAGAAAATTTTAGTGTTGATAAGAGGACTGGGTAGAAGCTAAGCCGGAACCCCACAGCGGCGCACGGAGAGGCTGTGCACGTGTGTTCAGCTTCGCTTTAGTACAAAATGTATGAGAGCGTTTCCACCGCAGCGCACGGACATGCTACGCAGCAAATGACGTCATAAACACACGAACGTAGCTCAACCCACGGCCGTGCGACGCATCCGAGCTGCGTGGGTCGGCCATTTCTCTGCGACCCACGACTATGTACAGTCACGAGCAAAAATATGTACACACATAATATTGTTGAAGCATTATTATAAAAATAATATTTTATTATTACTAAACTATAAATAAGAGGTACAATAAATGTTTCTAGTATAGAAACAGGCATTTAAGTTAAAATTTTAACAAGTATAATTTATGTAAGAAAACAGGTGTTGTACACAATAACTAAATAATATTGTTGCTCAAGAGCCCTATTATCGCCAACAAACTGTTGTACAGTTTGGCGATATTTTATGTAATTCTCTCAATAATGCCCATTTTAATAAATAAATTTTAAAATGGACATTATTGAGAGCTCCCTTCGAAACGACAAAAAACTACTACGGCATCAAAACTGTAGAAATTAATTGCTTAGAGATGAAGGCTACGGAAAAAAAAACATTTTGCTTATTATTTATTTATTTTTAAAAAAATACTTTTAATTTAATGATTGTGGTTGTGATTGGTGTCATGTGGCTCGAGACAGGAATGTCTGGAGTCAGACGGGGGAGACCTTTGCCCAGCAGTGGGACATTTAAAAGGTTACATAAAAAAAATGTAATTAGGAATTAGGAATTTGAAAAAGTGCATAAGGTAAAAGTTGTACATAATTTTATAAGCTTTCATTGCGTAGAAGACTTTTTATCGCCATGACGCACCGTTTAAAAGATATTAGCGAAAAACTGAAAAATGGTACCTTTAAACCCCTCCCCCCACTCCGCCTCACCCTCTAGACGTCAGGACTTTTAGTATGTTAACTATCTAAGCACCCTGAACAATTTTCTGAAGTAATTGCTTAGGGCCTTGCTCACGCACTCTACAATCTCTTTGTTGACTGGACTATACATATTATTATTATACATTAATTTAATTGAAAATAATAAACTAAAAAAAAAAACCATCCACAAAGATTTTTTGTAGTTACATCGGAAATTTTAAATGGCCGATTAATTATGCCTCTCACTGTATGTAAAATAATTGTTTTAAATAATTTCTTCAGAACGTTCTCATTCATACGTGGAAGTGCGCAGTGGAACGGACGTGTTTTTTGTTTCTAGTACATATTTTATCTAGATACTTATAGAATGGCAGTGTCATTGTCTTTGCTAGATAGTTCTTCAGAAGATGAATTTGAGAGTGAAATTGATAATATTATATTAGGAGAAATACAAAAGAAAAGAACACACCGGTTCTGGATAGAAAATCACATTAAATTCAGAAATAGTCATGGCGAATTCAATACTTTATTTACAACATTGAGTGATGAAAAATTTGAAAATTATTTTAGACTATCACGGCAAAACTTCCAAATTATACATGAAATGATAAAAAGTAAAATAGAAAAACAGAATACAAATTTTAGGGAAGCTATAAGTTCTGCTGAAAGACTCGCCATCGCCATGAGGTATGTATATATTTTTTATAATTTTGAAAGTTTAAAGATTCAAATAGCTGGGATCATGAGGTTGTGACGAGGGGTTGGCTTCAGGCACAGGGCTTACATCAGGTAAAGGGCTTACATCAGGTAAAGGGCTAACACCAGGCAGGAGGCTAATATCAGGCAAGGGGCTATCGACGGGTAAATTGGTGGTTGGATAATTATAGGAGGACGACGTGGAAGGTGTGGAGCAGTAGTACGTATTTATCGAGCCATAAGACAATGCTTCCTCTTCAGCACGAGTAATTGTTTCAAAAATTTCTCTTTGGACTCGTAGCTGTAAATATTTTGGTAATTCACGTGTCTTTTTACAGAGACTAGTGAATAAATCGGATAATGCATCTTGTGTACGATTAGAATCAATTAAATCCCGTCTTAATTGATCTCTTTCAATTCGCCTTTGCTCACGGTTGTTCTCTCGGCACTGAAGGAGGGTAGTCAAGTCCACTTGCTTGCTGCTTTTCTTCCCAGACTGAACTGTCAATGGAGTGTACTACGTGAGCGCGACAAATGGATGTGCGATTAACGCTTATGCGACAAAACTGTACTGCGACTCACCGTAGTTCGAATGCACGCTAGTGCGACACACTGAAGATCGACATCTCGCTAGTGCGACAAACGATTGCGCGACAGTAGTTCGACACTACGGTAGTGCGACACTACGGTAGTGCAGTACGTTGGTGCAGTATTGCAGTAGTTTGACACCTAGCAAGGGTAGTGTAGTACGTTGATGCAGTATTACAGTAGTTTGCTGAGATAAATTTTGAATTACATATATTAAATAAGTAGATATTAAATAATCAAAGGCCGTCGCTCGCTTCGCTCGCTCCATTGCAAGGTCACAATATCTAACCTAACCTAACCTATTGATCTCTGTCACAAAGTTGAACCTAACCAAGCAATGGATGTCTGGGCCTATGTCGGTTCTATATGTTTATGTTCTATTTCTTCATATCGCACTAGCGAGATGTCGATCTTCAGTGTGTCGCACTAGCGTGCATTCGAACTACGGTGAGTCGCAGTACAGTTTTGTCGCATAAGCGTTAATCGCACATCCATTTGTCGCGCTCACGTAGTACACTTCTGTCAATGATGTTGAGCCGGTTGAGCGTGTCGATTCAGGCGGCGGGGAAAGTGACGGAATAGCATCCGTAATCGTATCTGAAGTGCTAAGGTTTGAAATGGATTCGGAATTGTTTTGTATAGGGGAAAAATTTGATATTGTCTCATTATGTTGTATTTGAGGCAGCAAAAAATTCATTATTATTGAAATAAAACTACTTTTTACGGATTTTTTCGCGGTTTATATTTAGATTTTAGGTCCCGACGTTTCGACACCTTTGCAGGTATCATGGTCACGGGCAGACTGAGATGGCGTTCGTCTTGACAGTGGATGTTGCTCGTTCTACCTTCATATTTTTAACTAATTATTTGAGTTCCGACCTACGCAATATGAGCTCACTGTGTCTTGATGTCTTGCAGCGCTGCTCTTGGGTTTGGCTTTGAGTTTATGTATTATTGGGTCCCAAGTAGGTGATATCTTCCAGCCATCTTCTCTATTGAAATTAGGGTGTTTTTTAATCTCAATAGCCTCGCGAAACATCCTAGGTAGGAATTTGGGTTCTTTAGCGAGTATCTGTGGTTGGTCAAATCTAATATAATGGCTGGAGCCTTCAGCATGTTCGGCGACTGCAGACTTCGTTGAGCGGCGGTGTTTTACGTCAGCGATGTGTTCTTTAACGCGGGTCCCTATGCTTCGTTTAGTTTGACCGATGTAAGAGAGGCCGCAGTCACAATCTAGTTTATAAACTCCTGCATCTTGTAGAGGTATGTGACACTTGACGGGTGGTAAGGACTGGCTAATCTTCTTGGGCGGCTTGAAGTATGTTTTGATTGAAGCTCGTTTTAGGATGTAGCCAATCTTGTCTGTGACACCTCTGACGTATGGTAGTACAGCAGGTAAACGATCAACTGTGGCTGGCTTCACTCGGTTTCTGTGACGGGGCCGTGGAATTTGGAGTTTGTTGTCTCGCAGTACTTGCTTGACATGTTGAAGCTCCGCGGCAAGGTGTCTGTCATCACAGACGTGATGGCAGACGTCTGTGATGACAGACACCTTGCCGCGAGCCACAGTTGATCGTTTACCTGCTGTACTACCATACGTCAGAGGTGTCACAGACAAGATTGGCTACATCCTAAAACGAGCTTCAATCAAAACATACTTCAAGCCGCCCAAGAAGATTAGCCAGTCCTTACCACCCGTCAAGTGTCACATACCTCTACAAGATGCAGGAGTTTATAAACTAGATTGTGACTGCGGCCTCTCTTACATCGGTCAAACTAAACGAAGCATAGGGACCCGCGTTAAAGAACACATCGCTGACGTAAAACACCGCCGCTCAACGAAGTCTGCAGTCGCCGAACATGCTGAAGGCTCCAGCCATTATATTAGATTTGACCAACCACAGATACTCGCTAAAGAACCCAAATTCCTACCTAGGATGTTTCGCGAGGCTATTGAGATTAAAAAACACCCTAATTTCAATAGAGAAGATGGCTGGAAGATATCACCTACTTGGGACCCAATAATACATAAACTCAAAGCCAAACCCAAGAGCAGCGCTGCAAGACATCAAGACACAGTGAGCTCATATTGCGTAGGTCGGAACTCAAATAATTAGTTAAAAATATGAAGGTAGAACGAGCAACATCCACTGTCAAGACGAACGCCATCTCAGTCTGCCCGTGACCATGATACCTGCAAAGGTGTCGAAACGTCGGGACCTAAAATCTAAATATAAACCGCGAAAAAATCCGTAAAAAGTAGTTTTATTTCAATGTCTAACATTCGCGTAAACCTAAGAAACCAATTCATTATTATTTCATATCTCCAGGGTTTGGAGTTTTGTGCTGCCTGTCCTGTATATGTTTTGCGTCTTCGCAGTGCTTCTCTATGGCTATCTCTTAACTTCTTCCATTGAGATTTGGCGTATTTACCTGTAAAAACAATAAATTATGTTACAGATATATGGCAACAGGAGATTCATACCAAACCATATCCTACAACTACAGAGTAGGAAAGACCTCTGTAGCAAGGATAATCGAGGAAGTTACCGATGCTATATGGCGTGGCTTAGCGCCTTTGTTTTTGGA
This sequence comes from Autographa gamma, assembly GCA_905146925.1. Taxonomy (NCBI): domain Eukaryota; kingdom Metazoa; phylum Arthropoda; class Insecta; order Lepidoptera; family Noctuidae; genus Autographa; species Autographa gamma. The sequence goes on along the minus strand of LR989866.1, from coordinate 9,320,226 downwards.
AGAAATCAAAGAAGAATGTAAGTGGCGAACTATTGCAGAAGATTTTAAAAATGTATGTGACTTCCCTCATTGCGTTGGAGCTATTGATGGCAAGCACGTCACAATAAAAGCACCTCCAAACAGTGGTTCAGATTTTTTCAACTACCTTAAGCATCACTCGATAGTACTATTAGCGGTTACTGATAGTAAAAAAAAAATTATAATGATAGATATCGGATCAAAAGGCAAATTTAGTGATGGAGGAATATTACGAGACAGCAACTTTGGACAGAAATTATTTAATAACGATCTTAACCTTCCACCGGATGAAGAGCTTGAAGAAGGTGGCATTAAAGTACCATATGTTTTTATCGGCGATGAAGCATTCCCTTTATCATGTAATTTGATGAGACCCTTTCCCAGAGAAAACAATATTACCAAAAACAAAAGAATTTTTAACTATCGTCTTTGCCGAGCAAGACGAGTGGTCGAAAATGCATTTGGAATTTTGAGTGCGCGTTGGAGGATTTACAAACGGCCTTTTGAGTGTAAAGTTCAAACCGTTATAAAAGTAGTTAAGGCGACTTGTGTGCTACATAATTATTTAATGGAACATAGTCTCACCTACAAATCTGTGGCAAATAAAGACATGACAGCAACCCCAGTCAGTAACCAACTTTTAAGTTTATCAGATTCGGGTTTTAGAAGTTCGAATGACAGTTTTTTTATCAGGGAAGAATTTTATTTTAGACATGTGCATGTTTTGAGTTGGCAAAATGCACGAGTCACAATTTAAAGACCTATTAATCCTTTTTTTATGGAGCTCGCTCGTAGCATAAGAGAGTTTTATTTTGAAAGAACCACTTCAATATTGTAACTGCGGGAAAGGTTTTGTGGTATAGAACCATCAAACAGAAGCTGCCTCGACCACCTTGATTAGATGATTTTTTTATAGTTATTTTATTTTAATATTATTAAGTATTATAATATAATTAATAAGTAAATAGGGTTTGTATTTATCTATCGTCAGTGGCCTGTCGAGGTCTTACATTTCAACAGGATGTCCAATTTTAACTTATGTAATAGGATATTTTTTTTTTCGTTATTTTCTATTTGTGGTATCTTAAGAGGCAGCCTTGGCGAATAAGCAAAAAAGCCTCATTAAAAAAAAAAACTTTTAGATTTGTTAAATGAAATATAAATTTAATAGTTATTCATTATCTGTACCTTATCAATAAATGAAAATGATTTAAAATAGTAATATTAATATTACCACTAACAAAAAATATGTTTTACTCACCATTTGCTATTTCACATTCCCCCGCAATCCTTTCCCAAGCCAAATCCTTTTTTACGATGTCCCTGTACGATTTATCGCTCATGTTCCATAAACAGGGGTGTTGTTTAACTTTTTCAATAAAGAACTCCATAATTAAAAATATAAATAATTAAATTTAGTTGATATGGCTCCGTCACGCGCCGTCGTGCTGACAACGATTGTGCCAATGTCAGAGTTGAAAGAAAAAGATATGTTAAAAGCAACTGAAAAAAAATACTTGGTTGACATTCTTCTTGCTAAAGTAAAGTAAGCTTAGTAAAGGTAAACTAGGTGTGCCCTGCTGTTTCACCCGTTCCTATATTTCCTTATTCTCGACTTTGAGTCGACAGGGTCCAAGCTGCCGGTAGTAAGGCCTCCAAAAAGAGGAACCTCCTTACGATGCGTGTCGTGTCGAGAAGTACCATATGAATTTTATTTTCATTACTAGCGGCCCGCCCCGGCTTTGCTCGGGTGCAACGCTGATACCAAATATAACTACGCAATCATAAAGCACGCGCCCCCCGGACCCCGCGCGGCCCCCCGGCCCCCGCGCGGCCCCCCGGCCGGTACCGCCGCAACCGCTATGTCCCTGCATTTTAAATCTGTAATATCTTCGAAAATATTCATTTAAATTAAATTCTGGAAAGGGCAATATTGATCTGTATTATATGCACAATTTTTTGAAGGTACTTAATTGGATAAGGATTAATGCTGTATTGCTTAAAATCCTCTTTTCGTGAATAAGTAATAAATAAAGGATAAAAAATGGTTATTGTGGGTTACCCTCAAGAGATAGGCATATGCCATCGCGGACTTTTTTGTAGATCTTTTTAAGGTGCACAATACTGTAGTACATTGTTTTGATCTATCTCGTAGGGTTCAGCCAGCGTTTGCAATGAAAGCGCAAAAAATGTGTTGATTTACGACCTGACGTCAAAAATCTCTAAGATTATCCGTGTTTCTCTACTATATTATGCATGTATTATACATATAAACCTTCCTCTTGAATCACTCTATCTATTAAAAAAAACCGCATCAAAATCCGTTGCGTAGTTTTAAAGATTTAAGCATACATAGGGACAGACAGCGGAAAGCGACTTTGTTTTATACTATGTAGTGATAGTGATTATTGTATTTCTATAAGGTAAACCTTACTTTTTTAATCGGATATTGTTCACTATTTTATTTGGCGTCACTCATTTTTTATATCAATTAATATACTGAAAGCGTCCTAAGTTATTGCTTATAACACTAACTATCGGACAGTAATAGTTCCACCAACATCGGTCCAGCCATTCCAAAGAATACAAACAAACAAAAAGACTGATCGACGGTCAGGGAGTCTAAAATTGAAAAATATTACCTTATGCTGTAAGTTCCATATAAACTTTCATACACAATACTGAAAAGCTGTTAATGTAAAATTACAAACAGACTTGTCAATATAATAGATTGTGAAACCTTTCCAAAAATGTGCTTTCAAGAGCGCTAGGGCTGCAAGCAGACTTATTCCGAAACTACTGCAAACGTTTACACACACTATATGTATAAATTAATGTGTTTGACTTGAAGAAAATTATTTTTTTATGTTATCAATAAAAAAAAAAAAAGTAAGGTCATGTGACAGCAATGCATACTGCATTGATTGCTAGATGGCAGAAGAGATTCGACAAAAAATGTCACTAATTTCGTTTAACAATTTCGCATATTATTATGTATACATATTTTTGCTCGTGACTGTACCCCACGCATAGCTATGAGCTGTGTGGGCGACACATCCGTGTCCGTGCGCCGCAGTGGAAACAGAGGCCGACGCCGCCGAACTAATGAGCCCACGCAGCAGAGGTGAGCCACGCATCCGTGCACAGCCTGCGCAGCGGTGGGGCTGCGGCTTAACTTTGGTCACGATGAATCAGGTACAAGAAGAGACACGTTGGTAGTCATGCCAACGGCTAAAATTGTCTTATAGAGACTATAAATATTATACTTATTATTTTAACTGACTGAAACGACTAAAGCAAAACGGTCTCGTTATTGGTGGAAATACTAGAAAAATCTGAAGTGAAACTTTTGTGTGATGTGAAAGCTGTTTAGTTATTATATTCATTAAGGTTAGTTTCGAAAATGGTTATTGTCGGTTGGTTTGGTTTGAGTTTTTAAGATAAAGTTTCCGGTAGAAGGGAAAGGAATAGCAACCAGGAAAGCATAGCCAGTCGTCTTTCCCAGGGTAGATTTTTTTTTGTGATATTCCCAGGTAAAATCGAAAAAGGAAAACTCTAGAGGCCGCAAATGAGAGTGCTGATCAATATTATTCCGGAAGAGGTCTACCACAGTTAGCCTAAGCGCAGGCTTTGGCTGCCTTACTGGACTTAATGGTGGTCATTGCTCTTTCCTTCTGTCTGTAAGAAGAAGTCTTTGAACAGCAGTAGTCCATTCACAGACTAAGAACAAAAGACTATGGACTAGATAAAGTAAAACATTGTTACGAATTAAATTTCCCTCGTTTCCATCTGCACGTTACGACCGTTATCTTAATATAAATGCACAGTTTCGTAGACATACGGTCACCTGTCCATCGCACGTGGCATGCCCAGACACCTCTCATAATGTAATTAAACTAAATATATTTGTACAGAAGTACTAGTCCAAACAATACATAATATTATGCAAGAATATACTGTGACCACTGTACTGGCTATGCGCTTGTGTCATAGCACCATAGGAATCAATTTAAATATTCTACTATTATTTGATAATCAAATCGATTCAGTAAATATAGTACCTACCTTACCTTTAAAGAATTAGCTTAAGTACTTCTTTAACAATACTTTTTAGCCTTCGCTGACCCAGTGCTGGGCAAAGGACACCTCAATTTTACTTATATTAAAACAAAGAAAACAGTTTTCAGTTACACACACAGCTTATATTGTTGCGACATAACGAGCAAGGCTTATAGACCAAAAACTCGATATTTTATACGCTTTAGTTGCGTCATGATTTTAAAGATAAACTACTGCACAAACCTTTTATTTTCTATATATATACCGGTATATTATAATAAATCCATTGTCTTAAAAACTGAACCTTCTACATAAACCTTTACACTGCCACCTGTACGAAGGGGAGAATGCAAGCAAAAAGTATCGATGATCTTTATAATTACTCGGACAGTTACACCATATGTCTACCGGCGCGTGCGCACGAGGTGACATGTGTACGAGCCGGATACATTGTTTAACAAGTTTCCTAATCTTTTTACACGAGTTTCTGAACGGTTAAACCATATTACACTTTACTACATTACGAATATAACATGTTATATTCGTAGAGTAAATGTGCAAAGTATACGAATACGAGCATTAATAAGCTGTTAAGTTTTCTGACCGGTTAACTGTTCTATCATGTATTACTTATTTATAATAATACAGCCTGTATTTGTATATCTGATAGTAAGGTTTGAAATGATTTTAACCGCGAATTGAAGGCCTCTTTCTATGAAAAGAACCGACATGCATTGATCTTACGGAATGGCGCGAAAAATCAAGTCTTCTCCCTTAGTCCTTCTTTGAGTACCAGGTTTCCTCGCGGTGTTTTTATCCACTGATATTTCGTGCTCTTTTTTGGTTACAAAGAAATAATATATCCGCAATTATCACAGTTTTTATTTGGTTCTGAGGTTTACGCGAATGTTAGATGTTATATTGAAATTCTCGATTTTTTTTTCTTTTTAATTACTGTTTTTTAAAACTATTACCTTGTGAACATATCTACGCTAAATAATCTTGGAGGCTTAGAGAATCTTCTCTAGGCCTCCCAGATTGTGTAGCCTTGCGCCGTAGTAACTCGTAGCCTCGTAGCGCTTATTCTTATCAATAACACCTTGAATCACCTATCTCTTTGTTTATATAGCAACCTTGTATGTGCTAGTCTCATTATTTGATGGGAACCCAAAAAAAAGTTTTTACAATATAGCTACATAGTTTTTCCTTCAGGCTTCAGGGGATGAAGTTTTGACTTGCCGCTATTAATTATATTTTGGGCGTTACCGTACTTCAAATATTCATTTACTAGGCCCTTAATAACTGTTGATAAATTACAACTATTAAATAGAATAAAAGTACCATATTTTAAAAGAAATAACGTACCTATCTACCCTTTTACGAAAATTTATGGCTCAAACTATTAAATTAATGCAATAAAACATGACAGACAATCGGCAAATATCGGCGATCTTACTAAATACAGTCAACCGCAGACAAATGCCAACAACTACAAGCAAAAAACAGCCTTATTGCCTTTAGAAATAGAGGAGGTAATCATTTGAAAGTGTAATGAGTACTGTGTGGTGGAGTGTACTTTGGCAGATGCGCGCGCACCTCTTTGTGCCTTTGTTTAAATATGTATAAATAATGGGAGAGTTTATTAAAATGTTAATCAAATTCAATGTGGGACTATTCTCAAAGGGCATTAAAGTGAATTATTTTTGCGGTAAACCAATGTTTTTGTTTATTTTTTGCGTAAAGTTATTAGGCATTTAACTGGCTGATGTATGGAGGCTATTCAGCTTTCTTATTCATCTGTTAGTTAAGTTTAATATATTATAACTATTTACTGTGGTTAGCTATTGGTTTTATTACCAGTCTCTTTGGCTTCGCTTGCACACTATAATAATTTTAATTTTATATTATAGCGTATGTATTTTTATGATAAATGATCGTCACAGTTTTATCTAAGGGTGTTCAGATGTGCTCGTTTGAAAAGGGAACAAACATTAATAAATTCGCATAACAATGCCTTTTAAAAAGTTTAAATCGTTGACTATAAGTTCTGTCACCAGTTATAACAGAAACTTTAACTTTACTTGCACCAGATAATGATAAAACTTTCTCAATCAGTAGATGTTATAAAGCAAGGCTTAAAATTATTGGATAGACAAATATACAAAAAAAGTTACATCATGTACTAGCTGACCCGAAAGACTCCGTACTGGCTCAATCGATAAATAAAAGCCTAAACGTTTTTTTATTCCGATTTTTTTTTTCATTTTTCAAACGACTTCAAAAAAAGGTGGAGGTTCTCAATTCGGTTGTATTTTTTTTTTTTTATGTTTGTTAGTTTTACTACCCACCGCCTTCAAAATAGAGAGTTTTTAAATAACGCAGTTATTTTTTCCTTTTTAGTGCATTTTATTTTTGTTTTGAAGTCGTTTTATTTTTGTTAAAAATTATTTTATATTCGTCTTTAAAAACTTCCCTGGCCTTCCACAAATAAGAGTTCTCGAGTTTTAGCGAGACTAACGAACGGCAATTCTTTTTTTATATACATAGATAGATAATCACTACATAGTATAAAACAAAGTCGCTTCCCGCTGTCTGTCCCTATGTATGCTTAAATCTTTAAAACTACGCAACGGATTTTGATGCGGTTTTTTTTAATAGATAGAGTGATTCAAGAGGAAGGTTTATATGTATAATACATGCATAATATAGTAAAGGAATATGGATAATCTTAGAGATTTCTAATGTAAGGTCGTAAATGAACCCATTTTTTGAGCTTTCATTGCAAACGCTGGCTGAACCCTATGAGATACATCAAAATAATGTACTACAGTATTGTGCACCTTAAAAAGATCTACAAAAAAGTCCGCGATGGCATATGTCTATCTCTTGAGGATAACCCACAATAACCATTTTTTATCGTTTATTTATTACTTATTTACGAAAAAGTGATTTTAAGCAATACAGTATTAATCCTTATCCAATTAAGTACCTTTAATAAATTGTGCATGCAATATAGATCAATATTGCCCTTTACAGCTTGTAACTTAAATTAATATTTTCGAAGATATTACAAATTTAAAATGTAGGGACATAGCGGTTGCGGCGATACCGACTTGAGGGCCGACGGGGCCGGGGGTCGTGCCTATACCAAATAGTGCGTCCAAGGCTGTGCTTCGCCTTACAGAACTTTATGATTGTGTAGTTATATTTGCTATCAGCGTTGCACCCGAGCAAAGCCGGGGCGGGCCGCTAGTAAAGTTATATAGTAATCTTAATTCAAATAAGTTACATTACACATTCATATACCACATTACAATAAATTTATTCAACTTAAAAACAGGTGATACGTTACACGGAGTTAAAATAAAGAAAAAGACAAGTTCAGCGGTGCGCAGTAAATCATAACGTCAAAACAGCGGCGCCGGCGCAGGTAACAACGAAATCTATGTGTGGATACGACTGAATCTTGAGCTTTTGAAACAAGAAATACTTGATAGTTTTCTTGTCGTAGACTTATAGAGAAGGATTTGTTAAATAGACTTATTTTTTGACAAGTTAAACGTATATGAAGGACTGGTCCACGTTTGCTTTCAGTAGAGAATAGTCAAAGGAAGAAAGGGAGCAAAGGCCTCCCTTTCTTCCTTTCACTATTCTCTACTCTACTACTCTACTTCCCAGCAGTGGAATAGTAAATGATAAAAATAAATAATAATAATGAATATAGTTTTTTTTCAGGTGAATATAAGAACTTATGAAAAAGCGATCATATATTTGTAAGAAATTTCAAAACCAATACCATTAATAAATTCTACTGAAATTCGCACCCAATTTGGACTTCTCGACGTTTGTCCGTGTTACAATTCACATTTAAAAACTTAGTTATTTTCGCAATTGGTAAAACTAAGTGTCGTTCTATTTTTAATTAATCGAAAAGAATGCACACGCAACCTAGAAATGTCAAACTATATACATAAAGTTATTTCAAAAAGAGGTTTTAATAACTTTTTGAAATTATATTCGGTATATCCATATAAAGATATTGATCAAAAAGGTTTCAAGATGGACAATATACGAATGACAGTGGCTGATTCAATCGGCCGCAGCCTTCGTAATTAGAGGGCCCGGGATCCATCCCGGCTGTGTTATTATGTATTTACAGCGGTTTTTACAGAAAGATCTTGTTAGGGACGAGTGATAATGTTTAAGATTGTCGGAGTTTTGAGTTTTGAGTGTATGTTTTGCTACAAAATACAACACCTAAAATAAAATTTTAATGAATAATAATAACAAAATTCATATTCTCGTTTAAAGCATTTTACATTTTTAGCCGACTTATAAAAAAGGAGGAGGTTTTCATTCAGATGTTTCTATTTTTTCTTAGGTTATATATTGATGTTTCTAAAACACGGATCTCTTTTTTCCTACTCTTGTCAACCACAACAACACTATTAACTATTTTACTCCAGCAAATCTATTTCCCTATTTCTAATGACGATGTAATCAGTGTAATGTAAGTTGTATGGAATCGCGGCAAAAACCCGGCTTCCTGTTCATACTTGAGGTGATATGTTCCCAGTTTTCCCACGGGAGTAGTGACACCCACTCAGTATGGAATAACTAGGTACTGTTTGTACTGACTAGTGAAGGCTTTTACATAGGGTTCAGTATACTTAACGTGAATCGTTTTATTAGTGTTACCCTAGTTTCTTTAAGGCTGATGAATTAAATCTGTTGTGAAATCAATGTCTGTGATTGGTTGACCAAAAAGAAACCAATCACAACGCTTAACGTGACGTTTGACGGGTGATTCACAATATTATACAATCAGCCTTTTAAAAACCGGGGCTTAGTATTTTATTTTATACATATTCGGTTATGTTCTGGAAATAATTAGTAGTAAAGTTTTGAGACACCTAATTACATCCAGTGTGTTTATCTTAATATTTTGATAATGGACTTGCGAATTCTGACCTTGGCTAGTTGATCTCTATTCCATAGGTGACAATAACTGTTCAATTTCTGCACAAACAAGATTTGCTTGCTCATCATTCCTTACTTCATTTTATGACGTCACCAACTTATTTCCCATACGACGTTGTTCCTGTACATAAGTTACCAAATACTTGCCCCATTCTTACAAGTCTCGGTCAATATATTCACTGTTAGCTCGTCCAGGGCGGTAGTAGAAAGGTTCACCTAACACGTTAACAGACACCCCACCTACACTTTTTTAACTTCCTTCTAAACTGTTACAGCTAAAGTTCAAAGTAATCACATCAAGTACACAACCTACATTCAAAATACAGCCTTAGCCAAACGAAATAGAGTTTCAATTCTATTGGTGCGAAAAAAATCGTATTCAATAGATCTCCTGGGAAAATTTGGAGAGGTCAAGACGACCAATATTTGTTGTTTACCCTACCAAACAGAATAGGTGTCGATGTTGGCCGCTTTATACAATGTTTGTGGAATGGTGTTGGCTCGAATGTTTGACCAATTCGGTGAGAGAACTGTCAATACGAAGGGACAGGGGTCATGGTGTGAGGTGTGGGAAACCTTACCGTGTGGGTTGCTACAGGTCAACACTACTGTGGTTGATTACCTAATGTGGTTCAAATACACTGATGGTATTTTTTTAAGGTGTTCTAATGGAGTAGTCGTTTGGCCAGTTGTTCGAGATGATGGTCGTGATAAAATTGAATGAAGCTCTGGAAATAAAAGAAAATAGGCCCATCAGCTGTGGGACGCAACAGGAAAATGTATTAATTGCTTGAACTAATTATGTAGCTAATTGAGTTTGATTTAGATATTATATGACTTATGAATTGGGCGTGCTCATTTGAATAGCTACTATGTATTATAGACTACCAAAGGACACCTTAAATCAGAGAGTACGGTCTACTATGATCAGCCGAGTAAATACTATGACCAAAAAAGCATTCCTAACTTTTGAGTAGAGTCTTGTTTACGTGTCGATACTTATAATATACGTAAACAGTGACAATTGAAGTATCAGGGCTCGGTTCATGATTAACTATTTAACAAAGACGTGTCCCAGTAATTTTGACATCCTGCCTTCTTATAAGGAAGTAACAAGTGAAAGATGTGGATGGCAGTATGTAGGAGAGCGACAAGAACTACCGCAAGAAACATATTTTATACTTATGGGTATGAAGACAATGGCGTTTGTTGATTATGTATTTTTTTTGTCTTCAGATATGTAGGTACAAACAAGGTATATACTAACGTATATCTAGTAAAAAATCAGTAGTGGCAACTTCAATACAAAGTTTGACAAAAGGTTTAATTCATTCTTAGCAAACCATGGGGATTTTAAAGACAGACAGCTTATTACAAAAGTACTTATTTTTACTTTAATTTCCACCGTTAAAAAATATCTTAAAAACTTGGCCTGTGAATGAGGCCAAGTTTTTAAGTCTTTACGATGGTACCAAAACTGAACCACAAACTAATTCAAGAAACATTAGTCATCACACACTTACATTTTATTGACCTGAGAAATTCCAATCCAAATCCGAGGTGACGAATATAACAAATGCCATCATAAAAAAAGGATAGTTCTCTACAATATAACTGGCATGATCACTTACAGCAGGAAGCGGCGACGAACAGACAGACAGACAAACATTGTAATTAATGCTAATAGATTAATGACTGCCCTACGATACGTTTAAGTACGTACTCAGATATACATGTTGTATGAAGCGGTCCTGTCATGCAACAGTGTCATTCAGACGAAATATAATTAGTAGAGCTTTTAATCAATTTGGTCAATGCTGAATTTTATAAGAATTTTGTCATGATATTAAATTTTGGCGCTACTATTTCTTTAGTTAGGCAATGTATCTCATATAATTATATACCTACTTGGTATATAATTAATGAAAAAGAGAATAGCGCTCTAGCTTAGGAAAATTTAGTTACAAACGGGGCTTGAAATAATGTGGAATTATAATAATCGGACATAAGAATCCACTAACTGATTACACTCTACTTTTCGGCCGTTACTTATTAGATTAATGAACCAAAAAGTCGTACTAAGTTCATATTGACAATAACTTGGTGGACAATTAAGTTTCCCTTAGTTATAGTCATAGAAACAAAGAACGTATTTTGAGTCCATCAAACTCGATTCTACAATGTTTGTTTTCATAATCCTACGCAACAAAACATTTTGCCTCACAACCGCAATACATATCCGTGTCGATTTCCCTACGAAATAATGGGCTTTACCGTACTAATGACCGGACGATAGTTCAAGAGGTCTCAACTGTACGTAACTATACTAAGTATACATTACAAAACATCGCTTTTGTAAGCCATTGTGTGAAAGCACGAGAAATGCTAATTTAGAACAGATTAACTGACCATTTTCTTTTTGTGAAAAAATCTGTTTTTAAACGCGGTTTATCTGCGATTGAAGGAAATTACTTTGATTTCTCCTTACTACTATATAACCTAACGAACATGAACTTATGACTCATTTAAATAGGTAAATAATCCTTTCCTTTATGCTTTTATTATTGCATTTATCAAAATCAGCCTTTCTCAATTCAAATGGGATATTTTGAAGTACGTAAAGTAAGGACAAGATTGTCTTTTGTCTTTTTTTCTTGTTATTATTTAGCGACTGCCTTGTTGGCCTAGTGGTTTCTAAGCGCGACTGCTACGCTAGAGGTCTTGGGTTCGATTCCCACGTCGACCAAGGTGTTATTGGGTTTTTCTATGAAATTCTCAGTAGCAGGTCGGAGTTTGGATTTGTGCCCGGTTAGTGGCAACTGGCAAAAGGCTCGCCCCCTATAACAAGGGACCTAAACATACCGGCGAACTGTGGGTGTACATTAGTACACCTCTGCCTAACCCTTCGGGGATACAGGCGTGATGGTATGTATATATGTATGTTATCTAGCGATATGCTTCAACCTTATTATTTAGAAAGTACTAGTTTTATATCAATATGTTAAATACCAAGGTCTATTTGGAGGTGGCGCGGTATAAGCTTCTATGGGGTCTTCAGGGAGGCCTTTCAAGTGGTGGGCAGTTTATCCAAAGAGAAAAAAATATTCTTTTCGGTTATGAGATTCCCCATTCAATAGATTTCTTTAGAAATTTAAAGCTTGTTAAAAACGTTTAATCGCCATCAGTTTATCTCTCCTACAACATAACTTTAGAGTGTTTTCATATTAACCTACACGATAACGGACTACGACACAATATCAGGGGCAGCAGAAAGAATGAGAATATAAATCCTAATATAAGATATCATAACATAACATACTATCACGCCTGTATCCCCGAAGGGTTAGGCAGAGGTGTACCAATGTACACCCACAGTTCGCCGGTATGTTTTTTTGGTCCCATTTAATAGAGGGCGATAAATAAATGAGATATCGAAACGTCTAATGGAAGACAAGTACTTTTTTCATATATTAACTTGCTCCCGATATAGTGTCGGATACCGATATTTTATCGGATGATGTGAAGACAGTCTCAGTTCTACCAACAGATGTCTACACTGCGGCGATAAAGATTTGTTGTTGTCGGATAAACCCTATGTAGAGCGCGGCTTTTGGTCACGGCGCAAGTACCGACAGGAAAACAGATTGTTGAGGTCAAAATATGATGCTCTATTGTTGACATTTAGACGAGATTTGAAGTGATTATAACCTAAAAAGTCTTAACAATACAAAAAAGGGTTCTGGTTTCAGGATTATGATTGATTTCAGTACAACATACACGTACTGTTGTCATTTAAGATTTATAGGTATTCCGGTACTCTCGTAGCAGATGATCAGAAATAAACTTGCTAAATACTAATTTTTCTAGGCTTTTTTAAATATAATTATCAAATACAATTTAAGATGTAACGTGCAATGTTACCTAGCTTTACAAGCTAACTTAAAAAAATGTAAAACAATTATTGTTCATTAAATAATTACATAATTTATCTACGAGTATGTTCTACAGAACTCAATAATTGGATCATTAAACACATAGTAGTTAAGAGATGAGAGGAACACCTAGCATTATCTATTCACCATTACTGACTAAGTTGCTGACGGTACCGAGGCGTGTCGGCCCCACTGTGGGAATGTCTGCTCGTGAATCGCCCGTGGCTTATGACAATTTGCATTTTTTTGCTGTCCGTACCGAACGATTCGCTTAGATATAGGCGCAAGTTATGAGTGAAAGAGATTTAAGGAACATGTCTAGTATTTTAAATTAATACTATGAATGATTTACTTGTTTATTGCAAAAATACACGCATAAGTACTTACTAGAAGACGATTAAAAGCATGGATTGCGTTTTTAATGTAGTTTTTTTTTTGCGAATTATAACTAATTGATTTGGGGTTTAAAAATACAATTCAGTTGAAAATATGGAACTTATTACATAATACATTTTCCTGTACCGAATAAGGTTCCTGATAAAAAAAATCGGTAAGATAGCATTTTCGTAAAAACGCAAGTTCGCAAGTTTGAAAATTAAAAGATAGTTAATGTTAAGTTGATAAGTCGTAAATCATACGCAAATAATTATAATTTATGACATAATACGAGTGTACTCGACATGTCTATAATCTACTTAATCCGCTCTCCGCTCGTCACTCACACCGTCCCACTGTCCCGCGGCAGTGGCCGTGCTCCGAAACCTTTCTTTTCCACGAGCACGCTGCTACATTCGCTAATTGCCACAAAAACCTCGCGTGCAACTCTGACCCGTAACGGTATGTGATCTACTGTTCTTCGCATTGGTCATCAGCTGCCATTTTGTGACGGCCATTTTGGATTGATCTTAGCTGTCAGATGGTCAGAACAGTAGTTATTTTTTTGATGCTAACGATGCAAAACTACCGTCTACACAAAGTCAGCTAATCGTTTGAGATATGTTTGAAGATTTTTATGTACATTAAATATTAAATTGTAGTACAAAAAGGAAGTAAATCAACAACTTTAAATATAAGAAGAAATAAAAAAATCAACACAATTAGTAAGAGGAGATGAGAGAGATTGTTATTAGATTACTCGAACATTAAATGATGTCCTAAATGGTTGTCGGTTAAAATTCAAGATGTGGGGTATATGTATGCTACCTTACACCTACGACGCTAGATCATCGTCTACTCATCATACAAAAAACTTTAATCAAATCAACAAACAAGCTCAAACTTTTCTTAGATTAACTATAAGTCAATGACACAAAATTACATTCAAAACCGTGGGATCACAAAGATGATGCACATCTTTTTACCACACAACATAATATAGTTTCTTCGAACGTATTGCTCCAAGGGGCATACACCTGATGACCTGGGCCTTCATTCAGCTCTTTAAGAGTGGCTTGAATTGACCGAATGACCTGCTACATTTGGTAATTTTTACGATAATTGGTGTTCTGCTAGCTGTCATTCATTACGATCATTATTTCGATTCATTCGAGAGTTCAATAAGATTTTATTGTAGGCTTATTTGAATACGAAAATTAGAGACAATGACAAGTACACTGACCGTCCACTGACATGCATTTAGAATAGCTGAATCGAGGCCCTGAACATGACTAATACTCGTCATTATTAACTTTACCGAAACAGTCTGAACGTGGGATGGTATTACCATTAATTCGCACTTGTATGACTCTTGATGAGTAAGTTCGGCTGACCATGTTACGGGAATCTCCGCCCAAAACTTGACCTGGTTGTTTTGAACTTTACATATATTTTTGTTTTGGATTTCAGGGGATTTTTTATAGTTTTACCACAAGAGTAGCTTAAATAATATTTAATAAACGTCTTTTACAACCTCAAAAATCAATTTCAAAGCATTTGATTTGCACCTTCCTAAATTAAGGATTAATATACTTTAGGATATTCATTTCAGAATTAAACTGTAATTAGCGCATTATTATGGATATGAGTTGGTATTTTTTTAGAGAACCTGATATGTAATAAACAAATGCGAGAAGAGTGCCGTAAGATTTTTTTATAAGTTTTATAAGACTCTCTTTTGAAAAAAATATTTTTCGTAATTATCAATTTTCATAACGTAAGTACACTCGCGGACAATTTCTAATTGGAGTCACTTAACTGTTAACTTATGGTTTGCACTTAATTGTATGCTTTCAAACGCTTAAACATACCTTCGGGGTACAGTCACGTTGTAAATTAACTTTGGGAGAAATCAATATCGTAATAGCTAAAATATTGTCCATCGTAACCTGTAATCATTTGGTGCTAGTGACCGGTCAACGACATTTGTCCGAATACTCTAACTTCCACATCCATTGCCCCCTTATCCTCAAGTTCGGCTTACCATCGGCCTCATTGGACCAGTAATGTATTTACACTATAACGATGATCTCATCAATTTTGTGTACAATTCTTGGTAGAAGTTGTAGTACGTTTATCGCTCGTGAGAAAACCCCTTTGGCGACAAACGCGGTACATTATGAACTGTAGTTAGTTTTTTTTGTTAATTTTAGTACTGAATCGTCACGTATTCGATGCGTGTATGAAAGTATGTGAGATTAAAGGGCAGAGATGGTTTAGAAAGGTCACAGTTAATAACATACCTATGTCTATTTGAACCATGGATTATAGATATCGGTACATTTCATAAATATGTGTATGTATTTTAGTGATTATTCTTTATTTACAAGACTGCTTAGGAAAGTCGTATTATATTTTATTGTGTAGGCAATTATTGAAATTCCTGTGCTCTGATGACTGATGTTGACTATCAGATACGAGACTGAATCTCATTTATAACGAAAAAAAATATATATATATTTCAAATCTGCTGGCAAGCAACGGAGAAGAGGAATAAAATTACAAACATCCGAATTGAGAACCTCCTCCTTTTTCAGAAAACGGTAAAAAAATAGCTTCAACCTGCGAGCGCTACAGAAATAATAACACAGTACTAAAAAAAAAACAAAACAACATCAAAATAGAAAACGTATTTAGACCCATTCATTATTTTCAAGTGTCCATCGGCCCGCCCTTCACACCGAGTTACGCGCCTCTAAGCCATCAATCGATAAGTACCAATCGAGTAACAATCGATTCTAAATCGATAAAGTAACGATACATCGATACCACATGATTTGTGTTTCCGCTACCGGTGTTTACATACTTATTACTTTGTTAGTGATGTGTAATTATAACATTTTCTAACTACGGCTAAGTTGAATGATGGAAATAAATAAATGTAGTGTTAGATAGAGATTTATTGTATTGTATTAATTATACAGCAAGATTTAATTTTGTCTAAAAATATCGTTTAGTTATTTAAAAGTTGGTTTAAAGGTTATGTAATATGTCTAGTAAACAAAAGCCGAGAAACAATTAAACAAACCGAATAAAAAATAACAAACCGTTCTAGTAAAGAGTCTGATTAGTTTTTTTTATTTTTACAAGAAGCTGCCACGTTAAAGAATGTCATCAACTTCAAAATATCTCAAATTATGCTCAACTGTGAGACAAAAGAGAAGCTGTATAACTTTCTTTGTTTATAAGTCAATGAAAGAAGAATGTGGGTAATTTGGTTAATTTCATAACTTCATAGCGAAATTAAATAAACACACCAACTTGTTAATAAAGATAATAATCTAGCCTATAAACGTCCCACTGCTGGGCCCAGGCCAGTTTCCATATTGAGAAGGCACGAGCATTGATCACCATGCTAGCTCCCTGCGGATTGGCGATTTTAAAGCCCAATTAATTTTGGAATCCAGTTTTCCTCACGATGTTTTCCTTCACCGTTCGTCAGAAGTGTCTTAGAATAATTAAGAAAGTACATATAACTTCGAAAAAGCCACATTAGTACTTGCCTTGGTTCGAACCTGCAATCTTGTGCATACAAATCTGTTCAATGAACCGCTAGACCACACGACGATATAGTCCGTGATTAAATCTCCTAAACCAAGCCAAACTCCATGTAAATCAACTAATAAAATCTTTCAGGCTGCGTGTTTAAAGCACCATCTTTCAATGATACAATATGAAGTCATAAACCGGGCAGTACTGAGACTGGCCGGAATGCTCGCGTGGTTGTTACCCTGGGGGCGCTCCCATCGCCGCCCGCGCAGCTGCCGCGAGACAAAGCCATCATGGATCTGTTTGCATGCCTCTACTGATTTTATTATCTGGGAATGGTGGGACCTCATTTGTGTATTAATTTAAGTGTGTGAGTCATAAGTTCTTGTCATCGTTTTCTTTTAAAATGTTTGCTAGATGTCATTGACGAAAATTGCTCCCGGACGATTGATTTTATTTGCTATGCTTAGATTGTCTATGACTTTAGGCCACTATTAGAAATCCCAATTTGAGATTTCTGTTTTTGTACTAAAATAATAATACTAAAGAAAATAAAGTCAACGTATCAAACTATTGTGTTTCTATGACTGCGTGTTACAACACGCAGTTAAAGCTTTAGAAAAAGAATCGAATCAAGGTTGTTTTTGGAGGATAATAAGCATTTCTGATAAGTATTTTTAAGAGTTATACCAAAGACCTATGGCGCTCAGACTTGGTCTCTGACCGAATCACAAAAGTACCGCCTTGGAGTTTGCCAAAGAGCCATGGAGCGCAGCATTCTCAGTGTAAAAAGACAAGATCGGATTCGAAACACCATGCTGCGTTCCAGAACGGGCATAATGGATGTAGGCAAAAAGGCTGCCAGGCTGAAATGGGATTGGGCGGGTCACGTCAGCCGTATGTGTAGTGACCGCTGGGCAAGACTTACAACGGAATGGGTGCCAGAAAACGGACGACGCCGCCGAGGCCGGCCCAGGAAGAAATGGCAGGACGATCTACAGTCATACTGCAAGGGTTGGTTCGAGGTGGCACAAGATAGAGACATGTGGAAGGAATTGGGGGAGGCCTTTGCCCAGCAGTGAGACACTATAGGCTAAATAAAAAAAAAAAATACCAAAGACCATGACTGACAAATACATGTAGATAACTGTTAATGGAATCATCCTTAAAACAACTCACTGAATGGTATCTAGATTACAGACACATACATGTATACTATTTAATCAAAGTATCATAGTAGATAAATGACTAAGGAGTTTCCAACAGATATATTTGACGATCACTTGACTCATCAATTTTGATTAAGATATAAAGATAAACAATATTATATCACCCACTTCCTGCATTACCTTCAGTTTTTGTGTCACGTAGGCCTCATCCAAAAATAACGGAAAAACGTTGATATTGCTATTTAACGAAATTATCTAATGTATTTTTAATTGGCCTCATGTTCTTGTATTTTTTCAGAATAATTAATCATTATAATTCAGAATGTTCGTTATATTACAATTTTGTTTCTGAAACGGCGTATTGTACTTAGCATAATGTACAAGCAAATAACTTAGAATATCGACCAAAATAATAACAAAAACAAGAAAGATATTGTAAAAACAAAAGTTTTCAAAAAAATTGTGATATTTTATGAATTTCTTATAATCCTGATTTTAAGAATCTAATAACAATAAAGTACTCATACATCGAATGTATTCTTAGTTGCTCTCATATTCTTGTAATTATTCAGAACATTAAATTATAACATACAGGTGAATAATATCCTAATTACGTATCATAATGTCCTTCATTTTTCCAATGGCTATCAATCCATGGCATTCACGTCCACATTAAAATTCATGTCGGCGACGGACGCGGTCCGTTCGTATCGTATTAATCTGTCAAGGCGACCAATTACGTGTATTAGGGTTGGTTAGATGGCGACTACCAGGTGGCGTTGCCTGCAGACAAGATGTATGGTAATGAACCTACTGAATGCTACTTCAGTCTGTGATACGAGTTTTATGTGTCTTTCGGTCAGCTTCAAAGAAATAGTGTACGATTATTTCGGACCATGTAGTTATGTGTTATGTATTTTGACAGAAATCAGTGACAGGAAAAAGGGGAGGCCTATACCCAGCAGTGGGTGATTCCGGGCAGAAATGATGAATTAATGTAATCTAAGATAAGTTTAGTACTAGCCCTCATATTTGCTATGCCTGCCTATGTAAGACCTTAACATGCAAATAAAGATTTTGAGTTTGAGTTTTGATCATGAAGATGTAGTTACGTCCATTGTTCTTTGATGGACGTGGTCCAAACTAAATACCCTATTTTCAGCTTATGTTACTGATCCAACCAACAAGAGTAGTGGCGATATTAAATTCCGAAAATACTTTGTTTTTTCCCAGGATGGTTAATGCAAAGTACTCTCATAGTCAACTCAACTCCCGAGCCTTTTTTAACTATGTTCGGGTCGGCTTCCAGTCTTACCGGGTTCAGCTGAATACTGTATTAACTCTCATAGTCAACTGCTAGGCATTTACTTATTTCTAAGTTGCCTGCATGTACCAAACTACTGCTAATCTAGAAAGTTGTTAATTTGAAATAAAAACATAAACGTTTTTATATATCGTATACATATAAAGCCTCTAACAATGATGTTGTCAGAGAAATAAGTAGTCAGACTCAAAACTCCTTCCAATTAATTATTAGATAGATATCCACATCTCAAAATTGAAAGCTTGAGTAACCCGCTGACATTACTGCCAGAAACTAGTTACGCGGAAATCATAACAGCTATTATTAATGAAATGAAAAAGACTTTAACTACAGTTCACATCAATATCTAAGATCGTTTCATTAATCAAGATAATAATTTGGAATATGATATGTGTGACCATTGACGTACTATATACATAGACTGCTACTATCGCTAGTTTCCCCTTGTGCAAAGCGAGAGCAGTTTTTAGTCTGAACCTAGTACATTTCGTTTTTCATTTAAGTTAATTTTCGCGCAACGAGAAACTTATATACGAAAATATCGATGGTTTTGATATTGTTAAGATAATATTAATGTCTTAGATAGATTTTTTAAAACAGCAAGCTCCATCTTCATACTCGTACATAATTCACGACAAAACCATTTCACACTAGTGCTTACGTTCAAACTCTGATAGGCTCACTCTAGTTCCTTATGTATACTCTAAGTGTATGACAGAGATCAGACGCAAATTCCCATTGATGCCTTAGGCGATAGAACGGTAATGATCACGCGAATGGAATTAAAAAGAAACGGATTGAAGACAATTTGCCCAATTAGAGTGTGATTGGAACTTGGAAGGTAGCTGACAATTGGGCAGGTGGTTTAGCCTCGGGACGTGAGGATAGGAATGATCACGCCATGTTTATACTGAGATATTTGCTAGGTTATTTTATTACTAAGAATTTTGTGGTCAATATTTATTTTTTAATAATTCTTACCTAGTTTTCTGTTAGTTTGCGGGTGTTTGGTTGATCTTGAGGTATCTGAATAATCGATGCTATTTTGTTGTTGAAATTATTCATTGATTCTTACCTATAAAAACGATTGCGATACGACGCCTGGCGAAAAGTTCATGTTGCTATTCGAACGGTTTATGCAAATGAGCAAAAGTATATAAATAATAACGGAAAATTACTTCGAATATCTACAAACATAATAACAAAAACTACAAAGATTTCCACTAATCAAAACATTTCAATAATATTTTGTCATTTATGGATTTCTCATAACAGTCTTGATTCAAATAAGCTTTAATAATAAAATACTCGCAGACACTAGGAAATAATAGCATTTATTATACTGTGATGGACTGGGCACCAAATAAATTAAATTAAAATTTAATTGACTTCCCATTCTTCGTTGATTAATCTATTGTTGTACCAATGATTCTGACAAAAGAACGATTGCATGACTACGACTCCAGAGTACCTGATGAACTATATCAATTCTTTTGAGGTTTTTCTTATTTGGTAGATGTTAAAATGAATGAATCTATTAAAATCAATGATTGATTGAATTCACTAACTAACGTAATAAAAGCAATCGATTTTGAAAATTACTTTTGAAACTATTAAAGGTTTTATAGTAATATTATAACGGGGATTAGCGCGTACATGCATAAATACCTTTAGGGCTTGACGTTTCGACCGGGTTACACCGGCCGTGGTCGCAAGCAGACTGGAGATGCGGTGTCATTCTTCCGTGCACGGCGTTGATGATTTTTCTTCATCTACCCCATGTTTTTGAACTACCCTACACACTGTACTGACTGTGTCCGTATTACGATCACTATCCGGCCTTGCAGAAACGCGCGGTTGTGTTAAACGAATCACTGGATTCCACGATGCTGATAGATTAAAGCCGTCTTCCCGATTGAAATTAGGATGTTTCTTGATTTCAATCGCTTCTCGCACTGCTCTCGAATGAAAGTGGCGATCGGTGGAGAGGATGCCGATACCGTGAGACAGGACGTCGCGGTAATATTACGCAAAGCGAAGCCCCCGACTAGCAACATTGCTATGGAAGAGCGTCAGGCGCTAAAAAACATTAGGAGTGACCCGAATATTTTAGTGCTTAAGGCCGACAAGGGAAACGCCACCGTAGTAATGAACACTACTGATTATGAAAATAAAATACGTGAGTTGTTAAGCGACGATAAGGTTTATAAACCGGTTACGTACAACCCCACAGCCAGAGTTACACGTAAAATACGATCTTTGATACAGGAACACCAGGACCTATTCACTGAAGACGAGTACCTAAATCTTTATAGACCAAAATCGCACCAACCCCCTAAATTATATGGCTTGCCAAAAATACATAAGCCCAACGTGCCACTGCGGCCTATCGTAAGTCAAATTGCGTCTCCCACTTACGACCTTGCGAAGCACGTTGCGTCAGTATTGCAGCCACTTGTGGGAAAAACACCGTCTTTCGTGAAAGACTCGCGACATCTCGTTCAGATTTTAAGAACCCTAGTACTGGAACCTGAAGACACAATGGTAAGTTTTGATGTGGAGTCTTTATTTACCAATGTTCCTATAAAAGAATGTCTGGACGTAGTCAAGGACAAGCTGAGTGATAACGAGATGCCACACAATTATATTGATCTGCTGAAACACTGCTTAGAAGGCAACTACTTCCTCTTCCGCGGCCAATATTACCTCCAGATTGATGGCGTCGCAATGGGGAGTCCAGTAGCCCCTGTACTAGCTAATCTCTGGATGGAACATTTTGAAGAGAAGGCGTTGGCCTTGGGGCCAAAAACCATCAAGTTGTGGAAGAGATACGTAGACGACATCTTCTGCGTCATCAGAGGGGGCCAACAAGAAGTAGATCAATATCTAGAACATCTGAACTCCATTCACCCTAAGGTGAAATTCACGTGTGAGATGGAGAGGGACAGATCACTCGCCTTCCTGGATGTCAAAATAAGTGCGAGAACAAATGGGTCATTAGGACACTGTGTTTACCGAAAACCTACACACACTGATAGATACCTGCATAGTACGTCGCATCATCACCCTAGACACCTGCAATCCGTCATGACGTCATTAAAGAATAGAGCTTTTGATCTCTGTGACCCTGAACACTTAGAGCGTGAGCTGGAACATGTTCAGGAGGTGCTACAAAAGAATGGATTTCGGGTGAAAGGAAATATGAAGCGACGGTTGAAGCGTGTCGAGCATCCTGACGTTAACAGACAACGAGCCTATATGCCTTACATCAGAGGAGTCACTGACAAAATCGGAGCTGTACTTAAAACAGTCTCCATCCCGACCGTCTACACTCCAGGGACAAAGGTAGAAAACATGGTGGGCACACCGAAGGATGTTCTACCCCTACAACAACCAGGTGTCTATAAAATCGACTGCAGCTGCGGTAAGTCATACATAGGGCAAACAAAGCGAACGATCGCGGAGAGGCTCAAGGAACATATCGCAGCTGTAAAAAACCGTCAGACATCTAAATCGGCAATTGCAGAGCACCTACTACAGCCGGGCGTCAGTCACTGGATTCAATTCCATCGCGCGCAAGTCCTCTCCACCGATCGCCACTTTCATTCGAGAGCAGTGCGAGAAGCGATTGAAATCAAGAAACATCCTAATTTCAATCGGGAAGACGGCTTTAATCTATCAGCATCGTGGAATCCAGTGATTCGTTTAACACAACCGCGCGTTTCTGCAAGGCCGGATAGTGATCGTAATACGGACACAGTCAGTACAGTGTGTAGGGTAGTTCAAAAACATGGGGTAGATGAAGAAAAATCATCAACGCCGTGCACGGAAGAATGACACCGCATCTCCAGTCTGCTTGCGACCACGGCCGGTGTAACCCGGTCGAAACGTCAAGCCCTAAAGGTATTTATGCATGTACGCGCTAATCCCCGTTATAATATTACTATAAACATGCAGCGCGATAGTTTAAAAGTTTATATTAAAGGTTTTGTTTATGACATACATGCAATCAAAGAAAAATATTTTAATTGAACATTGAAATATGGTATAAGTTATTAAAATATAATTTCTTTACACTTTTTGTAGAAATTAACTGCTATAGGTAGCAAGGTCAACGAACGGTAGGCTAGCGACTACTGGCCAGCAGCCGACCTCCATCACATCGAAAAACGAATAATTCAATCCCAAGGATCTTCGCGTGCCGCCAAATGCTACCGATTATCAGATTCCTTGCTAACAACCAATTACTAAGAACTACCTCACCCCCTACATTCCTACCAAACAAGACCTACAAGGAACTCGTGGGAACAGAACAACAGCTCAGCTTAATTTGGTTACAGCATTTGAATTTTTAGGATAATCATTCCAAATTTGAATCAGGACTGTCTGGTGTCACTTACGGATTCCATTCTCACGAATGAATGTGAATTTTGAAATTAGTCATTCGTTCCCAAAGTCGGGCGTTGCGTTGATCACGAAGGGCCGCAGGCGATGATCAAAATGCGTTCGGTTTTTGAAAAATGGATGGTCGTGCATAATTCTGCAGTAAGCTGTGTAATTTACATTGTCTATTCAGAAGCGGCCTATAATCTTGAAGCTTGTTAGGGTAGCAACAACTTCTAATGCTAAATCTCGCTCATGCATTATGAAAATAAATAATGACACTAGGTAACAGATATGAAACTTGTTCGTCCAAATCACAGCATTTTAATTATAGTCTCGATGACCTATAATATTTTCACTTCTGAAACGGATTGTTGGTAGATGTGATTGAGTTTAACACAATTGTCCACTTTAACCAACTGCGATAATGCCCAAAAAGAAGGGGTGTCTTAAATACCGATTAAGATAAACTTTACTAAACACCTTTATCGTCGAAACATCCACAAGACGAACTTCCATCACAATTTCTTTACGATCAAAATCTTATCAGGCTAATCTCGTGTGAAAGCGTTGAATCTATATTCATATCAGCCGATGTATAATTTGGGTGATTGCTGGCTACGGTCCTATTGTTAGCGAGCGAACAATATACATCGGAACACGATTTTTGTTGAATTCCAAGTTGATGAGTTAGGCGATTTGTATGATGTGTGAGAGCTTTTGGTACTTTCTTTTGGTTTAGAAAGGTAATTTATTCAGTGATATAATTTAATGTTTGGTTCCTTTTACTCTAAAATCTTTGAAGATGTCGTTATAAGTAATATTTCAGTGTTCTGAAATATCGCTATTTTCATTGATTGGGTATTTTGTTGTTTTTGATTTCAGCTTCTTTAGCTTAATGGCTAATTTCCTCGGAGGGCATTTGTTTGTCATCCGCCTTAAATTAGAGCCATTGATATCCAAATCATTTTTTTTATTTCCCCCTTTATATTTCCCAAGTAACACCTACAAAGTCAATAAAACAGGGTAATAGGATAACACGTGCAATAAACCATACAAAAGCAATTAAAGGAGGTGGCGTTTCGCGGTATACCGCCTTCGATTACTTTAACAGCCCTGCAAAGTGCATAAAGGGCGCCGCTGTCAAAACACCCACATTCACAAGTTACCAAACCTTTTTTTTCTTTTTGCAGGTGCAGAATGTTTTGAGAAAAAAATGTTAAGATTTTATGACGGCGCTTGAAGTTACCTGACGGCGTTATGCGGCAGGCTCAAAGAAAAAACAATGAGAAATAAATGTAAGGGTTGATTCAGACTTAAAGAAGTCTGTAGGTGATTTGGAACAACGTTGGAAAATAGATCATATTGCTTTAGTAATTAAGTGTAAAGTTAATTTAGCAAGGACTGTCGTGGAGTGGTCGAAGCAATAACTATAATCTACTTTATTTACTTAACAATAAAGATAAATTTTCAATGAAATTAGAGAACCCATCCTCTGAAAAACTCTTGATCAGAACTGACCTTAAATGGTCGAATTGATGTACATTAAACGGCGCTAAAGCTTAAGACCTACCACAGTAGAATTCGACATGGTGGATTTCAAGTTAAGACATCTCAAAAGACTGGATATCATTTCTTAGTACTTAAGAACGTAACTTTAGGTACAACATTGGTTTATAGCTAAAGTCTGGGCTCACCTCATTAAAAAGAAAAACGACCATGTATGACCACGACTGATCAATGAATGTTGTCAGTTACAGATAATCTGACTTTCGTGCTAATAGGTACTTTAAAAATAAACTGATTTTATTCTTAGATTCGACGCATGTAATTAAAGAAACTTCACGATTATAAACTGCACCATCATCGTCTATCAGGTAAGATCGTAAAACACCTGAGTTACTTAAGGCATTATCATTTAAGATAACCTATTTAATTAGTACCTACTTTAATGATAGGCACTTTGTTTACGTCTTGACCGCTAATTCAACGAAAAATATTTTTCTAAACATGTTTGGGTCGGTTTTCAGTATCGGTACCGGATTTAGCTGAATACCGTAATTTACGTGGAGTGACTGTCTATTGGACCTCTACATTCCAATAAACATAGTAATACAGTTTAAATTTTGTATGTATTTACAAATTAAGTGTGAGTAAGTCAGTCTGCCCGTGACCATGATACCTGCAAAGGTGTCGAAACGTCGGGACTTAAAATCTTAATATAAACCGTAGTAATAGTAATAGTTTTATTTCAATGTCTAACATTCGCGTAAACCTAAGAAACCATATTAAGTGTTAAATAATTTATATTTATTATGTTTTTGTATTTGATTTTCCCTGGTTGCTTCTTACATAACATTGGAAAAAGGATCCATTTTTTTTCTCACCCAATTCAAATGATGCGAAACTAATACGCGTTACAATTGAACCGTTAGTAAGATTACTTACTATTGTAGTGTTTTTTGCCCTTTTTTATGCTGGCAACAATCCAGTTTCCGAGTCATTTTATTCAACCCGTCGGTGGTCCTGGCTCTCCTAAACAAAATATTATTAATGCAATGTTCAGAAAAAAAAACTGCGTGAATAAGAACTGTTGAGCAGTGATGTACAAGTTTTTTTTTCTAAGTGTTATTAAATTGCTAACTTGTTTAATAAGACACTTAGCTGACTACTTGAACTAGTCCTGAACGTAAAGGATTTTGCGTGTATTTAAACTAGTGGGTGCAGATTGATTTGAGTTCCTTTACTATCTAATTATTTTGTCTCTATAGAAATAAATATCTAATCTGTACCATCATCATTGGACTTAAAGGATACTATAAACTATTTGTTCATCTATTTCTCATACTATGTGTGTACATCATGCATATGGTATAGTTGTTTAATATGTATAACTATACAACAGAAAAAAAAAACAAGTTAATGAATATTCTTTCAGTCAATGAGTTTAACAAAAACAGTGATTGTTTTAGAGGCTCGCCACAATACGTGTCAATGGCTGTGCTCGTGTGAAGTCACAAATCGATGGTGAATCAACAAAGCGCCGCGCGCCACTCTTGCGCAGGAGATCCGCAGACGTGTACTGCGACTAAACGGTTTTGATACTTGCATTTTTATCAAAACATTTAAAATATAAAAGCTGGCGTTCTTGCTTTAAACTATTTTGAAGATCATAATTTTATTGCCTAAATAGACAACTAAATATGTAGTATGGGTACTCATTGATAAAATAAAAGGTATTTTCAATTCCACGTTCTTCTGACAGCAAATTAATCCCTAAGATTATTTTCTTTTTTTTTTGTTGACAATATTAAGTTTTAACTAATTTGGTCTGAAGTTGGTACTATGTTTCTTTAAATAAATAATCACAGACAAATAATCTATCAACATGATCTTCGAACTAAATCGACCTTCAAAATAAAGTTTCGCGTTGACATGCTGGCCAGTTTTAAAGTATCAAAACTTAGATAGCGATCTACAAGTCTGTCCCTACGTGTATAAGGTTGGCACTCCTAAACAAACATCTTAGCTCATTGTGTAACTAACAGGACAATGGGATTATGGTCTCGCAAAAATACTTGATACGTGACGGATTTTGAGGTTTAACACCGTAAATAGAGGTAGAAATGGGAATTTATAATAACAGGCTTAAAATTGATACTCTACGTTTTACTGTACATGCTTGGCGTTGCGTTTTCCTAAGTGGCGGTCGGCTTCCAGTGTCATCGAAATCAGCTGAATACTGTTAAAAATTATAATACAATTTGTTTCAAGAAAGTAGCCTACTAATTTTGACCATGTTCATGTTGTAAGCTAATTTATTTGTGGCAATTATCTAGAGGTCCCTCAAAAAAAAGTTGTTAAGTTATCTGGACAGCAAAAAGTATTTCAAAAATTTCCTAACACCTTGTATAAGTAAAGTTTTGGTTGGAATGAAAATTGTAAAGGAAAATACAGTGACGTAATCATTCCAACAAGTGCAATTTTTTTTATTGTAATTTCGTAAGCAATTGATATTGCGTTTGTTTTTAATACTAGTCATAGTTTCCAGGAAATGTGTAACATTTTAGCACCTTATTATATATTTCTATAAAAGGTACTTGTATGCGTAAATACAGTTCAAGATCTATCCTTGTATCAAGGTCAGGGCTTGCAATCGGTTTAAAATAACAACAATATGGTATGTACCATAAATTGACCACATTTATGGTAAAAAGCCTTATCAAACACAGAGAAGGAACAAGCATTGATCACAACGCTTGCTAACTTGAGGATTGGATCAGATTTTAAATAAATAATCAATAAAATCAAATAATAACCAAAAAAAAAGTTTTTAATTACAAATGTAACGTACATTTAAACAGCTACACTTTTTTCGGCGTTACACAAATCGGGTGAACCACAAAATCGGGGATAGCCCTACATTCAACCGGACAGCCCTACTCAGCAGGTAGGCGCCTGCGCGGGCGCATCTCGCTGCGCTATTGTTTTCAAAACGTGCGCGCTACCTGCGCTTCAGACGATTACACTTTTTTTTATTTTTAGCATTCGTTTTTTAAATATATTTTTTATTTAGGACTTATGAAGAATTGGCGTTACGATGCGACTGATTCTTGTTTTGGTTACAGAAATTATATTTTACTTTTTTGCTCATAATATTGTTGTTTGGTTCATTATGGTTAGGATTGAATGAGTTTGGGTTAGTTCGGAAAAGAAAAAATTAATATGATTATCTAATCAAATCATTTTCTACATTACATTAAAATTATTTACATTAATTTAACGATATAATTAGTAATTTATTTTCTGCAAAAAAGTGCCTCACAATAAGATTTGATGTATGAAAATATAACTTGCACAATTTACAAGAGAGGATAAAGTTTCCTCTATAAAAAGACAAGAGCATCCAGTCCGAACACATCACATCACAAACACCGAATTCCGTAAACAAAGGCAAGCAAACATCGGACATCGAGAGGAAATGATTAATTAACGTAACTTCCGCCATAAAGACGAGAAGCGCTAAACAGACACACAAACAGACGGACAAACTTAAAACAATGCGAGCATTCAGACTGAACCTATGGTATAGCATAGAGTATGCTACACTTGTATGTAAGATGTTTGAAATTTGACATGTGCTGCCAGTGCTGTCTCTACGATGTATTTTTTTTATTTTATTGTTTTGAATTTCGAACATCCGTTTGGACAATTAGATATGATGCCAGATATGTGATCTTCTTTTTGAGAGTTTTTAAGTAAATGATGGGCAAAATCGAAAAATAAATACATAAAGGAATTACTTGTGTGACGGTCGGGTCAAATTCTAACTTGATAAAGTAACTAATTAATGTAAGCTTTCAGTATCAGCAAAGGCATAGTTGTTGAATGTTATCGTAGTAGGACGGTTAAATATTTAAAATTACTTGAAAACTTCTTTCTTACAACAAATAAGTCTGATTCCTTTAGTTTTTATTTTATGTGACGCGGAAAAAGTGGAGGGATAGATTTGCGCAGCAGTGGAAAAGTATGGCCTTATACCTAATAATAATATGTAACGCGCCTACAAGCCGTTCTATTAAACTATCAGTAGAAAACAAATGACTGCAGAAATAATCACCTTTGTCAAACATTGAAACAACACGATTGATTGGTTAAAAATAAAACTCAAACAGGTGTTCATAGACAGCGAAACTAATAGAGGTATCTGTCACTGTCTCAATCTGTTTAGCTGTTTAGATTGTCCATGGTTAGAAATGTATGTCATGCACAGTAACTTGTCTGACGGTCTTATCATGGGACTGATTATAGAGAAACATAATCTCAAAAATTAATTACTATTTAATGACCAAACTGTAACAAATGATTGATACTGTTTAAAGACATTTGTAATTTTGGCTTGACGTTCACCACTTTATTTTTAAGAGAAGTCGTGACTCCCTGCTATTTTAAGCCCGGAAGCCAAATAAGAAAATTAATATACTGATAATTATTGTTTAATTTTGCAATAATATTAGGTATACTTGTAGAAGTTTGCACAGGTCATCGCCATTTTGTAAGCAAGCAAAAATATTTTCATTTGTCCAACAATAGGCAAAGGAAACTGAGTTATGCCAACTAACGGCTGTTCACGCACAAAATAGGGTCAATCAAACTACTCATTTACAGTACTGGCAACATAATAATTTGTTAATTGGCAACACCAACAGAACGAGGCGTTCTTAAAGGCTTACGTAAGTGTGACAAGTAACTTCCAAGGAATTATAAGTTGTTATTTTTGGATATAATCGCTAAAAATAGAGTTTTAAACAATTTGAGTTTTACGTAATTTAATGTTCTGAACTACATGCGTCACAGTTTGATCATAACAGGATATTTACTGGCTGGAAACTGATAGACACAACCGACTACAAATGCGACATACTGCACTTTCGATCGTTCCATGGGATAAACATTCGTGTGGTCTGCAAATGTTTATCACATTGGTGAACCTAATCGACGAACTTTACTACTTATGATCGATTATGAAACTCCCTGTGATACCTTTTTTGTCTTGCAGGGAAATACCTTCTAAAGGCACCAGGTCTTCTAGGAATTTATAAGATCGCGAAATTTCTGAAACTATCCCGTTGGTCACCATCAGCACATGAAAAGGGACTTCTGTTACAACCAGAAGCGCCCCGTGTAGCGCCCGTTAGAGCACCTCACCGGGAAGACTGTAAAGGGCCCTGGGCCTCTTTCCTTGTGATACCTACACATCAACCTTGAAAGTCCGGTGAAGTAGTCAAAGCCTGCGCTCAGGCAAAATGCAAAGATCTCTATCAAAAAAAAAAAACATCAAACCTAGTGTGACTTTTTACAACTAGCGAGAACCTCTTAATCGATGTCTATATTAGTCCGCTTTGTTGGTGCTAAGACTACAAAATATCCTAATTTAGGTAATTGATCTTCCTACGCATAATACTCCATCGTAATAGGCTTGGATGTCAATAAACTTTGTTTCTTTGCTGATGTTTTGACGTTGTCGGGTTTCCAGTGGGTGGAAGTTTTTTCATTAGTTTAAAGGTTAAACGCTCCCGTGAAATTAAACCTTAGGTATAAATAGAAAACCTTCGATGTAACTTTTTGTTATGCTGCCTATTTTGGTAATTTCATAACGGGTAATGGTTTTTAAAAGTTCGGAGTATTTATTGTTTTACTGTATTTTGTAGAGCTTTATATTCTATACTTAGAATCAGAATTGCTGCCATTATGTATCGCATTTATAAGCAAGATTGATAACATAATTAGCAGCGTTTGGTCGTATCTCCAAAGTAATCGTTGCAGTGACTAAATATATAAAAGAAACTAAAAAGTCAACATTTTAAAACAGTTCATCTATAAATATGAGAAAACCAATACAGTTTCTTGTATCCCTAAAAGGGATATTGCAATAAACGTCACTGATGGGTTTGTGGTCGCAACATATTACACAGACAGGCCACAGGTGGACAATCCTGTCCACCCCCTTTCCATCCCTTATCATCTCATATTACACCCCAGGGATGAGCAGACGTTTGTAATTAATTAATATTAAAGTACCATAAAATGTGAAAACAATGTGCAATACATAGGCAATACTTTAAATTATGACGCATCCCTGTTATCATCTAACCGAAAATAAATGTTATCGCGCAGAAAAACATGATAGAATTGATTCCATATTATCTGTCCATCGCTATTTTTATACATGATTTCAGGAGATTCGTTAATCTAAACGTGTCTTGGATTAAAGGCATAACAACACTTGTTTTATTCATTCTGGCGATAAATACTTGCTTTTTCTTATATACTGGCCAGTTACCAAATATTTTAAACCAGAAACCACAATTAAAAATAAAAAGAAGAGAAAGAAAGGTGTCCAGTCCCACCAGATGCCTTCAAAGCTCAGTATTTCACGTCAACTGTCAGAGTGGCAGTCGTCTCGTCGGCAGATCGGTGTAATAAAACATATTTAATGGCAGTCACACACTGAATTACCTCATGAAGCACCTTTTAGCTTCGTCGCGGTAATTGCCTTCCCACAAATTGATATTGTGCAAAAACCCAATAGTTGTCACGTGCTGCGGTAAGAGTGACAGAGACACAGGGCTGATGTACGCGTGAGATGTTGACTTTACGGATAAAAATAAGCACGGTAGTTAAACAATGGATATGGTCATATGTGACTTAAAGGAAATGGTAGGAAGAAGTAAGGAAATGAGCAAAAACAATCGCATTCAATGACCTACAGCCGACAACAACAACAAACATCCTAGTTTATTAAAAGAGCCCATATTATATTAAGAAGGAAACGAACATAAAGAAAAATAATAAGCGAGATCAGCACCCTATTTGAATTTTCGTATTTTTATTTCTCTTAGTGAAGTTAAGCAAGAAATTTCTGAAAGTTGAATAACAACAACAAAACTTACAAGTTTGCGTAATTGTTATTAGATTCTTTCGTGATTTCTTCATGAAAGAGTTCAATGACGTCAACGCGAAAACTTTATTTCCTAATCAGATTTGAAACAATTGAAGGCAATAACACGACGATTAAAAATAAACCTGTGTATTGTGTAATCGCTGACGCAAATATCGTCCATAATCGGCGATCCTTACCGAATTTCTCGCAACCCTAAAATAAGAGCGACCCCACGGTGTCACGGGCAGTCGTCGTTACGCGTCGTACGTAATCCGCATTATATCCAAATAGCCTATAGCGTTCAGCTGCTAACGACACAGATGTCCCGCGCAAATTAATTGGAAATGTCAAGTGCACGAGACCCGCCATCTTGTCCCCCTCATTCTTTTTACTTTTTTTTGTCGCGCACGTGGCTTTATTGCGAGACAGCTGGGCGAGAGTGCGTTAATACTCGTACTTGACGTTAGCAACAGACTCACAATGCCACCACCGAAAATATTTGGCCAATTTAACACTTGAAATAATAAACTAAAATTAAACATTTATTAGCACGATAAACAAATAATTTACATTACATGTTAAAACACCTTTTTAAAATAAAGATCAGAAAGTACAATTAACTTTAATTAAAAAGCCGTTTTATTTCTTTTTATAGGCTGTTATTAGTTATTGGAAACCCTGCAATGACATTTGACATTTCGCGCGGGAAGGTGCATTCGCGAGTTAGAGCTGCGTTTGGTTAATGCAAAGATAATGGTCTGACCTATTTAATGGTATAATTAAATATCGCCGTCTGTTTCCGGCAATTAGATCGAAAGCGATCACTGTTGAATTCCTTTGTTACATTAAAAATATATTTTGCTCCTTCCGAACACCTTTCCTCACGAATTTGAGCACCTGATGCGTTTCGTTCGCAGCTGATGATCCTAAAGCCACGATATTACAACACCTTGACTTTTCGTTACGGAATTTCCTCCCTTTAATTACATTTTATACGTTTTGGCCAGTTGTCTACGAATATCTGCGGTGGCCGTATCACTTTTGTCTTTTTATTGTGAGTTATGTAGCGATAGCACGCGACTCGGGTCTAGACGATTACCGAACAAAGGACAAAGATTGAATTCAGAAACGATTTTGGTAGAATGGACACTAAAATATATAGGTACATAAACATAATGTTGCTATTTTTGCAAATGGTTTATATTAATGGCGATATTTATTTCAGCTGTATAAAATTATATTAGTAAAAAAATACGGGTTTTCCCCGGCAAATCAAGAGGTCAAGGAAACTTATCTTACTATAAAATTGTTGTCATCGATAATTTTTTTTTTTTTTTATATAACCTTTTATGTGTCCCACTGCTGGGCAAAGGTCTCCCCCAATTTGCTCCAAGCTGTTCTGTCTGGAGCCATCTCCCACCAACCCGGCAGATAGCGATCGATGTCGTCGATAATAATATATGAAGTATATTTATCTTTATGAAAATGATTACAACACGGATATTAAACATTGAACATATCTTATGGTATTTTGGAGTAAATGCAATTGATAGTATTAGTTCAGTTCAAACTTCAAAGTTCAGAAATGATATTTTTGTCTACCTCACACTAAGCTACCTCACACTACGCTCACACTGGTTCACGGAAATATACCAACAGAATTAACTTCACACAATACTGTGTGAATTATATAGAATTTGGACGGATAAGTTAACAAGAAATAACCACAATTTTTAGCTAAAAAACATATAAACACATAATCTTGTGACATTGTTTTGTTAGTCACAAACGCGTGTTGGAAAATGCAAACATTCTCGTGTGAAGTGTATTTAATCAATTTATTATTTCTAGCAACATCCAAAGATTTTGAATTCATATTCGCACATTGCCTGGTAAGGCCTCGGCCACGGTGTTAAGAGGAGCGGGTTAATAAATATGTTGGCCAATATTCTTCACGCGACTTTTTAAACCTTTTGTTGCCTTATTATCTATCCTCTTTTATTGGAAATTAAAGCTCTTACTTTTACTTTTTCTTTTATAATCTATGGATTTAGTATTTTGAGCCCTAAAAAGATTTGATAAATAAAACACGTAAAAGAAGGCAACAAAGATAAGCTGTTTATACTCTAGTTACAAGTATTTTTTATTTTCCAAACTGTCCCTGGTGAGAATGATACCCAAGTCATTTTAAGCGTCCATATCCCGTGTTACCTCAATTTACAGTTTATGAGAATGAAGCGTTTCTATACTTACAGTTTAGTCCGCTCCGCTCACCACTGTGACCTCACCCAGCAGTCCGTTGGCCTGCTAAAGAAACAAACACGTTTGTTAGCCGCGTGTGATATCATTGCATTCATCGCCATATGCGGACGATCGTGCCCACTGTAAACATTATCGACGCACCTGTGTTTTGCAGATACTAGTCGATACTATGACATGGATACGTTACGTGTATTGGAAATAGTAACGACGTCAGTGTTGGGTAACTAATGTTCATAAACGAAGTAAAAGAGAGGTGTAATCCTCCGAGGTTAAGTAGAGTATAAAGCGACTCCGAGCTCGATGTAGTAGGGATCATTATGGGTAACCAGTATTCTACATTGTCTCGGGTCTGGATGTTTGATACTTACTTTGGCTACCTTTAAAACGATTTTAGTTATCGACATCTCAAAGGTTTTGCCACGGTCACAGGTAAACTTTACCTACAGCAAGCAGATTCATTTCAATGTCAAAAATTTGCGTAAGCCTAACAACAAAGGGCTATTTACTTTTGCTTTATGCCAATGTGACACCGTTCACGTTTTTTTATATGTTACAACATGTAGAAATGTTTGTTCAGAACTTTTATTACTGTTTACTTCTGAACATCTGACATCGCCATCTTTCTTTAAGAGTACTGATGAATTCTTGTCGTAAGAATAGATCTTAGCTTTGCACTATGGTAGTAATAGTAAGAAATTGGTATTTTTGGCAAAAGTATATATTTGTAACTTTAAAAGGACTAATGAAGCATGATTAGAGAAGCAATTTTCTTAATCACACAATAAGTATTTGATGTCGATTTTTAAAGGCGGCAGTGGCAGAAACGTTATACATTACTGGTACTGTTACTATAGTTTCATAATTGCGTTTATATTTTCATGTCAACATGCATCAATTGATAAATTACATACTAAAGGCCGATCTTAATTTCAATTGATTTCCAACCCATTCATTCCTTTGTTTACTTAGAAAGAAATGCTGTTTACTCTTATTGTATCGACACAGATAAACTGACCGTGCGCAAGTAGCTACAATACGTACAGTGCACATGCATTGCATTTGATGCACATCTGTGCACGATTCGTTGCGTGCGTCACCCTATGTTTGTCTTGGCTGGAACCGATCGACCATCAAAACAGAATTATCCATACAAACTTCAGCCAGACTCGAATGCTGGATAGTTCCAAACAAGGAAAAACTTATCTCAACTAACCTTTTATCGTTGTAGGTAGAAAAAAAAATACTTGATCATGCTGACTTACAAAAGTTATGGAATTCCCGTAAATCAAAAGATATAGATACAATTATCTTACGTCTTCCAATCTATTTACGTAATTAGTAATTATTGCGCCATGTTGTGTTAACCAGAATAAAGAAAATAATTAGTTGAATATGAATACGTATAACTTTTCATTTTACAACTAATGATCTGGGAAATATTACAGCTACAATAAGAAAGCACCCAAATCCCCTAATGCTGAGTAAACAAATCAACCAAGCGTAAGAAATGTTCGTACCCTTCCGTTTTTAAAGTACAGCAGCGCGTGCAGCAAATAATAGATGTTGCCCCTCCGGCGGCCAACCCGCGACTGGCGTGTGCGCGACACGTGACGCGCGCGTGGCGACATCTATTGTGTTAAGCACTTATTGTTTTGCGAGGATACCCTCCTCGCATTTCTCAAGTTGCGTGTTAATGGGATTTTTTGTTAGTTTTTTTCTTTTAATCGATATCATAATTATTATGTAGTCCGAACTTCCCCTTCTGCAATGTTACTGCTTAAACGGCCATGTTGAGTTAAAAATTCTCATATCCAGAATAATGAATTTGCAAACACATACGTAAGAGGTAGTTAGCTTCTCTGTAATGTCTCGAGTAGGTGCCCGACCTACCTAACGTACTACAATAATGTTTAAGAATATTGTCATAAAGAGACGCGCGACAATGGTGTTACATAATTATTGTTATAACACAATACGGTCGTCTTGCCACGCTACTACTTTATACCGATGTGTACTATAAGAGTTTTATTGGCGGAGGTAGGCACTCAGCTACTCGTAATTGTTAAGTAGATGGTAGGAAAGGTGATGATGGCACTTCGATTGTTTTGACAACACCGACTACTAAGGTTCGGAGGGTTGTAAAATGCCCTCTAAAAAGCCTGACTTACATGAATTTAATTAATTTACAATGGTCACACGTTCAGCTCACGTGATTATCCCGGAACAAAATTGACACTATTAAGGCCAAAACAAAATGATAAAGCTAAAAATTTGCCCAAAGATATGGGTGTGACGTCCTCGAAAAGAACACCTGTTAAATGATACATACTAATCGTCACGTTCACAAAATCTGTTATTGATAATTGATATTAAAAGACTATACTTTTGATAAGATCGGGCATGGCCGAGATAAACGACTTTTACCTTTTTCAAGCCATTATCAGGTTGTCTGACTATAATCTAGCGCTATAAAGAAGATTGTAAATGTTTGTTTTGGATTAAATGTTACGCCTCCTTTTTGATACTGTTGTTTGTTTATAGTTAAGGTCACCCATATCATCTTGGGGATCGTCACTGTATCGCTTTTTGCTTCGCCGTAGACCAGGCGTCAAGCTAAAGTAGGCACGTAACGACGAAATGGCTACGGTTGCGCAAAACCGCGCTTACGGCTCGCCGAACGCTTTTGTTTCGAAAAAAGTGAGAGGGGTGAGCGAGGACCAAGAAACAAACACTAGAATACGAAGAGACGAGAGTCAGCGCGGGAACTGCAAGTTGACAATGCACTATGCATAGGAATAAGAAGAAAATCTTGAAAATCTAAAAGGAATAATTAATTCAATGACTGCCCCTTTTTAAATCCTCTTATCATTTTTGATTGTTTCACGTGGACAGGAAAATTAAATGTAAATATTTACTATCTAATTAATTATATTTTTACTATGTTATCAGTTAAGTACACCTAAGGTAAATAACAAGTAAGTACATCATTTCAATTTTTTTTGTATTGTATGTAGAAACTAACATTAACCGTAATTGGTAAAGCTTAGTTCTAGCATTCGATCAACTACTGATTCCTGAAAGACTTATTTCACACCAAGATAATAAGAAATATGTTTTTATCATGTTACCTATTTAGTATCCCACTGTTGGGCAGAGGTTTCCCCGTCTGAATCCATACTTCTCTGACCCCAGTTTTTTTGTCAAATTCATTAATTTACTAAAATTGAATCGAGCAATTAGAAAACCGACCATTTTCCTTCGACACCTAGCAAGAACTGGCCAATCATCCTTAATTACCCTATACAGGACCAACTTCAACCAGAAACAATAAGCATCTATAAATAAACAGATCGTCCCAAATAGACTTATCGAGCAGATGGCCGAGGATATCCTGTTGGAACAGATTGCCCGCGATAATTATAGTCCGTAAGTGGCGCGTGCGCACCAGACACTTGCGCCGGATTCGGTGCAGCGAGCCTTGTCACGCGATCCTGTCCTGTCTTACAGATAACCACGAGATTGAAAGCGGAAGAGAATTCAGATTTAACCTTTAAATTAGAGAATAATATGGATTTAAGTAAACGCTGAAAGTTAACCTTTTACAAATAGATATTGAAAGATGATGTCCATTTACTCATGCGTAATTTTTGTAATTTCCTTAAAAAAATGGAAAATAAGCAATAATGGATCTTTATCTTTTAAAAATCCTATATCTGAAGAATAATATGTACAGGTCTGCGCTGTAAACGTAAAATGATAGTCAGAAACCTTTATATGAATGTTATGTAACTGAACTAGAAGAATTGTCAAAAGCCAAGATACAAGACATAACTCTACTATGCTCTATTTTACTAATGACTAGTCTTCGCAAAAAGCTACAACACCTAGACTAATAAAAACTGAAGCAAATGTCTGCAACCCAGGTTATTCAAATCAGGAAGTCAATCACAAAAAGTCTAGTCTATTCCAGTAATTGCATACTTTGTAATAAAGACTACATCTAGTTGGATCGTGCCATTATTTTTAATTAATCAATTCTAACATTCCCATAGCACTGATACTTCTAATCAATTGCAGCGAGTTTTTTGATCTGCGCGTACGCAGCCGGTTTTGTTCGGAAGTGATTCATTAGTGACAAGTCGTTAGACATACGAATCTCAGCAAAAAGTATCGATCGGTTGGTTAGCCAACCAGCTATTTCCCTTCTGGTTACATATTTTTTGTTTCATTTACGTTTATGAGGTTTAGTTATGAATTATGAGTGTTGGACAGAAAATACTTAGGCAATTTAAATGAATTTAACTGTAAATGAGTATTAAAAAAATGGTACTTTGAAAACTTTCAATTGTATTTTCACGTAAGGTAGCTTGTGATAAATGTCAATTTGTTTGTCTTAATAAGCCCTAGCTCATTTTTTTTGTGTCCTTTCTTCACGTGGCTT
Source organism: Autographa gamma (assembly GCA_905146925.1). NCBI lineage: Eukaryota > Metazoa > Arthropoda > Insecta > Lepidoptera > Noctuidae > Autographa > Autographa gamma. The sequence goes on along the minus strand of LR989866.1, from coordinate 9,281,291 downwards.
CTAAGAAGTGTCATGTGCCAACAATATCCATTAGTAAATTGTCAAATTTATTAATTAAATAAATTAAGCATTTTTATTTTTGATAATTTCGTTGAATTAAGCAACAAAATCTCATCTCGTCGTTATATTAGTATCAACGGTGCCATCTATCCATATGACTTATTTTTCTATTACACCACGCAAAGTGCATCCGCGGAGTGAGTACAGGTTAACATCAACACGAACGAATGTGGATGTTGCTGTGGCTTCCGTTCTGCGCCTGCGTCTGGACGAGGCAGGGGCCGTCAATCGTTGGATCATCATTCAGAAAAAATATATATTTAAAAACTTCGACTATTTTTTTTTTCTCATTAAACCGATCTAACGATGTTACTTAAAGTATTTTCCACACTCCGGCCAAAATACAAGCTTTGGCTTACTTTGGGGACTATTGTTACCCACTCTGTTTAAACTCTTACAATTACCTGTAATCTGTCCTTTCCTAAGCAATAATGTAATAATAAACAGTAAAATGCATTCTTATTATTCTTATAATTTATTAAAGACTGTCTTTATCTTGGGAATAATATGAATTGATAAATTTCAAAGGTATACGCAATATTTTGTGATTTAATAAAGAGGTTGGTCAAACCATGAGTCTTTCTCATACATATACAATTTCTAAAAGCAGAAATTTAAAATTTAATGATAAAATATTGATCAGGCAAATGATAGTATAAGTACTTAATTATAACGGACGAAGAGATTTAATAGATAGGTACACGAAATGGGGTATTCTGATAAGACAACTTTTTATTCTTGGATTTGTTATCTTTTTCATTAAACTTGGCAACTGAACTTGAAATGGTTTAGGTTGTCAGGTGTCTTTATTACGCAATTTTTTTTTTTAATATTATCAAGAATTAATTTTTGTCGGCGCCACAGAGCACAATACTATAGGTATCCGCAATATTAGTCTGTGTAATTGAGCTTTGTATTTTCGATAGGAAGTCGCTTTTGTCCAAATATTCAGCTGAATACCGGGTGACTGGCAGCCGACTACCACAGTTTAGGGAAATAAATAAGCTGTCATATAGCAAAAACTTTTGGAATTGGCTAAACAGTCACCTATCAGATATATTGTGGAATTACTAAGCAGTCCTCTATCAAAAATGTTGCTCACCCCTGCTGTAACCAGGATGCAGAACTTCCGAAACAACAGTTAGAGTTTACACGACACTGAGTGATGGCGCATCTATACTTGTTTATTTTTAAACAAACGCTTTAACACGCGTAAATAAATCGGCGTTACTGCGTGTCAAGTTTTATTTGAAGAATCGTAAAATATAGCTAGTATTTACTTGTCAGGAAGGTAAAATAGAAATGTATAGTGGGAGCGATTAATGACTAAAATGAACCTTATTACTTCGACATAAAAGCGGTGTCAATGACAAAATTACAAATGACGAACGATTGTTTTATCCTAGATCATGGAGGCTTATGTTCAGACACTTACTAAACAAGTTAATTACGTTTATTTTTGATTTGCTTACGATGCACTGATAGGTTAAGCAAGCTAGGAAGGTATTGTAAAGTTTTAAATTGATCGCCCAATGTTCTAAAGAATCGACATTCAAGCTGGCCCTTTTCTTACGTCTTAGCAACCAAAAATGTGATTGTTATTTTGTTTAGTATTGCGATACGTTTTCGCCAAATTTTTGCGGAGTCGTTTCTGACACTGAAGCTTGATATAAATTGGGGAGTCCTTTAAATCTGCTTGGTAAAGACCATATCTGCATGTCATAATCGATAAGGATCGCAATCTTCATATCTACATATTTATTAAAAACCCGTGAATGCGAAAAAAAAAACTGTAGCTAAAGGAATCATACTAAAAATAAATATGGAAAAGTAACATCATAATCTTACAAAACATCTTTCCTGCAGAAAAATACACTCACACGCAAAACCAATCAGCACTACAATTATTGGTGTCAAAAAAAATCAAAACAATCACTTAAACATCAGGTGTCGAGTCACAACTTAATTGAATCCAACTCGTAATTATGTCTCAAGGGAGCACCTAATTAGGGTTATTATTTGTTAATTTAGGTGTCACATACTCACATCCCTCCAGGGAACGTTTATGGCCACATGTTTCTGTCACAAAAAACATGTTAAATGTTTGTATGAACAAGTGTGTTTGAAGGTTTTTCGGAACATCAGGGCGATGTGAAGTCATGTGTTTAGAATTTTTTGGTACCTATTTTTTTTGCATTAAGGAATAGTTTCGTAAAGTCGCGGCTTTAATATCTGCTTGAAGTTGCTTTGTTCCTATCTATAATTAATTTGTATTTAATTTTAATTAGGTATGTTTATAATTATTGATTTTACAACGAATGATTTTTGTTCTAGGTAAGGTACAGTTGACAGAACTTCAGTAGCAGTTTGAAACTGACACGTATGTCGAGGTCTTAAGGTTCTTTTTTTAAGTCTCTGTTAGTCTTGTGATGAATGTACTTATATTAAGTATTGTTATCAATAATCTTGGTATTTCTTTTTATCGAAGTTCGAATAACAACAGACAGCTCAATTATTATGTATTAGTGTTTTCTGCGTGTCATACTTTATGTAATCGTTTCATATATTTACCTATTAAGTCTAAAAAATATATTATGAAATTCATACCTACCCAATTATGTAACATAAAAGTAAGTACCTTATCATTAAAAATCGAATCGATTTCGCTAACCGCAGTGGCAAACAGGACACGTCGTTAAACCATCAATAATGAATTTATTTCCTAGTTACAACCGGATATTTTGACCGACAAACAACTCTAAACACATAATCTACCATCTAGTCACTGATATAGTAAAATATGGTACCAATTTGGTACTAATTAAAGTCTGCATCCGGCTCATTAACTGTCAAATCGTCGGAACCTTTTTTTTGCGCGCGCGCAGTGTCGGGATGTGTCACTTGGACTGAATGAACTCTGTTGATTTTTTGGTATTTCACTGTTAATATCCGTGTTGGGGGTCCAAGGAATATTTCCGAAATTAGTAGGGAAGAAACATTTGAAACTTTTCTCTTTTTCTACTCTTTTTTTGTACGTTTCGCATGTCACGCATCGCAAGAATTCGCAAGGCCATGAATAAATGATATTTCTCTCTTGTCATTATATAATTTGTTTTTAATATGACGGTGCACTTACACTGTTGATTGTTACCGCACTGCGTAAGTAGGCATGTATAGCACATACCTACTTCACGAATGTGACATATAATTGCTTAGATACACGCCAGGTAAGGCTTAGCAGATTGAGTCATTGATTTCACAGGAATCTGACTTACAATACTTAATTTCCTACATTAGAGCTGTGTATATTTCATTTACCTTAAGTAGCATGACGATAAACACCAAAAAATAAAACAGCTTTCTTCGATAACGTTCAAAAATAAATTACTCAAACCTATTATTTTGACATCCGTGTTAGGAGCAGTAAGACAAGATTAGGCACGACAGAGAAAATAAGTTTACACTTCACACTTAGCAACTAGCAAGATATTTCCCCGTATAATTACAGCAGTCTTAACCAGGAGTGATAATCCTCACTAATTCGTTGGAAGCGCCATTTTTGCACCGGAAATGCGCGTCGTTATTGCATTCGCCGATGACATGTGTCTGCGCGCGCATGTGTCGGGGAGGCCGTCGAGAATGACGTCATTAGTCATGTGAAGTGGCCGGTTTTTGTACCGGACCTCACATGAGAAGACTTTGGATTTCCGGATATAAATCTTTGATGTGGTCAACATAATTGACGAGTGGAATCAGTGTGGTTTCGAGGGCTTTTTGGAGACAAAAGATTTTTTTTTAAACAGCTTCTTTCCTTTTAGTATAATCCATGTGTGGGGTTGCACAAACATAGAAATGGCACACAAAGAACACCCAGAATTAGAATAAGGACAGTTTTTGTATCACAGAAATGTGTGTACAATACGAGGATCAGCCTACGTGACGTCAGGCAGTTGGTGTTGGTTCGCGACCCCTATCACTACGCTTGCAGTGCAGTGTTTTTTTTTTCACTTGTTATTCGTCTTCCAGATACTGCAAGAATATACCTAGTATAGCAACTAAAAAAATCTTACTTAAATAGACGTATCTCCATGCCCAACATAATTGGGACCAGGATATGAATACGAGTAATATTGTGTATTCAGACAGGACTAAAAATGCTTTGTAGGCGAGACGACCAGAAAATCGCTTCTAGCGCCGCTAATTTCCTCTTTTACAGGATGCTTTACATGCCTGTTATTGACGAATAGTATACCGAGGCGTGTACTCGATAATACGTATGAATAAAATTGTTCAAGTCACATATTAAATAATAGATTACCCCTATCTCTTATTTAATACAACTCATCCAAAACACATTCATAATATCAGAATAAATTTCCTTAGCAACCGAAAATTTTCCGTGTAGACGTTACGTTATTATTGAATAATAGATAATGTAATTCTTGGTAAATATCGCGTCATAAACAATCGTAGACATCATGCGTTATAAGCAGATTTTTATCTAAAAGCCGTCAAAATAGTCAAACGCCTTCAATACCGTGGGTGTGTCAGAGATATGAACGATTTGAACAAACACTTGAATCTAAACCTTTATCTTAAGAATTAAACGTTATGTAAAGGGGGAACAGCACTTTGTGAACCCATTGATAAAAGATGAAGCTGTGAAGGGTTGAAATCCTGTTCGAGTCTTTAAGGTGCAAGCAGAGTTAGAGAGCTTTAAATATAAATTGGCATAATAATAGATTGGCATTCTCTAGGTTGTGAATTACTTACTCTCTAGGTGTAGTTAAATTACAGTATTTTTTGTCTCTTTCCTCTTTAAAGCTTAGGCCTCTCTAGTAATAAGGGTTCTTTCTTAATATCATCGTTATCAAACGAATAATCTATAGTTAACATAAATTATAATCAAAAGTTAGTAGTTCAGATACTGAACACAGGAAAGACCTAGAATTCGCGAATAAGTTTGTTTTTTATATACTTTTTTTTATTTGCTTTCCGTAACTTGTCACTACGTGGCATCGCTCATGAGTTCTGTAGTCAAACCTATCAAGATATGTAATTAAACCATTATAAAAAGTAACAATAATTGCATCATGTTTACCGTTTGACTTTTGATCAGCATAAGCTTGATTTTATCTTGCTTATTTATAGATATTCAAAATTGTGAATCATTTATAGATAAAATACAATTATACAGCAATTATTTGCCTGTACTTTGTACTTTGAACCCATTTTAGGCAGATTTCAAATATGTAGCCGGCAAGGATTAATTGATAAGAAAAGAAGTATCTATTCTATTCAAACAATTGTTCTAGATGTTTATTATGGTTGTTTATAAAAGGGTAGCTAAATAATTGAAAGTTATGGAAAACGAATCCTTCACATGAGTTCACCTAATGCCCTACCACTATCACGCCAAAAGATCATCTCACATCACTTAATGATATTTAATAAGAACAATTAAACACTGGCAGAAAAGAAAATAAAGTCGGCCATTCTCGTCTGATCGGGGGGCCGAGTCTGCTATTTACAATGGCTTCAATCGTCTGAGTGGGTGGCGTTAGTAGGTCCATTTTAGGATAATTACGTAGGTAAAACATCATTTTAACGTAAAAATTGGTCATTAGGGCGGCCAATGTTGACGTTTTGGTTTTTAGTAGAATGCCAATTATCCTAAAATGGACCTACTAACGCCACCCACTCAGACGATTGGAGCCATTGTAAATAGCAGACTCGGCCCCCTGGTATTTAAATATATTGTACGTTAAAAAGCTGCAATAAATGCAAGACATTTATTGTTAATGATTAGCCAATCACAAATAAAGGGGCAATTAAAGCTTAAACACTCGCTTATATAAATTCCGCATAAGTATACAATATCTTAACAAGGCTTCATAATAATAATTTAATTGATACATAAGCTCGTTTCACCTGTGGGATACAGCAATTTAGGAGTAAAAAAGTTTAGTTAATCGGACCCAGAATCACACAATTCATGTAAAAAATTAATATATCGGTCCTCACACACTGGTCGGATGAGACGGACATAGGTTTAAGAATGGTGTAGAGGTGGATGCTTTTAATTTAGTGTAATTTAGAAAATAAATATGCGTAATGTGGCAAATAATAATGCGTAATTTGGTCAATTAATACGCAGTTATCAGTAACTTTAAGATAACATAACACTTATAGGTGATTTTATTCTATTTTATTATAGTTCTTTAGCAATTAATATAAGAGGCTGGCTTAGAGCAGAAGCTTTTTATGGCATAGGGAGGTTTACTGACTGGTGTTTTGTTTTTATACATACATACATATCATCACGCCTGTATCCTCGAAGGGTTAGGCAGAGGTGTACCAATGTACACCCACAGTTCGCCAACATGTTTAGGTCCCATGTAATATTTGTTTTTATTATGTAATGTTTTATAATTCTGTGATTCTGGAAAAACCATTCCCTATTTATCTAGCCTACATTCTGCGCAGTAACATAACTCTGATACCTATATCTATCAACTTTATCATTCAGTCAATAAGGAAGATGACAAATTACGTGTGAGACAGCATTTTTAAATCATTAACTATTTGATAAATTACCTATCCATATATGGATTATGGTATAAAAGATAAAAAGAGAGATAAACATCTTATTTTTTTATTAATTCCTAGAACTGAAATGGAAAATTGGTGAAAACCATCTACGAATTAGTTTTCATCTCAGAGAGAAATTTGATGGTTTCGACCAACTGCTAAACTTACCATTTTAGGCAATATTTTGTTTTGTTTTTTTTTCTTTGTCTGAGCTGTAAGTTAAATTTTATTCATATTGTATGTGTATGGCTATGGAAACCACTATTGTATTGGATCACTCTGTAATAATAGTGTGTGTATGTATAATAAATAAATAAAATAAATAAATATAACTCAACGACACTTAGTGCAAAAAAGGTATTAATGCGTGTCTCACGCCAAGTCCCGTTGATTCATTGACTGAAATCATGCAGCGCGATAGTTTAAAAGTTAATAATTTTCAGGCAAAACCTACATAGTCAAAACTATTATTCCCTAATTTCTACACTTCTTAGTTCGTTTGACAGGTTGAGCTTTTTTGTCTGTGATATCTATACGGTTCTGAGGTCTGCATTGCACAATAGCGCAGGCCGTCGCAGGTGGGTGCGTAAAAAACGAAAGGATTCGCCGCAAGCGCAGGTGCGCTCTCAAATGCCGGGATTTAGGTTACAGCTTAGATTTAGCTCTTATTCCAACTAATTCAGCGACACCTTGTTAAATAACAATTTTATTGGTATGTCCTAATACATAATTATGCCTTTAAGTGTCCCCGAATTACTTTAAGATTTGGAGAATTAACTCAATTAGGTTTTTTGTGTTCTTGTTCGGGGAATACAAACATGTGTACGTTTTATAATAAGGTTATAATTGAGGTTTTAGGATTCTGGATATTACACATTTGTATATTAGTACAGATAAAGCTAATTAAAAGACAGGTTCATGTGTTGTTTTTTCTCAGGGTAGGTTTTAGGTTTTGTATATGAAGCCGGTTGGAGTTAATGGTACGATAAATGTATTCTTACAAGTAGAAAATTAAGAAGTTTATCGGTTTTTTTAGACTTCGAATATTTGTTTTCAATGATTACATAAAACAGATTCGTTTAAACAGCTATTTGCTATGTCATAGTCATACAAATTGTTTAAACACCTTATGTAAGCATTGATTCAAATGATTCAGATAAAAATTGTACCTAAAGGAGATATAGTGGAATTGTTTGATGAAACTGCCTCGTTTGCCTAGTGGTGCTAAGCGCGACTGCTACGCTAGAGGTCTTGGGTTTGATTCCCGAGTCGACCAAGGTGTTATTGGGTTTTTCTATGAAACTCTCAGTAGCAGGTCGGAGTTTGGATTTGTGCCCGGTTAGTGGCAATAGGCTCGCCCCCTATTACATGGGACCAAAACATATCGGCGAACTGTGGATGTACGTCCTTGTATGTCATTGGTAGACCTCTGCCTACCCCTTCAGGGTTACAGGCGTGATGATATGTTATGTATGTATGTTATGTTCGTTGAAAAAACTTGAATTCGACCACTTTTCTTCTTCATCATTCAAACACAGTTTTGTCAGCCCTCGAAGTAAAAACATAGAAGCAGGAAGTTCATAGACCATAGACGACAATTGTTAGATCTACCACAATAGGAGAACTACCAACAAATATTCAATAAAGCCATCATAAATACTAATAACCTTTGTGCTCCCATATTTATGTTTTTTAAGACAATTGCTTTTGTTTTATAATGGGTTCCATCATGTGCTAGGAACATATACAAGAGTTAAGCTACTAGAAAGCTATGGATAGCAGCTAGTCTAGATACAGTTTTTAAAAACAGACTTCCTAAAGCACTTTTTAATTTTAGTTACATGGTATCTTTGCCTTCACCTGTTTCCATGTTTAGTACACTGGTAACAATTTTATTAATTAAATTATTTTAATTTTATTAAAGGCTAATTGCCGATTAGATATGAAATTAAAGTTTTTTTCTCTTAATTGGAAAATAAACACGGATATTCACAGCTGAATTTTCAAAAAATAAAAGTTTTTATTTTTAAGAAAAAAGTTCCTAAGTTTAAGACAAATAAGATATATGACAGGCCATGCAAAATAAAACTCATACGACGGCAAATGACGCAAATACTTAAATATTTACTGCAAAATTAGGTATCACAAAAGACGTACCGCAACAAAATATCAAGATATTAACAGAATCCTATTCTAAAACGCTCCAGTAACAAAGCGCCGGCGCAGAACCCCGTCAAACGCGACAAGTGTAGTCAGACACTCAGACACTCAGACACGGGCCGCGACAGGTAGCCCTTTGTTCGAGAACAATGCACAATCAGACAATCAGACAGGCGGGACTTTTTGTGGTGCACTTGATTACATCCCTGTCGAAATTAGGCCAAGGTTTTATTTTTAATTGTTTATTTTTTTACTGTTTAGGGTGTTGTGATGATCAGGTGTTCAGGACGAACGGCCAGATATCGCAAGAGACAGACAGGTTTGAAGGACCGAGGGGGTGGCCTTTGCCCAGCAGTGCGAAGTGATGGAGGCTAAAAAATTTTTTTTTTTACTTTAAAAATAAAGTTGTTAAATTAAAGAACACTTAGGTTCGGCAGTGTATCGGTGAGTCTGTCTGTGGTATTGTAGCTCAAAAAAAGATGTACATATTCTGATAACCTAATCTTTGATTGAGAGGGATTTGATAGAGATGCTAGGTATGACTTGAATAGAGATAAACTCTTTCTCTATATAAGTTAAAAACTTTTGATGACATATTTTCTCTGAAATTGTAAATGATGATATTTAATAAATTTGTTTGTTATGTAATGAAAGGAAGTTTTTTTGGTTGCGTTATGCAATAAATAAGGTGATTCAAGCTTTTGATATATAACTAGTAGGTACCTAATAGACTAATGTTATTGCCTTTGTCATGTTACCTAGAATCTCACACTCTTATCCTGTTTTTCATTCAAATAAAACGAGCTTAGACAATATCTTAAGACCGCATTGCGGTGATAACGATAACAAATCATAAAGTCCAGTTTCTCGCTCTAAGTTTTTATTACATCAATAGGAACATGACAAGTGAAAATTATTTTACTTATTCATATCTTAATCTCAGATTAAACAAAATAATTGTTTTATCGTAACTAAATTAATGTAATTAACAAAAACAGCTAAGCAAAACATAAACGTCAAACTATTTTTATCGTTAAACTTTCAACGTTTCACAGCTCTAATGAGTCGATAAGTAAATACTGGTATAATACGGTTTGCGTTAAAATACGGCAATACAGTGATTTTTTGTAAAGCCCCGTTAATTGGCGTCGTCGCGTCCCCATTACGCAGCCTCCGAGCCACTGATACGCCTTTGCGCACACAGAATGCACATCTGGGAGCAATGAAGGACTTGGAAATCTCGAAAAGAACTCATACATCCACTAAAAATAACGAAAATCAACCTTAAAACCAAAACTTAGAGTTCAATTTCTAGATTCGTGAGTCAGACACCCATTGCTGCGAACACCTGTTTCAACCACAGCATTTATTCAAGCAACGACTATTGAAAATTGGATTTTATTTCAAACCACATAGAGTTGAGTTTCGGTTGCGTGACCCTCGCATTGCATTCCTGTTTCGTAGGGATGTTCGCATAAATTATCGATGTTTCTCTCCGCGTGAGCGTCGAGGATACGTCTGTCCTTTTCTGTTGCTTGTTTTTGTTTCGCCGCCGCTGTGTAGAATGTGTGGACGTGAGACAAGTGTCGGCCCGAGATCTGCCCTCATACATGTGTATGTTTGTATGTTGTACATTTAATACATTGTCCGTATTTTTTATGAAAGTAAATCCATACTCGATTACATTGAACTTAACGAACCAATTATCACCACAACTGATTACAGAATTAAAAATACCCAATTATATTCTTGACGTTTTCAAAGAACCATAATCTATTCGTTGTATGAACAATTTGCTTAGAAATGAGTTACTGGTATTGGTTCGTTTGTTGAGTCAAATACCACTTGATCGACGCCGGGTCACGAGGCTAGTTCATAATACACGAGGTGTCGGCGGCCAGCCGGCGCCACGGCGGCAAACGCGGCGCCTACAATCCTGTCAGCCATATAACAACACCACACAACCGACAATGAACTTAAACCCACTCCACATAAAGCTCATGTTCCAATAACGTCTCCAACATCAGCTGTGATTTCCTTCCCATTTGAATACTCACTCTACCACACTCAGAATAATGTTGGTTTTATATTACACTCACATACGATATTGCATTTGTTCCTCGATTTTGAATTCCGAACAACGACTAAAAGAAAGCAATTTTTTTAAGGAAGTGTTTTGTGTTTAGCGTTACATTAATTTAGTTCTTATGCAACGACACCCACGTCCCATGTGGTATCGGGCTTGAATAATTCTGCTCATTACATATGTGTCAGATATTTGTCTTTGAAGGAAAGTTGAGACGGGATTGGAGTGTGACTAATTGTCACTTGTGCAAACGCACAGTTTAAATACATGTGTAGTGCAGGCCGCATGGAGGTCAGTTATATTTGGCGCCACTCGCGACGCCAGGTGGGCGCTAGTACTCGTGTTATTTCACCGGTAAATCTTATTTAACAACGATCCGCGCCCGAAGTAAGGGCAAGTCAATTAAACCCTGCCTCGTTGATTGACAGGTCATTGAGTAAGACTGCTTAGGTTTTTTGCCTCTTTCGATATAAAGAACATGTTTTTTGTTTGGATATTCCACTTTTATAACTAGGTATCAGATATGCATACAATTGTACGGCTCAGGTTCATTGTGGAAGGCGCGAACTTGACAAACAATATTTCATTCAACATCACACTTGGTAGGTCCAAGTTAGAGAAAGACCTCATCAAACAGTCAAAAAAATTAGGACGTTAAATAAAACGCGACGAGATTGACGCGGTTTCCTTACGGTCATGGCTAGGTGTCAAAAGCTTTACCTGACCGCTAACACCTACACAGCCAGCGCTGCTCCGCTGTTTACTATCTTAGCCGCATTATGTTTGTTCGGGAGTTATCCCTTCACACCTCCGCGCCGCGCGCCGCTACTCAAATTATAATACAAACATTATGAGCCAAACTTTTAGGAATGACACGTATTGTTAATTAACTCGCGCTTTCGAGAATCGTGATTATACTGAAAACAACAAAGCGGACATTCAAAACCGAAATTCATCAGTGACATTACACAGAACCATTTAAAATTTTAATGATGCAAATACATTATACACTGATTGTGACTTTGAGCAAAATGAAAGCGATTCAAATTAGATGGCAGTGAACTCGGCGGTTATGTAGAGACAATTATTTTCGATCCCTTATGACTCGAATTAATGTGGTAACCCCTGTTTGAGCCCATAAAAATTCACGACAAAACCTGTATAAACGGCTGGAGGCAAAACTTGGTTGTTTTGCGACTCGTTCCCAGAAATCGAGGAAACGTTCGAGCAAAAAGCCGACAGAACAGGATTTTGTATCGACATCGCCAAATCTGGACGCGTTAAGAAATGATAAAGAGGACGCCGCCACCGCGCCCGAGCGCAAACTGCACCGCCGCCGAAAAAATCACAACAAGACCAAACCACCGAGACATACTTCTTACGAGAAAACATTCTGATATATACAAGCGAACTGGAAAGGACAAGAGAAGTTGCCGGGTAGCGATAGTAAAAGGATGCATCACAGTGATCTAGCACAATTTCCATTATCTTAAGGGGCATCATTACACAGTGATGACTTGCATAATATCTTCATCTGGCAATAAACCGCCGATGATTAATATCATGTTTTATACATAGCCAGAATATTTAGCATGCGACAGCTGAGAATAAAACGGCCAGTAATAGACCATGATTGTAATATCGATTATCCAATACGAATTTTGATAGGTGTCTTGGTCTTCTAAATGCGGCGTCCGCAGCGCGAATAAGTGTACGTAAATGATCGTATGGTTATGCGTGCGTGAGTCACGGATGTTCACATGTGCATGTGGAAATAGCCTGTAAGTTAGTACAAATGTTGAGATACACGGCCGTATAGTGCGGTGTTGTGTGGCGATCTTCACGACAAGTCGCCGCCGACGGCCAGGGAATGCGACCGGCTGGCGGACCAGTGCGTACCGATATATCGATGTTTTATATCCTTTCGATTAATTAATTTTAAGGTTTATTTTTCGTTACCGATTAAATATTAGGTCATATGAAAATGTTTTACATCTAAGGATTTAAGACGAGGAGCGGGGTTTGCTAGATATGAAATACAAAATTAATTTGATAAAGATATTCATAGAGTTCAAATTATAGACGGTAATTAAATACATACCCATGAACAACATTAAAATTCAGAACGCAGTATTTTTCTATGTATCTATTATACACTAACATTTTATATTTGTATAAACAACTTATTACGAAACACATACCTACAAATCAATTTACTGAATTTTCGCAATTATCGAAACGACGCTCTTTATTTCTACGTAACTTTTGTCGCTTAAAACGCGATTACCTGAAAATTGAAAAACTGAACGAAAATAGCCGAAAACCAAAAGAAAATCGTGTTGCCGTACGATAAGATGTTGACACGGAGCACATCTCTAAGGGCGAGACTGAACTGGCGCCGTGCTTTTTTACCCCGGCTGACTCTAGCCAACTTTATACCACGCTTCGTTCGCCAGTCGAGCGCAGCCAGTCGTACGGGGAGGGTGTGCGCATCGCCGCACGCAAACACTACCGAACGTGCGCGAACGTAAAAATGACAAATAGTGCGTAACTTTTATTTTTCTTTCGTCTTGAAAACTGTGTCTTATAAAGTGCCAATACGAGTTGCCTTCAAGTGTTTTCGATGAAAAGGATTGTTTATCTGAAGTTTTTAATTGGATTTGACTTAAGGATATAGAGATGTCGAGTTTTACGACTACAGGAGATGCGACGCAGGCTGCTGTCAAAGGTTTGTTTCTTAACATTACCTATTACAAATATTTTTCCGCACTTGTTCTACCTCTAAGGTATCCAGTTAAGTTAATATTTTGGTAAGGAAGCTGCATCAAAGGTTAATTTTAACAGTTCTTATTTCCAAATAATAATAAAACAATTAAATTTTGGGAAAAAAATCCTATTTACATTTCTACCTTTTAGAACTTCAGCACGACTTAACTTTGACCATTATCATCAAGTTTCAGTCACATAAGTAGAACTAGCTCTACCAAACAATAAATAAATACAATGCTCAGGTATCACAATTCTCTCCAATTACTACAATTATAAAAAACCAAAGTCGTTGATATATTACTGATCCAACTTGAACCTGTTTGTTCCATCCGTAGGGTTAAAACCGGTATTGTTCTGAAACCTCTATGTTCCACTTTGTATCTCAATGATCAAGAAAATCCTGAAGAACCTCATTTGATATTGAAAGAAAATCAGAAAATTTTCCTCTTTTCGGGAAAAATGCAAAATCTTCATTAATTTAAAAATTAAAGAAGAGTTTATTTTCGTTAATACTAAGAACACAATTAATCCGAATTTAAATTCATCATTTTCAAAGATTTTGAAAAACTTGTATATTTGTAGAGTCACATAGTCAACTCTCCTTTATACTCTAACCCCAACTTAAAAAAAATATATATGTATACAAAAATAAATAGGGTACTTCACTGAAACAGTTTTAAATATGCTCATAATAATAATATATTAACGTGACATAATCACAATCGACCGGAAGCGTTGTCCCGACGGCCGATTGAACTGTCAAAGTTGACCAAATAGGTTCTATGTGCAATGTAATTATAACATTAGTGTCAAAATGTAACTTATTTGGGGATATGATAATTTTATTGATTAACGTCTTGTTTGTGACGAGAACAATACGTTTTGGAATATAGATGCTGCTTAGCTAATGGTAGGATGTGAATTAAGGGACATTTTTCTGAGTGATGAGATCCAAAGTTTTGGAGACAATGTAGGTGGTCAAATTGGTTGCTAACCTTCTTGGTGACTTATCTCATTACCACGATAAGGAAGGGCCTTTCTATGTTTATAACTATCTTGCATTGAAAAAGTAGGGATGTGCAAATTAGACCAGGAGGAAGAAAAAATAAGTTGAAAATTGCAAAAAAAAATAGTTTAGTTGATTATGAATGAGAGAATTCAAGTCATATGGAATAATGGCAGGCTAGTGATAACAATTGTATCTTAATGGTATAGTAATCTTATCTTTGACGTATTGACTAAGCGATGGCCTGCTCCGGTTCTTAACTGGTTCAATCTGGTTTCAGATATAATCTTTGAATTATTTTGGCGATATTTTTTATGTTTTATGAATGGTTTTGATATAAACCATAGTACCCATCATAGGTGTAGGTTTGTTAAGTGCTACTTTACTTTAGAGGTAGATTTATTGGTGCGGAAGCAATAAAAACTGACTCTACTTTTCATACTTAGAACTTGCTTTTCTCGTTTAGATTGGTTAGGAAGACTTGATAGACACTAGAAACATACAATTAATACTCCTTAGAATCCCATTAATACTAACTGCCGGTCCAAAAGTTTAAAAAAATCGGAATCTTAGAAAAAAACTGTACTATTTAATTAATTACAACGGTTTTTTCGAACCATAAGGTGTAGTCACATAATTACACAGTCAAAAACAAAAGTTCTCATCGTAAAATCTATCAATACTAATTATTAATATATTCCGAAAAACAAACGGTGCAGGGACAAAAAACATGCACATGTTAAGGGTGAAAACCCTAACAAGTGAATTACTTTACCAGGTAACATTTGCTGTCAAGCTATAGGAATATGAACCTTATGTTTTACATCATAAGAGTCGTGTAAAATATTTGGGTGGTTTAAATAAGTTGGTATGTTTGTACACATGTTGCTAGACGGGGGTCGAAGGTTTTGAATAGACTGTTTTTTTTTTTTAAGAATCACCGATTACCAACCCTATTACGACAAGTGTTATTAGAACATATTAGAAGAAATGGTTTGGATTTTGTACGGTGATATTAATTATAGATAGAGATTCGAATTAACACTTTTTTTTGTTGGAATATTGTTTTATTTTAGCTTCATATTTCAAGATGGCAAAGAAGAATCAATCTCAAATTAATTATTAAATTTGCTCTAAGTAAGAATTCCTTTTTATTTTATTTATATTTTTTTACAAATATATTGGTCTAATTTTTTTTATGATAGACCAAAAATAAATCCAATCAAACCAAAAATTCAACACACAATTAGTAACAACTAACAAGTGACGTAATATACATAAAAAACTCCAATCGTCCAATAAAGGGAGTGTTGTCGCCACATGACAAATGACGTCACACTTGGGGACCAGATGCGTTACCCCAATACCAGATGTAGCCGACATATGTATCTCTATTGATCAGTCTAAGTAAAGGGTGCGATACGCTACTGTATTTACTAAAAAACGTTGACGAAAAATATTGTGTAGAGTAATTGACGATAAATAAAAAACAAGTCTGAACAAGCTTAAATCACCTAGCTTTATCGGGTTCACTTTAAAAAAGTATAAAAAGTTTGTTGTACATTAATAATTGAAGCCTAGAAAATTTAACTGAATGATAACAAGGATACAAATTATTTTCTTTGTAGAGTCAAAATTAAGCTAAAAATCATTGCATTATTTTTTCTAGCATGTGAATATGACACATGGATAAATTAAAAGGATTATCAGAATATTTCCTTCTCGTCATCTCAAAGTATCAGAAGGTAATTTACTCTAGCGCCTATACTCCATCTCTTCCAATTAATATTCCATTAAAACTTATTAAATTATCTTAAAATTATCAACATCCGCTGATTGACGCAAATATTTTTAATGATAATCTAAATAGCTCGCGATCCTTGTCATATTAATTAGCAATCAATTATCTTATTAAAGATATCTAATTGTGGTATCATTCGCGTATGTCTGTTAAAACTATTACACCGGAAAATCCACCCGATATACATTTTCCTATCTCTTCTAGTTAGAAGAAACGTATAGAAAAATGTATCACAAGTGGTTATTTCAGAAAAATATTTATTTACATAATAGCTAAATGCTGGCTGAAAACTGAACGTGAAAACCTTAAAACCGAAATGTTCTGTATAACCGTAAAAAAGGCGACTTATCTGTCTAGCCTTTTTCCCAAATTATGTTGAGGTCCGCTTCCAGTCTTACCAGAGAAATCTAAATAAAAAAAAAGCTTAATTGTCAAAAATAAAATAGCTAAATCTCAAGTTAATTGTCAAATTATCATCTACAAGCTAAATCAGATCTATTACGATAAATTCTTGCAATAGCCGCGTCAATCTCTAAATCGTAAAAAAGTATCTTATAACCGGCTTACAACTCTAGTACATTCGTACCAGACTTTTGTACTGAAGTACAAAACTCATGAATGCACACCACACGTTTTTGTTAGTACACCCAGTACATCGATATCGATAAGATTAACGTTATTTTTGTTTTATGTAGTATAGTAACGATGTAATCACGATGATAGTGCACATAAAGGAATCTGATAATATGGGTGTGTTATATCCAGGTGACAAAGATTAATACGTAACAGTTTTATCTTGTAAGGTAAATATCTTGAAGATATGGTGACGTCATTGAACACTTGGTAAATACGAGATATTATCTGATTGGCTGGTTTTTGGTCTGCTTTTGTTATCCGTGACGTAAGTTTCGTTGTGTTTTATTTAGGAAATAAAATGTAGAAAAAGGAATAATAATATGCATAATAATATTATTATTTAAGGATATTATTTCAATCATTTGGGTGGGCCTAGCTATTATTTGTGGCTTCTAGAAGTTTGAAGTTTGAAACTCATAAGTTACACTTAAATTTGGGTTTGAAGTCACATGATTATAAATGTAAGAAAAAAAAATGTTGAATCTTAAACTACTGAAATTGTATTGTGGCTTACATTAAATTTTATTCCGGATATACTCAGCTAAAATCTATAAGTGGCACGTACGCCATTTTAGAACCGATAAATATTCTGTTTATAAGGAAAATAGATTGTCATAATTACGATAAGAAAATATTTACAACTTTAAAGGAAAAAAGGCTTAGCTATTGTCTCATCGATAATGTAAAATGCTATGTAATGATCTTATAATCTCACATGATACATTCAAGTATTAAATCATTCATACTTGGATTATAATGAAAGCTTATTATGTTATTACCTACGATAAATAGTTTTTTACTTATTTACCTATTTAGTAAAAACGCCCTATCATTATTTTTCAATAATTTCCACTTTTATTCCACCTTTTTGCATTTATGTTCCCTAATAATTATTTTGAGCAATTTTGATTCAAGTTCTGTCAACATACAAATTTAAATAATTTAAAGAAAATATTTTTTAACATACTGTAAAACTACGCCAAAATCCCGTTAACAGACAAAAAAGGATATAAAGTAAAAAGTTTGTTAGTTCGTGATAACATTTTTTGCAAGGTTCCGTTTTGTTGCAACCCACTACAATTTTTACGACTAGCAATATTTTGAAACAGCATTATTCACGTGCTTTGTAGCACGTGCTTTCTCACACCGGATGCCTTATAGTTTGTTTGGGTAACAGCTAGTGCTGCAGATAAGCTATCGTAACGTTCTTAATTCGAACCTTCAACTTATAAACAGTTATTGAGGTTAAGCGGATTTCTAAACAGAACTTTATTTAGAAAAATCGGATTCATTTTCTACCCGAAGATTAGGATTTCAGGGTTAACTAATAAAAAAGTGTAATTATTAAATACTCTATCACAATATAGGAACTTGCTTAAGTATAAGCGCATTGTTGAAGTTAAATAATCTTATTTTTTGTCACCACGAACGTGAGATGATGCCTTGTATACAGTACGATGACGCCATTCGGGTTTCCCAAAGCCATGATATACAGAATTTTAAGTGTCTCGAAATGTGATAAAAGTACTTAGTTGTATTATACTACATTACAAATTAAACCTCATTAAAATGTTATACAACGTAGATTACACTATGATTTTAATCGTGGCCCGTTACATAAGTAGCTAAAAACAATTTGAAAAAATAAATCTCAGATTTATTTGCGGCAACCACAACAAAGATATTCAAGAATATTCAACGATTGCCTTGATAAAACAGTAATTTTCTTACGAATATAATCGTTTGTAGCCCATGACAACCTTGCAAACTTTTATTGTACAGATCGCCCCCATCTGTCAAGTCGGTACACACATGTACGCTCAATTGTTTTATAAAGTCCTTTCAAATGTGGAATAGTCTCAACATCTGTTCTCTGGAAGCCAAATGTTTTATATTTAACATATTATTACTGGCCAGTGTTAAAATGGAACTGTTTAAACATTGTTTTATTCTTCCATTCAATTTAATGGCTGTCTTCTCCAGATGGTTTTAAATCTTTAATATTATCGGTTATTATTTTTGCATATAATATACATTAATATTGAAGGGCTGACGTAGGGAAGCCAAAAATTCTTCGAAAAAGACAAAGAGAGGAAGCGAACGGGTGGGCAGATATAAAAACAAAGCTCGGCCATACTTCCCTTGCGTTGCGGATATAAAAAAATATATGCACAAAAAATGTCGTTCTGAAAGAAGACTTAGGAATTATTTTAATTAACATAAAACCTTAGAATATATACTTCCCAAATTAAAACAAATTATTTAAAGTTGTAGCTTAACATTTAAATTTATAATCGTTTTCTACAGGTACTGGTGAATAGAAATTACCTAAAGATTAAACGACATGTTAAATACTTGACGACCCCAATGTATTCCGGACCTAACATTTAAATTAAGTTAGTAATGTTTCTTCAGGCGCCAAGATGCTGAACGTTAAAGGCCTTCGCAAATGAAACTCGTAAAGTGCTCGGAGCATGCGTGGGCGCAACATCTATAAATCGTATAGATTTCCAAGCGCTTTCGTATCGATGTTTCCGCAGGATACGGCTTTTTTATGGCGACTTCAGCGAAATTGTTTGATAAGGTCTTGTTAGATTTTTTACAGCACTTATATGGTTTCATATTGTAAAATTGTTTATTGGTTGCCAATAAAATATAATGTAGTAAATAGACCCGCATGGGAACGCTGGCTCTAAAAAGAAAATAAATCAAAATAAATTGAATTAGAAAAAAGAACAGTTATTAAATTTTGAATTTGGTATCTCGTATTACGATCATCATTCTGCTAGTGTAATTAATAGAACACTAGTTCCTCTCATTGGCTGACAGTTCGTTACGTTTAGTTATTGCTCTCGGGCGGCGGCGCTAAATGTGACGCTTACGCATCTTCACGCCTATCTGCCTTGTAATTACTTAGTAATTAACATGGTATTAATTATGAAGGAGTAATTGTAGTACTACATACGATCAACACTTATGTCTTTCTAGAAGTCAATTAAACAAATATTATTGCCTTCACATATTTGATATATAAAAACAATCACGCACCAAACAACAAACATTAAAATCTTAACCCGTCACTGGTATGCAAAACATTATAGTTATCAAGCAAGCTGTGGACGACACAGTATTTCAGGGCTGTCCGATCTCATTTGTACAGGCATCACTGTTTCCGTTATAGTTTAGTAAATAGATGGCTGAATGACTTGTGCTTATCATGTTTCGAGAAAAAAAAAGAAGTTCCGTTTGGCGGTAAGTGGCCTCTTCCGCGATAGAGTTTCAAAGATTTACTGATTAACGTTCGTCGTAATAAATAATGTGCCTTCAAATACATATTTGGATGTTGTATTTGGAAACTTTCCGTTATTAATTTTGATGAAATCTTTCCGTTCCAATTGTAGAGGCATTTTCAGAAAGGTGTCACAAATATGAATTGTTTACTAAAGCATTATTATATACGTGCATCTTTCAAGGTACGTGCGTAATGAATATTAGTAACATAAAAAATCTCGGATCACGCATGTTTTTGTTTTTCCGCCATGTTTACTAGCGTCGCCGCATTCCGCGCGCGCCAATCACGACATTTGCATTAATTTGCTAACGAGAGCCGAATGAATTCGAGATTACCTCAAGATAAATGACTGCTTAATTTAAACGGCGCTTACTTCCAACTCGTTTCTAAGCGACGAATCCGGGAGATGGCGCCTTTTATTATGCAAACCGATTATATCTGCTGGTAACGGTGACGTAAGACTTACTACATGTATACCATATGCGTTGTATTGTAGGTAGAGAACGCCGTCGCATTCCTAAGTTAAGGACAAAGGCAGAAAATGAAAAGTTTGACACGTAATAACTCAATTGTTTCAGCCTAAATAGAAAACCATGGCTCTTGTTTTCTCAAGATATAATTTGTATTGTGTAATATTGAAACTGATTAAAAGAAAATGTCGCATAGTTTCACCTTCAACACTTTCGATCAAAAAGTAGTATTGAAAAATTGAGCCCATGACCCAATTCAGTAGTGCCAAATAACCAACTAAGCAATTTTGTACCCTTGCCTAAAAAATGTGACGCCAAAACTTCATAATATGCAAAATCGACATTTTGTACGTGGTATATTTATCGTCACAGAGGCGCCGATACGAGGTCAAATCTTGCGGAACATATGCATTTAATAGACATAGTTGAACCTCTAAATATGACAGACGGTCAACTAAATCTTGCGCACATTTTAACTTGTTACCCAAGTCTGTTAAATATTTAAAAAGTATTATTGGCTGTAAGTGTGTTTCCTTTGCCTGAATGATGTAAGAAGAGTTTTCTTAACTGTCAATTAATTCGCCTTTTATAATAGAGCGGGGAAAAACTGATACCTGAAAATTATGTACATGACTGAGAAATGATAAATGTGTGTCGTTTCAATGCATATAATTCAGATTATTTCTACCATGGAAAAATGTATAAATTTACGGAAATCATTGACTATGCATGCGTTTTGGTTTTCGCATGGCTACAAGGCATTTTGCATTTGAATATATTATTACGCATTTACTTAGAATCTAATTTGAAATTATTTTAACGATTATTGCTAAAATATGTTTAACCTATTCTGCTCTTATTCGAACAAAAATATATTTTTTAACAAATTTCGGCTTATTTTTTCTTATAACATAATTTTTTATTTGCGTCTTGTATTAAAACATCTGCTATTCACTTATTTAAATATCAAGTAAGTATCATACGACTGATGGCAAAACAAGTAGTAGGTCTAGTAGATTAATGACAGTTTAAAAAAATCATCATATTTGTAACATTAGCATTACATTAACCCCGCCGCCCGCATAAATAGGTTAGTCCAATCACCTCCCAAAATACCAAACACATAGGTACATCTGTTCAAACCACAAAGCTTCAACAAATAAGTATTTATCAAAATGTGTAATTTAAACATTTACATTAACATAGTAAAAAAGTTGTTTTCGAACCGTGATAAATGACCTCGGTGCATATTTTTCACTCTAACTGTACCACGTTGTCTCCCGCCAAAGTATAATGTGGCAGTTTTTTACACGAAATTCTATGCGCCTGTCTAGCTTTTATTCAAATCCAGGCCATCAGCATTGTGAAACAAATGACTGCTGCCAAAATGTCACGCCGATGCAATTTTTCTAATACCAACCAGGTGGTTTTATCCATTATACATAGAATAGAAGATGACAAAAAAATGCTACCAAGACACTTTGAAATTGAAATATTTTTTTACAGCCTACCGCGTCGCAACGTTTTTGATTTTCTTATTTTTAAACTAATGCATTTTAAAATAAATAATAATTTTAAATTGTTTATACGGAAACAAGATGGCGTTCAGATCCGAATTTTAGAATGCGGTTAAGACTCTCTTAGGAATTGTATTAATGAAGCATGAATTTATTTTTAATGAGTAGGTAAATTAAAAAAAATCCCTTTATAGCACGGTATAATCACATTACCTATAAAACTAATTAGTTAGGTACATTTAGGTGCTAAACGTAAAGTTTTCCCGAAACTATCAAAACAGCGAATTTTTGCCCCGAACCAATTCCCAATTACAAAAAAAAAGAACTGTCATTTTCATTTTTTTTTCAATTCCTTGCTACAGTGACAAGGAAGTACATTAACAGACACTAAAAAAGTATAATACAACCTTTTTAAAGGCACGTGTCTACCAGGTGCGGTCCACAGACACAAATGTTGAGTCTACAGAGGCAAAACAATGGGGTATTTTGACTCCAGCGGACACTACAGCACAGTTGCAATGTTTGAACAGTTGCTAACAATGGCCCCACTATTTTTCAATACGAGGGGAGTTTACCGACGCACGTTATAACATAATAATGTTGTAATACCTTAAGTATTGCTGTTGGAATTTCGTATCAATTAACACAAGAATGTACCTATAAGAAACGTTAAGCATATAGGCATGTATTACAAAGTTATCGATAAAAAAATATCGATATAAAAAAATATGACTTCAAAATCAAAATAGGCCTAAAAGCAACTACTTCTAATTATACATTTAATTTGTATATATATATAATAAAGATAGTGTTGTCCATCGCAGTAGGACACGAGTAAATCAAAAGGCACGATTCAGTCAGATGTGGGATCGATTGCACGAAATTTCCGAGAAACGCAACCCCCCCGTGTGAATATGTAATCGAATAGCATACGGCGCCATACCGCGGCTTAGACATTATACAACTATGCTTTCTTTAATATCTTATGTATTTATGCTAATATCAATATCCAAGATGGCGGTATAAAAGTTTAATTTAGTTACCTACTGAAAATGTTACAATATGGCTATGTTTAAATTTCGGTTTTCTTAAAATGCTGGTCTTTATCTATTGGTTCCTGAGATCAACTAATTTATTTATGTAATAAAAAATTAACGATTCAAGAAATAATGTGTTCTTTAAAAACTTCCTTATTTGGATTTAATAAAATTTTGGTAGATCTGCTGAAAAGAAAGAAAGGTTTTGATACCGCTTTTTTTTCAATTTGGTCTATTTTACATGAATAAAAATCATGTAGATAAATAGCTATCATAGATAAACATGAGATACAAAACCCACATTCGAACCCCCGCCATAACACCGGGAACAACACCTGATACATTTCACATAAACTTAATTCCTAGAATGTATTCAACGTATAGAAATATACTTAATGTATTGTAATTAGCTGGTCATGGTTAAAGAAGCGGTATTTAATGGTACTTCATAGGTAATGGCGACTGGCCGGCGCCCGAGCCGCCGCCGAGGCGCGTCGCATACGTGACTAATGTAACGATCCCGCCGGGATTGCGGGATCCGATCCCGGGAATCTAACACCTCACTATTCTACGTTACTGTCAATATATTGAAATTTGAAACTAATTTCGTTGCAGCATAAAAAGTTTGAAGCCGTTTTTAAAGAGGTTTGCTAATCTTATCGAGGACTTCAGCTCTCTGATTGGTCAGCTACTACAAGCAATAAAACTATACCGTAAGTCAGATAATATTTGGCTCAAGCTGATGTAATTTAATTGAAAAAAAGCGCAATAGTCCAATTTTCATGAGTAACGTAGTGACATATGAAATTTAATAGCTAAGGTATCTTTTCTCTTACGTAAACGCTTGCTAGTTGGATAACAATTCGACTTAAAGTATTAAGTAATCCATAAAACTAAATAGTTTTGAAATCTAATGGATTAATCGAAGCAGCATTGCACATGCGGGCCCAAAGCGGCGCCATTCGTAATGTTTGTTCGGTGAAAGTCGCAACATCACGACTTCTCATACATTAAGTTAGAGGACCGTGCGAATGTGCGAGAGCGGACACGACAAATTAGTCTGATTTTTTTATCAACTGACCGCTCATCAATTTCTCATTTAGTCAGATAGTCACGTCAACTAAAACCTCCGTGATTGCCACATAAGGCACATCACTGTCCCGCGCTTTGATTCTATCGCGTTCACTCTATTAGGCTGAATGACAACTTCTTGTGCTTTCAATATAAAGTTACAATCAGTTTAAATTACTGAATAATTAAAACGAATATCTTAAAACAGAATCTTAACAGAGCTGTGTATTAAATTCTGTATACTAACCCATTAGAAACTTTACTTAATGTACCACTTAAACGTAATAAAAAACGTCTCCGTATTTGAAAAACAATCTCGTTTTTCTTCGGGCGCGTTCGGTTTCTGTGAAATTTGGCGCCAGATCTGTATCTAAACGCATGGCCGAGGTTTATCGGATGAGATCGACACCCATTCAAAGTCGAGGTCCCGGAGCGGCCGCTTTGTGGCCTCTTCAACTCTTTGTTTTAACACCGCCCGAGAAGACCCGTAATGAGCTGACCGGACCCTTACCAAAAATTTATTTTATTGTTCGACCAATGATATATTGTAGATGTCGTCTCAAAAATTTACATACGATCGATTAATCACGGAGTTTTTTTCTGAAATCTTTAATCGTATGTATTGAAAGTCACATCCGGCTAAAGAATTAAAACAGAAAATTAAGATGGACGTAAAAAAATCATAATCTGCAAATAACGAACTTTCTACAACAATTGTATCCAATCACGAAAATGTTGATCACCATCTCATAAATACTGGCGTCAGCCTACGTAGCTATCCATTTTTCATTAGGGAAACACAAAGAAATTCTCATAACGATTAAAACCTCTATCAAACGTAGGCGGTGCTGTCTAAGTTCTATCCAATCTTTTTTTATCGGTATAAAAACACCTGTAGTGTGAGAAGCTTCGTGAGCGCGACTTACTCGAGTCGCCATGTTTGTTTACAATCGATAGAAAATGTAGCGTCCGTAGTCCGCGACGATAGAGTTTAAAATGGCGTGACTTTATGTATCTAACGGCAAATGTTATGTTAAGTTGGAACGCCTCTCCGGCGCCGCGGCCACCCGATTATGAGCAATAAACTAATTCCGGTAGCGCGACCATTAAGAATGTACGATTATACGTATTAGTAAGTATTCGCTTCACTAGCGTCGGCTTGTATGGAGTGCGGATGCCATTACTATTGTTTCCGAAAAAGTTTAAACGTCACGTGACATGAATTTGACAGATGATTGGTGCCAAAAACTTTGTACACACATAGTTATTACCAGATTTAATACGCTACTAATTTGATTATTCACGTTGTGATTGATAGATCTATAAGTTATAAGCGGTACATGGTTAAAAATTGAGAGATTTTGTATGTTTCTTGCTGCCTGGTTTAATGAAAACGGTCATACTATTTCCTGAGTTAATGCTTAACTTATTATAAGTTGCTTAACATTTCTATTTTTGTAGAGTCGGTTATCCGGTTTTCATGTTCTAGGATAAATAAAAACAGCTACTAGTCTATGCAAAACGAGTAGATAACTAGCTAGCCATGTTAGATTAAATTAAACATCCTGTAATAAAATACCTACCTACAACTATAATTTTCTAATTTCGCTAGATTTAAAGATAACAAACATTTGGAAAAACCACGATCAATACAAAAAATGTAAATCGTTGGTATGGATAATAAATACGAATATTTTAGTTTGGAATGCGGACCATGTAAAATAATATGATAAAATAACAATCGGCGCCGCGCCTGCCCATATGGACGCAAACCTGTTTCATATAGTTAATAAATACATGCATACCGACACAATGTTTGTTAGCCTTACACGAGATTATTCTTAGTGATGAATATTAAGAGATTACAACAAAAGCCAAAAAGTCTAAAAAAAGGGGTAGAGTCGTTAAAGAAAAATAAATAACTCATAAATTAGCTTTCCTAAAAAAGTTCGCACTTTTAGGTATTAACTCGGGTTATCTTTATACATATGTGTTATCAAAATTAGGATTATTTATAAGACAATCATCTAAAAGAACCTATCATTTTTATCAAAGGATACTGTTAGCAGATTATTTATTTAAAGACACATCATACTATATTTTTACCTATTCATAAAATATTTAAAACAATATCTTATAACTTATCCAGTGCCTGTAATCTCATGTGTAGTGGTGTGACGTCGAAGCAAGCGCCGGCGCCAAGCGACTGGCTGAACGCACACAACCTTGTCATATCCAACCGATTAAAAAAAAAGTTGATTCTAATTCTTATTTTTACGACATTAAACAGATTTGGTTTTTCCAATGAAAATCGAACAACAATAAATTCTATTTATGGTTAGGTATAGAGTAAAGTTCATTTCTCTTACGGATGTTTGTCTATGGAAGTGATATCGCTTACTTGATGGTTTTTGAAATAGGAATCCTTGCGTGATGGATACAATTACATGATTTACGCAGCAACAAAATTCATTATCCCATTGTAATTTTTGTCAGTAGTTTTACAAGAATTGTGTGAAAAATCGGAAATTTCTTTTAGACTAACACGGCTAGTTTGTTCCTATAAGTAACAAAGTTATGTACGTAACACATAATAACGCATCACAGATGCTTCTAAGTACATACAGTGTTATATATGGCGGTATTAATTGTTGTGTATTTATATTCATAGGCCATTAGATGGGACAGAGGCGAGTGAGCGAGACGTGTCACTGTGTAATGTACAGTGGGGCTAATAAAACAGCGAATTTTGTTCTTAGTTCTAAATAAGGCTGTGTCAAATACAATCTTAATACCTGACCAGACTTCACATTTTAGTAGTTACGGAAAATTTGATATTTAGAAAAGAATAAAAGGTTTATCTACAAAAGTACGTAAATTGTATGAACGAAACATCCCAAGAAGTTGATATATTAATCTGAGGAATTAGCTTTACAATTTGTTCTATAACCTAAAATTCTAACTAAAGTTAAAAATAATATTATAATAAGCATCTTACCTTACCTAGTAGCTCCACATTACTTAAGAATCGAGTCACATCGTGCCACTATAACGAGAGTCGGCGCCGTTTGTCCGTCTGCTCGCTTTTTGTTGCGCGCGCGCAGCTTCCGTCGTGATCATAACTTCCACTAATAGGTTACGTTGTCTAAGTAACCCGTAAACGTCACTAGCTTGCCATCGACTATAGACGCAGTTGAAAGTTTTATTTCGTTGTTTATGGATTAATCTATGTTTGACGGTAGTTTTAAATTTAGAACGAGGGGTACCTATCGTTGTTTTTTTTTAATTTTCAAGTATTATGAGACTAACGGTTTGTTTTAATTGTTCCAGATCGCTTAGTGGAGCGCGATGCGGGTTTCGTGTCGGGCGGTGATGATGACGACTCGTGCTCGGGGCCGGCGCACTCCGACGACTCCGGCGTGCGGCTGGTGGAGTCCGACTCCCGCGGCAAGCGGCCCCGCACCCCCACGAGGCTGCAGCCCCCCAAGAAACGCATCCGACTCAACTCCAGAGACGACCTGCCCAGCCCCGAGAGCGATACCTCACCCAACCCATTCAGACCCTGGTCTTTCACCGAGGAACCGCAAAGAGAACCTTTATCTTTAGTGAAGAAGGAAACCAGCCTCTTGAGGCAAAGAAGGAGGCCTTTAGAGCCCCCACCGCCCCCAATCCCACCACCACCAGGCCCACCCGGCCCACCGCGGGTACCGCCACACCCAGGCGTGGTAGAACCCTACCCAGAGAAATCTAATAAGCCCAGGGAGCAGAGAAATTACAAAAACATGACGCGAGAAAGGAGAATAGAAGCTAATGCAAGAGAGAGGACAAGAGTTCATACCATTAGCGCTGCCTTCGACACCCTCAGACGGTCAGTTCCTGCATATAGTCATAACCAGAAACTGTCCAAACTATCTGTCTTACGGATAGCGTGCGCGTACATTGCGGCGCTGTCAGCAGCGATAGATCCCGAGGCTGACTTACCAACGGCAGTGGATCAAGTAACGCACACTATTCACACCGAGGGAAAGTTGAGAAAGAAGAAGGACGACCCTTGAACTGTTCGGGACTGAAGTGTACGAATGTATTCTTTATTCAAATTAATACCTTGATCGGTTTCTGACGTATTTGACAGATAATGTCATCCAATATTGAAATGTTTTTTTCGTACAGGCAAGAGTCTTGACGATACAGCCTGGATGTTTTTCTGATTACCAATACTTTCAATGCAAAAAATAATTCTTGTAAAGATAATGTTTAAATGTGATATTGCGTATTTCGTAAATTGGATAGATAAGTCATGAATATTGTGTGGGATATTACGCAGATGCCGATTAGGGTTGCCACGTTTCAATTAAAACCGTCCTGCGAAGCCTATTCTCTTTGCTCGAATAAGTTAGTACAAAGATGACAATAATATTGGTAAAGGAAATTTAAATATACCTAGTAGATATATAAAGATTGGAATGATTAAAGTTTTTTAAAATCGTAATTTAAAAGACAATGTTTAAAATCTATGTAAATTCGGGCGATTTTCAAATTGTTACTGCATAGCAAAGCTTGTTTTTTTATTAACTTCATATGAATCTCAAACTGGCTTGTGTAAACAAGTCAGTCATTTACTAAAATCATGTACTGCGTTTCCATATTAAGAAAAAATAATAAGGGAATCCATTAGAATTAAATTCATAAAACGTATATTTCATTTAGCGATTCAAGAATAAAAAAGACATAAATTTCATGGAACTTCTAACATCTCTATTTTGTGACTTCTTCGATCTTAGAAACCGTCGATTCTCTAATGTCGAAACTGAAATCGATTACGTTGAATCGATTTGAAATTGTTCTCATTAGAAAATCGACTCAGTACAAATTATAATGTTCCTATTTCAATTCCGGCCATTGACGAATGGCGGATTAAAACGATTCCTACTATTTTGTAATTTAAAAAGACAGGACTTTTATTGTCTCATGGTTGTAATGTTCCAATTGCCCAAATATAAAAAAATAAACCTGTTTTTAATATTCCTCTAACATACACTTTGTATTTAGAAAAAAATCTAAATAAAGTTTACCATTCCTCAGTCCAGTATTAAATTAAGGCGAAAATAACAATAAAAATTGTGTAAAATTATGTATTTATGGCTTTAATACAATATATTTATTACAATCGAGTCAGTAAATTTAAGTGAGAACTGTATAATTTTTATTTAGGTTAAGAAAAATGTTGCATTTTGTAAATAGTAGTTTTAAATGTAAATATTGTTAAGGAAAGATCGTCATTGTTTTGTTTCATACGAGTAAACGTTTGTCGAGGCATGTTATATAAATCTATCGAATTGAAACAGCATATTTTCTTAATTTAAATTCCATTATAGTTCTTGTACACAAACATTGACAATAGACAATAGTTCATCCTCATTAGTAAGAGATACTGTACTATATGTAACTGTAGTGAAAGTGAAATGCCTTGATTCTGTATTGTGATACAATTATTGTAAATAAAATAGTTATAGGATAATACACGACATTCAAACCTGACGTCATTGTTTTCATAACAGCTTTGTTGATTGTGTTTGGAAATTACAATTGTATTATCCGGATCCTACCCTATACCTTCTTTATCATTTCATAAAATGTTTAAAAAAGTAATATTTTAAAAGCTTTGACAATAATTTTGATATTTAGAAACTCATTTAACGTTTAGCTAAAGCAAGATTATAATAATAAAATAATAAATGAGAACGTTTTATGAAATGACGATGAAGATAATATATGATGTACATTTTCCGATGGTGCATTAATATTTCAAATATATAATTAGAAATAAAACAGAAAATAAAAGAAGTAAAGTACACAATTATGTTTTTGTTTCATTAATTTATTACCTACACGAACACACGACGAAGATTCTAACTTTCCATCGAAAATAGAAGAAAATCCTGAATATGATAGTAGGAAAATATGACAATGTCTACTACTGAAATCCAAAAATTAAATGCACAAACAAATAATGCCTTTCACACGTGAAACCTAGTCATATTCCTCTACTGTCGAATGTCGCAATGTTTTATATGACCAATCAAACAAAGCACAATAGTAAATAAGCTACTAAGCAGCACACACATAGTGGACGTAAGTATAAAGGAAAATTTGGTAGGTAGGTCCGTTTCTACACAGAAAGACAGTAGTGGGATAGGGCTGTTCTAAGCCTATCTCCGGTAAAAAAAGCTAATGAAAAGCTATAATAATTGAAATAATATACCAACGATAAAAAAAGTTAAAAGTTTTTCTCATAGTATTAATAACTTTAAGAAAAGTATATAAGGTAAAGCAACGAAAATAGCAACATACATGTTTCGCAATCGGCTAGTTCGATGAATTCCAACGATTTTGACTAAAGAGATCGCAATCGGTTCGATTCCGATCTGTCTTATACATTAAAATAACGTTATATTTATACGAGAACGTTTAGTTTATATCAATAGACCAACAATTTTCTTATTTTGGTCTGAAGACAGAATAGACCTCTATAGCGGGGCATTACATCTGCTGATTATTACATTGTAACGTAATTTTTCCGCTTCCCGTTTCTTACATCATATTGATACTACCGCCAATCCTACAAGGAAGTAGGGTGCACTGAGCATCTGCCATTAGCACAACAGCACCTATTATCATCCTGGCTGGGGGCGAACTGATAACACGCACGTGTCCTTTATCAATATCGGTACAGGCAACCCTTATTATGCATTGTTGTTTGATACGAGCAAAACCGAGGTTTATCTATTTACCTAGTCCATTTGCATTGCTTTGCGCATAAAATTTATTCTAATCAGAACTAAACATAAGCCTTTATTTTTCGTTTTTATGTATATTAGCTATTATGGGATGAAGTATTAAGACGTCTACTAAAGCCGTAAGCAAAAATGTTGGGTTATAAGATTTTGAATTGAGATATTATGACTACTGCTGCCATCTTTTGATGAGTAGACAAATTTATTCAGTAGACATGTTAAACTTTATAATGCTGTTGCTACTCCTTACTAGATGGCGCTTTTTAAAACGACCTTCCAGCACAGATTTATGTAAGAACAGTTTGCTTATACCGTAGGTACCTATGTGTGAAAAATTATGTTGTAATTTCATGTTACATTGCTAGTTAGCTATTACGTTACATTAAGTATATATGTACTTCACGATAGATGGCGCTGTAAATACTTATAAAATTGCGATAGAAGCAAGTTTGTAAAACACAAGTAATCAATTTAAATTATGTCGGCTTTAAAAACAGATTTAAGGCCGACAAAATAATCAGATAGCTACAAAAAAAATGCTAATACTACTCATATACAGCGAGAAAATTTTTCTGCCTTTGCCTAGAAATGTTTTTAAGTTCTGAGGATTGACATTTGCAGTTTAAGCGGGAAACCCGTAACGTAACCGCGAATACGAATACTGAATGAAACAATATTTTATGAAAAGGACTTTTATTCATTATTAATCTTATTAAACTATTCTAAGCAGTCCATTTGAGGCATCTTGTGTCTAAGTGAGTTCCCAAGCAACGCACGGAGCAGTAGCGGGCGCCACAAGGTATGCAAGTGTAGTTCGATGGAAAACCACAAACAGCACAGAAATGTCGTTCTGGAAATCTGTAAAATAAAATGCGATAATTATGTAACAGATATTAGGGACTATTTAAGTATAATTATTTATACGAAATAACAATCTTATCATTCATCGGTAAATCATTTCTAGTAAACATATTGCTTTTAATAATAAGCATTTTGTGAACCATATATACCTAAGGCAGTTTAAAAGTGTGGATTATTGCATGATTATATTTTTACGTAACTATGTTCAATACTCACTTAGAAGGTGGCACTTGCGCGGACATGTAGTTAGGAGGGTCTGGCCTAAAACTAGCATCCTCTTCAACTAACTGCGCAAACGTCTTCCGAAATCGCAACTTATAATACTCCGCACTCTTAGATTTTTTCTTTCTCGTAGGTTTTTCATTAGACTCGGCGAATTTCGGCACCTTCTTCGACATAACCAGGTCTGCATGTGGGTCTTCATGGAAGTTATCTTGTTCAAGAGCCTCGACTGCCTTCCTAGCTCTACGCTTTCTGGCGGCATCGTCAAGAACCTTCCTCCTCTCCGTCTCCCTACCTCTTACCCCTGCCATCTTTACAGTCCTTTATCATGTACTGGTATGCTAAGTTGGTCCATCAAATCATCCACGCGAGCTTGCAATGTTTCCACAATGTCTGCGGATATGAATAAGTGTGTTTCATCCAGGTCTTGGAGTATAAACTTTCGGCCTAGAGCGAGCGTCTCATCCAGGTGAAGAAGGAACTGTTTCATAGCCGGATCACTGGAAATATGTCGAAAAAACGTGGAGTTAGTGCTGAGGAGAAGAGAGTCCGGATGCTGGAGATATTTCATAATAGCAAGGATTTCTTTCAGTTGAAGGTATATAACTTTAACTATGTCAATTCTAATAGGAAGGTTTTACTTACAGTCTTATGTACAACAAACAAATTGTTTTGTAATGTTCTACTTGACAATGTAATTTGTCTGTGTCTAATATTTATGCTTTACATTGTTTTGGAACATAACAATGAGGAGTTGATTGGGGATGAAATACATTGTAAAAATACTAATGATTGTAGGAATTAGAAAAGATAGCGCCAAAAGAAAAAGGCATCACGGTACAGTCTGTTAAGGAAGTGGTGCAAAGTCTGGTGGACGATCATTTAGTTGATTCAGAGAAGATTGGAACATCTATATACTATTGGTCTTTTCCCAGGTGAGTTAAAGCAGTAGCACATTTTACATGTTTTTTTAATATTTTTTTTGGATATGACTGTTATATCTTGTTTTGAAATGCAGACATAAAATACTGCTTTATTTATATTTTTGTCTCTGTAAATCACAATTTTCTATTATAAGGTAAGTCATTAGCTCAATAGGTAGATTGATAAATATACAAACATGTTTTTTTACAGTAAAGTCAAAAACACAAAGAAGAGAAAACTTAATGATTTACAAAATGAGGTAGAGGAGTGCTCTAAGAAATTGAAAAAAGTGGAACATTCTATTGCTAATGAATCTGTTTGTATAGACATTTATTTCATTCTTTAAAATGTTCATATAGGATTATATTTTTGGAAATTAAATGTTTCTGTTATTTATAGGTTGGGAGAGAGACATCTGAAGAAAGAACTCAAATTTTATCAATGTTAGATAGTCTAGAAAAGGAGGAAGAAAAGCTTAAGAAAGAATTGCAGCGGTACCGGGATTCTGATCCTGAATATATCGCTCAATTGAAGACTGAGACGAAGGTTAATATTTTGTGTTTCATAAATTCCTTTTCATAATGTACTTATAAAAAATGAAGGAAGGAGGGAACTGATATAATTATATAGTTTCAAATATATTTCTAGTAGTAGTATGTAGTTGTACACAGCAAATTTCTTACAGGAACTAAAAACAGCCGCGAATAGGTGGACAGAAAACGTCTATACATTGAAGTCTTACATTAAAAATACGTTTCAAATGGAAAACGATGTTGTGGACCAAAATTTTAATATACCCGCCGACTTGGATTACATTGAATAATTACAAGATCTACCGAACATAACCTATCTATAGTTTTTTCTTATTAATGTACTAAGTAAACATTTGTTTGCTTCGTTAATTAAAATTTACGAGGGAATATGAATAAATAATAGTAATTTTGTGTTGTTTTCTTTTAACAATAACAAGTTTTGTTCACTTACCATTCAACAAGAACGCCTTTCATAACATTCACCATGGTTCATTTTTTATGTCGCTTCCTTTGAATTGTAATTCAAAACACTACACAAAGTTCTCAAAGTGATCTGATAATGCTTTTATTTAGAAATTTAAAGTTTAACAATCAGAAACGAGAAATGTTTCAATGATCACAGTAGCGCATTGACAACTGTCAGTTTACTGCACACTGCTCAGAGTAAAATAATCTATGAAAGTTATAACAGATAATAAATTTCATCTAAAGGTGCGTTTTCACTGGTTACATTGGCAACTTTTGTCACTAAGTGGTAAGTTTTCCTCAAAAAATGAGTTTTCTGAAAATATTTATTCTTATTTTAACATGTATGTCACAACTCACAGGCAATAAAAAGGAGTTTTCTCTAGTTTTGTTTCTATTTCCAACGCAAGAATACCAATGATTCACTTTAGATTCTATAGGTAGTATTATTCAATAGTGTCTAAAATAAACCGATGAAAAGATACCAAGTAACACAGCAAAATGAATTATCATTAAATCCATAAACTTAATTGCTTGAGAGTGGTGTTGGAATGCTGTTGATATTAATTGTTAACAGACCCTGGCCGTTGGATTATTTAAATAGTAATCCCCTTCAACAGTTTCGTTGGCTCAGTTCGATAATGTAAGATTGGGTTAGAAAATAGTAGTCCATTTGAATGATACTCGGAAAAACCAGGCAGTAGCCACCATGGAGGGTTTTTAAATAAAATCATTTTACTAATAAAAACTATAGGTATTATTCATTTTTATTTTCTACTATAAACATTTTAATTTATTTACATACATTAGTATCAAAGAGAATTAGCTTAGTGACTAGATAAAGGTAAATAATTATAGGTACAATTAGTAATTCTTGACTTGTCCTCAGAGGTTAACAATAAGTTGGTAGTTATTATTATTTATATTTAAATTACACTAGAATTATAATCAAATAAAACAATGGCCATATTTGTGATAATGCTCAGGATATTACAAAATAAACAATGGTGCTTAAGCATAAATACATAAAATTCAGATCTTGCACTTTATCGCACAATATTTTGGAAGGCGCTCTTTTCTTCTAGGCACTCAAATCTTAAAATAAGAATGAAAAAGAGTCTGACATAGTAACATAAATTTAGATACGCGGTAGCGTGTCAAGCCAAGTTCAGGTAACAGAATACATTATAGTTTAATATTATTCTTATCATTGTTTTATTAAACAATAAATGGGTACCTAATTAGGACTTTTGGATTTCATTTTTGCAATAAGGTTTCGTACCTAAAAAAAATATTCGCCGAAAAGAGGTGGACTCATTATTTACATCATCATGTAACATAGGTAGTTCTTTCTAATGTAAGTTTATACATCAATAACGCGTAGTCACTCCAACCAGAAATTAAATTGTTTGGTTATAACAAATGTATTTGATCAATCAACGATAAAAAAGAAATTTTGAAAAATTATGTAACATCTGATCTGTTTTTATGCAACAGGTAGGTAATGGACGGAGAAAGGATAAAAATATTACTTTTATACAAAAAGAGAATACAGGTACATACCTGTAAAATAATTATTTATGCTAACAATAAAATTAAAATAGGTGATAACATATTTGGATCCTAGCTATGCTGAATGGGTTTTATTAATATTTAATTTATTATGTAGTGATTGCTGTATATACAATAAATACATTGTAATAAAATTGTGAGGAACTATTATAACACATAGGTTTAATTATTTACAATGTACAGATATGTTACATATATTATAGATTTACAATGTTATATCTAAGTATTAAAGTGCACTAAATGATTGTGATAAAAATATATATTTATTTTTATTTAACGTTGGTACAATAATAGTTATTATGTAGTATGCAACTGGGGTACTGCTTATTCAATGTTTCTTTTCCAAATCTATGTTTTTTTTTTTACATTTTGGTCTAAATAACATATAGAAAATTAACTAAAAAAAAAAAATCTTATCAGACAAGGAATAGGTTCAATGTCTTTCAACAATTTAGATAAACGGTAAAATCCTACGACGTAAACATAAAACGAAAAATACTTTCTAACAGTTTCTGGCTGTAATTTTTTATAAGAATAATTCTTACAAAATAATGTTATGTATAGTTTTCATTTCAGGACTTTTCACACCATAAATATTTAATTAAATATGATTTAGGAACATACTTTCAAACAAGTTTTTGTAGGGTTTTTACAGCATATTAAATCACATTTTAATTTACAAACTGAAAACGGTATTTTACTCACAACTTCTCATAGGAAACTTATTTGCAGTGAACTTTTATCCGATTCTTAAACGACACTTGAATAAAAGTCGTTCAAAAACTCTACCTGTCTCTATATTATACTTTAAAAGAAAAGAGACGGCAATATTTTGAACGACTGAAAAGCAAGTGACGTTTGTCGGCCATTATTAGATACAGCAACATACAAATACTTATTGCTATATTCTTTACACAAGAGAAAGGCTGTGACATTTGTCATTCAGCCAAAACACGCCAGAAATCCCTCAATACGCCTAAAACGGCACGAGAATTTTGGCGCTTTACTCAAAGGCACAAAATACTGTGACAGCATTGACGAACCACGTCCTCCTTTTTGGATGTCGGTTAAAAACAAGTGCAAGTTTCAAAAGCACCTCAATTTGGTCATAGCAGAGTACTCGGTACCTATGTACAGGTTAAAAATAAATAAAATGATAAAAACTGTGAAGTTATATTTTTGTATTAAAGTACCCTGATCGCGTGCTGATATTAAAAAGGCAGGGGTGCACAACCCTAGAACTGAAAATAAAACTCTTTAAGAAGCTGTCAAACCAACCAAGATATCTTTAGAAAACGATCAAGAAGAAGCACATATTATTATGTATAAGGGGCCAATACCCTGCCTTTTTAACAAGACTAACAGGAGCGAAAATTCTCAATCGGCAAGAAAAAGCTTTCCGTACTGCTAGCGTCTTTGCCATCGAAGTTCGTTTCGACATGTGTCACACCATTTTCGTTTTCACAGCACTTCGGGAAGGGCGCGGTGTAGTCCGCTTTGTACACGAAGGACTTGCTGTAGTTCTCCTTGGACCTCTCTTGGTTGTTGTTTGCCGTGGACCGGAGGCCACGACTCCTTCCTCAGAGCTTTGAGGAGCCGTTGTTTAGGAGTCGGATGCTGCTCTCGCGGCCCACACTGGTCCTGGAAAAAAGTTAATTAATTAGGTATTATTTTTGGGTAAAGATTATATTTGTTATATTATTTTCCCGTTATAATATTTTGCAGTTTCCAGCGCACCACAGCGTACATTTCGGTTCGGAACAATTATGGATGAAGGTTGTCATTCAATTTTTTTAAATGTTAGAATTCTAAGCCATAAGCATTCTGATTACTTGAATTTGACCATAATAAGAAGAAAATTTTCGTAGTCTTTTTTATTTACCCATTAGGTTTGATCTTCTACGATCGTCGGAAGATTTGCAGCAAAATATCATAATTTTATTCTAAACAGACTTGCAGCATTTGCTTGCGATCTATAACTAATAACTTGTAATTAATATTATTCGATTACTTACGTTCTAGGCACCATGCTGATGTTAGTTTTCCTGCTGGAGTGCAGTCTTCTTGACGTGGACAGCGACAGCGATCCGCGCGGACCATGCGTCGAACTGCTGCGGCAGAGGAGATACCTGCAAACAAATTCACAATATATAATAATAAAAAGCTTTTTAAAAAACATAAAAATTAATATTGGCTTTAAAAGTTTCCAACGGTGATCAGATTACTGATTAGATATTATTACTTACTAGCAGCCCGCCCCGGCTTTGCTCGGGTGCAACGCTTATACCAAATATAACTACACAATCATAAAGTTCTGTAGGGCGAAGCACAGCCTCGGACGCACTATTTGGTATAGGCACGACCCTCGGCCCCCGCGCGGCCCTCCGGCCGGTATCGCCGCAACCGCTATGTACCTACATTTTAAATTTGCAATATCTTCGAAAATATTCATTTAAATTATATGCTGTAAAGGGCAATATTGACCTATATTGCATGCACAATTTATTAAAGGTACTTAATTGGATAAGGATTAATACTGTATTGCTTAAAATCGCTTTTTCGTAAATAAGTAATAAATAAGCGATAAAAATGGTTATTGTGGGTTATCCTCAAGAGATAGACATATGCCATCGCGGACTTTTTTGTAGATCTTTTTAAGGTTCACAATACTATAGTACATTATTTTGAGCTATCTCGTTGGGTTCAGCCAGCGTTTGCAATGAAAGCGCAAAAAATTTGTTCATTTACGACCTTACATTGGAAATCTCTAAGATTATCCGTGTTTCTCTACTATACTATGCACGTATTATACATATAAACCTTCCTCTTGAATCACTCTATCTATTAAAAAAAACCGCATCAAAATCCGTTGCGTAGTTTTAAAGATCTAAGCATACATAGGGACAGACAGCGGGAAGCGACTTTGTTTTATACTATGTAGTGAAGTCCGAAACTAATAGGGAGCGACCGAACGTCGTGGTAAACTTTTATGAAAACTTACGTAAACACATAGGAATCGTGAAAAATGTTTATATCTTCTAATGCTGAAGCAAATCCTTTAAATATGCCTAAAGATTAAAATTCTTGAGTTATTTTGTGATTTAACAAACTTCTTTGAATTTCTAATGAATGGCGAAGTCCCTACTTAAGAAATTTGAGAACATAATATTGTGACCCGAGATTGTAATTTACAAGGTATGTTACAATGATATCTTTTAAACTTGTTTGTCTAACTTTACTAAGACTCATGTATTTACTTGTATTCGAGTTTGTAAATACTTACTAAGAGTCGAAATGTTTCGAGACTTTCGTACGATTTTCAGATAATAGTTGTTTATACACAAGCAGATAGACATCGAAACTACAAAGTACTACGTAAACACATAGTTGTTTACTTGAAGTTTGTACTAATCTGATAACGATTTTGCACAAGTTTTTATTATAATAATTTTTGAATTCATAAGGATTTGTAATTACTAAGCATGATTCTTGAGAAAAGATTTAATTAGTAGGTATTTATAAAACGAATTATATCAAATATTTTTAAATACCTAAATGGACGTAGACATGTTATGAAGAGGGATGAAAGTCACATACATAACTAAACGAGTTAAGAGTATGAGTATGAATGAGTGTAGAGGAAGACCGGAGAAGAGCTGGATGGATTGTGTTAAAGCTGATATTATGAGGAAGAAAGGAGTGAAGGCTGAAAATGTCGAGTGTCAGAGATGAATGGAAGTTGAATGCATTACGCCTACCACAAAGAATTGGGAACAAGTCTGGGAGATGATAATGATACGAATTATAAGGAATATCTTAAATTACCTATTGAAGTGTTTCCTGAAGATCCCGCTGGTGCAGTACAAGGCGATGGGGTTGACGCAGCTGTTGAGGAACGAGAGACAGAAGCCGATGATCCTGAGCGCGTGCCACCAGCCGTTGTAGTCTTCTTGTGCGGTTGGACTGAGGAAAAGGACAAAAAATATGAATAGTACCTAACTCTAAAGTACCATTGCTGAGTGCAGGCCAAAGTGAAGGAAGAATTGATGATAATTAACACTGGTCTGTCATAGGTTTAATAACATCGTTTTGGGCGCATCACAGTTGCATGGCGTTATTCTGACGATCGACTGTAGAATAAGCTGATTCATAATTTCTGGAAAATTATATTAAATTAATGTGTTCCTGTTTGTAATCTTGTTAAACGACCACCGATTTAGAAGAGAAAATTAAGGATCATGAATTTAAGCTTCTAAAATATGGATTATTTTACCAGAATTCTGTACTTGTATTTAAATAATTACTTTAGGTCTCAGCTTAGAATATGTATTAATGAATCAACAATACAATAACAATATTAACTTGAAATCAATTCTCCGAAACACACGAAGTTACTACAATCAGAACATTCAAAGTTACACTAAATTTTCACTAAAATCTTCAGTTCCATTCGACCCATATTATTTTGACGTATCTCAGACGTGATCATGACACCCATAGTCATGATACAGTCATTTGTCCCTTGAGATCAAAGTTCACTGTGACGTCACATTCCACGTCGCAATGTCATCCCATCATATCGCGTCAAATTTGGAACCCTAATGTAAGGTATCGTGTACGTGACCCTTAGCCAGCCCTTGGCTACTGTTTTGATTTGTTTACCTTGGCTCCTTATTAACCCATATATTTTGACGACCCATTTAGAAAGGTCCTGTTGCGCTGAAGGCCGGATTCATTTCTCTTAGGAGACACGTGTACGATGTTTATTTGTTTAAATCACAGCGTAGGTGTTCCGGAAACGTTTGTCCGTAGGTACAAAAGGTTTGTGCGGTTGTTTATGTCGTATATGGTGGAATTATTCACATATTATTATCTATGTAGGATTTTCCCTTATTTACTAGAAGTATAACTTAAAAAAAAATTGAATATAACGTTTTGCATTTTTTATATTTTCGAATGTTTAGGGAATAATTTTGCACGAATTGCCTTAATTATCAGTATAAAAGTATTAACATTTATGTGGTAGAATACAATATTTATTTATTGCCCAATATTTATTTATTATCCGTCTTTCGAATGTCACGTGTACGTCTTATGAATTTTCGATCAGGTTACGTGTTCTGATGCGAGTTAAACATTTTTTACTCATTACAGAAAAAGTGAACAAAGCCACTAAAGAAGATTTCACTTTAAAAAAATATGGTTCTTTAAAACTGAAAAATCAATTATTGGAATTGGCCAATTTTAAACGACTATTGAAGTATTTGTAAACCATAGTTTTAGATCGGTATTCCCCAGGTATCTCATAGGTATGATGTTACGTAACTCGAGTGAAACCGGATCGGAACTTCGTGTAAATAGTTCGAGAAATACCAGAAATCTGAACTACCTTATTGAGGAATTTTGATTAGCGGTGAACGAAAGGGTAGAGTTAAGTGAATGATAAATATTGGAGATTATGAAACCAACTTAATAATATTTTACAACATAATCAGCGTACGATTACTATAAGATAAATTGGAAGTTATTATTTACTTGATTTCAGGAATCAAAGAGTGTCTGATGCCAATTTTTAACATGCATTAGTAGTAGCTATGTAGACCTACTTTCTGAAACAAGTGCAACTTAAACGTGTTTTCTAAATTTTAACCGGCAAACCATGTTCAGTAAACCAAATTATGTATTCAATATTTTTTGTTAATTTGTGTTATAATTGATCAAAACTTGAATATTTTCTTACCAGTAGTAGAACCACATCATGAAGACATGTGAAGGCAGGAAGCAGGCGGCGAACACCAGGACGAAGGCCAACACTGTCACTGCTACCTTTCTCCTCGCTCGCATCTGTAATTACAGGATTTTCATCAAACAACGTGTCTGTTACACTTTGACGTCTAAACCACAATACCGAATTTGATAAAAGTTATGGTGATTGCAAGAACTCCTAGGAAGAACATAGGTTGCTTCGTTTACTGTAGTCGATATCGATTTATGATTTATTTCAATAAATATTAATATTAACTGAAAATCCTTAAGAACTGGTTCGAATTGGCTCAAGAGAAAGACCAATGTAAGGACTTGTTGGAGAAAAATTAAAAAAGACTGAAAACCAGTAGACATATTATACTCCTACGAAATGATATTTTCCTTTCCACAAAAAATGAAGGTTGTCTACAGTATTGTTGTGACTGGCTATGATATCTTTTTATGGGGATTACGGTCTACGGAAACTATTTTATTGACTGACTCTTATAATCCTATGTGATCGTTATCCGATGTAATCCGATAGATCCATGGCTTACATACATGGTATCCGGGAAAACGGTAAAACGCTGTCAGTCTCATCATTTTTATGGTTTAAGAGATACAAGCGGTGGAAATAAGGTTATTTTTATTAGGTAAAGTAAAAAAAACCTGTACTTTTGAAAAAAAATCGCGAGTTTTGTGTTTTTGTTTATCACGATGTACATCGTGATAAATTATACCTTGGCAGCTGATACAGTGCGTTCCTGACACAGTTTAGTAAATCTTGATTGGTAAAGAGAAATAAATAAAGTTATTTAAACGACTCATAGTAAAAATAGCATACCTGTGCTAAATAACGAGTTTATATCTTGACATAAGGTCTTCATCACTTCAAAGTTATTTCGTCTTGTTGATCGCGACATGTCAGGAACTCATTTATTAGCGGTCATGGTATAAAAAATCTATATAATATCGTCATTTCACAACAGATTTATAAAGCGAATAATTACGCTCAACTGCACTTATATTAGGAGCCAAATACCTGCAATTATTGTCGTTTAAGCGATAATTTTAATGATCGCTTATTACAGTAACTAAACGTCAAAGCATTCGCTCGCAATTAGGAAGACTGAATGCGATTAATATCATTTAGGATCCTAAATTTAGGATAATTATATTAGCTTATTAAATGTGTCGATCACGCATAGACAATTACATACATACATACATATAATCACGCCTGTTTCCCTAGGGGTAGGCAGAGACCACTTCTTTCCACTTGCTACGATCCGTACATACTTGTTTCGCTGCATCCACTGTCATAATTCCCTTCATACATGCTCTTCAATTAGACAATTACGTTTTAATATATTTAATAATCATCTCTTCTTGTATACTCTTCAGCAATTTTTATAATTTCCATTGATTATGCTAAGAATAGCAAAGCCTTTGTCCAACAGTGGGAAAATTCCGGCTAAATAAAATAATTACTCAAACCTTGTAATTTTCCGTATTTTGCTATCCATCTCATGTCGTATTAATGTCCCTTATTTCATCCCTTTTGTCGTTCTTCGTGATATAGGAAAGAAAGGGTTGCCTTGCACTTAGATGTATCAGTTTTTTTTAGATTATAAGTGTTATGTAATTGCTGTTAGTCGTTAATCATTTGATGTATTATTTTTATATTTAATTTGATGTATGTATTTCATATCTTTAAAAGAATCCGATTGAACTGTTCAATTTGATATCGCCTTTAAAAAAAACACTTCGTTGAATAAAAAAGGCCACATAACATATCATCACGCCTGTATCCCCGAAGGGGTAGGCAGAGGTGTACCAATGTACACCCACCGTTCGCCGATATGTTTAGGTCCCATGTAATAGGGGGCGAGCCTATTGCCACTAACCGAGTCCAAATCCAAACGCCGACCTGCTACTGAGAATTTCATAGAAAAACCCAATATCATGCTGGTCGACTCGGGAATCGAACCCAAGACCTCTAGCGTAGCAGTCGCGGTTATCACCACTAGGTCAACGAAGCAGTAAAAAAGGTTAAACTACATTTTTCTAGATAGCTGTTGGATAATTTTTATCGACTCTTTTATTTCCTGAGTTAGGCGCATGGAAACAGTAGCGTAAATAAACATCGTTTTGTGAAAATATAGAAATAAAATTACCTTCTTATTCATTCAGTACCAAGCACGATTTTGACATTAGTCAAGAGGAATCTTTCTCTTATAAATATTTTATATATTATGTGAGTAATGGTGTACGA
The DNA here is from genome assembly GCA_905146925.1 of Autographa gamma. Taxonomy (NCBI): domain Eukaryota; kingdom Metazoa; phylum Arthropoda; class Insecta; order Lepidoptera; family Noctuidae; genus Autographa; species Autographa gamma. Next base: position 9,237,404 of record LR989866.1, on the reverse strand, counting down.
AAATATCGTGATGCTACCCGGATACAAATTATCTGAAATCACCAACTTGTAGGCTTTTTCCTTATATCAGACCCTTAGCCACATCGTAACTAAAAATTCAAATGAAAAAAGCTCTGTCTCTCTATGCCAGTCAATGACGCTTTCAGAGCTAAATCACTGAATCGATTTTAAAATTTTTAATTTTAGCATGGAAAAAATTTGGTCATAAATCCCAAAAAATACACAACTGTATGCCGTAGTAACCAGCACCCAAAAGAGCAGAGCCGCAGGCAGCAGTTACTCTCATTAAACATGGTGTAACAAAATAAAGACAATATCTAAGACACCCAATAAGTATATTAAATTATAAGTCCAATCCAAAACAACATCCGTAATTAAATTAATTTAAAATCACTAGGTTTGGCCTTAAAAATCAGTCATCCTTCCTATAGGTTTGCGCAAGCGACGCAGGCGGCTCAAAAAATATTTCCGTCAAAATATAACACTTTTAATGCCAGAAATCGATTCAGAAGCCCATTCTGAACCAACTACTTTCCGGAATTGTGATTATTCTGTTACACGTTGTATAGCGAGAAGGTTCTCTTTGACTCTCACAAAAGACTGCCTTCCGTAACCAAGATCCACAGCTCTCACCTGTCTCTGCGTGCCCTGCATCTCGCCGGGCACGTTCTGCGTGCTGAGCACCAGGTGCCTGGCCATGAGGATGTAGAACAGCGCGATGACGGCCAGCGGCAAGGAGTAGTAGACTAGGAACCGCATCAGCACGATGCCGCGCCGGTAGCTCTCGCCCCACTCCACGGGGTAGGGGTAGCATACCAGGAACTGGAACAAATTAACACCAAATTTATAACTCGAAAGACGAAATACTCAACAGGTTAGTTTCATACGTAAAAACAAGGCTGTTTTTTGAGAATCAGATAAAAGTATTATTAAATCATTCATCAAAATCAAAATCAAAATCAAAATATTTTTATTTCAAGTAGGCCTTGTTCTAGGCTCTTTTGAAACGTTAAATTTACTGACTCTACTGCAGGTTCCAAAATTTCATTTCAATGGAGAAGAACCGGCAAGAAACTCCAGAGGTTACTCTTTTAAAAAAAAGGTTAACATCAATGATACCAATACAATTAATTATAAATATCTACAAATATGCGACAACAGCGTAAATAGCAATGTAAAAGATAACATCCAAAATGGAAGAAAAATTTAATCGGATACGCAACAAAATTTACATTGTTGTCACATTTACAAAGGTCGCGTGTGCGAAAGAAAGAGAATAATAAAAAGAGACTAAACTCAATAAATAAAAAATAAAAAAATAATAACTAATTAAGTGAGTAAATAGCTTTACATACAAAAGATATGTAGTCCTAACTAAACCCTAACAGGAATGTCAAGGCATGTCAAAAGGTTTCTAAGAATAGAGACCGTGGGGAAGCTAATCGAGAATTATTAAACAACATGACAAATGAATTAACGGACCGCCAGGGAGGCCACATGTGCAGAAGGTCCTAGATCCACGCGCTTTTATCCTCTACATAGTCACTAATTTTATAATAAGCCTTTCCTATCAGTTTGGATTTCACACTTTTCAATTATTCAATTATTAATTTAAATGATCATCTCAGTCTATGATAGAGCCTTGTTGGAAAAAGACTTTTTTGAAGTTTCCCAGACAGAATCTTCCAACAATAGGAGTGCATTCAGTTCATTTCCGTCGTGGAAATATCGCTGAGCAGATAAGAAAGGATTAGATTACGTCTTGAATGAAATAAAATGTAGTTTTCCGCAACTAAACTGCTTAAATAACAAGCCAGTAACATTTTATCTACATTTCCTATAACACAGTGACGAGAAACCCATAATATCACAGGACACGGCTATTTTACTTTCATCTCCTACTCATGCAAATATGTTGGCTTATGAACTAGTTAGTTTCGCAACTAAGGACCTAGTTTTGCAATAGTACGTCGAGCAGTTGATTTAACCAAACCGCAATAAAGTTCCTTCGCCGATCACTACAGAATCGCATCTACGATTCTCATTTTAATTAGTCAAGCTATATATTTAATCCAAGTAATATTATTTTATGTTTCGGCCTTCATTGCAACATTGCAGGTATATTTTCAGTACGATTATTTACCTACTCGTTAAGATTTGTGTTTACTTAAATACGACTAGTGATGTCTTGTAAGCTACTGATTAAAGAGTCACAACTAGGCTGTGTTTGACAAATATACTTGAATAAACTGTTTTAACTGAAAAATATCAGATATAATTCTTTCGATAATAGGAGAATATAATATTAAACCCACCATTAGCGTTGAAAATCAAAAGTTTGGTTACTACGGCAATTGGGCCGTTAGAATAAACATAATAATCCTGTTGCCAGCCACAGTTAGTTAGGACAAGAGTTTAATGCGGTTTTGCTCGCCTGGTTTGTTAATATTGTACTTTCGTGTTAGGAATATACGAAAGTTTCAAAAGCCTTTACGTGTATTCAATGAAGGTGAAAATTCAAAACGAGAGTGAGAGTATTTTGTTGTAAGTAGAAAGGGTAGTTTGTTTTCTAGTTTTGAAAAATCACGTAATCAAAAAAGAAAAAAAAGGTTTTCAACTACGTTCCATAAATACTAAAATTGACTGGTCCTAATGTATCGTAAAAGAAGGTTTCAAAAGGGATTGATTACATAAAAGCCACAATGACATAGAAACTAGATCTAGCAAATAGGTGGACAGATCAAAGGAAGGCCGAAGTATTCCCGATCTAGACACTATTCATGACACGTAAACTGAACCACACGAGTGGAACGACGAATACAATTCTCTTGTTAACATCAACCACGCAACACACATAAAGCTGCCGTTACACTAAAGGCGGAAACCCACAGCGGATGGAGAGGCTGTGCACGTGTGTTAAGCTTCGCTTTAGACACTGCAGCGCACGGACATGCTACGCAGCAATTGACGTCATAAAGACACGCGTGGCTAACTCGAATAGGCGGTACATAGCTCAACCCACGGCCGTGCGACGCATTCCAGCTGCGTGGGTCGGCCATTTCACATATTTTTGCTCGTGACTGTACACCGTGCATAGCTATGAGCTGTGTGGGCGACACATATGTGTCCGTGCGCCGCAGTGGAAATGGAGACCGACGACGCCGAACTAATTAACCCTCGCAGCAGAGGTGAGCCACGCATCCGTGCACAGCCTGCGTAGCGGTGGGTTTCCGGCTTAAGACACCATACACTTAAGTGTCGATCGAGTGTATCCGAGTAGTGTCCGAGTTCTCCCTTCTCTATCCGGACAAAGAAAGTGCCGCAGTGTGTAGTTACGAAAGTGTTCCAAACTTGAGTTTCACTAAGTTTCGTTTAGGCGGGCCTTAGAGGTCACAGGTGCTTAGAAATTAATTTGGGATTATGCCGCATATCAAGAGGCTTCAGAGAGGATAGTGTAGGTAAATGCTGCCATGAAAAGTGAGGCTCGGGGATCACTTCACAGTCTGGTCAGGAAAGTGCTGAACTAGGAGAGTTTCTGGGTTGGTCTTTTAAGAGCTAACAGAATACTGTTCTATGTGCTGATGGTGAATGAGGTTTAGTTTCAACAAGGTAAATATTTTACACTCCTCCTCCTTATGGCTCCACTAAGGCACCTTTTGAAGATAAGCTCAAGCAAAAAAGAACGCGAATGTATACGTAGCTTTACCTCAGATGTGCCTACTGTACCAGATACCAAGCCTGTTTAAATAGCTTTTAACCTTTCGTCTGCTCCATTAGATACAGAATTTCTATCTAGGCACAATATCATAAATTTGTAACAAAACAACAACAAATATTATATTACCATTCCAATAGTCTAGCCTGTATATGAATGGCATAACAAATAGACTGGCGTCACTCGTATTTTTCTTTTATTTGACTTCAAAAAGATTTTGGGTTGGAAATTTTCATTGATGTGTTTAGAATAGGTATTTTTTAATGATGATTTTTAAACAATACTTGTGATATTTGATATTATAGTATAAAATAGAATAGAAAAACATTTATTGAGTGCACAAGAAAACACACAGAACATAAACACAAATCAAACGGAACAAGGAAAAAAAAAATAACAAAAAAAGTTGCGTTGTCCAGCATACAGCACCAAAAAGGTCACCAACTCAGCATATGCTAGGTGTAGAACACCCAGCGCTGGTTTTTACTTGCACCCCGCAATGACATAAAATGATAACGGTTTGTAGATGTATATATTTGGAGCCAATTATTCCGAGGTATTATAATCGTTGATATTCTAGGAAATATAATATTTCATATAAACTACGGGTTTCATAATTGAAACCGATCGTTTCTCTGAAATAACAAATTACATTATATTCAAAAGTATTGAGCAATTAAAAATAGTTCTTTAATTTGAATTTAGTTAAAAATTATTCGTGAATAATGTAAAAAAGAGAGATAAAACATATTCTGCGAATTAGAATTTAATCGAAAGAGATTTTTCAAAAATAATTAACAAATAATGTGCAGTAAACATTGCTTAAAATACCTAGTATTTATAACATTATTTTTTGTTGTTCATAAATACAATTTAATCGGAAAGAGGGTCGAAAAGGTTCTTAAACCCGTAATAATCATAAACTTTAGTTTTGAACTTTACAAAGTTAGTGTTTTGAGAAAACATCTGTGGAAAGGTTACAATAATTATTTTTGAGATTTCGCTTGATTCATTAGATTTTTTTATTAGATATTTTAATGATTGACTTCTGATGAACTCTATTTTTACTAATTAAAGTTTGAGATGAAGCAAAAATTAATTAACTCTGTTTTGTTTATTATTGTAAATATCTTAAGTTAGTTTTAAATTTTAATTTGACAAGACTTAGGTATTGACGTGAAGTCGGTTTTTTTGTTAGAATGATTTTTAATAAAATTCTGAATATTATTTGTATTATTGTATTATTTAAAATATTTGTAAATAAAATTACTGGACGCGTTATTTCGATTGAGAGGCAAAACATATTTTGCTAATTTAGCTGCATGTAAATATAAATATTTTGGAAGTATAATCTATTTATAGGTTTGTTTCAACATAAAACTAGGCTCGAAAGTTAAATACATGATACATACTATAAATGGTAATTTTCAAATGGTTCCGGTATTTTGCAGGGCATGTGCAAAATATTCAATAAATATTTGGAATATTAAAAAATATGTTGCTATATTATTCACAATAAAACCAAATTCTTTGAAATATTTTATCTATTAATAGGTATTACCGTTATATATTTCTGAACCAAAATACAATAGACGATTTAAAATGTCCTGGAAATACCCGAATTTATTACAATGCTATTTAAATTGGTAAAATTAAGCAATAAATTAATAAACAAAAATTTAATCGAATTTATAATTTCATTTTCATTCTACTGAGTATTTCCCATTCGATTTCCCAGTAGGCTCAGTGGCTACCCCAAAATATCCCATTTCGTGTTAGTATCATATTCCCAATTGGCCCAAGCCAGTGTCCATTGGAAATTCTTGGCCGACTTAATTGACTCCTTGGTCTAGGAATGTTGGTATAATATCGTCTGTTCTACTGAGAAGCGAGTTATAGTGAAATTGAGCTAAATATAGTTTGAAACGGATTGGTTATATATATCCCTTTGAACATCCACTGTGATAGTAATGTACTAAATCCTTTTGAAATATGAGATTCAGAGGAGAAATCGGGCTTTAGGAGTCCAGAAGAGTTACGGTACAAGCTGGTTTGGTCCATTGGCTCTATAATAAAAATAATCCAGCCTATAAACGTCCCACAGCTGGGCAAAGGCCTTTTCCCAGGTTCGAATTAGCTCAAACGCCATCAAAAACGGTTTGATAAGTACACCAACCTATGTGATACCACGAAGGTGCATTCCGTGTGGACGATTTCTGTTAACTTATTTATTTATTTAGTATACTATGGAGAACTTACAGCTATGTAAAAAACTTAACAAAACTGAGATATCTAGACAACATAAGCCAATTAATAGTCCTCACTTATAGAGATAGACTAGAAATTAAAGATTATGTGATCACACGCAAGGATATTTTGAATATAATTTTCTTTAAAAAAAAGGTGAAAAGCACAATTCGCAGGTTATTTAAAAAATTTGAGGCTCAAGCACCTTCTGACTGATGTCACACTCGCCGTGAAGAGATCCAAATCATTCTGCTTACATATAATTTTGAAATATTCTCACAAATGGCTAAGTTGCTAAATAGGTGTTTATTTCTATTTAAGTTAACTGTAGTAACAATTTGAGGTAAAAGAAATGTCAAGTACATACTCCGTGAAATTTTCACACGTCACGTCAAATTCTCAGTTTCGCTAACTTATTTAGCTTTTCTTTCCAAGAACCCTTGATTTTGTTTTCAGAGAAGTAAATGATGCCTTTGTTATATTGTTCCTGATAATAGAATGTGTACATTATTTATTACACAGTTTCTATTTGTGGTCTTTATCGATCGTGGTCTTGTTTTGGAAACAGAAAAATAGACTACTAAAGATGACGTCACGTGTTTTTTGAGTTTTATTTAGATATATTACTTCACCTTTGTTGCTATAAAAACAGTGGGACACAAACTGAATGGCATTCGGTAAGACTTATCTGACACTCGTCAAGACCAATGGAACAAAATAACGAGTCGATGGGTGCCTGTCTTATGTCCTGATCCTATACTGGGTGTAATAGAGTAAAAGCAATACCTACCTTAGACACCCCAATTAGTACATTAAATAATACGGCCGAAACAACATCCGTAATTAAATTAATTAAGAATCACTATCGATTCAGATGCCCATTCTTAACCGTCTACTTTCAGAAATGGCGTTTCTCTTGTTACACGTTGTATTCACGAAACGTATGTTCTTAAGGGTCGTTAGAATTTTCCAAGAAGACCGAAGAATATTAGAAGTTGTGGATTCAGCGTTAGTATTTTTCAGTAATTTGGAATATAGGAAACGGACATGCATAGTAAAGAAATAGCGGCAGGCCCAAGATACGGCGAGTTTAGTTTTTTCAACATATATTAAGCACAGCCACAGCTCTAGATATAAATGGAAAGAGAGTAGACAGTCCTTTGCCCTTTCATTTTAGTCACAGAAACGCCTAAATAATAAGAATGTACTCAGAATAAGGCCTGTGGCAGATATATGATATAGACTTAAATAAAACATAGCTTCTATTTGTCAAAGGCGAGCTAGTCAGTTTCTTATAAAAAAATAAACATATATGATTGGACATTTGAACACGTAACCACTATTTATGTAACAAATGCGTGTGACTTTCTTTTATTAAAGCTATATTATCTTGCTCACAGATTTTCATTGTAATATTTCAGTTTAGGAGTTCATTTTCTTTTGACCTTACTCAATTGTTTCTTTTGGTGTTTTATTTTAGTTTTTGGATAAGCGATACTTGTTTTTGGATACTGTGGAAAGTTATTCATCAACGCAATAAATGATTTCAAAGATAAAATAATTGACACAAAGGTTTTTTTAAAACTAATTTTACATTTTCAGTGAGCATAATTCTCTGCGTTTTCTATTGATGGAAACCTTAACCTGTATATCCCATTCTTATTTCCTTACGTATTAAATGTATTCTTGCATTGTAAGAGTTACTCCATTCGCCATGAGAACAACAAAGCACAAACGTGTCGCCTTTAAGCACCACCTTTCTACACTCCCCTTTATAGTCAAATTCACAATAAACTGCATATATTATGGTAATTTATTTGGGATTTTGTGACACATCTGAATAATGGCCTATTTTGATGTTAAATGTATGAGCGCCTTCTGAAACGCATTATCGAAATGTTATGTTTTTGGGGTTCCAAAATGATAGCTGAAACGAAAAATGGTTATGTTTTGATACACGGACTTACTGCCTCGTTGGCCTAGTGGTGCTAAGCGCGACTGCTACGCTAGAGGTCTTGGGTTCGATTCCCAAGTCGACTAAGGTGTTATTGGGTTTTTCTACAAAATTCTCAGTAACAGGTCGGAGTTTGGATTTGTGCCCGGGTAGTGGCAAAAGGTTCGCCCCCTATTACATGGGACCTAAACATATCGGCGAACTGTGGGTGTACATTGGTACACCTCTGCCTAACCCTTTGGGGATACAGGCGTGATGATATGTTATGTTATGACCTACTGCCTTTAATATCCAAAATTAAATAGTATAAAAATGTATAATATCCAGGACCAAGAAAATGTTCGATAATATACAAAAAGTGTACAGCATTTTACGGGAAACAAAGCATAGAGTACAGAACTCTTGTTTTTTAGTAAAGGCTTATTTTTGTTTCTTTATCCCTATTGAATACTTCACAATCTGATATCGAAATAACAATAACATCTATGTTCTTTAAGTACGGTTATTAAGTCATATTTCATACTGCCATTTTGCTTAAATCTTTTTCTATTATCAGTTAATATTTTTATATTTATTGCACGAATCTAAAATGCAATGGACATAAATATTGATTTTTGTTGATTATTATGCATATTCATAATCTTCGTGAGGCGGATTCATAATATTTACCCTGAAATCGTTCCGCTATCTCGGGAAAATTTAATAAGCGTGGGTAATTTGTTAATAAATGATAAATTTAATTATAATAATTACAAGTAGATTCATTAAGAGTATTTGCAGAACCTTATGAAAATCCACCATTTTTGAGTCAAGAAATAGGTAACGTTAAAATTGTTTCCGATTGTTTCGGTAGTCACTTAACCTGGCTTGATAATTATCTTTAAATGACGGGCCTGTTGGTCTAGTGGTTAGAGACCCTGACTGCTAAACCGGAGGTCGTGGGTTCGATTCCCACCCGGGACAGATGTTTGTGTGATAAGCACGATCATTTGTTCGGTGTCTGGGTGTAATTTGTCTATAATATGTATGTATTTATATTAATATTATTATTATTTAGAATTAAATAAGTATGTTTATCAGTTGTCTGGTTACCATAACACAAGCTCTGCTTAGCTTGGGATCAGACAACCGTGTGTGAGATGTCCCGGAATATTATTATTATTATTTAAATACCTAGAGGGCGAAGAAATACGAGAGTTCTTACGAACTTAAATCATATTAGTGGAATCTTATAAGCAAAGCAATATGCACGGAACCTTAAAGTATCACAGGACAACTTATTCTAATTCGCGACAATAACGCCAAGGAAACTTGTTTGGTTTCTAATTATTTGCGGAGGGCAGTTACAAGTTATAACCCAATTAAAACCCGAAACTAGCCGTAACTGGAATGGGATTGGTACGAAACTATTTCAACCTACCTTTACCACGATAGTCAACGTGCCAACGGATTAAGGAAGAGATGGTTAGAAAAGCTTATTGCTATTCTGATAACAGTAAGCAAAGACAGAATAATAAAGTGTTATTTTCCTTTGACGTTTGACACTGACGTTGAATCTGCAGCTGTATAGCAAAAGTATTGCAGGCTTTCTGGGAACTGGCTTAGAATGGATCTCAAGAGTTCCAACTATGTTCTATGTAAGAAAGATATATTGGACCCCGTTGACAAGAGATGTTTTTTGTAAGTGTATTCACAGATATAACTTTTGATCTTTAAAATAGACGAAGCGGACGAGGTCATGGAAAGTGGCTTTTGGACTTCTTCTTCTTCTTTTCGAGTCGATGGTTATTATATATTCAAGTTTAAATACGCTGCGCCCAGTAATTGACCACATTAACTGCAGCGACATTGGCGAGGTTTAAGTCCTCCAAAGTGCAGGTGTCCGGACACTTTGGGCACTCTAACAGGTGTGGCATTGTCTGGTCGGAAAGGCCGCACTCACACCGGATATCGGAAGGATCTGTGATCCCCCATCTTGCCAGCTTTTGGACTTATTTTTATTAATCTGCTGATATAGATATATAAACTTTTTGGTATGACTTACTAACTTTGTATTGTATTAACTGTTGATCCAAGACATTCTAGGGCAAGTAAACAAAACGTTCCAGACAAATTCGATATTCGTGCTCACCCTGTTTGTTGTGGTGTAAGTTATTATTACAAATTACCTTAGATTGTTTAATTAAACGGCGAAGGAGTGCCTCGAAACGATTATTCTACGTTATCGCAGTATTGCAAATTACAACATCCTGGCGTAATGTTGGCACGTTGTACTTTAAGATAGTTTGTATCGCACGTACACCGTGTTATTATAAAGCTGTATATACATAATATGTATATTAAATCATTTCTGACATCCCTGCTAAAATAGAGGAGCTTCGAAACAATTTATCAATCGAATATCTGTTACATTTCACCGCAAGGTAAAATTATCGGACGAAGGTAAATATTTGGGCCTACGCATTCGTCAAATACATGCATAAATGTATCAAACAAGCCGTCCCCCGCGGTTTGACTCGCTTTGCGGTTGCCAAGGCAAGAAGTGATATTAAATAAAAAATAGCGTATATTGGACTTTAGAAGGATTTTTTAAATACGACTAGTAACTTCAAAGATTAGCGTGCTCAAGCAAAAATAAAAATGTATTATTGTTATAACTTTATTTATTATAATATTAGTAGGTCGTTACAATAGTTTAGTTACTTTACAAAGCTTATTCTGGTATTGGGGACTAAATGGAATAAAGATACTTGAGCTAAAATCTGAAGTATTGAATTGGTAGAGCTTAGGCTTTATAATCTAAGCTTCTTTACTTCTATGTATTGATAGATGTGCCTGAAATAACTTCAAGGATAAATGATATCCTCATTGATTTAGAAATGATTTGTAGGTTAATTTTAAACAAGAAAATCAACGCAAGAGTTTTATTAAATGGTGTACCCATGATGGATTTTGTTATAACGGTAGGTATTTATTCAATACAAAGGGATATTTAAAACTATATACAAATTAACTACATATAGATACATAGGAAAAAAACCAATGAACTATACACTAAATATTTGCAATTGGTAGTGTGCCCAAAAGGCTGGCGGCATTGCCACGTTGTAAGGCAATGCTTATTCGCTGACCTAGGTAGAAGCCAGCCTTTGGGTCACGCGAAGTGTCAACCAGGCGTTTGTATGATGGATTGATAATTCATTAATAAAGTCGTTACTAAATAAATGCTCATATTTATTTTATTAAATAATGTAGTGATTTAGTATACTTTTCCGATTCTATTTTGTTTGCATTTGTTGTACGTAAAATGAGATTTTATTTTCATCAGTGTTTGTAAATTGTATAAATGTGCCTTCTACGAATTAATTTCAATTTATAATCGTGCATTTTATAATCAGATAATTATGCATAGTATCGTTTCATAAATTTAAATTGGAAATAATACGTTTGATATTTAATGCATATTCAATGTAATATACAATTGAATGTGTTTGAATGTATCAAAACGCGTTAGGGTTAAATCATTGAATTAAATTGAATATTAAAATACCTACCTACTATACTATACTACCTACTATTAAAGTACCTACTACTACAAACTTGTTTTGATTAGAGTGCTTTCAAACAGTTGTTTCAGACAGGTTTATATGAAAGAACAAAGGCCCACTATATTTATTAGTTTTTGATATTTTATTTATTTATTTATTGGACTCGTATTGAGTTGGTTGCAGGTTTGCACTCAGGACACTTATAGTTCAAATCGACCAATGTCAATGCTTGAATGGTCATTGTATACTAAGAAGGGGTTTTCGCCTTACATTGGGATAACAGCTAAAATACAACCATTATGTTTTGTTGTGATATAAACATTATTGTTTTGATAAAAAGGTCTGGCGCATGTGCATTAAGTGTGGTTAAGAATCTCATTAAAATTATAAATATTCTTACAACATAAGATATAGATTATATGCTAGGTTTTCACAGGGAAAAACTTATACCACGCAGTGGGACAATAAATAGTATACATTTATTTTACAGTTTATGTTATTCTGACAATGACCTTGCATTTATAGGCTAAAAGTTTATGCTTGATAAGTAACTTTTAGTCTAAAATATGATACTGTGACCAATAATGTAGATAAATAGATAAATTTTCACAGAGAATCGGCATACCATTCAACGTGGCAACGCTGCCAGCCTTCTGGGCACGTTTCCCGCCATTGACAAGGATGACGATGAGTTCTTTGACGCCTGTTAGTTTTTATTTATGTAAGTTTTAATGTTAGTATAGTTAGAGTTTGTTCTTATATAAGTTTTAATTGTGTATTAACGAAGATAAATAATTTGTTACAATACCTGTGTGGTAGGATTAACGACGAATGCTCTGACGTAGGAGCCGACGTACGCTGGCGTGGCGAGGATGGCCGCCAGGATCCAGATGCCGATAGCAGTGGCTACCGTCAGGCGAGTCGCACGCTTGCTGCCTCCTGAGGAAGAAAGAAACATTTGTTTAGTAATTTTATCTTTTTTGTTGTTGTTCTATTTTGTGGCTTTTCAAGGTTGTATGATCGATAAAAGGGTATGCGAAGCGTGATACCTTTAAAAGTCTGTCTGTGAGCTAGTAGCGAGCTGAATCTATATCTGAAACATTAGATGGTAGATACCTAGACTAAAAAAAATATGTGTACAAGTTCACATACTTTAGCTCTAAACTAAAAGTATGAAGCACGTGTGTTATAGAATGAGTCAACCAACGTAAAATTCAGATTATTTTACGAGCAGAAAAAAATTGTATAGTTATTTATTTGTAAATTCCTTCCTTTATTATACCTAATTCCTTTCAGAGATTTTAATATACCAACTGATATGTAACTTCCATTCAATAGTTTTCATTCCTCAATCTTTAATATTAGACTAGGGACATAGCAACTATCCCAAAATATGTCTAAGCCTAAGACCTATAAATACCTAACCCTACCGCACTTAGGTTATTATATAAGATATTAAATTCTCCAACGAATTCCTTTTGTTATTACTTGTCAAACTCTTCACTAATACTGTAGGTTTAATATGTTCGATAAGTTTCACCCAATTCATATCAGGGTTGTCACTCTCAGTCCAAGGATGTCTAAAAAAATGTAGGTCGGTTCGACATGCTTTAACTATTACTTCATAGAAAAAGATTATCGGGACCAGCGTTGTTAGAATTTAAAAGCAATATGAACATGTAAACAATATAAAAAAAATATAAGTATTAACAAAAAACCCTTATTTTATCATTCTTACTCCTTATTCGTCCGGTATTTATTAAATGTTATACGAGCACTGTTCCGAAATTCTGGCTAGCGACCTTAAGGTAGTCGCCAAAAGTCCGGTGAAGGTGTTAAACCCTGTGCTAATATTTTGATGCGACAACCCTGCTTTTAAATCATGGATAAGACCTAAGTCTAAGCAATGAAAGTGTAGAGACTTAATGGAAGAATGAGGTTTTAGATGTAATTAGCTGCCCGCTGTAATCACTGATACAAACATTTACACTCCCATGGTGAACCTAGCTGTACCTTTTTTATTGCGCTTATCAGTTTTATTCCTGTATGTGATACTCTATAAAGTATATTTATTTAAGGTTTAATCAAGTCCCAATAGTGTTTGTATAAGCAAAGTAGCTAATCCACCTGACCTTAAAACTGCCTTAAAACAGCTTATTTCAGTACTTAGGTAAAGTACTGAAGTAATCGGTTAAGCAGCACTCGTAGTTCAACAATAATATGTTTTTTGTAAAAAATATTCTCAGTGCTCAACATTCATCGCAGGAAAACCACAATAATATGTATATCAACTCCACACTCCGATATCAAAATAACAAGTATCAAAACTCTTTGCTGAGTGAAATACGGTAAATAACTTGATCCCCTGTCAAATGCAGAACACGGTCATGAGGTGTGTGTGAACTTCACACATTTCGGAGTATTTAATTTACCGCGATTCCTCTCAAAGCGAACCAATAACACATACAATTTGGAATAAAACTTTTCTATAAACAGGATTATTTTAACATAATAATATTATTATAATTTCGTAAAAAACCTACTCAATTTAAAAAATATTTTTTGTAGTGTAATACCAAACAGACCGCGGCCATATGGTGGGACGAACTGGATGGCAGGAAGAGTCTATGACCGGGAACGATGGAAGGAATTATGGAGGAAAACCTTTGCCCATCAGGGGGAAAATTCAGGTTAAATATGATAACAATAATTACCTAAACATTTCTTAAGTATTGTTCTAGCGATATTCTAAACTAAGAACTTCATTCTAGCCTAGATCCTAATTTAAGAACCCCACATTAAATAATATTTACTTATCACCATAAATCACTTGGAAAATAACATTAACAATCGCGTTACCCAATAAAAAGAACAAATCCAATAAAAATGAGTGTATTCGGGGATTTCACATTTTCCACTTTACTGGCTTCCTAATATCTGCTACAGAAGCCAATTTTTGGCTTTATTTATTTTTATTATCCTCAGAATTTAGGGGATAACTGTTAAAGTAAGTGACTCTGTCCGTTATCAAGATATTTATCGTTGTTGTGTGCACATAAATAGGTTTTATTTTAGATTAGCAAATGCTTTGGTTTTAATTGTCAATATAGGTCTTACATATTTTGATGAAGAAAACAAGCCTTTTATTGCACTTTTCTTCAGTGCTAGATTTTATCAACACAGGTTTTTCTTGTAAATCTATCCAGCACTTATGCACAAATTATAATTATATTTAGGGCTTCTGTTGAAAGTTAATTTGATTAGATAAATCTTTATTCGTACACTCTTGGAGAAGAAAGGACTGGTTTCTGATCTCTGAGTATCACTTCCTAATCGTTTCTCTTTTGTAAAAATATTTTCCTTTTCCCTTTTAGGTACTATAAAAGTTAATGGAATCAACCCTATTAACTTGAAGGATCGCAAAACTGATACACGGAAATGTTTTTGTTTTTTTCGTCGTTCGTAAAAAGACAAATGTTAAGAACCTACACAGAGGTTATTTTTAAACGTCTTCTAATAAGGAAGAGGTTTTATGTTCGAATGTATGGATCTTTTTTCTTTTACTATATGGTTTGGTACATATGCTACTGTAAAATTCAGAACTACGGTAATTCTTAAGATTTACCAAGTGAATGTGGTGAAAGTTCGAATCGAAAAGCTTTTCGGACATTTACCATTAAGAATTGGTAATTAGGTTTTACTAGTAAAGCTTAGTAGTTCTGGCTTTTACAGTAACATATATATTGTTATGAGTTACGCATGTTTCCCTATGGGTTATAAGATGTCTGATTGAGCATAAAGGGTCGGAAAAAGGAAGCAGGTGGTTGGTTTAATTCCCCATGTCGCGGACGGAGCAATTTTATGACGAAGGTATGCTAGGGACAAAAGAAAAACAAGAATATTACACTGAACATACATGGATTCGTTGCTGTAAGCCTTTTAAAGATTATAGGCCTTAAAAACCATATGAGAGCGTGATTAAAATAATACAAAATGTAATTAACAGCATGCTGCATTGTGCATTTAAATTTGGTCAAAAACGTATACGAGTTTTTTCTTTTCGGGTCTGTAGTAGACCTTAACATATTATAGGCGAGCTGAACCATTCGGGTATACAGGCGTGATGATATGTTTATGTCTGTAGTAGACTATCTTTCCTTGGCATTAAAATTGCGACATCACTGGCACCATGAAACTTACCATCATTATTCATTGCCAAATACAGCCTTGTAACTAGACAAAACAAGGCCTGATTCCGCCCACGCGTTCCGCATGAAATATATTCCGTCACTCTACGATAAAAAATAACACGTCCTTCCCTTGGGTAATACTATATCCATAGCAAATTGTAACGAAATCCGATCACTGGTATACCTACTATTTTACCTAAAGTTTACTTTTATTGTGCATTGTGAATGAATTCTTTACAAGCCAAAACTTATGTTTTGTAAGAAAGATTTATTCAGTATGAGACTTGTGTAATATATTTCATATCTATCTATTATGACGACCTCCGTGGTCGAGTGGCGAACGCACCGGTTTTCAAGGTGTCGCTAGCTCTGAGGTCCCGGGTTCGATCCCCGGACGGGTCAATGTAGAAACTCGCTTTTCTACATTGTCTCGGGTCTGGGTGTTTGTGGTACCTTCGTTGTTTCTAAATTCCATAACACAAGTGCTTAAGAGCTACTTACTTTGGGTTTAGAGCAATGTATGTGATGTTGTCCGCATTTATTTATTTATTTATTATTTATTATACCTAAGACAAATCTGGAAAAAGAAAAAATGCCTAGAGTAAAATCGAAAAAAATGACCCGTTTTTTGGTTTTTATAAGTATCTCTAAAACGATCCCCCATATAAAGTATCGCCGTATTTTTGTTGATAAAATTATTTACAACTTTGACTCTTTGCACTTTCATTCGGCTTAATGTGATTACTGAGGAAACTGTTAACTAGTAATTACAAAAGTTATTATTGCGTTAGGAAAAACACCAACTATTAAACTCCTTAGTTGAAAATACTACCTACTTCAATATCACTTTAAAATATTGCGTAGAATTTAAGAATTCTTTACATAAACCAATCGTAACACCATTGACCCAAATCCAATTCAGAGGTAACAAAGTCTGTGGTGCCATAGGAACACAAAATGGCGGTTAATTTTTCTTTACCGTGTCTTGTACGGGGTGTAAATCTCGCTGAGTTACGGCCCACCTTATTTACTGGCTATTCCTGGCTGGTTTATGAACGCTAAACAAACACGATAATAACATGACCACTAGCAACTAACTGTTATTTGCTCTTCGACGCCATTGTTTGAGTTCCTTGAGTTTTGTTAGTTTTATTAATTACTGTTGTTATGTCGTTCCTTATTACGGGTATTGAATGTACAAGTGTCAGTTTTGTTTATTAATATTTTGTGGTTACGGTAACTCTACATACATTCTACATATATTTTGACTGAAACAATATTATTTTTATATTGCGTTAAGCATTAGGTTCAAAAATAATAAATAAACAAATACAAAGGATTATGTAAATAAATAACTTTTATTTTATTTAAATAAATAAACACATTCATACAGACCAGCTCTGGTTAAAAATATTAAAAAAACATTATTCAAATTCAGCTGCACATCAACGAAAGTTCCAAATTCAATTTTCCAAATCCTTTCAACATAAAAAGTATAAACATTTTAAATTCTGAACGTCATAAACACATGCGCCCATTACATGTACGGAAGGAAATTCTCTGGCTATCGTTGTTGGCAATTGGTATAAAACACTTTAACATTTGCACGTCCGAGTTACGTGTAAAAGCAACTGTGTTTAGATAGTGGAGTGTGTTGTATGAACTGAATGAAGTGAATGTTTGAATGGTACACGTGTTTTTATAAATATTTTTAGATGACCTTTAGTTGTTAGCTTTTGCAAACAATATCTATAGAGGAAAGGCATACAGTACGGTGAACACAGACGAAATTATACAGTAATAATGAATACAGAAGTGTGGTGGTAAGTTGTAACCTAACAAAGTTTAGACGAGAAACGTCATTTGTGAATTCGCCATCTTGTATATTTGTATAGCTTTTACATTTACATATAATATAATTCAGAATGTTTAATAAATAAATCTTATCAGCTTGTGAAGCTTCGCTACGAGTAAGTTCATATTAATTAAAACCTAAAGAAAATGAGAAAATTGAAATAGGCTCCATATTTTGGTGGTTTGAATACATACCTCGAATTCAAAGAATTAAAAAAGCCGCCCGATTTTAATGAGAATTCCAGGAAATAAAATTTAAATCCAAGTTTAATTTACTCTTTTTAAAGAAGATTTTAATTTCATATCTGCAAAGCGGATTTAAGCTTGATTTAAAATTGGGAAATATATTATGATTATAATTATTTATTTTCCTTTAAACCAAAATGTTCATGAATAAGAACATAATTTTAATATTAATTCGCTGCACTGTGAACAAAAGGTGGATAATCTGTTTATCAGAATATTTTAATATAAAATTTTATACTATCATATCATAATAGAGGATATCAATGATGTCAATCCCTTCACTAAAGATTAGTGTAAATTATTATATGACCAAACACTTTATGCTTACTACCTTTATTACGCATAGCGCATGTCAGTCAAAACGTAAACTAAAACAAAATACAAAACAAAAGCGCAAGGGCGAATAGTCGAACAACTTTCTTCAACTCGAGTTAGTTGGAAATCGGTGGAATGTACCTATGTCGTTCTTGGTCAACTTTAGAGCTATGAACAACTTGTTCCTATCAGCCTCATATCGGACAAATTCCATCAAAAGTTATGTATTTCCCCTATAACTCCACACACCTCACAGTTGAAAACCTAGATGATCTAACAAAAAATCTCTTACCATTCAAACTTATTCCATCACAGCCATAATAATATGTTTTAACAACGGACGCAGTAAATGCACAGACAAGATTAACAAATGTAAACAATCCATTGTATCAGAATGCACGCATGACGTTTCTTGAGCACTCAGAACTATGTAAACTTTCCATAACACATAAATCTCGCAGCTGTATGCCAACAAATGGTTATGCAGTCAAGGAATTACGAATAAAATGGTCTAAGACTAAAAGTTATTAACTTTAGTGACAATTCAAAATTATAAAAAGAAATAACGCTCTTACTGATTTATGAATAAAGCTTTTTACTAATTTAATTAAGGAACTGCCTCGTTGGACTAGTGGTTGTAAGCGCGACTGCTACGCTAGAGGTCTTGGGTTCGATTCCCAAGTCGACCAAGGTGTTATTGGGATTTTCTCTGACATTCTCAGTAGCAGGTCGGAGTTTGGATTTGTGCCCGGTTAGTGGCAATAGGCTGGCCCCCTATTACATGGGACCTAAACATACCGGCGAACTGTGGGTGTACATTTGGTACACCTCTGCCTAACCCTTCGGGGATACAGGCGTGATGATATGTTATGTTAATTAAGGAAGAAAAAATATCGTATGTTGCGTTTGTTATGTGAACGAAGAAAGATACACCATAGCTTCGAACTAATTGTGAGACTAGCACGTTATTAATCTGAGATTATATGATTAGGAATCATGTTTAGCCGTACTGTGTAGCGTACATGCTTTTGCCGTAAGCCACATAACTTAGCTAATTGTATTTATTATACCACGAATAAGTGCCATGACTGCTTACGGAGTAAAATAGGTGTTCAGTTGAATCCGGTAAGACTGGAAGCCGACCCACACATAGTTTAGGACAAAGGCTAATATAATAATAATAATATAATATTCCTGGACAATTCACACACGGTAATCTGATCCCATCCCAAGCTAAGCTCTAAGAGAGCTTGTGTTATGGTAACCAGACAACTGATAAACATACTTATATATTTCTAAATACATACATATTATAGATAAATTACACCCAGACCAGAACAAATGATCGTGCTCATCACACAAACATTTGTCCTGAGTGGGAATCGAACCCACGACCTCCGGTATAGCAGTCAGGGTCACTAACCGCTAGACCAACAGGCCCGTCAAATAATAGGAATGAGTGCCATGCAATCTCGAAATCGATAAGTTACGCTTTCTGAATAATGTGCTCCATGTATTTGTGTATATTCTTGTATACCATAACAATAAAATCTAAACATTAGAATAGAATTTTGGAGCTCGGAACATCATAGCAGTCAACATAATCAGTTGGTGTTTACGTAAATATTGGCTGCCCGATGCCAGTTCGTTAGTACTTCGATATAATCGTAAACAATGTATTTGCGACTGAAATAATGTTCAGCGAGTTCACAACATTCTAGATTTGATAATTTTGATCTGAATGGAAAGTACTGTATTCAGATGAATTCGGTAAGACTTGCAGTTGACCCCAAAAGCTTGGGAAAAGGTTATGTAGAGGAAGTAATGAATTCCACGTTAAAATTTTAATTATTATAATGTAACATTGAAATAACATAATTTTATTTATAGTGTCATTCGTATTCAAAACTGATTAAACAAAAGAACCCAAAAACAAAAAAAATAGAATCGAAAAACAATAATTTTATTTGTGATGATATTTTGATGTTTCATAAACGAACAAAGAAAGAAGTTTTTGGTATTAAATCACAATATTTTATATTTAGATGAATAAAAAATATTATTGACTACATAAATAAATAATACAAATTGTCAACTTGTTAACTCAGTGTGACTGCTTCGAGTTCGCGTCAAAAATACAGTTAAACCGAAAAAAAACTCTATTATGATTAAGTCTAAATTTTAATTAACATTTCTTAGAGATACCTTTTAACTATAAGATACTGAAAACTATTTAGTTGTCGCTCAATCTTCAAAATAATTTCGAATATTCCGAAGCTACCTTTAGTAGAAGGTAAGTTTGTAATACTGTATCTATTTCAGGCCCGAGATTGAAAATAATTTTGCGGCAGATAAATTCTGGATAGAATGGCCAAATTTTAATATAGATGGTAATTTGTAGATGAAATATTTGCCTGAAAGAAGGTTTATATTGAGAATGGAATGTCTTGGCCTCATCGGTTTGAATTGGGAAAGGTCATGATCTACGCAGTTATGAATATTATTTTTGATGGTATTGTTATGTAGATTTTTTTGTTTATAACTTTGACAGAAATATCTAAATAGGCCGTGATCGGTGCCAAAATTATGCTTGGTGTAGGTCAAAAGAAACATTCCCGCCTGGTCTTCAGCATAAGGGAAGGGTGAAGCACTCCGGTGGTTTTAGCCGGTAAGAGCATACCCCTCTTTCTTCCCCAGGGTGGAGGCAGTCCATGAGGATTTCCCCGGGTAAGAAAGATCAAAAGAAACATACAGATACCTGGAAGCAGGTTTTTTTCAGAAATGGTTTTTAATAACATTATTCGAAGCTTGCTTTAAATCTAAATCTCACTTAGCATAACGTTTAATAGATTGTAAATTAAACCACCCTTCAATTACGGATGTGTCTTAGCAATAGGTATTGGATTCTCACTGAAACCTATTGCTAATAAGGCCCAAGGGTATAATTACACTGATATATTAATTGGAATCTCTTTGAAATGATAATTACTCACCTTGCAGGACTTACATGTAAATAGCGGTCACCCATTCAAAGCTAGACCGCAAAATGGTGGGTTTACCATTCATACCTCAGAGAGCATACAAAGGCTAATGCTTACAATTAATTTAATTAATAAGAAGATTATATTATATATTAAATAAATGCCAATTTTGGAAATATAACTTCTTTGATTTAGAAAATGTTTGTAGTTAAGAATAAGGAATATAAGGTAATTGGACTTTTAGTTTTCCGATGGTGAATTTCGGAACTCCAAAGCTATATTTTGACGTTTGACGTCATAAACAATTAGATGCTTTGACTTAACGACTGTCAAATATAATCAGATGACATTCAACAACAATAGTTGATGTTGCTAATTAAGTTAAATATAAAGTAAATAAATCTGGTTTTATTATTCAATTTGTACGTAAACAGTAAGAAAATAAGGTCGATACATTTTCCTCTTTAAGTCTAAGAACAGATTGTTAATTGGCATAATGTCTTGTCTTTTGCTAACATATTTTTACAATAAATAAATAGTGGAATTAAACAAGTGAAGATGTCTTCCGTCTTATTTACTTACCTATGCGCATTTCTGGGGATCGCTAGATTTCAGATTCAATGAGCCATAAAGTTAGCCATATACAGCCTGCTCAAAATTAATCTCTTGGGTCCAATAACTCTTAAAGTTGTATGTTGTTCCGTGTTGTAGATTTCATACGTAGTGATGGATATTTTCTAATGAACAGTAGATAATGAACTACCTATTGTATGACAGTATTATATTAAGACTTTCTTATCATTTAATTTCTGAAACCAATAAAACTGAAAGAACTACTTCGCAATTCTGTGAGCGACCATAAAATGGGATCTCGTACTATTGTTAGAACTGCAATCGGAAATTGAAATCGAATAAAGTCTCGATTCTCGATATCGAATCACACGTCGCTGGTTATCGATTTCAGAATTAACACTAGATATTTTTAGGGCTAGCTTTGATCACGAGCCGTTTACAATTTTTTTAAGAATAAAATGACTCTGGTATATTTAATACGTTATTTTATGTAACTTTTCAGAGGTTTGTAAAATGCTATTTATTTTTCGTACTTTCTTAATGTTTAAAGGTTTTTGTGAGATATAAATATTTAAATTTTGCTGGAACGACGCGAGGGGAGCTTATTACAAAACCACTGCCGTTCTTTCTTTTTGACAGCGGGTCGTATCTCATGAACCATAAAAGGTAGACATCTGAACTTTTTGCAGTGGGAATTTGAACTGCATTTCTAAAGACAAGTGAGAAAAATATAAATAATATGAAGTCGGCTCACCTACCTTATAAACATGAGTTAGTCTGCCTCTAACTTGACCGTTTTTAATTATTTTTAGCTAATTATAAAAAATACATACATACATACATACATATAATCACGCCTGTTTCCCGTAGGGGTAGGCAGAGACCACTTCTTTCCACTTGCTACGATCCTTACATACTTGTTTCGCTTCATCCACTGTCATAATTCCCTTCATACATGCTCTTCGGTTTAGGGTACTCTTGACCTGGCCTTTTTTCAAGACATCTCCGATTTGGTCTAGAAACGTCCGCCTAGGTCTTATAAAAAATGCACAAATAAATATCATCACCAGTAAGCCTGTAAAAAATATCTAAATATAGGACCTATTATAATGTAAAAAAAATACCTTAGACTGCGAAGAGATTTTGATATTTTAATGATTGTCAGAAATACCTAATACGATTTTAAAATCAGTAAGTGACTAGTGAATTAATTAGAAAGTCAAAAGTAAGTACCACTATCTGGTAGTCTAAAAAGGTTTAAAATACGTACAAACGTTAATTAAAATGAGCCAGAGATTTTTGCTTGACGTAATTAAAAACAATTTGTGCCCTTTTTGTTCAGAGTTTATTTCGCTGTATTTTTATAATTAAAGCTAAGTTTTGTTTTTGTACGGTTAGCTTGTAGTCTTGTAAATTTATTTTTGTCTGCTAAACTAATGAAAAAATTGGGGTTAATTTACTTGTTTTGTAATTTTGTATTTTTGATGTTTTTAGTCACTTGGTACCTAATATTTTGAGGAGTAAAAAAGTATTATTTTTTATTATTAAAGTATTTAGGTAGTAGTACGGTGTACAGTAGTATTTTTTATCTCCTTATTGAAATACGAGTATTTTTTTTTTCTTCATAATCTAGTTATTCTCTATCCAAACAAAATATATTTTAATTAGATTTTCACGTAATTCCGCGAGCTACACGGCAAACCGCTGAAAATTTACCTCATAAGCTTTACACGGAAACATTGATAACTTTATAATATGTGCTGTCATGTATGTTAGTATCATTAAAACCAAAACTTTGTTTATTATCAGAGTACGAAGTTTCCTGTTTGTTGTCAAAATATTACAATGTCATTCGCGTTATGACGTCATAATTCATAACACGTCACAAATGTTTAGACGATCATTATCAATATTGACACATTTCAAATGTTCGGGGATTTGTTATCTCTTATCAATTTCATATTCGCTATTTACATAGAATAACAAAAAAAACGACATCAAAATAAGTCTTATATTTATTTCTTACGGATCCTATTGTCAAAACTGTAGGTACTAAAAAATCGTCAAAATCGGTTCACCTACTCAAAAGTTCTGTGGCAACAAACTTAAAAATCAGGCGAATTGAGTACCTCCACCTTTTTTTAAGTCGGTTAAAAAGAAAGCAGAAAAAGTAGGCGACAAGTTAAAAATAAAATCTTTCATTATTTCGCCTTCATCATTATGGCGTAAGTATCTAAATATAGATCCTAATTGATGTCAGTTTAGCTAAAAGTTACTGTGCTGACATTGAAAACACCTTTATTAAATTAGGACTAAAGGTCAAATACTATTTTTATTTACTAAACATAGTGGAATTAGATCAAGAAGCCATAATTAATAATAAATACACGAGTCGGCCCAAAAAAGAATGTTATGTTTTCAGGGTTCATGTATGTATGTGTATGAGTTTCTTTATTCCACGATAACTTCTAAAAGGCTTGACCGATTTCAATGTTTGTGGTATCATTAGAAGCTTTGAGTTATCCCTAATGACAGGCTATGTGGACACAAAAAATGGTCAAGTCTGAGTCGAAATCGCCTGCAAAGGGTTCCGAACGATTTTTTTTTTGTGTTGTAACTATGTGGTCAGATTGAGCGATCTATTAATTTTTGTTAAACTATCCCCCGGATTCTGAAATATTGATCAATATGAAAAATAGTTAATCTCATGTCACATCTTATTTTAAGTGCTGCGATTGGTTGTTAGTTTTTTTACTCCCGATGTTAGTCTTTTAAATGTTATTAATCAAAAGGTATTAATAAAAAAAAAATTATAGCAATATATTATGAGACTCACGATTTTGTGTTTCATTCGTTGCGATTAGTTTCATCAAGGTCCTGTCAAAAATCTCGTAACTATACAAGAACGAAACATCTGTAATTCAATGGAAGTAACCAAACGTAGAACAAACCAGATATTTTGATCATTCGCCAAGTAAAACAGAACGGACTGTTTATTGACAGTTCCATTCTTATTATACTCGATCAAAAAGAACGTGTTCATTGATCTGTAGGTGTATCTAACATCTGGTTTCTATGTTAGACTGACTTAGGAGAAAATATCGTTCGCCGGTGAGGCCCGTCGCGTATTCTAAACAATATTTACGTAAATATTATCCCCCCGTCCCTAGAAGAAGCTGGCCCGAGCCCGCCAAACTAGAAATATAAATATGTCTCTAAATAATTAAAACTTAGATCCAGCCGTCCCTCGTTCATTTGCTTTATTAAGATTGTTAGCAACACACTAAGTCAAGGTCCGAACCCCGCAGGGGGTGCCCTTAGTGGACGTTGCTGACGTATTTAGTTTTCCTATTGCTCTGGCTGGAGGCCTTAAGGTCCTCGCCAAAAGTCCAGTGAAGCAGTCAAAGCCTGCGCCTAGGCTAACTGCAAAGATATCTACCAAAAAAAAAGAGAAAATTTCGTGATTCATAACCTACAAAATTAAATAGTAAAGGTGGCAATGTGACAGGCATCGGTTTCTGTTAGATTTTTTTTTTCGCTAATGGTATTTGCAGAAGGAGTGTAGCAGCCAGTATTCTTATTTCAAACAGTTACAAATTATGTTCAACTTTATTTTACGAGTTTTGTTAATGTTTTACTGCAAATATTAATGTACCATTGAAATGTTACTTTAGTATAGAGCCGTATAACTAGACATTTCAAATTATTATTTTTATGGTGATCCGACCGTTAAAGTGTAGGGCGCTTGTATTTTATATCATCTTTGTGGAGATTCTTAAACTGAAACATAAAATGCGTATCTACAAGGTAACAGTGACTTTAAAGATGGATTTAAACTTAGTTTTATTCTTCAATAAAATACATTTTAGTTAACATTAAAGCATGGATGTATGTTGCTTTGTCAAAAAGATTCTAGTTACCACTTTCAAAGGTCTTGGACTTTTAATATGCATAAATATTACTTAGTTATCGAATTAATTTCAAAACGAATAAAATACTTTATTTGCAATACATACACACAGTCTATCAAGATTTTCTACTCGATTCCTCAATCCGACAGGCAACGAGCTAAAAACGAAATAATGTGTCGGAACCTATTTGTGCCCAAAAAAAGCATTTGTGAACTGTCAAATACTTGATTCGATTGTATTTTGACATCGTCTAAATTGGAATGCAGCTTTCCAAGCGAATGCACGAAATGAAACTAAAACTAGATTGAAAATGTTTCCTATATTCAGGAATGCAATACTGTCATTGATTTTTGGGGCTGACATGTCGAGAAAGTTCCGCATTCAAAATCACAATAGAATCGATGAGAGAATATCGTTGGAAAATGATTGATGCATTCCAAATCTGAATATTCAAACGTGACAAATTCGTAAATGTACGATATTATCGTTGCATCGTTTGTTTAAATTTCATGCCTTGTCTGTAGGGAGCAATTGGTACATTATAACGTCAATAATATAATTTGTACAGTGCAATGTAAAATGATAAATAAATATCTGATTAAGCTAGCGGTAGCTTACATTTATTTTATCGAGATTACAGGCCACATGTAAAAATCCACAACAAAACAAAAGTCTTTTTACGATGCGTAAAATGATCTGTTATTTATTTAATCATTCACTGTTCGGTATTCAAACAAAATGTAGATTTATTTTTATTTTATGGCTTTCAACAGCCTTGTTTAAATCACTTTTAATGACACGTAAAATACAGATAATAAAAGTGTAGTTAATTTAAAACCGACATTACTCTTTCAGGTTTGTTAATAGATAATGTTGTTTTTACACACGATGGAAACAAAACTATTGTTTGGTTTTGTGTTCATTGTTTTATGTCTGGCACCATTTTTCAATAATACTGGACTTTTTGAATGACGTCGACAGCACGTCAGATTAGGTTCAGATTTTTTGCACTAAAAATGGCTTTGAAGGATTTAGAGATTTTGTAGTACGTGCCTAAATGTGTTTTAGTGCTTTCATTGATAGTGAAATGTGCGTACCTAGGTTTTATATAATTATTATTCAAAATATATATTCTTTAAGTTAGGATTTATATTTAGGTAAACTTATTTAATGAACTAAACGCCAAATACTAAGTAATTAGTAATTATAAAATATGAAATAAACATGTTTATTGGAAAGAGTACTCTATATGTATTTGCAGAAGATATAAAATGAAATATTTCGGAAATAACTTCAATATCGAAATAGTCAAATCTAACTTGTAGAATGTTGTAAGTCGGTTATCAGATTAATTTAATTTGAAGTATCTGCCAACTGCAAGACCTATTTCCAAGTTGGACTCGTTTGGTGCTCTAATAGATTGAATTACCAGAGTTTAGTGTAATCTGCACTCAGCCTGTAGTTCAAGATGTTTGTGTTGGGGGAACAAATTAGTTTGTTGAGTCGCCCCCGGTTTTTGAAATAACAACTTACAAGTGTTTTTTATTTACAATTCAATACTTAAGTCTAATTACACTTAAAAAATACTCATGCGTGGTTAAAAGGTTTGTAATTATGGACAAAATCTTGTCACACTGTTCTTAACCAAAAGTAGAAATCCATACCCGACACATTTTTTTTTTTTGCATTGTCCCGTCCAAGCATCGAACCTGGATCTCAGAGCTAGCGTCGCCACGGACCACGCAACCACGGAGGTCATCAATATAATAATAATTGTGTAAGTCATATAAATGTAAGTACAGGTGCACCTTTTGTTTTAGCTGGTATTATTTAGCAAGTATTAAATTCAATGACCTTTCAGAAAAGGGGTTTTCCGAGAATAAGCTCGGGCCTTGTAAGCTGGTTGTCATAAGCATTGTTAGACTTATTGCAGTGACACTGACCTTCTGTACCTACAGGTGACAGAACAAGCCGTTGCTAAACAGTAAACTAAAATATAGATCTATTTATTAACTATAATTTATATTAAGACTAAGATTATACTAATACTTTCTAGGTTTTGCTGCAATATTAAATATTGAAACAAATCTACTTTTACGGATTCTATCGCGGTATATATTTAGGTTTGCGAAGGCGTCATAACGTCGGGAACTAAAACCTAAATAGAATCCGTAAAAAGTACTTTTATTTCAATGAAAAACAACTCTAATTTCATTAAATATCTTCGATCGTAACTTCGATTTTTTGTAGGCTTATTTGAATATGAAAATTAGGCACAATGACAAGTAAGTTCACCTACCACTGATGTTTTTAAAATAGCTGAATCGAGGCCCTGTATACTTGTTACTACAACTAAGCGCATAACATACTAAGATACATAAAGCGAAAGAGTCCCGTTTTACAATCGATGACGTCACTATCGTGCAAAATGCTTTCGAAATCCCTTTTACTCGCAGCAGACGCGACGATCCAATTCTTACAATTCTCCATTGTTCGCACAACGGATCCACGTCAGACCTAGGTCACGGTCGATCCCGAAATAGTAAGAATTGATTCGACGTAAATGATAAATGCGCGATACATTACTCTGAGCGCAAATGATATTTAGTACGGTTGTGTACACATTTAGAAGAACATCTATAATCTTAAACGAGTATATAAAATGAATCGCTAAATGTATTGATAAGCGCAGAACTCAATAACGCCTGGACCGATTTCGCTAATTCTTTTTTGTCGTATTTGTTATTGTCAAGAGAAGGGTCTTATAAAAAAAAAAATCCGCGAACCTTATTTTTATTTTAGTATAATTAATAACTATATTAAGTAATCCTGTCTATTGTTATTTGATAGTGATTTGTTGGATTCATCTCCGGGGGGGGATATCAATAATATAATGGCACCGGGAACGGGACCTACGTATTCACGCGGGTGAAAACGCGGGGCACAGCTTGTATCTAATAGTAGTTACTTGGACTTCCTTCCAAATTGATGGGTAAACCATAACTTTGTTATCCTTCCTGTGTTACTCGAGGATATACTTACACTATGGCACTATACTGTCGACAAATCGCCATATTTTTGGATATTCTATAGTTTATGGTTTGCAAAATAGTTAGGAATCAGGAATGTTATAATTGATTTGTGAGTGAATTGATGTTCATATACTCAGTGTGCCAAACCAAGTGTAGTGCGAGACTCTCTTTATCGAGTCTATAGCAATTAAATCCTCGGCCCAGGTTACAACCTAGTAGTATTGCATTGTCAGTAGCGTTCATAAGGTTTTTCATGGTATAGGATATAAAGATGGATGCCACACCTACAGTACTTGCGTGTATGGTGTGTATGCACACAAGACCATGGGGTCCGAATAGTGTGTGTGTTTTAACTAAATAGAAAGTTGGGTTTATATACCAACTAGCGACCCGTCCCGGCTTCGCACGGGTACAATGCAGATCACGTTCGTAGATTCACTATAGCAGCGCCATCTATTGATTACTTACTCAACCCAGTCGAAAGGTATCGACATCTGTTACAATCATTTGGAGTTAACAGATAATTGTGTCTGTCAAATAATAACAGACAAATAATTAGCAATAAATTAAAATTGCGACTATAATTTGAGATTTAAACTATCCTATCTCTCAAGTTGGATCGAACTGCACATGGTGTGTGAATTTTATTATAATCGGTTAAGTGGTTTAGGAGTCCATTGAGGACAAACATTGTGACACGAGATTTATATATATTAAGATAGACGCTGCATTCACGATCACATTGCAATATCGCTGTTTTGATGAATAATTGACTGATAGAGAAAACACGAAACAATGCGTGCGGATTTGTAACGTAGTAGACAAATACAATTTCAGTTTTGTAATTATTTCTGTACGAGAAATGAATATGTTACGTGAACTGGAAATGAGATAATTTTGTGTGTCAGCGGCATAATTATCCAAACAATGTTCGTCATTATTGTTGGGATTCTAATTTGTTGTTACTGTTTTATAATTTATATCGACGAAAGCAATCACGGTATTGTTTGTGGCTTTATAGTCAACGAAATACAAAAAAGTTTGTAACAGATATACACATATTTATTAATAATAGAGTGTTACAAATTATTCAGCATGTTTGTAACAAAATTGATAAACATTTTACTCTATAAGAATAGTTTGTGACACATGTATAAAATTATTTTTAAATCTAGAACTCATAACATTTCAGCCTGCCAGATATTTATTTGCTAGAAGTGAGCCTATCTCTCATTATATTATTCTTCCGGTAGTAACTATAAAAAATATAATATTAACCCCAAATATTTAATCAACACTCAACTCAGAACTCAGAATAATGAGAAAAACCAAGAAAGGGGTCGTGGTTGTAATAAATTTATATATTCCACCAATGTCTCGCCTGCCACTCTTAGGTACATACTTAGATTTACATTTTCTTTATTTTATTTACCGAATGCCTTCTGACGATATACGTCATACATATTGAGTTGGTACGGAGTTGACGAAAAAGAATGATTTCTTTCAACCTATGAGTCACTGCATTTGGAGTGCCGTATTTTGCATGAAGAGATTGTAATAATTCACAAATTCATACTAAGATGCACGTGTATTGTAATTAATTTATTTTAAAGTAATATATTTAAACAATAACTTTGAAAAGTTACCGATGTAACTTCTCAAAGTTATATGTACTTTCTTAATTATTCTAAGACACTTCTGACTAACGGTGAAGGAAAACATCGTGAGGAAACCTGGATTCCAAAATTTGGGATCTGAAATCGCCAACACGCAGAGAGCAAGCGTGGTGATCAAATGCTCGTGCCTTCTCTATATGGGAAGAGGCCTGTGCCCAGCAGTGGGCTGTGCCCAGCAGTGGGCACAGGCCTTATTATAATATACTTATTTAAAAAAAGGAAATAAATAATTAGCGACGCGTATTGTAATATCGTTACAATGTGAAATACGGTCAGGATTAAAACATGTGCCATTTAAAAAAATGATGAACACACTGAGTAAATTTATGATTAGAACTTGGTTTATTTAACTTTATTTGATTACTAGTAATACAATATTTTTAAACTTTAATTTATAACTAGTAAAATACATTTTTTGCATTTAATTGCAAACGTGACAAAACCACAAGCAACACTAGGGCCCATTTTTTTGGGAAGGCATGTAGCTTTTTTACATTTTGGTTCGTAGGTACGAAAACTACGAGACAAGCCTGAATATTCGCTCCATATCGAGAAACCAATCACGAAAGCCTGAGCCAGTTTCGCGTCATTTAATTTGTTCAAAGTGTGTGAAACTTCAGTGATTTTCAGTTGGCTGGAGTTAAGATTGTTCGATGAGCCGTTGAGCTGAACACTCAAAAGTGACGATTAAAAAAGTTGAACAGTTTCACTCGATTTTCAGCAATATATACAGTGCGGTCGACGTAACTTGGCACGTCTAGAATGAGCAACAAACATTACCACCGTCCCTGTCTCACACACCGCGCGTGTATATTGCACCTCGCTAAAACTATCCTTTATCTCATTTTAGACGCGCCAAGTTATATTGACCGTACTATATGACGATATTGTGGTGTATTTTTGGAACATTTTGTTCCATATTTAAAAATTATGCTATTCTTACTTTGAATTATTTTTGTACATTGTGCTTTCGGTTTCAAAATAAAATTAGAACGCGATTCTTTTTATTTAGGGTTATCAAACTTAGTATTATTTATAAATGTATAATATTATTCTAGTTTTATTTCCGACCATAGATTTTGCCCACTTAACGATACTATTGATAACGTCTAAATAAAAGTTCTAGATAAAACTACAAACGATTATAGCTTTTAATCTTCATGTACTTAAGGGCTAAAGTTCAGTGTATGTTTAGCAACCCCATAGCGTGTAAAACGTTAATAAACAATTAATATTTTACCACAACACATAAAAACGAGTGAATTGTAAATTCGAAGTGACGTTGATTCTTTGATACGCATGTTTAGCGTGATTTATTATTTTAGTACCAGGCCTTGATAATGAAAAGTGTGGTACAAATATAAACCATTCTTATACCCTAAGTAAATTAGAGTACGTTGACCACAATGGTTTGCCTTTTAAGCATTAAGTCTCAGAAAAATAGCTAAAAGTTATGTGATTTTTAAAATTATAGTATATCTAGTTTTTACTCATCATGACGATGAATATTTGACGCGTGTTAGTTTTATTAATATATAAGATCTAATTTTAGTATAGCTGTAAGTGTTTGTTGTAATTAGTTATTTTGATAATAAAAAATAAATACAATTCATTGTATAAAGTAGCACTTATGAACCAATCTATGGAGATTCCGAAAAAAGATGGCGCCGCGCCATGCCTCTTATCTACAACAATAAACTGTGTAACACTACAACTAGTATATGAAATATGAATATATGTTACTTGGATATATTTATATATATTATGTGATGTGCTACTGAAATATATGATAAAATTATTTTTGGGCTTGGCGTCGGTTGGTTTATTTATACACTTTTATTCGTTTATTAGTTTATTTCTTTTTGATTCGGGTTTAATCTTCATGAAGTTCTTTCGTATTAAGGTCGGCAGGGAGGTGTGAGGCGCCTATCTACTGCGCTTAGTCCTTTCTCTAATTACAGAAGACCGAACGAACATACATTTGCAAAATAAGTATAGCAAAGCATGGTTATACTCAAGCGCACTGTTGTTTACGATACCCAGCGAAGAGATTATTGTTTTCGCTAGCCTAAAAATATTGGTAAGTATATTATACTACAAGTTACGCGACTTATATGTGCAAGTTAACCTATGATAAATATGTAAACACTCAGAGATATCAGTTTTTTTTTTTTTTCTTAGTTTATACTGTCCCACTGCTGGGCAAAGGCCTCCCCCAAATCCTTCCACTGGTCCTTGTCTCGCGCCACCTCGAACCAGTTCTTAATGTAAATGTCCAGGTCATCTCGCCACCTTGGCTGGCTCCCATTGTGTAGAGATATCAGTTATGTAAGAAATTCTTTACGTAGGATTTAAGTAAACCAACTCTCAGAAATCTAAAAGTTTACTGAAATTTATGAATTACATACCTAAGTATCAATTTAAGTACACTCATATTTCTAGTTGCTTTAGTTAAATCGATTCTAGAAAAATCCCCTGCGTACTACATTTCTGAGTAAAGCAGTAAGTTATCTAAGTCCCTGTTAATAACTAACTTGAAGTCGCAAAATATTCTTGCTATTAATAAATCTGTCGGTAAATAAGCTGTTTCTTATAGTTTAATTTGCATAATGTATAAAACATTTTCGTATAAAAGTTGAGACGAAGAATCCGAGACAAAAAGTTTTACAGAAGATTACTCGCGACATTAAAAGCAGAAAGTTATTTTTTGTTTGCGGTATAAATAATGTTATCGTGTTTTTAAGTCATAAGAAAAAGCTCTACTGTGTGAAAATCTTTCCTAACCTTGGCAAGTTAATGGCTTCTATGATTAGACTTGAAGATTAAATTTATGGTTTATTTGTTGTGGTTATGATTTTTGGAAATAGTGGAAGATAAAAAATGACACCTTTTTGTTGCATGACACGTGTAATTACACACACATGAACTTGCGGCGATGGTGTCGCTATTATTTTTCTGTAAGTGTTGTTAAATGATTTTGTCATACTATGATCTGTGGTAGTCGGTCAATTCTGACAATCAGTCTTGCTATGGGATAATGGATTACCCTGGAGGTGATGTAAAAAAATGATTTTTGAATATTCTATGGTTTATCGTCTTATATATGGTTTATCTTACTGTTTAGGTGTACGTGGTTGCTATTGAAACTTGTTGTTTGTGTGAATTTTTATATTTTATACACAGCTCATCGTCGACCTGCTTAGAACAAGATTTATAAATAAGATTGTATTTGCTTAAATTTTCGTGGTCGAATTTGGTATTTTTTTTACTGAATCCTTAGTAAATAAAATGAAATCTCAGTATGAAGTTATTAATTAGTAGTAGTACGTTACTGTATTTAGTACTTTTGTCTATTGTTTCGCTTTTCCAGATTAATGCTATATCCGCAGAACTGAATAACTAATACTAGGACTAATAAGCAGCCTCACTTGTCTATCGACTGTCAGTTGCCGAAACCTCTGAGTTAATGACATAAATCACTATCATTTCTCATATTTATACATTAATAGTAACAGATATTTACCCACAGATGTTAATATACATTTATTTGGTTAGGAATAAGACAAACACTATTGTTGCTTTACTTACATGAAAGGTGCCTCAGATAACAATACATTTTGCAAGCACACATTTCAAAGTGTTACATGGATAATGTTAATGGATCTGCAGCATAAATAGAACTTCGCAGTTAAATACAAGAATGTTTGTTGTTTTATTAGTAAGAGTTTAGTTACTCGTTTGTTTTTCATTAGGTATCTACAGATCAGACAAAGAGTGTATGTAACCCTAACGTAGTTGGAAAAAGGCTAGGTAGATGATGAGATCGGCCAAAGTATCCCGAAAATAGTAGTTATATTTTCATAGGTATGTTTTTTGATAGAATTGTTGACGTTTAGGTTGGGATGTTTAGAATAGACCGTAAAATAAACAAGTCCATAGTCTCCGTTCCGGAGAAAAACTCTGTTATTGGAAGAATCTAACTGGAATTGAAGTATAGACAGTATTTTTGTTTACTATGTGTTGTTTGTATGCCTGATTAATGAATAAGAATTTCAAATTGGCCCAACAAAAAAGCTCTATGCTTATATTATAAAGCTGGATAGCTTTTTTTAATGACGCAATAATCTCTGAAACTACCAGTCGAATTTGAAAAAATGTTTTTGCATTCGAAAGCCCATTTCTCGAGCAAGGTTATGGGCTTTGGAATTAGGAGAAAATCCTCTTGTAAAACACCAGGTGAGGCTATATGGAGATAAAAACTATTCAACAAATTAAAATAAAAATGGTTATCGAACTTCTATACATAATGCTACTAATAAATTAGAGTGTTTCTTGAATTGCTGAACACATCAGAAAATGCTGATTCGTTATACACGCTACTCATATAGCTATAGCACGGTAATATTATAGTATTATATTACCGTGGCTATAGTGAATGACGTCAATCTTATGAATAATACTATGTCTGATTAAATGGTTCCGATGCGAACAAATGACGGCGCGGCGCCTTCGTAAATAGGCAGAAGACGAATGTGTATAGATAGTGATAGGTATGTTTTGTGATATAAAACTACTTTCTACTGATTATTATTGCGGTGTTATATATTATAATATGTGTGTTTAAATATATTTTTATTGTTAAAGCACACTATTTTTTCATCTATCTTATTTATCTTTCCTGTCCTAAAGCCATCCTTTTTTTCCTCTTCTTTCTCTTCAGCCATCTACATCCAAATGCATCTCTCTTTTATTCACATGCCCTTTAACCCTCCTCATTACATGCCCATACCAGGCTAGGCGATTAGTAGGTAAGGTAAGGATAAAAGATTGAATAAAAACAATTTCAAACATGTTGTGATTTCAAAAGAAAACTGTTGCAAAAAAAAAATGAAACATTTCAGCACGCTTATAAATAACAAAGAATATCAGTAGGTACACAATTTAACAAAAACTTTTTTTTCACGAAATCTGCTTTCTCAGTAAAACTTGATTGTTTTCAAGACCCGTTGTATTTTAAAACAAATAATTAACTGATTGAGCGATGTTAAATTGTATATTTAAGAGATTTAATTTTATTAAATTACTCATACTTTATGTTCCTGAGAATGGGTGATTAATTATCTTTCTGGGAAATATAAATATTTAATGAAGTACTATCAACAACATATCTGTTAATTATTTCTTTCTTTAAATATGAAATGTAAGAAAATAATTTGTTGAGAGACACAATAAAAGCTCGTGACAAGGATGACTATGAATTGTTTGACGAGTGTTAGTTTTATTTATCTATATAAGATTTAATTTTAGTATATTTGTTAGTGTTTATTGTTGTATTCATAGTATTGAATTGTGAATAGAAAAGCTCGTAGCAAAGTTTTCAGGAATTTGGAAACTTTTTTGAATAGCTGATTTGAAAACATAATAAATAATTACGGACAACATCACATATAATACCTTATTCATCAAAGTAAGTAGCTAAAACACTTGTATTATGAAATTCAGAAACAACGAAGGTACCACATACACCCAGACGCAAAGCAATGTAGAAAAGTCGTTTTCTAAATTTACCCGTCCGGGATCGAACCCGAGACCTCTGAGCTAGCGACACCTTGAAAGTGGTGCGTACACCACTCGACCACGTCGTTAAATATAATACAATTTAATATTGATTTGTATAAATCATGAGGTGAGTATTGGAGGTTTATAAGAAACCTTTATCAAGCTGCACAAAAACAATCTCTAAAATGTTTTTTTTTTCCTATCCTCACTACAAAAAATTCATAATGCTGTGGCTATAAAATGTTCAACGTAATGTGAACCAAATTTCTACTATACCCTTGAAAACAGTTTACGACTTATTCACATAGCTCCAATCTCCATAAACTGGGGCAACCGTTCACAACAATTTTACATTGTATTTGTATATATTTAAACATATCGTATAACAGATCCGATAATAACAATCGATTATCGTAATTGCAGAATCACAACCCGAATAAACACTGAAACGCAAATCATCCTTAGGACCGTTTTAACCTGCTACAAAAAGGAGGAGGTATTCAATTCGGCTGTAATTTTTCTTTTATGTTTGTAACCTCTTATCTTTCGAATGGGTGAACCAAAATTGACAATTCTCTTTTTATTCGAAAGCTAATGGTTCCAGTGTAGTCCAGTTATGAAGGTGGTGGTGGTTATCCGTAAGAAAATCATATAAGACTTATTTTGAAGTGGTTTTCCTTTCTTTTAAGTATTATTAAAATATCTGTCTCTACTTTACTCTTGGAAGTGACAATGGCAGCATGAGAGTAAACGGTGGTTTAAAACTGATGACTTTTAAATATTTATACACAAATGTGTGGAAAACTTTAAACGTGTGAGTCCTACCCTTAGAAGATAGATCTATAAGAAACTACAAAAAGCACATATCAGGGTATGAACCGTTAGCAGTGTGAACTAGTTTCGTCGTATTTTTTTTTTAAAATGGATTACGTTTTAATAAAACTATCTCAAACTAATCTATTATTATCAGAACCATCTATATTTTTGCATAAATGTCTGTCGTTGCACTAAAAATAACTGAAATCAGCAAACGAATTTACTTCATACCTACGGTCAAAAATAGGCTTACGCTCGTAGCAATGAGCTTTTAGCTTTTTCATTCGTGCTCCATAGTTTTATCTTTTTTAGGTAAGTCTATGTTCATATCACAACGTATCATGAAATTAATGATGTAGGAAAACTAACGGACCGACGCCGCTGTGAGAATGGGCTGTAAAATGCTGCTATCGCACCAACAGATGGCAGCACTGGCGTACATGGTGATAGAAGTAAAAGTAACTTGATTTGAAGTCATTTTTGATAAATGCTAGACAAAAAATTTGAGCTAAATGTTTAAAATCTTGGTAAGTAAGCCGTTTTCAGATTTCAGGCAGTTCAAAAGCAGCTTATTTTTTGGACTATTTATGTAGGTAGGTATGCTTCATGACATTTTCAGCTACATTGCCTTATGTCCAGATCATTTTATTAGTACCGATGCAAAATACATATTTTCGTCGCGACACTAAAAGCTTTTCACGGGGACACATTCTGTATACGAGTATAACATAACAATATGTACTCAGAGTGGTGTCCATGTTGACGTTTAGGGAGTGCATTTCATAATTTTATATGGCCATTTTGTTAACGAAATAGAAAATTTAGAATAAGAACACGTTGATTTTTTTTTCTTTTTGACAGGATGTTACCATTATTTAAAATGAGCCTCGAATAATGTTAGGTCAGAAAATTCAGTTTCAGACACGTAGGTTGTTTTCGTGGCAATTTTTTGTAGATTACGTATCTATCAAAGGTTAAACAATGAACTTTTTGTTTTTGTTTTCTATTGAGGTTTTAATGGGCCTGAAATAATAATTAATGGTCGTTGATAAAGTGTTTTGAGTAAATTTAAGTAAAAACCACATAACTTAGATCGGCTAGTTACTTATTACAAAAAAATAAATTTAATAAGTATTTAACAGCATTATATCAAATAAAAATAAGGTCTCTCCCGCTTCTTTGAAATATGAAAATATAATCAACAATTTAAATTCAATAAAAGGGCCTTATTATTGAATGTATTCAATATTTGCTTTGGTCTGAGCGTTTTTACGTGTCTCGTCTTGGTACAGAACACCCACGCTTAGACACATTCATACGTAACTCTCTGATGAAACTCATATCCCAACATCATTAAAATAATAAAATATTTTAAAATAGTTATTGATCAATAGCATAATTAACATTAAAGAACGTAATTATAATAATTATTTTAAGAATGTATAGTCATGATGGCCGTAAATTATATTTAAAGAATGATAATATATTCAAATTTGGAACTGAATGAAACCTGCACATGTCATTGTATTCGCTGTTTATTTCGGTTCGCTTGAAAAATATGACGCACGAAGACCGTTTATCGCTCGCGCCTTTCATTTGTTTCTGTTTTAAAAATAGAACGAGTAATCAGCCAGTGTCATTGTTATGTTATTAACTTTTCATTAAACCTCTTTAAATATTATGTTCATTATTAAAATCATCATGTTTTTTTTTGTTGTTAAGTAATATTAAAATTTATTTCAGAGAAAACATGAATTAAGTGTGTGGTTATTTATGTTTTTTCGCTTTAGCACATAAGTCATATTTTCTAAGAAATTAATATTTTCTCTAAGTCTGATGCTGGGAAATTTATTTTAATGCTGCTAATGTCTAGAATTTAAAGTGAAATAGGAATTTCGGGAAATCTAACTTTTGTTGGAATTTTGATTACAAATTACCACAAATTCAACGAGAATTTCCGGTTATAACATTTTCAGGATTTAAATCAAAACTAAGGTGTTTCTAGGAACGCTTATAATATAATTTCAAGCGACGAATACTCACGGAATAACTAAGTAAATAAGTAGGTACTAGGAAAAATATGTAACGCAATTTTAAATATTACAACATATAATGTTGGATTTTTATCACAAAATTAGTAAACACTGGCCTTGTTCTTAATACGAAATAAAGAAATAGAAAAAAGATATCTCGTAACATAAATAAATAAAAAGGTTTTGTTCGATCGAGACCCGATTGATAGGTCTTACTAAAGATAAAATATGTTTCGTAAAAAGGCTTGTAATATACAGGGTGTTAAGAAAACCCTGTCAGATCCGTTAAGGTATTCTTAGGTATCGATATGTGATTCTATTAATGTAAAAAAAAATATTATTGGAAACATAAAACAATCTCAAAAGGCAAGAGTGATGATCGGCGTCGTCACAGGTGCTGCCAAATGATCATACAAAATGCCACCAATAATACCGTGGTCGAACTTTAAATGGCAAAAATTTGTTATTTCAAACTTTATTATTATGGTCATTATCACGAATAATCCAAATTTAATATTTTTAGGTTATACCTATAATTGTGAACCCTATATCACCCTTTCGGGTCAGACAGGGTTTTCTCAACACCCTGTATATAAGGTCCGTTTCGTAAGCCGTATCAGTCCGTGTCTTAAACACCCGTGCTTCGATAAATCTAAAACAAAAATGACTATAAATTCATTCGCGCCATTCAACTCCGTTCAAAACTTATTTATAGCTGTAATATTAGGGTACCGTTTGCCAAAGTTTCCGCCTAAACGACATATTTTATTTTCACGCTTAGAGTATATATAAGACACTATAGAGTGAGCCTACCTATAGTTTGAACCGTGAGCACTAGTGTGAACTAGTTTTGTCGTGAATTATGTATGAAAATGGAGCCTGCCGTTTTAAAAAATCTATCTAAAACACTAATATTATCCTAACAATGTCAAAACCAAATATTCTCGTTTATAGATTCTCGTTGCGCGAAAACTACTTAAATCAGTAAACGAATATACTAGATACAGACTAAAAACTGCTCTCGCTTGGCACAAGGGGAAACTAGGATAGTAGTAGTCTATGTATATGTTTAGTCTATGTCTTCACGGGACATTGACAGATGAATATTCCGAGCATTCTTACTTGGTTTATGATTTGCTGAAGGCAACGATGATCTCCAATCTTTTATAAACCTTTTTGCAGTTACATATAATGTTATACGGCCTGCACAGCATTTTCCGGGAATGAAGTCTGTCCGTCAATATTATTATTTGTACAACAGTGGTTATTTACAAATGAAATAAATATTTTGATTTACTTTACTGTTTTTGACGTTTTATTAAAATTGTGTGATAATCTTTTATAATTATAAAGTTTATATTTTTACTTTCAGTCTCGGTTTATTCTGTACTAAGCTTAACACTAAGGCGATTAAGTCCGCCATCCGAGAGGTACGCAGTTGTGCACTTTACCTAACCGCTTGGTTAAAATATTATCTTAATCTGAATGGAAAATAAAATTGTTTTAGTCCTTCCTTACATTGCATAATATGGAGTGGTTTTGTTGAAAACGTGACTCAATATTTGAAAGTCTTGACCTGTGTATAAAGTACAACAAAGAATTATTTGATATGAAGATGTTGGGCCGATACAATTTGATTGAAACCTATAGTTTAACAAGAAGAATCATGAATAACACAAATAATACAATATTACCAGGAACGCCCTGAATTATATAATATTATTGACGCCCTGAAATCACTTACCTGTGGTAAGTACAGTCTGCCTCAAATGAATACATTGAATGCATAGCAACTTTACATTCACTTCTTTTCAATTCTAGATAGGTATTGCAATAAACATTATAAACTATATTATAATACAGTTATCAAATCATGTGGGCGTATATTTTTCTAAGAGTTTCATAAAAATATTTTTTTACAATTTTCTACGTGTATGCATATTTATGCCCCTGACTGTACATGAAATAATCGCTTAAGCTCCATTTTGTCGGTAAATCTTTCCTACGGGTGACTTTTATGGCTTAGCTGGTACGACAAGTGGTTGTAACATCTATTTTTCCTTTTCCTCTAAGATAGTAAAGACACATGCATTTTTTCGTGAATACACGTGTGATGTGCGTTTTGGGATGTAATCTTCT
The DNA here is from genome assembly GCA_905146925.1 of Autographa gamma. Taxonomy (NCBI): domain Eukaryota; kingdom Metazoa; phylum Arthropoda; class Insecta; order Lepidoptera; family Noctuidae; genus Autographa; species Autographa gamma. The sequence continues at coordinate 9,196,615 of LR989866.1, read as the reverse complement.
TGAAAACTGCTTTTGGTATTCGGAGCACATGCGAAATATTTGCGTTCTTTTTTAGCTTAGTTAGAAAGTACACTTATTTGTATCCTAGTCCTATAATTATATATAATTTCGAGCGCATAAATGAAAGTTATAAAGAAATGCATATTTACATCGTAGGTTATTTACGACACTGTTTTAGTTTACAAAGATACCTATGGATCAACAAGAAAGTACAATATATTTTATGTGATTTAGAAAAAGAATTCTATAATTATTGTTAATAATTTTTAGGCTTTAATATAGATATATCACTACAAAACAGTAAAATTTTCTTGTGGCAAAAAACATAATACTAAACCAAAATAGCTGAGCCAGATTAAGCTACCTAGACCAGATATTTTAGTTTTTGTACCACAAAACCTTTCAGAACTAGTTCATTCATCCTTTATTAATGCCGAGCACAACTTTTTTTGCTCCGGTCTACATCGAGTCTAAACCAGATTGAACCGGAAACTATTGTAATGTGGGGCCTTTCATCTGCACCCGGTGACCGACACTTCCTTTGTTTAGTGTAGCCATGAAACCATTTACCACTTTCCACCTTTCATGTAGGAAATATTCGATATATTGTACAAAAATATTTGGAGTAAATATTAATTGTATTTTCATGAAAATGTTTTTGATTTTTTCTGGATTTATTGCAGTGAGCGGAGGACAGTTAATTACATATCAATACAGAAAATACAATATATACTGGGAACAAAAATACTGTACCAAAGTGTATATATATATGCAGTTTGGCATTAATCTTTGATGTCAAGAACAGAGGGTGAAATGGTTGGTTTCAACGTACTCTAGAATAAAGAGTTTTATTAAATCTGTTAAAACAATGATGTCAAATAATAGATACGAATGGATAACAATTTGCAAACTATCTCATTTTAAGTTGAAACTTTGTGGACTGACTGTATACCAGATGTACATTTCACCCCTTTTAGATAGATACACCCTTTCAGTACCACCCTGTATAGCTGCGACTGGACCATTAGATAGTTGCTAGTCATGCTAAGAACTTTGATTTACAAGGCAGTTCAAAACTCTTAGACCTCTAAAAATCGTTCAACCAAATCATGGTACATCAATACCGCAATCACTCTTGCCATGCATAAACCCTTGTAGCCTGCACTCAATCTTCAAGACACATACAACACATGCTGTGATGAATGTGATGTACAAATAGACAGTAAAACGGACTGTATTGTGTCTGCTCTATTTACAAGACTATGGCGATTAACCAGTTGTGTGTTATTTTAGATACGCTGTTTCTCATAGTAACGAGCTTCGCTCAGATTTGTGGATAATACGAGGTAACAGAGATACTGACAAGAAATATCACGATATTGTTAATATAAATGGATAGATCTTTTACTGACAAACGTGAAGATTAATGTTAGAAGTTTGCTCATATGAATGGAATATAACGTAGATATTGACTAGCGTTGAAATAGGATATTATAAATCTTTTGCTTAATAGGGATGATGACTAATTTATATTTTTTAGTCCAGCTTTTAGGTAAAAAAAATATATTAGACAAGCGTTTTTTGTTTTGTCCCGTAGACAAAAAATGACGAAGATACAGCGATTTCAATTCTTGCGTGACGTCACGTTTTAGCATAAATTGTACTCAGCCGTGACGTCACAAACCACCACTACTGAACTTTAAAGCGGTTTATCTTCCTATTTCTTTATTAATTTGTTTAAAGAAAAAATACGTGTCTGTTATATTTTGATTATCTAAATGACGGTTAAATAAAAATACTTTTCATACCTAGTCACCTACCCTATTCAATTGTTATTTTGTCCCGAGTATTGTATTTATAGGATCTTTGCTATATAGCTTGCTTACTGTAAGTTAGTTTAGAGTATATAATACAGCCAGAAACTAAGACTGCTGAAAGCCCCGTTGAATTGCAAATTTGTTCCGTTTCGAGGAAAGAGAAACTCCGGTTGTTTTCACACAGTCAATAAGGATTTACCTAAGCCAAAAATCTAGGTTCAAAATCTAACAATAACGTTAAGTAAAGGTTAGGTCTATACTCCTACGTGCAACAGTTCGTCATAGGTCCTTTGAAGTAGTCAGGCCATTCATCACGCCCACATAGAACTCATCGCTTACAATCCAACGACGGAAAGCAATCGTATTATCACGTTAATAAAATAAACAACGAATCTATAGAGTAAGCAATCCACTTACAAAAGCTGGAAACAAAAACGCATTTATTTCGAGTTATTTCATTGACATATTACGATGATACCGAAATAATCCCCCGATTTAATTAAATGTTCGTCAAAAGATGTATCGAGAACACTAGACTGATTTAACCTTATAATATAATTAAGCTGTAAATTAAACTCTATTAATAGCGATGAGAACAATTATCTGCGGTTTAAATTGGCCTAAAATGCTGTTATATTTCGCTTTCACGGCTGCAATTAGTTATGAACTTTGACGAGTGATTCCCTTTATATACCCAGCCTCTCTCGAAGCTGGCTTTACGCTAACAGAAGATCTATGTTTAGTAAAAATAAAACATTTTACTAAGTAATTAATACATTAGAATATTAAAATATATTCGACGTATTATGATTTTTTTTTCATAAATGGGGACAATATCACATTCATTGCTCTGAACCCAAAGTAAGTAGCTAATAAGCACTTGTGTTATGGAATTCAGAAAAAACGAAGGTACAACAAACACCAAGACCCGAGACAATGTAGAAAACTGACTTTCTACATTGAACCGTCCGGGGATCGAACCCGGGACCTCAGAGCTAGCGACACTTTAAAAACCGGTGCATACGCCACTCGACCACAAAGGTCGTCAAATTAATTCTTTTATTATAATTTTACTTGAATTACATGACGCTGTGATCAGGGATTAAATTAATACAAAAAAAAATCCACACAGACAAAATATGTTACTCTGTATAATCCGTCAGATAAATTCACACTTTCATCAAATGAAGCCGGTGGAATGTACGAATTACGAGTAACATATTCTTATCTTGCTAAGTAAATGAATGCTTACGAGGGTGAAATATTGCTGACGAGTAGATAATAAAGCTTACACTAAATGAATAGAAAGGGATGGTTCGTCATCATGTCTACTTTACACAGTTTAGTTAGGCCAGTTTAGAGTGTGACAAATGATACAGTTGGCATACTTTTGTTGTTTAAATTATTTTGTTTTTTAATCTAGTGCTGCTTAAAATGCGAATGTGTGCATTTATTTAGCATTTTGGCAGAATTCGTTTGATTAAATAATAGTTCAATATAACTTTAAGGTTTTAATGAATTAAGACAGAATTAAAGATTTGCTGGATGGGCAGTGGTTTGAAGTATTTAATTTACATTAAATATTTATAAAGTAAAGAAGGACAGATTGAACTTTTATTAGATTATTACTTTATTATACATACGAAAGTTTTTCTTCTATAATAAAAGAGTTACTCACTCATTATATTGTTATAGATTTTCAATTTCGATTAAGATATTTTCAGCAGTTAAACCGTTGTAAATTTTAAGGCTGAGTTGACTAGTGACTAATGCTATTCGAGACACGTAATGATAACACTTTGCACAATATCAAGACAGGTATTACATATATATATATTATTATACTCCGAAGTATCTAATAAGGTAAGTCGTAGTTCAGTCATGGAGAAAGGTTTAGTAAAATACGATTAACTAAGGATTTGTCGCGAACATGTTTCTATAATAATAACATAAAGTTTCCACGAAGATGTGAGTAAAGTTTATAATTTTAGGCACACGGTTGATTTTAATAGGATACTAAGCTGATTAGTATTTAAGTCACGATGAAAATGGAATACGAATAGAATTATGATAGTAACATTAGCCTGAAAGAAAAAAAAATGGTAGTGACCCTAATTTGAAAATCATAGTCCTAGATGTGACGTGAAACGAAACTTAAAACGCTAATAAGATAGGATTACAAGGCTAAGGTCTCTATAGTAAATATCTAAATTTGTACAAAAATATATCCTGCCATAATATTTATGCAATAAAAATGATCTTTACATTGACTTCACAGATATTTGATAAAAATACACGTGTCGCAAACTTGTGCCCTACCGTTATATCGTAACAATTATGTAAGGAATAGAAATATTCGCTTCAACCCACAGAACCCTTGTCGGTTTGCTACTGGTGCGAAAATATCTCGGTATGTAGGAATAATGCGATAAATATCGATAAATTTGAGATACATTGCCGGGCCGTGCAGTTAATTTGTCATAAGTGATCGATCATACGGGGCAATGTACTGCAACCGTGAGAAAATTCTCGCATCGTCTATAATCAGTTGGGTCACAACCTTATGTCATAGGTACATGTTGGTGTCGGAACAAAGGATAAAAGGAAGAAAGTCTTTTAATGATTTGTAGGGGTTAAAAATGTTGAAAGATGGGTAGGTACTAGGGTCAAAATAATTTTTGAAAAAAAATGAACCACAATTGCAACAAATATCACATAAAAAAATACAGTTGAATTAAAAGCGACTTTCTTTCGAATTCGGTTAAAAATGTTGATACGAAGATTGCATTTTCAATTGAGAATGTTAATTATTTTAGCCTACAATTATTTATAATAAAAATATTATCATGAAAAATGACCGATAATAACACGAAAGTTTTTCATGCGGCTCTAAAACGAAATGGAGCGGTTAACGATAATGATAATTATAATTAATTTATCGAACATGGAATATTTAAATACATTCTTCGAATATGAAATAATTTGTAACCTGTTTTTTTTTTGTAATCGATTTTTCTACGTTGAAGTAGTTAAATTATCTCCTGATTTTTGAAGTTATTAGGCTACCGGGAACGAAAACCAATTCAACACACCAAAAATCATGAAAATTCTTTTTAAAACATTGATGGACTTTATTTTACATAAAAAGGTATAATCTCATTTTCCTAGTGAGCGTCTTATAAAATACTAGCTGTGCCCCGCGATTTCACCCGCGTTAATACCTATATCCTATAGATCCCTAACTTTTAGGAAATGTAATATAGCCTATGTTAACCGCAGATAGTGTAGCTCCCCAACAGTGAAAGAATTTTTCGGTCAAGAAGTTTCGGAGCCTATTCAATTCAAACCAACAATCAAATCTTTCCTCTTTATAATATTAGTATAGAAAAGTAGGTATGTGTACACTTGTATCCTCGTACATATTATTATATGCGAAATTAGTTAGGTTTTAATCTTTAAGGAATCAGGATAAGGTTAGTCTTTTATAATGTAGACAAGAAAACGTTTCAGTCAAAAAATCTTTGTTGTTATGCAAATGTTTCTCGCGATAAAATTTATTATATCGCTTACTCGGATAACTACAAACCTCGCTAGTTATTTTTCCTGTCGCGTAAACAATTTTGGGATTTCTTCTTAGCTAGAATTATAAATGAGGAAATCTTTGCCTTAGTGGATATGATTTTGAAAAGTTATTTATTTATTGTATTCTAGACAAAGAGAATAGTTGAAGTTGTTTTTATAAACTTAGAAAGGACTTTTTGGGATTTTTTCGAGTTTATTTGTGTAATAAAAATGTCTGAAAGGTTTTGCTTTCATGGCAATTTTTTTTCTTGTTACACTATTTTTGTTAGACCCAACATTTTTAGCAATTCTTAAGAGCTATTTAAGTATTTACTGGCAAACGTAAAAAAGCCAGTTTTGAAGTTGTTTTGTTCCTATTTATTCTATAAAAGAGAACTTTTGAAACGTTTAGTTTCATAACACATTCGTAAATGCTATTAATATGTTTTGTTACCTTTATTTTTAGTCTAGGTTATAAGTGTTTAACTTTGGTAGCTTTAGGTTTTCTTTTATATGAATTTATACCTTTCCTACTTCTAACTTTTTCTTTTAGATTTAATTTATCGTAATTAAGATTACAAGTTAAGGTGATGAATGGAAGCTGAAGACGCATTCCGCCGACCCCTATTTATTGGGAACAGGGCAGGGAGATGATGGTTAAATTTATCGACATCCAAAAATAATATGTATATAACTATTTTAGTTTTGTCAAGACTGCTCAATGGTTGTATTTCAGGTACATATTTGATCAGCTTTCAATATATTACAAAAAAAGGTTTTCAATGATTAAAAAACCCACTCCACCAACTTCAGATCATTGCCATCTTGAGTAGAATGAAGGGAGAAGTGATTGTTTCAATGAAATTGATACTTTTCTTAACTATTGCAAGTTAGACCCTTTTAAGTGGGTATAGTGAGGTCGTGTTCCTAATTGGTACATTTGAAGAACTTTCGGAAAGTGTTTGGGTATTTAAGTATGTTAAGATGAGATTTGTTTTTCCTAGTCTTGGATTTAGGAAAATACAGCAAAGTATGAGGCTTTAAATTATATTATTTGATGCCGTACTTTTCTGGATTACATAATGTGCTTGACTATTGAATAACCATTATTTAGATACAGTTTTCTGTGAGTTCCTCAAAATCCTTTTTATTTAATCAAATAATATAATTAATCAAAGTAAGTCAAAATATAACGAAAAGCGAGTGAATAATTAATCGAAGCATTTTTTGTTTGATAGCGATAAATAAACATAAATCCTCAGAAACTGTATAAATTTTTTCGCATCACGAGTGTTGAATTTCCTAAATTGAATAGAGTTTAATTATGGAGTTCAGAAGAAAGTACGGGTCATTAATTTAGTGAAGGTTGACTAAACCATAGGCACGCCTTTCAGCATTTCCTTCATTAATACAATGCTATTGGGATCAGGAATCTGAATTCGTCTCATAAATTACAAGCGTTGCCCTTTATCGTCTTAGTGTGAGTCGGAAAATGTATTCATTAGATTGCTGAGTCCAGTAATTTGTATATTGGTAGGTGCCTTATAACCACAGCAATGTTTTGAACAGCCCTGAATGTAATCAATAATCTCCGTACCGCCATGACCTGACGATTTTGAGTTCTATTTCAATGGAAATTAAGGGCAGGAATTTGCAATTTGTGATGACCGTTTAGCACTAATTGTAGTAGGCAACAAATTGGAAAGTAAAGACGTGATTGACTAAGCATGTACGTCGTTTTGCGTAAAAAAAATATATATGCGTTTTCAAGCTATGTAATAAAATAATTTTATTTGTACAAATACATAGACATGCATACAACTACAACACTAAAACGCCTCTTCCTTCAAATATTGTCTTGTCATTTATCAACGTTTGAATTTCACCATTGAAATATTGATTTTCCCAAATCGTACACAACGTCCAAAGATACCGTCTACAAAAGGTTCCTAACTGTGTCAATAGCAGAAGTTTCGGCGCTAAAACGATTAGTGGGCGGGTCATGTTATTAGTGGAAGTTATATGTCAATAGAGTCTTTATTGACAAGTCAAATAGAAGGGTGTCATGGTATCACTTTAAAGGTCTCCGTCTACACTACGCGGCGCAAGTTTATGATACCCGACGATTTCAGTTCCCAAAGACAAGCTTGCTTGTTTGCTTGTACGCGTGTATGAGTTTGTATGGCGGTAGTCACTTATATACTAATGTTTAGAGATTCTACCGGTTATGAAGATGTGTATCTTTGTGTTCAGTCAGCAAACATGTATCTACACATAGCGAAATTGTAACATAAAATTAACGAGAGTTTTGTGGTGAAACTAAAAAAGAAAAATATGTTTATGATTAAAAACCAGTTGTCAATAATAATCCCTTGTTCCATGTTTTACAATATCTATCTAGAATTGAAGAAAAATCAAAAGATAATTGTAGAGTCTACATATTTTCGCTCGTGACTGTGCGAAGAGACTAGTCTTAAGTACTTTAGTAGTTTTTAGTAGAACATAGTATTTTACCGTCATAAAGGGTGGTGGTGGTAAAAATAGAACTTTATTTTCATCCACTGTTTACCTTCAGGCATTATTTTATTTCACTCAAAGAACATTAAGCTTAATAATCTGTCGGTCGTTAAGCAATCCATTGTTTAGTCTGTTTCCTTAAAAGCATTTTATTTTCAGTCCAAACCTACTTTTGTATCATTTCAGGCCTTTTAAAGGTACACGTAATAATCCTTTTAATCTGTACCTATTATGAACGCACATGTGAGCAGAATGACTCGTTATAAAAGTATTCGAGCTCTACCGGCTTTGGGAGGTTAACCGTTAGAGCCTGTCAGTGGCTTTTATACTGCGACATGATTGATGAATTTAGACATACCGAATTCTTTATCATCCAAAAGTAAGGACACAAAATTGTATGAATTTCGCAATTGAAATATTATATGCGGAAGCAAATGTTTTGTGATGTACCCTTACATTGCCGTTTGGGATTTCTATTGCTTAAGAAAATCGGGTTACATCTCTTTTCTATAACCCTCTGCTAGGCATAATCTCTCTTTGATTAAGATCACCCACAGCTGGGCAAAATCTTTCTTTGATTAAAAGGCCTTTAAAACATAGGGGAAAAGTAGCCTCTGTAATATTTTTCATATTTTAAATCGTCTTGCTCCCGATCATCTTAGATTTAAATGAAATTATTTAACGTGCTACAATACTGTATGCATATGCATAATTTTATTATTTACTAGCTGTGCCCCACGGTTTCACCCGCGTGAATGACAATACATACACTATCTTTATAAATTATAGCTTATGTGTTATTCCGATGTATCAGCTACATTATTGTAAAGTTTCATTAAAATCCATTCAGTAGTTTTTGCGTGAAAGAGTAACAAACATCCACACATCCATTCTCACAAACTTTCACATTTATAATATTAGTAGGATGCATGCCAACACAACGAAAAATTACACGTATACAAAATCAATATACATTTTCATAAAAAAGGTATATAAAACCGCAATGTTTAACAACATCGTCATCGTGAATATAATGAACGGTAAAACCACTGAAACACAAACATCCTGTATCTGAACATATCTGAACAAATATTGCTCGTGTATCGCGCAGTTGTTTGATTTATTCAGTGATTGGTTCCGTATAAACCGTGTGGATGTACTCGTACTTGCAGTTTGCTGATTAATTATCTTGTATAATCGTTTTTAATACTGATTTATTGATCCTTGATATTGTGGTTTTGGAATTAGAATCACATTAGGACATTAAATATGTATTTCAACAAAAAACCGACTTCAAAATAAGTCTTACATGGTTTTTAAATGTATCCCACTGGCATAACTACCTATACCAAATTAAAATAAAAAAAAAGAACCATCAAAATCAGCTCACCCAGTCGAAAGTTCTGTTCTTTTTGATGTCGTTTAAAATAATGTTATCAACAAAACCGTAGTGTGTTGTGAGTAGAAATACATAAAGAACTCAATTTGAGAAAAGATCATTGACCTGAACTATAGGTACAAGGTGTTACCTTATTTATTTATTTAATCATTTATGTACACACACAATAGTTTATAGAAAAATGATAACAGATGATTTCAATAAATGTCACCTATTTTACAGGATATTTAAATACGTTTGCAACAAGCCAATCATAGTCTATCTTTTACAATTCCCATCCTGATAGTACCTCTTAAACCACCTTACACTCATAAAGTTTTCACATTTATGAGCCTTTTTATTACTTGTAATACAGTTATTTTACAGTCGCGTTATAAACTTCAGCGGTGTGTGACCTATTTTCGCTCGGATATTGCACTACTTGATATACAAGAATAAAGCACCATTATACAGTACTCGTGAGTATATTTAAGTGGTCTTAATAGTTAAGGAGGTCTCATTAAATAAATTCCTAAGTACGACGAACCATCAACATTATGATTAGTTTTACCTTCTTTGAGATTTAAATAAATAATATAATGTTCCGGGATAAATGACACACGGTTATCTGATCTTAAGCTAAGAGCTTGTGTTATGGTAACTTGGCAACTGATTAGCATACATTTCTAAAGTGATACATATTACAGATAAGTTACAGACACGGATTTTCTTTTCTTGCTAATCACAAAAAGATTTGGCTCGGGTGGAAATCGAACCCACGACCTCCAAAATAGTAGTCAGGGTCACTAACCACAGGACCAACAGGCCCGTCAAAAAAGTGTGCTTGACTTCTCACCTGCTTACTTGTATATTATTATGTAGATATTTATACCTAGCTAGTACCTAGGACTTACATTTTAGATAAACTAAAATTATTTATCTACCTACTCATAATATTTATAATTGTATTCGGATAATTTCACGCTTAATTAGGCTTTTCAGTAACAAAATGTCATAATAGATATTTTAAACTAATTAGTGAATAGGTTTGTGTACAGATTAACAGTCGATGGTAATACGATCGTAATTTATAATTACAATGTATTGTTGAAGAAATCCCGTTATTAAATTAGCTTTATTACATATTGTTTTGACATTCGATACTTGTTAATTAAAAATATGTGTTTACATTTTCATTTTGGGCGAAATAAGGCAGAATCATTCAAAGAATAGTCAAGTTGGGTGTTTAGTGTGAGACAAAAGCGAGTTAGGCAAAGCAAATCAAACCATAAGCAGACGGGCCTGTTGGTCTAGCGGTTAGTGACCCTGACTGCTATACCGGAGGTCGTGGGTTCGATTCCCACCCGGGACAAATGTTTGTGTGATGAGCACGATCATTTGTTCGGAGTCTGGGTGTAATTTATCTATAATATGTATGTATTTAGAAATATATAAGTATGTTTATCAGTTGTCTGGTTACCATAACACAAGCTCTGCTTAGCTTGGGATCAGACAACCGTGTGTGAGATGTCCCTGAATATTATTATTATTATACTTCGCCTGACATGCTTTGTCTTCATTGTTTAAAGTTGACTAGCATTGCACATGGCTATGCCAGTCAGTTCTAAAAAAAGTTGGATCAAAATACTCACGGAAGAGTAAAATATGAGAGTGTAAAATGTTGATCCTGGTTAGTTATTCTGTTAAACTACATCTAACTTCGAAGATTCACGACTTATGTGTGTACAATCTCGGAAACATGTAACAACTATTTGCTTACCTATGTACCACAATAAAGAATTTTGTAAATTGTATGTAGTCTAAAATTTACGGATTCTGATGTTTATATTTTTCTTATTGATTTGGGAATTACCGACCAGTTAGGTATAGAATATAACATTCCGAGTTATCGTACTTAACAATTGCTTTGCCAACGAGCTTTGTGAAGGTCAGATATAATCGGTCTATGTAAAATAGGGACTTAGCTGAATCCAGTAAGACTGGAAGTCGCCCTCAACACAGCTTGAAAATAGCTAGGTAGATCCTGAGCATTTTTATAAGTTTCCTTCAAAATTAAACTGTCATCTGAAGACTTATACTACCGCGGTTGGTCCGTGGATGGGTGACCGTTTATAAACATATCGAGACTCCTCCGTGCCTCGAAAAGCGCTGTCAGTCTCGATTGTTATACGTACATCTTTGGCAGCCATTAAGACAATTCTGACAACCAGTCTTACAGTGTAACACAGTAAAAACGGGTTGTGGTGGTCAGATAGGCAGTCGCTCCATGTAAATTACGGTATTCAGCTGAATCCGGTAAGACTGGAAGCCGACCCCAACATGGTTTGGGGAAAAGGCTAGGCAGAGCGATTACTGTATCAGGTGAACAAGATCCAATCTTCTATAATGTGAGATACTTTACGAGATAATGAAACATTCCAGGTTTTACTACTTCCTGTTAAACAATGTTATGTTTAAACATTGTTATGGTAGAGCGGTAATCCGGGAGAGTTTACTTTTCACAGCGTTGTTGATTACTAGTTTAATGTCCTGTGGTTATAACAATGTAGAGAGATTAAATTTAAATTGTTCCCTTGCCATGTTTACAATACAAACTATATTTGCCTGTGTCACTGGTATATTTTTTACTATTTAATGAGGATAATCCTCTACTAAAGTAAGTTGATTTAAAATTATGGTAGATTCTGATACAATCCTTGCCATGTTTGGCTGCTATTGTATTAAATCAATATAATTAATACTAAGCTTTATTTATCAAAAAAAAAACATAAAGAATTTCAAATACAGCATTACATTTTAATTTAAATAATTTTTTAAATTATAAAGAGAGTGCGCATAGAAAGTAAATAATTTTGTCCACGACTTTTGACCACCATGTTCAATGGTCACTACCACTACGTTTACTCATAAATTATGTTTTATTATAAAAATACACTAAATCGTAGTAGAATGGTATGAGCTTGTTACATTCGTCCTTTCACTTTACGAATGTCAGAAGTCCATGATTGTGTCTAGTCTTTCATACGAGTATATCTCACCCTTTGAACCTATCTTTGGTAACAGTTACACTGACAGATTGCAGTCCATCAGACAATTGGGTAGCAAGGCGACTAAAGGCGTAGAATAAAGGCGTTAGGTTATACCAATTTTGAGCAATGAAGTAACTCTCTTTTTTGTCACATGTGTTTTTGCTTGCTTATATTTCTATATTATTATTTATATATTTCTCATCATGATTATATTATACACATTTTAATTAAAATAATGCATAGCCAAAATGTAAGTAGTCTCATTTGTTTATGACTCCCTTGTTTGAGTTCCATATGATTTATCAACGAAACTCGCATGTACAGTCGCCATCAAATATATCGTAGCGGACAAGGTGACCAAAAACTTCTGAACAATTTAAAATGTCAATAAGTTCTATTCGCTACAAGTTACCATTAATATCTGAACATTTATTACCTCGTTAATATCTGAGCAGATGCTTGTCACTAATTTCTATACAAACTACAAACCAAAAATATCTGAACACTCAAAACGTCAAGTCAGTCAGTCAAACGCTGAGCTCACCTAGTTCTTTATTGCGTGATATAAAGGAGGAATCAAAAATAAATATAAGTATTTTGTGTAATCTCCTTCTGCATTCAATACGTCTTGTAACCGTTTCCGCATGGAACCAACAACGTTTTCACAAACACGTCGTGAGTGTTCAGATTTTTTGGTTTGTAGTTTGTATAGAAATTATTGACAAGCATCTGCTCAGATATTAACGAGGTAATAAATGTTCAGATATTAATGGTAACTTGTAGCGAATAGAATTTATTGAAATTTTAATTGTTCAGAAGTATTTGGTCACCTTGTCCGCTACGATATATCTGATGGCGACTGTACTCCAAAAAAGGTTCACTTCTTTGATAGAACATTCAATTCACTACATGAAACACGAGCAAGTGCTTCTAAGAATCATAAAATATCATAACATACCATCTCGCCTGTTTCCCCGAAGTGTTAGGCAGAGGTGTACCAATGTACACCCACAGTTCGCAGATGTTTAGGTCTCATGTAATAGGGGGTGAGCCTATTGCCAGTAACCGGGCACACATCCAAACCTACTACTGAGAATTTCATGGAAAAACCCAATAACACCCTGCTCGACTTGGGAATCGAACCCAAGACCTCTAGCGTAGCAGTCGCGCTTAGAACCACTAGGCCAACGAGGCAGTTCTTCAGTTCTAAGAATCAGTGTAACAAAACGGGTAAACCTTTAAAAACGTTGACTTGAGCTGACGTAGTTAAGCGGATCCCTCATCACTCACGCAAGGAAACCGAGACACCATCCTTATCACGTATCAACAGACAGGTGAAGATTTAACGTCTTCAGACCCTTTTCAAAGAATTTTAGCCTTACACCGCATGCTGATTAAATAAATACTGTATTACTGTAGGTAGTATTTATTTTTGAAATAGAGTTAAATCCAAGTGTAATGGTATGCTTTTTAAGTATAACAGAATATCTGCGTGTAGGTTTCTAAAAATGAAGTCATTTTAATAAGGCGACGAGTGTTATGTTTGCTAGATCTCTTTCGAATGCTGTTAAAGAAACATTTATTATGTTGATGTGTTAAATTAGTATAATTTTATTATCATTATGTTATATGAATGGTTTTGTAAATGGATATGTTTTGCACTAAATAACTATAAAAATACACAAAATAACTTTTAAACTATCGCCCTGCATGTGTAATAGTAGCATTATATAACGGTAATTTGCGCGTTACGGATAACGTCGAGTTGAAACGTCAAGCATTAAAGGTATGTAATCATTTACACGCTAATTACCTATGTACTTACTATTTTCATGTATAAAGCATTGAGTAGTGGAGATTAGTAGGATATAGTAGGTTGAATAGCGCTATAAATCAAATACCTACACACATGCCACTGCACGGGAAAGTTCTGAAGGTAATATAATAGTTTGTAGTTTCCTGATCGATGTAAGTCCTAGTTGCCTTAGTTACCGTAGTTAACAAGCATCATATATCTTAAAGGACCATCGTCTTAAATAAATGATTATTACTTTATGTAAGTTAAATAACATTCTAATTTAATTGCTGTTTCTCGAAGCCTAACCTCAAATTAGTTGAAAAGACCAGATAATTAATGTTTGGGATTCGGTTAATTACAGTCATCGTCTTCTTAAGAGTCCTTATTTATAAATAAAATTAAATAAAGCGTAATATATTATCATTATCTTTTGAAGTTCTATTTATTTCATGCTTCATTCAATGCTGAAAAACACTGTTTGAGAAGAAAAGTTAATTCAAAAAGACTAAAATGACATATTACATAGCTGAATACCCGAAAAATTTTAGACGCTGTAAAGACTCTACTGTCTCAAAATACGTTTTTCGTTTAAGCTCACAAGGGGTATACGGGAGCACTTTTATTCATTAACTTTCCTGCATTTTAATGTCCTACGTCCCACGTCCTACGTCCTACGTCCCAAAGGTTTTAATTTTCGTACGTTACTTTCCGCAAATCGCAAAATACTGAGATTTGGAGCAGGAAGGGGGAGCCCTTTGCCCAGCAGTTGGATAAGTGTGCCACAAATAAATTGCGTGGTTCCAAATGGCATTCCTATGGAGAAGAACCCTCAAGAAACAAAAGGTTATAAGAGTGAGCGAGCAAGTACAAGCAAGATCAACATACCTGTGGCGTGTAGCTTCCTCAACGGATCTACAATCGCGAAGTACCGATCAGCGGACAGAGCTGTCAGTGTGAACACCGACACTCCTATACTGACGTCTTTAGCCGCTTCTGACACGCGGCAGACCGTGGCGCCCCACGGCCACGACTCCACGGTGTACACGATGGACGTGAACGGCACGCACGTGATGATGACCAGCAGGTCTGCTAGTGCGAGCGAGAGGATGTATCTGGAAAAGAGAGGGATTATGTCATTAAGGGTTAAGGAAGTTGTTCGTTGGGTACATTAAGGGTTGGGTATAAAGAGGTGTGCCTCTTTATCACAACGGAACAACTTGTCCGCCTGTTTGTATATCTAACTTCTGTCTTAGGTCCGACGCCTACCGATGCCGACACTTATAGAGACCGACGCCTACCAACGCCGACATTTATAGTGACCGACGCCAATAGAGACCGATGCCTACCGACGCCGACACTTATAGTGACCGACGCCTACCAACGCCGACACTTATAGAGACCGACGCCGACACTTATAGTGACCGACGCTTATAGACACCGACGCCTACGGACGCCCACACTTATAGTGACCGACGCTTATAGAGACCGACGCCTTCCGACGCCAACACTTATAGTGACCGATGCTTATAGAGACCGACGCCTACCGACGCCGACACTTAAAGTGACTGACGCTTATAGAGACCGACGCCTATCGACGCCGATTCTTAAAGTGACCGACGCTTATAGAGACCAACGCCTATCGACGCCGACACTTAAAGTGACCGACGCTTATAGAGACCGACGCCTACCGACGCCGACACTTAAAGTGACTGACGCTTATAGAGACCGACGCCTACCGACGCCGACACTTTTACTGACCGACGCTTATAGAGACCGACGCCTACCGACGCCGATATTTATAGTGTCCGACGCTTACCGACGCCAACACTTATAGTGACCGACGCTTATAGAGACCGACGCCTATCGACGCCGACACTTAAAGTGACCGACGCCCACCGACGCCAACACTTATAGTGACCGACGCCTACCGACGCCGACACTTTTACTGACCGACGCTTATAGAGACCGACGCCTACCGATGCCGATACATATAGTGACCGATGCTTATAGAGTCCGACGCCCAAAAAGGTATTTATACATATTTCGCGTTAATACCCGCTATATAATATTAATGTAAACATGCAGCGCGATATTTTAAGTAGTATAGATTGTGAGACTTTAAGTATTTTCAAATGAAAAAATTATGATTATATCATAAGTTGACAACAACATATCAGTAACTTTAGGAAGGTAGGCAACTAGGCACTTACGTATAAAGGGAAAGGATGATTAATTTTCTAAAAATATTAAATTTAGATCTCTACTACTTACTACGCATCTCCTGTTACCAAGGCCTTACTAGGGTTTATTAGTCCCAAATCGGACTTAAATAAAATATTACTATATATCAAATAGGTAAAGGAGATAATCCTATAAAACATCTGATATTCGTGAATAAAAGTAGTCTGGTTGATTTGAATACACTCTTTACATGTAAATATTCGATATGAAATATCAAGAAGCCGGGCAAGCTGGTTTATCGGCTTAAGGCTTTGCTCACACGGATCTTTTATGATTGACCGCATCCACTGAGTTTCTACTCATCTTTCGTGAATATCTCAACTTTCGTGGCGATGTCCATTTGATTTCAATCATACTGAGGTGTATTTAGAACCTTTTTGGAACTTTGTATTACTAAATCTAGAATAGTCAAGATGTTCTTAGCATTCAGCGTCGAAATATAAAACTTTTTAGTATTATGACATAGTTTGCAGGACTTAAAACGTCCCAGATTTTTAAGACACCAGACTAGTATGTTTTTACTGTCCGGAAAAGCAGTCAAAGCCTGCGCTCAAGCTAAGTGCAGTTGACGTGTTTCAAAAAAACGTGTGCCTTTTTTTAAGCTTCTAAAATCCGGTGTTCCTTGGTATAGAAAAGGGCAAAAAATCCAGAGCTTTATCTGGTAACGCGTGCATAACGTTGGACAGATTTTCCAGGATTAATAAGCGTTGCATTCGACTCTGTTTTTTTAGACTGAAATGTTCTAATCTTAGAGTATATATCTGAAACTATAGAGTGAGCCTATCAGAGTTTAAACCGTAAGCACTAGTGTGAACAAGTGTTGTCGTATGTATGAAGATGGAGCTTGCCGTTTTAAAAAATCTATCTAAAACACTAATATTATCCTAACAATATCAAAACCATCGATATTTTCGTATATAAGATTCTCGTTGCGCGAAAATTAACTTAAATGAAAAACGAAATGTACTAGGATCAGACTAAAAACTGTTCTCGCTTTGCACAAGGGGAACCTAGCGACAGTAGCAGTCTATGCATATCATACGTCGATGGTTCTAAAGCTCTCATTATCCTGACGTGGGTTTAGTTTTAATTGTTTCAATTTGTCTCTTTTTAATGCCAATAACCACTTGTAGCTTCCACGTGGCTCATGCGATCTAAGCCTTATTTGTATTGCCAGTGAACATCGAATCAACATGTTTTAACTTTGACTGCGTTGATAGGATAGGGGAAAGAATATTCAAGTAGGAACGCTCATCCTTTCATGTTCAATAGTTTTTTGTATGTATATTTACTGTTTTTTTATGAATTTTGCTTTTAGTTTTTATAAATAAAGATTGATATGACTAAACTAGAGACTAGACTTCTCCATGTTACATCATAAAATTGGAACAATATTTCGTGGAGTACGTAAATTACAATAAAATTAAGAAAATATTGTTGATTTATTTTTTCATGCTAAATTATGAAAGATTTAAGTATCCTTTAGCTGCATAACTTGCTTAAATAACGAGGTTCCAAAAACAAACATGACACGAGGTATAATATGAAAACAATATAAAAAGCCAAATAGTATTAACGACGTTTTATAAAAAAATACAAGAGTATTAAAATTATCACACGGGTCCGCGACAATCATTGACCTTAATACCATTTTTCAATTACCACCGAGAATACTCGAACACAAATAACGAATGCTCACTCAAGTTTTAAATATAAAAGCATTTCGTTTCAACTAAAGATTAATTAAAACATTGCATGAAATAAATTATTTACATTTATTACGTTAAGTCATGACTTTGTATAAAATTATTTATTGTTTTTAATCTGACCGACAAAGGAAAAATAGAAAAATGATATGTATGTTTTTATAACTGCAAGGTTCTTGTTTTAAAGTCTCGGTCTTGCAAAGCATTCTCAGGGAAGATAAAATTTCATTTCTGTAATGCAAGTAGAAAAATATTGTACTTAAGGGCAATAGGCAGACAAATAAGAAAAGGCAAACAAGGAAGTTCACATTTATTTGTTTTATTTAGCCCTTTGCAAAATTGGGTTTGGCTTGCATCACACTTCTCAGTGCAAATTTCGATTATTAGGTAGATAAACAACATACATAAATAATTTATATATTCATAATTATCTTATCTATAAAATTCTCATGTCACAATGTTAGTTACTCCTCCGAAACGGCTTGACCGATTTTTATAAAATTTTATATGCATATTCAGTAGGTCTGAGAATCGGCTACTATCTATTTTTCATACCCTTAAGTGGTAGTAGGTAGATAGTAGGCAGGTGCTACGTAGAAAAAAATGCATTGCAACGCATGCCGGGTACAACTTGACATGATGTGTATTGATGTATGTGTAACCTATTATTGTAATGTAATGTGTATTGATTGGTAATTATTATAATGTATACTTGTAAATATTTCCATGTCTCAAAAGACAAAATGTGTATGGCACTGTTTATAAACCCCACTATCTTTTATGTACCTACATTTTACGCAAATAAAAATATTATTATTATTATTATAACTAGTTTTGCAATAATTTTTACTATAAAATAATCTACGTAAATAAAATGGAGTTTATTTAGTTACCACAATAGTACCTACTTTTCAACTTTATAATTGTTTTCTTGGTTCTTTAATAAATTAAAGGGCTTCTTTAGAAATATTCGTAAAAAAAATAGTTTTCAACGTTACCTACTGACATTTCTGTTGTTTATCTCCTAATCCTAAACATAACATTGTCGGACATAAGCCATGACAGCGGGATATTACTGACAATGAAAACTAAAGCTGGGTACATATCACTTATGATATAAAACAATGGTACATAGATCTAGTTGGATTAAACCTTAAAAATAGTGTAAAAAGGATGTCTTACCGCTAAAAACGTTTTCAAGAGTTTTCGATATTATAAATAAGAAGCTTTTGCTGTGGCTTCTCAAAATTGAGTGTTAGCAACATGTAGCAAAGACAAACGGTGAAGGAAAACATCGTGAGGAAACCTGGATTCCAATATTTGAGATCCTGAACCCGCGGAGAGCAAGCGTGGTGATCAATGCTCGTGCCTTCTCTATATGGGAAGAGGCCTGTGCACAGCAGTGGGACGCTTATAGGCTGGATTATGGAGAATCTGCAATATTTTTCAGTGATTATGATTTCTGGTTGGCAATAAGAGATTGGATATCTGAGATATGAAATGCAGGTTTTTAAATTTTCAATTTCTTCACCGTTACTCATTATCCCAGGTTGCTTAGTTACCTACCTACAATTTAGTAATAATAATTTCATCAATCATTGAGTCTTCAGCTGCAAACCCAACAAAGAAATATCTTTTGACCCATATAACCTTTATCACTCCTCGGACGATTAATTTCAGGTTTCTCGTAAAAAAATATTACTAAGGCTCTTTTACAGTACATCGTTTTATCGTAAACGGCTATTTCCTGCAGACAACCTTTAAAACTGTTATTGGTTGTTAAGATTGAAGTGAGCTAAAATGCCTTGTTAATTTTACCACAAAAGTTTTGAAGGAAATTTTTGTATTTTCTTGTTGAGAAGTATTTCTATTTATGTATGTATTATATTGAAGAATATTGTTATGTTTAAAATATACAAAAATAGTTCTATAACGATACGATCTCATATTTGCAAAAGAGTTAATGCGTTAAAATTTATACGAGGACGACACGAGTACGGTCAAAGAAGAAAAAACAAAAAAAATATTCTAACATTATGTGTCTAGTATAATAGCAGTTTTATATTATACAATAAAAACATTTAGATTATAAATACGTAAGCCAATGACTAATAGATGCAGTATGATATTAAAATATCTTTCTAATATAACATTTATTATTTGCAAAACTTCATCAAATCCTACATTCATAGTTATTAAATAGTTGCGAAAATAATCTAATGAACATTTAAAATATCTGAATGTCTGCATAGTTGACTGTCTTCTAGACCGTAATTTCAATTATTTATTAAATAATGAATGTCTCTTTAATTGACAAGGGTTTAATAAACTTCATTCATAAGATGAGCTTACACAGGTATTAATTGTGAAAGTTGTGTAAATTTTAAAGTTTTTAGTTTTTGTGTGGAATTTTACATTTTAATTAGTTTGATTAATAGCTGTGGTAGATGATTGATTGAAGTAAGTTTTTAATGTACGCTATATGTATGCTATAAATCATTGAATTTTATGTAGGCCGAATGTTACATTTAAACTTCAACGAGTTTCATTTTTGCTACCAGCCATCGATACTTGACAAACATATTATAATAGTCATACCAAAGTAAAGATATAACTATAAAATAAAAATTTAAGAAACTTTTAAGAAACTTCCGAAAATTGCTGTAAAAGTACTAAACAGATATTTAAAAATTGTATCTTATCTCGATCACGTCATCTTTCAAACATAAAAAGTGCAGCAAAATCAGTCCATTCGTTTAAGAGCTACGATGCTACAGATATACACGTTAAACTTATAACACCCCTCAATTTATTTGGGGGTCAATTCAGACAAAATCACAGTAAAAAAACTTACGTATTAGGCACATTCCTCATGGCTTTGTGCCTAACAAACACGGCCACTAGAGTCCCGTTGCCGACCACGCCGATCACGAATATGAGCGCGAATATGAGCGGCACGATGTACGTCTCCGGCCGCTCGTAGTACGGCTGGTAGCTTATATATAATGATACTTACGTATTAGGCACATTCCTCATGGCTTTGTGCCTAACAAACACGGCCACTAGAGTGCCGTTGCCGACCACGCCGATCACGAATATGAGCGCGAATATGAGCGGCACGATGTACGTCTCCGGTCGCTCGTAGTACGGCTGGTAGCTCTCCGAACTGTTCGACATGTCGTCGTACGTCTCGTTGTATTCTTCCATCGTGCATATTATCTGGAACAAAATAGTTTATACATTAGAAATCGTAGTTTTTTATTAAATCGTCGCACTGTGTAGTGTGCAGGGAATCGGTCAACGTTAGGTAGCCTACATAACTAAGCCCGAAATTCTGTGAACATTATACTTCATGTTTGTGTGATAACGTATCTTATAATCTTAAAAGGTTGTTGATTTTCCATAAGAAGGAAATGTTTATTTAAGTATTTTTTTTATATTTCAATTGGTTCGTTGAATGCGTCTGCACCTCCACAGTTAGGCAGTGATCTCTCTTTGTAAAATACGGTTTTCAGATTCTGGTTATCTGGTAGCCGACCCCAAAATAGTTGGGAACAGGCTACGCAGATGATGATGATGGATCGTTAAATGCCTATAATTGTTTATAAATAATCAGGTTGGAATGCTAAAACTTTATTTTGACATATTTAATGAATAAATATGTCAAGATAAAGAAAAGATAAATAACTGCAATTAACTGAAGGTCCCATTTCACTAAGGATTACAGTGATGTAAGCAATAGGTACGCAAAAACGGCTTTTACCAGCTTTTCCATGTTAGACCCATGTCCCCGTAAGCCGAACACAATAAACTGTTTCTTGTGTAAGATAATATGTGACAAGCGACATTAATTACGGTTTCATAATAATCTATTAATTGTACAAAATAATAATAAATTATAAGGAAAACATCGTGAGGAAAACTGGATTCTAAAAATTGGGATTTAAAATCGCTCCGCAGAGAGCAAGCGTGGTGATCAATGCTCGTGCCTTCTCTATATGGGAAGAGGTCTTACCCAGCAGTGACACGTGAAATGTCTATAATATGTTGGTATTATGATTAATACGGCTTGTACAGAGTGGGATAAAAACACAAGGTATTTTTAAACTTTAATCCTAAACGTAATTACTCGGTTAAGCAACACCCACGTTATTGATTTAATGTGGGTGCTTTGTAAACATCTTTCATCCTACATAATTTACAAAAAAAAAACAATATTGTTATAAAACTGGAATAATGATGTTCATAAGTTGGTATATTCTTAATAAAGCTGAGTTTGTTTGTTTGATAGCGATGATAAATTGAAAATTTGATTGAAAAAAATTGAGCCAAATTGTTGAGAAATAATAATATAATATTCCGGGACATCTCACACACGGTTGTCTGATCCCAAGCTAAGCAGAGCTTGTGTTATGGTAACCAGACAACTGATAAACATACTTATATATTTCTAAATATATACATATTATAGATAAATTACACCCAGACACCGAACAAATGATCGTGCTCATCACACAAACATTTGTCCCGGGTGGGAATCGAACCCACGACCCCCGGTACAGCAGTCAGGGTCTCTAACCACTAGACCAACAGGCCCGTTATAAATAATGTTATACGTTATTTAACACCGAAAGTGAAAGTGCGGACACTGTTAATTATTTAGTAAGAGCCTAAGCGAGTTCATTGATAACTATATAAGACTCCTATAGAAGTCCTATAAAATAAATACTACACTGTATTTGCAATGTTCATTGATACCTAAGTATGCAAGTTTGGGTCGCATGGGAGTTATTTTATCTACAAAACATCAACTACGTAACGGCAACATGGTAGTCAAATCTTTTGGGACTCCATTTTCAATCACTTTCCTTTGCTATAACGATCAATAATAAACTTTATATTGTAGCTATTAAAAATTTTATTACTACTATGTCAAACGTGTATTTTTTATGCTGTAATAAATTTAATTTATTAAAAAAAAACTAGTGATCAAAATTTCAGCTTGATCAGTTAAGGATTTTGCGTCAAAATTGATTTGCAAGTCTCCACCCGTACAAACATAAAAGTTAAATAAAACCTTAAAATAGGAAGTGCAATACCAGGTTGCAAATATGGACTTTATTTTTCACTTATATGCTAAGGCTATTTTTAGAATATAGCCGTAGGAGTGATGTTTGTTTACCACAACACACCCTGCAGGGCACAGCTACTTGAACTTTTAATGCCACGTATTCTGCACCATTCAACCGGTAAATGGTTTCCACCTTAGGGTATACATAAGCATAGAGTATTCGCAGCTCATTGTGTCGATTGCAAGCAATTTTTTAGCTGTAAATGTGACGCTCGTTTAAAGATTTTAGTGGTTTCTCGTGCAATGAAAGACGATAATAGTGTCAGTACCGATATTTTTTAAGGTAATGCTAGGTTTTAAGATTGTATTAACAAAACAGTGTACTCTGTTTTCTCAAATATTTTTACAATGACGCTTGTTCATACTGGTGCTCACAGTTCATACTCTGTAAGGCGCACTCTATCATTTACTTATTAAGGTTCTATGGTTTCCACTTAAAAAAAACCCTCGCAATGAACGCAGTCATTTGTTAACTCGTAAACTCGCAAACAGCTATAATTTTACGGCCCTAAAGTTTAACGGACGTAATTTTCGAGTGATTTGGCCCTTAGACTATAAAATAAGAAGATTCTCTTAAGTTAACGGTGATTCCTGAAGAACATGAGTGAATTAAATGTTATGAAAAATGTTCAGTGTTAATTCCGCTACAAAAATCCAGGCTTGGAAGCAGGATTCAGTCCCACCCTCCCGTTATCATGCAAATGCACATGCAGGAAAGCCCACATGCAGGCGGGAGGCCTTCGTGCATATGCAAACATACACGAAAATCAAAAAAAAGGGGGGATTATTTTTCATAAAATTTAATGTCATGGTCATCATCATCATCATGGATTTCCGCAACGTAACGCCTGATTCTATAACTTATACATGAGTGACATACATTTTTTTTGCTTGTCGGGAATGGAAGATAGAGATCGTTTTCAATTTCCAATTTAATTGCATAAACAATGTCGTCCTATAACCATGTTATTATAATCATGTGTTTTTATCGTAATATAACTTCTTTTCCTTCTTCTTTGTTTCCAATTATATTTATTTGGGGTCGGCGCAATGTGTGCTTTTTTTCCATTTATCTCTACTTCCTTATTTCATATTCTTTATAAAAATCAATTCGCAACTTTATAACAGTCTCGTATGTATTTTGACGATTCATACCTACAGGATTTCCGTAACAGAAGTTTGTTGTTTTGTTGTAACCTAATTGCTTAGTGTAATTAATTTTGCGTTTTTAATGACTGCGTAAAATAATACTTAGTACAAAATGTAGTATTTTTTAGCACAAAAAATATATTATCACACGGACGAACAGATCATTTACAACTTTCGATGGTCACCAAAAACGGGTAAAAGGCACATTATATGTCATGAAAAATATAATTGAAACAGATAATTTCAGACTTGTATTTGACAGGTTAACCTATAAAATTCGGCTTCCGAAATAAAGTAGGGATACTTTTTACTGAGTAAATACTTACTGGACGTAAATCATTTTGCATTTAATTTGTACATTATATTTAAACCCGGAACAAATATTGTGAGCCGTACAAATATCGATACCGGAAGGATAGCGAATCTTTAATACCTTAATTAAAAGTTAAACTTGGAAATGTATAAATATAAGTATGTTACTATTATTATTAAATTTACAAATCATCAACATCAATATAAGTTATAATACGTTTCTTATTTTTTTTTAATTAAAAAATAAACGTCCTATTACTGCAATTACGGATTTTAATTCTAAAACTTGAATTCTTTTATAAATGGAAAAGTAAAGAAACTTATACATACACATAATATTATAGACGAAAAATAAATCAATTTTTTCTTACGTTTATTTTTGCCTAATAAATTGCCTAAAAAGTGTGATTAAATCATTTTGTAATGTGTAATTAAATACGTTCTTAGGGAAAGCCAAAGGAATAGCTTATCTTTAAAAAACTGACACTTTAAACTAACACATGACGGCCACAGTTATAACATTTAATTAAAAAATATTCAAAAAAAGTCAAAATAAGAAAGCCAAAAGAACAAGTGAAACATTTAATCGAAGAATTTTATCATTAAAAAATATCTCGGACACGTTTAAAAATAGAATGATAGACACATTTAAAAAGTTAGCAATGCCATTGGGAACGTTAGCGAGAATACCGAGCGCTGTATAAATGTTTGAGCAAACGTTTTATCATGTTAATGTAAAGAGAAAAGTTTTATAACTTTGTTTTTTTCTTACGATAGATAACTTGATTTGTTTACAACCGTTGTTTAGAGAGAGTGTGGATTTTCGGATGTTGTGTTAAAAGTTTTTGTTTATAGAGAAGCGTGTGATATAGAAATAAAATACAACAAAATTTCAACTTGACAAGATCGCCTTTATTTTTTTCATTTTTGAGTAAGTTTATCTTTATATATATAATTCTTCTGTGAGTGTGTATGTCACTGAACTTCTCTAAAACGACTGGACCGATTTTGATGAATTTTTTTGTATGTGTTCAAGGGCTCTGGGAATGGTTTAGATTCACAATTTTGTCCGCTGGACAATGTTTTTTTAATTAATTTTTAATTTATTAGGAGTTGTTGATTTTGGCATGTTTTACATTGGATCCGACAGACACACCATCACAGTGTCAAATTTTAAATAATATTCCAATTTTAATTTTAGTCTGTCCCGACAGTTAGCGTTGCGATCAAATAAAAAAAAAGTTTTGTTATCATTGTGTTATTGTAGACCATGTGCTGGATCAAATATTAAATTAAACGGTACTGAGTATTTTGAGAAGAGTTTTGAAGTGTGCCTTGAAATTATCAAATTAAAGACGTGGAGATAGGACAACGTCTGTCGGGTCCGCTAGTATTATTATATAATAACCATTTAGTTTTTTCTTACAACCATGTTTGGTATTTGAGAGGGCTCGTGACTAAGTGTAAGCCGTACGGTTTAACCGATAAGACCCCTCTGTGTTTCGAAAAGCACGTTAAGCCTTAGGTCCCGTCTGTCACATGCACTTTAACAGTCAATACTGACAACCAGTCTTACTATGGATGGGATAATGTGTTTCTTAGTAAAATGGATATACGGTTTTCAGCTGAATCCGGTAAGACTGGTAACCGATCCCGATAGTTTGATAAAAAGCTAGGCAGATGATCAACCATGTTTGGTATTTGACAGTATAAATAGATTCTTCTTTTACGTAAATATAGTATAAAATATATTTTTATTATAGCCCACGCAACGTAATACGTCATCAATATAAATCCCCGTGACTTACAAGTAATACTAATAAGCGTAAAAAGTTTACTTGATAAGTGTCATCATCAATCATATAAGTCTAGTCACTAGTGTATCTAACGGTCATTGATCCCTCCCCGAGCACATATTATATTGTGTACCTATACATCAGAAATCAAAAGGGAGTATGAAAGGAAAACATACTTAGATAGATTTTGTATGATTTTTTTCTACTAGGAAGAGTTGAACGAGGTTTTTCGGGTTTATAATAAAGTTATATAAGATCAGTTTATTTATTGTCGAACTTCAAAAACACAAATCTCTTTTGAGGAAATAATTTGAAATTTTTGCATCAACTAAAAATAGAAAACGGCATAACATGCATATTTACGTATGACATAAAAAACGAGACCAACAGCGAAAAATGGTCGCTTGAAAATATTTGATGCCATACTTTGTTTTGTTTTTAAACTGACATTCGGAATTCGAACTTTAAACAAGCGTTGGAAATTTGAAAAATTTTGATTGAATTTTAGCGATCGAATATTTTACGTTAGATACGTACCTATTTAATTTAGCTATGTTGCAGGCTCGTTATAAAATACTGTTTTTTACGAAATTATATATAAAAATTACCTAATAAAAATTTACAAAACTTTTGTTTGTGATTCTATAAATCAGAGACAAGGAATATGTCACAAAATAAAGAACCGAAACATTTTTTTTTCCATCAACCCATCACGATTGTACTAGGTACCTCAGAGCTAGCGGCATCTTAAAAATTGGCGTGAACACCATTAGACACCGAAGTCATAAAAAATATACCAAAGAGAATACATAATCAAAGTCCCTAAAAACATTAAAATAAGCAACAAATTCAAGCTCGACGAGGAAAGGAGAGAAAGTTAAAAAAAAATGCTCGTTGCCACTTCCACTCTTGTGACGTCATCGTGCTGTTTAAAGTGCACTCAACTAACACGTCCGTCTGTATATTGCAGAGCACTTTGCGAATACACACATAATACACAACACACAGTACACAGACACAGTACACAGTACACAATATATTGTACATTGAGCAACGCTCGCATAATATTCTACACTTCATTCATCTCGTATAATACGATTTATTAACTGCGTCTACGATACTACTAAGATTAAAATTAATGAAGAGAGACTACACTAAGTTGCTCTTTCAGGCACTATTTTAAATACACATTTACTATAAATATTCTTTACAACTAAGATGTCTAAAATTAAACATAATACAAAAATAGAAAGGCTCTATTGACGCTATCGGGATCATATTTCAATAGTGAAGTCTTACTCTTTAAGTTAAGACCATGAAAATCTCCTTAAGGGCTTTATTTCAAGTTACTTTCTTAAGTGTCTTCTAAATGCGTTTCTTATTTACACATGCAACAGTAACTCACTCCAATTTAGTACAGGATTACCCTAATCTCCAAGAAAGGCTACTTTTGCGACACAGAAATAAACGTGGGCGGAAACGACGTTCAAAGCTAGCTTTGTGTAAATAACTGACCGGCAAATACATTGAAGAAAACACAGACAAACGTTACGTTATAATAATAATAATATCCTAGGACAACTCTTACACGGTCATCTGACGCCAAACTAAGCAGAACTTGTAGTATGCTAACCCTTCTGACAAACATACTTATATATTTCTATACATACTTGTTATAGATAAATTACACACAGGCACATAACTAATGATCATGCCCATTACAATTCCAATTGTTCTGGGTGGAAATCCAACCCACGACCACCGTTATAGCAGTCATTGTCACTAACCACTAGACTATCAAACCAGACAGATAGACGAGACAAAAGTAAAGTTTTAAACAAACGAGTCCCTTGAAAAAAGCTAGAAAAATGGCCACGGTAAGCTCATGGGAAGCCTTAGGGTAGTTCGAAACAGTTTCTTTTAAACAACTTCCTGAAGTTTCGTTCACTCGCGTAATCCTGATGGCAGTAAATGTGTTACGTACTTAGAGTATACATAAGAAACTAGAGTGAGCCTATCAGGGTTTGAACCGTAAGCACTAGTGTGAACTGGTTTTGTCGCGAATTATGTATGAAGATGGAGCTTGTCGTTTTAAAAAATCTATCTAAAACACTAATATTATTCTAACAATGTCAAAACTATCTATATTTTCGTATAAAAGTTTCTCGTTGCGCGAAAATTAACTTAAATCAGTAAACGAATGTAATAGGTACAGACCAAAAACTGCTCTCGCTAGGCACAAGGGGAAACTAGCGTTAGTAGCGGTCTATGTATATGTTTCGTCTATGGATACGTATGTAGCCGTCATTCAGCTTAATGACGTCATTTAAAGGTAAGTACTTTTTGACAACACGTCGTTGTAATGGCATGGTGTTTAAGTAATTTTAGCGTGTAGACTTTGTGTTTGGAGTTAAATTATATCGTTTATGTCAAAGAAAGGAAAGATAATTGTGTCATTTTTAGCTTTTTGCAAGATTCGGAGTAGTCTACGATTCCCTGTAGCAACTACTCTTAATAGTGAAGTGAAGAGTAGTACCCTTTGACCACGGTACAATTTACAGAAAAGTAATTGCAATTCACAGAACCAGTATTTTCCCATTAAACTTTCGCGATGAAATTGTTTTGTAATTAATTATTGCAAACATAAACATGCAGCTCGTTTAAGGAAATTTCCTCCAATTTTTTTCTTTTAGTTTTCCTCAAGTCCATTTCTTGTGGTATCCTGTCACCACTCTATATGTTTCCGGTTCCATCTCTCTTATCCGTTTGAGAAATGTGTGCATTTACTTGTGCCTAAAATGGGAATGGACTCGCCCGTAAAATCATTATTGACAGCTCTTAAGCCTGCAGACATGTGTCAAGGTATATTAGACATTTGTTCCAAGAACGTTTAATTAGTGTGGTTTGTCCTGAGACTGACATTTGTCTCAACCTAGTCGTTCGTCTTCTCTATATTAGATTCCAGGCATAACTGTCTTCGTTCAGCAACCAAAATACCACATAAAGGAAAATCTGTCATTTCTAAACCAATGAACGGCACGTTTGTATAAAAATCTTTAGATTAATACACTCGGCTTCATATTATTCCAATATCCAACTTCCAACAGAGTTATTAAAATCGTAAACGAAATGTCACACGTTTGATCACAAACTTCGATTCCGAAAGGTCGTAAGTCATTTAAAATTTTCTCGTACTTGTGTCTTTGTGGTATGGAGTTTTGATATATGAAAATCTGGTCGCTGATCCCAAAAGTATTTTGGGAGGAAAATTACGAAGCCTCTTGATTGCCAGCTATACCAAGTAATATGAGTGACGTCATTTCGTTTGATACTTTTCTCTGATCACGTTTTGTTAACGACTGGACGAAAATAAGGTTTTAATGTGTTCATTTTTTTTTCGGTCCATTTCGTACGTGCGGAATATTTTTTGCTGGAAATGTTTAACATTGATGGTACAATTTCGAAAATGTAAAGGAAATAGTTTTTTTTTGGTCAAGCCACGTGCTTTTACTGATTGCTTTTACACTATTATAATAGAAGCTAATGCTATGAAGACCTTGAGGTAGCAAAGTCTGTTTCCTTAAATGATGTTAAGATATAAGTATAATATATTTTTCTGGAATAAATATCTTATAGTCTTACGATACCTAAATACCTACCAGGTATTCTATTGCGTTCTCAAAGTAAAAAAAATACAGGAGGTCCGATGATTATGAAAAATGAAATAAGTTCTTAAGTGAATGAACAATATTTTCTCAAAGCATTCGCTCTGTGGTTTTATTGTATGTATGGTTAATGACGTAGCTTTCGACGCTCATACAGCGCTTTGTTAGACCATTCACGATATCAATAATTCCCCATCGGCTTTGAAGCATTTAGACCGACATGTACAAGCAATAATATGCCATAGTTTTGATTGGTGAATTGTAAAGGTTTTAATTCCTATGTTTCTAGAAAATATTAATGCAGATTTCTGTGTTAAGTCAGATTGATCTTAGCAGTACGAGTTTTTGTTTTAAATAAAATGATTTAATTTCTTGTATAAGAATACAAATTACAAAGGGTATGAACTTTTTAAATAATCATTTCTATAGGTGAACATCGCCAGTGTGATTTAGTGAACATAATTATTATATACAAAATAATAATGCTATTGGCTATCGGGCTACTAAATTTTCTCTGGTAAATAATCGCCAATGATGTTGGATAAATTAAAAAACGATAATTAAAATAAAACTACGTTTACAGATTTTATCGCGGTTTCTATTTAGATTCTAGTTCCCAACATTTTGAAACCTTTGAAACTATCATGGTCACGGGCAGACTGAAGTAGTTTTAATTCAATGTCTAACATTCGCGTAAACTTCAGAACTCAATATAAAAACAAAAATGTCCACAAAAATCTGTGACCCCAGTCACTCGGCCGTTTAAACGTATCGTAAATAATTTATGTGTTAGTATCATCGACCAAACTCTGTAAAAATTGATGACAGTTTTATCCTGAACCAAAATGACCATTATAGGCCCATATTGGACATAATATTTACATAAAATAATATAACGAGACGCACTTAATACTACTATATAGGGTCATTCCAGATATTTATCTGATGTAGTCAAAATCTGTTATAGTTATGATATTTCTGGCAGTCAGATTGAAATGAAAAATAAATAATTTTATAGATTTTAATTGTGATCTCGTTTTTTTGTGGTTTATTGATAAGGTTTACAAAAGTATGGTTGGTGAAAAAGTCGAATGAATACCACAAATAGCAGAAAAGGAAAAAAACAATAATATAATAAAAAAGTTTTCACGCACACGTTACTTCATAAGTATTCAGACTAAGTTCTGAAAACAACAACGCAATTTAAGTACATACAGATATCAAAGTGGTATGTGAGTTAATGTGAGTCTGTACTTCAAGCTTTTATTGTGGAAGCGAGACAGCACATAACACTGCATAGCGGCATCTCGCTTACTCAGCAAGCAGAACTATTATGCTAAGAAACTAACAAGAACGCTGTTATACAAAACTTTTGGTTGAGTTCCTTGGATGTTTTTAACGGAAACATAGCTACTTAACAGTGCGGAAAGTTTGTTTAGCCAACCAAATGTATTCTCATATGAAAAACATGAACTCTGCAGGTACGTGAAACATACTATAATATCCGGAAAAATACCAACGTTGAAAATGTATACCTAGTTGTTTTTATTTTGTACTTTTTATATCTTAGACGTAACTTTAAAAATTACGACGCAATAAAATCGTTGTTATTTGTAAAAGTTTTGAAAAAGTTGTTCAATCGTTGTTGGGTTATCACATAAAGAGCTGTAATTGTTGTCTTTATTTTTCATGCTTTAAAATTTCAAGGCTTTGAGCTTTTTTAAAAAACCGGTTTCCAAGTAATAATATCTAAATTAAAAAGTAGTTTACAAGCAGTACACGATGATAGAGACTTATCGATGTTATTTACTTTTTTTTTTTAATCCCATTCTTAAGAAACAAGCAGTTATTACCCCATCAATAATTTTTCTATAAATAAATGCTTTTTAAACTTAAATAAATATAGGAAGAACCATCGTCTCGTAAAACAAAGAAAAATTGATGATGGAATAATATATTCCAACGTAAGAATTAATAACGAACCGATAGAATGACAATTTTATATTAAACTGCATTTTATTCATCCCGCTTAAAAAATTTCTTCCGCTTATCGGTCCTCGTTCCCTACAGTGACATTCTGAAGGGGGATCATTTGCACCACTCATTAAAATGAAGTATTTACTCAGGAAATTTAATAACAGAGTTAATGATAGGAAATTAAAATTTAATTAGCGTTAAAACTGTACTTATCGGGTTCTTTTTTGAATGTGAATATTAAATAAATATGTTAAATAGATAGAAGACAAATTAACAATTATAGAGATATAGCAACACCCTAAATAGATAGCAATTCACATAAAAAAGGCGAAGCACTAAAGAAAGATTTTTATAGAAGCAACAAGCGAACACGGCTAATACTGGCAACGTGTTACCAAAAAAAAACTACAGACAGTGCTAAAACGTATTCATTTCAAACAGAGAAAAAAACTTTAAAAACAAAAGTACGACGCTTCTACTTAAACGACACGTTTGAACAAGTTTTAAAGATTGCAATCGTGCAGCTGCCCTCTTCACCGAGTGACGGTCATTGTGCAAATGGTTGGCACTACGCCCAGCCAGCCAACTTGACAAGACGCCACGCGCAAGTTCAAATTTCAAATGCGGAATTCCGAATTGTGAAATTTGCTTTCCAGATTTAAAATTATGCTTTCGAATTTGAATGTTGACTGTTTGTAAATAAAATTTGAATTGCTACGTTGGTAATACTGTTAAGCTCTTTGATAGCTTTGAGTAGCTCAGTTTGTTTTAAAATAAAAATATTTTTGAGCATCGATACCTGGAGTTTGGATTTGTGCCCGGTTAGTGGCAATAGGCTCGCCCCCTATTACATGGGACCTAAACATACCGGCGAACCTTTGTTTGATGTGATCTGAGCGGCGAACTGTGGGTGTATATTGGTACACCTCTGCCTAACCCTTCGGGGATACAGGCGTGATGGTATGTTATGTTATCGATACCTATTTTGAGTAATGTTTTTTTTAACAAACTATATAAAAATTCGCCCTACAATTTCATCATAGCTTATTGTTAACTACAACGAGATATAAATGCTAAAAAATGTAGTGCATATTTCCGCGTTGTTATTTTCAATAAAGGTTTATTATGTTACAAAGTAAAATAGTTTATACTTCAAGTTTGACGTCATAAGATTACATCTAAAAACTTTGTAGCACCTAAGTATTTCCACCTTAAAACGCGCTTATCATGCATTTTATGAAAACGTCTACCTAATAAAAGCCAGTTTTCCTTCAACATTGCTTCTACAAAATGCACTTCCTCAGAATTCCGTCATGCGAAATTTACAGCGGAAAATACAACTTACAAAATATGTTAAATTAAGTTCTTCATTTATTATTAAACCTCCTTTATTATTTTCTTCGCCACAAATATGGAAGTTTTAGTAAAATTTGCTGCATAACAAAGATGGAAGACTTTTTAATAAGGAATAAGAAAATCAGAGTGGATTTTAATTTTAAGGACGTCCCAGTGAATTAAAAAAGTGTAAGACCGTTAGCAGGAAATTAAATTATCCTTTAAATATTTAATTTCAAATAAAAAAAAAGTAATTTATTTATGCCAAAAAATAATTCTTTGTTACATTATATCAAATAACAATTTCTCCTAAATCACATTTTTTATATTCTTAAGTGAAACAAAAACAAACTTACAACCTTGTTACAACAAAACTTTTTGTTTGTTTTAAAAAAGAAAAAAGTCGCTATTTTCTTTTTAAAACTTTACAAGTGTCAGACAACACCAAGAAGGTTACAATTAAGACTGCTCGTTTGTTCTTCGAGCCGTGAAAGTGCAATAATGAGGTACCATAACTGCATTTTGCAACGTCAATTAAGAAGTTAGTATCAACGAATAGTTTGTCATGACCTTTGAAAACTCGTGAACTTGTTGTTTGTTGAATGAAAACTAAAGTACTGACAACGATTGAGTAATTGTGTAAGAGACAATATTAAGTGTTAAACTTTACCTCAAATTGAGTGACTGTTCATTTATTACCTTGTCATATTTTTTTATGACATTTATTTTACATTTTTGTTGTTGTTTACAAGGTGGTTAAGACAGCTCACAATATTCTTTTTGGTGGAAGGATACCTTAAGTATCTAAATAATAAATGCAAGTTTTCATATTTTTCAGCCTTTGTATTTGAAAAAAATAATTTTAAAAACAAAATCAATTAAACTATATTATTATAAAAAGCTTTAAAGTTTTCTTCGTTTCCTCTGTAACCGCAATCATTTATATTTGTAAATAAACATCGACCGTTAAAAAAAAACAGTTTGTTCTCCAGACAAGCTAGAGCATGATATACGATGCGAGAATTGTCTCATAAATGCGGTACATTGCCGGGCCGCTCGCCTATTGTGTCATAAATGATCTATCATAGATGGCAATGGACTGTGACTTAACGATATTCCACGCACCGTCTAAGTAATATAATCCCATTCCTTTGTACAGATGTCTGCGGATTAATGTTGATTTAAGGTTTCATTAAGGCGTATTAGCTTTTGCTACTGTTCCCATTTTCCTATTGTTCTCACTTAGTTTGACCTTTTTGTCTATTATAGTTTATTTATGGTGTAGTAAATTTAGGTTAGGTTTTTTTATCGTCGGCTATCCCTTATTTTATTGTTGTTGAAAACTCCTACAATTTCTTTAAATGACGAAAATGAGGACTGGTATATTTATATTATAGCTTTATATAATATAATATAATAATAACAAGGTGATCCTACATTTACTACATCGTAAATAAACTCGAATAGGCAAAAGGGTCAAACTAAAAGAGAAAATAAAGTTTTGACTGTCCATTAGTATAATTGACATTTATACGAGTAACTCATGAAACCGTCAATCTGAAAATGAATATAGCAAATTCATTCTTAACATGACAATGTGATTCTCATATTTCTTCTAACATAAAGACGTGTGATTCTACGGAATTGTCTCTTGAATTGTTTTTATTGTGCGTAATATCCAAAAAAAATATGTTTATATCTAGGTTACCGCTTATTCATGTCTAGATTTTGTCTATTAAGATTGATGAACAGACATAAAAAAAAACATCGACAAGTCAAACTATTGCGTATAAGAACTCACATAGAAAGTATAAGTAGATACCTATATTATTATCTTTGAAATAAAACTAGGTCGTACGGATTTTATCTCGGTTTATTTTTGGATTGAAGGTCCCGACGTTTCGACACCCTTGCAGGTATCATGGTCACGGGCAGACTGACCGTCGGGACCTAAAATCCAAAAATAAACCGCGGCAAAATCCGTTATACCTAGTTTTATTTCAATGTCTAACATTGGCCTAAGAAACCAATATCTATCATTATCTATCTTATATTATTTCTTGAAAACGGAAGCTGAATACAATGTATAGTCAATTACCAAACATATTAGCGCTAATGTAAAACAGGTGCTTTCTAGTTCCCCAATACATTGTGCGAAACATCTCATTTCACAGTTCCATTGTCCAGCAGACGGGTTAAATGTATTTATCTAACATGTCTATTAAAAATATTGAATCAGAAAAATAAAATAAAATGGGATTTTACTTTTATACCCTAAGTTTTATAACGATGCGCCTAGCTGTTGGATTTAAAGTGTGGATTTGTGGAAAAAAACGCAAAAAAGCTACGTACTTAAACATTAAATTTCAAGAAAAATAAAAGGTTTCTGCAATAAATAAAATTTAGAGTCTATTCCTTGCGAAGTTTCGTAAAATCACGTAGGTATTGAGAGTTATCTGAATCCTAAATCCAGTTTACGATTTATAGTGCGACGTTGAAACGGTGTTTAATGTCCCACTTGGGACATTCGCGGGTCAACTTTCGTCCCGATTTATCAACACTTTCAAGTCAAGGCCGAGTGAAACGGCCAAACTATATTGAAATACTTTTAAATGTTGAAATCTGAAGATCTTAGTAAATACTTAGATTTAACTTTATTATATCTATTTATTAATCTGATCATAAAAATAAATCAAAACAACGTACTAAAAAGGCTGTTTGTTTTTTTTGTCAACTAAAACTGGACCAGTTTTAATTAGAGTTAACAATATTTTCAATGTATTTCAATGAAATCTAAATACTGCATAACATAAACCAGTCTGAATAAAAACCCCTTCTGAAAACCTACCGTTCTCCGAACATTCAATCCCATAATCTATTAAAACCTTCCGTGAATTTATAATCCAATACACCTATTCCTATAGATACTGTATTATCTAGATGTATACTCTAATATTATGAAGGCATACACCGTAAGAGCCTTTTCACATTATGAGCGGCACGAGCATTGATCACCACGCTTGCTCTCTGCGGATTGGTGATTTCAGATCTCAAATTTTGGAATTCAGGTTTCCTCACGATGTTTTCCCCTTTGATGTGATGCCTTCACCGTTTGTCGAAGAAGAAGAGTTTTTGAATAATTAAGAAAGTACATAATATAACTTGGAAAAAGCCACATTGGTACTTGCCTGAGTTCGAACCTGCAACCTTGTGCATACCAAATCCGTTCATTGAACCGCTAGGCCACCACGGCTTTTTTAGAAAAATGAATGAATTATACGAATTCGACATCCGATATCGGATCAGATGGTGTGAGAGACAGGTAAATGTTACATACATTTATCGCCTCCGATATTATATCGGATTGTGTGAATACTGTCTAAGTACTATCACGTACTAGCATAAAGGCACACGTGCATTCAAGCACTGTTTTTACCGAGCCTCTCATTCATTAAAAGTTCGGAGCATTTGTGAAGAGATTCATACATTTTACGTAATGTAGTACAGTCGGAAAAAAAGTCCGTGAATAAATTGTCAGAAATGTTCAATAACTGTAACTTTTTTTGGCAATGGCACTAACGTAGAATGAATTTGTACTATTTTTTATTATATATGCTCCATTTGTTTTTAATTTTAGCTTATTTTGTTTGCTAATATCGTTTAAAGTATTGGTGTTCAACGAAATTTTAACATATATGAATCTGGTATTGGGGTGCACGCAATAGGGTAGATGACTAGGTATGAAGAGTCAAATTTATTTAGTCCGTCATTTAGATAATCAAAATATATAATAACAGACACGTATTTTTTCTTTTATCAAATCAATAAAAAAATAGGCATATAAACCGCTTTAAAGTTCAGTAGTGGGGGTTTGTGACGTCACGGCTGAGTGCAATTTATATTTATGCTAAAACGTGACGTTACGCAAGAATTGAAATCGCTGTATCTTCGTCATTCTTTGTCTACGGGACAAAACAAAAAATACGTGTCTAATATTATTTTTTATCTAAAAGATGGACTAAAAAATAAAAGACATCATCCCTATCTTAGTAACAACAATTTTCTTTTTGATTGGTCCTGTGTTTTGTTGCTCTCTGTACATATAATCAAACTAATTTAATAAAGGTGGGATACATCAGTGCAGAACAACTCTAGAACCTCAATTATGTGTGAATGAGTTCGACCCAATGTGGATACTTGATTTGTAGTTTTGGGATATTGTATTTAATTATTGAAGTTTAACGGCCGGTTCTAACAATGTATTTGTCGGCGCACACAAGGAGGTTCAATATCAAGAGTGACAGATTGTCTCTGTCACTCTAGCGGAGCGTCGAGTCGATGGTAGCGAGGCGGCCATCTTGATATAGAAGATGATAGAGCGGTCGCTGGCGCACCACGTTTTCCGACGAATCGCTATCCATTGTGTAAATCTAAGTACTTTTGTGTGATTGAGTGTTAATTAGAGCCTTAGTGATTATTGTTATGTGATTCTAGTTATATTTCAAGTAAACTTGTTAAAGTCTCCAAGATAACGCCTTTAATTCAAATAACCCTACTCGGATTACCCACATACCCACGCTGTAAGATGAATAATTCTGATGAAGGCCGTCCTGTGCTTTCATCAGAAGTGGGATCGAACGATGGTCAATCCAAAGATAGGCAACCATCAAAAAAAGCGACCCAGCAATGAAACTATTGTCAAGTATGGAGTCGCTTTTATCCCGATTGATTGACATCCACGCCCCAGTCAACAAAATAATAGTGGAAAAGAAGTATCTTTATGGCGTCGATCTACTAATGGCACTTACAAGAGCATTGAGAGAGTATTGTAAAAGACACCGCGAGTAAGGCGGCTATGCTCTTTTGGGACATCATCGTACGCATTCCGCTGATGGAAATGTCTTAAGATGTTACGACGGGATTCGCCGTGAGCTCATCGCCGTTCATCAAGGAGCACCTCGACTACATCATCCGGTGATCCACTTTCTATTGTTTTAAGTAGTTGAGAGTAGTGTGGTTGTACTCTATCGCACCATGCGAGTTGGTGTTTAGTCGAAGGGACGCCTGGTCAGTAGTTCGCCCAGTGCAACAGTGTGTTTCATTCAGATGTGAGGGGTAAAGATAAAAGTCCATGGTGTTATAAATGGGTAGCTAGTCAGGGATGGACGAACGTGCCCAGACGGGTACTACAGACTTATATTTGGTCTTTACAGATAAATCTTGGCGAGAACAGTCGTACGTGGACGTGCGAATCAACAAACAAACACCAAGATACCCAAGGCAACGGTGTACGAAACAAAGCTTTGTCGCCTGCGCGCTACTGCTTGGGCAAGCCAGGTCGCATCGCCGCTCGCTGCCCGGAAAAAGACACCAAGATTAGCAGCGGCAAAGTCGAGTGCCGGTTGGGTGCCTGTACTATGGGGCCAGCCACTGATCACTTAACAGTTGAATCCGGTGAGCGGTTTCCTATTCTATTCGATAGTGGATCATCTTGTTCGCTTTTGATTGAAAGTCTTTATAAACGGTATCCGGTTACTGTGCGTATTAATGTAGAACATGAAGTTGAAATTCCTAATGAACAAGATCGTCCATAACAATGGATACCTATGTTATATTGTATGTGTATGAGAATGTGTAAATGATTAAAGTAGTCGATCCTGGTCGTTAGGACAGTGTCGTCCGGGCCATACCCAGTGGGGTTGGTTGAAGGGATGCACTCGTCCGGTCCAGATGTGTTATAGTCGATCCTGGTCGTTAGGACAGTGTCGTCCGGGCCATACCCAGTGGGGTTGGTTGAAGGGATGCACTCGTCCGGTCCAGATGTGTTATAGTCGATCCTGGTCGTTAGGACAGTGTCGTCCGGGCCATACCCAGTGGGGTTGGTTGAAGGGATGCACTCGTCCGGTCCAGATGT
Organism: Autographa gamma; assembly: GCA_905146925.1. Taxonomy (NCBI): domain Eukaryota; kingdom Metazoa; phylum Arthropoda; class Insecta; order Lepidoptera; family Noctuidae; genus Autographa; species Autographa gamma. Next base: position 9,157,268 of record LR989866.1, on the reverse strand, counting down.
GTTATAGTCGATCCTGGTCGTTAGGACAGTGTCGTCCGGGCCATACCCAGTGGGGTTGGTTGAAGGGATGCACTCGTCCGGTCCAGATGTGTTATAGTCGATCCTGGTTGGTAGGACAGTGTCGTCCGGGCCATACCCAGTGGGGTTGGTTGAAGGGATGCACTCGTCCAGTCCAGATGTGTTGTTGTTGGTTGACAAGCCGATGGGGACAGTGTCGTCCGGGCTTGACCCATTACGGGCTGGTTGAAATCTTGCACTTGTTCATTTCAATGTCTAACTGTGATTGACTCTGTGTTTAACGGTACAATAGAAAATCCATGTGAAGTCCTGTAGCAGGATGGACGAGCGGATGTCTTGGTGATTAAGCATTGTATGTTCCAGGAAAACAATAACGCCCGAGGACGGTCGTATGTCAGAATGGCCGTGTCGGCGCACACAAGGAGGTTCAATATCAAGAGTGACAGATTGTCTCTGTCACTCTAGCGGAGCGTCGAGTCGATGGTAGCGAGGCGGCCATCTTGATATAGAAGATGATAGAGCGGTCGCTGGCGCACCACGTTTTCCGACGAATCGCTATCCATTGTGTAAATCTAAGTACTTTTGTGTGATTGAGTGTTAATTAGAGCCTTAGTGATTATTGTTATGTGATTCTAGTTATATTTCAAGTAAACTTGTTAAAGTCTCCAAGATAACGCCTTTAATTCAAATAACCCTACTCGGATTACCCACATACCCACGCTGTAAGATGAATAATTCTGATGAAGGCCGTCCTGTGCTTTCATATTTTAATCCTTTGTTGCCTGAATTAAATAAATAAATAAAAATAAAATAAATAAACAACACCACATAATTTTCATTCAAGGGATAAATTTGCTGTCTCGTATTTTGTATTGAAGAACTGTCACAATGAAACAAAATAATTCCTGAAAAAAAAAATCTCTGGTGCTGGAACAATTGGCTATAAATCAAAGTATTTTTATACAGTGATAAAAATTACACAAAAATGTACCTTATGTCTTTGAAATAAAGGCGTGAGTTAAATGTCAGTGCTGAATACTCATTTCGGATTGTGTACGTAAGTTAATCTTATTATGTATTTGTTTGTGGATGCAGCTGTGTCTGTTTATTGATGGGTTAACGAAATTGGCTTTGTTACAGTGAGTGTCCACTTTTTGTACATAATAACTCAATAAAAACTCAATCGGAATAAAGAGATAGCAACGTGACTGGAATTCCTTTTATAATTTAACACATATATTTTTTTATTATCTATTGTTTACACAAAAATGTAAAGAGAAGCGAATTCAAAATAAAATTATATTGGACAAGGTTCATCAAAAAAAAATAAGTCTATCGAATATCGTAATTAATATTATCTCCAGTAATTATGTAACGATATAATTATTAGATGCTATATTATAATAAATATCATCAAATATGGTAAAAATGTAACATATAAAAACCCATATTACTCATGGCCGAAATCAAATATTATTCTTCAGTGACGAATAGCTTACTTAGTATTTACTATCTTCTTGACTGATGTAGCTACTTATCAACAGTAATACTAGGTAAGTTTGTATTAAAACCTTTCGCCTTAAATCTAGAAAATTCCATTCAGATCAAGTTACAACAGCACTTATTTCAACAAAATAAAACCATCTAATCATTTCAAAGATAAAAAACCAAAGAAAATGTTCAAACAATTTTTCTCGTAAACAACTTAACAATATTCAGAAGTTATTTTTCGATCTAAGCTTCTGTATTATCAGATTACAACATCATTAATTTGTCTTTTAATATTAATACTCATAATTTTAATTATACCTCAATTTTCCCTTCGAGTGATCTTCAAAGATTTTATTTATGAGAGTTAGGGAAGCATAAAGTTATTATTGATCATTTTAATGTTTAATTTATTATTTCGAAGTCTTGTTTTATGGCTCTCTCATTTGTCGGTCATTAATAAGATAAATGCCTGTGTGATTTTTTTAAATATCTACTCGATTTTTTGATTGGGAAAACTTGTAATCATCTGTGTGCTTAAAAATTAACGTAAGACTAACATAAATATTTCGTCATCATCATCATATCAGCCTGTTGCAGGCCACTGCTGCATATAGGCTTCCCCCAAGGATCACCACAGCGCGCGATCTCCCGCCCTTTGCATCCAGTCACTGCCAGCTGCCTTCTTCAGGTCATCGGTTAAGCTTTGGTCTCCATTCGAGAAATATTACGTGAAAAATCTTATTCTAAAACAAAAGGTTTCTTATTTTCAAAAAAATTATGTCTTTGAAAGGAGGCGGTTCTCGATTCGACTACCTTTATCTTTTTTTGGTTTGTTATAACGATTTATATAATTACAAGTTTTTACAGGGTTATTGGGTCGTATTTTGGTATTTTACATAGCACTTATTGGGTAATTGAAATAAATAATAACAATAGCTAAAAAAAGAAAATTTTTTTCCTTTAATTATAATTTTAATTTATTTAGTAATAAATACCATCATGTTGGGTAACTTTGACCCATTTGATGAGCTTTTTTTAAAATTACGTATAGAATTTTTCACCAGACTACTGTGAAATAAATGTTTTTAGTGGCTTTACAATGCCTATTTTTAGAAATAAAAAAAATAAATATATTTTTTTAAACTACAGCTTTATAATCATTGAAAATTCGACGAGGCAAAGTTATACGGTGACTTGGGTAACATTACCTCACCCATTTAATGATACGGATTTTGCTGTTTTAAATTAGTTTTTTGTTATATTTGGTGAACTGAAGCCTCTTTTTATGCCTTAATGTGAAACAAACTAACATTATAAACAAATTTTATTTTCTTTCTCAAAGATTTACGGTTGAAAACATGAAGAATAAAGTGCGCAGTTAGGGAAATCACTAGTTTTTAAGAGGACACGGGTTTTTAGAACTTATTAAGATCTAATCAGTCTTAAGAGTCTTTATAATTGTTAATTAATAACCAAACTAAGTTAACAAATCCTAATCAATTAAAAAAACTAGCGTAAAAATTCAAAATATAAATAACAAAATCAGCTCTTTAGCAGCCTTACCCTCCCCATTCCATACAATGAAAATCATCATTAATGATATAAAATTCTTTCTTTTGCTTACTTTAGTATTAGGTAAATATTTCATGACATTATTTGGGAAACAGCGTATAATATCAGGCTTATTAGACAGCTTTCAACCCTCCATCACCTCCTGCATGAGCGAAATTTTAAGCATGTTACCATCGAAATGTATTATAATGGTTTAATGTATAGTAATTTTTCACCTACTTTTTTCGCGCCATGTTAATTTATTTATTTATTTATTTATTTATTTATTTAAGGTTAACCTACAATTGTTTACACATTACATTTATTATATCTATCTAAATATACATTTCAGGTGTAACAATTACTTACAGGCTAACACCGCGTGTACAATGAACGGTTATGTTGATATAAAACTTACATTACAAACAATAATAATTAACATTACATTAGACCATACAAATAACACAAAAACAAAAACACAGAAAATAAATAATGATGAATAACATGACAATAGCGCTACAATAAATTAAACGGTTTAATATTATCATACCTACATAATAATCATTTTTTAACTCACAAAAAACTGGATTGTGAGTTATTGACAATGGCTCTGCAAAAGTGACTAACACTGTCCTGGTGTATGTCCACCAAATCACTACAACCATTAAGAAGCCTGCATAATCTTGGAATAGGTGAATTAGACCCCAGAACCGACCTTCTCAACGGTGGGCATAGTGGTGTTATGGGATGTCTGGGATATCTCGATGGAACTCGAAACCTGATGAGACTCAGTAAATTGGGACAATCAATCTTATTTCTTAGTACCTTGTATAAAAAAATTGCATCAATGATATCTCTACGCGTGGACAAGGAGTGCATTCTGTAATGATGTAGTCTAGTCCTGTAGGAGGGTAATCGCTTTGATTTCTGTTCACTAAAAGCCAGGTGCCAGAGAAATCGCTTCTGTATGCGTTCTAACCGGAGCATGTGATTGGCGTAGTGAGGTCTCCAGACGACGCTGCAGTACTCTAAGACACTTCTTATAAGACTATAGTAAAGCATTATTTTGGTGCCGATTTGGCGGAAACCTTTACTATTACGGAGTACAACCCCCCATCTTAGATGCCTTTGCAATAATATTTTCCATGTGAGGCAAGAAAGTAACCTTTTTATCGAATATCACTCCCAAATCTCTAATTTTTTCTACCTCCTGCACTTTTTGTTGGTTTATGGAATACTCAGTTTCAATACAACTACTAACTTTCCTTGTGAATTTTACATGGTAACATTTTTTTGAGTTCAATTGCATATTGTTAGTCCTACACCACTCGACTACTCTGTCAATGTCACTCTGCAACAATTCACTGTCTTTGGGTGATTCGATCGTTCGTCCAAACTTAAGATCGTCAGCATATAAGGAAGGCTCTGAAAATCGGAAGCACCGAGGAAGATCATTTATGAAGACATTAAACAAAATTGGAGCCAAGTGCGAACCCTGAGGAGCACCTGAGGTTATTTTATGCGTTGACGATCTGAAACCGTTGACGACTACATAGAAATCCCTTCCCGTTAGATACGCCCTGAACCAATTCAGCAAAGACCCAGTAAAACCATATGCTGCCAGTTTATCAATCAGCCTGGAATGAGACATCCTGTCAAAGGCTTTACTAAAATCTGCATACATAACATCAAACTGTTTACTTGCATCCACAGCCTGAATAAGCGATTCAGTAAAAGTAACTAAGTTAGTAGTCGTAGACCTACAAGCTACAAAACCATGTTGACAGTCGCTTAGGTACATTCTAAAATGCTGTTGAATGTGGGGGCAGATAATAGACTCTAAGACTTTTGCAAATGTAGATAGAATAGAAATTGGCCTGTAGTTTGAGATGACAGCTTTCTCATCCGATTTGTATACTGGGACTACCTTGGCTTTCTTCCATTCCAATGGAAAAATTCCTGAAGCTAGTGATTCGTTATAAATCTTAAGTAAGGGAACCACCAAAGCAGTAGCACAGGAAGAAATAAAGATAGGTGGGATACCGTCAGGACCTGGACCCTTGCTGATATTGATAGACTTTAGTTTTTTAAGTAAACAGTCCTCGTCTATTGCTGGAATATTCAAACACTGGCCCATCTGAATCTGGGTTTGAAAAACACCTGAACTACAATCACTTTGGTTGCTGTCGTCCAATGTGTACGCAGTTGAAAAGTAACTGGCGAACATATCACAGATTTCAGCGCCGTCAGATGTAACTTTTTGTCCGTTAGTCATAGTCACAGGGTAAGCACTGGCTCCGCCGCGCTTAGCTTTTACATAACTCCAGAATAGTTTAGGGTTAATTTTGATGTCCTCTTCCAGTTTTCTTATGTAATCGTTATATAAGTGTGTGGCAATTTTTACGCATCGCTTGGAGATCAGTTTCAATTCAATTAAGTCTAGTGGATTTTTGTATTTTTTAAAACGCAGTCTTAATCTATTTTTCTCCTTTAGGGCTTTAATCATAGATCTGTTAAACCATGGTGGGTAACGACCTTGCTTAGGTTTTTGTTTAGGCACAAATTTATTTATGGACTCATTTAATTGATTATAAAATATGGACAGCATTTCATTTACATCTTTTGCAAGTCTAAAAAGTTCACTCCAGTTTTGTTTATTTAAATATGTCTCTATTTGTACATAGTTAGCTTTATAAAAATTTGGTTTATAATCCAGTCTTTTATATGGTAGGTTAGGATTTCCTGCTAGAGATAGTGCACACTCAAGGGGAGGATGATATTTATCAACGACTGTTATAGGCGAACTCGATTCGCTTACCGTGCATGTTGGTACAGTAGATAACACAAGATCTAATACACGCCCAGAAAAGTTTGTAACATGGTTATACTGTGTTAATTCACTTACATTAATAAAATCTAGAAGGTTTTGACACGTTTTGGGAAGGGAGACATTTAAAACATTTTTGTCCCAGTTAATTTTACCTAAATTAAAGTCTCCGACTATACAAATCGGAATGTTAACAGAGTCAAGAACAATATTACAATGCTCGATAAAGTGATCCAAAACTGATGGACATACTGGTGGTGGCAAGTAGATAGCACAAATAGCCAATTGATGTGATGTGTTTCTTGTAGATGGACTGATAGTGACCCAAAGATCCTCGCAATTACTTTGCCATTGTTCGATCTGCTTAGAGTTAAGTTTTTTGGTAACAGCTATCAATACCCCACCCCCCTCTTTGCTATTCAGAAAGCCTGCGGTTTCTCTATCCCTCCGATATACATTATAACGGTTGTCAAATAACTCACTGCTAAGAATGTTACTGTTTAGCCAGGTTTCTGTTAAAATTATAATATCATAAGACATGCAACAAAGGTTAGTGTAGAAAGTATTAGTCTTAGTCCTTAAACCTCTACAATTTTGGTAATAGATTGAAATACTATTGAATTTTTATAAGATAAAATCAAAAGCTTGCATTACAATGAAAAAGAAGATATATACAACCAATTAGATCATTTTACTTAAGGAACTTTTGCTTTTAATTTGTATAACTTGTTCGCCATCGGTTTTCCTTACGAAAATCCTGCCGTTTCTAACCCACACGTATTTATATTTCTTTTCTTTAGCCATAATCCTCGTAGCTGCATGAAGGGATCTGTTGGTAGGCGAGAGATGTTCACAGACGTATACAGGACATTTTTGACCGCCATATCCGAGGTGCGACGAATTAAGTTTTTCTTGCAGGTTTCCTTGGTTATATTTAATGGTTGCGGCCAGTAGTTGATCACGGAGTCTAGGGGATGCAAGCTGAACGATTATCGAGCGAGGGCGAGTGTTGGATGGGCTGGCTTTAGCAATACGAGTGCAGTGCAGGATATCCTTTTCATTAATTTCGCAATTCACTACTCGGGCGAGTTGAGAGACGATGTTGTACACGTTTTCATTTTTATTTTCGGGCACACATTGAACTTCTAAATTATTTGATCGCGTCTGCTGTTCCAAGTTAATGAGCCTCTCATTAAGATCTTCTACTGTCGTTTTTAGTTCCGTGTTTTGCAGCTCTAAGTTCTTTATAGTAATTTTAGAAGTCTCCTGTTCCTTTAAAACGTCTTCAAACTTTTTATTCATGAAGTACATTGAATCGAGGATTCCTTGAATTTCCTTCTTCATTGGCTCAAGCTCTTGATTAATCGTGCTGACAATAGTTTTATTAAATTGTACTATCATTTCTCTAAATTCTTCTTTCATTATATCTTTTATGACTGAACGCAGGTCGTCTTTATCACTAAATATTACTGGAGGAGGTGAGGGTGAGCTCACAGCTTGCCTTTTGGATCCTCTGAACATTGACACGTTACGAATTGGAGTTGAATCGTTTCTGCCCACTTTAGGAGCAATACTTAGACAGGAAGGACATTTCCAGGTACAAATATCGTTCGGAGGCTCGGTTAATGACACGCAAGCATAGTGATAATTCTTTACACAACAAGGGCAGATTATGGAGTTTTCCTCTAAATCAGATTCATTCTCATTACTGCAGCATCCCCATTGAATCACGACTTCTGCCATAATTAAATCCAAAATATAAAAATAAAATATATAAGCTCGACCTCACAGAGGCAATATTAGCAAGGCATAAAGTGTTGCGCCGTCTGCGTTGATTTATCTTTGGCGCACGCCGTCGTATGCGTCATCAGGAGCTGGAGCAAGCGGTTTAGGTGCTTATGCGCACTGCCGAACCGTGCGAATTCGTTGCGCAGTGCGTAAAAAAGTCTTGTCATGCACTCACCGGTTAGCTCGTTGATTTTTAAAACTATTAACTTTTGTTACTAAAATATGTTCTATTCGCACTATTTTCTATGTTTCTTATTTCAATTTCGGTTCACTGTTGCACTATGGATATTACGGTTAAATTATATTGATATTTCATTTGGAATTTGATTGGTATAATGCAATTTAGGCACGGAGCAAATAAACACTTATGTTGACCGTTTGAGTACCCGGGCAAAGATGTAAGTTAATGTAAGTTTACCTTAAAAAATAGGCAACACTTCAATTATTTAAGTTTCCCCAGTACTTTAGTGGAGCTAATTCAAACTGTCAGTGTAACTTTGACCCGAGTCAAAGTTACCCGGATTTGATAGTTCTAAAGGACCTCATGCACAATTTTGCTAATATTACCAATATTCATAAAAATATTGCGAACATTTTAATTGTATTTAAGTTTTTAAACTTTAATTTATTGTCTGAACTGAAACTCACCTTCATTCAGCGTCTAAGAATCGCAAAGCAACAAAGTTTTTTAGCACTTTTAAAAAGACGTTGCGAACAGCTCGCCATTTTTATTTTATATCTATGGATTTTTAACATTTATCAAATAATGACATTAGATGGGTTTTAACGAAGTCCTTTAAGTATCTAATAAAAAATATTTCTTTGCTTAAAGTTTTGTACAGAGCCAGAAAAAAAAATATAAATCGGAATTGGAAGTAGTGAGTCAAAGTTGTACTGAAAGCTTAAGTTACCCAGATTGACCGTAACATTACCTATATGGCTAATGAAAATACCTTGTATATTACGTCGGTATATTAGATCGAAACTAATGAAATGTTAATTTAATTAACTTAATTATACAATCCCATTAATCAAGTAAACTGTATTATCAATATGGATGATTGATATTTACCGCTTCGTTAGTCTACAGGCTAATGAGACTAATTATGTCTTGAGGCAAAATACCTAAAGGATGTATTTTTCTTGTAGATAGAAAACAACAGTTTTACTTACTATAACTCTAGTAAGGATTCCTTGGAAAATACCTAAGTGAGATATAAAAAATCAAATAGGTACTATATCATTAAAAACGCGAAAAAGCGTCGTCATATAGGAAAATACATAAAAATTGAAGTTTACGGTAAAAGGTTTATTTTAGTATATTCATATACTGATATTTTTTATCTCCTATTCTAATTTTGCTGTACTGATGAATAGTTTGAAGAGCAAGGTTATATTTTTTAATCACTGGTAGATGCAGTATTTAAAAATAATATGTCCACGCATACTCGTAACATCCTGTATAGACGGAAAAACTCTGAATGTCAGCTAATAACCAAGCTGAAATTCAATACAAGATGAACAGTGCCTTATCTATTTATCAATTGATGTTCGTTTCGTACTTAATTGCAAATTAATATAATTGAGAGAAAAAAAACCCGCAAAAAAATCCAATTCTACTGCATACATTTTTATGCGAACATATCTGACGTATGAATCGGTTCACAATCGGCGCACATATCCCATAACAAACATAACAACGACTTGAAAACCTCCTCTTTTTTCAGTCGATTGAAAATATATTATTATAAGCATACATACATTCATATTTCTGATAGAGCCTCCACAAGTTATCTTGAGTATTAAAATAGTGTCACATCAAAGGATCTAGTGGTTAGTGACACTGACTGCTATACTGTGAGTTCAATTCCCACCCAGGAAAAATATTTGTTTGATGAGCACGATCATTTGTTCCGTGTCTGGGTGTAATTTATCTATAATATTTATGTATTTAGAAGAATGTAAGTATGTTTATCAGTTGTCTGGTTACCATAACACAAGCTTAATCTGCTTTGGATCACATAACCGTGTGTGAGATGTCCCGGAATATTATTATTACTTCCCTTGCGAAGCAGTGGCTTGGAACAACACAATTATCTGAAGACTTTGACCGATCGCTAACAAATAGTAGTTGTAATTAACAAAGTGTTTGCCGGGGAAACATCTAAGTGTTATGGATTGACCTTTTTTTATTAGACTTACTTTAGGAAAAATACAAATGCATATTGGTTTCTTTTGAAGCTGGATTCCTTTATGAAGGACTGGTCCGCGTTTGCCCTCAATATAGAAGATTGGAATTAAGGGAGGGCCTTGGCCCAGCAGTGGGACAACATGGGCTGAAAATAATAATAACAATAATTGGTTTAACACCTTAAGAGGCTCTCGCTAGGCACGTTTTTTTTTTTTTTTTTTTCGGGGGGAAATCCTCATGGACTTCCTCCGCCTGGGGAGAGGCGGAGGGGCATACCGGACTCTTACCGGCTAAAACCCCCCGGTATCTCCTCCTCGCACGTGCACGTGGGGCCGCGGGAATCCAAATTCTTCCGCAGCCCCACGCTGGTGCTGGCCCGGTTGTCCGGGCCTCATCTCGTGCACGGGGTAGTGAGGTGTAAGACTACCCCGTGCTCGCCTCGCGCGCGCGCCTACGCCTCGGGTCCAGCGGTTAGGGGGCGGGGACTTCCCCAAGTCCCTCGCCCCTGGACCCATTCATGGGGGGCGGAAAAGGGCGTTGTCCGCCCTTCTCCTGCGCCCGGTGCGCCTTCTGCGGCCGGGGAAGAGAGACGAGATCTCCCTCTCCCGTTCCGCAGTCTCCTTCTGCGACATCACGTCCTCGCAGAAGGACACCACCGCGTCCCACGACTCTGCGCTACCGACCATACTCTGCACTACGGCCGGCAGCGACAGATCGCCTCCTACTTCATTTGTGAGGACACGGCGCTGCTCCTCCCAAGCTACACACTCAGCGAGCGTGTGTTGCGCCGTGTCCTCCCCGCAATGGACGCAGTGGTGGCACCGAGCGTCCGGCTCCCTGCCCATGCGACACAGGTACTTGCCGAAGCACCCATGCCCCGACAGCACCTGCGTCACCCTAAACGACAGGGAACCGTGCCTTCTCCCGAGCCAGTCGTCGAGTACTGGCCGGATCGCCTCGACGGTAGCGAGGCCGGCGGCAGGGCGCAGAAGCCTTTGCCGCCATTCCGCCACCAGGACCTGACGGAGCTCTCCTCGGCGCAGCTCGATCTGCCGCTGCACCGGCGTCGAGCCCCGCGCCCGCTCTTCCTCGCGCCATCGGTACAATGACGCGAGTACTTTCGCCTCCAGGTCCCAGGGCGGGGATCCGGCCAGGACACAAGCCGCCTCGTAGGAAATCGTGCGGTACCCGCGGGCGACTCTGACGGCCATCGCCCTCTGCGGCTTGCGCAGAATGGCGAGAGTGCTGGCCGTCAGGTCTAACGCCCAAACGGGAGCCCCGTAAAGGGCTATAGACCGCACGATTCCCACGTCCCTCGACCAGCACCTTAAGAGGCTCTCGCTAGGCACCTGGGTCAAGGGTTTGATTCAAAAAGCGGTACTTCTCGACACGGCGCGTATTGTGAGGAGGTTCCTCTCTCTGGAGTCCTAACCACCGGCAGCTTGGACCCTGTCCCGAGGCCAGTTGGACACTATATTTTATATTTTTAAATGTATTGTTTTTTTGTACATATTTAAAAAAATATTTAGTAAGTTTATTGAAAAATAAAGGAAATAATTGGTTTCTCAGGTTTACGCGCATGACATTGAAATAAAACTACTTTTTACGGATTTTGTCGCGGTTTATTTTAGATTTCACGGGCAGACCTCAGTCTGCACGTGACCATAATACCTGCAAAGGTGTCGAAACGTCGGGACCTAAAATCTAAAATAAACCGCGACAATATACAGGCATAGTTACTGCTATAAGCGAGGTTTCAAAAATATGATATAACAGTGTTCTACCAAATGCTTTTCGATGAGCTTGTTTCTTAATTACTGAATTAGGGAAATTATTCAGAAAATTCAATACGAATCATGCAAAATGGCCGTAGCTGGTGTAGCTCATTAGGTACTGTTTTTTCTTTGAGACCATAAAAAAAATAAAATATTGGATATACTTAGCTCAACGATGGCTTTGAAAATTGCTAGGAACGCCAGTGTTGCATCAGTTCTATCCACCATTCTCAACAATGGGACACAAGCTACTGGCTTGATTGGTGAAAATTAACAGATTAACAATGTCAGGCATCTTTAAATTGGTTAGCAATAATAACTATCGCGCTGCATGTTTATAGTAATATTATAGAACGGGGATTAGCGCGTACATACAAGCCCTAAAGTTTTTTATGCATGTACGCGCTAATCCCCGTTCTATAATATTACTATTTTTAACTTGGTCTCTCATAAGGACTGTGTATAATCAATATGACCAGACCTTCTTCATATAAAGAACAGTTAGTTCAAATAAATAAACAAATGACAATCAAACTCCTTTGTTTCAGGTCCCACAAAAAAAAATCTTCCGTTTCCAACATATTTTATGTAAAGATATAAACCTAAGTAAGTCACGTACCAAAAAAACTGTCAGTATGAGCTATCATAATACCTAAATCGCTCATATTCGTCACAGCTGTCACTGTATCCTGCAGACTATCGTGTATGCTCATTTCCTGAAAATATCTCACAGGTTATACCTTGTCATTTAGGCTTTTATTTATGAGCCTACGTGCGAACAGAAATAGGTACTTTATAGTATTATATCCTACTTATATAAATCTTCTTTGAGTTGAGAATTCCAAGGTAAAATTGGTTCATTCAGAGTTATATTTGATTTACAAAGTTCTTCACAAACTTTTACTTTTTTCATTTTATTTATTTATTTTGAGTTATTGGGTATCACACGGAAACCTTATAAGTATCAGTATCATCAATTTTTCGATGTTACAAATTATTACGTTGACAGGGTTTTTATTTAAAGACTAGTCAAGTTCACAAATAAGCACCCATAAAACTAAATTTAGTGTTGCTTGATAAGATACCTAAATAATAATAATAATTTTCATTGTTTTTTTATTTTAATTTTCCTTGTTTTAATCTTGTTTATTTTGTGTTTATGTACCGTGTGTTGTTTTGTGTACTGGACTAAAAAAATGTTTTTTTAATCTAAACTATTCTATTCTATTCTACAAGAGACAATATTTTAATTTCAAGAACTAACTTGAATCTTGCGGTCAGCCTTGACGATGGTTGCCAACGGCCATTAATAACCGAACAATTACAGCAATTCTAGATCAAAAGACGATCAAGTCAGTAATTGTTTTATAACTTTGTCTAACGCCTTATCTAGACTGAAATCTAGGCGTGAAATAGAAATCTTTGAACAGTGATATAGACTTTAATTAAATTGTCTGTCGAAGGAAGTAATGTTCTTGAGAAACTTGTCCATTCTTCTGTTGTTGTTTGATGATTGATTGCTTTTTGCCGATATTTATTGATAGGCCAGTTGAGCCCCGCGTAGAGCTCGTTTGAGAATTATTGGGAGAAAATAGTCTGTGTTAATCCAGATTACGCAGTAAATGTGTGTCAAATGTCATCTAATTCCATTCAGTTTCAATTGCTCCGCCTGCGTTTCTACGTAACATATAAATTGAAATTTACCAAATCAAATAAACGTATTTTCTTTCTTCCTTAAAAGAAAAGCAATAAATGTCCCCTACGAACACTTCCTGATAGATCTAAATACATCAGTGTCTATATAATAGTAGTGTACCGTAAGCCCTACATCTGATGGTATTGTAGTTATCTTAACCCAGCACATCCTATCTACATCTACACCAATCTACATCTATTGTGTGATCTATAAATTTACATGGTACATACTACACGGTACTGTGTTCCCTATTCTAATGCTCCTTTCTCGGCTTTGTTTCAAGTCGCAGCCGCTCCTTGTTTTCAACAAATGCATCAAACCGAGTCATTGAGAACATCTGTGGCTTTGCAGTGCACTGCATTATGTTGAGAAATAGCTTTAAAACATTTAATGTTCTTCAAGACATATATTTTATGTGCAGGAAGATTTTTAGATGATAAATATGATTTTTATATGAAACACTATAAATAAAACTACAAATAAAATTTTAATACCTCATACAATAACTAAGATTTTTGACAAAAAAAAAAACAGATGGAAAGTGAAGGAAGTATTTTGTATAAAAACGAAAAGTCCTATAGTAAATACAAGAATATCCTCTTTTAACAGTCTTCAGCGAGAAAAGAAATACAGTTAAAAACTTCCTGCATGTGCTAGCATGTATGTTTAGCATTTACGTTGCAATATAAAGAACTCAAATATATAAAATATCTTTAAACGCAATAAACATTTTCAATTTACGAGCGCATTTCTCTAACTCTATTCTGAACTGTATCTGTGAATTTCTTAAAGGGAATCGCAATAAATCCTTGTTTCTTTGTTTCAAAGTTACAAGTACTTTGAAAGCCAATAAATTGCAGTTGATACTTATGTATCTATCGAGAGTATTACTCGATAAAAAGTACTTTGAATACACCTCTCTACGTTACTAAAACACAATTCATTTATTTTATAATTTAAAATTCAAAAGAAATATATTCCATTTTATTTTTCTTCAGAATTTTAAATTGAGAAAAATAATAACATAAAATATATTTTGAAACTATAAACACCTAATAAAATTTAAATTGAGTTTCGAACGAAAATTAAGTTCGAATTTCAACGTAGGCGTTTACCGGTAAGAGTTCCGATGCTTAGCGATATTTCCGAGAGCATCTTATAAACTTAGGTTATTAAGTAAATTCTTGAAAGTACGGGAATATAGTGATTTATGACGTTTCGTGAGTATGAAGGATTTTGTAGAAGATTCTTAAAAAGCTACGCTTCAGTTATCAGAAAAGTTCGCAAAACTCGCCTTTAAAGTGGAGTATAAAATAATGAACGATCATGTTATAAAATCTGTATATAGTGAGGTAAGTTATCAGCACCTACTAAAATGTTTAGTATTTTTCTATAGACTTTTTTGTTAATATCAAATTGTCAAATTAGCTAAAAATATAAAAAAATTGTAAACGTTCTCAGATTAGTTGGAATTTTTTTTATATTTTTTTTGTTACAAGCAGTCTAAGAAATTTACAAAAATATTTACAAAGGTACCTTTAAAATATATTTTACCAATCGTTATTTCTAAGTACCAGCAGTATAACAGACATTATCATAATTGTTATTATATTCATTTAATTTACGGGTCGTACCTAGCATTGGAAACGAAGGTTACCGCCATCTGGCGTCAAGATATTGTTACTCATTCCAAGAAAAATACACTTCCATTGAAGTTTGTAAAGAAATCGGAAGCTACTCGGTATAATTTTATTATTCCTTCAGTCTTTTACAGGAATACGAAGTGTGCTTTTGTATAGCTGACCGCGTTTTAAGGAAAAAGAACTATTATACAAGTTAAATCAGAAGCACGATTAAACTTTCCAATGCTGCCAACTTACTAAGGTTCGAGATTCAAAAAGTCTACGTAAAATTATTTTCTGCAAAATTTGTCATGCTGGTGAAAACGTCACATGCAGGTAAGGTGAGTGCAAGAAAAATAACCAAAGAGTATACGGGTTGATATTTTTATACGTGAGAGGTGTTATTTTTGTTTTTTTTTAATAAATATATGCAAAATCTTAATTGAAGAGACCTACGTTAAAAGCCTTAGATTTGACGAGCTGTAGTTTGGATATAAAAAGTAATTATGGATAATTATTGTCTAATTTTGAATGTATGTTGGGATTTATGCTTTGCACTCCTTTATGAACAGTCGGAAGGTGTCTAACATCACGTTTGGCTGTGCATGGAGGGGTGTTGGCCCCGACACTCATGTACGGAAGTGAAAGTATGGTATGGTAGACGAAACATGAAAGCAGAATAAATGTAGTTGAGATGAGAGCTTTAAGAAGTATGATAGGAGTTAAACTGAGTGACAGAATAAGAAATAGTGAGATAAGAAAACGTTGTGGTCTGAAAGAAGATGTAGTGACAAACATGGATGAAGGTATGTTGAGATGGTTTGGCCATGTCGAGAGAATGAATGAAGAACGATTGACGAAAAAAGTGTATAAGGCGAGTGTGAATGAAAGTGTTGGAAGGGGTAGACCTAGGAGGACGTTTCAAGAAAAAATCGGAGACATCTTGAAAAAAGGCTAGGTCAAGAGCACCCGAAACCGAAGAGGATGTATGAAGGGAATAATGACAGTGGATGAAACGAAACAAGTATGTAAGGATCGTAGCAAGTGGAAAAAAGTGGTCTCTGCCTACCCCTACGGGAAACAGGCGTGATTATATGTATGTATGTTGGGATTTATTCAGTTCATTAAAGAATAACTAATTATGTTTGTTTGACTGGAAACGGTCAGTAAAACTTGAGTATATTTGGTGGGCAATTTGATATTATATAAAAAATAATGAAAAAAAAAATCCTCGCATATATACTGTGATTGACATTCCAATAGTTGGAAAACTTGAAATATATTTGTATCACAATAAGTCGACGAAAATAGGTATCTAAATAACCTACCTCAAACGATATAGCCCAAATGTACACTTGAAACCGAATCCAATAGTTTCCAATAATAAAATGGAGTAGACAGAAATATCGGGCACTCGACTGGGCCAAGTTCCGACTAGTTTTGTGGCCACTTCAAATATCTATTGGATACGGACTATACAGAGTGTCATTTCCTATACAAAATTGAATTCGAGTATCATTTTATTTTTGGTGTTGCACCACTGGTTAGGTAAGTGCAAATGTTCAATATATGTCAAAGGCTTTGACAGTTTTGTTTTATGCATTTTGGTGGAGAAACGTTTGTTTGGAATAAACTTTTCCGTTCTGTAGTAAAGTGTTAAGGTTTTGGCTTAACTGGCTGGAAAATATAACCGCAATTTGGAAACATAATATAACATATCATCACGCCTGTATCCCCGAAGAGGTAGGCAGAGGTGTACCAATGTACACCCACAGTTCGCCGATATGTTTTAGGTCCGATGTAATAGGGGGCGAGCCTATTGCCACTTTCCGGGCACAAATCCAAACTCCAACCTGCTACTGAGAATTTCATAGAAAAACCCAATAACACCTTGGTCGACTCGGGAATCGAACCCAAGACCTCTAGCGTAGCAGTCGCGCTTAGCACCACTAGGCCAACGAGGCAGTCATTCTGAGATTTTGAAACACATCAATTTCAACCACCCACAGAAAAGATTTGTTTGGTCAAACGTCATGTCGTGTATAATATGCATACAATTGAGAAACCCTTTTTTATGAAAAGGCCAAATGCCCAATTGCCCATTCCCGATGCCAACTGGGTCGTCAAATAAATGTGTAGGATCAAAACATGGAGTGACATTTAAAGGTTGGAAAAAGCTATTAACAGTGGCCCTAATCAAATCACACACGTGTCATGTCCGACAAACAAACATTACAACTTTTGTTATATTGGCCTTTGGTAGAGGTTAAGTACAAACAATATGGTACAGAAGCGCTTTTTCAGGCCTTATGCTTTACAGTGTCCAAGATTTACGTTAAAATTTTATATCTTCACACTCTAGACAAAAGTTTTTAGATGACACAAATTCTAGTTTTAAGTAAATCCTCAACCGCTCAGTCAACTTTGTATACCTTGCATCAGTATTTATTCATTGTCATCATATCAGCCTAAAGATGTCCACTGCAGAAGGTGGGTTTCCCTCAAAGACCAACTTATATATTTCCCTTAGCCATTTTCCTACAGTCAACAATTTGCAGGATCCAGGAACAAGTATAGACAGACATTCTAGTTCCTTCTTTATACATGGAGAGTAAGCCTTGTAATTGACCATGATCTGGCTAAAGCCTGTAATCAACAAACAAACCACGAGTAAAGCTCGTCATGCCTGATAAACGGGCGAGCCAAAACTGTTGTCTGCAACGCGCCGAGCTAAAATTCCGAACATGCGTGACGACCCCGGCTCGTCACCAAATAAAACTGCGGTTATAAACGAGCGACGAGCAATTTTACGGCGCGCCAAAGACACCGCGGTTAAGCTCGCTTGTGGATCCCTCCCTTAAGAAAATAACTGAGAATTTGAAAGTAGCTTTTTTTGAAAATATCAAAAAGAAATTACGGTTCGGTGCTTTTGCCATCGTTCCGACCCTTTTATTTATTGTTTCCTCTTATAGCGTTATCAGTATCCTCCATACATTATGCATTGGGTGAATCTAAATTAACACCAACCCGCCCAGTCGCCGTCGAGATTACCTCGTTGTGATATATGGGATACAATGAAAGTTGTAAAGAAGTTTCAATTCGTTTAGTATTAGGAAATAAGGCCTGATTGAAATGATGTAAGAAATATCGTGCAAGTTGCGGTACATTACGGGAACGCGCAGCTATGGTGTCGTAAGTGATCGATCATTGTCGGCAATGTACTGCGACTCGATATTTTAAGACTGTTGAAACAATCATGTACACGATATTGGTATAACTTTTAATAAAGTTTAATTTCCAGACAACGGTGTTTGTTTAATTATTTAATCTCATTTTCTTCAGCAAAAATTTAATAACAACGGTTTTATATTGGCAAACAAACATTGTTAATTTTATGTAAACGTTTGCTGTTTTTTTTTTGTTTATTCTCTATATTAAAAAATGTTTAAATTTTATTATTTTATGTTCAATAAATACGCTTTAGGCAATCATTACTTCTCTAAAATATATATTTATTCTCACAACAATAACAGTCGGTGGCTTTATAAAATAAATTATTTGACTAAAACTACTGATTCTTTCCTGTTAGTCATTGCCTAAATAAGCATAGCCTCCACAATGTGCGTTTCGCATCCAATTTATTACGTGTTTTATGATAATGGAAGTCGAAGTATTTCACTGCTGACCCCAAACATTTAAACTGTTAAATAGTGTACCGAAAGGCTTTTTACTACGGCCTTCCGAAGGTCAAATAAGGGCTAACCGAAAAACTATTTCCTTTGAACATTTTGGTTTAAGGAATTTTCCTTGTAGTGACTGTTGTGACATGTCATCAGTTTGCTGTGTAAATATTTTCGTATAGGTTTTATTGTGGGAGAAAATCGGTTAAAAGGCAAACATATTTTTTTTTATTTATTTACCTTTTTCTCTCTAGGGTATGTCAGAATCATTTCCAAGGTTCATAAAGTTTCCGAAAATATTTTTTCTATTATCTGACAATAATAATATTGGTATAATATTTTGTATTAACAAATTTAATTTATCATACCACCAGTAGACACAATAGTTAAACAATTATAATGTATATATGTTAAAATTGATACCAGGTAAAATAAGTACACCCAAAATCAAATTTACTCCATACTAAAAAAGTGTTAGTCTAAACTCAAAAAGAGTGATAAATAAATATAAATTCTATTTACAATCAGCTAGGTCTGTTGACGGCAGGTCTCATACAATTCAAAGGACATTAGCATACGAAAAGAGTATTTAATCTAGCTAAGCTTCTAACAATGAGAAGTATATTTACGAAGCTACAATGAAAGCTATCATGATATCGGACCACAATATTCGTTATAACTGAAAAGAGTTTTAAACTGTTTTTTTGTGGATGCCACGATTCGCAAAAAGATATTTGGATTACTCAGAATTCAGCACTATAATTTTAAAATAATATTCTCGATATATTTGTTTTTGACAGTCGTTACGTCAGAACAATTCTGATTCAGGTTTGGTCTTACCACTGAATAATCAATACTCAATATTTTTTATTAATTAAATTTCAAGAATATACTAATGGGGAAAAATAAATTAAATATAAGAAATTAAACTAATAATTATATAACTGTGTTAGAAAGTGGGTTTGTTGTTTTATAATAATATGTGTTTCTAAAGCTTTTACTGTTATATTCTTAAAATGCATTTCTGGACTTATTTCTTGAAGTGGTTACAAAAATATTTGTCTTGTTTATTTTACTAATGTTTGCATCTACTACGTTAATATTGGTACAAAGTTTTAATCTGATGTATGTATATTCGTTATAAAGAAAACTTTTTCTATTTTCCTTCTACTTTTACAGAAGTAAAAAGAGTGAAAATTCAATTTTCATCTCGAAACTTGAATAAAAGAGAATGCTTAAAATAAATATAATCTTTGCGTTCCCTCATGATACAGAAACAGATATTAAACTTAAAAGTAAAATAAAAATAAACGAAAAGGTCTCGAAAATGAATATTATTATGCAAACAACAGCAACCGGTAAACTTTCCTAAATAAGGATGGTTTGCCACTGGTGTAGATTAAGTAAAATGTTCTGCTATATTAAATAAAAATACATTTTGCCAATTTCACATGGGAAGCTTACATTTAATTATAACTTCTCAAATAACTTAATTTTTTTTTGGAACTCTGCAGTCACAATCAAGGTTAAGGTAGCCAACACAACATCAATTGATTCAGAGAGATCAAGACGCGATCTTGATCTAGATTGACTGTCTAACGTGTGTCAGTCCAACGCGTTAGGCAGTCAATCTAGATCAAGATGACTGATCTAGATTGTTCAAGACTGACCGTATAATGGTTGCCATACACTATTTTAAAAAGTTTTTTGAAGACTTCATCCTTCTATTGCAAGGTATTGGAACTTGACGTTTCATATTTTGGAACACATATTTTTTTTTCTTTTAGTGTCTCTGGTAGATTGCCTAGTTGGACTAGTGTTCTAAGCGCGACTGCTACGCTAGAGGTCTTGGGTTTTATTCCCAGGTCGACCAAGGTGTTATTGGGTCTTACTATGAAGTTCTCAGTAGCAGGTTTTACCTAAACATACCGGCGAACTCTGGGTGTACATTGCTACACCTCTGCCCAACCCTTTGGGGAATACAGGCGTGATGATGATGGTATGTATAGTATATACTTCTCATTCACCAGTGTCACACTACCCTTAGATATAGAAAAACCACTTTATGCAATAGAAACAAAGTGAGCGTGAACTTAGAACTGAACTTGGCTCGCTTCCAAAAAGATTGCGTGTTCACGTGTACTTGGCTCTTGGCATTGGCTGGAAATATTCGGAATTCCTGTATTGTAGGCGTTGTAGTAAAAAAATGATTTAGGTTGCTAATAAGGATATTTACAGATACATTTATTTCTAGAAGGTCATGTTCTTTAGGGTAAATCTTAAAGATTAAGGAATGTAGGATGTCACGAAAGAGACCAGTAATAGACGATGTAAATGTTCCGTTTAATAGAAAAAATTGTAAATACATAATCAGGATTTTGTCCTTCATTTCGTTAAAGTTATTGCGACAAAAACCTGCAAGAAATAAGACATAGCTTCTTGCCAAAATATTAACTACTAAGGTGAAACGTGTAGTCTTATTACAATCCGTTCGTTTGTGTAAAAGAGATGGTGCTGCTTGTCTACATAACTTCATCTCTGTCTCCCGCGAGCTTTTCAATATGACGTCAAAATTCTGGCCAATACCGCTTTATTATTATTATTATTTATTATTATTTACCATTTATTTCAAGTAACAAGACTCACTTTACCGAAAGAATAAAACACATATCTTCACATCTACTTATATTTTAATAGCCATAACAGCTTATAGATCTTAAAAGAACTCAATTTACGGTCGAAACGTAAAGTGGATATAAAAACAATAATTATTTCGCTCGTAATATATTTTATATCTGCAGGGATCGTGGGAATTATGTTTATGAGGTGGTTGAGTAAACAACATATAGATATTATGAGGTTTTGCTTTAATATTGTATATTGAAGGACCAAAGTTTAATAAAACAACTGATCTTTAGGAAATAATTTATACCTTTTTAATCTATTCGGATTATAAGCTATTGACGCCCATTGACGGCAAAATATGGAGAACTTTTTTTTCGGACCCTCTGTGTATGTTACAACCCATGTTTGCAAAGAAATAAATGATTTAATTTACTCTAGTATTATTGTTTGTATAACATTACTGTTATATATTAAAATAATATAATAAACCTATTTTATATTTCTTTTTGTTTTGATTACTCTGACCTTTGTTATTTTTAACCAGACGCGCTATTTTTGTCACCAGGTCAAGGTCAAAGATTAGATCAAATCCGTTTGTGGACTTTCTAAAAATATCACAAGACAATGGATGAACAATTTTAAATTGTAGTATAGCCGACCAATAAGCGATAAGCCTTCCTTTGTATATCCTTATCATGTTTGTAAGGGACGGGTATAGATAAATAGATTTAGAAGACTTTTTTGTTATTGAATTTAATATATTTATCGCATATTGGTTGATTATGGAACACCATAGTCTAGACTAAAAAAGCCTTTAACAAAAAAAAAAAAAACTTAAAACTATTTTCACTCTTCGCAATGTGACCCTTAAATGACTTCTTGTCAGTCCCCGAATAAACGCCGTCTACATAAATAATAAAATTTAAGTGTCTGTTTATGATTTCAAATTAACGGCTTTTAACTAAATGCTTATTATATCCGATTATAGCATTAAAACAAAATGTTTCTACTATTCGTCCGTCTGTTTGTTGCCGTTATTCTCTGAAATGCCTATTTCCTATTTTGATGGTACTTTACTCCCAGATAGAAAATTTCACATACAGGGTGTTACAAAACCCCTGTCCGATCCGTTAAGGGGTTGTTAGGTATCGATGTCTGATTACATTAATGTAGAAAATAAATGAAAAATAAAAAAAAAATAACATATTTTTTTTTTCTCTAAATGGATACTGAGAGTGACGGCATCGTCTCAGGTTGTGCCAAATGATCATACAAAAGGCCACTATTAACACCGACGAAAACGGTGTTGTAGTTAATGTATCTTCAAATTTATTAGGAATTTGGCGGCTACTTCAAAGTTTATTATTATTGTTATTATCATGAATATTCCAAATTTAAAATTTTATTTAGTCATGTGATGGTGAACCCTATATCCCTTTCAGGTCGGACAGGGGTTTTGTAACATAGATTAACTTGGAATATTTTTATTCTGTTCATTTCATTTATTCTAAAAGTACTAAGGATGGTGAAATCACCTAGCAAACCCATTTTAATTATAATTGTCTATCTGTCTCTACTTTACACCTTAAAATGACAAAGATAGCATTCAACTTAAGAGCAATTTAAAACTGATTGACGTTTCAGAATGCAGTCATAAGTAATTAAATTCTGCAATCGTTAAGGGGTTGTGTGGGGTCAAATTATTGAGATTGTGTCAATTGATGGCAATTTAAATACTTTTGCAAAGTACTTTGAATTATAAGACGGACATTAACGGGTCTAAATATTAAGAAGTTGCTGACAGAAAAATACTTATAAATATAGACATTGAAAAATCTGTTTAATTCTAAAATATTTCTGCAGTAGGTATTTTTTCATGTTACTATTATTTATTCATAAAAAAATGTGAAACATTTATATTGTAAAAGTAAATATGACCTTTTGACTTATCCCTAATAATAGCCCCGTCAAACTAAATTAATTTCACTGTCTGTTCCAAATCCAACTTCGATTTAATTGATTTAGTTTCCCCAAAGTTTTGCCTTCTGATGTGACACCTATATTGTGAAATTTGGATTATTTCGCTTCGGCCATAATTGTTCTCGGAAGCCATTGAGATAAACTATAACTATAGTAAATTGGGTAGATGACTAGGTATAAAAAGTCAAAATTTATTGAGTCCTTCATTTAGATAATCAAAATATAACAGACACGTATTTTTTCTTTTATCAAATCAATAAAAAAATAGAAAGATAAACCGCTTTAAAATTCAGTAGTTGGGGTTTGTGACGTCACGGCTGAGTACAATTTATGCTAAAACGTGACGTCACGCAAGAATTGAAATCGCCGTGTATTCGTCATTCATTGTCTACGGGACAAAACAAAAATACGTGTCTTTTATTTTTTTTATCTAAAAGTTGGACTAAAAGTATAAATTAGTCATCATCCCTATTGAAGGCACAATTCAATTTATTGTAAAGTAGATGTATCCCGTGGTTTCGTCCTAGTAAGTTCATAATAGTCATTTTCCCAATGTTTTATCTATTTGGGGGTAAGACGAATCTAACGAACCAAAGATCAAGTAAATTGGCCCACCTGTCCTAAAGTTATAAACGTTGTAACCGACCCAACTTTATTTTATAAAGGCATACCTTGTTTCAGAAACATTTTTATCATATTATTCAGTCTTCATATTATTATAAGCAATCGGCCGGAAGTAAAACATTACGTCTGCACTTAATATCTAGCCGTTATCAGCACGTATAATAAGACTTTTGGTGCAGAACAAAAGAGGAAGCGAGTTGAGAGAGCTGGAAAAGTGTACGTAGAAGAAATCTAGAAGGATTATCCGATAAAGCAAATCCTATTTTCTTATTGATAATTAAGACATTACAACGGCCATAGTTTGTGTTGTTTGATGGATGAGCAGGAAAACGTCCTATATTTAAATCAAATATTTCTAACTCATTGCTGACATAAAATATTTACTTAAATAGCTACAAGACCATTTGAATCGTTTTCCTCACTAAGTTTCATAAACCCCTTAATAGACTGTCCTCAAAGTTGTTTGTCCCATACCTCTAATGTTATAAATTCTCATAGCACAGTGCCCAGTACCTAAACTTGTATTTGATCCTTTACTTACAGTTAGCTTGACTTTGGTTTGTTTTCTTTAACTTAGTTACCAGTAACTCCCACGCGGTCTAAGCAATAACAACCGTTTTCATTAACAGCTTCAATTTCGTTAATCGCCGCGACGCCTTCATAATAAATTGATTGCCAATCTACCTGAGTTTTCTCATTTGGGTCCCTTTACGGTGTACTTGCCAATATTGGCGACTCTTCAGTGTCCATTGATGGACTACCTTCTTTCGCGTTCTCATTGTGTACTAATGGAGCAATGGATCTTGACATATTGCCAACCTCGCCAATTCTGTCAGTTAAATGTAATGGTTGGCATTGAGTGCACTTAGTTTGGTATACCGAAGTAAGGCGTCTCGTTTGTTTATTCTTAGCTTCAGCGTTTGTTTTGGGTGGGGGAAATTGAATGGAAACACGATAGCCGTCAAATTATAAAGTTCTTCAATATTGTTTTGAAATTTGGGTCATGTTTAAGGAAAATATTTTTTGTCTATGACATAATAATTTTGTGTAGCCGTCTGTTACGGTGTTACTCTTAAGAAGAATATCGAATTATCTTTTCTATTGCATATTATGTAAACAGACGAAATAATATTTATGTATTGATAAAATCACCATTTAAATCATAAATTCATCTTTACATCAAACATTTCCTTTTACAAGGAACAACTCAGAGCCCAGTAGCAAAATTATTATACCCAATGATATTATTTTACAAAAATGTTCTACAAAATGCAAAACTTTTGGGATTTTACTCAGAAAGCGAGTTGTACCGAATCAAAGGAAAAAGTTTTAGGTTATTACTGAGAAAGAAAACTTATTACGAGTCGTAGGCAGTTCTCGCTAATTCAGATTTAATACTAATCCTCATAACACTGTAATCTCATTACTTAAGCCTTTTACACCTGGTTAGGACGTCAGTTCAATAGGCTTTGTGGAATCTTTCCAATTAGAACCGGCTCAACACCATATCGATTCCAATTCTATAGACCCCAAGCTTTTAGTTCATGAATACTAAGAAGTTTGAATAAAGAGAGAATACAACTAGCATTCCTTGACGAATGAAAACCGAAATCCAATGGTTATTGGATTCTCGCTGACAAAGAAATGTCCGTTGACTTTATTCAAATGAGCTTCGGCACAATTGTTTTTTAAATTGTCATAATTCACTTCCATTTTTAAAGATTAGAACATTTGGATTCGAACAAGGTACCTACTGTTCTATGTTCAAATCGAATAATGTCAAACTGTGTTACTGTATTATATTTGGCGTTTCAAAGACGAAGAGGACGGTATAGTGATTTGCATAATAATGATAATAACTGGAGAATCTGGTGCTTTCTCGATAATACGTCTGGCTCGCCCAACAGTAGAATGTCTACTGATTTATTGAATATTAATATTGAAGACTTAAGGTTAGCAAAGGTCAAATATAATGTTTTATGATTATTTTCATTTAGGTAACGTGTAACGTTTAAAATAATGAATATTTTTTAGGCTTGTATTCCATTAATCGTTGCATCAAATAGTGACTTACATAGAACAAAATATCGTTTAAAACACCTAATACTGTTTGAAGTCTAGACAAAAAAAAAACGACGTTCTTCTCTTACAAGTAATTAAAAGGTTTTATAGACTTTAGATAATGTCTTCGTAAGGATTAAAAAAAGAGTGATTTAAGTACCAAAAGTGCTAGACAGATAAAAATAAAGTTAAAGGGAATTCAAAATTACAGATAGTTTAATTTACTCCGAAGCTCCCGAATTTCGTTCTGTACCGAAAATTACCGAAATAAATGAGTTTGCAATTTGACTTTTTCTTTTTAAATTTTATCTTTTATCTTGATGATAACGTGTTTCTAATTTCCTGCTTTCCTCGTGATATTTTTTTAATGTGATTCGATCTGATTTTTGTCAGAATGGCGATTTTCATAAGTTTGAGGAAAATTCATCAAAGTAACTTTCCTTATAAAGATCTGTGGTGGGAAGATTGTTTTTAAAAATATTTTATGACGTCATAATTTGTCAAAACTGGTTGTTTTGGCATTATTTGCTTTTATTGTGTTACATAATACGTAAGCTATTACCAATGATATTTTAATAAACAGATATGTTATACACATACAAAACAATCGAAAAAAGTGTTTCGCGCAGCGCGGCAGCTAGCGAAAGAGATAGCGCGATAAAACCCATTAGAAAAAAAGAGACAAATAGTGTTGTTGTTAATGGCAATACGTCCCAATTAGGACGTTTTCGAGTCTTCACGATTGCACGCTTATAACATATCTGTTTATTAGAATATCATTGGCTATTACGCATTAAATGTAAAACACAAAATTCCTTGTCATATTTGTGACTGAAAAAAATTGCGTACAATAATGAGAACTTAATTATTAATAATAAAACAAAATTTCAGTCTCAGTTATGCCTGCGTTTTTATTCATCATCACCATTCTTATCCCAAGAAGTATCCATTCGCTATATTGGATTTAAAGCTATCTCTACACCAAATATCATCGCAAAAAGTCGAGTGGCTTAATATATAACACCTAATGTATAACAGTCACAAAGACAGACGGACAGAGTTTCATTAAAATATTAGTATGGATATCCTATAAGTGATAAGCCAAATGCCTATTTCGTTCTTAACCGCGTAACTAAACTCTAAATTAGTTTTATAATGTAAGTCCTTTTATCCAAATTCCATCAAAAACTTATAATTCAACGTTAATAAAATTTGCCACGTTTCAATCGACGGATAAAGCGAAAATTCAATTTATTTAACATTTTCAATTAGGAAGCCCGGAACAAATAAATTTAGGACTTTATATTAAATTGTTAAAACTCATATTACCTACTGTATTTTTATAAATAAAAAACATGAGAAAATTGATTTTTTAGATATCTTGATTTACGATTAATTACAGACTGTTTCAACATTATGATTAATAAAATAAGGTTAAAAATATGATTGGAATGAAATAATTTGTAAGCGTTTTTTATTAACTTATCAAACATTATAATATATTTGTTTTACAACAACAACAAATACTAAATAACTATAATAATAATAATTCAGCCTATATACGTCCCATTGCTGGGCACAGGCCTCTTCCCATATAGAGAAGGCACGAGCATTGATCACCACGCTTGCTCACTGCGGATTGACGATTTTGGAATCCAGGTTTCCTCACGATGTTTTCCTCCACCGTTTATCAGAAGTGTCTTACAATAATTAAGAAAGTACATATAACTTTGAAAAAGCCACATTGGTACTTGCCTGGGTTCGAACCTGCAACCTTGTGCATACAAATCCGTTCATAGAACCGCTAGGCCACCACGACATTAAAACTATAAATAGTTCAGAACTAATATAACAACTATTTTTCTTTTTTTGGTTTAAGATAACATCAAAATGCTGAACTTCACAAATAATACCTACCAACCTTCGCAGCTTTCAAGTAACAACGAACCGCATACTAATTGCTTTAGTCATTTAGGAGCTAAGATGCCCGAACACGTTAAACTTATAACACCCTTTTTGCTTCGGGGGTTAAAATAAATTGTACTGTATTTATAAACAGACATTTCGGATTCATTAGAGTTGGAAATCAGATTTGGGTCCTATCAAAATTAGTTTTGGATAGATTAGTTATTTTGTTTCATGCCTATTCTTGTTTATATAGGGTTTCCAACCATCTGGTGGAAATTTACCGAATTTTCTATTTACGGAGTTTTCCATCAATGTGTTTATTTTCATCTCATTATTGAACGCTGAAGTGTTTTATATTTGTTGAAGTTCCTTTATTGTAGTTATCTAGAAATTCTTACTTACCTACATTCAACAAAACAAAGCAATCTAAATCCAATTAAAGAAAACGTCATTTTGTGCTTTTTTTACTGCGCGACTGCTACGCTAGAGGTCTTGGGTTCGATTCCCGAGTCGAATAAGGTGTCATTGGGTTTTTCTATGAAATTCTTAGGTCGGAGTTTGGATTTGTGCCCGGTCAGTGGCAAAAGGCTCGCCCCCTATTACATGGGACCTAAACATATCGGCGAACCGTGGGTGTACATTGGTACACCTCTGCGTACCCCTTCGGGGATACAGGCGTGATGATATGTTATGTTTACAAAAATTTGAAGATCCTCCGGATTTTGTGATCCCCAAATGCTTATCCCATGCTAAGATCCGAACCGCAGCATTTACATTGTACCTTTATTAAATAAAAACATCCTATCGTAGTGTAATAACAGGCAGATTCTCTTCTTATTCTTTACTTCAACGAACCATTTGGCAATCAAGTCTCAAATCAAATGCCTATTCATTCACTATTATTTTAATCTTCGATTGTAATAACAGTTCCAATTTTAAAGTGTTATCGCTCATATTAACAGTTCTCGATTGAGAGATTGTGTTCAATCAGGGTTCAGTCAGATCATTTCAATTTCCATTTAACTCAGTCCAACTGTCGAGCTAATTGATTAATTTGATACAATCAACATCGTGTTTGAAATAAGGCTTTTATTAACCTCTAGATTAAATATGAGTGATTCTCTAGGCTTCGAATCAGCTATTTTAAATGCATGTCTGTGGTCGTTCAGTGTAGTTTGTCATTCATAGTTTTCGTATTCAGATAAACCAACATTAAAATCTCATTGCACTCTTGAAAAGAATGATCGTAATGACAGCTAGCAGAATGTCAAGTATCGTAAAAATGACCAAATGAAGCAGGTTCTGCAGCATTTGGTAATTTTTAAGATCAATTGAAGTGTTGTCATTCAGTTAATTCAAGCAACTCTTAAATAGCTAAATCGAGGCTCTTTTATGTGGTAAAGAATACGGAGAAGAGCTGTCTGTTTTGATCCACATTGTTCAAAGCAGATATTATTGAAATTTGGAGAGTTCCGATAGGCAGTTGTTCCATGTAATCCGCGATCCAAACATAGTTTGGGAAAAGGCTAAGCAGACGAATATTGCCATTTAGTTCGAAAGAAAGTTGGACAAAAGGACCACTCGGCTCTGGTACGATACCAAAAAGGTTGCTAGCATTCGTTGTATTATTTATGACAGATTGGAAATAAATGACTGCTTTGTATTTTCTCACACTACTTCAACTTTTGGTAATTTCAAAACTTTCATTTGGTAAAGATCTATTTATTTTAAGAATAACATTGACGTGCCAAAACACGTCGTAATATTTTTTATGAAGAGATGAGATTAACATTTCTATAGATAAAACTGCATTTGCAATGAAATTGAAATTCTTACGGGAACTCGTGTGGAAATTACACATATTTGAATGTAAATAACATCTCAGTATGCAAGTAAACATGTTATTGGTTGGCTGATAATTCAGTATGGAAGTAGAAAAAAAAAATACCAAATGCGCTCGGGTCATGGGGTCTGAGTGCACAAAATCTTTTTAAAGAACTGTCTTAACGTTGCTGGTTTGTTCCTTGCACAGAGAATCGGCATAGCCATTCAACGCGACAATGCTGCCAGCCTTCTGGGCACGTTTCCCACCATTGATGAGGATGTCGATGAGCTTTTTGACGCCTGTTAGTTATATTTATTTATATAAGATTTAGTTTTAGTGTAGTTAGAGTTTGTTCTTAAATTAAATTATAGTGTGCATTTATAAAATACCAAATAATTACCCCTAGATGTAAAAATAACCGACTTGAATAAAAGTAAGATAGACCACATCTTACAAGCATCAACTATATTTTTCGAAATCGATTTACTACAGAATTAGATGTTAATATAAAAAATAAATTCGAATTGAGAACCTCCTCCTTTTGTAGTCGGTTAAGTAAATGGACTGATAGATCAACTGTTTCATTCAGTTTTCTATGTAACTTGTAAAAAATTGAGAGAGTAGTTCAGTTAGTAAAACAATTTCTGGATCAAATAAATAATCAATTGTTGTCATGCGCTGATAGAGTTTACTTTCTAGGAAACTCTTGTTTTGAATGTGTATTTGTTTCTGTCTGCCAGCCTTGAGACAGTATTGTCTCTTCATTTACGATCCTATGGAGAATCTAGACCCTAAATGGATTGGAGGTAAATCTTGGGATTTCAAGTATTTGGTAACGAAAACATCAAGATTCTAGTCTCTAGTTTATTTAAATATTAACTTGATTACTAGTGACATACTTTATGTTTGGTTGTTAGTGAGCTCAAATATTTATCGACTGAAAAAGGGGAGGTTCGTAATTCGACTGTATGTTTTTTATGCTTGTTTTTTCGACATTTTTGGGATCAATTAGCCCTCGTTAGTGTATTATCCACAGGTGGTCTAATATAAATTTTATAGGTTTTTTTTTACGTGTATGTGTAATCAATTAATTATAATCGTTTTATGTGTTTTAGTGAGAAATAACTTACTTAAATTCAAACGAAATTAACATCATATATTATTGTATTCGAAAATGTCCATACAAAAAATCCTTAATGGAGACAAAAAGGGTTGCAGATTGCAAACTTACATGAAAATTCAAGGTTCTAGTAACAATGAAGTTTCCTTAATGAGTCATTACCATGTTTATAGCGTGTTGCCATTAAATCACCACGATATCATCAGTTGCATGCAGGTTCGTTGCAACGGGAAACATTGCTGAAATCACCATGAAATGCATTGTTGATTGCACTTTCTTATCGCTATGGAGGATCAAATTTTCATTGACTGGGTGACCTTGAATCCTGTAGTTTGTTAATTGCTGTGAGTATTTATCTTTCAGCTCTTTAGTATGTTGATATTGTTCGCGATATATATTTGATAAATTACAGGTATTTAGTTTCTTTTCCTCTTTTTATATTTTTATAAAACGAATTCCAGTACAACAGGTACTATTTTGCAAAAATTGAAAAAACGAAATTGATTGAAATTGCGGGGAATTTCGTTGCTTACAAACATGTGGGCTTCTAAAACAAACAAAAGCATATACGTCAAAACAACTGCCAAACGTTCCTTGTGAGTGGCGCTGTGCTCGTTCAATTATACGTCATCATTGGCCGCATGCTACTTGAGAACAATATTACGGGTCAGCCAGACCGACTGGCCGCAAGTAAAGGGTTCTACAAGCCTGTCGGACCAACCCCTTTGTTCAACATCGAACAAGCCCACGCGAGCTGCCGACGTCACGAGGTAAGCTTCTCAATCAATATTCTACTTTATGTCTTACACGATAGAGTTACGTTTCCAGTGTTACAAACATTTGTAGGATTCTCGTTATTCAGTCTGATTTTAGTACCTATGTTGCATGATTTAACAGAGCTCACGTGTTTGACCCATTTGATAGGTTTCGTCTAAGATTTCCCATTTGCCAATCCCCTTTAATATTAGTTGGATGTTTGAATGAGTACGCGAAAAGATCACGTGTCTTCAAACTGAATTAAAAGCCAATACTGTTTTACTCATCGCTGTACACGCACTTAACCTTTTTAAAGGCTAATAAAGCCAATTTGGATCGTTACATTTTCTTGTATGTTTTAAGACTCCGTATCCGAAATAGCTGTACCAGAAAACATTTCCTTGTAGATTTACAAAGGATCGTTAAGAATCTCTTAGACAAGAGTTTTCGCTCCGACGATGAGATTCAATGATTCGAGAGTCGGGATTTGAGGAATAAAGTCGAGATCCTCCCACTATTTCTTTTTCAATAGATATCTGCTCATAACAACCTGAAAGGATTACAAAAAGTTTGATATATTAAAGGTGGAGAAAGAAATATTATTCGTTATATTTAGGAAGGTTTTACTGAATGTGAAACCAGTCGTGTGCGAATAGGTAACTTAAAGAGAGCAACTTTCTTTTGATGATCCTTGATTACTTTAATTCAAGTTAGAATGTGTTCGCTAGTCATATTTTCATTATGCTCACAGATTACACACCACCAATACTTATAAGCGATGGTTAGAAATAGCTGCCTAAATACATAGCATGTTAAATAATCTAGATATATTAAAAATGATCTCAAGTAAGAATATTATAGTTAGTAGTATGTTTGTTTAGTTGCCATTTAATGTGTTTGTTACTGTTTTTCTTATTTTTATGTCTGTTTTAATTTTATTTTTCATTTCATTATTTTTATTTTTCTTTTGTCTACCTTGTATTTTTTGTGTATGGACCTTGTGTCTGCAATAAAGATTTTTGTTATTATTATTCTTTATTACACTGTACATAGGTGGATATCCCAATGCATTCTCTACCATTCAAACTTAACAAGTAACAACCAATCTTGTAAAAAGATTGTGTAATTTCCATTTTACGTTAGGTCCAACACCATTCGTTACAAACATTGTAGGAGCTACATAAAATCCTGAAAATGTCAGCGAAACTATAAAGGGAAGACGTAGTTAAGTTTATTTGACGTCCTCCTTGTCTTGTTAAGAAGTTCTCAAGAAGCATTTCGTTATACTAAGTTACGTAAAACGGCATGAGACAACGCTAAGTGGTGTTTTAACGCTATTATGATGTAATGTTCAAGTGCCTTGTGTCAAACTAGCTTACAATTGAAAACACAACTTTTAGGAGTCTATTTTTGAGTGTAATATGTAGATTGTTTACCGGTACTTTTCGTTTCTATAAATAGTACATACATACGCGCATATTATTATAATTATGCCTCTTTTCCTTGTAGGTAGGCAGAGACCACGTCTTTCCACTTGCTGCGATCCTGACACACTTGTTTATAAATAGTAATATTGTCATAATTTTTCTTCTTCTTTTGTTTTAACTACATAATTACATATATAATCTGGATAATAATTTTTAAGTTTAAGTGCATGCCTTGTTAAGTCTATTATTAATATGAGGTTGGATATGGCTGTAACTAACTTTAATGTTGATTTGCTTTTCATAACCTTTTCTGCTTCGTGGCATCCAAGTATTTCCTATGTAAGAAATCATCATAACCTTAAATATATCGTGATTATGAACTATGTTAGTCCGTGTGTATTTTCTCCAAAGAGTTAAAAATTTCATAATCTTTATATTACCTATGCAGAATCGCCATTTTTATACAAGATCGAAAACTTTTACGCGATTATTTAACGACTTGGGTTTCTATGGCTCATAAAATACCTTTTTTTCATCTCTGCGGATTTACACTAAAATTGCCTTTTTTTCAATAAAGGCATATTTTTATCTTAGTTTCCTTTCGACTTAAATTATCTTTGAATTTCTTTTTTTAAGATAATTCAAAATTATGTAAACTTATAATTTTGAAATATGACATTTAATAAGTAAATATTTATTAATATTACACAATTAATAAATATCGGAGAATCGGCATAGCCATTCAACGTGGCAATGCTGCCAGCCTTTTGGGCACGTTCCCCGCCATTGACAAGGATGACGATGAGTTCTTTGACGCCGTTTAGTTTTTATTTATGTAAGTTTTAATTTTAGTATAGTTAGAGTTTGTTCTTACATTAGATTTAATTTTGAAATTAATTATATTGTATGTAGGTACAGGAAACTATATAATAACTATTCCCATTAGTCAAGTCTGTATGGTAATGATACGACGGCAGTGTAGTTAGAATCAACACTGAGTACAATTAAAACAATATATTACCGTGCTAGTCATAACTTTACGCAGAACTTGAAATAAATTAACTCTATTATACTCGTCTCTGAATATTAAAGTAAGATGTAGAGTAAACTTTATTAATAAATTATTAATATCAACTGTTGCTATGCACAAAATGACACGTAATTAAAAAAATATGTAGATATTTTATTTATTTTATAGACTTATTGACGTACCTCCTTACGTATTATATCAACAGCATATTTTTTATTTTAATTTCGAATTTTAATTTTTACTTTAATTTTGATTTTAATTGTCATATTTTGTATTTGTTACCACGTTTTTTTTTTTATTTAAGCTCTCAAGGCTTATTATGCATGATTTGGTCACCTGTAATTAAGGAAGCACAACAACACTGTAACTTCTTTTTTTCTTGCATAGCATGTAAGGTGTATTCTTTGTTGGTGATCCATATAAATAAATAAATAAATACATAAATTTATTTTCTTTTTATGTATTTTCTTGTTCCATATTTAGGTTTGAAAAATGGTATTACTAAAATAATCAAAGCTCTTAAAGACAGATCATAAACAAATGTAGCATTAGAATCATTTTAATAGGACCACTCTGTAAAGCTCAAAGTGTAATACCGCTACTCCGCTTAAAACTCTTGTTTTAATAGGAAAAATTCCATACTAATAACCAAAACTTTTTAAAACATTTTTAATTACGGAATAATTTTGTCGTAAATTTTGGACAATAGTTGCGGGTTTTGGTCTGAATATCTTCCACAACAGCAGTCATTGTGCACCGGGACGGAAATGCAGGATATTTCTGCAAACTGCTGCCATACCGTTATGATTCAGGGAAAGACACAAAAAGGTAATTGCCAGAACAGATGTAGTTTTGAGGAATTTTGAAAGTAATCCGGTTTGGACACTGATACGATTTATGATGGGAATAAGGTTTCGGACTCCTGGGAATAACATGTTTTCTGGTGAAATTTAGGTATTGTTGCAATAAGAGAATATTATCAAAATGAAATATACGAGACATAATCAACAAAATAAGAGATTTGATAAAATAATGTTCGTAGCATTGTGAGAAAAAACTATAAACATCGAACAAGTGTAGGGTGAGAGAATTAGGGTCGGTTTATCCCTGGAAAGAGGTGCGTCGCGTGTTGTCTGTTGCTTGGCGCCGGTCAGACGGATGCGTTCGGCCTTTCACACTCAACTGATGATGTGTTAGCACGTCTTCTCATTGCGTGTTTTTTGCTCCCGCGATGTGCAGCCGATGGTGCGCGATGCGTTTTTCGCCGGATATGAACCGACCCTTAGAGTGCTTTCATTTTTATTATTTTGTGTTTGGCGTTCGATTAGTGCTACTGTTTAGCCTATATTGAATATGGAATATTTGAAATTATCTAAATATACAGATAAGTAATTAAAATTCAGTTTTAAATTTTTAATACTGCATGTCCGAGACTAGCATGACTATTTTATTTCTCATAATCCTTTTGAGCAGTGTGACTCGAGCTTATGTAATGTTTATAATCCGAAAAGTTAGTGCAAATGCTTGTTAACCAGACCCGTCTGTAATTTAACAGATTTCAGAAAGCAATTTCATACTTCATGTTGCAGTTGATGTTATCTATTTGATGTAGATTTTTGTTTAGTTAGTATTTGAGAAATTGGACAAGCAGACGCAATTAAATAGTATTATTATTTTTGATCGCTTCTTAAGTGATTGGTGTCATGTGGCTCGAGACCGAAAAGTCTGGAGTCACATTGGGGCGACCTTTGCCCAGCAGTGGGAAACTAAAACGATTACATAAAAATAAAAAAAAACCTATATTTTTTAAGTGACTTCCAAAAAAAGCAGTACAACAAAGCCTTTTATTAAGTACCTTAAACGTTGATAACGTTGAACGTAATTTAGATATATTTTTATTTCGTTCATTTACAATAACATACAACAGCAGCACTAAAAAAATAAAGATTGCGAAAGTCCCTTTTCACGTATTCTTATGCATTTCTTTGCCCAGTCTGTTTTAACAACACTGCACTCTCCTTTGTCGCATAATATGATACAGTTAGTATCATTCAGTTTACTTTGTGTTATTACGGGACTCATGCATGAGCTCCACAATTCCTTCTTGTTAACTTTGGTATATTTATATACAATTATATTCGAAATACACGCGATGAAAAGACAACAGTAATTACTCGCTCATATATTATTATGTTGTTATTTCATTATTCAGTCTTTAACGTTTGCTTTAAGCATTTTGAGTTTTCTACTAAATTTTAGGCAAGGTCAAACTTAAAATCGTTTAGGTAGATGGAATTAAGTGTTATCCCATAATGTAACATGTTATTGCTAACTATTAAACTGTTAATCCAAGTGATTAACTGAATACCAAATTTAACCGGATTCTATTAAATAGTTCTTGTTTAAAAACTTTTGCATTAATTTTTTATTACATTAGGTTAGTGAGAAATAGGTACTTATAAATAGTTACACGGGGATCCGTTTACCTGTTTAGCCTTCATTTGAAATTAATTTATGTACTTGAATTATATTAGATAAATTACAATTATTCAGACAATTAGTTTTAATAAAAAAACAGGAATATATTTTAACCAAACCTACATAGAGAGAACAGGTATATTGAAAATAGGTCAGCAGTGTAACAGAGTATGGAAAATACATGCATAAGAACCTACAGAGTGCGCATACTTGGGTATGAACCGCGAGCACTAGTGTGAAATAGATTTGTCCTAAAAATTGTATCAAAACAGAGCGCGCTGTTTTGATAAAACTATCGCAAACCCTAACAATATCAGAACTATCAATATCTTCGCATAAATCTCTATCATTGCACGGAAACAATGTACTACATACAGCAAAAAATATGCATACCTACGCTCGGCACAGTGGGCTCTTAGCGATACTTGCACTCTACAGTCTTATGTTTTTTGAACTCAATGGATAAAAAGAGTATATTATATATCCAGTATGTATGAGTATATATATGTATATACCCAGTCGCTAAATTATGCTATTGTTCTGTAATTTCCTCTTAAATGCCCACTGGGAGACGTCGAAGGTTGCGCCGGTGTAATTACGGAGTTGTCAAATACTCGTGCCTTTGAGAGACGAGAGTTTAAACTCACATACATAATCAGTATTTTCCCTTGGGAGGTAAACTTGTAGAACGGTATAATAAACCCAAGTATGCAGCGTAGAATATTATCGCTGTTATATGTTGAACTCGTATTTGAAACAAATTTACGTCTTTTATGTTCCACAAATAACTTTATTTATTTCTATTATAAATAAATAATAAATGCGGACAACATCACATATATTGCTCTGAACCCAAAGTAAGTAGCTATGAAGCAAATGTGGTATGGGATTCAGAAACAACGAACGTACCACAAACACCCAGACACCCAGCCCGAGACAATGTAGAAAAGTGACCCGTCCGGGGATCGAACCCGGGACTTCAGAGCTAGCGACACCTTGAAAACCGGTGCGTACGCCACTCGACCACGGAGGTTGTCAAAAATACATATTATTATTTACAATAATGTACCTGCCGACTATACACAGCAAACAAAAACAAAAAACTATTAAGGTAATGAAACGTATACTTTAAAGATATAAACTTTATTTAATTAGTAGCTTTCGAACTAGACTACTCCGGCATTGTTGTGTCGCCCATGTCCTTTGTTACTTTAGTTTGAGATAAATTTCCAATTATATCAAAATTGGTAATATTCACAGATTTGCTAACACAGCAAACAAGCTAATACATCCATTAAAATGGATCATGTATTAGCTTTCAAAATACTATTTCCAATTTACAAAATATTTTATATTTATTTCATAAATATATTATTTAAATATTTTTATAATTGTTTTTGTTGGTTAGTACTTGGTAAACTTGTACTTGTAATAATAAAAAAATACTTTAATAAATATATTTTCGAGACGCTTTGACCTATTTGACCATACTGAAGAAAAGGTGAAATAAACTCAAGGTCTTTCACGTACAATCAGTAACAAAAGTTGTTCCAAACTTTTTACATTAATGCCTATTGCAAAGGTAAAGTGTTGAGTTAGTTAAATAACTTACTTTTGTGGTCGGTTGTACATTAAATTACTTTTTAAATTAAGTGTTAGCTATTTTTTGGATATTTAGACAACATCAAAGAAGTATTTTATAATTTAAAAAAATATAGCATAGAAATAAATTAAATATTTACTCAATAATGACACACGGCGAAGAAAAACATCGTGAGGAAACCTGGATTAAAAAATTGGTATCTGAAATTGCCAAACCGCAAATGAGCAAGCGTGGTGATCAATGCTCGTGCCTTCTTTATATGGGAAGAGGCATGTGCCCGCAGTGGGACGTCTATATGCTGGTATATTTATTATTTAATTTACTCAAAGAGGAAATAAATAAAGATTGTTGAGTTTGATAAATGTGAAAGCACGAGAGTTATTATGAGTCTTTTACTTGAATGGGAGAAAAATATACATAAATAAGTCTGTAAAAATAAGTAGAACGGAGAATAGTACGTTATTTATGCAAGAGCTCTTGTTGACGCAAATGCGACTGAAGATTGCTCCTTTCAAGTTACATTTTTACTGTCATTTTTATTTAATACTATGCTTTTGATACGACTTTTTTTAGAGCCAAAAATGTGGTTTGTAGGCAACCAAAAAGATTTCTTATATTAATAAATATAATTATTCATTATGACTGCCTCGTCGGCCTAGTGGTGCTTAGTGCGACTGCTACGCTGAAGGTCTTGGGTTCGATTCCCGAGTCGACCAAGGTGTGTTTTTTGTGTGGGTTTTTCTATGAAATTCTCAGTAGCAGGTCGGAGTACGGATTTGTGCCCGGTTAGTGGCAATAGGCTCGCCCCTATTACATGGGACCTAAACATATAGGCGAACTGTGGGTGCACATTGGTACACCTCTGCCTACCCCTTCGGGGATATAGGCGTGATGATATGTTTTTATGTTAATATGTATAATTATTCAAATCCTCAGAAGGAGTTTTTGAATTTCGTGGATTATGATAATCCCGAACTTTTCTAATACTTCTGAGTGTGATCTTCAGATAATCAATAACTGTTCAGCAGTTTATCAGTGTAAATAGACACGAACACATAAAACCTTAGTTTATCGCAACCTCAAACAGCAAGGTGTTTGCTTACATCACTACTGTTTAATTTACATTTGATATACATCACTACTTGTTTTTACGAAGCTAATGTATTTATAGAGCTGGCTCCGTAGAACGGAACGCGTTAACCTTTTTATGTTAATTTACGCCGTTGTCTGAAGAACGGAGGTTATAGAGCGAAGTGAGATTCTAATTCACTTATTCATACTACCTTTTTTGTTGGGGTTGTATCAGTACCTTTCTGGATTTACGTGTAAATATTAACAATGATCATCAGCTGTTCTGAACAATGTGACAGGGTTTTTAACCCCCGGCCCCAAACGAGGGGTGTTATAAGTTTACATGTTTGTCTGTGCGCGTGTGTGTTTGTCTGTCTGTTTGACTGTGGATGAAGCGATTTCAATTTACTTTTTATATTAAAGGTGACTTATGTATCAAAGCGACGTATTTTTTTAGAATTACTAATACTTACTTAGGTACTTTAAGATTTAGTTTCTTGTGTATTTTTTTACTTTTTAAATGGAACTTATATTTTTTTTTCGGGGTTCTTTTTTATTTAATTTATTTAAGACCAAGTTTAGCTTTGCTAGTCATGAGAGAGCTTACGAATGGGAAGAAAAATAGTCGGTGTCGCTGTTGCTGGATACGGTGAAGAGGATATACATACAGGATATACATACAGGATTTAAGAAAACTATCTCAAAACCTAATACTACCTTAATAATATTGAAACCCTTAATATTTTCGCATGTGCGTTATTGTGCATGTATCAAGTGTACTACCTATATACCGCCAAAAATTTGCTTACGCTCGGTGCAATGGGCTTTTAGCGATACTCTCTTGC
Organism: Autographa gamma; assembly: GCA_905146925.1. NCBI lineage: Eukaryota > Metazoa > Arthropoda > Insecta > Lepidoptera > Noctuidae > Autographa > Autographa gamma. The sequence continues at coordinate 9,117,276 of LR989866.1, read as the reverse complement.
AATAGTTTTAACTTTCCTTAACTCTATGATCAGAATATTTAATTAAAAAAAAAAACATTATAAAGGCCGTTTGGCACCTGAGCTTAAAATTCAGTAGTAATTAGGTAAACACTGAGGTTTATTTTCATGGAATAAGACTATTGACTCTAAGGACCAAATTATGTTAGCTTAGTTAACTCCAAAGGCCGAGTCGCTGACTAAATTATTTGGATCAAACGAATTAATTTTATGTAGCGTACAAATTAAATGTATTACATCGGTTTGTTAAATATTTACAGGTTCAATCTTGTTTACAAATGAAGGCACACAATGAACATGTAATCAAATTATTGTTTTATCTAATAGAATTCATGTATTATTAGTAATATTAATTTTTAATCACTAAATATTTAGGCGTACTTATTACAAAGATTTTGTTTCTACGCAATTTTTTCTTTTATCGACAGTTAATATATAAACAATTTTTAATCATTTTCCGATTCATATTAACAAAGAATACTTGAATATTTTATCATATTGAGACATAACATTAGAAAGATGATAAAAATAAGAGAAGTCTTCTAAAATATTCATTGAAAACCCCTTGTCAATTTATTTATGGAATTTTGATGCAGATAAATTAAACATGGCTTAAAACCCATTCAAGGAGTAAAGGAGAAAGAATGGTTACATCATACGTCAAACAAACGTCATCTTCAAGAAATGAGTTATCTTACAAAAATGGTGAAAAATACCCCTTGTCCCTAGTAGTGTACTTGTCCCCTTGTCCCCGAGTAATGAATATGTTAACTTTTGTCGGTCGAACCAAAAACCTTGTATCTATTTTTAGTCAGCTTTTCAAATATGCATCTAAATATAGCTAGATTATTAACATAAATAAATAAAAGGAGAAATAAATTATTTTCTAAGATCACTACGCCATCTTAAAATCTTAATTTAAAAAAACAATCTAAGAAGCTAAACTGTTGTGTAATCTGCACAAAAAAAAATATTAAAGCAACAAAAATAAGTATTGACAACCACCTCTTTTCTGTATGTCGGTTGAAAACTTTTGGCGTTACATCTACAACTGTTAAATTAAATTAAAAATAATAATATAAACATAATCCCAATATAGGTTGAAGGGTTATGACTGAAGGGTTTTCTGTGTAAACTGAAATAAAATGTTTGTGTAAACATGGGTATACAAATAGAATGTTTACCTTTTTGTTTTATTACACATCATCAATCAATTTGAACTCGATTCGGTATTTTGATTGGCCTTTAAGTATGAATTGAGCAAAGTTTATTTTTCAAAAAAGATATGGCGACAATTTTTTTATTTGGTTAGATTTTGGTGTGTTAATGATATGAAAAGACACAAACTGTGTGAATAATAGATTTTTCGAATTTTAAACCTTCTAGTTATTTTGAATACCTAAATAATCCGACCAGAATCGTGTAAAATTGCAACGATTAAAATAATATTATGTTTGTAATGCTCGGCACGTTCTTTTTTCCATCTGTTTAAATTAGAATAACCTTATAGGTAGGTTACAAAAAACTCACCTAGTTATTAAATCTCTAGACTTTGTCGTATTCATACTTTAAGAGCCAAACATGACCTCTGATTTTTCCGTTCGGATTTTGCGTTAAATCCTATTCATCGTATAATTAACGTTTTGACGTTTATCACATTAACACACACGTGTGAATTGATTCCAATCGACGTTTTTGGATATTAATGGAATGTCACACTTTATTATTACGAGTTTTGTTACGTACAAATAGGTTTATTGTAATGTATTTACCGATATACTTTTTGGTTGGTAATTTTTAACAATTTTTTTGTTCGTTTCGTTTGTAATCAAATTGTTTTTCACTGAATATTCAAAGCAGTGTTCAAGAGTCGGAATAAGGACAACACAATCAAGAAAGTTTCTCAGAGCCAAGGATTTTTGTTTCTGTTTATTAATTAGTCTGAATTTTGTTATGTCGGGACACGAAATAAATAAGGACTTAATCTAATAGTGAAAAGACGATGATAAAAACTTAAATTAATACAAAAAAATAATCGAGAAACGAAAATCCAGTCCAAATTCAAAATAAGCGATGCGTGAATATATATTTTTTTAATTACTAACATCACTGTTTTGCTATGTTTTGCATATGGGCTTTTTTGTCTGAAAAAAAAAATATTTTTATTTTATTTATAACGAAAAACAAAAGTATTGTACATTTGTAGGGAAGTATTCAAAATACTTCAATGTTTTATGGGTAGGCAAACACTCCTGACCTACTCTTCCCTTTATTTCTTATACGGAGCTGTGACGTTAAGCCCTAAGCTTTTGTTTTTGCGTCTTTGAATCTAGAATACATTACATTAGTCAGTCAGATAAATCCAGACTTTCGTTGGAATTTAAACTGATTAGATCCGGTTCAAACTGGAATATTTCCTTCAGAATCTAACATTTAATACATGTTAAGCCAACCGTACACAAACTACTCGAGTAGTTGTAAATTATAACTATGGTCCAGCCACTGAGAAGATGCGTTCCTGACAGGTCGTGGTTAACAGAAAGACGTGACTTTAATCTGGCTAAGAACACTGAACTGAATTTACAAAACAGAAATTACCATCCCTTATTTAGCAACAAACGAACAACACCATGCAAAACAATGAATAATATGGCATGGTTATTTATTTCCGCTTACAAAAAGGACATAATGTCAGGAATGGTCTCAGCGGCCGGATGATCACGGAATACGGGGAAGTCGATCGCTTGTTTTTTGTTTTGACCGCTCGGAGCAGTATGACTGCTTCAAGCAGTCATTGTCCACATTGTCCATAGAGGTTTTATACTTTACCTTGCAGTCGCCGAAGTCTAGATAGGTATTTGTCCGTGTGCGTGCGGCCTTAGTCGTAAAAACTGCCAGTAGGTGCCTTCCAAAGCATTTTATATCATTTCCAGAGCTCATCGCTTTGACAATTCAATTTCTCAAAGTAAAGAGGATCACGTACTTCTTTGAGCTTCAATTAGTCTTGATTACTTTTGTTATTGTGTAAGAAATCGGTTTAGTTTGAAATAAATGTCATTAAATAACAGGATTTCAAATCGGCTGTGTTTTATGTAGGCCTTTTGATTTATGTAACGGTTTTATTCGTGAGAACAAAAGAAAATGTTTCTCAGAAATCTTAAAATGTACATTGTATTTCCCCTTTACTTGTGCAATACATATACACTTCTATACATATATCATTTACTGTTAGCACTAACAAAGAAATATATTATTAGTCTCTGTCAAAAATACGACGTATATACAAATTGTTTTGCAGCATCATTGAATATTGTAGTGCTTTTTATCAACATATTTTACAACATACCTACGCATGAAAGAACTTTCCAAACGTTTGGTAGAATCTACTCGTGATCAGAGGGCTGGTTTGTTCCTTGCACAGAGAATCGGCATAGCCATTCAACGTGGCAATGCTGCCAGCCTTCTGGCCACGATCCCCGCCATTGACAAGGATGACGATGAGTTCTTTGACGCCGTTTAGTTTTTATTTATGTAGGTTTTAATTTTAGTATAGTTAGAGTTTGTTCTTATATTAGATTTAATTGTGTATTAACAAATTAATACAGAAGTTTTCCTACGTATGTCTTAAAATGTATTTCTTCTCAAGTCCCAACGATATGAAACGTTCAATGAAATAACTCAAAGAACAAGAAAGAAGGGACACAAAGGTAGTCTTAAGTTTATCTCGCCAAGTTGTAAGTTGACTGCAAACTGATATATTCATTTCTTTATTTTATTTCAATAAAACTTTGCTACCAAGGGATAGTATTACTATACAATACTAACAATAAAAACCGACTTCAAAATAAGTCTTATATGGTTCATGGATCCCACTGTCATTACCAAAAGTCCGGTGAAGCAGTCAAAGCCTGCACTCAGGCTAACTGCAAAGATCTCTACCAAAAAAAAAAACTGTCATTACCGGACCAAATCAAACCACACACTTGGGACCCCACGAAAAGCAAAACCTCACATATAAAAAAAAAACATCAAAATCACCCAGTTTAAAATTCTGAGGTCACAAATATAAAAAAAATACAGTCGAATTGAGTACCTCCTCTTTTGAAGTCACTTACAAACATAACAAAAAAAAAATTGCACGAACAGTAGTACTACCAATTACTTTCTACATGAAATAGAACTTTTATAAAATAACACGAAATTAATATAAACTAAAAGGTTCTATTTCAGCATGAAAGCTCGACAACATGCCTGGCGCTTTATACATCAAACTAATAAAAGTTAAACATCAACAAACTAAATTGTGAAACAAAACGATTTCTTAGAAAACCTTTGTGGCAAGCGCAATGTGTGCATTGGGACCTTCAAAGGTTATACTCCTTAACTAAATAAATATTTGAGTCTGGTCTGGACATAAAAAGACAAAAAACATTGAGTAAAGTTGCCTTTTAATAATTCTAAAAAAATTACTGACTTCTAAATAAAGAGTATTTGGTTTTCTTATGGATCCCACTGTCATAACTGGACCAAAATAAAATGTGACCTCACAAAAAGATTTTTTTCATCATCAAAAGCGAAAAAAAATCATCAAAAGCGGTTCACTTGGTCAAAAGTTTTGTGGTTACAAACACAAAAAAAAAACAGTCGAATTGAGTACCTCCTTATTTTTAAAGTCGGTTAAAAATACTGTCAAAAATCTTTTTAAAAAGAAAGAATATAAGCTTGAGACTTGAGATTCCTTGAAGAAATTCTTTCCTTTATGTTAAAATATTGTTCCATACATCAAGTTTCCACCATTAAACGTAAGCTACTTTCTGCTCGTACTGAATAAATTTTACTTCCCACTGAATATTACGTTCCGTTGGCTAATGTAGTATGATTTGAAATAATGTATATTCTGAAATCATTGTTGTAATCGTGTCTTATGTATACTCTTATTATTATTTTGTATGCCTATAAATGAGGATAATTACTATACCTATAGATGAGTACAATGGATTTGAGAAAGCTGGGTATTCTTGGATGAAAAATGTGTAACATTTTTTATTTATGGTGTAAATTGAGAGAGGTCTTTGCCCAGCAGTAGACTAAAACTCTTAGTTTACCTACTTAAAAATAAGAGTAGGAACAGCTCTATCTATTTATCATTCTAAATGTATTTTTTCTCAGAAACTTTCCAAGATACTTTCAAGAAAATTCTTTTTGTACTTAATAATACATGAACAAAGCGAGGCAAACTGGAAATCTATTCGAAGCTAACAATAGTGGAAGACTAGGTCTGTTCTAATTAGCAAGTAATCGCACAATAGTACAATGCTGTAGATACCACAATGAAAGACTGTAAAGGTCTTATGACGCAAACGTAGAAACTTAAAAAGAAATAATAAAAATAAGATATTTTTTTTCCTAGCCGTTTCTGTCCCACTGCAGGGCAAAGGCCTCTCTACCCTCCTTCCATCTGTCTCTATCTATATCCACTCGCTATCAAAGGATTCCAGTTTGTCCCGCCATCTCCGTCTGGGCCTACCGCCATTGGGTCGTTCGTTTGGCCCATTGCAGCATTGGTCGTCTGACATGCGGCAGATGTGGCCAGCCCAGTTCCATTTTAGCGTGGCAGACATTTTATTTGATGTCCTAATTTTTTTTCATTATTTACCTCAATAGCTGGCCGTTTTTAGCCGTCATTTCCTAGTATTTATAATTCGAACATTCAAATAAAACATTTGAAAAGAAGAATATCATTGAACATTCCAAATGCTAACAATTCAAATTTCCAACAAACGCGTAACGTAGTTCAATCATTCGAATTTCAAATCTAGACATTCGACATTTTTATCATTCTTGCAGATCTAATATCAATTTTATTTCAGACTAGCTTTTGCCTGTGTCCTTGTCCGCATTAATGTTTACTTTTTTTTTCGCATTCAACCTATGTTTTAGTTTTTGGTCATGTATGTTCGGAGTTTTTATTCTATGACTACTCAGTGTAGTCTTAAACCAATTTTTTATTCTTTCACTTATTTTTTAAATACATTCTTCGGCTTATAACTTTGTTACAATTGTAGTCAGAAATATACTAATGTAATTTAGTTAGTACTATGAGAATATTGTATTCAGAACAGTCTATCTGTAATAATAATATCAAAAGTGAAAGAAGAGGAAACATTTTTCATATTTAAAATAGATGGACAACAAATAATGTCTTTTATGATTTATTCTCCAGCTAAATGATTATCAAGACTGTAAACAAATGAAGTTTGTAATTGAATACTTTATTGATTTTATTTCGTTTGGTCGTAGTTATTCCTAGAATTAGATCGTAATTGAAGTCTGCAGCAATGCATCTCACTGACGAAAGTATTACAGCCTATCTGAAAGCATAGTCATGACACGATGTGATCTAATAAAAAAAATAGCATATTTTTATTACTATCTGTGTTAATCGAAGAATGAAAAAATAGCTCTTCGATTTTATTTGAATAAACATTTTTTTTTTTTTTTTAAATAATAACATAATAGAATAATCTGATCCATATCTGATGTAGAAAATAGGTATAGCTGTAAGCATTCATGTAATATTCGAGCATTCATGTTTGCCTGCTGACGCACAATTAATTGTTCATTAACGAACTATCAATTAATACTGTTCTACACAATTAAATTATAGGCTAAACATTGATAAACGTAATCTGGTACTATGAGATCAAGCACGACTATTGCTGATGTGGGAGTGAGACGGCGCGCTACACAGCGCGTAGCTGCGTCTCGCTTTCACAATAGTCTTGCGTAGCTTGAAGTAAGCGCGCAATATGTAATCAGCTGATGCAATCAGAAAGCTAAATTGAGTTTATCTATAATAATATGATAATATAAATATCGTTGACTGCCTCGTTGGCCTAGTGGCTGTAAGCGCAACTGCTACGCTAGAGGCCTTGGGTTCAATTCCTGGGTCGACCAAGGTGTTATTGGGTTTTTCTATGAAATTCTCAATAGAAGGTTGGAGTTTGGATTTGTGCCCGGTTAGTGGCAATAGGCTCGCCCCTATTACATGGGACCTAAAACATACCAGCGAACTGTGGGTGTACATTGGTACACCTCTGCCTAACCCTTCGGGGATACAAGCGTGGTGGTATTTTTATGTGTTTACAATATAAACCACAGGCATTTAATGAACTAAAACGCAGTAGATTCGCCCACAGTGTTGGCTGTGACGTAATTGCTGCTTTTGACACTGAAACGTATTGTAATTTGCGTCGGCGCGACGGCTGCAGGCTGACGTTTATTTCGTTTGGTCTGATGTGGATGCAAAAAGTTGCATGTGATACAATTGGTTTATTGTCAGATGTATAACTATGTAGAATTGATGTATCTATAGAACTGACCTAGGAAAACTTTTGTAAGAGAAAACATGGATTTTATAAGCATCGGTTTGTTAATAAACATGAATCGCGATAGTTTCTAGTTAGTATCGTTATTTAAATAAATACTTAAGCAGCTATATCAGAATAATAATGCAATATGATGCTGCTGAAAAAAAAGATACTGGATCAGCAACAACACTTTTTTAAATTTTGTTCAGGTAAAGTTTTTGGATATTAGTTTGATTTTACTGTGAGATTAATTAATATTCATCACATTTTGATATTTCTAGTTAAGTTCAATATGGGTTCTAATTTAACATGAAATAATTAAATTTTAATTATTACATGAAGTATATACTATCCTATACAGAAAGAGGCACAATGAGGGTATACATGCCTCGAATGTAAAAAATCATCATATTTAAACAAATGAAGTCCTAAGTAATCTTAATTATCTATTTCAAAATATTAAGAAAGCATACCTCGAAATTTTACTTGAATTTACTTTTTACATCGAAAATGGCTAAACGTTATGAATACACTATTATTTATTCAGTTTAAAATTAAAACCATTAAATATATCTCCTAAAATGGTTGAATCAGATTTTAAATTCTATTAATAGTGCTTATAATCCTAAAACTCGAATTTACTTATATTTATTATTCAGCATTTGAAGTAAATATTTTAGGAATCCTTAATCTGAGTATATTTAAACTCTTGTGATCGCTTAGATGAGAAAGTTTTTGGATTTTAACTAAAGAAACCTTATATTATAAGTCTGAGTAAGACTTGTGTGAAGTTAAATACTTTTTATGTGTTATGTAACCTTTAGTGTAACTTTCGCAACTTAGTTTCACATTGACACTTATTAGTATTGGTTTGTATATAATAATCCAGCCTATAAACGTCCCACTGCTGGGCTCAAGCCTCTTCCCATATAGAGAAGGCACGAGCATTGATCACCACGCTTGCTCACTGCGGATTGGCGATTTCATATCCCAAATTTTGGAATCCAGGTTTCCTCACGATGATTTCCTTCAACGTGTGTCAGAAGTGCCTTAGAATAATTAAGTTTTTTTTTGTGTTTGTAAATATTTGTATATATAGTGTTTGATCAGATTAATAATCGGTTCAGTAGTTAAGGCGTTGCGGTGGATACATACATATATATGTAAGTATGTATGTTCCACCGCAGCGCTATGGGGTAAAGAAACTAACTCGGATTAAGAACCTTCTCCTATTATACTGCCTCGCTGGCCTAGAGGCGCTAAGCGCGACTGCTACGCTAGAGGTTTTGGGTTCGATTCCCAGGTCGACCAAGGTGTTAATGGGTTTTTCTATAAAATTCTCAGTAGCAGATCGGACTTTGGATTTGTGCCCAGTTAGTAGCAATAGGCTTGCCCCCTATTACATGGAACCTAAACATATCGGCGAACTGTGGGTGTACATTGGTACACCTATGCCTAACCCCTCGGGGATACAGGCTGATTATATGTTATGTTATGTCCTTATAAAGTCGGTTAAAAAAGGCCCTATAAGATAAACATCCAGCTATTTTAGTAATATATTTCTCAATGTTTTTCTTTAATTTATTTATTGCCTAAGGAAGCCAGACAGACATTTACATCTTTCATTAAATAAATGTAATCGTTTTATGTTCGTCTCATTGATATACGTTTTAGGTTTGATCAGAATCAAATTTTGACGTTATTTAGTATTATAACGACATTGATTTTAACCTTCACAGGTTTGGTGGGCAGGAATTGAAAAATATATTTATGGTGACACGAATACACATTAAAACTAATTATAAATTAAATATTTAAAATTCTATATTATATTATGTTATATAATATTAAATGATATTTTAAATTGCTAATAGCTTTTAAAATTATTAAAAAAAAATGTATTTCATAAATTACAGCTAAGAACTATATGGATCACGTCTACTTGCAAACCGCATCGCAATCGGTCAATACGGTTAAGAGCTACCGCGATGCCACACACCCAGAACGACACGTGAAACTAATAACACACTCCTTATCCATCGGTGTTCAAAAATTTGAAAATAAACAATGGAACTATACATATAGCTTGTTCATATAGGACCGGCAGTCTAATCAAACTTAGTGAGGGTTTGGTTAATGAGATTCGATGAAACTATTTCAGACCAAAAAGTCTCAATCTGAATTAGGTCTAGCTAGCCTCCATTAAGTGTTATCGGATCACATTAACTAGGAAAGAAGATAACATCCTAATTAAATGGTCAAACTCTATTCATACTGGCTTAGAAAAACATGTGGTTTTAGGAATAAGGTAAAAGATTAATTTATATTGTAACTATGACAAACATCACTTTTACATGTCTTATAAAAATGTTTACTAAGTACAACAATACAATATTCCTTTAAAAAAATATATAGCATCAATTTGTTTTTTGCGCCTAATTTATAAAAGAATTCCAGTTTTGTTAATGATTTTAATAATATAGATATATTAGTTCATTAAAGAAACGTGTTTTTTATATAAATATTTATTAGCACTGAACTAAAAGGTGTTCGCCACTCCCATATTAATTTTTGTGAGTACCATGTTCTCAAGCACATAATATACGTTAAACCACAGGTCCATATAAAATAATAGCAAAAGTAATGAACCTTATGACTGCTAAGTACCTACTTAATAACAATTTAAAGTGCCATTTTTATTCCAACCTTAATATTTTCGTGCCTTAGATTTGGATAACTCAAACGAAGTAAAAAACTTCTCAAGACTTTAACCATTTGGAAGTTTCAGTATAATTCATGTTTTCGGTACTCCGACCATACGTGTTCTGCTCGAGCAGTTAGGACACCCATAGGTACATGAAGTGCTTGAAAATTTAGGCAGTGATCGACGAAAAGAGACGAAAAAACAAGTAGCTCAAAATTTATATGTAGAAACTTGGTTATCGTCATCGTTCATTGCGATTGCCGAGCTATCGTGGGTAGGCGGGCGAGGAGAATTATGAACAGCGACACTCCACCGAATACATTTTGCTTCAATGTGGAGCCACCAGATTCCTCTTTATCGGACGGCAGCGAGCCGAAGAGCCCGGAATTGCGTCAGTGTCAAGAAACGTCAACCCGCTTGCCATGTTTCAGCAGTTCGTTTTCACGTTTCTTAACACTAGAAATATCGCAGCACCTACAAGTTACGGTAGTTAAATAATTGATACAAAACATTGGGCATAAATTAAGTGAACTCATTTTGATCTGAAACTTTGTAAACTTTACCAGATGTACTCTTCACGCCTTTTGGATAGGTATACCCTTTCGGTGACACCCTGTATAGTTCATTATATGCAGTAGTCAGTGTGCGCAAGGCCTAAGAATTATTTTAGCATTATAAAAACATGAAGATCTTATAACAATTTATTTTAAAAGTTCTCGATTTTGCTCTGAGATCATTTGTGTAATACAATGTTTATGAAAATACTTGTTATGACAAAACATTGTTGGGGGTAATAGTAGGCCAGCAGGTAATATTATTATTGATTTAGGTAGTGTCCTTTGTATGACCTTATTTATCACTAACAAGGTATACGATTGTCATTTTTTTTGTAACCTTTTAAGTGTCCCACTGCTGGGCAAAGGTCTCCCCCATCTGACTCCAGGAGCCACATGATCACTTAAGAAGCGATCGATGTCATCCCGCCACCGTCTCCTCGGCCTTCCTCGTCTGCGAGTTCCGATTGACATTATGATAAGTTAATTATAAGATGTTAAAAATGACAATAAATTTCTATAGTATTATTTACGTTAGAAAAGTTCTTAGTAGCGCACTTTGTAAAAAAATGATATTTGAATTTGAATAAGTCTATTTCTGTTAGCTCGGCTATACATAGAACTGCAAGTGTCATTTCCATTTTACTTGTCACCAACTGAGTGAGGCACAGGGACAGTGCAGTAAATCAGTATTTGAGGATTTCCTTTTTTGCTTTATATTTGTTTAAGCCGGCAACAGTTTCGTCATGCTCCCTTAGTTGTCACTGCCTGCGGTGGCGTTTTGGGTCGGGTCTCCTCCTTCCCTCTAATATGGCGAGGGAGGGGATGGCTGACCCTTGCGTCATACTCGTGAACGGGTGCTGCTTGCGGTGACTGGTCGTTCTGTTGACCTTGGATAAGATCAGTGTCTGAATTTTTATATTATATATATTATACTTTTATATTTCTTAGTACCTCAAACACTTGTTTATCTGGCGCGGTCCCTTAATTATATGCAGTATTATTGTAAAGGCAGCGTGCTACTGGGGAGTTTGTTGCGCCGTTTCTTCTCCTCGGCCGAAGCACTTAGGAAGCGGTGAAGGGTGGGCGATTTAGGGTCGGTTCATCTCTGGCGGGAGGCGCGTCGCGTATTGTCGGTCGCTTGGCGCTGGGGCGGGCGGATGCGTGGTGGGGCGTTCAGCCTTTCACACTCAACTGATGTTGCATTAGCGCGTCAGGTGTGGGGGTTGGATGTCTCATTGCGTGTTTGTTTGTTCTGGCGTCGCGCGGCTGGTGGTGCGTGGTGCGCTTCCGCCGGATATGAACCGACCCTTAGGGTGCTGTCTATTTTTGTTTGTATTGTTTGACGTTCGATAAGTGCTACTGTGTAGCCTATATTGAATAAAGAATTTTTGAATTTGAATTTGAATTTGAGTCTTAAAAACACGAAGAATATTAATTTTATTTTCGAGTTTAAAAAATAATTTCACTTGAAGGAACAATAATAAAACAATTGTACATGTGCAATCACATTTCATTCAAAAGATATTGTGAACACTGACACGAATAAATTAGTTTTTAATGTTTCATATCAAAGCTAACTTTTTTAATGCTTTGTAGTTTTGAAATTAAAAGCAAACGTCGACAACTACTGAAAATACTGAAATAAACTAAAGATGTTAAATGCTTTCGCTCATAAATTAAATAAAGTAATTTATTTGTTTGTACATTAAACACATTAATTACGGAACTGTTTAATGAGATTTTTCTAACGATGGCAGCGATTTTTAACGTTTGTACCTCTTCCAAAAAACTGTTTTTTTTTTTAGTTTATTTAGTTAATAGTAAACCAAGGTTTCAAGTTGGACATGGATGAGATGACGGCCTAGATCCCAAGAGTGGGGTGAGGTTGATAATAATTATGAAGGTTGCAAAATAATACAAGATCGTATGCGACATTATTTTATACTCGACTCCTTTATGTAGTCTTTAATTAAAGCTTTTCCATGGATTTGTATAGTCAAAAGATATGTGTACGCATTTTCTTGTCAATATACTTTGTTTATCATTAACATCATATCGGTAGCTACAGCTTGACATTCTCAAGGTATTTGGACTACTTTGAGCGGGCGAAAAAACAAAAAGCAAGCGGACGCGAGGAGACGCAGATAACGCGCTAGAGCAGCGAGATCGTTTATCACTGACTAACTGCTCGAGCAGTTCATGTAAATACAGAACATAACATAACATATCATCACGCCTGTATCCCCGAAGGGGTAGGCAGAGGTATACCAATGTACACCCACAGTTCGCCGATATGTTTAGGTCCCATTTAATAGGAGGCGAGCCTATTGCCACTTGCCGGTTACAAATCCTAACTCTGACCTGCTACTGGGAATTTCATAGAAAAACCCAATAACACCTTGGTCGACTCGGGAATCGAACCCAAGACCTCTAGCGTAGCAGTCGCGCTTAGCACCACTAGGCCAACGAGGGAGTCCTAAATACAGGCTTAAATGTAAATGTTATAAATAACAAGCTCTTAAGCGTACACCCTTAAAATCTTTCGGCCGACTTGAAAATAATCACATTCTTATGAATCAAAATACTTTTCGCTGTCTACCGGTGGATTTGTTATTTAACTCTCAACAACCCTTATCAAAGTCAAGAAGATTATATTAATTTCAAGTAATCCTTCATCCAAACGTTTTCATTGTTCGAGATTTTTATAATGATTCTACATTTTACGGGATTTTATCAATTTGCTTAAAAATACAATTTGCCTTAGCTACATACGCTTACGCTGTTCAGCGTTGTAAGTAAGTATGAAAAGAAATATTCTTTCATACTTTGGATCACAATATGGCTTTTTTAAAAGAAATTAAGCAAGTAATGAATGGGTAAAGACCTCTCTTTTAAACCCACTTGTCCTTTACTTAAACCTTATTGATGTCGTCTACCCATCGAGTTCCAATTACGTATTTTAAATCTAATTCTCTCACGCATAAAAGTAATGAGAACAGCGCGCTTACCGTGAACTCTTAAATCAGGACTGTTGCAGAGAAAGCGAGACACCGCTATACACAGTGTAGCGCGCCATCTCGCTTCCACAACAGCAAAAATACTGCTTAAATATTTCATGGTACAGATAAAGGCTTTGGCTTTTACGATTCAGTTCTTGATTCTTGAAATAGCTAGCTTCACTAATATGCAAATAATTAGATTACCTGCTAATTAACTTGGCATTTACAAACTATTATTTATTGTACTGACAACGCAAATAATTTACAGTACAATAATAGGATATTTAAGAGCGTAATTACATTCGTTCTTCAAAGAACTGTGCCAAACATAATTAAGTCCATAATTATAATTGTGATGGAATTCAATATTACATGTAGGCTCGCCTTTGGCCATTTTTCATGTTATTTACGACAATTTTCAACCACGAAAAAGGTTCTCATACATGACATCGCATTAATCGTCGCGCCAATATTGATGATTGATTATTATTTAAAAACGTTTTGAGATTACGAGGGAAAATCTATAGACAGGACTAAGGCATTCAAGATGAATATTGCTTTTAAGAAAAACTTCAATCGCCATTATCGGGTCAAGGAAAAGAACGCGTTTATCTGTACACAAATGATCAATGCTTCACTAACGGATGTCTTTTAAGATTTGTATTAACAAGAGTCTTTGTCATCCTATTGTGAGGCAAACAATGGAGTAACGGGCACAAACGGGAAACGAGCTAAGCTTGTTAAGGAATGTGGACTAATTTCTATCGCTTGAGTGATTTAAGTAGGATACAACGGTTTTACATTTCAGCTGTCTGTTAAAACGATATTAACACAATACGCGTATTGTTACTCAGAATTATTCCTTTAGTATATTATGGATTAATTTATTTTTAACTAGTTCTATATTATATTGAGAGATAAGAATAGATCGCTTTTATTAATAATTCATAAACTCATCGTCATCCTTGTCAATGGCGGGAAACGTGCCCAGAAGGCTGGCAGCATTGCCACGTTGAATGGCTATGCCGATTCTCTGTGCTAGGAACAAACTAGCCCTCTGATCACAAGTAGCGTCTACCAAACGTTTAGACAGTTCTTTAAAAAGATTGGTGCACTCGGACCCCATGATCCGAGCGACTAAACCCTAACCAGTGCTTGTTAGCGACTTTATCCGCGTATGCGCAGTGTAATACAAGAACATACTCGTATTTGCAATTAGCCTAATAAATATATGTGGGATCAGGTTCATCAGTCAAACAAAAATGCGTATTTTAATTTATTTTATTTTAAGCAACTTATTCTAAACGTCCTACTTCTTTACACCATCACGTCGTTCTCCTGTTCTACTCGTGTTCCTTCTTCTACGTCAACATTTACATCATCTCAAGCATACATAACTTGTCTCACTCACACTTAGCTTCTGTCTCTTTCACACATCTCATGCATTAGTCACGTTCCATTCCTACATATATGTATGTGTTGGATATTCAATCCATAAACAATGTTATATGTTTTTCTTGTTGCATGATTCAGTAACTTTTAAGAGTTGTAATATTTTCAGAATCCAAATTATTTTTACACTTGTTGTAGAAAATGCGTTCGCTTCCTTAATACATTCGATTGGAGCCATTTCATTAAAGGTCTGCTACTTTAAACTGTATTTCTTACTATCATTTAATAACAACTAGACGGTTTTACTAGAAACTTTCAAAGGAAAAATAACCCTTTCTTTCATTACAACAATTTCAGGAAACCACTAATAAGCAAAAGTACTTTCAAATTTTCTAGAAAATTGTCTTGATTGTAAAACTTTGATGTAGTTTTCTCTCTTGTGTGAATGGCCTTTCAGGATATACTCAGGCTTTTGTTTTGCTGTTTAGAAAGTTATTGGGTATTTCATTATTAGAACTGATTCTAGTTACTTAAATTTAATTTAAACTAAAAATTCTGGAGCCGAGAACCTGTTAGATGTTGTTTGGATGAGTGCAAATAATTGCATGAGCAAGATTACCTTTTTAGGTTTTCCGATTTTTTTCTGTAAAAAAGTGAGGGATGTTCAGTAGTGGAAGATAAAGGAAACTGTTTTGTTACTTTAAAAAAAAACGGAAACTTGCTAACTTCAGTATAGGGTACCTTCCCTCAAAGTGGCAAAAAAAAAAATCTTCTTGTCTTCGATTTTTAAAGTAGCCACTAAGTGTTACACCGGATATTTTTCTATTTTTACAGACATAATCTTAACGTGTTTCCTTTGAGTAATGAGCATATATACTATTTCCATGGTAAGGGGCGTAGGTCATATGAAAATGAGGCAAGGTTAAATGATTTTTTGAAATCAGGACTTGCACCTATCTTTAAAGCTTACATGCTTATAAAGGCTTAATACGATGGTTTTGGTTTCCTTCTAGACTACCTCCCAAAAATGAATTAATTAGGAGGAGTAGTTGAAGCTACACAGGTATTTTTATTTATTCGTTTGAACACACTGGGCCTCCCCTTTATTCTGTTGTTGTCTTGCGCGTCCCTCATCTAGATAGATAGATATTTCATATTACTTTGGTTACGGCATCAACCCTACATCCTCTTGGTCTACCCTGATTCTGTACTTCACGCATAAAAAAAAAATAAACACAGTAAATGATTGTGTCCATGCATTTTAATTTATTGTCAACAGATAACATTCATAATTTAATATGTTTGAAAATTGTAACTCATACCTTAACCGCTTGAAATCATAACTGACCACGGATAGCATACAAAATTTCATCGTCATGACTACCCTATATGTATAGAATAGCATATCTATTCAGTATCCTATTTACAGCTGAAATGCCTATTTCAATATACGTATTTCAAAGGGCAGTCTGTGTATTGTGCAAACTGAACTAGAAACACCGCGTAGACAGAATCCGCTCGAAAACCAATTAAATGCTCCCTTGCGCGTACAGAGCTTAAAATCTACATATTATTGATTCGAAGCCAGTTAATTAAATTAGTAGGTTTCTTTATCTAGACTAGATTGGATGTAGGATTGAAAGAAAACTCAATTTGATAGATTTTAGTGCTGTGATTACATAGCTACTGCAGTTTTGTTTACGTTTGAGATGAGTGAAAATTTATGATATTTATGCTGTACCTAGCTTACGATACTTTATATTTATAAGAAAGCTTCATAAAAGTGCACTTTAACAAAGATTGGAACGACCAGGATGCTTTTTGATTTTTGTATGTTTATTTATTGTATATATTTTTTTGTATATTTATTGTACGTATTTACCTACATCATTTTGTTTCTGTTTTTGTGTTAGACCAAACTACCTATACGGCTATAGAAAGAACTCTATTTCTTATAAAAACCTTGTCTAACCTTGAAGATAGTTTCAAATTCTATACTCAGTCACTTTTATTTCAGTCAAACAAAATAATGTTTCCCACAATACTAGAGGCATAAGTTGGTACTCCACATTAGTTCAAGAATAAAAACACCTGGGTTTGAATGCTCTTGAATTTATGCAAGATGTGTAAACAGTATCTCAACCTGGTTATACCTAGTCTAAAAATATCAGTCGTAATGAGATTGAGTAATGCCAGATTCATATAATACGTATCTTACTGACTGTTATTAGTTGAAGCAAAGATTTTTACATCTGGGCGCAATTCTGCTATTTCAAAGTCAATGGCCGACCGTCGTTCGGACGTTCCAGTGTACTTCTAATTGTATTCAGGAAAGCCTACAATGATCAGTCCTACAGGGCAACAGTGGCAAGTAGATGTGCATTCGTCATGAAAATAAAATTATCTGAATACCAATATTAGGCATGATGACAAGTATAGTGGAACTTTTAATGAACAGTACAGTGGAAAGTTCATTAACTTGCCACCCACTGACTTTAAAATAGCGCTGTTACCACTGGTAAAGAATGAACGGGACTGACTAGTTGAACAGTATCTTTTTAAGTATGTGATCGACGGGCGAGCCACGAGCTCACGGTGAGCTCGCGGCGGCTTTACTTGCGACACCAAATAAAACCGCGGTTTATAGGTGATCGACGAGCAAGCTTTACCGACGAGCTAACAAAACCTCGGTAAAGCTCGCTCGTAGACCACCCCCTTAAGATGTACCGATTTGAAAAGGAGGAGGTTTCTCCATTCGACGATATGCTTTTGTTTTTTGTATGCTTGTAACGCGAAATCACCGGCATCATATTTTTTTGCAAGCATATTTTTTTTTGTTTCATTTCTTTTAACTTATTTGACTCTAATTACGAAGTTTTTCTTAGTGTTAAAATTCACAGGAGGAGTCCAAGAAATTTTAGTCATACATTTAAATGTTAGGTGACTAACAGTAAAGTTCCATTCGAACCGATCTCAATAACAACAACGGGGACAAGACGAAGAAAGATATTAAAATATACCTATTTAAAAAAAAGTAAGTATATTATGGTGTTTCGTATAAAAATCCCTAACAAGCAAAACCGTAATTTTTGCTTTTCCGTCCCTTTTCCAACGTAGGACTAATTGTGGTTCCTTTATATTCCGTCGAAGAGACGTTACGTACGTGTCGTGAATCAGCTGAAATTATTGACGCTTCGCGGCTTCACTCCTTTTTATAACCTGGTTCTATAGACTGGCTGTACAGCAGAAATAGAAGAAAATATTTTAATTATATTATTATTTGAAAGTCCATCCGTAAAATCGAAATTGATTTTATTAATTAATTTATAAAAAATACATTAGAAACTAGTGCTTATTTTGATCAGGTTTGTAGTCTGGTATCTAAATCAATAATAACTAAATAATACGTTAAGATGAATAGAAATGAATGTTAAGTGAATTAATTGAAACATGTCACGAAATTGTGAAATAATAATAACAACTACCAAACTCTTTCACAAAACTTTTATTAACACAGTATTCGTATAAAATTCGTAAAGGCAACTCCAATCTCCAACAATCTTTTACAGAACTCTCAGTTCAAAAGGGAATACTTCAAAAAACAAAAGAAAACACACGGATTCGTGTGAAAGCGCTCAGTTTCATACATTGAGTACCCGGTTTCCCAGATGGTGTGAAAACGAGGTTACAATCCAACTAGTAACTCATGTCACCATAGAGCAAAAAAAGTAAAAAATATAGAGTGCGCGTGTCGCTAAAAGCCCATAGTGTCGAGCGTAAGCCAATTGGCTGTAGCACATCCGTTTACGGATTCAAATTATTTTCCAGGCACTGACTGACATTTACACGAAAATATCGATGGTTCCGATAATTTAATTAGGGTTAGGTGACAGGTTTTCAGATAGTTTTATAAAAAACGGCGGATTCTGTTTTAATGCTATTTTATGAAGAAATTACTTATTGTTCATACTAGTGCTGACGGTTCATACCCTGACATGCACTCTGTAGTTTCTAATCCATCCTAAATGCATGTCACGGTATCTGTCGGAAAAAGAAAATGCAAGTAACAGTTGTAAGCTGGATCGTCGACTTGCAAGTTTAAAAATACCATTTTTGTTTTACCATAGTGTGTCGATTGTTTCTTTTTATTTGTTTCAGAAATACTGCTATGCGTAAGAAATATAGGCACAGATTACTTAGGTAATAGGTATAGGCGATATTTTAACATTATTTAGTTGGAAAGTTACTTGTAAATTATTGGTAACGTAGGTTAAAAAAATAGATGATTTCTTCAAAAAAAAACTGTCGGTCAAAGGAATGAGCGTTCAAAAAAATGATTTAAATATGCGAAAGATAAAGTAGTTAATACAGCGAAAAATAGCCTTAACTTCTTATTTTTCTATAAAGTAACGTAAGTATAGGAATTTTTCTATAAAGTAAAAGTCTGTAAAATTTTAATTTTCTAATTCATTGTTACATGAATATTGAAAGTATCTTTTACCCATAGGTATAAGTATTTACCTTTCCAAAAACCTACGCTACCCTAACCACAAAATGAACGCAAAATTAAATCCTGTATTTAAACTTTTTGTTTAATGAAATCGTGTCTGGAGGTTTAACAGGCCAAATGAATAAAGTAGTCTTAAATTTCTTATTTGCAAATTCATAATTATTATGCTAACCATTTACTGACCCTAGAAAGGGTTTATTTATAAAGACTTTCCATTTCTAGTACAGAAATCTACCTTTTATTTATACACAAAAAAATATTGCAATTTATAGAAATACTGTAATATTTTTTTTTTAGTTTTTTATCAATAATTGCCGAATTATTACACTAATCATGTAGAAACAATGCTTGAAACAGGCATTCAGAATGATTCTGCGTAAAATGTAACATTTCATCAAAAAGGAAAACAAAGGCATATTATAAACCAGTTTCCAGGTAATTACCGCAAAATTGTTTAATTCGTTAACAAGCGACAAAACAGGCGACAGCGTTTATACGGAGAAAAGTCCACCCACCTTTTCTCTCAACATCATAATCAGCCACGTGTAAATTGCGACATGTGTAATATATTAATTACTTGATACAATCTTGAATGGAAATCAAACAAGCTTACATAAACGCATTTACGTAATCAAATAAAGAAGACCGTCGTGTAATTGACACCCCTTGATAAACGCCATTAACTTATCCTCCTCTATTCTCCCCCCCCCCCCTTGCCCCCGAACTCCCCCTCTTTCCTCCTTCCCCTTACAAACCACTGACTACCTTTATCAAGAGGATTCCTCTATTGCTTTGTCCCCATAAGCCAATCTCCACGTCGTTAATATATAATGAGATAGGTATCAAATCGAGGATATTAGTTTTATTATTCATTTCTTAGTTCTGAAACTTTTTGACGAAGGTTCAGTTAAACTAAGGATTCATTTATGCAAGTTTAGTTCTATTTTCGTCACACATTGTGTTCAGTTTACATGGGAGTGTGTATTCAACTACCAAGCCTTACTTCTGTGGGCTACTGTATAAGATCAATATGTAAGTAGTAGCTATTAAAAATAAATAAAATTAGGTATGGCTTATAGGCTAAAGTATTTTAGGGTTTTAAAGATTTAGTTCCGTATAAGATATTTTTTCAACGGCGAAAGATGCTACGATAAGTACAGTGTTATTGGAGAAGAAAAATATATTTTGACTCTTGGTCATGTTTTTATACAATTCCTCTCAAGGCCAGAAATAATAAAGAACTCTTGAATTGAAAATTACTGTTTTGGTGGACCGATTTATATCAGCCAGAATAATGAACATGAGTTAAAATGTTCGTCGTCAACGACTTATATCATGCACAGAAAGATTATTGCAACTACATCCGGATAACTTGGGCACTTAAATAATAATCAATGTCACACAAGAGATTCTTTTCGGAAAATTGTTGGGCTTGGCGAATAAATATCTATATCTATATAAATAAATATATCTTTATATTGCATGCATATATGGGTTATATTAAGTCTTTTTGACCTTCCAGAGACAGAATTGTATATATAATAAAAAATAACAATAAAATATATCTTGTTTATTTAGACAACGTTCTAAGGAATCAAGTATAATAAACATAAAACAATGGAAAATTTCTAAAGTATCCTATATCTAGTTTCTTTTATTGTTTGTAGGAAAAACAGTAAGTTTAATGCAGAAAGTTAAACAGAACTCTCAGATATAATAAAGCAAGGAGTCTTTATTTAATTTTTCACTCGACTTGTTCACAGTTTGTCAAATGAAAGCCTTCATCTTGTATTGTAGGAGTTTGTTTGTCAAGATGTAATGGAGCTACAGAAATAAGAGGAAAATAGAAAGAGTAAAAATTATGATGGATGTTAAATTATTTTGTTTGTTTATTTTGTGCAAGGTTAGTTTTCGTGACAACTTTGTTTTTGTACAAGTCCAAAGTCCTTAGGCCGTAAATACATATTATATGCTTCAATTTTACATAATTTTAATTGAACGAACTGTAAAAAATGACTGCCTCATTGGCGTGACTGCTACGCTAGATGTTTTAGGTGCGATTCCCAAGTCGACCAAGGTGTTATTGGGTTTTTCTTGAAATTCTCAGGAGCAGGTCGGAGTTTGGATTTATGCCCGGTTAGTGGCAATGATGGCTCGCCCCCTTTTACACGGGACCTAAACATATCGGCGAACTGTGGGAGTACATTGGTACGCCTCTGCCTATCCCTTTGGGTTGCAGGCGTGATGATATGTTAAGTTATGTAAAAATGCCTGTTATTGGTACTTGGCCATTTCACGGAAAAACTGTACACGTCAAAACATAAAAGAAGTCAATATGAGAAAGGTTGCCTTTAACAAGACTTCAAAACCATAAAAACGTCCACTTTATCGAAGTTTGGAATGTTCTAAAAGAACCAAGCACATCACAAAATAAATTACATTCTTGTATTGAAGAATGAACCGTGTAATTTTCTTCATAATATTTTTAGGTGTACTTTTATGTTTCTTTAAATTGTTTCGTTTTAAATAAAGGCAATTAGAAAGGCACGATACGGATAAAGACGCCATGGCGACGTGTTAGCTAGATACGTTTCCAAACAGTATATACTAACGTGTGTGGTTGCCAAAACGTGGCCAAGGAGGTTCTGGACCAGCAACGTCGCCATAGCGTTGAAGTAATTATTAGGGAGGCATAAAATCTTAAATAAAATATGCTGGTGTTTACCTAAATCACATTTTAAATACGTACATACTTGTACATTATATAATCACGTCTCTTTCAATTGTAGGGGTAGACAGAGATCACTTCTTTACACTTGCTACGATCCTTACACACTTGATTCGCTATGTCCACTTTTATTATTCCCTTCATACATAACGTACATGATTTTTAAAATAATATACGGTAACTCAATACGATGTTACATAAATGTATTCTAGAGAATATTTAGCTCGATTGCACTTATATTTTAACAATAGATATGTAACAAACTTTAAGATAAACTTAGAAGTTTGCTATTGAGTTATGATATGGCAAGTTTTCACAGTCAGTCGCACACGACTTGTATAAAAAGAGGAAAAAAACTTTGCTCTCGATATATTAAAGTAAAGCTAAGAAAATTTCCATTGTACCGACAATTTTCTTAGCATTGCCAAGTCATCGGCTGATTTTCCAATAATACTTGGAAAAACTGTTTAGTTGTGTTTTTTTTCTGTAAATTGCTATTATCATTATTGTGATTTTTCTTTGTTCGCTCAAGAGAAATGTTTTAGGACATTCTTTGTATTGAAGCGATTTGATTCTTTTCGCTGTTTCAGATAGTCATTGTCCTTTGAAAACTTATAGCGAATCAGTTTTGTGTTTCAGTCGTTTGGAAGGACTGTGAAAACTCAGTAAGTTTTCTTAGAACGAAATCAGTGTTTTAAATTGAAATAGCCTAACAGTATTGTATTCATATTCTCCAGTGACAAGTAATTTAATAAAAAAAAACCTATTTTTTATGCCTATTATTCGTAAATTTCATAAGCTTTTTTTTGCCGTGGTATCGGTGTCTGACTTAGTATAGAATAATTTAAAAACTCTCTTATTCTTAAACATTCAGGTGTTCAGGTCATTAATAATATTTGTTTAGTTTTTTAAAACAAATAACACTATTTTAAATATTTACCCAAACCCCTGGTAGACCCTTCGCGTGACCAAAAGTCTGGCTTCTACCTAGGTCAGCGAATAAGCATTGCCTTACAACGTGGCAATGCTGCCAGCCTTTTGGACACACTCCTTATTTTAGTTCTTAGTTTTATTTATTTTATAATTCTTCTTATTTCTTGTCTAAGCTTAGTATTATATTATTGTAAATACCTTAAGTTTATTTCCTGAAATAAACAAAAATATTCTTGGTCTTATGAAGAATTCAATAAAAAAAAGTAACATTACATAACCACAATAAGGAAGTAAATTATTCGTAAATTTGTTCCACTAGATGATCCGTTTGTGTCATGTTTAGATTGTTATACTTTAGTGGCACTTGTAAACAAGAATAATGTTATATCGACGATCTGAAGACAAAGTTAAACATTCTACCAAACATTATGGTATATTAAATTTGCCTTACATACCTTCAATCAACAAAACTTTCCGCGTACAGTCAGCGACAAAGGATTTACGATTTACACAATGAAAATCCTGTTATTTGAAAAAATACTTTTAACGGTATTATATATAGGTTTTAGTTCTCGACAATATGACGAGTTTTCATAAATGTATAATTGTTTTAAATTCATAAATGTAAGAATTCATGAATTCATGAGACATGAAAATAGTTTTATTTAAGTGTCTCATTCATTTAACTTAAGCAGTATGTTGTGTCTTTTCTAATTGATGTATATTTCATCTAACAATATAATGATATAAATATAAGTTAACAACTTATCTCTTTTCATGGTCTACATAATAGGAACACTTTACTGGAGTTCCCAACTATTCTACAGGTCTTACGGAGCCTGATTAAAACTAACACTTTTGTTGCTTACTGTACATTTTGTTTGATTTGTGATACAGCTAATTAAAAGGGTGATGCTGCGACGAGAAATCTCAAAGGATTGTTTCATAATTATGAAGAAACTCCTGTTTTCGTTTGAGTAATCAACATAATGTTTTATTTGCAGTCGTTTTACTGTTTGGTTGCTAAATTAGATATTATAAATTGCTATGATATAATTAAAAACCCATTTAAAAAAGAAATCTTTTTTGTTTAAGTTTTAATGTATTGGTAAAACTTACGCCTTTAGCTCAGCGATCCAAATTGAATCTGAAAAGAAAAGAAAAAATGTAAGTTGGTACTTATAAAATTGATTATTATGGTTTTATCATAGACCATGTTTTATTTCTGTATCAAAACATACAAGACGTATGACATAGTATTAAAAATGTGGTAGGAATGGAAGAAAAGAGTAAAAAAAAACTAAAACATATTTTTTACAAATATGTTAAATTTTCTTAATAACTTTCGCGAATAGAATTTAGCAATATTGACACACCTGCCAACCAAAATATCAATTGAAATCTATTCAACAAGTCTGCAATAACAAATATATTGGTTAGGTTCAACTAAAATCCGGGACCCGATCACAATCCAATCAGAAAACTATAAATATATTACTAGTATCGAATAAAAAAGAAATATTGTCCGAAAAAATACCCGTATTGATAACCTCAGTATTTTTTGTTACAAAAAAAAAACATCATCTATTTAAGAGGCTTACATCAAGTGGGTCTGATGACAGAAAGAGTAATGGAAGGTATTTCAGTTTACTATATTTATTCAGTTATTCAATTTATTGTAGATAAGATAGGACACTATAGATATGGGAGAGTGCTGCATAAAACTATGGTGGGTAATACAGGTATTAGGTAATACTAGTGTTAGGTACTTGAGTGGATTTAAGGGGGATATTTTTTTATGTTATTACAAAATTGTTAACGGAAATAATTTTTTTTTTGTTTAATTAACACATCAGAGAGTCAAAACCTATTTCATAAAATACATTAGAATTACCTACCTACAATAAAGTTCCAGACGAATACCAAACATTCGTGGAGAGCCAAATATAAGAATCGAAAATATGATGTATGCTATTTTAGATAATAAATAAATAATAAACCGGCCTATACTTCCCACTGCTGGGCACAGGCCTCGTCCCATATTGAAAAACGAGCCATGATCACAACGCTTGCTCAATTGCGGATTCTCGACTTCAGACTCCAATTTTTGGAATCCAGGTTTCCTCACGATGTTTTCCTTCATACTAATAGACAAAAAATATAAATTTATTTTAATGCCTGTTAGATCCCACAACTGGGCATAACGTCAGAATTTCTCACACAAATCTCCGTCCTTTCTGATTTCTGACAATATTTCATTAGATACTCATTAGTCACTCCACTCTTATTAAGTAACTACCGGGTATAACAGCTTGTCTTTTTTATGCTTCAGATCTTGACTTAAATATATGGGAACAGAGCAACATAGCTTTGGGCCATTTTCGCAACACTTAATCAAGTCTTACCTGACTACGACGTATGTTAAGTCGAATATATTGGAATTGATTTTGCCCACAATCATGCTACCTGCTACAGTGACCGACCCAGTTCTGTTTATGTTATTATTAAGCGGCTATATACAACATCTATTCGCTTTAGACTGCCGTGTCATTTGCATGAATAACCTATATTATGATACTAATTGTATACGTTACAAGAGTAAAGATAAAGATAAAGATAAAGATCGTTTATTTGCAAAAAACAGTAGTGTCGTCTCTATTTATCTTAATGGGTATTTTACTTCCTTCTTGTTTTGAGTTCCATATTCCAGAATGTTAAAGGACTATGGGCATTTCAGCCCATCAACGGCCATCAATTAAATTAGTATCATTTGATAGGTGAGGGCTTTTAGAGCAAATATTGTTCAAGGGGGTTATTCGTCAACTGAACACACTACGCTGGACACACGTGTGTTCAGTTGGTGAAACTCAAAATTAATATATTTATTGTTTCGTCATCTGGACACGCCAAGATATTTTCGTGTGTCCAGATAGTGAAACTTAAATTAAATCACTTTTATGATGTCGCCAACTGGACACACCACAAGAAAAGGTACAGTCAGGGTTAAAAACATTTGAAATAAAACAAATATTTAACAATCAAATCATTTTAAGATTTATTAATTTGAAGAAAAACACCTATGCTTAGCTATTTTGAATACCTGTAGGTATTTTCAATGGAATATTCCACTTTGTTCACCTGGGTGATATCACCCAGGTGAACAAAGTAGATTTTAGTGTCTCATCATATCGCCCAGATGATATTACCTGGGTGAAATGAGTTGACTTTTTCTGTGTAATTTGTTCACCTTGGAATTGTATCATCCAGGTGAACAAACGCGACTTTTTAAATTATTCTAGTCGACTTATATCACCCGCATACAAAGTGGTAAGAATTTTATTAAATTACATTACAATTTATTTTTACGTTACTTGTTAAATAATAAATATTAGAAAATATAGTATGTTCATTCTATTATAATTTTTTATTTTTATTTCAATAGTTATTGGAGTTTTTTATAGGAGTGTATCCAAGAATGTTTCCTTATTTTTTCATTAAAAATTATTGAATTATTTATTAGCAATATATTCCGACTTATTATAATTTTATTTATATGGAATATCGTTTGTGTACTTAAAACATTTTTTTTTGTATTTATTATAACAACGATCAGTAAAGTAAAAAAATAAACATATAATTTAATGAACTTCTTGTCACTTTGTATACGTTTGATTTAAGTCGACTAGAATAATTAAAAAACTCGCGTTTTTCACCTGGGCTATACAATTCCAAGGTGAACAAATTACCTACACAGAAAAAGTCAACTCATCAAGTCCGAGGTGGAATAAGGAGACACCAAAGTCTACTTTGTTCACCTCGATGATATCAGATTGGTAAACAAAGTGGAAATAATAACATAAAAATGTGTAATTAGTCTAAATATGTAAAAAACATATACTTAGTTACTAAATTCAGAAATGGTGAACAATTTTTAAAAGACAAATAAAACCGCTCTTTCCCAACATGGAACGTTTAGTGACCGAAGATGATTGTGACACAGAACATTTATCTGCGTGACTGTACTTTCTCACAAATTCAAGTAAAATATGAACGTATGTCCAGTTGGCGACAACATAAAAGTGATTTGATTTAAGTTTCACTATCTGGACACACGAAAATATCTTAACGTGTCCTGATGACGAAACAATAAATATATTAATTTTGAGTTTCACCAACTGAACACACGTGTGTCCAGCGTAGTGTGTTCAGTTGACGAATAACCCGTTCAAGGAGTACTATTAAATATCATTGGGGAAAAAGATATAGGTAAAACTATTTTAATATTTTTTTCTTGCTACAATTTAGTCTTTTTTTACAAAATCGACTACTAGTCATTGCATTTTGTTTATTTTATTGACGTTTGCATCAATAAATAAGATGTTAGGCTTAAATGTTAAATCTTTGACGACAAGCTCCGTACATTTTTGTCCACACAATTTTCTTACTGTGACTACACTCACAGATAAGATTTTTTTATTCTGTTCAAAAATTAAAACAATATGGCGTGATATATGTCGAGAACTTCTCCACATACTAGCTAAAAAAAGGTCTGTTTTAATCTGGATCGAGTCGATCGAAATCACAGCGAATCTACATCTACATATAGAATTGTACTCAAAAAACAGTAATTTACACACACTAATACATTCTACACAACACCTGCCTATCGCATTGGGGATACACTCGAGACCTTAGAGCATACATTAGCAAGAATAGAGCACGGGCATCTCTAGTAGCGCGTATTGCTGATCGTAAAAAAACGACGGGTTGCACTGCAGGAGTGCCGGCAGAACTGAAAACTTGAGTATTAACGTTGTGCAATTTTTTATATTTTGGAATGGTAAGGAAATAATTTTGCACGAATTGCTTTAAATACCAGTATAAAAGTACTATCAGTTATGTGGTAGAATACAATATTTATTTATTGCGCTATCGTACACAAACATGACATTGTTCTTACGAAGTTTGAGTCAGGTCACGTCTTCCTTGCGAATTATAGAAAGCAAGGACTTAACGCCGCTGCTCTAATTTCAATGAATGGATATTTATTTGAGATAGTATTTATAACAGGCTCTTTTTTTACAATAACTTGACATCGACGACTTCTCATGACACGACGATTGCTCATACTAGAGCTCACAGTTCATACTCCAACCGCACTCTATAGTTTACTCGGTCATACTCTAAGGCCGTAACGTTAAAACTCCTTTCCGATCTCCCCACGTTCCATCTTCCGCATGCATAGATCTTTCCGCTTCAACTTTCCCACACATTCGCAGGCTTTCTGAAAACCACTCTGCCTCGCAGCTACGTCACAGCGCCCTTAATTACCGCGCAAGCAAGCCACCTTTTGAACCGACTAACAAAAAAATGTAGCACGATTTTTATGAATGTGTGGCGATTGGTTTTCGTTGTTTGGAAATCATGTAACGGTCATTTATTGTTTTTTTTATGTATGGTTTTTTTCAACATTATTTTAGTAACGGGGAGTGTTATATATGTAAATATATTTTTTAAGCAGAAAACCTTTTATTTAATACAAACTTTTTTCATGTAGCCTTAATTCAGAGGTCTACAAACCCTCTTTAGTAACTATGGACGTTTTAGTAAACTGTTCCATTTTCAAAAAACAACTCAATGTTTTAAAAATTTCTTGAAGTTGTAGAAGAAGTCCAATATCTAACATCCTCGAGGTAAAAATAGACTCGATACTCAATTACTAGATCCAAAGGGGTATTACAAGTTCTAATACTTCTAAATTATTCCTAAGATTACAAGCATGGCGAGTCCAAGGCGCCATCTAGCGAATTTCATTACAAGATTACTCGGTCATTACCCCCTGAGTACGAAATTAGGAAGATTTGAAATTGGAATAGGAATTACGGAATCCTGTGTGGCTATGTAACATTCGTTTAGTTTCAAAGTACTTATTGAGTACGGATGACGTCACGTAAACTTAATTGTTCTTGTTTTGAACTGAGATAAGAGCTTAGAGTATACATAAGGAACTAGAGTGAGCCTATCAGAGTTTGAACGTAAGCACTAGTGTGAAATGGTTTTGTCGTGAATTGTGTATCAAGATGGAGCTTGCCGTTTTAAAAAATCTATCTAAAACACTAATATTATCCTAACAATGTCAAACCCATCGATATTTTCAAATATAAGTTTCTCGTTGCGCGAAAATTAACTTAAATGAAAAACGAAATGTACTAGGTTCAGACTAAAACCTGCTCTCGCTTGGCACAAGGGGAAACTAGCGATAGTAGTAGCCTATGTATATAGTACGTCAATGGATAAGAGATTTTGTTTGTTTGCGTCTTCGGTATGGTGATAATTAGGTAGGTAGCTGACTACGAGAATATACACGTGTATTAAATTGTTAACATTCTTCATCTTAAAAATAAATGTAAAAGCTGGCCAAAGACAGTTTTCATACTATCCGATATAAAATAAAGGGCAAGTAAAATTATAAAAACGATAACCGAAATCGGACTGAATATACGTTTCCCGATATCGTATTAGGATCCGATATCGTGTCGGCTAGTGTCAGTTTTAGAGGGCTTTTAACGCAAGATTTTTTTATCTTCCTTTGCTTTGGCAACTAGAGTAAAATAAACAAATTGAGTGTAAAGCATACACATATTTAGGTACAGATGTTTATACTGGTCCTAAACAAACCGTTTACCAAATTTCACGAAGCTTCTTTACATACATTTCTCCAATAATTCTAATCACATTGTGTCATAGCCTAGCCTTGTTAAATATTGTACATAAAGTAGATACTAAATAAGAACCTCAAAAAATATGTGGCTTAAATCTTAAGGTGATCTCACCGATATTGGTGTCCTGAATTATTTCAAAACCGGCAAAATACAGGTGGTTTGGGCGAGGGGCTGGGGGAAGTGGAGCGCATTGATGTTACAAGTTGTATCAAGATATTACACATTGTATCATTACAAGGTGCGCATTGTAATGCTCGGTTCTCCTCCTTCACTGATGTATGCCCGGTTTTTATTATTACAAGGTACGCATTGTAATGTTTGGTTCTTCTCCTTCACTGATGTAATGCTCAAATCTGTAACTTTACATTACACCCGAATGCTCCCGGTGAAGGAGCACCTTTAAGTCGTCATCGTCTACCTAACTTTTACCCAGCTATGTTGGGGTCGGCATTCAGTCTTACCGGATTCAGGTGAATACCGTGTTGTACATAGAACGACTGCTCATCTAAACTCCACAATCCATTTCACTGAGTAGGTAACCTAGTATCCCATAGTAAGACTGATGGCTTAATCCCTAAACAATTATCAAAATAGGGGTATTAGAATCGGAACTACAACTACAAACCCCTCTTGCAACTGATTTATTAAGTCCGTATAAAGTTTAAACCTCACTTAAAGCGACGACGGAAAACCTTGGCAGACCGCAGTGTCGATGTCATTATCTAATTTATGTACTCTAAATTCCAGTGCACTTACTATAAGCTCTTAAAGTTGGACTGTTTACGTGAGCGAGCGAAATAGCGCTCTACAGTATGCGTAATGCCGCCGCGCTGTCTCGCTTACACGATAGCGACGGCACTGTTTTTAGAGCGTGTGGTACATTTGGTGCAATGTTGGCTAGATTTACAACGTTCGTATTATAATAATTCAGAATACATTCGAAAATTAAGTAGGAACTGGTATGGTTGTAAAAATCAAAACTAGTTTAAAAAATCAGAGTTTTCTAAATTTAAGTTTCAAACATCTAATAATAATAATAATAACCCCCCTACGGGGCCACCTTGACGTGGTGGGGGGGCATGCGGGAAGGCATGAACTACTAAATGATCACTAACATCTTGATCACACCCTGTAGTCTTAGGAAAGCAGGAGATACTAAGAGCCACTAACACCTAGGCACTACCCTTTCCTACCAACGGTCCCAAAACCAAAACACCCTGAATGAATGCTCCCTACGGGACCACCTCAACTTGGCGGGGGGGCATTCATGAAGGCATGAGCAATTCGATGGTCACTTACACCTCGACCTAACCCTGAGTTCTTAGGAACTTAGGAGGTACTTATAGCCTTTAACAACTCGGCATAACCCAACAAACGGTCCCAAAAACCTCAAGAAATAAAGCAATATGAAGACAAGAAGTTCAAGTAAACGGCCCCAAGTTCCCGGCGGGTCTAGCAGCAGCACTGGCAACGACGGAAGCCAGCCTGCAGCTCGGCCTAGGGGTGCGAAGAATCCCCGGGAGGCGATCTCTCTCCGTCAAACGACTACGGCAACGAATATGGAACCCGAAATGCAAAACGATATGGATAGATTAACAGAGACACCCTCACCGTTTAGTTTATTTGAGTCTCCGAGCTCATCACCAATATTTTATCAGGCTTCATCCCGGTCGAGTACCGTATCACCTGTACCTGAGGATGTTGTGCAGGAGGCTAGCGCCACTATATCCGCACCCGCCACAGGTACTAAGCGTGCGCGCAAAAGATGGACAGAAGATATGAACAAGTTTATCTGGCGCACGTACCTCACAGCTACAAAATTAAACACTAGGAAACAATACCTAGATCATCTTCACCGCGAATTTACAGTTACATTCCCCCAGATGGAAGCGTCAAGACAGAGGCTAGGAGACCAGTGCAGGGCGATTATTAGAAATAAGTTACTACCACAAAACATTTTAGATGACATAAAAAATGAAGTTGCGATACTTTTAGAACAAACACAATTGGATGAGATAGCACCATCCCTCATGTCGCTACCTGTCACTAGTCAACCAGGGCAGAGAAGGAAGTGGACCACTGAATACAATGAATCCATCATTACAAATTACTATAGACTAACAGAACTAGGGAAGAACCGATCAGCGTACCGACAGCTCCTATACCAAGCAGTTATAGCGGAACATCCTGAGCTATCTGAAGTTAGCGAGCAGCGAATATCGGACCAACTGCGTGTAGTACTTAACAACAAAATGATCAGCGAACAGAGGCTTACTGAACTACGCGATCAAGTTGCAAATAGTCTTCGCTTGTCTCGTAGTGATGTAGAAAACAATTTACACTTTACAAGCCCACACCTCACAGACGACACCCAGGAACCTAACTTACCTTCCGTAACATCACAACTTTTAGAATCCCAATTGCAAACACCGTTAGAATTGCAAAATACTATAATAAACAGTAATTTAGATGTAGAAAAAATCAAAGATCAATTTAAAATTTCACTTGATAAGTTTAGAGATACGCACCCTACAAGGCGACCTTATATTCCTAAACAAAAGACCTCTAGGAAACAAGCCCAAATTGTCCAGTTAATTAATATGCACGTACTACCAGATTACATAAAATCAGATCAAAGCTTTGAGACCACTCATACCGTTATTTACTGCGCGGCGTATACTGCAGCTATATGTAATGGCACAAAAATACGGGAAGGAGATAACACTCCTAACCAGAACAAAAGAAGAGTGCCTGCCTGGCAGAGACGTTTGCAGAAAAAGATACTTAATATAAGAAAAGATATTGGAAGGATGACGGAATATATAAAAGGCAATAGAAGTAATAGATTAATAACATTAGTAGAAGTAATTAAGAATAAATATCGAATACATTCACAACATGAAGAGCCTAACTCTAACAATGAACACTTCCTTGATACACTTAAGCAAAAACTTAATGCGGCTACAAGTAGGTTAAAAAGATACATCAATTGTACACTCCGAAAAACTCAAAATTCACAATTCGCAAATAACCAAAAACAGTTTTATAGAAATTTGTCGGCAAGCACGCAGCACTTAAGAACTTCAGATAGCACTGCACCAGGTCCTTCAGCAGACGATTTGCATGATTTCTGGTCCAGCATTTGGGCTGTTCCGGTACAGCATAATTCAGAAGCTGATTGGCTACAGGCAGGATGTAACGCTACTGACAACATTACACAAATGGAGTTCGACCACATACCACTTGATGTTTTTATGTACGTTCTAAAAAAAACACACAATTGGAAAGCGCCCGGAAGTGATGGTATTCATAACTACTGGTATAAAAAATTTACATCTGTTCATCCAGTACTGTACAACCATATTAACAATTTTATTCAGACACCAAATATAATACCTAGGTTTGTAACACAGGGCCTCACATATATGATTCCTAAAGACACAGATCACCAGGATCCTGCCAAATACCGACCAATTACATGCTTGCAAACAGTATATAAAATACTTACAGCGTGCATTGCCGAGCTGATACACAAACACTCCTCTAAAAATAACATCTTGTCGGAGGAGCAAAAAGGATGTCGTAAAAGTAGCCAAGGTTGTAAAGAACAACTGATTATCGACTCGGTAGCTATGAAGCAAGCCATTTCTATGAAAAAAGACATAAATACCATGTATGTAGATTACCGCAAAGCGTTTGACTCTGTTCCTCATAGCTGGCTTCTCCATATTCTCCGACACTACAAAATCCACCACCTACTCATACAATTTCTTGAAAACTCGATGCAACACTGGACCACTAGGCTGAAAACCTTAGGATGCACGCACACAGAAACTTCAGAAATTCCGATACGACGTGGAATCTTCCAGGGTGATGCACTTAGTCCTTTATGGTTCTGTCTAGCACTGAACCCTCTGTCACACGCGCTAAATAGTTGTGATGCTGGATTTGATATCACTGCACCACATAAGAGAGTAAGTCTCAGCCATCTCATGTACATGGACGATATTAAACTATACAGCAACACTCCACAGTCCTTACACCGGCTTGCTGATATGACACAAGCGTTTTCGAATGACATACATATGAAGTTTGGTATCGATAAGTGTAAAACACTATCTGTTAGAAGAGGCCAAGTAGTCCCAAACTTTTATACATTAGACTCAGGAGAAACCGTAGAACCTTTAGAAGCAAACACAACATATAAGTACTTAGGATTCCAGCAAGCCAGACAAATACATCAAAAAGAAACAAAACAGGAACTTAAACGGAAATTTAAACATCGGCTCAACACACTATTTCGATCTCAACTCAATTCGCGCAATCTATCTCAAGCGATTAATAGTTACGCAATTCCTGTTCTTACGTACTCTTTTGGCTTAATAAACTGGACCCAGAGTGATCTTGTTAACCTACAACGTACTATTAATACCTCTCTGACAACTCATCGGAAACACCACCCTAGGTCATGTGTGCAAAGAATGACTCTCCCAAGGGATGAGGGCGGACGAGGTGTTATAGATATTGTTAACTTGCATAATAAACAGATTTCAACACTCAGAAGTTATTTTTATGAATACTCAGATCGCTCTTCACTCCATGAAATAGTTATACTGGCAGACAAGCACCTGACACCACTTAATCTTATAGACAGAAACATACAACGTAATGAAAGGATCACTGACATGAAGGACAAGATCGCATTATGGCAGCAGAAGTCGCTACACGGGAGACATCGCCACGACCTGCAGCAACCACATGTCGACAAAGTTATGTCGAACGCATGGTTGCGGCGTGGCGAGCTCTTTCCGGAGACGGAAGCTTTCATGATGGCGATCCAGGACCAAGTCATTGATACCCGAAACTACCAGAAACATATAATACGCAGTCGCAACTTCCCCACAGATCTATGTAGACATTGTCATGCTTGCTCGGAAACCATACAGCATATAACATCTGCATGTAGGTCCCTGGCCCAAAGTGACTATAAGCATCGCCACGACCAAGTAGCTGCCATAATACATCAACATCTAGCCCATACATATAAATTTATTCCTAAAAAAGATCCTTATTATAAATACAAGCCAGACGCCATACTAGAAAACCGTAATTGTAAAATTTATTGGGATCGAACAATTATCACAGATAAAACCATCCATTTCAATAGACCTGACATAACATTGCATAATAGAATTAATAAAACCGTATACCTCATCGATATTGCTGTACCAAATACGCACAACTTACAGTCCACAATATCAGAAAAGCTATCGAAGTATCAAGATTTGGCTATTGAATTAAAACGCCAGTGGCACGCAGAAACTATCCACGTAATCCCTATAGTTGTTTCTGCGACAGGTATCATCCCCAAAAGTCTGCAGCGCTGCCTTGACGTTTTAGATATTCCTAAGCATACACTCAACACGATACAGAAAGCGGTCTTATTGAACACCTGTCGACTGACCCGCAAGTTCCTGACGACATCGTCTGTCTCCTCGGGCTACACAACAAATACTTAACGTTCATTTGCACTTGGCTACGGCCCGTGTGAATCGACTCAATCTACCCCTTCAGAAGGGAGAAAACAATCAATAAAGAGATAATAATAATAATAAGTTTATTTCCAGAAAACACCAAAAGCAATACAATACAAACTTCTGCCAAACTGTAGAACAGTTTATTGGCAGATGCAGGCTCCTTATTTATAAGATGTTTTATTTACGTACATACTATCTATTCTAAATTACAAATATAATATATATATATTTTTCTTGATTACTATATTATAATACAATTAGGCAACAATAGAAATAGGTACATTACTGTATATGTAATAATACACTAGCATTTTAAATGCTCTTCGATGGTTTTAAGTAACATATTTTTAACCTGGTTTGTAAATGATCTCTTTGACATTACATGGTCGTTTATCTGAGGTATTTCATTAAATATCATTGGCACTAAATATTTTCTCGTCCTTTGCCCAAAATAATTGTTATGTGATGGTACTTCCCATACTTTTTTATTATTATTTCTCAAACGCACGGGTTTTATATGATAGGTCTTAAATTCATTGCTGCAAAACTGCTCAGTCGCTATCAATAATTTTACCTTGTCATGAACTGGCAACATTTTACACACCACAAATAGTTCTTCGTATTCACTATTTTTACAACGGTTTCTTGCATTTCTATCCACTAATGATTTCATAAATCTTATCTGAATTGATTTTAGTTTATTTAAATATGTTTTGAAAGTCCTTCCATAGCTTGCCAGTCCATAAGAAAGTATAGAATCAACCAGTGCATAATAAACTGTATACATTGTAGCCTTGTCTAAAACAGCGTTGAGGTGATGGAATTTTACGAGCAGTAATCTTAATTTATCACATAAGTTGGTAATATGAACTCTCCACGAGAAGTCGCGAAAAGTCGCGCGTCTGAAAAGGTATTTAGAATATTCTTATTATGGTCAGACTTAAAATAATAAAGTTTAGCTAAGTACGTTTAACCACATCAAGCGATAAACATACTATGCTACAGATACACTGAAACGTAAAATAAAAATTAATTATTTAAAACATGTTATTGACAGTCAGTATTTAAATTGATATTTAAGTTTATAATGTTTATGTTGTGTTGTTTAATAATTTCTTTGCTTCACTGTCGCAAACAAAGCCTATTAAAATGATTTTTGTCAAACATAATATTTATTTAAAAAAGGTATTCCTGAAAGCATTTTTCTAAGAATCACATAAATACGGGTCTTTCTTCAATTTCCAAGTATTTGGACAGACCTCAATATATTGTTATCTTGGTCGTTGAGGTAAATTTATTTTAATAATATGTTCCAAATTGAATGAATTGAATTATACTTCGATTTAGGTTTGGGTTCAGGTTCGGAGATTTATTCACAAAATATCATTTCTTTTCTCACTGTCCGTCTGTCTATTACACTGAAGATGATTGTAGGTTCTATAAATACATAACCTTATGAATAAGTTTCACTAGTATAACGGCCCGTTTTTCCAACACCAGAAGATTTTGACGACCTCCATGGTCGAGTGGCGTACGCACTGGTTTTCAAGGTGTCGCTAGCTCTGAGGTCCCGGGTTCGAACCCCAGATGGGTCAATGTAGAAAGTCACTTTTCTACATTATCTCGGGTATGGGTGTTAGTGGTACCTTCGTTGTTTCTGAATTCCATAACACAAGTGCTTATTAGCTACTTGCTTTGGGTTCAGAGCAATGTATGTGATATTACCGCATTTATTTTTTTATTTTTATTCCAGAAATAATATTCTGTAATAATATTAGTCATGTCTGAAATATTTGATATTAAATATCTGATAAAAATTCAAAATGATTTCTCAGTTAAAATTTTCTTGCGTTTGAATAATTTACTCTTAATTCATATTTGTTCCTTTACTTTTGTTCACCGACAAAAATAATTTTAAGAATGTCTTATCTAAAAAAAAACCTTATTTAATAAATTTAATCAACGTAACTACCTACTTTTAAAAAACACTTACTCAACAAAGGCCAAAAATAAAATATGTACAAAAAAAGTTTCCAACAGTAATTTGGATCAAATACCTAGTTCTTTTTCACAGTCTATGTCTGGCAATAAAATCAAATTGCTCGTTCCAAATTTGAATAATGAGGAGACAGTTTACGTTCTAAATTGTACCAAAAGCAATTTCAGTACAAGGGTGCTAATTTCACCCCATTAAATAAATGAGGCCACAAAATAAAATTATGCATTGTAGCATTTTTGGGCTTCAATTACTCAGATTATTATCGCATAGTAAACTCTACACACACTGTAATTTATAATAATAAAAACAAAGTGATATTTTCACTCAAGAAAATATGGAAAATGTAATGTTTTTGGTCATAGTAAAATGGAACAATAATTACGCATTTTCAGGTATTGTCGGTAAAGGCGAATAATTAGAAGCGGTTACGTCAAATTTCGTCATAATAATTTTCTTATAACGTAGAAATATTGAAGTTTAAACAAAACTCCAAGAAGTTGGAAATAGACCCCATTCTTGAAACATAATTACTCTTTAAAGGTAACTTTATAAATATTGTTAAAGGTAGAAGATAAACAGATATTCTTTCAAACAAACATCGTTCCATAGATCACAAAAATCTTTTTCCTATGCGACTATCAAAACATAATCTAAAGATCAAAGCAGCAATCGGACCTCTATTATTGTAATAAAAATATTATGCCGCATTTACGAGTAATATTGGTTTTTGATCCTTAAGATCACAAGGTATAAGCTAAAATATTTATTAATAAAATAATAAATGTCAAAGTTTGGATGTGTGAATGTTTGTTACACTTTGACGCAAAAAGAGCTTAATGGATTTGGATGAAATTTGCTTAGAGTATACATAAGCAACTAGAGTAGCCTATCAGAGTTTGAACGTAAGCAGTAGCGTGAACTAGTTTTATCATGAATTATGTATGAAGATGGAGCTTGCCGTTTTAAAAAATCTATTTAAAACACTAATATTATCATAACAATGTCCAAACCAGCGATATATTCGTATAAAAGTTTCTCGTTGCGCGAAAATAAACTTAAATCAGTAAACGAATGTACTAGGTTCAGACTAAAAACTGCTTTTGCTTGGCACAAGGGGAAGCTATAGCGATAGTAGCAGTCTATGTATATAATACTTCAATGGAAATTTGACACACAGGTAGTTAATAACCAGGATTAAAATATAGGATTTTTTTTTATTCCGATGATTCGGAAAATAATTAAGATTAAAAGATTAAAATTTGATATTTTTATCTTCAGGTAGCTGTACTAATTTCTCAGACGAAAATAACAAAACAAGGTTGTTACAAAAATGTAACCCAATAACTTAATTTAGGCTGATCCTTGGAATCTGAGAATTCCCCGAAATATTCTTCCTACCTTTTAATACATTTAAAATAAATAGATGAAAATATACCTGGAAACCGTATCGGATGAAAAATTAAAGGTATTTGAAATTATAAGTATTCCTCATATTTTACGAGACAAAAACAAGTTACTTACGTAAAAATATAATATGTCAGAAGAAATCATTCTCGGACTTATTCTTTAAAGTTATCAACAGAAACTTGATGTTATAGATACAGGTAATTTCATAGGGTACTATTAAAATTATTTTTATTTGACAGAATTGATTTTTTTTTAATATACAGAGTCGTAAAATGTCATAATGTGTGGAACATATTTTTAGCACAGCAAACATTTGTCACCTAGTCCAAAAAAAAAAAAAACATCAACCAGATTCTAAATAAAAAGGCAGTATTTTAACATTTTGAGCAGGTTCCAATACGATAATGATTTTTGCCAATGTGATAATTTTTCTTTTTTGCACCTGAACATAAACTCTAGGTATATTATATATACTCCATTTAAAGCCAATCCTTTGACCACAATTCCTGCGAGGCCTTCGGTAATGCAGTTTCAACTGCAGTCGTGTACACGTGACATATCTTATAATCCAATGTTCGATGTACCTCAGTTCTGGTCGACGCAACGGTCACCTTGATTGCTTCTAACTTTGTGCAGGCAATACCTGTAGTATTGTAGCTGCCTTGGTAAGACCAGGGTGTTTGGCTTTTAGATTTACGGTTCAATTTGAATTCCTTTCTATGCTTTATATATTTTCCGTATTATATATATATTTTTTTTTTAGTTCCAAATTTGTTAAAAAAATAACAAAAGCTCGAAGAGTTCTCACGAAATATGGAATAGTTGAAACAATTTAATTAAAAATTACTTTTGAAAATTTGGTAAAAGTTGGTGGTTTTGAAAATGAAATATTAAGACCATTAAAATGTAAAATAGATCCATACAATAAAATAAATTTTGACTTAATTACAGTAACGAAGAAGTAAACCTTGGGGATATTCCTTACGCTAAAATGCAAGAACGTCACCGAGGTAGAACAAAGTGCATTGGACTGAGAGATATGGATGCATCTTATAACACAAAACATAGAGTGAGCTCGTAAACAAAGACGTTAGCAGTACACTCGCTAAGAGCAAGAATGATTATGATAAGAGAAAACACATTTTCTAAGTAAGTAAGTAATAGAGAAATCTTCTGAGTTAACTTATAAAAACCACGGTCTTGTTATTATTTTAAGTGTACCTTTTTACGGACTGTACTCACGGATTTATTTATTTAAGCTACCAATTTAGGTTAGCGAGGTTCTTACGAAAATAGTCCGAAAACATCTCGAATGTCGAGAAAAGCTAGATGTCACACTAATTCAATTTAAGAATTTCGAAAGACGATCCCTATTGTCAAAGTCTTTGTGTTCGGATACAGCCACAAAGACTTTGACAGGCGAAAAACATAGAATTTCTTCTATCCCTAATCAAATATAAAGGTTCTTTACTTCTTATATCCAACTGTATTCGGTACCTGACTTGGCAATACTTGGCATACAGCCGTTAATTAAAAGTTTCCCGCTATTTCGACCGTCCTTAACCTGCCATTTGGTGTTTCATAGTTCTCTTGTTCTTTTCGAGATCTCTTTTGTTTTATTTATTAGTTAGAACTTTCGGTACATATTCCTCAAGATTCGTATTACATTATTAACGGCTAACGGACAGTTTTGTTCATGGTAAGGATTTCTTCTGCAAATCGCCTCAAAATATTCGTATACTTTTCTGAAGCAATAAAAATTGGCTGAAGAGAAGATTTGCTGCAGAAAACATATGTTAATGAATCAACTTAAATAAAAATATTTGAAGAAAGAATTTAAAGACAGACCGATAATAAAGGTACCAACTGTTGAAATAGTCAGTTTTTTTTTTCCCGGCTAGCACACAATGTTATAATAATTTATTCTACACGTAAATATAGGCAAATATATACCATTCGTCAGTCAAACTTCTACATTAGTCAGAGACACAGAAATATTACCGTAATATACTTTTATGGCCCGATACCAACACGCAAGCAAGTACGAAATAAGTAATAAATCTGAGCAACACTCATTTAATTGGTGTTAAAGTACGAATATAGATAAATTAGATGATCTAATCAAATTAAATTCGTTAGCAAGAGATCCATGAAAAGCGAGGCTTTTGCGAGTAAAGTATATTACACGGGCCTGTTGGTCTATTGGCTAGAGACCCTGACTGCTATAGCAGAGGTCGTGGGTTCGATTCCCACCCGGAACAAATGTTTGTGTGATGAGCACGATCATTTGTTCGGTGTCTGGGTGTAATTTATCTATAATATGTATGTATTTATAAATATATAAGTATGTTTATCAGTTGTCTGGTTACCATAACACTAGCTCTGCTTAGCTTGGGATCAGACAATCGTGTGTGAGATGTCCTGGAATATTATTAATATGTATGTATTGATAAATATATAAGTATGTTTATCAGTTGTCTGGTTACCATAACACTAGCTCTGCTTAGGTTGGGATCAGACAATCGTGTGTAAAATGTCCCGTGATATTAGTATTATTATTAGGCTAATATTCCCTGGAAAATAGATACTTCAAAGTAACATGATTTAAAGTGTGTCACGTAAAAATTGAATTCTCTAACAGAATTATTGGACCAGATAAGTTTGAAAGCATATTACAGGAATTATATAAATCCGTATAAAAGTTTATCGAAACAAGCTTTTTACTTTAATATTAGAAGCAAAAATACAGAGGCTCTCGTGTTTCGCAATCATTAACTTTGGGAACTTACTTAGCGAAAAAGTTTTTTGCTATCCCAAATATGACTGTTGGCTAATACGTAGGTAATTTTATACCTTGTATTTTAGAAGATACAAGGTATAAAATCCATATTTAATCGTACGCAATGCGACACTAAAAAGGTGAACAAAAAATATGACCTATCTTACGAGAAAATATAAAAATGAATCCCTAAATGTGTTGGTAAGCTCGTAACTCAATAACGCCTGAACCGATTTCGCTAATTCTTTT
Source organism: Autographa gamma (assembly GCA_905146925.1). Taxonomy (NCBI): domain Eukaryota; kingdom Metazoa; phylum Arthropoda; class Insecta; order Lepidoptera; family Noctuidae; genus Autographa; species Autographa gamma. The sequence goes on along the minus strand of LR989866.1, from coordinate 9,075,372 downwards.
TTTTGTTGTGATAGTTATTATCAGGAAGGTTGGAAGGTAGGTGAGAAGGGGGGGGAAATAAGGTATCCTGACCTTTGTTACGATGGTGATTAGTTGGATTCATCTGCGACCTGAATTACACAAAGGCTCCGGGAACGGGACCTAGGTTTTCATGCTGGTGAAACCGCAGGGCACAGCTAGTATTTAAATAAAAATAATTTAAGTATTCTTTTAAAGATTAAATTTAATTGTGCCACAGGCAGATTGAAACCTGCAAATGACTGAAAACCTTGTAAAATAGGTGAACAGAAATTAAAATACCTCATGATATTATTATGTACTTAGTTTTATTTTACTTGTATTTTCGCTGTATATAACAGTATGCGAAGGATCTAAATCAGGCTCATAATTAATAATTTCCGAGCTGTTGATGTTTTTATTCATTTATCTAAATCTGAAAGTAAGGTTATTTTTAATAAAAAAAAAAACATTTTTTTTGATTTCAGCTTCAATCCGTGATATCTCCTTATCTTGCTAAATACCGGCGTGACTTTATTTATACTAACTACATAAAACATTTAAAAACCTCATCAAACTCGAGTACAATGAAATAACACTAAAGCCAGTAAGCCTTTATTCAGGAGATTAAAACTTTTTGCTTTTTCAATTCGATACTCCACACTGGGTGAACAACAAAATGGATTCTGTTAGGATGTTTGCACCGTGTAATAGTTTAGAAAGTTTTTAATAGTTTTTAATGAAAAACTATAGTGCGGCCGCTGAGGGAAAGTGTTCAGGATACATCAGTCGTTCTTGGTGTTGATCTGTATGGGTTAGTAAAAAACCATGTTATTTACTGTCACTTGTCATAATGACAAAGTTTTGTATGATATTTCCTTTTACTATAGAGGACAAATAAGTGATTCTAATTTATGTTTGATTGTAATGTATGACTGCCTCGTTGGCCTAGTGGTGCTAAGCGCGACGGCTACGCCAGAGGTCTTGGGTTGGATCCCCAAGTCGACCAAAGATGTTATTAAGTTTTTCGATGAAATTCTCAGGAGCAGGTCGGAGTTTGGATTTGTGCCCGATTAGCGGCTAAATAGGCTTGCCCCTATTAAACGGGGCCTATACATACGATGGTATGTTAAGTTATGTTATGCAAGTTCTTCGCCACATTAAAAACCTATCTTCCATTTGACCACGACCTGTCAGGAATGCATTCTTTCAGCGGCCGGACTATAATGGAAAATTACGCAACGATTCCAACTAGGTTAGGTTCGAAAGGGTATGTAGACAGATGTTTCGACTAAAATATGAAACTTCATCAGATGCACATTGCTGTCGACCAGTTCGACAGCTATGGATTCATGCCAAATTGATTCTGCGAAAAACCAGGAAACTGGTATGCTGTGTTGTGATGCAATTTTGCGTGTTATAGTTTTATTGTTTGGTATATCATTAAATACAAAAAATCAGGACTATTTTGAAAATTAGTGTAAAATGGAACTCGAATTTTTTTAGCCGACTGTGGCGAAGCCAATAAAGAAAGTTTATATATTTAAACCTAGGTTTAAGTTTACGATATTTCGACACCTTTTCAGATGTCATGGTCACGGGCTCACTACCGAAACGTCAGGAAATAAAAGTTCAATGTATTCCGCGGTAAAATCCGTAAAAAGTAGTCTTATTTCAATATCTAACATTCGGGTAACCCTAAGAAAGCAATTGCATTAAGTCACTAATTGTGGCTTGGGTTTGCCATATTATTTTATAAGTGCTGCCAACAGTAAAACACGAGAAATCTTATTTTTTGATCGATGAAACGCAAACGGAAAAAGCCTGTCCAAATGTATTTTATTACATGTTATTAAAACGCATCGCTTGAGGTGAAGTACATCCTTAATAAAACGGAGATAAAACTGCCTAATATAGGAACCGAGGTTGATTTATTGTAGCTAATTATGGAACCCCACTGATACTGTATCGATGTTTGGGCAGTGTCAACATGGTCCCAATAGATATCATAAAATAATATTTGTTTACTCTTTTTTGCATATATTAAAATGCGATTTTTGTAGAGACTTTAAGTACGTAGATATAGGTGCAAGCCACGAGTGTTGTATATTATTTTGGACATAGGCTTTTGATGTGCTAACTACGTACATATAATATCTACATAGATATGTTACATTCGTGCATTTACGAATCATCATCATCATCATCAGCTGGAAGACGTCCACTGCTGAGCAAAGGCCTCCCCCTAGAACGCCACAATGAACGACAACTCGCCAATTGCATCCACCGGTTGCCCGCAACTTTGACGATATCTTCAGTCCACCTGGTGAGGGAGTGGGAGGCCTGCCAACGCTGCGTCTTCCGGTTTGTGGTCGCCACTCGAGAACCTTTCTTCCCCAGCGGTTATCGGTTCTTCGAGCGATATAGCCTGCCCATTGCCAACTTGCATATTCTTCGAGCTATGTCGGTGACTCTAGTTCTTTGGCGAATTTCTGTATTCCCGTCCGGATCCTGTCGCGCAAAGAAGCATTTACGAATAGGATATTTTTATTCCTATTTATAAAACTACAATGAAATTTAAAACAATCGTTGACTTTCATTGTGTTCGAGTGGTTATACTGCCTACACATCATTTTTTTAAATAGCAAACATTTGATTTTCTGTCTGAATTTTAGGTTTACTTTTTTGTCTTTGATTCTAAAATGTGATTTTCTACTTAAGATTCAGAGCACATTATGTAGTGTTGTCCACACAAAAAAACAAATCTTATATTAGTACCAAAATATGAACCTAAGCTCTTTTTAGTAGTTTTTGTTCGCAGTCAGCTAATGAACTTTTGTTTTCTAATATAAATTTGCCCACGGTTGAACTACAGAATATAGACGAAATTCAAAGAAATTACTAATTGCAACTAAAACAAAATAATATACATCGCTTGTTCAGATAATAAATTGTTTCGAGAAATAATAACTTTTGTACTTTGTTATTCCTTTTAGCAGATAATTGAAATGAAATTGACTGTCCCGTCGCTGTAAAGTTACAATTTAGAATAATTAATTAGACAGATTTATTGTTACATTGGAACAAAATGTTACGATTTTTTTTTATTTTTTTTATTTGATTATTATAGCTAATATTAGCTAATACGGTATGCTTTATAAAGATGACTATTATTAATGTATTTTCTAGGTTGTAAGGACTATCTGCCGAAACACTGGGTAAAATAATTCAAATATTTTACTGTTAAAAAAAATGGTAAAAAATATTTTGCAATTAACTACCTTAAAACATTGATTAAATTATAGGGAATGAAAAAAAAGAAGACCACCTAGTTTTTTGCTACCAAAATACAGTTTCTTACATCAAACATTCCAAACGCGGACTGAAGTCTGGACAACTTTCCTTTGAAGACTAAAAAGGATACTTAATGTAGTTAACCGCATAAACTTAAATACAGACTGGGCCGAATTTTGAACTTAAAGTTTGTCAATATTTATAAGGAAATTAAATAAAAGAAAATAAGTTGGCAATTATTTATTAAGACAAATTCAAAGGGAAAAATTGTGATTTATATACTTGGTCCTAAATATAAATTAAGAGCTTTTTTTTCTCTTCATATTTCTTTATTAATACAACCCCGGGTTGCAGCACTAGAGGTAAGTTACTTACAAGTGACATATAGATGAAAAAAAATCAAGTATGTTACTTAATATACGGCCAACATCGAGTTCAAAGGAAGAAACTGTGTCATTATTGGTCTGCAATAATTCGTCCGTAATACGGATTCACTGACACAGGAATCAAACTTAATCCCATCTATTTTGCATCTGGGATCAAAATATAATGATAAGGTAATAAGCGCTGTATCATGGTGACATGTCGTGGTCGCCTAGCGGTTCAATGAACGGATTTGTATGCACAAAGTTGCAGGTTTGAACCCAGGCATGTGGCTCTTTCAAAGTTATATGTACTTTCTTAATTATTCTAAGACACTTCTGACAAACGGTGAAGGAAAACATCGTGAGGAAACCTGGATTCCAAAATTTGGGATCTGAAATCGCCAATCCGCAGAGAGCAAGCGTGGTGATCAATGCTCGTGCCTTCTCTATATGGGAAGCGGCCTGTGCCCAGCAGTGGGCGTTTATAGGCTGGATGATGATGATGATGATGAAGCGCTGTATCCATGCAACTAATTCCCAGCCTTCATTTCCTTTAAATTCATAAACTCTGTACACCGATTAACACAGTTTGGTGTTGATTGATGGCTCATACACACTCATACATAAACATTGGGCGGACGCCCGCGCATAACGCTACACTAATTTCCGTCATGCAGGTAAATATCCAAATGTCTGTTTCATTTTAAACTATTTAAAGGCCTTTAAAAAGAAAAAGAAAATATTTTGACATGTTAACAATGGCGTCATGAATTTGAAATAGGAACATGATTAAATGTTGTGAATCTTTTTTATTCGCTATCTTTTTTTATGCCTAGCCTTGCATTTTTTGATGTTTTAAATCGTTTTATTTTTTAACTATTTGGCCACCGGACGCTTTCGACATATTTTTTTCGTATGCGGCGCTAAATTACTCTTAATATTACTTTACTCTTATTTAATTATTCTCTAAAACAAACTAATATATTCACTCATACCCTAAGTATATAGTACTAAAGAGAGAGTAGAATACTAGCGGTAGCCAGAGAGCTACCCTTAGTCGTTAAAGGTGTAAGAAATATCTTTAATAAGGCATACGGTAGAATAACACGTATCAAAAATGGGGGAGTCTATTTGTAATATGGAAATATGAAGACATTTAACCTTTAAAATATATTGAACGAGAAATTAAAACGATTGCATGGTAGACCTACACGGAGTAATTTTGTTATAGTTTTTTTAGACAAAAACTTTCACTTTTAAACTATCGCGCTGCATGTTTATACTAATATTATAGAACGGGGATTAGCGCGAACATGCTTAAATACCTTTAGGGCTTGACTAATAAAAACTTTCACCTTATCGATTATAAAACAATTGATATTGAAAGTTAAAGTTTAAAAACAAAAATCTCAAATTTCAGTACTGTTCCTGTAAAACTTTTATGAACCTGGTATTGCAATTCGAGTTTTTTTTTTGTTGCCTTTCATAACCATCGTTTTGGGCAGGATGTTTGTCAACCGATAGCAATATCACGAAACGTTTCATTACGCGTCGTTTCATTTATAATAACCAGAACTAAAAAAAAACTAAACGTATTTCGTTACTTATCAATTAATATAAATATATTTAAATGATACTGTTCTTATTTATTTGTGATTAATTTTCTATTTAAAAAAACAATAGTTTATTATCTAGTATTGAACGGTAAAATTGTCTTCATATTTGACACGATTATGATCTTTTGATTTCCCATAGAAGATTATTTTTCAGGAATATTTAGTATTATATTCTCTATTTAAAGAGCTTTATAATAATATGTCGTGTACTTGAACTTGAATTATCAAATAAATATATTCACTATTCCATTTAGATTACAATTTATTTGAAAACCTAATAACAGATCAGGTTTTTTGGTATGGTTACTACAAATATTATTATTATTTTAAAATAAAGCAATAAAAATAATCCTCTTTACTTTACAAATAACATATAATATTATCAAAATATTTGTTATTTTATTTTGTTAGTAACGCGTATTAAATCAATTAATATCTTTCAAATTATTAGATATTAGTATAATAATGTATCGTTTTTTTTTATTTTTTGGTAACTATACAAAGGTTAATAATACAAGGCCTGTATGAAGGTTTTCCTTAAAGATTTTCACGTGTTTATATACAGTCTACAGCAAACTGGTATCACTCCAAAAAATCACGCCTTTATTGCAAAGAGATAAAGTTGATTTTCGTAACTCATTGTAACGAAGGTCTCAAGGTTTACTGTACCTACTTACTCATGTAATTATGTCATTGAAATAATCAGAAATGGTCTTGATATTATGAGCGTTTTTGCGGTTAAATAACAAGAGTTTTACTACCAAGCAACACAAAATAAAATGTAGCTCTCAAAAAAAAAAACGAGATCTCATTTTAATTAAACATCAAATTTAAATTGTAGAGAGGTTAAGTGTTTGTATTTTTTTAATTTAAAAATCATAAGCATATCTAAGAATAGACGAAAGGATAATATATTTAAACTGAAATCATTATTTTAAAAGAACCTTATTTGGTTGTTTTTGAGATCTAAAAATACCTACGTGCAATAAAAATAGCTCCTCATTTGCAACATCTTAAAACGACGAAAGGGGCCAAGGGCGTAACATTTTAAGAATACATTTAGCTAACGTGCCAGTTTTTTACCCTTTCTGAAAAAGGAGGTTCTATACTTTTGTTTTGCGGCCTTTTTTCCTCAAACAGTATGTGTGAGTCGGATTGTGTGTTTATGAGATAGGGTATGGATTAAGAATGCAATTCCTTGTCGACAAACGATCGATGAATGACACGAGCACCTGCGTGTCATACCTAAGTCTACAGGGTTTACAAATGCAGTTGTTTATGTTGGATTCATAGATAAATGGATTTATATATAGGTTTTAGAGCTAATTGTCATATGGAAATATTATTTTTTCAATGTATTTTTCACTTTAACGTAGACCAGGTGAGCTAACTGTGTGTGTTTCTATTTTATCAATAAAGTGATATTTAAAACCAATTATTTTTTTACACTTCATATTATTATGTGAAATTAATGAGAACATCTGTAGGTACTCTTATAAATTACGTACAATTATGATAGGATTAGACAACTTTATTATTAATGTAACCTTTTAAACAGTTCCCATATTTGAAACCCCAGTTGATCACTCAATATCAAAATCACCCTTATAAGCTTAGGCATAAATAGCCTTCTTAAAATTTAACGAAGGTTGCCAATGATCATTAAAAAAATAAAACGCTTTTAACGATACTGTGGGAGTAAGTGAGAAATTCAGGAGAGGCTCTTACAACTTTATTGGTGTGAAAAGGTCAGATACGTAATGCCTGTCATTCATAAATTCAAGTAGAATTAGTACTAAAATTTAATGTTTGTGTAATATCACGCCGATGCGATAGACTTGTGCGATCGTATTATTAACGGTGTGTACACATAGCACAACGGCCGCGGCGCAGCAATACCGGTGAGTATAATTATGACGTAGCCGCTTGCACGCTTTGACGTCACACACGTGTGTTAGTTCATGAAAATTAACAATCTAAATGCATCTTATCGAACATACGTAAAAATAGATTACACGTACTTACGAACATAGATAATGATCATATATTTTTGTAACTTTGATAACTTGTATTTATAAATAAAATGTGTCAGGTACTCAATACGTAGTCGTCTTTGCATAATATACATAAATACCGTGATATCTCTTCCATGTATCCCTAAAAGGGGCATATAAACTTTCAAATCGCGATTTTCATTACCTGATAGGAAATAGGCAATAATAGGCAACAGGGTAAATGTCCACGTAATAAATGTTTGAATAAACTGCAAATTTATCCAAAGTTATAAGTTAAGTAAAATTTAAATCGATACTCTGAAGAACGCACTAAGGAACATAAGTAATTAAAAACTGAAAACATCTCAAAAAGCGGATTAGATAACTTTTTCTGTAATCAATGTACGAATCACGACTCATGTTAATCAAAACTATCAATCAAGAAATATTTAGAAAACAAGGAAATCCAATATTACAGTTTCTTTTATTAAAGCGTTCAATCAAATGCCTATCTACCCCTGCCTTACCCAAATACAGGCTACCCTCTAACCTTCGACTATGTTTACTCTAATATATTGTCAAACAAAATATCCGTGTGTCAATAAAGAAAATATTTTGTAAATTGTTTATTTAAGAACGTGAAGAGGTATATACAAAGAGAAATATGATACATTATTCTGAGAAGCGAGAGTTGTTGCTCATAAATATCTATATCACAAATATATATATTATTATATACTATGAATGATACATAAACCAGTGTTTAGAGGCTGATCTCGTTGGCCTAGTGGTGCTAAGCGCGACTGCTACGCTAGAGGTCTTGGGTTCGATTCCAAAGTCGACCAAGTTGTTATTGGGCTTTCTATGAAATTCTCAGTAGCAGGTCGGAGTTTGGATTTGTGCCCGGTTAGTGGCAATAGGCTCGCCCAGTATTACATGGGACCTAAACATATCGGCGAACTGTAGGTGTACATTGGTACACGTCTGCCTAAACCTTCGGGGATACAGGCGTGATGTTATCTTATATGAATGATACATAAACCCAGCGTTTAGAGGATGATCCATTTACCCTGTTATGATCTACTGACTAACGACCTATCACAGCGCTAGGCATGAGATTTGACAGGTGATTAACAAATTTTGGTGTGGATGATCGTTTCAGGAACCAAGGATTAATCTGGGAATTATCATATATTATTTTTTATATTATTATTTATATTAATTATTATATTATTTATTTGAATAAATTGTAAATAATGAGAATATTCTTTCAAAATACTGGCCAAGTTGTGGATAACGATTTGAGCTTTGGGGTTCTATGATTTGGAATTGTTTACAAGCATCCACCCATATTTCTTATATTAAGACAATCTTATATTACTTCTTTTTTTGCAGTTTTAAGCTTACAGCAAGATGACTTACTGAAAATAGTGCACCAGAGCTATCACACTAAACAAAAAAATATATAATTTAATGTACAAAATATCACTTCAGCAAAGTAAACATATATGCTGCTACATATCTTAGGAAAAAGAAGAGCAATTTTCATCATTACGTTTTTTTATATTATTATATAAAAATGAGATTAATTAGAAAATTATAATCTGCATGGATAATATAACGTTTGCACCTGTAGGTACTAATGGACATTTGCATTCATACAGGTGCCTGCTCTTTATTTAAATTTTAAATCGGAACGATTATATTAAAATAAAAAATACCTAAATAAAAAAATATCGTTTCCTTGATCTGGCTAACGGAGATGAAGTGATTAGGATATAACTAAAGAAAGTTATTTATCCTTGATCCACCGCCGGCGATACTTCGCGTTCAGAATACCAATAACTACGGATACTCTATAGTGTATTTTATTGAAACTTTGCTTGATTAGGTGGAAGCAATCTATGTTGAACTTTGAGATAGAAGAAATATTAATTTTATACAAAGAGAAGAATATTTTAATAGCTTTTATTATTTTAAAGGCAGGACGTAGGGAAATGGAAGGAGATGCACTGCCGATGTTTAGCTCTTAAGTTGATAATGCCCATTTAAGTGCGTGTAAAAGAGAGGTTTTGTGAAGTTACAATATTCCTAATAAAATTTTATATAGCCTACAACTTTATCTGGGCGTAATATTGAACTATTAAAACATCCCACGAGAACATAAAGTATCCTATATTTTAATCAAGGTTATAAACTATTGTTATACAAAATTCCATCAAAAACCGTTGGCTAGTTTTTGCGTGATGAAGCAACAAACATAGAAACACACTAGAACGCCAGAGATACTATGAACAAAGCTCTCATATGTTGTATTTGTCTCACGATTGTCTATTTCTACACAAAGACTATTAGTAGTAAATAAGTGAATGTTAATTTGAACAGTTGTAGCTCTTGATTAAATAATAAACAAGCTCTATGTATTTAAATACGATTGTCTAGACACTTGACTATATTATGTATAACGGTATGTGATACCGTTTGATCTGAAATTTAACGCTGGATCTTTGTGTCTCTTGAAATAGTCGTTTAAGTGATAACTGTGTTTTGTTAACTTGGATCCAAATATAGTTTATTATTATTGTGTTATAAAATAACATCAATTATATAATTATAACATTTTATTTTGACACTTTGGAAGTTTTTACTTAAAACACTATGATTTATGAATCCCCTTTTTTAATAAAGCAGTCTTTTAATCTTGCTATATTTTAATATTTGATGGATATTAATTCTTGAAAAATAATTTAAAAAATATGTGACCAGTTTCACTAGGGACAGTTTTCCTAAAATACAAATGAAAAGTATCTACCCTCTGCTTAAAAAAAACAACAACAATGCGAGTATAAAAAAAAATGAAAATTGCATTAAAAGGAATATGTTTATTTATAGGACAATGTATTGCAATTTCCTTGAATTGCAATACGAATTAAGAATTTTGTTGTTAATGCAAAACAGAATTTCCTTGTCCTAACTTTAGATCGGAAAGTATAAATTAATTTTCCGAGTATTTTTCATTTAACAGTGAATAACTCAATCATTGGGTTGTTTTCCTTAACAGCTGTTTATACGAATATTTTCCAAAACAATCCGACGAATATTGAAATAAATCTTGTTCAAAGCTTCCTGTTTGACAACTTTTGAATTGACAAACAAACTTTTGTTTTGTTCATTTAATTGAAAGACAATTTAATTTTGTGTTTTCATTTTCATTAAAACCGCGATACTAATACTGCATTTAACGTGCGTTAATTGGCCGTATAATTTATTTAGTTTTGCTTTTAATTAACTAGTATTCAAAACATGACTGAAATTGGAATCTATTTCATAGATAACTTTTGCTCACTTAATTTTATTTTCTCTGCCATCAATCCATACAAAAAAACTTCTGTCAGAACCAACTTAAACACGATGACACATTAAATTTCAACCTCAAACCTAATATTTACAAAGCAATATCATTGCCTCACGTTAGGTAGGCAGGCTCGTATTTAACTATGTGCAATGTGCCTACAACAGATCAATGTAGGCACAAGGTTCATTGATTGAAACTGTTGCCTCTCAAAGGAAGGCGGTTCTGCATATAGTTGTTTGACAAATTTGTAAGGGGAGCAGTAAACGTGTGCATATATTATACAAATATTAGTTATACTTAAGTCAAGAAGAGAATATTCTCGTCAACAGCTATATGTTGGTACAGAGATTTATAAAGCTGACTAGCGGACCCGACAGACATTGTCCTGTCTACATGGTCTACAATAACACAATGATAACAAAACTTTTTTTTAATTTGATCGCAGCGCTAACTGTCGGGACAGACTAAAATTAAAATTCGAATATTATTTAAAATTTGACACTGCGATGGTAGCGCCGTCTGTCGGATCCAATGTAAAACATTCCAAAATCAACAACTCCTAATAAATTAAAAATTAATTAAAAAAACATTGTCCAGCGGACAAAATTGTGAATCTAAACCATTCCCAGATCCCCTTGAACACTCACAAAAAAAAACATCAAAATCGGTCCAGTCGTTTGAGAGAAGTTCAGTGACATACACACTCACAGAAGAATTATATATATTATTATAAAGATAAGGAAAATTATTAAAGAAAAGTTACGTATTATTTTTCCTCTGTACAATAGTAATATTTCAACAAAAAAGCTTGTTCGAACTATAGCAGCTTCTTTTGTCAAATTTTGTTACAATAATACACAAGTATTGTACCTTCCTAAAATCACCAATGTCCAAGCAAGTTTCTAAGAATGTTGTATAAAACTTCCACATACACAATGATATTATAATAAACAGATATGTTGTTAGAGCGCAATCGTGAAGACTCGAAAACGTCCTAATTGGGACGTATTGCCTTTAGTCTGCGTCACGCATCTCGACGAGTGACACACTCGAACGAAATTTACATAAAAGCTTTTAAATGTCATCGTGTGTATCCAGAAACTGTATCATTTATGATAACAAAGTAAATAAAATACAAGGAATCTCATACCACATGTAAATACGCAATATACTTCGATTTAATAATATTTTTTATTTATTTTCTTATATTCTGATAATTGGAGGTTAGAAAAAAGAAAGAGACGGTAAATACATTTTTTGTCGTGAGGACGACAAGGACGGGTGATCGCACACATATAGAATAAAAGTACAGATGCGACTATTAGGCATTAAAGTCATCGTTACCCCAGAGTTCTGTTTCCTTTTTTCTAATGTTGGATTATTTAATCATTTGGTTTTTTGAAATAGTCGTTATACTTAATCATAAATTAAACATGTCATGTGTGGAAAAAGAAAATATGAATAGCTTACCCTTATTACCTTAATATATCGCAGAAAATGTTAAAATAAAACTATTTCTATTTCCACTTTGTTGCTTTAACATCGTGATTTATTTCTCACCTACCTACCTTTAGTAGTGTTGCTTAGTTGTTATAGGCACAAACCGTGGATACAAATTTAGTAGACGCGGTTTGTACCTTCTGTCTCGTTAAAGGACAATGGCGAACTCCCATACAAATTTTTGTTGACATAATTTTGTTGCGTCTACTAATAAAAAAAATATTAAAATATAGAGTTTAGATTTCTGAACAATATTGTCTTAAGGCTCACTGATGAACGAAGTCACAAGCAAAAGATATTTAAGTTTTAAAGAATTTGAGGTCAGGTGTTTTGTCAGTGTATTTAAGATTCGTTCAAACCATAGACTTTACAATTTACATGTTTCCCCTTGTGCCAAGCGAGAGCACTTTTTAGTCTGTATCTAGTAGATTCGTTTACTGATTTTATTTATTTTTCGCGCAACGAGAAACTTATATAAGAAAATGTCGATGCTTTTGTCATTGTTAGGATAATATAAGTGTTTAAAATAGATTTATTAAAACGGCAAGCTCCATCTTCATGTATAATTCACGACAAAACTAGTTCATACTAGTGCTTACGGTTCAAACTCTGATAGACTCACTTTTTAGTTTCTTATCTATACTCTAAGGTTCAAACTAAAAGAAATTCAGTTATTTATAAGTGAAATTAATGGGCTCCTGTAAATACTTTTGCTCGACCTTGCATTTTTATAAAAGACATTCATAGGAAATATGTTGAAAAAGTAAACCTCGTGAAATGGTCACAAATTTTTTAAAAGATAAATTAAAATTAAGCTAGATTTTCCCTGGTATCGCTTTGATAATGTAGTGTAGTAATGAGAGGTATCTTTTAAAATCTATAATCCTGACAGAATATGTTAATGTTTTCTTATAGGCTTTCTTTTCTTTCTTATAGATTTTGTGCATTTAACAATATAGCAATATTGTTAAATGCACAAAATCGTCTATAAAAAAGCTGACCAAATGCATGAATGAAATAAAAAACAGCATTAATTCTAACAAGGGATTGTCAAAGAAATTAAACAACATATATATATATATATTTTGGTTATTTTTCTTCGTCATATTTTATTTCATCCTCCCTTATCACGATATCATCCAGGAAACCAGCCGGTGCCGAGAGGCTATACACGGCTTCCCATCGTGAAAAACATATCGTCTTTTACACGCAATAAAATCCAAAGTGAGAAGTAGAATCGGAGTTAAAAGTTCACAGCAAAATGTCGTCGTAAGTGGTGGGTAATCGGAATCCTTTGGCAAGCACACGTCACAGGAGAAATGTTTCAAGTCCATAAGCAGTCCAGAACAAATATTAAAAATAAAAACATTAATAGATTCAACAATAATAGGAGTAACGAACGTTTGAATTGACAGATCACAAACAATGTCAATTGACATAACTAAAAATGTCACATTGATTGTATCCGTTGTTGTTGCCATGCTGCAATGCTGGAATGAAGTTTTCGTTATATTATTTTGATTTCATTTATTTATTTCCGTAATGTCGGGAAGAAATAATATGTCTTTAGATTATTCTTGTTCATAAAACTTCAATATATTCTAAAAAAAAACCGCTTTTTTAATTTACTTGCGAAATATATTGGTATGACTTAGTTTAGATTTAACTTTCACATGGCAACACTCCAAGTACAATTTAATCAATTGTATTTCCAATTTAAAATATATTTTTCATACACTTAGACGCTATTTAAATAAAGCTTGAAAAAACGTAACTAATTATTACATGTAAATCTGTAATGATGACGTTTGTAGACGCATAAGAATTACATCAACAATTATTTCGCCATTGTCCTTTGTTAGTCTAGTATAGTCGAAAAATGTTTGTTTAAATTGAAGCGTAATTGACAACACTAATTGTCTCTTTTTTTCTTATGGGTTTTATCGCGCCATCTCTTTTGTATCATTTTGACTTGTAGTGACATGTAGAATGAATGAAAAGTGCGTATGTCAGCTGCCGCTGCTGCGTGGAACACTTTTTTCGGTTGTTTTGTATGCGTATAACATATCTGTTTATTATAATATCATTGCACATACATTTATTTTTCACCACTGCATTTCACAGCTGAGCTGTCAGTACCTACATTCCTCTTTTAGATAACTATGAGAATTATTAAAGCGTAGAGTAATTATTCAGGATTAATATGATGTAAAAAAATACGAAATTTTATTCTTTAGTCAGAATAACTACTTTTTGGGCAGTCGTGAAAAAAGTATTATTCAACTTAGCAAATTCTGAAAATTCCGTAAATCGACTGTAGGTCGAAACCCGTAACTTTTCGTCGAACATAGTTGTGTTCATTTGGCAGGTCCTGACGTGAGGTATCAACCACCACAGTTTGTTGGATTCTTTACCGCACACCCTGTATATACTTCAAAGACAGTGATCTAACAACTCTAGAAAACAAAGCACAAGAATTTGACAAAAAGATAAACAATTTCTGATTAACGAGCAGATTTTTTTTTTCAAGACTACAGTTAATAAAGGAGTACTAAGTTAATTTCATCAGTGCACAACATTTGTTCAAGACAAGTCCAATGAAATCAATAAATACGCAGCAACAGTCGTCTGATTAAGTTTCTGAATCAACTCTACTACGATTGGATTTAAGAAATTGATTAAAACAGTGTATGTGTCGAATAAATGGAAAAAGAAATACTTTAATTTAATATTTTTATCCAATAGCTGGGAACCAAATAAGAAGGGTTAAATGCCTGTATGTATGAATGTTCGCTTGTATGTTTTCTCGATCCTACTGAACGGTACAATCAATTTACATACTGTATATAAACTATACGCCATTCATTAATACATACATATTCCTAAGAGTAATATTACAAAATGAAACTAAAATTAAAAAAAAGCATCAATATTTTTTTTTGTACTCATAATACATAATACTGGCTAATAATAAAATCATTGTTTATTTTTCTTAGGTTTGGCTTTAAATAATTTGTCTCTTGCCTGTGTTATGCAAAAGGCTCTCGGTATAACAATTATGTTGAGATTGCAATTAGTCTGTCTGTAATCTCTAAAGGGATAACTGCAGAACATGATTTAATGAGTTTATTATTAAGTGAGAACCGAAGGGAATTTCGTGGAATACATGATTATAAACTTGATATTAACAAGCATAAATTGATCCTTAAATCCCGGATTAAATGTTTCGAGAGGATTTTCATCATCAATTATGTTGCAGCATGTCATACGAAATGCTACAACATTGATTATAAATAATAATAACTTTATTACAAATAATTAATTTATAACATAGAACGGGGATTAGCGCGTACAACATGTAAAAATACCTTTAGGGCTTGACGTTTCGACCGGGTTACACCGGCGTTGTCGCAACTCGCAAGCAGACTTGATTTATTGATATAATCAATAAAATCAATAAATCAAGTCTAAATCTAATAAATAATGTTTAAAAATCGTCAATTAAAATCAATCTAATTAATTGATCGATTCCTACTTTTGGATTGTATAAAATAGTTTTTTTTTTTATATTGATCCTCAATTTCTGTGATGTGAGAAGATGAACAAGAACCCCCTATTTTTAGAGCCGGTTAAAAACTAAAAAAAAATCATGAACTCCCCAAGTCTAGCACCAAATGCATTTCAAATCGTAACTCTGTCCATATCCTGAGGGATATTAAAATGTAAATAGTTAAACAGGATCTAATACAGATCGTGACTTGTTTAAAATATGGTCAATATATTGCAGAATTATTAAACTTTATGCTAAGAAAGTCAAATAATGCAAATAAACTTACTAATGATCTAAGATAAGAACGAAAAACACTGAATTGAGTATCTTTTTTTTTTTTTGAAGTCGGATAAAATAATTCTAACAAAAAAAACCTATTTCAAATAAGTCTTATGGTTTTCACATAGATCCGACTGACTCGGGAAGCACCAGCTTTAAAATAAATACTAATCATAAAAATCGGTTCACCCAGTCGAAAGTTCTATTGTAACAAACATAAAAAACCACGAAATTTGAGTACCTCCTCCTTTTTTGAAATAGGTCAAAAAACGCAATAGTCTCTCTCTTTTTCATAACTTGATTACCTGTTAGTAATAACTGAGTATTCAATAAAATAATGTGTCAAATACACAAGTATCTTTCAACGGAAAAACAGTAACTGTCGAACTGACAAGTATCAGACATTTGAAACAGGTAAACAAATATACAAAAGATGATATAGCAGAACATTTCATAATTTTTTATTTTGTGTTCCCCAGTAAAACGGGTTGTGGAGGTAAGGGTGGCAGTCGCTCCATGTGAAATATTGTGTTCAGCAGAATACGGTAAGACTGGTATCCGACCCCCACATCGTTTTGGAAAAAGGCTACGCAGATAATGATGATGTGTGTATCCATTGAAACGTCCGGGCGACTATGGTAGCCCAAAAATTTTTGGCGTTAAGCGTTAGGGCGACTATAGCAGCCCAGATGACTCGCCCCATTTAAACGTATTTTTATCTGTGACAGTGTTCAAGAGGTTTATAAGTGTTCCGCTAGATGATGCTTTATTAAATAACGCTTCTTTTGGTGGGTAAAACAGCACGACGGGCGACGGCAAGATTAAAAAAAAAAATGTTTTACAAACTTTATGTCAAGTGCATGGATTTGTTTTGAAGTGGTTGTGAGTGCCGAATTTAAAATGTAAATAACAATGTATTTATTATTCAATTGTATTAGGTGCTGTATATTGAAATGATCCTGAAGATTCATTCTTTCAGATTATCTACAAATTATAAGCCCCCACAGTCTGATAGGGCTTTTTTGAATGAGTTAAAATCGTCAAGCGAAAACTTTGCCGTTGTGTGCCGGTTTTTCGTTGTTTTAGTATGATAAGTTATATGTTGTAGTAAAATACTTCTAGTAATTGGAAAAATAGGTCATTATTAATATCTGTGTGGACTTAAACGAACGAAATATGGTAAAATATGTTACGATTACACGTTTTTATTATTAAATTCTCAGGATTTACGCACAGACGACCATAGCCGCCACAGTAATGGGTAGTTTGTTTTTATTTATTGTGCTACACTGTTTGTTCTAAGTAATGATATATTGGTATCAAAAAAAAGCTTATTTAATCTAGTTTATTAATAAGTAAATAGTATTGAGGTATGTTACGCAATATTTCGTAAAATCTTGCAATTAATAAATATTTTACTCAAATTTCACCTCTATTGTAGAGTTCAACTTTTTTTTGTACTGGTGTCGATAACAGTTATAATTAAGTTTTCATATATTTTGATTCCTTATAATGTCAGCTCTATACTGGTATTTTTTAATTTGTCATAATAGTTGTAGTTTGTTAGAAAATTGACTTTAAATCGGTGACGGCATTGGGCGCTCGACCGCTTTGTAAGTCCGCGCACGCGCGGACGTTCCTGGCGGTAACAGCTGTCAGACTCGGACGTTTAAGTGGGTATGGAATAATTCCATAAACAGATTTTTTTAGAAGTTCATTTACAACGTTTAATAAAATTCCTTAGGCAGGACGATACCTATAGAATGCTAGACCACTACAAAGAGAACATTTACAGAAAAAAGTAAATTTCGCAAAAACTTAGAATATTTATTGAAAATCTTAGCATTTTATACACATTCCTATTCAAAAATAAACGCGAAATTGCCAATTGCGAGCCGCGTTTGGCAATAGAATGTCTAAACAGGAAGCATTGCTTTATTTTTATTGTATCTAAAGAACAATGTATTCTGGAGTGTAAACATCGTAATTCTTATTTTGTAGTACCTAGATTAGGACTAGGTTAGGTTATATATGAACTTTTTCTTTTTTCATTCACAAACTCTAACATTGACTTATCAATATATGACTTAACAATATCTTTCGTACTGTATTTGACCTATCTGCTTTTTGCAAAATAAAATGAAAAGCATCTGCAAAATAGCAAGTCAGACTCAGGCCTTAAAAGAACCCTTTAAGGCCTGAGTCTGAGTACACTTACAAGACTTTTACATTTAAAATCGATCAGAAAGTTTCCAAAATTAATGTACCTTGTTAACCGAAACAGAAACAACCTTTCTTTGGTATAATAACCTTTTATTGATTATTGTTAAAGCCACAACAGTACACATTTAATGAATAATCCAACTTTACCTAACCTTTATGTTTTACGTTGCGTCACTATTACCGGAATACCGAACAACACTAGGGAGCTAATAAGTCATAGCGGCGCGTGCGATTCTCGATAGTAACGTTGAATCTATTCTAATGATAATATTATACCTTTGAATAGTACCTATTACATAAATACAGACCGCTGCCAGACAAATGGACAAAAAGCTTAGAAATAGGGTTCCATTAGCACCCTTTAAATACAGAATCCTAAAAGACTCAAACTTCAAACTTGCTCGTACATACTCGTGTGTTTCCGCCAACCTTCGTATCTCTCATTCCAGATGTTCTGTAATACACCTCGAACATACTCATAGCAGACGTGACGACGTTGGGAATCGTGTCGCGGCAACGGAGCCCACTTTAAAGGAATATATGAGCTCACAGGAATCTCACACGCATTTATTAGAAGCTGTCATGAATTTCAAACGCAGACGATACATTTTTATTCCCTTTATTGCATTATTTATTGGTTTAGAAATTTTCTGAAGTTTTCTGAAACCTCCTGGGTTACATTGGTTACTTATAGACTAAAAGAAAATACTTACAGTTAACATCACGTAGGCACACAAATTATATTGATACATTGTTTTATCATTTGATATTGATAAAGAAAGAATAAAGTCTTGTGTTTAGTACGTAGATTTATAATTTATTTATTTGTTTGATTAACCAACAATTGCTTACACAGTACGTTTACAATTTTAATCAACATTACAATTTCATTTATAAGTGTAACAATCAGTTAAAGGTTAACACCACATGCACAATTTGTAATTTGGTTATTCATTTAGAAAACTATTGTTGCTATTTTAAATGCTGTTTACTAAAAATACAAAATTTACTAAAAAAAAGTGTACAATAACAATTTATAAAAAAATAAATAGTTAGTACCTATATTAGAGGGTGTAAGCATTCCAAATTGAATCTATACTTATACAAAATATGTCTTAATCCAAATAAATAGGTCAAAATTAATTCAGTTATTCACGGAAAAGAGCACGGAAATAAAAAACAAAGTAAATAAGTCACAAATATAAAAATTTGAGTATCCCAGCATCCGCCAACACAAATTTAATTCCTAACCCTCAAATTACAATGATTAGCAAAAAGACAAAGGCCTTTGAACTTGACAATGGCCATCAAAGATGGATCCTAATTAAAAGGTATTATTTATAGCCAATTTCAGCCAATCAGTAAATATTAGCTTCAGTATTCTGTGAATTCATGTTTATACAAAATCTGTTTGAACATAACTTTGTAAGTTGATATTATAATAGCTGAATTGTTACTTTGTATTTCGAAATTTAATATTGTCATGTTGAAATTGAGATGATAAAAATAAATTGCTTTATTTTGTGTCCATCTGAAAGTCTAGATTAGTAATAATAAATGTTCTGAAAACTAGTTTTCCATGAGGATAGCCGGCATGAAAAGTTTTATAAAATATTTTTATGCTCAAAAAGATTTAAAAGCATAGTGAGAGATTTTAGATCAAGTGGTATTAAAAAACGAATAGGAAAAAGCGCAAGAGAATGCATTAGCATAGTAAAAAGGTCGGAAAAGTATAACTACAGGGTGTAAACTATTTGTATTATAAGTTTTACCAAGACATCTCGTGTAATGTAACAACTTCACAGATAATCACATTTATAATAACCGAATAATATCTTTTATTTTCTTTACAACACATAAAGATTTGTGATATATTGTATGGAAGACACATACAAAATGTATTAGTAATAAAATATAGAAACAAAAATAAAATACATCATGTATATTCTGTAGATAGGACATTGACCCCAACTGAAGTATTTTTCAACTTAAAACACAATTCAACAAATATCAAACTACTTTCATTTGTTTCTGAAAATAAAATAATATTTTTTTATTGAAGTTTCTTTGTTTTAGCCGTATCGCGGATGATACGAAAACCTTAAAAAGATATTGGAGTCTGAAAACCAAGTTTTGTACCCTTAGGATTCGTTTATACTAGTGTTTGAAAACTTTTAAAATAAAATCGAATTTATTTTCGAATGTGGTATGAAAAGGCACATCAAAATTCCTTTCTTTTTTCTTAAAAACAAATTGACCAAGACCAATACATTGCATCAGAAATATATTTTTTGATTGGCACATGTTTTCGTGAAAACATCTTGCTCAAGGAAAATAACTAGACCGCGAAATCTGGTAAAAAGTTTGATAGCTTTGATTGCCTATAACACACGTGTGTTGCTATTTCTAAAAGATCTCTCATCTTTTGACATCTGACGTCAAAAGTCAAGGTCATTCAACTGAAACAAAATTACTACTGAAAATGTACCTTCGTGTAGCAAACCACTTAAGTAAATTGTCTTTAATAATAGCCGTGAGTTAAACTAGGTTAAAATAGTGGCAACCGCACTCAGAGACGCGGTTATTTAAGGGATGCCTTTAGTATCTATTTCAGAAATCGAATCTAAAAACAAAAAATAATAGATTTTTTTGAGACATCGTTTAATCGAGTAGTTCAATTCAGCTTATGACCCATGTTTGGCTAGAGTTGACGAATTTTAAAATACAATCATTTTACAATTCATCAACTCGTCTTATAAAAACGCTTTTTTTCTGGGGATATTTAAACTTTAAAAGCATTTCATTATGGAAAAGAAAAACTGCTGGCCTGGTAAAAATGTATTTAGCAGAGGACTGACTTTTCCTATATTGTACTTATAACTGTACCAAACGTTGAAATAAAACTATTTTAACAGACTTTATCGCGGTTTGTATTTATATTTTAGTTCCCGACGTTTCGACACCTTTGGAGGTATCATGGTCACGGGCAGACTGAAATTCCAATACAAACCACGATAAAATCCGTAAAAGTAGTTTTATTTCAATGTCTAACATTCGCATAAACCTCAGAACTTAATATGTATTTGATACAGTTTAAATTTCATCAGGTAAAGAAGCATGGAACGAGCAGACGAATAAAAATAAAAATAATATTTTTTTTCAACCGTACCCCATTTGCTATAGGCAAGTTATACGAATTGGCGAACTATTCTAATAATCGAGTACCAATATTAAGAAACCTCATAAGTAATGTCTCTGAGTATGGTAAGATTTACCTGCTTTATGTCCTTGAGTAGCGGATATGGATCAATTAGCGTACCAAATCGCACTGTAGTGAGATGTTCTATTATTTACTTAGCTATGAACAGATTAATCCGAATTCAATAGATTAGGTAACTGGTGAATAGATGTGCTTTAACAGTTGAGATGCAATTAGCGGTTAAAGCCTAGTCGAGTAAAGATTATGCCCCAGAGTCCATCTAAATAAACATTTATATGAAAGCTAAGTTGCACCATTTAAAACACAAAATTTTGAGAAACAAATTTTATGATCTTTTATTTATTTATTTATTACACTATGGAAGACTTACAGCTATGTAAAAAACTTAACAAAACTGAGATATCTAGACAACATGCCTAAAGCCAATTACAAGTCCTCACTTATAGAGATGGATTAGAAATTATTATTTTTTTGTTGGATTCGTCTCGCACCCAAACAACAGAATAATAATATAAACATCGGGATCGAGAACAAGGTAGGTACACAAGTGAATCCGTGGATTCACAGCTAGTAAAGTAATAAGCACAAAATGTATACCATTACTACGGTTTTGTGGGGCTTAGTTTATAAGTTTTCTTAGCAGCAAAATGTTTTTGCGTCTTGCAAAAATGTTCGAATGACTAATTATAATGAGCCAAAAACAAGAGCACATAATATTTTGTTTGAAATAGTAATGCGTTCTACTTAGTGTAAGTAACATAAACTTTAACGCAATAATTTAAATTATTTACATTCATTAAGAGAATGATTGAAGAATTACATTTAATCCTATGTTATTTGGTAATTTTACGAGTTACTTTTAATTAAGTACTTTGTGGCAATCACATTAATGACTTTAAAACGTTATTTAAATAAAATTAAAAGCCCATTTGTGAAGAGGTCATTGTCACTGGGATAGGTTTAAAGGACTGATACAGGGATGTATTAAATTGTTGTTCAATTTTGATTTTACGTTATTTAAATAAATTAAATTACCAATGTATATCGGATTGTTCCCCAGTGAAATGGGTTGTGGAGGTCAGATCGAGGCAGTCGTTCTATGTAAAATTCGGTATGGTACGGTATTCAGCTGAATCCAGTAAGACTAATAGCCGATCCCAACATAGTTGGAAAAGGCTCGGGAGATGATATCGGATGAAATCAACAATCTTAAACATTGTTATATTTTTGGAACGAAGTTTCTTATCGCGCGTTGAGAAGGGGGGCTAGACGGAAAAATTATTTAGGAGTAAAAATTAGTTAGAAAATTATTTATTCTAACTTATTACATAGTTATCTTGTACAGTAGTACATGATAACTATGTAATAAAGTTAGGTATTTATAAAAGCATTGTTTTGTATTGTATAAAAATTATGGTTAATATAGCTTTGATACCATTTCCATATAAGTGCGACCGATCATGTATGTAGTTAATCTACATACATACATGTGCTACTAAATATAAAATTATTGTTCAATTGTGACAATAATCACTATTTCATCATCAGGTAACCTTACAACTGTTACAATATTAATATGAGGATTATTTTATTGAAGTCTAAAAATAAAGCTTTGTAAAATACAAATCCGTAAACCAAAATTTACACACAAACCATTTATTTATTATTATTTTTATTTGTTCGACGGATAAAAATACACTGCCTTTATACGTCAATTTTATGGTTAAACCTTTTAACTATTTATTTTATTTTAGGATGTTTACCAACATAAAATAAAATTTTGTAAAATATTTTTATTGATAAAGTGAGTCCTGATGACTTCAATCACTTCATAAGGGATTGGTCTCACGTGGCTCAGGATAGAAAAGTCTGGAGTCAGAAAGGAAAGACCATTGCCCAACAGTGGGACACGAAAGAAGTGATTTGTATTTAACACTACGAGGCAAAATATGCGTCATCACCTGGTATATTATATTAATGGAATTATTTTACTACATTACACGTTTTTTACATAAAATTATTATTGCTTTTACTTATACATAGTATGTGCGCCTGATGTACAATTAACTTATTCCTAAAATACTTCAATTTCCATGTTTATCTAATTTTGTATAATATCTACTATATAAAAATGAATCGAAAATTCTTATGAAAGAAAAAAAAATGAAAATTGTGCGGAAAAAAAATCAAGTTATCCTGATCTTTGTTACAATAGTGATTTGTTGGATTCATCTGCACCCTGAATAACACAAAGGCACCGGGAACGGGACCTAGGTATTCATGCAGGTAAAACCGCAGGGCAGAGCTAGTAGGTGATATAATTCTAGTCGAATAATCCTCAAGGTCGCATTTGTTCACCCAGGTAATATCGATCAGGTGAACAAAGAGGAATATACTAGCAACGGTATACTTTTATAAAACTAACAATTTATATTTCCATCTATTTTTAGATAGGTTAGTTTCTCATTTTATAAAGAGTATAATACAAATAATAGAGATTCATGTGCAAACAGGGAGGCAGCGAAAGGTAAGCCATTTGCAAATTACATTTTACCGTGTGTTTGCATTACTGAGTAGTTTTAGGTTAGAGCTTTAGGTATTACTACAAATATGGATAGAAAACATTTGTCAAATGTACTGAAAAGCCCTTTTTATATTAAAATATTTGACGAATTAATTTGTGTGTTTTTAGATTATAGTTTAAGTGCATTTAACGGAGACTATTCTAATCGTCTCGACAAGTATAATTTATATTCATCTACACTAGAGTAAATGTAAATAAACTTATAAATCATAATTACTTTTAATGCCTACATTTTAGTAATCCGATTTTTAGTAATATGAAAACACTAGTCTGATCTGTTAGGTTCATGAGTGTGTTTCAAGATGAAAATATGTCAACGCATCAACGTGCTATAAGCTCGCTCCTTGAAAGAACAATAATAATTGTTCTACGCGTGAGATTTATAAGTTGTTAAAACCACGCGCTACACACAGATTTAAAACCCTAACCATTAAAAGAACTACTCCTTCTCTTCTCAGTGTTTCCCGAATATTAGTAAAATAATGGTCGTGGTGGTTTAGCGGTTCAATGAATGGATTTGTATATACGAGGTTGCGGGTTCGAAGCCGGGCAAGTTCCAATGTAACTTTTCAAAGTTATATATACTTTCTTAAATACAGTAAGACACTTCTGACTAACGGTGAAGGAAAAAATCGTGAGGCAACCTGGATTCCAAAATTGGAATCTGCAATCGCCAAACCGCAGAGAGCAAGCGTGGTGATCAATGCTCGTGCCTTCTCTATATGGGAAGAGGCCTGTGCCCAGCAGTGGGACGTTTATAGGCTGGAATTACCTAGATATAGATCACACACCTAGTTGAACCTCCAATATGATCATCATCATCATCATCCACAGCCCTTGTCCTCCCACTACTGGCATAGGCTTGTCCTTTTGCGTGCCATTTTCTACGGTCCCTTGCCAGCCTCATCCAGAATCGACCCGAGACTTTAATTACCTCTAATATACCACAAATAATTATCTCTTTTATGTCATTACATAATTCTGATCACGTGACATTTGTCTGTCCAGCTACTACCAAACACAGCCCTTATTCCCTTCGTGGAACACGTTCAGTCCTCGGAAGGCCACGTGATTTCCTCATGACTTATACACGTGAGGAAAACAGTGTAGAGATAAATAACTATCTCTAACTAATGTTGGAAAGATGAAATAATTATCTTGAATTTAAACTATCGCGCTGCATGTTTATTGTAATATTATGTTATGAGAATTAACGCGTACATGCATATTAATAAATATTTTATAGGGAATCAACCCCCTGTTATTCAACTACCCTACACACTACTCAGTGTAGTGTGTAGGGTAGTTCAAGAACGGGGGTAGATGAAAAATCTACTTCGGGCACGGAGCGATGACACCGCATCTCCAATCTGCTTGCGACCACGGCCGGTGTACCACGGTCGTAAAGTCAAGCCCAATAAGAAATTTATGCATGTAAGTTCTCGTTACATTTTTTAACAATGATTGTCTTGTAAAAAAATACATTAAACCTAAGGATATAGCTAATTGATATTAATTTGGGAAAACTTAGTTACAAGCTATGCTGATCCACACACAAGGTGGTATATTATTATTTATGCTGTACAAGATAACTACACAATACAGTTATTTACTATTTAGTTCAAGGGCACTTAACCTATAGCATTCATACTATTTCCATATAAATGCGAGTGCTCTTGCATGTAGTTTCATCTACAGGTTGCTACTAGGAATAGCACTATACAGGCTGTTCACAATAATTTACGTAGGCTTGACGGTAATTAAACAGGCTGATACCAATACTAGCACGAAATAGAAAATAGATTGTAGATATTTAACTATTACGCAAAACGTAATTGGTAAAACATTACCCTCAGCTCGCGCAGTCGGATAAAAATAATTCGCAAGTAACCACACATGTTTGCAATCAGTAAATAGTTCTACTATTAAGATAAACCTATCCAAGAAGAAGTAAATACAATAATAGAACTACTAAGCGTAATTAACAATTCTGTGATTGGATGTACTGTTACAATTCAGGTAGTTGACCTTAGTCACAATAAATCGTGTGTACGTGGGTTTTCAAGAGGAAAATACGAAGGAATTGTCCCTCAGGTGAGATTACCCTTTGGTGTCAATACAAATCTAATTGATTGCTAAGGACCAAATCAGATTAACTTTGCGGCGACTAATTCTGATTTACGTTACTTTTTAATTATTGGAATCGGTGTGCTTTTGTTTAGTTCTTTTTTTTAAGTATCAGGACTTTTCATGTTGTGTGCGGTCAAATAGAAAATTGATAAGTACGGATGGATTTTTTGAGTTCCGGTCGCAAAAAGTGCCTTTTTTCTTCTGTCTATTAGTCTGTCTGTCGGGTATGATTTCTACAGACGCTATAATTGTCAAGTAATAAAAACCTTCTTATTCTTGTTTGTATTTTTGCAAAATAAGTAAATTTTCATCTAAACTTAAAATTGTTATTTGTTATAGGTAGATCTTTCTTAAAAATCATGTAATTTTAAATTGCATTCGCGGCAACGATTTTTTAAATTCACTAAAATCTACTGCCTCGTTGGCCTAGTGGCGGTAAGTGCGACTGCTACGCTAGAGGTCTTGGGTTCGATTCCCAGGTCGACCAAGGTGTTATTGGGTTTTTCTATGAAATTCTCAGTAGCAGGTCGGAGTTTGGATTTGTGCCCGGTTAGTGGCAATAGGCTCGCCCCCTATTACATGGGACCTAAACATATCGGCGAACTGTGGGTGTACATTGGTACACCTCTGCCTAACCCTTCGGGGATACAGGCGTGATGATATGTTATGTATGTTATGTTATCTAAAATGTACATAGAAAAGCTTTGAAACTCTTATGTACATATAACAGCTTTTTTTTTTTGGTTAGAACCTTTCATTATGAGAAAAATTCTTGTCACATTGTGAAATAAAACAAAATACCAAACGTTTGGCTGTCACAACAACAATATGTATAAACCAACGTAAAAGGTAAAATAACTTTAAAGTAATTTAAAATACATAAATCAGTAATTCAATTATTATAATAATACATTTCATTATTTGTCAAGCTAGCTATTGTTTTTTTAAACAATACTGTATACATTTTATTTCGAGTTTGGCAACAAAGCGAGCAGCGATTCCCGTAATCACACGCCGTGAGATTTATGCGGAACCTCCAATTTACAGAATCGAATAAATATCGATACCGTTATATCGAATAAAAGATTATCGATGAGAGCAATCACTTCTCTCCCTACGGAATATTGCATTCACGTTCCGTATCGTAAAAAGCTACACTATTTTTTGCTAACGATGGTCCTTTTGAATCGAGAACCATTACAGGTGGAAACATCGTATGAATGTAATAAATAAATAATAATAATAATCCAGCCTATTAAGTCCCACTGCTGGGCACAGGCCTCTTCCCATATAGAGAAGGCACGAGCATTGATCACCACGCTTGCTCTCTGCGGATTGGCGATTTCAGATCCCAATTTTAGAATCCAGGTTTTCTCACGACGTTTTCCTTCACTGTTTGTACATATAACATTAAAAAAGCCACATTGGTACTATGGGTTTGAACTTGCTACCTTCTTCATACAAATTCGATCATTAAATCGCTAGGCCACTAGGACAATATGAATGTAATGTCTATCTATAATTCAGGCTTTTGTTAGTGAATATAAACAAATGCCAATCAATCTTGTCTGTTTGAAGGAAACTTGCTACATTACTAACTTATAGAATATATAACGAAGCCTTGAGGGTGTATGCTTTAAGTTTCCTTGACAAATTGACGTCCATCAAGACTGCAGTGTGAAAATATTGTCAAAGTGTAATTTGTATGACACAAACATGCACTTATTTAAGTTAGTATCTACGTAACTGTACAAAATTACCTGTAAAAGCATTGACAAAAGTGTCAGTAGATACATTCCCGCTAGTCCGATTTTCGATACATTTTTCTATAAAAATTTCTTTTAATATGCATGTTCTATAGATGTTAATTTGATACCACACTCGAATTTATTGATACTACAAAAAATGGGAACCTTTTTTTCAATTTAAGAACCTAGAAATTTACCTAGAAACCGAGTGTCACTTTCACAAATGAGACCAACAACTCTTCTTAAGGCAAAATCCATGAAACTGTTTAGGATTTAGAACTAATTAAATAAATAAAAATACATTCTATAAAGATACGTTTTCTAGCGCATTCAGATAAATAATAACTTTTTTGAATGAAATATTTTCCAGCGTGTAGATATTACAAGTACATATACATAATATATACACATATATACACTTCTCATCAAAAAAATCGAAACACCTCGCAGTTTATGATTTGATAAGGATTATCAGAAAAATGTGTATATTTAGGAATAAATGTAAAATGTCATTTAATTGTGAGTAGTATGAGGTTTTTAAATCCTAATGTTAATGTTCTAAATTCAAATTAAGTCTTCATAGGTTTCGTATTTTGTATAATGAGTATTTTTTACCCTGTATGGAATATGAAGGAAATGGGTAAAACAACACGCGTAAATGAACAAAAAATGTAAGAAACGTTTATTTAATAACTTGTATTCCCTCCGCGAGCTCTTATTACTGCTTCCATACGGTTCTTCATCGATCGGATGAGAGTCACGATCACATGTTGTGGTATAGTATCCCATTCCTCTTGGATTGCATTTTGCAGCTGGCTAAGTGTTTCTGGGACTGGATCTCTTGCTCGAATTCGTCTCTTTAATTCATCCCATAGATGTTCAATGGGATTCATGTCCGGGCTTCTTGCTGGCCATACCATAGTGGAGATACCGACTTCGGTAAGATAATCTCGTACGACGCCCGCGGTGTGAGCTCTAGCATTGTCGTGCATGAATATGAAGTCGTTGCCAATAAAATGTGCATAGGGCATCACATGAGGTTCAAGACACTGTTCGATGTACCGATGAGAGTTTAGTGCAGGCAGCCGTGGGCCAGACACAAAGGCAAGTTCTGTCTTACCGTCGGCGCTGATTCCTCCCCAAACCGTCCACGAACCGCCACCATAGCTGATCTTTTCTTCAATGCAGCATTGTGCAAAGCGTTCTCCATCTCTTCTGTAGACGTTGTTCCTTCCGTCGTTACCATACAGCATAATTTTACACTCATCAGAAAACAGTACTTTGCTCCACTGAAGGTATGACCAAGTTAGGTGCTCGCGTGCAAAGTTAAGGCGCGCTCTTCGATGGTCTGCAGTTAATTTCGGCCCATTCGCTGGCTTATGCGGTGCCAATCCGCGTTCCTTCAACCTTCTTCTTATTGTAGAGTCACTTACAGCTACTCTTCGTACAACGCGAAGCTGCTGCTGCAGTTGAAAAGCGTTAAGGCGTCGATTTCGTAAAGAAGTTGTTACAAGACAATCGATCATCTCGCTCAGAAGTGACCCGATTCCTGCCAGATCCTGAACGGCGCGTGAACGAACCAGTCTCTCGATAGCGTTTGTAGACTCTATGAACAGATGATAAGCTTAGATGCAATCTTGCAGCCACAACACGCTGACTAAGTCCAGAATCCAGCAATGCCACCACTTGGGCGGCTTCTGCGGGCGAAGTATCCATATGTTTTAGAAAATAAAGTTTTTTCAGACGTCCCAAAGTCACAGTGAATGAAATAAGAAACAAAAAGTTTAAAGACAAGCGCTAATTTTTAGTTTTTAAACGAGAAACGTACTCCAACCCTAAATACACATTTGTCTCAAAACAGTGATTAATTTCATTTATAGGATAAACAAATGAAATTCTAATTTCAAATTTTGATTTTTTTCTTCTTACTGTAATGACCAAACTGCCAGCTACACAATAATGATTTTTTTTTCATGGAATTAATTCTCTTTTGTAAAAAATTAGGACAAAAACAATAAAAACGAAAGTGTTTCGATTTTTTTGATGAGAAGTGTATATATATATATATATATATACAAGTACATAGTTATGTTGCGTAACATACAACCAAACTTCACAGCACATGAACCCAACTCAATAAATCTAACTACATTATGTTAAAACACTCAAGAATACGGAATGTATAGTGTTGTGTTTACATTAAATTTAGCACTTTGACTACTATCGATCCAACCTGTTTTGAACGTATCAATCCTCACTCGAATGTTTGTTTTGCTAAGAAAGTGATGGCTTTTACTTATCTTGCGTTTCTGTTATTGTCGGATAAGATTTTTTTTATAAAAACAAAATATTTTTAAACGATTTGAAAAAGAGGTGGTCAGGACATCTTTCGCTATCTTTCGTCATCGATAGGAAACCACAGAGTTCGTTATGTTTTAATTATATTCGTCCGATTATAAAGTATACGTCCGATTTAGTTTACGTCGTGTAATTATGTTAAAATGTTTTGAGGATTTGTCAATTTACAAAGTGTGGTAATTAGCGGCTCTGGATTTATGTGCGTAATTTTGCAGGTTCAAATCCAATACGTGAAGTTATGAATGATAATAAACTATTAAGTTTAGCTACGATGATTTTGAATCAAATCATACTTGTCATTAAGACCTCAGCAATATTTACGAAGGCATACAAAACAGACGAAATATAACATAAATATACAACTTTAAAAAAATAAAAATCTAGATCTTTTATTATACGTCGAAAACACCCACACAATACATAAAACTTATTTACACACTGGCGACGACCAAAACACAAATGAAAAAAGATTTACAAAGAAATAAATGAGGTTTCTAACAGAGAAACGCCTCTACGAATATACGTCAAAGACACACCCTAGACATTTAGTCAGAACTTGCTGACCAGCAATATTCTAGTCATTAGTGACTCCCAAGTGCTTTTAGACACGAAAAGTGAAACACACTGGCCACCGACACAAAAAAATATAGTCATATTTAAAAAATAGTACCTAGGTACTGGCCATTGACACACAAACAAAATGCAGTCATAAAACTATAAAAAATAATAACATTTTCTTTTTTTTTTTTCTTATAACTGTTAGATATTTCTGTTTGTATTGTTTTACTGTTAGATAATCGTTTCTCGCGGGGGCGAAAAGTGGCCCACGGAGAGCCGCTTCGCTACGTTGAATGTAAGAGGAAGAATGTATGGTAAGGTGTATGAAGTATGTCAGATGATGGACGTTGAGACAAAAATTAAGAAAGGTATGCTGAGATGGTTTGGCTATGTCGAGAGAATGAATGAAGAACGATTGACGAAAAAAGTGTATAAGGCGAGTGTGAATGAAAAGAGGACAAGCCAAGAGGACCATAAATCGAACAGCACGTATGAAGGTAATAATGAAACTAGACAAAGCGAAACAAGTGTGTAAGGATCGTACCAAGTGGTAAGAAGTGGTCTCTGCCTACCCCTACAAGGGAAAGAGGCGTGATTATTATGTATGTATGTTTGTTAGATATTTCAACACAATTAATCTTGTTTTTAAATATAGAACACAATCGGAAAGCAAATCGTGCATTTATTTTGATTTTCCGTTTTGAACTCGGAACTCTTTGTTTTGAAAATGAATGTTTATGTTCAATAGGTAGGTAAGTATAGTAAAATCATAGTCATTATCATAAAAGTAAGCTAGCTTTTAACAAAAAACGCTAAGTAAATGAGAGGCCTAGCATTAAATTTTCATTTCTAATTCCAAGGTTGGGAAATTTAAAAGAAAATGTTGAGTAAAAGATTTTACAAATATTAATATATCAAGTAACTCGTGTATAAGCGTTAATTATTTAGATTATTGTAGAGCTAAACTATACTAGTTACTCAAAGTAATATTCTTCAAGAGGGATAAAAAGTATCAAGTATTTTTATGCAGCTCTAAAAGCTGTAGATAAAATTCTCTCTACATCGAAATCACGACTGAGCGTTATCAAGTATTGTACCTAAGTTCTTACATAATAGGAACACTATTAATTTATTTTGCCTCAATAAAATTCACACAAGCAAAATGCTAAAAAACTTACTCAAAACAATCTTTAATAAATACCAGCAAGAAGACACCAATGGTGTTCAAATCTTAATCAGAAATCATATTTTCAATCATCAAAGTCGACAAAGGAAAAAAATTGTTGATAAAAAAATGTTTTTTCCTATAAGCACGGCTATCTTCCCTAACCATTATTTTTCCGCAACAAAGTTACTGGCTGGCCATTTAATTTATCACTTACAAACAAGAGAAAAGAAATTGTTGGTTACTTCTGGCATGTAAAAAGTTGTACCAGTTTTTTTTAATGAATTTCCCAAAAAAAGTAAGCTCCGGAAATTGTTATTTCGCTAAAACTTAGAAAAGCTTTAGACTTTAAATTATTCATGATTTTATAAAAGTATCTACATTTATTTTCTTAGAAATAATCTATTCCAAGCCAGGATTATCTAAAAAACCGCTCCGGTTTAGTTTTTGTGTCAGTAAGATTTAGCATATTTCTTTATCTAGCCTATTATTTTTATAAATTATTTATTTTTAGTAGTTATCGGAGTAGGTACCTAGTCTTAAAAGCGAAGCCTAGTTCATCCTTATACTTTTAATCATGCCGTACCTACGAGGGAGCGTTTTTATATTCGCGGAATGGGGGATAAAGGGTGGAAATAAAAAAACCAAATTATTTTTCCTGTTCAATACATTCATCTGCAAGACGGATTCATTTTTCAGATCTTTCAATTAATTTGTTTATACCCTCATAAAAAAATGTTTTCTCTTTGTCTTCAAAATACGCCAAAACCGCCTCCTTGACTTCATCATCGGTGGTATTTCTTTTACCCCGCAGGTCCATTTTCATTTTTGGAAACAGGTAATAATCACTGGTGGCCAGGTCTAGGCTGTAGGGTGGGTGATTCAGAATATCGAAGCCCACCTTATGCAGGGCAGGCAACGCAACGCGGCCCTTGTGGACGGGCGCGTTGTCGTGCAAAAGCAACACACCTTTTGTCAATTTACCCCGTCTTTTCTCTTTAATGATTTATTTGAGTCGCTGTCATATTGAAGCGTAGTATTCTCCGGTTATAGAAACACCTTTGTCTTTATAATCGATCAATAATATTCCTTCTGAGTCCCAAAAGACCGTTGCCATGAGTTTCCCAGCTGACTGTGACACCTTAAACTTCTTGGGAGGTGCTGTGCCCTTTTTATGCCACTGCATGGAGTCTTGTTTCGACTCAGGTTCATAAGGATGAACCCAAGTTTTGTCTCCAGTAAAAATCCTATTCAATTCATCATCCTTGTCTTCATTACAGAGCTCTAAAAATGCACGTGAACACTCTACGCGCTGTTGTTTTTGCGGCGGCGTGAGGATTCCCGGCACTCATCTTGCACTGACCTTTGTCATGCCAAGATGATCGTGCAGAATTAAAAAAATGGTTGTATCAGATACTCTAACCATTTCTGCGAGTTGTTTCTTCTTTAGTTGAGCATCGTCGAGTACAATTTTTTCGACTTTTTGGATAAGTTCTGGCGTTGTCCCCTCCACGCTCCTGCCCGGCCTCGGGTCGTCTTCAAGGGATTCTCTTCTTAGTTTAAATAAACTGTGCCACTTGTACACCATGGATTTTTATGGACAAGAGTCGCCGCAAACCAATGACATCTCATTCATTATGGTCGCAACTGATTTTCCTAGCTTGGTAAGGAACTTTATAACGGCACGACATTCGATTTTTTCCGTGTTTCACTTTTCACTCCCGATTATATTGCTTGGTTGACAATAACTCAAAGACTAATTGTCTAATCAAAATGAAACCTGGTATTTATACTAATAATGAGTCACTGAACACGTGACGATTATAATTAGCCTAATCACCCCCCTCCAACCCTCTCATTCCGCGAACTTAAAAACGCACCCTCGTACTTATTTAAATGATTCTAACATCTTATCTCACCATAAATTTAGATTATTAATTTAAACCTTAAAATAAATGCAATACAGCTCAAATTATATAAAATAATAAACAGATAAGTCCAATATCCACAAATCTCAATTCCTCTCATTTCATAAAATTACTAAATATTAATATTTTTATCAGAAGCGTTTGTTTGCTTGATAACGATACTGAACAAGTTATATTTATTAAAAGTTCTGTCCAATAGAAAGCATTATGTAAATACTAAAACACTAGATTAACTGATAAAATATTTCTCATTTGATTTCTGTATCGAATTAGTTTTTATATTCTATCTTTATCAGGATAAGAGAAACATTTAAATTAAATATTACTTTTTTCCTGTTAGTCTGTATGGGAGATACCTTTGCCTAGCAGAAGTACTACTGTTTATTTTTAATTTAAATTAAACATCTAATTGAAAAAATAAAAGCGGACGACATTTTTTTTTAATCCATCTTTCATTTTTAATTTACTCGGTTGCGTTATGTGTATTCCATTTTTAAACCGTATTGCAGTCAATATTGTATCTTATCTTGCCTACTTAAGATATTACACATATTTTATGCTTTGTAATCCATCTAGAACTCTTAATGAAATCAGCGAAATAAATGATCCTTCACAAAACATTACCAAGAGTTATAATTAGGTATAAAACTTATTCCTAATTAAATTTTCTCGCAGTAAAGAAGTAACTACGGTTATTGACATCAACAGTTATACTTTTTAATTACTTACTTGCGAAGAGTTGCCGATGAAAACTTTTTGATCACTTACAAGTTCACAAACTGGATTCTTGATCCAAATTCAAAACTTTCCTCACTAATATTATTTATTTAATTCGTTAACTCACTTGATAAGAGATGAAGGAATAAATAGCTTTATTCTAATTTATTAATTAATTATCTGCTTTTAAATTTTGTACACCATTTTGTCAATCACTTAACTGTCACAGTTTGAATAAACATTTTTATTTATCACACTGAACCAAACAAATTACTTTTCAAAACTTTTAAATTCAGAATGAAATAAAACAAAAGTGAAATAAATAAAAAAACAATCACTCATTTACAAGCACAAAACTGTCATAAATATTCGAATTGCAAACTTTCGAAAAATAAATTCTCCAATTTCGAATGTGTTCGACGCTCGAAGTTGGACCGGCAAGCGTTCGGTCCGCCGCTCGCGGTCGCCTCAATTCGACTGGTAGGCTTGTAGCGCCGATCCCATAGTTTGCTACGAGCAAAGCTTTGCAGCTACTTATAACACGTGAAAAGCGCTCTACGACTCTACGCGTTAGCAAAACATTTTATGTTTTTGAATTTGGATTATTGTTTTTTTTTTCGTTGTAAATGGTATCGATTTTATAAAAGTTTTTCCTGTGTATGTGTGTATCTGTACTTTTATAGTTATTTTGTCGACGTGACGGAGTATTTATACACTACTAATTTTAAAAATAAGTTTTTATTTTTACCGTTTAACAGTTTTTTAAGTTATCTATTCTTACCTTATAACCACTGCGCCATAAGGACGTATAAGTTGAAAAAAGTAAAGCTGCCACTGCGCTATAAGGACATTTTTTTTTTAAAGTACATGAAATATGTGGTAGGTTACAGACGTTTATGTTATCTGTGTGCCTACCTACATATGTAAGTAAGTATACATAATATAGTATGTAATTATTTATATTCAGCGAGAGTGGCAATTACTAAATTTTTGTTTAGTAAAAGTTATAAATTGGGTTCAGTTTTTTTCACACATATTGTTTGTTCCTTTTCTTTTATTTATTCTAAAACACTGATGAGTCACGGTAAAAATAATCTAAAATCACGTATTTTAAACTGGCTTCACGGAATAAATTTAAAGTCATTTCTTCACCTTTAAATAATACATGCTTGTAATACGAAGAACTGTGGTATTATTAGCTTAGTCTATCCTTTGATGTAAAGACAAGTGGGCTGCTACTTAGGCCTTGTTAGGCTTGTGTATCATTAAGTAAAATTCGAATTTCATTTGTTTTACATAAAACGGCCGATGAACCGAGATTTGGAATAGGTATTTGTTTTCAGTGTTTTTACAATATTTATGTAAAAACCAAATTCTGTAGCTACGTTTAATATATTGTCTAATATTTTGTTTTTTTTTTTATGAAAAGGCACACAACCAATGAGTATATTTGTAGTTAGTATGTTTGTCACAAGATTTAATGGATGATTTTGATGTGATTTCTTAAAACAAGAAAATACAGTATAATTAACCTCAGTCGTAGTAAATTTTAACCGAAAGAAGTTCACGTACATAAAAAAATGTGAAGGAGTATTTTGTTTTTGTTCGCAATTTTATATAAAATGACTTCAACCCACACCGGTACGGCGCGTGGGAATATCGCACGAGGAGTCGGACTTGCACCGACAAAAATACCCGGATCCCGTCCTTCCCTGGAGAAAGTCCCTGGTGAGCTTCATCAGAACAGTAAGAAAAACATCAAATTTCAATATTTATCTATTCGATATCAATAATATGAGGTTGTCTAAGAAAATACTCGTGTAAACCCACAATAAACTCTTAAGGTCAGGCCGAAAAGAAAGTCTAATTGGGGATAATCGTACAAGAAATATTATAGGAAATTTTCTACACCCACATTTCAATTTGTATTAAAAGATGTTCAAAAAGAAGATTTTAATGATGATAAACATAAATAGACCTTATTGCCTCGACATAAAGTCCATGTTTATGCTTTTTGACTGAGTTTAGTTGTTATCTATAGTTTCGCTGGTAGCAACAAGCCCAATTTATTTATTTATTGATTGAGTAAGAGCCTACGCATGCATAACAGCTACTATAATCTGGGTTTATACAGGGAGATTTAAAAAAAACTATATTTTTTTATGACGGGCCTGTTGGTCTACTGGTTAGCGACCCTGACTGCCATACAGGAAGTCGTGGGTTCGATTCCCACCCAGGACTACATCTTTGTGATGAGCACGATTATAAATTGTTCTGTGTCTGGGTGTAATTTATCTATGATATTTATGTATATTTAGAAATATATTTGTTTATCAGTTGTCTGGATACCAGAACACAAGCTCTGCTTAGCTTGGGATCAGATAACCGTGTGTCAGTTGTCCCGGAATATTTAAACAAATATTTTTAACCAAAATCTGCTGTCAATTTTTCTCTTTCATTTAACAATATTACATATTTGATATTTATTCAGATATCGAATTGGTCATTCTAATCAGAGGCAATTATCTATAAAACTTCACAATGACCGCGTGTAGGAGGTTTAATGACATAAGCAAATGATGTTTAGGGGTTAATGTAAAAGAATAAAAAATAATACATAAGGGCTATTAGTTTGTTACAATAGTATCAACAACAATAGATCAATGTTTCTGATAATCAAGGCTTTTGTTTATTTTTTCTTCCTAGTACCTAGGTAATATGTTTATTACATAGATAGTATAATTATTATTGCATGCGCAATACTTAAATGGGATTTGGTGGGAGGCGGCTCCAGACAGAAAAGCCTGGAGCAAATTGGGGGAGACCTTTGCCCATCAGTGGGACACAAGACAGGTTATTAAAAAAAAACTACAATTAATTACAACAAACTTCATAAACACAGAATGACTGCATTTTGGGTCTATAATTGATGATAGTGTAATGAACGTTTGTCAAATTGTCAAATGAATAAAATGGAAAAGTGGATCTCAACATTCAATTAAATAATTTTGAACTGAAATTTTGTTCATGTGTACCATTCAGCCCTTTTGGATAGATATACCCTTTCAGTAACATCTTGAATATTATGTAACAAAGATAAATACATCAATATAACGAAGGGGTATGGCGGTCGGTCAGCTTTCCTTCTGTTCAGCTCCCCTTTCATCGTGAATGTATTCAAAAGACGCGGCAAAGTCGGTTTCTTCTGTTAGCTTCTCGTGCATTCCACCCGATGTCAAACCACACTGCCATTTGACTGCTCGCACGGTGCTGCCAACATCTGATCCCGAATACGCCCAAGGCGGTTAAACCTTAAAGCTCCTTTTTACACTCTCCGACATTATATGAATGTCAATGAAAATTCAAGCCTCGTCTGTTTCAGTTACCTCTATTTCGCCTTTACCCAAAACATCCCCAATTTGGTCAGAACTTTTATACCGTAATCCCCTTCCAAATGGTTTATTTTGTTTTGTAGAAAAAGTACCTAATAAAAAAACGTTTGGTCCTACTTGAATTTATATGCAGAAGTTTATATGATCAGCGCAGTCAGGGATGAAAAAAAACATCTTCTGAATGGCAGAGGTCTAAAAATAGAGCAATATGCACAGACTGCAGAAATTCAAAATTAATGTGAATGCGAATATTTGCGAAAACGTGAAAAGTAAGACTTTTAAATAATTTTGAAGATTTTTTTTATTACAATATAAAAATAATGATAAATGCGTTCAGGTGATCGTTTTTCCTGCGCTTTATTTATTCTGAAATGTATCGTATCGGCTACGTGAAAAGTATTAATAGTTGCTATTTCTTGTTCAAAAAGTGTTCATCCGTCTTTTATTATCTATGCAGTTGTCACAGTCGAGAGAAACTCATTAAACTTCTTGTAAACGATCAACCATTAAAACTTTACTAGTTATGAATAATAAATCTTTCGATTGTTTTAGTTATTCTGTTGTTTTTATGAGAGAATAGATTATCTTTGATATTTACCAGCTAGTAAAGGCAGAAACATACTTACGTGTCGTGGCGTGGCGTGACGCGCCAGCAGCATATCGGTTTCATACATTTAATATGGTTAGGGACATACTCACGTGTTTTGTCGTGTCGACATGCAAATATGTCTCTAACCATATTAAATGTATGAAACCGATATGCTACTGGCGTGCTTCTGGCGCGCCACGACACGCCACGACACGCCACGACACGTAAGTATTTAGGTTCCGCCTTTATAGTTGCTTAGAGAGGCACGTGGCTAAGTATAAGCCGTATAGGTTGACTGATAATATAGGTTAAGCCACGCTAGCTGCGGTTGGTCCGTGGATGGGAGACCATTTCTATAACACACAGAGACCCCTCCGAGTCTCGGATAGCACGTTAAGCTGTAGGTCTCACCTATCATACTATAATCTTTGGCAGTCGATAAGTCTATACTGACTAGGTTTTACTATGGGATACTGTGTTACCCAGTAAAAATGGGTTGTGAAGGTCATTCAGTCGCTCCATGTAAAATGCGATATTTAGCTGAATCCGGTAAGACTAGAAGCCAATCCCAACATAGTTGGGAAAAGGCTCGGGAGATAATGAGTTGTAGGCTGCTTGGATTTTTCTTAAACTGGACGAATTCTATTTTCTTTGTATCGTTAGTACCCACTAGACATGTATGAAAAGGAAAATCATTCTAAACTTTTGCTTTTTTGATTCTATTTACCATTTACCTATCTAAACTAAAATACAAATAAACGCGGTCCTAGTATTTTATTTAGTAAAGAGTGCTGTATAAATAATAAACAAAAAAATAAAAGTCAAATGCTAAAACATTTGGCCAGTCGTTCTCATCTCGACTACAGCGACGAACGTTCACACACTAGTACCTTAGGGAATAAAGTACGTGGGTATCATCTAAAGGCAAAAACATGTAAAATATATTAAAAAGTCAAACAAAGAGTCGACAGTAACGAGACAGGAATATTAAATTCAAAGAGAAACAGCAGAATCAGTACAGGATATGAAGAATTTTGCACATACAAGTGATAACGACATTTTCGCACTTCCTGGAGTGACTTTGAAAGTTAATATAAGCACAGAAGGTTGCCTAAGTTAAGCTGACGACTAGAGGTAAATATAATGTAGTTATTAAGACGAGTTTTTATGAAAATAGTTGCTATAAAATGTGTTACCGAAAGGTTAGACCTATGTTTTGTTAATTTTTCAAGCTTATTTAGGTTATTAATAAATAAAAACGTGCATTTCCGTTGAATGTAATAATTAATAATTGAATATATTTATTTGTTGAATTACTGTTGTACCTAAATTTGTACATAAAATTGGGCATACAATTACACTATACAAAAGGAGTAAATGGTACATCTGATAGAGACAGTTCACAAATTTGTTTTATTTCATTGTGTTATTACAAAGATTTATCTTAAAATATAAAGGTAGTGAATATTGTATTGCATTGACACGTTCATTAAGATTGATGGAGACAAAAAATGGATGCGTGAAATTGTATATCAACCTTTGAGCTATAATTCTGTAAATTGATTTTGTACAAGATTAAGTATTTAACCCTTTTGGATGGATATAACCTTTCAGTACCAAACTGAATGGGTCATTAGAAGAGA
The DNA here is from genome assembly GCA_905146925.1 of Autographa gamma. Classification (NCBI taxonomy): domain Eukaryota; kingdom Metazoa; phylum Arthropoda; class Insecta; order Lepidoptera; family Noctuidae; genus Autographa; species Autographa gamma. The sequence continues at coordinate 9,035,167 of LR989866.1, read as the reverse complement.
GACCTATAACTAGAAAAACGATAATGGAAGGGTCTATTATCTTCCTTATGACCATAAGATTTGGATTCCATTGATCTAGTTTCAGGCTGAAATTACACTAAGTACCCCAATTAATAACCATGAAACCTAACTCAAGCCACTTAGATGCTCTCATTACAACCCAGATATTATTAATTTATGCTTAGAATTACAGCGCTAAATATAAAATTAATAATAATTAGCTATAAAAATCCAAAATCCTGGATCCCAAAATTGGGATCTGAAATCGCCAATCCGCGGTGAGCAAGCGATCAATGCTCGTGCCTTCTCTATATGGGAAGAGGCCTGTGCCCAGCAGTGGGACGTATTTAGGCTGGATTATTATTATTATTAGCTATAAAAAAAGAAACAAAATCAACTCAGTTCGATTTTTACACTTTTTTTATTAAACCTCTAAACTGATTTTGATTGAACTGCTTTCACACCTGGTCTCCAGCATAAGGGAAAGGTGAAACACTCCGGTGGTTTTAGCCGGTAAGAGTCCGGCATACCCCTCTGCCTTCCGCAGGGTGGAGGCGTCCATGAGGATTTAACCGGGTAAAACAAAAAAAAGGGTAATGTTGAAGACACAATTAAAAATTGTAATACATAAAAGTACGTCTTGCATCATATACCATCGGGCCTAATAACTGTTGATTCCTTTAGAAAAACTACAAGACGGGTTCATTGCTAGAACATTACTCATTTTGAATGAATAGCTTTGCAAAATAAATATATTTTGCTTAAGAAAATACTTTTATAATCATTAGCTGTTGCTTTGTTGTTTTCAGTTTTTTCATTTGTACAAAGTTTAGCTACGTATACATTGAGTACAGATTTATACAAGATGGAGCAGATAGTCGCATCAATTAACACAATTTTGATTCGTTATAACTAGAGGGTATCCCAACAACTTCCACGTATGTTCCGCAATTTTCTATACTTTAGGAGATATGAATATTTTATTAACTTCTTGGGTATTTAGGAAATAAAGCTTTTTCTACGAACTTCTTCGGTAATAATGATCCTAAAGTTTTGGATACTCCTTTCTGATTTTAGAATACAAATTACTTTTATGAGATTACTTACTTTACTGTAAGTATACAGGACCTATTGCAAGAGGACTGCCTCGTTGGCCTAGTGGTTCGAAGCGCGATTGCTACCCTAGAGGTCTTGGGTTCGATTCCCAAGTCGACCAAGGTGTTATTGGGTTTTTCTATGAAATTCTCAGTAGCAGGTCGGAGTTTGGATTTGTGCCCGGTTAGTGGCAATAGGCTCGCCCCCAATACATGGGACCCAAACATACCGGCGTACTGTGGGTGTACATTGGGATACCTCTACCGAACCCTTCGGGAATACAGGCGTGATATTATGTTATGTTTATTGCAAGAAAAGAAAAAGTACAAACTATTATTAGTATCTTAATTTCGACCGTAAAGTGAGATTAATCAATGCAGCACTAATTAATTATTTACTATTCAATTTGGTTTGTGTCTCCACTAGAAATATTAAAACACGTTCTAGTCATGACAGGTTAATTAAACTGTTTTCAGACCCGAAACCTTTAGATTACTATGTCCAGAAAACTCATGATTTATTACTACAGTACCTATATGGACCGGTGATTTTGTAAATTATTTAAAATCTCTATGTATATTTAGGTTTACATTTAATTGGTAGTACGTATGCATGTATAGTATATATGTAATAATGTAATGGTTTTGAACACTAAGGAGTTTGTGTTGAATCAGGGGAATTCCTAAAAAAAAATACAACTTACTATTTCCAATTTTCAAATTGAAACTTTAAAATTTTCAGAAAAAGGTGTTCTACTTCCCTCTAGGGCTATTCATAAAAAATGGTTTAGTCTAATTTATAAGAGTGGAACAAACGGATAAACAAAGTTACTTTACTTTTCTAAATTTAATCTCAACTTTAGGTGTTTTTTAGTCATAAACATTGTAATCTCCGGATGTTTAACAATTTTACAGTGCGGCAATAAAAGGGCTGCCATTAAATTTAATTAGCCGGTGGCTTGACGGTTAAAACTGATCGCAGAGATAAAGCGACTTCTGTATAGTTGGATTCAAAGTTAATGGCGGCTCTGAAGTTAGCGACACGCTGCGTAGTGCCCCGCCCGCACCCCCGCTGGCGTATAAGTTTGTTACTGCGCAGCGACTCGCCTCGTGTTCAGAGCCGCCATTAAGTTTGCACCGTACTGTAACAATTATTTTTTTGTTCTGTTTAGTTTTTATAACTTGGACTAAGCACGAAAGGACATTAGGGTTAAGTGTGGAATTGCAAAATCACAGAATAAAAAAGTAAGTACTCTATTACGCTTTTTGACCGAAAGATTTTTTGACCTCTTTTTTAAGACAATTCTAAGGCTTGAGTGTAAGAGGCACAGCCTCAAGGTCAAACAGACAGCCAGTCGTGTAGTAATAAGTTTGTATCTTGTTGGGTAATCCAAACAAAATACTTAAAACGTTGATGGTAATGATCTATTAAAAATACTTTTAGCCACTAAGCCTAGCTTTAGTTTTAGACCTTTCAATATGTGACCTTGTAAAAATCATCATCATCATCAGATCAACCTGCTGCAGTCCACTGCTGGACATAGGCCTCCCCCAAGGAACGCCACAGCTCACGATCTCCCGCCCTTTGCATCCAGTCACTGTCAGCTGCCTTCTTCAGGTGATAGGTCCATCTAGAAGAGAATCCTTGTAAAAAGAATACTTTAAATTATACTAATGAAACAATATCACTGTACGGAATTAATAATTACCATAAAATTGGAGGCCCAACAGAGATTAGGCTCTCAATCTTTCCCAAAGTATCGTAAAAGTCAGTGTTCCTACATAATTGCCAACAATTTCAGCGCAATTTGTAATAATAAGCATAATCAGCAATCTCCTTGGTAATTGGTGATTTTAAAATAACAAGGTTATTATTAATAGTATCTATGAAGATAAAGAATATAATAGAATATTTTTTATTGTTCCCCATACTTTACACATAAACTTTTAGGCGCAATTACTTTACATAAAAATATAGTGTGTAAAATTACTTGTTTATAGCCTTTAGATACTTTATAAATGTTTATAATTAACTAGAATTATTATGTCCAATGCAATAATAAAAATAAATCATAACATTTCTTCCTTAAATGATAAAAAAGATTAAAATCTCGAGACAGAAAAATATAGAAAGGTTTGGGGGGCCTTTGCCCAGCAGTTGTCCCACAACGTAGGCTATTAAAAAAAGCTTAACATATAAACAATGTCTTGCATATGACGACGATCAATGTTCTGAATTTTAGTGAATGCTATTTTTATTAATACTGACCAAAACATATCGGCGAACTGTGGGTGTACATTGGTACACCTCTGCCTACCCTTTCGGGGATACAGGCGTGATGATATACTTCCTATTAAAGAGAATTCCTACATAAACTAACAACGTTTCCACGTATTTAACTTAGATATCTAACACAAAGTTCTGTACATAAGCTGTCTGGCCTAATGAGAAATGAAGGTCCTTGCTGCCATAATCGACGGAGAGATCATCGCTCCATCATAATCATCGTAGGCAGGAAACGATTTTAGCAATATAAGGGAAACACAAAGGACGGCATTTCGGAAATACACGAATTTCGGAATTGTTTTTTTTTTTCAATAGAACCACCAATGTTTATTGTGTATACAAAATGAGGTATATTTCGTTCTAGGTCATCAAAAAGAGGAATTAAAATTGAGTCAATTGTCTTAGTTTCATCTATTTCTATCCCTTTCTGACTCACCCATTCTATACGATCTGTTTCTTTCACTTATATGAGAACATACATGTAAAGATCAATAATAATATAAATATCTTAAGTTTAATCGTTAATTGTAATAATACAGTAACTTAACTCGGCCGCATAATAATAATTATATTCCGGGACATCTCACACACGGTTGTCTGATCCCAAGCTAAGCAGAGCTTGTTTTATGGTAACCAGACAACTGATAAACATACTTATATATTTTCTAAATACATACATATTATAGACAAATTACACCCAGACACCGAACAAATGATCGTGCTCATCACACAAACATCTGTCCTGGGTGGGAATCGAACCCACGACCTCCGGTATAGCAGTCAGGGTCTCTGACCACTAGACCAACAGGCCCGTCAATTTTGAAACGTCATTTATAAATATCAAACATCACTGGGTCGAACAAAAAACTATTTACGACATTTTACGATATCTTTATTTATCCGATAACACTTTTGACAAGAATAAAATTTCTACGAATAGGTTAACGATTTCTGTATGATACGTCGTTGAATCATCTTCGATCAAACGACGTTCAATTTTGTGTAAAACTCACAATAATATGAAACAACAAGTTTATATTTATTTGAAATATTAGTCAAGCACTGTTAGACCGATAACTGTGATATTTGATTTGTTTTATTTGCCTCCGTTCTGAATAGCTAAATAAGTTTAGCACATTAGCACGAAAATGCATTAATACCCTTATGGGGCTTTATTGTTATTATAAATGTGCAGCGCAATAGTTTAACAGTTAACAGAATAAGTTTTATGTTTGTGCTGTGCCCCTGGTTTCACCCACGCGAATGAAAAATTCATACACTATCTTTATAAATTGTAGCCTATATGTTATTCCAATGTATAAACTACATTATTGTAAAGTTTAATTAATATCCATTAATATAAAAACTTTCGCTTTTATAAGTAAAATATATATATATATATGTGTCGGAGAGTGTAAAGAGGAGCGTCAAGGTTTAACCACCTTGGGCGTATTCGGGATCAAATGTTGGCAGCACCGTGCGACCAGTCGAATTTGGCAGTGTGGTTGGACACTGGGGGGAATGCACGAGAAGCTAACAGAAGAATTCGACTTCGACACAATGAAAGGAGAGCTGAGCAACAACGACCGCCAGCCATACCCCCTTTCGATATCAGAAGTGGATTACCCGCAACCGCCCAGTATTATTGTCAGAGTATTGTTTCTAACCTAAATAGTGAATCTGACAGTTGGAAAACGTTGTTTGAAATGCAACAACGTGGCATGATGGAATTAATACGTGCTTTAAAATACACAAGCTCGGCTGATACAAAGCTGGCATTCCCGAAATTCAATCCTGACTCTCGATCGCTTTTGGAACATCATTGAACGCATTACGTGGACGCAAATGCCTTATGATATTACAAAGGGATTCTTGTCTTCAGTTTTATGTCGAAGAAAAGACGTAATTCGCAGCGAGCTCATCGCCATTCATCAAGGAGCATCTTGACCACATTATCTGGTGGGCCAGTTTCTTTAGTTTTCAGTAGTTAAAGACGCCCAGACGGGTACTACAGACTTGTATTTGGTCTTTGCAGATAACTCGAGGTGAAAGCAGTCGTACGAGGACGTGCGAATCAACAAACAAACAGCAAGATACCCAAGTTAACGGCGTACGAAACAAAGCATTGTCGCCTTCGTGCTACTGCTTGGCGAGCCAGGTCGCATCGCCGCTCGCTGCCCGGAAAAAGGACACCAAGATTAGTAGCGGTAACGTAGAGTGCAAGGTGAGTGCCTGTACTATGGGGCCAGCCACTGATCACTTAAGAGTTGAATCCGGTGAGAGGTTTTAGTGTTTTTTTATCTGATTAGCGAACAGTTGTTAGCAATGGAACATATCACTCGGTTTAGGTGATATGGTTCAATGTGTGATGGTTTACTTCACTCGATAGAGGTGGCAAGGTTATCGTCACTCGATGGAGGTGGAATGAGTTACGTACACTCGATTTAGGCGATCGTAACGAACAATGTGTGATTGGATACTGTTTACTGATGTGATACTGTACGCTGACGAGAGTTGATAGAACGATATGAGATAGAACAATTATTTATCTGACCAATAATAAGCGTTTAGCGATGGTATGTGTAAGCAATATTGTTTGAAATAAATAATTGTGTTTTCTCTGTATAGTGTTTTACTTTGTTACGTAGTAAGACCCTTAACCGAATGTTGGTCAGGATTGGCCAAGAGGAGGCCTTTGGATATTGCAGTCGGTTTTCTTTCTTACAGGAGCATCACACAGGGACGTGTGACGTGTCAAGATGGCCGTGTCGGAGAGTGTAAAGAGGAGCGTCAAGGTTTAACCGCCTTGGGCGTATCCGGGATCAGATGTTGGCAGCACCGTGCTAGCAGTCAAATTTGGCAGTGTGGTTTGACATCGGGCGGAATGCACGAGAAGCTAACAGAAGAAACCGACTACGCCGCTTTTCTTGATTGATGACATTCACGATGAAAGTAGTATAGTAAGTAAATATATAAATACACTTACTAAATATATATATATATAGGATAAGGATACAGAATTAATTTTGGATAAGACTTTCATAACCAACAAAAATTACACGGCGGTGAAACGGCGAGGCAGAGTTAGTTTTATTATGAATATCAGAATACGATAACAATAGAATCGTTTCAAAAACTGTTTTTCTTGTTCATTGGATGCCGTTTTCTCAGCGCTTGGCGATGAATCAAAATCGTTTGCTATAAAACTCTTTAGTGTTCACTTATTTTCGTCTTTGTATTCAAGACGTCTTCATTAATGTATGTAATGAAAGTAAAACTGAATCTGTTGTTCCTATGATTCACATACCTGTTTATTGGCTGTCAAATGACTGTTACGTATGAAAGCTTAGAAATAGAATAGCAGTTATACACATAAGAAAAAAATTAAAAACTTTTGAAGGCAATATTTATAAAATTCATATCATATAGAAAATATACTTAATTTGGTTGAGAATGACAAAAAAGGAAAGAATCATGCCCACTTTCTATACATTAATTGACCTGTCACTTGATTCGGTTTACAGGCCGCGTCTACCAACAACTAGTGTTGCATAAAAACATTTATTGTTTATAATAACACAATAACTTATCATCTTTTCATTTAGAGGCCAAGGAAAAGTGCTATAACGTAAATAAGTTTTTGAGGTTATAACAGCTGTCAGATAAGGTTTGACAACTATTATAACTTCAAAAACTATACGTTAATTAAATCAAATTATTTCTTTATTCGCCAGTAATTACAATCACTCAGAAATAAATCCCTCTCCAATGTAATATCATCTTAAAATCGAAGCACGGTCGCAAACAGCAGTATATCTTTCCTAGGTAGATACCTAACATTCTGCCGATACCGAGTTTTAAACATTTTAGGCGTGAAGTTATGCCATCCTTGTATTCCACACTACACTTTGTGCAAGATGGGCAATTTAGGTATAGTTCATTAAACTATCGGTCGGCTTCATTGATGTCCAAGATAAACTTAGAAAGTAAACCTACGCATTAAAAAAAGACACATTGGCACTTGCCCGGATTTGCATAAAAGGCAAGGTGTTAACCTCTGGGCCATCACAACATAAGTAAATAGATAACGAAGAGCTACCTACCTACATGTTTTTGAAGAGTAGAGGGAAATTAAATAAAAAACAGGATTTATTCATTTTTATTTATTTAATCAATGTCTTCTCGTACAACCACTTCATCTAAAAATACCGCTGAAGCTACAATGTTGGTTTCATGCCTGGCCCAACCTAAGTACCACACCAACGTCATAATATGCGAATATCGCACAAAAAAAGCACAAATCGGTGTCCGTATAACAAAGGTCAAAGTAATCGTAAGTGGTATCGAAGTCCGTGGAAAATGCAAAAGTCGTAAGAGTATCAGAAAATATAAATGAAAATTCGCACAGTACAATACGTAGCAAAGCAAACGAACGACTGTAAAACGTCAAACAAATGACAGCCTGTCATTCAGTCGGCGCAGTTCGTTTTACGCGTAACTTGTCAACTGAACACTCTTTTTTTCCATACCTTAATATAAACAAATCCTAAAATAAATTAATACGAAAAGTAAAAAAAAAACACGCATTGGTTATTTTGAACATTCATTAACCACAATGACGAACGAACCAGTTTTTCGTATTCCGTGAAACGAAACGTGCATAAAAGTCTATTGAGTTTGATAAACATATTAACATCGTTTTTTTTCCTGGCTTTACTTAAAAATTCAAATAGGCAATACGAAATGAGCAAAAAAAATGCAATTTTTTACGATATTTTACATCACTAGACTCGTTAGAAAAATTTCAGGTCAAAACTGGACATGATTCTTTAAAGTTTACAAATCATAATCATATCGAAACATTATACGAAAAATAGAATAGAATAGTTTTAAAATCTGAATGTAAACGGACAAAAGTTTGTTTTCTTTAAAAGAAGAACTAAACAATCTCTTATCATTTTCCTTACACATAGTTTGCATCGCATAATTTTGTAGTATTTTTCATCTTAATTGGCTTCGCGGTTAACCACGAGAGTCTAAGTACCAATTAGTGTTGAGCATTCAAAGGCCGGTGTTCAGCACTGCATGTTTAATGAGGAACAAACTAGTTCTCATGGATTAAGTTGCAAAACTCTTTAAGAGTTAAGTATTTAGCTGGTAAAATCTTTAAACATAAACTTTGCATTAAAGTGGGTTAAGAAAGTCTTTTGGTCTCCCCAAAGAAACCAGATGAAATTTAATAAAATAATAAATTGTTAAATAATTATTTCTATATGTCAGAAAATCGAAAAATAATGTTTGTGTATTAATATCGTTTTGAAATAAAACTACTTTTACGGATTTTATCGCGGTTTTGTCACGGGCAGTCTGCCCGTGACCATGATACCTGCAAAGGTGTCGAAACGTCGGGAACTAAAATTCAAATACAAACCGCGATAAAATCCGTAAAAGTAGTTTTATTTCAATGTCTAACATTCGCGTAAACCTCAGAACTCAATAATATCGTTTTCTTAAGATGCTAAGCAGCCAAAGCCAACGGCTTAACTAGTCTATATAATAAATCAGAAACAATCTACTTACTTAAGCATTACTTAGTCTACCCACATTTTCGTCCGTCTTTGTACCTCAAGGGCGACCGGAAACAAACCCTTAAGTAAAGGAAAGGCTTTGCCAGTAAATATCCTTCACATAAGATTAACAAAGGTAGCCACTGACTTTGATGTTGTTCTTAGAAGATACATGACCGTTTTAAAGTCAAACATAAATGTAAAGATTTTTTCGACCAGATTTTCTGAGAAGATTCACAATTTCGGTTCCATTAATGTCTGATTTGAAACATGTAATTGTAATAAAATGTCCAGTTAAAATTGTATTATATTAAGAAATTCAGAGAAGATAAGTTTAACATTGGATGACACCGGGAAATAAAAATGCGCTAGGATTGGTAGTTTCGCAGCAGATCTGTAAGCTTCGCCTATCATATGCGATACACAAATAGCTTGTGGTGGTAGTCCTACTAATCAACAATGTATATCGGACTTGTCCGGACTAATACTGTTACATAACATATCATCACGCCTGTATCCCCGAAGAGTTAGGCAGAGGTGTACCAATTTACACCCACATTTCGCCGATATGTATAGCTCCCATGCAGTAGGGGGCGAGCCTATTGCCACTAACCGGAGCTAATGCTACTGAGAATTACATAGAAAAACCCAATAACACCTTGGTCCACTTGGGAATCGAACCCAAGACGTCTAGCGTAGCAGTCACTCTTAGCACCACTAGGCCAACGAGACAGTTATAATACTGTTGGTATAGAAAAAAATATTTTTTTTCTGGAATTTGAAATTGGAAACAACCACCAAAAAATATATTTTTACATTCTGTCGTTCTATAAATACACAAATTACAATGCTGAAATATCATGAAAGTCGTAAATTCTAATTTTATAAATGATCTTTTTCGATATGAAAGCATCCCTTTTCACGATGACAAGTGAAAACACCATCCGTCCGAAAAAGTATTGTCCGAGGACGCATGTGTCAATGGCCTTGGCATATTAGTATTTTTTTTTTGTAAGATATAAGGAAACGTCTGTATAAAATATTAATTTTCATGACAATAACAACAATGTTCTTTTAGAAACGTAAATAAAGTTGTCACTACATTTTTTTAATGCAATAGACCATAATTTAAATCCTTCTTAATTAAGATTACAACTATATGGACAAGAACAGCAAAGAACCGGAAAAAAAGGACAAGCAGACAGTGAAACTGAAGATTGATATAATGTCTGATTAATAGGCTAATTTATTATATTTAAGGAATCGAAGTTAATAATGAACCTGTGTTAATAATTTCCTGAAATCTATAAAATGCACTTTTATAATGAAGTTGAATTTGGTGGAACCAAAAAATCCTTCTTAGGATGTTACCACACCAATCGATCGATAGTCGATCGATGCCATCGATCGACATCGGTCCACCTCGATCGATTAGTGTGGTAGCTTTTATTCAGCGGTCGACTAACCAATCGATCGATTGCCGGTCGATCGGCATCGGTCGACGGATGCCTAGTAGAAACTATCGATCGACGTCGACCAATCCATCCTGCCATCGATCGATGGCAGAAACTGTCGAACAACGTCGATTAATCCATTCTACCATTGGTGTGGTAACACCCTTACATTTTTTTAAAGAGAGGTAGACAGAAGAAGTGAACACTACAAATAAATCAAGCGCCAAGCTTAGCTTCTTCAAATACCGATTGAAAACTTTATATATAAGTAGTTCTATCCAAAGATATCTAAAGTTTTGGGAGTTTCTGGTGATAAATTCGCTAGCTATCCCGGAGTTTGATAGTTGTCTTGACCTCTACTATTATACAAAGTTCCAATAGTCTGTTTCAGACTTAAAGATTTGTTGATCAACTTGTACAGAATAATATTAATAAGAATACTTAATTGTGATAAAAGAGGGTTGATCAGAATTAATGGAAATTATTTTAATTTTTAACGTTAGGTGTAAAAACGGGGAGGATGTTAAAAGGTTGATGTGTCGGTCTGTGAGTGTGTATCTGTAGCTCCTAAACGGGTGAACCGGTTATGATGCGGTGTTTTTTTTGTTTGAATTGTGATGTATTTGATTCTGGTTCTTAGCCATAATTTATAAAAATTAGGAAAATATTTTGAATGTTATGAATAATTTAGTTGTTTAATATTGGAAAAAGTATCGCTAACAACTGTCTACTCTCGCTGAATCTTAAAGTATAGTTTATATTGTCAAGGAAACTGCACCTTGACAATTATATGAAAGATAAAGTACTGATTTAATCTACCACGGCCTTCCCACTTTGATGTCCCTTTAATATTAAACGGCTTTCCTCCAATCCCCAAACCAAAGCTTAAGGCCTTATCCTAATTATCCATTAACATCAACACTTTTCATTGCGAATTTGAGTCTCACTTTCGTCAAATCACCGTGTGTAACATCTAAATTCCCGGTTTATGTTACAGCATATGTACCACTAAATCCCACTACCAATGCGACTATTAAATTGTCGTAAAGTCGTTCACTATTGCGACTGATCTGCGACATAAGACAGCTGTGAAACAACAATAAACTTTATTGCTGTGCTCTATTTTGTTTTGTCATTTGAATTGCTCCGTGAATACTTTTGTTCTCACTTGGTCTGGAGTGAATGGGTTTCCGTTACTCCTGGTATTAGATGCGGCGATAAATGAAGATCGTTACATATTTTCTCTGATAGCAGGAATTGTTATTATTCTATACTAATGTTATAAAGCTGAAGAGTTTCCTTAATTAAACGGTTGTAACGGGTTGCCTAATCAGTGAAACAAATAGTGGGGTTTCAAAAAAACTTTTTGCGATTGATCGCCAAATTTTCGACGAGGTTATAAGCTGTTTCACATCATACTTACATTGGAAAAAAACCGTGAGTAAACCGCGATGTACTAGTCTCCCATAAATATGATATGGGAATATTTAGCCACTTGTTTTCTACCATACTTTACAGGGACTTCACCTAGTATACTCCTGACATTTTCCCTAAAGAATTGCCAGAAATCACGTCGGTCCAACCGCATACCATTGACGCGAAAGGCCAAATGAAGCCTCAAAACTTTTGTGGTAAAGCTTCCGAGAATCGTATCAATCATGAAATAGTTATTCATGCCTATATGGTTATGATGCATTTTAATTGGTATACATTTTATGATGCAGATTAGCAATAATTCGAATTATAATTGTGGACAGATCACATAAATTGATCTGGACACTAAGTTAGCAGCTAACGTTCTTGTGTGACTAATCAAAAAAAATGTGGAGAACATCAGGTACATTGCTCTGAATCCAAAGTAAGCAGCTAAAGCTCTTGTGTTAAGGAATCGAGAACAATAAAGGTACCTCAAAAACCCAGCCCCAAGACAATGCAGAAATTAGTTTTCTGCATCCTCATCCCACATGATCCGTCTGGCGGTCGAACCCAGGACCTCTGAGCTAGCGACATCTTGAAAACAGGTATTTACGCCACTCGTCCTATAAGGTCAAATTGGGTTACTAATCACCATTCACCGTGCATGCTATATTTTCTCTTATTGATCTCAATTCGCATGTTCAAAAAGTGTTGCATTATCAACATAAAAAGGATAAAATTAACTAAAATTCTCTTTTTACCTTTCACAAAGACTAATGAAGTACATTGTAGAACTGGCACATCGTGGCGATAGTATGTTATAAACCTTTGAAATTTTTCTCATTGTTCTCAATGGTTCATTAAAATTTCCTTCATTTGCTTTGGGGTTGAAAATAAAGTTCTTATTTTAGAATGTATTGTTTTAGGGTTAAATGTGTTCTATATTTAACATTGAAACTTAATCTGTGTTATTCTGCTTTTATTTAATTAGTGATTGAGAGGCCTGCATACATTTTTTTTAATGTGATAGTACGTAACTAAAATATTGTTTTTTTATTTATGCGTTAAACATTAAGTCACTTCAAACTTCATAACTGTATTTAAAGTTGATTACCTTGCATGACTTCTATTAATTAAGTTATTCTCTGCATCTTATTGGAGACAATATCTTGAAAAAAAAATTGATCCGTAAAATTTGTTCAAAAATTGAAATAAAACTACTTTTTACGGATTTTTTCGCGGTTTGTATTTAGATTTTAGGTTGTCCTGTCAGTACCACCATACGTCAGAGGTGTCACAGACAAGATTGGCTACATCCTAAAACGAGCTTCAATAAAAACATACTTCAAGCCGCCCAAGAAGATTAGTCAGTCCTTACCACGCGTCAAGTGTCACATACCTCTACAAGATGCAGGAGTTTATAAACTAGATTGTGACTGCGGCCTCTCTTACATCGGTCAAACAAAACAAAGCATAGGGACCCGCGTTAAAGAACACATAGCTGACGTGAAACACCGCCGCTCAACGAAGTCTGCAGTCGCCGAACATGCTGAAGGCTCCAGCCATTATATTAGATTTGACCAACCACAGATACTCGCTAAAGAACCCAAATTCCTACCTAGGATGTTTCGCGAGGCTATTGAGATTAAAAAACACCCTAATTTCAATAGAGAAGATGGCTGGAAGATATCACCTACTTGGGACCCAATAATACATAAACTCAAGGCCAAACCCAAGAGCAGCGCTGCAAGACATCAAGACACAGTGAGCTCATATTGCGTAGGTCGGAACTCAAATAATTAGTTAAAATATGAAGGTAGAACGAGCAACATCCACTGTCAAGACGAACGCCATCTCAGTCTGCCCGTGACCATGATACCTGTAAAGGTGTCGAAATGTCGGGACCTAAAATCTAAATACAAACCGCGAAAAAATCCGTAAAAAGTAGTTTTATTTCAATGTCATACGTACATTCGCGTAAACCTAAGAAACCAATATTTGTTCAAAAAGTTGCATTTAGTAAAAAAACAAATGTTATTATATAATTTACATGAACATCTGTCATATACATTAATATAATTAATTACCAAACACAATCAATTTTATATACGATGACAGAACTGTCAAGAGTCCATTGACCTTAATTACGTCACATAAAACGTGAACTTTCCAACTCTTTAGAATTCTGTTTTCCTGGTACTTGCAGTTTTAAATTACTAGAAAGGTATTGAAAGCTAACTAGGGTACTAAAAGGAAAGGTAATCAAAGGAATTCTAGTCAAAGGTAATTTAATTGGACTAAGCAGGTCGTTAAAGTTTGTAGTAACTGCTAAAGGGTTCCTATTTAGTGACTCGTTTTTTTATGAATAAAAATTGTTTTATTAGTTCAAAATTTATTAACAAGTATTGATTTGAGTTAGTCTTAAAGACTCGAATTTAGTTTGGGAAACCGTTACACAGGACTATAATGATATTTCCTCAAAATATTGTCATCCAACAAAATATGAGTAATTAGACACTTCAGTTATTTTTTCATACTGATATCTTAATGATATCGCACTTTGGTAAGCAGAAAGGGTGTAAAAATCTGTCACTTCATAATTATTGGCATTAACACCCCATATTTTGGATGGATGTACCCTTTCGGTAACATATGTATTTCTTAGTCATTAGTAAAGATTGTTTCTCTGTATAAGAGGCATGCAGTGTGACAGTTACAGGCTGGTGTTATAAACAGCTTCGGTAATGGCGCCCACCGTGGGGCTCACAATAAATTGTTAATATTAGGTTACATTCATTTATAAGTAGATTTTCTATTGTTATAAACAATGTAAATAAATATATGAGGATATTCAACAAGTATAATATAGTATATGTGTAACCGGAAAATAACAAGAACCGTAAGTTCTTCTTCCGTAGGATTCTAAACTAGTCTTGTGGTAAATTTAGAAACTAACGGAAATCCATACGTAAGATTCTAAACGGTTCGACGCTTTTACGCTTCTTTAAAAAACGTAAAACAACACACTGCTCCTTGATTGGTTGATGTTGACAGTGCTAATACCGAGTATATAGATAGTGAGAAGGAACACGTGTCTTATTCAACCAATGGCGTTTGGTTATTGGTTACTTATTATTTTACGCTCGACTTACGTAAGTTTATCATTTGACGAAAATGTGAGCGTATATACATTACATTTTATAGCGAGAATAATACATTTTATGTCTAGTTTAGAATACTACGGAAGTTTATAAATTTTCCAGGAAATTTATAAACTTACGGTCTTGTTATTTTCCGGTGACATATGGATATCATAATACGAAAGCAATTGCCATTTAGCATATTTTGCTTTGTCTCAAATAAGATTTATCACAGCAAGAATATCTTACTTCAATACATTTGGCAAAACACCAACACATCAAAAAAAAAATCTCTTATTCAGTGTTATATTATTATTGCAATATTTTATCGCGAAGACATTGCCAATCTGTCGTCACGTACAGTAAAGAGCGCATTTCCTCATCAATCCTACTTTTATGCTTTGTTGGCAAAAGGAAAAAAGTTTCGAAAATAACAATAAAACAACTTTCTTGGCACGGATATATCGTGAAGAAAATTGTTAAGTTCCATCCGTATCGCGTTCAGGTCAATTAAATCTGTACATCTTCTTATATATAAAAATGAATTGCTAAATGTGTTGGTAAGCGCATAACTCAATAACGCCTGGGCCGATTCCACCAATTCTTTTTTTGTTGTGTTAGTTATTATCAGGAGAAGGTTCTTATGAAAAAAAAAATGGAAAATTGCGCGGAAAAAAAAATAAGTCATTACCGGCCAAACATAAAGGCACCGAGAACGGGACCTATATATTCATGCGAGTGAAACCGCAGGGCACAGCTAGTTTAATATATATCTCTTACGTATGTAGATATATTAAATTATTAACATTCCCGCAAAGGGTTAAATAGGTGTGCTATTAGGTAATTTTGCATAAGCAGTTGGGGGCTATGTAATATGAAACTCTGCCATTTAATCCAACATTATAATACGTCAGTGCATATTACACAGGTATATAATTAGATACATTATCTAAGAATAGACACCCGCCTGTACTACATACATACATATCATCACGCCTATATATCCCATAAGGGGTAGGCAGAGACTTCATCATCGCAAGTACAAACACGCGTCCTAGGATGACATTTATGAGTTATGACCATGATGATGAGATCCTCCTCATTTTAACAGATCACGCCTATTGCCATTGCCGAGTAACCTAAAGCGAGCTATAGTTGAATCACCAGTTTTCCCATAGTCGCCTTTTACGACACCCACGGGATGATATGGGGTAGTGTCACACTGTATTCTGACCCGTCTAATACCAAGAAGCGATGTTTGTTGTTACTCAAAGACTAATTAGAAAAATTTGCATGGTGTTTAGCACAAACACAGCTTAAAATATGAATTAATAATTAACTTATTTTTTCAATTTCTATGGAATTTGGCACACGCATAGCTTATGATAAGAATGAATACATAACTTTTTATTGTGAAAAGTTATCAAAAACTGGTACTATATCGATGAAATCTCGAAGCTGAACTAATCAATAAAATAATGGGAGAATTCGCTACGCAAGTTATCAGTTCACATCGTTTTGATCTGAAGCCTATTCCCAGGAGGCGCGTAAAATATGATTTATTTAATAGTTCTCTCTAGGTCTATAGTCGGACATAAATTATGTATTGTATCAGATAAAACGGCTGATATGACATACATGTGTAGATGGGGTGAACAACCCAGTGAGAACGGATTATTTTTTTCGGTAAGAAATTAGTGTAAAGTACAATTCATAATAATATGTCTTATTTTTCCTAGTAGGTATATTTTCAAGCTACTTTGGGGTCAATTTTTAGTCTCACCGAATTCAGATGAAAACTGTACACAATTGAGCGACACCACATCTCTATTTGATTTATTTCTTTCTCCAACACTTACCACTAACATTACAGTTCCTAACCCAAATCATTAGTAAGGCTCTTTTATTTTATACAATTAAACATAAAAAAATTGAATCGTTCAATAAAAAAAAAATGAACATTTACAAAAAAACAATAATGATAAAACAATAAAACACAATTATTCTATAATAATGTCAATGAATATTTCTGGCAGTTTCTAAACCTTTTCTTCATTGCATTTTGTTGCCGACTGCACACAAACCCACTTCATTAGTTCGCCACCACAACTAGTCTGACAGTTTTAAAATATAAATTAAACTTCGCCTGACTTCAGACAGTTCTTGGAACTCTTTAATTGTTGTGCTTCGTCTTGTTTTCTGACCCAGTAAAGCTGAGAACAGTAACTTAAGCCTAATGCACCTTGAAGCAATTCCATTAGACTCAAATTGGCATCGGATCGGGATTGGCAATAATACCCCGCAAGCAATCCCTTAATCGATTTTTACAGCCTGTGGTGACTTTCAATTTACTGATTTTTGAGCGAAATTGATTTTTGCAACTGCCTCGTTGACCTAGAGGTTCTTAGCGCGACTGCTACGCTAGAGATCTTGGGTTCGATTCGCAAGTCGATCAAGATGTTATTGGGTTTTTCTATGAAATTCTCAGTAGCGGGTCGGAGTTTGGATTTGTGCCCGGTTAGTGGCAATAGGCTCGCCTCCTATTACATGGGACCTAAAAATACCGGCGAACTGTGGATGTACATTCGTACACCTCTGCCTAACCCTTCGGGGAATAAAGGCGTTATGGCATGTTTCATTTTTGCATAAAAAACTGAGCTGGTTATATAAAACCAAAACATACAAAAAGTTGCTTTATTTTAAAGAAATACGTTCTCAAACACGCTAATGGTCTAGTTCTAGTTACGAATAAAGATATAAACAAAATATCGTTACGTTTCTCGTATATTATAGGAAATTGCTAAAAACAACACAACTAAAACAAATAAATGATACCCAAACACGAAATGTTACAATAAAACCTAGAACAATATTCAGGTCAATTGGTAATCATTTCCTTTACAATCCGCATACAGAAAATGTATCATTAAAACATGTACTAAGTCCCAAAACATAACCAAAAAATCTTACATTATTATCGAAACCATAAATCATTTTCTTATGTGTTTTTTAAACAAAAATCTAGGTAGTAGAAGAAAGTAGGCCAAGACCGAAAAAAGAAAAAAAGATGGATTGTCCAAAGAAAATATTTTGATGGAGGAAGTAAGCTGACTGAAAGCGATGAATGGAAAAAATACATGACATGTGTTGAGGGAATAAAAGTAAAATGATAAGTACAGGAGAGTGATGGTGTGGATTACATTGGCTTAACTCTTAGAGGAATAATGCTACAAAACTCCACGAAAGTGAACCTTATAACTTTAGAGTTAGGGATCGTATTACATTGAAGTGAAGACGCTGTTTATTTTCAAGTGAGGTGATTTTCCGTCAAATCGACAGTTTTCTTTTTTAGGGATAGAAATAAATAGAGCCTAGGTACGACCTCATATCTTAGTCAAAACCTAAATTAAATATCAGTGAAGGTCGTCCGTGAAAAGGTTAAATAATTATCTATTGGGCAACACATGTTTTTAACTGACTTTGACCTTGGCCTGATTGGTAATCAAAATTAAGTCTATTCATAGCGTTTGTATCTTAATTTTTCATTTGTTTTTCAAATTAAAGTTTAATATCCGTTGCTCATATAAAATTTATTAATTAGAGAAAGATATTTAAAAATCTAAGAATAAGCCCGAAATAATATTTACCACAAATAATGCAAAGGACTCTAAAAAGGGTACTATTAAAACGCATCGAGGTCTATAAATTCTGTTGAGAATATCTAAGTAAATAACTGAAAGATTATTTATTTAATAAATTTTTAAATGTCTGTTATACACCTTATAGTTATATAGAAAGCAAGCGTGGCGATCAATGCTCGCGCCTTCTCTATATGTAAAGAGGCCTGTGCCCAGCAGTGGGACGATTATAGGCTGGATTATTATTATTATTATAATTTTATAGACAATTGCATGATCTACAACTTTTGTCTGACCTATTTTTGCGATTATACTTGCCATTTATGCCGAAAATGTGAAATGGTGATATTATTGACATTGGACCTTGTGTAATTTTTTTGCACAAGTCGGATCAGTGAAAACAGCGGGTGGAACAGAGGCAGCATATGATTTAACTTTTTTAGCTATCAGTGTGGGCGTTTAAAGGGTCTAAGAATGTCCATTTTTCGATAATTTTTGGTCCCCACACTGTTTGTATTTTCAGTCATCTAAATTCGAAGCAAACCTACACGGTTTTCTTACAATCTAAGGACGGAGCAAACAAAGTAATCCTATTCAGTTCAGTCAAATAACCATGACTAGTCGTAAATGGAAACTGAAAGCATCTTTATGTCAATGTGTAAAGGTTCATTTTATCTTGTCGTTCTACCTATACCAGTGATGTGTGGTTGATTGTAGGTACTAGTGTTTGTTTTTATTCAGTTGGAAAGGAAGTTGTTATTTGTTTGCTTATTAACTTTCACCCGTATCGTTTCCTTTAGCTTCATGGAAAGTTTTATTCATCTTTGGGCACAATAAACACTAGGTTTGGTTTTTGTTTTTCCTAAAAGATGAGGTAAAGCAAAAGAGTAAATATTACGATATTTTTTCACTGTATAAATGTTTACAAAATAAGTAGAAATGTTTAACGACATTAATATATTTCATACCAAAATAGTAATATGTTAGAAAAGCAATGTTATGTAAGATCATGTTTGAAGGATTACTAGACAGTAAAAAAAATGTATAACGTAACTATAAAAATTAAAAAAAATAAGAAAAAAGTCAAAACAACAAAATCAAAAAAAGAGCATTTACACGTATTACGATATTGTCAGGTGTGGGGTTCGAACCCACGCTCCCTCTCGGGAACCAGAGCTTAAATCTGGCGCCTTAGACCACTCGGCCAACCTGACATGTATGATAGTGGCGAAATACAGCGTCACACTCAAGGCCGTCTGAACACTGATAACGCAGTGATACATAATTATTACGTAATGATACCCCCCCCCCCCCCCCACTGCTGGATATAGGGCTCCTTTTATGTCATTATCCTTTGTCTCTTTCCAGTCATATTTTACCCACTCCTGTCATATTTTTAAGTCATCTGTCCATTTTATTCATTTGAATTAGGCAGAAGAATCTTTTACCTACGTGATAAATACAAATTTCACCACATAATAATTGTTTTTACGAAGTATGAATCACCTTCTGATTACATTGGCTTTAATCAACAACCAGTTTATCTTGACCTTGCGTTCTTTGATAGGTAGGAACAAAGCCGGTTTAATTTACATTGGATATTAAGAAAAATTAAAACTAACATAATATTTGAAGTCCATTAAATCTGTGCTATTAGTTACATAGTTTTCACACACTTATCACATCCTATTCGCTGTTGTGAAAATTATTATGTTTTATTTCGTAACATTTTAAGAAATAACGAGGGAGTTTCTCTTATGATACTGATTTTAATTTTGATCCTAAAAAAGTTCTGTTATGTTTTTTTTGGGAGAACCAGCATATAAATGAAAATAAACAGTCATACATATCATCACGCCTGTATCCCCATACGGGGATACAGGCGTGATGATATGTATGAATGTTTATTAAAGGGTTAGGCAGAGGTGTACCAATGTATGTACGCCCACAGTTCGCCGATATGTTTAGGTCCCATGTAATAGGGGGCGAGCCTATTGCCACTAATCGGGCACAAATCCAAACTCCGACCTGCTACTGAGAATTTCATAGAAAAACCCAATAACACCTTGGTCGACTTGGGAATCGAACCCAAGACCTCTAGCGTAGCAGTCGCGCTTAGCACCACTAGGCCAACGAGGCAGTTAATAGAAAATAAAACAAAAACTGAATATACTAAATTAAATAATAATAAAATCTATTCAGTCGTTCTATTAGTTGAGATAATCCCAATTGAACAAAACATTAACTTGTTTTAAATGGCAACCAATTTATTTAAAATTCAATTAACATTTGATTACATAATTATGTATGTAAAACGAATATATTGGCCGTTTTATCAGTTGGTTCAGGTGCAGTTGAAACGAACTCTATGAGTAAATGACATGACAAGTTTAAATAAAATTATTTCACTACTACGCGCGACGTATTCCGCGTGGTAGATATCGTTGGTTTATTTTATTTACCGACTTCAAAAAGGAGGAGGTACTCAATACGACTGTATTTTTTTATGTTTGTTACCCCTGAACTCTGTGTAATTTTTTTTTTTTTTGTCGGTGTGAAACTCTAATGATTTCAACCCACGCTGAGGGCACAGCGTAGGGATATGTCGGACTTGCACCGACTAAAAACACCCCGGTCCCGTCTTAGCCTTGGTCAGAGCCACGGGGTCGCTTGCGCAATCTCTGCGCGGCTCCGGCAGGCTTCGGTCCTGACTGGACCCCTTCCGGAAGGTGGGTGTAAAGTGCCCAACCCTCGTGCCTTCCGAGGACGGACGCGTGGGACCTGGCGTCCGTATCCTTCTTGGCCTGAACTCTGTGTACTGATTTTGATGATTCTTTTTTTTATTTGAAAAGTCGTGATATTTTTTGTTATCTACCTCAGAACTCTTACTAGATGAACTGATTTTGATGATTATTCTTTTAATTTTAAAAGTGGTGCTTTCCGTGTGGTCCCATTTGTGGTTTGATTTGGGATCCTAAGAAACCATATAAGACTGATTTTAAAGTCGCCTTTTTTGTAAGTATTGTATTTTTTGCGTGGCACCCTTATTGCTTTTCCACGGCATTATATAATAATTATGTTATTAATTCAATATAATAGAAGCAAGCATACAAGAGAGTTTGAACGGAGAAAAGACCAACCTAATTTCCTCCTAATTGCCTTATTGAGATTCTATTATCAAGCACAATAGGTATAATTTTCACAAGCACTATAATTATATTGGTTGCCTAGGTTTACGCGAATGTGCCTGTGTCTTTTATTTATTTCAATGTAATTATTTTTAAGTAATGAATATAATTAACTAAGTTATTCAATCCTTTCTAAGCTCAAAGCTAAAACCACAAAAAAAAGGTTTCTATTTGGACAGTTCTATAGTTACATTCTTTCTAAAGTATAATAAAATTATGTTGTCCTGTAACCCTGAAAAGTATTCCTGAAAATTCGTCGACATTTTATTGGTCTCATCTAGATTCAAAGTTTTTTTAATCTTACTGGATCTAAAGCAAGATGATATTAAATATATGTAGGTAGAAGAAAAACAAAAAACATTTTGAACGTAATT
This sequence comes from Autographa gamma, assembly GCA_905146925.1. Taxonomy (NCBI): domain Eukaryota; kingdom Metazoa; phylum Arthropoda; class Insecta; order Lepidoptera; family Noctuidae; genus Autographa; species Autographa gamma. The sequence continues at coordinate 9,013,009 of LR989866.1, read as the reverse complement.
ATCAAAAAACTACCTTCCCGCCATAAATATTCCGTGTGAATACGGAAAAATGGCCGAAAGAACAGTTATTATATTATTATACGCATATATCTAACTTATTGTACAAAAATAGCTGTCAAAATATATAAACGATTCAAGTATTATTATGATATCGTCTTTGCGTCATCATGAGCTAATCATTATATCTGACGTCACAAAAGATTGAAGATTAGCGTGCCAATAAAATATATATCGACATTATCTAGCGAGCAATATGGTAAAAGAAAAATATACCTAAACAGTTGCCTTAAGTTAGTATGATCGAGCTGACGTATTAATTTAATTTAAAACCTCCAGGTTCAGGAATTATAAACTTAAAATACTTTTACAATTAAACTCCTACACAAATTGATCTAGCAAAAAGTCTGTCACAGTTTCTTTTGCCATTTTCAGTTTAATCCATAATTTTCCTAAATTACAAAAAAAATGTGTGTCTGTAACGCTTTTACTGGTAAACCACTGCATCGATTTTGATTAACACTGGCAATTATAAATTTTACCGCAATAACCGACAGCAACACGGGCGCAACCGCGGGCAACAGCCAGTAAACCATAAATTAAATAGCATTGATGCAAATCATTGATCCAATACGTAAGTTATATTATTTTTAACTTTATTGCTTACTGCGCGACTGCTACGCTAGAGGTCTTGGGTTCGATTCCCAAGTCGACCAAGGTGTTATTGGGTTTTCCTATGAAATACTCAGTAGCAGGTCGGAGTTTAAATCTGAGCCCGGTTAGTGGCAATAGGCTCGCCCCCTATTACATGGGACCTAAAACATATCGGTGAACTTTGGGTGTTTATTGGTACACCTTTGCCTACCCCTTCGGGGATACAGGCGTGATGATATGTTATGTTATTGCTTACTGCAAAAACTGTGCGAAATAACTTTATTTAAATAACTCTTAACATCGTTTTTTAATTAGTGTATATTTACGAACCATTTTATGATCAGTATAAATGATATCAAGCAAAAAGTACGTAATTAACAACTTTATGACAGTTTAAATGTTAAAACAACATCCGTGATTCTTAGTAATTAAAATTATTCGGTTGTTTATTGGATTAAGGTTATAAAATTGGTAATAAATCTACTACTTGCGGACAAATTTTAGTATGTGCATGGTTTTTCCTGTTAGAAATAGAATTCTACTTTATGTAACATGCATATACAAATTGGAAAAAACTTGCTAAATAAAAAATAAAAGATTGTGTATAGAAAAATATATGAAACAATTGAAGTCATAAAAAATAGTCTATTGAAAAGCCGGCAATTATAATATTATTTATTATACATCAGCTACAAAAATAAATACACAACACAGTGCAAAGAAGTAATTAATTTTGATAAAATATCATTTATTTACTGCTTTATTGATTAAAAAAAACCGGCTTTAAAATAAGTCTTATATTTATTTCTTAAGGATCCCACTGTCAAAACTGGATCAAAATCGATCAAAACCACGCGGGAAGCACCAGGGGGCCGAGTCTGCTATTTACAATGGCTCCAATCTTCTGAGTGGGTGCCGTTAGTAGGTCCATTTTAGGATAATTACGTAGGTAAAACATCATTTTAACGTCAAAATTGGTCATTGGGGCGGCCAATGTTCACGTTTTGGTGTTTAGTAGAATGCCAATTATCCTAAAATGGACTTACTAACGCCACCCAATCAGACGATTGGAGCCATTGTAAATAGCAGACTTGGCCCCCAGCTTTCAAACAAAAAAATAATTATTCAAATCGGTGCACCCAGTCAAAAGTTCTGTGGTAACAAATATAATTTCTTTTGACAGTGGAATGGAGTACCTTCTCCTTTTTTGAAGTCGATTAAAGAAAGATATTTGAAATGACATGTCGTAACGAACCCAGTTGTATTTGAAATCGTCCTTCTGGGAAAAAAATCCAGATTTGTATGTATGATATACGCACTGAACAAAGTAGAGCGAGTCTCTACGTATTGTATTATTATTACCAGAACTTAGTAAGAAATAAAAACAATTATTCACGGTTGCTATGTGAACAAACTTTATTGTCTTTGTGGTGAGTAATTAAAACAACATTTTTTGTTCCTACTTCTAGGTTTAACCTTTAGAGCGATGTATGTCTGTTTTACGATGTACGATAATCTTATTATGACACTGGTTTTTAATTATTTTTTAACTGAATGGCAATCCAGTCGTGAAAAAGATGGAACTATTTGTCTGTGTCGCTTCATTCCTTTATTTCACGATCCTTCTCAGTTTATTGCAATAATTATGGTGTTGTAGAACAGTGATAAGTTGTCAGAGTTACAAACTGCCTACCCGTTTTCTTAAAAGAAATACATGTTAAATAAAACATATCAAACAAAATATACACTCAGAATTTTCCATACCAAAAAAAAAACTTTAGCGTTGAAACAAAGTCACCCGTTATACTATGAGATACATTATTTATGAAACAAACAAGATTTCTTCTTCTGCCAACCCCGTGTTTGTTTAAAACCGTGAATGTAGTTGAGAATGTCGCAACGCATTCGTGGAACGCAATTTGATAATACAGTGACTTCCATACCAACTGAACTTAGTAACTTAAGATACAATTTGAGTTTTAGTGCGCAACAAATGCAGCTATGCATGCACATTTAAGTGAATTGCCGCTGACAATGTATGTATAAACGTGGTACGAAGTGAGGTAAGCGAAGTTAATTCGCTTAGTAAATTCTAGCGTTAAGCTGCAGAACATTTTAATGTTATTCAATTTTAGACAAGCATTTTGGGTGTGTTTTCCAAAGGTTTGTTGGAAAGGTTTAGTCTGATCATTTAAAAGACATGAAATAATACGATTTTATGAAATGGCATGCATGATGCAGCATGACCTATGGGCAAAGATTGGACGTCGGAAGGAAATCGCCATCAAGGTTGACCGCAGCGAAGGTGGTGTGATGATCTAGGCTGTTATGCGGGGCGCACGTGGACAGAAATCGAAAAAAACAGAGAGGTGTGAAAGAAAAAAGGAGAGGCCTTTACCTAGCAGTGGTACCTAACGTAGGCCAATAAACGAAAAATGAAATTTATATAGTGCCACTTATGAGGTGTGTGCAGCCGGATGACCTCTAACAGACAGCGGTGGCGAAACATCGTGAAGCGCATCACATCTGCCCATTCCGACACATGCACATAGCGATCACGACCGCTCTGTCAAGAGCGTACCGGATAAGAAGGAGAAGATGAGGTGTGTAAAAGTGACGACTAAAAGAAATTCTTTAAATCTTTCTACAATACTAAGGTATCGAGAGACCAACATTGAAAAAAAAGAACAATCAATTTAAGACCCTCTTTCTAATGAAGTCAGTTTAACAAAAAAACACACAGTCTACATACGAATCTCCTTTTTAAAATCGGTTAAAAATACAGCTCTGCTCACATAAGTTAAAACAGAAAGGATGATATTTGTACTAACAGTTACTCACAGGCTATCGTAAAAGAAAACCACTTCTACCGTCTATGACTTTATTAAGTGTGCCATATTCCATAACTGTATTATTTCTTATACGTTCATAAAAACTATTGGGACCTCGAAGTTTTACGCTCATAAAAAGGCAATGTAGGCCAGCCTCTTATGATCATGGATTTGGTTGAGAAGGAAGCAAACTAAAATAGAAAGTAGCAATGAGTCTAGTTATTGATGTTCTTACTTTATTATATTATTTGTCTTGAAGGGGGAAAATTTAAGAAGGAATCCAAAAAAACTAGAATTACCCGAAGGACGCTCCAAACAAAAAACTCAAAACAAAAAAAAAAACGCATCTGATAAACAAAGGATAAGACTGCCCGACTTCCGATAATCAGTGACTGATTTTTTGTAAGAGAAACATAAAACACACTGAAAGCAATAGTGTAACGGACACTTCCTACAAAAAGTCGGTCTGAAAATAAACGGCACATCTCGATCGATCTGTTCTTCAAAAGCCAAAGACAAAACTTTGCTCTGTAAATCCATCTTCTTCCATATTCAGAGATTTAGTCTGTGCATGACAACACAGACTGACAAAATAACGAATATAGGCATTGAGTCGACCACAAAAAAAGTCAGCCCCATTATCTGACATACAAAAAGTCTGATATTACACACATTGTCTGCGGGCAACCTTAAAACTAAAAAAAATGTACAACTAACTCTTTAGGGTAATCTACTTTAAAGCCTTAATTAATAAAAAAATAATTTTAGTGTTGAAGGTAGAGATGCCTTAAAAGGCTTTGTTTTGACAGCACATGTTGAATTATTGTTCCCAAAGTTTTCATCATATTTTGATTGTTTAATTGAAGAGCCGACAGTTTGATTTTCTAATTAAGAGATTTTAATTGCCATGGCGTTCGGGTTTCTTTAATTACTTTTCTAAATTACTTCCGTATATGATAAGAATCTTCAGCCCTAAATTCGTTTTTCTTCCTTATTAAATTTGTAGGTATTAATTTTATTTTTAGGCAAATATTTTAACTTAAATTTTCATTATTCTATGACCAATTTGCAAATCAGCAAGCGTGGCGATTAATGATTCATTCTCAGGCCTGAGCTCAGCAGTGGGACATTTATAGGCTGGTATTATTATTATTTGACTAAAACATTCATTTTTTTTTAAGAATATCATACGAAGTTAAATAATGACGATACATATTTGTAGCTAAAGGAATGGTAAGCATTTTTTATGTTAATGTTATACCAGAGGTCGTGGGTTCGATTCCCACCCAGGACAAATGTTTGTGTGATGAGCACGATTATTTGTTCTTCGTCTGGGTGTAATTTATCTATAATATAATAATATATGTATTTAGAAATATATAAGTATATTTATCAGTTGTCTGGTTACCATAACACAAGCCCTGCTTAGCTTGGGATCAGATATCCGTGTGTGAAATGTCCCAGGATATTATTATTATTACCTTGTGGAGAGCATACATTAATTATGTACTGACGGAACGTACCATTTTAGTTTGGACGCACCTATCTCTTGCTTATTTGCCCATAAATGGTAAAAGGTTAACCTAGTTCCTAGGATTTATTAGTTCCAGAAGAAGGATCATCAATCATCAATATCCTTCAAGAAATAAGCACACCTCCAATTTGTCTTAGAAGGCACTCGGACAGAGCCTTTTATTGCAAAAGTATCGGTTTCCACCCTTCAACACATATCTTAATCAAACACACGTCACGAAACTCCTGCCATACGAAAATGGACCTTATGCCTTAGGGCACAAAGGTCGGGACTGAAGTTGTGACTAAATACATTTACGTGTCCAACACAATGCCTTTGTAAGTAACTTAGGAGTTATTAAACCAACAAACTTTCGCATAGCAAGCATAGCACAAAGGGCATACTTACTGTACGCTATTAAATTGTTATGCCGTTGACTTCCTGGAACGAAATATTTCTTGATAATTAAACTTAGTTTGGATCCTAAGAAAATGGACTTATGGGTGTCTTGCAGTTCTGACAATTTTTTGTCTAATAGTAAAAGAATTTTCAGTTCAGAATTTTAAATCGTATCGTGATCTTGTTAAAAAGAACTAAATACTAAAGCATCCTTTTTTGTGCAACAATTTGTTATTCTCTTTCATGTTCCTGATCATATGTTTCTTCTTCCATTCGTTTTCACTGTTCAAGATTTCAGCGTATAGTCAGCTCATATTTAATAATAATCACCGAAATGAAAATCAAAATGGTTTTTTTTTTTCTAAATTACCTAATCCTCTTTACTCCATCCCTTTTCAGTCATTAGCCATTATTTTCTACTGTATAAATTTTGTTTTTATTAACCACAACTTATATTAAATCTTCGTCACGTGTATCCTCGTCATTTAAAGACGAAGAGTACCAAATATTTGAATGTATACAAACGAAAATAAGTATTCCCGGAATAATTTATTTCAAAGAAAACGTTCGCACAATATAAACAAAATATACAAAAAAATATCAAATCATATATTTACAAATCTGATTTATTGTCAATGATGTACGGATTTTATAATACAAGACGTCACATCTTTAACGTCTGTGAGAGTTGTCGGATAAAAATATAAATATTTGAAAAGATACATAAAGATTCTTAAATATGAGATTTAAAAAAAACAATCATCATCATGATTCATCAGTCTTTATCTACAGATCAGAAAAAAATATGGAGATTACATAATTTATTTAAAAAAGTTAGTTTTTGTATTAAAAAAAAAACAAAAGTGAAACAGTGTTAACTGGACATCAGTACTCTAGTTTATATTTCCTGCTCATTTGCTTGGTTTCTTTCTTGAAGAGCATTTTCCGTATTTATTTTATCAGATTTTTTTACTACAATTCGGAAAATGTCCAATAAGGAAAATATTATCCTATTAACAAACAATTTAGTGCGCAGAAGAATTCATCTCTACCTCCCTTCAAAGAATAACAGTAAAATTATGACGTCCAAATTGAATACCCCAAGATCATACCTTTATAGCATTATTAAAATGGCGACACAGGTAAAATCTACGACAAACCGCGATCGGTGAAATATTCACGAAACTATTTCCATTAAAGGTATCGATAACATAGCTAACATAGTTCTTATCGATATAGTTATAATCGATACCTACAGCCATAGTTATGGCGTGTGGTTTCTGTAGAATTACCCTAACACGTCTTTCTGTGGGTGTAGATAAGGATAGTGAATGTGCGGCTTTATGTCACCATTTAGAAAGGACCAGAACTTTATCTAAATCTTAGATAAAACCTTTACTCGCTACCATGTAAAAAATAACTACTTTTAAAATCACCTGTTATAACCACAAAGCTGTTTGAACCAGTTCGCACTGGCCGCAAATAACAATAATTTTAAATATAAATTCAATTTTCAAATAATATGAAATAGAATTTTCTTTTTTTGGTATTCTTTAATTGCCTGTTACATTTTTAAAGAAGGTATAAAATAAGGATGGTAAAAAAGCAACATACGCGCTAGAGTAAAAATAGAAGGAAGTGGTTTTTGTTGCAAAGTAAAGTCCATTATTCCTCGCTTCCTGCAAGGGAAATTGAATGAAAAGTTATTTAACCGATGGAACTGCCGTTAGCGTTGCATAGTATCAAGTGTAATTGTCTTTAAGTTCATTCTCCACACTAAAGAATAAGTCTTCTGAAAAGACTTGGAACAATCATTGACAAACAATCATTTGTGGAACTCAAATATTTGTCCCATGTGGGGATCGACAACGCGGCAAGATGCGCAATTTTAATTGGCATGGTGTCCTATCCCCGCGGCTATCCGTCTATTCGGCTATCCATGCAATCTATGTGATTTTGATATCCATATTATTGTGCTAGAGTTACGATTTGAACTTTTTGGATTGGAAGAAAACTAATTGCATTAAAAACCTCTATGTGATTGTGAATAGAACAGTCAAAAAAATCAATCAATTTCGAACCATTTTGCTTCAGAAAAATTTCAATACGCTTAATTAACAAACAAGCATAATAGTGCTTTACGGAACTATCTTGAAAGAATAAATAGTGCCCATAACATTGTTAGATCAGATTTCCGACACGATGTAAAGCATGCCATTAAAAATGAGAGCGACTTTTATGTATAAAAAGTAAACTAAATTCTTCTATCTTCAAGCTCACTCAAGACAAGAAGGTCAGACAGCATATTAGTTACAAAGACAGATTTAAAGGCATTTATTCTGAAAAAATAAAGAACCACGTGTCACTTGCAAGGCGAAAGAATTATGAGTTTGTTACATAATCAAATCAGTTACATGAAAGTCTGGTGGACTTTACTGGTGGTCTGTAGGATTTATGATATTTAATTTTTATGGGACACATTTTTGTCAGTCTTGGGGTTTGAAAAATGTTTTGGAATATGTGTTTTTTTTTTGGTGAACTAGGAATAAAAAATAGACGAAAATATTACTTTATGATATACGACTGTCAATATTATTACATTATAATTTGTAATTTGTTCACTCAGGCATATTACATTTGTGGGAACTCTCGATTAGTTTAAATTCTCAATCGGCGTTATGAACTGACGAGTTCGAAACTAGTGGGATAAGTAATTATAACTAGTCATGCTAAAACAATACCACACCGTATTCAGGGCTTATTTTATTAATCACACTTTATTTATATTAAATAGCCTAAATTTATCCAAAAGCTTACAGTCTCAAATAAACGAACTTGAGAAAATATTAGGCAATTAATTACTCGGAAAATAATTAAAACTGTCGGTACTACATTACGGATTGAAAGGGGAAGTGTGATCGATAAATCTTCCTGAAGATATAATAATATTAGGGAAATATTACTTTATTCAGCTACTGACTTCACTAACCAGGCAGTTCTCGTAGCAGAATTTTGGGCCGACACAATATCAATACATTATCATCGACACGATAAGAAGAAGAACTGACTTCTCGTCATTTATATTTTTCAGCCTCTTATTTAACACTTATTTTCTAGTCTATAGTATAAAACGTTCTTTATTTCACAGAAACTATAAAGTGAGTGTTTACTGTGTTAGGCGATAACTCAACGTCGGGTCCTTCGCGACGATTAATGGGCGCAAGTGTACTTTTTGATATACGAGCCTCTTGCGACTTCATAACGTAAGAATGAGCGTTGGAATAAATCGAAATGAATATCATAATAGAAATTTAATACTATGCAACGGTTTGGTCATTCGTATTTCTCGGGATTATTCGACTAGTTTTGAAGAGTTCGCCTCGCGGCGCATTGGTCAGTTTATAATAAGGGTCTCCTAATGGGTTCAAAACATAGGCTTAGTTTTCTTCGGCTTTTGCCCAAACTAGATTGGGTATACCTTCTAGTCTTTATAAATTCAGAATTTTAAACGGTCAACTCTTACACTGTCCATCATAACATTTTTATTTTGATGATTTCTTGAGATAGAGCATATACATAATATGTATATCTTAGTGGTTTCTTAGGTTTACGCGAATGTTAGACATTGAAATAAAACTACTTTTAACGGATTTTTTCACGACCTAAAATCTAAAATTAAACCGCGATAAACTCTAAAAAGTAGTCTTATTTCAATCTATAAGTGTAATATCTGAAAGCAAAGGGATTTTACGTGTGTGATACTCCACGCGTTAATAGTTTTCTGTTTCGAAATAAATTGACGGACAATGAAGGTTATGTTCCAAATAAAAAATATTCTTCAGATGACATCTTTGTTTATTCATTCAGCCAAAACCAATGAATAAAACATCACTTTAATTTTATGGGTTCAAATTATCTGGGCTCCGGAATTCTTTTTAAGAAAAATGTTATTGGAACTGGGTGACCCATTTACATGTTGAAATAGATAAACAAGTGTTGATTTTTATACTTATTTTACGTAACACTATCAAGTAAAAAAATATATACTTAACTATTAATTTGTTTCTATGTTCTTCTTCGGAATCGAACACGTAGCAAAGAAGAACAATTGATTTCCTAATTCGTTGACACTGATGAGTAGAAATGAGGAAGTCAATACACTGTTTATTTTTTATAGCCCTTATCAACACTCTGCTGGACATAAGCCTTTTTATGCGCCATACGCTGAGGTCCCGTGCCAATGTCATCCTACCTGCACTCTATAGCGTATATCATTATCATCATCTCAGCCAAAAGCCGTCTACAGCTAAACAAAGGCAGATTTTCAGTGTCCTTAGGCTTCCAACACGGCGGAGACGAATAGAAGGTAGAGGAACAATTTTATAGGAGCCTATAAACGACCCACTGTGGGGAACAGGCATCTTCCCATATAGAGAAATTACGAGCATTGATCACCACGCTTCCTCAATTGCTGAAGACCTATTGGTTACTTAAAAAAACTTCTCTAATCCCGTTTAAGCTTTGGTGGTGTCCAGCCCTTACACCGGTCTTTCGCTTACCGCATCCTATTTCCGTGACTTTAACCACATATATATATATATATATATGTATATAATACGATCTGACTGATATCTCATTCCAATGAACTATCACGATTGCGGTTAATTAGCCCGGTCGAGGTGATATGAATCCATTATCTGTGTTCTAATGCTTGGTCACATTAGGCACTAAATTGTTATCTACTTGCAGTTAATAATTATTTATTGAGGTTAAGTATACCTACTATTGTATAAAAGCCTGGTATAATTTTAGAAACAAAAACTCTTCTTTTGCTTCTTTAAATTATATCACACAGACTCATCACTGGGCGAAATTGCTCTTTTTTTTTTTTAAATTCTGTTTCAAATTCGTGTTTTCCATACAGAGAATAAGACATAATTAAAACCATATTCTATATCTAAATAAAACTTCTAAATATCTTTAGATTCAGTCCAATATAGCTCCAATACATGTGTCCATTGGTAATTATTTCAGTGCACATTAAATTTCGGAAGTCAACCATAAATAGCCTCTAAGGTAAACTAAAAAGCTTTCCCAATCCCTTATAGGCATATCTGGTATTCACGATAGAACAGAGGAAACCACAATTACTAGTTACGATGATGTTACAAATGGAGTGCACGTTGCAGTACATCGCCGTCTACGATCGATCACTTACAACACTATACCGTCGCAGGCCGCCAATGTACCGCAAATCGCACGATATGTCCGACATCTAAACCAGGCCTAAATCACTTGGTATTTCAGTTCGATTCAATTTGAGTGTCCTTGACATTATACTATTCGGCTGCAATTTCATTAATTCTAACACATACAAGGATAAGGCTGTGTAAGGCTTTCTCGTAATTTGGGTCCAAGAACATTTCTGTCAATATAATATAATATAATATAATAATAATATTCCTGGACAATTCACACACGGTAATCTGATCCCAAGCTAAGCTCTAAGAGAGCTTGTGTTATGGTAACCAGACAACTGATAAACATACTTATATATTTCTAAATACATACATATTATAGATAAATTACATTGTTTATAATATATAAACAATAACAGGAATGATAAATAATTAGGTACTTTACCTTTTGGGTTCTGAAGGTGAAATAGGCAATTACCTAAGTGCGTGTAAAATCGAAAAACTTATGGAATGCTAATTATATAAATTATCTTCTAATCGGCAAAGTTGATTAATAAATAATTTACACTGGAAAACTTTCCAATTACCATAATTTACACCACAATAAGTTGTAATTAATAAAGTGGAATAAATTAAACTTACTTTTACGCGTATCATTACAAAACTTATTAATTACCTAACAACTTAATACTCGATATAATCCGTCTATTTCGTACATATTCGTCAATAACATTAGAATGATCAGAACCATTTTCACTTATAAAAAAATCCATTTCATCGATAGCATTTTTTTTAAATATTGAATACGCAGTAGTTTATCTATATATGTATAAATATTATATGTATATATAAATATATCTGTTTTTATTATATTTTTTATGTCATAGTACACTTGTTATTGAGCACGCTTGGGATTGAGCTGCTCGCTTATACATCTATCGCTTGTGTTTATTTATATATATTTGTACATTTACTGTCTTGACATGATTTGTGCTTATTGCATATACATTTTCATTTTTTACATCTTGACATGTTTTGTGCTTATTGCATATTCATTTACATTTTGACATGTTCTGTGCTTTTGCATATAATATTTTTTACATCAATTTGACATGCCAATTCAGTAACGGTTATGTTTTTTTTTTTTTTTTTTTATGTTTTTAGTCTATCTTGTATTTATTGTGAGTGTAAACATTATGCAGGTATATAATTCATTCATCACAAGTAATCATTGTGTTTTATTTAATTCTTATACATCATATTCTATTCAATTGTATTTTAGGCTGGCGATCTGAGTGAGTTGTTGCCCCACATATTTTTATGGTGCCACTGGCGGTATTGTTGTGTACCGGGTTGTGCAGCTCCCTCAAAAATGGTTGAGCTGCATGAGCTATTCGGGGCATGCTTACCGTCTGCTGGCACAGGCTTGCTCAGATCGATCTGGTTCTTTCCTCTAAAGACCAGTCCAGTAAATACTCTGCATTTGTTTACACAAAATTACTATTGTATTATCAGGACTAAAAGAGACTGTGAACCCCGAGTTTGTTTCGACATTTCTTCTCAGGGTAGTCAGTTAGGAAATGTCGACCTCATCTAGATTAAGAAGACGTGTGAAAGTGATTGAATGTAGTCCTATTTGCAAAATAAAGAATTTGAATTTGAATTTGAATTTGAATTACTTTCTGGAGTTTCTTGCCGGTTCTTCTCCATTGGAATGACATTTTGGAACCAGCAGTAGAGTCAGTAAATTTAACGTTTTAAAAGAGCCTTAACAAGGCCTACTTGAAATAAAAATATTTTGATTTGATTTGATTCAACTACCTCAGTTTTTTATATTTCCTGTCCATCCAAAGGTTGATATCTTCGCTGTAAGCAATTAGACCGCCATTGTACGCTTTACTGTACTTACCTACTTTATAATATTAAAATATGTTACTGTAATGGTGTACATTAAAGAATAATCTATACTATTCTACGCAATCAAAAAGACAGAATAAATCAATCTAACAATATTATCTAAATATTGATTTCGTACTCAGAATTTAAAAACAAATGAGTTTCTATCAGAATCTGTTTTGACTGACTTCCTGAGTCAGTATTCTTAGTTTTTACATCATGATCACAATCTATCGTAATGACAGCCATTTCCAATCATCCCTTGTTCAAAGTTCCCCGATGCCTTCAGGGAAAATATCAGCCTTAATTTTGTCTTTTCCCTTATTTCATTCGGTTCTTTTCTGTCTTATCGGCGAATCTTAAGTAAATTATCATTTACTGAAACTTTTGATATTTGATTTAACTTTACCTTACCATTTGTGTCTATCTACTTTTTATACAGTTTAGATCATTCGTAACTTTGAATATATTTTTATAGACTTTCACACCTTATTAAGTTCTTATAGGTCTTAAAATTTATGAACTGTAAATTAAAACCGTAATTGTTTGCTAATAGGTACCAATATATCGTTGTTGTCGTAGTGTCTTTATTTTTTTTATAATTATCGAATGCCTTAAACATTTACCTTTAGTAATATAATTATTATATTATAAAACATTTACCTTCTTTAAACAATAATTTAAACCACTATTTAGGTTAAAAAATTTCAAAGCCCATTTCAGCTAATATTATACCTAATGGCGTTTCCGCGAACACACTTAGTATTTACTTATAAACAACTAAACTGAACTGAACTACTCTAAACTTTTACCTTCCTTGTGTTCACTGAAAACTACTTAGATTTGAAAGAACTTTGTTATATCTAACTGTAGCCCCGAATACTGGTAAGACATTTATATATCTATCCCTTATTTTTACCTTCAAGTGAAAGAGACAGGACGAGACCTAAAAGCTATTTAAAATTGAATAACATTACATCGGCCCTTAGACATTTAGCCTTTGTAACATATTTCATACAAAATCCATTTCGAATTGTACTTTCAACTTTATCAAAATTAATATATTGAAAATAAATGAGAGTTTGAAATAGATTTATTAAAGCTTCAACTAATCTGAAACTCGCATGAAAGGGTTGATTTGTTCGATTTTGGATATTATGTAAAGTACTTCGGAAAGAGGTATTTAATCATATTTTTTTTTGTATCACGTGTTAGCAACATAATTTATTAGATCAATAACAAACAATGCTCAACTTATAATTAGGAATTTCAGGTCTGCTACTTTTGAATTGTTTTCCAATTTAAGTCTGAAACCAAATTGATATTAATTTAACAGAATCGTGGTGATTAAGTATGTTTTGATTACAGTTACATAATACATTATATTAATAGACATGATACATTTATGCCTATACTTTGAATTAAAACGTCACAACTTATATGTTATTCCTTCGAAATGTAATTTATTTACAAACAAATCGAAAAAATAATTTAATATAAGATATGGAACAAAAGTACTATTTTCTTTTTCAATTCAAAGCATACAGGAGATTTGAGAACCTTTATTTTTTAAAAGTCACTAACGTTCTTTGTGTACATAACATAACATATCTACACGCCTGTATCCCCGAAAGGGTCGGCAGAGGTGTACCAATGTACACCCACAGTTCACATGTAATAGGGGGCGAGCCTATTGCCACTAACCGGGCACAAATCCTAACTCCGACCTGCTACTGAGAATTTCATAGAAAAACCCAATAGCACCTTGGTAGACTCGGGAATCGAACCCAAGACCTCTGGCATAGCAGTCCCGCTTAGCACCACTAGGCCAACGAGGCAGTTCTTTGTGTACAATATATGATAATAGCATAAATTGTTTAGGTAATAAAGACTGCCTAAATGTCAGCATCGCACTTCAATTGATGGCTTTTACTAGTATCTTGTTAAAGAGTTTAGACATCAAAGGGGTTCCGACATAAACTGTTTGTCAGGTACTTAATACACTTCTGATTTTAATACAAGTGGTTCCGTAGCTAAAATTATCGTTGAACAAAATTGAAAAAGACGCAAAGACGAGTCAATAATTCAAAGTAAATAGTCAAACGGGTTGCGTAAAATTATCCCTGAACAATATTGAACATGACACAAAGACCAGTCAATACTTCAAAGTAAATATCAACAACTCGAGATAGTCTGAATAACCAATTAAGTGAAAAACTATAAGGGCAAAAAGATAGTCTAGACGATTTGCAAGACTGCACTTTACAAAACAGCGAGTCACTTAAAGGAAAACTGCAATAAAAAAATTGAAATTTATTCACAACCAATCAAGGCATCCGAAAGCACTCTTATACCTTTTTTGGGAGCAGTTTTTATAGCAAACAGCAGCAGTATAGTAGATGCATTTGAACAGCCAGAGAATCCAATTTATCGAGTTTCAACCAAAGTTTCGACTTTCGTTTGTCTTTACGCTGTCTGCTTCTCAAATCCGTATTTTAGTCGTTATAAAGAAGCAGTGTAGCATTCAACAAACACTTTAGACGGAATAAACTAGCTCTGGGCCTTGCTTCAGCTGTTTAAGAATCGGTTGAAATGACTGAATGACCAGGGGTGCTATTCTGTAACATTATTTTCGTATCTCGACAGCGGAATCCGCGGTGAGATGTCAGAAAAGTATTCTCAAATTTGAATTCTAAATCAAGGCAAATTGGGTTCACTTTGGAAATGAGCTTTATTATCACTCAGGTGAAGCTCGATATCGAAATTATTTACAGAATAGACACTATAGAGAATACTATTTCATTTGGTAAGTTTTACGATAATTGGCATTCTGCTGTCATTATGATCATTACTTGGACATTACGATCATTCTCTTCAAGAGTTCAATGAGATTTTACTGTAGGCTTATCTGAATACGAAAATTAGGTACATTGGCAAGTACAATGAACCCACTGACATGCATTTAAAATAGCTGAATGGAAGACCTGTGTCTACAAAACACTGAATCCCAAAATTCAACTTTTGAACAATAGAATCTAAAATTAAAAAACAAAGCATGTATTAGTAGTATTTTGTTTAAAGTTTACCTTTCTTTGTTTGTTTACGTATTAGAGACTTTGATCGGAATTGTTTCGATCAGAGCCATGATGGTAGTAAAATTACTTTGTTGCTTACAAGGAAGAACAGACTATTATCGGCAGTTATTTTTAAAACCTATAAAGTGTTTTGTAGGTCTTAATAGGTAGGTACTTTTCGTGTAGTAAACTAAAAAGTAACTTGACTTTTACTAAAACAAAACAGACTTAAATGCAGTTTGTCCCGAATTAAAAAAGACGTTTATGTCATTGTTTTAGATCATGTAGATATAATTTTATAAGCTAAAGTCATAACCAACTCATAAAATGTATCAAATAAACAAGGAAATTACCAGAAATGTCATACCAATTAAGTTATTGATTACACAACGAAACTATACTTAGTTCATGCTTAAATTAGTTTCCAGATACCTTCAGCAGGTAGTTCCTGATTTAGTTCGTTAATTGAACTTCCATTACAATTTATAAATAGAATGTTACAATTAGTTTATATTTAGAAAACAACATTCAATGAAGTAAGAAATGGATGTTAAGTAATCAACAGGGGCCCGAGTCTGCTATTGACAATTGTTTGAATCGTCTGAGTGGGTGGCGTTAGTAGGTCCATTTTAGGATAATTAGCATTCTACTAAATATCAGAACGTCAAAATTGGCCGTCCCAATGGCCAATTTTGACGTTAAAATGACGTTTTAGCTACGTAATTATCCTAAAATAGACCTACTAACGCCACCCACTAAGACGATTCAAACAAACACAACTCAGGCTGGAACTATCGTTTAATATTTTTCTTAATGAAAATTCTGGTCATTGAATAACCTAAAAATATTAAAACATAAAATAAATATTTAATCCAAATAAACAATTTTCCACAATACCAGGAATGACATCAGCTGCAGAACTAGAGCATGTGCTTAACAGAACCGGGTTCAGTATTTTACTAATCAAAAAATCAAAATCAAAATATTTTTATTTCTTGTAAACAAAAAAAAAGGCGTTTAAGAAACGTTACGTTAAAACTACTGTTTCTAGTTGCTCGGTTCCAAAGTGTCATTCCTATAGAAAACTAGCCACTAAGGGCACCCCCTGCGGGGTTCGGAAATCTACTTAGTTGCATTTCAGTTTTAATTATTTAGGGACATATTTTTATTGCTAGTTTGGCCAGCTCGGTGTGTGGTAGCCCTAACACAATATTTCTACAACATAAACGACCAAAACAAATGACGAAGCACTTTTATTTCATACCTTTCCGATATTTCTCAGTTTAAAGAGAACTCTTGCTTATTTCCCCCGAGTCTCGTTAGAGGCTGTGCGCTTATTTGTGGGTCTTCTCTCGTCGTATACCAGTCTATAGTGGCTTAAGGAACGATGGGTTCTGAGAAAATGTGACGTCATTGTTAGTGTTTTAAAGATTGAATTGTTGTTTTTGATATTTTCTGATGGTTAAATATTTCATGGGTAACATGACAATTTATAGGCCCATTAGTCGTACTGTATTCTTTATAAATTAAGCTTTTAATTTAATTGATACGTAGTTATGATTAGCATGTAGTTATGATTGAGTGTTCTTTTTTATTAGCTTATTTTGTTTATTACGAGGACATTAAAATATAATCGACCATACTCATCAGTCATGAGAGTATGGTCTCAAATTTGAGACACAAGGAACCCATCGTGTATAAGCTTTCGGATAAAAAGGAATTGTCATTACAAATAATATAAAACAATTTAAATAATTAGCTTTTAAATTTTGAAGTTTATTTTCTACCCAATTTATTTGTCTAACATGATCTTTCCATCACCATCAATGATATTTTAATAAACAGATATGTTATACACATACAAAACAATCGAAAAAAGTGTTCCGCGCAGCGCGGCAGCTAGCGAAAGAGATAGCGCGATAAAACCCATAAGAAAAAAAGAGACAAATAGTGTTGTTGTTAATGGCAATACGTCCCAATTAGGACGTTTTCGAGTCTTCACGATTGCACTCTTATAACATACCTATCTGTTTATTACAATATCATTGATCACCATCATCATTTTTACTCTATCCACAAATACCTATAAACTAAATACAAAAATTAAGAAAAGTCGAGCATGTATTCAGAATAAATAAAGTAAAGTGTTTTAGTAGTAAAATACAGTTTTTGGTAACACTTAAAAGGTTTCAACTTTCAAGACTACACTCGTCTGGCCCTCAAAACACTCTTCGATGTCATTACTTATGCACGATTACATTTGGTTCATATTTACAAAGTAAAACTGTTTGCACATGTTTATAACTTAATTTGCTTACACTTTACTCGTTTACTCGAGTTATTTTTATTAAATATGGTGCAAAAATTCAATGTGATTTTCTGCAATAAAGTGTGGGTAGGGGCACAAATTGTTTAGTACAAGTCTACTTCGGTCGAGAGAATGCATTTCTGACGCGTGTTAGTTGTTCTTGATTGGTATTTGGAAGTAAAAAGCCATGTTATATAATTCCTTGCTACTGGGCATGATGATATAGTTTTGAAGCATATTCTTCGGAACAAGTTATATAGTCAGAAACGCATGTACTCAGCGGCCGAACTGCAGTGCGCGACAACCATACTAAAGTACGCAATGATATTCTAATAAACAGATATGTTATAAGCGTGCAATCGTGAAGACTCGAAAACGTCCTAATTGGGACGTATTGCCTTTCAATAACAACACTATTTGTCTCTCTTTTTCTTATGGGTTTTATCGCGCTACCTCTTTTGTATAATTTTGACTTATAGTGACATGTATGTCAGCTGCCGCTGCTGCGCGTAACACTTTTTTCGATTGTTTTGTATGTATATAACATATCTGTTTATTAGAATATCATTGAAAGTACGTAACAAAGTGGACAATAATTATTATACTTAGTTCTAATCTATATTGACTATTGTACCGAGTGAAGTGAAATCTAAATGAGTAGTAGATAAGACAGTCGTGTTGACAATAAAGTGCAATAATAAGGGGCTCCGGGCTTGAAGTGGCGTTTGCATTGTGAAACAAATTGCAGTAGTCACCATCAAGTTGTTCAGGCAGTAGTTCAGTAATAAAAGCAGCTCATTTCGCTGGTAAGTGTAATTTGTATTACTTTATAAAACATTGTTGTGTGACAACAGTCAGTTGTTTTGAAAATTCGATAGTTTGAACAAAAATCACGGTTTGAATGTCAAAAGATGGATAGATGAATTGAGATGTGTTACATAGGTTAATAGAAATATTTTCATGCTAGGTTTGAAAGTAGACTTCATAATATTCTAGAGTAACAATCTTATAAAATTCTCGTGTCACAATGTTAGTTACAATACTCCTCCGAAACGGCTTGACCGATTTTTATGAAATTGTATTTGCATGGTCTGAGAATCGGCTACTATCTATTTTTCATACCCCTAAGTGGTAGTAGGTAGTAGGCAGGTGCTAGGTAGAAAAAATTGCTTTGCAACGAATGCCATACAGCTAGTACAGTATGAAATTATTTCCTGCGGAGACATAAATTCTTATTTAAGAGATTCCTGTCTTCAATTAAGTGAGCCAACTTTCAGGTGTCTGAGAGTTAGAATGATTCAAAGGATTCCTAAGTATGGATTTCAGTAAGTCTTAGAGTTTGCTTACTGAATAAGGATTACCTTAGTAACTAATGTGTCTCTCATGAGTACGACAGTCTATGACGCGCAGCGCGGCAGCTAGCGAAAGAGATAGCGCGATAAAACCCATAAGAAAAAAAGAGACAAATAGTGTTGTTGTTAATGGCAATACGTCCCAATTAGGACGTTTTCGAGTCTTCACGATTGCACGCTTATAACATATCTGTTTATTACAATATCATTGATGGTGATGGAAAGATTATGTTAGACAAATATCACCATCATCATTTTTACTCTATCCACAAATACCTACTAAACTAAATAGAAAAATGAAGATAAGTCGAGCATGTTATTAGAATAAATAAAGTAAAGTGTTTTAGTAGTAAAATACAGTTTTTGGTTACACCTCAAAGGCTTCAACTTTCAAGACTACACTCGTCTGGCCCTTAAAACACTCTTCGATGTCATTACTTATGCACGATTACATTTGGTTCATATTTACAAAGTAAAACTGTTTGCACATGTTTATAACTTAATTTGCTTACACTTTGCTCGAGTTATTTTCATTTAATTTGGTGCAAAAATTCAATGTGATTTTCTGCAATAAAGTGTGGGTAGGGGCACAAATTGTTTAGTACAAGTATACTTTGATCGAGAGAATGCATTTCTGACGCGTGTTAGTTGTTCTTGATTGGTATTTGGAAGTAAAAAGCCATGTTATATAATTCCTTGTTACTGGGCATGATGATATAGTTTTGAAGCATATTCTTCGGAACAAGTTATATTGTCAGAAACGCATTTACTCAGCGGCCGAACTGCAGTGTGCGACAACCATACTAAAGTACGCAATGATATTCTAATAAACAGATATGTTATAAGCGTGCAATCGTGAAGACTCGAAAACGTCCTAATTGTGACGTATTGCCTTTCAACAACAACACTATTTGTCTCTTTTTCTCATGGGTTTTATCGCGCTACCTCTTTTTTATAAATTTGACTTATAGTGACATGTATGTCAGTTGCCGCTGCTGCGCGGAACACTTTTTTCGATTGTTTTGTATGTGTATAACATATCTGTTTATTACAATATCATTGAAAATACGTAACAAAGTGGACAATAATTATTATACTTAGTTCTAATCTATATTGACTATTGTACCAAGTGAAGTGAAATCTAAATGAGTAGTAGATAAGACAGTCGTGTTGACAATAAAGTGCAATAATAAGGGGCTCCGGGCTTGAAGTGGCGTTTGCATTGTGAAACAAATTGCAGTAGTCACCATCAAGTTGTTCAGGCAGTAGTTCAGTAATAAAAGCAGCTCATTTCGCTGGTAAGTGTAATTTGTATTACTTTATAAAATATTGTTGTGTGACAACAGTCAGTTGTTTTGAAAATTCGATAGTTAGAACAAAAATCACGGCCTGAATGTCAAAAGAGGGATAGATGAATTGAGATGTGTTACATGGGTAAATAGAAATATTTTCATGTTACCTTTGAAAGTAGACTTCATAATATTCTAGAGTAACAATCTTATTAAATATATAAAATTCTCATGTCACAATGTTAGTTACTATACTCCTGCAAAACGGCTTGACCGATTTTTAGGAAATTTTATTTACATGGTCTGAGAATCGGCTACTATCTATTTTTTATACCCTAAGTGGTAGTAGGTAGGTAGTAGGCAGGTGCTTGGTAGAAAAAATTGCTTTGCAACGCATGCCGGGTACGGCTAGTAAAGTATAAAATTATTTCCTGCGGAGACATAAATCCTTATTTAAGAGATTCCTGTCTTCAATAAGCCAACTTTCAGGTGTCTGAGAGTTAGAAAGCTTCAAAGGATTCCTAAGTATGGATTTCAGTAAGTCTTAGAGATAGCTTACTAAATAAGGATTCCTTTAGTAACTAATGTCTTTCTCATGAGTACGACAGTCTATGATATATTTTGTAACTGAGAATATACACGTGTCTTTGACCCGTATTAAATTTATATTATATTGCGCTGTCATTATTCAAACCGCTGTAAATGGCTTTTAAGTGAAACAATTAATTAATGGTGACCGGCTGGTTGTATGTATATTAATTGACCTTTACCCATAATATTGTGACGTCAGTATTGCGGTTAACCACGTCACAAATTAGCGGGAATATGTTAATTTTTCATTTGGTGAACCTTTGATAGAACACTTTTTATAATCCTGAATTGTCCCACTGTTGGGAAATGGCCCACCCCAAGTTATTGCAAAAATCATTCATATTATCATCACGCCTGGATCCCCGAAGTAGTAGGCAGAGGTGTACCAATGAACACCCACAGTTCGCCGATATGTTTTTTGGTCCCATGTAATAGGGGGCGAGCCTATTGCCACTAACCGGGCACAAATCCAAACTCCGACCTGCTACTGAGAATTTCAAAGAAAAACCCAATAACACCATGGTCGACTCGGGAATCGAACCCAAGACCTCTAGCGTAGCAGGCGCGCTTAGCACCACTAGGCCAACTGGTGTTAAATATTGTCCTGTTCTTTTGCCA
Source organism: Autographa gamma (assembly GCA_905146925.1). Classification (NCBI taxonomy): domain Eukaryota; kingdom Metazoa; phylum Arthropoda; class Insecta; order Lepidoptera; family Noctuidae; genus Autographa; species Autographa gamma. Next base: position 8,991,289 of record LR989866.1, on the reverse strand, counting down.
TAGTAATTCTTTACAGATGGTATTACAAATTTACCCTGATCAACCTGCCTAGTGCGATATTTGTGTGTAATTGGATTCTTGTACATACTTAGCTCTAACTGTTCTAATGCAATGAGGTAATCTACTTTTGCATGCACTGGTAGTATTTTACATTTTTTAAATAATTCATCGTAATTTGGTTTACACTGCAGTTAATTTTTTTTCCTAACTAAGTATTTAATTGTTCTTATTTTTAATTGCTTAATGCGATCTAATTGTGTTTTGAATGTGAGGCCATAACTACTTAGTCCATAACTAATCAATGAGTCGACCAGTGCATAGTATAATACATATAAAACTTTTCTGTTTCCAAAGCTACTCAAGTGAAAGAATTTGCCTAGGATTGATTGTAGTTTATTGCAGATATCATTAATATGAAGTTTCCAGTTAAGCTCACTATCCACTGTCAAACCTAGGTACCGGAATTTATCTACTACGTCTATGGCTGTGCACTTGCATCCTATTTTATTGTGGTGTAGACATTCGTAAGTATGCCCGTAGATAGGTATACTTAACTTACCTTGTTTATTGTAGTGTCTGTACGGGGAACTGATGTACATTGCCTTCGTCTTAGCGAAATTAATAATTATGCCGTTATCATGTGCCCATTTAATTATATTTTCAAAATCTTCCTGTATATGACCTTGGGCATCTCTTGGGTTATTGGACGAATACATTAAACACATGTCATCTGCGTACATAAATGAGTTGCAGTGCTTTATCACGTTAGTGACACTATTTACATGCATAATGTACCCCACCGGGCCGTACACGGAGCCGGTCGGCACGCCAAGACTCACGCTCACCTCTTCTCCTGTGGTCCCTTCTATCCAGGTTCGGATAGTCCTGTTCTCCAGGTAACACTTGAACCACCTGCTGATGGGGCCTCTGATGCCACATTCCTCCATTGCTCGCAACAATAAGTTCATAAGTCAGTTCTCAGTTTGAATCCACCCTTGCTGCAAATACTCGTAAGTAAAATTTCAGGTACTAACTTTATCATATTAAAAGCCACTCAGCCTGAATGTCAAAATTAAGCATCCTACACACGAGTTCTATAAACCAAGTCAAATCCAACTCAGAACTGAATGGATGATTATATAACATTAAGTCACTGTTTGAAGTTAAGTTGTGCGCAACTCGCATTGACTTAGATTGAAACTGGTACAATTATAGATGTACAAAGTTTTAGGTAATAATCTCTCTCTGGATGGAATTGTTGTTCACACGTGTTTTAGTGCTCAAAGAAGCTTTTTGAGGTTTACGCGAATGTATGTTGGGGCAGTTCAAACGTTTGTTTAAATTTCATTTTAATAAAACTAGTATCCTTTCCAACGTATCCTTTCCCAATTCCTTATCCCACAGGAACGCAATGGATATTCATAAAAATAATTTAATTATCCAAAATGGCGGCGATGTGGTTCGCCACCCATCACGTCACGTTTCTCGCGGGGGCGAAAAGTGGCCGCTTGTGGAGCGTAGCGTGGAGCGAAGCGGCTCGGCCACGGAGAGCCGCTTCGCTACGTTGAATGTAAGAGGAGGAATGCAAGGAAAGGTGGATGAAGTATGTCAGATGATGGATGTTGAGACGAAAATTAAGAAAGGTATGCTGAGGAGGTTTGGCTATGTCGAGAGAAAGAATGAAGAACGATTGACGAATAAAGTGTATAAGGCGAGTGTGAATGAAAACATGCCAGGTCAAGAGTACCATAAACCGAACAGCATGTATGAAGGGAATAATGAAAGTGGACAAAGCCAAACAGGTGTGTAAGGATCGTAGCTAGTGGAAAGAAGTGGTCTCTGCCTACCCCTATAAGGTAAAAAGGCGTGATTATAATGTATGTATGTAAAACTAGTATTTGTACTGTTGAAACTTTTTTTATGGAATCATTCCTACTGATTGTTACCTACACGTGTTTTTGACAAATTAATATATTATCTTATCTTATCCTAAAACCACTTTTTAAGGATTCTATTGCGGTATATCTTTAGGTTTTAGTTGCCGACGTCTTGACGTTTTTGAAGGTGTCCTGGTCACAGTTCAAATAAAAAATATTTAAATAAGGTTTTATGATGCAAAGTCCTTACAATATATTATTATGTATCCTTATATTATAGATTATATTTAAATATTAACAAGGTAATATGAAAATCTGGAAAAAAAAAAAACAAAAAAAAATAATCTTGAAAATCATTCAGATATTTTTGTTTAAGAATTCTTAGGAGCAAAACGTGATGTCGAGTCGAGCCAAGAAACTACGGGAGACACAAATCCACCTTGACATATAAAATGTAAATAATTATATTTTTACTTATTTACATTACATAACCGCTGAACCAGAGTTGTATCGCGAAATAGATCAAGAAACTCCCCGAGGAGCTCATTATTCCACGAATCATTGTGATTGGACAGACAAGAGGGGACGGGAAGACGACAGACGTCACGGAGACTTCCAAATGTCAGGGGTTAACAAGTAACCTAGATGTTATGGAGTTACACCTATCAACCACACACGTTTGTACAGACTTCGAATACTTATAAGGTTCTCATTTTGTCGGAATCAATTTTTAACCGACTTCTAAAATGAGGAAATACTCAATTCGACAGTATTTTTTATGTTTGTTTTCTCATACCTTTTGGTTGGGTGAATTTTTTATGATTTTTTTTTCATTTGAAAGGTGGTGCTGCAAGTGTGGTTCCACTTTAATTTGGTCCAGTTGGAGCAAATTGGGGGAGACCTTTGCCCAGCAGTGGGACACATAAAAGGTTATAAAAAAAAAAAAAAAACGACTGTCGGATCCATAAGAAAACCATACAAGACTTATTATGAAGTCGGTTTTTTAAGAATTATTTCATACCCGACGTAAACTAGATGCTAATTTAATAGAGTATCTGTCTGACTGTGGTCATCAAGCTTCTAAACGAGTGGACCGATAATGATGCGATTTTTATTGTTCCAGCTTACGTAATAGAAATTATTATACTCGTAGTTCTTAGCCATTATTTTTGATAATCGGGTCAGTATTTTATAAGTTACGAGAAATTAAAGATAATTTGCAGGTTTCGAATAAAGTTTAAAAAAAAAACTTGTAATACATAGTATGTTCAATGGTCATTCGATAAGGCAAATACTTTGTTTTTGAAAGAGCCTTGTGACACGATCATCACATTAGGGATCTAATGATGAAATAAGGAGTTTAAATGTACATTTTTTTGCCACGACATGGCAATTCTACGGTCACGTCTTCCGCATCGATTGCACTCAGCATTGTGCAAACCGACCAAATGCTCTCAAACTAACATATTTTATCCCATTTTATATTCTAACAGTCTTGAGATAAGCTGACTCGAATTTGCGAAATGAGATGTCACGAAATCACAGAAGTGTGAATCTTTTGTGAAATTTTAGAGTCGTTTCAAGAATAAGAAAGTCTTTTTAAACTTGAGCTTTTTAAGACTTTTAATATATATATTTTTTATTTAAATTGCATAATATGTTATGTATTTTTTTTTTGTATGTAATGTAGACCAATTACAAACACTTTAAAATCAAAGAAACCTCAAATTTTGCATCGTCCCTTTTCCAGTTATTTTATGGTAATTTTCAAAACTGTAATTTTGTAACATTATCCCCAAATCGCCAACCCGCCGGGAGCAAGCGTGGTGATCACTGCTCGCGCCTTCCCTATATGGGAAGAGGCCTGTGCCCAGCAGTGGGACGTTTAGAGGCGGGCTTATTATTATTATCCCCAACCTATTAAGACGCCTTTGACTACTAAGACCACTTAGATATCTGAAGTTAGAAGTATTAAGACAGCGGTGTTCACATGAATACTATCAAGCTAGTTTTTTCCTTGCTTCAACCCTTTTATCAAACATTCAATTAAAAATAAAAGTAAGAGTACTTCCTCTTGCTAATATATTTTATTATAATATTATTTTCCTTTTAACTGTGTCAAAGGAAGGAGGCTTAACAAACTTGACAATAATTACTACTTGTATTGTTTGAGAGCCCTTATTTTTGTAATAATGTATTTAATTACTATGTTTCATAGGTCCAGCAGCTCTTGACCCTATTTTCGACCAGCAAAAAACCTTATTTAAATATATGCAAACACAACCAACACAACATTTAAAAGCAACATTAAAAATCGACTGGCCTGTTGGTCTATACTGGAGGTCGTGGGTCCGATTCCCACCCAGGACAAATTTTCGTGTGATGAGCATGATCATTCGTTCTGTGTCCGGTTGTAATTTATCTGTAATATGTATGTATTTAGAAATACTACTCTGTGTAAAAAGTATCGGGAATATGTCAATAAAAAGACCCGCGTAAAAGAGGTCGTTCTAATTTTTTTACTGCATGTTGGTAGCACTGAACTGATTTAGCGCGCAAAGTTTGAGCGGGATCTGTCATTTAATTTGTTTTAAACTACACTTTTTGTTGGTCATAGTTATGAGTTCTCGGCGATTTTTACAATGGAAAATATTGTTGAACAAAGAGTGTGCCTTAAATTTTGTGTTTCGAATGATATTTCATGTAGTGAATCACTAAAAATGTTGCGAAATACCTACGACGCATCGTGTATACCGAAAAAAAGGGCTTATGAATGGTATAAGGCTTTTAAAGAAGGCCGAGAAGTAGTAGTAGACTTGCCTCGTTCTGGTAGACCTTCAACCGCTACGACCAAAGAAAACATCGACAGAATCAAGAAGCTAGTGCTCGAAAATCGACGCATGAGTCTTAGAGAGTTGGCTAGTGAGGTGAACATATCTTTTAAGTCCGTCCACAACATTCTTATAGATATTTAAGGCATGAAACGGTCGACTAGTTCCAAAAGAGCTCAATTTTTTTCAAAAAAGCATGTCGCTGAAGACATGATTTCCCGAGCTTCTACGGATCCGACCTTTATGAAACGTATATTAACTGGCGACGAGACATGGGTTTATGAGTACGACATGCAAACAAGCCAACAGTCTTCAGAATGGCGTCTCGAAAACGAGCCGAAACACAAAAAACCGCGGCAAATTCGCTCCAAAATCAAGGTGATGCTGACAGTTTTTTTTTACTACTTTGGTGTGGTTCACTCCGAATTCCTTCCAGAGGGAGAAACAGTGAATAAGGGATATTATTTAAGCGTCATGAAGCGTTTGCGTGAGAGTATCTGCCGAAAACGTCCAGATTTGTGGCAACACAACTCATGGATGCTGCACCATGATAATGCACAATCACACACAGCCATTATAGTGAAAGAGTTTTTAGCGAAAAAATCAACAAAAGTTCCCGACCAAGCACCGTATTCAACTGATATGGCTTCGTCTGACTTTTTTTTAATTCCCATGTTAAAATTACCACTTCGAGGAAAACGTTTTGAGTCGATAGAAGAAAAAAAAGAAAATTCGCTGAATGAGCTAAAGGCCATACCGCAAATATCCTATGAAAAATGTATGGAAGACTGGGTGAAGCGTTGGAGATGTTGTATTGCAAGCAAAGGGGCCTACTTTGAAGGCAATAAAATAAATTTAGATGAATAATTTGTATTTTTTGTTTTATTGACAAATTCCCGATATTTAGTACACAGAATGTATATAAGTATGCTTATCAGTCTGGTTAACTTTTTTATGTATATGTCACCGGAAAATAACAAGAACCGTAAGTTTATATTACCCGTATGCTTATAATAATATCATTTGACGAAAATGTGAGAGTAAAATAATACATTTTATCTCTCCTTTAAAATCCTACAGAAGTTTATAAATTTCCTAGGAAATTTATAAACTTACGGTTCTTGTTATTTTCCGGTGACATACTCGTATACACTGTTCATAAACATTTTAGTACCTAAATAATAAAAGCATTATTATGTTCCTGACGTCACATCGGGCCCACACAGCGCGGCGGCGACATAACTTGCTCGCCCCACCAGCCGCGACCACAGCGGTGGGATAGCGCCGCGCCACTCACTCGCGGACCCCTCTAACGCGCGCGCGCACACAAACGATTCTTCTTTATATCCAGTACCTATATATAATACAGTATTTTTGCCAAGTAGTAGTTTTATTTAATTTATTCAAGACCACCAGACGCTCACCTGGAGCTTGAAAGTCAGTACATGGTCCTTCGAACCTTCAAATCAAGAAGATCGCCGTTATATATTTACTGTACACGCGCCTCAAGTGGACTTTGGACTGGCCGTGTGTACCACGTGCTCACTACGTCTTAGGCCGTTGGGAAACATCAGGAACAGTCTACCTAGACTAGAGGGACATTGATCTGAGTGAGTCCATTCCATTATCCCTAATTTCCTGTCTTTTATTGTCTTTTTCCAGGAATTTAAAATAGTGCTATACGGATCGGCATACTTGATCTCTTCATAATAGCACTAACCCATTCATGCAATATTAAATTGCACCGTTAATTCATCGTCATTTCGTATAACATCTGTTTCTTATCTAAATACATTCCATTTTTTGCTTGTCGCTCGGCACCCAGGTGCGATTGCGTAAACAACATCATTAGTGTTTCTTAGAATTTACTCATTGAACCGGTTTGCATACCGAGCTTATCTACAATATCTGCCTATTTACCGCTAGCTTGCTCAGTTATTCACGCATTATTTTATTTATAACTCGCTTACTATTTCACTCGTTTGTTTCTTTGCCTTTCTTTGCATTGCGGCCATTTTGCCTTGCCTTAAGGACTTGCTACCTACACCGCAATATGTCTGATGCAAAATTTAAAGAACTCATTAAGAGGCGTGGAAGTTTTAAAGCTAAGCTTACGCATTTTAGCAACTTTATAAGATTATTACCCAGCACCGATTTAGATAGTTTTCAAGCAGCGGAATTAAAAAGCCGCCTCATATTAGTGGAAAATTTATTTAGCGAATTCGATATCTTGCAGACGGATTTGGAGCTGTTGTCGGAGGATGCGGACGAAATGTATGCAGAGCGGGAGCAGTTCGAGACGCAGTACCACGCGCTGGTGGCTCGCGCGAGGACCATCCTGGCTACCGCGCGTGCCCCCTCGCCTGCGCTCGTGTCTGCCACGTCTGTCGATGATCTCCAACGGCACGGCTCTGGTTGCAAGCACGACTACGTTCGGCTGCCCAAGATAGACTTGCCGCACTTCGACGGAAACTATCAGCACTGGCTCGAATTCAGAGATACGTATCTTTCCCTTATACACAATAATAACAGCATACAGGAAGTCAATAAATTTCATTATTTACGAGCAGCCTTAACCGGCAACGCAGCTTTGATAGTGAAAAATATTGATTTTAAAGCAGAAAATTATACCTCAGCTTGGGAGATGTTGTTAGAAAGATACGATAACGACAGAATCTTAATTAATAATCACATCCAGGCATTATTTAATATTGAACACATTCAACACGAATCTTGCACCTCATTACGCAACATAATAGACGTCACAAATAAAAATCTTCGTGCTTTGAAAACCTTAGGACAGCATAGTGAACATGGTGGTTTAGGGGAAACTCTTATAATACACATGATGTCAGAAAAACTTGACAAAGTTACTCGTAGGGAGTGGGAAGGGTATAAAAATAATTTAGATAGCTTTCCACACTTAAAACATTTTATTAAATTTTTATCTAACAGAGCAGATCTACTTGAATCCTTAAATAATAATAAAAATATAACAACTTACAAAACTAATAATGAAAACATCAAAACTAAAAACTATCTTACAACTACTAAAACTAAAAATACTAATTCAGAAAATGTGAAATGTCCTATGTGTACTCAGAATCATTTTTTATTTAGTTGTCAACATTTCAGAAATCTTGAAGTAGAAGCACGCATTAAAAAAGCTTCAGAAAGCAATGTTTGTTTTAACTGCCTTCGACCTGGTCATTCAGTTAAGCGTTGCAGTTTATCTCATTGCAAATATTGCAAGGTGAAACATAATACCCTCTTACATAGGGAACCAACCTCAGAAAGACAAACAGGGGATAACATTGCGTTGTCTACAAACGTCGATTTACCCTGTTCAGACAATAATCAGGTTCACATTTTGCTATCCACAGCTTTGGCGAAGGTGACAGATGTGAATGGAGAGCTTCATACAGCCAGAATCCTGTTGGACAACGGCAGTACCTCCAACTTCATCACCCGAGAGCTCTGTGGGAAGCTTGGTCTGGTAAGACACAGCACTAGCTCCACCGTCTCAGGTATAAACGGTCAAGTTTCTAATACCTCAGAAATCTGCAGTCTTCATTTGCAGTCTTATAATGGTGGTTATCAGGTGAAAGTAAGCTGTTTTGTCATACCGAAAATCACACAATCGCTACCTGGTTCCTACGTGGATAAAAGGTACATCACCATCCCACCAGGTATTAAATTAGCAGATCCTACATTTAATATACCTACTGCTATTGACATTCTTGTAGGAGCTGAGGTATTTTGGGACGTCTTAGGTTCCGATACCATTGATTTAGGCAATAATCAGCCTCGATTTCAGTCATCCAAACTAGGTTGGCTTATTACAGGCCGCGTCAGTCAGCTTCGTAAACAACTACCTGTTTGTCACTTTCTTTCGCAACAGGAGTCTGATCAGCTGACTCGCTTCTGGGAACTTGATACTGTGTCGTCTGCCAGCTGTTACTCTTCAGAAGAACAGGCTTGTGAAAAGCTCTTTCAAGAGACCACATATCGGGAAGCGTCTGGCCAGTTTGTTGTCACCATACCATTGAAGGACTCGCCAGAGTGCTTGGGTGACTCTTATGCGATGGCCAAGCGTCGTTTCCTCTCCCTAGAACGCAGATTTGAGCGGGACTCCACATTCAAAAACAGATATTTAAAATTCATGCAAGAATATATTGACCTTCATCACATGACAGAATATTCCAAAACAAAGCAGTCAGAATATAATTACTTTTTGCCTCATCACGGTGTTGTTCGCGAGTCTAGTTCTACCACAAAACTCCGCGTAGTTTACGATGCTTCGGCCTCCAGCACCTCGGGCAAGTCCTTTAATGACATCCAGATGGTAGGTCCAACTGTACAGGAGGACTTACTATCCATACTTTTAAGATACAGACAACACAAGTTTGTTGTAACGGGTGACATCGAAAAAATGTACAGAGCCATTTTGGTTGAGCCATCTCAGCGTCCGTTACAACAAATTGTTTTCAGATCCAATTCCTCAGACACTCTAAAGACGTATGTATTGAATACAGTGACCTACGGTACAGCCTCAGCACCTTATCTGGCTACAAAATGTTTGGTGTCTCTTGCAGATCAATGTTCAGACCCAGAGGTTAGTCAGTCTATCAGACGCGACTTTTACGTGGATGACTATTTATGCGGGGGTGACACTATTGAGTCAGTCATTAACTTATGTCAAGGCGTTCGAAAAACTCTCGAGTCAGCTAAGTTTCACCTAAGAAAGTGGCAATCAAATAGTCCAAAAATATTAGAGTCAATAACCAATATTCACACAGAAATTCTTGATAAAAAACTAAACTTAAATGATTCTCCTAGCAAAACTCTTGGGCTGTACTGGGACTGTAAAACAGACAGATTATCTTTTTCAATAGATTTGCAACATAATATCTCAAAAATAACAAAGCGTAATATTTTATCTTTAATAAGTCAAGTGTTTGATCCTCTCGGTCTTGTCGGGCCATGCGTAGTTCAGGCCAAGCTTATGTTACAGCAGCTGTGGATACTTAAATGCAACTGGGATGATGAAGTACCAACAGAAATAAAATCAAATTTTATTGAATTTATAGAATCACTTCCAGCTCTTAATTTAATTCAAATTCCTCGTTGGGTGTCTTGTCACAATGCTACATCAGTAGAGTTGCACACTTTCACAGACGCTTCTGTATGCGCCTACGGCGCATGCATCTACGTAAGATCAGTTTCGGTCGACGGAACGGTTTGCGTTCGCCTGTTAGCCTCCAAAAATAGGGTTGCCCCTATAAAGCCCACAACCATACCAAGGCTGGAGTTGTGCGGTGCTTTACTGGGCACTAGGCTTTTTGAAAAGGTACGTAAATCACTCACTCTAGAGTTTAATCACTGTTATTTTTGGTGTGATTCGACAATCGTACTAGGATGGCTGTCTACTTTGCCAAGTCGACTTGAACAATTTGTTCGCAACAGAGTGAGTGAAATACAGGAAACTACGGCCGGACAGACGTGGAGCTATGTGCCTTCCAAGAGCAACCCGGCTGATCTCACTTCTCGGGGGGTGAAGGCTGATTGTATCAGCTCGTCCACTCTTTGGTGGTCGGGTCCCGATTTTCTCAATCAAACACAAATACAAGTTCCTATTGCACCTAATACTAAACATCAGTCTTTACCTGAAACATGTTTACATACAACTGACATACTTAAACAAAATAATAATAATTTAATTTCAAATTTAATTCACAAAAAATCATCATTTACATCACTAATCAGAATTGTAGCATATATACAAAGATTTATATTTAATTGTAAAACACAGAATAACAAAAACATATCTTACCTAACACTAACAGAATTAAAATCATCAAAGAATCTTATATTACAGATTTCTCAGCAGGAAATGTTCCCTGAGGAATATACATGTCTCAAAACAAATCAGGCCTTAAATAAAAAGAACAGACTAATAAGTCTTTCTCCTTTCATTGATTCAGATAACTTAATACGCGTAGGTGGACGTCTTAATAACTCTAACTATAGTTATGATGTTATGCATCCTATCCTATTGTGTAGTAAACATTACGTAACCAAAATTTTATTCGAAAAAGAGCACAAAGCTCTCTTTCATGCAGGGCCTCAATTACTTTTAGCGCACATTAGACTCACCTATTGGCCTTTGGCAGGCAGGAACTTAGCCAAGCACGTAGTGCGTAACTGTGTTCGCTGCAGTCGCTTCAAGGCTCAGCCTGTTCAGGTCGTCATGGGCAACCTACCAACAGATAGGACTCATCTTGAGTACCCTTTTTTGAATACAGGGGTTGATTATGCCGGGCCAGTGCTGATAGCCGACCGTAGGGGTAGAGGATGTAAATTGCTAAAGTCTTACATATGTGTTTTTGTGTGCTTTGCAGTCAGAGCCGTTCATCTGGAGCTGGTTTCCGACCTCACGAAGGAGGCTTTTCTAGCGGCTTTCAGCCGATTTATTAGTCGTCGGGGCAAGCCTCAACGCGTGTACTCCGACAACGGCACTACATTCGTGGGAGCTTTCAATGAGCTTTCACGCTTCTTAAAGGTTTCATCCAACAGTATTGAGTCAGATCTTGCAAACAAAGGCATAGAATTTAAATTCATACCCGCTTACAGCCCACACTTCGGTGGGCTATGGGAAAGTGCAGTAAAATCCACCAAATATTTATTGCGTAGAGTCATGGGCCTAACTCATTTAACGTATGAAGAGCTCTCAACGTGTCTGATTCAGATAGAGGCTATTTTAAATTCCAGACCTATAACGCCTCTATCCACTGATCCATCTGACCTTTCTTATCTTTCTCCTTCCTTATTCCTCATCGGACGATCACTCACGTCATTCCCTCGCCCTCAGATCACCGACGTCAACATCCAGCGGCTACAGCGTTTCGATCGCGTAGAGAAACTGCGGCAACATTTTTGGCAACGCTTCTCTAATGAGTATGTGTCTCTCCTGCAGCAGAAAACCAAATGGCAGACAGCTGGGCAAGACCTGAAAACTGGCACCATGGTCTTAGTAAAAGACGCCAATCTTCCTCCACTTCTATGGCTGCTGGGCAGAGTGGTAGCAGTGAAGGCTGGTTCTGACGGACGTTGTCGAGTCGCCGACATCCTGACAAAGAAGGGGACCATAACTCGTGCATACAACAACATATGCCCTCTACCGGTCTCTTCATTATCATCATCAACATCATCTTGAAGTATTCCTTCAACCCGGGGGAATATGTTCCTGACGTCACATCGGGCCCACACAGCGCGGCGGCGACATAACTTGCTCGCCCCACCAGCCGCGACCACAGCGGTGGGATAGCGCCGCGCCACTCACTCGCGGACCCCTCTAACGCGCGCGCGCACACAAACGATTCTTCTTTATATCCAGTACCTATATATAATACAGTATTTTTGCCAAGTAGTAGTTTTATTTAATTTATTCAAGACCACCAGACGCTCACCTGGAGCTTGAAAGTCAGTACAATTATGTTTATGTAATTTTTACATAATACGACAGTCAACATTATTAATTTACGTGATAAACATTTTACAATTTATTTCCTGCCTAACCACAAATTACTCTGTCTGATTTCAGATAATACTGACATGTAAATTAAAATTTACGCTTAAAATTAAAATTTATGCATAAAAACTGGTGCCAGTGCCGCATTTTATTTAATTAACATTATACGTACATAGTCCTGTAAACTTCTAACAATTCAATTATTAAAGCTTTCTCAAAATTGGTTGGTTTTCCGTCTCTTTCTATCACACTTACCTTATCATAAGTATGAGTAAAACAAAACATTGTTACGATCTAATTAGCTAGCGATTTTCGTTCAAAGAAATATAAATTTGATGGAGGTTTTACCCATAATCTTCAATGGCTCTTTGGGACCTTCCTAAAGTGCCATAACGTTGTGTGAATCCGGTTGAATAGCTGAAACATTCTACAGAATAATATAATTTAATTTGTAGCCTTTGTTCAAATAAAGTCAGTGTTTACTAGCCATTTAGGGTTTGGTTTAAATTTTATTATTTTAAAGAATGTGCAACGACGAGTTTCATCCCTTCGGAATATTGTCTTATTTAAATGTAATAAAATAAGCCAAATAATCAAGCCTCAAAAATTATATTTTTATTTTTCTACAAGGTTTTCATTTATAGAAGGCTAAAGACATATTTCAAAATTTTGTAATATAATATTAATTTTTTGGCATTGTCGCAAAACTTGGTAGAGGCATGTCCAACAGTAAAACGCGGTAGTCTGAGTTACGTTGTTGATCATAATTATTCACCTTTAGCTATCTATCACATTGATGGATCATTTCAAAATTGGTGGAACAACTGTATTAGCACTGATTAACAGCTGTTACTGAGATAAGGCAAATGTTTGTGCTTTCTGTATTCACAAACGCATAAGCAAAATTACAAGTTTACTCAATTAAACTTCTTCACTTTATTTTTTTATACACACTAAATGTACAATTTATTTGTAAACCATTCACAATAAAGAACTGAGACTCATCTTAAATTAAAAGTTTAATCTAAATAAAACTAGCCTTTATTTTTTACAATAATAATTCTGTACCTGTCTCAAACAATTATGTTACCTACGATAGTCTGTTATATAATAATCTATTAGACATAATCACACAATTTAAGTACACATGCCATATTCTTTTCAGTTTCACCCATTAAGTCCTTTGTACCTTGCACAAAACACTAAACGAATATAACAAAAAACGAAAAAATCTTTTAAATCATTTTGACAAAATAAAATTAATAATACCTAACGAGATTGTTTTGCCGGACGCCATTTGTGTATCGCTGTTACGAAAAAAGCTTGCTGCAAACATTAAATAATATTTATTTTCTCTTCGGGGAACCAAAATGAAGTGTTTTCAAAAGCCAGCTCATTAAATGAAGGAAGCAACAATTAAAATGTAATTTATATCAAATAATTTTATGAGACTTAAATATTTAACTTTTGATGGAAGAATGATGAAGATTGTGTGTTTTGGGAACCAAATCCCAATTTCAGCTGGACATTTGTAAATAAAACGGAGGTTCGATTCCCACCCTTGACAAATGTTTATGTGATGAGCACGATCATTTGTTCGGTGTCTGGGTGTAATTTATCTATAATATGTATATATTTAGAAATATATAAGTATGTTTATCAGTTGTCTGGTTACTTTAACACGAGCTCTGCTTAGCTTGGGATCAGACAACCATGTGTGAGATGTTCCTTTAAGAAAAATAAATAACTGTAGAAGTATAATTTAAGTAAATCTGTTGATTTTGTTTTATATTATATTTTATTAATTGTTTAATTTTAGATGTAAGTTTAATTTTATTTTTCTGTGCCCTACAGGGTCCATGATTGTACTTAGCTCTAGGCCATTCTGTAACGTCTCTTACACATTGTGGAATGCAAATAAATATGAATATGAATATGTCCCGGAATATTATATATTATATTATATATGTAATATAAATTAATTATTCTGTGTGGTTGCACCCTTCTTCGGCAAATCTGCAAAAATATGTTTCTAGATAGTATTTCTATATATTCATGAATTAAGTGTGTATGTAGGTACTAGTACTAAATTAACATAGTGTTCTCAAAGATGCGTATAGCCTAAGAGCACTTAAGTGCGTGTAGTGCACGAACTGTTATTTGTAAACTTACACGGTGCACAATGAAGTAGTAGTATCTGAATAAGAATGTTGTAAATTGATATAATATAATATATAGATACGATATGACTTACCCTGCCTCCTACTCGTACTGTGTAGGTACAAATGTATGAAAGTGCTTAAAAAAATAAACTGTAGCTATATACCTCCATAATATAAAAGGTCCAAGATTTGCGAAATTTTGAGCTTAACCTACTAAATATTTAAGCTTTAATTTACTCAAATGTCACGGTTTTCCGGGATACTGTCGACAATTTAGGCCACAACTGCCCAAGGAAATGAAGTGTCGACCAACGCCAGCAAAATTAAAGTCTAGTCGAGTTAATAAACCGTCCATTTTTGTGTTAAAACCTTTAATTAAAATGTTTCAATTAGTTCAGCTCCAATATTGTTTAGTTTCTATTTTAATTAATATCTTCTTTATGGCGAAGAAATTGGGCGGCTCGTAACCTACTTTGCAGACCTCAAAAGTAAGTTCATTAGTTAGAGAAAATTATTAGCTAAATCTTGTCTGGAATTTTCAATGTTTTGTAGTTAAAATGGCGTGTATTTTTCTTAGTTAAACGAACTGTTAAATTGATTATTTTAATCAAATCCGAAAGATAGATAGCTAATAGCTTTTTTAGAGATGCTTTTTCTAATAATGAAAAGGCATTAAAAAAAATGATCGTAATTTTTTTCACCATAAAAAAATATGAAACTAAAAGCTGTATACGACAACTAAAGGTGTTACCACACCAATCGATCGATAGTCGATCGATGCCAACGATCGACATCGGTCGCCGTTGATCGATTGGTGTGGTAGCTTTAGTTGATCGACGGATACCAGTCGACTAACCAAGCGATCGATTGCCGATCGATGGCATTGGTCAACGGATACCTAGTAGAAACAATCGATCGACGTCGACCAATTCATTCTTCCATCGATCGATGACATCTATCGGCTACCGATCGATTGGTGTGGCCCTTACATATCAATCTAATTCACTTCTTCCTTCCGATCGTTCTATCGCTTATCTAGTACTGATTTAAGGAAAATCCTTTTTCAACGATCACCGAAAAACAAATGACTACCATTTTCCCCTGTTTTTGTTTCTCATTGGCTATTCAGAAGAGATAGTTGTTCGCTATTGTGATTTCACGGCTCGTGAAACATTGTCACTCAAACTCTTCACTCTATTTATAAGTTTGTATGTAATGTTGTATGTAAGAGATAGATTAGGGGAATGGATAGTGAACTTTTGTTTACATGACTTGCCTCTTCACAACCCACGGATCTTTGGATCTAAGGATCCCACGCACAATGTGATGAAAACAAGCTTGGTAGTTTAATATTCCAAATGTATTATACATTTATCTAAAATATTTCCTAGCCAAAAATATTTTTTACATGATATTAGAAGAATTCTACGTATTTGTTGAGTTTATTTTTACTTTTATAATATTAAATCTCTATTAGGTGCTTAGCATAGGTATGAAAGCCAAATTTAGACAAAAATATAAGAATTTTTAAGCTTACAAACGACCCCCTTCTCGACTGTATTAAAATTTCTGATTAGTTTATTTAGTTTGTAAACAATAAAAAATTCAGCTCCATAAATTCACTCTCTTGAACTTTTAATCTAACAATCATTCTGTATGAAACAAAACGTTTAGATGTATATTAGTAAAATACATTAACATGTCTGGACGGAATATTCCATTGCTAATTTGAATACAACAGCGAGTTAATTAGGCCGGAGGTTTAAAATGCAATCTTTTGGCGCGAACACTTGCATTTCAAGCAGGCTGTGTTACAACAGAGATAAGTATATTTTAACAGTCGCAAGACTGTAGAATTGTAGTAAAAATTTGAGGTTTTGTTTAGGGTTTTCATAGTCATTTTTGCTTGAAGAAAACTCAATTTTGAGTTTAGCTCGGCAAGCTATACATCAACAGATTCTAACACATATAATGTATGTATCTGCCGTATGCACATGTAATACACACAATAAAGATGTTTGTACAATAGGAATCAAGAAGCATTTAGATAGTCCTTTATTATTTATTTTTCATAGTTGAGGATTTAAAAAAATCCTAAATTTAAAGAAAAGTAAAGTTAAGTAAAGTTGTGGAAGTAAATTAACTGAACTAATGAGTTGGTAAAAGAAAGATAGGTAAGTAAACAATATTTATACCTTACCTTAATAACAAGTAAAACACAGTAAATACTCTTTACCTTCACAATATTACATTCTAAAAACGATTTATTTAACAACCTAATACGCCGTTACATTCTCCGTAACTTTACCTTATATAAATAAAAATACTGCATTCCCAGCATCCTGCTTTAAAGGATATTAAATAAACTTGAAGTAGATAAATTAGAATTAAAAGTATAGTTGGCTTCAAACTTAATGGCGGCTCTGGAGTTAGCTACACGCCGCGCAGTACCTCGCCCGCACCCCCGCTGGCGCATAAGTTTGTTACTGCGCAGCAACTCGCCTCGTGTTCAGAGCCGCCATTAAGTTTGCATCGTACTGTACAAGCCAGTATCACGATGGGTATGCTAGCCAATGAAGTCTGTTTAAATAAATTGCTGTAGATCCTTCAAAGAGAGTAATTACACATTATTCCTGATTGCAAGAACTTAAAGAACACTGAAGAGATAAGAAAACACTTTTTTAAAACAAGAGTTTAAAAGCACTAGCTGGATTGCATAAAGGTGTAGTTTTGAAGAATACTTACGACTTTTTGGTGAGACTGTCTTGAGATGAGTTTAAATAAAAACTTTGTTTTTGAGTAGTATACTTAGTCAAAAACTTTTGACTTATAATTCAGCAATCTGAAACAACCTGTACATAGGATGTTAAGAAAATTCTGTCCGACCCAAAATGGTGATATGAGGTTCACAAAAACTTCGAAATACTCGTATTAATAATAATAATAATGAAGTTCGAACGAACATTTTTTTCCGCAAAAAATCCTAAAATTGAGGTTTAAACAAAAGTGACACCATCATTGTAGGATTATTTTGGCAGCACCTGTAACGATTTTAAGGATTTTTTTTAATCTTTTGTAATCAGATATCGGTACCTAACAATACCTTAACGGATCGGACAGGGTTCTCTTAACACCCTGTAGATATAATAATATGTCCAAGTTCGTATACGTATACCTCAAATCTCGAATATCCAATGACATCAGTATACAAGCAACTACTGCCATACAAACTTATATGAGTACTCGTCGATGAAGAAAGTCGTCGGGTAATGTGAAAACTTGCTTCACAGTTCAGATTTATAAGAAATTAGAATCTTCGTATCTGCGTCAAACTATAAAAAACGTAATTTTATCATGTTAATATACATGTTATGTAATATAAGATCTATTATGTCATCATCTGCTTAACATTTTCCAATTATGTTGGGGTCGACTTCCAGTCTTACCGGATTCAGCTGAATACCGTATTTCACATGGAGCGACTCGACTGCCTATCTGACCACCTCAACCCATTTTCTGGGTAAACAAAGTATCCCATAGTAAGACTGGTTGTCATAATTGACTTAACGACTGCCAAAGGACAATGGCGAACTCCCATACAAATTTTTGTTGACATAATTTTGTTGCGTCAACTAATAAAAAAAATCTTAAAATATAGAGTTTAGATTTCTGAACAATATTGACTTAAGGTTCACTGATGAACGAAGTCACGATTAAAAGATATTTAAGTTTTAAAGAATTTCGGGCTATGTGCATAGAGAATAGTAGGGTAGGTGTCTTGTCATATAAGATTTGTTCAAACCATAGACTTCACATATACGTAGACCGATACCATCGCTAGTTTCCCCTTGTGCCAAGCTAGAGCACTTTTTAGTCTGTATCTAGTATATTCGGTTACTCATTTTAGTTATTATTCACGCAACGAGAAACTTATAGACGAAAATATCGATGGTTTTGACATTGTTAGGATAATATTAGTGTTTGAGATAGAATTAATAAAACAGCAAGCTCCATCTTCATACATAATTCACGACAAAACTGGTTCATACTAGTGCTTACGGTTCAAACTCTGATAGACTCACTCTTAAGTTTCTTATCTATACTCAGAGGTTCAAACTAAAAAAAAACAGTTATCTAAAAGTGAAATTAATGGGCAAGCAATTAATTACCTTTGCTCGACCTTGCATTTTTATAACAGAAATTCATAGGAAATATGTTGAAGAAGTAAACCTCGTGAATTGGTCACGAATTTTTTTAAAGATTGAATGCGGTTCTTTCATAGTTATTAATATAGTCATAATTAAACTAGGTTTTCCCTGGTATCGCTTTGATAATGAAAACCTATCTTTAAAAATCTATAATCCTGACAGATTAAGTTAATGTTTTCTTATAGGTTTTCTTGTATTATTGTTAAATGCACAAAATCGTCTATAAAATAGATGACCAACTGCAAGAATGAAATAAAAAACAGCATTAATTCTAACAGGGGATTGTCAAATAAATTAAACAACATAACTATATATTTTTTTATTATCTATTTTCATCCTCCCTTATCAGGATATCATCCAGGAAACCAGCCGGTGCTGAGAGGCTTTACACGACTTCCCATCGTGAAAAACAAATCGTCTTTTACACTCAATGAAATCCAAATTAAGAAGTAGAATCGGAGTCAGAAGTTCACAGCAAAATGTCGTCTTAAGTGGTAGGTAATCGGAATCCTTTGGCAAGCACACGTCACAGGAGATATGTAGAAAGTCCATACGCATTCCAAATCAAAATCAAAAAGAAAATAAGAGTAATAAAATAGATACAACAATAATAGGATTAACGAACGTTTAAATTGACAGATCACAAACAATGACAATTGTCATAACTCAAAATGTCACATTGATTGTATCCGTTGTTATTGCCATGCTGGAATAAAGTTTACCTACTTATTACATTTCTCTATGAAGTTTACGTATTATTATTTTGATTTTATTTATTTATTTCGGTAATGTTGGGAAGAAATAATATGTCCTTAGATTATTCTTGTTCATAAAACTTCAATATATTCTAAAAAAACAGCTTTTTTAGTTTGCTAGCGAAATATATTCGTATGACTTGGTTTAGATTTAACTTTCACATGGCAACACTGAAAGTACAATTTAATCAATTGTATTTCCAATTAAAACTATATTTTTCATAGAATTAGACGCTATTTGAATAAAGCTTGATAAAATGTAACTTATTAGTTCATGTAAATCTGTAATAACGACGTTTGTAGACGCATAAGAATTACATCAACAATTATTTCGCCATTGTCCTTTCTACGTATTAAGACTATTATTAAGTACTGTTATTTATGACTCTTATAAAATCTTTAAGTTCAAGTAAGAAACGGCCTCAATGTGCCCAGCATGTTGTCTTAATAACTTTAATGAAACAACGTGTGACCTCTATTTCTTTATTAATACTTTAAGGCCGACGTGTGAAGGCAATAGGCTTGTAGTACACCTACAGTAAATAGTAATTAAACTGCTTTAGGAACCATTTCTCGGTACATAGTCCCGTTTTTTAGTTCAAAATGGGAAGGTAGGTCAATGAAAATTTTTGTTCAATTATTCTTTGAACTATAGACATAAGTTATTAATTTATTATGGGTTGTATAAAAAGAAAACATATTTAGGTAAGTTACATATACATAACTCAAGGAAGGGTGGACTGATTTTCATGGCCCACAGGGCACACAATACCGGGAAAGGGGACTATTTGGGCTTACTTATTTTTTTTACTAGTCTACATAAGATGCCGTAGCTGGACAAAGTTCTAGCCTTCCGTTTTCCAAACCTGACTGTCTTTCGCGATTTCTGTCAAAGTGCGCCCCGCATAACTGACTATATCATAATATTATCATCACTCCAATTTACTACTTTACTATGTTCTTCCGAATTTATTGTACAACCTACAAATATATTATTGGTTAAAGGTCTCCTGCAATTTGCTCCAGGATTTTCTGTCAGGAGCCTATTCCTATTTCCTATCTGTTTGTAGTTCTATCTATGATTCATCCATAGAACTTCTCTGGATGACTAATAGATAGTTTAAAAACAAACGGCGTACTAACTTTGACTACAATTTTAAATGTTCTGCGGCTAAAGTAGAATTGCTGTTTCCGATACATTTTCCTCGAGTTTATTTAAGACCGACTTCCTAGTTTGTTTGAAAGTAAACGAGCGTGCCCCGAAACGACACAATCTGTTCCAAATCAAGTTTCTTGCGTCGCAGCTCGAAAAATTCTAGAAACTAGAACAAAAGATAAAAGTGTAAAGATTGTAGTAGCGTATCTTTTGTAAAAGATTTACAAAGGACTACTGTTACTCTTTATTTCGAGCCGTTTTTTTGTCCACTGAAAAACAAGAAAAGTAAATTTTTTAAGCAAGTTTTTTAATTAAATATGTCCGGTAGGACATATTTAATTAAAAAAATAATTAAGACAAGTTTAATTTAGACAATGCAACAACTTTTTCAGTTTTCTTTTACCTTATGGTCTTCACCATTTTGACTCTAAAATTTTCCATATTTGTCATTGTACGCTGCTTTTTTAGTAATCTAAAATTTTAGTAATAAAAAGTATCTTTCAACAGTGTAGCTCTAATGGTGTACAATAAAGAGTACTCTATCATACTCTTTTATCAAAATAAAGTTATCAGAAGAGTTTTTCTGTGCAACCTAAGATCAAAGGAAACCTTATTTATGGTTTCTAAGTCAGTTCAGTAGGCGTGACCATACAGACCCTTGAAGGCTTACTTAAAGTTCCGAAGTTAGTTTACATAGTTCTCTGACGTCACTTACCGGTTGTGGCGCAACTTAAGAGATTTATGACGTCATAATTTAAAATATTTAGAGCGGCTTATTGGAACTTATGAGGAACGGTGAGGGTTTCCGGAATGAGCTGGTGTTTATGTTACTTCAGAATAAAAACATTAGTTTTACTATTAAGTACCGGCTTTTAAATGTGTTTCGAAAAGCTTTTTTTTTATTCATTAACCGACTACCAAAAGGAGGAGTTCTCAATTGGAGTGCAGGTTTTTTTATGTTGGTTACCTCAGAACTTTCGACTGGGGGAACTGATTTGACGATACTTTGTGTACAGTGTGGTCCCATTTTATTTGGTCCAGTTATGACAGTGGCATCCATAAGAAACCAAGTAGGACTTAGTTAGAAATAGTTTTTCTTTTGGTAAGAATAATTTATCAGGTATAAAAATAATAAAAGTATTTTATTTTTTCCACTCAAAAGCTGAAATATCTGGACCCCTGAATCAAGTTTGTAATGAGAGAAGAGAATTTTTCAGTAGGTACCCGTTTCGTCGCCTGAAATTTTAGGTTGATTAAAAAGGCCAAGACACTTTGAAACTCTAACTAAATTAGTTTCTCGGTCCATTTCTATCTGACAAAAATAGAGTCATTATGTAAAATTATGAAACATCTTCTTTTTCAACTTTCGCAATTTTCATGTATATTTTTGTTTTATTTTCCAATAGTCAAGTGACAATCGAAACCCTTTTTTTCATAGCCGACACTGTCCCACTACTGGGCATAGGCCTGTCCCAATTTCTGCCATACTACTTTATCCCGCGGCACAACGTTTTTTTTTTATAAAAACCTAGTATACACTTAGCTCTTTCCATTTTCATAACATCTATGTTACGTGTCTTACAACGTTGCAGCTATAAAATGCAACTTTCCCCGTTAAATATAATTTAAAATAACGGCCTTAGTTATTAGCTGCAACTAGTTTTTAATTTCCTTATATTAGTACGTGGTTTCTCAATATTATGAAGATACAAATTATAAATAATGAACCGAAAGATTTTCTTGCATATTTTTCAGAATATGTAGCAGACCATGGATTTGTCATAGATTAAAAAATTATATTCCACTTTGTTCACCTGGGTGAACAAATGCGAAATTTTCGATTATTAGAGTAGAATTATATCACCCATATAAATTATATACACATGGACATTGAACAATCTTTTTTGTTATGAGTTAATTGTAAATCTACATATTAGTTAAATAGGAAAAATTATATACTAAAATAAATAAAGCTAAGAACTAAAATAAGGCGTCAAAAAATTCACCCACGTCGCTGTCGACTGGGAGTGTGCCCAAAAGGCTTAGTTTTTATAGTATTGTAAATATTTTAAGATATTCTGTACTGACGTTACTTATTAAGAATTCTGTATCAATACTTATAAATATTTTACCTATTAATAATAATTTCCATTGTAAATCTTAAGATTTCGAAAACAAAACCCAAAGAAATCAATACCAATTAGTTTCTTAGGTTTACGAGAATGTTAGACATTGAAATAAAACAACAGGTATCTACTGTCAAAACGAACGCCATCTCAGTCTACCCGTGACCATGATACCTGCAAAGGTGTCGAAACGTCGGGACTTAAAATTTTAAATCTAAATATACACCGCGAAAAATTCCGTAAGAAGTAGTTTTATTTCAAAATCAATACCAAGTTCTTTACTTTTCCAAAAACAGACCAATTTGAATAATTGCGTTTAGGGCAGGTACCGTGTTTGATGTTGTCCGCATTTATTTATTTATTTATTTTATTTATTTGTTACAACCATGATTCTTAGCAGACGCGATTTTCTTTGTCTTTTCCTTTTTACTGATCGAAAATGCGTAGTCCTTTTTGTATACGAAGGTGTTATTAACTTAGCCAACAGGTACATATTATTATATATTTTTCAAAAGTGTAAGCTCCATATTACCTCGTATGAAACTTTAAGACACATTGGCTTAGCTACGGGTGGTGAAGCAACAGTTATTAAAAATATGAAAACAACGACATAAGCTTCTGGTATTTAATTAAAATGGCTTTTATGTTGCAGAAAATAAAGTTCTTTATTATATAAAGTCATTTATAAACTTTGTTCGCTTGTTCCCTTTTTATTACATTGTTTTAGTTAAAATCAGAACATAAAATATTGTACGGTAAGAATTAATAGGGTAGATGACTAGGTATGAAAAGTCAAAATTTATTTAGTCCGTCATTTAGATAATCAAAATATAACAGACACGTATTTTTTCTTTTATTAAACCAATAAAAAAATAGGAAGATGAACCGCTTTAAAGTTCAGTAGTGGGGGTTTGTGACGTCGCGGCTGAGTACAATTTATGCTAAAACGTGACGTCACGCAAGAATTGAAATTATCATTCTTTGTCTACGGGACAAAACAAAAAATACGTGTCTAATATTTTTTTTCATCTAAAAGATGGACTAAAAAATAAAAAATAGTCATCATCCCTTTTGTTACTTGATGCTACGTAAAAATATTATTATAGCATATAAATATTATGATAATTTATTTGTTAGTAAAAGCCAAATGTTCACCTTATTTATATAAACCGAATCATTGAAAAAGAATATTAATTTACCTTTTCATAATAATTCAGGTCCAAATAGTGCTCAAAATATAGAAATGCTTCAAAACTTAATAATTACTAAATTAATGGTTTTCTAAAGTATTTTAGTTTCCAATTTTAGGTTCTAATAATAAATGCTTTTAAGCAGTAAATTGAAGAGATTTCTCGACTTTCAATTCCATTTTATCGAAAGTAAATAGCAGAGACGTTTTAATAAGAACCACAAAATTAGTTCTGACTTTCCCGGAAATCAAGGGTTTAATTTTGAAGTAATTTTCCTTAAATACTTGTGATTTTCCGTACAATTCTATTACTTATTGAGAAGAAAAACTTAGGATAATCAAAAACCTAAATATGAACTACAGATTTTTTATAAAAACTGGTTATTACCCTCAGATACCTTTCACCTTTGTATTTATATAATGAAATTAAAACAACTGTTTATTTTTTTTAAAGCTGTGGCAAGATACACAAAACAACACCTAAAAATACGTTAATTCTATTCCAATTTTTTAAAAGTTTAATTTTGTGATAGTATTTTATGATAATTTAGACGATAGATCTAAGATTAACAGTGTAGTGTTGTTATTAAGCCACAATACTTATTAAAATGAGAAAAATCTCTTCAAATGGAGTTCCTTCATAAGTTCAAAAAGGTTATATAAATTTTTCTCAACAATAGACAACATAAAATTTCCGACCTAGGAGTTTGATTGATTGTGTGTACGACGATAGGCTCTAAGCGCGTAAAGCGATGATTAATCTTGAGAGGAAGAAAAGCTTACATTGACCTTCTATGTTCACAGCAGCCTTGATAAAGTGTAAAAGCTATAATAGTAATTTTTAAACAGAATATAGTCTGTCTGCCGCAGTTAGACTGAAATGTGGAAAAGACAAGAAATTAAAACATGGTACAGTACGGATCAAACTTAATGGCGGCTCTGAACACGAGGCGAGTCGCTGCGCAGTAACAACTTATACGCCAGCGGGGGTGCGGGGTGAGGCACTGCGCAGCGTGTAGCTAACTTCAGAGCCGCCATTAACTTTGAATCCAACTATACTTTATTTCTATCTTACTCAGGTCATTTTAGGTTTCATTTGAAAACAATCGATTTTCGTTACCTTTGATGTCGCATTTTTTTTAGATGATATTACATCAGTGTAGATTTAGGAAGAAAGTTGTGTAACAAAATGGATTTTGTTACCTAAAACATATAAGATACCCGGAATAAATAAATAAAAAGTAAGTTTTATAACCAATTAGATTTAATTATCATAATACTCGTAATTTTTTCGTGCTTCGGCAGAGGAGGGGAAAGAATTCGTTGTAAAAAAAAGTTCTCAAGAATTCATCAATCTTGACTGCGCATTTAAGACATGTCTACATGTCTCCTAATTTAAATGAACTAAGCCTAAGTAAGTGCTTCGATTAATTACATTATGGATTCCACTTCACCCCGCTTTGAGAAGACCTTGAATATTTTAAGGTTATTTTCAGGTCAAGAGCAGATAAAATCCTCTTTCATTCCCTCAACCCTTTTCTCCTCTAACTACACCTTTAACTTGGGTTAGGTTTAAAAGTATCTTAGAGCGCGGAAAGAGAGCGAGAGGCCACAAGTGACCTTCCGATCCGCGCCCGGCGAGCAAGGGGTAGACGAAGGGCCCAATTTGCTCTTCTCCAGGCTCCATAATCGGTCCCGGGTAGCAGACTTGGGGAAATCTGTTGCCCATATATAGGCCAAAGACGGCGTGCGCGGTGCTTCCGCGCGCCTCTAATTATGCGAAAGGGGTTGAGCACCTCCCGTAAACGAAGCGGTTTTCATAACTGGAACTTCCCTGCCAGGGGGTCGCGGTAGTATGCGAAATGCGTTCCCGCCTGGTCCCCGGCAATAGGGAACGGTGAAGCACTCCGGTGGTTTTAGCCGGTAGGAGTCCGGCATACCCCTCCGTCTTCCCCAAGGCGGAGGAAGTCCATGGAGGATTTCCACCGGGTGACAAAAAAAAAAAAAAAAAAAGGTTTAAAAGTATCTTATCAGACTATTTGAATACCGTTCCTAGACTTTTTCCCCAAAATTTTACGAAAAATATTCTGAAGAAAATTTTGTGAAATTTGATTGGATCCTGGTGTGGAATAAATTCGTTAATCGACGACCAACGTAATTAAGGCGTGGAGAAAAAAATTAATTATGTTAATTACTGTATCGGTGGAATATTAATTAATTTTCCTCTTGTATACTTTTTGTTTAACTTATTGTTTATCAACTTTGCTAAACCTTGAAGATGATGAACGATATTTCGTTTTATAAATAGCATTTTTATTTTGCAAATTATAATTATATTAGAATTGATTTGGTTACACAAGTTACAGGTCATCTTTTTCTTTATCTGGATGGAATGCTCCTTTTTGTCCACAAGTTTCATACAAAAACCGTGGGGAGTATCCAATGACGACTGCCTATGAATGAACCTCTATGAGTTTGTACGGCAATAATCGCTTGGATACTAAAGTCGTCGGCTTTCAGAGTCTTGAGTTCTCTCGTGTACGAAGAGCCTTTATTCAAAAAGAGATTTTACATAATATTTAAACCTAATCATATTACAGCTACTTAAGATACAGAAGTGAGACCAAGAACCGAAACCATATAAATGTACTTAAATATAACTTTTTATCCCAAAATCCTTTAAAAGTATCTCCTCATAAAAGCATTACTTTACCATTACAAAGGGTTATATAAAGCAAAATATTCGATAACCCTAAAACTTTGAAAGTACCAAAACGATTCTTGGAAGCCCATTTAGTATTGTTCAAATGTTTCATGTTCTATCCACCCTTTGATATTGTCGGTAAGTTTTACTTCAATAGTAAAAGTTTAAATGTTAAGTGGAAGTTTCTTTCTTAAAGGTAAATAGTTATATGGGTCAATAGTATACACTTGGTACATTATATTAAGCTCTGTCTGCGCACATGTTATAACACCCCTCGAGCTAAAATCGATCAAGTTGCTTAGACTATAGCGCGTGCCAAAGCTATGCTAAGATATTAGTAGTACTTACATGAATTCCATAAATGCATGCCTTAAGGAGAATGGACATTCCTGCCTACGAATCAATGACGTACCATATATCGATGGAAAACTTTTTTGTGTACTTTTTTTTAAAGATGGAATGGACCAAAACTTTGTGTGACAAAAGTTATGGCCTTTTCCCGTTGCCATATATTTGCAGCTTTGGAACGAGTTTTGGAACATATGATTCTCTAAGATAACATAACACATAACATGTCCTGTATCCCCGAAGGGGTCGGCAGTACACCCACAGTTCGAAATGTTTAGGTCCCATGTAATAGGGGGCGAGCCTATTGCCACTTACCGGGCACAAATCCAAACTCCGATCTGCTACTGAGAATTTCATAGAAAAACCCAATAACACCTTGATCGACTCGGGAATCGAACCAAGACCTCTAGCGTAGCAGTAAAGCTTAGCACAAGGCCAACGAGGCAGTTAAAATTAAGCTACATCTTATTAATTTTAATGACATTTAATAACAGTTTTTATCAAATTAAATTAATAAAATAAGCAAAAGCAAAGATAGGATACCGCTTTTTTAATCACTTAAAAGAGCGACATTCTATATCAAGTACTGAAAATATTATTAATTGTATTCTTGACGATTAAACTTATTTAATTTTTAAACTTAGATACTTTCAACTATATTTAAGTACCTACACAGTACAATATATTTTGAAAACCTTAATAGATAGCCGTACGTAAATTTTTAGTAGACATTTTGACAAGATAACATAAAAGTCAAGTTGGCAACCTCTTTTGCTTTTTCTTTCATACCTCATTTGTTCTTCTTTTTTTTTCGAGTCGATTGTAATTGTATATTCAAGTATAAATACGCTGCCCAGTAGTTGGCCACACTAAGATAAATCGTACCACGATACAAAACGTCCGGCGCACCCTGGACAGCTAGCACTCGGGACGAAGAGTCTAGCTGACTAATCCTTTCACCACGATGGTAAACCCAAACCTCATTTGTTTCAAGTTTCAAGTCATTTAAAAAACTACATAAAATTAAATGCCTTAAGTGAAGTTCGACCCAGCCCATCAATTAGTTATATTAAGTGCTGTGATTTCAGTAATATAATCAATTTATTTATGAAGGGCGGTGAGGTAATTACCTTTCGCGGAAAACATTTAATTACAAGTAATTGAGCGCGCTGATTAGTTATTTTCAAGCAATTGCGTCATAGTAGCTAAGGGTTGCGGACGTAATATTTATTAAATAATAACTTCTTCGTGGATAAATTGCAGTAAATTTTTGTCCCGAACAATATTCAGCCAAGCACACGGCATTGTCCTTCGCCTCATACAGGTTCTGGCGTGTGCAGGGCCTCTATTCTGCTATTTTAGAGTTGCTTGATTGAATTGACCGAATTATCTGCTTCATTTGGTCATTTTTACGAAAATTTCCTTTCTGCTAACTGTCATTACGATCGTTAATTGGTCATAAGATCGTTCTCTTCGAGAGTTCAATGAGTTTTTATTGTAGGCTTATCTGAATACGAAAATTAGACTCAATGAAACGTACACTGACCGACCACTGACATGCATTTAAAACAGCTGAAGGTTGGGCAACTCATTATGTGAGCCATCATTTGAGGGAGGATGCCACACACGGCTCATGGCTGCTGTTGTTTGTAAATAAATCAATAGCTGTGAAGGATATAATGTATAGTTCTAGGGATATATCCCTAGCCAGCCAGCTAGCCTAGGCTATAGCCTCGTCTATATGCAAAATAAGAGGGGGTTTGCTACGGTCTATCATCCGGTCACAGTTTTGATTTATTTATACAGGAGTTATCTTGATGTGACAGTTCAGAAACTGAAATAAAAGTAAGTACTTAAAATTGTTACGTTACTTAAAATTTTGTAAATCTTACATCTAAAAACACATTTTTTTAACTTAAGGTAATTATAACCTATCATTAAAGTATCTCTAATTACCTACTAAATAGAAATTGTAAAATAAATGGAAATTTACGTTAAACATGGAAAAGTGTTAAACATAAAGTCTAATAAAAAACATCCAGAGCCTATCTGTATTTCTAACAGTGTCTGCACTCGTGGTTCTACAAAATACTTTCCTTTTTTATGAAAAAACTATTGAACAAACTAGAACGTTCAACATTAACAGGTTAAGAGCTCGGATTACGAATTTAAAAACAAAATCACTTTCGACATTCGGCTTAATAGCAGGGTGTGGATATTTGCATAACTTTTAAGCCACCCCCAGTTTTCCTCTTTGAAGGTGAAGCTCCGTTTGTTCTGCTGTACAAACTTTGAGGGTAAGACGTTTATACGTTTTGTAGGACGAGTAAATTTGTTTAGTAATTAGCTAGAAACGGTATTTTACGGGTTACGTATTGTTAATTGATTGTGAAGTCATTTTAGTAACCCTAAATGGGATTTGGAGTTATTGCGGTGTTGGCTTTTGTTTTTTTGATATACTCTTTTCGTGTCAAATTCAAAATATATTTCTTTGTGTATGACCGACAAGTTTATAAAAAACTTACTAAAATGGTTTTCATAAGATACAGACAGAAATGGCGCGACGATATCTACACCTTCAGTAAAAATTGGTACAACACAGCCTTAATCAAATAACACTGGGAGAAAGATAGAGATTGCCCTTCAGTGGGACAAAAACAAATAGGTCTCAAACAAATTCCAAATACAATTTTTAATTCAGGTATTAGCTTATGCTGTCCCACTGCTGTGCAAAGACCATGTCTGAAATTAGCCGTTTTGGTATAATCGTACTTCCAGGGCTTCTCGCCATCTCTTCTGGGCTGGCCTCAGGAGCGCGGCACTTCTGCTGGCTTCCATTGTGTAGAGGCCTTCACCCAGCGGCCAACCTTACAAGTACTTAAAATAATTTTATTAGTTTACTTAACCTTTCAAATTACAGACCTTAACACTTTGGTGTAGAACCAAAATTACTTTAAAAAAACCGATTTCCGATGGTTCTCTTATGGATCCCACTGCCATAACTGGACCAAATTAAAATAGAACAACACTGGAAGCACCACCTTTTAAATACAAAAATAATCATCAAAATCAGTTCACACAGTCAAAAGTTCTGAAGTAACAAATGTAAAATAAAAATACATTCGAATAATATACCTCCTCCTTTTTGAAGTCGGTAAATAATGAGAAAATTCACCAAATTAAAGGATAAAGCTAAGACAAATATTTCATTAAAATACCTTCGAAATTCTCAGTAACAAAGTCATTTGTATTCGTATTAAATGTCGCTAAACACGCAACTTCACACAATGTAATTTAATTTAATTTGTTACATAAGAATCTTTGTTTATTTACCGAAAAAGGTTTAAAGTAATCATGTTACCCCAATCTTAAATAAAGCAGTTCGTTTTAAGTAGTAAACTTAACCAAATAGAAGAATTAAATAATATATTTATGTACTTGAATTTCAATTAAAATTTATAGTACAAATTGGTTAATTTATACTTAAAACTTAATTTAACAAGTTCCTAGAGTTAGATCAAAGACATTTGACTTTATTTGAGCTTTTACCCCATTAATAATTAATTAAATAGATCGTTTCAGATTATTAGCCCCATTTTACCCTATAGATACTTTTTGATCACCCGCCAAAAACTTGTATTTTTATAAACACAAAGACTACTAAGACTTGATATTACTCTATTTTTAATCACAAGCTTTTTGACGGTCGCTTTCTTAATTTTTTGCTATTCAAAAAATAATCACTTCACTATCACTACATCATCACTACATAGTATAAAACAAAGTCGCTTTCCGCTGTCTGTCCCTATGTATGCTTAGATCTTTAAAACTACGGAACGGATTTTGATGCGGTTTTTTTTAATAGATAGAGTGATTCAAGAGGAAGGTTTATATGTATAATACATGCATAATATAGTAGAGAAACATGGATAATCTTAGAGATTTTTGACGTCAGGTCGTAAATCAACACATTTTTTGCGCTTTCATTGCAAACGCTGGCTGAACCCTACAAGATAGATCAAAATAACGTACTACAGTATTGTGCACCTCAAAAAGATCTACAAAAAAGTCCGCGATGGTATATGACTATCTCTTGAGGGTAACCCACAATAACCATTTTTTATCCTTTATTTATTACTTATTCACGAAAAGACGATTTTAAGCAATACAGCATTAATCCTTATCCAATTAAGTACCTTCAAAAAATTGTGGATGTAATATAGATCAATATTGCCTTTTACAGCATGCAATTAAAATGAATATTTTCGAAGATATTACAGATTTAAAATGCAGGGACATAGCGGTTGCGGCGGTAACGGCCGAGGGGCCGCGCGGGGGCCGGGGGGCGCGTGCCTATACCAAAAAATGCTTCTAAGGCTGTGCTTCGCCCTACAGAACTTTATGATTGTGTTATATTTGGTATCAGCGTTGCACCCGAGCAAAGCCGGGGCGGGCCGCTAGTATAATATAATATTTATTTATTTCTCCTCACAATACAAGTTACATGGTAAATAAGTTACAGTTTGTAAGTCTTGCCCAGTGTATGTGAGGAGCTGGTGTCCATTATAGGTGTATACCTGTGTTACGGATCACCAGGCCCTCACCCCACGGTAATCAGGTTCAACATATTGTTCTGAAACTTAAGATAAGAATAGAGAGTTCTTTATAGTGTGGAGCGACGGTTATACTCTTACAAAATACAAAACATAGCCTCTTTTCATACATTTTGTATAATACAAAACTAGGCCTCCTAGGTATATGCATGTGTTACGTGTAGCATGTGTGCGCGTGAGTGTGTGTGTGTATAATACACATACGTAAGACACAATTTGAGGGAGTCGGCACTAAATGCTTTAAACAACACGTTGAAATCATTCAAAACAGATTTATTTCAACATAATCATCATTAACCCTCAAAAACCAGCCCTTATTTAATTTGAAATACTTACGTCATTTTTAACCCACTTAAAACTTCACAGTGTACGTTACATAACCCTTTATCGCGAGAGGGTAATTAATCAAGCCACAGCTTACACGAGCAATTATTCAGTTGTTATAATTATGTTAATATGAAACACGATCATTTATACCAAGCGCCGCATGTTACACAGGGTGTTAAGAAAACCCTGTCCTATCCGTTATGGTATCGATATCTGATTCCAATAATGTAAGAGCATGTATGAAGGGAATTATGACAGTGGATTAAGCGAAACAAGTATGTAAGGATCGTAGCAAGTGGAAAGAAGTGGTCTCTGCCTACCTCTACGGGAAACAGGCGTGATTATAATATGTATGTATGTATGTATAATGTAAAAAGTATTGAAAAAATAAACTATAAACTATTTTTTTAAAATTGTTCAGAGACAGTCGGCGTCGTCACAGGTGATGACCAATAGATTGTACAAAAGGCCGCCATATAATACCGCCGAAAATACTGCTATAATATTGTTAAATCTCAAATTTAGGGAATTTTGAATATTCAAAATGTATATTTTATTTTTGCACATGATTGTTTAACTTAATCACCCTTTCGGGTCGGACAGGCCCAGGGTTTTCTTAGCACCCTGTATGATCAATTAGTAAGCTTGTATTTAAGGGTTAAATAAAATGAACGTCGGTGTTCCAATTTGCTGATTTTCACACGTGTAGTTTTGAATATTGGTAAATTAGACCCTTTGGGTTCAGTGTGTAAATTATTGTAAGTTTCTAAATGTCAGGGATCGCAAATATGCTCAACTTATTGTACACAATATACACAAATATTTGTTAATTTTTAAAATAATAATTATATTTGTTTTGTAAAGCTAGTTTGTTGTTGAGAGTTCTGATGTTACTCGTAAAATATCTACCTACTTAATATAGAACCTAAGACCGGGTACAATCGTAGAAAATAAAAATAGATACCTTAGTACGTATAAAATACTTTTTGTTGCCAATACACAATACCATTTATTTGTGGAAAAGAAAGATTATGTCGTCCAAATGAGGTTGGCTATCATTCAGAAAATAAATTGAAAGTATTTCTGAAACATTGGCCGATTTTGTGCAAAACTGAAGAAAATTATTTCATTCATTGTTCGCTGCAAGAAACGTGTATTTAGCAATATTATAAGAAAGGTCTAGAAAGCCTCCTTATTGTTCAAAAGACTAAATAGTTTTTACACAGGTTCCTCGGAAATTGTGTTCTGGCTACAATTTTAAGAATAGAAATCATTCTATTTTAGCAACGAGAAAAATAAATTGATGTTTTAATTTACAGAATGTGGATAAAAAAAATCTTAGGGACAGGGACAATTGGTCAGTTAAATGACAGTTTTTTTAATATCCAAAATTGTACGCGAACCTAACATACAGAATAAATCACTTTTCATTTTACAAAAAGTGATCCTTTTTTTTACGCTTCGTGTTTTTTTAACAATTTAAATTAGTACCCTAATAAGTATACCCTGTAAAACAGGCGAAAAATCCGCAAAATGTTCAAAGTATTAAGTTACTTTCCAATTATCGTTTAATTTTAAAGCAAAAGAGTATTTCTTCGGAATATTTCAAAGATCTTAAAATAGAAAATATAATCCTTAATCCAATTTTAATGTCGATAAGACTTACGGCGTATTTTTTGAGATCCATGCAAAAATGGTGTTGTTTCTTGTAGGATAATTTATTTGTTCAGTACAGGCTAAGTAAGAGCGGAAATTATATATTTTATTTATATCAGTTAGCCAAGAAAAGTACTTAGAAATCTGCCGTAGTTCGTATGAAAATCTCAGTACAAAGCATGTAATTTTTTGTGTTTATTTATAGTTTTATTGTATCAATTAATACAAAAAGCCAATACATAATAAAGAGTCAAGGAAACATAAAAATAGGAGAAAAACCTAGGTCAAGCATGTAATAACCCAAAAAAAAAAAATGTTTCAAAGAAAAATAAAAAACTGCCTCGTTGGCCTTGTGGCGCCAAGCGCTACGCTAGAGGTCTTGGGTTTGATCCCCAGGTCGACCAATTTGTTATTGGGTTTCTCTATGAAATTCTCAGTAGCAGGTCGGAGTTTGGGTTTGAGCCCGGTTAGTGGCAATAGGCTCGCCCCCTATTACATGGGACCTAAACATATCGGCGAACTGTGGGTGTACATTGGTACACCTCTGCCTAAACCTTCGGGGATACAGGCGTGATGATATGTTATGTTTTAGAAATATAAAAAAAAAAAAATCTTCTTTACATTTGTTAATAGTAGCTATTTTTCTTTATTTGTACATAAATGTTATTTTTTGTTTGAGGTTTGTGTCTAACTATGAAACACAAATCCAGATAACCTTTCAAACGCATATACCTGAACATTGATTGTCAATTGTGTATAATCGAGTGTTGAATCACGCAAGCTCGACAGATCAATAGTTTCCAGATCGTGTGGACCTATTGTGTAGCTGACAATTGACAAACCGACTGTCTGTTGGTATGTTGTGCAAGACGATTATCGTGTTAACTTCAATATCTCCTATTAATAATCTCTATAATGGGAAAGATGACCTTAATAATCAATCTTCAGCAATTTTAAAACAATCAATCTTTGGCTCAAAAATAAGTTGCTAGCCCGATTTTGTATTTGTTCGCTCATCATGTGATAATTACTGAATGGATTTTAATTTAAATTGTGCACGTAGATAGACCATAATTTTGGTCAACATATAGAATATTTTTATTGCATTAAATCATATGCACCGATCTCAAAAGACTTCTGCGTGCTCCATACCTAGGCACTTTTAAGCTCGGTTTGAAAAACAATTGACTGTCTTGGAACTTGGAACAAAATAAATAATAAATTTCAACAATGGTATTAATATACACAGAAAATTAAATCAAAATAACCATGATTTTATTAGATATTATGTTATAATTCTATTCTCATACTAGCTGTGCCCCAAGGTTTCACCCGCGTGAATACCTTGGTCCCGTTCCCGGTGCCTTTATGTTATTCAGGGCGCAGATAAATCCAACAAATCACTACCGTAACAAATGTCAGGATTACTAAATTTTTATTATTTCATAAGAACCTGATAATCTGATAATAACTAACACAACAAAAAAAGAATTAGCTAAATCAGTCCAGGCGTTATTGAGTTATGCGCTTACCAACACAGTTAGCGATCCATTTTTATATATAAGATATGATAACGGGTTGCATTTAATATTATTTATTAGCCAATAAGCATATTAACTCATACATTTAAACAAATTCATAACGAAATTGTTGCATCAAGTACTACCTACTCCTTCAGGGAATTCAGTTGTGATATTACGCGATTACACGTTTGATGTCAAATGATAATCGACCTTATTGTATTCCACATACAGATGATTATGCATCGTATGTTCAATATCACAATTATTCTGAAACATATAATAGGATAATTATTCCCAGCTGCTTTCCCGGTAATCGCATCCAATATAATTAATTTTAATTGTTTTCTGAACTCCATTGTGATACATTGTGATTAATTATGAAGGTTTACACCATAGTTCATTAATAAAAGAAGCGTGTATTTATACACAGATTACTGAGAGAATTTTATGTATATGTTACGGTAAATGTGATTAATTGAAAATTATTAATAATTTTACAAAATTATTAATAATAATCACATGTTTTGGTAAATGTTAATAAACAATCGAAATTTATTACTTTTAGTAGTAATTATTAATAATTCTCGACACATATTGGTAAAAGTGATAAAATAAATAAAAACCCAATGTTTTTTGACCAGCAGGTATTTATTTATATTATTCACTCTTACCCTGACATATACACTGACTTATACGTATAAACTTGGTTAATGTTTCTTTAATTTATAAAAATATATGTGATGGGTACGTACGTCGTCGCTCGCTTCGCTCGCTCTGTTGCAAGGTCACAATATCTAACCTAACCTAACCTATTGATCTCCGTCACAAAGTCGAACCTAACCAAGCATACTAAATAAACAGCCCCGCAACCCTTGGTCACTTATTACATTTATCACTACTAGGGTTAAATTATTAATAAAAACCGACAAATGTGATTAATTTATCACTTTTACCTCGACTTTCGGTAATTATTAATAATACTAGATAATTATTAATAATCTTCAATTAATCACTCTTACCGTGAC
This sequence comes from Autographa gamma, assembly GCA_905146925.1. Classification (NCBI taxonomy): domain Eukaryota; kingdom Metazoa; phylum Arthropoda; class Insecta; order Lepidoptera; family Noctuidae; genus Autographa; species Autographa gamma. The sequence continues at coordinate 8,955,258 of LR989866.1, read as the reverse complement.
ATATATATATCAATTAAATTAAGCTCTTTTTAAATACATACATATAATCACGCCTCTTTCCCTTGTAGGGGTAGGCAGAGATCACTTCTTTCCACTTACTACGATCTTTACACATTTTTTTCGCTTTGCCCACTTTCATTACTCACTTTAAACATGCTGTTAAGTTTATGGTACTCTTGGCCTGGCCTTTTTCATTCACAGTCGCCTTATAATATTTTGACGACCTCCGTGGTCGAGTGGCGTACGTACCGGTTTCAAGGTGTCGCTAGCTCTGAGGTCCTGGGTTCGATCCCCGGACGGGTCAATGTAGAAACCAACTTTTCTACATTACCCGGGTCTGGGTGTTAGTGGTAACTTTGTTGTTTCTGAATTTCATAACACAAGTGCTTCAGCTACTCACTTTGGGTTCAGAGCAATGTAATAATATGTGATGTTGTCCGCATTTATTATTATTATTTATTATATTTTACGCTTTTATCATCAATAGTTTAGTTTTAGCATCCATTGCAATCATTCACACTACTATCACAGATCACTTCATGGCTTTCCTAAAAATTACAAACCACAAAAACGTAATAAAACCAACAAAAACAAAATCAGTCTTTAACCTAGAGAAGGCAATCGGCCTCTTAAAAGGTAGTAACTTGACAGACTTGCTCAAACTAACTAACCCTAACACACTTACTAATAATTTAATTAATATTCTCCGCAATTGCATCACGCTTAGTACTATCATTAAGATGATCCCGTTAAAAGGTAGAACCCTGAAGCCATGGATGACTGTGGGATTATTACGCTGTATACATAACCGAAATAACATGCAACGTAGACTGAGACTTGACCCGTTCAATGAGGTACTACAAATTACATATAAAAGGTATCGAAATTATTGTAACTGTATCATCAAAAAACAAAAACGCAAACATGACAGAGACCAACTTGCTAAAGCACACAAAAATCCTAAAAGAACGTGGCAACTCATTAACAGCATTACTCAGCGAAAACCTAGAAAAACACATAATTTGGATCTCTTGGAACTATCCAATAGCCCACAGAACTCTATTAGTAAGGTGAATAGTTTTTTCTCTAACATAGGAAAGCATCTTGCGAATAGTATCACACCACCTCTGTCTTCTATGGTGGATGATAGTGATTTTAACTCATCCTATACACCGACCTCATCCTTTGCTCTATTCGACACTGATCCGTGCGAAGTACATGCTACACTAATGGGCTTAAAACTAGACAGCGCCCCTGGTTGGGACAACATTTCCATTAGATTCCTTAAAGCTGCTCACGATCAAATCGTCCCAATCTTAACTTATCTGACAAACCTATGCTTCAAGCATGGTATCTTTCCGGATGCCTTGAAAGTTGCCCTAATAACGCCTGTGTACAAGTGTGGAGACAGCTCAGACCCGTCAAACTATAGGCCAATTTCAGTTCTGCCTTCTATTTCGAAAATCCTAGAAAGACTCTTAAACTCATGCTTAATTAAATACCTTTCCAAATACAACATTCTTTCCCCTACTCAGTTTGGGTTCCGACAGGGAAGGTCTACTGAGGATGCCGTCTTGTCAGTAACATCTACTTTAGTTGACAAAGTGGATAAGGGCAGCAAATGCATGGCAGTTTTCCTTGACCTCAAAAAGGCCTTCGACACAGAGTCTGTCCCCATACTTCTGCACAGGCTCGAAAACATCGGCATAAGGGGGCCCCCTTTCGAACTATTTAAATCCTACCTGAATAAACGTAAACAAACAGTAAAAATAGGGGAGTACACTAGCTCAGAGGAAACAATTTCTTACGGCGTCGGGCAGGGGAGTGTCCTTGGTCCGACACTGTTCCTTATTTATATTAATAATCTTTGCAATATGAGTATTGACGGGGGTCGCATTTTCTCTTATGCGGATGATACCGCCATAGTCTTTGCTGATAAGACATGGGCAAAAGTAAGAAGGTCAGCCGAAACAGGCCTGTCAAAGATCGCAGCCTGGCTCAATCATAACCTCCTCACACTCAATTCGTCCAAGACCAACTACATATGCTTCACCAAGTATGCACACACGCAACCACCACTCGAATTCCGAATAAAGATCCACTGCTGTGCCAACCCCCCCATTCCTGACTGCTCTTGTACAAGTATTGACAGGTTACAGTATACTAAATACCTGGGCATCATGATTGACCAGCGCCTGTCCTGGCACATGCATACTGAACTACTCATGAAAAGGGTTAGGAGTCTAATATGGACTTTTAAAACGTTGCGACACATTGCTTCAAAGAATTTGCTGCAGAAAGTCTACGTATCTCTGGCCCAATCGATTCTTACGTACTGCTTGCCATGCTGGGGTGGGGCAACAAAAGTAAAATTCTTAGTACTCGAGAGGGCACAGCGTTCTCTGCTCAAGGTTATGCTCTTCAAACCATATAGGTTCCCAACCCAAAGCCTTTACCTAACCTCTGACCTTCTGTCTGTAAGGAAACTTTACCTACTCCATCTTATTCCGAAAAAACACAAATCCCTCTCTTACGATCCCTTAAAGCCGAGTATGAGTAGCAGAAGACGCCACCTAGTCGCCCCAACTGTCCCAGTTAGATCTGTTTTTGCTAAAAGGCAGTATGCATGGCAGTCTTCCCATTTATACAACCTATTGAATAAAGAACTTCACGTCTATCCTCTGAATCTCCGTGACTGTAAACTAGCTGTGACTGAATGGCTTAAGACTAAAAACTATGATGACATTGAGGCCATGGTAACATCGCTTCCATTATCTTACGGACCGCTGCCGCGCTGTGACGAAATTGTTAGTGGTGGAAGCTGACTCTGGCTTCCTCCGATCCCAAGACATTGTCGCAGGGCTAACCCATAACCAACACCAAAACTAAACCTAAACCTAACTGTAACCTAAACTTATTAATATATACATGTAAATTAATAAATTTAACTCAATCACAATGTACACCCACACACTATATACACTATACACTCATACACTTTCACGCACATATACACTCACTCTATTACACACTCTCACGTCCGCACACACTCACAACCCACTCGCATAAATCACACAAGTGCGCTCCTTCTGGTATTTTTGTATTTTCTTTTCCTTTATTTGATTTGTTTTCAATTGCATACACTGTATAATATTATGTGGAAGAGCGGAGTCACCTAACACAAGCATCCTCTTGCTTAAAAGGTGATCTCCAAAATTCGTATGTTAAGGCTTTTATGTAATTGAAATAAACATTTTTTTTTTTTTTTTTTTTTTTTTTTATAGTTCTTCATTCATTCTCTGACATAGCCAAACCATCTCAGTATAGTTACCTTTCTTAATTTTTGAATAAAAATCATGTAATTAATTCAATTAAATACTTTGGTATGAACCATGACCTTAAAAATATAAAAAAGATGTACTTTACTGCATGTAGCTAGACCGTCCTTTTCCCACAAATTTCAAATCAGTCATAAAACAGGTTTCATAGCAAGTAATGTAACGAAACTCCAAACTGTAATGGCTAACTTGTGAAACACATCATGAACTTTGCCTGTTTAAACTTTAAAGTAAAGTAGCATAACTTAGCTATTAACATCGCTGTAACTTATGTTCATTTATTACACTAGAACACCTAGTAATTAAATATAAACATTTAACACTGAAGACCCGTTTTTCTACGCCAAATAATTTTACTAGACGAATAATTTTGAATTTTGGACAGAATTTTTAAAAAATATTTCAGAATGTGTATTTTATGTCATCATCATCTGCCTAGCCTTTTCCCAAGCTATGTTGGGGTCGCCTACCAGTCTTACCGGATTCAGCTCAATACCGTATTTTACATGGAGCAACTGGCCTCCTCAACCCATTTTACTGGGAAACACAGTATCCCGGAGGGGAGTAACACGGAGGGGTCTCGGTATGTTATAAATGGTCACCCATCGAGCGTGCAGCGAGCGCAGCGAGCGCAGCGAGCGCAGCGAGCGCAGCCTAACCTGTATTATGGGTGAAACACTTAGCCACGAGCCCCTCATGTGAATTTTATATGTCGGATAAAAATTATTTGGTGTTGGGAGAAAAGGCCTAAGAAGTAAGTACAAACAAAACTTCGTCCAATAAATCATTGACTATTTTTATCCGATCTTCGATTGGCTTCCAATCAAGATACGACAAACACAACAAAAGTCGTAATTGACTGTCAATGTGACGGTAAATAATTACCTACTACAGAAATCCGAAAATAAACACGGAAATATCTTTTTCAGATTGTTCGTGAAATAGAAAGATTATATTCGTTTGCGTCATAATTTAGATAGAATAAATCAATAATCCAGCCTATAAACGTTTCACCGCTGGGCACAGGCCTCTTCCCATATAGAGAAGGCACGAGCATTGATCACCACTTGCTCTCTGCGGATTGGCGATTTCAGATCCCAATTTTAGAACCCAGGTTTCCTCGCGATGTTATACGGAAACCTAGTTCTATTATTTATATTTTCTTTCAATTGCGAAAATTAGCGATGTAGTTTACCGTCTCACACTTAGTCACATTTTATTAAGAAATTTTGTGGTGATGATATATTTGCATAAGCACTTTCGGGCCAACGGTGCCGTAAAGAATTTTAAGCCAGCAGACTCGTAACGAGACCGACCATAACTTGTACTCATAAGTATAACGAGCTCAGCTACACACAAAAAGAAAATAAAACAACAAGGTACAGTTTAACATTTTATTATATATATATTTTGCTTTTTACTCCACATTAAAACCCTTTGCCGTTCATATACCTACTTAAAGGTAAAGCAAAGTCAAAATTACAATAATCTATAATTATTACATAATTATTTTAAATCAGAATGTAGCAGAAGGACCTTATTTTTTATCAAACTGACATTCTAAATTAACAAATAACTAAAAAATGGTCTTTATATCCCTTTCCAAGATAACAAATTTTAAGAAAATCTATTAAAATTGTTAGGTACTTTTCAAGAAATTTTTAACAAGACTTTCAGAACAGTGAATTTTAATTTCACATCTGCAAGATGAGACATATTTTGCAATTCCAAAGCATAATGGCCCCTTTTATTAATCTCTTAAAAATAATTTGTTCAAGTAAAACCTTCGTTGAAATAATGTGTAGCCCTCAATTTTTGACAGTGCACATTTATCTTAATTTATGTCTTAGATGCGACAAGTGATTAAGCTTGTGCATAAGGTAAGAGTCTCTTTTAAATACCATGTCTATTTAATTTATTATGGTACCTTACGAGGCTGTCTTGCCAGCGCAAAAAGCCTCATCAAATAAATGATTGAAAAAAAGAAATCTGCTTTTATCAATACAAATAAATGAAAAAAACTTGACTGATAAATTCATCATAAAATCTGAATAAATACATGATAGGCAGTAGGCGTAAATATGGACAAAATTATATAATATATTGCTCTGTACCAAAAGTAACTAGCTAGCACAGGGGTAACGGAATCGGAAACAAAGATAGTAATAAAGATAAACCAAGACAATTGTAGATAGTTGTTTTTTTCATTGTATGGGATGGAACCTGGAACCTCAGAGCTAGCAACAGTTTGATAACCGGTGTGGCGGCCAATCGACCACACATCCTTAATTTATATAAGGAGACCTCGTGGAAGGCCCAAAAGGCGATGGCAGGATAGGTTTGACTCCTATTCAAAGTTTTGAAGGTTGGCTCGCGACAGGGAGAATGAAAACGAAAGCCTTTTCCCTATAGTGGGACGAAAATGGCTAAAAATAAATAATTAAATAAAAAAATACCTTAGTTAACCACAGGGGTTTTTTTCCTAATTATTCCAAAATGTATTTGAATAGTCTCAGAGATTATACTTGTAAACTAAACTTCATTGTTAGTTTAGCTTTCATGTGAGAACTCTCAGAATATTCTGCACACGATTTCGCTAGAGGCATTTTTGCTATAACGCATTGTCAATGAATGTAAATTTGTTTGTATTCCAGTTTATTTATTGTGAGTATACCTACTTACAAAGAAAAATAAGAATTTCGATGCATGCATAATTTATACAAAAATAAAATATTTTTACTTAACAAAATTAAAAAAGTTATATATTTTGAAAAAAAAAATTGTTAAGGGCCTTTAAAATGTTATGTATTTTTTCATTACCACATAACAGTATTACACAGTCTACCCATTTTTACAACGTTTTAAAATCAATCAATATTATCACACTCTCAATCTCTAAGGGTAGTTATAAATTCAATCGTGCGTCTATAATTTATAACTAGAATGTTTGAGCTCGACAATTTGTCTATGTCAACACCAGAATAACAATACGTCATGTTTAGAGTGACGTAAGGCAGTAACGATGTCGATTTGAAAAATATTTTACCAATAAATAATGTTTTGTATGTAAAAAAATATTATAATTTGCCTGCTTCTTTATTCGCAAGAAACAAATTCTACACTGAATTGTTATCTTCAGTCTACACATAGTATAATACAAAATCCCACGCCGCGTCTATCTGTCTGAATGCAATAATTACTGAACGGTTTTTCATATAGTTTTCACTAATAGATTGATATGACTCGAGAAGTTTTGCGTATGTTATTGATTAAGGTTTTTTCCCATTCGAAGCCGGGTTGGGTCACTACCAGGGCAAAAATAGATTCTATAATAGTATGTTAAACCGGACTGCGAATTATATACGTGCTGAATTTAACCGAAATCTGCGTAGTCATTTGCGCATAAAGAGCCAATAAACATATAAATACGGAAACAATAGACAAAATTAATAATTATTAATAAAATAATCCTTGTACGGTTGTTTTTTTATGGGAGAGGTCTATGCAGCTAGCTTGAGCGCAGGCTTTGACTGCTTCACCAAGCTTTTGATCCTTGCAAACCTTGCATTATTTCTATCTACCTATACCTTACCGTAAGACAGCTACAGTAAAAATATTAATAGAATAATAAATTAATTAATTTACGCAACAAAAGCGGGATCTACAAAGTATGTGACCCAGTTGCATTCCGTCAAGCGATTGTGCGAGACATTGATTAATTGCATACATGCGGGCTCGCTTTCCTCATTAGTTAGGGTAAGCTCATGCCTCAAATTACTTTAACAAACAACTTTGACATGGAGTGGGATTATCGAGATTGTGCCATGATACAGAAAAAAAAATAGTTTTTTAAATATAACTAGGTTTTACAGATTTTGTCACACCCGCAATAGTCTCCTGCGACGACTTACAAGCTGCCTCAAACCAACACCCGTACAGTTGTTGTATCCTCTAACAGGAATAGCGCCCCCGGACGTTCGCAGAGCTGTCGCTAGTTCCACTGAGAGGTCGAAAATGGAAGTAGATACTAGACACCCTCTACATAACCACACCCCTGTACCGCAAAGGTTAAAAAGTCGTAAAAATTTCGTCAAGTGCATGCCTCCTTTCCCCCCTGAAAGCTCACAGGTTATAACAACACTGTGGAAACACAGCTCCACCTTGCCTAATCATTTTATCTCTCCACAAGAAGACCTTCCTCCAGGACATGGGCTACCTTGCTTGTTAACCTGGAAGTCTCTAAACCGACTTCGGACACAGGTTGGCCGAAGTAAAGACAATATGTCTAGGTGGGTATCCCTATGATGGACGATTTAATGCAAGCTACTGACAACGCAGTTCTCGTAGCAGAATTTTGGGTCGACACTGTATAAACAGATTGTCATCGACACGCTAAGAAGATTTTGTCACAGTTTATTTTTGGATTTTAGGTCCCGACGTTTCCTGGCCGCGACAAAATCCGTAAAACCTGGTTTTATTTCAATGTCTAACATTTGCGTAAACCTAAGAAAAGGATAAGTTTTTGTTTAAAAATATGTTTTTCATACACGGACTTAATCAATCTATTTTGAATTAAAATTATTTCACACGTTTAAACAAACATTCAGCTCAATCGGTTAAAGATTAATTGCCTGAAAATTGAGTAACCAAATTCTAAACAAACAAGCAAAATTGCATATTTAACACACTACCCAACTAAATTAATAACTTTAACATTTCTTCAAACGTTTTTAATTTAAAAAAAATAATTGCATTTAATTTAAAGCCTGAACTGTCCCACTGCAGTTCCAAGGCCTCCCTTCCTTCCGTCCACAGGTCCATTGTTTGCTGTTTGTTGCCACTCCTTTTGTATGCGACTAGTTCATCCCTCTAAAATAATATTCCGGGACATCTCACACACGGTTATCTGATCCCAAGCTAAGCAGAGCTTGTGTTATGGTAACCAGACAACTAATAAACATACTTATATATTTACCTATCTCCGCCTGGGTTTTAGATTTAAATAGTAACATTGACATTATGACTCGATGTAACAAAGTTAGTTCTACCTTGAAACCCTTACCTAATTCTATCTACACTATCCCACCGACCGCTAACATAATATAATAATATATTCACATTATCTTAACACCTCTCAATTTAAGGCCTAACCAGCTTATTCACTCCGAAATTTAATATTCCATAATTTATTCATAGTAGGCTGTTCTATTTACCTTCTGAAAATGTCTCTCTAATGTAAATTTCCTAAATGTTTCTATTCAAAATGTTTGCTTTAATAACTATTTTGAAGCCTCATTGGTTTGCAATTACGAACGTGACTTGGCAATTGAGCTAGAAACGAGTACTACTAGATAATGACATTGTTCGCAGTAATAAAGTTGTTTTAATTTTTCGCTACGCTAGAGGTCTTGGGTTCGATTACCAAGTCTCCCAAGGTGTTATTGGGTTTTTCTATGAAATTCTCAGTAGCGAACGGAGTTTGGATTTGTGCCCGGTTAGTGGCAATAGGTTCGCCCCCTATTACATGGGACCTAAACATACCGGCGAACTGTGGGTGTAAATTGGTACACCTATGGCTTCTTCTTAGCGTGTCGATAAACGGCAATACTCCTATTAGATTTTTCCGGACCAGTACTCAGCTACGCGGATAGCATTATCAGTAGCATTGTACAGGTCCTCGCGTGTACAGGTGGTAGGGCACGATGGGCAACTCAACAAGTGAGCCATGGTTTGGGGAGAGATACCACACTCACAAGGCTCTTCTGTGCTGTAACCCCACCGGTACATGTTGTCTTTACACCGGCCGACTTGGGTCCGGAGTCTATTCATAGACTTCCACGTCGGCCATGGTAAACTGCTACCGGGGGGAAGTTTTTCCGAAGGTGGGATGGGAAGAGCAGTTGGGTATCTCTCTTTCCAGAGAAGAAGTCTGGTTTTTGAAGCATCGCCTTGCAGAGGAAGTACTTCCTTTACGAGACTATGCCGACTTTTAAGCCTCTGCGGTACCGGGACGTACTGGTGCATAGGGTGTCGTGGGTCTGTCTCTAACTTTCCTCTCTCGATGGAGCTTGCAACTTGTCTACGAACATCTGGCGGTGCAATGCCGGCTAGTGGATACAGCAGGCCAACAGGAGTCGGCTTCAGACAACCTGTGATGATCAGACGGCATGTGTCATTTAAAGCTGTATCCACCAGGTTTGTGTGCGCGGAGCGGCTCCAAACCGGACCGGCGTATTCGCCAGCCGAGTAGCAGAGTGCCATTCCCGTTGTCCGCAGGACGTGTGGTGATGCTCCCCACTTGGTAGAGGTTAACCGCCGCAGGATGTTATTTCTTGCATGCACTTTCATTTTGGTGTTTATGCAGTGTTGTCTATAGGTCAGAGCTCTATCAAGTGTGATGCCTAGATATTTGGGGTGGGAGCAGTGAGCAATATTCACATTTCTCCATGAGATGTTAAGGGATTTGTTAGCTTCCCGGTTACGTAGGTGGAAGACGCAGGACTGTGTTTTGGAAGGGTTGGGTCTCAGAGAATTACTGTCGTAATAGACACTTAAGTTCTGCAATCCTACCGTCAAGTGGTTCTCGACTTCTTCAAATGTTTTTGCCTGGGAAGCTAACGCTAAGTCATCAGCATACAGGAAACTGGCTGTGTGTGGTGTTTTTGGCTGGTCATTTGTGTAGATATTAAAAAGAAGCGGGGCTAGTACACTCCCTTGTGGGAGGCCGTTTTTTTGAAGTCTCCATCTGCTTCGCTCATCCAAAAGGTGAACCTGAAACCGCCGATTGTGAAGCAGTTCACTAAGAAACTCGGCGAAATGATGGTCCTCTGTGGCTAACCTATGGCTAACCCTTCTTTATTTACATATTAATAAGAGAAAAAAATGTGCTGACAAAGTATTTTTTCAGAAACGAGGTAGTCATGCATTCTAGCAAATTGCTAAGTACCTTATATCTTTTAAAGAAATATTCTTCCTGGATTCGGGGAATTTGAAGTCGGGTAAGCCCAACCTTTTCCCTAACTCACAGAAAATCCATTTAATATGTCTATCATTCGCATAAAGTTGCGTGAAATCCTAATTCCAGTGGAATTTACGTTCATGGGCTAGTTTACAGCAGTATCGAATTGAGTCGATTGGATATTTGTGGCGCTGTTAGTACTTGAATAAATTACCCATGAGCCAATTTTAACCCTTCATACATTAACTGTATATTCATTCTAATAGATACTAGCTGTGCCCTGCGGTTTCACCCGCGTTAATCGCAAACTAAAATAAACGTAAAATAGTTTAAGAAACTCCTCATAACATTAGCTATCTACGGGTGAAAGTCTCGTCAAAATCAGTTCAGTCGTTTCAGAGATTAGCCGGAACAAACAAACAGACAGACGAAAATAAAAAAATCATTTTTCATATTATTGCAGCATATTATTATTAGTGAAAATCTATATATTTAAAATTACAAACATACACTTTAATAGTATTTATTTATGTGTCTGTGAGATATAGATGTTACGTACCCTTTATATGATAAAGTGTATCGTGGGAGTTGTTAGATGAATTAATCAGGTTGAACAAACACGGGGCTTAGAATTAATGTAGTATCTGCAATGGTGTTATGTTTTACAGCGGTAGCTTTAAACTTGAGTGATAGATAAGAGCTACTTAATAACTGAATTTTAAATTGTTTTTTTTTTTCCTTATGAAATATTATTTTATGAGAAATAATAAACCCGGCCACAGAATTTTTTTTTTGCCACGTACTCAAACTTCTCATTTAATAACTAAGCATCGGGAAAATGATATAGCCTATAATAAACTAATTCACCTTCTTTACAACGCCAATTAAAAATGTTAAAGAAAGCGTCAAATCAATATCAACAATAAATTTTTCTTGTCTTTTAAATAAAATAAATATAATAAAGCAAAACAGCAAGGGATGGCTGGATCAAAATTTTTATTATTTAGGGATATATTTTTACTTTTTTTTTTTTTTTTGGTAGAGATCTTTGCAGTTAGCCTGAGCGCAGGCTTTGACTGCTTCACCGGACTTTTGGCGAGGACCTTAAGGCCTCCAGCCAGAGCAATAGGAAAAACTAACTACGTTAGCAACGTCTACTAAGGGCACCCCCTGCGGGGTTCGGACCTCGACTTAGTGCGTTGCTAACAATCTTAATAAAGCAAAACAGCAAGGGATGGCTGGATCAAAATTTTTATTATTTAGGGACATATTTTTATTGCTAGTTTGGCCGGCTCGGGCCAGCTTGATCTAGGGACGGGAGGATAACATTTACGTTATTATTATTTATAATACGCGACGGGCCTCGCCGGCGAGGACGTAATATACGGCGGTTGTGTTTTGTATTGCTACTGCTAGCTAAATCGAATGCTTCTTGGAGAAGCGTTGTTTTATCATCGGGGTAGAAGAGAGTATGTCTGGGGCGTTTAATCTTAGATATTACGGAAGGTACGTATCGCGCGGCCGCTACGATTAGCGGGTTACGGTGGGTTTCGGAGGAGTCGAAAAATCGAATCGCGGCGCGTTTCATGAACTGCTTGATTGTTGGCAGCTTTAAGTCACAGTGCAACTGCAAGTTACGGACGTAACCTGGAGCGCCTGTGGCTCTACGCATGAAACGGTTTTGGAGAGTTTGCATTCGTTTGAGTCGATAATCGGGTACGTGAGAGAATACGACGCTGCCGTAAGTCATGATAGGTCTCACGCACGCAGTGTAAATTCTCTTCTTACAAGTAAGAGAGAGTTTACTGCGCTTGTTCAACATACAATGAAGTCGGCCGAGAGCGAAGGCGGCTCGCGCGCGTGCCGCTTTAATATGAGCTATGAAGGTAAGCTTCCGATCAAGGATTACACCCAGGTATTTGGCTTGCTGTTCCCAAGGGATAGACTTGCCGAAGAGGGTTATAGGTGGAGGGGGAGCGGGAGGCTGCCGTTTCTTGCTAAAGAGCACGGCTGCGCTCTTGGTAGGGTTGACTTCGATTCTCCATTTCGTGAACCACTTCCCGAGGGTCGTGACCGCGGTCTGGAGTGTTCGACCTATCGCTAAGGGGCTGGTGCCTGAATAATAGATGGCCGTATCGTCGGCGTACATAGCTACTTGGGGTTTGCCACCGCGAGGAATGTCGCTAGCGTATAGCGTGAAGAGGAGTGGAGAGAGTACGGAGCCTTGAGGGACTCCGGCCCGGATCGGGTGAGGGGAAGAGAGGGTGCCCTCAACGCGACAGCGAAAGGACCGATTCGACAAAAAGTTTCGGATGATGAGCACGAGACGATCTGGCACCTCGAGTTGGTATAACTTGAAGATCAAGCCATTGTGCCAGACCTTGTCGAAGGCCTTTGCTATATCGAAGAAGAGCACGCCAGTGAGCCTTCCACGCTGAAAACCAGCGCTTATATGCTCGACTATGCGGTGGACTTGTTGGACGCACGAGTGTTGGGTTCTAAAACCGAACTGCTCGTCTGGTATTAGACTCCTGGACTCGGCATAGTCCATAAGACGGGAGTTTTTCTTGTCTTTCTGATTTATACATTGTCAACTAATTTACTAACTCGGCCACGGAATTTGCAACTCATCACCATTTTACGTTTTACAGCTTCAATACAAGCTTCCCAAAAATTATATATTCAAGCTTCAATAGACAACATCATATATTATAACTTGACATGTAAAATAATACTTCATATTCTTTTATCGAGAAAATAGCCACTGTACGATTTGGCGCGAGTGCGCGACATGACAGCAACCGGCCATTTGCACCAATCAGAGAGCGCCATTCGATTCGTGTGCCGACTCGCCCGTATTTGTTTACTGTCTATTTGTATACTGTCTATTTGTTCGTGCGTTCGTATTGCAATAGTTTCTACTGTAATTAATTAAAGTGTTCGGAAAAGTTTTTATTAGTTATGACATCTAAAAGTGAAAATGAAGTACCTTTGTACTGTTCTGACGAGGAATCGGAAGGAGAAGGACAGCCGTCGAAAAAAAAGCGAGGTGAATCTAAGAACTGGATATTTATAAGTAAATTTTCGAGTGTGAGTTCCGCCAATGAAGCCATGAGTGCAGAAAATACATGGGCTATACGCACTACACACGACACCGTTGACGGGAAAAAAACGATTTTATAGATGCAACAAAGTACCACGCAAAGGAGTACAGTGTGCTGCAGAACTATATTTGCTATTTGAGGCGGATACAGAAGCAGTGTTACTTTATCGCACAGATTGCGAACATGATCACGATTATATTAACAGTAACTACAGTTATGGTATTTGCAACGAAACGAAATCTGAAATCAACAAACTGTATGACGTCCACCTAAAGCCGAAATCAATCTTGGAGTGTTTGAAGAAAAATTCTAAACTTAAAATACCTACAAAAAGGCAGCTTTATAACTATTTAGCAGATCGCCGGCGTATCAAATATGGACCCTCCACTATTTCTTTAGGAGAATTGGAAAAATGGATAATTAAACACACTAACGTGCCAGATAACGAGAACGAAGTTTTTGTAATAACCTATTATATTTTGGAAAGTGATCCGCCTAGTTTTCGCATGGTATTATCTACAAAGAACTTGTTAAAACAATCTATTAGCGCTGATATTTTGCATGCAGATGCAACATATAAGTTGATTTGGCAGGGGTTTCCGGTATTGATAGTCGGAACTACTGATAAAAACAGAAAATTTCACCCCATTTGCCTGACAATATCTACAAATGAACGTAAGGCTGATTTTAAAACGATGTTTCAAGGATTAAAGAGCAATCTTCTGTCCATTTTTTGTTATACTTTTGAACCGAAAATCCTAATTTGCGACGCTGCGAAAAGCATACAAAATGCGTTTCGTGAAGTATTTGGAGAAGAAACGACTGTGAAAATGTGCTGGGCTCACGCTAAGAAGAAAATTTGCACTAAATTGGACCAAACGACAAAAAAGAATATTCGAAAACATATATTGGAAGATATTGATGCACTGCAATCAGCAACATCGCATGAAGTGTTTTCTGCTGCTTCGGAGTTGTTTTTGAAGAAATGGAAAGACCAAAAAGAATTCTTCATATATTTTAAAAAAGAATGGCTGTTAAAAAATCCAAACTGGTATTTGGGTGCAGCACCAGCATCACCAGCTACCAATAACGCACTCGAGTCCTTTAACAGGGTTATAAAAGACCACAACACCCTCCGCGAGCGTATACCGTTGGCCCGATTCTTAGTGGTGGCAGAGGAAATGGTTTCTAGCTGGTCACAACAAGCGACAGAAGAAACTTTTGCGACACGACCTGAATTGCAGTTATGTGATTGGACAACCGGATATCAATGGGCTAAAACTGATATTAAAATTTGAGTTCTACAATCAACACCAGACAGCAACACATATTTAATTCCAGGAAAAGACTCGCTCAAAAATAATGAAGCTGAAAAAAAATTCAAGGATTTTGACGAATATAAGAAAGTTTTTTTTTCATTTTGGAAATTAACACTACCAAATAATCAGACCGACTGGATTACTGGTTGCTGTGATTGTCCTGATTTTTATCGCAAATATATCTGCAAGCATCTGATAGGCCTAGCAATCAGACTGAAATTCGTAATGCCACCATTAGAGGCAAAAGCACAGCCGCTTGGACTGAAAAGAAAGCGTGGAAGGCCAACTAAAGCGCGAGCGGCATTAATAATTCAGTAATGTTTTCTTTTAATTATGTTTTTATACGTGTTAAGTATATATTTTTAATAAGGTACTATAAATGATTGTATTTCAATACACAAATTGATTTTCATAAATAAAGTGTTTTATTTTGTCTGTCCTCAATAGTTAATATGTTATAATAATAGTGGCTTCAATATACTATTTGATGACAATTTTAGGTAAATTTAACGATCGATTAATGTAGGATGACTTACATTTTAATCATACTAAATTATACAATTAGAAGCTAATAGAAAGACTATTTTGGTGGCATATATTTATATTTTAGAAGTTTGCTATTTGAATGCATGCCACAAATTTAGATGCTAAAAAATAGCCACCATGCTGAGTTATATTTACAGTGGCTTACATAGAAGATAATAAGTGGCTGACATACTTTTATTCAGACGCGCGTTGGTTGTGGCCCACTTAGTAATTTAGAAGGTAACTTATATTTTCTGAGGCGAATAATGCTATTAAAAAGAAGCTTGTTTAATTAGTACCCTTATTTTATTGGCAGAATACCTTAAAATATTTACAATACTGTAAAAACTAAGCCTACACATTAAATAAGAAAAATTATATACTAAATAAAACTCAGAACTAAAATAAGGCGTCAAAAAATTCACCCACGACGCTGTCGACTGGGAGTGTGCCCAAAAGGCTGGCAGCATTGCCACGTTGTATTAAATTGAAATTATTTTATATTCAGAATGATTTTTTTTTCTCATTCATTTATTCTAGACAGGAAAAACAATCAAAATAGGATAATATTTTGACGTGTGGATGAATAAAATATATTTATAATTATTATGGGTGGTAAAAAAATTGGTACTTATAACAAAGAAATGCCTCTTTAAGAAAAAACTAAAAATAGCCTAGAAACCTACTCGTTTATGAGCTGACTACGTTTAAGGAGTTTTCTATAAAGTAATAAAAATAAATAACTATGTGTTAAAGAGCTCATCGTCATCCTTGTCAATGGCGGGGAACGTGGGAAGTTTTAATTTTAGTATAGTTAGAGTTTGTTCTTATATTAGATTTAATTGTGTATTAATAAAAACTTTAAAACTATGTGTTTGTAAGTCAGTTCTATCACTAACTAACTAAAACACATAAGAATATATTCTGACGCTGAGCAAACACATTAACAGTATACTAAAGCTGCAGCATAATTTTTGAAAACTTAATTTAAGTTTCTCATGTACTGTTTCGATAAAAATATTCCGCTAGTCCCTATGAATAAATTTTAAGGATATTCTATTCGCCTTAGTTTAATTGACACATAACTGTTATTAATTATTTATAAACAGAGTGCTATAGCCATATACGGGGTGATACAAAACCCCTGTCCGACCCGAAATGGGGATATAGGGTTCACCATCACATGCCCAAATAAAATTTGGAATATTCGTGATAATAACAATAATAATGAACTTTGAAATAGCCGCCAAGTTCCCTAAATTTGAAGATAATTCAAAAACTACACCACCGTTTTCGTCGGTGTTAATAGTGGCCTTTTGTATGATCATTTGGCACAACCTGTGACGATGCCGTCACTCTCACTATCCATTAAGAGAAAAAAAAGTTTTTGGTTATAATTTGTTTTTTTTATTTTTAATTTTTCATTTATTTTCTACATTAATGTAATCAGACATCGATACGTAACAACCCCTTAACGGATCGGACAGGGGTTTTGTAACACCCTGTATATTATAGAAGAGTACAATAGCGGTCTTATCGCTACTAGTAATATCGTCCAGACCATCTTTGTTTCTATATTAGTCTAGGTATTTACTATAAACCTCTTCAAATTCTTTCATTATGCCTAAAGACCCGTGCAACATGTCGACATCATAAAATCCGAAGTAATTGGCTTGTATACACTTGTAAGCTTAGAGTATAAGCAAACATAGAGTGCGGGCATCTTGAGTAACCTTTTATGTTGTAAGTAAATTTTGGCTGTAAGTACTCGCTCGCTTAGTGATTTTCTGAGCGACGAAAGACTTTAGGTGAAAATATTGATTGCTACATTATTAGGGAAATAAATCGCTTTGATTGAGTAATAATAAATAAGCGCAATCTTTTTTGTCACTTATTTCACGACGACTCTTTCTTCATCCTGGTGCGCACACTTCATACTACGACGCACGTCCAACTCAAAACCAGCTGGTTGGAAATGTTGTTCGGTGATTTTTTTTATGGTGACAGTTCATACTACGTTTCGCGCACTCTATAGTTTATTATTTATACTCTAACCTTGAAGAGACTAAATCTTTTTTGAACTTGAACTTGACACAATCTATTAAGGATATAATCAAGGATGTATTAAATAATATTATTTAAACTAGGTTACCATAGTAGGTCATATCGATTTGTCCAACCGTCTTAGGCACGGTTGGACAAATCGATATGAGTCACTTATCCATAAATCCATTGATGAAAAATGGACGTGGTGGTTTTTGAGTTTATCGCGTTCGGACAATCAGACATGTTGGGGGAATTTGTTTAATTTACTTATAATTAGATATTACATTACCTATTTTGGATAGGTATTGTATAAAGTTCCATGTTAGGTTTATGTCACATTTATTCCTCTCTATTAGAAATATTTATAAGTATACTTTTTAAGGCTCTTATAACATATGTAGTTAAAATAATTTCCAAACAGCTGTCTTTTAACCAGAAGTCATTACATCAAACTTTTTGAAGTGCGCGACACGGAATCACAAAGTGAACTCTTCTGTAATTGCGACTTTATACGTGCGAAAAGTTTCGGCTTTCGGCGATAAGCAAGGGATGTGTATCGACCGGAAAATTGGCATTCGGCTAATTCAAGCGAGCAATCTCAATTTCTCAGACGCTTCGTGGATATAAAATGAGTTTAAATAAACATATTAGGGTGAATGTGCTGGGTTTGTAGCGTGTTTATTGTAGAGTAAGCTTCCATGTTGATACTCGTAAATATAAGCACGTGCTCATTTGTTTTGAGTAAACTTTTGGAGCTGTCAATCTTTTGAAGAAATATATATATCCCACCAAAAACATTCAATGTAAAAAAAGCCAAGTCTCTCTATGCAATTCTTCCATCGTAAAAAGTATTGAGATAGCATAGGAGCCAAGCCCTGTTTAATTTTATTTGTAATAATAAATAAACATTTTGTGACTATATCAATAGTTTTGTTTGCATTGCAATAATAGCTACTTGGCCATGAGCACAGGTTAAATGTCGTTTGCTCTTTGTAATTACGTGCAAATATTGTTAAAATGATTTTATAACTAATTGGAATTTGAGATCACTATGCACTTAACGTATGCCATAGTGCATGTGCAGTTCACTGAACTGTCGGTTAAGGTGTCCTGATATTATTTATTATTTACTTTCAACTGCTCCAAATATGCCGTTTTATATTTGTACCTTATTGTGCTCATGGCCAAGTCACTATTATTGCAATGCAAACAAAACTATTGATATAGTCACAAAATATTTATTTATTATTACAAATAAAATTAAACAGGGCTTGGCTCCTATGCTATCTCAATACTTTTTACGATGGAAGAATTGCATAGAGAGACTTGGCTTTTTTTACATTGAATGTTTTTGGTGGGATCTCATTAATTTTTGGTAGGTCTCTTTCTTTTATTTTTAGGTGTTTTTATTATTACTTGTGCTTCAGCTGCTGCTTTGCTTAGAGCCCATTCCCTGTCTCTTACTCTGTTGCCTGTATTGTGATGTTTCGTAATTTTTAAGACACACAAGTCTGGGCGGTAAATATTTCTGAGTCGATTATATTCAACTATTGCTGTCTCCTGAACTTTGATGCTTTTAAAATCGATTTTTACCAAATATAATCCACCCAGACTTGTCACTCTTGAAAGAGCCATGTATACTTGACCATAGGTGAAAACGGAGGAACCTATGTCCTTCATTGCGTGGTTTAGACTTAGCCCCTGGCTTTTATGGGTGGTTATAGCATAAGCGATGCATATAGGAAATTGTTGACTATGCGGCGCCGTGTCTCATCTTAATGCTATTCAAAGTTCATATCTTGTTTTTTATGTATATGCGTTGTTTAGTAGCATTTATTTTACGCTAACATTGGAAAACGTAATAAATGTTTATTTAATTGAATTTCAGTACCTACATCTGCATATTTGTACTTTTACAAACATAGAAAAATAATAAATAGGGTAGATTTATCTGTCAAATAATTAGCCGGTTATTCATAAACATTGTATAATAGTCTTCCGTATATACTTATGTTACATTACGTGTTATTTGTATCGAGTTGAGCATTTACATTACTCAAGGGGTTTTGTTGTGCAAATTAATTGTAAGTTCATCGTATGTAAATAGTTCATTCCACAGATTTGGCATACTTAGGGGAACCTAACAACCTATTAGTTTCAGTAGTTAAAAAGTTTTTTAAAAGGTGAAATTTTTCTTACCGGCGGTAGCTGTAAGAGATCCCCGAATACTACGCTATGTAACGAAACCATAGCGCGATTTAGACCAGGTACACAGCCATCTATCGAGCGAGCATAGAATATTTATAGCATTGCATTATGTGGATAATAATAATAATAATAATAAAAACTGTTTATTTCTCCTCACACAATACAAGACTAGTAGTAATAACATAATTCAACAAAATTAAGATAAAAGTAAAATACAGTCATGTGTATGTGAGGAGCTGGTGTCTATTATAGGTATTAAACCTGTATTACAGATCACCAGGTCCCCACCTCACGGAAGTAGGTATATATTTAACAAAACTCAGATGATTCCATATAAATATAAATGAATTTTTAAGTATTTAGTTTTAATTGGCAAGGAGACAATACATTAATTTAATAATATTATGTAGAAGTAATTGCCCAATGTTAATTGTGTGTGTGTATGTTTGTTAGTGTGTGTATGTGTGTGTGCGTGTGTGTGTGTGTGTGTGTGGTGTGTGCGTGTGGTGTGTGCGTGTGTGTTTGTCCGTAGTGTTTATTAGAGTTTTACATTATTTAAGTAGGTTCTCAGTCGAACTGTACTCCAGCTCTTGTAACCAATCCCTAACTACAGCCTTACATTTGGTTTTCGGAAGAGAATATATTGATAGAATCCTGTTAATTTTGTTATATAGATTACATCCTTGGTAACAGAAGAAACGATGAGCAAAACTAGTTTTGAAGGATTGTTTAGAACACACTATGTCTTTTCTGCGCCGTTTTTCAATGAGTTTGGGTTCATATGTCAGTAAGGAATGTTGTTTAGTTACCGTATGGAAGATATAGAGCTGACGAACCGTGAGAACCTTAGCCTGTTTATAAACATCAATAGTGGGGTGAAAGAATGGTAGATTTAAACTTACCTTCAAAACAGCTCTCTGGGCTCTTTCAATTTTAAGAAAATGAGTTTTTGTTGATCCACCCCAAGCCGAAATACAGTAACTTAGATGTGATTGACCAAGTGCAAGATAAACCGATCTTATTAACTCTTTGCTAGCAACATGGCGTAAATTTTTAAATATGTAAATTAGTTTACGTGTTCTTGCTGCCAGCAGCTCAATGTGTTCGTGAAAGCTTAATCTACTGTCGATCTCAATACCCAAATACTTGATTTTATTTGTCCTCTCAAGACTTGGGCATTGACAGTTGGAATTATTGTAGGTAGAACATATATGGGATATAAGTTTATATTGGAAAATGTCAGTATCAGCATTTCTTAGAGAGAAACTTATATACTTTGTTTTCCTCACATTAAGAGTCAGAATATTGTCATGCAACCATTTGGTTACTATATTGAAACCGGTTTGCGCATTTGAAAAGGCTTCATCCCAGGTTTCTCCACTGAAAAGCAGTACTGTGTCATCAGCAAAAGTTATAATTTTGGCCTTGGAAAGTTCTAACTGACACAGATCGTTGATGTAGGCGAGAAACAAGGTCGGTCCCAAAATGCTACCCTGCGGAACTCCAAAATGGACAGGAGCATCATCACTGGTGAAATTTTGAATTTGAACACACTGAGTTCTTTCTGTCAGGTAACTTTCAAACAAATTCAACTGGAGGCCCCTAATTCCCAGAGCCTCAAGCTTTTTCAGCAAGAGTGGAATAGAGACTGTGTCGAAAGCTTTTGCAAGGTCTAGGAATATTGCAATAACTTTATTTTTCCGGTCGAGATTAGTTACTGCAAAATTAATCAGTTCATGAACTGCATCTAATGTTGATTTTTCTGATCTAAAACCGAACTGTGATGATGATAAGAGTTTGTTGTCTTCGAGATATTTAACTAACCTCTTATTCATAGCACGCTCCAGAATTTTTGATAGTGTTGAGAGAATCGAGATAGGTCTATAGTTATCGACACAGTCTCTTGCTCCACTCTTGTGAATCGGGTGTATTCTTGACTTTTTAAGTATTATAGGGAACACTCCATTTGAAAGCGACAAGTTACAGATGTAGGTTATTGGTTTAATTAGGATGTCTTTATTTTGTTTTAAGATATCTGCTGGTACCATATCTAGTCCAATTGCGCAATCACTTTTGAGGTTAGCTATTAGTGCACCAATTTCGTTTTCGTCCGCAGGCAGTAGTACAAATGAGTTAGGGTACGATTTTAGGGTGTTAGGTTGTTCATGAGTATTTAAAGATTTAATCTTTTCAGCTAACGATTTACCAACATTTGCAAAATATTTGTTAATACTATTTATTGACATTAATGGGTTTTTTATGTCTATTAGTTCATGGGGGATATCCTTTGGTTTTGCTGTATATGTAATATCTTTTATAATTTTCCATAGTTTTTTGTTGTTTTTATTTGCATTCTGTAGCTGCTGTTTTTCGTATTCTCGTTTTAATTTTTTTAATAAAGTGGAGCAAAAGTTTCTATACCTTTTGTAAGTAATTCTTAAAGTGTCATTGTAAGGATCTTTTTTAATTTTTTTATAAAGTTTGTCTCGGTTTTTTAAACATTTCAAAATACCTGGAGTTATCCACGGCTTCAATATCCTTTTTCGTGTAGAATGTTTGATTTCAATAGTATTGCGAATAATTAACGTTTGGAGAGTTTTTATAAAATAGTTGGTAGCTGCATTTGGTTCTTCTAGCGTGTATAAGTGATTAAAATCTATAGTTATTAAGTCATTAGAAAAGCTTGTATAGTTTAGTCGCTTTATTATTTTTGCAGGTTTTTGTCTGCACCTCGCAGTTTGAGTTATGACTAAAGCTACACTGTTGTGATCAGTGAGTGAAGTTTGGAGTACAAAACTTCGGGCCGTTAACTTTGTCTTTAACATTGCATGGTCAAGGCACGTTTTACTGTGAGTTGGGAGTGTATGTGCCGGTAAAATTCCATGATATGCCAACATTTCCAAGTAAAGGGAGGAATTTGGATCAGAATTACCTTCAGAAATATCTATATTTATGTCTCCTAATACTATAATATTCTGTAGATTAGAATACAGTGACAACAAGTTATTTAGGGACTGAATAAAATTATTTACATTTTTGTATCCGGGGGGGCGATAGATTGCAAGCGCTATTGTATTGTTGTCAAGTTTTATGGCTAGACAATTAGCCTCTAATAATTGTGGTTCTTCAATGGATATGACCAGGCCACTTCTAAAATAAACTATTACCCCTTCATTTTGCGTATAGTTATTAGTGGTTTTACCGTGGTCATAACCATTTAAGCTTGGTATATTTGGGCTTGATGGCAACCAACACTCCGTCAGCACGATGCAATCCCAGCTCACACCACTTCTTACAATTAGTGGAAGTAACCCGTCTATGTTACGTTTTATACTCCTTATATTTTGTTGAAGCAATTTAAAGCACTTATTTGAGTCTGATATAATTGTTTGACACTCTTCAACATCACACAAAGCGGATTCAGCTATATTAAAAGAATCTATTTCATTTTGTATTTGATTTATCTCATTGAATTCTAATTTTATAAGTGTCAGAAGGATTAATAAAATGATGAATTTGGTTCCTAGTGAGATTTTGGCGTAGGTTCAAGCCGAGGTCAGATATAACTTTCATAGACAGGTGAAATGTATGTGAGTATTTTGTATGTTTGTTTATGTAGTAATAGTGTAAGGAAGGGCATGGTGTGCAAGTAAATTGGATATAGTGTGTTATGTAATATGTATAGGGCTTAGCAAACGAAACATTGATTCGGTTCCTAAAGTAGGAATTGCTTATTTGTAAAATAATATTTGGGTAAAAAGAGCAACTAAAAAGATTATAAGTAAGACATGCATTAAAAACTAAAAATAATATTAGTAGAAAGCTAAACTTAACTAGTCAGGAACTACTTTTTAGCTTTTCCAGAGTTTCTTCACTATCCACGTATACCCTTGGGTCAGTTTTATTACGTCTCAGGTATACCTTGCCATAGGAAGTCCAACAGCTGTCATATTTGTTTTCCTTTGCAAATGTTCGGGCCAGATAGTGTAGACGTTTAGCTTTTTTTGTTAAAGATTCAGCAATATAAATCGGCCTCGCAGGTCCGTTCATTTTTAAGATAGAAGTATTCAGACGTTGTTCAGCAGGTTTTTCCTTGTTGTACGTTATTGTCGATTTTATCACATTTTCTTTGGTGAGACTAGAGTTGAAGTCCACTATTATGGGACCATTAGGGTTTTCTTTTATTTTCATACGGTACACATCGCGAATATCTGAGTCATGTACTGGTGTATTGATAGTTACGCCAATATCTTTTGCTAAATCGATTAGATTCTGCTTGGTTTCATTTTCTATTTTGGGTATGTTACGCAACTCAATGGAACAAGAACGCGATTTTTTTTCCAAATGTTCCAATTGCAACTCTATTGCTTTAATATGGTTTTTACTATTATTATTTTCTTGCTGGAGTTTCTTTATATTTGACAGGATGCTATCATATTTATCAGATAATAAGTTCATTGAAATTTTTATCTCATCATTTTGCTTTAGAATAGCTTCCATGGTAGATTTTAGCGCATCAAATTTCGCTTCCTGTTTATTCTGCAAATCCTCGAACATATTCTTTAATTCAGACAACGTGATGATACTATTGGAATCTGAGGGGTCGTCGAGTCGCCGTTTAAATCTTCTAGTTATATTAAAATCTGGTTGCTCTTGGTTTTCTAAGGCATGCAGAGCGGAGTCGGACCCATAATGTACCGGAGTAGACTTTTGAATGTCCAACTTTGGTGGAGTTCTTGCAAGCGACATGATAGAAATAAAAAATAATATTTATATTCACCACTAAGAAAAAATATCCTTGGGCCAACGGTAACACGCTGAAACGCTCCGCTTATGAATTGTGGCAAGCGCAAACGATGACAGTGCGCAAGAAGCGTAGCTCCGCCGATCGTTCCTTCTCCGCTGTTGCTGTCCTTTACTCGCCAACGACTCCGCGGTCGCCTCAGCGCTCTGTGCGCCTGGTACTTCACACAATTTATTGAAAATATTTATCGCCAACAAATTTCGAAATTAAAATTAAAATATTAATACGGGTGCGCACGTTTACTCGCTTTCGCGGTCCGGGGGGGAGAGGATGAAAGATTGTAGCTTTATTCATTTAATTTTAACTTAGCTTTGTCTATTAATATGTAAATTCAATACATTTTTACAATTTATTGGAACGAAGTTCCTTATCGCACGTTGAGAAAGAGGGCTAGACGGAAAAAAAATCTTATTACGAAAAGTTGTAACGAAACTTTTTCCTGACGTCATTAGTGAACAGTCTTATGATTAAGAATTTTTATAGATATCCTAACTGCTCAGATGGCCGTGTTGACACACGACGACTTTGATTAGCCGCGGGTCTTGCGTTCAAATCCTAATGATATTTAGATTCTATGTTTTTTTTGCGTTTACAACTATCCAGATTTTTTTTATTAATTAATAAATTAAATTAAATTATATTAAATAAATTAAATTCATTAAATTAAATTATGTTAATTAAATTAAATGAAATTCATTCAAATCATTTCTTAAATTAACAGAAACTTCGTTCCATCCGAGTGTCTCTTGACATCTCTTAAGTTTTTTTAATAATAAAAATCGATTTGTTTTACTTTTGTACATAAACGAAGAAAAAAGTTAACAATGCAGTCAAAATTCATCAATGTTCTTGTAAAACCGCAAAGGTAAATTTGTTTCCTAATATTTACTAAGGTATACAGGACACGCTTCGAGAAAAGTATGGTACGGCCGTGCCCGTTTTGTTCGAGACGGCACTGTTGTGCCCCTAGATATATTATTACAATTCATTGGAATAAAGTTCCTTATCGCGCGTTGAGAAAGGGAGCTAGACGGAAGAAATTCTTACGAAAAGTAGTAACGACACTTTTTAATGACGTCATTAGTCAACAGTCTTATGATTAAGACTTTCGATAGATATCATAACTTCTCAGATGGCGGTGTTGACACATGACGAGTTTGCCTAGGGGCGGGTCTTGCGTTCAAATCCTAACGAGAAGCAGTTTTCTTTTTGCGTTTCCAACTTATCATAATATTATATTTAGTCTAATAAATTGTTTATTTTTTTTTTAATTTAATAATTAACTAAATTAAATTAAAGTAACTTCGTTCTATCCGGGTGTCCCTTGACACCTCTCAAGTTTTTTTTTTATAATATAAATCAATTTGTTTTCCTTTTTGTACATAAACGAAGAACAAAGTTAACAATGCAGTCAAAATTCATACACAATGTTCTTGTAAAACCGCAAATGTAAATTTGTTTCCTAATATTTACTAAGGTATATAATTTCTTACCGTTTTTATAATTTTCCCTTTACTTGTAGCTAGAAACCTATCTTGGTGCCAAATTTGAAGGTTCTAAGTTTGCTAGAAGTACCTTAGACTTTTGATGATCGGTCAGTCAGTGAGTGACAAAATGGTGTAACTTTGATCGCTCATAACTCTAAAACTATTGGTTCAAATGTCATGTAATTTTGAGGCTAAGCTTCTTTTAATGCTTTCTCTAGATCATCGAAAACCTAAACCCCTAGCTTTTTCCGTTTCAATGATACAGGGGGGGTGAAATAGCCGCGAATCGCTTCGAGAAAAGTATGGTACGGCTGTGCCCGTTTTTTTTTTGCTCGAGACTTGGCAGGGGCACTGCCGTGCCCCCAGAACAGTTTGACGTTTCTTAAAGGCTCGGACAAGCTTGGGGTATTTTACACGACAACCAACGAATATTTAGGCCTAAGATTTGTATTAAATTAAAAAAGTATTTTAATAAAAAAAGTCTAGTGATATACCTTCTTTAAAGTACTTAATTTTCCACTTGTACTGAAAGCCAGACTTAAGGCATCACCTGTGAAAAATAGGCTCTAAAAACAACAGTATCTCCCGAAAAATCTTGATCACTTTCATTATCTTGATTTTAAAAACTTTCGCGAAAACCTTCCATTCACCTTTAAAGTTTGTAAATTTTCCGTTTGAACTTAGGTAAGGTAGGTTCCTAAGGTATCTACACACTACAGTCGCCGTTACAATCTGCCGCTATCCGACACAAACCGGTGGCCTATGAAATTGAGTAAGAATGCTAAGATAGTTTGGCCATGTGAGAAAATGAATGAAAAACGATTGATGAAAAAAGTGTAAAAGGCGAGTGTGAATGAAAAATGTGAGGTCAAGAGTACCTTTAACCGAAGAGCACGTATGAAGGGAATAATGAAAGTGGACGAAGCGAAACAAGTGTGTAAGGTACGTAGCAAGCAGAAAGCAGTGGCCTCCGCCTACCTCTACAAGGGAAAGAGGTGTGATAATATAGATGCATGTTGTGTCGCGACAAAAGTATCTTGAACACATACCTTTGGAGTTTGTTAAGTTTTGAGGATAATATTTGAAGAGCTTTGCCTAAACATGCGGCACTTGATTAATGTAGTTCTGGTCATAAATTTATGTATTCAATACGGTACAGTCGCGACACGACACAAGAATTTATTCTTATTTTATTATAGAACAAATGTTGGCCGCTGAGTTTAGTCGGTGGATATTTTAGCTGCTTTTGTGTGTATGGCACTTTAGACTACGGGCCAGTCTTTTGAGTACTTAATTTACGTGGATAAAGATAAAAATAAGATTAGCATTATCACAAAAAAAAAACACTGTATTTCAACCTTAATCTGACGTCACTATTTTAATTTTATCATTATAAAATAATTACTTATTTTGTTAAATGTATAGTGCTACTGAAGTTTACTGCAAGCTTTTCTTCCTGAAATAAATGACTTACCACTAAGATTATACGTACTAGCTATGAATGATGTGTCTTTAAAATCACGATTATTGAGTACATAAATATTTTAAGCAATACCTGATAGTAATACAACCTTCTTTATTAGACCAAACTTACATTTCTGATTGTACAAAACATAGCCATTATAATCCAATAGAAATTGTTTCTCGACTAACTTTGTCACACAATTTATTATCGATGTATGTATTGTAGTGAAATTCTCGAATATAATATCAGATTATAAAAGGCTGCTTTCAACCTAATGTTAGCTTGCCTAGACTATTTTTTTGGGTCTGTTATCGCATTGTTCAGGGTAAGTCGGGCTACAGTACGTCAAGATAGGAATCTTGACAATCATTCGTTCACTTGAGTGTTCCGTTCAATCTAGATTTTTATAGCCTATTTACGTACGCACAATTTTATTTATTGAAGTAAATTTGTTGGGAAAGCACAGTTTTTTAAAGAATTTAATTGATATTCAAATTTTACATGATACATAACATACCATCACGCCTGTGTCCCCGAAGGGTTAGGCAGAGGTGTACCAATGTACACCCATAGTTTGCTGGTATGTTTAGGTCCTATGTAATAGGGGGCGAGCCAATTGCCACTAACCGGGCTCAAATCTAAACTCCGACCTGCTACTGAGAATGTCATAGAAAAACCCAATAAAACCTTGGTCGACTTGGGAATCGAACCCGAGACCTCTAGCGTAGCTGTCGCGTTTACAACCACTAGGCCACACGATAAACGTGAAAACAATGTGTTTTATAACATTATTGGCTATTGATATAATGAAGCGCTTTCTTATTTAGACAATTAAGTCTGCATTGGTGTCATTCATAATATTTCTACATTTAAAGTACCTACTATAAAAAACGAAGGTACCACAAACGCCCAGACCCGAGACAATGTAGAAAAGTGACTCTCTACATTGACCCGTCCGGGGATCGAACCCGGGACCTCAGCGCTAGCGACACCTTGAAAACCGGTGCGTACGCCACTCGACTCGGACGTCGTCAGATTATTTGAATATTTTATGTTTGTAAATATTTGACATTATGTTCTTTACATGTTATGTATTACTTAAACTGTACAGCGCAGGCAGGGGGCAGGCACACCGATTTTACTCGTCTCTTTATTTGCGAAACAAAAAACTTTAAAGAAATTTAATCACAACGACTTGTCCCTAGGAAACTATTGACCGTCGGAGAACAACGAAATTAATCCAGAAAATGTATAAAAAAAGAATACATTTAAGTAAAGAGTTCAACCATATTATCTGTTAATTTTCAGTAAAACGCTGTAAGGATTATAGTTATTTCAACAATAATAATAGAACAGCATTCCAATAACCAAAAAAAGGGAATTTTCATAATCATCATTATAGATACATACAAAGAAACAAATAAGGTACATCAAAGAGATGCCGAAATAATATGCCTGAAAAATGTTATATTGCCCGCGGCGATATTGGCCACACTCAGACAATGTCGTCTTTGATATTCAATATCCAAGTTATTTAACAATATGAGTTATTATTTAATATTGTGGAACTTACAAGAGCTGGGTTTTATGAGTAGAGTTAGAAAAAAGAACTAAATTTTTTTTTGGTTATATGGGGGAACTGTGAATACGGAATTCAACTGAGGTTTGGTAGCCGACCCCAACATAGTTAGGGAAAAAAGGTTAAGCAGATGATGGCACCTACCTATGCTTTCTCTCCACCACTCAAAGGCAGGCTGGTGGAGAACGCCTAAGGAGTTAAGTCTGCCATTGTACTTTGTGTGCAAGAAGTATTTAATAACTAAATAAATAAATGATGATGGGAGAATCTCTTGGTAGTGTGACCTGGCCCAATGTAGAGATAAATAGAACTTGGCTGGGAAAGTAAAGAATGTAATAAACTATCGAGCTTAAGCGCATTTTTATTGGCTCGCCGGTAAAGCTCGCTTGTGAATCAGGACCACAGTTTTGTTGGCCAGCTCGTCAGCTGTCAACTCGTTGCTCGCTCATCGATCAAATCCTTTAACACAGCCCGTAAACATTGCTCGAGCAGTTAGTGACCATTGTATAAATAACGACACATGTGCCTCACATTCGCTTGTTTTTTTTCTTGTTTCGTCGACCGCTCAATACATTCGAGAGTGCTCCTCCGCCTGGAGAGAAAGTTCTTCAGGGCATACCCATCAGCAGACAAAAATAAAAACTACATATTATTATGAAAATTAATTTGCGAAATGTATATACAAAATATTTTCAATAAGACTACATCCCACGCAAGCAAACTGCACCCAATAAATTATTTATATCAATTCTCCTTCAAGCATTTTCTCGCTTCATTGTAGATGTATTTTGTTTTGGCACGTATATTGTATATGTATATTGGTGAAATATTTCAATATACGAGAATATTCAATTCTCATATACATATTTATAAGTAAAACAAATAATAAAGTCACATGCAACAAATATTATTTATTATTTTACATCCTGTTACATAGGTAAGTCTCTCCTTCAATTTTCCCGATAGTTTCTCGTTAAAAAGAGACGGCGATATCTTTTTATATACCTCCATCCCGTTCTAACACGGTTACAATCGTTATTTTACTTCAGAATAACATTATGAACACACAGTTTCTGAATACAATGCATCAACAGATATAATAACCTGCAGTTTTCTAGCTTTAAACAAACTACTCGCTAGGGAAATTGGAGAAGTAACACTACAAGTCAATATTTATTTATTTTAAAAATATTTTATTCTTGCTCTCTGTATCAACTGAAACTCTAGTAATCCCCGGCATTAAGTAATGTGAAAAAGTTTAAGCACTTAATAACTTGGGAAAGACTGCCCGTACACGAGTTACTCGAGAGGTGATAATAGCACAAGGATAAACGATAAAACAGTGGTTGAAGCAAAACAAGTAATGTATGTAAGGATCTTAGCAAGTGGAAATAAGTGGTCTCTGCCTACCCCTACGGGAAACAGGCGTGATTATATGTATGTATGTATATAACTGCTTTTTAAAAAAAGGAAACCGAAACAGTAGAATAACAAAAAAACACTACCATGGTTACAAAAATAGCGAATACTACGTAAATACGAAAATAAGCACTTCATGTATATTTGCTCAATCAGATTGATTGAACTATGAACAAATAAAATTACACATGTCACCTGTTTGGAATAGTAAATGTGACATAGCAATCACAAATTATTAGGGGAGTTATGCATTTCATAGAATACGACACGACGGCGACACGACCGAGAGTTATAGTCATCACATCAAATCACGTTGCACTATCGCTAAATTTTAAGTTCATATGGACTCATAATATCTTCATCAAAAACATAGAAATTTCAGCTCTATGTGGTGTAAAATAAAGTTCAATTTAAAGATAACATCCACTAGATCACTAGTTCATGTTTATAGCATACCTGACTCGAAAATTGGACTCTATGTTCTACACTTTAAGGCTCACATTTCAGTGAATTATGTTTAGTCGAAAAGTTATGATGTACGATTTATGAGCGGAAAGGCAACGATTTATTGAGAATTATGACTTCCATAATATATTGAGTTAGATAAGATGACGTTTCCTGGTGCCTAAAGATTAAAGCTTAGTACTAACTCCCTAAATCATTTGGTTATGGCCTAAGGCGGGTCAAGCAGCTAACAAGGCTAAGTTTTGACTACCAATCAACACAGTAATTGCCTCTAAATAATAATTATGCTATATCTATCGAAAAATATTTATTTAGTTATAAAGTAATTTATATACACAAAACACTAAAAAACAAAAACATATTTAAAAATTATGAACTAAGGTGCTGCTTATTTCTTAAGTATTTTTTGCCAGCTGACCCGCGAAAGGAAAAGTCATCAATATTAGCAGTCGTAGCAACTACAGGAGAGATAAATATGCGTTTCCCAAAAATGTAAAGAGGTTTGGAACGGTAAAGGATGATAATTATGTTCAATCAGACAAATTAATTAACACAAATTTAATCAAACAAAAATCGTAGAGTCTAAATGTCCCTGACATTTCAAATAATTGTGATACGTGGGGTAATCTAATTTCATTATTTATGAGCCCATTTGATACGCATATATTTAATTTAAGCAAACCAATTCGTAGTATATTGTTAGTGAATTACTTCAAATGGTATTAGGTAACGAACACAAGGATTACACAAGCTACTCTATTAAGTAAAATATTATTTTGTTTGTTGGCCTAGTAGTGCTAACCGCGACTGCTACGCTAGAGGTCTTGGGTTCGATTCCCGAGTCGACCAAGGTGTCATTGGGTTTTTCTATGAAATTCTCAGAGTTTGGATTTGTGCTCGGTTAGTGGCAATAGGCTCGCCGCCTATTACATGGGACCTAAACGTATCGGCGAACTGTGGGTGTACATTGGTACACTTCTGCCTTCCCCTTCGGGGATACAGGCGTGATGATATTTTATGTGTTA
Source organism: Autographa gamma (assembly GCA_905146925.1). Taxonomy (NCBI): domain Eukaryota; kingdom Metazoa; phylum Arthropoda; class Insecta; order Lepidoptera; family Noctuidae; genus Autographa; species Autographa gamma. Next base: position 8,923,516 of record LR989866.1, on the reverse strand, counting down.
TATGTTTTTTAGTCAGATAGTTAAGGCCGAACAAGTTCTATATCTATCCATCTATGTATCATACCGTTTGTACCCATTTGCCATACTCACCTATATCTAGTTAAACCATACATAACTTTAAATAAAAAAATCAAGAAATCCCAACTTTTTTTTAAATATTGCTTATTACTTTCAGACCATTTATCATATTTTTATTATTTTTTTCCAAAAAACCATCTCGATCACGTCAGCTTTCAAACAAAAACGCATCAAAATTAGTCTCTCTGTTTAGGAGCTACGATCTAACACACACAGACAGAACGTCAAATTTATAACATCCCGTCGAATATGCGTCGGGGGTAAAAAAGTACCTACCTAGTATATCTATGTATCTTTGATACAAGGATTGTTCATGGCCTTCTAATGTAAAAAACCTTTAATTTAAAACAGTGTTTTTAAAATGTGACGTCATAATCACAAGAGCACCCTCTTTCCCTTGTCATCGTCATCCATCATTGTAAAATTAAAAAGTTGAACGCCACGTCAACGTTTAATTGTGCCCTAAAGAGCGTCAATCATTTTTGTTGGAGTTTGATAATATTTTAAAATTCTGTCGTCTTAAAAACGAATTTTTAATCATCTTTAGTACGTTGGCTTCTTACTTAGATTATAGACATACTATAGACTGCTACTATCGCTAGTTTCCCCTTAGTGCCAAGCGAGAGCACTTTTTAGTCTGTATCTAGTACAGATTGTACTAGACTGATTTAAGTTATTTTTCGCACAACGATAAACTTATATATTAAAATATCGATGGTGTTGACATTGTTAGGCTAATATTATTATTTTAGATAGATTTATTAAAACGGCAAGCTCCATCTTCATACATAATTCACGCCAAAACTAGTTCACACTAGTGCTTACGGTTCAAACTCTGATAGGCTCACTCTAGTTTCTTATGTACACTTTAAGGCTTCTAATATTTAAGACAACAGTTTTACTTTTAAGGGTTTTCAAGCAAGTGTATTAAAGATATTATATAATTTAAAGTTAGGCTTTAAGTATGCTATACAAATGAATGAATTCTAAGTTTTTAAATGAGTAGTAAGTGTGCCTGGCGCACTTACGCGTCTATGAACGGATTTTGATTGCCGGTTCGAACCCAGGCAACTTATGACTTCACATCTCAAAGTTTTACTTGCATCATCAGCATTATCAGCAAGAAGACGTCCACTGCTGAACAAAGGCCTCCCCCCTAGAACGCCACAATGAACGACAACCTGCCAATTGCATCCACCGGGTGCCCGCAACTTTGACGATAACAGTCAATGATATTCTAATAAACAGATATGTTATAAGCGTGCAATCGTGAAGACTCGAAAACGTCCTAATTGGGACGTATTGCCATTAACAGCAACACTATTTGTCTCTTTTTTTTCTTATGGGTTTATCGCGCTATCTCTTTCGCTAGCTGCCGCGCTGCGCGTAACACTTTTTTCGATTGTTTTGTATGTGTATAACATATCTGTTTATTAAAATATCATTGATATCAGTTATACTTTATGTACCTACTTTAAATTATTTCTAACACATCACTCACTAAAATAAAGTAAGGGAATACGGGTTCCAAAAATTTGGAAAACAAAAGTTTTTAAAATCACCCGCAAGTAAACAAGCGTTGTGAACAATACTCATGCCTTCTTTACCCAAAAAAAGCATTAGGGTGTTACCACACCAATCGATCGATGGTCGATCGATGCCGTCGATCGATGGATGAATGGATTGGTCGACGTAAATGGTATGGTAGAAACTGTCGATCGACGTCGACTAGTCCATTCTGCCGTCGATCGATGGCATCGATCGATTGGTGTGGTAACACCCTAACATCTGTTATTATTATATATTGTATTATATATTAATAATAACACATTGGCGATGACCTCATAATACATAATCCGTGACCTCACCGGCTATACATAAAGGATAAAGTCACGGGTTTTTAATTTACATAAGATCTTCAATACAGGTACCTTTTTCCCTCCGTTTCACAGAAATATTATGTGCTTTGACCCTTGAAGATTAAGATTATCTTTGGCCAACCTTTTTGTGATATACTACTAGTTTGTCGTGGCTTTTGCTATATTCTAAAAATTTTGAAATGTACGACAATATTTTAGAAATGTAAAAGACTCATTTTAATATATTTTAATATGTTTATTTTTATTAATACACAATTAAATCTAATATAAGATCAAGCTCTATCTATACTAAAATTAAAACTTACATAAATATAAAATAACAGGCGTCAAAGAACTCATCGTCATCCTTGTCAATGGCGGGAAACGTGCCCAGAAGGCTGGCAGCATTGCCACGTTGAATGGCTATGCCGATTCTCTGTGCGAGGAACAAACCAGCCCTCTGATCACGAGTAGATTCTACCAAACGTTTGAAAGTTCTTTCAATATATGATTGATTGATAATTTAAAGTTTTTATCAACGAACATATAATAATAATAATAATAATTCCAGCCTTTAAAAGTCCCACTGCTTGTCACAGGCCTCTTCTCATATAGAGAAGGCGTGAGCATTGATCAATACGATACCAAACATAAAATGTTTTTATTCACAAATACAGATGAAATGGGTATTTGTGCTATGTAGGTATGTAAAATAATGAACTCACTTCAACATTTTGTTTTTAGCTTCTAAATAGTAATTTGAAGTCCAATAGGCAAAACTAGGTATATTAAAACTTAAATGTTTTTTCTTTAGTAATTTGCAAGCTCGCTTCTCTCGCATTGCTGTAACATAACATATACATAACATATCATCACGCCTGTATCCCCGAATGGTTAGGCGGAGGTGTACCAATGTACACCCACAGTACCCCGACATGTTTAGGTCCCATGTAATAGAAGGCGAGCCTATTGCCACTACCCGGCCACAAATCCAAACTCCGACCTTGGTCGACTCGGAAATCGAACCCGAGACGTCTAGCATAGCAGTCGCGCTTAGCACCACTAGGCCAACGAGGCAGTCCTCGCAGTCGCAGTCATTGCTGTAATAAGAAGTTATTTTCATATTCGGTAGTACAAATACCAGATACTACAAGCACCTTTTGAAAATCCAGGTATATTGTATATTTCCTCCAAATACGGTAACATATAAGAACGGCATACAAGTTGACTTGAATAGAATTTCATAATACATCAATAACGGTACATCACAAAGGCAGAACTCAAATCTTATTTATTTTAACGACCTGATACCAAGATATCTTAAAGCAGGATTGATACCATCGTGAAAGTGAGACGCCACTATGCGCGTGTAGTGCGCCGTCTCGCTCCCACAACGACAAGAATACTGCTTTTAGAGTTCATAGTACAGGTACCGCTTGCTTTGTTCATGTTTCCTAAAATAAATATCAAAATCATTTTATGTATTAGGTATGATTTTCATATTTTTGTGCTTTTCGGTTGAATCGAGTTGATATGTAACTTAAAATGTGATTCATATCACATATACGAACTAAACGATATTTATGTAATTTTGTTGTATGTGTTCATGTTAAAAAAATATATTTTTCCCTTATTTATCAAATTATCATTATTCTAAAATCATCTGAAGCCTGAACTTTTTCTTAGAAATATGCACACTCGAAATATTGAGGTATGGATAGAAAAATCTTATCTCATATTTGGATATTCATTAAAAAATGAACCCGTAATTTTTAGGTTTTTTTTGATTTATTTTACTATAGAATCAGCATTTTATATTAAACATCATAAATGTTAATAAACTCCTTTATTCAATTATTCAAAACCGATACCAAATTCTTCAGAATCGGAACAAAAATAAATAAATAGATGGGACATTCAATAGATTTACTCAGTTCGGTAAATATTGCGAGTACAAATGTACGGTAAGCGATTATCTGCCTTCCTTGAGAGCGAAGGCGGAATAACAACGTAGGCGTTGAGTATGAATAAGATAAGCTAAGGCACTGGTTCCCAAACATGTATATTTTTTATTAGCCTATATTGCCCAAGTGCTCGGCAAAGACCTAAATCATCATATCATCATCATCATCATGTCAGAATGTTGCAGTCCACTGCTGGACATAGGCCATCCCCAAGGAACACCACAGAGCACGATCTGCCGCCCTTTGCATCCAGACACTGCCAGCTGCCTTCTTCAGGTCATCGGTCATCGGTCATCTAGCCGGGGGGCGTCCTACACTACATTTGCCTAAGGCCTCCCCCAAGTCTTTCCATATTTATTTCTTGAGCCTCTTCAAACCAATCTTCGTAGTACGACTGTAGGTTGTCCTGCCACCTCCTCCTGGGCCGGCCTCGACAGCGTCGTCCGTCTTCAGGCACCTATTGTGTTGTATATACAAAATACATTAGAAAAAAAAATCCTAGCTTGTACTGTCGCACTGCTGGTCAAAGGTGGAGACCTTACGGATAGATGGAGATCTAGCTCTTCCATTCAACCTTATACCACGCCACCTTGCACTAGCCTTCGCGGTATGCGACCTACGATATAGAGCAAAATATTTACATGTTACATACTTACTGTACCATATTATGATTTATTTCAGCCATGGTCGTCCCCCTGCAGGGCAAAGACACCCTTTCCTTCTTACAATTCTCACGGTCTTGGCTCTTGTTGTCCATAACTTCATGGAGTGAATGGAGCCAACTCCATCCAAATGTTAATGGGGTTTATTATGACTACCAAAAATAATTGCTTATATGACCAGTTTTCTGAAGAAACCTTTACTACTTTATACATATAAACCTTAGGTGCTTTTCATGAAGTTTAACAAATTATTACAAAAATGGCGGAGTAGACTCTAGCCACGTCTCTACAGTAAATTAATTATTAAAGAAGGTTCATAATTATTGTTTTCTACTAATAATAATATTCCATCTCACACATGGTTATTTGATCCCAAGCTAAGCAGACCTTGTGTTATGATAACCAGAAAACTGATAAACAAACTGATATATTTCTAAATGCATACATATTATAGATAAATTACACCCAGAAATTTATTTAAGAAACAAATTTATCAGCCTGTTACTATGTGTTTAAATATCAATTTAACCAAATGTCTTTAAATATTAATCGCTCTTTCTAAGACACGCACACATCTACAAACTAAAGCCGTACTTAAATTAATCTAACTGCTTAAAGGCTTAAGCGTTTGTTATACTTATGTAAACAAATTAGCTATTAAATTAATAGAACCTAACTCCATCCAATGATCTTGGTATAGATGACGCATATCAATTCTCCTCAAATCTCTATCTGCGCGGAATTTAAAAAGTGATCCTAGTTCCATACCTGTCATTATATGTCAATGAAAGAAACAGATCATATAAAAAGAGAAAGACGGAAAATGATAGAAATATAATTTTACATACATACATATATATAATCACGCCTGTTTCCCGTAGGGGTAGGCAGAGACCACTTATTTCCATTTGCTACCGGCTACGATCCTTACATACTTGTTTCGCTTCATTGACTGTCATTATTCCCTTCATACATGCTGCATAAATATAATTTAATGCCTCATTTTTAACCCAGTGCGATATCTACCTTATTTTTGTGTTTATCATTGACGTCCTCCTTTTTTAGGGTTCCGTACCTCAAAAGGAGAAAACCGATCCCTTATAGGATCACTTCGTTGTCCGTCCGTCGGTTCATCCTATTTTTTAACAGCACATACGATCTTAAAAAAATGTACACCCATTTGAGTTTTTGTCCATAGAATACTCGTTTGAGACAAAACTTTGAGACACTGGGCTACAGAGTGCCGTAGTTTGTAAAGTTAGTAGAGATTTGTTCTGATTTAACATGTTTACTTGCACTAGCTTTTACAGCTTTGAAAATGTTTTAACTGCACTTTAACGGAAGGAGATTTGAGCATCTACAGGTTTGTTGGTAATGTGACTGGTTGGCCCAATCAGTAGTAGTGGGTTCGCGTCCTGCCTGTAAATATTATTAATCTTTTTGCTCTTTGTATTTACTGAGAAGTATTCGCTTTGTCAGAAGAATTCAGTTTTCAGCGTAATAAATAGTGTTACATTAAATTCTAGGGAATTTGTAAGTGGAAAGCCTTTAACAGATGCAATATGCACAAAATAGGCAATTCTGAAAAATTATGTAATTATACAAATATGTACAACTTAGTACCTACCTTAATAAAAATATGAAACATGATAAAAATTATGTATTGCAAAGTTAACATTAATTAAAATCAACTAGCTACACCTACAGGTTGTCACATAAATACTTCAAGACAAAAGCAATCGTAGATGAATTAAGAAATGTATTTATTCTGTAAATATAAGAGACCGTTAGTGTATTGGAAATTGAGAACATTGCAATGCTTACAAACCGTTTATTTTTAAAACTGAGTAAATAGATTATTGTGGGCAAAGCTATAACAGCTTTACTAAGACTAGGCAGACTGTATTTTTAAGGCACATTTTTTTTTTCTTAATTATCTAGCTTATCCAACAGACTTCGTAACTCACTCGATAAAAAAAACCCTAAAATTTTGAATAAAATAAACTTGAATCAAGTTGCTGTTTTTTTATTTAATTCCGAACTTTTTCATATTTATTCCCCTTTTAAAGTACCTTCCCTGGGCTTCACAAATAATTCAATATCAGAATTAGCCAAATCGGTCCAGCCGTTCTCCAGTTTTAGCGAGACTTACGAACAGCAATGATTTTTCATATGTAAGGACATAAACAGTGTGAAATGTATCCCTGCTAGTTCAAAAGGAAGTATTCAATTCGACTATATTTTTTTATTTTGGTCTAGTTTTGACATTGGTTTCCAAAAGATATCAATGGAAGACTTATTTTGTCATTATTTCGGTTTTTTTTGTTCGAATTTTTGTTTTTTTCTAGTCCATCTGCATTGGTTTCACTAAGTCCCTAATAATAAGTAAAATGTGTGTCATAAAACTTCATTATATATGCAGCATAATTGCAAGCACAAAGAAATTAAAGTTGACACTTTCTGTACATACTTGTAGTTGATATTATTTCACCTAATTTAATTACCACTTAATACCAGGCTTCTACTTAAACTATAAATTAGTTAAGAACTTGCTACCTAATACTCTTAAGAACAAACTTATGTTTTCACAGCAAAAAACAAGTGTCAAGTCATTTTCGCCCTTACCCCATTTGTAAAACAGTCTACATTAAATTTAGGGAGCTGCAAAATTAATTTTGTATTCCTGCATAAGTGATCCAAATTGCTTTGGATGTGCTTAACACACAAACTAACATATGAAAAGTTTGGAACATATAGTATTGCCGACATAAATTCTTTAGTATTTCTTCATGAAGTTTGCGCGGACCAAATCTAAGCAAGAGTCATAGAACGCAAGAACGGCAATTGCCCATTTCTGGCCAAGAAATGCACACAAAAAAGTTTTATGGACAAAAACAAATTTTAATTAATTTTGAATTGTCAACTTATCCATTTTGACGTTAAAGTGTGTAAGATTTGGACGTAATTAATAAGTTTTGAAATTATTCTTATGATAAGTTATACGCCTGAGCGCAGGCTTTAACTGCTTCACCGGACTTTTTAATTTGGGCATGTGATAGTGGAACCTATATCACCCTTTCGGGGCTGACAGTGTTTTCTTAACACCCTGTATATACCTACATGACTCATTTAATATTTTTCAATCACATTTGCGCCAGAATTATTATCTAACAATTCAAAGCATTTGACCTTCGAAATTTCTCAATGCGTTGCTAAAATTGATATCTTTTGACCAGGTTGACCTTTTCCTTCAAATGACGTCACTGTGCGAAAACAGGAGTTTCATTTGGTTAGAAGGAGGCTGGAATCAAATCTCCTTATTCCATTAGTGAGAGATACACCGAACCACTTAATATTTGACGTTAATTTATAGTAAGTTAGACGTGCCTGATAGTCTAGTGGTTAGTGGCCCCGACTGCTGAACTGAAGGTCGGGGGTTCGATTTCCACCAATAAATTAACAACAAATCATGCTCATTATGTGATGAGCATGATCATTTGTTCTGAGTAAAATTTATCTCTAACATGTATGTATTTGGAAATATATACGTATGTAAATTTTCTAGATACTATTGTACTCTTACAGACTCGGCTTATTAAGGGATGTGACCGTGTGCGAGTTCTGTCGACACGTTGACCTAATCATTCCGAAAGATTATAAAGAACATTTACTTAAAAACTTAACAAACACGACTCATACCGTTTTCAAGATGTAAAATTCTGTAAGTCATCCTATCTGTTGATCACAAATGAGTTGGAAACCTTGGCTTTTCCACAAACACTCACTTTACCAAAACACAATCTAAAATGCCTACATAGATGAAAATGTATTTTACAAGAAATTATAGGTTTAATGTAAGTAAATAAATCGCATCATCATTCGATCTGACATAACACATTAACAGGATAAAAAATATCATCAATTCTCATTTTCCTTCCCCGAAATATTTTGTTGGAAATTTCTCAGCGTTTGCAATCTTCATCTGCAATTCAAATATAATTAGGAAATATTACCGCATTCAATGAGGACAGAGCTTTTTGGGACAGATTCAAATTGATATCATTTCTCGTAGTAATATTATAGAACGGGCATTAGCGCGTACAAGCATAAATACCTTTAGGGCTTGACGTTTCGACCGGGTTACACCGGCCGTGGTCGCAAGAATTTCTCATATTTTTTGGATCGTAATGCTCCTATTGTCTATTTTCGATATAATTAAATGTCTCATTCTATTTAAATACCCTTTTGTTTTGACTATCTTTAGGTAATGGTTGTTTTTGTTTTCTTTAAAAATACTTTATCTCGTGACGTCACTGTCTTACTGTCCTAGCAAAATTTAATTGAAAGAACATATCGCTAAAAGCCTCAATGGCCACAAATTTATTGAAATCTTATTCTTTTCCTCTTCCTTCTATCTTAAGTGTATTAATTCGCTTAGAACTAATATTGTTTTGGGCAAGCACAACTAAGTAATTGACAAAACTACCCAGACTTAATTTCATCCTACTAACAAACCATTATCCTAAAGAGAAAAAGCCATAGTTTCGATAGATATTTAATTTACTGGTTATATAAAGCGGGGAAATAAACCCAGCCTCCTTTAAGTAACGTTAAATTAAATTCGGAAACTTTGGAACCGTGAGAACCTTATGTAAATAAATAGCATGAAAAATTCTATTGTTTCTAAACTGGTACACGAAAAACCTATTTAGATCCATTTAAACTCAGATGAAACCTTTTTAAACCCAATAGTAATGAACCTAAAATAATTGAGGTTACATTTGTTTGTAACCGAATGTTTTGTCAGTCTCTTATAAACTCTCAAAACATAATAATAATAAAACTAGCCTGTAAACGTCCCACTACTGGGCATAGGCCTCTTCCCGTATAGAGAAAGCACGAGCATTGATCACCACGCTTGCTCATTAGCGGATTGACGATTTCAGATCCCAAATTTTGGAAGCCAGGTTCCTGGTGTTTTCCTTAAATGTTGGTCAGAAGTGTTTGTTAAAATGTTATATTAAATTTATGAAACGGCAAATTTCGTTTGTAAATATGCGTCAATACAGGGTGCTACGAAACCCCTGTCCGACCCGAAAGGGTGATATAGGGTTCACAATCACATGCCCAAATAAAATATCAAATTTGGAATATTCATGATAATAACAATAATAATGAACTTTGAAATAGCCTCCAAAATCCTTAAATTTGAAGATAAATCAAAAACTACACCACCATTTTCGTCGGTATGAATGGTGGCCTTTTGTATGATCATTTGGCAGAACCTGAGACGATGCCGTCACTCTAACCCGCAATTTGGAGATTTTTTTTCCGTTTTTTTTTACTTTTTTTGTAATTAGTTATCGATACCTAACAACCCCTTAACGGATCGGACAGGGGTTTTGTTACACCCTGTATATCTGTCTACATAGGGTAACTACAAATGCAGACGGTCGCATTCTGCCTATCCAGCTTTCTAACAATTTTCGTGTCAGCTTTCATTCTGGGTCTACATGCTACCAGTCTCTACATGCTATTTCAGTATAGTAAAAAAAATCTATTGTTCCGATCATTTGTCTTTGTTAAAGATCTCTGAACGAAAAACGTAATCATTAATCTTCTTGTCTCATTATAGTGGTCACTAGGTGCCTCGAATATAACGTGAATACCCTGATTCTAGTTTGGTGTCACAGTTTTTCTTGGTATGCTGGTTTTTCGAAGACCTGTTTTTACATGTGCCTCTATACAATTATTATTAGAGTCAAGGTTCATACGTGGCTGTCCGTGGTCCAAGTCAAACATATTATTATATGGCTGAAATTATTAAGTCATCTGTGCATCCGTGATACAGATGTGTGTAAATTATAAGACAGTATGTATAATAAGTTCATAATACGAAGTAAGTATAAATGGAAACTGCTGCAGAAAAACTGAAGGATCGTTTATTAAATTAAGAGTTAATTTTAATGTATAAATGCGGACAACATCACATTTATTACTCTGAGCCCCAAGTAAGTAGCTATTAAGCACTTACGTTATGGAATTCAGAAACAACGAAGGTACAACAAACACCCAGACCCGAGACAATGTAGAAAAATTACTTTTTACATTGACCCGTCCGGGGATCGAACCTGGGACCTCAGAGCTAGCGACACCTTGAATACCGGTGCGTACGCCACTCGACCACGGAGGTCGTCGTCGTGTCAGTGTCATATAGTCTTATGTCCTCCACTTTGTCGATTTATCCTTTAAAAAATTAGGTCTTAATTCTTTTTTCCTGTTTCTTTTATAGCTCGTTGGGATTCAGGTTAATATGTACAAGAAAAGGTCTTTACAGTGCGACCCCTAATATTGAGATTTAGGGATCCCAGTTATCGTGACCTTCCTTAACCTTCGACCCAACAAAAATATATCCACGCTCGGGTCAAATACGTAGAATCAAGCGTGGAATCTTTGGCAATAACTTCTGATTAAAGGTTTGTCCTAATCTAATTTATTTACTGGTCCTGTGTCTTGGGTTTTACGCACAATTGTGTGAATATGTTTTAGGGCCGTTTACGGAACACAGGTTTAATTCAGCAACTGTAGCAAAGTAATATTTGTGCAGACGTTAAAGATGATAGAAGTAGATAAAATTACATTTCATTATGATAAGTTTCGTGATTTAAACTTGTCACTTCCATACGTTGGAGCGATTCGATTAGCTTTAACTCTTGTAGCAATGACACTTGGCAAGGAGTAAGAGAGCATCTATATTGAGCAAGCTTCTCAAATTGCACTCACTAAGCCCTTCTCCGTCTTCTTCTTATCGAGTCAAAGATCAGAAGAAGAAGCCCTAATCACGCTACATATTCCTAAAGTAGGAATGTTTATTAAATATGTAGGGATACAGTTTCCCAAAAACGCATTTTTTTAGTTTGCTCGACTAGAGAAAAGATTCTCTACAAAATAGACGGTGAATTTTTTTGCCAAATTCTACTGCATAGAATTATAGAAAGTTATTGTCGACGATTTTTTTTTATAGAATAAGAATAAGAAGTTTTTATTTGTATAGAATGTAGGTGTTACAACTTGAACTTGTAATAACTGTACTGTGCACCGCGGTTTCTTTATCTGTCACTTTTTCCAATGTTCTTTATTGTTATTCTACTATTCTGGTTGGAGACATACCAAACAAATCAAAGATAAATAAATGCGCACAACATCACATACATTGCTCTGAACCCAAAGTAGCTGAAGCACTTGTGTTATGGAATTCAGAAACAACGAAGGTACCACTTGAAACACCCAGACCCGAGGCAATGTAGAAAAGTTTGTTTCTACATTGACCCGACCGGGAATCGAACCCGGGATCTCAGAGCTACCGTCACCTTGAAACCGGTACGTACACCACTCGACCACGGAGGTATACAAAATATCATTAGATAGTGTAACTAACCCGACCTTTTTTTATATAGAAAAAGATATACATGAATTTAATATCTTCATAAATCATGTCAAACAAGATACCTATGAGCATACTAAATAACATTAATTTTGGGCCCAATCAGCTTCAGGTTTGGCGACCATCCAAATGACTCAAGGCTTAACACAAATATCAAACTAACGAACATTACGTAACCTGGAGATTTCGCTTATTATGAGACCTTCAAAGTTTGACAATTTGTTGACTTGAAGTGCCTAGTTAAAACAGTTTCCTTTTTAAATCAGTGCCAGTTTGAGGGTCGGATTTAAATTTAATTTATTGATGTTATTATTTATTATGTTCTAGATTTTATAACTTACCACACCAACCTTTAACAGAAAAGATGCTTAACTATATATCTACATAATAATATAACCCGCGCAGCGCTTAGTATGCCTACTCCATTGCCGATAAACTCTAAATAAAATCTTACTACATAACATGTAAACAAAATGAATTTTAACTGGTTGGTCTTGTGGTTAGTGATTGACTGCTATACCGGAGGTCGGTTCTATTCTCACCCAGGACAAAAGTTTGTACGTTGAGCATGATTATCAGTCAGTTGTCTGGCTTCCATATTATTAGCTCTGCTAAGTTTGCGATCAGATGACCTTATGTGAGTTGTCCCGCGATATTATTTTGGGACAATATTTTCTTTTCTCAGCGCTTTGGCTGGTTTAAACCACGTTTACGGGTCAAGACCAAGTAAATGCAGCATGGACTGTAGAAAATATGGAAACTAATTATCTTCTAAAGACAAGAACTGTCGCAATATCCGTCATGAATTTTAAATGGTAGCTTTTTATGACGTGATGTAGGTGGATTTGTTTAGATCTATAATGGCTATTGTGGAGATCATTTGGAATGACATCTGTTCTGGAAAGGACTATAGGAACGACCTCTACCTTGCCTTGTCTCCATATTTCATAGTATTTTTATTATTATCTTCGTTATTCATGCAAATATTGAATCATAGATTGTTTAAGCCTACTTTTCAAATCGGGTGTATAACCAAGAGGGTGTATACTGTATAACAAACACGGATAAGGCCTTGGGAATTGGTTATTGGGCAAAGTTGTGTTTGAATAATAAGTTTGCCTCACCCATACCTATACATTTTCATTTCTAATCGAAATATTGATTTTTTGGCTTGATATTTTGGCTGTTTTAAATTCAAGTGAGGGTGAGCTGAATGGGGGAGACTAAGTGAAAAATTGGCAAGTGTTAACCAGACTTTTTTAATATCACCTAGATTTGTCTTTGCATTTTTTAGCAGTTTTGCGATTTTTTGTTTTATTGGAACGGTGTTTCTCTTCCTGGATATTTTCAGCCGCAGGTTACAAAGTTACTAAGAACCAGGTTTTAAAGTTTCGAACAATTTCCTTTTTCCATGGAGAGAATGGAATTTCAACCGTTTAAATTTAGTATACTGCAAAAATAATTTTGATATCGATCCACAATTGCTGAAGATATCGCGTAACATATCACGAATTGATAATCTTCTCCTTTTTAAGTCGGTTTAAACCCAAACACTACAAAGTAATTTCTGCAATATCGAATACTTACTTCTGACATTACTATTAATAGAAAAAAAACGACTATTTTTCATCCCGTTTCCTCTTTAAAAAAGGCATATATTATGTAGTCCCGTCAAGTTCAAGGGTATCTTAGAAATACAATATTTATGAGGTTAGTATCGGGAATAGAAAAACAATGATTGTGTGAATCGATACAGTCGGTTAGATCATTAATCTTGGACGTGAATGGAGCGCTTCGTAGAAAAGTATTGTGTATTTTTCTTCCATTCATAACTTTTAGGCTATTTCTCTTTTTGTGAAGAAGTTAATATTGCTTCGGTAAAGTTACCAAGATATTATATACCAAGATTTATTTTTTAGGAAACAGATATTATCAACGGTATCGAGATTATGTTTTTTTTTTAATAAATTTTAATTGTTCACACCAACGGATGGAGTCACATTTTCAATCACATGAAAAAAAAATACGCTTTTTTTTACTGTGATGTTGATTATTTTTTATTTTTGTGTCATTTTTTAGATATAAAAAAAATATAAGAGACGTATTTTATCTTTTTTCCCGTATACAAAGAATTTTGAAGATACAGCGAGTACAACTATTGCAAAAAATAATCTACCCATGACGTCACAAGCCCCCACGGCTTGTGACGTCACGGGTAGATTATTTTTCTTGAACTTTAAAGCTGTTTATCTTCGCATTTTCTTTATTGTTTTGATAAATGAAAGATAGCCATTTAGATAAACGAAATATAATGGACGTACCATAATATTTTGTTTACCTATATCTAAATGGCAGAATAAATTAATTTTGACTTTTTATTTGGTCATTTACCCTATTGTATTTGAGAACCCAATCTGTTTTGGACAGTCAGTGGTATACATCCTAAACAGCCTTTTATATGCTTATGTTTCTCCCAATAAACATTTTTAAAACAAAGGACAATGACCTCACCGAAGGCGAAAACGGCTATATCATTTATATTCCTGACAAGTGCTATGATATGAGCTAGGTATTAAAGCAAGTTGAACATATTAAAACCGTTTTTATTTACCTCTTTACATATAACAGTCACGTTCTAAAAAGAAAAACATTTTGAACCAAATTCATGAAATCGTTTCAAATATTTACTACTTGTACGCTTTGAATATCTTAAATAATTCTAACAACAAAAAAAACATACATACATATCATCACGCCTGTATCCCCGAAGGGGTAGGCAGAGGTGTACCAATGTACATCCACAGTTCGCCGACATGTTTAGGTCCCATGTAATAGAGGGCGAGCCTATTGCCACTAACCGGGCACAAATCCAAACTCCGACCTGCTACTGAGTATTACATAGAAAAACCCATTAACACCTTGGTCGACTTGGGAATCGAACCCAAGACCTCTAGCGTAGCAGTCGCGCTTAGCGCCACTAGGCCAACGAGGCAGTCAACAAAAAAAAAATACTTCAAAATAAGTTTTCATGGATTTCTTATTGGTTCCATCGTCAAAACTGGGACCCAAATGTTAGCATACGAGATGCACCAGCTTTCAAATAAATAAATAATTATCAAAATCAGTTCAACCAATCAAAAGGTATGTGGTAACAAACAAAAAATACAGTCGAATTGAGTACCTCCGTCTTTTTTTGAAGTAGGAAATTATTTGACGCCTATAAAATAATAATGTTTGAAGGAAATTCAGGTTTAGTAACTATTAAACGTTCATGTTTTACTTTCTTATGTAAATAATTAATTTGCACTGAATAAGTAAAAAGGGATAGGAAACCATTTTAAACTTACCATCTCTTCAAATCTTGTTTTTTCGTTCGCCTTATTTTTCTTCAAAATCAAATCAAATCAAAAATCTTTATTTCGTAAAATATGGGTACAGACAGATGTATACAGGGTCGCACAGTTTCCACATATTTTGCCATAAGTAGCATACGAAAATTAGTACATAGGCATTCTTATTAATAATTAATGACAAATATTATAAGAATTTCAATAAAAAATACAACATCAAAAACAACTCTATTGTTCGAAAAACTCTTTAAGGTTGTAAAAAACATTGTTAATTAAGTAGTGTTTAAGAATTCGTTTCATACGCAGCAATGGTAGCTCACGAATACTTTTTGGAATTTTATTAAATATTTTGATGCACATTATAAGGCAGTTGTCATGGAACAAAGTGGTTCTACAAGACGGCATTATTAATCGTGAAGGATCTCTCTTTGCAATATTCGCATTATTTTCTTGTGCAGTGATGAACTGTTTTGGATTTGTTTTAACAAACACGCATATTTCCATTATATATAATCCAGTTAATGTAAGAATATTTTGCTGTTTGAACAAAGATCAAACAGCAAAATATTCTTACATTCAACAACTGTCAAGTGGCCCTACATTACATAGCGCGCGTATGCATTTCTTTTGACTAATAAAAGCTTTCTGGACATCTGTCGAGTTGCCCCTTGTACAAATTGACACCATTCTGCTAAAATTCTTCAAAGAAAAGAACACAAATAATTTCTATTATAACAATAACCCAAAAATAAGGAAAATCTACATAAATAATACAGGAGTTGAAAACTTCAGGTTTTTAAGATGAAGAATTAATTTCATAAAAGTTTGGCGATTAATTAAAAAGGTTTCGTGGATAACGGATCCTTCGCCACTTATCAAGGGTAAATTAGCAAAATGCGGTTTCTTTAATAAGACTTTTATTTATGATAAATATCCGATATCTTTTTCGCTCTTTTGAAGTTATTAATTTTTTTTAAAGGTCAAGTGAGGTACAAATCCTAAAGTTGTAGATAGTGTATATACCTACATTTTTAGATCTATATCATGTAGGTACAACACTAATCCTTGCGTATCACCAGCAGGAGAAAGTTATAGAACTATTTAACCGGTCAAAACTAGTTTCAACTGGCGAAATACATCAAGAACTTGTGACTGAAACAACAGTAAAAAACTATTAACCAATGAATTTCAGACAAAACTAACATTATCCAACCAATTTAAAGCTTCATTTGACTGTTTTTGAGGGTGATATAATATTCTAAGATCGCTTCTCAAGTGGTCAACCACGGAACAGAAAGAACAGGTGGTCAACCACGGAACAGAAAGAACAGGTGGTCAACCACTGGGACCAATCCCATGAGACTCCAGATAGTAAAGTCTGGAGTCAGACGGTGGAGACCTTTGCCCAGGAGTAGGACACTAAACAGGTTACATAAAAAAAGTACGTACGTGTATATGATGTTGATAGGTTCAAAAAAAGTAACTCAGAACCGGCAATGATCAATCATACTATCAAACTTCAACAATAACAGTAGCATATACTAACATAGGTTAAGTTATTTTTGTTACTAAAACGCTATGGGCCTTGGCGTCTGAAAATAAAAGATTTTTATTACATACTAGCTGTGCCCCGCGGTTTCACCCGCGTGAATATATAGGTCCCGTTCCCGGTGCCTTTATGTTATTGGGGGCGGAGATGAATCCAACAAATCACTATTGTAACAAAAGTCAGGATTACTTAATTTTTTCGCGCATTTTTTTTTTTCATTCATAAGAACCTTTTCCTTAGAGTAACTAACACAACAAAAAAGAATTAACTAAATCGGTCTCGGCGTTATTGAGTTATGCGCTTACCAACACATTTAGCGATTCATTTTTATATATAAGATTTTTATAAGAGATAATTACCATCACTGAAACAATACAGGCAAGAAATATTATAATTAAGAAGGCCTATAAAGCTCAAAATAACCTAATGTATAAACCCAAAAGCAGACAAAACCTTTCCCCGAATAATTTGTCCGTAACCCTCTTCTAATCCCCATTGTGCTCAGAAACAAAGATTTAATTCATTGGAACTGCTATTTACGAAACCAATTGCCGTTGTTTTGATAATTTTATAGCCAGTATATACCCTTTATTATCTTTAAGTCGCATAATGTCCTTGAGATATAAAGCGACCAAAATAGGAACGTGAAACAATGGTAGATATAGAGATTGGAAATTTAGCTGCAGCGCTTGAAAATGCTGTAGCGCCTTGCGACTAACATACTCTCATTTTTGTTCAGCGCTAAATAAGCGCTTGAATCCTCTGATTTTCAACCTAGCATTATCCCAATATTGGCCAGCTGTATTTGAAATCGAGCGCCTTCTTATGTCTGCACCTATCCTATCGTCAATCTATCCTACTGAGTAGCAGAAAACCATAGTAAGATTCATTATCAGAATTGTAAAAACGACTGTCAACGACCAACATAAAAGTATGACTTGCTGGAAATGTTAGTAGTTGTATATGTTGAAGGTCAATGGGCCCCTTAGTATGGAAACTATACTCACGCTGTACAGAAACAAAATAAAGTGAAATCGACAGATTCATGCCTCTACTCTAGCTTACGATATGCTATCGTTGAATTTCTGTGGGTTTAGTCTGATGTAACAGAAGAGAAGAGTGTCTGGCAGAATATGGGGAAGGCCTTTGTTCCGTTTTGAGATATTGTTTTTTGACCTACTATGTTTAACGGCAATAAAAAAAAGTACATGGAATTAATATTGGGGTATAACTTAACAGTTAAAACTAGTTTGGTTTATTCACACAAGTTTTCACAACCCGGGTCATATTATGACCTTTGAAAATATGGATCAATTCTAGCAGAATTCACATTTAAGATATATTATTAATAATCAAAATAAATTTACAGTAGTGACAATTGCAATTGATACGGGGGGTGCAGTTCTCGGTAATCTACTGATACAGTGACTCGGATACTTATACCTGGTTGTCTTTTCGTAGAATCTGGCGAACGATATATTTTTTAGAACTATGAAGCCAGGATCTGAGTTAGACTGTTCAAATAGTCATAATCTTGCATTATGTAACTCGCCAAAAATGTTTTGTATTTAACGTGTGATTACTTTTAAATAAATGCACGACAGGAAACATTTAAAGAGAAAATATAATTGGGTTAAAACAATTGTAACCTTAAACTATATTCCTTTGAGGGTGATTGAACCTAAAAAATATATTATAAAAGCTTTTAAGAACTGAAGATGAAACATAAACATTTGATTGCCCCAAAAGCCGTTTAAAATTAAAATTTGAGTAATATCCATTCCTAGCTTATAATTTAAAAGAAAAGAGTTTTCTCGAATTATAAAATGATTACCAATTTATAAAGGTGCCTTAAAAGCTGATTGTTAATAGTTAGGTACCTATTAAAATGTGTGTTATGTCAACTAGTGTTCTGATAACGATAGAATATTTAGATTTAAATATAAATATTTCTTAAAGACTGCCTCGTTGGCCTAGTGGCGCTAAGCGCGACTGCTACGCTAGAGGTCTTGGGTTCGGTTCCCGAGTCGACGAAGGTGTTATTGGGTTTTTCTATGAAATTCTCAGTAGCAGGTCGGAGTTTGGATTTGTGCCCGGTTAGTGGCAGTAGGGTCGCCCCCTATTACATGGGGCCTAAACATATCATTGAACTGTGGGTGTACATTGGTACACCTCTGCCTACCCCTTCGGGGATACAGGCGTGATGATATGTATGTATGTATAAATATTTCGTCGTCGGGGACCGGGCGATACGACTCAAATGGAGTTGGGCAGGACACCTAGCTAGACGTACTGACAGCCGATGGAGTAGGGTTCTGACTGAATGGTGGCCAAGGACAGGGCGAAGAAGTCAGGGACGACCGAGAGCACGTTGGGTTGATGACATAGCCAAGGTAATGGGAACCACCTGGATGAGGGACGCGCAAAACAGACAACAATGGCAGAAAAAAGGGGAGGCCTATAACCAGCAGTGGGTGATTCCGGGCTGATATGATGATGATGATAAATATTTTCATCATTCTAGGTATCTCTTACACAATATTTAGTACATAAGACTAACAAAGCTCTTGCCGTTATGTACCCCTAAATAGAGGCTGGGTCTTAAAACCTTAGGCAAGTAGTCGTAACAAAACCATTTTCAAATCGTATCGTAAAGATTGACCTAAAATGTTCCAAAGAACGGTATAAAGTAAAATTGTTGTGTTAAAACTAGTAACTAGGGATAACGCGTTCTAACTAGGATCATTGCTTTAAAATATTATAAAACGGGGATTAGCGCGTACATACATAAATACCTTTAGGGCTTGTCGTTTCGACCGGGTAACACCGGACGTGGTCGCAAGCAGAGTCTGCTTAAGCAAGCTAGTTTGCAGAGTGTAGCAAACATGCAGCGCGATAGTTTAAAAGTTATTGTGACTTTAAAATGTTAAAATATCCATTATTTTTATTATTCCAAAACTCTGCGTTTCTGTATTCAAAACCTTTATATGCAAAACTATAAAAGGAAAATATTTAGACTTTGGATAAAGGCTCCCGGTATTTTGACTTAACAAGTTGAATTCTAAAATATAATCGGATTATTATCGAAAACAAAACTTAAGCCTGATTTATTATTGCAAAAATATGAAGGGGTAAAACTGAAAGGAGGAAAGTTGATACGTGATCAAATTCCTTCGGCGAGCCTGTTGGTCTAGTGGTCACTGACCCTGACTGCTGACCCTGATACCGGAGGTCGTAGTTTCGATTTCCACCCAGCAGAAATCTTTGTGTGATGAGCACGATTATTTTGTTCTGTGTCGGTGTAATTTTTTCTATAATAATTTTATATATAGGTATTTAAAAATATATAAGTATGTTTATCAGTTGTCTGGTTACCATAACACGAGCTCTGCTTAGCTTGGGATCAGATAACCGTGTAGTGAAGTCCCGGAATGCACATGAATATTAACAAAATAATAGCTATGAGTAAAATAAATGTAATTATCAAGTAGCTCTAATGTAGGTAGATGAGTATGTTTCTCCCATTCATTGCAAACGTTTTGCATCGGTAAACATTTGCAAACCTGCTTGCTTAAGCGCAAAGCAAACAAAGGTATCTATTGATTAGGTCTGTTCTCTATGAATAGAGGAAACTGCGCAGATTTTCTATTTTAACCGACTTCAAAAAGGAGGCGAACTTTCAACTGGGTGAATCGAATTTGTCGATTATTTTTATTTGAGAGCTGGTGCTTCCTGTGTGGTAAATTCTTCCTTGATCCAGTTTTGACAGTGGGATCCATAAGAAAATCATGTAAGATAAGTCTTACATGGTTTTTAAGTTTGGGTTATTTTTGGATATCCAAACATTAGGTACCCTAACTTGGAAACATGGATATCGTCGAAAAAAGTATCTAATCATAAGATTTTCAACAGTTTTGAGAATAGGGTAGATGACTAGGTACGAAAAGTCAAAATTTATTGAGTCCTTCATTTAGATAATCAAAATATAACAGACACGTATTTTTTCTTTTATCAAATCAATAAAAAAATAGGAAGATAAACCGCTTTAAAGTTCAGTAGTGGGGGTTTGTGACGTCACGGCTGAGTACAATTTATGCTAAAACGTGACGTCACGCAAGAATTGAAATCGCTGTATTTCGTCATTCTTTGTCTACGGGACAAAACAAAAAATACGTGTCTAATATATATATTTTTTATCTAAAAGATGGACTAAAAAATAAAAATTAGTCATCATCCCTATTGACTTCTAATCAATTTAAAGTTCAAAGCTAAGATATTATTATTAGCTTGAACATTTAGGACACTGGGTAAATGATAAATCGGAACTAAATCTCCCTTAAGAAATCTTCTGACTGTCTATTCAAAGCGAAAGTGCCTATACGTTGTGAATGTCCCTTCAATTAATAAGGGTCAATGGAACAATCATTTTATAAGCGACGATGGACCCATCACAATCCCACGTTGGGTGCCAATAACAGATGGCGGTTCATGGAGACATAATATTCCTCATAATTTTGAACTCAAAAACTTAAGCTAATGTTTTCTAATAACGTTAGTAGAATCGTATCTATCATCTAAACAAGTTACAGTCAAGTCTCAATTGGTCTAATTTAATCACTTAATTTTCGATAAACTCTTCGTAACTTAACAGGTCCATTAAATAACAAATTAATGTATTTACCCAGAGTTTTACAGAAATATACATTTTGAAATAAACAAGGATCATCCTTGGATTAGGATTGGAGAAAAAGAAATCCTCTGCTTCGGTCGACACTCTTAACAAGATTTATTTTTTATTACGCTATTTAAAATTCAGTATTGTGCGGCCAGTACTTGGATAAAAATCTAGGAAAACTCCAGCATTTTTTTTTAATTATGATTTGGTTACTTTAAGACTTAAGATAGGTAATAAATATTATTATGTTGGTTAGGACTAGGATATATGCGTGGTAAGACGTCTATGCCAATAGCAGTCTTATATATTTTTTTGGGGTTAAAGGCGATGATGATGAGCCTTGATTTATTGCTACTTGATATAAAAAATACCCCGGAAGGGACAAACGCATTTTGATCTACAAATTTGATCGACGACCTCCTTGGTCGAGTACCGTACGAATCGATTTCAAGGTGTCGCTAGATCTGAGTTCCCGGGTTTGATCCCCGGACGGGGATGCAGGGAAATGCAGAAACAATTTTTTCTAAAATATTGCCTCGGGTTAGTTGTTTCTAAATTCCATAACACAAATGCTTTAGCTACCTACTTTGGATTCAGAATGTATGTGATGTTGTTCGCATTTATTTATTATAAAAAAAACTGCTTATCTGTCTGTAAAGTCCTTGTGAAGACAAATGAAACAAGCCCAAGCACGATGAGATTGCGTCGTTCGGTGACGACGGTCCTTTGCCCACCTTCTGGCCCTATCATCCCAACAGCTCGAAAGTATGCTGTATTGTAACCAAACTTGCATTAGTTACCAAAATCTCTTTTAAACTGTCTCGCTGCATGTTTGTAGTCCCTAATATATTTCAAGGGAATGAGCACATATAAACATAAGTCTATTTTTTTTTTGTACTTAATAATTATAAATAAATAAATAAAATAATAAATAATTCAGTCTGCTTGCGACCACGGCCGCTGTAACCCGGTCGAAACGTCTAGCCCAAAAAAGGTATTTATGCATGTACGCGCTTATTCCCGTGAATTATATTACTATTATAAAAAAATCATTTTAATCTGATCAGGAAGTGGCTCTAAGCAAGATTTCTCCCAAACTTATATAGTCAGCAATTAAAAGAAAACAAATAAAAGGTATACGTTACATTGATTTGAACATGCAACCTGAAAATTGTGTAGGTAGGTAAATCTAATCTAGTTATTGATCCACTAAACCTAATCACAAAAAAGACTATGAAAGATCATCAGAACTTCGCTATATAACCATAATATAACATATAATCACTTCTGTATCCCCGAAGGGTTAGGCAAAAGTGTACCAATGCACACCCACAGTTCGCCGATATGTGTAGTAGGTCCCATGTAATAGGGGGCGAGCCTATTGGCACTAACCGGGCACAAATCCAAACTCCGACCTGCTACTGAGAATTTCATAGAAAAATCCAATAACACCCTGGTCAACTTGGAAATCGAACCCAAGACCTCTAGCGTAGCAGTCGCGCTTAGCACCACTAGGCCAACGAGGCGCTATACAACCGATATTGTAAAAATGCTTAATTACTAAAGGTGCAGAGGAAAAAAAAACAAGATTGAAATATACATAATTCATTTATTTTAAAACAATGTCATTTATCGTTCTCTTATTTTTCGGGGTTATAAACATCACAAGTATAACAAAAAAGGAACAATGATATAGGTACTACGTACCTTATAAAATACAACAACAGGCATTGCAACAATTTTGCATAAAGGGGAAAGAACTTCTGTAGGTATAAAATATTCTTTAATCACATAGTAAAATTGAAATAACTTGGCCGGGTTTGGGCTCACTGAAAGTATTTACATAAGGTAAAAAAATAGTTAAATAATTAAACTATATATTTATTGCTCGTCCTTCGACTCAAGTAATAACTGTGCCTTAGGTTTAATCACACTCTATTTTACTATATTGCTTACTTAATACTGCCTATTTATAAAACATTTGAAATTCACAGTAGTTTTAGACTGTTATTATTTTGTATACATAGACATCAATATATAATTTTATTGCTAGTTTAGTGATGGATCAAGATTGTTCTAATCAGTCCATCATATTAATAAAAATATCCAAAAAAACCATAACCCTCCGCTTCGCATAGTCGGTTAAATAGTATGTCTCTTCTAAGAGCTGTTAAAGCAGGACTATTGCCGTTGTGGAAGCGAGACAGCGCATACTGCGAAGCAGCGTCTCTCTTCCACTATTAGGCTAAGGCCGCACTACGGCTAAACCGACGCGGGTTTTAACTGCTTGATTTTGTGAGTAGGAAACTAATGGAAGCGGCCGCACTGAAGGTTATTTTCCGCGACAGATTTTCAAAATTTAGAAAAAAAGTTGTAGTGCGGTCTTAGCCTTACTGTCCTACTTTAAGAGCTCATGGTAAACGCGCAGGGCTAACTTATTACAGCTATTATTATATTATCAAAGTTACATATAACATTTGTAAACAATACACAACATTATAAAAAGTATATTTACAGCTACAGAATTCACTAACAATCAGTCAATGGCCACGAGTCCATATAGTCAGGTCTATCTATAAATTTTCACCAAAGGCCAGTAGGTTTTCTCTTATAAAAAACATATCATCACGCCTGTATCCCCGAACGGTTAGGCAGAGGTGTACCAATGTACACCCACAGTTCGCCGATATGTTTTAGGTCCCATGTAATAGGGGTGAGCCTATTGCCACTAACCGGGCACAAATCCAAACTCCGACCTGCTACTGAGAATTTTTTAGAAAAACCCAATAACACCTTGGTCGACTTGGGTATCGAACCCAAGACCTCTAGCGTAGCAGTCGCGCTTAGCGCCACTAGGCCAACGGGGCAGTATCTCTTATTGGCGGAGAAAAATAGATACAACTAATGCCACACACTAGCAACCTTACCTAATGTTTAACTTTTGGTAACTGACTGATATTTGCATAGGATAATTACATTATGAAAACAATGCATTATACTATTATTAAATATTAGATTGTGATACTATGTCAGCATGACTGACCTTAGGCCAACTAAGTTAAGATTATTGCTTCTTAATACATCAATAAGAACAGGGAATTTAATCTATTACAGATTTAAGTGTAATTCTAAGGTCAGTGCCTGTGATCTTACATTTACAAAGGTACTTAAATGATACTTATCCATACCAATATAATTATGGTATGAACAAATTGGCTTATTTTGTACTTAACAAAAACATTTACTTCATTAATTAACACCAGTTTACTTAGAAATGGATAATTCAGCTAAATCTCCATGGTAAAATATAGAGATGTTTTTGAAAAAGAATCCTTCTAGTTGCACCCTCTTATTACTCGACTATCTGTTATAACATTTTGTTACATAGCCTTTCCTGCAGACTTGCGTAAGTACCAACTAATTCTTCAGCTTATAAATTATCAGAGATCTACTTAATCCAGTCTTGTGCTTTAAGAAAGTATTTAAATGTTCAGTCATTAAGCACAGCCATGGCCATTTCCTTAGATATACTATCAGACATACTGTTTTGATTCTCAACCTCTTGATCGTCACTGGACCACCAGCTTTCGTCATCATCTTGAATAAAACACAAAAACAAATCATCTTCATACGTTGGGAAGTAGTATTCCGGTTGATCCCACTTGTCCTTACTTAGCACCCAATGTTTCATTTCCCTCATATGTTTCTCCAAGTTCTTTGAGTCATCAAATTTAGTTTCACAAGAAAGACATTGCTTCATATGTATTTGACGGCGTATGTAGTTGACGACCTTGACTTTGTGATAAAAATCCATGCCTTCCGTCGCTTTTGCGAAGGAGAAGTCGTGTTGTTGGACCATATGATCTAAAATGCTGTCGTATTCCTTCTCAGTGTGGTCACACAAGAGGCATGTTATTACTGGACCATTTTCTTCAGTCCATTCTGACCAGTCTGGGTCACTGTCTGCGTTTGAGTCATTTTCATACTCCGTTTTCCTTGAAGTTGGATACTTATTTAGTCTGTAATGTTGTTTAGGGGATTGCTTGTCACCTATATAATTGACTAGAAAGTACTTGTCATACTCTTTGTTCTCCGGGTTGATTCTCTTGTGACCTTTCTTACGCATGTGTTCCTTAAGTATGGTGCGGTCTTTGAAGTTGCCTTCACAGAATATACATTGCAGTTTTTCTAGTTTGGTAGCAATTGTGTTTATTAATTCATCTATGAATATCAGATTATCAGGTTTAGCAATATGAAAGTTGTGTTTTTCATACAGATGATTGAGATAGTTTGCTCTGGTTGTGGTTGATACATTTCGGCAGAAGAGACATTCTCGAACATAGTTTCTGTCTTCTCTTTCGAATTGATGTCTTTCTAATAATTTCTCTAGTTTGGTTTGTTGTAGGTTGGTACGTAGCTCTTTATCTTCAGATAGGACATCGCTGAGCAAATAGTATTCTTCGTTCTTAGATTTTGTACCATCAGGCTTGTTGTCAAGTAACATAGTTGTACAGAAATAGGGCAGGTTTTGATCTGAAATTGAGAAAAGGAATTGTTAATTCAGAGTACACAACCTAGTATTGGATCATTGACTGCTTCCAGACCTCCTAAACACACTTGATTACTAAATAAGTGCATTACAATTTGTATTTATAAATAATTAATATAACCCTTATTTAAGTTTGTATAAGTACACATTTTCCATTACATTTAGATTACGAGAAACCTTCTCTCGGTATCCTTGGCTATGTAAATCTGGCAAAATTTAAGTACCTAAATAATTGGGTATACAACAATATTACTTTACTAACATATATTACTTGATAACAACCATAAGCATAACTAAAACCATTCTCTTTAATAATAAATCATAATCATCATTTTAATAAACACTAATCGGAAATTTTACAATTACTTTTTAACTGTGTTTACTCTAAATACCATGAATTATCTTCCTAGATTGAAGTCAGTTAACATCAAGCTAACATAAGCTATACAAATAAATGTTTTTAATCAAATTAGGAAAATATTTAATATCTTATTTTTGTACAAGTAGTTATTGCAAATACACTGTTTAAAAGGATATTACAGTAAATTTTTTAGATTTAGTAGGTTAATCACTTACGATGGGATATTGTGTTACCCTATTAAACTACGGAACTCTTATAAAGGTAGCGAAGAAGATAGGCAGTTGTTCTGTGGAAAATATGGTATTTTTATTGATCCGGTTAAAGCGGGAGCTAAACCCAATATAACTAAGGAAAAGGCTAGGCAGAACTGTTAGTATGGAACATTATTTCAAAGTCTAACATTTGCATAAACCACAGATATAAGTCAAATATTAATTCAATACATTTTATGTAAAAAACAATTGCCAATGCAAGCAAAAGTGGGCAAAATACATATATACCTAGTATCTGGTAGCTCTGGAAGCTCCAACATAGTTGAGAAAAGGCTAAGCATAGTATAGAATAAAATGAATACATCGACTGCCCTGTCAGTTTGAATCGACCAGGCATACTAATTACTTTTGTGAATGTATTTTGAATGATATACTTTGAGTAAATACTTATCAGATATGACGCTTTGATGCATCATTACAATATAATTAAAAAGATCTCTAGGAATATAGTCGAATATTTTCGCTATATAACCTAAATAAAAAGTAGAATGAAAAATAACAGAAAAACTTCATCACTTAATTGTTTAAGAGCTCACAAAGCAGGTATTTGATACTGATAAATACTTACTCCCGATCTTTTACAGATAACTTCTGCAATAAGCTGTTCTAACTGTTACAAGCCGGTATTTATAGACATATGTACTAACCTTTAAACCTCAGACGCCAATACCGCAAATATTCCTTCAAGTCCGCTATTTGATTTACATCAGCGATAACCAAACGGTGTTTCATAAACAAATGGGTTAATAACTGCTTCTCATTCTCTGGTAAAGTAAATTTTTCTTCACATAAAACACATGAACATTCAAATAACTCCTCGCTCTTAAAAATCGATGGAACTTCGTTTTTCTGGTGAAGCGTTAGCGGTCCGAAGAACTCTTTTTCCTTCGCTGACATGTTTATAACGGTTCGATGAAACTTCTATCAGAATATTAGAGAAATATGACACGCTATTATTTATTGGAAGTAATCAAACTGTCTGAGCGAAACTTGAAAGAAATCACCACAGCTGAACAAAATTACAACAAACAATATTTTATTAACCTAAAGACCATAGATTATACATACAAAACTTTGACAGTTCTTTCAACAGATAGGTAATATTTTTAAGGCTGAAAAACAATGAGGTATTATTGTTTTTATATTTGCCTGTAATTAAATATAAATGATTATCTTTACATATCATATATTACCGTCTATACCTACTGGTTTTAAAACAACTATTTTATTTTCCTCTTTTAGTTCCGAATAAATAAAAAACCACTTTTAGTTCCAGTTCAAAATATATGGAATGTAAATATTCTTCTAGTCTTATTAAGATGATTAATATTATTATTTTTTATTGAATAACATTTTACAATCGACGACCTGTTATAGAGCATTCAAGGGGATTTGGAATAAAAAAAGGGAATTGGGCCTTGTGTAGCATTAGTTTTTGGCACATAAACTCTTTTACGTTCTGTATATCTCTTTCATCATAAACTATTTCAACTAGATTTTTGAAATACTCGTTAGAAAATTGATTTTGTCTGAAATACATAATTGGTGTAAATCTAGAATCATCACTTGTCATACATATACTCCTAAACTTTTCTCTGCCTAGCAAATTATCCATTGTTTCAAAAAAATCATAATTATTAAATTCTGCAGCATAGTGCGCTGGTAATTTTCCATACGAGCATTGAACCGTAAAGATTTTGGTTAGTTGTTCAGCACTTAACTCCCTAAGATGATGCGAAATACTCTTTATTGCAAGTTTCATGCTTAAATAATGTGTTGCAGTTAGAGGATAATGATCACTGCTGGCTATAAATAGTTGAACAGTGAAATCTTTGTAAGGCGCAATTTCATTCATTATTACAGGTACAGTTTTCATGTCTAAATTTTGAAGTGCGCTGAATGCTAATAACAAATGATTCATCTTACAGCAAAATGTTTTCTGTATCATTAAACCGTCAATGTGTTTTATTATATCAAAAATATAAGTCAACAAAACTACTTTGTTCGATGCCACAACAGAGCAAATTACGCACATTCCCTGACACAGTTTCGTTAACAAACATATAAACTCATTTACATTGTTTTCGTTTATGGCCGTTCTTGTACAATTCA
This sequence comes from Autographa gamma, assembly GCA_905146925.1. Classification (NCBI taxonomy): domain Eukaryota; kingdom Metazoa; phylum Arthropoda; class Insecta; order Lepidoptera; family Noctuidae; genus Autographa; species Autographa gamma. Next base: position 8,894,641 of record LR989866.1, on the reverse strand, counting down.
ATAAAAACATTGCAATATTATCGTAGCTCGATTGTATCAAAACATGTAGTGCTGTAGTCTCTAAACTCATCTGCGAAAGAAGTATCTTAAGTACTGTTGAAGAATGATCACCATTTTGTACAATAAAATCAAGCAGGTGTGGAAATTTGTCCAGTTTACTGTTAAAAAAATTTCGCATGCCTTCAAGGCGGCTGCAAAAAACATCATTAATTAAACACTTCAACATGGAAGAAGTATATGTAGCATCCTTCAACTTATCGCATATGAACTCCACAGCAAAGTATTCAGCATAAGTTAAGTGTACGAATTTGGGTTCATTGCCCATTATACATTCAACTATTCCCGTTTTTTCTTCTCCAGATTTTACACGGTCTATGAATTCGTTAATTTCTTTAATTTCCTTTTGCGAAAATAAATCTGGCTTTTCGTGATTACTCAAAAGTGTATATGCCCCTATTGTCTTATGAGTGTTTAAAAAATCGTTATGTTCTCTTTGTACAATTTTTTCCATATTCCAGATATGCGAAAAGTAGAACATATCTTTGGGATTCATACTATGTTTTTGGTTACCAAAACGAATTTTATAAAATTTTGTATTGACGAACTTCTCGTATAGCGCGCATATATTGGAAATTTCATTTATTTGGTCTTTTTCTGCATCAGAAAATTTTATGGGGGTATTATTAGTATCCGCTTTATGTACGCATTGAAAAATATCTTTAAAAATGTCTGCTATCATAAGAAGGTGTAGCGGTATACTAGTAAATGTAGCACCAACATGGCCTGCACCTATTGACGACGTGATCGCTGAATAAAGCGTGTAGACATGACTTCTTGCCTTGAGCAATCCCTTAAGGTCAAGGTTCAGCGGAGTACACCATATTTGAAGTAGTAAATTCTCTTGTTCGTATCTAGCTAGTGGTTGCAAAGTAAAAGAAAACGTTTTTAAACCGTTTTCCAATTGATTGACAACATCTTGATATGGCCTTGTAGTTACCCATAAATGCGCAAGCTTAGAATATTTTAGGGTGCTAAGGAATTTTATAGCGACGTCTGTGAACTCTGGACAAATTTCATCAAATCCGTCAAATAACAAAGCTAATTGTCCATTATTATAACAATAGTTAAAAAAATGAATACCTACCACATCTTGATCAAAAATAGCACTATCCGATTCATCATCTAAGTCAACAGTAACTTCGTTGAGGCTATTAATAAAAAAATGATTGCATATCTTTTCCAGAAACGCGTAGTCATACTTTGTTGTACCTTTCTCTTCTGTTAGTGCTTTTATGTCAATGGTACTATACAAAAACCTAAAAGCTTCGTTCAAACTAATTTCATTGTTTTCTTTTTTCCATTTAGATAAAATATGAACATGTTCAACAAAATTTATTTTTGATATCCACAGGTTCCGGAACTTATTCTTAGTTTTGACTGCTAGATGAGCTAGTAACGTTGATTTCCCCATTCCTGGCTCAGCACTAATTATAACAATTTTATCCTTAACATCCTTCATAGTTTCTGGCTGTAGAGTATGTTCGACATGTGTTTCCCTGCTTACGTATTTTTGTAATTTTTCTATTTCACCACGACTTTTAAGCCACATATAACGACCAGTTGAATCGCGACTAAACCAATGTATACTGTAATCTTCATACTTTTTACAACTTTCATCAAAGATTTTATCACTATCCGACAATACTAGTATATCTTGATGCGCCTGTAATGTAGATCCTATAGTTCCAAAATCATCTATACAATTAATTTCGAAGAAATCTGGATCTTTCAAAGCTAACTTTATGCAACGGCTTAAGCTTCGATTTATGTAAAAGGGAACTATTTCCTTGTTAATAGTAGGAGTTGTACCTATTGTTAGCATTTCCCGATTGATATTACTTTTATTTATCATGTGAAGAATTATTTGAGGTTTAATTATTTCAAATAACGCATTTTCGAAAGCAACAGTTTCTCCTTGAAAAATTAGTTTTCCTTGATCAACAATATTAGCTTGAGTTTCCTCTGAAAAGTCTGAAAATCTTATTTTATGATCATACTTACTAATAATGTTTTCTGTAAGTGTATTTTTTATTTCGTCAAGATTGTCATTTATTATTATTATTTTACCTTTAAATGCATTCATCACACCATTCAACTTTTTATCTAAGGACAAAGTATTGCAATGTCGGTAGACTAAAATCAAGATACCTAATTTTGACTTTTCCAACTCGTTCTGTATTGTTTCTAAATCGTTATCAGTTATGGCATCTAGTTCTAAAAATGTATTACTGTAAGTGACATTTTCTTCAAAGAATTGCTTTATTTTAATGCTAGTGAAGAGAACTTCATCAGAAATGAGAACGTTTATTCTTATCTTACTTGTGATAAATGTATCCACTTCCAATGCTTCTACTGCAGTAGACTTAAATTGAATTCTAAGTTTTTCTAAGTTCTTGCGGAATATAAAATCAAATGTGCTTAAAAGTGGGCTATTCAATACGTATTGCACAGTCTCATTAAAAACTTGTGTTGTTTTGTCCAAATATGAAGCGACTTTAGGCTGTTTCCACCATTTAAGGACGTTATCATGCATTTTTAATAAAATAGCTTCACATTTTAATTGTAAAGTTTGCGCTTGTAAATTAAATATTTGTTGGATTTCATTCTTTAAAATTGTTTCTACTTGATCTTCCTTTGCTTGATTTGTATAAAATTTAAGCTTGCCTAAAAAATCTTTGATTATTTTTGCATCGATAGCCTCATGAAATAAAAACCATTTTGGAAAACGAACAATCTTAAAATCTAACCTGTACAGTCCAAGATCTTTCTCTTCATTTCGTAAGAGTTCAAGTAATTTTAAACTTTCTCCGTCCAAACTATGATCATCGATATTAAATTTTAGCATTTTAGTTTCACTGTCACTAATCAGTAGATTACCTACTAAGCCCCCTATTAAATATGGTTCTAGATCGATTTCTTGTAAGATTTTCCCTTCACCGATACTAAGTTCATCAACTTCAACAATATACTTTGAATCTTGTTTGTAAGCAGTTTCAAAAAGTTTACACAATTTAGAACATAAAGTCAAAAGCAGTTGTTGCTTTTGTTTCTCTTTAAGAATAAACTTTACATTTCCAAAATTTGAAGGCAATTTGAGTGATAGTGCTTTAATTTTATTTTCAGTTTCACTTTCACTGAGTGGCGATCTTTTGTTGTTATTAAATAGAGTAAAAATTGTTTGTTTCATAAGTAACAAAAGGTCATCGTTAGTGCTTAGAAATGATTCCCTAAAGTTCCAGTATTTCAGTTCAAAATCTTGTGATAATACGTTGTTTGCTAAAAAAACATGATAGTATTTTATCATCTCATCCGACATAATGCCATCGTAATTTCCTTTTAAAATAAATTTCGTTAATCGTTTAGCCAGTGACACAGCTCGAGTTTCGATGACAGACTTAAATATTCTTTTCATATCTTCGTCATCATAATTGAATTGGAATATAGTTCCATTCTTGCATGTTTCAATAAAGCCTTCTTCATCTGAATTTTCTGTGATATTTTTCTTGCTAAAATTTTCCGTAGCAGATGTGTATATAATAAATTCACAGTCAGTCAACGTCGATCCTTTAAATATAACATCGTTTACGTTAGATCCGATTTTTCTATTTATTTCTAAATAACTATCGAAATATTTCTGAAAACAAAAATCTCCATTTTGTTTGAATAGATCTTCTACTTTTATTTTATCATTGACGGGATCGTCTTTATGTTTAGCTTGTAAGAATATGGTTTTTGGTTTTTGACTACCTTTTCTTTTGTATTGAAAAATAATATCATCGAAAGCGCCGAGACCTTCTATATTCGTTCCTAAATAAAATTCGTCGAGTTCTTTGTTCAACTCAGCTCGGAGTAGAATGAGAGTTAAAAGTTTTGTTTCATATAAATGTCCACTGATTCCGGAAGTGCCTTTTCGCTTCTGATACTGGAATTTTGAAGTTATTTTAGAATTTCCTCTGTGTTGTTTAACCGACTCGTTTTCTCTTGACTCCTTTGTAACAGCTTTGGTCTTTACATCACCTTTATTTCCTTCTTCATATGTCGATTTTGTCGTTATGTTGTGTCTCAAAAGATCATAAATTTCTTTTGAATTCTGTTGCGCAATATCAACTGCAGTTTGCCCGTCGTTATTTTTGATGGAAGCATTTGCACCATGGTCTAAGAGAAAAGAAACAATTTCCTTTTCACCTTTTATAACTGCTATATGCAGTGGTGTATTATTATTGTCGTTGGCATCAAATGCATTTATATCGGCTCCTCTGTTCAAATATTTTATGATTTTCTCCTCCTTTTCATTTGGTGCTTTATTTTTTCTTATACTATTAAAAAGCAGTCCGTTATTAAGAATTGTATCTTGAGGGTTAATGTATTCCGACTGCATGCCTACGGGTTGAGATTGGCAATAAATAAAAAAAATACGTTTCCCCTCTCGATCTTTTCCTCGAATGTTCCTCGGATGGATTTATGTAGATTCTGGTTTAATTTATTTATGTGCCCAAATTTCATTCAAATCTGTTTAGTAGTTTTTTGAGTAATATAGTAACAAACATCTACCCAAGTTTGGTTCTTTGAGTAATAAAGTAGGTAATATTATCTGAAATAAATATAACTCATGTCTTACCACAATTACTTTAAATAGTAAATTCCGTAAACCCAACGTGTAAAAAATAAATAAATAGCAAACAGCGCAAATGGCTAAAACATTTATGTTTTTGAAAATTTATTGTTATCAGATAAGAAAGTAGTTTAAATGAAATGCACATTCTTCACAATGTTATGTACCTAATAAAGTTACTGATAAAAATGTCTAATACGCTATAAACAAAATAGACATCTTCTATTCTAATAAAATTCTAATGCTCGGACGAAAATGTTTATTCAATTACTAAATGACAAAAGTGAGACGAAAACTCTTAAATTTACTACAAATTAAACAAAATATACTCACAAATGTCAACAGTGATTAAACAGCGGGCAGTTATTATCACCAACTGTACGTTTATCGAAATAATCGCGTTATCACGATATGGACAAAGGGGGATTTACACGGGTGACTAAGAAACGGATGACTAAAGGCACGATTTCTGCCGCGCGGTGAAAATTTACTGAACCTCATCGATATATGTACAAGATAGAACGTTCCTAACAATGACTTTTCAGTGAACTGTACTGTTCATCGACGTATGATATACATAGACTGCTACTATCGTTAGGTTCCCCTTGTGCCAAGCAAGAGCAGTTTTTAGTCTGAACCTAGTACATTTCGTTTTTCATTTAAGTTAATTTTCGCGCAACGAGAAACTTATACAAGAAAATATCGATGGTTTTGACATTGTTAGGATAATATTACTTAGTGTTTTAGATAGATTTTTCAAAACGGCAAGGTCCATCTTCATATATAATTCACGACAACACTTATTCACACTAGTGCTTACGGTTTAAACTCTGATAGGCTCACTCTATAGTTTCAAATGCAACCTCGTTGGTATTGTTACTCGAAGTTTTTACTTTAGCGCATTTATTATAAAAATCAAAACGAAACGAAACGAAAAAGTTTACGTTAGATTAAAAATAATTTTATATGGAGGTTTCTTAAATTTTCTTATTTCTCAGGTTATTTTCCATATTTTTTCTATCATAAGATCTTCTCCTGACAATAACAAACACAACAAAAAAAGAATTAGCGAAATCGGTCCAGCCGTTTACGCGTGCTGTCGTGACCAAGGGAAATAGGCATTCATTCTTATATATACAGATAGTTTGGTTAGACGATATACAGGATGTTAAGAAATCCCTGTCCGATCCGTGAAAGTGTTGTTAGGTTAGGTTACCGGTATCTGATTACAAAAAGTAAAAAAAAATAGGGAAAGAAAAAGACAGTTGATTGCTGCGCGGTAAAAGTCTTGCGGCCTTAGTCGCCCGTGTAAACCTCCCGTAATGCGTTCAGTGAGCAATTGTTTTTAATCAATAACCTATCATAGATGGGTTTTTCTTTACCAGAGACAAGAATTTGACATACTACTTTAAAATTGCGTAGATGATTAATAACTATTAGATGAGCAATATCTTCGGCGACTGTTTACGACCCTACTTTAGCTTAAATAATAATAATTATTTTCAGCCATTATCGTTTCACTGTAGGGCAAAGGTTTCTCTTGCCTTCTTCTAATTCTCCCGGTCTTGGGCAATTGTTTTTCATATTGAATAGTAATCGAGTTCGTCCCAGCCGCGCCATTTCCTTCTGGGCCGGAAACGTTAAATTAATATAATATATTTTAGTTATTATCTAAAGAGATTTGAAAGCGCCACCTAGAAAGTACCCCAAATACTGAAGACAGGAAATTCTACCCAAAAGCACGATGAAATCATTAAAAAAAGTAAACGGCATTTAAAAGTTTTTAAAACACGCTTGTAACACCCGAAATCTCGATCGACAAAAAAACACAATTTCATAAAAAAATGGAAGTAAATGTAGGTAAAATAAAATAAGCATTGATAAATTAAATGCATTTAATAATAATTTAATCTACTCTATTTACATACAAAATAATAGGAACTTATAGATTTCGTTATTAAGTATAACTAAAAGTGCGCAATTTTTACATAATACCTACATATTAATTATTAATATCTATTAGTTTTAAACCAATACAAAGCCTAGTCATTTTATAAAAACAATTTTAAATCATAGCTTAAATAAATTCAATTCAAATATAAATGCTGAACCGTGAAATTTTAAATATATTTTTTATTGAATGAAACATTTAATTAAAATAAGATAATATTTACAGTTTTCTAAGTAAGAACGAGCAATTTTATTAAACAAGAAAGGTGATACAAATATATATAATTCACTTGTTATCTGCGTCAAACGAAGCGCTGTCAAACATAAAGGAAATGTCAAATAGCTATAAAATATTAACATTTCGACGCTCCGTTTGACGCAAAAGTTTCTTATGTTCCAGTCACAGAAACTAATTCGCACTAACATTACACACATTTATTTGCTATTATTTCGTTAAAATAAATACTGTCCTATGATATATAGTAAGTCAACAAATTACATTTTTAGATGTCATTCTTAAATAATATTGTTCTATTAAGATATTTATAAAAAAATGCTGCTTACATTTTAGATGTAAAAATCAACTTATTGCATACAACGTAAAAATATAAATAATAAAAAAAACGTTATACACTCACAAAGTGTCACAAACTCTTTAATCTACTAATACTGTTGCCAAAGGTACTTTTTGTTATGCAAGAAATATGAAGTCGGAGGCGTAGTAAAATTCTATAAAAAGTCTTTATTTCAAGACGGTAAGGTATCTATTCTATATTTCACTTTGTTCACCTGGGTTTTATCACCCATGTGAACAACTTACACAAAAAAATCTACTCATTTCACCCAGGTGAAATCACCTGTGTGAATTGAGTCCGTGGTGATATGAGGAGATACAAAACTACTTTTTTCACCTGGGTGATATGACTCAGATGAACTAAGTGGAATATACCGTTTTGTATCTCTCGTGTTATACTCAGTGTGGTAACTGCACAGGGGCCCAAGTCTGCTATTTACACTCGGTTCAATGTCTTCATAGTGTCATGCCAGCAGATCCATTTTAGGAAAATTGGTATTCTACTAAATGTCAAAACGCCAAAATTGGCCATTGAGACGATTGGTCATACGATTTGACGATTGGTCATAGTCTTTGAACATTGAACCGAATCGTCCCAATGGCCAATTATGGCGTTTTGACATTTAGTAGAATACCAATTTTCCTTAAATGGATCTGCTGGCATGACACTATGAAGACATTGAACCGAGTGTAAATAGCAGACTAGGGCCCCTGATGGCCGAACACTTAATTTTCACTCAATTTTATGCTGCCATTAAGTCATTTTTCTGTCGTCTCTGGCATTCTAAGGGAGCATAAGAGCGACGAATGCTTATTCAGAACGTCTTAAATAGCTGGGTTTGAGTATTCCGACTCTTTCCAACCGACAGTCCTAGAGTATGTGCTGATGCGAACCGCTGTAAGATTTACAGGGGTTGCTGACTTTAATTATCTATTTTTTAATTATGATTACAACATTCGTGCTACGAAAACCACATTGGAGATGGTGCCGATGTCATACGTTGATCCTTGGAAGTCGTTAAGTGAATTCAGACATCCAGTATAATATCTGGATTTTTGAAAATTCAGTAAAATACCGCTTTTGATTATTTTTTAAAAACCTACTGATATTATAAATGTGAAAGTTTGTGAGAATGGATGTGTGGATGTTTGTTACTCTTTCACGCAAAAACGGCTGGACCGATTTAGTTGAAATTTGGTATGTAGATAGGTTATACCCTGGATTAACATGTACGAACGGTATATAGGTATTAAAACGGGTGAAACCGCGGGGCACAGCTAGTATGATATAATTTGATCACATTTAACGACGGGTCTCTTATTGCACTGACTCTAGTTTTGACGTAATGATATCCATAGTAATTAAAATGTATTTGTTTTTCCGTTTTTCTTGCTCGCATGTATTCTTGCATTACAAAATGTTACGTCACATTAATCCTCTTTGCACGATATGTTTGTATCCACATACAATATATTATACGGAATTGTATACCCTTTATTTGATGCCATCACTTGAATAGCATATTTTCTTCCTGCCTTCAATCCAGTTAGTTTTTGCCGAATAACTTTGGCCCTGAAAAAAAAAACATTTTTTTTTTAATTTTCAGAAATCTTATTTATCCGAGAAGCGAACATAATTTGTACTATGTTAGAATACATGAAAAAAAAAATGAAACGTGTTTAATAGTGGTTTTATAATTTTATTAATTAGAAAAATAAAACTCCCATTTGGGAAAGTTAATATTTCGAAACTTGTATGTATTTTCAATAATATTAAGCTTTTATCATTCAAATAAATTGGCTTCAAAATTGGGTAAAGATTTTCTTTCTACTTACGATTTCAGACCATGATTTGAACATTGGCTTTTCATCAATGATGATTTTCTATTAGACCAACAAACGTAGACCTCTCCAGGCATTATCTCACGAGCCAGGATGCAATATCTGAGAAAAATAAAATTAAAATTGCTGTGAAAAAGTGAAAAATATTTTTTTTTGTATTCCTTTATTACTTATATAATTAACTAATTACCTACCGCTAAAAAACAGAGAGTTTTGGAATTTTGGAGAGGCCTTGGCCCAGCAGTCCCAAGGCCTCTAGAAAATTCCAGTTCTAACTTATGCTAAACCACATACCTGATTACATCGGTAGCATTATGGGTGGCGGGTAAGAAGGCAACGTCAACAGATCGGCAAGATCTTTTCGGTCGAAGCTCTCTGACTATTGAGGCACCATCTGTTAGTTCCGGAGTGCTTACACCCCATCGCGTTGTTGATGCTGTCAGCTGAAAAGAAAAAATATGTTAGTTAAAACTTATAGTCAATTTCTCCCAAGTTTTTGCAAAGTTGCTAAACAGGACAGTGGCTATTCACAATTTGTGGTTAGCCACTGTAGTGTAAGGTTGATGTAACTTGGCGAGACTGACAAGGGATACAAGATATCGCTGTCTTGTTCTCACCCACTGTTTATGAGTACTTGCGTCGCATACGGTATTTTAGTTCTTTCCACACTCCCCTAGTCGGCCGTACTTTACGATAGCAAACGGATTTCTGAAGTTTTACTATAATGTTTTAGAGGGACTTTAAGATATTAGATGACTGAGTTTAATTAGCCATTTAACATGGCAATGCTGCCAGCTTTCGGGGCTCGATTCTCGCCATTGACAAGGATGACGTTGAGTTATTTGACGCGTATTAGTTACATTTATAGATATAAGTTTTAATTTAAGTAAAGTTGTAAGTGTTTGTTGTTATGTTAGATTTATGTTTAATTAGTAAGTAGTATTACCTATCGCCCTAACGTCATACAAATAGAAAGACCCAGAGGAATATTATTTTATAAAAGTTTCGCTGTTAAATCCCTCGTTGGTACGTTCGTTTAATAAATGTAGTTCTCACCTCGATACCAACAGTTCCATCCCTATCCCATCGGCTTGGTACGACTTTGATGACAAATCTCATTCTCGCTTCTTCGGAACTGGAGTCAAATTGTATGGACCCTTCATCGCTGGTCTCCTGTATTGAAGTAGTCGAAATGGGAGCCGGAACAAAAAACTTGGCGTGAGGATCTGTGGGCCAATTATAAAAGATAAAGTAAGATGCATGGATATAAGCTGTTGGAAAGTAGCGATTTTTCTGGCTGATAAAGATTTGTTTATAAGGACTTTTCGTTTTTATTTTATTTTCCTATCGCTTATGAAAATTTTAAACAGCCCTCTTTTCATCGTCTTTGTCTTTAGATAAAGTAAAGAGACAATAACATTCAAATTCCCATTCCAGTGAATGGGAATTTGAACGTCTCATGGTATATTATAATGTAAAAAAATGCCGGCATTTTTGTATTCAATCACATGATTACCTGACAAATGAATGCGAGTTTTTCTTATGTATTAGAAAAAAAAAACAATTTGGCTAGTTACCAATATTTCTGGCCATGTAAAGCCTCTTGCCTCGGACTAACACTTCTACGTCAACGGCACCTCCACAAGTAGTTACTGTCAGCCAAAGACCACCTCCAGTGCCAACTGTAGCCTGAAATAAAATAACACCATCACGCCTGTATTCCCGAAGGGTTAGACAGAGGTGTACCAATGTACACCCATAGTTCGGCGGTATGTTTAGGTCCCATGTAATAGAGGGCGAGCCTATTGCCACAAACCGGGCACAAATCCAAACTCCGACTTGCTACTGAGAATTTTATAGAAAAACCCAATAACACCTTTGTCGACTTGGGAATCGAAACAAAGACCTCTAGCGTAGCAGTCGCGCTTCGAACCACTAGGCCAACGATGCAGTTAAAGAGGCTGGAATAAAAACGCAAAACTATTGAATTGATATAGGATGGATTGATTTAATATGGGATGATGCTGGATTGTCTTTCTAAATTATATTTTTAAGGTTCTTTACCCGAAAGGTAAAAACGGAACCCTAATACTAAGACTTCGTTGCCTGTCGGACCTTCTGTCACCAGGCAAGAACCGTGGTAGCTAGACAGTTGAGATTTTCATTTAATATTTATGTTGCCACTATAACAACAAATACTAAAATAAAATAAAATAAATATTTAAGGGGGCTCTCATACAACGGAGGTATGGAACCCTTCGTGTGCGTGTCTGATGAGTGTGTTTTTATTTTAATATACCTATTTCCAATTATCGGAAATACCGCGTGCTATTCATTAGGAATACGGTTCCATTTTGTTTTTTTTTTTTATCAATACCTTGAAATAAAAAACGTTTCTTCCACGAATATCAGTCTTGCTAGGCGTGTTTTCTTTCAGTCGCTTAGCTGTGGAGGTGCGCGGGCGTACGCTGCCTGTCGCCAATAAGGACCCAGAGCGACGGTCCTTAGCTACGCCGAATACACTAACGAAGTATGTCTGTAAAAATAAATTACAATATTTCCATTTAAACAATATGAAATAATTAATGCAATAGCAATTGGATTCCAAAATTTTATTGAATTGTTAAAGAACGGACAAGAAGCAAAGGATAATATTGCTAAAACTAATCCTCATAGCACCTGTCAAATCATTTTATTTTGTGAACATAAACTCATATGCGTTAAAATTAAAGACCATGATGAATCCAAGCACTAAGTTTTTTTAATCTACATTTCCTACCACTCCATAAAAATCTTTCCATTTACCCTTTTCCTACCATTTATAATATCTGGTTTAATTCAACCCACTTAAACCACCATTTAAATTATTATTGTTAAATAATATTTATGTTACCGTGCTTGGATCCAAATTTTCAATTAGATGGTGAGTCCTTCCGCCGACACACGCGATAACTGGATCTTCGTCTGTCACTTTAGTGCTTCGACCTGGAACATTAAATTATAATATAATTAAATAAATAAAAGTTCAATAAATACCTATATCACCAAATACACACATATCACCACATACGTGTCTTAGACAAGAAGTCTATTTTCGAAATGAATATCCATAAATTCAATGTCGTTCAAGCGATTTCAATCATAGCTTCGGGATGACTATCATATTATTATGACTAGCTTAGTAGTTCGAATACTGGTATTAGTCTCTTGGCTAGATAGCGGGAGAACCCAGAACTAAAGAGAAAAAGGACCTAGCGTTCGACGTCGAAGACAAAAAGAAAACATTAGGTTAGTTGATAACTACATGAGGTATGATTGGATCCGAACAGTACCTACGGACATATTTAAATAATGCCAAATATTTTCTCCAAGAGCCTTCGCTTTTGATGTCTATGAAAAAAAAAACTCGTAAGAACTTACCAAACTTCTTCCTCCGAAACACGTTATTAAAATTGCCATCATACATGTTGAAATTGTCAGCATCGATGTTAATTTTGTTATCGACTTCACTCAGAATACTGAATCTAGTTCCATTATCAAGTCTCTGAGTTTTCTTTGCATCATCGTGATTGAGCCTATTAGATTTGTTTTCCATACGACTTGTTTTTATATCATGCTGGGCCGCACACAGTGATGTGTAGTTCTTTCTGTGGGATGCGACCACACAGTATGTTGTAGCTTGGGGATCGATGGGACTGAAAACAAAAGTTATTTATTTTGTACATAAGTATTTATAAATATTTAAAATAAGATTCGTCTTTTAGTATTAAATAAACATGGACATAAATAAACAACAAGGATTAGACCGAAGAATTGAAAACATTGTTTTTTTTTAAAGTCGTATAAAACAAATTACACAAGATAATTATTAAAAATAAACCTATGTTCCATTTAACCAAAAGTAAATAAGTAGATCCACTTACTTCAATTAATTTAAAAAGGGCGATAAAAATCATTTTTTTTTAGATCCCACTTTTGGGCAAAGGTCTACTACTATTAGATTGATTAGTTAAATCCCAAATTTACTTTTGGTTGGTTATTATGTACCGATAGAATCAATAAATTCATTTATTTTAAAAAGAGATTCAATGTTACACATAAAACTAAATCCCTGAATATGGATTGAATACAGAATCATCATTACATTGTTTCATAGCTTCAATCAACATTCCAAATAACATCGTGTGCCATACAAGACAAAATTAAGATAAAGAAAAAGTCAAGAAAATCAGACATCTTATCACTTATAATCAACAGAGAACTAGAAACCGGGAATCTAACTTTCCCAACGAGCCTTAAAAGGAGTCAATTATTGAAGATAAATTGAAGACTCACATTAAAAAATATAAAAATCCCATTGAATTACTTTAATGGTAGGATGAGCTAGAATCAGTACGTGTCGGTTGAAAAAGCTGTTTGTCGGGATTTATTCTGTAGACACTCGATCGTCGATCGATATTTCATATGATTGAAATAAGCTAACACTACACTCGAATCTGATAAAGTGATAAGTTCATCTAAAAAAGATATACTTAGGTCGTCATTTCGACGGGTAAAGGCAAAGTAATAGAAAGTCACCTGCAAATTGAGAGTTTCAACTAAAATGTATAATTTATATATTTATATATTTATTTAATACATCTTGCGCGCTGTTGCACAAAGGCGGTCTTATTATGCCAGAAGGTATTCTCTGCCAGTCAACCTTTACTTAGGGTGATGTAGAGAAACAAATCGTGGTAGATGCACGAGTACTAAATTGAAAAAACTGGTAAATTAATTATGTATGCTGATGACCAAAAGTTGATTCTGCCAAATTTTGTTCATGATTGTAGTCATGACAGTCATGACAATGTTCAATAACATAGCAAACAAAAATGGACAAATGTAATTTTGCCTTTTTTGTACCTTTGTCAAGTACCTAGCATGTCTTGCTTTGGAAAATGCACGATTGTAAAGAAATTAAATGTGTAAAAGGAGTAAGTATTTACTTTACAAATTCCATTATGTGTCTTTGTTTGACTATGCAGGCCGGAGTTTGGATTTGTGCCCGGTTAGTGGCAATAGGCTCGCCCCCTATTACATGGGACCTAAACATATCGGTGAACTGTGGGTGTACATTAGTACATCTCTGCCTAACCCTCCGGAGATACAGGCGTGATGATATGTTATGTTAGAAATAAATTGTCTTAATTTGTTTATTACATAAAATATCTATCAGTAGAATTATGTAAAGTCGAGTGCTTAGATAATATACCTAATTTTGTTAAATAAATGGTTAAGTTATCACTCAGTTGTATACCGCGGTGGCATCCATAATTGTAAGGTAATCAGCAAAAAACTAAGGTATGCTCCCTCGAGTACAGACTTACGCATACTAGTTCAGATCTTAATTAAAACGTGTGCCCGCTGTCATATTAATTACTTATTAGAGTTACAGTTGGATAATATTGGACCCACAATTCTAAGAAAGTTTTGTTTACACTTGTTTTGATTGTTCTACCTCATTTATTTACTATACATAATGCATGCTTTCATGCTAATACTATAAATGAAGAAGCTCTCTATGTCCGTCCGTAAACCGCTTCGTCGATTTTGATGAAACTTGAGTAAGCTAGGATTCCAGAAAAGTAGCGGAGAAAAGCTTCTTAACTGCTCTAAATCAAATAGGTTGTTTTTTTCGGCCAATCGTTTTGAGAGTTCATAACGATTGGTCGAAAAAAAACTACCTCGACTATGTCAACTCTACTCGTGATCAGAGGGCTGGTTTGTTCCTTACAGAGAATCGGTATAGCCATTCAACCTGGCAATGCAGCCTTTTGGGCTTCCTTTTTGACGCGTGTTAGCTTTATGTATTTAATAGCTGTCCCGACAGACCTCGAACTGCCCCAATCCGTAAATAAAAGCCTAAACTTTTGAATGAAATAAACTTAAAACAATTTGTTTTTTTTTTCCTTTTATATTTAGTCCCCTTTTAACCTTCCCGGGGCTGCAATACCAAAATTAGCCAAATCGGTCCAGCCGTTCTCGAGTTTTAGCGACACTAACGAAGAGCAATTAATTTTTGTTTATAAAGACGATACACGATTTAATTTTAGTACAGTTGTAATTGTTGTTATAATAGGTAATTAGATAATAGTAAATCATGTTTTCATGTCCCAAAGAATGAATTTCATGTGTTTGCTACCGGATGCCAAAAATTTGGTTCTCATACACATGGATTTATTGTAGTGAATAATAAGTAGGAACGTGTTTTGGCTATAAATAGAAATAATATAGAATAATAAAATTGTATTTTCTTTTGTTTATTATTGCATTAACTGCCTCGTTTGCCTAGTGGCGCTAAGCACGACTGCTTGCTAGAGGTGTTAGGTTCGATTCCCAAGTCGACCAAGGTGTTATTGGGTTTTTCTATGAAATTCTCAGTAGCAGGTCGGAGTTTGGATTTGTGTCCGGTTAGTGGCAATAGGCTCGCCCCCTATTACATGGGACCTAAAACATATCGGCGAACTGTGGGTGTAATTTGGTACACCTCTGTCTAACCCTTCGGGGATACAGGCATGACAGTATGTTATTATTGCATTTTTTTAAGGTGTATCGTACATTGTATAGATATTAAAGGTATGATTAAACGTTGACATATTTTTATTATGACACTGCAAGGATAATTGGTCCTTTCTGGATTTTCACAAAATTACATGGACCTTCTTTTTTTTAAAGAAGATTAATCGTGTTAGCTGGTAGATAAGATACGAATCACTACATAGTATAAAATAAAGTCGCTTCCCGCTGTCTGTCCCTATGTATGCTTAGATCTTTAAAACTACGCAACGGATTTTGATGCGGTTTTTTTTAATAGATAGAGTTATTCACGAGGAAGGTTTATATGTATAATACATGCATAATATAGTAGAGGAACACGGATAATCTTAGAGATTTAAGTAAACGAACAAATTTCTTGCGCTTACATTGCAAACGCTGGCTGAACCCTACGAGATAGATCAAAATAATGTACTACAGTATTGTGCACCTTAAAAAGATCTACAAAAAAGTCCGCGATGGCATATGTCTATCTCTTGAGGATAACCCACAATTACCATTTTTTATCGTTTATTTATTACTTATTTACGAAAAAGCGATTTTAAGCTATACAGTATTAATCCTTATCCAATTAAGTACCTTTAATAAATTGTGCATGTAATATAGATCAATATTGCCTTTTACAGCATGTAATTTAAATGAATATTTTCGAAGATATTACAAAATCACTATCACTATCACTACATAGTATAAAATAAAGTCGCTTCCCGCTGTCTGTCCCTATGTATGCTTAGATCTTTAAAACTACGCAACGGATTTTGATGCGGTTTTTTTTAATAGATAGAGTTATTCACGAGGAAGGTTTATATGTATAATACATGCATAATATAGTAGAGGAACACGGATAATCTTAGAGATTTAAGTAAACGAACAAATTTCTTGCGCTTACATTGCAAACGCTGGCTGAACCCTACGAGATAGATCAAAATAATGTACTACAGTATTGTGCACCTTAAAAAGATCTACAAAAAAGTCCGCGATGGCATATGTCTATCTCTTGAGGATAACCCACAATTACCATTTTTTATCGTTTATTTATTACTTATTTACGAAAAAGCGATTTTAAGCTAAACAGTATTAATCCTTATCCAATTAAGTACCTTTAATAAATTGTGCATGTAATATAGATCAATATTGCCTTTTACAGCATGTAATTTAAATGAATATTTTCGAAGATATTACAAAATTTAAAATGCAGCGACATCGCGGTTGCGGCGGTAACGGCCGGGGGGCCGTAGGGCGCGTGCCTATACCAAGTAGTGCGTCGAAGGCTGTGCTTCGCACTACAGAACTTTATGGTTGTGTAGATATGTCGCAGACAAATAGTATAATTTGGCATTTTACATAAGGCATCGTCAGTTTAAAAACGTTTGCGGTTATGTAATATGCCCAAGGCAAAATGTAGATTGCCGTGTCACTTTATAATATGCCTCACCACAACATTTCATCGAAAATTTAAATACCATATACATAATGCCGAGGCAAATTGAAGTATTTAGTTTTTGAGGTTATCCAGCACGTCAAAAATGCTAAGGTATCCATAGACCCTGGGTCGTGAAGGACTCCTGCAGAGTATTTTTGGTCAAAAAACCATGTATGAACGAATCCATGATCGAATATTCATATATTCATAGGCTCAGAAATCAATTGCTTGATTAGGTTCGACTTTGTGACAGAGATCAATAGGTTAGGTTAGGTTAGATATTGTGACCTTGCAACAGAGCGAGCGAAGCGAGCGACGACGTATGTAATTCAAAGTTTTTCTCGAGATTTTAATGAGCATAGTCACCCTAAAATAACACTAACGTCGCATTATGACGATTGAATGATTTGACATTTTGCCTTCGGCATATTACATAACCGCAAACGTTTTTAAACTGACGACGCCGTATGTAAAATGCCATATTATACTATTTGTCTGCGACAGATATATAGTGTAGGTATCAGCGTTGCACCCGAGCAAAGCCGGGGCGGGCCGCTAGTATAATATAAAACTATGTTTAACAAATAAATTTGATTAAATCTAATATAAGAACAAACTCTAACTCTACTAAAATTAAAACTTACATAAATAAAAACTAACAGGCGTCAAAGAACTCATCGTCATCCTTGTCAATGGCGGGAAACGTGCCCAGAAGGCTGGCAGCATTGCCACGTTGAATGGCTATGCCGATTCTCTGTGCAAGGAACAAAACAGCCCTCTGATCACGAGTAGATTCTACCAAACGTTTGGAATGTTCTTTAAAAAGATTTCGTGCACTCGCCCATGACCCGAGCGTTTGAACCCCAAACGGCTCGAAAATATAATTACCCACTATGTTATTATACTTTCGCCGCTTAAGGGTCTCCGCAGCTCCAGCAATTTGATTTGATTTGATTAATATACAGTAGTAAAAATCGAATCTAGTGTACTTAAAAAATGCGACAATGCTACAGAAAACTTTCATCTAAGTTCTTAATCTTTGACCTTTTTCAGAAGTGACCAACTAATTACAGAGGAAAGTTTCAGTTCATTGACACTTGACTGACACTTTACAGTACTAAGATCAACAACAGTACTAACGGAACATCGGCATTTGAACAGCACATTGGTCCACAGATACACAATTAAAACCCATGGAATTCCAACATACAATGTTGTTTAGCGGCTCCGATGATTTATCGTCTACGTGACAAGTAAAAGAAAAAGCTAGCCATAAAAATAGACACCAGGAAGTTTCCAACTGTATAGATAACTTAGAAATATTCCTTTTAAGGTTTTTGTCGTAATTGACAAGGTATGACAGGTGGTTTATCTTAGACCATTGACGTACTATATACATAGACTGCTACTATCGTTAGTTTCCCCTTGTGCCAAGCAAGAGCAGTTTTTAGTCAGAACCTAGTACATTCGTTTACTGATTTAAGTTAATTTTCACGCAACGAGAAACTTATATACGAAAATATCGCTGGCTTGGACATTGTTAGGATAATATTAGTGTTTTAAATAGATTTTTTAAAACGGCAAGCTCCCTCTTCGTACATAAATCACGACAAAACTAGTTCACACTAGTGCTTACGTTCAAACTCTGATAGGCTCACTATAGTTGCTTATGTATACTCTAAGTCTTAGACCTTTTTCTAGAAAGTACCGTTAATATGTTTAATTGAATTTGCAACCCTGTACCGGACCTGACTCTTTTTATCATCGGTGTTTCACTTACACAAACTTAATAAGTATGAAATAAAACTACTTTTTACTTTTTTTGTCGCGGTTTATTTTAGATTTTAGGTCCCTACGTTTCGACATTTGCAGGTATCATGGTCACGGGCAGACTTAGTACAGCAGCTAGTTACTTTTTTAGTACTTAGTAGGTATGCCCAGAAACGACTATAATTTCTCACAAGTTAGGCTTAAACATCTCTTTCGCCAACGTTTCGCCGCCTTTGCAGGTGTTGTTGTCACAGGCAGACCAGAGTCCAAAAAGGAGTATTATCTCAATGTCTTTTCGCGTAAATCTCAGAAAGCAATATACAGATATTTCTCTTTAGATGCAGAAATTAAACATGATTGATTGGTGATAAAATAGAACAAAAGAAAATCCACAAGAGCCTTTGTCCGTAAGGTTTTTTCGTTAAAGCATTATTGCTTATTGGTTTTAGAAGAACAATATACATAACAACATACCATCACGCCTGTATCCCCGAAGGGTTAGGCAGAGGTGCACCAATGTACACCAAGTTCGCCGGTATGTTTAGGTCCCATGTAATAGGGGCGACACTATTGCCACCGGACACAAATCCAAACTCCGACCTGCTACTGACAATTTCATAGAAAAACCCAAGAACATTCGGTCGACTTGGGAATCGAACTCAAGACCTCTAGCGTAGCAGTCGAGCTTACAACCACTAGGCCAACGAGGTTTTAGAAGAATATGATATGTATGTAAGATATTTATTCTTAACGGTGTCTTGCAACTTGTTTTTATTGAGATATTTCTAAGTGTCAACTGACGAGGTGATTTAAGAGCTTGTTCGAATGATTCTTAGGTATGTTCGATTGAATGACGACTTCGACACGGATAAGAGGTGACATGATTTAAAATTAACTAAGATTTTATTATAAAGGCAGTGTGTTTTTTAGCATGCATTGGAACAAGTTTCAGAAATATTTTTGTGTTGTGTTAAAACCTAGAAGATTATTATCTCTGATATATTTTATTATAATAATATGCTAACGTGAGATAAGTATGAATACTAAAGAATATCATTATTTATTTTCCTACAACAGAAAAGAAGAACTAGTTTTCTTATTCATCAAATCCCACCGTAACGTACAATTACTTTCAATCATTCGAATTTCAGAAAACATTTTTAAAATTATTAATATTTAAAATTACAATAATTATGTTATTATGTGGAATTCTCGGTGTGCGATACAAAAATAATTTCCACATCCATAGTCCATACTTAAATAATGTAACCTCTAATTTGTGTCGAACGCCAACCAGTTTCAAGTGACATAGTGCAAGATTTACCAACGTTTAATTCAGTTAACGGTCGCATAGTTACTTTATTACAACTTATAAGTTACAGATAGTAGAGCAGATAACATATGACTTGTGTAACAAGGCGCTTGTGAGTTACGAGAGATATTTAAGAGGGTACTACTGATTTTTACAAGCGTTACCATAGCAACTGGTTTCCTAGTTGAAGTAGATGGAAAACCTTCATGATATATAATGCTTCCAACACCGATCTCCAGTCTGCCTGCGACCACGGCCGGTGTAACGTCGAAACGTCAAGCCCTAAAAGTAATTATGCATGGTCGCGCTTATCCCCGTTCGATTATTACTATAAACATGCATCGCGATAGTTTAAAAGTTATTATATTTACCTAGGTTCCCAGTTAGCTGATAGCCTCCTTCGTGATCTGACTCTGAGCCTCATGCGGACCTGTCTAGGGGCCTCCCCACGGACACTCACTACAGCAGCGCCACCTCTTGTCGATGACAGCTAACAAACAAAAAATAAATAGATAAGGATTGTGAAATAAAAAACAAAAAAATATGTCCAAAAGTAAACGCGAGAAAATGACAGTATTTTAGAAAAAAAGGGGGAAATGTGAACATTTCTTCGTTGATAAAATTCAAGTACATAATATTACTGATGAATGTCAGTTCCAATAATTAGAAATTAGTTAAGTATCTTAACCTTAAAACCTTTGCCTATCCAATAATTAGGTATCAATGTTATTAAATATAAAGTTTGGATAATATCCAACAAAGACTTTTAGGAATTACATAAAAAAAAAATCTAACAGGCGTCAAAAAACTCATCGTCATCCTTGTCAATGACGGGAAACGTGCCCAGAAGGCTGGCAGCATTGCCACGTTGAATGGCTATGCCAATTCTCTGTGCAAGGAACAAACCAGCCCTCTGATCACGAGTAGAGTCTACCAAACGTTTGGAAAGTTCTTTTAGGATATTATTGTGTATGTAGCTATTTATACTTACAACGATGACATATTTTTCATGTTGTGATATATGTAGGGAGAATGTATTCATTTCTCCACTACCATTTTCTTTCTGCAGACTTAATTGCCCTGTAAAACAAATAGCTTTTAATTGATTGTATATTTAATCGGTGGATGCAATTGGCGAGTTGTCGTTCATTGTAGCGTTCTACGGGGGAAGCCTTTGTTCTGCAGTGGACGTCTTCCGGCTGATGATGATGATGACATTTAATTCCGTCAGCACTTGGCCTCCCTTTACGACCTTTAAAGTATTTAGCAGTAGCAGAATGTAAAAAATGGAAAATGAGATAAGTTAAAAGAGTAGAAATAATAGAATTATTTCATAATGTAGTTTTGAATAACATTATTAGTTTTTAGGATATACAAGTAATGAAAATTATATCTTACTGACCACGACATGTCACGAAAGCATTCTCTCAGCGGCTGGACTGTAATTACCGAATATTAAAACGGAAGTCTTTCTTGTCTCTGTCTCTGCCATTTAAAGATGTAAAGACAGTGACACATGGCGACGGGCCTTTTGGTCTAGTTGTTTGTGACCCTGACTGCTATACCGGAGGTCGTGGGTTCGATTCCCATCCAGGACAAATGTTTGTGTGATGAGCACGATCATTTATTCGGTGTCTGGGTGTAATATGTATGTATTTAGAAATATAATAAGTATATTTATCAGTTGTCTGGTTACCATAACACAGTTCTGCTTAGCTTGGGATCAGATAACCGTGTGTGTGTTGTCCTAGGATATTATCATTGATATACTTTGTATTTGAGCAGGGAGTACGTACGCAGTCTTCTGTTTTGAGGATAGTTACCGTTATTATGCCCTGTCTTTCCATAATACAGGGCCCAGTGGATATCCCTTGAACACGGGCTGATGGTGATGAACACGACTGTCTGAGACATCGACGTGGTGTTCAGCTCCAAACTGTAACAAAACATTTATATAAGCAAGGAACTATAATTTAGAAAAAATACAAAAAAGTACTCAGTGAAGGATCTTGAATTTCACATGAAGAAATACTACTGATTACTGAAGATATTTTAATCAAAGTATTGTAAACTTTACGTTTTAAACCGACTTCAAAAAAGGAGGAGGAACTCAATTTGACTGTATTTTTTTAGTTCAGTTGTAACTGTGAGATCCATAAGAAATAATCATAAAAGGTATTTTTTAGGTTATATTTTTTGAAGATCAATCACAAATTTTGCATGTTTTTATTTCTAAGTTTTAAATAAGTGAGTAATTAAAATTCTCCCAATAGAGGTTGGTATAGGGATCAAACAAATGAATGTTGTCATACAGCGACTCGTGTATTCCGAATCATTCGCTGCCAGAATTAAGTCCAGTTTAGTAAACAAACGATGAGTTGATTGATCGCTCAATTAAACAAGTGACTCATTGCTACGCTTAGCCGGTGGCTATTTATTAAAACAAACTTATTTATGCGGGTGGCGAAATCCAGAACTAATATACAATAGAACTTTTTGAATCTCGAATAGGGATGATGAATAATAATTATTTTATGTCCATCTTTTATATACCTAATAAAAAATATTAGAAACGTATTTTTTGTTTTTAAAGTATTATAAAGATACAGCGAGTAAAATAAAATTCTTACGTGCCGTCACGTCCACGCATAAATTGTACGTAGGCGTTACTACACAAACACTATTTTTAAAGCGGTTTATCTTCGTATTTTTTTATTGATTTGAAAAAGAAAAAATGTAATATGTCTATTATATTTTGATTACCTAAATGGCGGAAGAAACAAATTTTGTTATTCATACCTAGTGATCTACCTGTTGACAGTGTTGTACAAGCTGAGCTACAGTAGCGACACAGTCAACCGCATTCATAAGTTTGTAATTTAGTTTCGCTGTGATTTGGGACAGCTTAATTTATTTATATCACTGGTCACGTCAAAATAGTCATTCGGTCACATCGAGGTGCTATTATTGTTTTGTATGCAGTCTTTGTTGCGTGTTGATTAGCTAATTAATTAAGCTGATTTTGATGGACACTAAGAGGATTATTTTAACAGTAAATACCATTCATTGTTGCTTTCTTAGGTTTACGTGAATGTTAGATATTGAATGAGTTTTATTTCAAATACCATTACATGTTTTGGTTATTTAGGTAATTCTTTAGTGCATGTAGTCGTTACGATCATAACCATGCGGACGGTTAATTGTTCTACTTATTATTCAATCACGTGAATATACTCAATTTATGAAAAGTGAATAAAAGTTGTACCATTCCCACGCTAAAATAGCCAGCAAGCTATACAAGAGACTTTACCAAAGTTGTCGGTCTCTGAATAGGCTCACACACTTTAAATAATATACATACAGTACATAATAAATACACCAGTTTACTTCTTGTACCAAAAAAGCAATGACAGCTATTTTAAACGTCATCCCAAATAAAGAGTGAATATTCTTCTCAATCAAACATTCCAATTACGATGTAATTAAAAAAGTATATGTTAATTAGCTAGTCGGTATGCTAATAAGACTTAGTCCTTATAGGGCTAGGTTTTATCTTAATTACTACTAGGTGCTAATTGCGACTACCTTAACTTCTTGAAATGGATGTAAATGGCTAAAAAATACATCGAAGCGTAATTCACGGTTTTAAGATAGCCTTCTTCAGATGTTTACATAGATATTATCCGAAGTGTGATAAAAAGACGAATAAAGAGTTTCGTAAACATTAAACAAGTGTCAGAACCGTTTTTTTTTATTTATTATCAGTAAGCACAAATGTTATGATCAAGTTTTAATCAGACTTTTAAAAGTTAGGTTTGTATTTAAACTACTATCTATTTAAATAATAGGATTTTTCGAAATTAATTTTCCAAAAATAAACTTTTTGTCCTTCATCAAGTAATTGATGCTAAAGAGTCCAATCAAATTGTTAAAAAGCTTTAGCAAAATTTTAGTGTTATTTTTTACGAAATACTGTTTATTGTTGTAGTTATTTTTTTTACATTTTGTATAAACATTTTTTTTTTTACTTTCACGTAAGGTTTTGCTTCATGGAAACTTCTGACTACTTCTAGCAGCAACTTGAGAGCCTTAGCCAGATATCTCTACCAACCGGACAAACAGTCAGAACCTTTTAAACCGACTTTCAAGGAGTTGGAGGTTCTATGTTCTACTTTTTTGGAAACTGCTTTGTCTTACATATTTAATGGAAGGTCTTGCTGTGACGATCTTAAATGTATTTTTTGTTGTAATTTTAAACTGAATTTTGGAAGGCCATGATATTAAAGTAACATGGTTAATCACTCAATATTGTGCATACTAACTTACATTGGCAGGTAGCATGTATAACAAATTTATCAATTCCAATGTTAAATTAAAAAAAATAATGACAGGTAACATCATACGGAACCAGACTTTAGATAATTATACTATAGACCGCTACTATCGCTAGTTTCACTTTGTGCCAAGCGAGAGCATTTTTTTGTCTGTTTCTAGTACACACGTTTACTGATTTAAGTTATTTTTCGCGCAACGGCAGACTTATATGCGAAAATATCGATGGTTTTGACATTGTTCGGATAACATTAGTGTTTTGGATAGATTCATTAAAACACAAAATTCACTACAAAACTAGTTCATACTAGTGCTTAGCTTACGATTCATATCCTGATAGGCTCACTTTTTAGTTTCTTATGTATTAGCTCTAAGTACGGAACCCTTTAAACACAAGTTCAGCTCGCACTTGTCCTTTTTTTGTATGTCCTCACCTTCTGCTTTCCCCTTCAGCCAGTCTGTAGACTGTCTGGTTGTCGATGGGCAGCCATTCCACTGGGACCTTCGAGACTGGTCTGGTGACCAGGACTGTGGGAGACGCCAGCCCTGCGCCCGCGGCTTGCAGCACCAGCAGACTAGCCAGCCTCATTGTGAAGATACCCAGTTTTCTGGAACAAAGAGCCATAGTAATAATGTGGCTTACCGAATATTTTAGGTTGTTATTGTTTATCGCTTCAATAATGCAGAAGATTGCAAGTTCAACCTTAGACTAGCATATATTTTTCAAAGTTATCTGTATGTACCAACTCAAGTGATTATAAAAGAAAATTGAAAAGGAGAACAAAAGTAAGGAAGGAACCTGAATTTCAAAACCCGAATATAAAAACTGAGAATAAAAATTGAGAAGCAGAAAAAAAATACTAAAATCTATTTAGTATTTTTTTCTGCTTTCTGTTCTACATTAGGCGAGGATTTTAGGAGTTTGACAGTCTCAATATCTGGCTCAAAGAAAATATCACCATTTATTGATCTACACCAGATTTCAAGAAAAAAATCCGTAGCACTAAAAGCAATGAAGACTATTATCATATACTTAAACGTTAACGTCTAGCTAGAACAAAGAAAACAAAAAGCCAAATAGATCCCGATGTCACTTGTTATAAATGTCGTTATTTATTCAATGACTCGATTATACAACAGGATCGATTTAAATCGGTATCGAATCGATTTGTTGCATCGGGGTCAGTGGTCTTGGCAATTATTTTTGACACGTGTATCAAAAACGCTTCTGTGTACGGTTAGTGCATGGCTTGGAATGAGGTAGGAAAATAGACCTTACTACCTTGTAATAAGGTGGTCCTTTTGCATTAGTGGTATATATACAGAGTCAACCTGGATTGATAGATATGGGAGAAGACTGTAAGGATTTTGCATGCAGAGATGCTATAAATTATTTTTCTTTTAACTTTGGTTAGTTTTTAACAAGTTAATTAACATCGTTATTAAAAGTTTTTTCAGATTTAATAGGATTTTTAATTATGAATCTAAACAAATATCTCCCGCTTAAATATTGCAAAAATCTCTCGAGCAAATATCAAACTAATCTAATCAAACATCTTGGATATTATTATTTTTTATTTTTTAATACATTCTTCAAAACAAAAAAAAAAAAAAATATTTTTAAAATATCAAATTTTGAGTTTTCATTTGCAAAAAGTGAAGTCAGAGCACATGGCTAGTGTATTAGTATAAAAGGTTGTTAAACTTCGTCACATTATAACATACAATATAACAACTTGTATTCCCTTACAAAACTATTATAAAAAGTAACCTTGTTCTTGTATCTTGTATCACCATATTTATGGTCCTCATTATGCTATTATTTTCAAGGAATCCCTTTCTATAACTTCTTCTCTGGTCCTTTTGAAATTTCCGACTACCTATTTCTTGTCCTTTGAGTCTGGATAATTAACTTGTTACTACTAATTGAGAGATGAGTCTCATAATTAATTCTACTATTTATTCTGGTATGCTTTCATTAGCAATTAATTGTTTGCTCTTGTGTACTGATACAGCAATTAAACTTATTCGAAGAATTACTAATAATAACGTCAAGGTTTTTCTACCATATTTGTTTTTGGTTTGTTTACATAATTAATTATATCCATAATAAGGTTTACAAAATTAAGAACATTATTATTAAATTCTCAGATCAGTGTGAAAGTTATTATTGTGCCATAATAAATTTATACGAAAATAGCATTCGTAAAAAGTAAAATATATTCATAAAATATAGTCGTACTACGAATTAATTTACACGTTTTAGCTTAAGGTTCGCCGGTCAATATACCATTAAGTAAGAATGACCAATTGTGACCACAAAAGCTCTTTGTTTCAAGAAAATGGCTGTATACTGTTCACCCATAAATCTCTATATTATTGTATTGTTTTTTAATGATTTATCGGTTCCTACTTTGATTTTGTGCGGGTTCCCGCGCAGGGTCATTTGTCCTTAAGGTCGCGGGTATCCTAAAGGACCGTATGACACTTCCGTATGGCGGTGGGGTCCTAAGATACATTAACCCCGGATATAAGGACCAGAATTATGGTTTATCGCATGTCAATAAGAAAAACAACTGTATTGGTTGATGATTAAGGCGCTTGATTAGTTTAAAAATAAATTAGATTATTTGAAATTCAGTTTTGTATAACAGCTATTTAATAAAACGAATAGAATTATTTCATGATTATTAATTTGTGTAATATCATTAAAAAACAGTCTGTATCTATAAATTAAATATATAAAATAAATGAATCTAAAAACAATAAAACTATACAGTTAACTAATCTCTCAAAGAATTTACTAAAAACAACATGAATAAACTCCTTAGTTAAAGTTTATTAACCTTTACGTTGGTTCATTAAAAACATTATTAATTACAGTTGTCACCAATAACTTCTAAACACACGGATACGGTATAATAATAGTTGAAAGAGTCGAAATACAATATGTAGTTAGTATCCATTAAACTTTATGATTTTCTTTAACGGTATACTTAGCATAGTATGTTTGGTTTGAGAGAAATTGGAAAGTCTGAGAGTCTATCTTTAAATCACCAATCACAGGCTTTGCTTTCATTGGTGGAGAATTACAGATATCTGATTAGCATCACAAAAAATGTGTTGTTTTTTGTATTAGCTTAAATACGGACTTGTAAGGTTATTATAGTTGGATTCAAACTTAATGGCTCTGAAGTTAGCTACACGCTGCGCAGTACCTCGCCCCGCACCCCCGCTGGCGCTTAAGGTTGTTTCTGCGCAGCGACTCGCCTCGTGTTCAGAGCCGCCATTAAGTTTGCACCGTACTGTAATATTTATACTAAATCAAGATTGACAAAACACAGAACAACAGCAAAAAAATAACGAAAAAGGAATATTCGAATTACGCAATTAGCAATGATAGGTAATTTATAATTAAATACGGTACAGCCGTTTAGCACCAACACTCAGCCATTTTAATTGTTAAAAGCAAATTGTTTGATCCTTTTTATTCCAGTAATTATCCGTAAAAGGGAAAATATACGAGAACTATAAAATAACGATAAAAATTGACCACCGGAGTGGTTTTTGTATTGTTATTGCCAACTTAAATGTAGTTTTAAAGACATTTGCACGTGCAAATATTCTTAATTAAAATATTTTAAATCCGCGTTGCTTTGGAAAGAAAATAGTTTCAGAGATAGAAATGGATAGAGGTATATGGATTGATAGGTCCATCTCTTTTGCGCATGAAAGTCGTAAGGAACGGCAATGTATCGAAAAGAAAATTCGATTAATTTTCTCTCGAGCAGATCTGCGGGCAATTATTACTATTAATTAAAATTTTACTTGACATATAGGATAGATATTATTTGTGTTATTGCACGGTACTTACAGACACTAAGAACTAAATGTCGACTAGCCTGTTGGTGTTCTAGTTAGTGACACTGACTGCTATACCGGAGGTAATAGGTTCGATTCCCACCCAGGACAAATCTTTGTGTGATGAGCACGATCATTTGTTCTGTGTCTGGGTGTAAATTATCTGTAATATGTACGTATTAAGAATTATACATATAAGTATGTTTATGAGTTATGAGTTGTCTGGTTACCAAAACACAAGCTCTGCCTAGCGTGGGATCAGCTGATAAGCATGTAGTAGTTGTCCCTGAATATTATTTTTCTTATAAAACAAAACGAAAATATTGTAGCTTGCGGCTTTCTATTGACAATGATCATGAAAACAAACAAAGAAGAAACAACATTAATGTTATTTTCTTTCTCTTCATTCCCTTCATTCAAAATAAGGTCGACACGATATAATATTAGTTTGGTAATTTAAAGTGTGGTGAGCTTTGTTTAAAAAAAACAACTAAATTACTTCCTAAAGCTCTGTAAAAATACATATATTTGTTTGTTACCATACTGGGATCGAACCCGGAGCAGCACGTGTTGTGGTCTATACAAGTCGGCTTTCCGACCAAAACCACTTTAAATAACTTTACTGTAAACAAAAAGTAAAAATTTCATAAACCAGGTATTAGTTACAAACAAACATTTTTTATTAGATAAATTATTGATGGAGCCGGACTAACTGATTTTTTTTCTTATCGAATTAAGAACTTTCTTTTGAAGTCGGTTAAAACGAGTCATTCTTAATATTACTCTAAGGTCAACTGTACACATTCTGACGCACTAAAATCTTGGAATTACAATCAAAATACTTCAGTAAACGGACACATAAATCGTGGGGTCGTAAAAAAATAATTTTCAATAATGGCGAACACAAATGAACCTGTCACTTGCACTGAAAGGTATTTGTTCTGAAGGAAATATAGCCAATAATGTTTATTTTTAACGGTCAACACTGATGAAGTTTACGTAGGTACTCTGGTGTTGCCAGCTTGGGTATTCGTTTTGGAGAGGTAGTTTTAAATACAGTAATATAAGTATATATATATAAAAACTGGACAAGTGCGAGCTGAACTCGCGTGACGAGGGTTCCGTACGATATTAACTGTCATGTTTTTTAAATCAGTGATTTACCATGTTATTTTAATATCATGGACTACGTACAGATTTTCCTATAATCTGTAGGTCGAAAACTAAATTTAGATTTTTTTTTTTATGTTCAGTAGTATCGAGGATACGTGAGAGGGGGGTGGTCAATTTCAACTCAATCGTTTAAGAGTAGACTCGCTGATAATGACTGTGACCGAAGGACATACGGACACACGAATCCTATAAGGGTTCAGTTTTTTTATTCGGACGTCCGG
Organism: Autographa gamma; assembly: GCA_905146925.1. Taxonomy (NCBI): domain Eukaryota; kingdom Metazoa; phylum Arthropoda; class Insecta; order Lepidoptera; family Noctuidae; genus Autographa; species Autographa gamma. The sequence continues at coordinate 8,864,914 of LR989866.1, read as the reverse complement.
AACCCTAAAAATACCATGAAATTATTGAATTACTTGAAATGACAGAAGCTTAATAGCTTTGTGTTCGGAACTTCGTTCTTTAACAGTAAATAATGAAGTAACTTTTACATCACAATAGACAATATTCATACATAATTATTCAGTATCAATATTTCAAAAAATAATAATCTTAACATATACAGACACCGTTCCTTGGGCGTCGGTTTTTTAAAAGACTACATTATCAGTAAGTACAACAAACAAACGAGAAAAACTTTCCCCTTTATCATTATAAGTTTGTTTGCATTAAATAAGCTCCGAAATTTTGTAGTTTCTTTAGAGTGTTAGAAAATAATTATCTTTATTTATAACACTGAACACTGCAGACTGTAAAATAAAATAAAATCATAAAGAGATCGTCACTTGAAAATTTAAGTCAACGTAAAGAGGACGCCACTTCATGAATGAACAAAAGACACGAAACAACGCCAAAAATAGTCTAATTAAATTTAAAATAACATTGATACAAGAGAAAGATACAAAAATTACAGATACAAAGACTTCGCTTCATAAACGAAGTTAGGCGTTACAAGCCTTGAAGTTATTTATAAATCGGAGACGTTTCTGAATTTGCCGGCATAAAGTAAAATACATCAAAACACAGACAGACAGAAATACAAAACAGTGGTAGACAGACGGACGGGCAGACTGCTTGTATTTATAGATGTGATAGCTTTGCCCGCGGGTTTGCTTGCTAACACCTTTTTTTCTGACTCACTGCGCCGAGCTTACGAATATTTTAGAGTGCGCATTTCTTAAGGAGTTTTTGTAGATTTACGGTAACAGATTCTGTCAGAAAATAAGCTCTACTTTGTCAATATTTGAGGCAATTTGAAGCATGAAATTGAAAGGTAATCTTAATCGGGGTACAAAACCCGAGTATGGTTTTTTCACATTGCGGTTCAAGATTTTTCTGCATGGGTTGTACCAAATATGCAAGTTAGCTTAACAAAAAGAAGAATTTAAGAATGGAGTAGAAGTAATTAGATGAGTTGGCAGGGTTATAAGGTGATGAAAGATTTAAAGGGTAGGTCGAGTCAAAGACTGGTAGGTATGTGAACGAGGAAGCAATTAAGTTCTGCTTGTTGATTCGTCTGATAAAAATGCGACGATACTATTTAAAAAGGTTCCACACTATTTTTTTATTCCGTGGTCAGTGTAGGTAAAAGGGCAGCACAATAACACTGAGGTATATGGCAAATATTTGTGGTTTGCACAAATGTTCACAGTTTTGGTGTATACTGATGTTGAATAAACAAATAAATATTCAGATCGAACAAGCAGCACATCGCGCGATCGTGCTTTCTTACCTATACATTTTTACCGTTTAAAAGCAAGATGAGTAATTAACTTTTGCTGCAGGAAAATACAGTCGCAAAACTTGGGCAATACAAAATCACTGAAAAATAACTACAGCAGATCTCGTACCTATTTAATTTCTTGCAGAACAAAGAAAAATACCGACCATTAAACAGTTGCTCTAAACATTTTCCTAAATATTTATAGTAGTGACATAAAATGCACTTCAACCAGACGCTCTGAACATATTTTACAATTCTGTCACAATGCACAGACGTTCAGTTGTTGTAAACATTTTTGTGAATATCTGTCACTTTGTTTTGCACCACGATTGAATTATACAGATTACATTTAGGATTGTCGTTCGTGATCGGTTAGTGATTTATGATGTTCCAAGCTTTTTGTTCTGTTTGCGATGGAAATAAATGGCGTTAAGTGCGGCTTGAATATGACGCGACGAAGATGGAAATAGGTTCAATTAAAATAGTTTGTGTAGACTACAAGTGTATGTGCGAATAAATATTAGTTTGTGTTTTTGTAAGATGTTTTTTAAATAATATATTTTTTAGTTTTCGTCTTTAGTTAATTATACTATAAACCTACTTAGCACCTTAGCCATTATTCAATTATTTTGACAAAAAAAAATGTTTTTTTATTACATTTTTTTTTGTTTTGCTGACGGTTATTCACATCATGTACGGGTAGCATATTAATCTTAAACATGTGAAGGTACATAAACTATTTGATAGGATATTACTATCCACAGATTATATAGCCTTTAAATAAAGATTAGTAGCGATGTTAATTGCACATTACCTACTCGTATGTCTGTTAAGCGGTCTGGCTAAGCTAAATATATCTTTGCCTGGTTCATGGGAATAATACATCAGTTAGTAACACGGAATTTATGAGACAAATCGTCCGTAATTGCGATTTCTATACTGAACGTTAGTGGCAATCGCACTTGCAGTTTTAGTGTCCAAATTGCTTGAAGAACTGCAAATAACGATAATAATAACTAGGTATAAAAAAAAAAACATAAAAACATGTGTTTTGTTTTTGCAAAATTTATGGCTTAAACGTTTCGATTCTGTTAAGGCCGATTTGCATCAAACGTGAGAATTCTCATTTTATTCCACCAAATCACATTATTTTAAAATGGCAACGAATTTGTTGGCGTGGGGAAAGTATTAGCTTGTTTGATGTTAATCGGCCTTTACAGAAATTATAGTAACTAGGAAGTCGTAATTGTTTTGACAGTCCATGTTACTGAAAACAATTGCTATAGAATGGGATAAATATAACATTTACGAAAACCATAAATACCTATTCTTATATTTAAATTAATTACATCATTATCGAAAATACACTTCTCATCAAAAAAATCGAAACACCTCGCAGTTTATGATTTGATAAGGATTATCAGAAAAATCTGTATATTTAGGAATAAATGTAAAATGTCATTTAATAGTGAGTAGTATGAGGTTTTTAAATCCTAATGTTAATGTTCTAAATTCAAATTAAGTCTTCATAGGTTTCGTATTTTGTATAATGAGTAATTTTTACCCTGTATGGAATATGAAGGAAATGGGTAAAACAACACGCGTAAATGAAAAAAAAATATAAGAAACGTTTATTTAATAACTTGTATTCCCTCCGCGAGCTCTTATTACTGCTTCCATACGGTTCTTCATCGATCGGATGAGAGTCACGATCACCTGTTGTGGTATATTATCCCATTCCTCTTGGATTGCATTTTGCAGCTGGCTAAGTGTTTCTGCGGCTGGATCTCTTGCTCGAATTCGTCTCTTTAATTCATCCCATAGATGTTCAATGGGATTCATGTCCGGGCTTCTTGCTGGCCATACCATAATGGAGATACCGACTTCGGTAAGATAATCTCTTACAACGCCCGCGGTGTGAGCTCTAGCATTGTCGTGCATGAATATGAAGTCTTTGCCAATAAAATGTGCATAGGGCATCACATGAGGTTCAAGACACTGTTCGATGTACCGATGAGAGTTTAGTGCAGGCAGCCGTGGCCCAGACACAAAGGCAAGTTCTGTCTTACCGTCGGCGCTGATTCCTCCCCAAACCGTCCACGAACCGCCACCATAGCTGATCTTTTCTTCAATGCGGCATTGTGCAAAGCGTTCTCCATCTCTTCTGTAGACCTTGTTCCTTCCGTCGTTACCATACAGCATAATTTTACACTCATCAGAAAACAGTACTTTGCTCCACTGAAGGTATGACCAAGTTAGGTGCTCGCGTGCAAAGTTAAGGCGCGCTCTTCGATGGTCTGCAGTTAATTTCGGCCCATTCGCTGGCTTATGCGGTGCCAATCCGCGTTCCTTCAACCTTCTTCTTATTGTAGAGTCACTCACAGCTACTCCTCGTACAACGCGAAGCTGCTGCTGCAGTTGCAAAGCGTTAAGGCGTCGATTTCGTAAAGAAGTTGTTACAATAAATCGATCATCTCGCTCAGAAGTGACCCGATTCCTGCCAGATCCTAAACGGCGCGTGAACGAACCAGCCTCCCGATAGCGTTTGTAGACTCTATGAACAGATGATAAGCTTAGATGCAATCTTGCAGCTACAACACGCTGACTTAGTCCAGAATCCAGCAATGCCACCACTTGGGCGGCTTCTGCGGGCGAAGTATCCATATGTTTTAGAAAAAAAAAGTTTTTTCAGACGTCCCAAAGTCACAGTAAATGAAATAAGAAACAAAAAGTTTAAAGACAAGCGCTAATTTTTAGTTTTTAAACGAGAAACGTACTCCAACCCTAAATACACATTTGTCTCAAAACAGTGATTAATTTCAGTTATAGGATAAACAAATGAAATTCTAATTTCGAATTTTGATTTTTTTCTTCTTACTGTAATGACTAAACTGCAAGCCACACAATAATGTTTTTTTTTTCATGGACTTAATTCTCTTATGTAAAAAATTAGGACAAAAACAATAAAAACGAAAGTGTTTCGATTTTTTTGATGAGAAGTGTACTAGTTATTGTTATAGGATTTCCTTCTTTCGCTACGCATTCGATGGGAGAACGCAGTCCATGTACGTTGATCACTAACAGCGAGAGAGTTCCGTGTATAGGCGGCCTTAGGGCCGGACTCCACCAAACCAAAGACGAGCAGAGCGGTTATTAGATAACCAATAAGAATTCGTTATTTTACCTGAACTTCACAGCAAAGTGTAAACAATGAATTCCAAGTCCATGTTCAGTCTTGCTGTTCGAGAGAGTTTTGTATACAGGCGGCCTTAGGCTGCGGTTCCACTGAAGCGGAGCAGAGCAGAGCGAGCCGCGAAAGGCCAATCACGGCTTGAAACCCACATCTTTTCTCCACTCCGCTTCAACGTGATTGGTGAATTGCGGCACAGCTCGTCTCCGCTCCGCTTCAGTAGAACTGCAGCCTTAGGGTCGGACTCTACCAAAGCGGAGGCAAACAGAGCGAAGAGAAACAACCAATAGGAATTCTTTATTCAACCTGGATTTCACAGCACAGCGTGAAACGAATTCCAATTGGTTTTTCAAAAATGTTCTCTACCACGATCGGCTCGTCTCCGCTTGAGGCCGAGACTCCACCGACCGAGAGTGGAGACGAGGCAAGCGGAGAGGAGATGCTTTTAAAACAACCAACAAAATTATGTTATTGACTCATCTCCTCTCCGCTCAGCTTCGTAGAGATCGCTCTGCGGAGATGTGTAATATTTGTATGGCGCGATGGAAGTGGAGAGTGAGCTGTGCGCGGACGACGCGCAGTGGAGAGGAGATGTGGGCGAAGCAGTGAGAGGTGTCACTCCCCCTTCTCGCCCGCCAGCAACCCGCAGAGTCCCGCGATATCCGCCTCTACCTTCTGTGTCAGAATGCGAACTGAGCACTCAATGCCTAGTACCTGACCTGAAAAGAATCTCTTCTCGCACAGCAAACCACACACATCTCCGCTTTGCTAGAGTCCCGGCATTAAGCTTAGCATTACTGCTGATAGCAGTCCCCTGTTCTTATACATTAATGTATATTAACACACGTATACAGGATGTCCTGAAATCCTTTAATCGCAGGTCGGTTGGCTCAATACTCGGAAAATAGGATGGTTTAGAAAAGGGAGATGTTCTGTTAGCATTATCTTGTCATACACACGTGTCTCAACGTCCAACCGTTTATTCCTAGGATTTATACAGGAGACGTAACAGGAAACATTTGACAATATTCAGAATAATCTTGTATAAATGAGAAAGACATCACAACATGTCATGTCTGACTAGGTGCTTTAACAGCTAAACTGCTGAACCAATTTTGATGAGATTTAGCACGTTGGTAACCTAAACCAGAAGAAAGAGTCCTAGGATACTCTTTGATACCTTAAATTGCAATATATGATAATAATATTTATTTTTTAATAAATAATAAAAAGTCTTATTAGTATCGTTTTCTATCTGTACTTGTGAAGATATTGATACAAAACACCATACATTTTTATATTACATTTAAAATTTTAACGTAATGCTTCATATAGTAGTATCTACTTTTTAAGAAATGCGAACACTACATTTAAATGTACATCTAAGTCAAAACAACTTAACCCAATTCCAGAATACGCCAATCCTAAATAAGTCTTCAAACATCAAAATGATCACATTGAAAACATAACATAGATTTAAGTCGAAATGCCTTACAAATGGCTATTGTTTTGAGCTGATTCTCATGTTACGTGAGCTAAACGGGCCTCGAACGTGCTACGAGTTGGAATACGCGGCAAATAAATAACATTAAATATTGTTTCTCTCGCTCCACGGCATTGTTGGTATTATAATTCCCAAGTGTTGATATTTTGTTCGATTTATTTGTACTTGCAAATTCATGGCTGGATTTATAGTATTTTGTTTTATGTTTTTAATGGTTGTTGTTACTGAGTAATAAAGAGGTTTAAGGCTTAATTAAAAAATCAGTGCAGGTGTTGTGGGCTGTATAAAGATTTTTGTCTTACACCGAGACTTGTTTTTTTTTTAAACTTGTCTATAGTGTATTAAATATTTAGTTGTGTTTAATTAAATCATCAAAGTTCTTAATTTTTATTTTTTTATTGCGTAACTTATTTTTCTACTTAGTTGGTGGGGGAGAAAATAATAGTTACAATTATGGACCTTGTCGAGTACGTTAAGTTCAAATTCACATATTAACAGGGTTTTCGCACTAATTCTGATATCGAAATAACATTTACACTACCCTTACTTGGAAATAAGAACCCTAACAAAAATAAATGACGAATTCAATCAATATTTGTTCCTGACCCCTCGTAACTTGAGGAGGGGAAACCCTAGTGATTACAAAATTGTCTCGTCATATTATTGTGTACCTGTCAGGGTTACATTACATGGGGTGATAGTAATACCAGCAATACAGGGTTAATTTTACACCTTTATAAGCCCTTGTTTGTGTAAGATTAAGATTGTAAAACGATTGTAAGGAATGAAGAATTGGAATAAATAAGGCATGAGATTTGTAGGTTAAATAATATTTAATGATGAGTTTTTATATTATGCCTGTATGTCTGTCTTTGTCTGCTCGATTCCACGCGACCAAGGTGTTATTGGGTTTTTCTATGAAATCAGTAAATCAGTAGCAGGTCGGAGTTTGGATTTGTGCCCGGTTAGTGGCAGCGCTTGCCCCCTATTACATGGGACCTAAACATATCGGCGAACTGTGGGTGTACATTGATACACCTCTGCGTGATGATCGTCTGTGTACAAAAACCATTTGATAGATAATGGTGAAATTGGTTCAAAGGTAGTCTGTATACGATAATACGGTACACTGTTTGTTTTCCGGGTGAGTTCGATTATTATAAGACAAACCACAATATTTCTAAGTATACTGTCTACGATATAACAAATAATTCAGATATTTCTATGAAAAAACAACGCTACATAAAATAAAATATTTATGAAATATGAAATCCATACCACGCAATAAAATAGTCTTTAGTTAACGATACAGGGTAATAAACATCGTGATATTAGGATCTCGATGTAATCGTTAATATTATGAAGTATTTAATAATCATCACGGAATTTAACGATCATGATAAATATGATGCGTATTACGTATTGATGTATCGTGATAAAATTTATTAATAGCTGTGTAATTGAGTGTTAAATATTTAACAATTAATTTATAATATTTTTATTGAGCTTGCTCCTTAAATTTATTTAGATGGCTGGAAGCTTATAAGTCTCTAATTTAAAATAAAACTTAAATGTAAAATTTTTGGTTCTGCAGTTTTATGATCACAAAAGGTTTATATATTTTGATTGTAGTAGAGAAAAAACATGTATTAGAAAAGTAAGTTTTAATACACGTTTTTCAAGTTATTATGTTGTATTGAAAAGATACCCCCTAAAGTAAAATAAATAGGTATCCTTAAACTATATGAAAAAAAAGGTAATACAGTGATACAACATTTGCTTAGTCAACCAAACTTTCTTAATACAGGCAAATTTCAGAGTATGTAATCTCTGAAAGTTCATTAAAGTAGTAACTTCATAGAGCTAATATTATAAATTCAAATCGTCTCGAAAAAGTATTTTTTACTGGCAAATTGTGTTGATTTTTGTGTAACAATTTCAAAATCAAAATAGTAGTCAGTCATCTTATTTTTTTAAACAGTATTAAATGCCTTTGCCTGTTACTGGGATAAAGTGTTTTTTTATTTGAATAAAAATTCTGACAATATTAACTTCGCTTTCTGTTTAAAAATCACGAAAAATATCTCAACAAATGTTGGCACAAAAAATATGTTTAAAAAAAATAGACTTACCCCATTATCCGTATTTCTTGAAATGCAGTTAAAATACAAGGCTGTATAATTCTAACACAACTCCATCCCACGACACACAACGGGAAATAGTCCACGAAAATAAAAACATTCGTTTATAAAGACATATTTGAAATTCAATGCGATCGTGAAAAATAGGATTGAATATAAAACAGAAATCAAAAACACGTATAATAATAAATTATGCACTCCTAGCAAGTGGAAGGTTGCATTTTATTATAGAAAAAGAAACTGTTATTTTATTGAACGTATCATAACTTTATTTAGAACATATGCGATTTTTCTAGAGTAACAACAGCTTTTAGATTAAAACACAACTTTGTAATTTTCTTCAAAAACAAAACACAACACTCGATAGTTTATCGATAACGAAAAAAAAATCGATTTATTTAGTTCGTTAAGTCGAGGTTACTCTAATCGATAGCAATACCGATTGGTATCTAGTGAGCTTTCGGTGCTCGTGTCGTACGCGCTGCAAGGCGACTGCAACGATCATGCGTGTGCAGTGAAAAGCTAGCGATGTATCGCTATCAAATAAACAAAAACTGCAAACTCAAGCTTGGCGCGAGCTCCGAACAAAAATGTTAATTTTATTGGCGATTTCATGAAAGTGATAACATATTGGATGCGGTTTTAAGTATCGATGTTCCAGCGGAAATGTTTTAATTAATTAATGGCGCTGTGGTTTTTGTTTTTTATTTTACGTGGGCGCGTGCAGGCAATATTTTTGGAAAATAATATTTTTATATTAACAACCCTTTTGAATGTTACCCTGACTTGCAGTATTATAATGAGTAGGTATAATAAAATCTGCTTAAAATGTTCTTAAACATTATCAAATTGAGCCCTTTATTTTCCTAAACCCTCACCCTAAGGACTCCTAATCGATTAGAGTCGTCAAATCAATTTACACGATTAAGAAAAATACTCTCTCGATATGTCCTACGAATCTGCGATTCTTTATTACTTCTATCTCCAAACCATAAATAGTCAAAACGCAACTACAAAAAAAAAAAAGATTTAATTACACAAACATAAATAACATTTGTGCAGCTACAGCCCTAACTACTTAGCGTTATCAGTTTTCCAATCGTCCTCTTTATGTGCCATTTAATTAATCGAACTCTATAGAAGAAAAAAAGAAAAAAAATGTGGTGTGCGCGCGCAGAATGCACGGAGCGCGTTCAGTTTTAAATATAAACCGCGCGGTGACAATGGACAGTCCGTCACTCGATCTAAATCAAGGATACCGAATACACGTGTCTCAACGTATAGCTTTGTAAATGTGATTCACATTTTATTGTTAAATTATAGGTTATGAATTTAAATTTTCAGCGCTCCGCTTCTGAGAAACGAAATAGGAAGAGATTGATTTTTTGTTGTTTTATATTTTAATCGCTTCTGGCTAGTTAGGCCATAAACGTTTAAAAAGAAAACAAGTTAATGTAATGTTAATACTAAGTGGGAAAATAAAAGGAAAAAATATTAAAATCTAAGTATAAAACTGTTTACGAGGTTTTCTTACTAATCTTAAAACACCTTAGAACTTTAATACGGTTTACAGGTATTAAAGTATTTTTTGTACCTGAATTTTATTACTTTATTAAAATGATTTTCAGAATTAAGATCTTTAATCCTTATTTATCTTAATCTTCATTTACCTTGTTTTTATTAATCTTCTTATTTTTATAAACAGTATCAATCATTCCAATGTACTCTACCTACGGCTTTTGAAGCTGGTACCTAAAATTTTGAGATTATTGGGAACATTTTTGACTGATCATATTTTACTAGATTTTTTTCATTTCAAAATACCGTTTAAGTAATCAAAAAAAAAAAACTGTAATAAGTTTGATGTCGTTAAACAAAAAAACAAATAAAAAAGATTTACACAAATCTTTCGAGCAACTATGAAAAGTCGCCATTAAATATTTTTATTTTAAGAAAAAGTAAATCAGATTCAAATTCGATTCACATCAAAGCACTTTCCTTTTTCGATATTCAAAATGTTTGACAGTTCTCTTTGATCTGACATTTCTAAACGTTTGAAATTCGAACTTGATTCGGCCAATATTCGCGCCTAAAGACTCCGCGGCTGTTTAACATACCAATTTTACTGCACAGAGCTTCTTAGCGTGTCGATTAATGACATTTTATATTATTGGCACTAGAGCAGCTATAAATCAAGAGTCAGGGAAATATTTGTTATTTGGAACATTATGTCTGTGTCCAATAGAGAAATATTGTTTAAATTTCCTTGACCACAACTCAGCCTTTGACAGCATTTTCAGAGGCATGGTACAGGTCCTCGTGTGTACAGGTGGTGGGACACGCTGGGCTCATTATGGACCTTGGATGGGAAGAGTTTCCACACTAACTTGACCTGCTAAACATGGTAGACCCGTTAATCGTACAGAAAAAAAATAGCTGCTTATTTATATTCATATTTTTATTTTTATTGGATTTACTAGCTGTGTCCTGCAGTTTCACCGACATGAATACCTAGGTCCCGTTCCCGGTGCCTTCATGTTATTCAGGGCGCAGATTAATCCAACAAATCACTGTCGTGACAAAGGTCAGGATTACTTAATTATTATTATTTTTTCCCGCGTCGTTTACCATTTTTTTTCTTTCATAAGAACCTTAATGGTTCCTATTTGAAATCGTATTCCACTTTTCATCATCATTCTGAAAACGAGTCTACTTTCTGGTCTGTTTAACTGATACACTTTAATAATAATATATGTGTGGCTCGTGAAGACATTAATAGACTTCCACTTGCTTATAAACGGTTTAGGAATTTCAGAGCATCGACATTCAGATATGAGAAAAAGATTAATTTGATGTATGTTGATTTAACACGCAACTTTTAACAGCGTTTAAATTAAATCATTTGGATTGTTCGAATGTTTTGAACATACATACTCGTACATATCATCACACCTGTATCCTCGAAGGGGTAGGCAGAGGCGTACCAATGTACACCCACAGTTCGCCGATATGTTTAGGTCCCATGTAATAGGGGGCGAGCCTATTGCCACTAACCGGGCACAAATCCAAACTCCGACCTGCTACTGAGAATTTCAAAGAAAAACCCAATAACACCTTGGTCGACTCGGGAATCGAACTCAAGACCTCTAGCGTAGCAGGCGCGTTTAGCACCGTTTAGTACTAAATATTATCATATCTGTAAGACAGATGTAAAATTATTTTTTCATTTAATATTCTTTAAGTACTTAGGCATTGAATACATGATTCAGAAGTCTGTTTGTATTTATTGCAATATGAACTATAATGCATTAGCTTTAAGATATATTTTCGAAAAGTTGAAATAGGGTGCTAGTTTATATCTTTATTTTACGAGACCGTATATTGAAGTATTAAATTTACTTCTATTTCAATATCTAGTAGAGCTAATTACTTTGAATCGAAGAGCTCAATTATGAACTGTTCCTATCATAACTTTAACTCCGGGAAGCCATGAGAAAAAAGACTAATAAATATGATTGGACTAATAAACATTACTACTTATAGTAATAGTAAATAGTAAGCATTTGTCTCAAATGGATTTTTTCGAGTGAAAATAATCATTTTGTTACTACTTAATATACAAAGATGTATTCGCTGGTACAACATTAAATTATGTTAAATATTTTTTATATATTTTTTTTATTTAATAAAAGTATTATATTTGATTTTTAAAGCATAATTTAATACCAACTACGTATTAAATTATGCTTAAAAAATAAAAATAATGGTCATATAGTTTGCTAGCCAGTGACTGATTTTATCGTGTGTCTTCTTCTATGTATTTAAATCTTTCCTACTAAAAGTTTTTTATTTCTTAGGCTTTTGAATAATTAACCTATCGCGTAAACATGACGTTAGTATCTTTGTTTGAAAAAAGTAGCACCCTTTACACGATACATCAATTAACGCTTCCCGTATCAATACATCAATAATTTTAACACCAACAGTACCAAAAAAAGCGTAAAGAGGCCGCTTCTTTCGAAATTCATTTACTTGACCCGTGGTCACTTACTCGCCTTCACAGAAACGATTAATTTATTATTTTAAAGCATCCCTTCTCGGCCATCCAATTTAAAATTTGACGTCTTAAACAGTATTAAATTACATGTGAAATTATTTCATTAGCACTGAAGTACCTCAGGCCAACCATGATATAATCGGGACCAAGATTTTCGGTACCAAAAGTTGTAATCAACACGTCAGTGTGACCACGCCCTAAGCTCTTCGCGTTAATAGGCAGATCTCGATATCGACTCATTCTGCAAATCGGACAAACTTAGGATACCCCCTACGTGCTTCCGTCATTCGATTTTGAACTTTATATACCATAAGAATACGAATCTCATTTTTTTGGTGTCAGTAAAATAAGTTAGTAAGAGTTTATAAGTTAGCATTTACGGCGAGGTTGGAGTTTTGTTTGTTTATGCATTACATATCGACTGCACTGGTATGTTCCCGGCCTTATGTGCGTAGGATAAGTATGATAGAAACTATTAATATATTTATTATAGGATCGCGTGTTACGACTGGTTTTTAAGCTTTGGTGATTAATAATACTGCATTATAATTAACGGTGATTGAAATATGAAATGATTTGTAGAGTATATCCTTTTTGTTGCGAATTAAGGTTGTAATGTCACCTATTTATTCTAAGAGCTGTATTTATTCCTTCAGATACTTGGAAACATTAAGGTATCAGAAGTTTGCGTAAGGATCTAATATTTCCAGTTTATACCATCATTTGAATTAATAATCAGAAGCTTAATTATGTTTAAGTAAACATTGACGAGTAATTTGATCACTATAATATAGCGAAATGCCATCAAGTTGTGTCTAACATGACTAATAATTATAATTAAGGATTTGCTAATCAACGGCCACTTATGTTCGTTGACCTATTTTGGACTATACAGTAAATAATTGGCCACAACGTAAAGTAACATTCGTACAACTCAAATGTCAAAGTTAGCGAAAATAATTTGACATAATCAACGGCTGACACGCTTAGCGCGATCCTTTACCTGATGCGCAGGCGCCGTTCAATTTGCAGCTTTGTGAAACGCCGCCACTTACGAACTGGCCAGTTTACGTTGAGCCGCCGAAGGTACAAGACCTGTTCGGAGCTTTTTCGTTTGAAGAGGTCTCAGTAAAATGGTTGCTTGTAATAGGGGTTTGTAAAGGTGAAATAATGCGTGGTGAAATTGGGTTCTTAAGTTCGCGTGTAAACCAGGTACCTATTCTTGAGTAAGTGGATTGTTTTATGTTGCATTCGATTGGATAGTTTTATTATGATTGGAGTTAATTGATTTAATATTAATTAACAAGGCGCGTATGTTTAGTACCTAAGGCGGGATTCTTTTGTATGCGGCTACAGGTTATGGTAAAAGGAATGTGTTATGTTATCCCATTTATGTGCAGCAACCATTTAATTTTGTATCTGTTCGGTCGCGGAGGTAAGATAGGTATTCACTCCATGTATAATAAAGTATTGGACTGACTCAGGGAAGACTGGTAGGCGCACCTAACATACTTTGACAATTCCAAGACAATTGTATCTTTTTTAGTACTCGATTTGCTAGATATATCAGATATTTGATAGTTTATTGCTAGTTTCTTTTCTATAAACTATCATTCAACGCAATAATATAATAGATTTTCAGCCGTTTCTGTCCCATTGCAGAAAGGTTCTAACTTATTTCCCATTTATTGTGGAAAAGACTCTGAGTAACTTTTTTATACAAAAATATTCCAAAATACATCAGCATTGTCGTCAGGCTTGTGTGAATCCTTGTTTGACCAATGGCTACTCTTGGCTATATCACGCCCACTGTTCTCTTAACAGTGTCATCTTACTCATAGCATACGTAATCAGTAACAGAAACTTAATTAAAAGGTCAATATTTCTATTGCAATTTTGAAAAATAATTCGGGAAAAAAGGAATCAACAAAAGAAGCAATTGAAACAAAGATCATTACCTCAAACGATCCGTTTATTGCCCCACCAGACCACCAATACATTTGCACCAGCATTAAGCACATCAGTTCAATACTTTGTATAGAATAGAATAATTACCAAGTTATCTGAACAAAAAGAAACCACGCCTCATTAATGACATCAATAAAAGTATACGAAGCATCGACGTATGATATGCATAGACTGCTACTATCGCTAGGTTCCCCTTGTGCCAAGCGAGAGCAGTTTTTAGTCTGATCCTAGTACATTTCGTTTTTCATTTAAGTTAATTTTCGCGCTACGAGAAACTTATATAAGAGAATATCGATGGTTTTGACATTGTTAGGATAATATTAGTGTTTAGATAGATTTTCAAAACGGCAATCTCCATCTTCATACATAATTCACGAAAACACTTGTTCACACTAGTGCTTACGGTTTAAACTCTGATAGGCTCACTCTATAGTGTCAAATGCAAGCTCGTTGATACGAAGTCATTCACTCACTAACAAAGTAGCTTACCGGTAGTTTTTCAATTATCATTGGCCGTTTAACGACTACCGTACATTCGCCTCCCCTGCCCAGTTCTGAGAAACAAAACATGCCTGTACATCAGAAAACAGTTGGTTAAAAGCAAGCTTCAATTGTTTTGGCCAACTGTCTCGTTGGCCTAGGGGTTTTAAGCGCGACTGCTACGCTAGAGGTCTTGGGTTTGATTCCCAAGTCGACCAAGGTGTTATTGGGTTTTTCTATGAAATTCTCAGTAGCAGGTCCGAGTTTGGATTTGTGCCCGGTTAGTGGCAATAGGCTTGCCCTCTATTAAATAGGACTTAAACATACCGGCAGACTGTGGATCTACATTGGTAGGTACACCTCTGCCTAACCCTAATACAGGCGTGATGGTATGTTATATTATGTTTTTTTTTCAATTATTTAGTCAGGGGTCGTTTTATTTCCGATGTCCATCCATTGCTGGCTGTGGCCTATTTTGGGTACGAGTGTAACCTTATGGGTACGCAATCACATGTATAAAGAAGAACGTAAGATAATTATCGAGAAGAAATAGACTTCTTGCTTCTCGGTTTGTGCGACCTACTCAAAACGTCCAGCTCTTCGTTCGTTTTTAATGTTGATTTATATTTCGTTAATTTACAAGTCGGTTACTGAATGAGATGACTACAGTCTACTTAACTAAACTAAGTCATAATTTTAGATTTTTAGAAACTGAATAGGAATGTTTGAAAATACCAAAACAGGGTTCTCAATCTCTCTATTCATCAAGACCTTAAAAGTAGAGACCGTTTCTGTAAAAACGAAAAAAGGAACGTCCTAGAGTCATATTTAAAAAGTACAACTCCAATATCACAAGTGTATCCAATAAGGTGTCGTGATTATCATAAATCGGTAGTTGGTACCTACATACATAATATGCAACATTTTTAAAGTAATAACTTCTTATAAAATAACTTTTATAAGATTCCAGTTCAATTGATACATACTAAAAATTCTCGAAGTGCTTTAAAATTACAAGTAAAATAACCAAAAAGTCTTTATTGGTCAAATTATAGTAAAAATCTCAATAATACCACATTATCGATAAAATTATGGAAATGTCTTCATAAATACATAATTATTTTTGCATTAAAATCGATACAGGCCATATACAGACTTGTTTTGTAGCCCTGTTATGTCGCCTGACTTTGTTTATGTTTTGTAAGTATTTAATACAGAATCTTTTTTTTTAATATTACTTTTTTTTAAGGTCGCCTGAATTAGTCACTTAATGCAAAAGAAAAAAAAATACTAATGCAGTGCAGTGGTGAACCAATAAAAAAATCGCTTTGCAATAAATGTTTGAAGAATGAAGATATGTTTTACTGGTATCAAGAACAAATTTTTGATTAAAAAAAAAAAAAAAACTTTTTAATACTTAGACAATAGAAAATAAACTATACTTACGTAGTAGAAAAGTTTGTCGGTAAACAATAGACAGACAGAGATTGTGGATTACTTGATATATGAGTAAACTTATATTGAAGGGACAGAAATATATCTTTAGCACATTTTTATGACAGCGATTATCCGAAAAAAATAATATTAAAAATTGTGCACGTGACAAGCAATAATAATATTATGATATTCGATGTCAGAAGTTAGTTTTATATCATGAACCAGAAGGTAACAAATAAAATACGCTTTACGTTAATCTTGGAATTCAAAATTCAAACGTATAAATAAAAACACAATTTTGTTTTTAACCGACTTCTAAAAAAGGAGGAGTTTCTTAATTCAGTTGTTTTTTTTTTACCAAAATTAGTACTCAAAATTCATTCACCCTGGTTAAGTCTTTACCACTTGTCAAGATAAAACAACAGAAAGACTTTTGAGATCATCTCAAAATTTATTAATCACATCTCTTTTAAATATACAACCTTTATACAGCAAGAAGTAAGTTACTTTAAGAACTTAATACATGGTGTTCCTGCATATCTCGACAATACTTCATTACTCACAAATTACCGTAAAATCTTACACCTTTAATACTCTATTATTTTATAATTCGCGTTGGTGTAACGATAAAAATATGCATCCGCTGTTTCGCCTTAAATATTAAGTTAAAACGTTTAAAATAATTACAGGACAATTTAGTTAAAGCGCCGTTCCTTTGGCACGGTCTTGCGACTGTATTTATGTACAGGTTGCTGTATATTGTTGTTTTTCTTGTGTTTATAGTTCTAGTATATATTATTTAAAGTTTTTTTTCTTAAATGACATAATACTACAAAAAATATTAAATTAAATTAATAAAAGACGTTTTTATTTAAATTAAAAAGAGTAGAATCAACATAAAGTTGTCGTGATGCCAAGAATATTTTAAAATAAATAACAAAAATGTTATCTATTTTCATTTCATTAATTTCATTTCTAATTAATGATTTGAATTTTATTTTTTGTAGGTGAAACGAAATAAGAAAAAATATAGTTAAAATCTGTCATAAAAACGCATCAGAGAAACAAGAGCTTAACTTATAAAGCGTTGATCGGAGGTATCGCAAAAATTGCGTTTCTCGCGACCAAAGCCGCTTGTTGGAATGTCATTAAATTTTACGACCTATTTGTGAGGCGGCAGAACTGCAAGCCTCCACATATACGCAAATATGTTCTACTTAACAAGAGTACAGGCTAAAGTAGATTATCTGGATAACTAGAGATTGTGTTCGCTGTTTGTTTGTAGTTTTTTTCTTGGAAACTGCTTGACCGATTTTGTGTTATGAAAAGTTTTATTTTTTGTAATTAACTTCCTATTTGTTTTCAAATACAATTATAATGCTTCATTATTTTGTAACGCGAGATTTTAAATAGTATGAAATATTTTTCATTTCTTTTAACTATTATCTTTTTTGAATTTAATAAACGATAAAATCATAGAAAAAATATTTTTCCCTTTGTAAAGCTTAAATAAAATATTGAATTATACAGCAAAATATTACGCAACCAATTTGAAATACTCAAGCGAACAATGTGCCTTGTATGAAATGCTTATGGTAAACTATAAAGAGGAATATTACAATAAATTATTATGTGTAATATCTGTGGGTATTTGTCAGCCAATAACAGCATAGCAATGTTGTCGCAACGTGCTTTATGCACCGGATTACGTGCACAAGGTTGCAGGCTCTAATACTATTGGCAGTCAACTTTTTATGTAACTTAGGCATACTATAGTTTTTTTTTTTAAAGTAAGCTATTGTGTTTCTTGCCGGCTCTTCTCCATAGGAAGGACACTTTGGAACCGAGCAACTAGAGTCATTAGTATTTAACGTAACGTTTCTTAAGCGCCTTTTTTTGTTTACAAGAAATAATTTTTTTTATCAAATAGGGTTGAAGTTTTATTCTACTTCTCAATCTGTTCGATTTTCAAATCATTATAGGTTGCCTATCCATTTTTTTTATGTTTTGCCCTTTGCCTAATGTCAGTTTGCGCTAAGTTTAACTTTTTTCCTGGCTTGCGAAGTGTCAATAAATATGCCATAATGCCTTTAGCTTCTAGGTAACATGTATGTAGGCGTGGTTATACATATTTTCCGGGACGAGATTATAGTATATAAAGCCATTTAGGTTGTCAATGACATACTTAACATAAATTATGATCTAAATCCCGGACTATGAAAACTGAGTACTGAGAAACTTATAGACGCTTTAAGAGAACCGGCCCTTATTTAGCTAGGTATACGTAACAGGATTTTTTTTTCTTCTAATAACGTTTTTTTTTCTATATTTAAAAAAAAGACGAGCTGTGTGACGTATAAAAATATTTGTACAATATAATTTGTCGTGAAATAACTATTATTTATGAAGTCATACCTTTAACTTACTCATAAAAAATATTAGTAGGTACCTAATCTTAGAAATGCAGTATTTACTAAAATATAAACATTTGAAAAAAAAAACAAACTAATTTCCTAACACTATCTCGCCCGTACGATTGTACTATGATAACAATTCACCTACTTTTATTAGGAACTGAAAAAAGTATGAAAGTTTTTTTTTTTAATCGCCTACATAGTATCCCACAGCCGGGCAAAGGCCTCCCCCTCTATCCTCCAAACCTGTCTATCCATTTCAATTTCTGGTCACGTGCGACTCGCATAACTGACTTAATACCTACTTAATGTTTAATTTTAACAAATACTATGTTTTTTTTTTAATCTTTATTAAAAGTTAGGAGTTTTTATCCACATGGATACGTCAACCCCATTGTACCCTATACACAATTCCCAATTTACAGGGATAAGTAGCCGCTAACATATAGAAAACGAATCACCGATAACATCTCGGACCAAACTACAAATTCGTTTGACAGAATGTTTATCATATAAACGTCAAATGTGTTTAAGCTGAATTCCCTAATCAGTGATTCCCTTTCTCCGGAACTACTATATGAACCTACTTCTTAAGACCTTTAAGTACATACATAAAAGCTTGCATTCCATTTAAAGTCATCACCCACAAATCTGTCACATACATTAGTTTCTAAAGTTAATGTTCGCTTTACGCAGTGTATATTTAAAAAGCGATTATTCATTTAAATCCGTTTAAACTAATGATACGCAATAAAGTAAATATTTATCATACGGAACGCCTGCTTGTTTTAAACAATTTATTTAGCATTACTGCGTTGCCGACTTTGTGCTTGACTTATTACGTCGTTATAAAAAGTTCTGTTTTTACTTTGTATATAATTTTGTTCAGTAGTGCTGCTTCGTTGGCTTAGTGGTGCTAAGTGCGACTGCTACGCTAGAGGTCTTGGGTTCGATTCCCAGGTCGTCCAATTTTTTATTGGGTTTTTCTATGAAATTCTCAGTAGCAAGTCGGAGTTTGGATTTGTGACCTAAACATATCGGCGAACTGTGGGTGTACATTGGTACACTTCTGCCTACCCCTTCGGGGATACAGGCGTGATGATATGTTATGTTATGCTATTCTGTAACGTTATTTTCGCATCTCGGCAGCGGAATCCGCGGTTAGCCAAAAACGTATTTTCAAATTTGAATTCTAAATCAAGGCCAATTGGGTTCACTTTTGAAATGAGCTTTATTATCACTCGGGTGAAGCTCGATATCGAAATTATTTACAGAATAGACATACTGTAAGTTTAAGTAGGTAATTTTTTAGGTTATAACTAATAATTTAGTTATTCATTTCCTAGAACAGTTAGTTATTTTGCTTATTAGTAACACTGTGGTTTTGCTAGGCTTTTTGAAACTATCTATATTATTATTTGATATATTATGTAATTAGTAGAAATTCGCGCCTTATAAGCAAGCTTGTTGACAAAATACCTTATTTTTCATAACCTCTTGATTGTGGGTAGGTACGCACATGTATTATACCTGCTTAGCACTAGTAGTACTAGTCATTATAATAATTAAGCCTATACGAGACTAATATAATTTGGGTAGCATCGGTACTTTAATAACAATATGAATAAGAAGATTTTTAAGAAATTTAACTGCCTCTATGTTTTTTGAATAAATATTTTTTTAACCATCTATTAACATCGATGAATTACAGAACATAACATATCATCACGCCTGTATCCCCGAAGGGTTAGGCAGAGGTGTACCAATGTACACCCACAGTTCGCTAATATGTTTAGGTCCCATGTTATAGGGGGCGAGCCTACTAACCGGGCACAAATCCAAACTCCGACCTGCTACTTAGAATTTCATAGAAAAACCCAATAACACCTTGGTCGACTCGGGAATCGAACCCAAGACCTCCAGCATAGCAGTCGCGCTTAGCACCACTAGGCCAACGAGGCAATTATACGATATAAATCGATGAATGATTTCGATATCGAAAGATTATTCTTTACTTGGTTAATATTTTACGATTTATGATTACTACTTAGAACCAAGACCACACATTATTGTTATGAGTTCACGAGATTTAATTGGGTGGCAACCTTGAGGGAAAGCTCGCCTTGGCGTTATTGTTTTAAATTGAATGATTGCGATTAAGATTTCTTGTCCATTCCAATATTCATTCTGTTTGTTATTTAACGGTGATGAGTGGTTATAATGAAAGATTTATCACGATATTTATGCAAAAATAATATTTATGTTTTTTCTTTCTTGTTCTGCTTTCTGTCTTGCTTTTGCAAGGTATTAACGGTTAGGTTCCAGTTTCATTGGATTCAGGTAAATACAATCCTTACTAATATTATAAATGTGAAAGTTTGTGAGAATGGATTTGTAGATGTTTGTTACTCTTTCACGCAAAAACTACTGAATGTATTTAATGAAACTTTACAATAATGTAGCTTATGCATCGGAATAACACATAGGCTATAATATATAAAGATAGAGTATGAATTTTCATTCACGCGGGTGAAACCGCGGGAAACAGCTAGTATTTAATATGGATTGACTTTGGTAAACAATATTTTAAGTTTATTAATAGTGATATCTATAGTATTATTATTGATGCCTAATAGTATCAACAAAAAGAGACTTAAAAAAATACTAGGTAAGTAATAGCATAGACTTCTTAACCCCTTACCCCAAAATGTCGCGTTAATAATAAGTAGTGTATGTTACCTCCTAATATGACACAGGCCTTTAATATTACAAAACTTAGTATAGGGTTACGTCGAACATGTCGACAGTGTGTTCATTGTAATTAATTAGCTTTGATGTGGAACCAATTAGTTGGTGAAAATGCCGCGTCACGAAATTGACGTCTCCTTAGTTTGAGCACAGAATAGAGATTATGTACTCTGTGGAATTGGGTGTGGAAACATCCGCCATTGATGAGGTCAATTTCATATGATCGTGTGTTTAACTAAATCAGAAAAAAAAAACAAAAAAAAGGGGAAAAATGGAGAAAACTAAAACTGTATTCTGTGTCATTTTAAGTAGGTATTAGTGCTAGATTTATTATAGTTTCAACTTAGGCCTTAACTTTTGTCCGTATTTTGGCAGTTGATAAGTACCTACAGCCACAGAAGAAATAATATAAGAAGAAATAAATCAAATCCTAAGAAGCTGCAGATAAATATGATCCATTATGAATAGAAACCCAAAATAAATTCAGTTGCAAAACAACACTTCAGTTAACGATTGATTCGACAACAAACTATTTGAAACGCCATATCCTTTTAACGGTATAAATAAAAAATGTTGTACATCGGGAACTGTTTTATGTATATCTATGACATCAATCGCATCTATAAATGCGGATTATGTATACATGTTCAAGTATCGGTATGTATGAATTCAGGTTGCAAGTCGATGTGACACGATTAATTTTGGTGGATTTTTGGCAGTGTAGACTTCCTAATCTATACAGGAAGACATCGTTTTTTATGTCTTTTTTCCAAAAATGATAAGAATTTAGGAATGTGATCAAATATGAGCAAAGGTTATAACCGACTCGACCTGAGGTAACACCTAATGACCTACTCTTATGCAGTGGAATTTAAATTTGCAGAATAAAACAAAGCAAACCAATTTATCACATCAGTCATTATATTTGAAGACTTAAGCAAATATATTTGCAAGTGCCTTAAAGACTGGTTTCACAATTACAACTTCTCTTTACGAAACTTACTCTGTGGCCTTATTACATGTATGTTTGTAATGTAACGTCATTACTCATTGGGACACACTTTAATACAGGATTCGGCATATCACAAACGTATTGCCGCTTTAAAAATATTCCGAAATCTGTAGCTAATATAAAATACAGGATTCACCTGCCAATAACGCTTCTTTGTCCAGTAGACGTTGCACGGGAAAAAGTAGAATTTACATCAGTTCATCGAATCGAAGCTATAGGAATACCACGGTAACCACATGACCCAGAAGCAAAATGTCACACAAAAACCAACCTTATTTCAATGTGATTAAGTCACTGCAAATTTTGACGAAGGCAAAGTAAGTTTGTGAAGCGATAACATTGATGAATCTCCAACCGTTTTAGGAACAGTCGAAACTGACATAAACATGAAGCAAAATTAACATTTCAAATAACAAGACATTGTTGTCAACCAAACATGAGAAAAACGTCGGAATAAAATCAACCTGCTCTTACAAAAGCTGCATTTCGTATTCTTCAATGAAAAAAATATTAGCCTTGTTTCGAATAAAAAACCGTTCAAAAATCAAAAACTGATACGTCGTTTCCTTTGCTTGGATTTGATGAATTCGATTTGTTTATTTAACTGTGATTTGATAAGAGATTAACAGGAAATAGCTACTTTAAATTGAAATGGGTCAGCGAGAGATTTTTCTACTTGGACCTTCAAAAATTATGAAAAAGAAAACCTTGGAAAAATATGATTTAAAACAAGCAATGAAATAGAAATTATTCAAGCTTAACTATTCCTTTTGGAAGAAATAGGTTATATGGCAGTTATATCACAACTCAATCAAGAAATCAAGGAAAAATATTGAGGGTCTCTCTTTGATGAAGGGCTACCAACACGTGACATACACGTGGTATATAATTAATTGTTTTGTTGTTATTTATATCACGTAACACTACACGTGGTTTAAATATGTCCTTTGAGCCCTATAATAAAATATTAACGACCGTTACTCAATTCCTAAGGATTCGGCTGGAGCCCTTGATTTCAAACCAGAACCTTTGCACATCGGGCTTATGTAAAATGAATTGTTCAGAAATGCAAGTTAAGTCTTCTTCTTCTTCTTCTCGAGTCAAAGATCCCACTCTAATTTTGTCTGACCAAAATGATGCAACCTGGATGGCTCAGTCGATGGCCTCCATCACGTCCTGGAGTGTGCAGGTGTGCATACTTTAAAGTTTTAATATTTTGATGTCACTCAAAATTATTTCAGAATCAGATCCAGGCAAAACTATGTACATAATAATTTATATTCTGATTATGGGAAGTCTTATTAGAATAGGCACAGCAGGTGTTTGCAATGTATAATATTTTGTTAAGCGCTTCCTGAATGTCCTTCTACTTGTTTGATAATTATTTTCATTAGGCGTATTCCATAATTTTCAAAATTCTGCAAATATGCCATTTCCCTCTGAAGCATTAAGTCAAATTGTTTTGTACATGGTCATTTGCATGTTTGCATTCATTAAAATGTGCAATAGCCGTGTCACGATGCACATTCGGCATTGTCCTAATTAGACAGCCCTGACTTTGTAACATATTTGTAAGTTAATGAGTGATTACTCATCTTCAGTTTTATCAATTTACGTTGAATCATCACTATCAGTTTACCCAAATGGCTAAGCAAACCACAGTTTAGGCTAATCTTTTGTTACATTATCTACTTGTTCTACCTGTTTGCGATTAGTAATAAATTTCAATTCTAGTCTAGTTCAAAGTTTTTCATTTTATGTAGGCTTGACTTTAGACACAATTGAATATATTTGCGATTAAAAAGATTGTCAGTAATATGCAGATATTTTTAGATTATGCCCATAAATACTTATGCAAAAATCTCTGTAAATACAAATCAACTGTTCCAACCAATACTGTTCCCCCAGGGTAGAAAAATGATCAAGGTCCTGAAAAAAAAAAACGACAATATTGGAAAGTTTCCTTTATTTTTTATACAAACAATAATAAATCCATAAACATGCACAAATCTAAACACGACACGGTCGCGATGCACTGACATTGTCCCAATTGTGATCAACAGCCGTGACATTGTAACACATTGCTAAGTGTCCGTTAAATATTCACAACGCGCATCGCCTTGGCGCATCGGTTATGACATAACTAGCTGTGCATCCTGACTTTGGACGGATGCTGTTGTAATTGTAATTGCAGTTTTTTTAATTCAGGCAGGCTTTGCTCTAAAATTGTATTCTGTCTATTTAACTGATTATCTCATTTTTATGATTCAGGTTTTGAATTTGCATAGTGATGTGTGATGCTTTATGATTTTTTTCTATTCTAAAAAAATCCTTACTTATTATTATATTTTGAAGCTTGTGTTGCACCTATATCTATTTATACTACTTTATACCTATTGCAGAAATGTGAAAGTAGGTTCTTCGATTGAGTTATTTTAATAAAAAAAGGCAAAGGAATAAAATCTGGAAAATCGGTAAATCTTTAAGTACCTGAAAGGTTTTTCATAATTTCCACTAACATCCAAGTGAACAAATGTATAAGATTTATCTCAAGCAAGTCTATACAATGCTTAGAACAACTGCAATCTAGCTTATTGGTTTGCAGTCCACGATTCTTAAGGTTCGCAAGCATAATCTCTTGTGGGTCATGGGCCCTCAATTTATGATCACTTGCATCGCACTGACCTATAAACCCTCTGACAATGACACGTCTTCTGAATGCACATTGATTTTCATACAGTTTTTGTCAATAAGACTTATATCATTACTATCAGCTTTTTGAGATGAAGGAGTAGATGAAATAATAGACTTTTTAAACTGCTGCAAAGCGTGAATAGTTGTCGTTCTTTGTTATACTTTTGAAAGAAAGTCATAAAGAAATGGATGAAAGGCTGAAAAAGGCAAATGATTTAAGAAGATGTATGGTCTCTTTATTTTCTGGTTTTACAAGAAACCTGTTAAAAGTATAAACATAACATAAAATAGTTTAAAAATGGTGTGGTCATCGAAGTTTATCAGGTTTACCCTAATGCTCAGGTTTTAGATGTTCTCGAATTCCCCAAGGCGGAGAAAGTATATAAGGATTTCCACAGAAGAAAAAAAACTCCCGATATGAAAAAGTCCGATCCCGTTAATTATTAATTTTAACGTAGACCTACTTAATTTCAGAGCAAATCAGAATAAGGTCATTGTCAAACAGTAGTATTGTGACAATAAAAATAACGATTCATAAACTTTTTAATTTTAGTGTCGTTCCCAAGGTTTATTTAATTTCCTTGATCTGAGGATTAACCTAAATTCTTGTGTTGCATTATGGCAGTGATATCGCCTTTAAATTTATGAGTTTGCAAACTAAAAATGGATGAAAAGGTTATTTATTTATTAAGTTTACGTTTAGCAATAACCTCTGTTTGAGTTAATTTAATGTTTTTGTCAAATATGGAAGATTCATTACCGTTTTTGTTATGATTTTTATATTCTTGTTATTATTAACTAGCTTAGCGTTGTATGGTTATGTAAATACATGTTCCGTTAGGATAAGATTTTTTTAGAAAAAATATTTTTTACAATCTTGTAAGTGTAGGTCATGTACTATTTTGGTATTTCTTTTTTTGGCAAAATATATGTCGAAAAGAAGCGCAGTGACAGATACAGTTGTTATCACTTTCAACTATTCATGGAGTCACTAAAAATAAAATAAAAATTGTAAAAAAAATAAAAAAAAAAAACAAATAACTAATCAAATACAATAACCTTAAAACCGCCAAAAAATCACAACATCACTTATCAAAACCCACAAAAGGTTTTATCTTTTTGTCCTTCTACTAAAAATAGTCATTTCAAAGTCGGAAATGCATTTGCGGAAAAGATTCGCTCGTTATGTGGGTGATAAAGGCCTGAGGTCGAGCGAAGGTAACTGTCTGGTAAGGCAGTCCAGCCACACCCGCATCGCACAGATTTGACATGTGTTGATCGTAGTTATATGGACTGATGGACTCATGGACTGATGGACTGATGGACTGAAGGACTGATGTAAATTTTGCTAAGGGAAGATTTTTTTAATCCTGATCAAAATAGAGGGATCGTAGGTCTGAAACGAATGGATTGCTTTTGATATGCTTATTTTTTTGTTAGAAGCTGATTTGAAATTGTTGTTAGTCATAATTTATGTATCTGTTCAGCATTTTTCAAGTTATTAGCAATTTTGTTACAATTTTATTTTGATTTAACTTTTTTATTAATAATTCGTTGAGTCGTTTACAAAAACCTCCATATCAATATATAAAGCATTTAATAAAACATCGCAAAATTCCTATGCATAGGTAATATTTAAAACACAAGGATATTTTTATCATTTCATTAACATTCAGTAGTAAACCTACTGATTACAGATAATAAATCATACGGCATCGCATTAACATAATATATGGAGCAAGATGCATACCACTGCACTGTGGACTTGACCAACTGTAATTAGCAAACGTAGTATGCTCATTATAATAGTGTCACCACACTTTTTGTTTCTCATGGATAGCCTTTCATATTGTACCAATAAAAACTTAGATTTTTTAGCCTTATTTTTAAATAATGGGCTTAATTATTTTATTAGTATATTTCAGAGATTTTTAGTGCATAGCAGAAAACTAGTTTTTTTTAAGAATTTAATATTTTATTTTTTGATAATGTTAAGGTTAATGAACATCTACTTAAAATTAATTTTCACGCCTATTAACTAGTACCTAGTAACTAGTTTTTTATTTAGTTTTACTAAATAAAAAACTAGTTACTCAGTTAAAATAATTCGAGAATCTTAAGTTACCAATTCTTTTTAATCAATACTTAATTTAACTGTAATATTTTTCAAAACTTTTTTTTTAAAACAGTTTTCATTTTAATTAATTTAAAAATTAAAGTACTCAAAAACAATTCATGTATATTTATTTATTTGCACTGTAAATTGACAGCCTTTAGTTAAAAACAAACCGTCCAAGACCAAACTTGAGATTATTCAACAAACTAAGAGGAAACAATAATATATTTATTACACAATCACTTCACGTAACTTACAAGGAATAAATTTGAATTGCAAAACAATATCATTGATTCTTTTGTTTTATTTATTTACATCTTAGAGTATACATAAGAAACTAGAGTGAGCCCATCAGAGTTTGAACGTAAGCACTAGTGTGAAATGGTTTTGTCGTGAATTATGTATGAAGATGGAGCTTGCCGTTTTAAAAAATCTATCTATAACATTAATATTATCCTAACAATGTCAAAATTATCGATATTTTCGTATATAAGTTTCTCGTTGCGCGAAAATTAACTTAAATGAAAAACGAAATGTACTAGGTTCAGACTAAAAACTGCTCTCGCTTGGCACAAGGGTAAATTATATTGTCAGTAGCAGTAGTAACTAGAGTGGCAGTCTATGTTTATTTTTCGTCTATGATCTACATTTTTGTATTTTGAGGCAGTTCATTTTTAACTGACTGAAATGTTTATTATGTAAATTTTCAGGAAACGGAACTGTTGGTTTTGTAACTGTAAGTAGACAAGGTTTTCCTTAGTTTTAAAACCATTGCACAAAAAAACGTGTTGTTTCCGCCATTACATTTGTTGGTATTTTTAAGTAATTTTCTTTTTTTATTGTTTAACCTACATTTAAATCATACCTACTTTATTTAATTAACAGTTATGAATCTAAAGCTTACTAATTGCATACATAATATAATGTTACGACAAGTTCGCAAAAAGTAACAAACAACGACCTTCGTTCAAAGAAAACTATTCACAATATATTTCTTAAATCGACTTTGTAACGGTAAAAATATATTGTCAAAAAACTTTTCCCCAAAAATAATTATCACAAAACCTTTGACAGAAGAAAATCTTGTTAAAATCCCAAATTGTTGTCCCACTATCGCTATGTATACAACAGTTGACATTGCATAGAAATATTTCGATAATTCATATGGTTATCGTTAACGACATGTGGTTCCGCGACTCTAATCGCTAGCCGCCGAGGTCGCGACGAACCTGACAATGAATTTGTCATAGTGATGTGCCACGACTAGTATCGATGTCGTTAAAAAAGTTTTGTTTGAGGACTTTATTTACTGTAATTGTTTTTTATTGATATTTTGTTATTATGACAAAAAAGTTTATGAATGGTAAGCTTTATTTCTAATAACTTTTTTTTAATAACTAATTTCTAATTATATGATTGAATCGAAATTGTTATCAAAGCCAATTTTAAAACTGTATGTAGAATATTTTTATATATTTTATATTAAACTGCAAATTACTCATGTGTTTTTTTACTCGCGAATAACTAACATTTATGTTTAATGTTGATAACTTTACTTAAAATATTTAATTAATAGTCAGACAGAAAGCGATTTATATCATAAAATCTGTTTTTATAGAGGACCAACTTTTATAAAAACAATTAACTGTTTTAAAGATTGCGGACAACCTGCATGGTTGTTTACCCAAATATATCGACATGAAAAGCAACAGCCCATCACTAAAATGACATAGGGGTCAGGCCTTCAAGTAAGCGAAGGAGGGCCAATACAAATCATAGAGCACTTATATATCCTTATGTTAATCGTAAACATGTAGTGAGTGCACGCACTTTGACACAGCAATATATACAAAATATACATGTTTATTTTATATTTATATTGTGTATATATTTAGGCCTAGACCTATATTTGACGGATTTATTTATATACGACCGTTGGATACTGAAATCCTCAGATAATTGTGTGGTTTTGACAAAATGTGTCGTGTATTTGTGTTTTTAATTTTGTGTGTCAGTTATGGATTGTGTTTTATTAATTGTGAGTACTAATGAAAATATTTTTATTTATTGTTGCCAATACAAAACTGCGACATCAAAGTTTATTTATATTATGTAATTTAAATAATTGGTATTCCCTGGTCCAATTAATGACCCCAATAAAACAAATCCTAGTGCTCAATAACTCTTCAAAATTTTATTTTTGGCTCATACAAGGATTCAACCCCAAATCGAATCTGAACCTAACTAATTATATGTTTTTTTTATTTAATAAACTAGTATAATTAAGTACTTTCTGCACTTGATTCAACTTCTGATAATACAAAGAAGTCTACATAAATTGTTATACCGATTGATCTATTTACACCAAACGTACAGTTAACTGTATTGTGTTTAAATGACATAATTACAAAAAAAGGACAAATAAACAATGTTTCATGAACTGTAAAATCGTAAATAAATACACGTTAACAAACTTATATAATACTTGTTCACCTTTTGTCGCTAAATGAATTATGAAACTACGTAACTTAAAAAAAGCTCTTTTTCAAATATCAAACTGTGACAAGCTTGAAAAAATCGTCAAAAGATTTTAAGGAAGTAAATTAATTCATGAAAGATTAGGTTATCCATTTATTTCTTGCAACTAATAGTCACAAGGTATATATTTTTTTTATTAGCCATTCACACAAAAGGTTCCGTACAAGTTAATCCTCTGTATCCGTTCTTTATAATTTATACATTTCTATAATTTGTTTTTCTAACAAAATAATACAAAACTCTTTTTAGACCGCTGACAGACAGACAGACGGATGAAAAGCAGATGTTTAGTAATAGAAGCCCATTGACACCCTTCGCATACGTCACCCAAAAAAACCACCAATTCAAGCTTTCAAACAAACTCGCAAACTTATTATCAGAACTTTTAAAGCTATTTTTACGAAGTAAAGCTTAACCTTCACTCATATAACAACAAAAGCTGTCCATGACCAAGGCTTTGACCCACAGACCCGCAATCTATATATAGCCTTTCGCAAATTATGTAGCCTATTACGAAATGATTGGCTATATTTAGCCGCTGCAATAAAATATGAATGAACCGCATGAATCAGGCTTGAAATTATTGGTAAGCTTGTTATGTAGAAGTGTTGTTGTTATTATGCTCAGAATAGATTATATTGTGATTACTTGAAGTAATTATTTATGATTTTGATTTTAGATTTTTGAGACACATCAAACCACCATATAAATGTATGTTACGTAATATCTACGGCAAATGTGAACCGATTTCAAAAAATATTTTTCAGCGGTATTTCAGATGCATAATTTCATCAACATCAATCCAGTTGTTCTGATTTTATTTTAATTAAAGTCAGTTGTTTCTATATTAATGTGCACATTAACGTAAAAAGATTAATGAAATTATAATCAAAAATAATTAAACAAATAAAAATATCTAATATGATTACCATCTTGACAATCCCTGATAACTGCGATCAAAATCCTAGCCAGTTTAATAATTAATAAGCAAATCTAACTGTTCATAAATATTGATATTTCGAACAGAATAGAGTCTGTTAACAGTTATTAAACACAATGTAACAAAATCATATTACAATCCAATCACTGTAAAAAAATATAAAAGTAGCTACGAATCCTTAAACTCATCGATAGTTAAGTAACTATTTCAATATTTTAATTCACCTCATAATTGTCTTTCAGTGGCTGACGTTGAATGCGGCATCGACGTGGCCCGAAATGGTCGCATAGTCGGTGGTATAGACAGCCTGCCCTCCGAGTTTCCTTGGGCGGCCAGCGTGTGGCGGCAGGGGGCGCACCAGTGCGGGGCCACCGTCCTCAGCGACCGATGGCTCCTCACCGCTGGACACTGCGTTTGCAGGTATGTACAATATACATGATGTTTGACAGTCCTGTAAGTGTCGCATAGTCGGTGGTATAGACAGCCTGCCCTCCGAGTTCCCCTGGGCGGCCAGCGTGTGGCGGCAGGGGGCGCACCAGTGCGGGGCCACCGTCCTCAGCGACCGATGGCTCCTCACCGCTGGACACTGCGTTTGCAGGTATGTACAATATACATGATGTTTGACAGTCCTGTAAGTGTCGCATAGTCGGTGGTATAGACAGCCTGCCCTCCGAGTTCCCCTGGGCGGCCAGCGTGTGGCGGCAGGGGGCGCACCAGTGCGGGGCCACCGTCCTCAGCGACCGATGGCTCCTCACCGCTGGACACTGCGTTTGCAGGTATGTACAATATACATGATGTTTGACAGTCCTGTAAGTGTCGCATAGTCGGTGGTATAGACAGCCTGCCCTCCGAGTTCCCCTGGGCGGCCAGCGTGTGGCGGCAGGGGGCGCACCAGTGCGGGGCCACCGTCCTCAGCGACCGATGGCTCCTCACCGCTGGACACTGCGTTTGCAGGTATGTACAATATACATGATGTTTGACAGTCCTGTAAGTGTCGCATAGTCGGTGGTATAGACAGCCTGCCCTCCGAGTTCCCCTGGGCGGCCAGCGTGTGGCGGCAGGGGGCGCACCAGTGTGGGGCCACTGTCCTCAGCGACCGATGGCTCTTGACCGCTGGACACTGCGTTTGCAGGTGACGACAATATCTACACAAATATTGTAGAGACAAAACAAAAAAATATCTATCAGATGTTCTGTCTATACCAGTGCCTGTGCTGGTTTCTTAATCACAGAAAATACAGGCACATAAAAACGTTAAAAATGCTTTGAGAATATTCCACTTTGTTGTGATATTTTTCATAATTCAAATACCCATGCCAGAAGCCAAACTACATTCGGAGCTTTTACGTCCAAAATATCAAATGCGTTTTAATAATCTTTCCCAATAAAAATAAACGTAATATGTTTGGTATATAGTTGATTTCTGCAAGTAACTCGCTAATAAACTTCAAACTAATATTTTATAATTTGTTTCTCGTTTTCAGCGTTTTCGATGACTTCTACAAATCAAAACAGCTCTCCGTGGTGGTTGGGTACACCGACATTTCAACTAAGGATGAAAATGAAGCCGTGTCCAAAATAATACCTCATCCGGAATACAAGTAAGAAATTAATAATTATGAAATATAATATTATTGAAAACGACTAAATATACTATTTTTTATTTTCCATACTATTGAAAAACTTTAGTAGTAGGTGTTTTTAACTGTAGAGTCACATTTGTTCTTACTATCTAGTCAGTTTATATCATACATGGTAATAATTTACTTGTTTCAATACAATAGTGTACCCCAAGTTCTCAAATCTTTAGGATTTCTAAACTTTTTCTTTAATCAAAGTCATTCAACCATAATATTATTTCTTTGTTTAAAACAAAGTAAACATATTAGATTTATCCGAAATTGATGAAGAAGTAAAACATGTGTAAATTTCTTTAACATGAAAAGTTTTATAATAGAAATACTTTGAAAGTATTTTCAGTCAAACATTTTCCTAGAATAAATAATGTGGGTGTACTTCAGTAAGTAACTAGCCAGTGCTAGTTACGAGAATTTCATTTCATCAACAAAGTAAAAGAATCTAAAATAAAATGGAAGCTTGTAGTTCAAAGGGCACTGCAATTAGTGCCTTTGAGGAAACACTCGATTAATTCCATTGCCTCAATAAAAGTTATGGTTGATGCTATTCCAGGTAATATCTGAAATAAGTTGCGCGTTCGTTTTTATATATAACATAACATATCATCACGCCTGTATCCCCGAAGGGTTAGGCAGGGGTGTACCAATGTACACCTACAGTTCGCCGATATGTTTAGGTCCTATGTAATAGGGGGCGAGCCAATTGCTACTAACCGGGCACAAATCCAAACTCCGACCTGCTACTGAGAATTTCATAGAAAGAACCAATAACACCTTGGTCTACTTGGGAATCGAACCCAAGACCTCTAGCGTAGCAGTCGCGCTTAGCGCTTCTAGGCCAGCGAGGCAGTTCGCCTCTGTTTTTATACATGAACAATATTATTATTTAAAATAAACTTTAAACTGTTTGCTCTCAGTGGACAACACTAATTTTTTAAATGCGAGAAGAATAAAGAAAATAATATTTACATGCGAAAATTGTTTTAATTATTTGAGAACGACCAATTCGAAAGCATAATTTTATGTATGTTGCCAACTTATCTTATTATTTTTTTAGGTGCAATAGGAAATCGAATGACGTAGCGCTTCTGAAAACCGCAAGACAGTTACGCTGGTCGACTGGGTTACGGCCAGCTTGCCTGCCCAATTCTCAAACCCAGGACTTCAGTGGTACATCAGCCACTGTCGCTGGATGGGGGTTCACTAATGAAGATAGGGGAAAAGGTAAGGCATTATTTGAACGACTTTTTGGGAAGATCTTCCTTCATTTTCAAAACATATAATCAGCGTGGGTCATAATTTACCATATTTCCTCACTTAAGATTTTGAATGAACGAAAACTGGGATAAAATATACCAGTTTATAAAATATATAATATATGTAGATTTAATAAAGGGTCCTTAAAAATCCGAGTAAAAAGGAAAGCTGCTTAAATTAATTCACAATGCGTACCGACCAATTTGCATCAAACCACAAGTTTTCCTTCCTTGAGAATTCAAAATCAGTCGAACATACATTGAAGAGTATTATGACATTGCGGAACCAATCAGGAACCTATCGCACTTCTACGCAATTTTCCCTAAAGGCACAAGGTTGATAAGGCTATGATGCAGGATATCACTCCCTTAAGAGCCAGATTCCAACAAAGTGGAGACAAGCAGAGCGGTGTGGAAAAGTTTTTTTAAATAACCAATAGGAATTGGTTATCCGAACTTCGCGAATATGGAAATTCTATTGATTATTTAAAAAATCCACTCCGTTCTATTCATCTGGCTTTGGTGGAGTCTGGCCCTAAGATCCTGTACGGATCTTTCTAACTAATGTTGAAATATTTTCAGGGGACCGACCCAACGTGCTGCAGAAGACTGAAGTGGTGGTAGTAACTAATGATGAATGTAACACCTGGTACAAGTCCCAGGGTAGTAAGGTCAAGGTCATACCGACGCAGATGTGCGCTGGCCACGAGGTCGGCGGCAGAGACTCCTGCTGGGTGAGTATCTACGTATCAATATCGACTTTTTTGTGGAAGTTCATATTAAAGACGATATTACGTATTGTTATGTACCTACGTCCTACAATTTATGATGTGTCTTCATGATTGAGCCATTTCTTTTCGTTCTATGGTTTGATTAGTTTTGCAACATGAAATAATCATTATACGTACTGAAAATGCTTTAAAGCTTTCTTGTCAGCGGTTTTTACCCACTTTTGGGCTTAAGTTTCCCTGAATTTATAATGAATAAAAGGAATAACTTAAATAGAATATTAATAGTAATAGGCCGAATGCTGAAACGTTAATGAAGTCTCTTGCTTTCTCTGTGCTTTCAAGTCTGAAATAGATGGACAGGCATTTAAGACCGTTTGGAAGTATTCGTAGGAAAAATGACTAAAATCTTCATATATTAAACTAACGATTTATCTGATCTGTCCAAATGCCTTGTTGAAACTTTGCATGACTCAAAGGCCTCTTCTACCTTGGATAAAGAATAGGCATTGGCATACCACGCGGCAATGCGGCTAGTATTTTGGGCACAATCCCAGTCTACAGCGATGCTGATCACTTTTCTTGATGCCATATTTTAGTTAATAGTTACCTGTGTTTTGCCTACTATTTGCTAATGTACATTATTGTCTACAGGCCGACAGCGGTGGTCCCCTCATGATCAGGGATGACAGACGTCACGTGATGGTCGTAGGAGTAGTTTCCACCGGCAGCGGCTGCGCCAGGCCCAGGATGCCGGGAGTATACACCAGGATATCACGATACACCGACTGGATCGTCAACAGTGTTAATAATGATAAAGCCAGAACTGGTCTCAATTGGTACCCTAATTTCAGCAGTTTTTTTGGCTGATT
This sequence comes from Autographa gamma, assembly GCA_905146925.1. Taxonomy (NCBI): domain Eukaryota; kingdom Metazoa; phylum Arthropoda; class Insecta; order Lepidoptera; family Noctuidae; genus Autographa; species Autographa gamma. Next base: position 8,829,842 of record LR989866.1, on the reverse strand, counting down.
GGAAAGGTCTATGAGAAATTAGGAATGGTTGTGCAAAGATTGTCATTTACCTGAAAAAATGGTTTAACTGTCTCAAGTCTGCTAAGTATTGTCATTAGAATTGAAGATTCATACTTACATTTCAAGATACAGTGAAAATTGAAATGGAACTTAAGGACTTATGTCATATCCCCTTAAGATCTTCCAATACTTACATAAAATGTGAAATATTTGTCTTTTATGACAAAAAGCTGTTGCTATTTAAAATGTATTGTAGTCAGTATGTGAAAAAAATGTATATTTTTAAATATGGTTCATAGGTCTATGCAGATAATATTTTGCGCTATTTGCGCTATAAGAATAGTCAACTTTATTTCTTTTTAGTTTTTGTTGAGTTTATGTTTTCTTTACTGAAGGTTACTGTGCTGTTACGGTTGTGTATAGTGATGAAATAAACAAGTTTATGACTTAGAATTTATTAACAAACTTAGATAATATTTAACAATCAGTTACAGCTTTTCATGTACTTTTGTACAATTGTGTTATTAATATTTACATAAGGAATAAGGTAGGATAATGCACAAAATGTTTAAAAAACATTCAATGTCGTTATTACTTTTTAAATGTGTATACTAACGTCAAAGAAGATTCTGTGATATTACAATTTAAGATAATTAATGTAACTAATATTCGCCTATTAAAAAATAAGATTATATATAAATAAAAAACTTAAAACACGATTTCTATTTGATTACAGTACTGGTCAAATTTATCCTTGCTATTTCCAATTACAGAGTACAGTTTCTTTCCGGAATCCTCGTCGATATCATCTTTAAGGCTTTGCAAAGCATCTTCTATTGCTAACTTGGCTTCACTCAGGAAAGGCCTGATTTTCTCAATATTTTTTTCCTTATCATCTTCATTAGTCATTAATGATTTCATAACTAAAGCAGTATGTAACTCATGCTGTAAGACACTGTTATACAAACTAAGTCTAGCGTTACCAGGATCTAAAGTCTTAGTTATTACAACCAGTTCTCGACACATTTTAATTTTCTTGTCCAAAATTTCCATTGACGTATACCCTGGCTCTCTTCCATACAATTGCACTAAAGAGTGTTTCAATGAATACATGTGGTAGTGGTTTGGGTGCAGGAACATTGATAGTTTATTTATCAGATTCTCCAATACCTTAATAGAAGCTCCCATCATTAAGACGCCTTCGACTTCTTCACCCATTTGCGATATCAGCATGTTCACTTGAATATTATTCACTTTGATGGAACATTTATCGCAAGCCCAATCAGTTTCATCATCTAGAGGGTCTTCTGGTAGATGCACACCACCACAAATGCCGTTTTCATCGCCTAGACACTTCATGGCACTAAGGTAAGTGCCAAGTTCAGTAGGATCGCTGCATCTTGGACATTTGCAGGCAAAGTACTTGGTGTCTTTAAGATGTTGTCTTCTAGCTTGTGTACCCCATAACGCATGACTGTACATTGTCGATATGTGACTCTCTTTGACAATAGGAACAACGGCTTTCGCAGTGATCTTATACAATTCTTTTCTATCTTTCGAAGTGACAGTGAAAGTATGTTTGGTATTAGGGATGCAACTGTGTTCCATAAGGCAAGTATTGACATACAAAGCGAGGAGTTCAGCTCCTTGTGGCAGACGGATTTCTAGAGCATTGGTATCTATGATTCCACATATTCTGTGAAGTAACTCTGGAGTTACTTCATGTAACTTGGAAGATTTTTTGTCTAATTTGCTGAAGAAGTTGTTCATGAGGTACTTCACGATGAATTCGTTCGCCTCCCTGAAAATAAAATTTATTTATTTCAGACATTACATTTGACAGGAAATGTAGGAAAATTGTACATACATATCATCATGCCTGTATGCCCGAAGGGGTAGGCAGAGGTGTACTAATGTACACCCACAGTTCGCCGATATGTTTGGTATGGTCCCATGTAATAGGGGGCGAGCCTATTGCCACTAACCGGGCACAAATCCAAACTCCGACCTGCTACTGAGAATTTCATAGAAAAACCCAATGACACCTTGGCGGACTCGGGAATCGAACCCAAGACCTCTAGCGTAGCAGTCGCGCTTAGCACCACTAGGCCAATGAGGCAGTTTGTAATATAAAATTGTAATGGGTTAAAAAAGCTTTCAACTACGTACTCATATGCCTCAGTGCCTGGCATCCGACATTCTATGTGGGACTGCATCTGCATCAGCTTGTTCCAACCCTCAGGGTCTGACTTCTGCAGCATCACACATCTTAGCGGTAGAAGAGCATCATGCCTGAAAATTGGAGACAGTTTAAAATTAGTTTTAGAAATAATTCAAAACTTTTGATTCCTAAAAGATCATTTTTTTGAAATTACGTGTTCTTTCCTGTATTATATATTTTTATATCCTCTAAACAAACTACATAATATATTAGATGTGTTTTTGACGTTATTTTCTTTCGGATTGTTTAAACTTTGACTATATTCAGTATTCCTTTTTACTTTCTAATAATATCATACTATATAAAGTAAAGTAAATCTACCTGTAGTAGTTAGCCATGTTATTCAATTCACATTCAGGTCTGAGGCTCAGGATCTCACACTCAGCTCCGTGATGTACCGGATCCTTTAGACCAGGACAGTTGCCAGAACAAACTGGCCAGCCGCACCTGAAAAATAATTATCAAATATTTCATATTTCTTTCGGAGATTTTCGATAGCGTTAGGGTGTGTCCAGATCTGACAAACGCGCACCAAATTCGAGTCTAGCGAGCGTTCACCAGATTTGGACGCACCCTAAGACATAATGCAACTAATTTTTACAGATTATATCGCGGTCTATATTAGATATTAGTCCCCGACGTTGAACACAATTTTTTAACGAGTCGTTATTATAAAAGTGTTGAATAATCATAAAGAAAAGTGGGCTTAAACAATGATAATAATAATATTCTCTCAGTGATGTGAAAGTTTTGATGTCTTGAATAAGGTCAGTTTCGTTTGTTTTATCTCCGATTTTAACATTTTTGTTATGACGGAAATCGTTACCATCTATGTCGTTAGTAGGTAGTTAAAGCATCAAGAAGAACTTACTTATGACATCTTTCCCCGACCTCAGTAGATACTGGCACATAACATCCGACGCAGGGCATGTAAGCTTCTGGGTCCAGCATGGCTTTGGGTCCGAAGGCAATAGCCTTCTCATTTATTACTATTTCCCCTGGAATAATGTCTCGGGCAGCGACGAGGTATCTTCCCAGATCGTCTGATGATTTGGCCTGGAATTCAAAAACAAAAATATTAAGGCAATGAAATGGACAACATATAGGTGTTGTTTTGGATGGCATATTCAGAACGGACCAAATCGGACCAGAATTTGATTTAATGAATCCGCACGGGAATGGGGTTCCTGAGGTAATAAAAAAAGGATTTTGAAAATCGGTAACTCAGTCGGCACTTCTGAGATAACAAACAGGCAAATTAAGAACCGCCTCCTATTTTTGAAACGGTTAAAAATAATTTACACAATCACAGTTTATGCCTTATGTGCTTATTACACTATCCTAAGAGGATACTTAATAAATTGTTTCTAAATTTAGCGAAGTGTTTCAATCGTCCCAAATGCAAATCAAGTGCTACGACATTTAGGCCTTTTTGTTTAGAGACTAAATTTAGGAAGGTATAATAACCGCATTGGTTGTAATGATACTTTAGTAAAGTCTTAAGCCAGTACGCACATTTTTCGGTCCAAAGGTGGTTTTTACCAATTTAAAGAGCATATTAAGCACTTAGCACTGATCACGAATGTAGACAAAACTTCAGTTGAAGAAGACTGCAAAGTTATTTTAGACTTAGAATAGTAACGCCATCTAGTGTTTTGTAAGTAAACTATATTTGTAGCGACATCTACAAACAATGTCAAGACAAACAGCTTTCGTCGAGTTGTGGAGCATTGTGTGTTTAAAAGATTTGTAATTAAACCACAAGATGTCGCTATTTAAGATTAGAATTCATTCATTTGTTTTAATGAATATTGTTGAGTGGCGTTAATTGGTGAGATATCTAATAAAATTTCAAACAAGCATTGCAATCTATCTGCATGAAAAATGAAAAAAAAAATAGTTTTGGTTCTTACCACAAATTTTTCACCGCTAACACCATTTTCTTGTCCCACTTTCCTGAAACGTAAGCATTGTAAATTAGGTACTATTTGAAAACCAGTACATAACAATAATCCTGGTAGCACTAGTGAAATGTGTTTTTGCGACAATATTCGTAAGCCTGCTGCTTTTCATACATATTTATAGTTAAAAAGAACGGCTTTTCTTCAAAATCAGTTTTAAATTGACGGGTACGTTTAGCGCCTTTTCTGATAATGGTATTCATGTTTCAGGGGCAGCATACCTAGGTACACGGCGTTATAATAATATGACCTCGTACGAATTCGTACGAATTCTATCAGACATTTTACTGGATAAACATTGCTGCTACTGCGTTTTCTAGATATTACTACTGCCATGAAAAAGGAGAAGAAGGTTATACTTTCGTTTATACCCCTGTATTTGTACATTCCAGGGTATGGCCACTAAACTTTCTTATAAAGTTATACTATATTCTTCTCACCTACTATGAATGGCTTTCTACTTATCAGTTTGAACTAAAAGCTTCCAGTCTTACCGGATTTAGTTCAATATCAGATAGATATCTGACCTCCACAACCCATTTTACTGGGTAACACGGTATCCCATATTAAGACTGGTGGTCCGAATTGAATTAATCGACTGTCAAAGATCTTCGTATGACATTCGGGACCTACAGTTAAAGGAGCTTTTCGAAATACGGAGGGGTCTCGCTATGTTATAAATGGCCACCCATCCGCGGATCAACCGCGGCGAGCGCAGCTTAACCTGTCAAACCGTACGGCTCAACTGTAACTGTTCCAATAAATAAATAAAACAAATCGCCACATGTCAGCTGTTGGCAGATGACAGTGTTGTGCATTGATGTCAAGGTGGCAGTTAAGAGAGTAATGATCTCATCTATTGGCAGGCCTTCAACCCTACCAAGAGCGCAGCCGTGCTCTTTAGCAAGAAACGGCAGCCTCCCGCTCCCCCTCCTCCTATAACACTCTTCGGCAAGCCTATCCCTTGGGAGCAGCAAGCCAAATACCTGGGTGTAATCCTTGATCGGAAGCTTACCTTCATAGCTCATATTAAAGCGGCACGCGCGCGAGCCGCCTTCGCTCTCGGCCGACTTCATTGTATGTTGAACAAGCGCAGCAAACTCTCTCTTACTTGTAAGAAGAGAATTTACACTGCGTGTGTGAGACCTATAATGACTTACGGCAGCGTCGTATTCTCTCACGTACCCGATTATCGACTCAAACGAATGCAAACTCTCCAAAACCGTTTCATGCGTAGAGCCACAGGCGCTCCAGGTTACGTCCGTAACTTGCAGTTGCACTGTGACTTAAAGCTGCCAACAATCAAGCAGTTCATGAAACGCGCCGCGATCCGTTTTTTCGACTCCTCCGAAACCCACCGTAACCCGCTAATCGTAGCGGCCGCGCGATACGTACCTTCCGTAAAATCTAAGATTAAACGCCCCAGACTTACTCTCTCCTACCCCGACGATAAAACAACGCTTCTCCAAGAAGCATTCGATTTAGCTAGCAGTAGCAATACAAAACACAACCGTCGTATATTACGTCCTCGCCGGAGAGGCCCGTCGCGTATTATAAATAATAGTAACGTAAATGTTATCCCCCCGTCCCTAGACCAAGCTGGCCCGAGCCGGCCAAACTAGCAATAAAAATATGTCCCTAAATAATAAAAATTCAGATCCAGCCATCCCTTGCTGTTTTGCTCTATTAAGATTGTTAGCAACGCACTAAGTCGAGGTCCGAACCCCGCAGGGGGTGCCCTTAGTGGACGTTGCTGACGTAGTTAGTTTTTTCATATTGCTCTGGCTGGAGGCCTTAAGGTCCTCGCCAAAAGTCCGGTGAAGCAGTCAAAGCCTGCGCTCAGGCTAACTGCAAAGATCTCTACCAAAAAAAAAAAAAAATATTGGCAGGCCTATATTTATTAGAAATCAATTGCAGCTGTTATGGTTATCAAGCGTAAAGGGTTAAGCCTATTGCGTACTTGCACATCATTTGTGTCTATTTTTGGCGTGACATCTGATACTGGCTCTTACATTATTGTATATTTCGAGATAGGGGTAATAAAAAGTAGACTTTAAGACAAATATACGGAAATATGTCATAGATTATAATATTGGAGAGCGGATAATAGCTTAATCTTACACCATGTAAAGTTAGATATTTAAGCTTACGGTTAGAAAATAAAGTATTTTAAACCTTATTCAAAGCTCCTTGATAACTTTGAAAGAAGTGAGAGTTTTCTATAATAGTTGATTGAGTGATTTTTTTTTTGTATGTAGGAACGAATTATGATCAGTCCTCTAACATTTAGATGATTAAATATAAAGCATGTTCTAAATTAGTCTAGATTAATTAATAACCCCGTGACGTTTGCGTCGGTTAGTAATATAAACACATGTATATTATTATGATGTTGTGATGAAAATAAGACGGATGATGCAAGCCGACCTAGAAACATTGCCCTACAAATGGTAGCTGACTGAATCAAAACATAGTAGCAGTTTTTCCTTCATAACCATAACTAGGAAAACAATAAACGACTGTTCAATGCTCTTTTTTCTCTTTCATATTATTATTGTTCAATTTCTACCACTTACTGTCATTAAAAAAATAATGACTAAGAAAAATGCATTTAGAATGCTTTTCGAAAACTTCCTGAAAATTGGGGTCAAACAACTCTGTGTTTTAAAAATTTTAACATCAATTTAGGCTTTCCTATAAGACTACTGTGCTACCCTCTACTAATTAGTTACAACTTACAACCTTTGATAATGTCAAAAAATAAAAGTAGTTATGTTATAAAACACCATATTTTAGAAAAAAAAACCTATGATGATTTTTTTTTTACATACGAGTATGTCATAATGGAGAGTCTACACTCTGCCTAAATGGACTGAACCTTACCGAACCTTTCGTCAGTAACATACATCAAAACAATATTTACGACAAACTAATTAAAAAACTCATTTATAGATCACGCTCAATTACTACAATGTGGTCATCAATGTAACCATTTTTCACGGTTTAATCAAATAATCACCCAATTCCACTTCACAATACATTCTTTTTATTGGCATTCGTCCAAACAACGACATCGATTGTGGTATTCCTTTTTTTCTGACATTTGAAACTCAATTATGAGCCAGCCTTGCATCCCCAGGGGGTTAGGGATGCAAGACTCCGGGCTTCCAGAGCCTTGAGAAAGGTCGTGGTATTCCTAACCTGCCCTGTTCTACTCATTGATATTCAGATTGTTCTGTTAATAATAGCGTGATATATCTGGAGTCGCCTTCTAAATCTATTTTGATACGAGGAAAATAAATGTGTTAGCAAGATTATGTGACATTTGGTCACACATTATTGGTTATATTGTCACTCGAGAAATGCAAAGTTGATCTAAATTGTCAACTGTTGATTTTTAACTTCTGAAAGGACGATGCGTGAAAACGTCCCCCAACTTTTACACCGACCAACAGATTTGAAATGTATCTCAGTCAAAACATCTTAGTAAGGTGATAAATTTTTACTATGGCGAAATCTCTCAAATGTGCGGATTGTAATATTTTTTGACCATAGTGGGTCATCCACAATGGTAGTCTTCTTTTAAATGCTATCGTGATTCAGTATGTTTTTCGAAGTTGTTGGATTCGTGAATGTTTCTTGCAGTATTGGGCAATGGACTGGAATTCCTTCTACTGGAGCAACAATGCTGTTAAAGATAATTTGTAAAAAACGTAACTTTCTGTAGGCACTACTAATGCTGCATAACCATAGCATGAATGCGGCAAAACTCTCACTTCACGCGCAATGTATACGGAAGTAAAAAAGAATGTGAACGATGCTTTCTTGGAAACGAAGCGTTTATCAGATATGTTCCAAAAATAGGATGTGTAACCCAGTTCCCGTTCCAGGGAAGAGTGCAGTATGTGCCAAATATAATTTATGTTTTTAGACAAAATATATATGTATATGTGAACATTTATAACACCCATATAAACATAACGTTTATTACTTGCCTTAATATTTACGAGTAAATGACAATTTTGTTTTAATTTACGATTAAATTTAGTGGCCTGTAAATTATGAATTTGTTCGTGTGGGTTTGGGAGTTATGTTTCCAATATTTCAAGTTTATATTTAAATGTCCAATGAGTCCTGTGTTTTCTGTTTCCTATGCAATAGGCTGGTTAAAATGTCATGCGAAGCAAGCAATGCAAGCGACACCTAGATGACTAGACGTTAGAAATTTCGTAAAAAAAATAAAAAAAATATTTTCATTAATTTAAATAACTTTTTCCATTTTCCGTATCTAACCCAGTCTTCTTTTAAAGTCCGACAATGTTATTCGTGTAATATGAGTAGAACCTACTTGTATGTTTTATACGTGTCAAAAGGAATTAGTAACTTAAGTACTCGTATCTGCTCAGTGAACTCGACCTATCTTTCAACCTATTTTTTGTCAGACTAGGTCACCGACCACTGTATATGCTCTACACATATTAATTGCAAATCTGTACTTATTGTACTATGATTTGCGTAAGGTTTCATTGATAAAAAGATTCTCCTTACCAAAAAAGGTTGTGATAAAATTATTTAGTTTTGACAGAAAAATCGAGCACATTTTTCCTAAGCTGTCTAACATACTAGGGGTCTTTACTATACCTACTCTATAAAACATTTCTTTAGGGTAAAGTGAATCTGATAGAAAATGATGACCTTCAAATTATTTGTACTCAAACGGCAGAAATATAATCGTTTCAGTTTCTATTTCGGTTACATAGCCCACTTTATTTGATGACGTCACTCATATCTGATGGTTTGTATGTCTTTACTGAATAATAAAGCTTTTCTTTTTCTTCCATTTAGTCATAATTTAATTTGTTTCCATTCATAATTATGAGTTTAATAATATCTAGGTCAGTTTTATTTTGAAGGAGAAATGTTGGTCTTAGGGTCTGTTTTAGCTAGTTCTCAATAATAAAGAATAAAAAAAATGATTTAACAATTTTTACTCCTAATCTATAAATAGACCAAATATTACTTACATATTTTCACTCATTTTTACGTATTATAATCCAATCTATTAGGTTCACACTTCTTAATTTAAAAAAAAAGAAATCATAAATTTTCACAATTTTTCTCACTTTTTTAGAGATTTTTTTAACCGCCGAAATTTAATGCGCACGAGCAACTGACGCCGAATCTACGAAGGACTGAGTATAGTTTTGTATTGCGTAACGTTTCAAATGTGAATGAACTAAAAAACATTTAAGAAAATAGTTTTTCTTGTGGAAGAATTTCGGAATCGCTTTATTTTTTTTAACGATTTTGTTAATTGCTGCGTCGTTCTTTGTAAATAATTTATTGTATCTCAAATTTAATTGTTATTAATTCTTAAAATTGATTCAAGTTAAAATCAACTGACATAATTTATGTAAGATAAAATGTAATTTCAATAATCCACAAATTATTTTATATTTACCTGTTGTTTTTAATTTTGTTTCAAGCTCTATACAATGTAAATTACTATCACATGGAAAAAGGAACCCTTTTTTCGTTTCATATTTTTGTATATTCTAAGAAAAAATAATTCGTTATAGATATACAGCATTGGACAGAACCGCATCGGCTGAAGTGTCCCCAGGGTATGGCGAGCGATGGCATTGCCAGCTTTCTGTTTACACCATCGATTCTAAGGCTTTTTACAAGCAGGGAAGCGTTTTATATACGAAAAAATATAAGTCAAGCAAATTGAGTCTTCTAAGTTCATATTTAGATAATAGAATACAAAGAGTCGATGTAAAGGAAAAAAATCTAGTTACGAGTATATAGTTTTATGATATACGATACACAGTTTTACACAGTTTTATTCTAAACTAATGTAGCTGTTAACGCACAATTAATGTTGTTTATCGTGTTTATTGTTCCAATAAATGATTTTTGATTTGATTTTTTGATACCACAATTCACTGCGGACGGCTCAACCTATTTATCTGTTTATCTTTTTCAATACCTATATTGGGTGAGTAAATAAAATATTCATAGACGGGTACAATAATTTAACTCATATGGTATGGTATGGCTTCATAGTTGCCAAGATTAGACACTTAGTTCGAACCGAAAACCTAATATGCTGACAAGATTAAAATTACTATAATAGAGAAAACGAAAACCCATAGTTGTTTTTTGTAAATTTTAACTAATTATAACAAAAAAAACGACTTTTTTTTTATTTTTTATTTAAAAAAAAATTTCAAATTAAAATGGGAACAAACGGGAAGTACAAGGTTTCAAAATAAAATAAAAAAATAATCATCTAAATCGGTTGATCCAGTCGAAAGTTCTGAGGTAACAAACATAAAAAAATCCGTCGAATTGAGTACCTTCTCCAATTTTGAAGTCGGTTAATGAGAACAGACTTCTAAAGGTAAGTTTGCCGTGAATGATAGAGTGATAATTGTTGCCAAAACAAATAATCTTTAAAAGTAACCAGTGAAATGTTTGCTGGCTACTTGCCGAGAAATTATAATCTGGCTTTGTTGTTAGCCAAAAATCTTTCAGTACAATAGAAGGGCTATAGATTGCATTGTTCTTATTAATATGGTCTTTTCTTAATGATTTTGGATTTATAAGCACGTTTTGAGTAATTGTACTGTCCGACGGCTGGCCATAATCTTCCTTCTGTTTCTTCCAGCGGTCACAGTCCAGACTATTTCCTAGTTCATCCAGTAAAATAAATCCTCATTAGGTTATATTTTAGGCCGGCCCAGGAATAAGTGGGATGAAGTCATCCCACCAACTAAGTAGTTGCATATCTCAAGGGCTGGTTTGAGTTGGCGTGGGATAAGGTTGAATTCAAAGAATAGGGGAGAGCTTTGCTCAGCTGTGGGACAGTAAAGGCAAGGAAAGAAAAGGTTATATTTTAGGTTTTTCGTCAATTTCGATTTCGAATCCATCTTTTCGTTCTGATGAAGATGTAGTAGAGAATTATTAATATATTATTAGTATATTGTGTTTTAAAGTTAACGTTGACTAGTCCTTAAATTTATCTTTTATAAGCCTATATAGCTGCATCTGTAGGCAGCCTTATAAATTGAACTTATGACAAAAATTGTTACATGACAGTATGAATACTCATTCATTGTTTTGATCGATTTATACTGCTAATATGTCTATGGTCATAATATACTTAACATTTTACGTAACATTATATACGTCAAAATTAAAAACCGAACACTTTGGTTAGTTTTTAAATATTATACATACCATCCGTTCGATTAAGTAACTAGAGTAAAATAAATCAAGACGAAAAAAAATAATTCCTCAAATTGTTGTCGTGAAAGGTCAATCCATATTTGCCCTGTATACAAAAGAGCATAACATTAAATTTTGCAAGCAACATTAATACTGCTATATCTTGGCACCGGTCCCAAATCTTAACTGTCTTGTTAATTATGCATGTCTATTTAGAACGAGTATTGTGTTTGATACGAAGCGGAGTGGCCGTGCACCGCGTACTAATAAAAGTGGTAGTGCCTTAAGAAAAAGTAGTTCAGGCACGAAATGCCAACCTGTGAGGTGTGCCAACAACCCGCCAACCAGATCTGCGGGGGGTGCAAGCTCGTCTACTACTGCTCCAGACCTCACCAGAAACTAGGATGGCGCGAAGGTCACAAGTTCAGATGCTGTGCCTTCAAAATCCAATACTCAGACACGCTGGGCCGACATATGGTCGCCACCAGAGACATACAGCAAGGTGAAATGATCCTTAAAGAAAAACCAGCAGTTATAGGACCTAGAATCAGTTGTCCAGCTATCTGTTTGACATGTGGCAAGAACCTGGATCCTAAAGAGTACACATCTAAATGGGATTACTACAAATGTTCAAAGTGCAACTGGCCGATGTGCAGCCCTGAGTGTGAAAACGCTGAGGTACATAAACCCGAGTGCAAAGCTATGACCGACAGGAAATATAAGTGTGATATTAAATACGAAGGTCCTAATAAAGTTCAAGCAGCTTACTGTGTTGTATCACCACTCAGAGTTCTATTAATGAGCCATTCGAACCCCCTTCAGTATGAAAACATAATGAATCTTGAATCCCACTTGGAAGACAGGATAAACACTCCTCTATACTTAGTTTTAAGAGCTAATTTAGTGACGTTCATAGTTCAAGTGCTTGGATTACCGTTTGACGAAGAAACGATATTGAAGGTCGCATCTATATTTGACACAAACTCTTTTGATGTACGGACAGCCGACGGTACTAGGAGACTAAGAGCTATTTATTTAACGGCGTCAATGATGGACCATAGTTGCAGGCCTAATACGAGGCATATTTTTATGGGTGATGAACATCACTTAGCCGTCATAGCTACAGTACCGATAGCTAAAGGCGATCTCATAACAGCGACGTACACGCAATCATTATGGGGTACATTGGATCGGAGAAAACATTTGCAGACAAATAAATTTTTCGATTGTGAATGCGACAGGTGTAAAGATCCGACAGAATTTGGCACCTACTTAGGTAATATTTACTGCTCAGTTTGCAATAACTCATTCGCTCCAAATACCGAAGGACGCGGGGCCATGATGATATCAACGAATCCATTAGACGAAAATGTGCCATGGAAATGTGAGAGATGTGAACATTTTATTTTGAGCAAGCAGATGGTGTGGGGCAACAACGCACTGAAACAAGATCTCCACAAACTGAATAAGAACGATCCAAAACAGTTTGAAGAGTTCATTGAGAAGTACAGTCAGACGTTGCATCCAAGCAATCATTTAGTGGTGCAAGCCAAATTGGCATTGGTACAAATATATGGAAACTACAAGGGATATAGTTTATCAGGTATACATATTACGCTTGGTTTATATTTAGATTGGATGATTGACGTATATTTACAGTACATGTGTTCGTAACCTCAATAACACATCGCTGTACCCCATAGTTTCATATACCACACATTTATATGACTTTACTGCAATTGCGTTGGCAAGTAGGTCATTTTTGCTGGAAAAGCTCGACTCAATTGTACAACGGGCAATAATGTAATCGAATCGAACCACTACTGTGTTCTAAAAGAACCTCAAATTATTCACATTTTAAAACAGCTTGATACTCAGTTGGCAAATATATAACCTGTCTCGTTACTTTCTATATACATCTTCTCTGAAGCTTACAAATTAAAACATATGAATCAAAAACTATTTTTCAATTTTGTCACAGATCTGTCAAATGCCCTTCTGCGAAGAAAAATAGAGTTATGTCACGAGTTGCTGGAGTTATCTGATAAACTGGAACCGGGCTGGTCCAAGTTCAGAGGAACCTTACTCTTGGACCTCCAAGCTGCGATGACGGTGAAAACTAAGAGGGACTACGAGTCTGGGAAACTGACGAAGGCTGGTGCTCAGGTATGCAAAACTTCTTGGTACATGTTTATTAATATTTTAAAGATATGAAGATGGTTTGTCCCATGTCAGTTTTATCTCATATCCAGTACGCATGAATGAACTTTAACTGCTCAAAATATAAAACATGTTAACTTGCGCACCTCATCTGCTTTTCGTCGATTACAGATCATGCTAAAATATTATAATAAAAATAATACCCCACTGCTGCTAGACGTCCCACTGCTGGGCACAGGCATCTTCCCATTTATAGAATGCAATGAGTATTGATCACCATGGTTGCTCATTTCCAGATTGTCGATTTCAGATTCCAATTTTGGAACATAGGTTTCCTCACGATGTTCAAAAAGTACATCAAAATAGTGCATCGAAACTTGATAACGATGCTGTTCACAAATAACAGTTCCGAATTAAACTAAGATGCATCGTGCATCGGTCGTTGAGCTTTCATAAATGCGACACTGCATGATGACTGATTCATGAGTACCACCTGTCGACAGTAGTCTAAATTGTCTAGTGTTTTGTCAAAAGGTCAAATTGACCTGTTTTAATCTACACTTTTAAACTTACTTTTATTTCATCTTCGTAAGAAAATATCATGATAATTTAAATAAATACTTTGTTAACATAATCAAAGTGACTACCAAAATTCAGAATTTAAAAAATATATATACATAATATGTCTAACTAGCTTCGACATGTTATTTTTTCTAGTACAATTTAAAACACCGTCTTATTACAGAAGAAGATTAACACCTATTTAGGAACAATATAAACATACTACAAATAATAAATTTTACTAAAATTGTTATCTCATTAAAATTTGTAAACAAAAGTCATTAACAGTGAAATATCGCGCTCTTTTTCAAACAAACGAATGAGCAGCGATGATGAATGATAGATTTATTACTATGATCGTATTATTACTTCACGAGAATAAATCCGATGTTTATAAGCATGCTGTTTTAATAGGGGATTGCCGATATAATGTTACAGTGGCAAGGTTGTTACAAATTCTTTAGCTATTAATAAATAATTGTTTATTTCATTGTCTTTCAAAATGAAATAAAGAACAGTTTCACGATGACATTTCACGAAATTGGCAAAGAATTATTTTATTTTCACAAACGTTTTTGCGAGCACGTGATTAGAAATCTCGTGACGTAGAGAAAAGAAAAAAAAATGAAGAACATTTAATTTTCTTTTTATAATTCACGTGCATGTAAAACCGTTTGTGAAAAGAAAATAATTCTTTGCCTTATGTAAATGTTGAATGATTTTAGAAACAAAGTTTTATAATTAATTTTACAAAATTAATTATAAAATAAAAAAAAGGGAAAAGTTGGCATTTGCCCTGCAGTGGGAAATTTCCGGCTCTAAATAATAATAATAATAATGCAGCCTAAAAACGTCCCACTGCTGGGCACAGGCCTCTTCCCATATAGAGAAGGCACGAGCATTGATCACCACTCTGTGGTTGATTTCAGATCCCAAATTTCGGAATCCAGGTTTCCTCATGATATTTTCCTTCACTGCCTCTAAATAATTTAAGGGATTTAAAAGTACTCGGCTTTTCTCGATGTCTGAACTAGAAATCTTTTTAATATCCAACCGGTTTAGGACTTAGGCTCAAACAGTATTGAAATTGAAGTGGTATCAAAATGATTCAATAATACTTTTCACGTGACCTGGGAACTATTCGATTACAAATTCCTGATTCCTCAATAATTTAGAAAGCTATAAGCAACACTAGACCTAACATCTGTGGTATCACGTTAAAATAGTAGCAACCTTATCACAAGCGATTATGGTTCATTTTGCCATGTCAATGTTAGTACAAATTATAGATAATACATACAAACATTGTCGATCGGTTTTGCAACAAGACTAGATCTATAGAAATAAGAACAGATTATATATCTCGCATAACGTTATAAGCTGGCGAACAGCCAAAGAAAATAACTGCTACTGTTGACATCGCGGCCTATATTTTATAATCAAGTGTTATAAAGCTGTTTATAATAAAAATACTTGTATTCTTTTATCTGTCGCAGTTTTTAGTGGTTTGATAGGTGGAATTATTGTCTTGTGACGTTTTTATGCATTGTGATAAGATCATCTTGACTTTTATTCACGTTTGAAGAATGTGTTTAATTGTTACCTATTTGATGTTGAGTTTCACAAAAAAAAATGTGCGTTATTTAAATTACCATTCATTTTCAGGCTTGTTGAATATGTGATTATTACAAAAAATTAAACCAAATGAATGATCTAGTCAGTTATGCGGGGCGCACGTGCACAGAAATCGCGAAAAACAGAGACGTTTGGAAGAAGAAAGGGCAGGCCTTTGCCCAGCATTGGGATCTTATTAAATTTTCTATTCGTTCCTATAGGAATGCGGTTAGATCATCATGACTTACTCTGCTTAGCCTTTTAGGCAATGACTTGATTCTATTATAATATATAGTCTGTAGTAACTACTATGATTCAAAACGTAAGCTGCTACCAAATTACATATTATATTTTTATTTACAGGATGAGCTAATGGAAAGTATGGTGTTACTACAAGAAGCGACAAACATCCTGCGAGTGGAACCTTACATGAAAGATACGTTGGAAGCAAAGATCAATGACCTTACAAACTTTTTGGACTCTACGTCTGCTGAAAATTAATTCGTAAACAAGAAACACGCTATTTAAGATAGGGTTTACGAAGAATGAAAGAAGAGCTACTTAAGCGGGTATTAAACTACACTGAACGAGGCCCAGAACACAGGCAATGCAATGAAATTATATATTAAATAAATAGGACTATTCAATTACTTGTCCACGTCTTACCTTGGCAGCAG
This sequence comes from Autographa gamma, assembly GCA_905146925.1. Classification (NCBI taxonomy): domain Eukaryota; kingdom Metazoa; phylum Arthropoda; class Insecta; order Lepidoptera; family Noctuidae; genus Autographa; species Autographa gamma. Next base: position 8,813,415 of record LR989866.1, on the reverse strand, counting down.
AATCTACAAATAGCGCATTCACCAGATCTGGACGGACCCTAATCCCTGCTTTAACTTGAAATCTAAAGATTTTGTTTGGCATATATTTTAAGTCACTAAACTTAAGTATTTTTTTATCCTATATAATTAAATTATTTATATTGTTTATGTCTTAACTTTTAAAGAATAAAACAAAGACATCAGTACCATAAAAGTATGTATATTTAACAATTATGATGTATTTTTAGTTCTAATAATATTTAACTAATGTAAAAAAAACATTGTGTATAATAACTTTTATTGTTTAGTTATGTGGAACAAAAGCTTGGGATACTGTAAGTTAATAAAATATGGAAAAATTTAAGATACTTTGAAAAAATAGCGATATGATTAAGCAATTAATATATCTTATTTAACTTATACAGATTGTAATAATTTTTAATTAAATTAAATCTTATGTTTATTTCTTAATTTTGCACTTCATTTCATGCCTTATTGTTAAAACGATAAGCATAATAATGTAATGATTGTTTCTTGAAAGTGCTAAATCTAAATCTAACTTAAATAATTATATGCGTTTTATTTTTTTGTGTATAACTAACATAATAACACTGAAACGGCTCTACGTATGAAAATCGGTGAGGACCTACGAGTTTTTAGCCGAAATGGATCCCTTCACAGGGGATCGACCTATAAAGTATTGAATGTTATGAGAACGCTCTTAGGGTGCGTCTACATCTGACGAACGAGCATGCTGGGAACGCAATACTATCAATAACGCCGTCTGCCAAAGGTGCGCACGCCACTCGCGAGCTGCTCTTGCAATGCACGTTTGTCAGATATGGACGCAACCAAAGAGCGTTCTCATATTATTCATAACGATATAGCACTCTGCCACATCTCGAATGAAATTTTGGAACCTGAAATTAGAGTCAGTAGTTTAACTTTTAAAAGGGCCTAAAAACGCCTACTTGAAATAAAAATATTTTGATTTGATTTGATTGATTTGCTTCACACCGATACGATATCGGAATCAAATAAATTGTATACACTATAAATGCTTTTATAAGATTGGATCCTCGATATCCTCACGTAAGTTAATCCGTTTCGGTGTTTTCACTTTTATGCGTGCTCCGTTTTTATTGGTGTAACTTTGGTAGGCTTGGTGGTGACTTCGTCCACCTTCACCATGAACTCAACGCAATCCTTGTTGATGTGCAGAATGTTTTTCAGGACACGAGAAAGCTTGCGTTTCTGTTTCGGAGAAGTTCCTATGACGAAGATTTTTTCTGTATTTTTGTCGGTGATTTGTACTTGCTTTCGACTGAACTGGAAGCAAAAAAAACTATTAAGTAAATAAGTCGACACAGGAATACTCGAAAGAGGAATTTCTGGAGTCATACGGGGGAGACCTTTGCCCAGCAGTGGGACACTTAAAAGGTTATATAAAAAAGAAAAAAATAAGTAAATAATTCAGGACAACAGTTATAATCACGTAAAATCGTGGTGCTTTCATTTCGTGTAAAAAGAGGTGGGGATGACCTAGTTCAAAGTGGTGCAGGATAAGGTTATAAGAAAGGACTTGGGAGAAGCCTTCGCCCAACTGTGGGACTACATAGGCCCAGAGAGTTTTTGACACAATGATTCGGAAGAAAACGAAAATTAGGTATCGGTCAGTAGTAAATCACTCAAAAAATATTTTTATGTAAAGTAACCATAACTAACCATAGTAAAAATACAACACCAAGAGCCAAATTTGAAGCAAGCTATTCCTGGGGTCCTGTCCATTGCCTTTCTGAAGCGGATGTTAGTGAAGCCGTAGATCAAAGGGTTGATAGCACAGTTGAGATACATCAGGTAGTTAGCTACAAACCACATTATTTCATAGCCGCCTTCCACCTGGAATAAAATCATAATTAAATTCTGAACATACGTAACTCTGACTCAATTAAAAAATAAACACTCAAAATCTTTTCGAAATCTTACGTTTTCCCCTTTATTTTTAAAAACTTTACGCTGTCCGATAACAAAAAAAGATTTTCATATGATTCAAACAAGCGCTTGTTTAGAGGTAAGAAAGAGCAATTACCTATTACATATCTACTATACCACTGTGAGACTAACGAGGTCTTAATAACTAACTTCAAGTTTTTCCACTCTGATCCACTTCACAAAAGTCAGATACATATTCTCACCGCATTTATCCCCATAGCCATGCTATTCCTCCAGTAGATGAGGGTGGTATACGGTATCCTGCATATGACGGCAGCCAGTAACACCAGCGATGTGATCCTCATTGCTCGTCCTCTGGCCCTAGCGACCGACTGCCCCCCGCCACGGGAAGTTAGCTCCCTGGTACTCCATTCTAAACGCCACATTATGGTTCCGTACTGGAATTTGATGGATTTTTAATGTTAAGGAAATAGATTAGAGTTGAAGGTCAAATTTTCGTTGCTGCCTAATTATTTACTCTGTTCTGATAACGCTGCAATCGGAAATGAAGTGCTTTAAGTGAAGTACTTATGTGGGTTTTTTTTTTTAAATAATCTGTATGCTTAGCTATTAAGTGTTTCTAGAAGGGTATTGGTAAATTAAATTATAGAAACAATATCTTCTTACTAATAAAATTGTAAATTGATCGTATATAAATAACACCAAAAAAAGGTAGACTAACTGCGTGTGAGATAATATGATTAAAAATCAGTCAAAGAAGTGAGTGAAACTATGACAGCTAAGAGAGTAGAATAGAAAGAAAAACATGGTTCTCAAATAAACTGGAAAAAGGGTAGGAAGATGAAGAAGAAGAATTAAAATGAAAATGATCGTATATAAATAATACTTACAGTTATCACCATTAACCCCAATGGTACCCACACCAACAATGTCAAAAGAAAATGCCAAAATATACCAAGTACCGCAACGTCTTCCATGCAGAAGGTTTCAAGATAATCCAGCCATTGTCGTTCCTGTCATAGAACAAATCATTTTTACAAACATGTGACGTATGTACAAGCCTATTAGTTCCGCTTTGCGGTTTTACGAAGTTCTAGTTCCCGTGAGCTTATATTATAGGAAAAAGTTACTTCACACGTGCAACTAATCTTTTTTCATCGTAAGGCTTTAAGATTTTGAACTTGAAAGAAAAACCTACAAATATCCATAATAATATAAATATCTATCTATTTCTGACTCTGAAGTCATAACACAAGTGCTTTAGCTACTTTGGGTGCAGAGGAATTTATGTAATGTTGTCCAATATGGATATTTAGATAAATAAATGTGGAGTTGTATTTATCAACCATCCAAATACAGGTTCACAGGAATTAAGAAAGCTAAAAATGTGCTACTCACGACATACTCTCTTTTCAATGTCCAAGGCAAGGATAAAGCAGTAGCTACTACCCAAGTAGCTACGATCAGTTTAGGAGCTGCCTTCAAAGTGACCCTAGCTTCAGCTGTTAACGCCGCTGCGGCCAGACGGTCGTAGGACACCAGTAGGATCGCACATACGCTTGATAAGAGGAATGATGCTGAAATTACATTTAAATTTAATATATTTTATTTATTTTCCTTCCCACTCTGTTCTGTTTCTGATAGTTCGAGTTTGAAGGTTAAACATATTGTTTCATCCGTGTTTAAAATTATCTCTTTTAAGACAATTTGAAATTTTGAGTACCCTTATTTACGAGGGTGTTTAATTTTATATGTTAAGTGCAGGCTTTGACTGCATCAACGGACTTTTTTTTATGAAGTAGGCATTCTCTTTTTAATTACCTTGCAGAAATCCTTCGAAACGGCATCCAAAGTTCTTCAAAACGTAATTCTGGTAGAAATCCCTGACCAGCATGAACCAAGGGCAGCAAATTAACGTGAACATATCAGTTAAAGCCAGGTTCCCAATCAGGCAGTTACTGGCGGTCCACAACCATCGGTTCTTCAGCAAGATGATCAGAATTATGGAGTTCAGGAAAATCCCTGTTATACCAATAACGAGCATTGCTGATGTTTTTAATGCGATCTCTTTGGCTGGTTTTATGTGCCATAGTGTGTTTGGGAATGGGTATATAGAGGTGTCGATCTGAAAAAGAAGGGATATTCAGAGTGGTTTTGGCGAAGCTAGTGAGAATTTTACAATTTTATTCCGTGCTGTAGTTGAATGTTCTATTAGTTGTGTACTTACATTTTCCAAGTAATCCTGGGACCAATTAGATAAGGACCTTGGCGCTTGAATTATTTCGTCGAAGTCGCTTTCATCCATATTGGTTTCTTGCACTTTTTAACATCAATCAAACAGCCCACTTGTTTCTTCTTTACTGATCTGAGGTAAATTAAAATTAAAAACTTAACCACAAAAAAAACCTAGCAGAAAAAAAATCGTATCGAAAACTCCAAGCAGGCATTTGCTTAAATCAATTATTATTTATGCAAGTATAAAATCAAAACAATTGCCAAAGCTAGCCGATAAACGAAATGGCGGCTCGATAGATATTTATAAATCAATCTCGGATTTCCGATAAAATTAATGAAATACACGTGACAAAAGCTCCGTAATAGTTTTAATATGTTTCAAACCCTTTAGCTACTGTTATTCGTCTTGTAGATGATTATACACAAGTCAATGATGCACTTTCTCGAAGAGAATTAGAGTGAACTGAACCAAAACAAGTGAGCAAACTAAATAAATTATTAAGTATGGAAGTCGATATTTCATACTCGAGATAACAGAGGTTTTAGGTAGTCCATTACCATGAAAGCTTTTTTATCTAAAAGATGATTGATAGGAACGAAATAACAAAGCTCTGACGATTAATTTTTTAGATCTTTTTGCAACTGTCGTTTCAGTGTGATGCAGCGAAAACAATTAAATTAGGCAAAACTAATGACTTATAAGCTTTTTAAAATTTAAGTAATAGTACAAAATTTGGACAATATCAATATCTTTTACTAAGGTTTGTAGAATTTTAAGAAAACACAGAAAAATGTTTTATCTTATTATTTACTGATGTACTTACCTACTTAAAAAAGGATGTCCCAGTAATAAGAGTTCATAATAATACAACAGAAGATAAAAAAAGACTTTACTGTGTAACTTACTGCCATCTACCAGACAAATCATGAATCAAGAGTGGTGGCAACTGTAGAGTGTAAAGTTAGCTGGGCTATTCGTGGGTTGCTCTAAACTAAGTTCACAGCGGTAAGAGCACCATTAGTTCAGCTTTTCCTCAGTAGATGTCTCTGAAACAAATTACAATTTATAATACAGCCTATACAAGGAGTTGAATTATCAGTAATAATTACGGGTAAAAATGGCAATAATATTGTGTTATTATTAAAAGAAATATTATAATTTTATTAAGGGTTCTGTTGTAAGTACGATTAGGTCGAGGAATTAGGAAAATATTTACAATAAAACAATTTCATGCATGTGTGATACATTGTTACATGTATCAACAGCAACCAATATTTTTCATATAATAATCTGTAGGTATCTAATATGACAAAAGATTTTTTCTTTTTGTGAACAGAAAACTTTCAAAATGTCATGTTAGATGCCATTTTGGATGTTTTGTTAATGTCCTAACAATTTAAACAAATTTTCTTACTATTACGAAATCGTCACGTTATTTGAAGTATCATAAACGTATATATAAGTGTATTATAATGAAGTTCGTGACATTCATTGTTATAAGGTTCACATGATGTTACCAAAATGCGATTTTGATGTGTGGCAATGAGATCTGACGGATAGGTGTGAATGTCTTTAATGACAGATTTATCTGCCTGAAGATTGTTTACCACAAAAAATATTAACGACTACAGATAAATTGTGTATGCAACTTTATGTACTGTTTCTAAGCGCGACTGCTACGCTAGAGGTCTTGGGTTGGATTCCCAGGTCGACCAAGGTGTTATTGGGTTTTTCTATGAAAATCTCAGTAGCTGGTCGGAGTTTGGATTTGTGCCCGGTTAGTGGCAGTAGGCTCGCCCCCTATTACATGGGGCCTAAACATACCGGCGAACTGTGGGTGTACATTGGTACACCTCTGCCTAACCCTTTGGGGGATAAAGGCGTGATGGTATGATGGTATGTAGTGTTATGTTCATATCGTTTTGTAGTATGAAGGGTAGACAATAGAAAATAATCAAGCAGACTTAGTATCTTTTCCAATAATAAATGGTTTGATTGAAGAGAGACAAAGAGAGGGAAGATGATCGTAAAATAAAACAAAGAAAAAATAATAATGAAATTCTATTTTCAACTGTTCCCATATTTCCCCCTATTTCAAAGTCAGTTAAAAAGACATGAAATAATGTTTTGGTGGAAAAGATCTGCTGTAGATCTAATTTTACATTTAGGTACTCATAGTGGACATGAAATGCACTATGAACGTATACCATAAAAACCATTTATGTACGTTTCGCACAAGGTAAAGACTTATTTAAAGTAGCTTAACACAGTATCTACAGCAATAAAAAACACGAATCTAACCTAGGTACTATTATATCTGCACACAAAACGATTTGTCCTCGTGAACACAAAATGAGACAATATTATAGCAATTTTGTGTATGTAATGTATCTTTGTATCATTGCGCTATGATCTAAATGACACTAGCTGTAAAATTACTGTGAAATAATGTGAAAAGCCCATTGTTTATATGTCTCTACTTTGGGTAAATACACACACCTATTACATGTTTTGGTATGACAAAGTTTTTTTGGTAATATGAGAGTAGGTGTGACATATACAAGGTGTTATAGAATTGGTATGTCTATCCAAAAGGGGTGAAGAGTATATCTGGTATAGAGTCAGTTTACAAAATTTCAGATCAAAATGAGTTAATTTAATTATTGATTTTAAATTTTTGGTATAAATCATTTCACACCCAAACCATTACCAGACCACTGAAACATATACCCTTTCGGTAACACCCTATAACAACATATCATCACGCCTGTATCCCCGGAGGGTTAGGCAGAGGTGTACCAATGTACACCCACAGTTTACCAATATGTTTACGTCCCATGTAATAGGGGGCGAGCCTATTGCCACTAACCGGGCTCAAATCCAAACTCCGACCTGCTACTGAGAATTTCATAGAAAAACCCAATAACACCTTAGCCAGCGCCACTGGGCCAATGAGGCAGTTTATACGGTCTTAAAATATGCATTTTTAGCCACTTCAGCACAGATTTAACTATAAATAAATATATTATAATCCAATTAAATAAAACACTTGGATTGATTTTGATTAAATTTTATATTAGTCTACCTCCAAGGCATAGATAGATAGCTTAATCTTCTTTTTAAATCATTCCACCATCGCCGTAAATATTTAAACAAAAAATTATACAGACGAATTGAGAACCTCCTGTTTTGAAGTCGGTTCAAAATGCAACACTGTTCAACAAACACACACATTACATAAAAAGTACCTAAGTCTAAACAAAACCTCATAATAAGTCACAGACGCAGTAACTCTATAATCTGAAGAGATTCGCTCGTCGCTAATTTAACCGCAATAATTGTGGCCCACCCCTAGCATTAACACGCAACTAATGACTCAAATGAAGTCGCCATGTTGGAAATATGAAGAAAGAAACGTCAACTGCGCGCAATTATGACGCTCGAAAGATGTACGAAAGATTTTAGAGGAAATAAAAAATCGGATGCGATAAATTACTTATAGACTAGTTATAACAGAACTCTTGCAGAGAACAGAAGTTTTAGTTTTGGTTTCGACTCATAAAGTAACCCAAACATTAAAGTGGTCAACTAAATTGTAGTAGGTACAATGTACATGGTATAATGTGCCTACATTTTATAGTACGCATAAGTCTATCTAAAATAGCATGCATCCTATTTAAATGCTGTTGTCATAATATTATTTATAAAATACCTATAGTCCTCAAAGAGAAAAATTACAATTACACTTTTCGTCACCAAAATATTTTCTTATGGCCTTTTATCAAGCTTCAAACGAGAGTCGGATCGAAACCAAGAGTTCCGCCGAAACTTGAATTTTGGCCGAAACTCGGCCGAAACCGAAACCGAAACCGAACCTTCGGTCGGACACTACTTCCAACCCATTACTGTGAGTTCCAAAATCTCTTCCTAAAATAGAAATGAAATCAGGTCAAAAGGATTTGGACGTCAACAATATTTATGCATGTATATTTTTTCGAAAACGTTTTTAAAAATACATTATACATATAGCCAGGAAAAAGATTGATAGAAATCACAAACCTTATTCTAAGTTTTTTTCTACTCCTAGACATAGTTAATCGCGACAGACAGACTGCCATCGCACACGACGTCTCATTTGTTTAACGGTGTTAATATTATACAACATTATTGTTTTATATTCTTTGTAGAAAGGGGAAAACAAGCTAGATTCTGAGGTCGCCATAAACTCGAAGAATTATTGAATTAAATAATCATGTTACTGTATGAATCATACCTACTCTCAAATTGGCTAACTAGTGGAGCAAAGGCCTCCTTTTATTTAGAAAACAAACTAAGTTCGATTCTAAGCAGTTTAGTCGTACTAAATTAATTCTAAAAAATAAATTAAAATTCTAAAAAAATAAAGACATCGTCTTTAAAAGAGTAATTGTTTAAAATCTCATTGATGTAGACAATTAATATTAAAAAGAACCGGGAAACCGGAACGAAAATCACTTACGGGGATGAAACTGCGAGGAACATCTAGTAAATAAAAATAAGGAATAAATCCAGTCAAAACCAATATCAAAAATATGGTATAGAAAAGTCAACAATGAAAAAACAATGGTTTGCATAATAGGAACCAATCAACTTATAAGGGAACGACGTAATGAACGTTTACCGGCCGTGCTCGTGTCACGAGTGATCAAGTAACCTTTGTTACTATATCAACTGGGACAGCCAATATTCTGGTTACGATAACCACTATTCTATGTTCAGTTGTCAATTGTAACCTTTTTACAGACATGGATTGTTTATAAGTTGGTTTGGCGTTTCCTGGAGATGTAATTATGATTCTATTTGCCCGGTAAAGGGACATGAGTGAATTGGGTTTTCTATTATATAAGATCGAGGATTTCTATATTAATCATCATCATCATCCACAGCCATTGTCCTCCCACTGCTGGGCATAGGGGGCATAGGGGCATAGTAGAAAGTGGCACGAAAAAGGGGAGGCCTTTTTCGTGCCACTTTCTACGGTCCTGTCCTATCCAGACTCGATCAGAAACATATTAATAGAGTCATAATATCACCCACATATGAAAATTATGATTTGAGGTATAAAATCTTCTGCGCTTAAAGAAATAGTTTAATAGCGTCTAAAAATTATATCTCATACAATAAATATGATATTAGTTAAGACGAAGCATAAGATTTTATTTAAAAAAAAATTAATGGTTCAATAAATTGTGTAATACTTAGTTACTACCTAACAATTTGGTCCTTTTCTACCACTCAGTGATTTCAGTAAATTGTGCTTCTATTTATATTCTACATACAAGACAAATAATAAACACTTACAAACAAAAAATCCATTCAGAATACACCCGCATCAGAAAACCACAACTGTCGACAGCAATTTCGTACGAAAGAGGTTGGCATACACGTCTCAATCCTTTAAAATCTATACAAATCTGAACCTTATACCGTCGACATAAGGGTTGTAAGTTCGAAGGTAATTTCTCATGTAATGGAAATCGTGAGGACATGTAGACATCTAGCACTTTGGAGTACTTTGCGACATTATGATTGTTCTTTGAGTTCATAATTGAGGCATATGGCGTTATTAGCTTAATTGTGTGCGTAAAGGTAGATTATGTTTTGTTTTTAAATGGAAACTTTAATTTTACTTTGGGTCGGTGACTTCTTTACTTTTTTGTGTACTAAATTAGAGGATTAAAAAACAATGGCTTTTCATCTAATTTCCTTAGTCCCATTGTCACTTTATATTATTATATATTTTTAACACCCTGTTCCATTTTTTACTTACTCATGTTATACAATAGAATGATCTTTATCTTCAAAGACGTAACTAGTCCCACTCTTTTTGGTCAACTACTGAACCAGACATAGTTTCATCTAAAATTTGGCGATCAAACCCACATAACATAAAATAAAATATCCAACCATACAACTCACAAAACCTCATACGCAATCAGAAAGCATTATTAAACCTTCTAAATCAATACCCAGACAATCTTCAATCCCGTAGACTGAATAAAATCTAATAATGTCGTTGCCGTCTGATAAAAATTCACTGAGACATGCGGTATGAGGAATTAAACGTAATGATATGAAATGACGCGGAAGGGGATGGGGGGGCCCCCCCCCATCCCCTAGAGTATACATATGAAACTATAGAGTGAGCCTATCAGAGTTTAAACCGTAAGCACTAGTGTGAACAAGGGTTGTTGTGAATTATGTAGGAAGATGGCGCTTGCCGTTTTAAAAAATCTATCTAAAACACTAATATTATCCTAACAATGTCAGAACTATCTATATTTTCTTATATAAGTTTCTCGTTGCGCGAAAATTAACTTTAATGAAAAACGAAATGTACTAGGTTCAGACTAAAAACTGCTCTCGCTTGGCACAAGGGGAACCTAGCGATAGTAGCAGTCTATGCATATCATACGTCGATGGGGGGGGGGGGATTCAGACGTGTGGTTTTATCTATCTGTCTCAATATTGAAGTCAGTTCTTCATTCTGTTAAGAGTCTGTTAGCTTCGTTTGTAAAGATTCAAGATTTTCAAATTGGCTTGCAGTGATTGATAGTGATTGATAGTGTCGTTGGTTATCCATGACTAGCGGCCCGCCCCGGCTTTGCTCGGGTGCAACGCTGATACCAAATATAACTACGCAATCATAAAGTTCTGTAGGGCGAAGCACAGCCTTAGAGGCATTTTTTGGTATAGGCACGCGCCCCCCGGCCCCCGCACGGCCCCCCCGGCCGGTACCGCCGCAACCGCTATGTCCCTGAATTTTAAATCTGTAATATCTTCGAAAATATTCATTTAAATTACATGCTGTAAAGGGAAATATAGATCTATATTACATGCACAATTTTTTGAAGGTACTTAATTGGATAAGGATTAATGCTGTATTGCTTAAAATTGAATAAGTAATAAATAAGGATAAAAAATGGTTATTGTGGGTGACCCTCAAGAGATAGACATATACCGTCGCGGACTTTTTTGTAGATCTTTTTAAGGTGCACAATACCGTAGTACAGTATTTTGATGTATCTCGTAGGGTTCAGCCAGCGTTTGCAATGAAAGCGCAAGAAATGAGTTGATTTACGACCTGACGTCAAAAATCTCTAAGATTATCCGTGTTTCTCTACTATATTATGCATGTATTATACATATAAACCTTCCTCTTGAATCACTTTATCTATTAAAAAAAACCGCATCAAAATCCGTTGCGTAGTTTTAAAGATTTAAGCATACATAGGGACAGACAGCGGAAAGCGACTTTGTTTTATACTATGTAGTGATGATGATGATAGTGATGATCCATTTAATTAAATACCTTATTGAATGAAAAATGTAGTTTGTCTTCACATAATAATATGGTTATTTTGTTTCACAATCAGTTGAATTTTTAACCGACTTCATAAGGAAGAGGTTCTCAACTCGACTGTATGTTTTTTGTATGTGTGTTGTTTAAAAGTAAAGTGCACCATTTATTTCAGCCATAGTGATGTTTTGTCTACCTATCTATGTATACTTCGACAATGACATATTTATGTGATAGTATCGGTGCGTCACAATAAATGTTTCACAATTAGACACTGTTGTGAACGCACTATTGATACCAAGGGGTATATTTAGTAGTGTAATGTTTTTTTGTATTGCATTTTGTAATTATTTTCCACCAACATCATATTGTTTTCTTTGTGTGTTCTACAACGCTGACCTTTCAACGGGACGCTGCATTTCCCTGACCGCTCTCGAGATCCGAGCGGTATAATGTGTGCGCCGCTTATCGTAAGGAGACATACAGTCTGCTTGCTGGACCGATAGACAAACAGTGTTTATGATATAAAGCTTATTTTATTTCCATCCTTAATTTTTCCTGGAGTTTTCTATAACCAGTCAGGTTTACAAACTAAGCAATTTAAGGGTTTACTGTTATTTTTTATACCAACTTACTATTGGATGAGCAAAAGGGTTCAAATTTCACAGAACGTTCCTTGGCCTTTCAAAACTCAATTTAGCTTTCATACGGTCAATCATATTTTAAATATGACATCAAGTACAACTAATAAAAAATTGAAGAAATAAGTCCGTGTCGGAAGCTACAAGACGCATGACCGCTTCCCTATACTTTTGAAAGATTTTTTAGGAACTAATATCCAAGGTAGTTAACGATCCAAAATGAATTCTAGTACGAACCCTAACAGCCTAAATTAATGGATGAAAAGTCTTGAAACCAGGTCACACGGCTATCAGAACTACATCTTCAAATAGTAATCGTCTTTAATTCATAGTCTACATGCATCAATGACGTAGAAGTGCAGTAGATGCCGCTGACCTTTTGTAAAACGGTTCAGTTCCCCGGCTGAACTCCGATCTAACTCGAAGGTGCTTATCGTAAGGAGACATGCAGACTGTTACAGGCAGAGATAGCAAAATAAATTAAAATATAAGAAAGTTAAAAAAAATATTTTTTAAGTTTTTTTTTTTGTATTTTATTTTATTTCGATAGGGATGATGATATGCTATTATGAACATACGGTTCTGCTCTTGTGTGTTTCTCATCAAGGTATGTGTTACCTTTTATATGTTGAAGCGTTGATCAGTTTTTTTTTGAGTTTGTTGTTTAAAGAGCGAATTTTTAATGGACTGTAGGTATTGCTACTTTTCTTGAGGCAAAGTAGTAGTTTTTTTCCTCAATATGTGCAAAATTACTACGTAAAACAGTTATAATACCTAAACCACATAGCCAACACCCTCGAAAGCCTTCACCAAACTAACATAACATATCATATTGCCTGTATCCCCGAAGCGTTAGGCAGAGGTGTACCAATGTACACCCAAAATAATATTAAACTACATTTTTAAATAGGTTTCTCTTGCTAGCGGTACACTTAACAAATATTCCTCCACATTATCGGTGCATCGGGTACGTTTGAAATATTCATACGTTAACTAGAAAGCATTAATGTTCAATGAAGCTTTTATCATACGAGGTTCACTCGGCTTCATGCCAATTTGCAAATTGTGATAACATTCATAAGTATATTTATAGAGCAATTTCGTTTTAATGGTTGTTTTATTCTTGTAATGTGGTAGATTTGTATTGCATTTATTTGATTGGTTATGTTGATGATTCTGTAGATGTTACGCATAGTGTAGTTAGATTTTAAGTTAAGTGTTCGTTTATCTCTTTTTTTTATTGGGCTATACGATTGAACTTAGACTTGAAAAAATACCGACACTTCAGAAATAGGTTTTGTTAGCTAGCTGGCAGAGATTTGAGGGTTTTAATCTGCCCTGTAAAGGGATAGGTTAGGAAAATAATAAAATATATGGGACAATGTGGGTATTATTATATTTTGTAGTTGAGAGGTGCAACTCGTGGTCATTCAACGCTTTCAACGAAACTTTGATCTAAATGAGAATTTGCAGAATGAATCCATCTCTAATCTGAAATTTTAAAGTCTTAATAAAATAAATAAATACCCAATCGAGCATATAGAATGCGAAAACATCACAATCTCCGCACACCACACTTACAAAACAATTGGAAATGATTTCAGCAAAAGTAACATTGTATGGTTCCCTCACGCTGCTTAATAAATAAATTAACAGAATAAGCTTAGTCATTCGTTCGTATTCATTAATTAAGATCACACGCGAGGCTTAAACCAATCTTGAGAACAATTGGCTTCATACTCGATGTGGGGTGGCTATGGTACGTCAAATTGATGGATATCTACGATAGAAGGGAAATAGGGTATGTGGTTTTGGTAAGATGTTGTTTCTATAAGTTGGTTATACTTTTTACACTCGTATATTATGTAGGGAAAGCGACCTGAAGATGCTCATGATAATGACTCAAGGCTGATCTTGCGTCATTACATGTATCAAGGACCTGAGTCTTGATATTTTGTATTCTTGCATACAGATAGGTCCTTTTTTTATAAAAGTTACATTGTTTTATACGAAGAAGCTCTTCTTGGACGCTATATCAAATGATGTACTTTAGCAACTAACAGCTTTCAGGTTAGTTATTACAAATGAGTGCTACCTAAGTACATTACCATATTTGATATAGTGAATAAACATTACATACTTTAAAGTATATCCATCTTTCATGTTAAAACATGGTAATCCTACACTCAAAACAACAAGACGTGTATTACTCTTACTCAAACTTTTGTATAGAATTTGTGGAAAGAAAGGAGACGGTACCGAGTGGGGGGTGGCGAAGGGACCAGGAGTGGGAGGGGGGGGGGGGGAATGATAACACATTCACACACAATTTCTTTTGTCTTACACCGACTGTTGCAAGAAATTCAAATGTGCTTTATCTTGTGTCTCAAGAGGAGATTCTGTGTAAGCTTTTGAAATCTGTATTAGTTTGAGTTGGTGTTTTGTTGTGGTCTAGTTTTTGATAGAAATTATACCATTACATTTAATCAGTGTGTTTCAGAAAAAATACAACTGACTCTTTGATACGTGGCAAAATTGTAATTAGCATAAATCAGTAACCTGATTGATAATGAAGAAGTTAGCTACTTGATATGTTAACGCAAAATCTACAAATTAAATATGCTTTCATTCTAAACAACACTGTAGACATAACATAATTTATTACGGCTAGAAAAAGTCTTGCAAAGCTAGAAAAATCATACATAACTTTACCGAAAACTAAGGATGATGAAAAAAATATACCACCAAAAAATCTAAAAAAAAAGTTCCAGACTTTTGAGTAGGATCCCACATTACTATACGAAAACAATCCTTGTTATCACACTTCCAAAAAACTTACGTAAAAAGAAGGCGCCGTAAACAAAACCTCTCCCTCCCCCCTCCCTAGTCAGCCACAATGCTTAATAATGGTTTCGCGAATTTTGCAATACATTCATTAGAGCCTTTTGTTCAGATATATTTGGGGGTAGACAAAAATTATAACATACAGTGCATTGTGCGGTACGCGACGCGGAATAAGTGGCGAATTGGTGTAGGGTTGGCACGGTGTTCATGATTTATATTTAGAAATTTATTTACGTTACATAATGATTGTATGTTACAAAATGTTTATTACTTTTTTTAAAGTACTATCTCAATGTTGAAGGCGGTTAACATTACAAGAATATTAAAAAATATGTATTTATCTAACAAAAGTTTATAATCATTAGATGTTGGTTTATTTAGAATAATGTATAGATTAGAAGCGATTAGAATGTTGTATTATGCTAAAGTTGTTAAGATATTTTGGTCAATTCAGATGAGTGACAAATAAAATTGAAGTTACCAGATACCGAATCTAAACGAACTAACAGTCCAAGCAACAAATCCATGTGAGTACACACTCTAATCTACGTTACTGTAGCAATTACCTACCTTAAAAAATATCTATTACTTGCAGATCATTCCTGCTGTATACCAAAATAACACAAGTCACCCAATACTGTCCCACAACCAAATAAAAACCACCATCATTTTAAAATAAAACTTTTCCTTGCCAACCCTAGCGTACGTATCCCAAGATTTAAATGCGCCGAGGCGTCTCACGTTAATGCTAAGAAAACACGAGCCTACAGGGTGCTCTCAATTCATTCAACAACAGATAAACAAAATTGGAACAACTCTAGGCAGTCATATGTTTCGGAGACGGATTCAATGAAGAAAGATGTGTGCTGGTGACTTCATTCTTACAGAGTTTATGTTTGGGGCGTTTGAGTATATTGTTACTTGATAATGTCGATCGGTTAATATTACAGACTAGGATATGGATACCTGTTCATTGTAGAATAGATAATTTAGACCTGGTTATACCATAGCGGGTAATGAGAGTGTCTTATTATGTGTTATGTTATTCGAACCTGAGTAAAAACCATGTCAGATGTTCATTGACTCATGAATGCTAAAGATGCTTTTGGTTTACAAATAGCCTCGTTATGAACTAACTATTCACAAGGACATGATTTTGTTTACTTCAACATGACCAATTTTTTGCTTCAGTTATTGTTTACATACCAAGTCAGTAAAATAAAGTGCCCTAAATAGCTGTAAATTAAGTATTTTCGTCTAATTTGACTTTGTTTCCTAGGAAACCCATACTTACAAAGACATTATTATACATACTTATCACAGAAGAGCCACATTTCTTACAAAAATCAAGCAATACACAAGTTCTTGTTACGAGTAATATTGCTACTCAATACTAGATGGCGTTACAAGGCCTGTTTGCAATCACGCTACGTTCTAAGTACCTTGTTATTTGTGTTTAAAAACTGCATTTAAACCGTAGTTAGACAAGAAATACGATATTAACTAATATTATATACGTAACTCGAAAGTTATATCTCAGTATATAAACAGATACCAAATAAAGGTGTCTTTGAAATTACCAAAAACGAAATAGGTTTGACAAAAAGACGATCGTGTTAGCAGTTTTGGCGGATGGGTTCAGTATAAGGTATAATCATAGAGAATACAGTCGCAAAGTTAGACATATAATTTGAGGGCTTATCACGCCATCAGAATGACACACCAAGTCAAAACCGTTTAAACTCTGCACATTATAAAATTGACTTGACTTCATGTTAGTTTTAGAGCGAAAACTTTTGTGTTGTTTTTACTTGTTTTGTTTAGGTCACGTTATTAGTTTAAGTAATAACAGTATATTACCGTAAACCGAACAGCATGTATGAATTAAATAATGAAAGTGGACAAAGAGAATCAAGTTTGTAAAGATCGTAGCAAGTGGAAAGAAGTGATCTCTGCCTACCCCTACAAGAGAAAGATGTGTGATTATATTATATATGTATACCAGTGGGCTGCGTATTCATTGTTCCAATTTAATAATTAAAATTAATTTCTATAACAATTTTGTGGACTTTCACGTTTATTATTAGGATAAACCCTGAAGCATGTTTTTATTACGTAAATAGTATGTGTGTAGAAGGCTTTTCAATAAGTATAGGTCCTTTTCTTTTTCTTATTTAAATGTACATAATACATTTAAGTTTTTTTATATTATTGTAAACATCTCGAGTTAAATCAGTAAAAGATTGAGTTTCATTGAAAGCAAAAAGTATAGGTTTCATAACTACTCTTCACGGAAAATGTAACTAAAACAAACGCACTAACTTTATAAAAGTGTATGAAAATATCGCTAAAACGCCTTTTATTATTTAATATGGCCTTTTGTTTTAACATATTTTTCATAATCATACTATGGCTCTCTACTCGTGCATCTTACTAACAAGACAAAATAAAACGTAATCAGAGGCGTCCAATTAACCAGCATACCGCCAGTCATTGTGATATGACTTACAGATATCTTAGAACAATAGTCCTGTAATACTGTGTTGACGTCTTATTAAACTTCGATGTTAGTATCAATGATCAAGGCAAAAAATAATTGGAAATGTAGAGGTTGTTTTCAGAAGGTGCACTTAATAAAGGCTTAAAATGAATACTTCTTCTTCTTCTTCAAAGGCAGTGTTAAGTAATAAGGGTAGAAAAAAATGCTGTTGGGGATGTGTTACGATGAAAATGTGATAAATATCAAAATGAATTGTTTCTTGTAAAACTAAAATGTTGACTTAACGGTTACCCGCCTTCAACTGAATCTGTCTATCATTTGATTCAGGAATAATAATCAAACTTGAATATGAAGTGATTTTAATAAATATTTCGTAATGGCATTGGATTCAGGTAAAAAGACAAGCTCAATTTGACCATTGATAATAATAATAATTAGGATGAATTAAAAAAATTCTAACTATGTTGGTTTCTTATTCTAGTTTATTTATATTTTGTATAGTCATATCAAACATTTATTACTGTGTCTTCTGACTTATAATTATGATGTACCAATATTTTTTCATACTCCTAATCATGTGCTATCAGTTTAACAAACAAGATGATCTGTTATTTTTTATGGTATAGAGATACCTTCGTGTTTATCGATATGTCTTTCTCCGGGGCTTTATATTTCGGTATCAAATGATGTACCGATAGACATAAGCAAGTAGTCCAAAGTCCGGTGAAGCAGTCAAAGCCTGCGCTCAGGCTAACTGCAAAGATCCCTACCAAAAAAAAAAAAAAGATATAAGCAAGCTTCAATTAAAAACACGCCAAGAAAATACTCCAAAATCGTTTTTTTAAATAAGTATTCATTCCAACATACTTTATACCCCTCAATTACCTTAGCTTATGATGTCAAAGAAATAGGTTAATATATTATTATTGGTTATGGTTATTATCACTTCTGGAACTATTTTAAAGATTTCAGAGAGCAAAGGTCAACAACCAATAAATAAAAGGCGCAAAAAGCAAAAAATAATATTTTCATACCAATTTTCTACGCTTAGCGCGTAAATTCCGTGGTGTCACAACACTTAAAAAGTTTAGTCATTCATAAAAAAAAGTTACACGCATTATACGTCTCGAGCAAAAAAATCGATTCTTGAACGAGTTCTCGATTTAAAATCGAATAATAGGCAGGATGTGGTCGTCCCGTCCGAACGCACATGCATTTCGAAAAACAAATGAGTTGAGGAAATGTTGACACGCCCTTACTGTGTGTTGATAAGGTTGAATTTTGAATGGATGGCTCGTATTATAACGATAGATGTAAAGTTGTGTAGTCGCGTGCGTGCAAATCGATTATCGGAAGGATTAACGATTGCCGTGATTGTAGATCATGGGGTCAGTCTTAAGATACACCTGTTTATGTTTAGAGGGTTGAAACGTGTGCACCGATTTGTAATTGGTCAGGTGTTCGTGTTCTAATTTCAAAATTATTGAACTGTAGTTAATTATTGTGCTTTAATGTGGTAAATTGAAACTAACTTTGAAATCAGTATTAACAATTATTTTGTGTTTATAAGATTAAAAAAAGTTTTTGTTCAAATAATTTTTGTTATTACTGTTTTGTTACAGTTTTTACTTTAGAATTTTTAGTTTTTTCGCAATTACGTTAATTTTATTTTCTTAATAATTATGTAGTTTAGAAAATCGTACTGGTTTTGTTACATACTTATGATTGTTCCGTTAGTTAACCTGAAATAGTAATATAAATAGTTATAAATAGTTATACAACTATATTCATTCGAACATAAATATGTATCAAATAATCTACACATTTTTAATCAAAAATCCTCAACAGCGACCTTAAACAAAAACATGCAAATACATTTCTAACGGAGCATTGTTCTCATAAAAACCTAACGCAAACCCTCGATAGTATTTATTACGTTCCAATATAAGTAAATAGCATATTGTAAGTCCTATCTTCAGACCGATCGCGAGTTGTTGCTCTCGTTCAAGCACTAGCATTACCCAAACTGAACCGTTCCCACGGCGTCTGCACATCACTCTTCTTCAACTATCGTTGTTATAAATCACAAGGAATAATCAACTTTATGTTTCAAACACTAAAGTTTAATTCTGTTTAACGAAGATCCTTATTAAAGATACGTAAAGTACAAGTTTGAATTTTAAAATCAGTTGTTTTATTTGCTGGTATTTGAAATTGAACCTTATTGGTAAAAACTTTAGTGTGGCTTTTGGTTGTGTTAAAAATGGCAGCTGAGTCGGTTTCAGCGTAGCGAATGCATGTAATACAGTATTCAAATATTTCGTGAATCATGCGCATCCGTGTGTATAATTACGTTTTTAAGATCACTTCTTTACCAGGGGTTTCAAGTATTGAAATGCTATACCGATATTATGGTACATTTTTAAATAAATTCAAAGCAAAACGAATTGTTCACAGCTTTTAAAGGTAAAAATGTTTTTTTTTTCAGCACAATATTATTTAAATATACAAACAATTTTAAACAAGCAAAAGTAAACAACTAGGTGAAATATTTTGTTTGTCCCCATTATGTCCTACGATTCCAAAATACTTATCAGAACTTAAATTATCAATGTCAGTCTACAATTTCATTTTATAAGAAAGCCTCTTTTAATTCAGTCCTAACTATAAACTTAGAAGATCACAAGAAACAATAAGATACCTAGAACTCAACACATCGGGCAATTTCGTCTGTCTTCGGATAATTTCGACAAACATCATCACTTCGACCATCCATCCTTTCCCATTGACGATTTCTCACCAAATAAATTGGTTCTTAAACTCAAAGTTGGCAACCTCTGCCGTAACGGGTCTTGCGTAGCTCGGTAGCGGGTTCGAGTCCGCGTCACGCCTGAACTGTGACCTCTTAATGAGACATCTGCCTTATTGCTGGAAAACTGACGCCATTTTTGTTTTATTTGAGGTTATATTTGTTTGGATGTACCGTTTATCTTTTATTTTTAGAATTGATTTACATGGAACGTTAATTTTATTTGATAATAAAGGCACGTGATTTAAGACGGAGTTATGTATCTACCTATAATTAATTAATGGTTTTCTTGATAATAATTTGAGGTATTTTTAGGGAGTGTTACAAAATCAAATACAGTTTGGCAATAATCCGAATGGTGATACATAGGTAAAAAGTATTGAGACAGTTTTGAAGATAATTGTGTAATCTACAACTTTTGTATGCGAAATTTTGTATCTATTTTTGCGATAATACTTGCCATTTATGAGGAAAATGCGAAAAGGTTTTTTTTTGTCTTTTTTGACTGGACCTAAATAGTTAAACGTGCCTTGAAAATTGTATAAAACAGTATGATGTAAAGCATGATGAAAATAGCAATAAGTGTTCAAAGCTACCGAATTTTTAAAATATCACAAAAACATGATCAATCATTACATTATAACTACAAATCAAATCCTAATCAGCACTTGATTATGTTGATTGATTAATTAAATCGTTAATGTCCTAGTTTGAGCAATCGTGATGAATTAAAGCAAGAAGGTTTTGCAAGAACACTGGTATAAGTGCAAAACGTAGCTCAAATCTCAAGAAGCTAAAATCAAGAATTTGCTCCTCTATAAGTTTATAACGCTTTCAAAATACTCCTGAAATAATGTCATTGTTTTTGCCTGTTGTACGAGTCTCAATATGGAAGAAAGGACTATTATCATACCAAAAAATCTTGAATAAAATATCATAAAATGTGAAACTGTCGATTATTCTTCAAAATCCCTCTTAAAGCCAGCCAAATTGATTAAATCACTTTACTGCTATTTTGGTTTCGAACCTACAACCTTACGCTCACAATTCCGACACAATAGTTCAATGAACTCCTATAACTAGATCTAGATATAAATATTTTACACAACCGTCATTCGAAGCCTATATTATCATTTAAAATACGAATAATGAATTCTAAATTCAAACCTATAAGGGGTCAGTCATGATTGGTATTTGAGCATGTGTGTTAGTGTGCGTGCCATTCTCTTATACGTATGGGTAGAGTTGTGTGTGTGTGCGTGTGTTAATTATTGTCATTGAGTGGGCGTGGTCAAAGGTTGGGTATGGGAGAATGGACCTTTATGACAGTCGAGATATAGTCGTGATGTGTTACAGTGATAATGTAATGTATTATTTGTTTTGTTCTAACAAGCCTTGAATATATAACTTAAAGATTAAGAAAATATTAGCTTATTAGACCGCTGTAATCAAAGGCGTGAGTAACTAAGCATATTTTAAATAATACTGACTGGAATGTCAATCTAATGTATTAGTAGCTAAAGCATTTGAGATCGTTCTGAATTTCTTCTACATAAATACAAATAGTTACAAAGTTAAAACATAGAATTTTTAGATCCTGCATCTAAAAATTCAAAAAAAGCAATATGCTATTCCTACAGTACTAATAAGCCTAGTGTAACTTGTAAGAAATAACCTGTTAAAAAGGGAGGACTTAAAAAACAACCATTATGCTTTCTGATG
Organism: Autographa gamma; assembly: GCA_905146925.1. NCBI lineage: Eukaryota > Metazoa > Arthropoda > Insecta > Lepidoptera > Noctuidae > Autographa > Autographa gamma. The sequence continues at coordinate 8,791,392 of LR989866.1, read as the reverse complement.
TAGGTCTCTGCCTAACCCTTCAGGGATGCATTCGTGATAATATGTTATGTTTTATGTTTTCGGATCCATAAAAAATGAAGCATTATCAACATTAAGTAGGCTACAAACAACGCAGACAGTCAAACTCAACCATCGAGTATAGAGCAATAAAATAACAAGAACTACAATGCAAAAAAAACCCATAAAATATACTAGACTAGCCATTTACCGAAATACCCTATAGTTATTATTGTCAGCAACCGATACATGCATTGATTTATAACTGCCTCGGCCCCCACACGATGGTTGACCGATTTAGATAAAACACGATGTATATACCAACAAACTTACTAACAACAACCCCCAAAATACTCTCCAAGCGAATTTCAACCTTATGTGCTTCAAAACAGAGTTTATAGATCATGGTTGTAGGTGTATTTTTATCGTGGTATTCTGTATGCAAAATGGTCGCTCTAAGAAATGTCGATACAACAAATAGTATGTTGTGATAGTGATTTATATGAAGACTATATCTAGGACAAATGTAGGGTACGATACTGTTTTGGGTTCTACACTTAAATAGTAGGTATTGGAAAAGGACAGCATGATTGTGATATGTGGGTTTGGTGTAAAAGGTGTGTCATAGAATATTGGGCAAGAATTTTGTTGTAAGTATTTTAATGTATTAAGATTGTGAAATTCAATTAAATATACACTTTTTTTTTTTTCTTCAAATTATCTGCGTGGGCAAAACTGTAAGTGGAATGTGACTTACAAATTGATAACACAAGGCCAGCTTACACAATAAGAAAATAAATAAAAAAAGGTCTTAGGAAATACGTACCCATTTCTGAAAGGTACAAAAAAACCGTAAATAAAAGATCTGGAAATAAAAAACCATTTAATACGTAAGAATAATCTACTCAATTAAATGTATTAATAAACTGTTCTTATCTAAAATACTTACGATTTTCTTTATTAAAGCACAAGACGGGCCATCAAAGTTTTACAATCTTTCTTATGCATCCCTAAAGTCAGCTTTAAGCGAATTTATTATCATTGAAACTGCCTACATATATTTACATACATTTTAATCCACTTTTATGGTTCAAGACAAACTACAAAGGCATTTATTTCTCATACGACGAATATATTAATCTCAATTAGAAAAAACATTCAATTTTTCGCAAATATTATAAAATAATCATACTAACTATTTTTTTTACATATTGAGTGGTATAAACCTATAACACTTGCAGCTTTCAATTTATACTAGTGAAGCGCCCCGGTTTCACGCGGTATCCGGAATTTTTCGAATTTTCCGTTCTATAACATTCATTCTCCTTAAATTACAATATCTTGTAGTTACTGAAAACGGCCTAAAACTGATGAAAAGTTTAAAATATATCAGCCAACAGACAATCAAAGCGATCTCATTTTATTCTATGTTCATAGATTAAATTGAACCAAGGTTTATTTAAAAAATAGTTCCCTTAATTTTCTTTATGAACTAGAAATCTTTTATCAATTAACTAAAGGGCCACTTTAAAAGCGTGTGAGGTTGCAATCGGCCAGTTAATGTTATTCTCATTTAATTAAGACCGTTTAGACGATTATCCTAAACATTGCAAGGATTTTCTTTCGAAATAATGAGGGTACTTTAAATGTCTGTACTGACCTCCTCTGTGACCTTTCATGGGTTCGATAAGGGTCAGTTTTTTGCTGCGGTGTTGTTTCATTGTTAGTTTAGAAGAGAATGATTTATTGTTTATATAACTTGTGTAAATTCAAAAGCTAAGGTTTTGAATAACTAGGCATAATCAATAAAAAATGTATATCTAATCATGTAATAATGCATACATAAGTAGGTGACAATTGGTTTACCTTTTGTAACATTTTGAAAACCGATTAAAAATAATTTATGTTGGGGGAAGGCCTTTGCCCAGCAGTCAGATCTAACGTAGTCTAATAAAAAATTAACTACCCTAAGCGAGTAACAAAACACAAAATCTGAGTTTCTGATCTACAGAAATGTGCATCTGTATAAAACTAATTTTCTAACTCAGTCCATTCAATTTAGTAGATAGCTCTCTATTTTATTATACCCTCTCGATAAACACAAATCCAATGCATTTCCAATCAGCCAAAATATCAAACAAACTAACACGTACATCAAACATTTGCTTCCAATTCGAACAGCGAATCTCACTTCCATCGAGTACTCGGAAACTCGATAATCGTTCACTAATCGATACATCGGTAGGTGTCTAGCGAATTATCGAATCGAATAGAATATATTAATACGTGAGAACGGGCCGAGTTAGTTTGGAGATGTCTGCCGTTCTAAATCAGTGCAACAATGCGGCTCTGGGTTGCTCTGATTCCCTTGTAGGTGGACGAACGATTTATGTGGATGAGACTCTTACATGTTTTCATAATGATTTTCTTGTTTCTCTCTTGTATTGAATAAAAACTACGAGGCTGAGATGCAACATACTAAACTACCTCTCTGTTTAGGAGAAAGTCTTTAACAAAATAAAACAAAAAGTGTATGATACTTACATACCGTTAATTGTTATATTTGAGGAAGGAAAGCCTTCTTGTAGACTACTTTTTGAGCTACTAAAGTAATAACAGAAAAAGAAAACCTGCAAAAAACTAGGTTTTTTTTGTGCCCCCTTTCCTTTATCTTTTCTTTGCAGTTGCAAAAACTAGTCTTAATATTTGGAGCTAATCCTCGATTTTATCCCAAAAGACTTTTCACCTCCCGTATTGACTGATCTACATCCACTTTTCTGACACCTCAATAAAAATATTGATTGTTTATTATACCTGTATATACAAATACTCCTAGAAAGATTTATTTGTTACCTATGTTGCTAGTCCACACAGCTTCAAAATTATATTTCCTTACTAAAAATTACTGTTCACACTTAAATGAAAAGCCGCATCCCCACAAATCGTTCACAAAGCGGAGACGCGCGGACAGTAGACATCACAAAGTCCGCTCGGATCGGCTTATCTGCGCATTTCCCTCCAGCCAAGTGTGCGTCACTTCGCACGCTGAACAACTTGAGTCTTCATATCTCTTATTTGTATGTTATTACTATAATATTAGTAGTATGTGCTTTTAGAGAGGAAATTTGAGGGTTTAATCAGGGTTTGAAACTATGTCTTTTGCTATTTTCTGTGGGTATATAGTAGATTCGTATGGTCACTCTTAGGTTTAACTTCATTGTCAGCAGGTAGGTAATATTGATAATAATTTGATGGTGTTTTGTTTTAGAGACTAGGTACAAATGTCATTCGAAAGAAAAGAAAGGTCATTTTCTCTCCTTTAAAATTTTGTGTTGGTAATTCAGTCGTTCATCGATAATTAAATAGATACCATGTAATTTCTTTTACCTACAGAATTCGTGAGAATTTTTAGCTTAATATTTATTTTACATTTGAATCTTCTAACATTAGGTACAATTATCATACAAACGCACTTATTTACGTATTCCTTTAATAATAGTAAATAGAATATAGAAATATGTATGCTATTATCCACTTAGACAATATCTCCTATCCATATTGGAAACCAAACATGTACCTAATATTCAACAAAACTTCAAACGACACATCACACTCATGACGTCACTGAAACCCATTCTCACTTCATCTTTAATATTAAACAGCCTCTTACTCTTAACACAATTACTTGTAGAAATAGAGATATTTCAAACGTAACTTTACGCAAGGTGGACTAAGGGTTGTATATAATTGTGAGGGTGGCGGGGTGGTCAGTGTTTGTGATTTGTAAATGGGCTCAGACCTTAGCCCTTCCTAGAGACGGGGATATATCACGTAGGCGGCGATAACTTTGTTTAGGGATTTTTGGAGAGATGATAATCAGACTGCGAGGTAATTGATCTGTCGTTTATAAGCGTTATCGGTTATAAAAGCATTTTTTTTGTAACAATTACTCTGATACTAGGTAAAAAGAGTAGCAAAATAGTTAGATATATCAATAATTTAAGTTTATATTTTTAGCTATAATCGATGCCAGTATAAAACAATACTTACTTTATAAAATACCAGATGGCTTCGGATTCCAATTAATTCTTTAGCAAGATGAGACACTAGATAAAAAAGAAAGTACCTTTTGTAAAATTTAAAATCAGTAGATTATTTACGAGTTAATAGATAACTAATAGTTGTCCACATAATCTATTGTACTCCGACACACCAAAACTATCACTGTCACACTTTAAGCATCCCTATATAAATACAAACGGAATACCCCTGTACAATTGTCTGTCGAGATATCTTAAGGGCACAAAGGTTCCCGCAAATTGCCGAAGTAAGTGTAAGGTCCGAACTGAAATACATTATCTGGACTGGATGGGCCGCGATCGCTAGATTTATTGTTTCGGACTTCGTACGCCCGCTGTCCTATTTCCTTGGGATATAAACGATTGTTTTGTCCTTAATTTAATCCTGGATTGGATAAGCAAGGTCTTGGGGCACGGAATTTTGAGGCGATTGGAAATTGTTGCAATGTTTCGGAGGAGCCGTTTGGAATTAAATACCTTGTTACCTGTGTCTTGAATTTGGTACAATTTGGTAGTACATCGTAAATATATATTCCATCGCAAAATAAAAAAAAAATATTTCTTTAAAGTAAGTAATATGTAGTATTTGTGAATATGTATCTATTTATATGTATGTTTTATTATTTGTAGCTTTATAAATTGAGTCGCACACTTTGACTGCCAGTATTGACGACTTCTCCTTTCGCGGGTCTGCTGGCAGAAATTTCTTGAAGAAATAAGCAGCACCTTTGTACATAATTTTTAAATACGAAATATTCCTGTGTTGTGTGTACATAAATGAATAAATAAATAAATAAAAAATGGGATCTCACTTCTTTCATTTAAACCGCTTTTTTCTTGTAAATGAATTGTAATGAGGCATTCCTTATATCAAAAAATGCTAGTTACTTTAAAGAATGTGGTAAGTAGTTTCAATGCCACACATGCACACGACGTAGCCGAAATAACATAAAAATATGCACTAAAAAGTATTTTCTTTTTATACATATGACTTAAATTTTTATTTAATTGCAATTTAAAGAAATCTAATCAAATTATGAATAGTAAAAGCAAGTGTAAAGATCACACTTGCGCCGTTTCTCACAAAACGGCCGTTCGTGTCGGACGTTTAGCATTAAATATATGTTTTACCACCTTATAAAGATTGCGTCCAAGATCCGCGCCCCGGGCTCGCGGCACGAAGCACTTGTATCGCCTACGACAGTTCTTAGCGCTTTTGTAGGCGAGGAGCCGGGAGTTTTGAAAATTAATAACTCAATTTATATTGTTATAAGCGGTAAGACCGCCATTGTACGCTTTACTGTACTGTATTGTATTCAAATGTGTAACTTTAATGGTGTAAAATAAAGAATATTCTATTCTATTCTAATTGTAATATTTTGGAGAGATAAATAAAGGTAAATAAAAAAATGGTTTTATTTTGTTTCACTCATCATCAACAAAACCATTTCAAAAATGTCAGGCAATACATTAAGATAACATTGAAAACATGGACAAGTACATTATTATTTAATAAAAAGCCTTCAACAAAACTCCCTTTTTAATTAACCTCTAAAATACATTTCAGACTATATTGCGGTAAACGTTCCTATATTTTTATAAATAACTTCTGTTTGAAGAAAATGTTGAATTTACAAAAATAACTATCATCTTTAGTTACCCAGATCTTTCTTCTTAAGGTTCTTTCATACTGTGTCTTATAAGTCCCTAGCTCCTCGCCTACAAGGTGTCGTACACACACGCTGGTGTGCAAGGCGGCGTGTGTGCCGTGATCGCCGGGGCTCCGTGACTCGCGCAAGGAATGTTTATTGCTGGTGCCAGGGCTTGCACTAGTGTCCAGTTAATAAAGACATTGGTATTCGGTCAAAAGGAAATGGTGGATTGTCAAAATATTTGGGAGGAAAATCATAACATTTTTTTATCTGTTTTTTATAGTCTCATGATAGTAGACAAAAAATATTAGCTTGAACAAAGAGGATTGTGTGTTAAACAGGGCTGATGATGACATGCTATGAAAATAGGGAAAGAAGTCTCAGTTATAGTATGTCCGAAAACAAAAGCAGAAGAATAAGTTATTCTAGATTGCCATAAAACGAGTTAGGTGTTATGTGAAGTGAGTGCAGTTCATGATAATTATTTTAATCGTTATTTATCATCATATTATCACTCCACCATGCTTTCGTATGCAGCTCTTCTTCTTCTTCAAGTGCCACTTAAACTATTGAAGGTTAATCAGAACCAACATTATAAAGAACTATTCCCCTAATCCTTAAGGACTATCCAGACACATCCCTACAGCTCAGTTTAACACTTTAATGCCCGGTACACACAATCAGATATTTGTTTTAAATTATGGTAATAAAATGTCTGTGAAAGTCACGAGCGCTTGAGCGAATGCGCGTGCGCACCTCGACGGGATGAGCGAATTGGATCGGGATCTGGATCGGGGATTGAGAGCATTAAACGTGATTCAAATTTGTTGTAGGTAAGGTCAAATAAATATAGGATTTTTGGAATTAAAAACTATTGAAATTTTATATTTTTACTCATAAAATAAGATTATGTATCTTACATACTAGAACAATGCTAACATATACTAGCTGAGCCCCGCGACTTGGTGCTCGTGTTAGTTCGACATGAATCACTTTATCATTCATACAAAGTTTTTTTGTTTCCATATACGCGTTTGAGCAAATAAACAAAACTACTCTTCCCTATTATATTATAAAGAGGTACCTATAGACTTAACTAAAGTAGGTATTCTGTTAAAGCATCATGTCTCATATAGAAGAAAGGATTCTGTCTTACCATTAACGCTACTAGATTCTATGTCACAAAACCGAAACCCATTAATTATACATACCCTTTTAATAAACCTTCCATAATAGATCGAAAACATCAAAATCATTACAATATATTCAGTGGGTGGTTACTTTATCACCCCCTTGACCAAACATTTGAATAACTATCACAAGTTAATTCTTCAGATAAAGATGTCCGCCATTTTGCCCGACCGGATGTCCAACTTGAACGGTCTCTGGACCGGAAGTAGATGGTATTGCGACATACATTTTGAATTTGGAACGTCTATTGTTGGTGTATTAATGGTTTTGGGATTTTGGATGTGTGTTTATAGCTAGCTTTAAGTTAGTATTTCATGTGTTTTAGTCATAGTGTGAATGTTTTTGACTCAGTAGTGGCCAAAAAGCGTTTGTTGGTAAAAAGTATTTACAGAAGACTCTTTCTTCCAATTCAATGTACCTACTAGATATTTTTCTTTCTCTTCACAATTTTACAAATTGACTTCAGCATTAATAACATTATGTAGCTTTTATTTTTAAGTTTATTTTTTTAGTTGTTCGCAGTCCTACTTTAGGTGAGGGGTTTTTAATGTCAAAAATATGCATCACCATCTTATTTGTGAAATTGTGATTCAACAAAAAATATTTCTCAGTCGTATTACAGAATCAAAAACAACATTAAATTAATACGAATATTCCAATAAGTAATAACCCAACCTACCCTCACACTCGCCTGCTACAAACAAGGTGATTGAAACTATCTCCAATTGAGATATTTCACTAATTAGAAGTGTTCACTTGACCGAGAGCGGATCGCAGCACGGATTAGGGCTTACTATCAAATATCTGTATAATAATAATATGAAGGTAGAAGATCTATATTAAAATATGGGATAGGGTAATCAAATAACATGGAAAGATATTTTTTTTGTTTTTTATATTTACAAATTTTTTTACACTAGTTGGCCAGTGAAACTAGATTTGGCTGAATAATAATAATAATCTAGCCTATAAACGTCCCACTGCTGGGCACAACCCTCTTCCCATATAGAAAAGGCACGAGCATTGACGCTTGCTCTATGCGGATTGACGATTTCAGATCATATATTTTGGAATCCAGGTTTCCAAATTCAAGTATTTAATTATCAGTGACTTTTAACCAATGTTATGTATAATAATTCAGTATCTCATTGTGATGTTTTGTGAAACACTCTCATAAAAAAATATTATCAGTTTAATTTGCGATAAAAATAGTCGTATATTTAGACCTTATAATTTTGAATACATGCACATTTTCACAAATTCCCTCCTTTAATTTAATTCATACATAAAAACATCAATAAAGAAGTGTTGTTGCTGAGTATTTTATTAATCATTCATTTAATTTCGCTATTTTTAGCAATAATCTTATTACTTTAGGTGGCAACCCTAATAGGTAAGGGCTAATCAATTATAACAATATTTGCGTAGGGCTCGATAGTGGCTACCGATAATATTTGGTTCTGCTTGATACGATCCCGCCCTCAAGAAAGTGTTTGTGTATTTATAATAACACGGTATTAATTAATTTACTTAATAATTTGATATTAGCTATGATTCTTAATAATTTCATAAATGGGGAAGTAAAGAATAGGGAAAATCTAATAAAATGATAGGCAACGGTTTAATTTTCTTAAAATTTAAATTGTTGTGCATAGTAGTTTGGCACTGATTGGGACGTCTTTGAAGTGTAAAAATGTCTCACTGCTGAGCACAAGCCTCTTATCATATAGAGAAAGTACGAGCACCGCCTTTGTTCTTATTGATTTTAGCTTCTAACTCCTTTAGTGATTGCCAATGGCATCTGATAATTGAGAAATTAATATAGTCCTGAAAAAGTGGTGCCAAAAGAGGCAGTTAAATTCCTCAAAAAATATGAACTTATTTTTATTTAAGCTCTTTTTTGTAGTAAACAAACAAACATCGACCTATTTACCATCTAATCGCAACAAACCATAAAAACACTTCATCATGAAGCAAAAACAGACATCTTACCTCATCTATTACTTAAGATATTCATACGTCAAGGTTTCTTCTGTCCGACAGGGGTCAAGATATGGTCGAATTAATATTCATACGACAGGCCCAGGTGGACGTCACTGCCTGAGAAGGGTGGCTTTAAGGACTGGTCAATGTTTTGAGATTATTTTGCAGATAGGTTAGGTTCAAAATAGTTTTGTGCCTATCTTGTAAGAAGAGCGGTGAGGTTGAGTTTGGTAAGAGCTGGTGATTCGAAAATATGTATTTATGGTTTTTTTTAATTGATTTTGTTGTGTGATTCAATATAAACGTACATATATTTATTAACTTTGTATTGTTTGTAGTTTTGTGTTGGGTTAAACAATAGCTCTCATAATAAACAAGTGAAAAATATAATATCTGTAACTCATTTAAAAACTTTTTTTATTCCAATAAAATAGTTTTCAATCCGTGAAAAACGCAAAAAAAGTAGTCAAGCAACGCATACTTAAATGAAAAAGAAGTAAATTTTTAAATAAATTGAAGTCAAGTATTTTGTATTTTTAAACAAAGATCCGAATTTTTTAAACTTACCAAATCTTTACCAACAATAATCCTACTTCAACATAGTGATTATTGTACCTACCACGATCAGACCAGTCTGTCTAATTCCATACTCTTTGTCCAGGGTAGGTGCCCAAGACAATCGGGGTGCGGGCTTCGGCCCTCGTCTTATCTCTGCCCACGCCCGAGGACTTGGCTGATGGATTAACTTCATTGTTCCACCGTTGCCGAGTGACGCGGAATTTATAATTATACCGACCCCCGTTTTATTTAGATTTACAGCGATTTACTTGTATTGTTGTTTTGTTAAAAATGTTACGTTGTGTTGCGGTTTTGATAATTCTGGTGCCTATTTTATTGTGAGGAAATTAATTTTGGTGACAGCGGTTTGTTTACTTTATATTTATCTTAGTTATAATTGGAAGTACTTCGAAATTATATTAAAGTAATAACTATACCTTGAAACCATTTCTGAAAAATAAGAGATCATAAAAAAATTAATGCAGAAATTTTCTTACTAGAGGCCCCGGTAGTTTTAAAAGTGGTAGGAAGGTTCCATACACAATATACTTTTAAAGAAAATTTTAAGAAACTTTACCTTTTCGCCAAGCGCCAGATAGTTAAAATCATCTATGGCAGCTAAAATTTTATCTTGTCACCTACAGAATGTATCTTACTGACCAAGTGACCACTAACCCTTTTCTTAAAACAGCCTATTATCCGCTGCAAATCTCAACACAGTAAGCAATAATTAATAATTTCCTAAGCAACTTACTTATACAAACTCGATAGTTTCAATATTTGTCCAAGTCGTAGTGACCGGCTACCTGAGTATCTACTTGAAAGGGTTGACCCTTATCAAAGCAAACTAAATTAACTGCTTGAAACATCTTGGTCAAGTTATTGTTCGGAAGCTTGGGCCCGTTGGTCCGTGCGAAATTTGAAAAACAAACGTTCGGAATACGAACGTATGCAAATAATTATGGTAAACTAATTAGGGGGCGTCGGCGTTTGTCGGGGGAGATCGTGTGTCTTCGTGTAGCGATGACGACATTTTACATGTCCATAGTCAAATATCTACACATGTGAGATGAAGAATGGGTGAATAATAGAACTACGGTTTTTCTGAAAGTGCTGGGAAATATGAATGAGAATTTGAAGGTAAAGGCTATCGACCCTAAATTCAGTACACCCTTGTTGTTCTATTGACCTAGACTCAACCCTCTTTGTGCTCAGGGCTCGTTTATCAGGGCAGTATTTAAAAGTACAAAAATATGGAAAAATAATAGTAATAGTAGTAGTAGTTGTAAGAAAAATCCCTCTTAGTTTTATTATTAAAATCTGCGTACTAATTAAAATAGTGTTGTCTTAATATGTTTTATATTCAGAATCATACACTTAAAAAAGAAAAGCTGTAAACAAGTCTTGCAAATAACGAAAAACAAATAAAAAATCCTCACACTAATTATTTTTAAGAACGTTTCACGAGTCAAGAACTCGAGACGTAAAAAACAAATGTAAGTCTACCCCTATTCGTTGACTCGTAAAAACGCGTTGTCATTGTACATCCACAAACGAGTGGCCGCAATTTCCTTGGGAAAGCACTAAGTCATTCCTCAACCACATATGTCACGCAAAATCCACCCCTAAGTTGATGAAAATAGAAGTGAAAGTGAAGAATGTCTGCGTTGGGAATATACGAGATCGTATTTGGTCAAGCTTGTTGTAAAAAGAATCGAAGGAGTTTCATTTTTTTTTTTTTCAAAAGGCAACATTTTTAGGTTTTTCGAAGATATTATTGTTTGTTAACCCAATAACAAAACAAAAAAAATATTGTTAAAAAAATATGCTATATCTTGAGAAAAAGCAGGATTCTCTGGACTTGATTAGACCAATGTTTAAACACACTTGCAATTAACAAGCGAAATTTTCAGGGTACGCCCACTTCGGCGAGTAATAAGACGAACTTCTTTGATAAACTGTGTATACGTCACTACAGTTTTTATACAATACTACTTGACTGTATGAAGGACTGGTCCAAGTTTGCCCTCAATAGAGAAGAATGGAAAGAAGGGAGGGCCTTTGCCCAGCAGTGCGACAGCATGAAAATAATAATAACTACTAGACTCTCCTACCAAAAACAGACACATATTGATTCAGTCCAAATGTCTTGGGATCCACAACTAGCTCTCCCGTTCTTCCTCCCCTATATTTCCACCGAAAGGGTAGGGTGTGCTGTGGCATAAATGATCACCGGGCAACACTGACGAAGACAAATGACGCCCGATGTCGAACTTACACAGAGATAAGGTAGGCTCCTTAAATTAGCCGCGCTCACTTCAAATGTCTTGTGTATTTTTCACTGTCTTAAGAAAGGGTTCGTCCATTAGTTTGGGGGTAGCTTAAGTTTTAGTGAGTCGATATTGGTAGGTATCGCTTAAATATGTTAGAAACATACTAATTCTTTAGTCTGACAATAACTCACACGCTAAAAACGCTTTTTAAAACCTGATATTTATTTCAAAAGCTGAAAACTACATAGTTGCGTTTTCTCGGTTATATATTGTCAAATATAGTCTTTCTCTAATTCATATTTTTTTTTTTATAAATCTTTTCAATATGGATCACTGTAGTTTAACGTTTATTTCAGTTTCAGGGAACATTCAATGACAAAAAAAATCGTAAAAACATATTGGTCTGTTACAAAAGTGCCATAAAAGTGATGTTTTAGTTTATTTTTTTCATTTATATTATGATTACGTTACAAAATTAAGACATATATCGCAATTATCAATTCGTTCATAATTCAAATGAAATGCACTCAAAATCTCATAATTCACAACTAACACGAGCAAAGGAATGTTGTGTTTATCTTGCAGCGCATTATTTAAGGCGAGGTTTACACAAATCACCTCGCTGACCACATAAGGCATGGCGCAAACTGGGACCGCTGTAATTGTCCGAAAATTAGCTCCAACCGCATATAAATACGTTAAGATAATCTAGTTAAATGTTTGGTACAAGTTTAAAGCGCAAGCGATTCATTAAGGTCTGTTACATTCAGCTTGAGTTCTTACCAAACAGAAGGCACCTGTTCGTAACAATTTTCTTCCCGTCAAGGTGTTTACGACAGCCTCACTCATGTCTTTTTATGTATTCATTCAATACTCATATGTGTTCTTATATTATTTATAAAAAGCCATAATGATAGTTAGATGTAGTAGTTTTAATTGTTTCTTATCGTAATGTTGTACCTATTCCAGCTGCTTCTCCATTTGACCCAAAGGTTGATTGGTAGAAAATGCCTTGCGGCATTAAGTCCGCCTTATGTACCACATATATTGTACATGAAAGTTTAAATAAATAAATATTTAAACAATGGGGAAAGAAAAAAAATCGAATGTATAGCAAGAAATAAACATATAATGCGTCTGCAAAGATGTATCTCACCAGATCTCAGAAGCAATTTATAAATAAAATGTAGATAAGATACATAACTGTTCTATTACAAGATTCATCTACAATTTGAAAGTTTTGTAGTTGTAAGAAAAATATCAACGCAAAAATTTGGCTTTAGCACTGACCAAATAACGGTCATTTATAAATATTCTTCCCTGCTATGTTGTGCTTATAACTTGTACCAAATCTTTATCATACGGAGCGGGCGGCAACTCAAATAGCGAGTAGAACTATCTAGGTGGAGGTGGGACTGCAAGGATAAGTCAGCCCAGTGTTTTCCAATTTGAAATGGGTAAGTTGAGTGTCCATTCAATGCGCAAGAAACTTTTAGACGCGGCGGCCATGATTATTATATCTTGTAGTAGGAGGTAATGACAAGTTTTATAAAATCTGGTATTTATTTTTCTTATAATTGCAATTAAAGCAAAGTATTTAATGATAATTTTCCAATTACTAATAGAGGCAGCTAACTAATAGCGGCGGTGGTTTTGAAGGATGATAAGAATGACGAAATACATAAATCTCACAAACAAATACCTAACAATGAAATAAAAAGCTTTTTTTTTAAGCATATGTGTCAAAATTGAATCTGCATCAAATTTACTTGGTTGTTACATACACTTGACATTTATAAAACCTGTTTTCTCACTTTGTCGATCAAGAGTAGTTATTTTTTCCAGATTAGTACTTAACTTTCTACCTTTACCTCTGTACAGGTAGGGCTGCTAATGATAGACAGCTGATTAAGTGGGCCATCGTCTGAGATAAGATAATATAGTATAGGTATCAATCGACAAATACCTCGGTCAGTCTAAACATTATAGAGTCTGTAAACAGGCCATGTTCCTTAAATCTTAGCCCGCACCTCATGGTACCGCTGAAGACGCCCCACACTCTTCTGAAAGACGGACGCTACCTGAAAATATTATACGATTGTATTGAGGTATGTATACAATTGTGTAAGTTTATGATTGGAAGGAATAGTTTGGATTTACGTCATACTAAATTTTGAATATGTTGTATTTTTGGAATTGATCTTTTAACTGTCAGAGTTAACTATCAGAGTCGATTTTACACGAAACATCTACAAGATGATTTCTCTGTAAAGTTATCATTTTTATGGTATTTCATACATATGCATGATCTAACATAGTCTCAGAAGAGACGTTCAATATCTATTTCTGGTTTTATTTTTCACATTTATTTATAGCAACGTAATTAATTCCTTCATAAACTTATGATGAATTTTAATGCACCTAACATTAGTCCAAAAATTCACACATCAAAAAAATCTTAAAATTTTCGAGATCAAACTACAGAAGCAAATGCGAACGGAAAACAGCTCCCAAAACCTAGCTACCAAATTAAACTGTAACAAATAATTCCAAAATTTCTAAACCTCACTTACCCCACTATTCTATCTCCCCGACTAACCCTTCTGACCACCTCCCTAGGTCAGGGGGTGGCGGGGGCAAGATGAAGGGGGGGAGGGGTGTTGGTCAAGGAGTCACCGGCTCATCCCGGGTCCAATACATTTCATATTCCGTTGACAGAGGCACAATAATAACGCGGGCGTCGTGTAAAAGCAAGACATAGTTGGTGGCCGAAGATGCTTGTGGGCTGGATGGGGTGTTAATCCAATAAGGTTGCGTTATAAGTCCATAGTATTAAAGACGAGCTACTTCTTAATGTAATTTAGCACCGGTCTGTAAAATTGGATTTTACTGAGTATACCACTATTTAAAATGTTTTTCTCCGTTTGTCATTAGGCAGTAGTGGTCATGAATATTTCCTTAAAACGCGCAGATTCTCATATTTACGTACATAGAGCATTTTTTTTGGTAATAATAAATCTAATGCCATAAGTTTGCTGCATTGTTATTAACAATCTAATTTATGATGCTTTGCTTTTATATTATTACTACAGTAAATACCGTGGTCAAATGAAAAAAGGACCAGTGTAGATCCTTTTTTTACCTACAGTCGCACACAATTTTTTACTTTGATATTCTTTTACCTAGCTACTTCCTGGTCGATATAAGAGATAGGACAAAAATATTATATTTATTATTTTATATCTAAAAACTAATCCATCCAGTATCTCTACATCCAAATTGTCAATAGTTAGACATAGTTGAATTTGAAGACGCCAGGAATTTACGAGTGGCTCCACCTCATGGGTGTCCTGCGATAGAATGTTCTAAATTCAAAGACGATTGCCTAGCAACGGATTTCTAACATTACGATACATACCTGGGCGATTCGGAGTGCTTTGACTACAGTAACTATTTTACAGTTCTAAATAGCTATATGCTCCATTAAATAAGTATCATTAAATATTGCTTACTTTGGGATCAGCTTTATGTGAGTTGTCCCAAGATGTAAAGCCTAAGTAAGTCTCCCATTGTGAAAATGAAGAAAAGTATTCGTTAAAAACCAGTTAAATTAGAAATGCACAGTGCATCGTTTTGCAACCATCCCTGAAACATAAGGTATTTACAGCGTGTAATTTAAACTTTTTTTTAGATTTTTCCTAATTGCCTTAAACACAATTGACTAAATATATAAAGTACAAGGAGAAAAACTGAAGAAAAGGTTTTTCTTGCAGAAAATCTGTAGAAATAACTCATTCCAGCATATCAGCTACAAATCCTGTCGCTGAAGAATTACCAAAAGGGTATTATTGTGTATCAAGAGATTGATAAACCAAAAATCAACCAATTTTACTTCCTCAATCTAAATCAAAACTAAGTCCATCTGCAGAATTCTAAATCCAGACACCCTAAATGGAACCCTTAGTTCTATTGTCCATCTCCAACGGCTAGACCGGCCCTGTCCGCTACTCTCCGGCCCTGTCCGGTTCTGTCCAGTTCGATCCGGTTCGGTCCAGTTCGGTCCGGATTGTCTGAACGTCTTGGCTGTGTGATTGAGTTATACAAGTGTGTGATGAATTTTGATTTCAATTTACATTCAGAAGCAAGTTCCGTATTCTGTTTGTTTATTAGTATTAGGAATATATTAATAATTTGAGAAAACTGTGTACTTATAATTTGAGTGAATCAACTGTGAGTTATTGCGTAATTATCTACCTTTATGTAATCAAATTAATATGCTTGACCAGTGCTGATATAAGCAAGCTTGATAGTTACGAGTACTATTAATTAGTTTTATGGAAATCATATCTAATGACAACAATAATGTGTACCATTTTGAACACTTTTCACAGTAGTCTACAGCAAAAATCCGCTTGTATGTACTTAAATCAGTAATGAAATCGTCAAAAAAGAAAACTGCTTTTAATAGAACAAAACTCATAAAAAAATTGAAGATTTCATTAATTTCAACTCTTTTTGATTAATTATTATTATTTATTATTATTTTGTGTAATACGTAGTACGTCAACGTAACAAAACTTACTAGACAACAAACGCAACTGAAACTCCGAAACTCCGTCCACACTACCAATCTAACGAAATCATTGTCACCGATAAGAGTCCGTTTGAATACCACTGTCTTTAACTCTGAATATACAGATAGATTTATTAATAAAGGGGAGGGTGGCACCCAACTATGCCTTAGGGGATAGGGGGGCAAACTTGCCTAACGTAAGCTCTGTACCGGACAGGAACGGTCATAACTAAGATATTTTGACCGTCAAGCAATTTCTTGGCAATGTCGGCCGATATAGGGTGTTGTATTTACATTAATTTATACGGGAATAATTAGTACTGAAATAATATTTTGTTGGTTGTTGGGAATTTCCTTTTTGAAGTTATTTTGGTTGAGATTTTATTTGTTTATTTAATGTTATTTTGTTATTTATTTTTTGTCGTAGAAAATAATGTAAACAAGAAAATTTAATTTAAATAAAAAATAACACTTCTAAACATTGCGTTTTGTTAAACAAACAGAACACTTTTTGTTTAAAGTACGAACTGTAATTAGCAACGCTAATAAAAATCAAAGCCCAGTAACATGAAGCTGCCAATTTCTTACTACACAGCACATTATACAACACAGTTTCCAAGATGGTAAGGTAAAATAAATAACAAAACAACACCACCTCATTTCCCAACACCCTGTAGAGCAAACGGACCACCAAAGACCGTTAGATACGATTGTAGCTACAAACGCCTGTATGCGATGATATTAAATTCCATCTGACCGGGCTTTGCTAATTTATATAATATGCTAATTTGGTAGCTCCCCTTATGAACGTATGCAATATCACTAAGGAATGCTTAATTACCTTTAACTCATTTACGGTAACTGTTTTAGTTATTATCACTTTGTGCTTGGTTTAAATAGTACATTAAGTAACACTTTTGAGTAGTTTTAGGACTTTTTTGATATTTTTATTTCTTATTTCATGAAAACAGTAGACTATGCTGGATAAATTCTGTTCTGAAGTAAGCTTTGCACAATATATTATATTTGTTAGTATTACAGTAAAACATGTCTTTTATGATAATTAAACAAACGTAAGCTTTCAAATTATCTATCGTAATGCATCACAGGGACATAATATCATAGTATCAAAAAATTGAAACCTCTAACAAACAAATAATTATAATAAAATGCTTTCTCATAGCTTTATTTTTTTAAATAACATATTCATTTAATTGAAGAAATTAAAATTTAGCTTTCTTAGTTTCAGTTCAAGAAATAAAACCCTAGCAGGCTCAATTTACATTATAAATAAAAAATATTTTTTTGTTTAATGACTCAGATTGCACGACGAACTTAGTGAACAAATATTAATATTACACTTGTACCCCCAAACATGTTCGCATCACTTCCAAAGTTCCATTCAAGTTACGACCAAGTTTCCCCGGACACACGCTCATACTTAAGATCCTTGTACTTAAACTTGAGCAAGGCATTTAGGACACTTGACTGATCGACACCAACTTAACCTTAAATTAAGTAATTTGTACACTTAACTACAGTTTGGAGATTCTTACTTACACTGTTTAAGTTGTAGAGTTGAGAAGGTTTAGATGTGCGTAAGTTAGATCTGACTGATCAGTGATGCGTTAATTACTAAGCAAGCATAGTAAGAAGAAATATTATAGGTAAAATTAATTTACAAACGTTCTTTTTCTTTTTGAGATATATATTTTCCTGCCAGCGTGAGCGCATTATTTATTATCATTATCTGTTTAAATTCTGAAATATTCAGTGTGGTCTGTAGTGAGGTAGCAAGGTTGTATATAAGTAAATTGGAAACTGATACAACCTGAAGTTAGTTTTGAAGAGAACAATGACAAGATCTTTTCTTTATTGTTTAGGTAACATACATAAAAGACATCCATTATAATTTATTTTCATTCAAAATTCAATATTCAATATAAGTTCATAAACATTTAACGCACCCAACATTTCAAGTACATCAGATCTAGCAAGAAATGTAAAATAAGAAAAAGGCATTTTTTTTCAAATTCCAATCTATTTCCAATCCTTGTCCATTCTATACTAGTAGTAAAGTCTACATCCAGAGTCAATTTGGGTAAGAGTGATAGCCAGCCGGCCTCCAGTGGGCCTCCAGTGGGCCTCCAGTGTGCCTCCCCGCTAATGACCCTCACTAACCCGCTTCAGGTGCCAATTGCTCGTTACCGATCTGTTTTATATGTATTTGTAACCAATAACTATAATTACTTGGTGTTCCATTGATCTAACAAAACTGATTATCTGAAATTGAATCATTAAATCAGAATCAAAGAAAAATTAATACGCAAGTAAAGTAGTGTGTTACAATGAAAAACAAAAACACACGTCACTTAGTAGTGAAATGTGTAGAAACGTAAATATTTGCATGTTAGAAAATCTCTAAGTGTTTAGAACGTAAGATTTTTTTTGTAACATCTTCATTGTACTACACTTATGGCGAATAAATGATGATTATTATTATTATTATTATTATAGTAAAATAGATGTTAACTTTTCTAGCTATTCGTTTTTGACGTGAACATTTTGTGTACCCCAGAGTAAGACACACACAGAGATGTAGTATTCCCCCTACCATTTATAAGGCTTTTGCAAATAATTGAAAAAAAATAAAAAGGAAGAATAGTTAATGCCAATTATATACTAATTAAATCTCAATAACAATGCTGTTGCCTGATGCCCAATATACCACAGGTGAAAGGCATACAACTACCCCTTTAAGTGTATCCAAGGGTGCAGTATGTAGGAGAAAGTTCCCATAACATTCATCTGTGGAGAGTCGGTCGGATAATTCCTTTATTGTTATTCTAATTCAGAATTCGTTTCGAACTGTTACTGTGTGACCTAAAAAGAGGGTATGTGACATCTCCCATATCAAAATGTATTCGTTGTATTTGGTTCACAATAAATTATGCGTCGAAAATAATGTATGAACATGCATTATTTAATTATTTTTAAACATAAATTTTGGCAAAGCATGTCAAAAAAAAAAAGTAGACACATCAATGTGTATAATATTCTATACTAAATTTAAAAAGAGTCAGTAAAACGTAAACTACTCATATAGTTTTGTCAAAGTTTCTAAAGCTGTCTCAAAAAATCATGTAACATTAATAAAATTAATTTAAGTTAATAATTCTACTAAACTATGAATAAAACACGTCTATGAAGCTACCTTTTTCTCGTCAATGTCAGAGATCCACAGAACACGAGTCTCACAATATTTGTGTAGGGCTATTTAATAGGTGTTTACCGGAATCATACTTTAACATTAAAGCTGTTATGATTATCTACCGCACTTTATAATGTTAGCTACTTTTATCGTTTGATACAGGGGATTTTCTAATAGTTTTTTGAACATACTTCTTTACTTTCTTTACAAGTATCGAGCTTTTTTGTTGCAAAATCTAAATAGAAAATGGCTTATGAAGTAAACACATATTTGTTCTGCATCCAAGAAATAACCTTTTACGTTGATTTGATTGCCTTTTTATGGAAATTATTTAAGTGACCAGCAGCTGCGATTTTAGTTAAAACCACTAGGAGATATGTACCTCAAAATTGGTTAGGTACCGTATTGTTTAATGTATAGGCCAGAATTTATAAGTGAAGGGGATGTCACAATTAGACCAAAAAATTAAGAAAATACAAGGTCCAAAATTGGTTTCAATGGGTTTTGAAAGATAGACTCATGTTATAGAGTAGCTTTCTAACTGTCAAGCATCATATTGGCGATAAGTCAAAAAAGTCTTTCAGACATCGGTAAGACACCCAATCTCTTAACCAAATCAAAATGATTGTCATATAAAACAACATCCTCTGTCCAATCATTACGGACAATTTTCTCAAGCTTACATTTCTGCAAACGCCCGCATCACGACGCCAGGTCGTCGTGCAAATGGACCACTATTTCTTGAGCATTGCTCTAAATCACGAGTGGGATGGGCGTATCAAGATCCCTCGGTCGACGGTCCTACGATGTGCGTTGGATTATTCTGTATATACTAAGTTCGATTATTTAATTTGGTTGCTCTATTAAAGGTCTACCTATATTCGGAAATCAACGATTTTAAAAGCACTAATGATGGTCACGCATATATTAGTTACATTAGTATTCTTTTATACCTACTGGTGTTATGTAATCCAAGTACAATTATTATATCAAAAACAACAGTATTTTTTTGAAAAAGTCTATGGTTACCAGGTGGTCATTATTATCTAGCCAAGTACATTATTTAGAAATACTTTGATTTATTATTCACATGACTAAGTCATGTACCAACATTAACCACCAAACTAAATGGTTTCCTTTAAATATTTGAAGCTTACAATTTTGTCAGTATCAGACTTTCAGAATAAGGCTCTAAGTAAGTCATTGTGGATTACCACAATGTATTGCGTTTGGCAAACTGTACCCGAGCAGTTGTTCCGCGCGTATTACCTGGGTAATTATGTAAATTAGAGAAAATCTTTAGACATAGTACACATGCATCTAACACATAATATGACTTAGCCTAAATATTATATGATTATTTCTAAACAAACAAGGAGCAAATTAAGGGAATTGTCTTATGAAAATATTTAAGTTAGGCATGTAATGTACCTTTACCAAAAATCAAGAACAGTAAAAGTAACGTAAGCTAAGTAATTGAAGTTTCTGGGGTACAGACCACTAATTAGTCCATAATTAACGAATATCAAAACGAGGCACAACCAGAATCAATTTGATCAGAAACAAACAAGACGGACATATAATCACACGCCGACCCGTAACCTCTTAAACAACCCAACATCGGTAAGGAATGTAAACAGCGAACCATCTCCTGAGGCGCCATCTATAATTTTCTAACAATGTTCCGAACATGTCCATTCTAAAATGACCCATCAAAACTACCTAACCACCTCCCCTCGAATCCTAGACGAAGGAAACTGAAAGGGGGACGGGAGTTCAAAGTAGACTGGTCTCAAAATACACGCTCGATCGATCTAGCATCTATCCGTGGATATTGCATATTTATCAACCTTTGACACCGGTAACAACGTGGAAGTAACATCTTCATGGGCAAAAAGGATACAAAACAAACATGTTTAGAGGTGTTTGAACTTGTCCGGCGTATGGGAAAGGATGTGCAGATATGGTGCATGTAGATTTTTAAGTGGGGATCGGATGCATGCATGATTGATTGATCGTGATGTGAGTAATGACATCTATGTAGTAATGTATTTGAATGTTTGTTTTGGCTTTAGATATTGATTAGCATGCAATCCAATGAGCACGGATTTGTGAGTTACAATTAATTTTCCCTTCGTTGACTTTTTGGACATTCTTTTACCATGGCATCTTTTGTTTATGGATGATGAATGAGTGTTATTGAGAATTGTGCATATTTATTTGGTGTTTCCTCAACATTTTTCACTCAATTATCGTCTTGGGATTTAAATTTGTCACGTCACTGTCTTAGCTTGGCTTGTTTAATTTGATGTTTATTTTCCGAATCAAAAACCTTGTTATTTGCGCAGTATATTTTAAGTACGAAACGAATAGTATAACCATTCAATTATTCTGTATTCATGAATAAATTCCTATTTAAGATTATAGTTTAATTTGTATAAGTGAATTGAAAATTACTTATTTGCGCTTCGACCGACTCGTATAAAATTGAGAATCGTTCATAGAATCATTGAAGAATTATGCTAATCGTTAGCAGAATATAAACTAGGTACAAGTATACGACAGATTGGGCAAAACAATCTGTGGAGGTACAATAGCAAACTAGCAGCATGTAAGAAATTTGTAAATTTCTGAAAGTGTAACTGAATTCGATGAACTTTTATACAAGAAGATATTTAAGAAAATCTATTTTAAAAGTAAGGTGTTTAGCAATAATTTAAAATGTACATCATTTTTTATAGTTACATAATTAAAATCACTAGTAGAGCAAGTGTGTTGGATATGTTTTCAGATATATTTAAATAGTGCAATAGGTATGAGAGAAAGACGTATGTAAGAAAAACTCGGATAGACTACAATAAATGTAAAAATAAGAAGTAACCTACTTCCTTCGTTAATATATTGAATTTGTGACGTTTATGAAGAAAGAAGTAAAAAAACAGAAAAGTAATAATAAAACCCAGTTCTAGTACTTATGCCAGTTTACTTAATCTAGTGTAGTAGGCACATCACGCATTGGCCAGTAAGTGGTATTGCCCAAGCCTGCTTGATATTCGAGCGTGACATGGCCGTGCCCACGGACCAATTTGCTGTAATCGCACAACAGCCATTACGGATTAACCATTTTACATTACAATTCTGGGAACTGGTGATTTTTAAGTTCGGTATTTAATCAGTCGTGGTTGTGATTAAATAGAATTGGTAGTCAAACGGTGGGTGTAATTTTTGGCAAATTGATTTTTCGTGATAAATTTTCGAGTAGGTAATGTAGGCAAGTTTGTTGCTTACAAACCAATCTCGGTTAATTAAGTGTCACAATTTTCTGCTGACTTCAACTATAAGTTGGACTTCATACATAAAATAGCAGAAAACCTGATGACTCTATCATTATTAATACCAGTATAGAAAGAAAAACATACGTAGATAATAATCATAATTATCTAAACCATTATGATGGCTATAAAACTCATACATTTATTTCTCATAATTGTATACAATTTTAAATAAACAGGCTTTTAGTCTAAACATACGAGTAATAAAAACAAATTCAATTTTAACAATGGATAACAAGCTCCCTAATTACATACTCTAATGACGTATAATGGATGAAATGTGTACATGTGAATGTGAAATGTAAGTTTTTTATGGATATACCTTGAGAGAAACTATGAATAAAATGGTATTGTTTTCACGTTAAGGTTTTTTTTTATTTTAATTATGAAGTATTTTTTGGGGATCTGTATGTTTTTTATGCACTTACAATGTAGTTACTGTAAGTAATATTATAGAACGGGGATTAGCGCGTACATGCAAAAATAACTATAGGGCTTGGCGTTTCGACCGGATTACTTCGGCCGTGGTCGCAAGTAGACTGTAGATAAAATTTTGGCAGAAAAAGAGTACACACAGTACCACAAATCTTAGCTTTTTGTAAAAGTTTTGGTACTTTCATGAATAATGGAGCAAAACTGAAAAAAAAAAACAATTCTTCAACAGTCAATTCCACAATTCGAATGTACGTCAAAGCTTCTTCAAGCACATTTCCAAAAGATTAAGTACCTCATATCATAAAACCATTTTATTTAGACCTCCATACGATTCATCATCATTCACTTGTGTTCGACTTTCAAACATATTACAAGTAAATGGGAGTTCATCATACATTTGTATCTTTCTTCCATTGTTTTGAGATCTGTTTTCGGACGATTTCATTATCATTATAAGGTAATCATAATCAAGATGTGATATGGGAATGCGTCGTTAACTTGTATTGACATTGTTCTCATATCTGATGTAAGATTTTCGAAATGTTTGTATGGTCAAATTGGGGCAAATGTTTTTAAGCAGCTTTTTCTTGTTCTGTCACTTCGTTTTTGACATAATTGGGTACATACATGGTCTGGCAAACGTTGCGTGTATTAGTACTGAAGATAATCAATTTGCTGATTAATTGCTTGAATAAATGTTGCCATGTAGACTCCATTATTTCTTTGATTAGTTCATCATGTTGGTTGGATACTGATGGACATAATATACGATGAAAATCAGCTATCAAGAATACTGTTTTTCGAAAAATCCCAAACTTGTATCACTTAAATATGGTTCAAGCAAATCCCAAGGATTTTGGAACCCACAAGGTTCCCCGATTACCTTCGTTACTATTAGCATTGTTCCATATATTTTCGTCCACATTTGCATATTCTCGTGTGCAGGTTTATCGGCCGTAAGATCTTCATATCTGAGTCCAATCGCCGTATGATTACTGTGTGGCGTGTGTGCTTGTAATTTTTGGTAATTTACGTAATCAGTTCGGAAGTGGTTCGGATACATTTTATTACAATTAATGGCCATGTATTGGGGTCGTGGAATCGAATTAGAGCGTTTTAGGCACAGTTTGAGGTTACATGCGATGGATTTTTGGTTGACGTCAATATGGAAAGTCAGATTAAATTTTGACTGTGTTTATTTTTTGAGAAAATAATATGCTTATTTTGGTCATATACCGAAAAATCAAGAGTTGCACAGAGAGTCTT
Organism: Autographa gamma; assembly: GCA_905146925.1. Lineage (NCBI taxonomy): Eukaryota > Metazoa > Arthropoda > Insecta > Lepidoptera > Noctuidae > Autographa > Autographa gamma. The sequence continues at coordinate 8,766,842 of LR989866.1, read as the reverse complement.
TCATCATCATTTCATCAGAGAGATGAAATGATGATGCTTAATCCTTGCAAGAATAATAGTAAAACATTTAGATATAGTGGTGTATTAGAACTTTTTGCATATTTTTTTTGGTGTCCAGTGCGTAGGTCTTATGATTTATTAAACATTTCAATTAATGAATATAGACTTTGTTTGACATTAATTAGAAAGCAGAGAATTAATTTTAAGTTCTGTCTTAAACTATGAAGATTTACTGAACATTTTTCCGTACCCTGATTTCTACAACCCAAGAATTTTATACAGCATACTTTTTTGATAAATCCTTAAGCTCCTCCAATACCCGTCACCAATCTGCGTCTAGTCTTTCAAGAAGCCAAGAAGGCATGACGTGGAAGTCTGTCGCCGGTAATTATAACGTTCCGAGATACAGTTACCTCCACCCTCAGGGGGTAGTCGTTAAGAGGTGGGTGCTGCATTTTTACAAATTGATACAAATTATTTGAGCGGGCACCCGCTTTGTTCCAACGACGCTTGTTACGACTGTGAAACGGCATTTTATTATTTTCGTACGGTTGACGCGTACTTAGTTGTGGAGCGGCTTAGCTTTTTGGGTTGTGAGAATCGTATAAAAGGTACAAAATTGTGTAAGAGATTATCGCGTTTTAAATTGTTTCTTGTAGGAAAAGAAATTTAGAAAGGCTTTTTTAGGAATCAAAAGGCTTTTCTATAAAAAAAAATATATTCATATATGTCCTGATTTGTGATGGTATGTATTTAAAAGAATGCACATTTTTCATTTAGCAATATCATGAGAGCTCCATTCTCTTCAATTGAAACAATTTTATAACATTCTACATCTCTTACAATTAGGTAATGTCTAAAATTGTTCAGTTTTACCTTTAAGTTTGAAGCGTTTTATTCCACCACTAAAAAAACGCTTGGAATTTTTCTTGTTAAGTATGCGTCGTTCCTGCCCTCTCATTCTTCAGACCGAGTCCGAAACATCTTATTCGCGCCCTCATAAAAGTAACTGCTTTGGCTCGTTTTTATTTCTACCTCTGTACCTGTACGGCCACAGTATTTTAATAAACCGACCCCTAACCCAAGCCACCTTCGACCTAAACACAATACGATAAAATTCATTTTCGTTTGTCTCCTGAAAAATCATGTCTTGCCCACTTATATCTAGGACAAGACGATTCTGAAGGACACGAAGAATTTCAATTACTTTATTATGTTGTAATATATTTTTATTTGAGAAACATGATGGAAATCAGTTCAGGTATGCAGTTAACAAATTGTGTGTAATTGTTTTGGGATTGTTGAAATGAAGGTTCTTTTTCTGATTTTCTTTGTTTTGAGTGTCAAAATAGTGATTTCAGTCGTGTTTTAGTATTTTAAATACTATAACAGTTAAACTAAAGGGTAGATAGGGCTATGTGGGGCACAATAGTAAATTGCTTTATTTATAATGAAAATAAAAATGTAGAGATTGAATAGAAATGACAGTGTATCACGTGATTTCTAAATAAAATGTAATTTACATATACTTAGTACTTTAATTGACATCTTTGACACTTGTACCATTTTTCTTACTGTATTGTGTACATTATCATGTTTAATTGTCAAGGTAGTAATAATTTTTTTTTTTTAAGTTATCATTATTTACTGTTTTATACAGTTTAAGACAAACCTTCAAAGCGAGAAAGGACACCTAGACCATATATAGACACCTAGTTACAGGTCACCTAGACAGGTGACCAAGAAGTCCATTCTAAGCCTACTACATCGTCCTGTAATAATTAATTCAGCTTATAAAGATTTTTTTTAATTGACCAGGTTAAAATATAGCCAGAATAAAACTAGATGTGGGGAACAAAATAAGTCATTTATGATAAACTGAATTAGTTTTGAAAGAATTAGATTTGACTTTGGCAAGGTTTGATTTGAAAGGCATAAAATATTTATAGGTAGCAGTTGATTTTGCTAAATAAATCGCAGTTTACTAAGAATAGTAGAATAATAATATATCAGTTTTCTCCGTACTTTATACTCATGGATCTTTAATATTATAATACATGGTTTCCCAAGATTAATTTCAGTAAAATTTTTGAGGTGATATTTTATTTTTATAATTGTATCTCACGAAGCCCTGTTATAAGCCCTGAATAGTGCTTTATTGTTGAAATGTTTAATGATTGTGGAATCATGGGCAAATTAAATACCCTTTGTCAAAACTTTTATGGACACTAAGATTAATAAATGATAATTAAAAATTCATGAATACAAACTGATTTTGAAGTAAACATTTATAAAGCAATTGATGAGACCAAAAATATTAACAGAGAAATTAAAAATTCTTAACAGGCTACGTTTGTAGACTCGTCTACAAAAAATCCCGTCAACGAAAAAGGTTCCAATACATTTTCCGCGGACCAATCCAAAGACTTACTCGCAGAAATTATAATGGCGGCTCGTTAAGAAATCCGGATTAAAGAGTTGAAGGGAAAAAAAGGTAAATGTCGCCGTAAGTCCAAGCCGCAAAATTCTTAAACGCAGTCCTTGGAAATGGGATGATTACTTCATCAAAACACACTTTAAACGTGTTACGTAAATCTAGTACCACTCGGCCCCAGCCTCCCCTTAAAGGGTGTGTTGGCGAGTGAGGAGGCAGGGGGAAAGTCACCCCAGGAAATGGGGGGTAAGACGATATGGGCGAACGTGAGCGCCGTCAAGAAAACCTTGATTGCTTTTTTAATTAGTTTTTTTTTTCATTCCCCCTTTTTCGCATCCCGGCGATCGTGCAAGAAATATGTATTCAAGTTTTTTATGTATGTTTTATATATTGCTTTTCAATTATGTGTTGCATTAATGATGTTATGCTTTTACATCAGCCCATTTACTTCGAAGAAAATGTAAGGTTATTATTATACAGCCTCGTTTAGTTCGCGTTAGCCAAGCGTTAGGTTTTGCCTTTTTAGTTTTGTTTAGGTCGGGAAATATACTTTAGAGCTTCAAATTGAAGCCTAATAAGTAGCTCAACATGTTAAAAGGTACAACATAAATTAGTTATGACATCTGACTGTTCATACACTATTCATAAAATTTTGTTAAAATGTGAGTTTGGATCCTCCGACACTGTGACTTGTCTAAAATGATTTTAATGGTGTTAATGGCTTTTAACACCATGGCGTGACTACAAAAGCAAGTTATTAATAAACCAATGCATAATTAAAATTGTTATGTAACAAATATACAATTAGATACGACGATTTTCAGACAACGACGCTTTTGTCAGATAATTGTTTATGTGCCTACGTATACTTTTTATTATACTATTTTCTGTTTGCATCTTCACATAAAATTCAAGGAAACGTGTGAAATAAAAATAAAGTGCAAAACAGGGCCACCCCATAATCAATTTAAAATTATTATCCGTTTTCCCCCATCAACAGTGTAAAATCAAGAGCGTAAAAACGTCGAGGAATGTCCATTAGTCGTTCATAATATTGTCGCCATAATGAGGGGCGAGTGGGCTAAATCAGAACAGTGGTGCGGCCGGAGCGTTCCGTCACGTAACGGTTCAGACGTTTCAGGCTTCTAAGTCAGCATTCCCGACTAAAAATATATTTATTATTTTTTTTTTTAGGTCAGAATTAAATTATTTTTACATTTAGCTATGTTACATAGTATTTTTAAAATGACCAAAAATTCGCTTCAAAGTGTAGTAGTTGTACTTTTTTGTGGTACGTTTGACCAACTTGTCATAAACTGTACATTTTATGAAATATTTGCATTTTGTTGACCATCATTCAAATTTTATTTGTTAAAAAGACGTGTTTACTTTATTTCGTATCTAATCATATTCTAATCACTGTCGCATTGTTTTTTATGGCCAAAACCGAACCTGTTATGTCCCAATATATTTAAAATGCTTCTTTGAATTCTACAGTAACTACAAAACCCGGGTTTACTTTTGAGCCAAATTGTTTTATGCCAGGGCTGACAAATCTCGGACGTTTTATATAGATGCCAATCGGAGATTTACATATCCCTCGACAGAAAAAAGCTCAGCTTACGGCGTAAGACGTGACCCAATAAAATTTTGCTCCTCGTATTAAGAGGAAAATAAATTAAGAATTCATTTTAGTCCTGTATGCTGTACACATAGAAACGGTTGTATACAAAACACACGCACACAGCGATGGAGTTTTAAGTCTCGAGGCGTCCCCACTAATTTATACGTTCTTTCGCTTTCATTATAATTATTATTCTTGGCAATTTATTTTCGCACACGAGGGGGCAGTGTCCCCCCAAAGGGAGGCTGGGGTGGACTTCTTACAAATTCCCGTTTTTCGGTGGAACTTAACGCACCCTTTTCTTGGCCCTTTTTGTTTTTCATTACATTAACTTTTGAGATGGGGATAATGTGTTGTTAGTGTGTGAGTGTAATTTTTGTGCGTAATGAAAGGTTTGCTTTTATCTTGTATCAGGTTTCTTGTATACTACTACTACTACTACATACTATGATATGCGACTGCTCATAATTATTTCTCACAATTATTATGTTTTGTTATATGAATATTGGTAATTATACGGTTAATGTGTAATTTCAAAAAGTTTGCACTTCTCGAAGTTTTTAAGTTTCTTAGTCAAACTTTATGGAAGGCTGCACGATCCGCAAAAAAAAAAAAACTTTCGTCCAAGTAAGTAAAAAACATGCATAACACCTTAACTACCCGACGACTCTCCCCAATCCCACTCGAAACTTTAAAGTACACAATTTACGTTCACATGCACGGAAACGACGAAGAACTTCTACAAAACAAAAGCGATTACTACAGACTTCGACTACTCGAAAACAAAACGCAATTTTCTCTTAAGAAAATGAGGGAACTCTTTCTCCCCATTGAAAAATCATCAACACCCACCGCGTATGTACCCACCGACCACCCTCATCTGGGAGGGGGGGAAGATCTACGCCGCCGACTTGCGTACGCTTTAATTAAAAATAAAACATAAGAACGATGTAACTGGATGAGCCGAGGAGCGAAGGAAAAATGAAAGAGAAAGCCGTCCACCCCCTCTCCTGGAATGGGTGAAGGGAGGGGACGGGAAACCGCGTGGAAGTCAGTCGCAGAGCGACCGCCGGGGGGAGCGGACCTCCCTCCGCATGCTGCTGTGTCACAACGGAATGACATCACTTTTCTTGTCGCTAATGAAGAGAACGTCTTGGATGGTTGCCTTTTTACTCGCCAAAGGCTTTTATTCAGCCCATGCGTTTTTAGCCTCCACTAATTTATTTAATTAGCTTTTTGCCTCTGTTCCTTTCAGAGCAAAGTTTAAAAAATAAATCTGCGAGCTCTTTAGAGTATGTTAGCATTTTTTTATCATTTCTTGAGCAACCATTCAAATTTATTCCGCAAGGAAATCCTTATGAGACTCAATTTAAATAATTCACATCTCATAAATAATATCGTGAGTTGCGACATACGACTGCACAGCGAACGGGATGTCTTAACAAAACAAAACGTCCACGCCGCAGTCTAGACATTTTAATTTTCCTATCTTTACGTTTCGCGACATCGACAGATCAGACTCTTTCATTAGTCCCCTGCACATGTGGAAGGAAATCTTTGATGTAGACGTCGTTAGTGACGCGAACGATAAGAGCATTACAGTTCAATGTGCATTGAATGTTCTACCACATCATTATTTCGTTTGAGATTTTTCTTTAAATAGAAAATGTGGAGTTCAGTTTCAGTCCTTTGACATGACGACTTTATGATTAATGTGCTGTTAATAGGCACTTGTTTTGAAGCTTTTTGTTCTTTCTATTGTATTGATATAGAAGTTATTGTTGAAGATCAAAGCTTATTTACAAAGGCTTGATGTTGAATTCATTTAGTGGCAAGTTTTGGCACCGAGTTATGATCGGGCTAGACTTGTATAGCTGTTACAAATTGAAAATTCAATTCAATATTTCTTTTTATTTCGAAGTACAATAAAAAACTCAAAGAACTTGTAACATAAACGAGCGCAAACAAACAATAAGGAATCTGAAAACAAAACAGAATCAGCAAACATCTCAATAAAAACCAGATGTGTACCCCTCTCGCATACGCTCTCACACTTATTCAAACGTAACTCGGTTGCGGTACACTCTCATTCAATTTTCTAACCCATTTAAGTCGCAGACGAACTGCTTGCACCAAAAAAAAAGAATAATTCCTCGACATTCCCAACCGTAGATTTTCCACGATATAATTTCATAAGCAGTCGGCGTATGTTCGTTTTGCCCCATTTTCCCCTTTTGAATTGATTAGGTCGGGTTCATATCGAGTTATGAATGGAGTTTTAGTTTTCTTTTTGCTACCAGTGAATCGGTTCTTCAATATTTATTGATGAATATTAGTCATGAGCGTCGAATTTTTTATTTAATTCCTGAAGTATGTTCTAACATCTTCGAGGAATTCATTTCAATCTGGAACTTGAAAGGATTTGATGAAAAAGAATAAGGACGTATGGAGAGTACGTTTAGAAAATTTAATTTTGCTGATGCGAGCATTCGACGTGAATGTTTGTTAGCTAATAAGCTTGTTGTTTAAATTATTTTACGTCTATTATTACATCACTACATAGTATAAAATAAAGTCGCTTCCCGCTGTCTGTCCCTATGTATGCTTAGATCTTTAAAACTACGCAACGGATTTTGATGCGGTTTTTTTTAATAGATAGAGTTATTCACGAGGAAGGTTTATATGTATAATACATGCATAATATAGTAGAGGAACACGGATAATCTTAGAGATTTAAGTAAACGAACAAATTTTTTGCGCTTACATTGCAAACGCTGGCTGAACCCTACGAGATAGATCAAAATAATGTACTACAGTATTGTGCACCTTAAAAAGATCTACAAAAAAGTCCGCGATGGCATATGTCTATCTCTTAAGGATAACCCACAATAACCATTTTTTATCGTTTATTTATTACTTATTTACGAAAAAGCGATTTTAAGCTATACAGTATTAATCCTTATCCAATTAAGTACCTTTAATAAATTGTGCATGTAATATAGATCAATATTGCCTTTTACAGCATGTAATTTAAATGAATATTTTCGAAGATATTACAAAATTTAAAATGCAGCGACATCGCGGTTGCGGCGGTAACGGCCGGGGGGCCGTAGGGCGCGTGCCTATACCAAGTAGTGCGTCGAAGGCTGTGCTTCGCACTACAGAACTTTATGGTTGTGTAGATATGTCGCAGACAAATAGTATAATTTGGCATTTTACATAAGGCATCGTCAGTTTAAAAACGTTTGCGGTTATGTAATATGCCCAAGGCAAAATGTAGATTGCCGTGTCACTTTATAATATGCCTCACCACAACATTTCATCGAAAATTTAAACACCATATACATCATGCCGAGGCAAATTGAAGTATTTAGTTTTTGAGGTTATCCAGCACGTCAAAAATGCTAAGGTATCCATAGACCCTGGGTCGTGAAGGACTCCTGCAGAGTATTTTTGGTCAAAAAACCATGTATGAACGAATCCATGATCGAATATTCATATATTCATAGGCTCAGAAATCAATTGCTTGATTAGGTTCGACTTTGTGACAGAGATCAATAGGTTAGGTTAGATATTGTGACCTTGCAACAGAGCGAGCGAAGCGAGCGACGACGTATGTAATTCAAAGTTTTTCTCGAGATTTTAATGAGCATAGTCACCCTAAAATAACACTAACGTCGCATTATGACGATTGAATGATTTGACATTTTGCCTTCGGCATATTACATAACCGCAAACGTTTTTAAACTGACGACGCCGTATGTAAAATGCCATATTATACTATTTGTCTGCGACAGATATATAGTGTAGGTATCAGCGTTGCACCCGAGCAAAGCCGGGGCGGGCCGCTAGTAAACAATTAAAGTAAAATGGTGAAATGGTTGCCATTGCTAGAAGGGCTTTTTGTTTTGGTTTTCGTAAAAGTTTGATAATTTTTAAGTAGGTAAGGGGTAGATATATGATACATTAGATTACCTGAACAGCTGTGATTGCCACAAATTAATTTGTTTCCTTTAATATTGTTTGAATTAAGCGGTTTGCTGTTCCTACCTATTAAAAATTATATTTACCCAAACTCCTTCAATTTAACAAGTTAAACATATTAAAATCTAGTACCGACCGCATCATTTGAATATAACTATAACAGTAAAAATATATTATTCATAAGATTGTTTAAGAAAATCGCGAGGGTGCCAGCATTAAGCTTAGCTAGGCCTGCTTAATGATCCAATTCCTGTCATGTTCAGGAAAGGGTTTACCCCCTAAAAAACTTGAAACAAACGCCGCAAAAACCGAAGACGTTCTCTCTATCGCACCACCCTGAGGGGAGGCTGGGGCAAAACCACCCACAAGGAGGTACGTTGAATAATTATAAAAGAAATAAGATAGACATTGACTTCGCCACGTCAGGCCGTAGATGAATAATAATGGATTTTTGTTTACGTGTGTATCAGCCTTTATGAGTCGTTATAAGCTTTTATGGACTGAAATATTGTTGCCTGAATAAATACGTTGTTAAAGTTACAGATTTAAAGATTTTACAACCTCTGGTATAAGCGTTAAGATAAAATTGTGTTTTGAATTTAGATAAGTTTGAGATTTTTTAAATTATTTTTGTTTCTTGACAATATACACAATTCATTATTTCACAACGCCTTTTGTAATATGTATTCTATTTATTAATGTCATAAGAAAATTAATGATATGTACACCAGTTAAGACATAATATACAAGGATATTACATGTATCAAACGACTTTAAAATTCTTTAAAATCTATTACCATTACATTTAGATAGTAGGTGTTCGCAAAAATTCATTGAACTTCCAAAATATGGCGTTAATGCCGTACATACTTTTCACAAAGCTGTCATTAGTAAGTTGGTGTGACTTCTAACAAACAAGTGCAACGATAATGATACACAAACATACAATCTCGATTCTTCGATATTTTTTCAGATGAAACGTCTCAAGAAAATCTAATGGTGGGCGCATTGAAGCGAAAGCAATAAACAGTAGCGACTAGCGAGTGCGAAGAGTGCAGTGCAGGAAAAGTAATCACGGTTCAACGTAACTTTGTTTGATAGCTACCGACTGGACTGTGCGACTGAATGAAGGCTGAAGGGCAAAAACTGGGATTTTTAGGAGGTTTTTTTTCCAAATTGTAATATATTATTTATGTTTGGTTAACACGGTCTTGGATGTATCGTTTATATAATTTGTGAATCAACACATTGTGATTTTCTGGTTAGTTTCGTATCATGAAATATAGGTTTTTTAATTTTCACTTTTGGTGACAAGTCACAAGTTTGGTGACAAGACAAGACACTTTTGGTAAGTGAAACATTTAATATAAAAATACCAATCTAAATAGTGTCTAATTCAATTTGAATAAATTTAAGTAGGTTTGCAGATTTCTGTTTCCACTCCATGCCATACAATTTATTTATTTTTGTACCTATTGCAGACTGAGTTTTCTTCTGCATCGTATTGAAGTTATCTATATTTTGTTACATTATTATACTTTTTTATTTATTTATAATCGAAATAATTAACAACACTCTCATCACAAAAGACGCCAGCACATAAAGAAGCTTCAATTCTATCCTAAAATAATTTTAATTTTACCCAAAGACGATTTTTTCCAACAAAAGCGCACAGCGCAACCACGTTTGTCGTCGAGAAACTGCGGCCGCTGAAGCGAGGGGAGGCGCGGGCAAAGCGGAACAGTGTAAATTGATTACGTGTAAAATTGTTAGCCGATGGGTGACTATGACTACTTATATGCACCTTCCTCCGACGACGGTTAACGCAATCTAATTTGCACACGTCTGAGAGTGGAGGAAGTTTTTACAAGGTGGAAATGAGGTGGATGGCAAGTGATTATGGTGAGGGTAAATGATTTTACGGATTCAGGTTGAGTATGTTTTATATGGTAGTTGTTTTGGTTACTTGTGAATTTTATCACTTAATTCTTTTAGGATATTTCATAATTGAAAAGTTAATGTAACACAACGGTAAAAGATATTTTTATTTATACTTAACAAAGAACAACAGGCCTAAAAATGACACATGTCATATGAGTGCATTATCTTAATTATTCGTTTTGATTTCGAGGAACTGATTTTTTTTTTTTGTTATTGTTTTGTAGAGGATTTTACCAACCCACTACCAAGCTACTTACGGATGGATATGTTACACTCTATCTATAAAACATTGTCTTGTTATTTTTTTTTCAGTGGATAGTTTGGTAAATATCATGCAAATAAAAGAAAACCGATTCCGAACCGAAATTGTATTCAATAAACAAATTATGCTTCAATCACAATACAAATTCATATTTGAGTTTAATTTGGAATTTCCACAGCGACATACAGACTACTTAAGTCAACGAAATTCCGGAATCCTATTTAAATTGAGAAAAGTAAATAAATAAAAAACAAAAGCTCGACTCACATGCACAAAGCATAATTAAAGAGTAGAAATGAATATTTAAATATCTGTGGAGGGCTCACTCGCAACGTCACAATGACGGGCGCCCAAATCTAAAAGATACGTATTTTTGGAAGTCAAGTTCCGTCTGATTGTACACTGAGCTATTTTATACATGAAATTTGGAGAAAATTAAATTATTAATTGACGTCATTTTTAATTTAGGCTTAGACTTTTGTTCATTGCGAGTATGTCATGTTAGTTTGCAATACAAGGATGTAATAGACGACATAGGTGAAAGATTATTTTAAGCTTTAGTTAAAACTACATTAAATTAGGATAAACTATTTCAATGGCTACCTTATTATGGAAACTATACCCACGTTGTACTGAACCAAAATGAGGTGAAATAGACTGAATAATGTCTCTAGTTTACGATAGTATGGGTTGCATTACTGTGGGTATAGTCTGAAGTCAAGAGAAGAGTATCTAGAAGGTGGTAAAGGCTCAGCATTGTGGCATTGTTCTTCGACCAACTAATATTTAAAACCGGAATACAAAATAAAATGTACATGAAATTAAAAGTGGGGTATAACTTAACAAATGAGGTCTAGTTTGGTTTATGTAAGGACAAAAGTTTTCACAAACCAGGTTAGATTAAGCCCAATGACCTTTTTTTTGCATGTATATCATACTAACATAATTATCAAACTGTTTTTTTTTTAGGATTTTTAATTAAAAATGCGTACATTCTCTCAGTGTGCCCGCAACAACATTGCCGGCGGGACAAGTCAAAGATACAGATATACGGTGAGGGGCAGAAGAGTTTGCCAAAAATTATAATTTTAATTGCGGGCCCCTTTCCCCCTGTCTCCCCCAGGAAACTGCAACTTGAGCTATAAATATGAAACATACTGCGTTTTTTTTATGATTTAATTGCTTTTTGATATGTTAAACCGTTTTTTTGTCTTCCCAAAATTTTCCGACTTGCCTTCAATTATGAATTATTTGGTGCTTAATTTAAGCTGAGTTTCTTTTAAGCGTTGCGTAAATTTTAGGCTGGTTACATATTTAGCTGTTTACCATAGTGTCATCTCTACCAAGGGCTCTCTAAGTGTTTTCCAAATTTCTGTGATCGTTTGGTTTATTACTGCAATAGACACCTTACGTTACATTAAGAGCCAATAATGTTTGACCTTTTGCTCTACAGAGTACCTACAGTTTAGAACAAAAATCACTAATTGAGAAGCACTTAACAAAATAAACACACGCTTTCCTAATTATATTGCAATAGATCGATGATCGATCTGTATATGAAAGGCCAAATTATCTCAACAAATAAATACCCTAAGAAAATTTACCACGAAAGCAACCCTTAGCCAAGTAAATCTCTCATTTCCTCTGAGGCTTAAAAAATTAATGACTGCCAAAACACACACGCGTAAAAACAAAGGGTGGTAGACAGCCAAAAATACGCAAATAAAACGGTCCGGTAACAATTTCCTTTTACTCATTATCTGAAAATGCGTTTCGTATGCAAAATTAACGGGGGATTTTTGGTAACGATGTAATACGTGTATTTTTTATTAGTCTGTGTTTATTATAATTGCTGTGATTACATAAATGCGGCGAAAAGTTAAGAAAGTTTAATAATCTAGGATCTATAATGATTAAGGTTTTGCTTGATATACCTATGCCAGGTTTAGTGGGTGTTACCATTTTTTTGGCCTCACTTTTATAAACTTTTCAGGACCTGAAAAAATAATCTTTTTAATCATAAACTTATCTTATGCCTAATACCAAAGCAGAAGAAAAATGCTCTAAGTAAAAACATATGTACCACTTATTATACATTTTGTCTTTGAGTAAGTCGATAACGATATACATTTCGACGATTATGTACATAGCAATGTCATGACTGTAAATACAGAAGTATGATAAAGAAAAAGAACCTCAAAACTTTTCAAAGTAAACTGGACAAACGGAAGTTGGTAAGTAGTTCTCAGTATAAAATTAATTAGCTTAATTTGAGTGGTATAGACATAGTTTTCGTCCAGTTACTCAAAACTTTGAGTCAGGAGCTTCCAGAGCTAAACTAAAAACCGATGCAAAGTTGAAGAGAAGTAAGGTAGGTGACGTACTTCTTTTAAAGTCATTTTCGTAAAGTTTATAAAGAATTATATGGTATACTGACTTGTCCTACAAAGACCACTAGTAATACAGATATTTCTGAATCGTTATCACATATTAAACTATAATAATATGGGCATGATGATTATAAATCATCATGCCCATTTCCTCGCATCTTTTTTCCTCGTAGTCACTAAATACTATCACTTAAAGATATTACAAATATTGCTCTGAATCCAAATTAAGTAGCTGTAGCACTTGTGTTCTGATCGAATTCAGATCCTCAGAATTTGCGACATCTTGAAAACCGGTGCGTACGCCACTGAACCACTAAGGTCGTCATAAGAAATCCTAACATTGGAGTTCTCAAAGAGAAGAACAGTTTGCCCTTTCCACAGGGTTAATTATAGCCTAGTAAGCTATTTAATTGAATATGTGCTATCCATAACATTTATAAAATAATTAATCTGGTATCAAATACGTTGCCCTTACCGCGAGTAACTTCATACCATGGAGGTGTTAATTGGAGCACCGCGATTAATGAACGTCTAGATGTCACGATATGTGAAGCACTTTTGAATTACGAACAGAAATTCGAAATTCGAACGAGATCCTTTAATTATTATTTTTCTATTTTCTCATTTTGAATTACGATTTTATTTTGTTATTGATTTATGTAATGATCTTGGTTGATGAAACGAGGTGGAGTTTTGGTTCATACGCCCTTAAAAATCAACTTTATTTCTTTGTGTCAAAAGGATTAAATAAAAAAATATATAAAAAAATACAAATTATTTAGTTATATCTTTTTAAAAAAAGGGTATTTAGTATTTGATGTAAATAAATTTAAGCATTCGAATGAAAATACTCCAATAAATAGCTAATACAAATTTTAATAGAAATACGGTACACAGAACTTATTAGTTCCGACTGATTGCTTCATTTAAAGAACATCAAAACGATTATTTTTCTTCGAATTCATTCGTTCGATATTCGAAATGGTGACCTCTAAACTGTAACTGGCTGGCGATAGGTCAAACGCGTAGCTGTAAGGGTGATTACACATAGTTTGCTGTAACGACTTTCTTTTTAATAATAATATTTAATTTAAAGTTTTTTGTGGTGTTCATGTAGATGTCTTATGACAATTGGCTGTTTCAGCGTGTAAATAGCATTTCCAAATTGTCCTATTTTTATTTATTTTTCAAAAGTCTCAAAGCCGTCTATGGTGACTATAACATGGTCGTGGTAGGGCTCTTGTTGTGTTGTGTCGTTTGAAGCAATTACCTAATTTTTTCAATAAGAGTAGTTCAAGAATTGATTGAAGTAAACTATTCTATGACTTATTAATAGCGAATATTTTAAATCCAAATCCCTTTATAATTATATTTCTCTCTCTTGTAAACAGCCCATACTACTCTACCGACACATCACTATATCTTATGTGTAGACGCCTTAACACATTCAAATTGCGTTCGTAATTTGAAACGTGTTCGACAATTGAAACAGCGGGTATCGATGCACTAGCGCCATCTGTAAGGTCATCAGTGTGACCCACATTTTATATTAAATTAGTATTATTGTGTTTTTTAATATAGAACTTTCACGCAAATTTATTTTAATTCAAATTTTCCAGCCAGCTTGAAGTATTAGAAGAGTTAAGTATTTCGTGTTTGTTTAAACGGATTCTCTTACGAAAAGTTTGGGAATTATATTTCTATTAAAAATATTTTATTTATAGAAAACATCGTGTTTTAGAAGAAGCCGTACAACTTCATTTTGTTGTTTTAATCATTAGAAAAGGTCTAGAGCTTTTATTTGGACATATGACAGTCTTAAAACCTTTTATTTAATTGTCATTGTAAGTTTTCTTTAATAAATTGCATCTTCAACATTACATTGTACAACAATACATCATTTTTAAAACTACATATTGTAATGGGAAACTGCCAACTGGTGTAAAACATAATACATAAAAAAAATACACAGAAAAACATACCATTTACAAACTCTTCAAACAAATGAAAAAATAACACATTTTTATTTGCAATACCACAACGTATAATTTTGAATATAGAATATTAACATCGTTCGTGCTCTAACCAGCCATTAGCAACCGGTAGTACCAACTTAACAAGATATTTAGATATTTATTCCGTACGCATTGGAAGGGTTAGTTTTGTTAATGACCGGTAAGTGGAATCAGCTTTTCATGCATTGTAAGGGTTAAGGCTGCGCACTCATTGTGTTTTAAGTAAGTAGCGTATTAGGGCTTGATGAGGTTAATTAATTTGTATGATGAGCAGTGGCGTGCATTGGTTTTCGGCCATGGTAGGCACAGACTCGTACGTACTACGTACGTATGTACTCGTATGGCCAACTTTACCGTAAATACGTAAATGAACTCCCAAAAAACTGGAACAAGGATTATTTTTGTGGACCACAGGGTAGGTACATTCAGATTTAGCGAACGCACACCGAATGCGCTGCTCGCGCTTGCAGTTAGGTACTGCAATATGTTAGTGCACCTCCTCGACACAACTCACGCAAAGGTCGGTGGTGCAAATTTTAGTAATGCCGTATCCGAACTGTTCGCGAGCAGTAAGCGCGCTGCTCGCGCGGCGCGATCAAGATCATAAGTCTACTTAAAATGCACGCGCGCAGCTCGCGAACTATTCGCTAGCTTAATCTACAAACCAATTTCTGATTGAATCACTATTTCAACTTGTAGGTATAAGTTTATATAAAACAATCTTTGTAAAGCTAACTGCGAACAGCAGCCGAATCCGCGATTCAGGACTCGCGACGAGCAAAGGGTCGCGGTGCGGAGAGCTTATGGTTGAGGACTCATATTTGTGTATTATTCTGAATAAGAAAACGAAACTGAACATAACAGTAAATATATTAGGCCATAGTCAATATGACCATTCGAGATCAACATTTTTCTTACCTACGTTATGTATTACATAGCCAAAAAAATAATCAGACGTATTATTTTACGTGCCAACATATACTATTGTCTTGTATGTTTAATTTACTCCCATTTTTAATAAGATTGTAACTAAAAACAATCACTTAATATAATCATCTACTACAACAAAATGTTTTCGTCGTAGGTATCAATTCACGCAACAATTTCGTATAACAATCAAGAAACGACGAATAACATAAAAAGAACAGTTCGTAAAGCAGCACACCGCTAGTCAGGCAATATTTTCTAACATTTTGAGTTAATAATTACTGAGAGCCTTACCTTTTAAGTTTTGTCAACAAACCCCATCTGATGGGTTTGTATTGTAAATTTGTAATTACGCACGTATGCTATCAAACATATTTCAATTTCGCCACAATCTTAACATTCATACACATAGCTGTTTATTAGTGCTCCTGTTTATTAAACTACAGCCACTTCACAAAATCACAATTATTAGAAACTTGTTACGAAAGACAAGACGAAAACAGGCGCGCGAACTATCAAAACTTAATAAACAATCTGCCACAGATAATAAATATCGAAAAACGATCAAGTTGCAACACAGAAGTAAAACAATAAAAATATTTATTAAAAATAAATATAATAAACATTAATAAATAAGTAAATAATATTATGATAATTAATTAAATAAGTGATAAGTATTTTAAAACGCAAGTTTCATTTAAAATACAATAATTACCTACTGGAATAAGAATTGACAAGTGCGGTGAACAACCCAAAAGACTTTTGCTCCAAAACGAATATGAGAGTGAAAAGAAAGTAAAAGGACTGAGAACTGCGAGGACTCTATAAGTCTATTGGCAGGTAGGCTAGCTTACTGTAAGTGTAAAAAATTACGTATGTCAAATGTCAAAGCACCACTCTTAGCAAAAATAGGGTTTTTTGTTTTTGTCGTATAATAAAAAGTCAAGATGGCGGGGTATTATTTTCCGTTTTTGAAATGTGCGTGCGTATATGGACAAGGAGATTTCGTTTGAATGTGTGAGTGTAAACTAGGCACAACTGTCGCGAGCCTACCTCGTAACAGATTATTAAGAGTTATTGAATGAATTTGAATTTGACATATGTGACGTCATGATTTGTTTATTATTGAAATGTTTGGTTAGAAGTTTTACTGCCGTTTTATGTTATGATTATGTATGATGAGTGTTGTTGTATTAAAAGAAGATAGTTAGGATTTTTGGAGGTAAGCTCTGCTTATTTGCCTATATGCTATGCACGCCACTGATGATGAGTGCGTTAATTAGGTAGGATTAAATTATGTAAAGTTAACCAGGCTGTTACAAAGATTATGTTCAATGTTTTCACTAAAGAACATTATAATGGTATCAATATTTTTGACATATCTGCGAAAGACGACTCATTCTCTCAGTCGTTACGACCAACCTGATTATTAAGTATGGAATTTAAATCAAGTTGCACCGAAAATGCCAAACAATAAGCTACTGAGCTAAATGTAATCGTCAAGAACAACAATCTATAAGTAATACCCTTTCACCATTTTTCTTATACCAATAAATATTAAAGAACATCGCAATCATAAACAAAATACATTTAATTTTGCGAACAAACTAACAAACTTAAAATACAGATAATACTAAAACAAATCAATGCTACCAACCAAAGGTAACGAGCAACGGATTGTATTCCACGCGGTCACGCCCTTGCATTTCAAATTAACATTCGAATTTCAAACGTCTGCGGTAACAACCCTCCGGTCACGTGATCCGACTCGTACGTTAGACCGTCTTCAGACTATCCGACACAATATCGGTATCGGACACCGACATGATATCGGAGGCAAGTATAATGTATGAAACATGTACCTGTCTTTTTTTATTATTATTTATTTTCATATGCTGCTAAGAAAAGATAATCTACGCCCTACAAAACGGTAGTAATGGTTTGATTGTGTGTATATCGTGTCGGATGATGTAAAAATAGTCTTACGTACGAGACGGTGACGCGACGTTATTAATGGTACAATATGAGGGTATAATAATGTATTAGAAAGTGATAATTTGCAGTTTATAAAAGATTTGTGAGGTCAGCTTTTGACGTATTTAATAATTAGATCAAGTTATTTATTTGGGTAATTTCGTTTTTTTTAGACACTTTATTACGTTATGGAGTAATTTACATAAGTATGTTTATATAAATTAAGGTACTAGGTTATGCGCCTTTTCGACAAAGTTGTGGACGAAATAGAAATTTATTCGCCATAAACATGGTCTTTTACAAGATGTTAAATATATAACCCGAAACTCGAAAATGCCTGTAATAGATATCTATGCGAGCAAAAATACCACCAATTGGTAAATATTTTGGTTTGGCCCTAGAAAAATCGTGTAACAACTGTTGCTGAAAACTTACAAATCTTTTAAAAATTCTCATGCATAAAACCAGCATTTTTACATCGCACAAATTTATTTCTTAACAAATAAAACCTAACCCGTCCGTTTAAATATTCACCCTTAATGTCATACAAAATGCATTACGAGCAAACCGTAGATATTTTTATTTTCCACTGAAACCCATTCGTGACTACGTCTAAGGTATTTATCATTATAATTGTATGCAATTCGCGATGATTCATTAAGGAGTCTACACATGGGGCTTTCAGCGATACATTATGAAAAGGCTCCTTGCGTGAGGGACGCGGGAACCCTTGAATGTGTTGTGCAAAGATTAGTGTGGATGTGCCTTTATTTTATTAAAAAGAAACGCCTATGAAGATTTAAACTTTAAACTTTTTGTAATAGTGTAAGTGGAGACATATACAAAGATTTAAGAATTTTGAATGAAATTATCTTCTTAGAGCATTTTTCACAGGACAATCAATGACATAATTTATTAGGTAAGTAGTTAAAAAAAAAAACATTTTTATTTAATATAAGAAAACCCTAGTTTTGTCTTAAAATACAGGCCTATAGTACACTGCATTTACTTAACAAATAATTACGTCAGCAATTCAGAATGCACTACCTGTTCTACATAACAATGTTTTCAGTCTTATCTACTTTAAGTCCAACGCTTATGACGGATAGCCCTAACCTGGCCATTCGTTTTAGTTTCATTTACGACACTCATAATCCATTCACGCTTTCATTCACTATCCATACAAATATCATACGTTAATCCTTTTAAAATTGTCGCCATTTTCGCATTTAACTATAAATTACAGGATTTTAAAAGTTTCCTTTTTACATGAATAGTTTAACGTGACCTGTAAGTATTATTAAGTGAATAGGCAGTGGAGATCATAATAATATAGGCACACACTCCATGTAATACAAAAATGTAAGACAGAATCTTTACCTGATATCTGAACCTAAAATAATTTTGGAAGAAGCTTAGCAGGTGAAATAGATTTGGTCAAGAAACGGGTAAATTTATTTTCGCCAAATGATCTGTGCAAAAAATACACGCACACGAAACACTGTTCCTAGAAAACCTGTTAAAAAAATAATCATAAGGCTACATCGAATAATTAATTGATCATTTTTCTAAGTAGCCCTTGACTTCATGTCCTAAATCTATCACAATTAGTTGCATACCCAACACAACTTAGTCAGTAACTCTGCCTACTTCTATCAGAATTCGGTGCCTACCAAAAACAACTCACTACCTCTATTAGAATTCGGTGCCTACCCAAAACAACTCAGTCTGTAAAACATTACCTACCTCTACCACAACAATAGAATCGCAGACACAATTACACAGCAATAGGTAGGTATTAGGTATCGGCGCGTGTCGCGGCCCCACGGTGGGAGATTAAGTATAAACCGTTTATAAATTAGAGCCGAGCCCACGTTACCCACGTTCATGTGTCGCCCGGATTTGCGTGTTTGCTAAATTACGATTTAGATGTGTCGGATATTGTTTTGTGGAGTTTTTTAGTTAATGATCTGGCTGTCTGTGTTTTGGGTGTAAATTTTAGTGTTAGGGGCAGAATTTAGTAAAAAAGTATGAAAATTTTAGTTTTTCTTTATGAGGTAAAAAGAAGAAGGTCTGACTGAATTGCGCTGTAATAGTTTTGATCATGTTTTTTTGAGCCAATGTGTTAAATCTTTGCTCTGGTCAATATAAGAGATATTGAAAAAATCTTTAGCGATGATACAAAGTAAAAAACCAAATCGATATTCTGCTGAAAGGTATACCATGCTTAGCGAATTTTATGCTTCACTTCTAAATTCACATTTTACATTACATTCCCATATTTTATATACTCGCCAGTCTATTTTAAGCATACTCTTAAGAGAACCAATAGCAAAACAGCAAGCACGCAACTACCCAACAAAGTATAACAACGCTCTTCAGCCACAGCGGGATGTAACGAGATGCACTAAAATAATAAACAAAAAGAGATATAATAGAAAAACAAAAATTTGGTTAAGCGGCACACAAGCCGAAACCGAAACGTTCTGGATTGCCCTCGAGAAGATACGGTACGGGCTCTAAGCTGGGCCTTAGAATACGCGGTTATTGTTAAAGTAGGCAGTTGTAAATAATACCCAACTATTATTATATATCGGGAATGAGCGTGTATAACTTTAGGGCTTGACGCTTCGACCGGGTAACACAGGCCGTGGTCGCAAGTATATTATAAGTTATTAAAGCCCAACTGCCCAACATGCGTTATGCTTTTTTGAGAGTATGTATGTAATACTGCCTTAGAATGGGAGTTTATTGTGATAGTAGGCAGATTCTAAATAAAGCCTAACTGCCAAATAATGGTTTAGTTATGTTTTTTAGGGTAAGTATTACAAGCCTGAAAGGTATTTATGCATGTACGCGCTAATCCCCGTTGTATAATATTACTATAAACATGCAGCGCGATAGTTTAAAAGTTTATATAAGTATTATAAAGTTCAGACTTTCTATGTTGGTTTCTATGATTGGAAAATAAATAGTTTACCTTTGATGCCTTCAAATATGAGTTTATGAGCTTACTAATAAACTACATAATATCTATAATCTCCAGTTCCCCTGACCATCTTTCAATACGCACCGCGTTTTTGCTGGCCCGAAGCCAACAAACGCTGGGACTGAGGCAATCCTTTTTTTTCATGCTCCTCTCCTTTACCGGGAAATGACTTTCTGACTCTTAATCTCTCTAGCAATCTCATTAAAAATTCATAACTCAAAACTGCGAAAAAAATAAAATTTGTTATAGGTCTCTCCTATTAGTATAACTGTAAAACTGCCTATAAAACTTAAGCTTTGAAATTACTTGTTTACAAACAAATTTTAATAAAATTACACAATAATTACAATTTTCATCACTTCTACATCCAATGCGTTATATGTTTACAAATCATTTTGATCAACTCTAGAAAAAGCAGCAATGTATATTGACTCGATTTTGTTTTGTGTTTCAAGGTTATAAAACTTTTTTGGAAGTTGCTCTTGACCGCTAAGGGTCGTTTAAATAATGACCGTGAATTCTCCCCCAAACCTTTTGTTCTATATTTTTTTCGGTTAGCAACTCGAACTACTTAGAAATAAAACGTAGAGTTGCTACTTTATACTATACATTCATTGATATTTTTAGTCATAAAAGTTTTTAATAGGTATTTATTTAACGTTTGCTGCTTTCGATTAGAAACAACAATTAGGAAGTGCCCATATTATTCAATTATTACAATGACTGTATTATTTGCTAGGACATACAAAACAGTAATCAAATTTTAATCTTTGTCTGTTTTAGAAATAGAAACCTAAGGGTGCGTTCACATCTGACGAACGAGCACTAGTGCGTTGGCGCAGTGTTCGAGAGCGGCTCGCCAGCATTCCACGAGCGGTTCGCGTACAGCTCGCGAGCTGCTCGTGTAGTGCTCGTTCGTCAGATGTAGACGGACCCTAAGATGTTCAATTCTGTCAGTTAGTTCATCATGTAATGTTTTTTTTATAGAGAGTATTTGATTGGCTCTGTAGTTGGCACGCTAGGTGACTAAAACGGATGATACCTATACACAATGTTATTATAGGTGTATGTAATACATTATTAAAGCTTCTCCATAGATTGGTTAATTAAACGTGGCTCAATTACCGACTGATAGGTGGGCGGCGTTAACTGTACGAAACATTAATAAGACAATCGGTTACGCGCCAATGCGCGTGACTTCGCTCTTTAATATGAGCGCTTGCGCAGATTACGTATAAGTGAGGACAAAGGTGGTTTGATTGATTAGATTACTTTTCTATTTTACATTTATTTTTTACAATTGCATTCTTAATTCATTATTACAATTCTTCGAATTACGGTCGTATTTATTCAAGTTTCCTTTAAACTAAGGTTGTTAGTTCGTTGCAAACTTACCGATATTGCACTTTTTACAAAAACAAAATCATGATGGCTGTTTAAGTTTTATAATAAAACGAAAATAAATTACCCTAATAATATTAGCTTAGAACTTAATTTTACTAAACATTTAGAATTTACACTCTGTTCTTAGATTATCAATATCCTCCTAACAAAAAAGGTTTTTATAGCCTTCAATCATATTATTACATTAAATATTTAAAGTTCTGTAGCATGTGCACGGTATATTTTTGCCAAAATAACGAACTATAACAAAGCTAATTCTAAATCTAGTTTGCCAGTTCTAAAACACTTGAGCACTCGACTATCCCGACATGATATAAACACGTTTGCCGACAGGTCGCCACTTAATTGCGAGTGTCGTGTGTGCAGCCTAATCTAGCGGCCGTGCCGAATCGCAACTCCTGTGCTTACTGCAGGTTCCGTGCGTGCAGGCACCGTGCATGCAGGTTCCCTGCGTGTGTATGTTTCGCGGAAGTGGGCCTATTATGGGTGCAAGTTGTGGTAAATAGTTTTTGTAATAGATGTGAACTAACTGTCCATTGAATTTTTAGTCGTCCTCTTTGGGTGGTTCTTGATTGATCTTATTTATTCTACGAATATACAAATAATGACTATTCGATTTTGATACCTGATTAGTAATCAAAGAAGGTTTTGAACCTTCTGCAAAACAAACTGTGTAAAAATTAAAATATGTTTTGACCACATACTTATAAATATAAAAAATGAACAAAAAACTGCCCGAGAACAATAAGAGCGCTAACGAAAATCTCGAAAATTTTCGAGTTATATTTCTGTTAGTAATGAAAAATATAAACTCACTCAGTTACCATGCATGACTTGCATAATTAATTCATTGACCGGATCGCGAAAGTCAAGTAATGACCCCTTATTACGTTAAGTCAATAATTGTTTCGCTATTAGCCAGAATATGTAATTGTGGGGTAAACCTGTATGAGTTTATTAAATGTATGTATGTAGGTCTATAATGCTATCAGTAGGCAAACTTCGATTTGGATAGTTATTGGCGTATTTGTTAAATAATAATAATATTTATAATATTATTCCTGGACAATTCACACACGGTTATCTGATCCCAAGCTAAGCTCTAAGAGAGCTTGTGTTATGGTAACCAGACAACTGATAAACATACTTATATATTTCTAAATACATACATATTATAGATAAATTACACCCAGACCAGAACAAATGATCGTGCTCATCACAGAAACATTTGTCCTGAGTGGGAATCGAACCCTCCGGTATAGCAGTCAGGGTCACTAACCGCTAGACCAACAGGCCCGAAGCATATCATATAATTCTGAAACTTTTACTATTAAAAGCAAAGAAATAAAAAAACTTGCAAATTCTTATCAAAAAAAATCTCTCTGAGTAGCACATTTAGTCGACATCTCTCCTTAAGTGTTCCATACACACAAGTTTCATCTATAGTTACACAAAATCTAAGTCCCACACCATCTGCTTCGAAACTGTACAATACAATGGCAGACCTACATGTCCACGATTTCACTTAAGCAATACAAACGATATCTCAACGATAAACACAACCAGCGTGTAACTAAAGCGATAATAGTAATGTCGCTATTACAACTAAAATTACGACAATCATTCCAATTTATCGCCTAAAATTCCTCGCGGTTTAGCGTTGAGTGTGGAGTGTTAAGAAAACCCTGAACGATACGTGGAGGTATTGTTAGGGATCGATATCTGATTCATCATCATCTCCCGAGCCTTTTCTTAACTATGTAATACACATGGCTACCAGTCTTACTGGATTCAGCTGAATACCGTATTGTTTGTGTCGATATCTGATTAAATTAAGTAAAAATCAGGACAGGCTTAAAAAAGTATGGTAAAGAAGAGATAGAGCCAGCTTCGTCACCCGTGCATAGGAATCAAAGAAAATATTTCTAGTAATTCTGCCGAAAAATAAAATTGAGGTCCCCTTTTAAAAAAAGTCCCTAGTTTTGGGGAGGTTCGCAGCAAAACATAGTTATTTCAAAATTCATTTTTCGCACCAGCGCAAAAAACCTCATCAAATAAACCATTTAAAAAAAAAAATGAATATTGAAGTATTATATTTTTATTTGATCATGTGATTGTAAAACCTATCACCCTTTGTCGGACAGGGTTTTCTTAACACAGCATATAGGTGTTCGAGTTTACATAGAAACAAATCAAGAACAATAAACTAAACGTAACGTCACCGCGATTATCTCGGGTTTCTCACACACTGTCCTGGCCATTTGTTTAAATTACATTAGCGTGTGCATACTTCGGTTAGTCTTGTGGTGTATGGCGAAGCTATAGATGTGTAGAGATATATAGCAACCCACATTGTTTTACAATATTTCATTATTAAACCTCGTGTATTGTGTCACACATGTGTGGCTTTGCCTATTCTAACTACATATAGAAAAATATCGAATAAAAAAAATCGGAATCCAGGGGCACTTGATATTGATTCAGTGTGTGGTGGTATATTATTATGTAGCTACCAAAAATATATTATAAATTGATAGGCTAGATAAAAACAATTGAATTTTGTACTTCAATATACCTAGTACCTACCTGTTATGTTGCCTATTTTTTGTATTGCTCCGACAGCACAATGATTTAGGTATGTTAAATTAGGTTACACACTAAAAAAACGGTGTGCGATAGTTTCACTGAAACAATGAGAAAGAGATTTTAAATAATCATATTGATTTGACTGCTAAAATATAAATTATAGCATCCAGTTATCACTGGCTCACAGTCTCACCGTCCTGTGTGAAGTGAACACGCGTGGGCGCGAGTTCGTGATGCGTGCGCGCAGATTAAATTGCATTAATGCAATATACTAACATACTTAAAGCTTAATCTTTTTGTTGCACATATTTCTCGCCGCGAATAAATATGTTTAATTTATATGGTGTGTTGTTAAGTTTATTGGTTCACACTTTGTTTCCTTATTGAATTTTAAACACGATGCATATTTCGTGTTATTTTATTTTTCGAACCACACAACGCTTTTATATCACTCAGACGGGATTATAATTTAAAAATATTGTTTCTTATCCTATACTGTATCTTCCTTTTGTCATATTTTGTCATAGTGCAAAACTGTTTATTTACGTCAAATTGCATTTGACGTTTGACATTTTTCAAGATAAAAGCAAACGAGAAAAAAATTGTAGACATAACTAAATCAAATACCAATTTATATCAGCATCTTAACTTATTGAAATAATACTACTTTTTATCGCGGTTTGTATTTAAATTTTAGGTCCCGACGTTTCGACACCTTTGTAGATCGTGGTCACGGGCAGACTCCATACACAAAAATCATTATCTATATTTTTTTCAATGTCTAACATTCGCTTTTACCTCAGAACTTAACATCATAACTTATTATTAATATAGACAATGATCCGTACATTACATATGTATATTGCATTTGTACCATCCAAATTGAAGAGCCTGAAACTAGCAGCGCTACCTCGAAACGTAGATTCCACGCGTTTTCCCTCCGAATGATACAATGTGGGTACAATAATCTCGGACGTCTCAAGACACGCAGACAGACGGACTGTGCAAACATCTTGACATTGTTGATTGGCTACTGAGACGCGGCCTATTTGATTTGTACACATTGCGTGATTTGCGTTTGTATGTTCATAGAGCTGTTAATACCGCAATGTTATAATTATTTATTTATATGCAATGAAAAGAAAACAATCTATTATTAAACTTATTGAGCTACGTATAATAATATGTCAAATCTTATTACTGAGCTTTAAGTGAATCAAGCTCCTAATTCTTATTCCTGGAAGTCGCTGCTAGGCAAATGCCATCACTCAACTTGTGAAAAATGTTGGCATTAGATGATGATGTCAAACATAAAATTCCTCATTTAATTTGCTTCTACCCAGAGAGATCGAAAACTACTATTTTTCTATAGGGTAAGTATTATTTCAAAAGGTTCGTGTTTTTCTGTTTTCTAGTTTTAGAGTAATGGAGAATTAGCAACTCTATACAAATATGTTCGTCATATGTTACAGTATGTATATTTGAAGTAGCGAGCGATCAAATACGTGAGATTTGCGACGTTCTTCGCTCGTCTGTTCTGTAATGCTCGGTAGTCTGCCAGGTCTGTTACGTGCTGAAGGGATTGTTTACTATTTCCGGAATATTAAAATAAATTATATTCGGATTTCAAAACGGTACCTCTCTTGAATATTTAAAATTTGCCCTTTTTTGAGACACAAATAAACAAATGCAATCTCTTTACCTAATACTTTTAGCCTGTAAAACATTTGATTATCGTTTCTTATTTACTGGATGGAACTGCAGTTATGAGAAATTGGTTTGGTTAAATATAATATAATTTGAAAACTGCATTATTTTTATCCTATTCTACAACCATTCTATCTCAGCAAAAACTCTTTCCAAGTATGCCAAACTATCTATATTATAACTATCTATAATAATAACACATATTACATCAAGAGTATCATTTGTTTTGCTGTGGTAAATCAAGTACT
Source organism: Autographa gamma (assembly GCA_905146925.1). Classification (NCBI taxonomy): domain Eukaryota; kingdom Metazoa; phylum Arthropoda; class Insecta; order Lepidoptera; family Noctuidae; genus Autographa; species Autographa gamma. The sequence goes on along the minus strand of LR989866.1, from coordinate 8,740,357 downwards.
TTCTTTCTTTTCTCTATCTGTGACCGTGACAACTGAAAAGCCGGCGAAACGTCAAAAACTCATATTAAAATTCACCATAAAATCCGTTCAAAAAATTGTTTAATTTCAATGCGAAAATCTCAGAAACCATGACATCTATATCTACGAGTTGCATGTCTCCTGCACAAAACAACCCTAATCATTTCTAAAATACAAAATCAAATAACACACATCACGTCACTTATCTATCAAATCTATCACGTCCTACACGAAACATCACAGTCAGAGTATGATATCGGATTATAAGTTCGGCAAACTGTACCGGCTGATAGCGCGTTGTCCGACAAACTTGTCCTTATTGCACGTATAAGCTACATGTCTGTCTGTCTGTCTGTAGGGATTAGGGTGCTTAGGACTAGGTATTTATTGATTCGTTTGGTGGTTCTATGTAGTTATCATATGCGAGAAGGATTTTAAAGCTTGCCTGTTTAGTATACTCAATACTCCAATCACAGTGGTACAATTACTTATAGTATAGACACAAATATATTTGAATTTGCTGTAGATTCTACATACTAAAAATAAATGATTTGGAAACAATGCAAATGTTTTTATTCTGTAAGAAAACGAATTAAAAACGCCATAAAAAAATGGGTACAAACTGTGTATTTTTAATAATTGTAAAAAAAAAACTTAAACAAAATCATGTCACCTACCATGCACTGGCAATAAAGAAAACAAAACTATCCAATATTCGAAACTACATCACACCTCAAAATAAACAAAAGAAAACCAATCCACCTAATTTAATCATAAAAATCCCGAGGCGAGTAAAAAAATCCGCTCACAATATATTATTGTAAGTCATACACCCGTCACTCGGTATATCGAGAAACGATTCTCGATTACGATAACTCGATGCTTATATCCCGCCGGCTATCGGATTCATATCCGAATTAATAATCTCGATACCGTGAGATGTGGGGACTTGTTACGTGTGACGTCAAATTATAGACCTATGAAATTATAGAAGTTCTTTAAACTTAATCTTCAATATTTTAGTATATTTAGAGTTTGTTCTTATATTATATTTAATTGTGTATTAATAAATACTGATTAGGTGTTTATTTATGTAGTACAATATTCTAACATCATTCTGTTGACATACCCTAAGTAATATACTTAATATCTTCAATATTATATTGATGTTGCTTCTTTCAGAGCTTTCTTTTACAAAACCAATAGTAAACAAATATTCATTATTATTGTCTAATAGATTCACACATTTACATTCTCTTTGTATAAAACAATTTGTAAGCAAGGCCATGATAAATGAGAAACTGTTAAATAGAGAACACTTTGTTGAGTAACTAATTTGACAAAATTATGGGAACATAATATTAAAGTTCTTAAATAACAAAACAAAGTTGGTTTTTAAGCCATATCGTTTCCTATTTTGTGACATATGTCACAAAATAGGAAATATAACGACTGCACAAAAAAAACAAGTCTTTAAAATAAACATTACTTCATTAAAAATGCCCGGTCTTAACCACCAACCCTTCATAACTCTACATACAAATATATTAGAGGGATTCAATTTCCGCGACACAATATTATTGATATATGGACGGCTACTAATGTGTTTTAAATGTGTGTCTCGATCGCGTTCGCTCTAACTGTTAAGGTTTTATGATCGTATTTTCATTCAGAAATGAGAATAGTAGAGTAACGTTGTCTTTTTTAATGGATTTTGAATACGAGAAAGGAAGCTTTATGCCTCATGATTTTATGAAATAATTTAAAGATTTTGTATGAAAAATACGGAAAGTGAGACTACTCATTTCTAAGTTATTTGCATAGTAGTTTTAGAATGTACCTAAAGTACGAGTAATAAGTGTTATCTTTCAGTGACCAGTGCTTGGATAAAAAAATCAGATTACAGTCAGATCAGTCATCAAGAAAAATAGCGTTCTGTGTCTATATTGAAATAAATTATTTTAACATAGTCGTCTTCTTTCTTCATCGAGAAGACGAAGAAGAAAACATATTCGTTAGTGGATAAATTGGCCTGATATAACATATACTAATGCTAAACCTACAACAAATCCCAACTCAATTAACAACAAGTCAACTGACCAATATTAATTCCTAGCACCAATTACGGTAAAAACAAGCTCTAAAGCCAACATTTCAATTACAACGTATACTAATACTTCCTTCAACAATCTAAAGCAATGCATTAGTCTGAATCTTAGAGTATACATAAGGAACTAGAGTGAGCTTATCAGAGTTTGAACGTAAGCACTAGTGTGAAATGGTTTTGTCGTGAATTACGCGTGAAGCTTGCCGTTTTAAAAAATCTATCTAAAACAATAATATTATCCTAACAATGTCAAAACCATCGATATTTTCGTATATAAGTTTCTCGTTGCGCGAAAATAAACTTAAATGAAAAACGAAATGTAAGTACTAGGTTCAGACTAAAAACTGCTTTCGCTTGGCATAAGGGGAAACTAGCGATAGAAGCAGTCTATGTATATAGTACGTCAATGGTCTGAATACATCACATCAGTAATGATAATTGAGTCAAAACATATTAATTTTAAACCCACATCTGCATTTGGTAAACTTATGGGTCTAGTTTGGGGTTATAGTTGGGAAATGGTATATTACCATACATTTACATATCACACGGACGAAGGGTAAGTAGTGTGGCCGAAATGGGTATTCAGTAGTATATTTAAGTTAGTGATAACCTTACCTGTAAGGTTTTCTGTGCTGTTAATGTAAATGTATTTAATGTTACTCCGTCCTATATCCATGGAATTAAATTAAAAAAAAGCACACTAATTATCATTATTTTGAGCCTGAACTGTCCCACTGCTGGGCTTCCCTTTTCTCCTTCCGAGTCCTTCCACGCATTTGTGTAGGGAACAAGTTGTAATGTACTGAACTATCTTAATCGTTTGACATACTTTTTCATGTGCATGAGAATTAAAGAAAGAATAAGAAACTTCATATTACTGACTTCAGTGTCAACAGAATCCTAAGGTGTAAAGCTTTCCAAAATCCTCTAGTTGCTAAATCCTCTTATTCAATTTGAAGAGACATATCAATCAGTTTTCAATTTTAGCCCTTTTAGATGCAAAGACAACACCTAAATTAACCAAAACCGAAAACAATCAAATAAATTCTCAACAATATTTAGACAGAACATAAATACGGTAATATTTGCGGATTTATCCTTAGATTATGGTCCGTGTGTGCCGGTCGCGGCGAGGATTATACCAGATCACGTGATCTGTCGCCGTCGCCTACGTGTGTAATACACGGATTGTTTGGATGTGGTACAAGTGATACGCTGAAGAATATAAACGAATTTATTAATTAGCCAGGTAGTGGAAAAATAAATGCCATTTTTGTCTTGCTTGACATGGCTACTGAAAAAGGTGATTTAACAACCAAGAAATTGTGTTGGTTGATGCTACATAGACATAAAGCATTTTTGTATTGGTATATCTTAATTTTTTTGTCAAGAATTCGCCAAACCAAAGAAGAGTTCTCTTTATGCAGTAATATTACAGATGAACTCAGAAGATCACTAAGACAAAGTCACATTCTTGGTGTTTGTGATCCGTGTTAGTACCAAATCAAAAACCAACTCCAGATAAATCTTTCATACAGAAGATAAATAAGAAACCATAAAATCCTCTTATAACTTGGACATCTTCAAAACCTATATAATTATAGTGCGTCCCTTGTTAGAATTAATCTCGGTCGGGTTTGCGACATCTGTATTCGACAATTATGTTCATGTGAGACCAATAAAGGTGTGCTTGCTCTTTCTAACCCAACCAAATAGAAAGGGATAGAACAACGGTCATAGTTCTACGTGTGTATTTGCGAAGGGAATTTGTTTATCAGTTTTGTGTTTGTGTTAAACGTTTATTAATGAGTAACCTTTTGGTATTAATAGCCAACAATTAAGTATTTTGATTTGGAATTGGGAAATGTTTGCTGGTTATTTCGGTATGGTAATTACTAGACTCAAAACATAGAATTGAAACTATGTAAACAATTTGTACCTATTTTGTTTTAGAATTGTTCTAAACTAAATTTAGACCATATTTGATCCTAATTCAATGATCTAATATAGAAATAACATAATGAAAAAAAAAAAAATGAAAGTGAAAACATAGAAATGGTGGAATAAGTAACCATAACCTCCTTCTTTTTTGAAATCGGTTACTAACTAAGGACCTATGAAATTTAGTCTCACCAATCTCCGCACCTAATAAATTTGTCCTAATATGGAAAAGCGATTCAGATTCTGCACCAGATTGTTCGTCAAAATGCAGTAAGTTATCCACATTCCAGCTAGCATCCATTTACTGGGCCTGTCTCCGTATCACAGATACCGACAAAACACATTATATCTACCGTATAAACAATACAATGGCTAAGTTAAGAGCCGACAAGATAGATAGGTCCCACTGTAAGCGACGTTGTTTATAAAACAAGTGAAAATAATAAATGTAAATTGTCATATTCAATATTTTTTAGGTCTAAAGTTACATCTCTCACATTATCACGATTATGAAAGAAGTCATACTAAACAATTCATGCTTTAAAAAACAATGTTGTGCTCTTTTTATGATAATCACTAGCAATAAAGAATTGGGTAGGTATGGACAAGAAAAAAAATTAGTAATTTTCTTTATGAATAAGTGCATAACTTTGCAGGTGTTAATGCATCCTACTGTTTCAATTTTCAGTAACAATGACACGTGTCAAAACAATAATCTGATGAAATGATGTATGACTGATTAGTCAAAGCAGTGATATATACTTATATGTTACGGCACATAAGCTAATAATGTGATCAACAACAGGCCAACTGCAACCTCTATAACTCTGAATTTACCTGAATATCAAATCATCAGTCTAATCAGTCAGCCGTATACATATAACTACTCAAAAATATGAGTGTGTAGACGTCATATCATACCCAAAGCTCAAGTCACGTAATTAAACTTAAATAACCAATACATCATCCGCTAACAGTGGGACCACAGCCTCCCTTACACTAAGAAGCCCAATTAATCAGTAGACAGACTAATGAGCAAATATTTCATTGTCCGGCTCCCAGCGACACGACTTGAGGGCTGACGAATGCTTAAATTTATAAACGCTCGTAAATATGGGGACATAGTTTTTGTGCTAAAATGTTGGTCTGAAGTGTCAAAAAAGGTAGATGCTCCTGGTCTAGAATCATGTATAAAATCTAAAGAAAAATACAGTTGACCCTGATCTAGGATTACGTACTGTATGTCATCATGTATGTATGTGTCCAATCTCATACTTATTAAGCATGGGTAATGTGTATATCTTAAGTTGTAGCTTGAGACGAGATACAGATAGGCTGATAAATGAACAAAAAAAGGAAAAATGCATTAGGTATTAAAAACAAGATCAGAAAGTAAATTATCTTCTAACCTTTATATGAACATCCCTTATTTATTTTCCTATAGGTCCAAATGTACGTTGTTCACATTACTTCTTTGGTCAAATATGAACGTGAAAAAACTTATCTACATTCATTATTTCATTAAACAAAAAGCAAGCTATCCACTTCCTACACCCACAAATAGTAGAACCAATATAAACACGAACATATTCAGATCTTAAGTCAATTTTCTCCTTCAATGCCTTAGTTAAATCAAAGGTTCGAACATTAAGTCCGATCCACAGAAACTATTTAAATAAGCCCGCATTGAGTCGTCCGTCGTGGCCAGAGAGGCATTAATAATTCCCTTAGACGCACATACGACAATCGCAGCTCATATTATTATATTATTGGAGTCTGTGTCCGACAACCCTAAGATGTCTTGAGACGATAGACTAGGAAGGGAGCTGGGGACCCATGTTTGAAATTCAAGTGGTTCCGGTATTCATAATTTTGGTTGAATACTGTAGGTTGAACTCGGACATTGGACTTAAGGTTGCGATTTTGGGTTTCTAATAAACAGATAATTCTAAATAGCAAAATTTTCGTTTTCCATGTAGTTAGAAAATGTATGTTTATCTTTCAACTAATCTGAGAAAAGTGCAATGTATCTGAGAGAAGTGTTGACTTGTCTCAGATACATTGCAATTGTATGCATTACAATCGTAGTCCGATTAATAAAAGGTAAACACTATCGTAAAGTTTGATGCAAAAAAAATACTTTCACAATTAAACCTCTTAAGAGTTAACTCTTAACTTAAGGAAAAAATTGAGGCAACGCAGTATTGCCTAGATTTTTTCTACCAAACTTTTCGACAGTAGTCCAGTTAATAAAAGGTCCACACCCCATCTCCCGCACTAAGAGGGTTGTCTTAATCGAAACATGTCGTCCGCAATGAGGGATATTCGAGGCATATGCCTCACGAGGCAGAGGCACGAGGCGCGTCACACGGCACTCGTAATAACCAGTCGAGGCAGACAAAACATTCTCTCCTACGTGCTGATTGGGCGAGGTATTCCGTCGTGGCCCTTGATTGAGTAGTTTTGATACTTGATTGAAGAATTGGAAAGAAAATTGTGTCGTTCTGTCCATGTTTAATGGTTGTTAAATATTTAATACTAATTGACATTGATCGACACACTGAGAAAAATAGTTGTGGAAAATTGTATGATAAGATCCAGTATTCTTATTATGTAAAAACGAAATATAGAACGTGCCAAAAATAGGTACCATAAGAACCAAGTTTAACCTTTTTTTTTTGAACGGAAATGTTGTATTCAATCTCTCTTTAACTATAGTACATTTCATAAAACAGTATTTCTGCAGTAACATTTGATTAATGAAACTATAATATATATTATGTGTTTTCATCATACAAATTCTAAAAACTTTAGTATTTCTTCGCAACCCATAAAAACATAAGACTTAATTTTCACAACCCCTATAATACTTTATTCATCATACCAAGTATCAAGTCACATCAATCCGACTATAATAATGACCACCGCCAGGGAGAGGTACAAATCTACATATTGGGGTGTGGGCATTTCTTGCAGCCCGTCTGAGATATGTGTCTTAGTTCCCCGTGTCCAGACCGGGGTGGCTCAGGGACGGACTTGGGGAAAATATTTTGATTGATTTAATTTATTGTTTTAGTTTGTTCGTTAATTTGTGGTAAACTAAATAATTCCGTCGTAAAAGGTTGATATTGTTTTAGATGAAGAAAATGACTGTAACATTATAAATGACAACAGTGTAGTTTTTTTTAACAAAATGTTTATTTATTATGGTCATTTTAAAGACGTAACTTAAACAGTGCGCTAATTGAATTAATTGAATAGGAAAAAATATGGAAGCTACATGTCATTTACGTAGCTTACCTGGCAAACAGAAACGCATTTTCCATACATTTCAGCGAATTCATATTATCGTCAGCTTTATTGAAGTAATGGCACTCGTATACAAGAGCTTATCAACAATCCAAGAAATAGAGTTAAATAGAACAAATATCGAAATTAACAATTATCCTAAAACTAATTATTTAAGAAAGTTTCCGTATGTATCAATTTAGTACCTCAATAATAATATTTATGAAAAATAAAAAAAATCACATCACAATCATTTTCAATAATCACAATTAACTATTCCAACCTTCCAAATCCGTCCCCCAACATAAATGTTTAAGGTATGCAGATGCGGTAGCAGTGTGATAAGTTAATTCCTACCGGCGATCCTTTACCCGTATCAAAATTATAATAGAGCTGAAAGCCAGCAATATGTGCCTTCCCTGCTTATTGAAAACTTAATGGCCTCCTAAGATATTGCCAAGTTATGTTAGGATTGGGTAGCATGTGTGTTTCTTGGAGTTTCAATTGTTATTCTAGTATATTTGGGGTTTAATTGGTTTGTTGCTGTGTGCTGAGATTACAGTTTTTGGATGTATAAAATTTGAATCTTGTGGACAAAATATATTGGACACCAATATGTTGGACAAAATATGTGTAAAATGTTTGGGATTTATGTCGCATGTTTTCACGATTGACTTTTTTTTCAAATTGCAGATTACTTAAGATTATTAGAAATATCTGAACTTACGTATTAACTGTAAAATTGTCTTGAAATGATATAGACCTACTTAAAATTTTTTTTCCTCCTCCAGTCCTAAAAAACTCAAGATAAACAATAACAATTTTACATTAACTTATGAAAGTATTTTTTATAGGTAAAACTTATATAAAAAATACTATCTTGGGACATGTAAGTAAAAGGTACAACTATTTTCTTCGCCTCTACAAGGTCCTTTACCAAATTCATCTAACAAAATTCTCCAGTAATAGGGTACAAATATTTTCTTGGTACTTACATAGTCTCAGCCAAATTCTTCATACTAAATCCTTCAGCATTAACTTGTGCAAACATTAAACATTTTAAATAGGCATTATGGCAGTCCGGTCAAGCGTTGCATAATGAGACAAGTATGATCACGGAAGTGTGCCAGATGTTCACACGTTGCTGCGCTGTATGGACATCATTCTACGCCCTTTGTGCCGTAAATATGGTCTTAGGTTCAACTTAGGGATAGACTTTAGTGGGTACTGTACGGAAATTGTCGGGATTTTTAAGTTAAATGAACCGTGTGATCCACTCCTGTTACTCTTTTCGTCTCATATCTTTTTCTGTACCATAAGAAGTTAAGATTATTGTATTATATTTGTGTAAATTACCGTTTTTCAGAACGCTTCACAATCGATTTAGTTTTTGATCGAGAGCAGAATCAGATCAAAGGTTCTGTAGCATTTTGTACTTTCTTCCGACAGCACCTACAATAACCTATATGCCTTAATGTTCACTCTTAACATTTGCAACAATCTCAAATCAATTTTCTGCATAATTTGACGACTGACAACATTCCTGATCCTGAAAGTTTTGAATGATAACTATAAATTCTTTCTTTATTAGCGAAACAGTGACAAAACCCCTTTAAAACTAAATCCCCAGCCTCCTTCTACCACTAAAGCCTCACCACATGTCATAGATACGCCAGCCCCGTAGGCGTCGCGTGGGTGCACGAAAGTTCCACACTTATTACTAGCGCTGCAACGGCGAATCAACGCCAAACCAATCTTACCTGACCCCCAAACTCTTCAAGAAACCATGGAACAACAGCTCAGAACCCCTGGTTACCTGCCTGATTCAATCAGATACGGTTTCCGTAACGTTTGCCAGATTAATGATGATATAGGGATGTGTGCTTTCTAAAGTTCCTGTTGTTATTTGCATATTGATTTAAAGATTCTTAATGTCCTCAGTATATTTAGTTGGATGGTTTTTGTATGGAAATGTTTCCTGTGCTGTAGTCATAGCTCTTGTTTTGTTCATAGTTATAGTCTTGGCGCATAAAGTATATCTGGGAAAATAGTTTGTGCACTTAGACAAAATAATTTTAGAAGGCAATATAGTATCAAGAAAATAATGACCCAACGAGAAAAAAAACGCAGTCATACTAAGTTAATATCCGCCTGTTTGCCGTAAACTGTCAAACTGGCTAGATAGAAACAAAAAACTAAGATACGAAATTCGAATAAAACATAAGTTCCAAACTCAAAACTTAATCAATTCAAAACTACATTGTAACATGAGTGGGTTGCCCCCACCGCCCGGGGTCTAGGGTGGTCCCGGGTCCCGGGTCTCGGGATCCCGGTAACTTGGTGGCACATGTGTGCCTAATATCCTTACATTTGTCAGTCTGTAATTGCGAAGTGATTCTACTTTCCACTGTCCCTTACTTAAATCTTAATGTTAGTTCGGTCTATAGTTTTGATAAGGTTTCGCTTCCAGTTGTTGAATTGAGCTTTAGCTGTGCTAATACTTTTGAATGTCTGTTTTGTTTTTGCTATACTTAGCAAATAACAGGTATCTACTTTTTAACTGAAACTCAAAACTTTTATTTGATTTCCACAATGGTATTAGTAGGTGGTAAGTAAAAAAAATATAGTACTTATTTTTAAGATCCATTACATATTGTGTTACTTTCAGTAGAGGTGACGATCAACTTAAAAAAGGCAAAAAAAATGGATTGAGATACTTTTTTATTATCCAATTACAATATTTGGATATTGATAAAATAAGCTTTTTGGGAGAAATATGTCCAGCAGTGCCGCCCTACGACGCCCTACGACTGACCATAAACTTTATTAGCATAGCTGGTTATACTTGACAAGACTTACAAACACATCTGCGTTTCCGAGTAAGTGTATGGAGTTTCTTGCAGAATTAAGATTTAGGCATTATAATTATGTTTGTTATGAGGTTCTTACTCGTTTCAAATGCTTTAAAATTTCAGCCAAAACCAACTGTTTTCGGATAGTTTTCTATTTACCAGAATAATGTGTGAGTAACTCAAGTATTACGATTTGTTAAGGAAATAAACGTTAGCAGCTTAAATTACATTTACTATTATAAGTAAAGTTGATACAAAAAATAATCTGTAAGTAAAAAGATTATCCACCGAACGGTACAACTACAGTGCTTACTTCTCTTTTCGTCCAATTTATTAGCAAACAAAAAATGCCTTCCTCCCAAATTTTACCTACATTCACACTAAATAAAAACAAAATAAAGCTGAACCGATTAAACAAATACGTTCACAAAAACGCTGACTGCATAGAGCGTTGCAACAGCGGCCATATTGGATCCAAAATGGCGGGCTGTCAGTCGTCAGCAGTTTTTTGCGATTGCCGAACGTACATATATTTTGTTTACGTAATCGGTTGAGCGTTCTTTTTGTTTATATTTGAATGGTAGATTGTTTTCCCGCTTGTGTGTAATTTGGCGCGGTTGAGTGTTTGCTCAATTAATGGGGTACATTAGAAATGTACGTGTGCATGGAGGTTATGTTTACGTTAAAAACGTAGAGTCTCTTATTTCAGCAGAATCTGTCGTACTGACTACGAGTATTTTAGTATTTCTTTATAACAGACCTACTTTCTTTTTTTAAACAGAAAACAATATTATAAGTATACGTACCTACTTTTATGTTTCCATTAGTATGTAATAACAGTTCATACTTGTCATGAAACCTACATTTCAGAACTCCGTCGCAATTAAGGCGTGAACGATAAAAAAATAAACATCCTCCAATTGCTTTTCTATTCAACGCTCCATAATCGTCATTTTAAATATCGAACAAAAAAGAATAATTTGCATCAATTTACCTTCTACATAAAATGTATTATTAATTTCTTCTTAATTGAACACGGAGAAAGAAAATTGAATTTTTCATAACCAAAATATTAACATAAATTGATGGTTAACAACTCTTTTACAAACGGACCGCTTGAATGACTGTTCACTGAGTCGTGCTTGAAAAGGGTAGCTGTGTCCTTCTGGCATTGATAAAATAACTTTGTTTGTATTTTTATAATTTCTATAACATTTTCTTGAATAAATTGCGTCATGGTCTGACGTAATGAGGCAACGTAAGCTAGGATGAAATAATGTTTATGAGGCAAATGTTGAGTGACGTAATTATGTTGTGCAGGACTGGTATTGAATGAAAATGAAAGAGGAAGGAATAATAATCTTGTATAGCTTTTATATAGCGTCGGGATTTTCTTTATTGCATTTCTCGATGAAACAGTAGATACCTTAAAGATTGGAAACAGTAATTGCGATCAAAAATTTTCATTTCGAATTTGGCAACTTCATCAAGGTTTCATCGATTATACCAATCAAGCTTTTTTTGTATTTATGAGTCAAACATACATCACAGCAAAACCATAACACGATACCAAACTCCGAAACAATCAGAAACTTTTTAATTGCACCCAATTTGCGACCAATCGAAAAAGCTTATTGTATTACGAATTTCGAATCGAATGCATTTAGCAAAGTTTTGCTCGTGCAAGTTTGCGTCGCTCCGTGTAAATTCGATACTCAAAATAATGTACACTTTGAATTTGGAGTGCACACGGGCACAATTTTTAATTGCTGCCAGTTTGAAATTTTGAATTTAGAATAATAGAATATTTATTGCTAAACTTTTTATTTGAGTGTCGAATACTTTTTCTCTCTCGTTTTAAATAAAAAGTTTAAAACGACGGGAAATGTTGTGCTTTATATATATATGTTTTTTTTTTGAACTGAAAACTTTCCTCTGTTTCAATATTATAGGTAACAGAAAGAAAAACAAAACACACAATTACACAATATACTCAATTTTTATCACTTACCAAAAAAATGCTTTTTCAAAAAGCACGTGTAACATGTAACTGATACATCTAAACCAATCTATTACTGTCCTTTATACCCTACAAAGCAACAACAAAAAAGGTGGAAACAATCTATATATCTATTACACTGATTACATATTACGACGATACCGTATTGTCAGGCGCGTGCGCATCTGAGACACAGATTACCGTTTCTCATAATTATATAGATTACGTTAATCACGTGTTGTGAGCTTCGGTGTGGGGTTGAAAGGTGCTGTAACGAATTTCGATAGGAATTTCTGACGACATCACATCTTTACAAACTATTTGATAAAAAGCCTTTGATAAAATAATGAATAAACATGGCTTATTGTACGATATTTTTTCTTTGAAAAAACTTCAGGATTGATTTTGTATAAAATAACTTACATGAAATAATTGAATAAATATTGGGTTCACTAATAGAATGACCTATCCTACAAACATAGTCCTACAAGCATTTTAGCATTTCGTAAATGCTCTTCCTTTCCCCAAGCTATGTTGTTTTGGTCACCAGGTTCATCTGAATACCGTATACATGGAGCAACTGCCTATCTGTTCTCCACAACCCATTTTATGACTGATATCCATATAAAAATGTATAACAATTTAATTAAAAAAAAGATTCGTATAAATGTTAACAATAGAAGTTACAATTCGTTTAATTTTCGCTTTCGATCAAAAGTTTCGAACAATCGCTATCGCTAGCTCCCGTTAACCCCACACAGTAATACAGCGAGAACTAAGAATGATACATTAGGGTACAATAGATTACAGACAACGTGTTATTGTGATTGACACATAGTCGTAATGAAATAAATAATAATAATATACCTATGTTGTACCTACCTGAGAGTTATGATGGTTATGTATTGTGACATATTTTAATTCATTTTTAGTGTGGAAATGTTTGAAATCCTTAGTTTTTGTTTAATTAACAAGTTTTGTAAAACCTGCCTATTTGCAAGCAAATTCAATGACAGAAGGTTATAAGGTTACAATTGCTGACTATTTTGGTTCTTTTTGTCTTTCCTTCATGTGTAAAGTTTCTATAAGATAATCGAATTGTAAGGTAGACTAAATACTAATTTTGTCCAATTTTTATACGATATTGTTTAATTCTTACAATTTTTTTTACAGATTTCAACAATTTTAGAGTAATGGGTTGTAAGTTTCTCATCTTTCGGCATATATATATATTCCCTTTCCCTTATCACACTTATAGTTGGATCCAATAGTTCTAATATATTTGCGATTAAACATACACCAAACTGTTCCAAACTTTACACAACACTAAATACATTTCAACATTAGCCTAATCTAAACCAATCAACATAGAAAGTTATTGGAAACAGTAACACACAAAGTAATAAAATGATAAGTACTCTGGAGCAATGTTATTATATTCGCAACATCCAATTTACTGTAACAAAGAGTTATGGCTCGATACCGTTTCAACTCGCACGCATTTTTGATATACCACACAATGCCGCCGATATCTGTAATAATTGTAGATGTTTTGATGCTAGATGTGGCTTAATAAATAGAGCAGTTTATTGTACTGTACTTATTTAAATGTGATATAGTTATTTGACATTGTAGGAGCACTGTATTTCATCGTGGTCAACTTATTTGACTTTAATTTAGTAATTTGACATTGAAGTGGCGCTAAAGCGTATTTCATCGTTGTCATTGCAAAAGAATCACAAAGTATATTTTAGGTAAATACTACAATCTTCTATAATGTACCAGTATTCACAATTGTTGGTTGGTCAGAAACAATAAATAAATAAAATCTTCGGTAAATATTATTAAATTAAGGTTTAGTTGACGTGGTCTGCAAAATGCTATTTTTAAAGAATAACCTAAATAAGCTCAAAAATACTATACAAAAATAGGGACGAAGAAATAAAAGCAATGTCATGTTTTAAAAAATTACCTAGCGAAAAAAAACATAAAATTTTTCTTAAAACATTAACTAATCAATTTGAAATCAATAATCTATACTAATAATAAAAACAACACGTCTAAATTCGAACTACACTCTTTTCAAATCATGCCGCTTCTAGGAATAAAACAATGTAGAACTATCGGGCATCTGTGTCTTGATATCATTAATAGGATCGCCTCATTTGGCCGTGACTGGCGGAACTGAACGCATGTGGGGTCCTTACGGTATTATACTTTTTATGACTTTTTGTTTAAAGGTTAATTGTGTGTGAGGTCGCCGCTTTTGTTTAGGGTTAGGTTAGAATGCTAACGATGTGAGTTGAGGAGCTTGGTATTTGGTGAGGCGTAGGTGGTCTTGATTCGTAGTGCAATAGTTAAGTATGAAATTCGTAGTAAATATTTTGGTAGGTACTATGAGATGCAACTTTGAAGGATGAGCAGCTTCTGTCTAGAGTAAATGTCGGCTAATGTGTCTTGAATTCTAAATCCGTATTAGGTACTTTTTAGATTAAACATTCATACCGACATAATAAGTATGCACTGTTTGCCAGATTTAGGACATAAGAATGATTGATAAACTTACTACGAATTATTGACAACGAATATGAAAGATAGGCGAATATTTGAACCGTATAAGCTCCTATATAAAAATAATAAAAGGAAACGCGGTTTTTTATCCTTGAATGTTAGTAAAAAGTTTTTAAAAAAAAAAAATAGTATCAACGAATCCATTAGGAAAATTACAACTATTAATAATGTAATACATTCGTACGTGAAATGAACACTTACAACGTCTTAGCACGAAAATAGTAGTATGATAATATGTTTAAAAATATAATCGACTAAAATCGATCAACAATAACACAACAACCATACATTACAGCACTATTCTGTTAGCAGGAAGACGCGCACGCGCACGTTCCCACGTGCCCCCTTTGTCGGGCCGCGACAAAGCATCGCCGACAACATGCCTCATCTACGAAACTAACTAACCCACCTTAAAACCTACCATAACATTAAAACAATAAGGCTTAAATCAAGAATGAATGGATCCGGAAAAATCAAACTTGCGATTCCATTTTCAAATGCTGTAACGGCCATTACTGTCAAGTGAGTTCGAACCGTATTTCGATCGTTCGAAGTTTGAATTTGTTTCGTTTTATGGGGAAGGTGGCTTCAAAAAGTTTCGCCGTAAAGGCAGCGTTGACCCCTCATTTAAGGTAGGGCAATTGTTTATCAATATGCCTATGATTAATGTGTATGATGTGGCTTCGTGATCGCATCGCGGTCGGCTGGGGCAATTAGCGGGAATCACGATCGACCAAATGATATGTGATGGCTAATGTTGCTAATTTGTTTGGGAGGTATGTATGGGCGATAATTTGTGTATCGGATCGGAATGGAGTATTGATAGGGTTACTGATAATATGTAATTAGGTGTAATGGTTATTGAGACGTGCGATCCCGGATAATAGGTGACTACAAAACATGTAAATTAAAGTTGTGTTCAATAACTGTTTAATATCTTCGTGCTTGAAAGAGCATACTTTCAAATTGAAACAGAAAAGTTTGTGTATTGGTATTGATCACACAATAAACTGCAAGATGACTGTTCAGTTTACTAGAGAGACACTCTTGCATATGAGAGCTGATTTACCTAGATGAATTACATATTGACGTAAATATTTAATGCTACATATATAAAGGCTGAAAGCGTTAGAAAGAAAGCAGTTAAGTTGTATTTTCGGTTACTTTGCCAAATAAATGTCTATGATAAACAAAGCCTCAGTTCTTACATACAAAAATACAAGCAACAAATTTCCCTCGTATATATCAAACACTAAGTTCATAAGTCCAATAAATATTCATAATCCTTTAGCGACATCACGTTGTGGGCGTTAGGCCGTTTCGTCCTAATTCTAGTCAAATAATTTCCTTTAATACTTGCCTAAGTCAGCCGTTGTGCACAATGCCACAGTATGTCACAGGTAATGTGTGCACTGACAACGCTGCGCTGACGCCATTTTGTATGTCGCTGGAGATGTTTTGATACTTGAGTAAATAAAGCTCAATTTAGGACTTCTAGGTACGAAAATAAAGCGTATTTTCATCGCAGGAAGTTACAATGATTTGCAAGATTTCGGTTAGCATTGATATTTGAGTCGAAGTATCATATGGAATATTTTTTTTTAGTTTGCATAAAATTATTAAAGCTTTAACCATTGGCACCTAGTGTCATAAAAACTGACAATCCTAGATTAAGTTAAGTAAAATATAATTTTATTTCAGTTAGATAGGTACTTACTTTTATGTGCCGTAACTTTCTTACAACGCCAGACAAAATACAGAAGATATCAAACTAGCTATTGAACATAAGAACCAGCTATATTTTCCAAATAAATAACAATCACAAAACGATCAAAACTATAAATCGCGCTACACGTATAGTTTCGGCGACACTAGTTCTGCCTAACGGCGTCGTTTATCCGATATACGAGAGTCGCGATCAGTCGCAACGTGTACCATTATACACTAATGCATCGTGTGTTTAATTCACTTATATTGCATTTTGCTAAGCCTTCGCATAGATACCGGGATTGCTATTGCCATTAAGTGATAGAGATTGCTCATACATTTACTTTCTCTTGTGAGTTATTGTAGAGTGCTGTGGTAGTATTCTATAAGTAAATGTCGATATATTTTTGTTGGGTTGATTTAAATTTTTAGGTACAGTTTTTTACGAACTAAAGGAGCTGTTCTCTGTATTTTCTTATGAAATATATTCAATTTTTATGATCATAATAAAATATATCGACCTTAAACAGATCATATTTTACTTGAGTTAAATTTGAAAATCGTGCATGCTACCTTTCATTATTGATTCGACCATCTTTTAAACGATTTAGGTTCTAAATAGTTCTGAAAACTATTACTACGAAAGAAATTAAAACACAAGATATATCATAACACTTTTAAGATGTAAAAATAAGTTAGTTTTATAATTTGAGCTTGATGTATAAATTGACAAAAATCTACTACTTTCAGTCAGTCTGAACCAGGGATAATATCTTCGTTACCATAGAAACTAACTCCAGACTCTATCGCGACACGGGATGGTCAACATTTACCAGCTCTTCATTGAAGATAACGAGTGCTTGTGATTATCGTAAACATTCAGCACTACACACACATACGTACCACACACACTCGCACACACACGTAGCACACACACAAATTACACGTAATTTGAGCTTTTATGTTGACTGCTTTTGTGCTTTCTGCGCGCCTGGTAATGGCTGGTTATTTATGATTAGAAGTTATTATAAAATTATGAGTTGAATTTGTCATTTTAAATGGATTCTTAAGGATTCTAGCTCAATGGTATTATGCTATTTTTATTTATCCTTGAAATATTCCTTTGCTTTTCAGAAGTACCGTTCCTAAAAATAACATATGGATATTTTTTAGCATTTTGGCTATTCATTTGAAATTAAGATGGGTGCCAAGACTATATTAAAATATGGTTCATATCTTGGATAGGTTTTTGCGTCTGATAGTATGATATCAAACTTTGACTAAAGATTCACTTAAAGTTCAATGATGGCATCAACATAAGGCAAGACATAGGACCATAAGGTATTTTAAGTTTCAAAAAACTTCTTATTAGACTGAAACTTGTCATGATTTCAATGATGATAGATTTTTGTCGAAGTGCAAAAATCCAAAACTTCCACGTTGTCTTTATTTTTCCAAACATGCAAGGCACACTTCCGTACATAAGAAGAAAACGCCCTCCGATCGCCATCGAACTTTCTCCGCCATCACCTACATTCGCGATCTTGTTACACAACTGCTTGTACTGAACCATAGCGTGAAGTAAACACGTCACCGCGACAGGTCCGCGCCGGGACACGAACCCGCGACACGTACAGATACTACCGTATCGGGTTACTGATTTAGTGCGCTGTGTCGTCACAACGCGGCGGGTAGGGGGGTAGATAGTGTTAGAAGACGCGGAAAGCGATTTATTCTGCTCGTCACTTTTGAATAAGGCGTTCGAATAGCTTCAAAACCGTTTTAATCTAGAAATTTTCCAGCTATCATGAAAGGATGGATTTTCGAAGTCACCTAGAGAAAATAACGAACTAATATTACGCATGTATGCATTATGTTGACTGTTCAGATGTTTTTTGGCATTTAGTATGTTAAAAAAATCAATGATAGACGACACGAATATTGTTTGTAAAAAAATTTTTTTACACTTTATATTTGGCTGTCATAAGTACGACTGCTTTTTTATTTGCTATAATTATTTTCCATAAATAATGCTCAGATTGTCTTGTACCTAGATGCTTCTTTATTAATTTATTCAATTACCCGCTATTCCAACCACTATAACACCACCCTTACACACAAAGGGGCTTGTAGGAAACAAGATTAAACGTTGTATGTGATAGTTTATTCAGAACTTTATTTTCTACACTATTTTGTATCACTTCACGATTTAACGCGAATTTTTATGTTCACTTTAAGTTGTGTTTAAATAAAGACGGTTAGGGCCTATAGTGATGTAAGCTTGCAATAAATTTTGTGCGGCTCGACCGAATTGTGTATGGACAATGTTGGGTTTTGTTTTAAGATTTTTGGAATTTATTATTGGGAGTCATGGTACGGTATATTATGTTACTTTTAGGTCTCATGTGAAGATTTTTTGGAACTATTTTTTTATGGTTTTGATGAATGTTGTTTTCTTTGCAAAGAACGTTGCAAAGAGAAAAAACTTTAATGACGGAAGAGAATATTTTGAAATTTGTTTTTTAGTTTGGGAGATAAGATGAATTGAGAATATTATAAGAAATTTGGAGCGTGAAACAAAACTAATATTTTTCAAAAATAAACGAATTTACTACTTATTGTTTAACATTGGTAATGGATGTCGACCTCCAATGTATTTTAAGAGCAAATTATTATATGGGGCATCAAAATCTAAAATCTAGCCTTATTCCAAACTAATGACTTGCAGAACTAATTAATTACAGCTAACTCATTAAATTAACTGTAGAGTTTTTAAATTTAAGCCTAAAAGCTACGTTAACAGTTATTTTACAGAAAGCAGTTTTAAGTTTAAAAATATAACTGTGGTCAAAATGACTGATGATTTTATTTATAGCTAAAACTTACAAAAGTTTTTTTTTCCTTTTTCAAAAAAGGAATATTTATAATATTCAGTCAATGTTACAGTTGTTGAGTAATGTAATGAGAAAAATTATGGGCTTAAATAAAGGTTTAGGTGAAAAAATTTAAAATTTTCTTGTAATTTTCATTAATCATTCTTTTGTCAAACAATAGCAATAATAATATATACAAACCACATTTTAAGTTCCACAAAAACTTCACCGCAACATTTCTCAATAACCAAATATTGTTACCTAATGCAAGCAAGCCTTCGCCTCCACGTACAGAACAGGCAATAAAGCCGTGTGGTGTCCGATTTGATAAGATTATCCTACACATAAATTTGTCAGCGATCTGTCTTGCGTACACGGTCTATCGCACAGATATGTATGAGTCTATGAGTATGTCGTAACTGGAGATCGATTTTGTAACTTGGAACTTTATTTGTGCGGATATTTTGAATTTGGAGTTTGTTATTCTTTTTCTCTTATTTTATGGGTTGGTTAGGTATGAAACTTTTGGTAGTCTTTTGTTTTAAATGTTATTTGTGTATTTTATGCCAGTTACATTAGATTTGTTCTGAAAATGTTTGGTAGTCTTTTGTTTAGAATATCAAAAATAGATGAACTGTGACGTCATCGGAATATTTCTGTTACTATGCAGCGTAAAAAAGAGTTAAACGTTTTAGTGCAAAGGTTTTACTAAAAATGCATTGTGTAAAACAAGATTCATGAAATAAATTTTGGATCTTTGTTGTGGATTATGTGCTATGCAGTTCTTTATGAATGTAAAATTGTTGTCACTGGTTTATATATGGCAGTAAGACGTGGACTAAATTTGTGATTATGATTAGATGATAGAAATATCACAAAAATTTCAAAATTTACACAATTTTAGGAAGTGATATTTTAAAATTCATTTACCATTTATTACTCAAATCCAGTACGATTTTTAACTGTTAACGTTTGCTCACTTCCTACCAAAGATTCATACCAAACCTTTAAACCAAAACACATGGTATCATTTTACATTTGAACAAAAGCGGGAAAAGCAAAACAAAGTAAATATCGGGCGCGGCTGTAAGTCAGAGCTTGCGCCACGGTAACGGCGCGTGCACATGACTTAGTACTGCATTAGCGTCTGAGATACGATATCTTAACGCCTTGCCTACGGGCGCTGTGCAGGGAAGAGGCAGTAGTTGAAATAGAACTATTATGGAGGCTAGAAGACTGAATTGAAACAACATTTTTTGTACACCAAATATTGTTTTTGTCCAGGTTGAAATTCGTGAAAAAAAAACATGGCATTACACCACATAGCTTGTACCTTTTTGTAGATTCGGTGGCCTAAAAGTCAATGATTTGCTAACTTGATTACCTGCTTTAATAACACCAACAATATCGTTTTGCCTAGGCCATACTGAGTTTTAATATTGGTTTTACTATTGATTTAAAAAGACTTAATATATGATATTAAAAAACACAAATAGGATCTAATTAAATATACCAGAGATAGATGCAACTGTCTTAAAATATAGCCGGTTATCATATGGTTTGTTTCAGACACAGGCTTTGTTAACAACAAATCAGACTCACTTCAACTAACTTCTCATTCACTTATTCTAAAAGACCTTGAACAAGTTTCATTTGCATGAGAAGAAGCCTAACAACAGTAGAACACTACACTACTAACCATCTTACATACGAGTATTTGCTGTGTCTGAAATTAGATAAAGCTTGCCTAAATCTGCTCTTTATTACCTATGAGGCGACGGTCAAAAAGACATACTACTTCGCAGCGATGTTTTAATATTGTAATTAGAGGCCCAACAATTGCACGAATCTAAACTACTGCAAAAAACTTCCAGCAATCCAAAGCACTTGGCAGAAATAGTTGTAACACTCAAAACATAACATAAACATTGTGAGTTCATGTGATAAATACCGGTTATGGTGAACAGTGATTATGTTTCAGATCTAGTTACCTTATTTATTGCTAAAACGATAACCCTGATTTGTATATGATTGGTCAGCGGATGATATATATGGTGCTTGTAATGTATTGCGTTGATTTGGGAATGTTTTATACGGTGACCGATAGATACCTACTTAGATTTACATATCGGTTGGGGAGTGTTTTGTCAAATAGAAATACCTTACTTATATATTTTATTATTACTTGTTGTTTAAGTACCTTGCATTTCCTTCATGAATCTGAGTATAGATTGCTTTGACATAGATAAAATTTGATTCCAGAGTTTCCAATCTTTATAAGAGTATTGATAATATTATTTTCATGCTGTAGCCTTGATAATTTATACTATCTGGGTAATTAAGATAATCTGGATTTTTTTCATTACTACATTTTCTTAAAATCTGTCATTTTATTCTAAAGCACCATTGGAACGCTGAATGGTAAAGTAACCAAAATGTAATAGAATTTTTCTGTTGTACGTAGGTATAATTTATTACATAGAAGATTTTGTCCTTGTAATAAAAAAACCTTAATAAAACAATCCCTACAGAAAAAAAAACTCTTGTCTTAAACCATTATTAAAGCACATAACACCATCAACACAAATCTACAAGAAAAAACCTTTTATTACGAACAACTCCTCACTACCTTTTCATTCCATTCACAGTTTTTCCACATATATTTCTATACGGGGCTATTACGCACGACGTAGTCATAATGTCAGTAATGGCTGGGTAATAGCCCCTTTACGCCACTCCAGGTGTAACGTATGCATGAATACCCTCTTAAAAACAGGCGCTAGTGTGAAAAATAGAGTCTAGATTTTATTCAGAGCTTAAATTTTTGCTGCATTTTCGTTGAGTTTTATGAATGTTATGAGGGTTTTGTAAATGGTGTTTAGTGCAAGATTTTACGGTGTCTTTAATGTGTAAATTGGTGTAAAAGCTTATGGGATGGTTTAAGATTTTTTGAGCCTGAGTTAAGTGGTTTTGTATCTTTAGTTGAACATCGGTTTTAAGAATTTGTTCAGTATAAAATCGATGAAAAATTAATGGTCTAGCTAGTGAAAAAGTTATTTTTTTCTTGTAACTGCTATCAGTTAATAACAAAATAACCCGTTTCCCCTATTAACTTTTAATATCTAAATACGAAGAAATGATCACCTATCTCTAACCGACCTTACAAAGTGATACTTACACATTTAAAAACTATTTTTTAAGCATTTTCCCAATGGTTAAATGTATATCCCGACAAACATAGGCTGTTCCTAGTTTCATATCCCAAGCATAAATACCGGGGCAACCATTACGATACTATATCGGCAATAGAGTGTGAACTAAGCCTTAATCTAGCAACCCACGCAAGTTATAATACTAAATTGAAACGAGCTACCACACTGTTCCTAACATAACACAGTTAGCATCGTATAATAATATGATATTATAAGTATATAGTGTTTCTGACTGTTTGACTGTTGGTGTGTTTGTTGCTCAAAGATCCACATCTTTTGGGTATTTGACAAAATTTGCTGCTAAACTGTTGTAACAATTGACACCTATTAGAAAAGCATTGGAATATTTAGGTGTCGTTTATTATAACCGTATAGTTGTAAAACTATATAGAGGGCTTTAAATTTAAGGTCCCATACTTGGCACCATCTACTCTTCTTTTTGTCAAAATATTGATCTTAGTAACTCTCTGATCTCAAAAGTCTTTTAAGGCAAATACTATACATTAAGAGATTTGGCCTGAGCACCATAATATTGCTGTATAATATAACTGCCTCGTTGGCCTAGTGGTGTTAAGCGCGCCCGCTACGCTAGAGGTCTTGGGTTCGATTCCCAAGTCGACCAAGGTGTTATTGGGCTTTTCTATGAAATTCTCAGTAGCAGGTCGGAGTTTGGATTTGTGCCCGGTTAGTGGCAATAGACTCGCCCCCTATTACATGGGACCTAAACATATCGGCGAACTGTGGGTGTACATTGGTACACCTCTGCTTTACCCTTCGGGGATACAGGCGTGATTATATGTTATGTTACCATAATATTGTAAGGTAGTGAGATTTTTCACCTCATGTGTGCCATATAACAATGGCCGCTTTTTGTTTTTATCATTGTTCTCAAACAGAATAAATAGAACAAAATTTCCCCCTGTAATATGCTATACAGTTCTACTTAGTACAAAATAGTTACTTCATTGAGGTATCTTACAAAGTAATTTATAATGTATACCATCTGTACATTTTATTCAGTCGCGGCGGAGACCTGAAAATGCCATCGGAGAAAAAAGAAAGAAAGGAAAATATGTAATGTTTTAATATTCCCATCCGTCACGATGCGACACAAGTCACAGGCGGTAGCGATTTCATAATTATTCTATTACGCTTAGACTATAATTGATTGTGCTACAAAGTAAAACCTTACTTGGTTGCAAAAGTATAGGAATATAATTATACAGTAGATAATACTTATAAGCATTGTTACTAACTTAATCGAATTAAGTTGTTCAAAATGAATTGAAATTGAATTGATATTTTTATTTGTGTTTCTATGGTGGTTGGGAAACGTTAAAATTCAGCACCAATAAATCTCTGCTTCCAATGCTCTATTCGGTTAATGAAATATATCTCTGATACCACTATTTGTTGTATGCTTAAAAAAACACCAGTCTTAGTAAATAGCTAAAATATTACCTAAATGACGACGTAGAACACGACATAAGGCCGTTACCTTTGTTTGTGTGGAGAGCTGCCGCAGTTACCCTCATGGAGGCTTTCACTGCTTTAACGGACAAAGAGCCATTACCTATATACCTTACGAGTATAGTTAAGTTTCTACTAGAATGATAATTATTTCCATTGACACAATTAGGTTCTCTCTTCATCTCCCACCTTGGGACACAGCAGTGTGACGTGCGGACGTGTCATTAGTCGGTTGATGAATGCGGCGCGTTAATGCGCCTCCCATTCAAACAGACGCGTTGGTCTACACGCTCTGCCTACTTATTCTGTGGTCGGTCGTCATTTGTCATTGTGTTGCTTTACTCTGTGGTTCATGATGACGGCTATGTGTGATGATGACTTAATTGAAATTGTTGTTGGGCTCGATACTTGGAACTGATCTGATGGCCTGTATGCTTTAACTAAAAATGAGTGACAACAAAATATACAATAGAATGATCATATGGGATATAGAATAGATGATGAATTACAATTAGAAAATAAAAAGATTTTCTTTTTTTTGTTGACACAATTCTTTCATCTTCAATAATAGTGCTCTTAATCAGTTAAAAAAATATATTTTTTACATGAAATCAATTTGTCTGTAAGGTAACCCATCGCGACATATTACAATGGAATGTAACTGTACTTTTACTCAAGTCAAACGAAATAAAGATTTTAAAAGCAGAATATTTCTGAAATAGAATACGGCTGCGGAGATCTGAAAACGTGTGAATTAAAAAGATTTTAATGTTAAATGCGTTAATGCGCAGCCTCAATGTATACTTGGCAGTTTATTTTTATATCAACCTCATATTTTTATGTCGACACGTTTCAGGGATAAAAGGTATATGACTGTCGTTTTGTTTTTCAGTAAAGTGCTCTGTAGAACGTTTATGAATTTGTGTATAACGAATTTAGGCTTTTTATGCTCATTATAATTACAAATGAGACTAACAGCTATATAAACTTTTATGGGTATATTTTGGTTTAAGTAAAGATGTAGCGATTATAGGTGCATTGCTTGTTTAGAATATTTCAGAGTATAAGAATATTTTTATTGGGACAGGAAACTGACCAACATAACAAAATGCTACGTCCTCCAGATGATACTTATAAATGTAAGAAGCTGACCTAAGCACGACCAATTTAAGAACATATTATTATGTAATTTATGCCACACTGGACTGGCTGACCAGTGGAATATTCGATATTCAAGCATCTATCAACACTGGCCATCAGCCATAGACTAAACATATACATAGACTGCTACTATCGCTAGTTTCCCCTTGTGCCAAGCGAGAGCAGTATTAGTACTGAGTCTGAGTCTGTATCTAGTACATTCGTTTACTGATTAAAGTTAATTTTCGCGCAACTAGAAACTTATATACGAAAATCTCGATGGTTTTGACATTGTTAGGGTAATATTAGTGTTTTAGATAGATTTTTTAAAACAGCAAGCTTCATCTTTATACATAATTCACGACAAAACCATTTCACACTAGTGCTTACGTTTAAACTCTGATAGGCTCACTCTAGTTCCTTATGTATACTCCAACTTATAAGTTCTAAATTCAAACACCTGTCAAACAAACATTCACGTGTTGTTAACACTAAAAACAAGACACAACATTTTCCGTGTCATTAGACAGAGCCACGGAAGCGCAACGTCGAAGGTTGAGTGCAGCCGACCATCCGATCACATGCTGTTACAGGTTAAATAAGTAGGTGTGTGGCCTTAGTTTTTATTTGTGCACTTATCAGGTTTTTAAATGGATTACTGGCTTCTTGTTTAGAGGTTAATATGTGGAGATTTATCAGTTTAAGAGTTTTATCAGGGTTATTTTGATAAAAAAGAAAAGGTTATGTGGTTATACAGTTTTTAACTGAATAACTGGCTTGTTCCGCAGTTCCTAAATATGTGAAAATTCATTAGTTTAAGAGTTTTATCAGGGTTCTTTTGATAAAAGAGAAGAGGTTGTGTGTATATGTAATTTAAACAGTGCGTGTTGATGAAACTGAGATATAATTAATTCATTCTAATACAAGTCAGAGTAGATCATAGCTGTAGTTGTAGTTGTAGCAAATCATTTTTTACTTTATTACTACACAAGCTATAAAATGTTTGCGAACATTGTTCGGCAACTTTTATAAGTGTCAAAAACACAGTCATGTTTTTTTTATATTTATACTATTAAAGTAAAATAACTTCATATTAAAGTAAAATACATAATAAAAAAATGCTTTTATTATCCATCAATGAATCTTTATAAAAGGTATTGCAACAGTAAACAAAGTTTAAAGTAGCCTTAGGGAAACATTACAAGATAGTTTGTCAACGTACAAAGGTTTGTTTAGAGAATATAAATTATTGTTTTATGTCTGAAATCGGACACAATTGCTGTGATTAAGATTACTTTGAATGTAATTGTAATGGACACTAAATATTGTTACTGCTTTTATAATTATCATTATCGCTAAGTTATGGGTTATTGTTTTTATTCATTACGTTTTGTTAGGATACGAATGATAAAGTGTTTTAATGATACCTTAACAATTTTAATTTACATGAGTTTTTTTTTATAATATTAGTACCTAATAAAACCTATCGGCGAACTGTGGGTGTACGTTGGTACACCTCTGCCTACCCCTTCGGTGATACAGCCGCGGCGTGATGATATGTTAATATTATGTAGTATCTAAGTAATAATTATTTATTACGTCTACAGGGTCTGATAGCAGAGATTAAAAAAAAATTAAACGGTGATTTTAAACTTGTTATCCATAATTTATTTTGGTACCGTGTAATGAAGAACCCAAATAAATAAAATAATCGAAATAAATTATTGATTGGGATAAAACCAAGATATTATATAAGGGACTTTTTTCTCGGTTTTACAAAGTTTCATAGTACCAATATCGAACATTGACTAATTTATTTACCGATTCAATTACAGTAAAATAATTATAGGGCTACTTACCTAAGTAAATCAAGCTACCTAATAACTTAAGTTGTTGTTCTAGTCACCTGAAAAATATAACATTAATCATTATGAGACAATAATTTATCGCAAAATTGTTTACACACTGGAATCTGTAGTTAAATTGATTTGCACCATATTAGGCACAATCAAATATAAATTATCAAGGAGTGGTGTATGCGAAATGAGTTCATTAAAATTTTAATTTGGTATTTTGTATAATGTATTGTGTTTATAAAAATGAACGTCTCTAATAAAATTGTGATATAGGAATTGGTTATTTACTATAATTGTAAGGCACAAGGCTCGGCAAAAAAATAAGTTCAGTTTCATTTAAACTTTTTTTATTTTTACTTTCTGTCATTTCACAAGCAAGCAAGCATTTTTTTTACAAGCAAAAATATTAATAAGAAAGAAAGGAATAAAATTGCGTTCTAAATGTTTAGATATGCATTGCAATAAAATACATAATTACCTGTTTAATGACAGAAGATTAAAAATAAATCATTTTTTTTTTTTTTTTTTTAATAATAATAATAATAAAGTTTATTTCATATCATATTTGGTTTACATTGCTTGTCGAGGAGTCTCCATTTAGGCATGGAAAATGCCTGTAGTTGAAGGCTCCGCTCTTCCCTACTTAATAGTCTTGAGCTATATACAATATTATATGAAATCTAAAAAAGAATAACTAAAAAGTGTGGTGTATGTGTTTGTGTGTGTGTGTGTGTGTGTGTGTGTGTGTGTGTGTGTGTGTGTGTGTGTGTGTGTGTGTGTGTGTGTGTGTGTGTGTGTGTGTGTGTGTGTGTGTGTGTGTGTGTGTGTGTGTGTGTGTGTGTGTGTGTGTGTGTGTGTGTGTGTGTGTGTGTGTGTGTGTGTGTGTGTGTGTGTGTGAGAGTATGGGAGAGAAAGAGATAGTATGGGTGAGTGCTTTAAGTAAACGAACGTTAAATAAAATTTTATTATTAATTCACACATTGCAGAAGTGCTTCTGTATCATTATAGTTTAAGTTATGTAGCCATGTTATTAGCTTTTTTTTGCATTGGTATTGTTTTTTATCATAAATATACATTTGTTTGTTAATTTTATTGTATAAAGAGGCTGAACGTTTTTTAAATTGTCTACTGGCAAATTCTGTTTTAGTTTTTGGAACTTTTAATATGCGATGTTTATTTCTTTTCTTTAGGATTCTAGGATCATATGGTGTTTCTTTGTGCGTTTTGAGAATGACAAGTAGAATATACAACTTCCTAACTGTCAGCAGATTACATAAGTCATAGAGTTTGTCAGTGGAAAATATTCTTTTTTTAAAGTACATCACTTTAAGTATTGATCTTTGAGCGCGTTCTAGCTCTAGAAATCTAGATTTCGCTGCTCCACCCCATGCAGTTATGCAATACACCAAGATAGATTGGACCAAGGACACATAAATTTCGTTTATAAGATTTCTTTGTATCTTATTATTTTTGTTAACGTTTATGCTTTTTGGTATGATATATCTCAGCTCCTTGAATACCCATATAAGTTTTCTTACTCTACTCATCACTTGCTCCAATTGAGGATACCAAGAAAGACGCTGGTCAATAATCACTCCCAGATATTTTGCTTGAGCAACCTGTTGGATAGTAGGGCAATTGGAGCATGTTCTATGTGTAGAGATGTCGCATTTGTGAATTCTTAAGTTAAATTCTTTATCTGGTACGAGTTGATTATATATATTAAAACAAATGTAATTGGTTTTGTTAGTATTCAGGGTGAGCAGATTTTCTTTTAGCCAAGCTGCAACTAGTGCAAGCCCTGCTTCCGCACTATTTTTAACGTCATCCCATGTTTTCCCTGTGAAGACGACAGCTGTATCATCGGCGTACGAAAATACTTTGGCATTGTTAATCTTCATATTGCACAGATTGTTAATATAGATTAAGAAAAGAGTTGGTCCTAGTACGCTTCCTTGTGGTACGCCGTATGATACATCCGCATCCCCCCCAACAAATTGCGCAAGTTTAACTTTCTGTGTTCTACCAGAGAGATAATCACTGAAAAGTGCCAGTGGTAATCCACGAACTCCGATGGATTCAAGCTTGTGCAGAAGAATGGGAATAGAGACGGTGTCAAACGCTTTTCTTAGATCTAGGAAGGCTGCTAAACATTTGTTTCCTTTATCAAGATGTTCTATTACTAGAGAACTTAGTGCCAGAACAGCATCTTCCGTAGACTTTTTTTGCCTAAACCCAAATTGCGAAGGTGACAGAATATCAAACTTATTAAGATACTGCAAGAGGCGAGAATTAATCAATTTTTCTATAATTTTTGAAATCGCTGTTAGAACAGAAATAGGTCGATAATTGTTGACATCGTCTCTATCACCACCCTTATGCACAGGTGTAATTATGGATTTTTTCAAGGGAGCTGGGAAGGCACCTTTTTGGAAGCACAGATTGGCAAGGTGTGTGATAACTGGTACAACTTCATTTCTTGCTAGCTTCAGGAAACAAGTGGGGATGTTGTCCCATCCAGGGGCACTATCTGATCGTAGATTCATAAGCGTACTACACACTTCGGATTCATCAGTTTCCAGAAGTGCCATTGAGCTCGTGAGAGATGGCGATTTGCTTAGGGGCTTGCTAAGAAAGTTAGTACCAGATACCATGTTCTGCGCCAGCTCCCTGCCTATATTTGCGAAGTATTTATTTACGAAATTAGCTGATTCTATGGGAGATGATTTAAGTTGTAGCAGTTCTAGGTTCTCGGTTCGTGAATTGTTAGTGTAAGTGATATTTTTAATGTTTTTCCAAAGCAGTTTATTATTTTTTATAGCATTTGTGATCTGTTCCCTATTATATTTTCTTCTTAACTTTCTTAGGAGATTATTGCAATGGTTTCTATACCTCTTAAATGTCAGTTTGGCAATTTCATTGTAAGGATCATTTCGTGCCTTTTTCTGTAACTCATTACGATTTCGGATACATCTTAGAAGACCTTGAGTAATCCACGGTTTCAATATGCGTTTACTACTTGGGATGGTACTAGTTCGTGTATTAGTAGTCAATGATTCCGTGATTTTATCTATTAGAGAGTTTGTAACTACACTTGGATCATCAATAAAAAGAAGTTCAGTTAAATTTTTGTTCTGCAAATATAGGAGAGCACTGTGAAAATCTATGGTTGTTTTAATTTTATCCCGATTGATTTTGTTTTTTGCTTTTGCCAAAGAAAGAAATGTAGTATAGTGGTCTGTAGTGGTAGTACGCAAAATAGCTATAAATGCAGTTGTCTTTTTCGGATTAATTTTTAGCATAAAATGATCAAGACAATTAAATTCTCTAGTGGGTAGTGTATGTCCAGCCAGAATACCGTGTGAAGATAACATAGTAACATAATTTATTCTGTTTTTACGCTCGTAGTAATGTTTCGTTTCCGTGGGTATTAGGTTAATGTTTATATCTCCTGTGACCACAATGTTTCTTTTTGGTACGTTTAGAGATTCCAGATGTAAATTTAAGGAGTCAATAAAGTTGTCTGCGCTTAAACTAGCAGGAGACCTGTATATACCAAAGACAATGTAATTTAGCACGTCAATTTGGAGACAAGATGCATTTAAGAGTTTAACTTCTGTTACTTTATGTTTTAAAGATTTTTTTACATACGCGACAACTCCATCATGTTTATTTGAAAGGTTTGTAGTATAATAACAGAAGTAATTTTCCATTTGTGGTACCGGTTTATTTAAATTAAGTTGGGATTCCGTTAATATAATAATGTCTGTTTCAAATTTAAGACTGGATAATGTAAGCAAAAAGTCATCAAAATTGCAGCAAATGCCTCTAATATTCTGGGAAACTACAGTAAAATCGTTTTTTTTAATAGTTGTATATTTTTCAAGATCTATACAGTCGCACGTGATTGATTTAGCAAGCTGAATATTGTCTATTTCTTGTAAAGTTCTAAATGATTCACATACGGCAGCCATTATTTAAACAATAAGTAATACTCGTCCGTTTTAGCCATTGCGTTATAATATGTGTGTAGTGGGATGGTGTGATGTATGTGTTTGTTTTTTGTGTGTTTGAATTTATTTGGACATGTGTTTTAAGATAATGTTGAACTATACAAAACAAAATTTTAAAAATAAAGTTATAAAACAAAATTATAAAAGGGTAAAAGTGTTGAAAATTAAGGATTATTATTAATGCTATCGAGATCGTGCACTGCTTTGATTTGCACGCGTTTATTGTCATTGACTCGTAGAAAAACTGCTCCACGAAAAATCCAGCAAGTGTAGCCATTTTTTTTTGAAAATTCACGGACTTGAGCAAATAATTTAGCGGTCTTTTTTGTGACACTCTCAGACACATAGATAGGCGTCTTTTCTCCTTTCAAGCCAAGATGTTCCGTATGTAGCTTGTCACTTTGTTGTCTATCCTTGTTGAATTTTTTCACAGCTGTTAAAACTCTTTCCTTCCCAAGTACTGTAGAAAACTCAGCAATTATAGTACCTGTGCCATTAAATTTTTCATGTGGCTTTATTCTGTAAATATCTTTAATGTCACTCTCCTTGAGCTCCGCATCTACAATCTTGCCCAACTTAGAGACAAAATTACTTAGGTCCTCTTTATTTTCAAATTTATTCTGTTCGGAGATCAGTTTTGGTACACTTCGGATTTCAATTGTTGCCGAGCAACTCTTCCTTTCCAAATAATCTACTCTTTCCTCCAGCGCAATAATCCGCTTTTTGTCCTCTTTCTTCTCATTTTGTAGCGAGGCAATCTGGTTCAGAGCAACGTCGTACTTCTCTGATAAGAAGCTGATACTCGCCTTAATCTCTTCCTTCTGCTTTTCTATTGACGCTTGCAGCTCCTGGAAGCGTAAATCTTGTTCCTCTACTAGAGTATTAAATAGTGTACGCATTTCTAGCATAACATCACCCACACTCGCAGCATCCGTGGTTTTAGCCTGAGGAGGGGTTCTTAAAGCTCGTCTCTTATTAGTCCTACGGGACACATTTTCGTATTCATCTTTATTCATCATGGATTTAATAATTAATAATAAAACTCAAACTTTCATAATTTTGTGTTCTTGATTTGACTTTACCATTAAAACGGTTGTTCCTATTATTAATTCTGTTTAAACGATTCTTTCAAACGACTTATATAAAATCAAAGTAGTTGTGATTCAAGCGTATCAGGTAGAATCGCACCGGGACCGCAGTATGCGAGAATGCAAGGATCACTTATTAAACGTCTACATTATTTATGTCCCTACAGATTTGGTCTAATTGTAATGTGCGCGGACTTGTGCCGATTTATCAGTAGCTCTGTGCACGAAATGGAAAGGTATGGAGACGTGTTAGTGCTAAATAATTGGAAATTAGAATATATTTGGAAAGTAATTTTTCTTTGTAGTTGAAGGCACCCCTCCTCGCTGGGCGGGGGTAGTATAGTGCCATGCACGGCTTCCGCTGTCTTCCTTCCTGCATAGGACGGAGGTCATGTCGGGCCCGCCACTAAGCGGGCAGTCGCGGGGGGCGTTATGGTGCTAAGGCTTCGGTTGGAACCGTAACGCCGCCACTAAGGCGAAGGATGGCACCAGGTGTTTTGCCGGAGTAGTCGTAGCCTTTCTCAAGGCTCTGGATGCCCGGACTCTTGCATCCTCAACCCCCCGAGGATGCAAGGTCAGCTCATAAAAGAGTTTCACCTGAAGAGAAAAAAAAAGGGTTGATGGCACAAGATTACATACAGCTATAAAGATAAGACATAAACAAAAGTCTATTTCAAAAGTACGATCGATTTGATTTGTACATTTCAAAATTACACAATAAGAGTTTTTTTGATTTCAATAATCAGCTAGGTTAGCTGGTCTCATATGTAGTATATCTTCCAATGTCGACCAATCACGAGCCAGCACATTATGACATGACCTGTGTCTCATAGGTTTAAATTAACAGATAGAAACAAGACTAGCGAAATTGTTATTACTAAAACAGCAAACAGACGAAAAAATAGTTCATGAATATACACATATTATTATGTAATACATACATAAATAAACTATTTATCTCTCAAATATCAATTACCTATTGTTTTTAGAGGGAACAGCAGCGCTAAAAATATTTAGACGCAGAAGCTCCATATCTTTTTAGTAGCTGCATTGTCCAGTCATCTGATTGCACAGTCCAACAACTTACGTGTACTATAAGCAATGCTATTTACAATACTAATATCATTTCAAACAACAATTTATAGGAAATTAAACCTTAACGCAATTGTAATAGGAACTTTCAGGGTGTATTATATAAGTTTGTATGTGATAGGTATTTACTAAACTGCTTCTGACCTGTGTCATATTTTGAATCGTATCTAATATTGTGATGCAAAATATTCAGTTTATTACACTTTATAATACATTAAATCCTGGATTATAATTTTTGCTTTATTACTTATTGCATAATAACAGCCTTGTTGCAATTATATCAAGTAAATAGTCAGTCAATAGGACATAAGTTTAGAGTGATAAATACATGAGCATAATTTGCTTCAGCTACTGAAAACCTTCTTAAGATGCTGTAACATTTTTTTTTCCGTATGTACCTATTAGTTCCTAGTAAAAGGTTTAACGAGGCTTCTTTTTGTCAGTATATTCAAACGACTTTTTTAAGATAAATCCAAAAATGGTTCAGGTCGACCAAAAATGGAATTAAAAAATTGATCTTAATTGTTTTAAATAAAACAGATGGAAATGAAAAATCATGTTGATCTATATGCTCCCTATTGTTTCGCAAAACAGAGCCATTTTTTTTTAATAAAAAATAAAAACATATTATGTGTCCCACTGCTGGGCAAAGGTTTCCCCAATTTGCTCCAAGCTATTCTGTCTGGAGCCGCCTCCCACCAACCCGACAGATGGCGATCGATGAAATCGCAAAATGATAAAAAAAAAATCAATTTCCAAACAATTAGTTAGACCAACCATAAAGCTAATTCCCAACAAATGTAAATGAGTACTAAGTGTTTTAGAAAGGGTATTTCTATCTGTTTTCTCTGGTACAGATAGCAGGAGACGCGTATGGTAGTAGCGTCAGCGCAACAAGCAGTGCGTGCGTGAGATAGTAACACGCAAATAACTTGCCGTACGAGATTAGACAGCGAATAGCGGTTCATGTAGGGTCAGCAAAATAAGTAAATTACTTTAAAATTAAGTATCAATTTATGTTTTTGGTTGTATAACAATAGGTAGACACATAGCTTCTGTATTAAAATCAATTGACAAGTCAATCTGAAATCAATTTAGAAAATGCTGGCAGTTTTTTAACTGTTTGTTGTTAACTGAGCCCATCTTTAAGTTTCTTAACGTAATGCTTATACAGTAGTTTTCATGATCATAGTTATATCATACTTCCACATTTACTATTATTTCCTTTCTATGTACTAATTCAGAAAATGTAGTAATGTTGTAATTTTTCCCGGCAATATGACCAGTAGACACAATAGTTAAACAATGGGAATCGCATATGTATATGTGACTCATCGTACAAAGAACTGGACGTTAATAAAGGGTTTTATCAAAGTCGAAGCCCAAAATACCTGAAAAATCCTCACCAAATTCCGATGCAATCCCTACATATTTCAAGCACATACAAAACTAGATTAATGAACAATTCATGTACGTATTATCCTATTTGCTGTCGGTTACCGGCGTGTGTTTCGATACCGGCTGTAATGCATGGCATGCGCAAACGACGATGTGAAATACTCTATTGATAGGCGATGTAGGAAGCTGCGAATTTCACTTAGGACATGCTTAGGGAAAATGCACCTTAACGCTTCGGAATAAAGGCCCTTGTTATGAGTTGAGACGAAACAAGGGAGCTGAAATGCGAGGTTAGAAAATGCTTTGGGAAAATGAACCTTATTGTCTTGGAATAGAGATACTAGTAATTCGATGGGGAAAAATGCTTTGGGAATTAGGACCTTACATGCCTTGAAATAAGGGAGTACAGCTCCCTTATATTCGAGGTTAACTTAGGTTTGGATTTAAGCAGTATGTTAGTAGTCGTTTTGCACGACGCATTAAGTTTTATTGTTCGATGAATAGTAGAGTTTTAAGTGTGGTATATTCTTTCCTTTTAAGTCAGCAGTACATTTTAATCCGTATAGTAAAAACATGGTGTGATTCCTGTATTTACTACATTCTACTTAGGAACAAAATTCATTTTTACCATTTTACATTTTGTGTCTCATCGAAAAAAAAACTACCACTTCTACAGAACATTTTATTAAACGTCTGTATTTATTGTCTGCCTAAAAATATTTCAAAGCGGAGTGATACCTAAACACTCAAAATTAAGTATAAACAACCAAATAGTAGCTAGTACTACATAACTACATCTCGCTAATTTAACTATCGCAAATGATACATCCTTCTTGCTTTAAATTAAGGCATTATTACCGACATCCTAACGTACTCAACATCCCGCTAATTTACTTATCACAAACAAATTCCCTTATTCCCACAACATATTACAACATATTACATCCCACACATCAACGCCCTCCAGACTCGGGGTAACGTAATCATTCCCTCGGGAACCCTCTTATTATCACACATTACGTTAAACATCTACGGTAAACGTTAACGGTTGACGTTAAACGTTCACGGCGTACGTGGTGTCGGGATTAACGAATGAAGTGATCTCGGTAATGGGTTGTGAGATTCCGTGGGGGTTGAGAAAGTTGTGTGTATGATATTGAATTAGGTAGGTATGTGTGACTTTTGCAGTTTTCAGAAGGTAGTTAAGTAGGTAAATGGTCAGGTGTTTCTAGAAAAATCTGTCGGGTGCTATTGGATTTTGTATGTAACCAGAAGAACTTAGTTAAAACCCATGTACCTGTATTTGACTTGGTTAAACAAAAGGAACGTTCTACATTGTGTCTTTAATAAGAACACATAATAAAAAAAGGGACTACCCTTACATTGGTTATGAATGTCCTCCAACTGGACTAAAAAGCTTTCTGCTCAAAAAACCTTCCTTCCTCAAATACCAGACCAAAATAACAAATCCAATAAACGCAAACAAATCACATGCTTAAAAAGAAAACATGATCAAACATGCAACATCTCTCTTAAAATCATATCCACAAAAACACAAAACAAAAAAGACAAGCATAAATCGAATGACACAGCCTTTTACCATAAAACCAGCACAAAATAAAACCTCTTTCACATGTGCCATAAATCCATATCATGAGCTCACTATAACGCTCCCAGAAGAGGGTAGAATGAAATTTATTCGGTGTGAGCTCCGTAAAACAAAAGTACGACATAAATTGCCCGCCATGGGCCCTTGCTCGTTGGCCTCGGGATTTCCCAACATATGAGAAAACATTTTCCGTGTAGCAACGGATTTTTCTATTTGGATGTTGCTCTACTTATATTTTTTTTTTCCAAAAATTTTTGATATATTTTTTTTTGGCGATTTTTATAGTGAAAATAAGGACAGGCAAGGAAGTTAACAGAAGTAAATTTTAAGGTAGTTTTATTTGTATATTATCATTTAGAGGTGCTAGGAAAAACTGTCTTCACAACTCCATTAAAACATTTTAACGCTAAGTATAATAGGAAAATAAGAATATTGAATGCAGTTTACTCAGAATCAGGTAGTTACCACTCATTTTTCAAGCGTCGTTTTCTTCACCATTTCATAGAACTTTAGTATAATTAACTTAAGGAAAAAGTGAATGGAGTTCTGATAATTGATGCCCGGTAAACTACTTTTCTATTCATGCAATTTTAAAATTATTTTCTATTTGAAGATAGACTAACTAGAAACAGGTATCTCAAGTTTACACTATTAACGGGAAATAGGAGACATTTGTTAGAATCTTTATTATGTTTTTTTTTTCGAGGTCCAAAACAGAGGCTTTGGACGCAATAAACCACACTTCATTATTTATTTAGAAACGCACATTACATTTACACGAATAAATAGTTTTGGATGCAAAAAATCTCCGAAGCCACACACGATGCTACAACGCGCAAAAGCACCATATTCACATGTAGAGCATTTTTCCTAACATACTGCAACCGCCGTTTAACCCTACGGGCAGCCACCTGTTGAATTCATACGACAACCCATATAACGTGTCTACGTCACCCCTACGTACCGTGAACACACGTATAGGCTGCCGGCATGCCGGGACGAGCTTGCGAAAATTCACCGGGACGACCGTTAAGGAAAATTGACTCCGTTTTATGTGGTGAAGGGTTTATTTATTTTGGCGACGTTAGGGTTGAGTTTATTTTTGGTTACAATATGTGCTTGTTTGGGTTGTTTTCGATGAGCTTGTTGAGGATGGAAATTGCTGTAACGGTTAACGATATTGAAAGAAGATGCTCTCGGAAAACGGGAAGGTGGTTGAATAGTTATACGTAAATTGAACAAAGGATTGGTATAAGTACAGCAATTAACAATTACATATATGTCACTGACTTAAAAGAGTCTCAAATCATAAAACGTTTTAAGCTAAAAAAAATCCTAAGGCGCTTGAAACAATACTCGAAACTTTGCACAAAGGATTACTCAAAATCAAAAGATACAGATACTACATCTAACCGGTTTAGGACACAGAAAGTATCTAAAAAAAAATAAAAACAATTTGTAAGAATCTAAGATAAATTCTATCCTAAATCTCTAAACCACAACCACTTACAAGCAACAGTGGCTAAAGATTCGCAATCCATCTAGACCGAGCATAATTTATCTAACGTACTGCACGTACATATCGCGATCTTGATGATAAAATGATTTATTAGAGTTCCATTGCTCAGCGATCTCAGTTATATTTGAATGTCATCAAGCTGAGCGAGCAACCTATATCTATTTATCATATCGGTGAGATCTGCTACATGTTCTAGAGCGAATGGATGATTCAATTATTCGAATTGTAGACAAGTTGGAAAAGGATTAGTTATGGTAGTAGATATTGCGAACGGTATTTGTAATATTAAGTTCAATACGAAATACTTGAAATACATTGTACTCTCAATACGACACTGTACTTTGATATTTCTAATATTAAACAAGCGCTATTGTATTCACGCTAAGAATTATCAATCAAAGGATAGTTTCCTTAATTTTGTTGGTAAATATATGATTTGGGAAACATTGGGTTTGTCTCGTTTAATTTTTATTTATTTATTCCGTGCACACCTACAGAAATGTACAAGAAAATATAGGCACAATTAGCGCTTCATTCTAAAAACATTTCAGATATTTTAAGCCGAGGACTGAAAAACTTCACAAAGACACAGTGTACACTTTAAAATAAGAATTTGGAAATATCGCATGTATTTTGTGCAAGGTGATTACTGTGCTTTTGGTATAACGTAAAAACAATTGAATTAGCGCATACTACTACTGTTATCTGAAATATATAATCGCTTCTCTCAAACAATGAAAAAAAATTTACTTAATAACTCTACATATTCCACCCATCACACGGCGCCCATTTTTATTCAACCACGTACGAGTATAATTTAATGAAGCCATAAAATATTCAGCTCAGTGCAGTAGGCACGAGCTGTTCATTCAAGCTGCCTGTGACCCCTGACCTCTGCCTACACGTACTAATAAGAGGCAGTTTAACCTTCCACACACGTTCTATACTCGTGACTTTTGGGAGTTTTGCGGTTGGTGCAAGGGATGAGCGGAGAGCGATGTTGTTTTGTTATTTTTTGATATTAATGCTGTAGAAGCTTCACAAAGTAAATGTGATTAACAGGATAGAGAATGCAAATATACACGTCTATGATTTTCTTACGGCATAGAAATGTTCTAAATTCTGTTTTGCTAATGTTTTTTTTAATGACCATATTGTGGCTCAAGAAATTACAACGATCATGAACAATTTAATGTTGTCACCAGCCTATGGCAAGTAGTTAAAAGTCTTCTTTTGAACTTTTTTTTAGTTAGTGTTACATAATTTAGGATATTCGGCTTAGTAAATAACATACTAACTGACCTACTAAGAATCATCTTACTCTACCTCCAGCACAAAACCCTTAAAATTATAGACTTTCTGATCAAACAAATTGGAAGAAATTATAAGACAAATAAGCACGAGAAATGCACCAAATTAGACGTTACATTTTTACCCGTTACCGTTTGTAACTTGGACCACACCTCACATCATTCAGTCTAGTTACTTAACCCGACCGCACACGACGCGCCGCACTAATTCTAATGATGTTATTATGAGAAATGTGATTATGTGGATTATATTATAATGTGTGTCGCAGTAATGTATGGGAGAGGCATTTTGATGGTATAGCGCGATTAAACGGTCTTGGTAGTGTATTGTTGTTTACATGTATGTAGTTTGTTTAGGTTGCTAATGGGTAGTGGTTGTTTTATAGCAAATAAAAGTAATATGCATGTACTTAACATAGTTTTTTCTTTCATTGCATTTATTATGTGTATATTGAAGTACTAATTATTTCAAGAGATATTAATTTGTAAAATATTATCATTCATATCGTATCATTACGATTAAAAATACCTTAACAGAAATAATAAGATAAATAGAGCATTATGACAGTGAATAAAAGCAAACAAAACAATCGTATTTAAAACTGAAAAAAAAACATTCGGCTAAACGAAACCTCAAGAAATGTACATACTACTCACAACATTGAACAATCCCACAATCAAGTATCAAAACCCATCCATCCAACTACAGATGTTATCACTACGATGCGCAAGCGCATACGCTGAAGCAAAGATCAAGCTCAACTTAAATGTAACTTACTGTCACCGGCCCATCTCAAATGTTCCCACAATCGATCATCGCGCACTTATCTACAACTTAAAAGGTTTTATCTATCAACTGTTTATTTATAAATAGACCAAAACTGTTACCTTACTCTTAAAGCAGGAATGTTGCCGTTGAGTAAGCGGGACAGCGCTATACACAGTGTAGTGCGCCGTCTCGCTTCCACAACCGCAACAGTACTGTTTATAGAGCTCATGGTACGGGCAGTGCTTACCGATTAATGAGTGGGTTCTTATCAGAATTTAAAATGTTTGTTGACGTATTTGGATTAGTGCTTATGTGATGGGAAGGCTACTATATTGCCAATTTAGAAGAAATTTAGCACGTAGGTAAAGGTATCAAGTAGTAGTTGGATGGTAGAAGATGGTAAGAATTTAAGACGTTTTCACACAATAAACAAGATGGAAACGGTTGTTATAAAAAGATAAATGTTTAAACCGATAAAGAGAGATTTAAATACTACCAGCAACATAAAATTTTATTTCAGTAACGGGTCTTATATGCGACCATTAAATACTTGATGATTACAAAAACCAATGAACTTAATATGCTTCCCAGCATGATACCATATGACGGACGGACGGTCGACTCTATTTACTCTCGTATGAGATTTGTAAAGACTTGCCATAAAACATTTCAACCATTCCTTATCAAAAAAACCCTTCACACCTTCTTTCTAATCCACATCCACCAAAAGTCATTATAATTAATTTGGAATACCTCAAAACAAACGAGCATCGTTCTTATAAACGGTGCCTAATGCCCCCGTTCACGAGTGGTGCCCAGCATCAATAATTGTATGGTAGCGGCGAGGTGACAACTGACAGACTTTAGATCATATCAACCTATGGCATATACAGGCTGATTCGATAAGTGTCTTATATGTTTCTAGTTGGAGATTTTGTATTTGAAGTAAATAAAAATATGTTTTCTATTTTTTTTCGTTTCCTTCTTGTCATAAACAACTAATATCTAATTTCATATCGTAATTCGGGAGAGATTGTAAAAAAAATAACAAGTACGTAAAAAAATCTACTAATTATGTGCCATACACTTATTAATCGTCTGAATTGATACCTATGAGTTGAGCAATTTCATCGTTTGTTGGACGTTTTGACAATCACTGTGTTAATAATATCTTGGACTGTAGCTCTACAGCTTTAACTTAATTAAAAAAAAAAAAGCATAGAATCGTAATAATGCAAAAAAAAATACAAAAAGACAACGCTTCTGACATTCCCAAAGAAATAGTCACAGTCACTAGAACCTCTAAAATTACAACAACAACATTTAAGAAATACAACATGGTTATTTAAAACACACCCTGTACATAATCCCGTTACACTTTATCAGTTAAGATGCAGCTCTTTGCTCCATTGTCTCAGCTTACAGGACAAATTAATGACCGTCTATCTCATAAGTGCCTCTTTTTTTAAACATACCTTTGTGTACGTGGGAATCTTAAGTTACGAGCCTGTTAATGTACTTATTTTGGGATTGTGATTGATATCTACTGAGTTAAGAGTGATATCTTTAACTAAAGAGGTTTACATAAGCAATACAAAATTAACTTTTTTTTCTTTGACATATTTCTTCATTTATCATATCCACATATTAACACATACGCCCCTTCAAAACTCACCTTATCGATACTCTAATCGAATCAACTAGATTGAACAAACATCGATTGCTTACATAAGCAATTCTCATGTCTCCCTTTTTTCTTCATCGTTTTTCTTTATTTATCTTTTTCACATATTAACCCTCACATGCCTCTTCGAAACTCACGTTATCGATACTTCAACCGACTCAACTCGATTGAACAAATATCGATTAATAAAGCCATATTCTAAGTGTCGTGTCGCATCGTGATGCATTTTAAGAAAGTTCTTGAAGCCTTTCCTCCTGCCTGATTTCTTTTTGGTAGTGTTGTTCTATTGGACTGTGAGAGTGAACGTATGGTGAACTGAGTGCCCTATCCCATGTCCCTAATTAGGCAAAAGTGTTTTAGGATCACTGAATCAACATTGACATTTACGTAGGTTAGGACCCGCTTCGTTCGATGGGTAAATCAATTAATCTATTCCTTCATTCGTTTATCAACTGAATTGTATAGATAGATAGATCTTAGGTTTACATGAATTTTAGGC
Source organism: Autographa gamma (assembly GCA_905146925.1). Taxonomy (NCBI): domain Eukaryota; kingdom Metazoa; phylum Arthropoda; class Insecta; order Lepidoptera; family Noctuidae; genus Autographa; species Autographa gamma. The sequence continues at coordinate 8,698,339 of LR989866.1, read as the reverse complement.
ATTGAAATAAAACTACTTTTTAAGGATTTTGTTGCGGTTTCATTTTAGCACCTGCTAAAATGTCGAAACGTCAAGAATTAAAATCTAAAATTAAATTGCGACAAAAGCCGTAAAAATTAGTAAGATACATTTTATATTAGGTTCTTATACAAAATCAAAACAAAGTTTAAAAAAATTGTATCTTTTTGTACAAATAAAAAAGGAGTTTCTTAACTTAAAACCCTTTGCTTTATAACACAGACATATTATACAAAATAAAATATATAACGGAGTATATAAGTCCAAAATATTACCATTTCTCTTTCTATCAATTCTCTCACATTCTGATTTCCGCAAAACCACACATCACAAAAACAGTGCGACTGCGCCTCATAAATCCGGATATGCTGTATATAAATAATAACGCATGTCGCGATATCTGGCGACAAATAGTCGCATTTCAACGCGTGTCGCAAGACAGACGGGACAAAACGCGGCGGGTATGCGACAAGTCTGAATTATTGCGGTAGTTAGATTAGAACCACGTTTTGAGGTACATTTTATACAGGATACATTTTGTATAGTTTGAAATGTATGTGTGGATTAGTTTAATATATGGCGATTTATAATCCTAGGGGTTTTAGTTATTGAAATTAAATAGTAGTAGAATCAGCTCTGAGTTGCATTTTAAAGACAAAATACAAAAATGGGCACTATTTATAATTCAAAAGTACGGATTCCTATAAATATAATGAAGGCATTGAAGAAGCTCACGTAAATAAACGAAAACCAACCTCCACATATTTAACCCTCACATGACACTCCAAATGAACCTTATCGATACTCAAATCGAGTCAACTCGATTGAACAAATATCGATCACAAAGCCATCGTCAATCACCCATCACTAACCTACTTATCCCCGATCACTTATGCCTAACGTCGACTGTTTGCTTGTCAAATAGGGGTGCGCTAATTTGTCGAGCTATTTCGGGACATTATATCGATGTGCCCGTAATGTTGTTTGGATTGTGAATTCATTGCCTTTTGATGTGCAGTTAGGTGTTTGAGTGTTTGGCGCTATTATGAATGGCTCTATTTGTGAGGTTCTATTTTTGGTGGTATTACGGTGAAAATAAGCAAGTTTTCCGAATTGGCTTACCTCCATGTATTTTTACTTTGTTTGATGGAACTTGCTTATATAACCATGTCTATTTGTAATGGTATATTACCTACCTACGCAGAGGTGCTACTATCCCAAGACCAGTGTGGTTTTTTTTTATCAATATGTTCTGGTTTTGATCTGCGATTATGGTTATGACTATGGTGATCAGTGGTACTTTCTTTTAGTACTGTAGGATATTTCCTATCATTTTAGTGTAACAATCGTCTGAACTTCTCATTGCCTAATACACCATTAAATAAATATTTAACCAACTTTCAATTACTTATTACCTTAAACTCTCATTACGTAACATACTAAAATAAATACTTTTAAGGATAAACTTAACAGCTTAAGCCCAATAAATTACCTTCACCTATCCAGATCAGAAAAAAGCGTGATGTTATCCTCACACGAACCGATAAAATCAACTTTAAATAATAGTGTAGATAAACATATAGATAAGTTAAACTATATACATTTAATAGCAGTAGTGCAACCTAATTCTTCACCTGTTATCTGACCTTTGCTTGCTCCTACTTAAAATAACTGGTCACGCGTTTGTTGCACTTGCAGCAACTAATACCTCTGTCCTTGATACGACACTTACTTGTTTTCAAGGAGGTTTTAGTCAGGTATGAAATGTATTGGAAATTAGAATTCTGTTGGTTTTAGTTGAGGTCATGATGAAGTGGCTACTGACTGACAATTAAGAATCATCAAAGGAATCAACACGAACATTTTGTTAGTCTTGACACGTCAGTTGAACTTTAGTCAAGTCAATCGATCACTGGTTTTTAAACATCTTTTTATATAAGTTCAAGTTAAAAACATAGAATCAATTGATTAACCCTTCAGAAAACGAGAAATAAGTGTTTAAATCATCTTTGAAATGTTGCTCTGCATGTCAATAATTTTTTAACAAAACATTCTCTTTTTTTTAATACTAGTAAGAAGATACAGTGATAAAGATACAACCTTATGTTTTTAAAATGATGCCGTTTTGGAATCTGAATTAAAATCATTTTGTAATCTATATCGATCTTTCACCCAACTTTGAATAAGTACGAGAGAAGACAATTGACGGCGACCACACATGAGAAACAAAGTACGCACATCGATGTTTCCAATATAATTACGAAGCTATAAGTACGAGCGTACAATTTATGTGCGTCCACATGGTAACAATAAACCACGGGACGGCGCAGTTCGGTGAGCATGTCTCAGACAAAAGGAGAGATCGCCAAGCACACGGATTATTGCGATGACTAGTATATGCAGATATTCCAGATCAAAAACCAAAAAAAAATTAACAAAAGACATTATTTCTTAAGCAATGTAGTACAAACAGAGTTAGTGATTAAAGTCTCCCTTTAATGAAGATGATTATCATGTATTTTTAAAATGTCATGCATCATGTATCTGTCAATCTATCGAATAAAAAGATAAAGCTTTTTATTTAACTGATGCAGTGTTATTTTAGGAATGATGGTTTCCACCCAAAATTTAGAGAATTAACTGTGTAATGTTTAGTGTATGAAAAAAAAAATTGAAATGGCAGCATTATTTATTTATTAGCCAATAACAGCTTTACTATTTTCGTTTCACCTATTATGAAACTGGTGTTCTCATTATTAACTGCAATAGAATTTATGTGTATAAAGTTTATTAACAATATGTACAGAATACCTTAAAATATTTACTATACTATAAAAACTAAGCCTACATATTAAATAAAAAAAAATATATACTAAATAAAACTAAGCACTAAAATAAGGCGTCAAAAAATTCACCCACGTCGCTGTCGACTGGGAGTGTGCCCAAAAGGCTGGCAGCATTGCCACGTTGTATGGCAATGCTTATGCGCTGACCTAGGTAGAAGCCAGCCTTTGGGTCACACGAAGTGTCAACCAGGCGTTTGGATAAATCTTTAAAAAAACTGTGTGCACTCGGACCCCACGGACCAAGTGTCTCAACCCCGAACGGCTCGAATATAAAGTAACAAGTAACAACTGCAGACTTGGGGTGGTTCAACATAATAATGCTTGTCATAGGTAAAAAGTACATCGATTGCAGTAATAGAAGAAGTACTTCAAAATATCTCAGAATAAAGACAAAACTTTTCAATTTGCACACAAGATTATCTGATATTTCAGCGCATACTGCAATCTCTATGCATGGCCATTGAAATAATCTATAAAATTGTCATGCACATACCGGGCACAGATAAATAATACGGATCAGATAACTTGTGTCCCACAATAATAACATATTATTGTGGTAATTCCCTGTTTTGTCTGCCATAATGTTCGGTAATGCCGGTGAGGGCTCTTCGGTCCGCGTTCTGTATAGATATTATTTAGAAAACTTATCGTATCGGTTTCAATACGTTGAAATTTTAATCTTAGATTATTATAGAGTTGGTAGCGCCTGGGGCTTTATCTGTGTGACAAAGGTGCTGTGTTGTATCTGAACTTTTATGTACGGAGATAGGCAGTAAAATGCAGTAGGAAACTTGTTGTCATGTTAGAAAAACGGAAAGTTTCTGTGATCTTTTGGTATCGTTTTTGCGGAGAAAAAGTACATTTTAAGATGACGCATATTGCGCCTATTTATATAAAAAAATCTTTTTTTTTTTATAGCCTTCCTCAGATCCCACAGCTGGGCGCAAAGGCCTCCCCTCCGTCCTCCAAACATGTCTGTCCTTTGCGATTAAAAAAAAAATCTTTACATGAAATAAATTCATATATTAAATACAGATGCAAATTAATAACATCGCAGTTTTGTAATCAAATACATTCATAATGTTTTTTCACTTGTTGTTAGCCTAAATAATTTGACTGTTCCGCCTCAAAACATACTACACTTAAGAGAAAACCCACAAAAGTAACAAAAGTAAGTAAAAAGCCAACAAAGCCTTCTCAAAGATATCTCCAATCAATTTGTATAGTCTTACTTAGAACCTATTGTTTCGCTAACGCTTAATTAACCAAGCGAGTGCTAACAAATAGAATCAGTTGACATTTCGTATGTACGAATGTATCGTGTTGAAACTAGTATAGTGCAAATTGCTATCTGTTCTACTAATTAGAAGTTCGAAGTGAGATTGTTCTGATAAATCCCGATCTAGGGTATGTTCACGTGTGAAGGTTTATTGTGTTTTAAAGAACATTCTGGGATTATAGAGCATTTATTTTGGAGATGAATGAGAAAATTTGTTATGTTTGTACTAGTGTCAATTTCGCTCGGGTATGCTAAAGTTATGACTGAATTTTATGTTGCTTTATAAAACATCCCAAATGTTTATTACTATGTGACTTTTTTCCAAGATTATTTCACACATTGCAGGCATAATTCATTATGATCACCTTTAGCAAACTCTCGGTAAAACTAAATAAACTTTTTTGTATTCGACCTCAATAAAAATTAGCTTTTTAGGCTCTTAACATAACTATTATAATTTCAAGATGTTGTCTGCAAATTTTGCAATCTGTCCGATCATTCACTTCAATATTTCCACATGATCACAATACCTAATCAAATTCGTCTGTACAATCACAAAAACAGTTACACATACAGCCGAAACAACAAACAATTTAAATTTGGGCACCATACGTGCATGATTTTATTACAAGAGAATAGTTTTCTATCTGAGTCGGCCATTTTGGACACGTACATCTTAGATTACACTAGACCTAAGAGGATAGATGAGAAACTAGAGTGCGCATATCTGGGTATGAACCGTGAGTAACAGTGTGAACTAGGTTTGTCATAAAAAAAGTAGCAAAACTTTCATTAAAATATCCTAAACAATAAATTTTATCCTAATAATATCGGAACTTTCGATATTTTCGCAAAAACGATTATATACTACATATAGCCAAAATTGTGCCAACGCTCGGCGCAGTAGGCTTTTAGGGAGACTTACACTCTATAGTTTTAAGTTTTTTGGCTCTATGTCCGCGACCTTTGATTTAGAGCATGCGAGTACCGGAGGTTAATACGCTTTTTTATTGTACCGGTGGCTTGATTTTACTGTAGAGGTGTGTCTATATTGGTGGCCGGTGATTTATTGAGACCGGTTTATCTCCGTAAAGTTGTCATGGTACATTTTTTCGTCTGAAAATTTGGAAATTTGTTATTTACTTGAAAATTATAGAACCGTATGGGTTTAAAAAAATGTTGTCTCTCTTTGTTGTCAAGAATATTGGTTTGCCAAGAAAGTCCATTAATAAATACTACGGCATTAAATACTGTGTGTGCTAATCAACTTTACTTATAATATCTATATAAGACGCTACAATTTCAGGCCAGTAATTACGAGTATTATACCTAACAGATTATTTTTCAATTATTTTAGGAAATAAAGATCAAAGTAAGTGTCAAGTTGAAACTACATAAAATTAGAAATTGCATATAACATGACCATTGCATCCGCCGCCTTAGATTGCCTGAGATACGCTAAGCGCTTTGGCATTTGTTCCGCAGCGGCCGGTCCGTTGTTGCGCTTAATGGAAATCTGTTTAGCTGTTACTGCTGTTATAATTGTTTATGTTGTGATTGGGAAAGTGAGAATGACGTCACGCAGTCTTGCGTATGTGTAGGCGTTGTGGTACAAAAATAGGTTTCATTGTTTTGTTGGATACAAGTGTTGATCACGGAATTTGCCCATTGAGTATAGTATTTTCATAAAAGAAAAAGCAACTTTTGGTAGATACAAATACTTCAATTAAACCTTTGTTCCTGTGAAAATTAAAAAAACAATGGAGGAGGTTGTATTGTTTGTATCTAACAAATGCGACTGAGAAATCTTGCCACATATAAAGTACGTTACTCTAAATTAAAAATCGATTGCAGTACTAGACTACGGGCCCATGAACAAAATGGATGGGTCATATGAACCACCAGGTGACGTATATAGGACGATAGAAGAGCATAAAATAATAAGATTCAGCACTATGCCGTCACTTGTGATCAGTCCAACTGAGTGCTGGTGAGAATTCAAAAGTGCAGCTAGAGTGAGTACATTTTGGTCATTTATTTCTGTACGGCATTGTTACCATCGTATAGATCCATGAAAAATAATAAGAAAGCGCGCAGTGCCGTACAAAAATGGTGGTCCAAAAAGTTGGTATTTTAGTTTTACTTTCTGTCAATTTCCAGGGTAAATTTGGTCATTTGATTCTGTACGGCATCAGTTTCATACTGTTTCAATACAGCTTCTAATCCATTATTTCGCAACGCCGTACAAAAATCTTTGAACAAAGGGAAAAAATCGAGGGTTGCAACCCGCCTTCATGCCGTGGTCCGAGGGGTGATTTGAACAACATAGATAATATTTCATCCATAGATAATATTTTTTACATGCCGTAAATTTTTGTGGGTACAGGTTACAGGAAAAGGAACACCTTACTCGTTTACAAGCCGAGTACATCCGAATAAAATACGTTTTGACCCTCGATGTTTTCCCCTTGTTCAAAGATTTTTGTACGGCGTTGCGGAATAATGGATTAGAAGCTGTATTGAAACAGTATGAAACTGATGCCGTACAGAATCAAATGACCAAATTTACCCTGGAAATTGACAGAAAGTAAAACTAAAATACCAACTTTTTGGACCACCATTTTTGTACGGCACTGCGCGCTTTCTTATTATTTTTCATGGATCTATACGATGGTAACAATGCCGTACAGAAATAAATGACCAAAATGTACTCACTCTAGCTGCACTTTTGAATTCTCACCAGCACTCAGTTGGACTGATCACAAGTGACGGCATAGTGCTGAATCTTATTATTTTATGCTCTTCTATCGTCCTATATACGTCACCTGGTGGTTCATATGACCCATCCATTTTGTTCATGGGCCCGTAGTCTATAATTAAATTAAAGCAGACCATAAAATCACAACCAATACAACCATTTATACATAAAAAACAAACGCTACCGGCAAACCCAACAAATGGGCCGATAGCCTGCGAAACAGAAACAAATGAGTTCGCATAGCCCCCATACGTCACGTCGCAATGATATGTGGGGGTATTACAATACTAATAAGGAGGCTCACGTTCGACAGCGGGACACCGTGTTCACGTACAGCGTGTTGCTATTCATTGGATGGATTAACTGCTTATTGGTAGAGAGAGTTTACATAGGATGTGCTTTTTGGTGCCCACTGCTCTTACTTCAGTTGCCAACGTTGATAATGAATGAAATTGTTGAATTACACAAGGAGATAACACTGCTGGCCTTTGCCAGTATTATAAGCAGTGTTAAACAAATTATAGTTTTTTTTTTACTTACATTCCATGGACATACTCGTATATAGCGTTTTCTTCTTAATTGTATTTAACATCTTCAGGTGAATTTTCAAAACACCTTTGGTCATTTTCTGTAAGATAGTTACTTTAGTGCCGGTGAGGTTTCAGGTTAGGTGCCAAAAACTGGGTCACTTTATGTATAAGTGCTTACTTACCTACCGTGGTTTTTGGCCTTTATACACATTTTATCACACTGGTATGTTTTGATTTCTTAAAAACTTAAGAAGGAAACGCTGAAGCGGACATAGCATATAGCATAGCACTACCAACGACTTTCAAAAGACGAGAAACCCTTAATTAAAAACATATACTCTTGGACATAAAGATTGCAAGCCAAGGAAACTGATACAAGGATTATCGGTAAGATAAGAGGTGTAATTATAATCTCCATACATAAAGTGACTATGTTATATGTATTGCTTGATAAGAGGAGCAGGTGCTCACGCGATTACTTACTTTGACTTAATTATTAGGCTTTTAGTATCAATATGAGATTATAACTATGAGGTGTTTGGCTCTTGACTGATTATTTAAAAATAGTATATCATGAAGTAATTTGTCGAAAATTATAACGTTTTTTTTTTAATTAATTTAAGCTAAATACCTTCCTGAAAGACATGCCAGATGGGGACAGGGCTGATGAAAAAATACACGAAGTACTTGATAATAAAAAGCACATAAAACTTAAATACAAAAATAACGAAAACTGAAAAAAAAATATAATAATAAATATTTTTAAGATGCTGTATGTCGAGTGTACAATCTCCACAGCAATGTTTTCGCTGCGTACGCGCATCCCAACCAATATGGCGCCTGAGAACGTGTTAATTTGTTCCTCTGTCTATATCCCATGGCTCTCGTAACAAAAATTAATCTGAATATCTTGTACTCAATAATACCGAACATGTAAAGATTATAGAATTAAAATGTTTGTGGTTTAAAAATAATTGCCACTTTCTTTTGTATAGTCGGTTAATTTAATGCGAAATTGGATGGGATATTGCTAGGTGATTGAATTCAGTTGTTAAATTATTTATTTTTTTCTGCACCTTTCTTCTATTAAATGTCTTGCTTGAGATGAGGTGTTTGTTTTTAAACTGATTGGCGTCGATTTTACCAATGAAACATAATTAATGAAATAAATACGAACAAAGTAGCAACTTCAATTATTTTTTATCATAGACATCTCTGAGGTGTATGCATAACTTACAGATGATAACCATATTTCTTGAAATTGACCTGCAATTGCCGTTGATGTCGCGGAATTTACATAAAAAATATACAGCCGAATTGGAGAACCTCCTCTATTTAAGTGTATTGTGATGCTGACGGGACAATTTTAAAATGAATTAGAGTACTTAACTAACTAGACTAGCTATTCGAAAGCACTGCTTAAAGTTATCTATAAAATTACACCTTTCTTGTTTGACCTAAACGAATACAATAATTAGGTAGGTATGAACACAACAGACACGGATTTTGGCGAACTATTATAACGAACAATAGACTATTATTTTCAGAAGAACATACACTTACAATAGAAAATCAAATAATTATATGGATATCCAGAGAAATGCGGTTTGCAATTGATTGAAAGATTGAAAGTCAATCTTTCTATAAAATCAATCTTTAGTATAACTAATGGTAATAAAATTAACCACAATTTGCTATGATTTAGTTATAAAAGGTGATCATGTACCTTCCTATAGGTCCTAAAAATATACAAAGAACATGAATGCTTATATCTTATTATTTGAAATTTTTTGCCTTTATGTTAACATCTGATAAAATGCACCTAATGTATAAAAAACTGTATTTTTTATTTATTTGTGTAAACATAAACCGTGTTTCGGCATTTCTTGTTTTCTAGGCTTATGCAAGATGCTCTTAATCTCTATACCTTTTATCTTAGAAGACTTTACTCTGCTATTATTTACCAGATCTAGGTTTAGAATCATTATATTAGCAAGTTAATATGTGCAGAATATTAAACCAGGATGACATACCTATTACTATCAGTAGAACATCAAAAACGGGCTGCTCAATCCCCAATAAACACGCATGTCGATATGAATGTAATATAAATCCCTAATCGCGTATAATACAAATCAAATTTTCTACCGTACAAATAATATACACGCATCAATAAAAATATATCGAGTTTGCCAACAAATTACACCAATAGAATTTATGGATAACTTCCTTCAGCTCATGTTATCCTCACAGGGGCCTTATCAAAGTTGTCACCAACCAGTTAAGTACGCCATTCAATCACCCAATAATGTGCAATACACTGTGTAACAATGTCACCCGAACTTCCCCTTTCATAGGAAAACCACTTACAAGCCTACTTCGTCGTTAAGCGAAACTCGACTTTATGTTGTTAGCGTTTAAGCTCAAGTGTTGTCATGTGTAGAGTTTTCGAAAAAAAGATCGTCTATTTTTCTTTTAGAGGCGTGCATTTCAAATTAAACTTTGAGAATAGGTAATAAGGTTGATTTTCGTTCGGTAAGGAGATATTAAGTAGGATAGGGGAGAAAGGGCAAACACCATCATATTAAGTGAGCACATGAGAGAGGGAAACGCGAAAATGTGTGGGAAAAGCGGATATAGACGTTTATCGTTGGATTTTTCGCGTGATTTACCCGCGACAAATCTGAGGGTTTAACACGTCCGGCATAACTTGAGACCTTGACTCAAATACTTTGTTCCCATTCGGGGTTCTTGTTGCTTTGGTGTTTCAGTATTCACTAATACGCTGTTGACATAAGGGCATGTCGATTTATTGCCGTTTATTCGGCAAAGGGGAACATTTATTTATCTTTTTCTAGTTGAAATAATTTGCCCTTAACGCGTGTCTTGTGGGCGCGACAAGTCAATTCCTTTATTGATTGATATAAAGGGAACGATAAAAGATATAGATAAAGGGATTTATTCCCAAATCGTATAAGGAATATTATGGCATGAGACAGTTATTACATACTGGGGGATCCTTATGGATAATATCGTTCAGACCTAGTGTAATATAACTTATCTTATAGTTATAGTTATAAGACAGGAACTGTTTCTTTTTCCTGGTACTCTGATATTACATAAAGATCTACTACTTACTACATCGATCAGTATTCACACTATCAACACAAAACCAACAGTGAGATAATCTCACTGTCAAAATACGAACACACCACAAACTACACCTCTCTGCCTATGACATCACTACCACTTTCTCCTTCACCAACTACAAAGCTTCTCAAATACTCATCTACAAAAGACCTACCTAATACTTCTAGAAGGTTTCCTACCAGCCTATAACTCTATCAGCCGGTAATAACTACTCGGGAACAAGACGGATCACCTCTGGTCGAGGTGGTCAGGGACTGGGCGACAATTACCTGATGCATGATGCATGGTGTCGCAGCCGCCCGCGAGGCAGCATCCGTCATGCTGTTTGGACCAAGTTATAGGAAACTAAGATAGGACTTAGTGGCGATACTTAGAGAAGGGATCTTAAGGGCTTTATAGCTATTCAGGCCCCTCTAACCATGTGATATTTTTAGAAGCGTTAATGCAAATCGAATCGCTCAAATATATGAAAGTGACCATATCTTTGAGCGATTCGAACGAGCTAATGTATCTTATTAACTAATCCAATCTAAAACAGCGACAGCACCTAGATAATAAGTATAGGCATCTAAGTTAACAGCAAATCACCCTATGGTACGATTATCGCCGAATCTTATAACATAGACCACACACTATCGGTACTGATCATAACTCTCTATGTAACGATACGAGTCAGAATTGTCTAAGTTACTAATAAACTCAAATACACTACCTATACCTGTTGATCCGAAACTAGAATACGCAAATAGGTTCAAAATGTCTCAAATATTGGTGGCAAATATGTTTAGGTAAATTAAAATAAGTGCTTTTATTGACCAAGTAGAGCTATTTAATTATTTATCCGAATCCCCAAGTTCACACTGTTACTAAAGCAAAAACACTGTCCCAAAAACTCGTAGAAATCTTTTTCAATGTACTTATTTTTGTAAATCTAGCGACACGAAACTCGCCTAACCTGAACCTCATTCTTTTCCTAGTCAGAACCTAATGAGTTATCTTCGGCATATGGGGACTAATTTAATAAGTCTATAGTACAGAATTATGTTAATTATCCATCTACCGATATATCTCCATCCTAAACAAAAACAACCAACCATGTCATTTGAAAATGTTTACATTACCACACACGACCTACCATCATCTCTTTCAAAAACAACTATCTTATTAACAACATTTGCTCTAAATACCACTACAGTCTATCGACACCTACTACCACACGTGTCGTTCTCTAATAGCAATATATATTACACGAAATATACAACAATCGCCTTAGGGTGCGACCTGTAATTGTAAACAATGGCTTTGTAATATTAATTGAAAGCAATTGCAATTAAACTCAGTGGTATAACTTAGGAAAGTAATTAGGTCTAACTTTGTATGCAATTGTAGTGTACTAACGGTTTGTATTGTAAACTATTACATGTACGAATTACATTATGTGGTGCAAGCCCTTGTTTATTAAGCTTAATTTGTTTTATAATTTATTTGCGACATGTGTGTCATGTGTGGTTTGTTTTCGATTTATTGGGTAATAGAGGTGGTGTAACTAATGTAACAATTATTACGTTATTTCTTTGTTCTTCATAGCATTGTTTCTCTATTCCGATAGACAAATACTATATCTTACTAAATATAAAAAAAATGCAGAAATGAAGTTGTTTTTTTTTTCAAATTTACGTACTTCAAATTTTCAAATTTTCATTAACGAAAGAAGGATACACGACGTTCTATTAATAAGCCATAAAAGTTTTAATCAGGTACCGTTCTTTTTCTTTGAACTGCAATATTTTTGTACAATATAGTTTAGTATAGTATCTATGGTACTTTATAAAATTATTATCATCATATTATTAAAATTATTTCCCTTCTAATACCTCCTAAAAATAGAACAGCCAACAGAAACACACAAATATACCACTATATCTCGTTAACAAAAGGAGCCAAAACATCAGACAATCGTCACTTGACATTTGCAACCCACGCGACCTACTTACCCCAGTTTAAACGGTTCGCAAACGTATGCTGGATCAGATAGGAGCGTTCGGACCGCGATCTTTGCGTGCCCCACTCAACAATGAGATCTTGTCACACATGTGTCGAAAGGATACCCTATTATGGTAGTTGAGAGATATTGAGTGATCATTTGTGCATTGGCGGGTCAGAAGAGTAGGGAAAGACAACAAATTTATGGATTGCTAATGTTATGTAACATGTACTCTGACTTTAATACTATCTCATAAACTGTAGGAATGTCAAGCTCTAATAGAACAAATTGTGCGAACTTCTTGAATTTCCTAAACCTCGTTAAAATTATGAGATCAAACCCATTAATAGAGAAATAAATATCATTCTACGTATTGTTTTAAACTTCATTGATTTGATTGATTCAAATAAAATAAATGAAAGGAGCATCCAAAAAGCATTGTCAATTGTGACTAAATTACACCTTGAAGAAACTGCTCTTAATGTTCAAATTAATTTCACTGTCCTATTTAATATTCATTATAAACTAGATACAACCGCAATCCCGATAGCAAAACAGATAACGCTCTGATCCAAAGATCGTATGTTAGCCACCTGTGGTGAAAGTCTAATAACAATGGCCTTAAAGCGTTCGCTATTATATCGCACACACAAATTTCGAGCGGTTTCCCTAATAAGACTCCATTACAGAACATTGTCGTTCGTTGCCGCCTAAGCTATCGGTAATTGCGATCGAGTGTCATTTCACGGCTACGCATTAGCGTTATTGCATTTCCTGAGATATCAGTTCACTTCGATCTTGCAAATGTGCGAATGTGTATTGTTGTGTAAGTGTATACTTAATTAGGTATTTGATTGTAACAATGCAGGTTCAGAATGTGATGTAAGGAGGTAATAATGTTCATACGTGTTTATTGCTTACTATTTAGTAATAGCTATGATTTATTGTCGTCGGTTCAATTATGGACAAAAAAGGCAGGTGAACTTCTGTAGAAATCTTAAAAGTGAAACAGCTTTTAAAATAATTATGGTAGGTAAATCAATTTTGCTTTTGTTATTCTTGTGTCTATTCATCCATTTTTAAGAATATACTAAGTTTACTCAAACCGAAAAAATCAAGTCGTAGTCGTCATATTATTATCGTCTAGAAAAATGTTTACAAAATCCAATAGTATCAATCGAAGAATAAAAAATTAGAAAAAAGGTTCACAGTCCCTACCAAGTAAGAAAAGTTCTGCCGACACCCAAGATAGAAAACCTTGTATATATTTATGTATACAAAAAGAGCAAGATAAAATGTTCGCACACGACTAACTCTTCATAGTTATTCGTAACAACTAACTTACACTTAACGCCCCTTAGACATTTACAAAATTAACTTTACATCTTAATTCCACAAAATTATTACATTCTCAACGTTATTGCTTTGAAAATAAGAGTTAGTATAACTTTGGAGAGAGTAAAGTAAAGTTGGTGAACCTATAATATTGAACGTAAAACTTATGTGAAGCATGCTTGAAAAGTTTTATGAGGCTTAAAGTTTCCATTAAAGAAAGTGTTAAGTGAATTTTTCACGTGAAATAATGTGTTTTCCTGTGTATGAGTACTGACTGATATATTGTGATGGAAACTTATTAAATGTAGTAAGAAACTGGAGATTTTGGATTTTGCCTGTGTATTAGACGCTGTGAGAGTAATCCAAACTCGGGACAAGTGAGAAATATGTATTAGTTTCAAGATGTTTTAATATTAAGCTAAAAATAAAAGGTGTAAGAAAGAAAATTATTCGTTATTCTGACCTCCTGCCTATGCAGAATTGCTCTGTCCTTGAATTAAATTTTAAAATTGTAGTAGGTATACTGCCTTGAAAAAAATATTTCTGCATTTGACACGCTAAGAATATGAAGACTAGCTTATGGCATTATTTCATATCACTGTAAATTTTTGCTAAAACAGTCCCACAATTTTTAATCTCTATAAATAAATAGCTTCCTTACAGACTAGGCATAGTTCGTGTCCGGGTCTCAGTGTGTGGGAATGTCCCGGGACGAGGCATTATGTGCCGCGGACACACGCGTGCGCCGATGTAGGGTTATACAGCTATGAGATAGGAACGCTTTTAACCCATTGTAAAAAGAGGAGGTTCTCAATTTGTCTGTATGACGTTTTTTTTTTGTATTTTTGTCTGACGTGGTTTTGACTTTGGAAACTATTTAAACTACTGATAAAAAATTACACAATTCATTGTCTGAGCAATAAAAAAAATGAAAATGAGTTCATATTAAGTGCAAGCAATATTTCGTTATAATTATGCATTATGCGTTTTAAACATTTTCAAGCATAAGTTAACTTTTCCATGCTATTTTGAGTTCTGGTTTCAGTCTTACATTATACAGCTGAATACTGTATTTTACATGGAGTGACTGCCAACCTGGCCTCCACAACCTATTTTACTGCTTACTACAGTTTTTCTTTTCATCTATAGTTTTTAATATCACCAGCCAGTCATTTCCAATATCGTAAATAACAAAAGAGCGTTACCATGGATATAGTATTCCCATCCCATGTACAAGTGTTCGTGTAATCACGACTCAGTTTGAGCTCAATCTTATCAACTTTAAACAAGCTTCAAGCGAGAACAATAAATTCAACATTGATGGTTTAATCTCACGAGGAAGAAATCCGTGAACTCCTGGATACATAGAAAATTATGGTTTTGACTTCAATTTCCTTTTACATAAACAAAACCAAATAGAAAACTAAAGTAAAAAAATAATTATGATAATACTTAAGTACACATATTATTTTTTGTTAATTTGGTTTTTATAGTTAGTTTCATAAGCCTTGGTTTATTTCTCTTGGTTGCTTATTTAACGGCAAAAGATTTCTGTAGAAATATTTACATGATGTTTAGTTTGAATTGAAATGAAAGTCAACAAAAGTATTATTTATGAAAAGCATAAAATTTCATTATCTTGCAGTGAAGGATGCTTGGAAGAAAGTTCTCTATTTCTATGACAAAGCATGCGTCATAAAGAACAAACTCCCATCTTCCTCATAAGATTTGATATCAATAAATCAAGCTAACACTGTAAGTAATTCACAATTAATACGACAAGTCTTCCCGTACCGTCTAGCCATTCCTAAATCAGCATCGATCTACAATAGATCCCTCTCGTGGCCGCCGGCGCACGACCGCGCTCACGATTCAGATTAATCTATCGAAAATCGTTTTACAACATATTATTTATAGAGAGCATGCGCCAGCAATGATCATCAGTCCGTGTGCGTAGTGATGCGCCCGACGCATTCCGCGCGCACTTATGTGTCGATGCGGAAACATCGATATGACGTTATCGATTTATGGAAGATTGTATCGAGTGTGCCGGTTTTTGTTGAGTCATGTTACGTATGCGGAATCGTTAATTAGAATAACGTTTTGTTTATATGTGTTCGTTTTAGTTAAGATAATGTCTTATGCTTTGATGAGTTTCACTGTGAGATTTGCATCGACTAGATATAGGGGTGGTGTCGGATTTATCTGCGAAAACAGTAACAAAATTTTGAATGTAATAAAAATGACAACCCTTACATAAAAGGTTTTAGCACCATAATAAACCTAAACCTAACCACATTACCGTAACACGCCAATTAAAATTCAAAAACCATTAAAAATTAACTCATCAAATCACATTCTACTGTCAAAATCGGCCGCCACAAACTTGTACTTCATAACTCGTAAAAGTCGGGGTGATGTCGTAAAAATAAAACCGAAAGCATTTCTAACCGGAGTCAACAATTAACCCCGGCAGTAATGAAACTTCTGAACTAGCCCCAGCTACGTCGGAATCGCGCAGCCTATTTTAAAGACATTGAATATTTAAGAGAGCTAATTGAAATAAGCGAGACAGTTTGGAGTGTCGCCAGGATAATTACCTAGCTCCTAAGATGAGATTTAACGTGCCACGCTTAAATGGTTGGAGGTCTCTTTTTAGGGGAAGATTATTTCCGTATTTTTTTATTGCTGGTTTGCAATTATAAGTTTAAGGAGTAAGCTTTCTATTAGACTACTTTCCGTACAGGAAACTCAAATTACGATATTACCTAAATCAGGTACGACGATGACTGAATGACTTACTTACAAATATACATGTGTAAGTAAGTCATTCAGTTAAACTGGATTACGCCGCCCGTTGCTAAAAAAGAATAATACTTATTTAACTAAACCACCAGTTTTATTACATTTAATTTTGGACAGAACACATACATATGATTATTTACTTAAATAAGGTTGATAAACCATTATCAAAACAAGATTATAAATTAAATCACCAATCACATCACTATCAAAACTTTATCGATAAAAACCAAACCATCGACATCACCTCACCCCATCTCTAAACGTTGTGTGATTTCGAAGGTTGTCGATTCGTGCCGTCCGTGTGCGACCTCTCTTCCGGTGTCCAACGCTACATTTAATGGACCCCTATTTGTACGTGAATTCACATCCAACGATTACCTTGTTTGTTTACAAATTGCGTTCGAATCACGTAATTATGCTGATTCGGAAACTAAGGGTTGTCGTGAGATTTTTTTTCGCCCTCGTTTTGTTAATATGAATCATTTTTGTTAAGGATTGAAATTCTAAGCAGGCACTTTACATGAGTTGATGTCATTTTAATTAAATAGCATTGAAGAACATTGTTTAAGTGTATCAACTTTACATGCATTCGATTTATTATTTCTCGCAGTCTTTATTATTAGTAATCAGGATGATGAAGAATCAGATCTGATAACGATTTGAGTAATTTTACTGACTTCTGTTATTCAATAATCATTTAAAAAACTTCAATCTGTGGGTAAAGCTTACTTGGTGAATATAGTTAATGCTTGTCATTACTTACATATTCCAGAAAAAAAATATACTGATTAACAAGCAAAAAAACGTAAAATAACTTTATCATCAAGAAATAAAGTACCCCGTAACCTACACTACAGATATAAACACAGACCATGATTCAAAATAAACGATCAATCCATACTCAATACCGCCGGATCATTTACTAGCACGATTGAAAATACGTACATCTCAGATCCCATTACTTCAACTTAGAAATGCCCTTAAATACTACACAAAATAAATCTTAGGCAGCTACAACTTATTCCAAGCTCTCCTTTCAAGTCTATGCGGACATTGGAACATACAAATCGAGTGTAAGCCCATAATTGTTAATTTCAAGCAAAATGCTCGCAATAGCTTTCAAGTTGCACTAACTAACGATCCCATTGCTAGATGCCTATCGGGTTTCTGGGCATAGTACTGGGCGGTTGCACCGTTTTGTTGAACTCAGATTAAGAAGCATTAAACATTGTTATCGGGAGTGATTTGATGTTATAATGATAACGGATTGTCAGGACAAATGAATGTCTATATAGACAATTATATTTAGCTATTAAAACTGAAGATTTTTTTTAACTAAAATAACATAATATCTCTAGCACTCTTGCACTTGAATAAAAGAAAAGCGTCTAATTCTAATGAGTCAGTATTATAGTGGTTAACGCGATTAAAAACTAGGTTATCCCGTTCTGGTTTCATCAAATCCACGACCGATCTACAGTCAACATAACATCTGTTTACATTCGATGTTGAGGCTACGGAAATTAGTTCTAGTTTAATTCCAGTCTGTCGTCAGATTTGCTTATCAAAATCGGTAAATATTCCGCCTTATCTACTACAAAGTAACAATACAAATCTACTTGAGCACGATTAAGACAATATTCTGATGACTAAGTCATGAAAACTGTTTGTATATTTATTTAATGGTCATTCAATGACTCAGAGCATTAATCATTTGAACTATTTTTTACTGGTTAACAAAATAAATGTACCTTTACAATAAAGTTGACTGTTTTACTCTGGACTTTGAAATTTCGGAACTTTTTTTGTATTTGATTGTACAACAATTAAATAATTAGATTATTATAATTAAGGGAGGTTTACGGCCTGAAACTAGTTGGTTAAAAAAACAACAGGAAAACTGGCAAAAACAACAAGATTTTTAACCGCTTTTATCTAGTATTACAGTGCAATCGGCCCTAAAAATGCGAGTACATAATGCATGCGTACACGACGCGACGCACAGATCGATGGATCGTATCGACCCGCACAAAGGATCGAGTCGTGATCATGATTGCGTTACGTTCAGACTTGCCGTTTATGTAAAGCTAGTCTTATTCTTCGATACGTGAGCGACTCGGGATCTCACTGTCTGCGTGAGGTCGTCGTTGATACGTAATTATTGTTTTTGTATGCTAAGTTGGGTATTATTGTTAGGTATTGATGTTATTGTTATAGTGTGTAGTTTCCTATCTGTATATAGTTGCCTATACATAAATAGGCAACTATGAGACAAAGAACCGTTGAGATATCATATAATTTTTGGTGACTTGGATCTTGTTCTAGAAAATGGTGGCATTCGTTTAATACACATTAATAAATTTTCAAAAAACATATTACATTATTCACGGTGTTTGTATAACTTCTGAGTCTATTTCGGTAATAGCGTCTTTGCTTGACCCAGGATAAGTCTATGTATTTTTTTTTTGTAATTTTTGACAGAATAGTATTGAATGTCATGTAGTGTAAATATTGCCTTCAATTAATACTATTCTATTCTAATTCAAGTAATACTAGACTTATCCTGGGTCAACCAAAGACGCTATTACCGAAATAGACTTAGAAGTTATACAAACACCGTGAATAATGTAATATGGTATGTTATAGTAGGTTGTGACAACATAAAAACACGATTAAAATTATGATTTCAAGTCGTCTCAATTCAATAGAACTGAAATTCTAGTTCTGTATTTAATCATTTCGCTATCCATACATTTAGTTCATTTCGCCTCTCAGTCGAAACGTTTCAAACACAAAATTAGCAACAAGCCCGTGCAATATCAAATGCCAAACATTTATGTATTAGAATAACATTCGATCAACTCGCCTATCTCAGATTACCCTGCAGCGATAGTAATTTCAAAGGCGCGATAAAATATTGAAACGATTTCTTCACACAGAAAACATTATTAGCGGTGCAACAAGACGTTTGTATTTACGTTCGCACTTTGAATATGGTACTTTCCACTTTGTTCATCTAGGTGACATCATCCAGGTTAATAAACACCAGTCCCATACCATTCGACATAAGGCTCGACTTCTTTCCTTTTATTATAACCCTTTTCCGTGCTGTGTTGGTGTAACCTTTCAATTTTTTTATTTATTTGGATCACCAACAAAGAATACACCTTACATGCTATACAAGAGAAAAAAAAGTTTAACTAGATTTATCTAAATTCCGTATTTTAAAGTTCCATGATAAACGAACTACACCGATTTCCTACTCATTTCACTTTGGTTATCACATAGGTTGAATATTTCCAAAATTAAATATCTATCAAATCTCATCTATCATATCTATCAATAAGGCTATATCGACACGCTAAGAAGAAGAATAAGGCTATCAAATCCACATTGTTTTTTGGGTGATGTAACCTAGGTTTACAGCGTGGAATAGACCTTTAATATAGGTGTCTCCAGCCATTTTGCTTTATTGAATAGTTGAATGTGTTCTAAAGATTGCATAAAGATCGAATGTAGTGTCGCTTACGTTACAATAATGGGAGTAATGTGGATATTAAAATTAATTCTTTGTTCGCTCGTCTGTCTGCTTGTAAGTTTTGAATAAGGTACGTAAAAGGTGATCTCTTAGGGTATGTATGAAAGAAAGACGGTATAATTATTGACTAAGCATACCACGTTGAATTAAAACAGGTTTTGTTGTTAGTTATTTCATGAAAACCACAATATGTTAAAATTTAAATGCTAATTTATTTATTTATTTAAAGAAAACTTTTTGTTCGTAATTTCGTCCCCTTATCACTAGAATGAACAGTTTAATGTAATTATTATAAATCAGATTTGAAAGTGTTGACAGCTACTCGTTACTCCTGTCACGTATGGTAGGATTAAAATGAGAGCAACAAAATAAAAATGTAAGCTCAATAAAATAAGATCAAATTCGTCAGCTTGGGAACCGAACTATGAAAATCCGTATCCGTGACGGACCCGTTCGAGTGTGAACAGTGTGTTAAATGTAAAGAACCCTAAAAAACGTTAGTTTTGACATCATTTCACGTCGATCAAGCGGCCGATGAATAACGCGGTCCGTCGGTAGCAAAGAAAAAAAACCTCCGTTCTGAATGCGACTCATTTTATGAATGAAATAAGATTTTTTCCTACGGAACCGCGACAAATACGTGCTTTCCTTTCTCGGCCGTCTGAGGCGACGTGCATTCATTTTCGATTAGTTTTTTAATTCCGTTTTGATCTATCACACTTTTTGCTCCAACGTATTCCGAACCGTATGGTAACGGGTGTAGGGTACATTTTGGTTGGTGTGGTAGTTTTTATAAGCGCATGTCGTAGGTTTCTTTGAGAAGTAAGACCGTCGCAACTGCTTCAATGTAACGCTCGGTACACAGATGCGGTCTGAGTAACGAGAAATTATTCGTAGCGAGTGATTTATTAGTGGGATTAGAGATTTTGCGGGATTTATAAATAGAAGAGATCGAAGGAAAGGTTATTCTGTTGCATGAATGTATCTTGGTTCTCTTTCTGTTAGGTATATAATACCCAGTGTAAAGTAAATGTGGAATAATCCATGCTTTCTTGCCAAGAAGCCAAAGTTCCCAAGGGTAAACACTTTCAATTATAGTGTCATTGCTAAATAGACAGGCCATGATTTTGTTGCAAAATTCTGCGAAACACGTTACATACTTTCTCATAAAAATAAGAAAATAAAAACCTGTGTAAAACTTTTTATTAAGATGTGTCTTTATGCAAACTTTTAGACAATTTCTAAAACGGAATTATAATCAAAAATATAATTTATTTTATTTGAGACAGAGTCCCTAAAACTAGATTACAATTATACATAGGTACAAATAATTCACAGAATACCTTAAAATATTTACAATACTATTAAAACTAAGCCTACACATTAAATAAGAAAAATTATATACTAAATAAAACTAAGAACTAAAATAAAATTATAATCTATAAAGTGTTATGTATGAATAGTTTAAAACATTTATTAAACACTATACTAAATAAAATGACTCACACCAATCCAACGCATAAACGAGCGACTTTCATTCAAATAAAAACTAAATAGTATTCAAATAGTGATGAAAGGAATTCAAGCAAAAAGTGTTGGGTTACCGTGCTCGTGGGAAGTCTCTCACTCGATTAGATTCCGCGCAGGGCAGGAACCACTGGTCAACGACTACTACTTTATGTAATCAATGATTTTATTTAAATTAATAAACAAAAAAAGCAGTGTAAGGAGACAATGGACAAAGGGAGACTTTATATGGATTTCGTCCACCCAAAAGTTTGATATAATTTGGTTCCAATTAATATTGAAGCTGAATGAAACTTTTTCGTAAACAAATACTTACACTTAATATAAATGACACAATATGTTGTTGTTCTCGGAACCTTGCAGTGCCAAGATGCACTAGCATGTCTCTCAGGTTTTATAGTCCTAACGAACGCGTTATATCAATCTGTATTGTATGTTTTAGTTCATCTGTATACAGCGTTGTGGGCTGTAAAATTTATTTTTCCAATTTTAATAGTTGTAGTAGATGTTTGTATAAATCTTGAACAAAAAAAAATCAAATGCCGGTTTTCGCACTCTGGCCAAAAAATACTATATTATACTCTAGAAATCTGCTTATCTAATACGGAAATGCTGTTTAAAATGCAGCCACAATTTGACTAGGTAATAATTACATGCGGTTGCAATACTAAAAGTGAATGACCTGCCAAAGTGCCCAATTTGATTTCTCTTGCATATAAGTGACAATAGGTACACACACTCCATTCGACTTCACCTCATCAAAACATTATAATAGCACTATTATACACCTCTTTAGAGAACTAACAATATCAATTTATGTAGTTTTAATCAGGTGCCAATATTACTTTTTGTATTGTGTATCTTGACGAGAATTTTCAATTCAATTTTGATATTGTATTATACCAAAGCAAAATCAACTTGTTGCTTTTTTAGTGGTGTGATTATGATATACAGTTTTTACCAGATGTTGGTATTTTGAAGTTGGCTAAAGATATGAATATAGTGTGTTCATTTTGTTTACTTAACATTTGTGTTAAATAAAAACTAGAGAAAGTTTTCAAACAATCAGATTTTTATAGCTTATCTTGACTTTAAAATAATACAACCATTTTATTGTATGTTACATTTTGTTAAACTAAGTTTTGAAGATTAAATAACCTTAGCGAAAATGGATTAAGAAATTCCATCAAATCAATGAACACAAAATATATGTAAGACAATTATGGCCATTTGAACCTCTTAGGTTTGGAACACAGCCTCCTCGGACCAATTTTACAAAAAAAAATGATATCCCCTTTAAACGAACGGGACAACCATAACATGCAAGAACAATACCCAATATACAGGGTCACTAAATCTAACAGAACTTCTTCAACTACACAAGTCGCCCTCATGTCTCGCAATCGGCAACCACTCAGCTGAAACGGTTTCCGACGGCACACTGAACCAAACTAGAACATAAGCGTCGGTAATTATTTACGACAAAAAAGTCGTGGCGACTGATTACTTTCACAAGACCCACAATAGACCATGAAATGAGCTTCGGGCCACCGCGTTACGCATCGTTCGTATGGTGATCGGCTCTCGATTGATATTTGAATGGATCGGCTGGATTTATGAACGAATGCTGATTGAAATCTGGGTTTAAAACTAGGTAGGATTGTCTGGCCTTTATATATATAAGGCATGACGTTAATTGTCTGCCTGTTGATATCGTTTATAAAGGAAAAATGAAATCAATAGTATAGTCCTTTGCTAAGGAGTGGATGACCACAGTCCTAGATAGAGACAGATGGAAGGAGGGTAGAGAGGCCTTTGCCCTGCAGTGAGATAGAAACGGCTAGGAAAAATAAAAGATAAATTAGTGACTACAATTTTACCCTTACCTATATTTGGTTTATGTGGTTGTACACATACGAAATTGTTTACCACAAAATATCCTGAGCGTTTTACACAACACGCAACACAAGGCCCAAAGGGACATTTGCGTATTCAAACAGTGAGTGAAACTGGCATAAATGTACAACTGATTATATGTGAATGGCTCAATCAAGGCTCTGGTTGCACAAGGAGTTATGTCGATATGTTTTGACATGTCCGACTCGGACCGTCGCCAGTTGTACGCTAGTAAATTGCTACAATTATACCGAGAAGTGTGTCAAGTGGTTACCGTCGGGGAGACCGGGGTGAATGGAACAGTGTGCGGTTGAACATGTTGGGTGCTCGAATAAACAACGTGACGTACTCTGCCGTTTTGAATACTGAGTGTTTAATTTGATGTGGTAATTAGAAAATAACAGGATTTTTGGTTTATATTTTGTGAATCGTTAAATATTCTTTGCAAATAAGTATGGTATTATTTAAGCGATGCCTACTATATGTGGCATAAGATTAGAACCTAAGATGATTGAATGAAGATTAGCTACATAAAAAAATCTTCTGGTAGTTGGCTACTTCTCACATTACAAAATTTTTTTCATCGTCAATTTTATCCTAGTTTAAAAGACGAATACTTACACCAAAATATAATCAACAATGCCAGGCATATGTTAAATTAACATAATTATACACTTCATGCACAAAAAAAAACACTTTGTAACTATGTATCTTGCGAACTAATAACACACAAATAATCTGGGCAAAGTAAAAAATATCGCGAAAAAAATAAAGCAAAAAAACATGCTACACCAATTACCCACACTGTTTGTTTAACCCCACTCTCCCCTGACTAGTAGCAAATCCGCCCTAAGCCGCCGCACATACCCAGTGCCTATCATTACAAAAGTACAAGCGCATTATATGATTATATGTGTGTAAACATATGTTGTATAATGCAGGAATCAACCTCTAGTTATAGCGAACAACTATTAAATGTACAGTCACGAGAAAAAATGTGTAAAAACTACTATTTTTCATACATTTCCTCTTCAACTCTAGATTGGTATTGTAAGAAGAGCTTTGAAGAAATTATTGAAAAGAGTTCACTATACATATAAGTAGATTTTTTTCGATTTTCATCACAAAAATCTCGCTAATTTTATGTTACAATTTCGCTATTTGTATAAATAATTTTGTTCGTGACTGTACAGTAGTGATAACTGCGAATTAAAAATTTCTAATGACGAGGAAAGTTGTCATATCTCATGTCCGTGTGTTTGGTCGTTAGAAATTGACATTTGATTGCATGTTTATTAATGTGTAGGGTATGCAACTTTCTGGGCTAACATATTGTAAGCTTCATGATAAATATTTGGACGGGTATTGCTTTTAGCAAAATTACACAAAGGAATGACCTGAAAGAAAATATAGTTGATTTTCCAGCATTATAAATATGTTTCCCCGATTTCTTTACGTGTAACAGATGTCGTATAGTTCATTTTCATCCAGTTTTCAAAATGTACGCCCAAAATGACAATTGTTAAAAAGTAATTATATGAATTATGCATTCAGCATGAGACAAAATAGCTTTGTGACTATAGAAACATTGGTTTCACTTTTACTGTTTGGATACTGTTTGTTAAACTCGATAAAAGATGGCGTTACTGGTTTAGTAAGGTCTACAACATTTTAAATAACTTATCCGATTTTTATTCATTTTTCTTTTTTTCCTAAAGAGCATTGATAAATAGAATAACACGGCACTGATTTAAATGAAACATCTGTTTAATTATTAAAACAAGTTCGGAGGTGACTCGTATGTTCATTTAATTATAAGTTTAATAATTAATCCAGGTTTTAATTGTAATTTGACATGTAGGCATAGTCGAGCGTCAAAACTACCTTATAATAATTGTTAAATCTAACATTCAGCCATCGAACAAAGAACATAGTACCTTCAATCTAAACACCTGCTCACGTAGAATTTAAAAGGCAATAGAAAAACAAAAACAAATTCGGGGTCAATCATAAAACTTTCTATATTCAAAAAAGTTTTTTCACAAATCGAGTATAGATCACGAAAATAATATTAAAATATTTGCTCTAAACGGTTCAATGGGATCGACAGAATTTCTAATCGTGACCAATGCAATGACGAAACACTAAATTGAAAAAAGAATGTCACTCAAACACTGGCCTAATATAAATTTATTTTCAGATGGAAAAACTTAATCTCAAATTCGTCGCGAATTTCGCAATCGATATTGTATTTCGATGCAAAAAAGGTATCGAGAATCAGTAGTCATAATCGCTCATTACAAAAGAGGGTTTCACTACCACGAGCGTCACGTCTCACGATCAATTGGAAATAATATTGGTGAAGAGTTAGATAAACTAGATAGGGTTAGGATTAGGTGCCTTGTTTCAGTTATTAGTTCAAAAATTCGCTAAACAGTCCAAATTTAATGATAGGACTTAAAAGCATTGGTGTGAAAAGTACGAGAATCCTATACCTAGGTACTAGGCTTTGAGGTTAAAATATATTTTGGGGGTTCACTATTTCCGTCTTTGCAAGCTAGAAATGTATCGAAAGAGTTTAAAAGAAAAAAATCATAACTTGTGGCCTAAAATCATTATCTTCAATTCATATCTCTTACTAACAATACAAAAGCCATAATTGCTATTATCAAATATATTTAATCCCTAATAGAGCGTACCTCCCTAAAATAGCACTAAAGTCACTTCCATTGTGTCTTTAAAATCGAACCTTCTCAGTCCAATAGTCGGAGTCGTGTTCCGACTACCGTTTTGTTATTGTTCAATATGTTTTCCAATAATCCAGTTATAGATTACCGGAGGTAGAAAGCCTTGATTCGCACGGTTAGGTATAGAAAGCGGGCTATGCGTGTGCTCCCTTAAATCACTCGATATCTTGCGTAGCGAGACATCACTAGTGACGTTAATTTCCTTATGAATGTAATATAGTGTTGGTCTAAGTGGTATGAACATTTGAATATGGAATCTGGCTGTTTCGTATAAAATTTTCACGCAAAACCCTTTAAAAAAAAAACGAAAATTTGGAATTGATTCATATTCATTCTCTGCAGTTCCAAAATTAAAAGTGACAGGTTTATGCTTTAACTGGAATAACTATAAGTTTAAGTTCGAGTTAGTTTTTGAGTGTGAATATCATTATTCCAAAAAAATAGACACAGTATTGTGAATGAATAACAAAAGGAATCTACTATGTTCCACATTTTAAACATCAAATCTTTCAAAATATATTATTCATGAAATAGTTGTTATGTTACGAAATATCATGATCGGTTTCGGGCAAAAACTTCAAAATCTTCTAATCATGTCATTTAGTGTATCGGATTTAGGAAATTGCAAATTAAATGGTCTATCTATCCTGATGTGATTATTTAGCTACGGTTCTTATATCTTATTGAGATGGAGAGTTAATTTAATTGAAAATTATAATTTTACTTTCGAAACTTTTGTAAATAGGTGCAAAATTATGTGCGCCATAAAAAATACAAGATGAAAAACGAAAGTAAAAATCCAAGAAAACTCTCGCTTACCTAGACCCTGGAAAAGTAAAAAAATACGTTTAAGTAATTGTTAGTTAAACAGACACAGACGACAATAATACTGATAATGTTAAGAAAACGTATTCAACGAATAACTGTAAATTAAGTATTGATCTAGTTGTGTACAGATCATTTAACAGTGCTATCACAAAATACTTCAGCTACGATTCTATTCACTATTAAGACTAAGTATTCCAGAAAGTTCCAATACTTCGGCATTTAACCATTGCGTCATATTTCCACAGCATTCGAGCATACATATGCGTTGCACGTTGATTGGACATAATCGCAGATCACACGACATGGAACAGCTAACGGCTCATTACAAACTCAGGCAATTGCCGGCAAAACTTAGGGCTATTCTCATTTTAATATGGATGCTAGCTGCATAGCTAGATATGTATCTAAAGACTGGTCGCATAAAACAAGCGTTTTCAGAAGTAGAATAAGCCTAGCTAATAAGTATGATAAGATCTAAATTAGGGTTCAATGTTTAAGGTCGACATAATAAGGTGACTAAATGATGACCACCATTCTTTCATTTATGTTATGTAGCTCGATATTATACCTATCCATCTTTATTACTAATATATCTCTTTTTCTCAATGCTATGTACAGTTTCGCTCAAAGAAAATGTTTTTTTTTTACTTTTATTGAGTACCTGCCACCTGAGTACCTATTTCGTAAATTTTATGAGTATAACTTAATAATTATCCTCTGTTAGTCAAAAGTTCATATCCAAGTATTATTTTTTTAATCCATTCTTTATAAGTCCTCAAATTACTTACTCATAAATTATAACCCCATGACACACACATAATTTTAACCACAACATGAAATTTCTCAAACATTGAAAAACTTATCAAAATCTATTTAATCGTTTCTGACATTAATACACCATACACACGCGTGCCGCGTAATTTATATGAAACTTGTCAGTGATTTGTGACTAATACGCCATTTTGTAGTTAGATATAAATCAAAATGGCCGCGGGCAATTCGAATACAGAACGGTGAATTGATTTTTTTGGAATCGCGTCTTATTCTTTTTTTTTTAATTTTATTGATATTAATACTTTACTTTGATTCATTGTGAGGTGATGTTTTGTGATATGGGTTATTAGTGAAATGAGAAGACTGCTATGGTTCTACGTATAATATTGTATTTGTTTTACCTTTTGTTTAAGGGCAGTGTCTAAGAGAATTGTTTGTGGAGGTCAGATTGACAATCACACCAATCAAAATTTGTCAGCTATTTTCTGAAGGGGTGAATTTGAAACAACACAGTTTGGCAAGAATTGCTTTTGTTTTAAGCGATCACAACACAGCAAAGCACAGAGAGAGTAGACCTTTACTTTTGAGAATATTTCCTTACATAAGATATTTAACCAAAACATCAATATAAATTAAACTAAACGCAGCAACTACAGAATAACTCGTCTCAACCGCAATATTTCGTATTTCAACCTCATAATTACAACAACACATGACTCCCGTGTTCCGCAACCAGCAACCATGTGAATGGCTAGTGTCCCATCATTATCGTATAAATCAGTACCGATTCAACCGGTAATTGCATCGATATATAATCGATACATAATATCGATATATCGATAAGATCGAATGCTCCCGGTAGAACTGGTAAATTAAAGTTCGCGCTCAATATAATTTTCATGTGAAATGTGTGACGGACAATAAATTATTGGGTATTAGAGACTGTGTGGTATAAATCTTGATACTTGTAATGTATGGGAAGTCAGACCGGTGTAGTACATATTCATAGGGACCTGAATACGTATCGATAATAGTTTGAAATGAATGCTCTTGGGAGACCTCTACTAGTTGGATGGGTTTCGTGTTTATAAAAGTAGACTGGTAGTGGCTTTGATACAGATTATAACTTGAGAGTTAATAATACTTCTAGGCTTTATTCTTTAATCATAATTGTTTGTTCTATTAAATTTTTAGTCAAAGGGCCCACAGTACCTAAAACGAAACAGAATTTTTAAAGGTTTATTATTGCATTAAATTAAAAGACCATTTTTACAGTTTAAAAAACACAAATTGATATCAAAACTGGTACTCACTTTAAAATATCAAACGAAGCAATAATAAGTTAACTACAAGCATTTTAAGAGCACTTCAAAGGCTCACAAACAGGAACATTGCCAATAAATGATAACACTCATTATAACATTATCACAGTACAATAAGGCCGATTACACCACACAAACATTACAGTGTTTACCCATCGATCCATTTAACTAAAGTTTATGTTAAAAACTCGCCTTAAGCGGACTATCAGGCGATTTAAATCATCGACGGTAACACAGACAGGCTGTAATTGTAGCCTAAGGCTTACCGATGACACATTCCATCAAAACCAGACTTTTCTGTAACGGTGCCACTGGATATAATATTTGTAGGTACTATCAATATGTCATTGTGACTTGCAAATCGAGTTCTCGAGAAAATTGCTCTAATACACTTTAACATATGCAAAGGGAACATCCCTGAGGACGGAATCGATTATAATCGATTAGAACAGTTTATGTTGTATCGGTGTGTCGTGTGTATCGAGGTTATGAGGAAGGGCATTTATCGATTTTATTAGTAGCTATTACAATGCCAGTGGTAGCAATCTTTCAGTCACATGCAATAAACATAACGACTCTTTCGGTTCATTGTAAAGGAAATATTTTTCATTTAAATGAAATATTTTTTGTGAGGACTTGTTTCAAATATTCACATATTTAAGTAGGTTTTTAATTTTAATTAGCTGACTGTTTTGATAAGCTCTGATTGATTATTAGGTACTCTTCTTAAAAAAAAAGTATTTTACGAAATATGGACTAAAAATATGTATTACCTGTATCGAAATTTCAAGAAATTAAAATCATTGACAAAAATACTATGTTCTAATAATAAACTTTAAAAAGTTGCATTTTGTAAAACAAGATAAAAATCTAGTATCAGAAAACTGTATTAAGCCGTAACCGTTCTTAGTTCGTACCATATAAATTATGATTTTATGTCAGGTGATAATCACGTATTAGAATCGAGTATTAAGTACACGTCGCAGTTAATTACACGTGTGTGGTAGTTATTAATATTGAATTACAGTAGCCTGTTTGATTTACTGGATTATGTTATACTAGTTTTGTTAGGTAAATGGTTCGGATAAACTTGAAAGCTGTATAGGTTTATCACTATTTGTATTCCAAGACTGCACTTTATTATTAAGATAACACTTTGAAAGGTGTTAGCAACTTAACAATCAGTAAAGATATTGATGAGATTTTATATTTTCAAAACTTTGCATATTTTAAAATTAATGTAATCTTAACATCGATGTTAACCTTTTTTTTAAAGAGTAACCTATGGAGTTTCTTGCCGTCTCTTCTCTATAGAAATGACACTTTGGAACCTTGCAACTAGAATTAGTAGTTTGTAACGTAACGTTTCTTAAGCGCCTTTTTTTGGTTTATAAGAAATAAAAATATTTTGATTTTGATTTTTGATACCGAAAAAACAAAGGGAAAAGTGCTTAACAAAAGGTGGGCAGCAGAATCTTCCCATTACACCAAATTGTAATAAACATTTGATGCTTCAAAATATCCCTCAACTGTAAATTTTTGGGCAATTTTTTTTATGAAAAACCAGTGATTTAAGACCTATCAGATACTTATTACATTATGGTCTTCTTGAAATTAAAAAAAAAAGAATAACAATAACACAGTGTCTGTCACATAAATACTGTTTTTCAGCTTACAGAGTGCATGCATTTAACCTTTCATCATCATCATCAACATCATCAGCGGAAGATGTCCGCTGCAGAACAAAGGCCTCCGCCCTAGAACGCCACATTGAACGATAACTCGCCAATTGTATCCACCGGGTGCCCGCAACTTTGACGATATCGTCGGTCCACCTGGTGGGAGGCCTGCCAACGCTGCGTCTTCCGGTTCTTGGTCGCCACTCGAGAACCTTTCTTCCCCAGCGGTTATCGGTTCCTCGAGCGATATGGCCTGCTCATTACCACTTCAACTTGCATATTCTTCGAGCTATGTCGGTGATTTGACCTTTGCCTTGCCGAAATTATTACAAGCTGTTTGTCAAGAAACATCGATAGCGATACTCAAAATCCATTCCTATCGATTTCAAACGAAACGAAAAGTGGCTAGAACAGTGTCTTGACACACTTGCAACTAGTAGTTAGTATAATACACGTGTGTCAGACATTCCGCAGTGTAATGAGTACATTCGTAATAAGTATGGTTGTTATGTCGTTCACTTAAGGCGGGGTTCGTTGAAAGTAAAAGTTTGCTGTTTGTTGAATTATTCTGTTTTAGGGACTTGTTTGACGTACGAGCCTAACAATTCCTCCTCTTAATTATAAGAAAAAAAAAAGATTGTTTTCATCGCAAATCGAAATATGTATTTTGGACATTTAGCAGCTGATATTCCTTATCTTTTTATATTCTAACTATATAATAACATAAAGACAGTTCAACCGAAGTGCCATAGATGTCGATATATTGCATTATTTTTTTATCCGTCAGGATATCAATAATACCTTTTTTTTTTACTTTTGCAAGAATCATACTTGATATTATTTGACGACCTCCGTGGTCGAGTGGCGTACGCAACGTTTTCAAGGTGTCGCTAGCTCTGAGGTCCCGGGTTCGATCCCCGGTCGGGTCAATGTAGAAATCAACTTTTCTACATTGCCTCGGGACTTTTCTACATTGTTTCTGAATTCCACAACACAAGTGCTTAATAGCTACTTACTTTGGGTTCAGAGCAATGTATGTGATGTTGTCCGCATTTATTTATTTCATTTATTTCGAACGCCTTTACATATTACACTTTAGTATGACAAAAAACCTTGTCTTTTACCTTCAAAATAGGCTCTATTAAACTCTTAGCCTTAACAAACATTATCATTACACAGTATCGTTAGATACACGTCACCGGTAAGTGAATTAGGATCGTGAATACAGATTGCTGTTTGTGGTGACATTACTTTTTATGTCACCTACTTAGTGCTGTGATTAATTGTCCAGCAGTACAATAATAGTTAGTGTAAATGAAGTTATGGAATTATGTATGTGACTCTTTTGTCCTCAAAGTGGACAATTTGTGTGAAAATTTTCTGTACTAAAAAACTTTGGTTTTGCTGTACCAGAGATTGTTACTCAAGCTATTGGTGAGTTTATGTAATAGACGTTGGGTTACGGTAATAATTTGGCGTCATCAAGCACAAAGTACATAATTGCAAGGGCTTCTATGTCTAATATGCTGTAACTGATTTTCATCTTAAATACAACAAAATAGCTTGACAGGAAGGTGTTTAAGTACTCAGCTGAATTAACACATTCCAAACAATTGCATGCTTTAGTTTTGATAATGCAGCTCCTAAATTACTTGACCCACAATAATACTGAAATCCATAGCAATCTCCAGCAGTTATAAACTACAATAACTTGTTGCTTGCAAAGATATGTAAATCTAATGCATATTCAATGGTTAGCCAACCAAGCATTCGCGGTTCACACTCCATACATATCTAGAATCAATCCGAGACACTAAACAAACGTAATTACGTGAAATACGATATAGCTATTAAATTAACAGTTTAATGATACAATTGTATTGAATCAGTTATATCCAAAACCGTTACACATGTATCAACCTGTCAAATAGCGGACCAATTGCCGTGTTTAAAACGCAAAGGTGCGTTCAAACGTGTCCCCACTAAAGCGAATTCCATCGAACATTTCGCAACGCCAAGCGGCTATCCAACTCCGCCCTTAGATACCCACCTATTACACCGTTCGCTACCGAACAACCTTGACTATTATTTAGAGCACTGACCATTAACCAGACCGCGTAAGCATAGATACGGAGTCACCAGAGGCTGATATCGCGTCGACAGCACGAATTACATTAGAGAATTATCCTATTTTCCGTTCGGGAGCCCGGAGCGAGCCGCTAACAAGCGCTGTACCTCATGACGTCGAAAGCGCTCCCATATTTCCTAGCTTAATAAAACCGATGATAGTCTTGGGGTGTTCTAAAAAACGAGCCTTATATCAAACGCGTGCTCGAGGTAAACTAGCCGAGTATACATTCTAATAAGCGTTTATTCTATGCGCCTCCTGAGGCAACAATGCTCTTAATCTCGACTATTATAGCTTGGGAGTTTTAAAATTCAAGCGGTAGTTGCTTACACTTAATATTTAGTTGCCTCCTACGCTCGGTGGAGTTATAAATTGCGTTGGCTTGATGCTTGGGAGCCGGGGTTTTTAAGCTTCCGTGTGTTTAGAGATGGGCTAGTGGTCGATCAGTCACGCTCCGCAGATAATTCATATACACGATGGGACATTAATAAATCTTCTTTATTTTGATTACATTTTTAAATGGTGTCTCGTGTTTAGATTGCCGTGGCGCTTACCGATAAGGTTGACATGAAGAGGCTTTCCTCAACCTTTTTGTTTTAAATAGATGCGTTCATATAAGTACAGTTTAATCTTTTTTAATGGCTGTGTGGCCTGATATATTGGTTCCTGTGTTAGGATTTCTTGTGTTTTTAAAGCACAGAATTGTCTGTCTATACTCTTTGATGTACTAATAATCTGATGTGGAATAAGTTAGTGACTAGTTGCCTTGCACAGCTGCCTTATTTAGATAATTTAGACACAAAAACTACTGTTTGAAATATATAGGCTGGGTTAAATATTAAAATATGTTAATAGTAAAGCAAATAGTAAGATTAAGTGTTACTGTTACATTAACTGCGTAGATAAAACAATGTTTACATCGAACTGTTGTATTTATGTGAACAGTGGGTTTTGTTACTTATTGCACTTAAATTTATTGGAATCTTAGAAGATATAACAGCATCTGATTTGATTCGATTATCAATTTTGTATTAAATAAGGCACTCTGTTCTGATGTATTCAGAGTTCTATCCAGAATTCTGTGTTTGTGAGTCAGTGTTAACTAATTAAGGAAATATTTGTGTTTATTGTAGAGGTTTTCTACTATGGCAATTAATAGAATATCCCCCTAACAGCCCCACTGTTCAGAACAAACACTTTCTCGTCATAAAAAGGTATTGTTTTAACTGTTATGGTTGATTCTGTGTAATTATAATTCTATATTACACAGCTTTACTATTGATGGTATTGGTATTATTGTTTAATTTTAATTGGTGTACAATAAAGAATATTCTATTCTATTCTATATTCGGTTTAATTATACTATCTTACCTAGATAATATGGTCAACTTTAGGACACATTACATCTGAAGGCACTATAAGTTTTAATTTTAGATAAGCTCAAGTTTCTTTTAAATATTTTCTTACTTAATATTTTTTGTGTTTATTTTATGGAGAAATAAATAAACAAAGAACAGGACATAAATAATTTTCAAAATTTTTACTTGAACTTAATTGTGGTTATTGTTTGTATAAATAAATAAAAATCACGACGGAAATGATTTATAATAATTATCTTATTTGCTCTAAATCATACAAAGATCAAAGTTCATTATAAAACAATGTGATCTTAAAGATAAACGTTTCACACATGCATGGAGTATGGAGTGAGCTGGCGTAATATAATGGCGGCAGTAAGGAAGTACCTATGAACACCTGTTCGAGACAATATACTGTAACTACCCACATTTCATGGTGCTGAGATGTGTGAGGAATGGAGGTGACGATTTTAAGTTCATTGGTAAAACATTTTGTATGCAGTTATGTTCATAAAAAAATGCATTTCTCTGAATCCATAGTGATAAGCTAAAGCACTTGTGTTATGAAATTCAAGGACAATAAATTCAAATAAAAACATACAAACATCCCAATTAAGAACTTCCGCTTTTATTTTTTAGAGTCGGTTAAAATATGATGTTTAACTACTAGGAGATTTATGATCCTTTAATACTGATAGACAGACTTATAATTTATGAGCAAAAAATAAATCAGTAAGTTTGATTTTTGCTATATTTTCAGTTTCAATACCAAAACATAATTTCTCTAGAGAAACTAAAACTATCATCTATTTTCACTTTTACATTGGAAAGAAAAATGTACCAGACAAAAAAAGACTACAAGAATAAATGGTTCATATATTTTTTTTGTTTCACCAGAAAACAAAATTTTACCTTCGAGGTGGTGACCCATCGAAATCCAAACCTCAGTGCGCACTGCTTAACCTTATCTAACCGCCACATCTGCAATGTTCCGACATCGGCACCGTTGCGTAAGAGCCGATGTCCTGGAGGCAGCAATTCTCACTCTCCTCATGCCTTATAATATACTTGGATTACAACCTGTGTTACCGTTTTGTACTTATCTCGTATTTATAGTATGTACTTGTAATCTAATCGTAGACAATTTAGAATGGTGTGTTTTTTAGCTCAGAATTATGAATAATCCTATAATTTTATTTGGTAGAATAACAGATTAAACATAAGCCGAAAAGCGCTGCTAGCTGACGTGTGGTCATTTGGAGATAGTTATACCTGCCTTATTTAAGTTTAACTTCAGTATTCGCGTTTTAAGCATATGTTATAAGTATGGTTTTCCATTCAAATTTTACGGATACCTATTTTCAGTAGTTATGTAACAAGACTGACAAAACGACGATGGTTGCAAATTATTTGATCTAAATAAAAATTATATTTTTTTTAACCATTTATTTGATGAGGCTTTTTGGGCTAGTGCGCCATGACAGCCTCGTTAGGTACCACAAATTGTAAAATAAAGAAAATAATCAATTCACATTATTCTTCTATGAATATTTTTTTCTTTCTTTCATTCTCTTCTTTCTTCTGTAACACAAATAATATTTTGTAATCTTCATTCATAAACATGAACTGCACTATAAATACGCACATACAGTACAATATCCGCCCGAGGCCCATGTGATCCCATAGCGTTCGATCGCCGATACCATCGCACCTCCTTGTTCGGCGCAGTCGGTTAAAAGGTCCCCATTCACCAGGCGGTTGGGTAAACACCGTCATTATTACTTATTTGCTCGCTTTGTTATATTTTTAGTGCAGATTATAAAGCTAGATTCGTGTTATCATATTAGTTGTGCGGGTAGATTTATTTGTCTATTGTGCAGGTTGCACTTGTAATTACAGTGTGGTTTAAGGTAATGCAGTACCTGTTTATTTGTTGTATATTAGATATAGACTTTTCGTTAAAGATAATTAGGTGTACTTTAATTTGAAACAAAGTGAACCACAGAAGCTCGTAGGTTTTACGTTTGTGGACTGATGAGAGAGAGAAAAATTGGAGTGAAATTAAATTCATTTTTGTAGCCAGCATTAAATAATTGTCAAAAAATCGAACAAATGAAATATACTGGATCGATTGTTATTTATGTGGCATACAAAGGAATGAAATATTGTACGCATTGGCAAAAAAAAATTCGGATTTATTTTCCTTGTTAATAAATAAATTAAAATAAAAACACGTTGACGTGATATTTTAATCTAAAATTAATATTTATATAATACTACAATATTTTACTTAACTTCATACTAGAAGCACTTGCGTTTAGTTTACGTAATATCCCGTCCTATAAATCGTTTATTAGTATAACGTTCACAATACTAATCACAGCTGTGATTTTATGATAACTATAGATTGCGATCTTCATGATAAATGGACACCCATAGTATACATATATATATATATATATATATATATATATATATATATGTATACTATGGGTGTATATATATATATATATATATACATATATATAATAGTGGGTTTGTTTAAAACAGGAAAAACCCAACAAATATACCTATTGCTTAGAATCCTATTTTGGTAGTAATATTATTATTTATTTTACGTTATTTTACTAATAATAATAATATAATTAGTAAAATAATGAAAAAATAAAATTGTGTTGGTTAAAGAGTTTGGATAAGTATGTTAGGAAAATATTCGAAAATGAAAGGTAACGTACAAGCATATTAAAATAAAATGGCTTTAATTGTAGAGCATTAGGCTTCGTTCACACGGCATTGTCCTGCACGTTTTTTGGCAGTAAACGTCATAACGTATAGATAGTGACCATACAACGTACTTAGATGCATTCACACGTCGATTGTACTGCAAAAAAACGTGTACCGCTCACTGTGACAACTGTGTGGAAGCTGCGGCGATTCGTTTTTACACGAATGAAAATTTACCATATGAACACCAGGTTGACAAAACGTTAAGCGTGCAGGACAATGCCATGTGAACGAAGCTTTACAATGTAAAAAAATATTACACTTAATTTATCAGCTATAATATATTAGATAAAAGACCATAGTTTTTTTATATATTGTTTTTTTGGGCAGACTTGAAATCAATACAAATCGTCACATTTAGGTCTAGGTTTAGAGATATAATTTCACACACAACCCCAGTAAACAGTGTGGGTACCCAATAAATACAACAAACACTGTGCATGTCTTATCACGTGATCTGGTATCTGGTATCGGTATCTTACATGATTCGTTTGGACACGCCTAATGTGCCGTGACGCCGCTGATAAATTGCTCTAGAATAGTGTTGGGTTCGTTCCTGCTTGGTATCGATAGTATTTGGGCAACTTAAACAAAGCAAAATTTTAAAATTGTACTGTTTTAAATAACAGACTGTATCGTAAAATCGAGCATTTCTTCGATCAAAAGAGACCATGACTCTTTTCGGATGGGTAATCTAAGTTTTGAGGTTATATTTGTAAATATCACAACACTTATTTATTATACATGTATGTTTTGTGTATATTATTATCTACGATCTTATACAATAACCTTTCTTTCCACTATCACATGATAATAGTTCATATTAACATTAACCTACTAGACTCAAATAACTCTTATCGGTTTTCCCAATTAAATTATTCCCTAACTAGTAGCAGACCACGGCGCGTGCGTGCGCGCTGCTGCCTCCGTATATTTAGAACTATTTAATCACTTATACTGTGATCCATATGCATTACTTACACATGGTGTCCTATTACTTATACTTTATAGTTGTAGTCAGAAGTATGTGGTAGTCAGACAGGATGGTAGAAATATATCCAGTTCAAGGGTGAAAAAGGTGTCAGGAATCTAATTACTGTTTAGCAAAGTTGAGAGGTTTAAGTTTTATTATATATTATGTAACTAAGTATGACATTAGTAGAAGTTGTATGTTTCAATTTACAAGGCAGCTATGAATCTTTTGGGAGGAAAACAATAGAGATATTCTTTGTTTAATAAACCCGACGGCATCGTGTCTATTGAACGCAGTGTTAAAAAAAAAACGAGAAATCTCTTTTCTTCAAATTCAAATAAAATTCGTACTTTACACAATAAACCCCAAACAATCAAAAACACACTGTATTAAATCAGCGGTGACCACACAATGCGCGGCTCGCGGACAGTCCATCTGTCAAGCACACTACCTGAATTCCTGGGACACGGCCCACGTGCTTCCTTGACGGTGCTTAATGGTCACCCTACGCCCGCTGTGAAACCATTTGTCAGCATGCGTGGACCAACTTACAAAACACCACCCCCGAAATGTATACCCAACTTTATGTCATAAGAAATAGGGGTGAAATTGCTTTGAGTTGTAGTTTGTGCAGCGTAGTGTTACATTTGTAATTCAATGTTTGTCGTTTTGTACATGATATATGAATTAAATTTGAATAACATTTGAAATGTATGGAACGTGAAAAAGGTAGTCTTGTTTGCTTCTGCAAATTGGTAGTTATGATTAAATGCTTGACCTTTTAGCTAATGCGGTTAGCTGACTTCTTGTGTAATTTGATGATACTGTTTTGTTTGCTTGTGTAAGTAACTACTAGTACATACATGTTAAGTTATTCCCTATGTTATCGTAAAATATTGTAAAAAATATGTAAGCTGCACTATTCCAACTGCAGTATAGAAGCTTCTTCTTTAAATACTCAGAATGTTTTGTATAGAAATCATGATTTTAAGAGTAATACATATTATAATATTAGTTGAATCTAAGCATATGTCAAAACCAAATGACAAAATAAGCTTAATTACATACTAATATTGGAAATTGATGTACATCTCCAAAATCGGATAAAAAGATTGGTGTGTGCATTTAGCACCATTTTAGCCAAGAAGCTTTTTCTAAATCCTTTAAATACACACCCAAATATTTACACAGAAAAACAGGAAAGGCAGACAAAAGCACATTGATAAACAAAGCCAAGGTCAGATCCAGTTAACGCCAAAACACTCAATGGTTCATGACTTAAAATAATTCAGGATCTGTTCACTGAGGCACCGGTTCATTTGCATATTCCTACACTTCCAGTACCAGTGATTTACATAACTCATGTTCGTAAGCTTGCTGGATCGACAGTAATCTTGGATTTGAAGTCGCTTTGTATCATTTTTTGGATGAAATTTTTGGCAAAGAATTGAAAATCTTTGTGATGCCTAGAAGGAAATGAAATTTTACATGAGGGTTTCATGAAACTGTTTGACAAAGGATGCCAAAATATTGGATTTCTATTTCAGAGACAAGCTTGTATTCTGAGTATCTACCTCTTAATATAACCTTAGTAGTTTGATTTACCGTATAGTATGGTAATATGAGCTAGGACTAGCTACGGTGTTGTGTATACCACAGCTACATTTTGATTTTATAGTCGAAATGTAACTAAATAGGTCATATACTTATTTCGTGTCATTTTTTACTTTCCGGCCAACACATAGCAGGTAGATCGATAGCTCTTTGATTACCCTGTTTTAAGTCGTTGCTGCTGTATGCTGACTGGGCATCTGGGGCAACACAGCAGGTGGTGAAATGTAGTAAAGCATAAAGTACCAACGGTATACTAGTATACCAGTCAGCTGCTATGTTTAAGTTACCAAGCAATACCAGAATATTTGTTGCACAATTCACAGAAACTGTAATAAAACTGAAATCCTAAGCGGTTAGTGAAATAACGGGGCTATATTGCATCTTGAGAAGCAGGCCCATCCCCTGCCCTCTCAAACTCGACACAGAAAAACCTATAAACTAAAAACCAGACGAAAATTCTGGTTCATTAATAATTTACGAAGAAAAAGAGTAACTATCAAAGTTTCATCGTCGGCCGACGGATGTGGCTTTATAACTCACAATTTTTCCGTCCTTAATCCTTTACGGAGCTCATTTAGCCGAGTTTTAATCTCAATCTCACCTCATTACCGGATCCCGAATACTCGGAATAGCCAATTTCGCCATTAATTACAAGCCGAGGCTCCCTTACCCTTCCTTTTTCGAGTAAAAATAAATTATAACTCATTTATCGTTAGAGCCGAGTCGCCCGCGACGGAGGCATTGAAATAAATAGCTGTCACGTTGGCTCGCACACAGAAGTAACGTGAACCCGTGAAACGACGTCACGTTAACGTTAACGGGGGGGAGGCCACGCCTAGCGGCTGCGCAGTGCACCACACACGCCCATGTGTCGCACATACGGCGTCACGTAACTGGGGCACATATATGTATGCCACACTCTCGGTGGGCGTGCGCGACGGTGGGCGTGTCACATGTGCCATGTGTCAGTAAATGGGTGGAGATAGGCTCACGTTAAAAGGGAAATAGCCGCTCGCGTTCGAGTGTTGACGACTTTATATGCGCGCGGCCCGCGTGCGTGTGACGTCATATGTCACGCCCGACCTCTCTGACCAACCATCGACAAGCACCTGCACGCGGTACGGATCCGTCTCCAAGAAATAGTAATAAACGCCGCCGGCGCTGAAAATTAAACAGACGGGCAAGAGAAAAAGGAAGAAAATAATATTCCCACCTGCGTCCGCAATTATCGGCGCAAACCGCGGAAAATTGCGAGGCGAACGCCAAACTGACACTCGTGGAACTTCCTCAAAATAAAACTTTGGAAAAGTTCAACCGGAAAAGAAAGAAAACGCGAAAATAAAAAAGCCATTGACTCCGCAGTCCGGCCCCGAAAGTTTTAGACGCCTTTTTAAACATTCCCGCGGATGAAATCACGACCGGCGGATTTTTTTTTATCGCCAGAAGGATTTTCAGTGCTCGTTCTGTCAACTAATTAGAGTTTGCTCTCGAAAATAAAATTAAATGCAAATACTGACGTTATCAAAATGTCACTTGAGTTGCGACTTGCGTCCGTAGTAATTGGACGCCGTTGAAAGGTTCATTTTCCTTACGTATTGAAAAGGTATAAATAGTGAGAAGAGTTTGTAGCGTAGCGAGCATAAGAAACAATATGGCAGAGAGTAACGTCGGATCAATAATATATAGGCTAAGAAAACGCGGGCACAGAGCAGTTAAGGATCCGAGGCACCCGTACATAGGCGAGCGCGAAAACAAATCAGTGCCGGGAGGCGAAAATTGAGCACGTACCCGTTCCGGCTAATTTTATTTTGCAATTACACCCCCTCCCCTTCGACCCACCCCCGCGACGCTCCGTTAATACAACATTCTTGGCGACAGCCAGTTTTTGGAACAGCGGCTGTGGTGGCAATCTTACGATAAAATTATACTGGAAAAGAATTAGCTGGGGAAGTATGTGTCTTTAGGATAAGTGACTATTCTATATTCGTTTTATTTTGCAGCTGACTACATAAACCCTATGATAGAAATGGAACAAAGGAATTCAAATTCCATACAGCATTATAATATGGAAACAGTCTTAGTAAAAACAAAACGGGTATATACAACAAAATAGCATATTTTCCATCTTCATGCCAAAACAAAATTTCGAACCCGTTATTTTTCACACACCTGAAAAACTTTTCGGGAAAAACAAAATTTTTCATTAAAATGATAATGATATACCACCGAAATACTCATTAAAAATCTACAAGAGGAAATTCTCAATCTACG
Source organism: Autographa gamma (assembly GCA_905146925.1). Taxonomy (NCBI): domain Eukaryota; kingdom Metazoa; phylum Arthropoda; class Insecta; order Lepidoptera; family Noctuidae; genus Autographa; species Autographa gamma. The sequence continues at coordinate 8,656,195 of LR989866.1, read as the reverse complement.
CATACAAAGTCTCTGTAGGCTATTACTCTACACCCCCTGTGTAAAAAGGTTGTAAGAAGGAAAGGCGGTGGACACCCCGAGGGGGGGGGGGGCGATCGCCTCCACAACCCTTTCGCTTTTACCCCCACTGGCCAGGGTGATGTTTTCTGAAGAAAATATATCGAAGAAAAAGTCTATTTTTATTGACATTTTACAGATAGGTATTTTTTATTCGAATAATTGTGAACTCATTCAGTGGTTCCAAGAATTGTTGATTGCAAAAAAACCCTTTTACGTTTGAGTTTTCAACTTGTTGTTATTTATTTTTGTAAAAAAAATAGCTACCTACTTTCTTAATACTGAGATATTTCATTATTTTCTTGGAATCTAAGCAACACTTTTGGGTTAAAACAGTCTTAACTATTTAAAGGTGATAAGTCGTCCAATAAAGTGCAGAGATATATATTATTGACGTTGCAAAACTGTTCAGGACATGAAAAACATAAGAGTTTGATAAATGTGTAAGCATCGTATGGTAGAATGCAGATCTTAGGTACAAACTGGTACCAAAATTGATGACATTAGATAACTACAATGTTGTAAAATGTAAATAAAGAAGACAAATACTAGCATACTACATAACACAAAAAAAATACATTGAAAATACACAAAGAACATTTCACGCGTCGCATCAAAACTGTGTTAAAGGTAGCTGAAACGACATCAAAACAAAAAAGAATCCATCGCATTCCGCAGCAATGCCTGTAGGAACACCGACAACTCATAAACGTAAAAATGATGCCGTGTCGTAAAGAGACGAATAAGGCAATATTTCCTTAAGATTATACCCGTCCGAAGGCCGTAACACAAAGAACCACACCCTGTACCCGCTAAGCTTCTCGCATTTCTTCGACGCTTCTTAAAGTGTTTTACATACAACCGTCTGCGCCTGTGTGCGTTCGGTAAATACTTACGCATTGATGTGTGAGTCGCTACGCATTTTTGCCCACCCCCCGTCCCTCCAAGAAAAATACCTTACCCCTTTCTCCACCCCCTTTGATGTACCGGTGCGCCCCTGGTAAAGAAGATATGAGACTTTTTCAAAAAGCTTAATTTAAATGAGTCGCTCGGGACGACTCAATGGGAATATTCCTTAATTTAAATACTATCTTGAGGGCGAAAGGGTGGGTGCACATTTTAATTGGTATTGAATTTCGATTGGAGACTCTTGTGACTTTCTTTTGTTTTTTTTTCGTCTTTCTTAAGGTTGCAGCGCTTTGTTGATTTACGGTTATGCTCTTTGTTCGGGGCCGGTGGAGAATGTTAACGCTGTATCAGTTAGTGTAGCGATGTGCGTCCGATGTACCCTTTGGTGAGTTTCATTCCATACATTCCAATCCTTTGAGTTCAATGGAAAAGACAGGAAATTCTAAATTAACGCTGAGTTTGGGCGATTTGCCGACATTTTGCATGCTGATTTTTAAGCAGTCTTTGCGAGTGTAATACCCGGTGTGTTTTTCCTACTAATTTATTCTCTTATCTAGTTTTGTGACGCCAAAAAGTAATATTAGTTTATTTAGCAGGTGCTAAGTTAAAGTTATAAAATACAAAACCTAATTAAACTTGTAGGTATGTACTCGTAGAGATATACCACAAACTATAACACCGTTAAGTTTACAGATTTTTTTCATAAGCAGAGTTTATAAGTGACCGCTTGATAAGTTCCCGACGGCAATGGAGCATTGAAAAGCTAATATTTCTACTACATACCTATGGTACTAAAATATCTATTTTATGATTTAGGTATCTTAGTTATACTGCCATCGATACCATACCACAGTAAAGTTGTCTTATTAGAAATCGTTTTTACATGTTGTATGAAAACATAAATCGATCGGAGCAGGAACTCGATACAACTTGAAAAAACTTATAGAAAATTGGACTGCTAACAGTAATAATAAATTAGGTGAAATAACGAAGTTAGGTGCTAATTAATTATAAAAGTAATTAGCATCTAACAATTACATTGACTTTCATCACAAAAGAATTGACATCTTATTGGGTGGCAAGTTACACTTTGACCAGTTAAGTAAATCTTAATGTAGTTTATGTAAATTAGAACCACAACAAAAACAGAAGAATCAAATAATTAGAAAATTAAATAACGAGACACCGTACATATACTGTCTTTTGATGGTCTGGTCCACCATTGAAACTTGTAATCAGATAAATTTAAATTATTTACATACGAGAAATATTGTTTCGCATGTTACTGTTTCAGCCATTAGACGTCCACTGTTGAACTAACGCTTTTATGTTTCGTATCTGATAGGAATGAATATACTAGTACTAATACAATCATTTTTGATTTCGAATGCTTTCCTTACTTTGTATTTTCAGAAAAAGATCTTGAAGACATTTTAAATTGCTGTCAAATTGTGAAACAGTTATCAAGACTACATTGTAAGCGAAAATTAAAGATGTAATATAAACCACCATCTTAACCCGTTCTCGTTAAAAAATAACACCCCTTTTAAATTAAAATGTCGTCAGCCATTCATAATCGGCTTGAATTTCGTAAATTTATTATAGACATCAGTTTCTCATTCGCCATCGCCCGTAATTAACAATAAAATAAAATTATTTATTTATTTCCTGATAACTTTTACAAGGAAATACATGTATTATGTATGTTGTCAACCATACATAATCGACAAACTATGTATGATTGAGAACCTGTCAATAAAATTCGAATTTCGCGAATTTTTAAATACTCAGATCATTCCTAATACCTAAAATTAAATAAAAAGAGTACTTTTGTAATCTAATTACTTTTAATAGTTCTCCTGTTTTTAATTATTTTATTGATTGTTGTTAAACTATACAGCTAGTTTTGCGTTTCCTCAAGTGATGGGATTTTCTTAACTGAAAACTCAAGAACGACATATAGTATAATGTTGATATTGCTTTTCCACCCTATTTCCTAATCTAACTTTTTTTGCTTTGTAAACAATATTCGAAAACAACGTATGAAAAAAAAATAATTTTAAATCATGTTCGTCTCAATAAAATTATATTATTCGTAACTCAACATAACACAACACCAAACAATAATTTAAAACTTCGCCCAACCCCTAAGTAAAAATAATTAAACCCTTCTGAAACAAAGTAGGCTGCAAATAAACAAAACAAAGCTAAATCTCACTGTAAAGCAATCAATACATGTCTTAAAAACAATTTCCAGTGAGAGAAACTCTTGGTAATGAAACAAAGGCCAGAATTCTTGCTTGAATACATGATGCTTAAGATTTATTTAGATGTCTGCAAAGGAAAAATGTACACGGCTTTGATTAGCAAGTAAGAAATAAAAATGTACTGTGCTGCTAAAATAGATTTTATTTCTTCTTTCGTCAATGTTTTATCACTATCTATTAAACTCTCACATATTATATTTTTAATTTACGGTCGTTACTTTTTCGTTGACACAATATTGTTTTTCGTCACAATAATATACTGGTCAGCATGTATCGATGCATATAAGAATTAAAAAAAAAAATTGTGATCTAAAAAGTAAGAGAAGTATAATATCATTATTATAAGTATTATTTTGTTACACAAACTTAAAAATACTCGAACTACTAAAATTAGTTCGATATTAAGATTTTCTTTGCCAAGTACAAAAGCTACTGTTATTTGGAACACAACTCTACTCTCATCGTCATGTAATTTAGTTACAATAAGGCCCAACGACGTGCCTTCTTTACGTTTCAAAATAAAAAAAGCAACAAAATCTTGAAAGAAACTTATTTCCAATGAACAAACATAACCCCTTTTAAAATTGTATTACGTACATCCATCGTGTACGTACAGGTGGGGGCGTTTGCACCCCTTTTTAACCCTTTCGGGCCCAACTTTTCTTCTTTACATTTATTTCTTATGGCCTGTTTCTTCTTCTTAAATTATAAAGCTGAGTGTGGAACGAACGGTTTTGATACTTGAGGAATTAAAATGTGGGTTTGCTTGGAATTTACTTATTTTCAATGTTTTGTTATGAAATTATTTAGTTTTGATATAATTATTTTACATTTTATACAAAATAACGTTGTATACAAAACATTTAAATTACTAAGATGTTTAAGTTCCTTATTGAGAAATTTAGGTAATTGGTAGAAGCTATCTACAAAGACCTAAACCAAACCGTTCGCCTTAACCTTTTTTTATAGTGTGTATAACACAAAACAAAGAAACTAAAAAATAACAATAGGTAAGAAAGCAATACACAAACTCTGTCAAAACACCTATGATTGATAAGACAATAATAACAAGAAATATATCCAATTCAAGTTAAACACCTAAAATGCCTATTTAACACACATTTTAACCAAAAAATACCGCTCAAAAGAACAAAGGAAACGGTCAAGACTTTTCCATCGCCCTACACCGGCAGCCGAAATGATGTTACAAAGGCGCGGAACTGGGCTAACACAAGTTTTCTATATTACAGTGCGTACCCCTCCCCCCTGTCCGACGCCCCACCCCTCACACCCCCCGAAAGGGTTGCGACCCACCTTTGAAGATGCGCAGAGCTTTTTCTATAATTCTCCTCTCCTAAGCGATTTGAATTTCGTTAAGTCTCGTATTTCGAGCAAAAAATAATTGTTTGAACCGATTTTCGAGTGTTTCGCCCGTTCGTTGGTATATTTCTTGTTTTTTGTGTCCGCGGTGTAAAGCTGTGTTTAGATGGCTTATGTTTTCTGGGGTTTTCTTTTTTCTGTAAACTGTCGAAGTGCTGTAGGCAAAGTACCTAAGACTGGGTTAACGTAACAAAACTTATAGTGCGCTTTTCGTTCACCACTTGGTGTAAGGATTGGATAACGTAAATCTTAGCTTAAATGAAAATAATTGTATTTCAAATTATAAGACAAGTGAACAAGAATGACATCTTTGCCATACTCTCAACTTTTGGTAGTCTTTTGCTGGACTTAGGCCTCCTACATCGTTCCACTATACATTTCAGTCTTGCCACATGAACCCAGTACAAAACCGTAGAAAATCTGAAAGAAAACAAGGAAAAATTTATAGCAAAAAATAAATGAAACATAATTTATTACCAGATTTTATCTTCTCTAAATATGAACCAATATTTGGTCAAGTAACGCGCCCTAAGCCTGACTTTGTAAAGTTTTCGCAAATCCTTTTTTATTTTCACAAGGTCGAACGGTTTCCTTCACTTATTTATGATCGTTACATTTTCGCTTCAGCTCTTATTGTCTTACGTAATGCTGTCGCTACAATGGCTCGTTATTATAACAATTCTAATGTCAAATTATCTCTTTGATTTTTTATAAATCTTCGTTTTAAATTTTGATTTCAGAGGCTGGTAGTCTAACTGAATTGGCCAATGGATCGTGTCTCGTGCAACTGTAGGTATGTTCACAAATTACACAAATCTACCTATTTTTTTTTAAACGACAGTTTAACAAGCAAATTAACGGCTGTCAGATTATAATTATCGACATGTTCCACACGAATTTTGACGAAAAAAGGACATTAAAATCTCATGTACTTTGTTCTTATTCGTGCCACAAACATTTATCAGAGAAAAGTAACATTGTAGATGTGCTTCACAAGTCGAGTTCTATCAGACACTCTTAACATATCAGCACTTAGCAACATTAATACAAGCACAAACAAGCTGAGGTAACTAATTTCAGATAACACGACGTCCAACAATTAACAAGACGCATCACGCATAATTCATCATTTACCCCTACTGTGTGTGCGCGTGAGTTGAGACATTTCTTACTTAATAATATAAGAAGTCGGTTAAAAACAGTAAATCAATTGATAAGTAGTAAAAAATTAGTGAGAGAAATTATTTAAATAAGACAATATTAACTATCACAAGATCAAATTGTATGGTACTAAATAAAAAGTTACGAGTGCGATTTCAGAAAACTAATAATTTTGGACGAAAAGTTATATGTTTTTTTATGCATTCAAAAAGTTAAGACAGAAAGTAGAATTTGAATTATTATTATTGAATATAGAATGCAAATTCCGAATCAAAATATCTTAACTTAAACTAGAACGACAATAATAAACAAAACTAAGTTATTTTGTCAATTGTCGTAAAGATGGCACTCCGCCGCGGGCCTATATTTTACTACCAATATGCTAATCCTACCGAATGCTACCGCGACATGATAAAGCAAGGTAAATTAGTATTGCTTTAAATCTTTATCGATTCGAAACAGGTTTACAAAAAACTGTCATATAAGAACTGGTTGTGTAAAAATGAAATAACTCCAACTTAGTACAGTTATTTCATGTCGGTTGAACCAGATACCCAAAGCCAAACCTGTGGTAATATTTATAAACAATAAATGCCCTCGTATGATTAGGAGGTTTTTGGTCCATGGTAAAAGTTCAAAGATACAGTGACACTTCCGGCCCTAAAGGAATATTCTTATATCGTAATTACATTGTGTAAAGAATGAAATAAGAAACCAACAAGTAAATGCTGATGTTGCTAAAGAAATTAAAAAATAAAACACCAGGCTTACGTTAAAATGTAACCAGAATAGAAGCTAAAACCATTAAAAAAATTGAAGAATGTTATGTCATTCAGAGATATTTTTTTCAAGCACTGTGACACTAAAAATATAAATCAGAACAGACAATACTTATTCTTTAATAAATAATCCAATACTCACAAATGACGACAAAGTGAGAACAAGGCGACATTCAACATCACATAGTAGGGGTATCTCTTAGATACGCGATAGAACACGCGTGTCCCGGACAATCGTTTAAGGAACTGCTTACAAAGGATGGAGAGGGCTCCTCATGCCCTCGTGAGGGTTGGAGGATAATCAAGTGTTTGTGCCATGTGGTGGAAGGTGGGTCAAGATTTTTTGGTGTTTTTTGTGTGAAGAGAGTTTTGTTTTGTAATTATATTGGGGTTCAATATATACTTAAATACATAAATATTTAGAATGTTTCAAAGATAGACTAGTATCTACTTGCTCATAGTTTTTTTCACAATATTTATCCCATTTTTTAAAAAAAGTATTTATTAGGAGAAACAAGTGAAAAAGGAAGAAGAGGCTTTTACAGCAATAGGCGATTAAGAATCAATCATAAATCAGTGTTTTTTAAAAGTCATGTCACGTCCCTATCCTACTATGTTACAATATTTAACAGAACTAATCATACTTCATTTATTACCACAACAAACTAATACCTACAGGCTATTCCTCGTAAAACAGATCTGTTAGTACAAACTTATAAAGCAAGTATGTATTTTATTTCATTAAGAAATTAAATCTAAATAATTAACGCCGTCTCCACTCTCCCCGACACACGCTTACAATCTGTCTTGCTCAGAGCTGTCAGCGGCACCTATGTGCATCAAGCACGTTGCGCGCCGCGTGTGTGCCCGACATTATTATTCTAATGCCTATTTGTTCCTTTATTTATTAATTTAGATACAGCTTTATTTAGATAAAGATTAAATAATTTTGATAGTCACTTAGATTTCAATAGAGCTTTGAAAGTTTTGTCGTGTGCTAATTGTTCTAGATCACAGTGCTTTGATTTCTAGTTTTTAAACAAGAACCGCATATTTTAAGAACACCTAATAAGACACAAAAAGATTTAATTACTATGTGTCATATTATTTTTCTTTTGTCAATAAAAACACCATCATTTTACAATTCTTAGTGACGATTTAATCAAAATAGATTTTTCGTTTGTCTTCCAGGGATCACACACCAGGGTAAGATTAGGTTACTTTACTTACAAAACCATTACATATAAATTAGTTTGATATGTAAATCTGTATTCATCACTCACAGTCTTAATTTCCACTTCTTATCAGTCAAGGACTAACACCCCATTCTTTTTAACTATTCTCTAATGATTATCTACTTTAAGACATAGAGGGTAAGGTCCAAAATGTAACAACAAATGTTATATCTCAAAGAGTCTAAGTTAACGCAATCGCGAACGATTTCAGTGACGCATGAAAGAATCAAGAAAATGACTATTTTGTTAAGACTACATGAGATGCAGGTCTTCTTATATTGTGCCTAAAAGTATAGTTCCTCTAAGATGAAACCTTTTTAGCTATATGAACATAGTTTAATAAAAATAAGTCTCTAGAAATAAAAATTGCTTATTTACAATAGAGGAATCATAAACAAGTCATTGCAAAGGTCACATAAAATAAAAGTTATACCGGCCTGTGAATGCCCCACAGCTGGGCAAAGGTCTCTTTCATTTACAAATTAAGTATCACATTTTAGTTGAAAAGTTATAAACAACGCAGAAAAATGAAGATTAAAATTAAAAAGAACACTAAAATAAGCTGAAAATACAGCCAAAGAAGAAATCAAACCCAATCATCCTCAAAAATCCAGAACAAATCCCTACCTACTCTTTGACCATGATGGCAGTTTGAAAAGTGCGAGTTCGTCGAAAGTGTCAGCTAATGGGTTAAAAAGGAAAGGGGAGGCTGGAATTTTTGGAAATTTCGCATAATTAGAGAAGTGATCGCATTAGAGACGTCAGTTTTGCTTTATGGATGGCACGTCACGAGAAAGGAACCACAAGTTTTATGGAAACTCGAGAACTTTGCGGATTCGTCTGATAAAATCGCTTTTTGTTTTTGAAGAAAGAAAAAGGCTTGGGATTCCGCTGTTGATGATTTTTCGCTTCGGATCAAAATGAAAGTCTTCACTCAAATGTTAGGAGTTACTGACTTATTCTTTCTTGCAAATCGTAGTTTATACCAGGGCATCAAAATCGTCAGCTTTTTCAGGCTTTATAATGATTAAGTTACTGCTTCGATTGATTTACCTCTATAACAATGACCTATTCATCAAAATATTTTCATTTTAGCCTTATATTATGAGCCTCTTCGTTACACAATATAAAAAAAACTTCTTAAAAATGCCATCTCTGACAATCGACCTACATCCTATAATCTTCTATGATTGCTTTATCTGAACGTTAATATATATTTTTTGTATTTTATCTATTTATTTACACGTACAATGTTTACCATCTTACCAAACAGTCCCTAAGTAGCGGAGAATTAAAAAGTCAAACAAACTGCTTTGCATGCAAGTTCCGTGCCATTGGCCACACATTAATATATATTAAGGAGGTCGCTTGTTATTCACCCTCCTTCGTCGACACGTGCTCCTGCCTCCACATACATAATATTATGCATAAAACCTTGCAATTTGTACGAAAAACCGCATTTAAGTACCTCTTTTGTATTTTTTTTTAAGAATTGTTTGTTTGTTTCGTTGTGAAATGTGTCGGTTTGAGCTTGTTTGGTTTTTGATCGGTGATTTGCATGTTCCTGTTATAATGCTTGTTCTACAGGAAGTGAATATAAAATATTTGCATTGATGGGATAAGGACTTATAAGTATTGATTTAGTATTTTCAATTAGATATTTGAAGTGTGTACTGGCTTTATATGTTTGGTATATTCAGTGCCTCATATTCAGTATATATTTTAAATACTGTACTGAAAAAGTTGTTACTCATAAAATAACCATACATATTCGTAAATTAGTTCGACGTCATACTTACCACAACATTAAACAAGGCAATGTTGACAACAACCCAACCGCATATCGTCCCACACAAAACTCCGTACAAACAAAAAACTTCTACATCAAAATAATTCCAATTTACAAAAGTACATTATCCAAATAATTTTTAACAAAACCAATAATTTGAAAGCTTAATATTATGCTAAACGTAACGTACATGGCACGGTATGGTACAAACCTTCGTGCATGGATTTTAATTATTAGCATGTACCGAATACGACTCCTAATAAATGTCATTATGAAGCTGTATTACTGCTAACTTTGTATTCACCCGCTAAACTGAACATCCATCCTTATGTAACTAGACAAAGAGTTGGGATTTGAATGTGGTTTGGTAAAACAACCGCAGATATAAGTTTGTGTTGATATAGTTCTTTAATGGAACCGCAATGTCACGTGCGTGACAATGATAGTACGTAAATAATATAGTTGAACGTTTTATATGGATGCAAGGCTAAAATAGCCTTTTGTATTGAAAGTTTTGTTGGAATTTTTGCATCGAAAACACTGTAGTTATGATTATTATCTAGTGATTTAGATTGCAGAAGTTCTAAATTTTCGTTGAAAGTAACTATTAAGGTAACGTTTGCCGTTTCGTAATTTCTGCAAACGTTTAATGTATTTTCACATGACAAATGAATATCCGTTCTTTGTGAGTTTTGTTGGAAGTAAAGTTGAACAAAGCACGTCACACGATCGTCTTTCGTGTGCGCTTTACCGTGATTTATTCTTTATAATTCCCAATGGCAGTATTATTGAGATCACGAATCAGTTTTCACTGAAGTCGTGTGCTTTGGTTTGTTGATTATTTTCCGGTCAATGACTGTTGATTATGACTGGACTAAGTTAGGTAATTATCATGTTTGAGACATCGAAATAGATAGAATATTCTTTATTTTACACCACAAAACTTACAGCATTTTAAAATTGATCTGAATATAGAAGTGCGTTTTTTTATCCCTTAATTATGTCAACGAAGGTAAAGGACTTCCCAATTAAACTTACATTAATCATTTGGTCATATAATGTCACTCTCTATTAATTCAGTCTCTGCAATTATATTTCTTACAAAGAATCCTCTCATAATTATATTATTACTGACTGCATTTACTGCTATTAATGTACACCAAATAATGAATCTCGTCTTTGACCCTATTCTACCATAAAAAATGTTATACCATTCGTAAATAATTATTAGAAAAGGGAAAATCTATAACAATAAAGGCACTGTGACCTTCAAACCACGAAATAAGTAAATAATTCAAGGACATTATTTCAATAAATTTTCGTTAAGAATGTTCACGTTATTCTACTCCACCCCTTCAAGAAACGGTACATTTTACATTAAAACTAAACCTTAAATAAAATAATTTAGAGAATCTGAACAACAATTAATTTAGGCATCTGCTAGACTTAGATTTAAAATAAGTGAACAATATAAATACTTAATTTTTTTATAATTAAATCAATTTATTACCCTTCGAAAATTAAGTGACGTGTAAAAGTGATTGATATTGTAATGTGCTATTATTTATTTATAAACAATTCCTTTTTTTTTAATATAAAATTAAATCTAATACAAGAACAAACTCTTGCTATACTAAAATTACATAACATAACATATCATCACGCCTGTATCCCCGAAGGGGTAGGCAGAGGTGTACCAGTGTACAACACCCACAGTTCGCCGATATGTTTAGGTCCCATCGAGCCTATTGCCACTAACCGGGCACAAATCCAAACTCCGACCTGCTACTGAGAATTTCATAGAAAAACCCAATAACACCTTGGTCGACTCGGGAATCGAACCCAAGACCTCTAGCGTAGCAGTCGCGCTAAGCACCACTAGGCCAACGAGGCAGTCACTATATACTAAAATTAAAACTTACATAAATAAAAACTAACATGTGCTATTTGCATAATATACAATTTCAATTTCATATTGGTTTTCTTATCTATTTCGGGCGAATTATTGTATTGTCAAGACACAATTCTTTTTAAGAAAACCTTCACATAAGCCAGGTCGTTGTCAGGAAATTTTTCAGCCAAATTATAGACTAAATAGAAAAAAAAAAACAGAAAATCTTTAATGCTTCGTCCTCTTAAACTCATCTCTCTGCTTTGTACATATATTGATTTCAAGAGTCCTCAAAATTAACAAACATATAATAATCTTTAAAAATGTAAGTTACCTTGATCGCCATCCAAGTATCGAACCAAAACAAGGAACAATAAAGGCATGACGCGTTTCTTTACTGCACCCTTAGATATAAGGGGGGTTTGGGGAGGACTTAAGTCCTACCCTCAGAGTATAAATAAGAAAATGTAGAGCGCCCAGTACGGAAGTAAAAAAAAATGGCTTTGCTAGTTTGACTTCCGTGCGATGATATACGTTAGAAAAAATCATCATCAATTTAAGGGCTATGATCTTTTCGGTGCAGCTCTTTCGATTTATAGCCATCCCTTCTAACTTGAAAAAATATCTAAAAAATGTTGATAGTCAATATCAACAGAAAATTGATGGTAATTTTTTTTACTTTTAATAAAACGACGTGCTCTGATTTGACACTAATTTGGCGACGACATTTTGTACTGGTGCTCACAGTTCATACTTCCTTCTACGTATTGTTCATACAGTTACGAGCACTCTATAGTTTCCTTCCAAACTCTGAGGTAATACCCTTTAAAAGATTCCACCGTCCTTCTTTAAGACTACAAAACACATGCAAAGGGGGATGCTTAATCAAATTCGGTTTCTTAGGGGATTAGTGTATGTTAGATTGTTTTTTTCCGTGCTCTCCGTAATTAAGTAGTGCGTCTCTCATTAGATGTGGGATGAACGTAATGAGGTCTTCAGAGGATGTTGACCGTTATGTTGTCGTGTTTGTCACGCAAGCTTAATGTGAAAGCGAGAGTGTTTTAGTTTACTTTGCTGCTAAATTTCTGTTGATGTATGAGATCTGAAAAAACATAGGAAATATTAGATATATTATCAGTGCTAAACGTTACTTATGATATGCATAGTAGAAAAACCTATGAACTTTTAATATGTAATATTTTTTTTTTATACAGTTGTCATTTTAAATATTGGTTCAATAAAACTAGTATTTCCTTGTTGTCCACTCTCAACATAAGTAACAAGCACTTCACCCATTTCATATTAAAAACAAATTGTCCGGCCAACGAACTAAAAACCACAAATCCAGCATAAATTCAATTTCCATATAAATACGTAAACAAGGCATGAAGCCGGGATTTGTAGATGCAGTATTTTTGCGGTCCTCCAATACTCGACCGCTAATTGGCAAGCGATGATTCTTTGTTATTGGGACTAGTGACCGGAACTTTCAAGTGTTGTTTGTACTTGGCCATTTAGGGAAGATTTCACCAGTTATAGTTAAACCAAGTTCTTAGTAAATAATACGAAAAAAGGAAAATTTAAGGAGAAAAGGTCAAAAATTGTTTTTTGCACAAATTGCAACGCATAAGTAATTCTATACACATAAATAAATACATTAGCAACAACCGACTTTAATGAGAATTACATTAGACCACATTTGGGTTTATGTCTTACCTACTCTATCGATGACAAGAATATTTTTTGTAATCGTTCCTTAAGTACTTGAGATATCACGTAACAAACATATAAAAAAAAAAAGTGAAAGTCGATTGCCAAAGTGTGTACATCTGAACTGCGGTCCGTTTATGATGGTGAAATGCAAATATTAACACTGAACTCAGTCACATGAGATAACCGAGTTTAGTTTCACCTGACCGCGTTCATATGAACTCGTGTAATTTGTCCTTTATAGCTATAGAAGTGATTTATAAAGTTGAACCCTAATTACTTGGCGCTGTTTTGTAGTAGTTTTGTGTAAGTAGCTTTTACTGTGGCCTTATAAATGTTTTATTAAGCTATTAATAGCAAAACCTTCTTAAATATGCTCAAAAACAAGGATTTTTGTTTATTTATAACATATATTTTAAAACGAATAGTCGATACCCGGTTAGTTCTAAAAAACGGACTTTTTCTAAATTCTTGGAACCTACTTTAAATATAATCTAGGTTTTACATTTCTGCACATAATATGAGCAGTTTTGCTGAAACAATAATCGCATGTTTATAATATTACCAAAGACAATACTTATAAAAGAAATAGGCACAAAGCTGCTTTTTTTCTCAAAAAATAAATCCAAAGCATTCTGAGAACTGGAAAACAAGCAGCAATGAAGGTTTTACGTGTTGAGAACCGAAGTTTCCAAATGTCATGCCAACGGCCCTTTGTTTGTACTGCGAAAAAAAAAATAGGTAGGTATATATATTATTATACTAAAAAAAAAACTTCCACACCAACAATCCAGGAAACTCAATTAAAAATCACTCAATCTACCTGACACAGACACTTTTGGCATTCTTTACCCTGACGTGTGTTGGCAACTTAAGTTTCCACATGTCATGACAACCGCCCCTTGTTTGTACAGCGAAAAGAAATAGGTATAATGTTGTTTTTTTTCCACAAGAGAAAAAAGACTTTCCAAGGCATATTGAGAACTAGGAAGCTCATTTAAAAATCTGTTACTCCACCTCCAGACACAGATATCCCTAACGTGTTGAGAAGGAAAGTCTCCATATGTTCCAAATATTTCGATATTTCAACTACAGCAAAAAGACCTCCACTATAAAACTCATTTCAAATCACTAAATGTACTCGCAGACACACTTCGCATTCTTATCGTTAACGTGTTGAAAACCAAAGTTTCCACATGTCATGCCAAACCACCCCTTGTTTGTACAGCGAAAAGAAATAGGTATATGTTGTTTTTTTCCACAAGAGAAAAAAGACTTTCCAAGGCATACCTACTGAAAACTAGAAAACTCATTTAAAAATCACTAAATGTACTTGCAGACACGGCTCGCATTCTTTCCGTTAACGTGTTGAGAACCAAAGTTTCCACATGTCATGACAACCGCCCCTTGTTTGTACAGCGAGTGCCCCTTTGAATACCAACTCACTTTTTATTTTCCATGGAGAATACTTTCAGTGCAGTGTAAGTTACTGGTATGTGTCGTCACTTGTTTTCTATTTGTTTTTTTACTGATAGTTGGTAGAGATATATTTGGAATGGATTTTTTAATAAATTTGATTTTTTAAAAGTATTACCTAATGATAGCCAAATAAAGGGTCTCTGTATAAAATAACGAAGGCAAAGAAAATTAAACCTTAAATTCAGGTTTTAAAAGCACTTACTTTTTTTTTAAAATACTATTCACATAATATGTACTATTAGATTACACAAAAAATCTTAAATTTTATTCTGAATATAACCTCAGCCTATTTAGTCTAAAATAGGCTGAATTGTTTTAAAGTCTAAAAGATTGATCGAAGCCACGCTACAGCTTGACGTATTTAACGGTCATCCATCTAGAACTTGCTCAACCTTGCAGTCAGATCAATTTGCGAGCAAGTAGCCAGACACCAACAAGTCTTTCAAAGCACTTCCAATAACTCTCTGGACATTGAAATGTGTCCAACATGGTTCATTGTGTAAACGCCCATAAAATTCTGTGTTTGCGAAATTTGCATTTTACTCAACCATACTTATGACGTCATAAACATTAATGTTCGTTATAATTTTGTCACTACAAGCCCACAATTATTCCCATTCGCAGTATTCATATCGTATTACCTTCGCTTTGCTTCGCTTCACGATTTCGACAATAGAAAATATTTCGGGGAACGAAATTCTTTGGTTCTATATCAAAGAAATCTTTAGCGCTGAACCCAAACAGTGGCAAAGTCGAAATAACAAACAAAACAATCGACGCTTAAATGTTTTAATGCCGAAACAATGAGGACTTCTAATAATAAATTATTAAATTTGTCCCGCAGTCCGTAATGACGACGTAGATCGCTGAAACAAGAGAACAGTTACATGATTAATATTAGAAAAATACTGTATTATTCATATTCAAAAGAGTTATTTCTTGAAAAGTCATACGACGTTGACACTACTTCTTTATGACAGAAAAAGTATAGTTAAAAGATTCCGTTCAAAACGCATTTTAAAAGAGCGATTACCCAGATTTTGTTGGCCATATTCATCGATGAGCATTCAAATTTTACATGTATTAGTCACCCTACTGTACCAGTATCTCATTATGTCTGATACCCTGAGCTATCGTCCCAGAAATTTCAGGCTGTTTTCTTTCCCGACGCTTTTCCACGGCATGGTGATATAAAGGTATCAGTTCACAGCAAAGCCAAATTCCCACAGCCCGTGAATGACCTAATTAAAATAAAAGGAGTAAAACTAATCAATACAAAAAGTCACGTAAAGCCAGGGGTAGGACACTAATTTCGACATAAATATTAAGGCCGAACGCTGAATTTTAAAGGCGGCAATTTGAATCTACACTCTCATCCTGATCGCAGGATAATTTATCTTAACGAAAGAAAGGGGTGGCCAAGGCGGGCCAACGGGGTGGGTAGTCACCCAAAAATTGGGTAAAAATGTTGCCAGCTAGCGATTAAACCGTTGGGGGAGATGCGTCGTATTAATCACCACCCAGGCGTCTTCTTAGATTCTCGCGGTATTTTTATAGAGGGGTTGCTACCGAAAAATGCTAGGGTTAAGTAAAGGGCAAATCTTATTGAATTCTCAAATATTTAGTGACGAATGTAATTTTCATAAAATTATATAAACTACATTGCAAGATTACGTACTATTTTAAGTACTAGCATCTAAATCCCGTCCATATATTTTCGGTCGAGTGTTCTAAATCAAAACACAACTTCTCGGTTTAAGTGTGGACTTGACTGAATTTTAAAACAAACGTCGTTTTTTTGCGTTTGATATTATAGGGTTTGATTCTATTACGTGTATAAATGATTGTGTTTTGTTGTAACACAAATAAATAAATAAACACACTTACTTACTGCAAAATAATTATGTTACTACTTCGCCAACAAGTACATGTTACTAAGACAATTTAGTCATGATGACACTATCGCCAACAAACTATTATGCACTTTATATTTGTTATAATTTCATGAACTTTTTATTGAACATTTATTTTGCTCTAACAAATTCGAGGATTCCATTGTTCGACAGTAACAAAGTGTAATTATCAGCTCTATAGAGTTAAGTAGGTAAGTCCGCCTGTCCGTAGAAGGCAGGGCGGCCACCTTGGCTTTGTTTTAATATTTTCGCAAGCATTATGAAGGGTTTGCTTGCTTTCAAATAATTTCGGCTTCTGGTAGTGAAGTTTTGATAAAAGTTTCATTCTATCAATAATTAACGGGAACAATCCTGGTTTGCTGATGCGATTATAAAGGTTTTGGGGTTTTGCATTATCTTTAAATATTTTTTTTGGATGTCAAAGTTCAGAAGTTCAAAATTTCTTTGTTGGTAATTGAGTTGGGCGAGTTTGGAAAGGGGAAGCGTGGGTTAATGCTTATTTTAATTTATTGGTGCAGGAGTAATGCTGGATGACAAAGGATCGGGTGTGCGCCAAGTAATGGGTTGCTGGCTTCCTGGATAGATTTGTACCTATCATTAGAATGTATTTAGGCACTCCTTACTATCAACCACTCATAATTTTGTTTAAGACTTGATATTTGGACCACCTTGTGGACACATACCGTAGTGACCAACAGTCTGCATCTTGTTACATGGCAAATCACAATAGGCATATAAGGTATACACCACGAAAATACATACTGAGAACTTTCAGAGCATCTGGTATTAAGATTTCAATTTCTATGTCACTGTAAATAGTCAGCCTGTGACAATCATTCAGGACCATGCAAAAAAAGTATAGACATTTGGTGGCTCAATAATATTCCTCTGACAACTCCGTTTTTACAATTCCTTCTATCAATAAAAATGATTATGTCCCGTCAAAACAACTACTTTAAAAAAAGGAACCACGTTCCTCGTGCCAAATGTCACACAAGTGCGTTTTATAATGTCAACACAAACACACACAAACCTCAGATATATATATTATAACAGGAAGAACGGAAAACTTCCACGAAATTTGCTCACCGAAATGACGACGCTTGTTTTTTTAGGTGGCTGCTTACGTTAGGTGTGTGTGGATGAGATCCTCTAATTAGTGGGAGCGTGGTAAGTTTTTGGGGTAGTGAAAATTGTTTGAAAGTGTTTATTGCTTATGTTTCTGCCATAAAATTAATAATTAAGTACTCATTTATACGATAGAGTTAGAAAGACCCTTAGCCGTTCAGAAAATGTTTACTAAAATATCGAAACACATAAAGACGATTGAGTATACTAGATCCACTATATTGTGATTTTTCTTGTAATATCATATTATTTACTTGACTTTTACATGAGGATGCAACTTCAAAGGGTCAATAAAATGTGTACTTCTTTTTTTGGGCATTGTGTACTTTTATTATATAGAACATTACATAAGAGAAATAAGAAAAGTCATATTCAGTTAACTACCTTGTAAGAAAATCAAGCACTACATAAACTCAACACTAGCTAAAAAGATAAAGCCTTTCCAGAAACCCACCACCAAAATTCATTAGCAGTCACATCCACTCAACACTAGCGCACCCTAACAAACTTATTAAGATTTCTTTTCTTTTTACTGTACGTGGTTAGCGACGTATGACGCAAGCTAACGGCCGCAGGGGGGGGCATCCAGGGTAGGAGAGGGGAGAGGGGGGGCAAGACCCTCGCACGCATGGCCGCTCTCATGATTTAAGCACAGGGATAAGAATGAAATTAAAAATACATCCTCGCCATTCCTTAGGGTGCCAGGGGGACATATATGCAAATGAACCACCCCCTCGTAAGACAGGGGGGAGTTTTTTGTTAGGATGCTATTAATTTGGGGTGTAACTCACTAAGTATGGGTACGCATGTATGGGGGTCTTCGCGTTTCTTAGAGATTCTTTTTCCATTTTTCTGCTTAAATTATGTAGGGATGTGAGCGGAGATTATTAAGTGTAATTCAGGTGAAATTTATTAATTTTTTTGCTTGGGATGGGGTACAATTCGTTTTTACGCATACGTAAATTGATTAAAATTTTGAATGGTTTGTTTTTGTCTCGGTGACACATTTCTTACATTACTACAAAAGACTTGTGATTTACAATTTGTTATATGAAGAAAATACAAATGATTCTTATTATAACAAGTTTAAATAAAGATATTTAGTCAATATATTAATTAATTTTGTAATAACTATTTATTAACTAGCTAATGTTTTGTCGTCAATACAGGCCGATAACGTCCAGACTTACAAAAAGTTTTCGCTAATATGCAAGACACAAGTAATTTATTCAAAAAAGGTAAAGTGATGACATTAATCAATGCGAAGGCTCTATAACTCATCAGTGACAAATCAGGTGACGCATGAAAGGTTAGGGGAAGGTAAGGATATTAAGAAAGGCATATTAAAAAAAAAAACATAATAGTCTATAGCTACATAATTGCAAGAGAGAAAAAAATATCAAATGTACGAAACTATACTACAAATTGATTTTAACTATAATCAATAATCATACTGCTTATTACCTTATATAGATTTGGCTGATTCGCTAATGAAAAGGGATTCTTATTATTTTATTTTCAGGTGATTACTGTCTGAAACTATCTCAGCTCAGCTCCCTAACCCGTAAAAACCCATTCTCTAAAACAAATGAACATCAAATTCAACACACTTTTGATAAAGAAAATCTGTATTGTAAAAACTCTTTACATCCTAAAAAAGCGATGACACGACATTCTAAAAAACAAATTCAAGCATCCCTTAGGATTTGAATTTGGAAAGTCCTGATGATCGGCATTATAAATCAAGTTCGCGCCATAACAATGCGTTGATACAATCGGTGTTCAATACAGCCCGAGGTGTGTTCACACGTTGTGCCTAAAGATGGATGATTTGACAATTCTCAATGGTAAGGGCTGTTTTCCAGCGAAATTCGGCAAAAATCTTTAGGTATGAAAATATTTGACCAAATTATTAAGTTAGTGTGTGTGTAAATTTGGATTATGTATCATTTCAATTCATAGAAAATCACGACGAAATTAATCTGTATATGGGTAAAAGCAATCGAAACTTTGCCACTAGCTGTTTATTAGAATGATGATCAAGAGCTTTCTACGGAAAAAGCTAATTATCACTTTTTAAAATAATAATAAAATTCCGAGACAAGTGACACACGGTTATCTGATCCCAAGCTAAGCAGAGCTGGGAAATACATAGTCATATAAATCTCATAATATCTAAGAAATATTTTTGTCTAATCCCAAAATGTACTAAAACTTTATTGTATCAATTTTCAACCTACTAAGACTTAACAATTTAGAAGAACCGTTGAATGAAATATGAATAAATTTCTGTTTAAAATAATTTTAGCGTCGCCATCGCTGAAGGGTTGTTTTCTTAAAGGATGAATTTTTGTTTGTAAACATAATACTACTGTGACGCAAAGATTAATTAAAGATGAGAGAGTGGTATCGTATTATAAAGAAAGACAACACTTTTGGGATATCTTTTTACCGTAAATAAATAACGTTTTCAATTGAACAATGTAAATATCGATGCTTATAAATTCTTAATTAAAAGTAACGAGTGACATTTACATAATAAGGAGTAATTAAAGGGTGTATGTAGAAAACTCTCGTTTCGTGTTCTTAATTGATAGCTACAGAGTTTTTTTTTTGTTACAAGAATAAATAAAATTTCTCGCAAAAGTTTCACATACTCTTAGAATTATATCAGAATCAGCTAAAGTAAATGCTTCAAAATACCATTTAAAGCCTCAACACATCACTGTAAGAATATTTAATTTAATGTTAGCATAATATTAAAACCTATTTTTGTTTTATTATTTCACAACATAACTTCGTTATCGTAACTATAATCGTATTTATTCTACGGTCCACAAAACTGTACTAAACAGTTTGTCTGTGTATAGCGTTGACTACATCACGAGCCTAACATTTAAATCGTATGGGGGATTCGCGGGGATCCTATCGCCTTCCGCTGTCGGCATCCGCGAACAAATTAGATAATCCACCGCGGATTTTGTAAACATGTGACAATTTTCAACCATTACTGCCGTATTCAATATCATTAAGGCTGTTGATCGATATTTATCCTTAGGTGCCGGGATATAGAGTTTTAATTTCATTTGCATTATGTGTGTGTGTGTTGAGGTAAGCTATCGACTGTTAGGGCTAGTCAGCGTTCTTGAATTCTTATGATACGTTAACACAATCTTATGGAACACAATACAACAGTATTTTATAAGTCAGCTTTTACGTGTCATATATTATGTACTTCTAGTACATATGACACGGTCATTTCAGGTGACAATCTGGTGCTGATTAAAACATACGGAATAGAAACCAGCATGGTTTAATAAGACTTCATCCTCTTTAGAATAACAACAGAAGCCTTTTAGTCACCCAAATAAAATAATCAATAGCCTCTGATGAAATCTTTTCTATTTGCCACCAAGTCGAGCATCGAAGCGAAACGCACACAGCCCGCTGTCTTCATAAATGTTTAAGTAAGAACACAAAGGTGCTCCACTTTTTAATTCAAACACGTCTTTCACACACCACACCTGCATTTCCCAATCCCCCATTATTCTGTGGAGAGGAATACCCCATGAACTTTGGCTGTTTCACGCCTCGCATAGCAAAGGGCAGATCGATGGCTGTCAAACAATAAATGTCACGTCCACTCCCTCATGTTAATTCACAACTATATCGACTACCCAACACAAGCGAAAACCAACTTTACTACGCATACGATAGAGGTGTGGCCAACTGTAGTTTTAAGTTTGTGAATCCGCCACCCGATTTTTCTTTGAGGTGCGAACGATGCCCCAATTTTTCGCGAAACGTTTGGTATATTAAAAAGTAAATGTTTGAAACGGCAAGCGTGAGGTGTGACGTTAAGATTTTGATATGCTAAGCCGTGTTAGCTATGTTTTTATTAGTACTATGTTTTTATGTTATGGGCTATATAACGTCATATTTTTATAGTACCACTAGATAACTCTTTAAACATATATTTTTCAAAAAAATAATTCTACATACTTTCATGATAATCACTATTCAAAATTATCAATAAGTTATGAATCTTAGCAATTCTGGCATTGTTTAAAGCTTGACCAAACAACTTACTTTTAAATTAATTAATTTAATTAATGCAATTGTTTCATCCCTTAAAAAAATAAAACACCTTTTTTATCAATTTACATAAAAAAGTGTCTTTTGTATAAAAATTGATAAAATTTTACCAGATGTCTATTGCCATCTTGGAGTATCAGATATCGATAGTCGGTAATATATGGCTCATAAATCGCAATATAAACACATTGGCACAACATCCGCACATAATACGATATTACATCAGACTTATACAAATAAACTGCAAACTTCATTACACACTATTGAATAGTGCAGATTTGAAATATCTCTAAACGCAACAATTCATGCTTCGGTTAGGGCCCTGTCACACGGTATGGTAACACTTACTGATTATTGCGAAATACACCGAACACACTTCCAGAACAATATTTGTTAGTAGTCAATAGTATTTTTCATACGAAACTATACTACAAATTGATTTTAACTATAATCAATAATCATACTGCTTATTACCTTATATAGATTTGGCTGATTCGCTAATGAAAAGGGATTCTTATTATTTTATTTTCAGGTGATTACTGTCTGAAACTATCTCAGCTCAGCTCCCTAACCCGTAAAAACCCATTCTCTAAAACAAATGAACATCAAATTCAACACACTTTTGATAAAGAAAATCTGTATTGTAAAAACTCTTTACATCCTAAAAAAGCGATGACACGACATTCTAAAAAACAAATTCAAGCATCCCTTAGGATTTGAATTTGGAAAGTCCTGATGATCGGCATTATAAATCAAGTTCGCGCCATAACAATGCGTTGATACAATCGGTGTTCAATACAGCCCGAGGTGTGTTCACACGTTGTGCCTAAAGATGGATGATTTGACAATTCTCAATGGTAAGGGCTGTTTTCCAGCGAAATTCGGCAAAAATCTTTAGGTATGAAAATATTTGACCAAATTATTAAGTTAGTGTGTGTGTAAATTTGGATTATGTATCATTTCAATTCATAGAAAATCACGACGAAATTAATCTGTATATGGGTAAAAGCAATCGAAACTTTGCCACTAGCTGTTTATTAGAATGATGATCAAGAGCTTTCTACGGAAAAAGCTAATTATCACTTTTTAAAATAATAATAAAATTCCGAGACAAGTGACACACGGTTATCTGATCCCAAGCTAAGCAGAGCTGGGAAATACATAGTCATATAAATCTCATAATATCTAAGAAATATTTTTGTCTAATCCCAAAATGTACTAAAACTTTATTGTATCAATTTTCAACCTACTAAGACTTAACAATTTAGAAGAACCGTTGAATGAAATATGAATAAATTTCTGTTTAAAATAATTTTAGCGTCGCCATCGCTGAAGGGTTGTTTTCTTAAAGGATGAATTTTTGTTTGTAAACATAATACTACTGTGACGCAAAGATTAATTAAAGATGAGAGAGTGGTATCGTATTATAAAGAAAGACAACACTTTTGGGATATCTTTTTACCGTAAATAAATAACGTTTTCAATTGAACAATGTAAATATCGATGCTTATAAATTCTTAATTAAAAGTAACGAGTGACATTTACATAATAAGGAGTAATTAAAGGGTGTATGTAGAAAACTCTCGTTTCGTGTTCTTAATTGATAGCTACAGAGTTTTTTTTTTGTTACAAGAATAAATAAAATTTCTCGCAAAAGTTTCACATACTCTTAGAATTATATCAGAATCAGCTAAAGTAAATGCTTCAAAATACCATTTAAAGCCTCAACACATCACTGTAAGAATATTTAATTTAATGTTAGCATAATATTAAAACCTATTTTTGTTTTATTATTTCACAACATAACTTCGTTATCGTAACTATAATCGTATTTATTCTACGGTCCACAAAACTGTACTAAACAGTTTGTCTGTGTATAGCGTTGACTACATCACGAGCCTAACATTTAAATCGTATGGGGGATTCGCGGGGATCCTATCGCCTTCCGCTGTCGGCATCCGCGAACAAATTAGATAATCCACCGCGGATTTTGTAAACATGTGACAATTTTCAACCATTACTGCCGTATTCAATATCATTAAGGCTGTTGATCGATATTTATCCTTAGGTGCCGGGATATAGAGTTTTAATTTCATTTGCATTATGTGTGTGTGTGTTGAGGTAAGCTATCGACTGTTAGGGCTAGTCAGCGTTCTTGAATTCTTATGATACGTTAACACAATCTTATGGAACACAATACAACAGTATTTTATAAGTCAGCTTTTACGTGTCATATATTATGTACTTCTAGTACATATGACACGGTCATTTCAGGTGACAATCTGGTGCTGATTAAAACATACGGAATAGAAACCAGCATGGTTTAATAAGACTTCATCCTCTTTAGAATAACAACAGAAGCCTTTTAGTCACCCAAATAAAATAATCAATAGCCTCTGATGAAATCTTTTCTATTTGCCACCAAGTCGAGCATCGAAGCGAAACGCACACAGCCCGCTGTCTTCATAAATGTTTAAGTAAGAACACAAAGGTGCTCCACTTTTTAATTCAAACACGTCTTTCACACACCACACCTGCATTTCCCAATCCCCCATTATTCTGTGGAGAGGAATACCCCATGAACTTTGGCTGTTTCACGCCTCGCATAGCAAAGGGCAGATCGATGGCTGTCAAACAATAAATGTCACGTCCACTCCCTCATGTTAATTCACAACTATATCGACTACCCAACACAAGCGAAAACCAACTTTACTACGCATACGATAGAGGTGTGGCCAACTGTAGTTTTAAGTTTGTGAATCCGCCACCCGATTTTTCTTTGAGGTGCGAACGATGCCCCAATTTTTCGCGAAACGTTTGGTATATTAAAAAGTAAATGTTTGAAACGGCAAGCGTGAGGTGTGACGTTAAGATTTTGATATGCTAAGCCGTGTTAGCTATGTTTTTATTAGTACTATGTTTTTATGTTATGGGCTATATAACGTCATATTTTTATAGTACCACTAGATAACTCTTTAAACATATATTTTTCAAAAAAATAATTCTACATACTTTCATGATAATCACTATTCAAAATTATCAATAAGTTATGAATCTTAGCAATTCTGGCATTGTTTAAAGCTTGACCAAACAACTTACTTTTAAATTAATTAATTTAATTAATGCAATTGTTTCATCCCTTAAAAAAATAAAACACCTTTTTTATCAATTTACATAAAAAAGTGTCTTTTGTATAAAAATTGATAAAATTTTACCAGATGTCTATTGCCATCTTGGAGTATCAGATATCGATAGTCGGTAATATATGGCTCATAAATCGCAATATAAACACATTGGCACAACATCCGCACATAATACGATATTACATCAGACTTATACAAATAAACTGCAAACTTCATTACACACTATTGAATAGTGCAGATTTGAAATATCTCTAAACGCAACAATTCATGCTTCGGTTAGGGCCCTGTCACACGGTATGGTAACACTTACTGATTATTGCGAAATACACCGAACACACTTCCAGAACAATATTTGTTAGTAGTCAATAGTATTTTTCATCGTTCACACGTTATTTTCCAAAATTTCATATTTACCAAAATAGAATATGTTTTAATAAATACCTATGTAAATGTTTTTATTAATCAAAAGAACTTCCACTGGTCAGATAAATTAACCTGTGCAAAAGTCAATTTCATTATTAGTTTACAATGCCCCAATGTTGGATATAGGATTTTCCATTAAATTTCCATTTGACTCTTTCTAGAACCCCCGTTGACCACCCATGACCCAAAACAAAATCTAGCTGTTCCCGCCATGTTTTTTTGACCTGCCTCGTTGATGTCCTCGTGAAGACATCCGGTGAAATGATTCAGTGGAAATCTATTGTTGTATATGTTACTCTTTTCTCTTTGGTCACTATCGTAATGACTTTCTTATTAATCCAACTAAATAACCACGGAAATTAATGATAGATATTCATAAGGGAAAAAGAACGTCATAGTTAATTAAAAATAAATTTTACGTTTCTCAATTTTGTTCACCACTATTATGCGAAACAATTGACAGTCTACAATCGAACGTTCGCGGCTCCCGCTCGCATGTACCAGCACTAAGGCGCAGCACCCACGGCCGAGCCGAACGCATGACTTATGCCAGTTTGTCACATTCGCAATCAGACTGAGTCTGTCCCATGCAATGATTAATGCCTTTCTTAATTACTAAGTTATCGCTGCAAACGGGGGGCCGATACATGTGTTCCTGGGCTTAATTTATTGACTTTTGTGGCGTGTTTTAGGGGACCGCTGATTGCTTTAGTTTGTGGGCCTTTTAATTTAATTTTGCTTGTTTATTTTTTTTGGTGTTTATTACATGTAAGACACACCTCTTGTGTGAACAGTGGAACGTAAGGAAACATTGCGGTAGGTAGCTTGTAATCTGAAAATCAACACCATTGGTTAGGCAGCAAATTTGATTTATTTTTTTAGTTTCACTTGACTGTTATGAATGATATTCCAAACAATGTTCGATGATATACGTGCGCAATTTTTTTTATTGGTTTCAGAGACCCTTTTCTATTAGGTGGATAAGATGTGATCTGTCTACGTGACGTAAAAATATCTTAACACCATGTATTTGAAATCGAATTGGGTACTTTAAAAATAGTGAAAGATCTGTAATAGGATCATCAGTCACAAAAAGTTTTTGATCAACACTTTTACATTGTAAGTAATACCAATATCAACACTATTGGTATATATACTATAATAAGCTATGTTGTATCCAAATGCCATTAAATACTTGGTATTTTAAATTAGCACGCCTATTTATTATAAATACCAATCCACTTAGTACTTCCCATTCCACAACACTTATCGTAACTCCAGTACGATCGGTACATACTTAAAAATTACCGAAAAAACGCGAACCCAATCTGCATAATAACAAAATTCTTACATAAAAGTCGCTCTTAAAACCGTCACCTTAAGCTTAATACACACGCGCGTCACGTTTCGCGCTCATTTGGAGGCGTTCATCGATCGGAGACAAAGCCGCGCCAGGCCCCGATAAACGAATTAAGGAAATGGGAGATTTTTTATCTGGGCCGGGGGGTGGGGGCGCGACACGCGTCGTAAAACGCAGCAATACTTTCTTATGCAAAGTCCCTCCGCGCCGATAATTAGGTGAGCTGCGTTGGTGTGTGCGCGCCTTTATGTGTGTTTTGTTTTTAATTTTTAGGGGCGACGTGTTGTTAGCTTGGCGCGTGTTTGGAAATTACTGATGTCAAATTGACGGACGTAAAAATAGTTACATTATAACCTTTTCACTGTAATGAAACTACTTGCTAACTAGCACAAAACGATTATTAACTCCTCACGTAAATTATACCAAATAATTTGGAATAAATTAGAACCTTCAACGTAATTTTGCGTTTTGACTTTTTTTACATACATTTCGTAACCAACATAACAATAAATAAAGGGTCGTTATACCGAAACGACAATACATAAAAATCCGGCATAAATATGTAACTGCGTAACATTTGGGTAATATCGCGACAGACATAGATACGGTACAATCGTTTGCAAATGAACGAGCGACTCGACTGTCTTGCACATGATTCACGACTTATGATCTTGATACTTGAAAAGTACTAAAAAACTTGAATTGATGATTTTTTTTTTCAAAATTGAAGACATTTGAATCTTAGATGTAAGACTAAAATAATTTCTGTTTTTAGCTTCTTTTATAATTTGATTTTTATTGAAAAAAAAAACAGTTTTTTACGTATAGTAAAAGTGTGTCTGTTTATGAGTAGGAATAAATCTTATTGGCAATAGTCTCTAAAGAGAATTTAATAAAGCCACCGATAAAAATACAATTCAGTTAAAAGGTATGAACTGAGTTCAAATTGGGATTGTTATCAGCGATAGTTATAAAAGTGTATTAAACAACAAAAATAGCAGTCGCTTAAAACTAACTACTAATTTACCAACACTTTCATTAATTAAACACTATCATCAAAACTCTAAAACACAGTCGTTAATAATCCCAGTCTGCACAAAAATAGATAACAAACAAATGTCTTAAAGTATCAAGAATCTCCACCCACCTAACACTTTTAATTTACCCTCCTTAAAAAAGGGAGGGCAGCGCTTTCGGCCCTCGTGTGTGGAGGTACACCCCTTAGGGGAGGGGGGGGGGGGGTAATCAAGACACGCAATCTTCGGTGAACCCTTAAAAACTTTAAAACTCATCGCCGCCTGCGATGGTATACGTATAAACAAATATATACACATGCATGAAAAAAGGGACCGTCTTGCGGACTTTAATTTGTAAAGTTTTTTGAGATTTGGGTGGTAATTAGTTTGGCTGATGAGGGAAAGATTTTATTTTAAGATAGTTGGTACCTGTACATGCAAATAATAAACATTAGGAAATAAAAATATTTTGTTAATAAATGTTTTTTGGAAATTGGTCAACTCCACAGCTAAGTAAAAGTGATATTTTTCATATATCGAAAATATCGCCTTATCGTATTTTTTTTTAAACGGTAAATATCTGTCATCAAAATCCATGTTTGATCAAGATTCCCTACCTGAAAATTAAATACTCAAAAAAATTCAACTTCCTGAAATGACCACACAATATTAGCATTACAATCTGATCTCTAATAAAGCATAATATAAATCCCTCTTCTACATAATATAAAAACCTCCTTATAACATGAAGTGTCATTCCAACCCTCACTTCTCCTGGTCGACTGGTCGTGACCATTGCTCAAATTGTCCATGCTATCGTTTAGAGGCCAAACAATTGAAAGCCCTCTTTACATTTACTTGGAAAACTGGAATGTGTGCTTTTTTTATTTATGTTTCAGTTATTAGTGTGTGAAAGATCTAAGTGTGTTTATATAGGTATTTATGCATACGTATGGATTTCACCATGAACAATCAGTAAACAGTATGAAAATAATAAAATTAATAAAAGAAAAATAAGATATGTAAGTGCACACTTTCCGACTGTCATCTCAATAATTATATTGTTTTTAGTAGGGTGAATGACCTTATGAAATTACAAAAAGGAAGGATACTTGTATCTACTACAGTTTGTGCGCTGTAGCATGGTGCGGGTGACAGTTGTCAGTCATGTTTCGTTTCACTTTTGAAAGTTGCCGCGAGTTACAATTATGACCTTAGTATTTCAGGTGCACCATATATTTAATATATTAAATCATAAATGATGGTTATTTATTAAATTAAACCAACCAGAATGTTCTAGTTTACAAATACAATTATATTAGAAGACAAAATAAGCAAAGTGTTATGCGTAAAACGTAACGCCAAATACGTCTTTAGTGATGGGATGTACTGTTACGATGGATAGTCGATATTTTTATAGGTTATAAAAACGTACATTTTATTTGTCTAAACTCATATCAGAGTCAGAAACATCTGAATGGTCACTCAATTCATCATCTGAATCTGTGACTGATATTTTAACGATGACTCCATTAAATTATCAATATGGATATCACGATCCCAATCAGACACAATGTCCCTTTTTGTTTTAATCACGACCTTCGACCAGTCTTCAGGCTGAACATTGTTGATGGCCTGTTGCAGTAGGGTCAGCATCTTATTTGCCGTAAAAATTCTATCATGAAAAAAATATAAAATACCGTGTTACAGTGCTTTGGATGCGTTTTTATTTATTTTATATTCAAAAATATATTTTTTTAACTGATACAAAAATGAATATTACTATTTAATTTAAATTAATGCAAGCTACTGACCATGTAGTTCTCGTAGCAGAATTTTGGGCTGACACTATATAAACAGATCGTCATCGACACGCTAAGAAGAATTTAATATTACAATAATTTTTATAACAATAAAAAAGGGAATGTGATTTTTGCTGTGAAAAACGTAATCGATAAAAATTACTTGCATGACTTTACATCCTTAGCCATGTGATATTGATAAATTTCAACGTCATAATGACAAATGTCACCCGCACCAAGCTACAGCGCACAAGGTATAGTCAGTTTGAGGAATCAAACAAATAAGGGCTTAAACGACCAAAAAGAAAAAACAAATGAAGAAAAAAATTATGTACAACATCAAAACAAAACCATTCGATTCTAAATTCAAACCAACGCATAAAAACTCAAGCCAGTACAAAATCGCACATCCTACCGTGAATAGTTCATTAACTTTTTTAAATGTGTGTGCATCTATTAGTCATTTTATCGTATGCGTGTGTGCGTACAAACAGGGGGTTTTAATTTTTGGGGGTTCTTTAATGACACTTCTTCGCATCGATTTTAGCATTTCCAGAGGGTTACGCTTTTGTTTTGCGATATCGATTCGAGTTTTTTTTTTCTGTTTGTAATAGTCGAGTGCGTGCATACGTGCTTTAGTAACATGCGGGGGTCATATGGGATTTTTACGTCATCGATTTTTGTTAAGGAACGGTTTTTGTCAGTTAAGCAGGAATCAAGAGCAGGAAGTTGATAACTGATGAAAAATAATTTAGTTAGTTATTTTCTTTAAATCATGATAATACACTTACACTTCCTCATTATGACTTTCTTTGTGTTAGAGAAAACGGAATCAAAGTTGGTAAATGCTTCTAAACATCTGTAAGTACGTTTAAAGAGCGCCATGTCAATAGACGGAAAATTAAATTCATGATACTGATTTAATAAACATAGATAAAAACTTTGACCACGTCTTGTACACATGCTGTATAGCTATATTACTGGTAATTCCATACAGTACAGTAGGTATATGAACAGTAAACAAAACAAAAACGCAATACACGTTAACGAAACAAAAAAAAATTAACGCAAATTAAAGAAACGAATAACTGGATGAAGACGCGCCAATGAAAGGGGCAAAGTTGCCACCCTAAACACCCCCTAAAAATTTAATTCATCACCGACGCTGAGACATATCTCCTGCTTGTCCCTTCCCCTTTCTTCCACCATTCTTTGCTTTCTTGCAAGCTTTTTCCAAGAGCAAGACGGGAATACACATCCTGTATATCTAACACAAACCTTTACTCCAATTTCAACCTTATGTATGAAGTCTAAAGTTGAAATTTGAATGGACTGGTTTTGTAGTTAGGTTGTTTGTAGTAATTCAATACAGAGGCCGTTTCATTCGTTCGCATTGAAAGCTTAAAACAAATAAACCTACAGGAAGCGATAAGGTTTTCTTGATGCCGGTAGGTGATCAAAAGGCGATATGTCTTATCGGTGGGTACTGCTCGCGTCATTAGGCTTTTGTAGAGCCTTAGCATTGTCGGAACTATTATGTAAATTATGTGGTACTTAACGCTTGGTAACGTCGCGATTTGAATGATAATTATTGTTTTATATGAACATGTGCCAGTTACTGTTTACCAACCAATAATGACTTTTAATTCCCCAATCTTAATTTTGGGCTTCTTACTATATTAATTTTTATCATATTCGATTTACCAAAAAAAAAAATCTTTAAATGATATTTGCAAGTTGAGTTTCCTCTTATGGCAACCAACCTACAGTGTTTTTTAGCTGTATGTACAGGCTTAAATCTGCAGAAAATGCCAGTGATCATACTATTTTCATGGGTAAAAATTACAAAAACAATCTTCACGAACGGCCAAACTACATGCCTAATGTCAAATTTGATATTGATTAGACAGATTTTTGCATTTAATTTACCTATTTCTGAGCAGGGGTCTTAGTTCGCTTGTTAAAATTGTGCATAAGAGTATTAATATTTTATATCACGTACGTTTTACTGTTTTGTTTTTTTAATCTTAGGGATTAAAAACGTATGTCAGATTACTTTTCATTACCCAAAATTCACACTTCTCATCGCTTGTTTTCTCAAAGATACTTTCCGTTATCGTATAAAACAAAAGACTGCTTACCATAATATAAAAGCAGTTTCGAAATCGTTAAAGTCCCTTTATTACGAAAAGGAATTTAACGATAGTAATCATCATTATCAACTTTCATTACTCCAAAACATTATTTCCTAAATTAGGTATATCCTGGATTTGTCCTTGTTTTAAATAGCAGGTTTGACGCGAGCTAGGTGAGCCTTACGGAGGTTTTCACTCAACCTAATTAGGTATTACTGGGTGGAAGACCCAATCACTAAGATATATTGGTCATGAAGTTGAAGAATTGGAAAAGCGCTCTTTTGTTAGATTTGGTCGGAAAATGTAAAACAAAAGCTGTCGTGGAGCGAATGGATGACTGAATGCTGAAAGAAATAAGGGTTTATTTATTTGAATTAACATAGAAAAACAAATATTACTATTATTTTTGTTTCTATTCCCTGAATCGGATAGGTACTTAGGATACAACTTACTGTTTGCCAAGTGTTGATAAAAACAAATGGGTCACTGCTGAAATGAAAGTTTGTTCGATACCAAATAGTATTAATAAAAAAAAAGTCAATTTATTTCTGTTCTAATGCCAGATAGATAATATCGCATTGCTTCGTTTTCTGATGAAGGGAAACATTATGTTACAATAACCATCTAATTAGAATGCCACAAAATTAATTTTCCTCAAAAATATCTGCTATACCAGCCAGCCATACTTGCATACATTGATATCTGTATTTTATTACCATAAACATCAATAAAATATTTAGATGTTGACTCTATTTTATTAATTACATAAAATTATCAAAAAGTCCTAAAAAAAGTCACCCTTCCATCATCCCTTTTGATCATTAAGTCTACCGGAAGGCGTCCTTGCGTCCTGCAAGTAGCCGCTTAAGCCATTATTGGCTGACCATGACCCTCGCATCAAAGGACCGGATCTTTTAAAGATAAATAAAATACTTTTCAGCTATTTTCCTTTAACTTTTTTGTTGAAACTTTTCTTTTTTGGGTTTGTTGACAAGATGGCTTAGACTAATCAATGGGGTGTTTTGTGGTTATAAGTATTAGAAATATTGGATGAGATTTAATGTCACATGTACTCTCTGTTCTGATCATTTAAGTTTCATAAAACAAAATTAGTGCTTTTTTGTATTGATTAAAATACAAAAGGTTTTTCAAATATATTAATGTCAATTTGAAAGTAGTTATAGAATTTTAGTGTCGTGGTGGCCTAGCGGTTCAATGAACGGATTTGTATGCACGAGGTTGCAGGTTCGAACCCGGGCAAGTACCAATGTAACTTTTCAAAAGTTATACGTACTCTCTCAATTATTCTAAGACACTTTGACAAACGGTGAAGGAAAACATCGTGAGGAAACCTGGATTCCGAAATTTGGGATCTGAAATCGCCAATCCGCAGAGAGCAAGCGTGGTGATCAATGCTCGTGCCTTCTCTATATGGGAAGAGGCCTGTGCCCAGCAGTGGGACGTTGATAGGCTGGATTATTATTAATTATTATAGAATTTTAACATCCTCACGAAAACATCTCTACTCCACATTCTCAAACATTTAATAGTGCACAATTGGAATTTGTTTGTTTAAATTAATCAAACAAGAACAAAACTTACAAAAGAAAAATCTTATCCTTCAACAGTTAAAATTGTTATTTTGAATTGAAATAATACAAAATAACAATTTTAACTCCAAAAATAAAGTGTCAATCAAACAAAGGATCTAAACTTAACTGAAATTAAAAGTTGACCGAAAACTTTCGAGAAACAACATTTTTACGAACTTATAACTGAAAAGGGGCATTTTAAAACCGAGAAAGGGCATATTAAAATGAAAATGTCTCGATACCGCTGTCTTTGCCAGGCTCTTATCGGAGAAACCGCTTTCAATTAACCAGTAAATAGCGCTTATGTACTTACTAACTCTTCACATAATGAGTTAATAACACAACACCTACACATGCGCGTTACAAATGGAAAATCGTCGACACACACATAAAGCACACTCACACACAGACACTTTTCGCGGCTGTACATAAAACGCGTCTTTCTTCTTGTATTCTTAATTAGCGTGTCGTATCGCTCCGTCTCTTTCCCGCGCGGGGTGTTAATTAGAAAGGCGTCCCTTTCCCGCTTTCTTAATACATTCTTCCTCTCCGCGGTGTTTCTTTACGTTTTTATTTGTGTGCGTGTCTGTGTGCGGTGGTGTTTAATTTACATGTACTTGTATGTCAGTGTACAGTCGAGAGGAAAAGTGGTTAAGTAACGGCGTTGTAAGGAAAGGGATAATCGAAATAACAATGTGAAAAGTTCACACTGTGAACATCATTTACCTTAAAATTTTGTACACCCTGTTTTACATATTGTACGAATGTAACTTCTGACTGTAACCAACAAAAAAAGCAATTTTACATT
The DNA here is from genome assembly GCA_905146925.1 of Autographa gamma. NCBI lineage: Eukaryota > Metazoa > Arthropoda > Insecta > Lepidoptera > Noctuidae > Autographa > Autographa gamma. Next base: position 8,622,123 of record LR989866.1, on the reverse strand, counting down.
TTCAAATAAAAATACTACGTCTAAACAGTTATAATATGTTTTAAGTCTGCTTTTTTTTCATTCTTTTTCTTCTCTTAGTAAAATCTTCTTATTCGTATTACTATTAAAAATTTGAATTCTAACGCTAACTTTCGAATGTTTCCTTAACTTAAATAATCATAATAATAATCTTAGTCAAAAATAATTAAATAACAAATATATCAATAAAAAAAAACACGAAGAACCAATACCAACCACCGTCCAGTTTCCCTTGCCGCTGTACCGGGTGTTTTATACGAATGTGGGTATGCGCGAAAGGGTGTCAGCGACGCGGGAGGGCCGCGCGGGGGAGCGGGGCGGGGAGGGGGGACGCTACGTACACATAAACACTTATAAAAGTTTTTTGACAACAGCCCCTCCCCCCTACCCCTCGAATTCGCTAATTTATGTTGCTTTTTTAATCAATACCGGGGTGTGTACGAGTTATAGGTTCTATCGGCGTTGTTGGATTGTCTCAGACACTTTTCTTAGATTACGTCATGCTTGATTGTGGTTTGTGACGTATTTTTGTAGAGGAATTGTTTTGTTTATGTGTCTTGGGGTTTTTGGTAGTAGTTATAAAATTCGTTAGTGTCATTTTAGGATATGCTGCATTCTTTAATGTTTGATATTATCTGTTTAAAGATCTTTTTATAAGTTTAGCTCAAGACCTGAAGTCTTTTAAGACAAAACGAAACTTTGTTTTTCTTTAATATTGGGTACACGTACAGAAAATCAAATATTTTTATCATCTTTTTATCTGATCACATTGTTCTTAATAACATAGTTACTACTTATTTTATTTTGAGTTTTCTTTTATTTACCTTAATAATTAAACAGTAAATAATTGACCTATATTTATCAGGATAACATTAACATAAATAAAAAATCTCCACCCCAAAACAAACATATAAATAATTAAGTAGGTAAGTCGTTTAAATTTATTCGCAACCATATTAATATATCGCCATAACGCGATCAAAACACGTAATATTCGAGGATGTAACATAATAATCCCCCAAACATTTCGTCGCCAATAAACCTAACGAGATAAGCTCGTATCTGCGAATATATCACGACTCACCTACTTAAGTCCTCCATCTCTGTAAAAAATAAAGTTATATCGCAATTTTCCGTTTCGTCAACCTCCTGTACTTACGTGTGACGAAAAATCCGTACTTTAACAAAGTTAGTTTTACCGTCCAAAAAATCAAATAACGAACAACCAATCAAATGGAATTCCAAATCCAACCGCATTGATAACTTGGTAACATATTGCTGTACAATTTTAGACTTTAAGGTGGGTTATTGGAATTTGGTTTGTATTTTTAGGGGATTAAGGTTGGTTGTGAGTGCAATGTGTGGTTGGTATTGATGTTGGCATGCGGCGTGATGGATGGCTTGTCTCACTCGTGACGTCATTGTCACGCTGAGGTTCACGTGGTTTGCGTTTGAGTGACGTAGGTATTAATACTTTATTTGAAGGTTTCTGGTTCGGCGGTAAATTTATTTATGGATAAGCACGTTGGAGATTAAGGGTATGAAATATTATATGCGTAATTTGAACAAAATTGGAAGACAAAAAGAATTAAAATCCATTATTTTAGTAATATATGATTCTTCCTGAAACAAGTAAAAAGGCTAAACAATGTATCAGTTCTACTTGATAATTTTTCTTGGACCAATTTAAAGTTATCAAAGCTCCAAAGAAATTTCAATTCTTAGCACTGCCAATGTTAAAGTTGAAAACAAACAACACGCAGAACAAATAGTATGTTTCGGTTCCAATTAGTTTTCGACACTGTTTTCAATCTCATTCAAGTGTCCGTTGGTCTTATATTATATTGCATTCTCATTGTATTTAAAATGACATTAATTGAAGAAAAGTCAGTCCAGTATATTCAAATAAATATTTACTAAAGAGTAAGGGCACTGCCGAGAATCTTCACCCGTATAACTTATCCTTAAAATGACGGACACGTTAAGAATCTAAGTCGTGACTAAACCAGTGCATAAAACATTATAATAACTAAGTAAGTAAGCAAACACGTCAAACCAAGCACACAATTACAGCCACCGTTAGACCACACCCTTGACGTATCTCCTCATTAAGCTGTAGGCTCGCTTTTAATTAAATAATAATTAATTTCTACCGTATCAATATTTTTTGCGTTTGGTGATGATCTCATTAATTTATTGGAGTCCAATTATAATTGTGACAACTTTGAGGGTTAGGTGGCTAGGTTTTATGTGCAGTGAAATCATTTCAATAATAGAGTCAGAATAAGTGTTTTGACAGAAACTAAAGGCTAATTGAACTCTACATCTTTCATGGTTTATGTTCTATTCTCACCAAATTTAAGCGTATTTCAGGGTAACTTCTTGTATGTTGCAGATTACCATGATGTCATGAGACTGCAGACTCATCCGCTGTACCATATATACCTTTATGTCATGGCATATAACTGTTTTTTGGCACGCAGAAATTTTCTTCTACAAAGACATCTAACAGATTTATTCGAGAAAAAATCACATAACAGGTTTACTTGATGCATGTTTTTATAACCGACTGTTTTAAGTAGGTCTCGAGTTCGGTAATATACTGAGAGTTTTAAGAATATATTATTTTAACAAAATGCACATTTTGCTTAGCTTTTATTAAGTAACACGGCAGCACCAACTCGTTCAAGGATATCCTCGTCGCAAGCAACTCAAGCAACAATTTCTTGTCAAGCGCAGGTAGAAAACTGTCAACAAATAAACATGTCATAATGTGGTAGCAATGTAAAAGTCACAATTACAACTACCGCTAAGCAATGTACCACTCCCCGATGTATCTGGTCTCATTAAGCATAGGCTAGCATAGTGCACAGGACAGCAGGCTGAATCGGCCACAACTCAGCCCGCGCCCGGGGGCCGCTGCGAACGTGTAATACTGGCACATAAATCTCTTGTATCGGCCATTTTGAGCGGGTTTAAGCGCTTTTTGTGTGCTCATGGTTTTATGAAGTGATGTATAGATAAAGGGATACCTTTTTTCTTTTTTGTAGTTTTTTTTATTAGCTTATAAGCGTCCGGTACCAAATATGGGCCAGCCCTTACTTTGCGGAAGAATATTATTATGTCGTTACATTGCTTCTCAAGTGCATGTATTGTTTACTTGTAATTTGGTAATATTATTATGCTGCCTGATACCACCACTGACTTATTTGGCGAACCTACGTCATTTTTCACCCTGTTTTTAGATGGTTTAAATTATTATATGATGGATAAGAGATATTTTTTTTACATGTAATATAAATACAAGGTTTGTTTCCCACCTGAATCCCCAGAAAAAAAATAATAATAAAGATTTCTAGTGTGGAAATAGTTACTAGTTTTAATTTAGCACTCAATCTTCATAATCTAATAAATAATAAATTTTGTCTACTTGTCTAGATCTTACATAGTTTCGTTACTGGAATTCCACTTGACCGGCGCCGAAAGCGGAAGTTATTATTAATACACATTAAAACATAAAAGTGAGATAAGAGTCGTTACTTATAAGGCTAGCAATTTCTACATTCTAACACACATCATCCCCAATCAAGCGCAACCATCGCTTTACAGCGCATACAAGCCCGTATTAACTGATAATAGGCAATAAATAATACTGGCCATTCAGCAGCTTCATCGCTTGACGACCGGCACCGATTGTTTACGCGATCGCTATCTAAGAAACTGGGATTTTGTTGCGATTATATCTAGTCTTAAGGCATTTAAGTTTATTGATTGTAATAAGAAAGTTGGTTGTTTTATACGCAGGGAAGTCAGGTTATTTTTGAAGCCAATAAATTGCAGGTTACGGTAGTAGCTTTAATATCACACGTTATTTCTATAGAAGGTAAGTACATAGCACACTTACAACACAAATGCTTAGACTTATTTTAGTGCGACTATTTTGGGCAGTTTTTCACCAACTTTGAAACGATCTAGTATCGTATCCGTATCGTATACTTAGTTCTAGTAACCTTACGTTACTAGAACTAAGTATTTTGTACACTTTAGTACAGCCACTTTTTGCTGAAAATTATTTCGGACAACCATCAAAGTTTAAAAGAGGGTAGGTTTTTCGGACTTTCCCTGGCCCAACGGAGTACCTCTTCCCATCTTCTAGGATATAGCAGAAAACATATGCAATCCAGATCTAGCTCCGGTATATTAACTAACAAAACAACATACTTCCTAAAGGACATAACACACTTTCAATTACCCCAAACATCTCCTATCCCCAAGATTTCCAAGCAATAACAAGCTCGAAAACAAGAAAATACAAGTAGCCTTTAATTAATAATCTATAACATCTCCATACATATTCTATGATATACAACATGGTATCGCAGCCAACTTAATTGCATATTAATCGTTCAGGAATCCGGGCTGCTTAACTGTAATTATTGAGTACTCATATTGTGGCACACCCAGGCCAGTACGTGAGAAACTTTGATTAGTGGCTCCAATCTGTTAGATGTATGGCTTACCGATATCTAGGAGGTTGCTAGGAAAAACATGGGGCTACCTGTCGTTTGAGACATTAATCCTGGATACCGGATTTCAAGTTCGACGGGAGATGTATCCAGTGGCTAATGTGTTGGTTTTTATCTGTTGGCTCTATCTTTGTAGGTAAATAAGTACTGATTTTTTAACTCGATATGTGTCAAAATCATATTTTGGACGTGGTAGAGCATAATGATTCAAAAAATTCAAAATATCAAATTTTCTCGCGGAGTGTGCCTCTTGGAAGCTAATTAAATAAGTATTTATAAAATAAGTTTTTCATTATTAAAATACATTAACAAGAAGAAATTTTAAACAAATTAATTTATAAAGAGCCAACTCTCATTATTTTATTCCCCTTATTTCCAGAACCGGACAGCATCACGAAATGTTTTTGAGGTTCAAAATTAAATGAACATCAAACGAAAAATCAATAATCCATAATATTAACTGCAAGTAAAATAACTGGAAAACAACTCCCGACCCCTATTTACTATAAACAAGAAATCAATTTCAAACAAAACGGTCTTTCCTCAGATATTGATAACACACTCTCGTCTTGAAGTGGCAGGTATTTTAATAGGAGCCGCGGCTAGTCACGTTGGCGGCCATATTGCGCTGCGCGTGCGCACCCGAACCGCACTGGTTATTGAACCTTTACGGTACTGTTTATTAATTAAATTCGTGATTGTTTAATCGCGTCTTGTGGGGTGGTGAGAAAGATGGATTCATGTGTGTTCGGAGACCTGTTGGACTTGGAAAATGATTTTAGTCTTATTATCTGCTTGTAGAATGGATTTGTAAAGCTACATGTATTTATACTCCTAGCAAACGATTACTAAATTTTAATTATTTATTTGTTTATTTATTTAATCATTTATGTACACACAACACAGGAATATTTCGTATTTAAAAATTATGTACAAAGGTTTTACCCTCAAATCATGTATTGAATTATAAATATTAATTTTGCAATTTTTAAAAATACATGAAAAAAAAACAATTCCTTTAATAGTAGGTTTTCAACCTGTAAGACAAATAACCAATAATCTTAAAAGAATCAAGAACCTCCCTCTTTTCTTGGCTATATCCAGTCCTATATATTTTTGGTCATCTACAAAATCAAACATTTTAATTCAAAATCTCTTCGCAATATTATACATAAGTAGTTATAAGTACACACAACTCCCCTGACTATGTAATTGTTTATGAGCAGATATTCCAGAAAGTTGGCAAGACATAAAAACGACATGGCCGAAACGAACACGTTGCTTGATAACGTTTTATGCAACTGCATAAATTCTGCAGGCACTAATGTTGACTATGTTGGATTTTGATGCTTCATACTTAAGATATAATTTTGGTTATTTATCTTATTTTAGCGGGACTGAAATTGCATATGCAGCAGTGATGGCTGGTTAGCTAGTTTTGATGCCATGAAAATAAAATTATAAAAAACTATGTGTTAATGAATTGTAAAGAATATTTTCTCAAATTTAAAACGGTGAAACATATCAGATCATAAATCTACATTTGAATCAGATCTTGCAAGATGTTACCAACAAGAAAAATAAAAATGTTTTAGATACATCGCTGACTTATTTACGTATTTGGTCACACATCATATTATATCAAGTTTTTTTAAGTTAAGTAAATGGACACCCAACTCAATTGAATCTGTTTCAATCTACCACTGTTTTATTTTATCATTATTTGTTATACACCAAGATCAATTTTATATTCTTTATAAAGTATTTACTAATTTTACCATAAGTTCATCACATCCCCAAAACCGTAACAAAAGCGTATACGAACAATGCGCCAATATACTCTGGACCTGTAAATGGTCAGCGTACGAGCCGCGTCACGATCTCAGATATATAGTCGCCGCTCGCTCTAAATAAATCACTTCCTACTACGATACAATGCTTCAGACCTCGTAGCAGCTAGACGATCCTAGAAAGGACAAATACTTTTCAAAGTTATATATTTGGGAGATAGGATTATACTCAAAAGGGAAATTTAACTTTCCCTGCAAACAAAAAGCTGAATCTGTTTTGAATGTTAATCCAAAAGACAGCAAGCGAAAAAGTGTTGGTGGATGACCAATGACCATATGACCATAATTTCCTTTTTAGTAGAAAATATAATCACCCAGCTTGGCAAAAGCCTCTATGAAAATAACCAAAATTAAACGCAAGAAGTGAAATGCCATATATTTCATAGCGTTATCTACGAAGACCATATTCTTTCTAATAATTTATTTTGGATGCCTCATTCCTACTGCTTTCTTTCTCTTAGTAGAAATAACCAAAGATCACAAATAATAAAAAAAGGAGTTTCCTCCATAATGACGTTATTATTAGATTTCTACTAATTACACTTCGTGCTAATTTTATACTCCAACCATATTGAATATCGCGGTAGTTTATCTGGCGATTGGATTTCATGTTTCTACTAGATTTACCGGTTCGAGAATTTCTAAGGAATCTTCATTAAGAACTTTGTTTTCTACTGGCAATTAATATGGTATGGTATTTGCTATGCTTTCGGATTCTTCGAGCTGTAGAACCTGTAGAACGTTAACTTTAGATCCTTGGTTTTTCTATTGTGCAATTAATAAAATCAGAATGAATTTTAAGCTTACATTTACACGATCACACATACTCATATAATTATATGTGTAGCTCACACCGTAAAAAATCGGACGTCCTGAAGTTGGTACTTTGATGAAAAAGGTTTAGATTTGGATGAAGACTGACAGTTGTGACGTCACTTAGAAGAGGAACTCCTTCTGCTATGCCTTTTTTCCAAATTAAAGCTAGCCTCCAGTCCCTCTCTCCTTCCCGTGTGACGTATCTTGGGAAAGGAGCTTTTTTTTCCTGAGATTTTTAACCGAGTTGTGGGTATCTTTCAGATATCGAATACGGCTTAATACAAATTATTTTTATGGCTAGCCATCGCAGTCCCCTTTCTGGCCAACGTGGTATTCCATAGTAAACTTGACACAGAGTTAAGGAAAACTACTTTTTGATCCTACTACCAAAGTGTATCAAAGTACTAAGTACTAGTAGTCCTAGGGACCTCTTAGCCGTATTCAGTTCTATGGCATAACATAGTGGGTCTGTTAGACGTCCGTATGAGGCGTGATATATCGCCCCTGTAGCGTTAATAAGCAAACACGGCTCTCGTGATCGCCAATAGCGATACAACTATGTGAGGCCAATTTTTGGTATTTTACTTGACAGTTTATAGTGAGGACCTGTCAAACATCATTGATATTACTTAAATTGTTGCGTGGTGAAAACAGTACGATACAAAGAAAGGGACATATGATAATATTCTTTGTTATTGAATTGATCGTTGTTTTCCTACATGGTGCCCAAAAATATTGGTAGTAGTAACTTAATAAAAATGGAAACGAAATTACATGATTCCCTTATTTTTTAAATAAAAAAAACCACATAATTAGGTAATACGAAGACTCAAACTGAAAACCACAAAAATTTTACAGTCAAAATCATTTAGTTTTTTTTTTGTCTTTGCATCCACTTTGGCTTTTTTTTAATATCTAATATCAGAACATGTTTCTTGTCAGTTCTATGGTATTTATTAGTGTATATGTGAGGCGACGTTCGTATGAGGCGTGATATATCGCCCCTGTAGCGTTAATAAGCGAACACGGGACTCGTGATCGCCAATAGCGAAAGTGCGGCTCGTATGCGACGAATTTACATTAACATTGCTTTTCCGGAAGATAGTTTTAATGTGTATCACCAAAGTTCGTGTCACCTGTATTTCGTTCGGCCAGAAGATATTAATCACAAACTTTTTTTATGCTTGATAAGTAAGCAATGAATCAATACTGAAAACGCATTGAAAAATTAAATTCTCCTTGCTTCTCAAAATAAAAAGAAAACTCGAAGTTCATTCAAGACAAATAAAAATGGATTTATTCATTCAAATATTACTTACTTCTAACTATATGCTTCAAAGCATGATGAGCTGATGACCATGAGCATGAGTACTACAGTTTTTTTTTTAATTATTATATAATTAAGGTTCATAAATTCGTCACTTATAACCTGCACTTGTTACATCTAGGTCACATTCGCGCGAAGTGCCCGTGTTTGGACGCGCTGCGCCGGCGCCGATAAATATACACGTCACAGGAACGTGTACCGCAATAACCAACTATATTTTACCGCCCACGAACTATTAAACATTTAAATACCAACCTTATTTTCTTGGCCTTAAGAATTGTTTTAAAAACTTTTAATATTACAATGAAAATTTGCAGCATGTGACAAGATGCTTATAAAGAAATACTTGCCAATAAATATTGGACTTTAAATTCAGAACATTAAAGATTATATTGCAGTTTTATAACAGTAAAATACCTTTGGTAATGATATAAGATCCACACACGAGCGTTTCGTGATCGCCGTGACAAACATTCATTTAACTGATTAAATTTCCTACGCTTACATAATCTACCTGTATGGGAAGAATTTACTTTTTATCTCACCTTTCGTTCTAAAAGTTGACTCTGAACGCCTCTTAGCGTACATGAAAAAATATAGGTACTATATAAGCTAATACCTACTTTTAGTTAAGCTATTTGTACAAAAATAGCATGGTCGAGGAAAGCAAACATAGTTTGTTTATGGCAGATCCTTGATCTAATATTCTTGCTGAGAAAGTAATGCAGAAGAATAGGATATAACAGAGATTTTCATTACGCTATTAAAACCCAAAAACACAAAGTTGCAGAACTGAATAAAAGGCTATATATACTTTCGATTATTAACAACTGGATAAAAAAATAATCACACTTTAAAATAAAAATTAAAAAAAAAACTATCATATCAAAGCAAAGGTTAAACACCCTAAAAAGCAACATAAAAATACATATATAACTTACAACAAAAGCATCCTTGATCACTTTCTAAACGTCCTGCATTATAAAGATGACGTAAGCTAACCTTTCGACCCATATAATTTAATAACGAATATACCAGCAACCGTATGTTCTAATGAAATCCACTTTCAAAGCAATCTGTTGCCCAGAGGTGTGTATTGTTATCAAACTAATACTATACTATATGTATTGTTTAAATCGGCTGTTGTGCACTGGGAGCGAAATAACATTTGATATCACAAATGTCAATACAAAGTAGACAATTTTTTTATGGATGTATTTTCAGTCAGTGAAAGCTGAAGTGCAGGTAAAGACAAACCAAACAAGCCCAAATATGATAGTATTCAGTCGTTTCTTAAAATACCTCTGAACACTTTAACAATAACCATAATAATATTGTACACCCAACATTATGGACACGAAAGTCGATAGTATCAGTTAGTAGTGCATGAATTTTGCATAAAAACCGAGTAGTATATTATATTTTAATAATTCATTGATTATTTAAATTTATGAGTTGTTTCGATGTATCTGTCAATTAATTTCATTACTCCTTAGGAAAATCTTGGAGAAAAGAAATTAACAAATTGAATTTTATACGAATATTTCTGCTCTAAAATACACGATGGGACTACTGTTACATAATGAATGACAATCACAATCGAAACAACATAACAATAAAAACAACAAATTTCGTAACACAATTTTCCACAGAGCATGACATCCATTTCAAATCTCTTGACATTATGTCATCACTGAAATCGCCTGCAATCGTCTATGCGTTGAAATGTGAAAGTTTATAGGGAAAGATAGATTTGTAACTACTGCACCGATTAGAACAAATTTTGGGATTTAGATAGTGTACTTTATAGTTATGTAAAAAAATTGTTTCTTTTCTAAATTTAAAAAAGTGTTTGCCTATCAGTCGAACATTTATACTTTTCCTGTATCACATTTTTTGAACTATGCTGGTAAAACCGTAGGATAATGTTTGTGTTATCTATTGTTGATCAGTTTTTTGGTTTTATTCCTTTTGCTCTCGTTGTGCCCCTAACTTAATACACGTTGGTAGTACGGCCCTCCATAGGATGATATAATATAGTTTCTAACACGGATATTGCAAGATAATTCCATGTTCCACTTATTTTACACTAGTTGCGATCCCGGCTCCGCTTGGACGGAAGTCATGAGGGCTTACCTATGTAATGAAACTTTTACCGGCGGGGGCTTAGTTCAATGTTTATGTGGGTGTAGTTTATTTTAATGTCCTTTTATGTAGAGTGCTTTGGAACACACCTATTATCTCCAGGTATCCCATATATTTTTAGCTTGTTTAGGAGATTGATGTAGGAAATACAAAGAAAGACTTAGTAGCTACACACAAATAAGGAAATTATCCGAAGAATAGACATGAACCAAAACAATTTAGTACCACAAGCTCAAAACCTAGTGCAGCTATTTAATCACTATTCTTTGAATATTTTAATCGAAATATAGATTTTAAAGTAGATGGACTAGAACCCTTTAAGCTATTACTAATTAACTATTAACTAGCTATTTATGAAACCTATTTAGACCAGCATCAGTCGTAAAAGTCAACTACTGACCACGAGCTTCTTAATAGACTTACATAATTAACGGTTATGAGCATATTATTAATGATTACGGCAAATAATATTCAAAGCATAATTGATTGAAAAGTAACATAAACATGATTATTATTTAATATTGAAGAAACGTCACAAACCTGTTTGACGATGAAAACTACTAAATGGACAATAATACTACAGTGGCCTTCAGATGTTTATACTTAAGGCCTCATAAAAATTAGTTAAGCACCCTATTCTAAGTAAGCAAAACCCGTCACAAGCTTTAAACTGACTGAAATCGACACCTGGAGAAACACCTAATGAAAGAACTAAACAAATGCTGACGACAGTGATGACTTAGAATATTGATAAGACAATAGAAAAAGAAAAAATCGTATATCCGTAAGATAACATACACGAAGATTTAAAGATCCAAGTTACCAAAGAAGAAATAGAAGCAACTCACAGACAGACAGACAAATTAATCCGTTTACAATTGCAGCACGGATCCAATGCTCAGCTAATGATAAAGCTGTAAATCGGGGGCGTAGGCGTGATTGTTTATGAATTCGTTCAATACTGGGTTTCCAATTATTCGCCCGTTGAGCCAAAGTAATAGAGGACCTATTGAAAACACCCTGGAAACTGTTTGTAACCCTAAATTATGGTTTGAAAGGTGTTCTACAACAAATTTGTTGGGTTGTATCAACAATGATGGATTAAGTTGCTCTGTTTAATGAATTGAATCGGTGTAGAGATTAGGAAAACTGTTTAATTGTTTGTGTACTTGTGTATCAAAGTACTAATAGGTGAAATTTTCCAATATGATTATGATTGATCGAAAATATTCAAATTATGGAACTGAATTCGAGAATCCGAGAATGCAAATAAGTGGTGTTAGAGAGGCCTATTTCCAGCAGTGGACTGTTATAGGCAGATGATATTGATGATTTTTCTTTCTAGTGAACGCATTCGAAAGTTAAAGTCAATTTTGTTCTGACTAAAACGTCTAAAAGTCAGAAGATACCATTTTTCATCGAGTAACCAAACACTATACTGCACAAAGCATACAAACTGCACCAAGGAATACCTTCTAAACACCACACTATTACCAACAACAACAAAATATAAGTGTACCGTCTAAAAGCTATCAGATATCTGCCAATAAAAGTCAATTTGAAGCCAGTGTACGTCGAACGGTAGCACATTGTTCAGGGAAGCGACTGATGCTATCGAACCAATGATATATGTGTAACGAACCCCGCTGAGGTGGTCCGCGACTCCTAGTTTATGTGGAAACTAGAAAAATTATAGAAAAATAATAATATAGTAAAGATAAAGGTATATTTTTCCTGCTTTTTTAAATGAGTATCTGTTAAGTACTTTTTGGACAGGTAGGTGAACATTTGGCGTAGTAGTGTAAAATTTCAATTCGTATTTACTTGTCAAAAGTATATTCGATGGTTTTTAAACCTCGTCCTGAAGAGTCCCTTTTTGATCCAATAGCACAACCTAATACTAAAAAGTGATTAAATGGTATTAGATTAAAAAGTATGCTTTCGGTATATGAAAATACACAGATTTTTTCAACTTATATGTAAGCTCATAAATGCAACTACTACTTTAATATACTAATCGTCGTCCACTATCAGTGCTTTCACTCCAAAATTCCACATATTCAATGAAAACTTTCCATTGATTTATATAGCTATAAGCAAGTGAACTTCTTCAGCGATAGCTGTACCCGGTTCAGGTGACCTCTGCGACAGATCAAAGTTTATTTATTAGTCCTTAACTTTATACAAAGGCTTTTCAGCTGTCGTTAGAGATAACGTGAATGTGTCGTTAAACTCACGATAATCATTTTTCGTGCCCGATTCACATCTAAGTAGAAACCATTGGATATCTTCCATACAATATTGTTCATCTCAAAATGGTGTGTATTGAGTAATCCCATCATAATCGATATGGTTAATTCATTGTTCATCGTGAGAAAATATTTAATGTACGATACAGCTGCAGTAATCAATGAAACAAAAAACTTAATCAGTGAATTAGCATCAGTAAAATACATACTTAAATAGGTTAACATCATCTTTGATAGATATCCCTTCATTGTTAAACCTAGCCTACTTCGAATACTCAGCGCACTAGACGGTATTATTCTAGAAGCAATTCATAAATTAATTCCAAGATTTCGATCCAATATCCGTTGCAATTCCAAATTTCTTGACCATTTATCAAATGAATGTCCTTGATTGCGTTTGACGGAACCGAATCTGAATACAACATGTTCACACAAGCTGTGTCTCAAGTAAGAGATTGCGGCGTCGAGCTGAGCTGTCACATAATTGTGATTAATTTCTAGTGAGCGTGTGCCTGCGGTCACCGTAGGAATGTCGTCCTAGCGAGCGATACTGGCTGGCTGTGTAGATGGTTATAGGAGGAGCGAGAAGCGGAAATACGGAAATGGAAAAGGGAAAAACGCTGACGTCATATCCATAACCAAATTGTATGTGAGATAGGTAGTAAAATACTTAAGTTGGTCTAAAATGTTTAAAGGTTATTTTCGACAATGTGCTGATTTTTGTCGGGATATGAGCGTCAGTGAAGAAGGACTACTTTGATAAAATCTTCCGTACTTAAATATGCATAAATGGCAATAACACCTTTACCGTTTACTTTAATACCTTTGTACATGACGTTTTCTCTTATGTCTTGTTCTATTTTTCTAATCCTGTTTGTGTGCATAAATTGTTAAATAAATAAATAATACCTATTTAAATCTTTAGACTGATACTTTTACTTGGTAACTTAATTCATTACTAAATAACCAGCAAAATAGATCACACATCTGTAAGCCACTTGACCGGCGCCCACGCACATCGCTTTCAAAATTACTACTTAACGTTTTGACAGAAATTAAGTTGCACAATTAGAAACTGTAGACGGAACAATATTGTGCCTGTTGCATTATTATTGATGTACCTTACTTATACACCTAGATCATTGACGTACTATATACATAGACTGTTGCTATCGCTAGTTTCCCCTTGTGCCAAGCGAGAGCAGTTTTTAGTCTGAACTTAATACATTTTATTTTTCATTTAAGTTAATTTTCGCGCAACGAGAAACTTATGAAAATATCGATGGTTTTGACATTGTTAGGATAATATTAGTGTTTTAAATCGATTTGACATAATTCACGACAAAACCATTTCACACTACTGCTTACGTTCAAACTCTGATAGGCTCACTCTAGTTCCTTATGTATACTCTAAGACCTAGATAGTCTAGGATTGACATGGCAATTAAGTTAAAATAAATTGAGGAACATTTACATAATTTACGATTTACTCTTGATGTTTGTATTCATTGGTAGTGTCCTTTATATGAGTATTGGCAGAATTTATTGACGGCCATTTATGTGGTGTGATTCTATACAAATATGGTTCATGAACGTTTGATTGCCTTTCGCTGTGTATCCCCTTTCCGAGCATTTTAATATATAACAGAATCTAGTTCTATTCTTCTCGCGAAAAAGATTTTTTTTTTTCTCCCGGTTTATTGATTGATCAAAGTGTTGTTTTTTGTCCTGTATCATGATCATCTCCCATGCCTTCTTTATCCAGTATATTATTAATATTAATTTTATGCCGACAATAGGTATTTTGTAATATAACTTTTCCAAAATAATTTATTAAAAAAAAATATGTTTTGTTTTTCAACATGCCCGAAGCCTTAAACCGCATTTGGTAATAGAAAACTCCTGCGCACTGTATTCTGTAGAATTAGGCACATTTCCACGACTGTGTAATTTGGCAACGTTTACAAAATCACGACTTTTGTGCATCTCGTGTTTAATGTTGAATCATATTATAATTTGTGAAACTAATTTGTAAATGGGGTCACGAAACAAGTATACTTAAATCGTAAATAGTGATCTTCTTAATTATGGAAACTTTGTGTTGTATTTCTTAAAAAAATACACAAAAAATCTTAATTATCATACAGTAAACTGATTTGGTAGGCTATGGTAAAAGTGCTGCACCATAAAAGCACGATTTTTTCGTCTTACAATAAAAAAATCATTATTTGGTCTTTATTACTAAAATAAATGTACAGCCTCTTAATATGTCACATTTTAAGTAAATATACAATTATTTAAACTATAACAATTTAGAAATATCGAATAGTTTTCGTTTAGTAGCAAGATATGAGCTCACACAATACTACTATACTAAACCTTAGACCATTACAGTAATGTTAGCTCTCCCACACACGGTATCAGTCCTTTTACCACGAACTCCTAAAGTACGACTGTCACCGATGTGGGAGCGAGACGGCGCACTACACTGCACATAGCGGCGTCCTATTCACACAAGGATGTAAGTCCTTTTTTGAGCGTTATTGGTACGGGATTAGGACCTAGTATATTTAACATAAGAATGCGTGAGAGTTGACACACGGTGGCGATTATCATACAGCGATAAAATTAAATCGTTCGTATTATCTTATCGTGAGTTTTGTATGACTTCCTAGGCTGTACAAAATAGGTATCGCTTAATATATTGCAAAGTAAAACAGGTGGGGTGAGGTAAATTTTGCATCATGGCAAATTATCATAATTTGGCGTCAAAGCAGCAGTTTAGTCTAAAGATTTAAAATAGTAAATTAAAATAAAATAACAGAAACATATAGTGCAATGTGAACAGGGAGGTCTTTTCCCAGCAAAGGGATTGTTCAAGCTCAAAATAACAAAAAAAAAAAAAAAAATGTAGCATTTATTAATAAATTGCTTATAAATTCAGAATGTTGAAAAGATTTTCATTGTATTACTAAGAACAAATCCATACTTCCGCTTTTAAACAAAAAACCGTATCACAAATACTGCACCTCAATCGGTCCAAATGTTTAGGAGCTAGTACAGGCAGACCGACAATGTCTAACAAATATTACTCCCCGTTTTTCGTAGAGGTTTAAATTGACGTGCAGATTTCAAGAGTATAGACAAACTACGGTTGCAGGTGATTGATTTAAATATATTCTTGCTTTTGGTGTTTTAGCTTTAATTCCCTATTCGATATCAGTTTTTTACATAGGTAAGTAATTCTAAAGCAACACATAGTTACGTAATAAGCTATAAAGATAAGTTTATTAGGTTTCGTTAAAATCTAATTTACCTAAGTTAGGTCATAAAATGGGCAAGTATTTAGGTCAGTGGCTTAATTGTTGTTGTTACACAAATTGCCGTGTGTTATGCACTGATTTATTTTGTTGGAGTTTCTTTATTGTTTACAAGAAGTTATTTATATTGTCTCGAGGTGATGAAATGTGGTATAAAATATTGTCAAGAAACTTAGCAAGATTTTAACCAAAACAGTGTAGTGTACATAGATTTTGGTTTTAAGCAAGGTATATATAATTTTGTTTAAATATCGAAAATGTGAGTGAATTGTTACGCAGACTAACTCATATCGTTTCATGTAGCAGTTCAGATACAGGATGTATATGAGCATTTTCTGTTTTAATTTTATAAATACTTAAGGAAAATTGACTATGTTGAATTAACTGCACATATAATAATAATCCAGCCTATAAACGTCCCACTGCTGACCACAGGCCTCTTCCCATATAGAGAAGGCACGAGCATTGATCACAGCTGCACATAAACTGCACATAAACATCTTAATTTAAACCTTTAAGTCGTAAACGCAGTTCTAATAAATTCACAACATTAGAATGGAATTCAATGTATAAATAATGTAGCAGAAGCTAAAATAATGGTATTGAAACTTAATGTAAATATTAAATATTTAGCTTGAACAAAAGGATATAAATGAAACAAAAAATATTTCATCAACCTTCACACAATAAATATCGAACTCATATGTCTACTATCATTTTGACTTTGAAATTCTAGCGCAATAGATAATACTTCTATTTTGCGCCTAACTCTTCCACTACAATGCAAAGGCTCTTTTCAATTTCTTCTTTGCCGGTTATCTGCAACTGAGTAAATAGGCTGACTCCTTATAAATCAATCCATCTCCACCTGAGTTTTTACCTGGATTTCGACCATTATTGGGGCCTGAAATGTTCCACTGCTGGGCAAAGGCCTCCCCACTCTCCTCCTATTTGTCTCTCTCAAGAGTCGTGATTGACCAGTTCGGTAAGAATGCTAGATTCATTCTTACCAAACTGGTGGCCATGCCAAAACAGTAAGAGCTTCAACTAAAAAACAAAATCTTTTTCTAGGATATTAAAAGGTACATCTCATAAACCACTGGCAACCAGTTTAATATCTACTCAAGTATACAATGCACACCCAATTGAAACGAAATCAATTCATTATTATGTAAAAATGGCGGTGGTCGCCACAACATTCCCTGGGCATAGCTTAACACGACAGCAGACCATAATTCGCGTCTCTAATGGAGTCTGTAACACGCACTAGCTACACATCAACCTGGGACAGACAGACGGACCGTAGTACCTTGTTTGGACCACCAAATGAATATAAACTTTATTGTTATAGCATAAGATTTGAATTTCAATGGCCACATGGCTGGGTGTTCGATCTTGGGGAGCGAGTATATCGTCCGCGGTATTTTAAAGAATTCTAGTCGAGTTTTAAGGCAATTCCTTAAACGGTTTATTTATTTCTTTACTATCTGTGAAAGAGATATCTTCTTGTAAACGTTTAGTATCTCTAACCGACTGACTGTGCTTTGTTTAAAAGGTATATTTGAAGAGATTTATTTAATTGTAATTTCGAACTGACACGAGTTGCGACAGTGTATTTAAGCAATCATATTAGAAGATTTTCTTAAAAAAAACCACTGAAATTATCGTCCGAATCCATGTAAATGAACCCACGTACTCTGCACCTAGTATGGTATGATGATATACGAAAAAAAAAAAAAACACTATTTAAATATGTCACAACTAATACAGCGCAATAAGTGACTCGCAGTATGTTGAACCCATGAAAAGTTTTCTTCACTTGTTTTCACAGATTATTTAATCTGATAAATAAAATAATTATACATTTCTATTCATACAGGTCCATGACACCCAAGTGTGCATTCCCCTCACAGCATCCTGAGCGTGTGCCCGCGTCACATCTCACCCGTCACAGACGTCACATAATTCTGCGTCGGAATGAAGTCACAAATCTGCGCCGTGGATATATCTATCTCACAGTCGATTCCATACATACCTGTCCAACCACTCGACTGAATAATGTTCTGATTTTAAAACTAGGTTAAACACCGTCGTTTGTTTTATACATTATAATATTCGAACGTTTATGTGGGAATGTTTTTGGTTTGAATGGTTGGGTCGAAAATTGTAGTATAATGCCTCATTTTAATATTTAAAGCACCTACTAATATTGAGTTTAAGTATGTGATACTACAATGATACATGTAATTTAAAACGTCTTGTGTACGGGATCGAAGTTTGGCAGTTTGGCGTCAGATATTGTTTTCGAAATTGTTTGTTGTTCTTTTCTTGACCTCCTAACCTATGTGAAAGTGTTTTAATTTTTGTAAAGGGTTTTCCAGGTAACACTTTACTAACAAATTTCCACCTGATGCTTATAATCTCAAACACAAATTTCTACCTGTTGCGTAAAAATCACACAACAATCTATGCAATTGGGGAATCATGAGGTTACCAGAATTCCAATATTTGCTTATTAGAAAGTGAGCAAAGGGGATGAATAGATCCTCTATTACCTTCAAAACTATAAAGGTACTACAAAGACACAAACTAGCGAGAGATATACAATCCAATCCAATAGCACATGCGGGCTTATCGTAATTGCGTAGAGAGACGCGTATCAAACAGTTTTATGTAAATATTGCGATCTTGCTGCGGTTTATAAACTTGATGGAAAGAGGAGTGCCTACTGTATTATAGTGGTAAGTTGTATGTTTGTTTGTTTAGCGACAACACAGTATAGAGATAAAAAAATATATAACTAGATGTTTTTTTACCTATAAACAGCCGCTAACTTAAGTTGTTTATTGTCTGACACCTTTTTACATCTTTGAAAAATAACTTTAAGAAATCTTGCCCCTTTTGGACTTACTATAACGTATGTCTATTTTATGTCTGCTTAAAAATCGAAAGTACCAGTAATTACAAAGTTAACTCAACCACAAATCTCAAATGAACTGCACCATATCGAACTAAACAGGAAACCCTATTACCAGTCCAGTGTTATCGTATCAATAATTACTAAAACAGATTTTACACCACCGGTATACATTCGCTTTTACACAACCATAACGTTTTCCATCGGTTTGCACTTAATTAAGGGATTTGTGCGAGCGGCGCCGGGGCGCGGCGCTAGCGAGAAACAAACTTGTTCGCGTTGTTAATGTGTAAGATTTCATAAGAGATCTTATCGTATTGTGTTCGTACTGCGCCTATAAGCTTCCTTGTTTTAATTGAAATGGCCGATTTTACAACTTGAATATTAATTCTGTTATAGCACGCCTGATTAGCAGTTTTTATTTGCTTTCAGGGTATAAGTAAGTAATTTACATGATCTTGATAGTTGGATGGCGAGTATCACTTGCTTATCGTCGTGTGCGCGTATTAAGATTAGTTGGGTACGAATAAAGTTGGATATGTATTGGTTTCACACTTAAGGCCGTTGACGTCATCACCTTTAAGCATGACTTGATTTTTGACATAGTGGACATACTTTTAGAACTTCTTTTCGGAATGATGAACGTGATTTTACAATAGTTAAGACTTATTAATCGTGCAAAAAACTGTTTTCATTGACTTCAAAATAAAACAGTTTTCCAGTAAAAGTTCAGCAAGAGAAAATAAAGAAAAAAATCTTGAGGTATATCTTATTTCTGATGCGTATGGTAAGTCATATAAATACTCCACATAACAATATTACATTCAACGATATTGTTCGACTTTCAGAAAGGAGATTTTATACTCACACTACACTAAAACATTTTGGGGAAAAGTAGAACAAATGCACTCGAACTAGAAACCTAAGCCTACGCTCAAAGCCCAACCATAACCAACCAGGAACAAAGAAAACGCAATACCTTCTAACTGTAAAGCAATATAATAACAGTACCGACACACAAGGAAAGCTAATGCTGGAAGGCGTGTGTCCAATTTAACATATCACGGCTTCGTGCGGCTATATCGGCGGACAAGCGACAGAGTCCGCAAGGTGCGTAGGTAGGCGTAACGGACGCGGTAGTAGCAGCTAAATCAACCATTGTCTGATTGGGTGTAGCCTGCCGCATTCTAAGGTGGGACTGGGAGAGGAGAGGAGATGGTCTGTCTAGATCTTAAACTTTTTAGATCAAAACATCCCTTAATTTTTCAACGTCAACTTAACCTTAATTTCAATTCGTGGATTGATTTTGGGAAACAATCTGGGTTTTTTTTTTATTCTTATGCTATCGAAATCTGTCATGGTTAAAGATTCATTTTCTTGGTTTCAATAAATGTCCAAGTGTTGCGTATTGTCAGTTTTCTAGTGTAGTGTTTCGAGGGGCTTTTCTTTTTTACGTCTTATTTTTTTAAGAACCCTATTTATGAAATATATTGCTCCGTTTAGGATCTTACTGAAAATAAGTTATGATGACAATAATTCTAACACAGAAAAGCTTTTTTTTTCAAAAGACACGGAACGTTTACTTTTCACACAACCTTAGAGCAGATATCGTACCTTAGATTACAAAATCATGAATGAGAAGTTATACGCTGATTCCTAAAATACCCGAAACTGACACAAATTTTCATTTCATTTTCAACATTTCGCAACAAAATTAAATTAAATAATTATCCCACCAATCCGGTCCATATCTTCCCACCTCGTCTTGTAGAGCACACGTCGACTGAACACACGGTCGCGTGTCGGCGACTACCCGCTGCTACATATCGGCCATAACTCGCGCTGCACCGTTGCGCGGGAGTCCTGCCGCGTCCATTATACCGGCCGCCGTACACACAATTAAACCTCATAAAACCTATGATCTCCTGGTACTTGCCTGTTTATTACTGCTTGAGTTGTGTTGCGTAGTTTATTAGATGTGTACTTTTAATCAAATATATGTCATGTGTTAGTTAAAATGCATTAGAGAATATAGGTAGCAATTTAGGTTATTGGAAATACACACAGTTAAATTTTTTTAAACCTATGATCTCCTGGTACTTGGCTGTTTATTACTGCTTGAGTTATGTCTGGCAGTGTACTCGTATTATGGTGTTGTGTAGAGATTTTAAAAATAACGCTTAAAAGGTATTTTAGTAGATTGTCTTGAATATGAGAGACAATATGAAACCTATGCTCTCCTGGTACTATTGAATCTCCGATTTTATAGCTGTGGTATAATTTATGAAGTGTTTCAAAAACCTCAATTATGACGCAAACTTTCGGATATTATCAAAAACGCAGTCAACGGCACATTCTTTTGTTTCTTTAATTCTTTTGGTACATACGCCAGCCATTAAACCCTATTTACCAGTACCAAAGCTAAGCGTCCTTACCCTACGCGACACTAAACCACTACATCAGATTCAGTGTCCGATAACTTACACCACTAACCGATGTAATATACATTAAACGGGACAAATATCACATGAACCCTTCAGAAGTGACTGGCGATCGTAAAACCCATGCATTACAGTTACTTTGTAAGTTTTAACTGTATTACGATGTCCTGCAGTTAATTCATAACTAGTTTTTTGAACGTGACTGTTAGATGTTATCTTGTTAAGCACCTTAGTTGGTTTTATATACTGGATTATTGCTTTATTGTACATTGAATTGAAAGCTTGTGTTTTTAAAATAGTAACTTGTGTTTGTATTGGTAGTTATTACTTAACTATTTACAAAGACAATTCTTAACCCCCAATACGGGTTAAGACGACGACTCAGTTGAAACAAAATCTTTACTAAAAAGTAAAGTCATTATACTAGAGATCCCTGCGAAAGTTTCTAAACAATTATATTTTAATCTGTAGTCGCCTATATCTCAAAGTTGTTCATAGCTCAAAACTCAAATTTTATATCTAAAATGGACATTCTTACATCTCAAGCAGACACACATCAACATAATTCAAACGCAAACAGAATATCCAACCATTATAAAACACAGTTTTCATTATCTAATAACCATAAAGATTCAGAATTATCGTCTCCGATCTAATAATAGAATATCATAAAATACATCAGCACTATCCACTATCCGCTATCCGCTATCTAGTATCCCACTATCTAGGCAGTCTAGACTTATCTAAGTGAAGTTAGTATAAAGCTCATATGTATACGGAATAAACTCATTTGATGTGAAACTTAAGTTCTAGCGATGAAGTTTATAGTACTACAGTTAAGGTAAGGTTAGATGGTATTAAGTTATTTCGAATCTGTTGTTAGAGAACCATGACTTATATAATAGGAAGTTAGACTCTAATAAAAAAGTACGAAACTACGTTTGTTTTGTAACACTATTGTGGCTCGTAGGTATCCAAACTAAGGACAACATTCCTTGAACTGTCACAAAGAGCTTACTACTTTGAATACCACATAGTTGTAATCATATTATAATCCTGCCTTTTTTTTATTAAGATTATATTTTTCTCCCTCTAAATAAATTCAAGTTTTATAATGGCCCTATTCTCTTTCAACAAAATTCTTTACTTGATACATTTCCTAAATAAAGGTCGAAGTGTTGAAGGTCCAGAAGCCAAAAGCGTCTAGAAGAACGAAAACCAAGTCCCAAAGGCAAACGATAATAATTACCATCAGAACTATTCAGCGTAATGGCAATCAGGGCTACCAATCGACCTATTTCCACCTCATCGTTCATTGATACCAGAGCCAACTAAACCCTATATGTAATTGTCAATGTAACTTAGATAAGCATGCACTTGTCATGTGTTGCCAGCCTAACAAATATGTTTACATGAATTGCTTACACCCGATATCGAATCAGCTTCTAGTGGTATTAAACTACTTTATTTGTAACATAAAATATAAGGCCAAATTATTTCGAGTCCAATATGGAATTTAATATAATGTTATAAACATATTGGTTTAGATATTCTATTCAAGCCAATATATCCATACTAGTAACTTGTAATTTTATGTTCCATGTAAAATTATTGGATCATACAGGGGATACAAGAGGATAAAAGTCTCTCATTCGAAAAGACAAGTGTCTTTTCAAATGAGATAATATTCTGGTACCATAGTTGAAGACGATTAAAAACTGATAGCATGTTTTACATTTTGTGAGTAAATAAAACAGATTATGTGAAATGTAAGAGAAGGAAGTGACAGAAATTGGTCAAATCACAAAAATTACCCGACTTTAAATGCTTCAGTTCTTACCATGTATGGTTTTTACCATTTTACCATTGTATGGTATACTATGTATTTTCGACCAAAAGACATGCAACTGGCAAAGGACATAGGAAAGTTGCATATTTAACCAAGATTAAATCTTTTATTTTCAATGGGTTTTATGGTATGACGACCAAATAATATTTTTTGAAAAAAACATCTAAACATTCCTCTTACACAATTGCAGACAATCCAATATTACATGTAAATCTGTATATCCATACAATCAGGTATAACAACAATGTACGTATGTCGTATAGGATATGCGCGCGCGCCGCTCGTGCCGCTAATCACCTGCCGCCGTATATCGCGATACAGGAGCTATTCGAGCTGAACAGATCCTGTACAATGCTGGCCAAAAAATTGAAGCACCTTTAAATAAATATTTTGGCCGTTTAACACCACCAACTTTTAAAATAGTCGCTTGCGAACTGGGATATTGAAACCTGCTCGTAAATTCAGGCTGTCAAAGTCTAATAAATAAATCACTTCCCACTTCACATATTGATAAAATTGATTAATTTAAAAAATAAATCACTCTCAAATTAATTATTGTCAAGTTCAAATTAATGGGCATTAAAGTAAGTACGTACAAGAATGATAAATAGGACGCAGATACGATATTTACTTAAGAGATCAATATAAAGCACCATAATTACGCAAAAATTTTCAAGTAAACTTACACGTCCGGCCATAATTATTGTATCACCCTCAAGTGCCGCCATTACGACCGTCGATCTAATACGCTCTTATGAACTTATTTATTCATATAAATCATCATACAAACAGCTTCATTAACTTAAACAGGTAATGTATTTAAATGTATAAGTTAATTTGGCCGGCAGCGAAGGCATTTATCTGCGTGTGTTACAGTTATAGTTATAAATAAGGCAGCGCGGGGTGAAACATTAGTCATGGGCCGGGTTGCCGGCGCCCGGTACGTCATATATTGCCGTGTGGACTGAATACCGCGAGTGTATTATGCTGGGTACTTATTTATGGATGGATTTGTATATTCATTGGTATGTGGAACTGATGAAAGCTATGCAGCATGTGCATGTTCTGTTTATTTTGTGGTTTGTTTACAAGGGTTGTTACTCTATCAAGCAAATAAAGTACCTAGAGTACTTTAGTTTTTGGGCCAGGATAAAAAATAAACTTTAAAGTTTTAAGCCGCTTTATTTAGTCACAACATGCCACAAAACACTTTTGTGGCATGTTGTGACAGTTCAGTTTTCAAGGGTCACAAGTGGGATATGATTACAGGCTAGTTAAAAATAAACACAACGCTCGAGGCACAACAACAATTTTAAACATGATTGATTGATTTTCCATGGTATGGCCAAATGGCTATATTATAATAGTTAGACAAAATTTTGACAAAAAACTCTGTACGAAATTCAGCGTAATTATTTCCAAGCTAAACACAGTACAAAACAAAAGGCACTACAATCCTGAACTCAATCTACCGCGACACAGCCAGGTAGCGACGTGTGATCAGATCGTGCGCACGCGCCGCTAACTGCCTGTAACCAGATGCAGCCTGAAACGATGCCATTGTGATCATTGTGAGCTTGTTTGGGAGGTTGGGGACTATAACTCTTTGTTCTTTTACAGGAAGAAGTTAGATAACCTTAGTTTGTTAGTTGGTGATATAAGTTGTCTGTAGCTGAAAAAAATACTTTGAAAAATACGGAACAAATAAGACGCAGGCCAGGCAGAAGAGACGTAAGACGCAGAAGGAGCGCGGACATTTGTCTCTACTAGAAAATGTATAGAAGTGTTGCGCCCGCGCCCCACCTTTCTGTATGTTTTGCGTCGCAACGCTTCTAAACATTTTGTATGAAAGGGACGCGGTAGAGACAGATGTAAAAAATTTGTAAAAAATATTGAAATAAAAAAAAAAGTCCGCGCCCCGTCGGCGTCTTCCGTCTCTTCTGTCTGGCATGCGCCAGAAAGATGAAGAATCAATTTTAACATAAACTTGAGTCAGAGGCGACGAAAGAACTTTGGGGTAACAACAGTGGTAGAAAAGAGGCAAGACAGGACAGGATATGATAATAATAAAAATGACAATGCCACATAAAGATAAGGCAATAGATGGATAAACAAAATGTATTACAACGCAGAAGATTTCAACAAAAACTTAGATAGGGATGTGCAATCATATAAAAAACAATATGAAACCGTATAAGTTCTTATTTTAGTAATCTTACATGCAATCTTAAAGCCTCGCAAAATTTATATAAATAAGAAATGAAACTAAATTAATTCCCTATTACTGAAGTCAATCGATAAACCCAGTAGCCGAGGTCGGACATGTGATCAGATAGTGCGCACGCGCCGACTGCGTGTATCCTGATGTGTACTGAAACGATATCGACAGAGGAAAGATTTTCTTATACTTCCTAGTTTGATGTAGCTTAATTTATATTTAAGTCACATGGAAAATATCATCAACAATTTGCTATAAAGCCGGTTTTAGGATGACACATACAAAAATCATATTTGACTCAAAAGCTGTAACTTTTAATCTGTTCTTTTCTGGACCAGATATTGTCATAGAAACTTTAAATAATATGAAGTTGAGTGTTTATACCTAAAGACCTCTGACCTCAGACCCTTTTTTTTGGACTTATTGCATATTTTATTCCTACTTCTTTTTGACGAATATTAAATATAACTTCTTAAATATTTCTTGATCTTAAGGATTAATTATCTCTGCAAAAAATCCATGACCTTAGTACCTATCTGACATTTCATGTATACCTTTTTATAACAAAATTTTTAATTAGTCACCATACATCTTCAGAATGCACTAGCGATAGGCTATCAGCACAACGATAGCAGTCGGCGAGTAAGCGGCGATCGACCGCAGTGACAATGCAGTGAGCTGATTTGAATAATTGCGCAGGAGTCGATGCGACGCGCAGATTGATCGGACGGAGAGGATTAGATCATGTTCGAGGATTCTGTTGTGCATTTCTCGTGTAGTGTATATGTATGTAGAAAGTGTGTCTATGTATGTAGTAAAATTTAAAATGAAAATGAATTCTCTAAAGAGTCTAGAGTACGGTTGATGAAAGAGAAGTATTAAGAATTTTGTACTTGGATGAACCTAAGATCTTACAAAATTGCTAGTATGTGAAAACCGGTTAATTTCATTTACGTCATATGGATCTCTTAAAAGTTTATACTTTCCACCGATTTATTTTATTAACCTTAGGGTTTTTTTTTCACTCACTGTAAAAAGTTTTGAACTTGATGTAATTATAATCATAATTATGCTTATAACTGACAGCAAAATGGCCACTCTACACGCATTAAAAAATAAAATCACAATTCTAAATTCATATTCCACTAATTCTATTTTTGAGTTCTAATTTCGAAACACGAGCATAGACAATAAATCGAGCAGCATTTGGCACAAGGCTAGCTCGGGACAGGGCTCCGAAATACTCCAATAATTTATGCGTGATTACCGCCCACGCCTCCACGTATGGGAATAATAAGCTGGCTTACATACCAATGTCTTACGTATTACTAATGGGCAAATACTACACAAATAGATTGAGTAACTTGCCCAAGTCCGATTTTGAATCATGTAAAAAACAAAACTCAATTTACAAAATTAAAAAATGTTGGGTGTTTTTCCGCGCTACATAGGTCACAACCTACCTACCTGGTACCTACATTTTGGTATTTATTTTTCGATATGCTTAACTTAACTTTTATTACTAACGTGTCATTTTTAAAAACCATGAATTCGATTTTGGTAAAATTTTGCAACATAATATGATGATGAATAAAATGCATGCTACTTGTCGCCAATCTTTTGCGGACTTTGCCGCGGGCAAAAGCTAGTCAATGATAAGTTTATCAATAAAAACAGCCTCCATACATGTCTAGTTAGAGTCCAGTTACTGAACTAACGGTGGATGATATTTAACATAACATTAACTAACCTATGATTACCGGTCGTATTCGATGTACCGAAACCGCAATACCACACACTTACACACACTTAGTAAAAACAAACATGGAATCTGAAGATGTAGGTGGATAATAAATAGGTTAAGGATAACAAAAAAGTTTTAATATGTATCTTAGTTCAGGTAATGAGATTTAAAAGAGTTTTGTTTCAATATTCTCACGAGAATTTCTAGACATGCATTACGTCACCGTTTAAAAACAGAAAATGTAAAATTCTGGCAATAATAAAAGTATTAGTATTAGTAATTGCAAAGTAGTCCTTTTTTTCACCTTTCCATAGAGCTGTTTTCGTGCAGTAAAAAACAGAAATGAAATCGAAAAACGTAATCGTTGAGATTTTGTTGAGATCACACTAATGAAAACCACATATTTTCTGTACACAAGTGAGAATTAAAAATAAATAATGCAATCAACGGAATAACCAAAAACTATTCTCCGACCTTACCTTATCTTACCTTAGTGATGAGGTCCGAAAAAATCTTAAAACAAAAGAGGTAATGGCCCACACCTCGCCAATATGGCCAACAAAACAAAATCCAGCTCACAATAGCATAATAAATGCTCACACGCTCGCGACACGCGCTCTGCCGCATCAATCATTGTACAATAGTGCGCTGTCATTTGTAATGATCATGTTTTCTGTATGACAGTAGTGGTGGATTTTTATGACTGTCTATGCAGTTTCAATTGCAGTCATCAGTCGATTGATTTCTTTGTTAGAAGATATGGTTTTGATTACTCGTGACTTCATTCATAAATTAAAACTCACAATAGGTTTCGGATGTCCATCTTTCCTATACTTCCGATATGCTAAGATATTGTTATCTACAGCTTTTCGTTTTTATGTTTTTTGCACAGTATTCTCCCGTTTTTAACTCATAGCACCTATGGAATATTCTGCAACTCCCAAAATATACATGTAACACAAATTAAATCAACTTTAAATATTTTCCTTAAAAGTATTACTACCGAATTTCCTTATACCATTTATGGCATATCGCTCGCCCCCTATTACATGGGACCTAATAATTTCGGCGAACTGTGGGTGTGCATTGGTACACCTCTGCCTAGCCCTTCGGGGATACAGGCGTGATGGCATGTTACCATTTTCATAGAAGATACTCAAAAAGCTCTAGATACTAGTCGTGACGTCACGTCACAGTAGGATCCCACTCAATATATCCTGACATTTTCTCCTATAGTTCGTACATGACTAAGAACTGCACTCATAGCTCACTAGTATAACAAATGCTAGCACACTTGACACACGTGGCCAGACATCAGTCACTGCCGCTCGACCGCGCTGCCCTCATCTGTAATGACGCCACGATCGAACGATATGCTACGATGTCGACTTTAGGGTATTGCTCAAGATATTTTATAAGAAATATGTAAATATTAGATGAATAATAATTTTCATCACTAGCTATATATAGCTATCTTTTTGTTTAGTGTATTTTTTTAAATAGGATATTAGCTTTAGATTAGATTTAACGAAAAAACTGTACAACGAAAATAGAAGTATACACATTCACACATTTCCAATATTTTTCTAGGGCAAATATAAACATTCAAATTCCCAAAAAATACTAACATAAACCGAAAGCTTTAATTATTCAACTCACATAAGGTGAAAGCACCAACAATCGTCCATCCACATTTATTTCGTTTTGCAACCAACAATGGCATGCGTACGTCGACATGCGAAGCTGTCAGTCTAAATGATGCTGCGATTCTCAACGAAGATAGATCCATCTGCAGCTCGCTCCTACTTTGTATTGTGCATGCATGATCTTGTTTGTGATTTAATATTGCTATATTTTAAAGTGGCAGCAACAGTGGCTTTTACCTTACTATTTTTTCGTGTTAAATCTTGATCGGTGAAATTGTGCTCGTTAAGTTGATCGTTTGTTGTTTGTGATTCTACTCGGATTAGGGTGAATGAAAAACTTTTTTTTTAACATTAAATATGAAAGAGGAGTTTACTTTAAAAACACGTTATTTTTGAGTAGGTACACAATTGGGTAAGACTTTTATGTTAAGTTTTCTTTTTTTACCGGCGTTCAAAATTAACTTTCGGTTTCATTTTCGACCATATTATGTATTTTTGTTTTAACTGCAGCAATTTATCATTTAGACAAGAATTTCAACTACTAAATCACAACAAATATTACTCTACGGACTTAATAAAATAACATTTCATTGGCAATCTTCAATATCCGCACAAACATCACCAGCATCTTCTATAAATTAAACAAATTAATTCCCAGCTCTAAGTATAAATAACGTTAACTGGCTTATCTGTCTCATACAACAATTTCCTTTTTCAACGCCACCGGACTGCTCGACTGGTCCAATATGCAAAGCGCTACAAGTTATAGACTCAGTCATTAGATGGGCAACACATTGTACAGGATGTCTTGAGGCCAACTGCCCAGATCTGATACATACACCGCACCCAGCTTTCTATGAGGGATACCACTGAAAATAGAACATTCGTTGAATTTAAAAACTTTATTTTGTGTGAATTATTGAAGGGGTAATAAATTTTAAACTATCGCACTACTTTATTGTTTATAGTAATATTATATAACGGGGATTAGCGCGTACATGCTTAAATACCTTTAGGGCTTGACGTTTCGACCGGGTTACACTGGCCGCGGTCGCAAGCAGACTGATCCCCGTTCTTTAATATTACTGTTTAAGTAGTGCCTATGCTTTGACTAACAATGCTAAATTGTGTGTTTGTTTATCAAACGATCTCTTTTACATTTTTACGCAACATCTTGTTAATGAAAAATATGAAATGGTGGGGTAGTATGAGTAAGAAATAACTTTAATTCCAACACATCTCCTAGCCAAGTCTAAATTTTGAATGCTATGAGTTTAAACACTACATTTTCGATTTTAACAAATAATGTCATTAAGTAGATTTTATTCTTTATTTCCTACTTTTACTATTACGAAATTTTCATAAGTTACATTTTCTTTTTTTTTTCAGATAAGTAGTACGGTTATTTCAATTTGTCTCAAGTCACAACTCTTCGCGGTCGCAGCTCAGTTGCAGAACACTTTCTATATGAATTGTAGGTGCATGCATTGTAATGGTTACATGATAGATACAGGATTGGAAAGTCTTTTCCCGCAGGCTTACGATTACCATTACCCACCTACAATCGATTCACTTAACTCGCACTCGCTCACTTACTTCCGTTTTCTATGTGGAAAATATACGAAATTCTAGGTATTAAAATATATGACAACTTGTTAGAAAGGAAAACCTCGACAAATACTATTGACATTTTATTTCGGATTTTTATACAAATAAAACACCATACTTTTTGCACTACGTCGTATTTACGTCTGCTGGCGTGTATACATTTGATAATCTGAAAAAAGTTCTTAAGTAGATACAGCAGATACCATTAACCACACTGTCTTATATAGTTTAAAATTATTTAGCAATTTTCTCCAAATTATTGTTTGAGTCCGATTGCCTTTATTTAAATTACAAAAAAGGCTAATTTAAAAATTTTGTTTACTTGAATACAGGTGTAAGATAAAATGTTTATAAATAGTTAAAATCAATTTTATATGATGGAATATCAAACAGAAAATTAAATACTCTCTTTCGTCATTCACGCATTCAACTGCCGTCGGCAAGTCTTAATATTGCCAATAATAAAGACCATATCAATAATTTCCAACTTAGCTATGAGTATAAAAATCAAGTTAGCTATGTTTATAAGATCTGATAGGTGGATAACATCGTTATCATGAGATCAAAGCGATATAATACAAGGAATTAAGTCAATGGGACTCGTATCTAGAGTAAAAGATAGAGCTTGATTATACATAAATAAATACATACACACATACATGCAGGTGTTGAGAATGTATGGAGATGGCTTTTGAATCTATGTGACTAATTAGGGTTAATTTATAAATTGTTTATCTATTAATTTGTCTGCATTAACTGGTTGACGAGCTTTACCCTACGTCATTGTTTTATTGAATAGTAATAACAAAAGGGTAATTTTAAATCGCAACAAAAAGTCTAGCCTACGTCTATTCTTGGGATTCAAGCTAACTCCGTGTCAAATTTAACTAAGAAGGGGTTAGCGAATTAACCACCGTTCACATTTGTTATATTTTTTCACAGTTTTTTAAACAATATCACAGGTTGTGACCTTACCCTTCCATCAAAAGACCTCATTGCTGCAAAGGAAAATCTCGACATACTATAAATGGTAATGGAAAATAACATAACGTTACGTCACTTATTCAAAACTAAAACAGCAAACACATTCCGGTTCAACGTGTCCAAAACTTCGTCTAGACGGAACAGTCTTTTAAAAAGTACAAAATTCGCAATACACGTCAATTCTTTAACTTTAATAAAGTTTTGTGCTTATAAATAATATTTTCAAGTTATAAATAGCTACTGGCCACTTTCAGAGGTTTCTATTTGGGAAAATTCCTTTATTGTACATATAAGTTTTTCCAGTCAATTTAAAATAGAAACAAAACTTACGTAAGGATAAATTGAGTTCGAAAAATGTTATTTTATGACGAATGTTTTGTAAAGGTGTGCCTTTACAAACAAATAAGATTGAAGTGTCTGTTTGTCCTTCAAATTAACAGATTTTCACTAAATGCATATCAAACTCTACTAACGTGAAAAAATATAATTTTTGTCTGTCTGTCCGTCTCTTTGTTTGTTTTGGCTAATCTCAGAAACGACTGGACCGATTTTCACGGGATTTTCACTAGCAGGTTGGTAATGTTATAAGAAGTATCTTAAGTTACTTTTATTTTAGAAATTTACTTTTGGTCTACTTAAGCGGACGAAACCGCGAGGCACAGCTAGTTTACTAATAAAACTATAATAAGACTAAGAAAATGTATATTAATGACGCAAGTAAAATATGCGTATGTAATTAAATGTGTTTATAAACCATTAAACTTTCACCGTTTACTAACTAATGTGGTCTAAGAGAATATATTGCTGCTATAAGATGCATACGATTTCCTATAGCTTCATCACTATGTTATAAAACCAGTAAGATATTTATATCACATGAAATGATATAAATTTTCTACGTATACGGTCTCCTTGAAATGGTATGTAGTTTTCCAGCTCATTTATTGACGACCCTACATTTAATTTCGGCTTGTAAAAAATAACAAGCAGGTATTTAAAAATAGTGCGACAAAAAAACTCTGTGTAACGTTACAAAGTTTTTTATTCTCGCACTGACGCACTCATTTTCTATACGAAATAATTACGAACCTAACGGATTAACAGTTTCTTAACTAATTTGAAGTTAAAGTTTGCTATGACCACAAATAAAGCACAGGGTCAAATAAAATGTTTGGCCTGAACCCCCATCGCTTTTCCCATGGAATTGTCATATTTATATTAAGCGTGGCTATTGTACGTCATGCGTAATAAATATTTCCGTAGACCTTTATAAAAAAAAATATCATGGTAAGTTATTTTATTATAAACAATTTAGTTTCTTAATATGTAAGAAAAAACCCAAACAGAAAATATAGACTACAATTAAATCATTGATATGGCTATATAGACCCTAGTTCCACAGGATGACACAAAACTGGATCAGATTTAAGTAGCAACAAAATCCAGTCAAAAACAATAATTGAAAAGTCCTAATAATACAATCACCTATATAAACCTACTCACGAATACATTTTTTCATCCATTTGTTTCATAAAACGAGAATCCTCATATTAAGAGTAAAAAAGGGATATTTTTATTTCTATCTACCGCTAGAAGGTAATCGTAGCATCGTTGATAACTTTCTAAATTGTTTTCGAACCTAGTCCACGTCTCGGCAAACTCTTTATCAGGCTAATATGCAAATAGTATATCGAGCAAACCGGAGCGTTTTCTTACGATACACGGGAGCTACAGGTAGGAGACGTATTCTGTTAAACTAACATTTTATTTATTTAGAAAAAAAAACCTGAGGTACATTTGTGAAATATAACAAAAAGTTTGAAAATAAAAACTTAAGACTAATTATGTTTTATCTTTTTTTTTAAACCTGCTACAATAACTTACTAGCTGTTTTCCTATTCATAGGTTGTATAGAGTTCATTCAAAAAAATATGACTGAGAAATATAAAATTCGACTAAACGGAAAACATAAATTTATTTGAACCCCACTGTTATATTATATAAACGGAGTAGAATAAAATTGTTAATCGAAAACGTAAAAACTATTTTACATATTTAATTGTTTAAAATATACATATTACATTACAAAAAAAAATACAAAGTTTAAATAAAACTAAAAATATATTTGCAACTTTTCGATCTACCAGAATACACCCGCACAATCTCCACATTGGTTTTTATTAGAATTAGTTCGACTCGTACGCACACATTATTGTAATGACGGACATTCCGATAACTATTTACCTTCGTAATTAAATGATTATTGGTAAGTACATAATGTGCGCTTACGATACTCGCTACGTACGTTTTATGATAATCGTACAGTTTAATTGGATTCAAATGATAGTTCTTACAAATGGCCGGCTCCTAGCCACTTCTAGGTCAGATGAGTTAAGCAAAAACTCAATTTAATTATGCTGTTTGGATTAGTAATGAGTTTCACTTGTTTTTATTTACGTAATACGAGTGATTAGTTAGTAGTTGTATGTCTTGTTATATGTTAAACTACTGGTCCGATTTTAACGGGATTTCTTTTGCGGCTCCAATGCGTCGTCTCAAATAGTATTTGTTTTCTTTAACCGACTTAAAAAAAGGAGGTTCTCAGTTTGACCTGTATGTATGTATGTATGTATGTTTGTCCGCGATTATCCCTCGTTTGGCTGAACCGATTTTGATGCTTTTTTCAGAAAATAGTTTCGCTCTTTTATTCACCCCTTAGTTTATCCTTAAGCGACAAGTACGGCTTAGTTCACATCCACCCCTCCAAAATTTAAGTTTCACATTTTTCGTGTATCGTGAATAGATGCAAATAAAACCGAACTAAATGATATATTTTCCAACATTTTGATACATCGCCTCAACTAAAGCAAACATAGGAACGTGTGCAAACAAACACTTTCACCGGCGCCCGCGCACGCGACGACCGGTCCGGGTTCGATTCCCGATAACAGCACTCTTAATGAGAATACCAGTTAATTGATTTATAGCGCTAGAAACGTGCCACTATTAGAAAATTGGTGTAAATAAATTGTTTTAGTTTAGTTTAGAGGAGTTACAATGTAATAATTAGTTCAATAGATGAAAATGTTCCATTAATAATACTTGTTATTTCGATTTTAATATCTAAGACACCATGCTTTCCACAGACTTACAGATTTTAAATACTGTTTTTTTATGTGAGTAGTTCACATCAAAATCAAAATATTTTTATATCAATAGGCCTTTTTAAGCTCTTTTGAAACGTTAAATTTACTGACTCTAGATGCAGGTTCCAAAATGTCATTCCAATGGAGAAGAACCGGCAAGAAACTCCATAAAATGTTTGAAATTAATAACGTGCTATTTTGTGCTTCTACTCTAAAAGCTTAGTGTTACTTTTACTTTTAAAAAATATGAATATGGAAAGTAATTAATACAGTCATTTAGTAGACTTTCTTTGATACTCAGACTATTACATCAAACCACAATTGTAACAGGCCCGTACATTTTTTTAAATCTTGTTCTATTTAATTCAGAAACAACGAAGGCACCACAAACTCCCAGACCCGGGACAATGCAGAAAAGTTGGTTTCTACATTGACCCGTCCGGGGTTCGAACCCGGGACCTCAGAGCCAGCGACACCTTGAAACCGGTGCGTACGCCACTCGACAACGGAGGTCGTCAAATTGCCTAAACACTCGTTACCTAACTACAAAACAAACACTCAAAGAACTTTCCAAACGTTTGGTAGAATCTACTCGTGATCAGAGGGCTGGTTTGTTCCTTGCACAGAGAATCGGCATAGCCATTCAACGTGGCAATGCTGCCAGCCTTCTGGGCACGTTTCCCGCCATTGACAAGGATGACGATGAGTTCTTTGACGCCTGTTAGTTTTTTTTTATGTAAGTTTTAATTTTAGTATAGTTAGAGTTTGTTCTTATTTTAGATTTAATTGTGTATTAATAAAATTAATGAACACTCCTATAGGCTATATAGTAATCTATAGATAGTAACATCCCTCGTCTAAAATCTCAAAACACTCACAAACCAAGGATGTCCGTTGTTTATTAGCAGCCAGTAATTTAAAACCTTCACTACTTAATTGCGAATAGAAGTTCCGTAGAGACAGCACAATGGAGGGATCACATTACAGGATATCGTTTACAGATCACGTAGATTACTCTGTTTTGCTTACTTTTAGTTTATTTGAGGAATGCTATCTAAACGATTTGTCTATCTAATCGGCTGTTTATTTTAGGAGGTAAGGTGGATGAGATGAAGCCTGTTTTGTTTGTACTTAGTTTCATTTTGTTTTGATTTTATGACCAAGTATTCTTTGGGGGTTCTGAAATCTAATCGTATAGAGGGTGTAGTAGACAGTGTGGACGAGTGGGTGTCTGGAGGTAGATTACAATTAGAGGTATATGAATCATTATCATGTATGGTTTGCGATTTTTTGTTGGTTTCGAGTCATGAGACATATTATTAAAAACCCAACTTTTGTAGTATTTCTGCTTACAACTAGCATTGTTTGTCAAGTGGATCATGTTAGTTCAGTTTATCGCTTTATGTAAAATACCAACCCGAATATTATGTAGATAACTGCACCGACATTTTTGATAACATGCATATAAATCCAGCCTGAAAACACACTTAGAATAAGGAATAGAAAAACGGTAGCTGTTAATTTAAAACCTTACTTTCAGGATCTTCGAACAAAGCTCTAATCACAGCTAAATCTTCTACCTACAATCTAAACCCCTAATAAAATAAATTCAGAATAAAACACACAGTATCACATTACAGCAAGCCCACACAATAGCTGAATAGATAGTCCATCAAACAAACAATTACTCAAAGCAAAATAATTAACGTAACAACACTCATAAAGAAACTGCTTGCATTACGGGGAGGCGGATCGAAGCCTCTATGCATCTGATCTTAGAAAAACCAAGTTAACTCTACACTTCCAAAACCCAACTCACCTTGAAAATTCCACCTTATATCTGAACCCATAAGGTAGGTATTACCACTTTTTTTGGTTAGCCAGGTGTTTGGTTGTGTTGGTAATGGTATAAATCGAGTGTTGGCATATGAATACGGCAGCGCACAATGGAATGTCCACCCGGGAGTCGAACTGTGGACTGGCGTAAATAAGAATAACCTATCAACCCTATCTTTTTAGCGGTTCACTAAATAGTTGTAGTCGGGTGGGGTGGAGGGGGTATATCCGTAATTGTTTGAAGTTCATTAAATTAAATTTTATCCCTTTCGGGATAAATCTTTTAAAGGACACAATTTAGATACCAAAATAATTGTGTCCTAAAACAAAACACTTGCATCATCTTACATTCATCATCGTCATATTCGCCATCTCACGTAAATTTATATAAACAATTATAAAGTACTCATAAATTAGATTTTTAAAAAAGAACCTAAAGTACTTGTACCTGCTCATAAATAAACCACATTCACATCCACAAACAACGAATAATTAAAACAAACAAAAGACAAACTAAAAAAACGACTCCACAGTTTCGCGTCTTCCGGCCAAAGACTAAAAGAGAAAACAATTAGTGGGTGTTCTCAAAAGTGCTATAAATTAGCTCTATCTTCCCTGTACTGTCCCATAAAACTCCATAGCTTTGGTATTTTACTGCACACGAGCTAAACTTTATAAACTCCACAGTGAGAATTTAATTTTAGCTATAAAATTCTTTTGGTCGTGTGTTCCAAGGTTCGAAGCATGTGACATAGGTCTTTACTCTATGCTTAGGAAGATATAATATGTGGAAATTCCATATGAATGAATAGTTCTATTTCAAAATCAAACTACACAAAAATATTTGTCCCAAAATTCAGCGAACTTCGGAGTCTTAATTCTATTAGTCCCTTATGATCTTGACTATTCTGACATAGGCAGCTAATTCATATACAAAATGTAGGCAAACGTTATCCCAATGAGTTTACTAATGTTTAAGTTATTAAGCAATTTCTAAAGGACCATTGACATACCACCACAGCGTATAAAATATTAATTAAGTTTAAAAAGCTCATCACATTTTAAAAATGTGATGAGCTTTTTAAACGACTGCTAGTTAGCATTTATGGATCAGTAAAATATGATGTAGCAAAAGCAACTTTTTCTATTCCACTAACTGTGTAAGCTGTATGTGTTTCGACTATTTAGTTTCGTTCCCTTAAAATACAAAATAAAAAGTAATCCTACTACAAAATGTGCTATAAATATAACAGAGAAACTCCAGGGCACAAACTACGGTGAAACCTCGATATTAGTTGTTAGATATTAATTAACACATGCCGCTGGCGTCCTCTATAAATCTCCGGTGTCGATATGTCGATACGTCGATGTCGATAAAAGTTGACGCGCGCCGGACCGAGAACTACACTACGTGGACACTGTTTGAAACTGCTTTAAAGATTTTAACTCAGTTAATAATATATTCGAACTGGACGCGTTTAGAATATAGTGTTGGGAAATTTTGTACATTTTAAAACTTGTTTCGCAATCTCAGGGACGATAATGACTTATTTAGGAACAGTACCCATTGGTTGACACGAAAAAAAAACTACGTAATGTTCTGAGAAATATACTATTTTTATTTATGTTAGTATATGTCAGCTCCATAATCTAATGCATGAATTTCTAATGATGTAACTCTTGTATTTACACTAGGTAACTGAGAACAACATGCAACAAAATTAAATAATTACCTACATTTTTTTTTGTACGTAAGAAGATATGGGCAGAAGCTGCTGCCATGAAGTGGGCCAATTTACATAAAGACATTTAAAGAAACCACCTCTTCCTCAAACTTGACTGAAAATTTAAAGAGTTCATCTCTGAACATTTACTCCATACGTCTTAAATGGAATTTCAAATAAAACATCCTATAGAGGATATAAACATAGCTATTTGAAAGCCACAGAATCAATGTGGCCTTAATAATTCTATGTAGTGTCGGCACGTCGCGTCGATAATGTTGACAACTCTACCGGGCGCGGCGGAGCGAGCGACTGCACACGCACGCCGGAAATAAATACGTATTCAAAATACATTATAGTTAATTATAGATCATGTTGTTATTTGACAAAAGCCTGATCCATGACTACAAACTGGTATTGAAGAGGCAATGGGGTTGCTACTGTGTTAAGCATCACGGTAAGACACCGCAGTTCGTCAAAGTGCGTATGGGATGGCTAGACATTATGACGATGGTCCTGAAACGTTGCAATAAAATAATCAGGGAGAGATGGTGGCCTTACGAACACGTTTTCCGTGGTCGAGACACCAAATTTATCAAGACGTTACCAGCTCTGAGATATTGGGTTCGATCCCGGATCGGGTCAATTTAGTAAACCACTTTTGTACATTGTCTGATTTTCATAACACAAGTTCTTATGCTTTTTACTTTGGGTTCACAATAATGTAGGAAATGGTCATGTTTTCCACATCAACATCCCATGAAAAAACGCACGCCCGTGACCAAAAATACAGCTGCGACGTGATGAGGACAGCCTGACAATATCACTACTTCATCATTTTAATTATCAACTTTAAAAACTGCAAGAAGCATACTGTTTGCAGTATGTAGTTGTGGTATAATTAAGCAGTGGCCAATATACTCATATGTAAAGGTCTTTCCGCAAACACACATACCTAATAAAAATAATTACCCTCGAAGTGCATTGCGTCGTAATTGAAGCGTTTAGTACCGGAAATAATTAATTGGATTGATGCATTAAATGCGCCGATTACTTTTATTATTATCCTTCCTTTAACAAGAACCGGTAATACATACAATTTTACAACAAATGCTTATGCCTCTTTTTTTGTATTTTCATGATCTGTTTGTTAAGATACCTGAAAAGATTTGGGTTTGAGAGATGGCGCTAAAGACATCCGTAGATTTAGAAATGTTGAGATATAAGACGGGCCTGTTGGTCTAGTGGTTAGTAACCCTGGCTGCTACACCGGAGGTCGTGGGTTCGATTCCCGCCCGGCACAAATGTTTGTGTGATGAGCACGATAATTTGTTCGGTGTCTGGGTGTAATTTATCTATAATATGTATGTATTTAGAAATATATAAGTATGTTTATCAGTTGTCTGGTTACCATAACACAAGCTCTGCTTAGCTTGGGATCAGACAACCGTGTGTGAGATGTCTCGGAATATTATATTATTATTATATAAAACGTGATGAAAATCATAAAGTTCAAAGTTAGGTTCCACATTTGATTCCATATAGCACATGTTTCGTCATCATACAGATTCCTAAAATCAGATCGTTTAGAATGTACCACGGACACACACGATGTTCTTATCGATTTTCAGCAGTGGCAATCACAACTGTTTTAACGGTTGTCATACGTGCCGTACTCGTTACCCGATTGGTGCTCCTGCTGCAACTGTCATGACGTCACAACCGCTAACGGACGAACGGCCGACTAACTAACTAAGGTTCGTTTTCTCACCATCTTGCACGCGCGCGCGCTCCGCGATCTAT
The DNA here is from genome assembly GCA_905146925.1 of Autographa gamma. Classification (NCBI taxonomy): domain Eukaryota; kingdom Metazoa; phylum Arthropoda; class Insecta; order Lepidoptera; family Noctuidae; genus Autographa; species Autographa gamma. Next base: position 8,581,956 of record LR989866.1, on the reverse strand, counting down.
CTCAAGAAAAACCCTTTCAACGCGTCAACTCGATCGATATTCTGCTAGGAATCCCTATTCCGAGCAGTTCGTGACCTTCAGCAACAACTGTGGTGAAATCAGAACGCAGGCGGGTCATCGGCAGCAGATATAGCAGACCAAGGTACGTGCACGTGTTTTAGTTTGTTACTGCTGCACTTCCTGAACATCGTTTGTGTCCTCGTCCAGCCTCTCGGGCTGTCCCAAGTGTGTAGTTACTCAGCGTTTTATCGCGACTGCACATTTTTATGGTGCCGAAACCCGGGACCCGCCATTATACGACTTAATTTTCACCCAGTTGAACCTTAATAGTTACTGTAGGATCTCAATATTAGGCAATCTATCTCCCTTCGGTGCTTAGTATTATCATTTTCGGCCTATATTAGCTATTTTAGGTATATCGTATCGTAAATATCGATCATAAAATTCCTTTGTTCGTGTGACATTTTAATTCGTAGGTAGGAGTAAATAAATTATTTTAACGTACCGCGCTAGTAGTCTCGAGTTGTCAGCGGCTTGCGTTCGGAAACGCAACCAACACGTTCCGCCTTCGGGAAACGCGATAATACTCTTCGTGAGATTATCGTAAAACCAAGGCAAGACTATTTAGCTACATTCTTTCCTATTGCATAAAAGAAAAATTGTGTCAATAGGTAAATATTACGAAGCCTACATCCATTTCACGTCAACACTTAATCAACTTAAGAAACCAAATTGGACAAAGGATTTATGTTGCGCGTTTTACTCAGTCTATAATCTGTATATATAATATATATACATATACACATTAACAATACTACCGGTTAGCGTAAGTACTCGTGTTCTTATCGTGTTTACATCTTTATAAGCAGGTAGCGCTCATCTGTTGGAACCTTGTATCGCCGACTATTCGTTATCAGTTACCGATCTTGCTAATCGTTTAATAAAATAGTTTTCATCATGTCATTATTGTTAGGTAAACATTCGTCTCGTAAACAAAGTTGCTTTAAGAAATCGAAATCTCACTCTACGGACGATGAATATACAGTTCAAGATTTATCACAGTTACGTAGAAAGCGTACTTTAGCTATGAAGCGGTTGGATAAGGCATTGGAAATAGGTTCATTAGCAATAAGTAATGACTCACAACGGAATTTATTTCTTTCTTATTATCAGGAACTTAAACATATTTTAGATAGCTTTGAAAGTGCTCATCAGATTATTTTGGAGCTTTTAGATGATCCGGATCATGCAGATAATTCGCTCCAGGATACATTTGACGATAAATATTTTGAAATATTATCTATTCATCGTACTTTAACGAAAAGTGAACCTCAATTAAATAATAAACAAAGTTCTTCATCGTCGAATATCCGTTTACCGAAAATTGTTCTTCCAACTTTCAGTGGTGACATCAAGAAATGGCCTGAATATCACGACACTTTTAATGCATTGATTCATAATTCTAGTAATCTTACCGATACTGAAAAATTTCATTATTTATTCTCATCGTTGACCGGCGATGCATTATCTGTTATCAAGGCATTCCCATTAACTTGTGAGCATTACAATGATGCCTACCAGGCCCTTGTTACTCGCTATCAAAATAAACGACCTTTAGCTTTTACATCATGGAAAGACCTTTTAAATATTAATTTTAATACCACTGACGGTAATGAGTTTAGAAAATCATTGGACCTGTTTGAGGAAAATTTAATTATTTTAAAGAAAATTATTTTACCTGAGGACCGATGGGATTTTGTATTAGTCTACCACCTTCTCTCTAAGATAGACTCAGACTTGCGTTGCGATTTCGAGGAAAAATATCCTGATATTGAGTTTCCTTCATATGCACAGTTGAAGTCTTTCTTACACTTGAAATGTGAAGCGCTTTTACGTGATTCTCATTTTTGTGAAGCTAATAATAAACCTTCGAGTAAGCCACAACAACGATCTGTAAAATCTTACCAAACACATAAACGGGCAAACGTGTCTCATGCGCTTGTGGGCAGTACTGATAAACCTCAAGTTGCCACAGCAAGTACTACAAGCTATGACCCTGCTACGTCACAACCAGTTAAGTGCGCGTTTTGTGGTGACACTCACTCAATCTCATCATGTCAAAGTTTTCTAAATAAACCAGTAGATGAGCGGATATCTATCGCAAGCAAAAGTAATTGGTGTTTCAATTGTCTTCGAGCCTCCCATCAATTAAAACGTTGTACTTCTATTTTTAAATGTCGTAAGTGTAACCGTAAACATCACACTTTACTTCATAAAGATAAACCGGTCGAGTCGAACCCAACCTCTTCATTATTTTCTAATAATAATAACACAACTGTTTTATTAGCAACTGCCATCGTGCAGGTACGGGATGCGGATGGCAAGTTCGTGTCTTTTCGAGCTCTTTTCGATTCCGGGAGTCAGATTAATCTGATTACTGACTCAGCTGCTAAAAAATTAAATTTAAAACTATCCAGTCCTACCACAACTATAAGTGGAATCGGTGAAGCCCCGGCTTCAATCTTAGGAGACATTAATTGCTCCATTGGGACTGGTGATCAAGTTTTATTTAATTTAAATATGCACGTAATGTCGAAAATTTGCGGGGACCAACCAATAGCTAAATTAAATACATCGGGTTGGTCTCACATCAATTCACTATCGTTAGCCGATCCCGGTTTTGACATTCCTGGCCGGATTGACCTACTGTTCGGTGCGGATGTATTTGCGGAATCGCTTCGTAATCGTAATATTAAAGGAAAATCACATCAACCCACCGCCTTCGACTCAGTCTTTGGATGGCTATTGCTCGGTAAAACTTGTTTAGATGTATTACCACCCGCAGCATCCCTTACCCCAGATGAGATAACATGTGAACAACATTTTATCACAAATCATTCTCGTGACTCATCTGGGCGGAACATCGTGCAGTTGCCATTCAGGGACGAGTCCGAGCCTATGTTCACTGGTTCACGTGACATTGTTTTGCGTCGCTTCTATGCGATTGAACGTCGACTGTCACGTGACCCCGAATGTCATCGTCAATCTTGCGATTTTATGTCCGACTATCTAACTGCGGGCCATATGTCATTGGTCTCTCCAGATGACGTGGGGAATGGGAAATACTATATTCCCCATCACTGCGTCATACGTCCTGATAGCACCACGACTCGCCTTCGTGTCGTATTTGACGCCTCTGCGAAAGATGCACGTTCTCCATCGTTAAACGAAAGTCAACACATCGGTCCAAAATTACATTCAAACATTTTGGAAATTCTCTTACGCTTTCGTGAACACGACGTCGTTTTCATGGCAGATGTTCGTCAGATGTACCGACAGATTATACTCTTCGATGGCCATCGTGACTATCAGCGAATTCTCTGGAGAGCTTCGCCCAGCGAGCCTCTTTCAGAGTTTCGTATGAATACGGTCACGTATGGCATCTCTTTATCCCCCTATCTCGCTTGCCGTACTTTGCGACAGCTTGCTGATGATGAGGGGGATTCTTACCCGCTTGCCAAGAGTGTAATCTTGTCGGAAACCTACATCGATGATGTCGTCACCGGTAGTCCGGACTTCGCCACTGCGCAAAGAACAAAAACACAACTTATCGCTCTCTTTAAAAGGGGAGGTTTCCATCTTCGGAAGTGGGTGTCCAATGACAATCGTCTTCTCTCGGATCTTCAACCTGAAGATTGCCTCACTGATTCTGTATCGTTAGATAAAGTTGAACCGGCTTCTTTCAAAGTGTTGGGACTCAAATGGGATCCCTCAACTGATTCCTTTCTTTTTGAAGTTCAATCTTCACATCGGCCATGTACCAAACGGTCTATTCTTAGTGAACTCGCTAGAATCTTCGACCCGTTAGGATTCTTATCCCCCTTGACAATACATGTTAAAAGCTTAATCCAAAAGCTTTGGATTATCGGTGCCGGGTGGGATGACGTTCCCCCTGACGAGGTCATCAGTACATGGAACAAATATCAGGAGCAACTTTCTCAGTTGCACCATCTAAAATTTTCGCGTAGAATCACTCGTACTGATTCACAATCCTACGAGCTACACGGGTTCTGCGACAGTTCGGAAACTGCATATGGCGCGGTCATTTATTTACGAGTAACAGACGTAGATAACAATTCTTACGTTCATTTCGTTTGTTCGAAAGCTCGCGTGGTGCCATTAAAACGTACCTCATTGCCACGTCTCGAACTCTGCGCCGCAGCTTTGCTTTCAGATCTGTACAAATTCGTTACAGAAACTTATCTGTCTCGTATTCCTATTTCAGCTGTCTTTCTGTGGTCCGATTCCACCGTTACACTCTCTTGGTTGCGTTCACCCTCATGTCGTTGGTCTACCTTCGTTGCCAATCGCGTGACTCATATTCAAGAAAGAACAGCTATTAAATATTGGCATCACGTGTCCTCTGCAGACAATCCTGCAGATGTTTGTTCGCGAGGCCAATTTCCAAGTGAACTTCTTCACAACTCGTTATGGTGGGCGGGGCCACGATGGTTATCCGAACCGCATGAGACATGGCCATCTTGTATTGACAGCGTTACTAATGACAAGCAGAAGGTTGTTGAGGCCGAGACTCGTAAATCTCCTGTGTTAATATCGACCGTGCATCCTCGGGAACAACAAGTTTCAATTATCGACAATTTATTAAATCGTTTTTCATCGTTAGAAAAAATCGTTCGTACCTTTGCGTACATCTATCGCTTTCTTCAAAATTCTCGAAACCCGACTATTGCTAACCGTAGTGCGTTTCTTGACAATTCAGAACGTCATCATTTGTATCGCATAGTCGGTGATCAGGTTCTAGCATGTGAAGAACTTTCTACTTTATTCGTACAAATCGAGGCGGTTTTAAATTCACTCACCCAACGCGCCAAATGGACCAAGAACTCAAAACCATTAGGGGTGGGCTCGCTTGTGATCATCAAGGATGACAATCGACCTCCTCTTGCATGGTCACTCGGTAGGGTTACTGATCTTCTTCCTGGCGTTGACGGAGTAGTTAGAGTTGCAATCCTTAAAACCGCTACTAGCAATTCTGTTAAGCGACCGCTGGTCAAACTCTGTCCTCTACCTATAGAGGATTAACGTATTATTTAACTTAAGATTATTAAGCACCGTAGGTTAGGTTGATTAGATTCGTAGTTCAGTGGCTATTAAGGTTTAACGTTTTCTTCCTAACTTTTCTATTTATATTTCGTATTTTGAAAATACCATAGGTATTTTGGTGGGCGGTATGTTTCGTCATCATACAGATTCCTAAAATCAGATCGTTTAGAATGTACCACGGACACACACGATGTTCTTATCGATTTTCAGCAGTGGCAATCACAACTGTTTTAACGGTTGTCATACGTGCCGTACTCGTTACCCGATTGGTGCTCCTGCTGCAACTGTCATGACGTCACAACCGCTAACGGACGAACGGCCGACTAACTAACTAAGGTTCGTTTTCTCACCATCTTGCACGCGCGCGCGCTCCGCGATCTATCTCAAGAAAAACCCTTTCAACGCGTCAACTCGATCGATATTCTGCTAGGAATCCCTATTCCGAGCAGTTCGTGACCTTCAGCAACAACTGTGGTGAAATCAGAACGCAGGCGGGTCATCGGCAGCAGATATAGCAGACCAAGGTACGTGCACGTGTTTTAGTTTGTTACTGCTGCACTTCCTGAACATCGTTTGTGTCCTCGTCCAGCCTCTCGGGCTGTCCCAAGTGTGTAGTTACTCAGCGTTTTATCGCGACTGCACAGCACATAATCTTTTTACTCTAACATCTAGTCAAAACCATTTCCTTGCGACCCAAGTTAACACAAAAATATCATCAAAACTCAACTTCCCCAACCTGTCACAATATTAATAATCCCAGGCCATCAATAATACATGTATCTTGAACTCGATATCCGTAATGAATGTACATATGAATATACATGCAGATATAAAGGGTTTTCTAATCAAAACTTCGTTATTTATAGCAACTAGTCCGCATTGATTAGCATAGGGTACTGCTACGATAAGTAATGGCCGATCGTTCTTAGATGTCGGACTTTTACTTTGTTTCTAAGACATGTATTTATTTACGGTAAATTGTATTTAGTCCTCTATTAAGTCATAGGAAAATTTCATATTAAACCATATTCATTGATCCATTCATGAGTAATAAAAATTATGTATACATCTTAATTAAATTTTGTAAAATAAAGTGTACATGAATGATTATGTTATGATGTCATTATAAGTTATAATTATAAAACAACTAGCTGTGCCCTGCGGTTTCACCCGCATGAATACCTAGGTCCCGTTCCCGGTGCCGGTACTCCCTTTCTTCTCCTAATATTGTTTGTCCGAAAATCATAATCCATAACACGTTTGCTATAAACTTCAGAAACCATAATGATCAAAATCCCGAAATTTAGTTTCTCATAATTATCTTTAGTTCTAAAAGTATTCTGTCATAATATTGAGTACTATAATGATTAAATCTCCTAATTTAACATGACCTAAAGTCATATGTCCTAAGTATTGATTTAAATAATTTGTATTATTCCGAATGTTCATTTATAATAACTTTTTTAGTCCTAAAAGTTTTGCTAAAAATTAAGTTTTAGTGACAGAAACGAATCGCTGTAAATCCGACTCCACGCAGTCTTGTCAGCCCTACCCCTAGAGTGTAATTTAGAGTCGCGTAGGCGCGGAGGGGCGAGGCGGCCCGCGAGTTGAGGAGCAGGTGGTTGTAACACTCGCCGCCGCGGCTGAGGCTGGCCGGCGAAGCCGGCCAGCAAGCCGAAGCTGCGGTGGTGAGCGTTAAATCCATCTGCTACGATAAACTCGCGTGGGACCGCCGGAGCCCTGCAGCGCCGGAGCCGTGACAGAAACCATGCCTGCTGCTTGCTTGCTTGCGTGCTGCATGCTTGCTTGCATGCTGCATGCTTGCTTGCATGCTGCATGCTTGCTTGCATGCTGCATGCTTGCTTGCATGCTGCATGCTTGCTTGCATGCTGCATGCTTGCTTGCATGCTGCATGCTTGCTTGCATGCTGCATGCTGCATGCTTGCTTGCATTATTGCTTGCTTGCTTGCATGATTGTTTGCTTGCGTGCTGCATGCTTGCTTGCATGCTGCATGCTTGCTTGCATGCTGCATGCTTGCTTGCATGCTTCATGCTTGCTTGCATGCTGCATGCTTGCTTGAATGTTGCATGCTTGCTTGCATGCTGCATGTTTGGTTACTTAGAAAAAACACATGTTCACAATCAAATTATTTATTGAGTACATATAAAATGTATTATATAAATATATGTAGGTTACAATGGTTTAGTCTTAATTATGAGTACTAATTTAAATTCGCAGACAGATTCTAAGCTAATTTTATATTAGCTGCGATTGCCTTCAAAAAATCACATTTTGTATATTCTGATTGTTTCTTTAAAATGTTTTCAATTCTTGCAGCTTTGTCCATTATTTTTTTTTTTATTTGGTATAGGCACCGGTAGTTTTTGCGTGATACCTAAACAAATAGACAGACAGACAACATTTTTTTTGTTCACACTTTTTTGTTCGGTGTCGGTCTAGTAACACCCCTCGCCATATTTTTTTTATATTTTCAATGTACAGAATTTTCACTTCTACAGATTTTTATTATAAGTATAGAAGCATTATATAATTTAAATTTAGGACTTACAACTTTTATAGCAAACGGTTTTATGTCTTTTGTATATTATTAATAGTAATAATTATGACGAACGGATTTCGGACATATTATATTTAGGGGTTTCAATTTTATGGCATGTCATATTATGTGATATTAAGTTCGGGTAAGTAATCATTCGGACAAATGATGATTAGGACAAAAAAAATTATGTCACACTAAATTATGGATAAAAAAGTTAGGTGACGCGATAGAGAACCCCCGGTGCCTTTATGTTTGGCCGGTGAATACTTAATTTTTTTTTCGCGCATTATGTTTTCATAAGAACATTCTCCTGATAATAACCAACACAACAAAAAAAGAATTGGCGAAATCGGTCCAGGCGTTTTTGAGTTATGCGCTTACCAACACATTTAGCGATTCATTTTTATATATAAAGATGTACAAATATTCGTATGCCTCTTACAGAGGCGGATGTGTTTAAGAACTATACTTGTTATGTTATCAACTTTTGTACCATATCCTTGGCGAATAAATATCTTTATCTTTATCTGTCAATAAGAAAGAAGCTATTGAATCTACAAAAAAAAAACTTGGAATCTATAGGGATATGTAAAAATAATGTACCGTATAATATATTATAAATGTGAACTAAGTCATAATCTTCCGCGTTTAATTTGCAATAAAAAACCTAATTAAACCGATGTATAGATACAAACTTTTTGACTCTAAATAAGTACCAACATAACGCAGTTATTTTAATCTTCGTAAAAACTACAAAAGGTTCGTCTTATGACGTCTTTTGTACCTATCAAATATGTAACTGATGCTCATCTTTTAGCCTTACAACTTCAACCAAAGAGTAACTTGCAAATCAAGTAGGGATCCAATCTAGATTGTATCTAAGCAGAACCTAACTTAGTAAACCAAGTCCTGTGGATACATCCCTAAAGTCCACACAAGTAACATAATTAATATATCACGGCTCCCGTGTCTAAACAAGCACGGCACTCGTGTCCTCTCGTGTCTACTCGTGTACCCTCGGCTCCACTCGTGTCTCCTCGGCTCCACTCGGGAGCAGGTCTTAAACAAACTCTCCATGTGTTATTGCGACGTGCTTCCAACGCCAATCCGATGTTCAGTCATTGTTTATGTTTGTATTAGCCATATTTGTATGAGGCTTATTTGTGTTCACAATTAGATCGATTCTTCTTTTCATTGTAACGAAAATATTATTTTCGATCTTTCTTGCAAACATGTATGGTTGTATTCCTTTTTTTAACAGCTCTTACCCCTTTCATTCCATATAACAATATGTAATGTAATTAGGCAAGAAGGTAGGTGTAATATCATATTTGGTTAATGATAATGCATAGTGATAGTAACATTGTTTACCTTATTAAAAACAACTACAAAATCAGTCTGAATCCAAGGAAAGTGAAAGCGGTGATATTCAATGCACTCATATTTAAAATATTTAAATCTTATTGGTTTCTTAGATTAACGCGAATGTACATTGAAATAAAACTACTTTTTAACGGATTTTGTCGCGGTTTATTTTGATTTTAAGTCCCAAAGTTTCGACACCTTTGCAGGTATTATGGTCACGGGCAGACCAGGCAGAGTAGTTTTATTTTAATCTCTCAATCAAGCTACCATTTTCCAAGATCAGCATACTAACAAGGCCAGCACGTACCAGGCGCACATAAAAACAGTGCATATCTACACCGCAGCGGTACTCCGCATACATTAACTCCCAAACATCAATCAATTGTGACTCCCAGCTAACGAGTGCGTTTTCTCCAAGACACATATGCATAGAGAAACCATAATTTAGACATTGGCCCACTCACTAACTCATAGCAGACTGGCGACAGGTTGATTTGGCATGTACACAAATAATACTAACCTACATGCATATGTAAGGTAAGGCTGGGTATTCACTTACACTTCCTGGGAAAAGAGTTTAAGGTGAAAAGTGTTTTAACAAGGAGTCCCCAAAAAAAACAGTTAAGACTTCCCAGCTACTTTGGATAAGAATGGTTGATATTATTATAAGAAGTGAAATAGGCGAGAAATTCTCGTAGATTACAAGTTTTCTTTTTTAATAATGATACATAAATCGTACTCTTGAGACAAACAGTACCAACGTGCCTTCAGATAACCCTAAGTAAACCTCTGTCAAACTTTTCCAGTATTATAACTCGGTTCGTACCAATCCATGAAGCTTCTGACAATTAACAATTCAGTCATGAACGCATAAACATACGAGAAAAACAAAAAAATAATTACATAGTAGTCAATTTCAAAGCTTTCCTAACTACAACACTAATATCTACATCGCTATTTCCAGCAAAAACGAAACTTCTTAATCAAAATCTCTAAATAAGTAAAGCATGCAGTAACACAAATATCCATATATTATATCCACACATTCTCGTTCTCCGTATTTTGAAGTTCACCGCTATTTTGAGTGTTCGGATAGCCGTTATAGCGTCATACCACTTCAGGCAACTCCTTAACGAGGAATCAAGGTCGGACTACTATCGCTCTGAATATGGAGACGCTATACAATTACCGTTAAATACACGCTGATTGTACTTACGTAATGTGGATTGAAGTTTAGTTACTTATTTCTGTGGTATTATTAGGTCTTGATGAACTTAGGGTATACGGAAGTGACAATACGAGTTCAAAAATATATGTTTATAGCATGTACGTACGTATGTAATTTTTGATGTAGTTATATAAAAGTGAAGAAAATGGGAGTAAGGACATTAAAGCCACTTGCAGTGAAAGTAAAAAAAAAACATATTTTCTTTATGAAAAGTGAGAGTTTCTGTTATAGTTAAGTACGAGAGTTAAACGTACCAGTATTTTGTTTATGTCATCATAAAATATATCACGGTGAAATATATATCCAAAAAATTCTTTATATATCTAAAACACACATTTGTCATAAATCTTCCCGTAATTAATCATATGCGGAAAAATACTTTTAAAATAAGGGGTCTCATGCACGAATATTTACCGTACATTCACCACAGGTGGTCTAAATAGTCTTCAAAGGAGAGGGTGGGTTACAAAGAACCCCCCTTTGTAACTGCTCCCCGCTTGTCTCAAGGGCTTCGATTTTCAAATCAGCAAGATTTGTCAAACACATGTGTGATTAGATTTTAATAACGGACCTCTTTTGTTTGGTTAGACTTTTTTTGTCAAGTTGGTAGTTTCTTTTTTTCTAAGGAGGTTTTAAGTGTGTATTTTCTTTCGATAACGGGGTTCGTTATCGTCATAATTCTTATGGTTTAATTGTTATTGTCAAGATTTATGTTTTACGCAGGGTAAATGTACTGGTCGTACAAAATGACATTAGGGAACCTAATTTTTAAGATTATAACGCGAATGGGTGATTTTACAGGGGCTCGAGTCTGCTATTGACAATTGCTTCAATCGTCTGAGTGGTTGGAGTCAGTAGGTCCATTTAAGGATAAATTACGTAGGTAAAACGTCATTTTAACGTCAAAATTGGCCGTCCCAATGGCCAATTTTGACATGTAGTAGAATGCAAATTATCCTAAAATGGACCTACTGACGCCACCCACTCGGACGATTGAAGCAATTATCAATAGCAGACTGGGGCCGCAGAACATTAACTAATTAACAAACATACATAAATTCCATCCAGGATCTAACATACGTCAGACCACACTCCATATTCAGACATTATCTAAACCAAAATCAATTACAAAACAAAATTCTTAATCAGCATTCAAATCTTATCTCCAACAAAATCAAATAAACAAGCAAACATGTATACTAAAATGTGAATTTCAAATTAACATTTAATTCGTATATTTAGTTTTAGTCTACAAGTGTGAGCTAGGCCTTACAGTGTGGTAAATAACAATCTGCGCAAACGAGGCGTGTTGATGTTGATACAGCGGCGTACACAAATCACGCGCAACTCTCGACACTAGACACACGATGTGTGCTCGATTGTGTCCAGTGTCCGGTGTCTGACACTCACACTAAATATTTGTGGATGTTTGTGTGATTTGGTTTATGTATTGTCGTGATGTAAGTTTTGCAATTGTGTTGCATTCGTTTCTTTTATTGGCTATTTAAATGTGTAGCAATAGTATTAGTGTGAAGTATCCTATGTCCTACTCCTGGTTTTAAGCTACCTCCCCACCAAATTTAAGTCATATCGGTCCAGCCGTAATAAATAGTACAACTAATGCGACTTTTTTTATATTTATAGATAAGTAGAAGAAGATAGATGAGAACTATTCAAAGACATATTTTTGCAGGTAATGGGTAGTTTTATTGATACTTTGGACCAATCCAGAAATGGTAAACCAATTTATTATAACTTTCGTCATTTGTCAAATCATACATAATATAATAAAGACCATTACCTACCATTGTATAAAGTCCTTTAAAACTCTGACATGTGTCATAATTTGACGTTTGTTTATGACTGTTCTAGAAATGTCAGATCAAAGTATACGGACTCCATTATATCGTGTCAAGTGTCGGATATTGCGAATATGCGACACTATCGCGGCATAGGGTTAACCTTTAACATGCTATTGTTCGAATGTGATATGATTATTTGTTAACCCTTGCATGCCGCGGTTGTTGCGTTCGAACAGTGACATATTAATGTGTTGGTCTGTTTGCAATAGAATGTTCCACATGAGTGATGTCTATTTAATTTTATGTTTATTTCCGAGTGTTTTGGTTTTGTTGTTTACTGTACTCATTGTAAGGCATTTTCGCAATTATATGTTCTATACAATAGAAAATCAAGATTAGTCGAGTTAATAACGATTTAGCATAACACAGCACTATCTGCAGTACATATCTCTCGCCTACCTTATTTTCTTTCCTAAACCAAGTTTCTACCACTACTAATGTCCAAGCGAGTTCTTTATCTACAGGATATTTATTCGCAGTCGCCAATCAGTTTTGCATACGACACGTTAGCCGTCCGCATCGTAAACCAGTGGTAGGGCCGTTACTCATAATGTTATGATAATCCATCGAGTGGAGCGTGTACGAGTGACTTGCGCCACTCACTCGCCTTGTGTAAACGAGGCTTAAGTCAACTCTAGCCTGAGCTATTGTTAGGCAAAGTGCAAATGAAGTAGGTATGGTTTGAAATGATTTATGACCAAAAAGTTTGCATTTGTTAAGGATTGACCAGGTGTGTTTTGATCTGAGAATTTCTGCATCAATTAAGTTCGCTGAGACGTATGGCGGAGAACAATGTCTTTGGAAATATGTAAATGTGGGAATTTGAATGCCAGCTTACGTTTATTGCCCTACGTTAGGAGTTTTTCTCATCAAAGACAAATGAAAAGCGAGTTTTAGCGCAATATCTTCTGATCAAGCTTATTTGAGTCTTATCCAACTTTCATCACCAATAACTTGCCAAACATTGGTCCAAATCTGCGAAAAAATCAAGAAGCCAACATTTAAACCACTACACCATGTTGGTGACCAACTAAACCACCACTTTACATAAAATAACAGTGTAGCTGAACAATATTTCATCTGCCATATGCTTAGCAGACCCATATTTCAACATTCAGTCGTGCAATCAGCATTTCAAAAGAGTTTGATCCTCATAAATAAGATGGATTCCTAACATACGAACACACAGACACACATACAGACATGCGTAGCTTTGCATAGCAATATGACAGTAAGTTATACTTACATATGGGACCGCCATGTTGCAGTCTGATGTCAAAAGTGACAGCTAAGTTCGAATACTACTTAATCTAGAAATCTAAAGTTTACCGAAACATTTTACTGAATAAAATTTAAATATTTCATAATTTGCGCAATTAATGTTATTTACTCTATGCGATTAGGATTTCTACACTGGATTTGACATGGTAAAGCGGAAGAGGTTTTGTTTGCTTAAGCGCGCGAATCTCTGAAAGTACCGAACCGATTTTGACGAGCCTTTACTGGCAGCTAGCTTGGGTCATATCGCAATAGCACCACCTTACAAATAGAAAAGAACCATCAAAATCATTTCACGTAGTCGAAACTTCTGAAGTGACATTTATTAAAAAAAATACAGTCGATTTCAGTACCTCCTCCTTTTCAAAGTTAATAAATAATTAATTTAAAAATTTCGCGAAAAACATGTAAAACCTGTGAACACATGGACGAAGTCGGCAGCTGTTTGACACGAAGCTCTTTTTCTCCGTGACGTCACAGAAGCTTAAGGCTTCCAACTTAAATTCCCATTCCTGATCAAAATCAAGAAAGCTTAGACTATAACAGTATAGTTTTATTTCAGGACTAACTGCCTCATTGCGTTTTATTGCCTTACGAATGAGAATTGTTATTTTAATTGCCATCAGATATAGACTGGAGTTGGTAGATCAAATGGCTGGAATTAAATAAGTTTTGACTTGAATTTGATATCAGTATTAATGCAGAGGTGGAATCTGGTTTCAAACAAATATGTAGAATAGCTATGTTCAATAAATAACTTAATTTATTTTTAGACGCGTTTTAATCATCATAAACTTTTATAAATCTTTCGGTAAAACTTTGATGTGTCTTCATTCGACTTTTTTTACCTATTAATAATGAAATAATGAAATGAAATGAAATGCGGACAACATCACATACATTGCTCTGAACCCAAAGTAAGTAGCTGAAGCACTTGTGTTATGGAATTCAGAAACAACGAAGGTACCACAAACATCCAGACCCGAGACAATGTAGAAAAGTTTGTTTCTATATTGACCCGTCCGGGGATCGAACCCGGGACCTCAGAGCTAGCGACACCTTGAAAACCGGTGCGTACGCCACTCGACCACGGAGGTCGTCAAAAATCTAATAGCTGTCAAAGTATCTAAAACTATCCTTCTAATTTAAACATATAGTTTCCATACTTACCTGTATTTTAAGTAAGCTATGTACTATTTACTTTAGAATATTAAGCGGTCATAAGTAAAATGGAATAATAATCGAATGCACGAAACCGTTACGGGGCATAAAGTTTGTTTAATATCATTATAATATTAAAATGATAAAGCTCAGGCACCTTCTAACTGTAACATATTAGGGTTGCCACTTGAGAGCTTTAAGCTATAGGACCTGACGACAATATAAAGAGACAAAATGAGTATTTTTTTATAAAAACTAGTAAACACATTAAAACATAACATAACATATCATCACGCCTGTATCCCCGAAGGGGTAGGCAGAGGTGTACCAATGTACACCCACAGTTCGCCGATATATTTATGTCCCATGTAATAGGGGGCGAGCCTATTGCCACTTACCGGGCACAAGTCCAAACTCCGACCTGCTGGCTGCTACTGAGAATTTCATAGAAAAACCCAATAACACCTTGGTCGACTCGGGAATCGAACCCAAGACCTCTAGCGTAGCAGTCGCGCTTAGCACCACTAGGCCAACGAGGCAGTTAGTAAACACATATAGTAAAATATTATGCTGTAAACTTTTTTTCAAATAATATGGAATATAATTTTATCTTTATAGTTTCAAAATTTACATAAAGCCATCCTATTTCCGTCTTATTTCGTCTTTGATTTACCTTCGCCTTAGTAACCCTGAGACCCTTGTATTCAACTACTCAAAAAAAAAATTAAACACGAGACAAAAACATATCTTTGGGTAAGCACACGAAAAGTTAACCTGAGAAAGCCAAGATTAAAAAAAAAAAGTCTAAAAAGCCGTCGGCAGTTATATTACTTCGTTCTTATATGTAATTGGTAATAAAGGATTAACACTCGTCATACGGCAGCCCTAAAGCCTGTATGTATGTGCGCGCGCGCAGCGTCCGCGCCCGTGGGCGAGCGGTAGCACCCACGGTACCGAAGGACAATGTACCGTAAGAAACATATTATACAGCGAGATTGTTTTATTATTACAACTACTTCTATACATTGTAGGTGTAGGCTGTAGGGTTTTGAGAAAATTTTAAACTAGTTGCAGATGAATAACAGTTTAACGGAGTATCCCTGAGTGAAAGTGAAAAAAAGTTAGATTTCCGAAAAAAAAAATATTATAGGAGCTTAATAATTATAATAAAACCTGTTCTTTTATAAAGTTTTAATATACCTTCTCATCACTTAACTTTTAACTGAACACTGAACATTCATAATATTGAAATCGAAAGTAGAACTCAACCTAAATCATGACAAGTCATTTCCATGTTCATTATATCTCTTGAAAATTGTAATTTATCTTACCATATAAAAGGTGCTTAAAAATTCCCATCTACAAAACGTATGCTTTTAACACAGCTCTACTTTCATACAAAAATCTATACGTAACGAATGTTTTCCAATAAGGTAATATAATAGCACCCTGTATCGGTATAGTCCCGTGGCGTTTCCATTCCACGTTTTATAGGGTACCGGGTAACACCTGATTATCTGCTCGCATTGTGCCGGACCTGCCGCTAACACGAGCTTAATTTATATTGCGGTTTAGTTAAACTATTGTACTATTAAACATTTTTTTTGTATAAGAAATAACGTGTGACATATTAGTGATAGATAATAATAATTTTATTGCAAGAACGGTTTTTGAAAGATTTTTTTTCGGGTATTTTCGACTGTTTTCATAACATGACTGGACTGAGTCTTTTGTAGGTAGATCCAGTGATATAAAATATTCTATTTAGTTGTGCTTTTTTTTGTTCAGTAGAAC
Organism: Autographa gamma; assembly: GCA_905146925.1. NCBI lineage: Eukaryota > Metazoa > Arthropoda > Insecta > Lepidoptera > Noctuidae > Autographa > Autographa gamma. Next base: position 8,565,583 of record LR989866.1, on the reverse strand, counting down.
GAGTTAGAACTTTCCATTTCAAATTTCAGTAGACCGTCGGCTCATATATAGATAGGTGCAGTTAGTAAAAATTAAATTAAAAATCATCTACTTTCATATGAATAAACGCTTTAATTAGCATAAGATGCACACATGAACAATATAATTTACGACTTAGTATATAATTAATTACCCTATTCAAAAATACACTTGATAAACATGTTTAAAACACCATAAACAACTATTAAATTAATTTCATTCTATCTAACATCTTTCTTAAACATAATGTTAATTACAAAAATCACACGATTCATCTTTCACACTTTAAACATAAAAATAAGAACTACAAATCAAATTACACACAGCTCTATGATTATATAATTGTTTAATAATGTGCTAATGATTGTAAAAAGTTTTTGTGCTCGGCCGGCTATGAAATTACATTGGATTACAACCGGCTTTACCTAAACTGTTGCTAGTCTAGGTAACGTAACTGTATCCTATAGACCGTGATATAGATTTGGGGAAACAGTTATGGAACGTGAAATTAGCTTTACTGGAAAGTTGTATTTCACATATTTATTTTGTTTAACCTACCTAACCAAGGAGGTTCTCAATTCGACTGTTTGTTTTCGATATCTTTGTCAATAGCCGATCAAAAACCTCTTTGGTGTTGATAGGGTAGCGACAAAAGGACGTGTTCTCATAGAAATTTCAATGAAGTCAGTTATTTTAAAATTTATGTGTAGTCAATTATTATAACTATAAATTCTATATCTAGGAGCAAATCATGATCAAATAAAAAGTAGTCTAAAAGAAAATAATGGCGATTCAGACTATAATGATGGTTTAAAGTCACAAAATTTCTAAATTAATACCTACCTATAGCTACTTTCCTCAAAGCTATTGAAAGACAATGAAACTCAGTCTAAATATAACCCAACACATCTAGTAATCTAGTAATTTCCTAGTCGATTCCGCACAAATAAATAGCGCTGGCCTATATTGATACAAGCAATTACAATAAACTTAACATTAGGCGCTTAACAAAGGCTTGCGGTTGTAATGTGTTTAATGGATGCAGGAACCTGCATGTCACAGTAATGATGCGAGGGTTAGGTGCATTCCACATTAGTGGAGAAAGAACCAGACGAAAAAGTTTTTCAAAAATATAACTAGAACAAAAAGTAAAATACTTTTTTCTGTGTTTGAAGTTGGTTGAGAGATGAGCCAAGTGTACAGCTTTGTTAATAAGATTCATACTGAGACATACATACATACCATCACGCCTGTATCCCCAAAGGGTTAGGCAGAGGTGTACCAATGTACACCCACAGTTCGCCGGTATGTTAAGGTCCCATGTAATAGGGGGCGAGCCTTTTGCCACTAACCGGGCACAAATCCAAACTCCGACCTGCTACTGGGAATTTCATAGGAAAACCCAATAACACCATGGTCGACTCGGGAATCGAACCCAAGACCTCTAGCGTAGCAGTCGCGCTTAGCACCTCTAGGGCAACGAGGCAGTGAATAAGATTTATCTAAACAAATCAGTACCATAAGGGATCTTTTTTCAGTTGTTGTATACTACCTTGAAGTTCATGAGTATTTTTATAGTGCTTACTAATAACGTCAACAATAACGTTACACGTGGACTAAGTTTACTTTATTTATTCAATTTAGTCTTCTCTTCTTACCTTTTTTAGAACAAGGATATCCTTAAGATCTGCTTCTAAAAGCTATATTTTGAGCTACCAGGCTGTATTTTCAAGTTTTGCCCGTTAATATATCTCTCGAAAATATTTCTAAATTTCAGAACGTGTGTCACAACGATGATATATTTACTTAATAACTGTATTAAGTAGGTTGTATATTACAAAGTACATAGAGTACCTTTTAAGCTAAAACGCCTCCTATCTCATGTTTAGAGTACGAAGTAATCACAATAAACTCGGTATTAAACGTGCATTACAATAGTTTAAGTATTGACAGTTCGCTCGTAATGTACGGAACACGGCTTGTACGACAAATGTGAAATATTAATGTCATGGATCCTAAGAGGTTCCTTTAGATTACATTTTGAGAGGAATGCAAGTTGTAATATAGGAAAATGATCAATTTTTTTGATTAGTTCAACCTTCTGTGTGATGAACAGTTATAAATAGTAAAGAATACTCCTTGAAGTAGAAGTTAAGGTTATTTTTTGTTTCGTAAATACAACCTTATTTAATTGTTATATTGATTTCTAGCTGCAACTCACAGCTGAATCCTTGGATGATGTACATACTTAAAAAAAAAATTTTTTTCTTCTTGAGGTTTTAACTTAATCCATACCAAATTTCTTCAGAATTCGATCATCGATATAGCCACGAAAATGTAACACACAAACATGCATTCGCTTAAGTTTTGATTTAAGATTCGATATTGAATAATAATAATAATATGCATGTCAATTATCTGGTGGCAATACACTACCCCCGCCAAGTCGAACCAAAAATCAAAGGCGTCTACCATTTTTCTCGAATCCATTCAATAAAATTTCGACCTATTATTACCTTAGTTTCGATATTAATTAAAAATACATGTAGTACCTTATAAAATACTTAAATAACGGCATAATGCACCAATGTGGCTTCACCCGTATATCCTTATGCAAGTCCACATGTCCACTAATCTGTAACGGTCACGACGCAGATCGCCGACGATTGTTACTTTCGCGTTAAACTTTTATTATCGTATTAAAGCGACGTTATGCAACCCTAACTCACGACTCGCGTACGTGTTGTGTGGACCCGCCCTTATCTAGATTTTATAACATGTAGAAGCATAATTATAAATGTTTTGTAGCTGCATGGGTTTGTTTACGAGAAAGCGATATCATCGTACTTATTAAAATGGAATGTTATGGTTTTTTTTAATTATCATTTGGATATTCTTAATTTGGTTTTGTAAAATTATTATTGGGACAAACTTAATTTTGTTTCATAAAATTGTGATTTGGTCACACTTAAGATTACAGTTTTCTTTGTCAAATTTATTGTGCCAAGCGGGCGTAACTCGAAGCGTGTATGAGTGTATGGCTATTGCTAAGGAGACGCTGACGTCCTGCACCTATAGGTTCCGAATTTGTGCGTGATAATAGGTCCGATGAATCTTGTACTTCAGCCAGCTGTAGCGTGGAAAGGAACGTTGCCGTTGAAATAAAAAACCTATTTATTCTACATAACTGTTCAGGAGGCGACTTCTCTGACTATTTAGCTTAAAGGATATATTCGCGGGTGCCGACGACTACGGATTAGCCTGACGAACTCGTGCGGTTACGTACTTCGGAACTTTACCGACACGAGAGCCGCGAAACCGCTTCCTGTTTTGCACAATTTGGTGACGACACTAACAAACATCAACACTTATTTCCATGTATACCAGAGCTGGGCAAAAGGCGCCATCGCCTAATTCCAACCAAATATATTTTAAGTCATTTATATTAAGATTTAACTTACACACACAAGTAATTATAATTAAAATAGGTACCTATACAAGCACTTTCTGTACGTTCAGCCGGTCGCCATCCCACGCGAATAACTCTAGGAAATAGTTTATTACAGGGTTATAACTGTTACCTACACTCTAAACTACTTCTCTATACTATATATAGATACATACTTATATAATTAGTGTAGTTTTAACGGCCTAACTGCTTACTCCTCCGGTACGCAAGCGCCATGTAATGTGCAGGTAATATAGGCAATCAAGTGTCTTTTTTCTATCAGAAAATTTCGTTAAGTAAGGTATCAGTAGTATTACCAAAACACATTTCTAAAACTATTTATTTGACGACCTCCGTGGTCGAGTGGCGTAAGCACCGGTTTCTAAGTGTCACTAGCTCTGAGGTCCCGGGTTCGATCTCCGGACGGGTCAATGTAGAAAATTACATTTCTACATTGTCTTTGGTCTGGGTGTTTGTGGTACCTTCGTTGTGTCTGAATTCCATATCACAAGTGCTTTAGCACCTTACTTTGGGTTCAGAACAATGTATGTGATGTTGTCCGCATTTATTTATTTATATTTGTCTGCCAGGATTTTCCAGAAAATGTTTGGTGTCGGTTTCCAGTGACAATTGGTTCAGGTCTTACTGCAACATAGTGTTAGGCATAAATGTCTACTACTACGAGTGTACGTATACTAGAGCGGTATTAAATAAGTTTGGATTTATACAAAGGGAGTTTTTTTTATGAAATAAGCTTCTATGCATGAGTATTATGTGTAGGCAGTAAAACAGCTAGTTATGTGCCATTTACACCAGGAGCCTTAGCTGAGACGAGCAAAGGCTTTGTTGATGACAACTTTCTCTAACTTTCCATCCCTTTTCAAAAGCACACCTAGCAATAATAGAATAACATGACAAGCATATATAACCGAACTGACACAAAACGAGCGCATAAACAGAGAATCTAAATCAAAACACGATCGTAATCCATACCCAACCAATGAGTCCGGTTATAAAATATTAATTACACGGATAATTACACTGCGCTTACGCATAGTGTTGGGAAACAGCCATACACAAACATACACACATATTAACGGTAAAGGGAGCATTACAAAATAGATTGTCTCGGAGCGGCGCCCGCGCAGTAATTGCAATTGTAAAGCTTACAAAACTGTCGACGGTACGTGTGACGCTGTGGGTAATGTGTTTACGTAATGTATTTGTTATATTTGTATGTTTGAATCTGTGTACATTGTGTTGATACATTTTGGTGTAAGAATTCGGGTAAGAGTCACTTTAACTGCCTAATGCAAGAAGGTGCTTTAAGAAAATGATTTTAGATATAACATTTCTATGCACGATTATAAAAAGAAAGAATGCCATTTTCAACGAGAATATGAAAAAATAAAACAAATAAATAGCCGGAAATATCACTAGCATATAGATAATAAGTTACTGGTAAAACGAATTTTACATACAGTCAACCCTTAATTACCTCTCAAAAAATCCTAACTCCGCCAAACACATATCACAAACTCCCAAACAACATACAACCACACTAAAACCAACTCCAACAAACAAGAACCAGTAGCGGTCCCGTCAACATGATCCCGCATCAATAAATGATCCAACAATTATGTGATACTATCGCCTACATACTGGCTGCCTGCAACTGATAACGCTGGTCTAATCAGACGCCACTAACGAAGCGGAGCTTGCTCTTAATTAGAATGAAGGCAGTAGGCAGATAACGGAATGTGGAGATAGGTTTTATGAAGGTTTTCGTCAGAAATTATATCTGGATATTGGTACTACATGCTCTGAACCCAAAGTAAGCAATCAAGTACTTTGTTATGGAATTCAGAGACAATGAAGGTACAACAAACACTCAGACATAAGACAGGGTAAAAATAGTTTTCTACAATGACTCGGTAATCGGATACGGGACCTCAGAGCTGACGAAGCCTTAAAAATTGGTGTGTTCTGAAGGAGATCGTCATATGCAATTACTAATTGTAAAACAACTGTAATTTTGGAAGGTTGTGTCTGCTACAGTTTTAGCAGCCCTTAATTTAGACTTGTCGCCTGTACTATACCCTTCTGACAAAAACTTTTCTTTCATATTATCATACGCATATTTACTCCATGCCAGAACTTTTTGGAATATCACGTTTGCCTTCTGTATTTGCGATGATGGCGAGGTTTAAATAGAGCAATGCAGGCAGTAGGCAAAACCAAATCTAGTTTTCAAGGCTTATCCTAAATCGAAACAAGTCGTTTCGGTTTTGCATTCTTGTTCACAAAAACCATTTAAGAATGCAAGGTCACTGCATACATTTTCCGCTGAAACTGAACGGTAAATATTCAACTCCTTTAAAACTCCAATAAATTATGTCTATGCCTTTCAGGTCTAAATCACGGTATGATAGTTAAGCTATAATGAAAACATTTTAAATTAGCATCGCTTGAAGCTAACCCAAAATGGGTACAAGCGTGAACTTATAGATTAGTAGGCTTGGCTTCTACAGGCTATTAGATTTAAGGCTAGATACATACGAATGAACTCCCTGCAGGCTCTCGCATATTCTTAAATCTTGTTGTATCTCAATCATTTATCTATAAACTGGATATGTACGATGCGTTGCGCCGCTACCGTGTGTCCGTAACCTATATTGCCTGCGTCGTGACGTGGCCTTCCTACCAGGTGCACTCAACATTTTTTATTGTTTTTATTAGTTCTTGTACCGTTATGGCCTTGGAAGAAAAATGGCTTGATGCCACGATTTTACTGACTTGCAAATGTTCAGGCTATATGAACGTGATTGATATTTAGTGTTTTGTTTATTTTCATTGGGACTAGGTATTCTAGGGTTCGGTTATGCAAAACTAAAAGCAGTTTAGAGCTGTGTTTTTGCGTTTAATTAATGTTTCTGATTCTTTTCAAATCACAGTGGCATTATTAAAAAAAAACAAATATGAAACTAAGGAAATAATAAACAATTCAGTTTAGAATTGGAAAAAAGTTATTTCGTAAAGTATACCAGGATGTCCCTTGTTAACTGGAGCCCTGATACAATGTATAATGGTACAATGATACGTCTTTAGTCAACCACTGTCCAGTCATATCAAGGTATATAAACTTTTCTAGTGAAAGTTTTATCTATAACAACAGATACGCCTACGATAAAACTAAATCGCATAGTCAGGTGCAAAACAAAGCGATCGTCAACCGTCGGCCCATATCCAATGTAGTTCAGTGGCGCGCCGCGATTGTCTCGAGGGCGCCACCGTCCACTCGCTAATAAGCATAGCCCGCACCAGGCTGGCACACATTCCCTACATTTATTAGCAATTCTGATATACGAAAGCGATACTAGGCTCTCATAAGAGGACAGTATAGAGCACCTTTTCATTCTACTCGTATCACACAGATGTTATCGGCTATAGCATTTAATAGAATGCCAGGATTACCTACCGATACAACATTATTACCCACATAAACTCGCTTGACGTAATAAGCCGTGCGTTTCATATATTTGTCGTACAAATCGACCGTTTTCGCGGGATTATTACGCATATACTCATTTGCATGTAAGATACTTTGCTTTTATTGTACAATTTATAGGAAAATTATCGTTTTATTTATTACAAAGTGTGCTTGAGTAAAGTATGTATGGAAATTTTGTTACGTTTCGATTGGCTATTATCTTAGAATTGTCGTATGAATGGGGGAGTGAAGTTATAGTAATGTACTGTTAAGTTTATTTCTTAGCCGCCGGATTGAATTCTAAACGTACGAAGAATTTCTATCAGTTGAGATAAACCGTTTAAAATGTATAGCGGATAAAGTTATTTGAATGTAGAATATTATTTCATGTTTACGTAATAGGGCAGGACGAGGTTGCGTCACTACGGTTGTGTATTGTTTTGAAATATGTTTACGTATTATAGTCACTCATTAAAGGGGATATGGTGGACTTGACTATGATAATAACAGGCTTATTGGAGATTATATTAATGATATAGTTCCATAGTGCGGTAAACAGATGTACCTTGTATATTAATAATAATATAATATTCCTGGACAATTCACACACTATAATCTGATCCCAAGCTAAGCTCTAAGAGAGCTTGTGTTATGGTAACCAGACAACTGATAAACATACTTATATATTTCTAAATACATACATATTATAGATAAATTACACCCAGACCAGAACAAATGATCGTGCTCATCACACAAACATTTGTCCTGATTGGGAATCGAACCCACAACCTCCGTTAAAGCAGTCAGGGTCACTAACCACTAGACCAACAGGCCCGTCAAAATATCCTTGACTTATTTGTGAAAATACATCACACATAGGTTCACTTGTCATTTTTTTGTTGTGTACGTAATTGAATCGATATTAAAGCAGACTGTTATTATTTATTGTATATGTCTATTAAACACAATAAAATAATATTGGCCTCTACATGTCCTACTGCTGGGCAAATGCCTCCCATATAAATCCCAAATCATAATATGCCTTTACTGTTTATTTTTATCTTGTATTTTTTTTTTTGTTTTCTTTTGTTTTATTTTATTCTTAATTAACTAAATCTAAAATTGTTTAATAACGTATAGAACTTTTTGCATGGAACATCATTCCATTCTGTATCTGGAGAAGGGCGTTGTTAGCTGCGCTACAGTTATACTTTTGCAGCTATCATCGTTTCACTTGTTGTACTTAGTCTTGTGTTGTTATTGTTCCGAAATAAACTTTATTACTATATAAACTTTATTATTATATAGCAGGTTTATATTTCTGTTTATTATCCAATAAAGTCTAGTTTAATTTCAACTAGAACCTAGAATACATATACTATGGGTACGAGAACTGAACCCGCACCTCATAATGCATAACCACTTGACCCTTAAACCAATTGGGTAGAATCAACACTGGCTGAAACATTAATTTAATTAAACCATCTCATAAACGCCAATGCATCCTCACACTAATTATTTCGCCATTCCAACTTTCTCATAACATATATATTCCTCATAACGACCAAGTGTTGGCAACCCCATCACACGGATATTCATTAAGATTGGAAACGCAAAATGATTAGAACAACCCGTTAAGCGATTGATCAATAAAGAGATATGGACATATGCAAATGTGAACACGCCTTACCAAATAAGGAAGGAGGGTTTAACGTTGGCTGTATCGATTGATGCCTTTGCGGTTAACTGATTTTAAAAAGTATACTTGTCATATTTGTAACTGTCAAAATTTTCTAGACTATTTTATATACTATATTGTTTTGGCCATGTTTTCTTGAACGATAACATCTCGTTTTGTGTAGCATTAAATTCCCAAAATCTGAAGTCGAAACCAACTAACAACTTAAACTGAAAAAAGAAAGGATATAATTAGTACTGTCAAATTTTTTGTCTATGAATTAAAATTAACTAAATGGCGACCTTGAAAAATTATCGGATTGGTTCTCAACGAATAATTTGCTTTTAAACACGTCCAAAACAAAATGTCTCAAATTCTCTCTTCCAAATGTGCGGTCTCAGTCAGATTTAAATCTCATGCTTGACGGCGAAAAACTCGATTTTATTAACGATACTGTATTTCTTGGTATTACAATAGACTCTAAGTTACAGTGGGGTGCTCACATAACAACTTTATCTAAAAGGCTTAGTTCGGCTGCATTCGCAGTTCGGAAAATTAGGCAATTAACAGACGTTCCCACTGCTAAATTAGTTTATTACGCGTATTTTCACAGCATAATGTCATACGGCATTCTGCTGTGGGGCTCTGCAGCGGATGTGGAGTCTATATTTATTTTGCAAAAACGAGCAATTCGTGCAATCTACTGCATGAGCCCTCGCGAGTCTCTAAGGAATACATTTAAGGAGATCAATATTCTAACTTTGCCAGCTCTCTATATATTAGAAAATATAATGTACATTCGGAAAAATTTACAGAGTTTTAGTGTTAATAGTGATCACCACAATATAAATACCAGAAATAAAGATAAACTAGTAGTCCCAAGATATAGATTAACCAAAACTAATACTAAATCTTTCCTAGGAAATTCTATTCGATTTTATAATAAGTTACCGAAAGAGATAACAAGTTTGCCTAATAAAAAGTTCAAAACGTGCATTAAGTCAAAACTAATAAAGAAGGCGTATTATACGGTTAGGGACTACGTAGAGGATAAGCACGCGTGGAATTAGTATCATCTGCATATGTGGCCTCCCTGGCGGTCTGCTAATAGTGTTTTACCTTATTTACTACAGTTAGCTGCCCCATAGCCTCTATTCTCAGAAGGCACTTGACATGCCTTGACATTCCTGTTAGGGATTCGATTAGGACTACATATTGATTGTATGTAAAGCATGTTTTTATTTTTTCTTTAATTTCGTGAGATTTTTCTTTTATTATATTATTTTCGTCCTTTGTAAATGTGACGGCAATGTAAATTGAGTTGAATGTTCGATTTTATTTTTTCTTCCATTCTGGATGTCTTAGTTTACATTAATCTAAACATTCTGCTGTTTACGTTGTTTTCGCATATTTTAAAAATTAATGTAATCATAACATCGTTGTTAACCTTTTTTTTAAAAGAGTAACCTATGGAGTTTCTTGCCGGCTCTTCTCTATAGGAATGACACTTTGGAACCGAGCAACTAGAGTCAGTAGTTTTTAACGTAACGTTTCTTAAGCGCCTTTTTTTTGGTTTATGAGAAATAAAAATATTTTGATTTGATTGATTTGATTTAACGAATAGACAACTTTAACTTCAAAGACTAAATTCCCTTCACTATCCATTTGTCAGAACTAAATATCTGTCACTTTTACTTTTGTTTTATAATAAAATACATAAACTACGTACCACACAAAGCCTAGACCATTTCCTGATCTATTTCCTAAGTTTTTCATTCCTACATCAAAACCATTGGTTAGCAACTAACAATACAGTCTTCCTGCGTCGCTCATTACTGTAATGTCGAGGTAATGAGGGCTGCAATCAAACCAGCCAATGATCTGAAACTGCCAAGGATATGCAAAAAGCTAACGAGAGTTTTTATACAGACTATGTAGGTTTTAGTCGTGTATTCAAGTATGAATTCAGACAGTTACTTTGACGTAACTATAGATTGAAATATGACAGATTTTGATGCAATGACTTTGTAGATATGATCAACACAATCATACGCACGTCATGTGTAATTTTAATCTTTTAATAATGCAAATTATTGCTAAATATTAACTTAGGTACCTATAGAATGGACAGTTAGGTGAGGTAAGGCAAAATTTATTGACACCAACCTAAGTATTGACAAGGTATATTATTCAGAGTAAGTAATTTTTTTTTTATCAGAAAACATGGATGTAATGAGCCTTCTTAAAAATAAACGCCAAGACAGTTTACACTTGTGTGTTATCTATTACTACTAACCGTTCCTGAAACTACAATCTTTTTACCATAAACACAATACCAAAACACATTTAAAAATAAAATAAAACTTGATCCTATTACGGAAGCCTCCACACCATCATTAATCACGATTACATTTCGCTGGTGTTGCCATATTATTCCGAAGGTGTATTATTTCAGTTCCAAAGACAATAATTCACGCATTCAAATCGCTCGCCGCCATTTTTTATATCGCGTGTGTTTCGCGCCTTTTTCGGGTGCGGGCGTGTTACTAATAAAATTAGGCTCGGGAATGTAGACTTAGGAATGCGAAGAGCTTTTGTTTACAAGTCGTAGGAAGAAAATGAATATTCAATTTAAAGTTTTTTAAATAGATATTAATGATGCTTGAGATTTGTACTTTTTTAAGTGTAATTATTTTAATTGATAAATGTCCTGTGCTAAAATTAGGCTGTTATTTCGAGTCTTTGATATTTTCATATAAGAGGACATAATGAGCTGTATTCGTGACTCATATAATGCACTTAATAGTGTCAATAAACTTTAGAATACCAGTAAACTTCTTCATTTCAGTACACATATATTTACCAATTTCAATTTCACGACATACTACAAAACTGAATCACACAAAACAACGACCATTTCAATGCACGGATCCCTTTGCAACATACTTCAAGACGTCGGTATCTAAAGAACAATTTACACCGACCGTCTGGCCACTGACAAAGAAAAATCCCCAGTCGTTTGCGTCTAGTCGTTCCAAAGTCTTCGCGAACGCAACCATAAATTCCCGGATTCGTTTCTTGTCTTTGCTTGCTTCGCCCAATGTTGATTTAACATGGTTTTAGTCTTATTGATTCTTTATTACGTAAATACCCGTATTGTCTATGCGCACGCAAGTTTTGTATGTCTTTTAATTAATTTAAGGGTGTAGGCTGGATATAATTGTTTATGGTTTGATTATTACGCGTTCTCACGACAATACCTTTGTTTGTCGTCAAAGCGATGGGTTTCTTATTACTATTAAGACTAATTACAATTGAATTTCGTTGTAAAGAGTTGGTTTATTACTGTAATGAGAATAGAAACGTAAAAAATAGCTTTTCTTAACTTTGAGGTTGAAAAACACTTGTAGTTCTTCTAATTAGAAAGAAGCTTGCAGAAAAACAATTATATTTTCTTTTAGCAATGTTATAAATTAATTTTATATTGTAAAATTAAACGTTTATGACGTTTTTTAGCCCTTGCAAACTTTTTTACAGTACGGCTACTAAGTAGGACTTTAAAAACGTTACTAATTTAGTTACTCAAATATGCCATTAAGTATTAGGTATATGCATTCATTTCAAGAAGTATGTTGTATGATTGTGTAATTAGAAATATATAAGTATGTTTATCAGTGGTCTGGTTACCATAACACAAGCTCTGCTTAGCTTGCGATCAGACAACCGTGTGTGAGATGTGCCGGAATATTATTATTTTGTATGTACATAGGTCAAATGGCATTTGACACAGAAAATAAAAAACAAGAATGTGTGTTGTATGTAAAAACATGAAACAAGGTATACCCTTGTAACATTTTACTACACTTACACGAACAACAGTTAAAATATGGATTAAAATAGGTTTATATCCGTACAAACACGTTTCACCTATTAAGTGAACGGGACAATCAACATACAATTAAATTGAAATTAATTAATTCCATCATAAATATAATCAGATATAAACTGTAACACCCACTTAATTTTAGCATAAAACTAGGCTATTAATTAAAACCTAGATCTTGCCTAGAAAAGCAGTTAACAAATGGTGGTCGATACATGCAAATCTATACGATTAGCGATACGAATAGATTGCCGTGTTTTGGTATGTTTTATAACGAGTTTGATTTTAATATCTCGGTTTTTGTTTATTGGAAACTATAATTCAAAGTATGCATACCAATGTAGTAGTTATGATTTGCGTCACTCATACCGGAATAACCTTATTGTTAAAACATACACGTATGTGTTTTAGATGTGATATTATGGAATTGAAATAGATTTTGAAATGTATAGCGTATTTTATACTTTTACTCAATGATATTATAATAAACAGATATGTTACACCCATACAAAACAACCGAAAAAAGTGTTCCGCGCAGCAGCGGCAGCTCACATGTCAAAATGATACAAAAGAGATAGCGCGATAAAACCCATAAGAAAAAAAGAGACAATTAGTGTTGTCAATTACGCTTCAATCTAAACAAACGTCATAGACTAACAAAAACGAGACAGAAGGTACAAACCGCGTCTACTAAATTTGTATCCACGGTTTGTGCCTATAACAACTAAGCAACACTACTAAAGGTAGGTAGGTGAGAAATAAATCACGATGTTAAAGCGACAAAGTGGAAATAGAAATAGTTTTATTTTAACATTTTCTGCGATATATTAAGGTAATAAGGGTAAGCTATTCATATTTTCTTTACCCACACATGACATGTTTAATTTATAATTAAGTATATCGACTATTTCAAAAAAACAAATGATTAAATAATCCAACATTAGAAAAAAGGAAAACAGAACTCTGGGGTAATGATGAATTTAATGCCTAATAGTCGCATCTGTACTTTTATTCTATATGTGTGCGATCACGCGTCCTTGTCGTCCTCACGACAAAAAATGTATTTACCGTCTCTTTCTTTTTTCTAACCTCCAATTATCAGAATATTAGGAAAATAAATAAAAAACATTATTAAATCGAAGTATATTGCGTATTTACATGTGGTATGAGATTCCTTGTATTTTATTTACTTCGTTATCATAAATGATACAGTTTCTGGATACACACAATGACGATAAAAGATGATGATAAAAGCTTTTATGTAAAGAATCATGCCCACTTTCTATACATTAATTGACCTGTCACTTGATTCGGTTTACAGGCCGCGTCTACCAACAACTAGTGCTGCATAAAAACATTTATTGTTTATAATAACACAATAACTTATCATCTTTTCATTTAGAGGCCTAGGAAAAGTGCTATAACGTAAATAAGTTTTTGAGGTTATAACAGCTGTCAGATAAGGTTTGACAACTATTATAACTTCAAAAACTATACGTTAATTAAATCAAATTGTTTCTTTATTCGCCAGTAGTTACAATCACTCAGAAATAAATCCCTCTCCAATGTAATATCATCTTAAAATCGAAGCACGGTCGCAAACAACAGTATATCTTTCGTAGGTACCTAACATTCTGCGGATACCGAGTTTTAAACATTTTAGGCGTGAAGTTATGCCATCCTTGTATTCCACACTACACTTTGTGCAATTTGGGCAATTTAGGTATAGTTAATTAAACTATCGGTCGGCTTCATTGATGTTTAAGATAAACTTAGAAAGTAAACCTACGCATTAAAAAAAGACACATTGGTACTTGCCCGGATTTGCATAAAAGGCAAAGTGTTAACCTCTGGGCCATCACAACATAAGTAAATGGATAACGAAGAGCTACCTACCTACATATTTTTGAAGAGTACAGGGAAATTAAATAAAACAGCAGGATTTATTCATTATTATTTATTTAATCAATGTCTTCTCGTACAACCACTTCATCTAAAAATGCCGCTGGAGCTACAATGTTGGTTTCATGCCTGGCCCAACCTAAGTACCACACCAACGTCATAATATGCGCACAATATCGCACAAAAAAAAGCACAAATTGGTGTCCGTATAACAAAGGTCAAAGTAATCGTAAGTGGTATCGAAGTCCGTGAAAAATGCAAAAGTCGTAAGAGTATCGGAAAATATAAAATGAAAAATCGCACAGTACAATACGTAGCAAAGCAAACGAACAACGAGGTTGCATTTGAAACTATAGAGTGAGCCTATCAGAGATTAAACCGTAAGCACTAGTGTGAACAAGTGTTGTCGTGAATTATGTATGAAGATGGAGCTTGCCGTTTTAAAAAATCTATCTAAGACACTAATATTATCCTAACAATGTCAAAACCATCGATATTTTCTTATATGAGTTTCTCGTTGCGCGAAAATTAACTTAAATGAAAAACGAAATGTACTAGGATCAGACTAAAAACTGCTCTCGCTTGGCACAAGGGGAACCTAGCGATAGTAGCAGTCTATGCATATCATACGTCGATGCAAACGAACGACTGCAAAACGTCAAACAAATGACATCGTGTCATTCAGTCGGCGCAGTTCGTTTTACGCGTAACTTGTCAACTGAACACTCTTTTTTTCCATACCTTAATATAAACAAAACCTAAAATAAATCCTAAAATAACCTAAAATAAATTGATACGAAAAGTAAAAATAAACACACGCATTGGTTATTTTGAACATTCATTAACCACAATGACGAACGAACCAGTTTTTCGTATTCCGTGAAACGAAACGTGCATAAAAGTCTATTGAGTTTGATAAACATATTAACATCGTTTTTTTTCCTGGCTTTACTTAAAAATTCAAATAGGCAATACGAAATGAGCAAAAAAAATGCAATTTTTTACGATATTTTACATCACTAGACTCGTTAGAAAATTTTCAGGTCAAAACTGGACATGATTCTTTCGTTCGAGTGTGTCACTCGTCGAGATGCGTGACGCAGACTAAGGCAATACGTCTCCATTAGGACGTTTTCGAGTCTTCACGATTGCGCGCTAACAACATATCTGTTTATTATAATATCATTGCTTTTACTGATTTCTTTTATGTCATACTTCTCATTTGGGGGCGTTAACCAGAGTAGATGCATTTATTGTGACTGCCTTTCTTCCTACCTATATGAGAGAAGCTACTTTATTATGACAACTGGCTAAAAATATGTTTTGTTTTTTTTTCAGCTCATCAGCTGATTTCGTAAAAAAACATGACGTGATAAAATACATCATCTGTACAGTAGTGTACAAGCGATATTTTGTTGCTTGTTGTAACTTTAGGGAAGGCTCAACTGATGACGTCGATTAGTCGCTGCCGGCGAGTAACGAGAACCTTCCTTCATAAATCTGAGGGTAGAACGCGACGCGGTGACGTCACTGCTTTAAGCTAGGATATCCGTGTTTTGAGTTATAAGCACTATACATACTACTATTTTGGGTACAAATATTTTTATAACTATTTAATGGGTTCACGGGTTTCAAGGTGTCGCTAGCTCTGAAGTCCCGGGTTCGATCCCCGGACGGGTCAATGTAGCAACCAACTTTGACATTGTCCCGGGTCTGGGTGTTTGTGGTACCTTCCATGTTTCCGAATTCCATAACACAAGTGCTTCAGCTACTTACTTTGGGTTCAGAGCAATATATGTGATGTTGTCCGCATTTATTTATTATTTATTTAATTAAAGGAGGCATTTTGTGAGGTAAACGGGAATATTACATAACTACTGAAATAAATATTGATTTAATAGATTACGGAGGAAAACATCAGGAATATACAAATAATGAACTGCGATAAAATCTATTAAAAATAGTTTGATATCATAAAATAAGCATAAACACGTAAAGGCTTATAAATGCAGTCATATATGGTATAGTTCGGAATGCACATTTTAGTATTAGAATTAATTGAAAACCAATGAATTTAAATTACCTCTTAAATAATATGATAAAGAACGCCCCACGCCTTACCTTTAACTTAACTTTATGATCTGACTGCACATATAAACATAAGCGCAATATATTTTATTGGTTAACTAAGCTTTAAATGGAATGACTAAAATATTAATCCTTCGAAAGTCATTCTGGGAAACTTTCGACTTTCAACATCAAAAAGAATTATTAAAATGAAGACGCTTGAAATCATTCGGGAGATTCGCATAAATCTAGAAAAAAAAAGCTAATTAGTTTGTAGGAGATGCAGAGGTCGATTAAAAATAAATCAAGTAAATACATTTCCAATGAATATTCAAAATGTAACAACTAAAGAGGCATAAATAACCAGCCAAAGAAACAAAAGCAAACAAATGTCTTTTGCAAATCTCGCGAGAGTTAATGCCGACGCCACCCATATTTCCAATATAACGATGTTCTAGCACAGAACACGGCCGCATTGCACTGCCATTCACATATCCAACTTACTAATTAAGTCAACAACCAAGAAGAAAGCTCTAACTTTGACAATGTTCAACATACGTAACAGTTCAAAAGATAACCAATAAAAGATGCGCCCCAAAACCTGCACTAAAAGTTTTGATGTGAAATATTCGTGTAGGTCGGCTTACATTGGTTGGTGGTTAAAGCAAAGCCGCTAGCATAGATCTATGCTTATTTAGACACGTCCAAATGCGCACAGTAGCGCCACCATATAAAGTAAACAATAGAGCACCAATGACAATCGCGCGATCCCGCGGTAACCTCATTATGGGCCATGTGTGACTTGACTTGCCTTTTGAAATTATGGATATGAATACGGCGTATTTTCAATAGTGAATGGCCGGTCGTATAATAAATTTTATTTCGCAAAATGAGAATTGGATTGTTTGGTTTAAATTTATGTTTATATGCAATTGTCAAATAATGTTTTTGTTGAGCTTAGGTGGTTCTAATTAACACTGTTGGAGCTGTCGCTGGTAAGTCGGATTAATCTGTTGTATAAATAACGCCTTGGATTAAAAGTGCAAGTAATAAGTCCTGTATTTTTGTAAATATGTTCATGACTAGACAAAATAGATTTCTTACATATAACCCAAACAAAATCTTTAGATAGACAATCCATAACACACAAAAAGTTACCAAGCCCCGTTACAAAACTGCTATCCTTAACTGTTTATGCTTCAGAAATTCAAACGATAACTGCACGATAAGTAATATTCTGAAAAGCACAAGCCTCAGTGTGCCCTTTTAATTCTCACGTATTATCTCCGATATAAGTCATTTTTTACTTACTAATTGCCTACCAAGCTACTGGATCACTTCACCCTTGGAACTGTACCAAAGCCAAACCTTACAATTTTTTGGTTCAATTTGGAATTTCAAATAATTACCATCTTAAATACCTCCGAAATAAACAATCCATGTTCCACGTTAGCATCATTATCCAGTGCGAGACTAAAGCGACATTGTACTGCTTTCGCTAACAACTTGATAGTGTATCTCATTAAGGGAACTCTAGCGACGGACGTTTTACGTCATTAAATATGTAAATAGTTGGAATACGGGCGTCCATTCAGCTGACATGTCGCGACGGCGGGTTGTATAGACTTATAAATGTATAGAGGGGGCTTTTTTGTTTTTGTAGAATATTTTTACGTAAATTTTACTAAAGCTAAAAGAAATTGTAAAATATATATTATACTATTTATTTATAGCAATATTTATTCGGCAGGTGGACTAAGGCGGTGACAGAATGGTGGCCAAAGCAAGGCAAAAGAAGCGTCCGTCGTCCGGAAGCAAGATGACGACACAATTAAAGTCGCGGGTCAAGTCTAGATGAGGCTGGCAGAGGACCGTAGAAAATGGCACGAAAAAGGGGAGGCCTATGCCCAGCAGTGGGAGGACAAGGGCTGTGGATGATGAATATTTATTCCGAAAGCTAAGTAAAATTAAAAAAACACATGGTATACTTTTTATTTATTTCTAAGCCTGAATATGGTATACTGCAGGTCAAAGGGCTTTCCTCTTTCCACTCCTTGATATGTTATACCAGTGCCAGATATTTCAGATATTTGATAAAGCCTTCCTCTGAGAACCGTTAATGGGAATTCAAATTAAAAATCTTTTTCTAAATAGATTGATTGTCAAAAGAAAGGTGGGAAGTATAGCTTACTGTTGAAATATGGTCATCTTCCTATATCAGACAGGCGTCAATGTTTTAAATTACTTTTCGTATAATCTACACAGCCTATTCACATTTACCTACCTTTTTATCGCTAATTTATCGACCCTTTTTTCCGACTGTTCTAAATATTATGACTCTATTTCCCTTTGACTGTAATCGGCTGCAGCATTGACGTATGTTAATAGTGGCAATATTATCAGATAAGTTGGGATTACTCGGCTACCGTCACTTATGGCGTATGAAATCATTTGCTTGTAATCCCCACAGATAATTGTGAAGTACAGTTTGTAACAGGACGATTAACCTGTTTAATAGATTAACGTAATTCGCGCTATTAATATTTATATTTAATGTGTGCGAATGTAGGTGTAAATTGTGGTTAATGTCGCTGTTATATTATAATGCTGGTTTAACTGTGTCACTGCAAAGCATTTGCTTCAAATACAGGGTGTTACGAAACCCCAGTCCGACCCGAAAGGGGGATGTAGGGTTCACCATCACATACCCAAAAAAAATGTTAAATTTGGAATATTCATGATAAAAACAATAATAATGAACTTTGAAGTGGCCGCCAAATTCCCTAAATTTGAAGATAAATCAAAAACTACACCACCATTTTCGTCGGTGTTAATTGTGGTCTTTTGTATGATCATTTGGCAGAACCTGTGACGATGCCGCCACTCTCACTATCAATTTGGAGTATAATAATATTTTTTTTAGGTTATAATCTACTTTTTATTTTTTCCATTTATTTTCTACATTAATGTAATCAGATATCGATACCTAACAACCCCTTAACGGATCGGACAGGGGTTTCGTAACACCCTGTATAGAATTAGTGACCATTGACTAACTCGTAGTGCTTTTATACAGGTTTCAGATTGTAACCTCTCCAAAGCCTTACATGCAGCATTTATCCTCTATTCTCAGATAAGCTGTTTGATGATGTTATATTATCATCAACCGAAAATTTTTATAAAAATGACCGACACAAACCTAACCTAAAGCATTTATTATCTGAAGGTAAAACTACCAGGATCGAGGCCTTATATGCTCTCTTTAACTTTTGCCATACACATACGACAACAACAAAATTTTAAAAAAAATTAACGGCCTCTAGATTGTTCCCGAAATACTTTCTTTCAACCCATTCGTGCTGCAAGCAATGTTCCCAAGTTACTCTTCTAAAATAGTCTTAAAAAATAATAACATTGACTAGTTTCTCCAAGGACACTTTCGATTGGAGCGGACGTTGTAAATTAACTGCACATAGCCAGCATTAAGCTGTCCCCTACATCAAGCCACGACACTTCTTAATTAGTGCCTAACTGATACGATAGCGGACTACGTTTTTATAGCTGAACGGTTTATCTCAGCTCTAGTTGTCGTGTGTACAACACTAGTTGTATGGCTTAATTTGAGTAATCTGTTTGGCGGATTAGGATATGTTATTGAAGTTTAATTTGAGGTTAGTCCAATTGAGTTAATATACCGATTGAATGTTTTACAGTTCTTATGTCCCTAAGAATATTGCCTGTTACTATCATACAATGTGTAGTAAATTAAACTAACGATAAATTAAGATTCCCCAAAGTAGAGCAAACAATGGTTTATTTACAAAGGTTCTATGATATCTTCAAAATAATTCAGGACCGCTTTGATTACATTTTAACAAATCAGTAGTGTAATCATATTGAAATAATGGTGTGTTTATTATCTCATGCAAATTTGTAGTAGGGTACAAAAGTGTGTGTCGTCGGTGTCTAGAATCATCCCTTACACACTATCTTCACAATTACTGCTACCATCTGATTAGCAGTACATACAGCTACCCAGTCAATATAAACATGACTAAGTAGGTATCTGAGTACATCTCCGTCGGTTACCGCACGCAGCCTCCGTCACTTTGCCGCGCAAATTGCTTTACTGAACGCGAGCGCCGCCATCACGCTGGGCAGTTTTAGGGTACAGCAGG
The DNA here is from genome assembly GCA_905146925.1 of Autographa gamma. Classification (NCBI taxonomy): domain Eukaryota; kingdom Metazoa; phylum Arthropoda; class Insecta; order Lepidoptera; family Noctuidae; genus Autographa; species Autographa gamma. Next base: position 8,544,919 of record LR989866.1, on the reverse strand, counting down.
AGTTAGATAAAACTCTCTTTGTGTAAATACCGTTTTTTGTAAAAACTCTTTTCTATCGAGCCTTTTCTCAAGCTATGTTGGGTCGGCCTCCAGTCTCACCGGATTCGGTTTACAGTAGTGACTTACCACTAAGTTTTATTATCGGTATTTTTTTTATTTATGAGGTTTATAAATCGTTTTATACAGAATCTACATAGCATTAAAACTAGAATTGAATTGTATCCGGTGAGAAAAAAGTGCCATCTTCACACGTTTGAAAAAGTTTAGGCAAAAGGAAAATGGCCAATTTAATCACTACAATGTTATAAGCTTAATAATAATCTTCTCGGTTGTTCAAGGTTTCTTTGTATATCATTCAGGTTATTCGTGGTTTCATAGCCACGAATGCTGTCATCAGCATTTAATATAAAAATATACTTATTAGTGCAGCACGAGACATTAATTGTTAAAAAATATATATGAACGTTAAGACGCGGAACCCATCACAGTTCCCATACACAAACATCTCGTTTTTTTTCCATTCGCCGCTAAAATTAGCCGACGGATTGTTATTGGTTAAATTATTCAGAAGGCGTTCGATGCCTTTAAGTGAATTTCGCGATCGGACCGCAGCTCTCTATTCTATGAACATACAGCTCCGCGTAATATTGTACAAGTACTACTAATTGTACCAATAGGTATAGGAATAAAAATACTATGTATAAAGTAAAGAGGTTTGTTTTTATTCCACAAGTTAGTTTTAAACTACAGACACATTATTTAAGACACTCAAAGGAAATTTGTACCAAACAAAAAAATATGAAACTTAAATACTTGCGTATTTTTGACTTGTTGCTTGTAGACGTTTCATTCTGGTTTATAGCTAATATAGTTTTGTATTCTAATAGGTACAGTTTGATATTCCGTGTTAGAATGATGATACGTAGTCCACATATACCTTCTTAATAATGGTCTAATGTTTGAGTTGTCCCTTGTTTACTGTTAAGCTTAATATCTCTTGTCATACCGTGTCATATGTTTTTCTTGCTGAAGCTTCTAGAATACAGTTTTTTAACAGACTCAGACAATTTTAGAGATTCAGACTTTTTTAACATAAATATAGACATGAATTTATTTATTTAGTTTCTTGCGGTTTTGTATCGTGAATTAGAATGTTGACAGAATTAACTTGCTTTTTATTTGTACCTGAAATAAATTGCACGTAATGGTTTATATTACTGCGTGCAAATTGACTGAAATTACTGTTATGTAGTAAAAAACGCAGTCGGATAGATATCAAAAACAGATTTATAAATGGATTGTAGATATTGTATGCTGGAATTTAACATGTAATTTGGTACCTACATGATGTTTGCTACACCTAAACATCCTGACATAAGATATTATGAAAATCTGTTGGTCAGACGTAACGAATATACACTAAAGCAAGCATAAGCAATATTAGCATAGAGAAAGGGAACAATAAAATTATAAAATGAAACTACGATTACTTTTTATCCAAAAATCATCAAGAAAGATAGTCACTACAGAGATTGTCTTTTCACACAGTCCTTAGATACACAACCTTATAGAAAGCAACAATCATTAGGTAACAAGAAATACACTAACATTTATTTATCTAATAAAATTCTGATAAATATGAATTTAGAGAGCAAACATAACCAAAACAGCTGTTACTATTAATATCATAAACTATGATTTATTGCTCGACTTTCACTGTAAAGTATTGTCGCTTGACACGTGTTTGATATGGACACCTCATTTACATACCCAGTCGACAATATTGCTTTACATAATATGTTATCACTAATCTAATAATACAAGGTTAACAAGACTTTGTTGTGTTGGGTGTATTTCCGTATTGTTTTGTAAATCAGCTGTGAGTTTTCGGGACTTGTATTCAACTCGAAGAGGCTTTGTGAAGGTTACTTTGTATATACTGTAGTAAAATAGAATAGAATAGAATAGAATTTATTTATTTGAAATGAAAATAGCAATCAAATATGGGATTTCTCTCCTAGTTTATTTATAGATATTCAGTATAAAAAAATATTTTTGCCTTGCAATGTTACGATAACAGATTTGTACTAATGTTATTTTTTAATCCTACTCGCTTAGTTAAGAAAATCATCGACTGACATATATTATGAGGAGATACAAAATAAAAATAGCAATGTGATGTTTATTTTCACTTTTATTATAATATCTATGTATTAATAACACAAAAAAACATACACAACTATGAGCTCTTTTTATCACTATCCTCTGCAAAAATAAGTCAAGCGATGTATCCGTCAACTTAAGATAAAACCAATTAATTTAAATAGGCTAAAGTTATTAAGATGTTAAATGAAGCCGCAACCTTTGGAAGCAATTAGCGAAATTCGTCGTATCATTAGCTCGACGGTTATAATTTCTAATTGAATTCTAATAACCACGTAACAAGAGGATTTTATTTAATATCATGTTGTTTAGGAAAGAAATACTTTTGTATTAAAAGTAACATGGAAGATCGACAAAAGAAATGAAAAATATGAACGATAGTATCTGTACACAAAACCATTCGGAAAAGTTTTATTTCCAAGAGTAGATAATATTCACTCAAACACATAACATAAACTCTTAACTTAGTAATAAAAAATATGTCATATATTTTATGAATCTACAGTCCGGTAAGACTTGCACTCAGGCACTCTGCTACAGACCTTTTCCAAAAATCAAACACATTTAAAATACATGATGTAATATTAAATAATATTAATCGTAATTAACCTTAACTAGTCATATAAATTTACAACATTAAACATTATAAAACTTACAAACATCTAGCAAAAATTTTACAGCAAATAATTACCTCTAAATATTGTAACATAACAAAAATCTCTTCCTCACACATTACACTACAACCAATTTTCAAATCGAAACTACAAAACCCTATCACAAGCTATAAGAATCTTGTTGATGTACATCGCGTGCTCCACCTCATAAACAGCAACATTTCCAAAAGCGAGCACGTATCGTATGCGTGTGCGCGATAAATTATACTAGTTAATACGGAACCCTTCCAGTCGCGATATTCGGCTGTAATTAATAAAGAAACCATGCGATACCATCTCTTGGTTAAGTCTTATGGTTCAACACGCAATACTTTTGTGCTGTACGTATTAGGATACGGATAGCTTGTAAAGGATTGTTTATAAACAATATAGCTTCCTGTCTTGATTGCCAAGAAAACTGTATGTGTTTGAATTTGCATATTTAATAATGAAATGTCTGACAAATTAAAACCGAGATTTTTTCGTCAAGGGTTTCGATAGATTCAAACTATTAGAATTGACTATGTGCCTCTTAACTTAAAACAAAAGTGATCAAAGGTGTTGAAATAAAACTACTATTTACGGATTTTTTTCACGGTTTCTATTTAGATTTTAAGTCCCGACGTTTGAACACCTTTGCAGGTATCATGGTCACGGGCAGACAATATATATAATAAATATGAACTGCGAACAAATCCGTAAAAAGTAGTTTTATTTCAATGTTTAACATTCGCAAACCTAAGAAACCAATAAGATTCAGTCATTCACAAATCTGAAAAACAGTTTATAACGACGGATTGGTCAAAGTTTTAAAAAGGGGCATCATATAAGCACTAAGGACACCTTCATATTTGTTATAAATATCAAAGTGACAAAAAAAATGGTGTTTAACCTTTTTGTTAGTTTAAGTCGCCTATTATGTACGAACCCACCGTTTCCAGACTAAGTTAATAGGTTACAGTGAACAGTGGACTTGTTCACACGTCCTGAAATTAAAGATTAATCGCTCTGATAACGTGACGCGTTTCGTTTCAAAATAAACTTGACAAAACGCCATCTGTGTCAAATACTTTCGTGTTTGTATTATACAAACAAAGCAAAAGCAACTCTATTCCCTTGTAATAAACACTATTCACGTCAGTGTTACTGATGTGTGATTGAGTGTGCGTTACAACTTTATACAAACAAAGCAAAAGCAACTCTATGCCTTTGTAATAAAGACTATTCATGTCAGTGATGTGTGATTGAGTGTACGTTACAACTTTATTTTTTTATCTTTATATTTAATCGACGGTTATAAATTGATATTTTGTTGTTAAAGTTCTGTTTTTTTAAGTTTACCGCAATGAACAGAGCAGCTGCTTATTTGTTAAGCATTGACCAGTGAAACTAAAGTTATAATCTTCACTTGTTTTATATACATTAACTCGAACTCGCGAAATACAGCAGTCCATTTGATTGTCTGAATATGCTGTTACAAAAACTAAATTTACATGGTGTAACTTTGTAATGTAACCTACATTACAAAGTAACACCATGTAAATTACAACATCTTATATTCAACTAAAAACGACGCATGTATTTTTCCTTATTATACTTTGCCTCCCATAGTTTTCAAGCCTCAGACTACGAAAATTACCTGTATATCTTACTATATTCAGAAACTACAAAAGCTCTCGCAAAAACAAAAAAAATGCCCTTATTTAATAGTTAATAGTTAACAGACAACTGAGGGTCCCATTGATGCTTATAGATCTATTTAAACACTATCATTACATCCGCAACACAGAGACCCCTAAACCATCAACAGCTACAATTCACAGACAACACAACGAGTACCAATTCCGTATATTTTTTATAAAGCAGAGGTAATAAAAGCCGGGCCCCGATCAATCGGTCCGATCCTCATGTCTTCGATATTTGCGGTTTCAATATACTTAGTGATTGGTAGCAAAGTGCCAGAGTTTCACACGTAGAGGAGTGTGTACAGAGTAGGGAGGAAATGGAGTAATACCACAGAATAATATATTATGTTTACATAATATGCCTGTAGTCGATATTACATTTATACGGAGCAAAATCTTTAATGAAGAACACAAAATGTATGATTAAATGAAAAATTATGTAACTACGTAGAAGTAGTTAAAGGTAATATATATTACATAAAGGTATACTTGGCTCGTATATGCATTCATCTGACAGATAAAGAATTTTGTTAGTTATGGGTATCATGACATAGTTCAAATAAAAAAAAAAATATTTACCTCGTACATTTTTAGTTCAGAGTTAGCGTTTTATGTGGTCACTTGTACTTTTTTGGTTCAGAGTTGGCATTTTGTGTTCTGGCGTTTCGCTCACTCTAATAACTCATTACTCTTTGGCAATGTGAGACCGCAGCTGATATTATTGTTTCTTTGAAATTTTACTTAGAACTGCTTCTGTTTGGTTCAATTGTAATTTTTTATGCTTTATTAGTGGTGTGGCGGGTTTTTGTGGTGGCATTCTGTTTGTTACTTCAGTATTTGCTTTGAAGAAACTATTCAGTTAATAAGATAATGCAATAAACAGTTTTAGCGGTAAAAAGTTAACTTTAAAATGGCGATAGATGCTATACAAAATGTATTATACAAAAAGTATTATACAAAATATATTGTACAAAAAATACAAGACACTGTTACAATAAAGTTATTTATTATTTTGATGTAAAAAGACACATTTAATGACCATGGAAGCTGTTCTAAATAGAACTACAGTGGGCATGTCTAAAAAACTTTGATAGGTGACTTTAGAAGTTGCTATTAATAAGCCTTCAACATAACATAACAATACTACCATTTTCTTATCAAATTTTTACGTAATAGCTACTAAAGTAAATTAGTTTTAGAGCCATTAGAGACCTCTTCTTAGTTTGTGGATCAAAATAAAATTGCACCTACCTATTTCTATTTAATTAAATAAACATTTGTTAGGTACCAAACATTTATTAAAAAAAGGTGATTTTACAATTTCACTGACCTCTAACATTTCATAGACCTAATAACTCGACCACTATAAATATTAGAGTCATAGCTCACAAACGGACGGACACACGGACAGACGGTCTGACGGACAGACGGGCCGACCGCAAATTTCCTTCAGCTTCCGATGATTGCAGGAATCACGCTCCGATCCCCACACCTGCTCGTTGTGGTTCCAATACGTATTTATGTTTGTTACTCGTTATTGAGGGTCAGGTTTTCATTTTTGTATTTTAATGTATTGATTTCAATGGATATTAATCTTTAGTGCCTTAGTATAAAGCTGATTTCTAAGTGTTACCCACTGATAAATAAATAAAAACTTACTTTGGAATAAGCAACTAGAAAATACGAACTCAATAATTCAAGTTTGATAAATACAATTCCGTTTTCCTAAAGTATGACCTACCTACCTATTGACGACATTCAATTAATGTCCAGACTAAAAAGATCCTTTGGAATATTAGTATTTTACATAGAGTTGGCGTCGAATAATAGCACATAACTTGACATTTTTTCTCAGCTATACTGTACACACTATATAATAATTAGCAACATTTTCTACTCGTTTTCATGAGTTTATCTCCAAAATTCAAAACATCTTCACTTCCTATTTAGCCTGCATAAAACTAGCTTCATTAGGCATTCTTAATCATGACGCAATTCAATGTGATTGTCCTAAAACAACGCCAGAAACCCCAACGTTGTCCGATTATCCACACTAGGTAGGTAGACATAGACCAACGGGTTTTTGTCACACAGTCACTTCCAAAGATACGGTTTTACAGACCATGCTTTTTATAAGTTAGTATTGTCGGTAATTAATTAGTAGAATAGATGTGATATGGTTAATCGGGTGTTTAAAGAAAAAATGCTTGGTTGTAAACAATTAAGGTGAGAAAAAAATGTCTACCTCTGAAGAAATAAAAACTCAAACTCAAAATCTTTATTTACATGTTAAGGTCTTACATAGGTCTTAGTGAAATAACAGGCACAGCTTAACGGCCTAATTCGAATATAAACCCATAAACTCTTCTCGTGTTAAGCTTAGACTGAGTACAATTATTTTGGAGTGTATTGCTCTAGATAACATAGACAGACAGAGATCAAGTTAAAACTATTTGATTAAAAAAAAATCATAATTTTATATCAGTTATAGGCGTCACCCTTTTGAAAACACTATATCGGAATACTATTACTATACATTAGCGAAAAACTAAAACCCATAGGAAAGAAAGATAATTATTTATATCCCCTTGAAAAACGCCAGACAAAGACAACGATCACAGCACTATTTCTAGGCTTTATTTTAAATCTATGTCTAGACCACGTGCAAGACTTAAAAAGTCTAACGGAACACCTGAAACTAATTTAGATAACCGATGAAATTGACTAAATCTAGTTCTAAGAAACTTTCATGCGTTTCGGTGTTTTACTGGTAGTCTAAATACCGATTTTTATTAGTTCGATTTTCTCAATTTTAGTAATACCTATTTATTTTTCTGTTTGTCTTTTAAACTATAGTGATAGTTGCAGTTTATGTTTTTTATGTGCCAGTAATGACGTCGGTGATTCGTTTAATATTGGTCTTACATTATCACGTCTTTTTAAATATTGCTGGATATCGATGAAAATGGCTTGAATTTCATTTATTTCAATTTACATACATACATACATACATACATATCATCACGCCTGTATCCCCGAAGGGGTAGGCAGAGGTGTACCAATGTACACCCACAGTTCGCCGATATGTTTTGGTCCCATGAAATAGGGGGCGAGCCTATTGCCACTAACCGGGCACAAATCCAAACTCCGACCTGAATTTCATAGAAAAACCCAATAACACCTTGGTCGACTCGGGAATCGAACCCAAGACCTCTAGCGTAGCAGTCGCGCTTAGCACCACTAGGCCAACGAGGCAGTTTCAATTTAAAGAGTATATTATTTGAAGTATCAAAACTCCTTAATAACGGTCAGTAAAGACGTCCTAATCCGTTCAACACACATTTACCACAAACATAGACCTCAAAACTAACCCTTTATAAAAAAAAAACAGCAGAATAGAAAAAAAAGAAAAGCACATTCTATTTTCAAATCCTGCAGTAGCGTCGTAACTGGCAGAAAGCATGTTTCCGCCATCGCGGCGTATTTGTACAAATTTTTACATCTTGAACGCAGCCATCCATGTGGACTTTTATTAAAGTTTGTGAATGCATGAGGAAATAGAATAGTTCTTACGTAGTTCAAGGAACGTGCGGTTAAATGGTAGGTGTTTAGCATTTATGTTTCGTGTGGGAAAGGTAAGGATAATAGTTATACTTTTACAATAGTTTAGCTGGTTTTAAGAAAGTTTATTTTTTATTAAATGTGCTGTTTGAGCTATGTTGTGTAATATGGTGTAAAGATCTATCTCCTAGTCTTTGACCTGACCACTCAGACTTAACTAATCTTATTTAATACTTCGAAACAAAATAAATTTGTGATTATAAGGAAAATAGTTCATGCTAAAAAAATTGATAAAAGCAAAGTTTTTTCAAATAAAAAAAAACAGTATTCAAATAAAGAACGTATTTGCCCATTATATGCGACCGTGTGTTGTCACTGAATTTCAAAACATTCTAATCTTGAAACCGATACGCATCGCCTAGCACTAAAGCGCCAACAAAAAACGTACCATATACCAACGCACTAAAGTTCATTTTACCTTGTTTAATACCCAATTTATTTAGATAGTTTTTTTAATTAATTGCCCGCCTTTTTGCTACGGCCAGCAATCTATGTTTTCATAGAAACCCGTAACCAGGTTAATGACACTAACTAAACTTGTTCGAAACTTGAAAACTGTTATTTCATGGAATATCTACTGAAGCAAATAGCGCCCACGCATTGGAGATATTGGAAAAGTATTCTTAGTTTTTCTTTGAAGGAAAAAAGGGCTTATGTTGTATGCCTTTTGCACGTTGGATGGTCATTTGTTTATTTTATTAAGTATTAAGTATCAGGTAGATTGCATCGGATAAAAAACATGTGTCTTAATGTCGGTACCTAAAGGGTTTTGCTAGATACATCATGAACCATAAAAGGATTGTATGAAATATGTGGTATGGCTTAAAGAGTAGGTAGGCAGGTATACACACTTTATAAATACACAAAACTTTTATCAATTTTTTCGTCTAATAAAGTCCCATACAAAATCTACCTTATTAAAATTTTCGCATAAATACACAATATACTCCCTCTTAATCTCAAGTATGATACCTGAGCACCAACAAACATACATCAACAGCCCCAAGCTTCAAAGAGATCCTAATACAAAAAATAAACCTCCCAAAATCCCTTAATACGGAAAAGGGGCCTACATACGGAGGTGTAATAAAGGTACCTACACGCGGACGCCTCAAGAATTAAAAAAAAGGAAAACTCGAGGGCGCACAAAGTCTACAATGTCAAAAAAGTCTCCGTCAACAAACAAAGTAAAAAAAACTCCATATTCTTAATTTAACTTGAGTCACTCTTACATCCCTACTTGAAGTAACAATTAATGAAAGGTCTCCCCTGTCCCCTTTTCCCGTCACATTATCGACTTACGCGGGGCTTTAGAGAGGAATCGTAAATGTCAAGTTATGTTGGACGCGTGACAGGAATAGGGAGGCAAAAGTAAGCAAGTTCCCCATTTCTTAAGGCAATACAGAGGTTTGTGTATGTGTGATACTCGCCATTTCTCCGTGGTACACCTTAACACGACGTTCGCGGTAACTTATACGGAGAAGGAAAACCTGGCCTATTTATTAACTGTACTTACATTTTTACCCCAATTTTGAAGTAAGCGGTTCACAAGTGAATAAGATGAGGAAATTATAAGTTAAATGTAAGCATGTAATGTTATTTAATTGGACGTTATTGAGTCATATTTTCCTGTAACTTTAACTTTATAATACGTCAAATGGAGAAAATCTTTTAACAATGAGGAGAATATAATCACATTCTATTTTCACAAAAAAAGAATTTATGGATTTCACACCACTGCATGAGACATAGTTCATTATCTACATAATTATTCTGTGTAAGTGTACGTAGGTATGTATAATAATATATCTTTCCTGAGTATTTGCTTCACTCAGGATTCATGATTATACTTTACTGTTATGTACCTAGTATTTATACATACATACACTAACATTGAATAATTATGTAGATTATGAACTATGTCTCATGTAGAGGTAGCAAGGTCATGAAGCAAATACATGTGACGTTGGTACCCTGGACAGTGGACAGTCATCATTGCTAGCCATGACGGCGTGATGACTATCACGTCCAAACAGCATAAACTGTTTCAAGAGTATTATCAATATATGTAGTGTTTAACATAAATTATATTAAGTCACAGTAACGAAATACATAATAAATAAACAAACTGTAACCACCCTTTACTTTCTTACTTGAATACATTCGCATGGCTTCCTCATTTATCAGATAACATACAACGATCATAAAAAAAAATCTAATTAAAAAGTAAAAACTCGCTTAGAAATCGCACGATCAATACCCAAAAAATCTCCCTAATCTATCCCTTATCAAGTTGTCACAAACTTAAGTAACCCTCCCCCACACATGCACACACACATACGCACACATACTAACACTACTCGTCTCTACGACCACACATGCACACACTCACACACGCACATATGCAAACACTAGTCACGTACACACGCACACACACACTACTCATTATAAGGGTAACTAATCACTGAGCTGTGGAGAGAAAAAAATTGGAATTTTTTTATTCATTAACCACCCTCTCTTCTTAGGCTGATGTCCCTGAAGACTAGGGAAATGTGTGGAGTCGAAAGTTAAACTCTATTGTTAGTTAAGTCATTAACAAAAGAAACATCATGAAATGTCTTATCTTTATTGTTTACGATGTATTTATAGTATACACACCAATATTAGTTTTCCTTCTTGACTAATGCTTAGGTTTAGGCCACACTCAGTTCATACTATGTTTTCCATAACATGTCGATATTTCTGCTTTAAATATAAAGCATTATGTACTTCCTTTGTTTATAAAGGTATAATAAACATTTAAAAATCTTAATAAAGTACATTTTCATAAATTATGAATTATCTCAAAAAGCTCAGATTAATCCGCTAATTCAAAAGGGATTGGATATGGAGTCTATTTGACATTTTTAAATTACCAAACTTCGAAAAGTCATTGTAACTAGGAAAAACAGCGATTCTATTACAGTACTCTGTGACTGGGCGCTGATGCTACGATTAAAAAGAGACATAGTGCATAGAACTAACAAAAATATATAGAGCACCGTCTCCTTGCCTCCCGCAGTGCCATCTCTGCATACGGCGCACACTCGCCAGCGTACTAAAGCATGAATTTGCATATTTGCTCGCTCACTAAGTGCAATAGCTTGTTTGTACGCACTTCATACATTCTTCCTTCTAACATTCGACAATTCATTAATTAATACCGTTTTTCGATTTGTTCTGCGTAAACAAATGTTTTGTTTAAGACGTTCTTAGTACAGTCGACGACAATATTGCTGTATTTGCTGTCTCCGTTTTGCTTTTCTAGAAGAATGGGATTATGTTTTCTAGGAAGCGTGGTTTCTAATTTCTTTGTGAGAATGTTTTATAGTTTTTTTGTGGGATAGTATGGAAAATAAGAAGTGAATAATGGTGTTTATTAAATTGCGACGTTTAAAGCTTTATTGCAGGAATTTGAGCTTAAACTAGGTGTTGAAAAAATTACTATACACTGTCCAACAATGGAGATATTATGTAAAGTTGAGAAGGATTCACTTGAACTGTTAAGTTCTCGAATCGAGTAGGTCAGGATATAGCATTCTTATTATAAAACATGCTTAAAAGTATCAAGACTTAGTTCCATCGACAACACTGTCATCCTTTTCATCGCACGCCATACTCTATTTTTTCTTATTACCTGAAGTTTGCGATAAACTTTAATAAACGCGAGACGCGCATCATTTAGGAGAAGATGAAAATCAAAGAAAAAATATCTCGCCGTATAAAGGCCGTTATAGGACGGCCGTCAAACAAACGCTTTTCTTAAGCAAAGCAGCGCCTAATTTCAATATCCGAACGGAACGTGGACCGTTCGGAAACTCTCCTCGGGGAATAAATTACTCCGTCTATTCAATATTTCATCAGGCCGAGAGGCCGACTCTGAATATTCAAAACTAGAGGAGACACGTAAAAGCACGCGCAAGCCATTTTTCGCGCCTATCATCTCGGTAACAAAACGCACTCGTAATTACCCCCTCCCCGCGACTTGCCTCCCCCCGCGGACCCCCCACCCCGCCGGGAGAGGGGGCCGCCCAGTGACAATTATTGATCAAAAATTCTCTCTCTTCTTTCGCAAAAGAAAACTTGGACGGGTTATGTATGAACCGGTATAGTTTGATATTTGTAATTAGATATTTTAATTATTATTTTTCTTTTAATTTCGAATGTCGCTTACGAATACTGCTACTTTATTGCCTAATACATAAAGCAATTAAATAATTACTACTTCTGCATTCAAGATCCATTAATTAATAAATACGCGATAAAGTCATTAGTTATTTTTTTCATATAAAGAGGCATCGATACAAACTTAAACTATAAATAAAATTTTAAGGTTTAAAATAGTCAAAAAAGGTCTGGAATCTGATAGCTGATACTGATATTAAGACTTACCTGAAGTTCAAACTAATAAAAACTAACTAACTTAAATAACCATTATCTAGTTAGTGTATCGTAGCGTCCTATTTTATTACACAACCAATCCAAAGAATTATGAGAAATATCTTCACATCACATCAAGGGCCTGAAATTTCATAAAAAAATCATCAAGTATCAAGTGTTGTCGGTCGGCAGCCACGCGGCCGCCTCGGCATATTAATTGCACGCGGCGCTACCGGCGGGAGGCAAGACATGGGGAGGCGCGGCCGCGAGGTCAACCGTCGCCTCGCCATTGTTTTGTGCGTGCGACTGTACTTTCTAAGCTATCTATACATTTACAATTCTTAAATACAAAGTGGGGTAAAGAGTTTTGTGTGCGTATATACTTGGTATAGAAAAGCTGATCAGTTGATGTAAGAGAAAATGGTGGACTTTTATGTTGGTTGCTTGAAATGATTTTGGTGTTTGATTGTAACTTCACTATATTATTAATAAGGAATAGAATATTATACTAGTTAGTGCATGTTTTGTTCCCTACTAACAATGTATTATCATAGCCTGTAGTTTTTTTTATTGTAATTGATACTTGGCAATTTCATTTCTTACATTTTATGGCTAATGGTTCTATAAAATTATTAATTCAAGCTTAACTGTCATTTTATAATAAGGTTTTTATGGGGAGTCTACTTTACTAATTCTGGGCCTCACAACCAGAATAGCTGTCAATTTGAAAATCTGTACTTCATGGCTTTTCAGACATGATTTTTTTCTGGTAAATAAATACATAATAATATACTTTAAAAATAAATTAATAACTATACTTATCTTCATGTGATAAAGCTAAAGAGTTTTTAGTTAATTGAAGTCCCAAATTTCTGAAGCTACCATTCAGATTGGAAAAAACTTTAGATAGTATTAAATATGCAAATTCTCAAGAAAGATTATACGATATTTAATAGCACGTTACTTTCCTTGGAAAAACAGCAAGGGCGAGTGAAACCGCGGGGTTCAGCTAGTTTAGCGATGAAAACATGTTTAATGACTCTTATATAAAAGTATCTACTCCTCTTATGCCCTTAATAAAAACAGGGTCATGTGTCTTATAAAGTATCTAGCGTAAGAAATAGTTTTGTTTACTTTGACCAAAAGTTAGTCGCTTTACATCGGCCAAACAACGGAGAAAACTTTTTTATTTGGGACATGTTTTTCTTGATCTTGAACAGTAAATAACAGCTTTTTAACCAAAGTTAAAAAGGAGAAGGTGCTCAATTTGACTGTCATTTTTTTATTATATTTAAACATCGATATCTCTAACAATTATGTAAGAATTATAAAAAATGCTATAGGTTACCCGATGTTCAAATTCATATAATTATAATAATATTTCCTTTGATTTAAATACTACACCACAAGACGTTCTATACCGATGTGTATTATGAGTTAAAAACTATTCTAACGAAACGAATAGAAAACAAACAAGGCAAAATGCCTTATTCTGTGTAAATCTAGTGTAAGTTAAATAGTCAACAAAATCAGTACATGTTAGACTAGACTGCACAAAACAATCAATATTGAAACACAAAACATAGTTCTCTTACAAAAACAGTGCATACTAAACCGGCCAGCTCTTGACAGAAAACTCTTCAACAATTCATAAATGCTGGATATCCAACGAATAATAAAAGTACGTATGCTCGTATATCTGGCTCCCAGTTTAATGTATTCATCCGACCAGCCCGTGGGATTGTTTTCCCTCCGACCTGCCCATTATGCAGTCCGTCGCATAAAGCAAATCGGAAAACCGATCGCTTCCTTCGATTTTCCGCGCTCTGTCCATTATTGTGTTTGTGAGCTCACCACGTATGTAAATCATTCGATCCGCACACACAAACATAACCCGTCTTCTTCACACGTAGTGCCACAGAGTCAGAGAGACAAGGACGGCACCAACCGAATTGGTGTTAATTTACAGTTGGCAATTATAATTTTCGTATTCATGTCCCTTTCTTGCGCTGAATTTTTTGTAGTCCGTCTCTTTTGCGGCGGGGGGTTAAGATAAAGCGGTGAAGACGCGAGATATGTAGAATTTTTTAATAAAAACCGCGCTTCTGTGTGCGCTAAGTGATATGCCTTGTTCTTTTTAATTTCGTTGCGAATGCGAGCGCAGTCGGGATCATCTATCAAGGTTTTTTTATTTATTCGTTCTCTCCGCCTCCACACGGCGTTATAAAGATTTCGCATGGGATATGAATATTGATTGTTTCGTTGCCGACTAATGAAAGCTTGATTGGTGTGCGATGTTGATGTGTAATGAACCCGCTGGGGAATGGGGAAGCGTAAAAGGTTTTTTGACGCGTTAGTTAGCGAGCTTTTTTATTGGAATGATTCTGTTTTTAATTGTGAGCGGTAGCGTCGTTGTTGTGGCGTACTATACCTATGGAACATTGATTGTTGATTTATATGAATGATTAAATGCACCGTATAAAAGTACGCATATAATTGATCCAATGATATTTATGTGAAAAGAAAAATTAACAATACCGCGCAATATAAAACTCGCATGAACATTTTTCGTAGAGACGTTCTCGTAGGTGCGCACACGCCGCTACATGCTACACGTGCGTAGGCGTCTACGTGTGTGTAGAAGAATTCAACGCACGTACTGCTACGAAAGGTGTGTGATTATCATTCTGATCAATTCTAATCAAAGCGTTTACTACTAGAAAACTATAATATGAAGGATTAATTGCAAAATAGGTTTTTGATTCTAATCGGATTTCAGGTGTGATAGTAGGTATCTAGAAATATGCTTAAAGCTTTTTTATAATTTCGTGTTTATTTTTTTCATCAAAATTAAAGATGAGGAAATTGTTAAACTTACACTAATTTGGGCGTTCAAAAAAACAAAAATCAATATTTTGATTGACCTGTCAGCTTCGTATGTACAGTTAACATATTGTGTAATTTTAACATGTGCAAATGCAGAATGTCCCTACAGTCATTTCAAATATGAAAACATTCAAGTTCGTAAACCCTACTGAAAATTTCAGAAGTGAACCATTATTTAAAACAGCGTAAAATACTCTATATACCTATTTCATAAATCGGTATATACATATACAATAAATGATTATAACTTTGTTCCTTGTAACAAAGTTCATAATGAAAGCATAATTTAGTTTTAACTTGAGTACGCCTGCCAAAATGAAGGGCTTCAAGCCTTTACAAAGTAAAAATTAAATTTTGGTTCGCGTACCGTCCCTTAATTTCTCATCAAAATTCTGTTTACTATACATTAAAATTGTCCGGCTTTCTCTATGGATATGACCAAGGAATAAATCTCAAGGCCTTTAAAAATATTTATCGATTATTTTAGTAGATACTGAAATTCTACTTATTTAGTTTTGCAATAAAAAATACATTTTTGATTCGATTCTTTATTCCCAAAATTATACGCCCGTTATTATTTACTACATGTACGGAGTAGCGGTGTTTAACTAATGCTAAAACCAGTTAAAATCGACGTGATTACAATTGGTTTCACATACATAACTCTTAGGTGAACAAAAATTTTAACATTGTTTTATGTTAAGTAGATTTTCTTCACATAGTGCCATGCCTGAAAAATATTCAATTTTGCCTGTAGTGTTCATTTTTCATCAACAACTCTTTCCACTAGATGTGAAGTCCGTCTAGTAGACATATAACTTTGTATAGCTACTTCAAAAATATAACGCTACGACTACATCGGATAGTTAATTCCCAGCAATGTTGTTTCATTATTACATTGATCTTCTTTTGTCATCTATTTATATTGCAAGCCATTATTTCCATGAAAAAATTAACTGAATGAAAAATGATGCTACATGAGGCAAATGAAGGCGTTCCGAAATAGTTGACTTCGATTATTCGATATGATTAACTTCGATCAATTATGTGGTAAATATTAAATAACTCAAAGCGTCTTGCAGATCCATGTTAGTCACTCTATACATTTCACATAAGCATGGTATCGAAACGAATCCTGTATCGGATGAGCTATCAGGGCGGAACGCATCTGTGCGATGACGCTGCTGTTCACCCCCAGCAGTCGCGCCTCAACGACCCAACAGATTGGAAATGCTTTACCACTACTACACCACCAAACAAACGAATACAAACCTTAACATATAAGCGATACGACTTAAAATACGATGAAATCATTTTTCAATCTCGGATTTTTAGGGTAGTGAAATTTCAACTTTTTGCGTCAGAGGTTAGAGTTGGTTTTTGAGTGTGGTTGATTTGAAGAATGGTCAGTGTAAGGCGTTCTGGTCTGCGTGTTGCGAGTCGAATCGTCTTCCGGCGTCAGACGTGATTTCTTGAAGAAAGTTTCAATGGACGCACTGGACATTGGCCTCCGATTGTATTTGGATATCGTTCTAACTAGCGTGGACGTTCGAACTATGTCTATATAAAAGGTTATAAGAGAGGTTGAAATAAAAGGAACATAGTTGTAGTAGGAATCGCCAATCCGCAGTGAGCAAGCGTGGTGATTAATGCTCGCGCCTTCTCTATAGGGGAAGAGGCCTGTGCCCAGCAGTGGGACGTTTATTGGCTGAATTATTATTATTTTGCTATTAGTTGTAGTAGCTCAAATTTTGTCTCAAATTGATATAATTATTATTTTTTTGGTTTGAAACTCTATCGATTTAGTTTGAGTTGATCACATGCCCATTACTAATTTAATTTTCCAATGTTTTCGAATGCACTTTGTTCCTTTTGTCAGTGGTGTCTTAGTCATATCTATCTATGAAATGAAGAATTAAAATTTAGTCTTATTTTTAACACAGCCTAAATTAACATTGTAAAGTATATTGAGTTCTGAGGTTTACGCGAATATGTTTGAATGTAAAACATGTTTTTTTTTTACAAAATAATAGATTCTATAGGTTTATTTGATGCTCCGCATAGCTTAAAAGACGTTGTACGATTTAATATTTTCCAATTCGATAATTGAACTTATGTTATTCTATTGGTACTCTCATAATCCTTATTTCCGTGATGACGTAAGAATTACAAAAATAGAATGTAACAGTCAACGCGTCATGCAGCGTGATTAATGGTTTCTTTGAAGCCTAACTTTATTCTAAAAACAAAGGCAGTTAATAGGTTTTTTACATTTATGTAAGTTTTTAATGAAAGTCAGTAGTTTGTTTCAACAAATGCTCTATCTTGGTCGAAGACGAGAAAGTCACTACACACGCATGGCTTTCACAGTAGTTTATTTAACTTACATGCATAATTGCATATTATTTAAACCAATTTTGTTGCACTGTAAACTTGGAATAACATATTAATTGTTTCTATTAATAGGTTATTTTAATCGATACTTATTACGTTGGGTAAGCTTCATCAATCAAGAAGAAATACTTACACTAAATACTATTAACTTTATCTATGAACTCTGAAAACCGAACTCAACAAAAGAAATCAAGATTCCTCGTTCCTATTTAAAAAAGGAAAACGTTTTATGTTTTTATTTTTATAATATAGTCCAGCCGAGGGTTCGGTGGTTCCATTTTTAAAAGTGCAAAGTGCCAGTAACCTCGGTGCTCCTTTAATTTCAATAGTGGGGTCGCGCTCAAGGTCACCGCCCGCGAGGGGACACTTCACGATCAGCTGATACTCTGTTATAATAATATTTACCGCGTTTTTTAATCTGGAACTCTGTCTCAGATTTGTAGTTGGACGAAGCGTTTTACTTTTAGTACTATCTTTTTTGTAGCTTAATTAATTTATTTTATAAAAATACATTGAGGGTTAAGATCTTTGGTTCATAGGTTGATTGTAAAATTATGCAAAAATTAGAGGTATGCAGAAATGTTAGCTTATCATTTCGGAAGCTTGTGATAGGAATAGCTATGTTTAATCTATCATGAAAGCTTACGAAAACAGTGGGGTGCCTATAAGTATTATGTAGCTGACCAAAATCCGTGCCAAAATTCCTAAATTATAACGACGAAACTTTCAAACTTTTCGCAACTTGAAACTACCAGTTGCATCTGAAGTTTAGGGGCTCGATAAAAGTAGCAATAAACCACGAGCGTGGGCAGAGGCCAGCGCGGCGGTCTCGCGGGTGGGAGGGGAGGGGGGGGGGGGGGGCTCGCGGGGGTTGCCGGTCATCTCCCCCTTTTTATCTCCGCAAGTCAAGGGCGCGTGGGGCAGGTTCGGCCGGCCGCCGGCTATTGACATTCTGTTTTCAAATTTACCTACTTTTTTCCATTGTCCGTAACTTTTTAATATGGCGGGGTCGACGAACCGAATGGCCAGTGCGGCCTATTACGCAATTCGTTTTGTAATGTTACCTTTTTACGTATTTTGTTTTGTTTTTAATTGATCGTTTGGGATATTGACAGTTGCGTAAGTTTGATTTTGTTTGTATTTTTAGATTAGTTTTGGTTGTGATTTTATTAATAGGACTTTACTGGTTTTACGAACAGTTTAATTAAAGCGGCATGCTTTTATTTTTAACCGACTTATTAATTAATGTAGTTTATAAATGAGTCATGCCGCATTCGGTGATTAGCTCCTAAGATGGCGATTACATATGCTCATTTTTCGGCAAAACTACAAAGCAAATGACCTATCCGTCAATGACATACGAAAACAAAAAGGTCCCATACTCTAATTATAATTATATTGTCAATACAATACATAAAACATTAATTAACTGCATGGCGGTATGTATTAATTAAAACACGAAACAAATTAATGTGATCATTAGTTCTGCGGCAACTTCAAAAGAGTAATTAAACACTTATTAGGTTTATTGGCATTTTGTAACATGCGACACATGATTCTTTAGTCTGAATATGCCAAAGGGCAATGGAAGTGGCCTAGGGCTGTTATGAAGAACCACAAATTATAGATGTTTTCTGGGCTACACTTAAGCTCCTACAATGACTATAGCTTGCTTTGTTTTAAATCAGAAGTAAGTTACTTCTAATCAATATAACAGAAGGTGAGATCCTTCTGTTATTCAATACGTTATAGTAATATTAATGACATTAAATAAATTTTATTAATATTTACAAAAGGATCGCAAAAAAGTTAAAGGTTATGTAAAGTATATAGTTGTATCAATAATTAAACCTGTCGGATACAGAATACGGGTACACCATAGACAACTGAAAGTCTACTACAAAGGTTATACCTAGAGAAGCCTTCTAGGAAAAGTTCCTATCACTGATGACAGTAAACACACACAGACAATAAAGGATTGGAATTATCATAGAGTAATGATTATTATGAAGTGGTGAACCTTAACATCTTAATCATATAAACCTAACATTATACAAGTCGATTAGTAGTGTTAAAATCGATACAAAACACGGCGTATCGAGTCGTAATAATCGAGTGAGATGAGAGCCAAGATATCTGTCATCTCACACAACTTAATATCGCCAATACTATCGATATACTACCATCTGTTGCGGTTCAACTGAGAATATTGGGCCGTCGGATGTTTCGGGAAAAGTCCGATTTATAAGATATCAGAAAACTTCTTTGACTATGATGACTTTAACTTTTTTATTTGTACAAGCAGTTTCTAACTAGAAAATGTTTAACATTAAATGTTTCTCTTTTTTAAACACATAAATGGTGTAAAGTCTGATTGGAATATTTAATTGTTCCTAGTGGTACTATTCCTATAGGTTTCATACTAAACACTAAATAAATCATATTGTCATTACTTATTTACTACACTATCAGTGTGTTTCAATATCAATATAGAAAAATAGTTATAAAACTAAACTAGAAAGTTGAGAAAATGTACAAAAAGCCTAAACTGACATATTCCAACTTGCCCCGCAACATATCGATATATCGACGGGCACACAAAAACTCCAAAAAGTTTGAGTGACAGGACCGCCGTAGAAATACGATGTCGATAGTCGATAATGCAACAAAGCACCCGACAGCCCATCTCTATTGACAGGACGGCTAGAGCGTGTGCTACGTGTGAATGTTATCGATAATATCGAGATGTGGTCATGTCGATAGCTTGACCATTACGTGCACGTAAAAATGTCTTGGGAACCGAAATGAGACCGATTTAATCGATCGATCCGCTTTTGTGAAGTGTATCGGGAATAGGTGTCATTGTTTTTTCAAGTTGCTAATAATTAAGCACTTAAAATGAATGTGAATTCCTACGTAATTGTGAATGACAACTGCAATTGAAATTAATTTATTACCTAGTCGAACCCGCGATTTACAAGCAAAACATGACAGCATTCTAAATAGAGTTCGCATTTCATTTTGCTAACTAATGACAGCACGACAACAATAGACGCAAATAGAAGTCTCAATTTAAAGTCGCAAGCCGCATCGGAACGCGAATCTACCAGAAACAAAGTAAACAGATCGCTCGCTACCACAAAAAAGATTGTATTCCACAACGCGACAGACGAAACGTGTTCGTTGACCCCCGTGCTGAAGGCGGCGCGTGCGACGGACAGACAGATGTGCCAGTCACTTCATAATCATAATGGCGGATAAAATACAAAGCCAAATCAAATCTATGAGATATCTCGACAGGATTACGTTACAAATTTTAACTACAATTATGTTACTGTTAACTCGATGCAGCCGAGTAATGAACTTCAATCTGATCTAATACAAAAATGTAAGTCCAACTCACGTGAAGCGATCCTTACGAAACGTAAATAAGCTCGGTGACAGTCGATGAAGACTTCATAGAAATCAATTTAGAAATCGCGCGACGCAATCGAGACCCGCGTCGATTGACGATTTCGTCTCGGACGGTGGGCGTGTGTAGCCGATGAAAAAAACATATCACTCCCACTCCGACCGGTTACACAACAACAATTTTAACGGAGCGCTAATGATCAGAGAATGAACTCTTTATCCAGCCGAATAAGAGTCACAATGCAGGAACCGTTACGATTGCAGATTCGCAGTGGCCGCACCACGCCTCGACACCCGTCATTGGCAGAAATAAAAACGGCGACCACGCGTAACTCGTCACGTCTCGCCGGACAGTGAAATCGTGCGACCGGTGACAATGTGTCACCCGGCCAGCCCAGTTAGAGCCGCGCGGCCCCGGCCGGCACGAGGGTCGCGTTCGGTCCCAGGGGTCACCCGTAGCTGGACGCGTTATTGTGTACCGCATTCGTGCCGTTGCGTCGCCGTGCCTTATGAAATGACAGTTGAAGCTTCAATGCGCAAACGTTTACCCGCAAAAGGAAATTTCATCGATCACGCTCACAAATTGCTACGTAACTATCGAGATGTAAATCGCTTATGGCTACCGTTATTTTGAAAAATCGATTCTTTATAATCGATTTGTCATAGTCGTTCCGTTTACGCAGTGGAGTGTCCCACGGTCCGGCTGCGACAGTTGTGGACGACACAGTGCGACACGGCGACCTGTGTGCCGGCACCGTGTCGACCTATCGTGCGACTACGAAATAATCAGCTGTTAAATCGTATTTGAAGGACCATTATACCAATTGCCACACACTATCGAATTTCTCAAAGACATTCAATTGCGGAATGTTTTTTGTTCCACATATTTCACAGGGCTGAAAGTTTCTAGCCAAAAAAGTTTCAAGAGTTATTGCCTTACAATATTTTAAATTCAGCTATGCAATCTGTTTAACATAATGACTACTTAGTAAAGCAAATAAGGTAATGTTTAGGGAAGCTACATTCAAGGATAGAAATTTACTGCCAAAAAAACTTACACAACTATTTCTTATAGCCACGATTCGTGCACATTAACTCTAATAAAATATACATCAATACAAACACTTGAGAACTTATACAATCCATAACAAAGTTTAGTCAAATTATTTACATAAATACACCAAAATTAAAGAGCTATTAATCCGAACTGTTGTTAACTGTCAACCCTAATAAAGGGGTGGAGGTAAAACTTAGCCAAGTTTCGGTAACACGGTAAAAAGTAACGTAATAAAATATGAACTTTTC
Organism: Autographa gamma; assembly: GCA_905146925.1. Classification (NCBI taxonomy): domain Eukaryota; kingdom Metazoa; phylum Arthropoda; class Insecta; order Lepidoptera; family Noctuidae; genus Autographa; species Autographa gamma. The sequence goes on along the minus strand of LR989866.1, from coordinate 8,522,382 downwards.
ATACGTGATATTGTTCAATAAAAAGTATGTTATGTATTAGTTCACGTTTTTTTTTTCGTACTAAAACCAGTAAAACTCGTTTTTTTCTATTTTAATGTAATCTCATCATTTTGATGAATTAATATTATACGCAACTAAACCATATGAAATTCAGCTTGATTTATACACCTCAAATTTACCAAGTTATAATTTTATCTAGATTACTAGTAGGACTTCAATTTATGCTACAAATTATTCTGAAAAATCGTAGTGCAAAGCTAACTAAGGTCTTAATTGTAATAAAACTAAACAATAAACAAATTAAATGTCATAAGTATCCTTACAAACTACACAAAAATTATAATTATAAATTACACAGTATACAAAGGTACACAAAAATGTTCTTAAAAACCGCCTGTACATTAAAAATAACTGCCCTTTTCCCTACATTAGCTTGTGTTGGGCAAATATTAGCCGTCATACGGGCACACGTAGACTGCCGGCAATTATACAGGGTGATGGCGCGGCCTGGCACCCGCCCGAATTTGCGCCTGTTACCTTGCATACAGGATGCTCGTGATATTTTTAATTAATTTAAATTGATTAAAATTTTGTATGACTGTTTGTTACATAGTCCAATTTTGGGATTGCACTCCAAAATGTGCCATTGTCCAGAACTTAAAGCATCATAGACAGACACACAATAATCAGAAATAAAATGTACCTATACTCCAGCTAATGACACTACTAGCTACACGCCCAGAAGGGACTGAACACAACTTATCCACCGAAAACCAACATAATGTTTATTGCGAGACTTTATGCTTTTCCACAATTTTAAGACATTTTTAAGATAATACATATAACTGAAAAAATCTAACACCATATACCTACCTAAAAGGAAAAGGAACCTTAAAGGAATGAAACAAACGATCCATCCACATTCTACATCAATTAAAGCAAATCATTAATATTCTACAATGCAACCAATTATACCAATTAATAAAGCGCCGTATAACAATCACCCTGTAAGCAGTTAATATGAAAGCTTATTCATTTGCATTTGTCGTGGCGAGCACGTGTGGCTCGCGTGCTGCGATGTATTACGAAAAACGGATACACCCTGTGTATGCGGTACTGAGGGTTTACGTAGATGGTCAAGTAGGTATAAAACTGTAATACTTTAGAACTTAAAGTACGTGTAGAAGATAGATAATTAAATAGAAAGGGATACGCTGTCAAAATGTTAGTATAGATAGTTATTCTATTTCATTAACTTTTATTTAGTTTTAATATCTCACTACTAGGCAAAGATCTGCCATTTAACTCCATATTTTTCGATCATAAATAAACGAAATACAACTTAAACACAGTTATATGTACCTACTTATATTTGTGTGAAATTCTATTTTTATCTCTTAATACCAATTAATATGTATTCCATTCAGTAACATCCAATAGCCACCACGGTAATTATAAACTTAGTTACAATACTTGTAAGGAACAATCGTTTTTATATAGATGCATTAATTTAAATGATAGATTAATTGATTAACAAGGTGACCCCTCTGAAAACAAAACTTAATCTACACCCAAAAGCGATTCGGAACTGTATGAGGCAACGATGTATCGCCTAATGAATCATAACCCCAAAACAGTTGGGTAACTCATTAATACACTGTGTGATCAATATCGGCTGGTACCGAATCAAGCCGTTTGCGTATGACAATTTAGGAGTATAAGTACTTTTGTATTGGTCGTTGTTAGCTGAGTGAATAAGTGAGTTGGATTAATAGTACTTGCGCAGTTTAGGGTTAAGTATTTTAATGTTAGTGCAGACTTTTTGGTTTTCTAGGGTTAAATTTTGGTAGTTTTAAAGACTTTTTAGTTTTCTCTTGTTTTCAAGTTTCAGGTATGGTTTTCGTAAGTTAGGTAAGTAGAAATAAATATGAAGTAAAGTACATTATGCTAATGTGTCACGAATAGTATAATGTAACATAACGTTTATTAATTGACATTGCGACCTGTTTCAAACAGAAATGATGTAAACGGAGTAAATTAATAAATTAATTGGCTAGTTCTGAATTGTCTAAAACGATTTATATTTTACGATTTTTAAGAGCACATTTACTAAAAATCAGATAAATCTACGTCTTGTCCTCATACCTATATTTTTTTTGTAGTAAAACCATTCAATACCTTATTGTTATACGTTCATGAGTTACACGTTACTCATCTCTACCTGCCACCCAACCAAAAAAACAAACATACATCCCAAAGCATCATAAAATCACTTTCCCCATAAAAATTACACGTATACAAATACTTTTGAAATTGTCTTTAACACAAACTTATGAGCCTACAATTGTCTACAGTTCAGGTACGAGCCATAAACATTACATGTGGCATAGACATTGGCGGCATTTCTGTAAAGGTACTCTCCGATAATAGACAATGAATGTTTTTAAACCCTCATACAGAGTGGTATAAAAAGTATATTGCTGTTTACTAAAGAAGGTTCATGTGATGTGTGCGTGGTCTTATATTTTATTGGGTTTTAAAATATAAGATAATAATGTAATACTTTTTTGGTTACTTTTATTATACGTCATTCAATAAACAGATGGAAACAAAATGTGTTAGTATTTCGACTCAAATGGACATAAAGTATTATTCTTATAATAGAGAAGATTGAAAAGATTAAGTATAATCTCACTTAATGTTATTACAATAATTTACACGGAATAACACACAAATAATTACTTCTATGTCTAATTAAAAAAGATAGTATTTTGCATACAATTTACCTACAACAAATTCAGATGTTCGTATTTTAATAAAAATACACAGATGGACTAATATCAATTTTCTACGTACAAACAAATGAGCATCAAAGCGCTCCAAATAAATCAAACCCCGTTAAACCACGTTTCAATCAAAACATCCTACACAGAAACAAAAAAGAATATATTTTTGCCTATTTTTAGACGACACGAAATTCAAAAAAACTTTTCAAATGAAATGAACATTAATAAACACGTAATAAACAAGTCGATAGAGTGGTTACTCACGATAATTACTAGAGACCGCCAATCTACTGTTCATATTAAATGAACAATATTAAATGAACATGTTTTTACTGAACCGCCCACTCTCGTGACAAATAACGGGTAGTAACTTCAATGTTATTTTTTCATTTATTTATTAATTGGGAAAATTAAATGTTTTCTTAATACTGTTTTTACTAACATTGGATTTTGTGATATTACAATATTGCTTTTTTGTTGTTTGTGGGGTTTCATGTTAAAATATTATCCAGTATTGTGGCAGGTTATATATAGAAGGCGGTTATCAGTGGGTTAAGATAAATATTGTTTGTGTAAAAAATATACCTACGCATTCAGACATTTCACATAAGTGAATCAGAGGATAAATAAATGCGGACACAATCACATAACTTGATCTGAACCCAAAGTGAGTAGCTAAAGCACATATGTTATGGAATTCAGAAACAACGAAGGTACCACAACACCCAGACCCGAGGCAATGTAGGTAAGTTGGTTTCTACATTGACCCGACTGGGGATCGAACCAAGGACCTCAGAGCTAGCGACACCTGCACTTTGGAGGACTTGAACCTCGCCAACGACGCTGCAGTTGGTGTGGCCAACTACTGGGCGCAGCGTATTTAGATTTAAATAAATTAGTTTACCATCGACTCGAAAAGAAGAAGAAGAGCTAGCGACACCTTTCACCCGGTACATACGCTACCCGACCACGGAGGTCGTCAAATTAATCTATATACTGTTACTATAATCATTGGCTACAATATATATAGACGAATTGCTATTCACCGAAAATATACATAAATCTATTCTAATTAATACACATAAATTATAATTATGTTTTACACGTGTATTTTCCCTACAAACCTTTAAAAAGGTCACTCCTACGTTGCCCTACATTGTTTCATGCATAATTTGTAACTCAAGGAATGAGACTTTATAACCTTTGTGCTTTAGCTTTCACTAAAGATCGTTAATATTTGTGTTTATTTTAATATACTACGTATTTTAAACGTGAAATATGTTGTTTATATAAGGATGTTTAATCAATCTCAACTATCACGCAATATTTTCTACAACATGAGATAAAGCCAGGATTTTAATCGGAAATATTATATCCACATATCAAAGTTGTAAAACTTATTTAAATACTTAACTGAAGAAATCAATATATAAACCCTAACATTTTTTCATGAACCTAAAATTTTGTTATTTCGTTTATCTAAAAAGTCGCTTATAATAACATATACTATATGCCTTGATCGCTTCTGAAAGGAACAAAAATCGAGTAGTACCTTTTTATGTAAAAAATCAGCCATACTAAACTCAAGAGTTGGTCTTCGTGCTATGAAGATTTGAAGAGATATGTAACATTTTCAATTTCGTAAACCTTTTTATTACCAAACTATCACTTTTTAAAACACAAATCATTAAAAACATCATCACATCAGCATCTACAGCATTCCCAATACCTGAAACCAACCAATCAACTAAAAACTTCTTTTTCAAAGCACCATCAATTAATCACGAGGGACCGACCAATTACTGGCAACATTAACCGGGGGTTACCATAGTTAACCGTAGTTTAGACGATAGTTTAATCGACGATATAACTCGTCCCGTGTTTGTGATACTTAAGTGTTGCCCTATTAATCTTGGTCTTTTCATACCACTTGAATATACCATGTACCTACTTATGGAACACTTGTGTAACTTTCCTAAGTTGTTGAAGTTTTCCGGTAGCTTTGGTAATGAAAATAGAATTTTATAAGGTTTTTTTAGGATAAAAGTATAGTCATAAACCATGTCTAGGGCGTGTAAACTTTTTTTAAACATTTTTCTTACAATGGGTTTTCAATAGGTTATTGGATGTACTTACATCGATTAAATCTAGATATCTTTTAACCTTTTTTTAATATTTTAGTTTTTTTTTCGTGTTTCTTAAAATATACATGCAAAACATAGCTTAAAACAAACCATTCCCATCCCCACATTGATTACACTGATACCCAGTGAAGAAATGGCAAGTTAAATCAATATAAAACTAACAAGCAGCAAAATAAACACAAAAACCTTAACTCGAAAAATTAAGCTTAAAAAGTTGCGTGTAACAAACCACATTACCACATGACCTCAAAGACATACGACAGAAAAATGCTAATGCGTCCGATCGTAATCTATACTTAACGCGTGAGTCCGACCACGCATACTTCACTAAATGTAACCCTTGAACTATCTGATAACACCCTTAGGGAACCACCAAAATAACTTGGACCTATCCGTCTTTGAAACTAACTATTTGGTATTTAAGTACCGATTTCAGTATCGTAAATATTTCGTTTTAACAAAAACTTATAATGTTTAGCGCAAAGTTATTCAAAACTACAAAGCTCAGAAAGAAATTAGCAAAATAAGCTAGTATAAAAAAAGTATAAAGTTAGTAGGAAAAGCATGATTTTTGGCGCAAACGAAGAATTGTCTGGAGAACCGAAGATTCGTAGATATGGAGATTCAAATATCGATGTCATCGATGAGTAGCTCTCTCCATTTTGCATTTTTTTATATAATTGTGACCAGCACAACATGAAGTTTTAACTATAAAACAGGTGAAGTTTAACAAGTATCAAATACCCAATGTAAGTACAAAAACCATTTGAGTAAGAAAGTCAGGGGTCAAGTAACACTGGTAGAAACAGCATGCGACGTTTGAAATATGTGTTGTGACGTCACATTTATGTCAGCCAATCCATTAATGTCCTTATCTGGACTTCCGAATTCGTGTGTTTCTGTGGAGCAAAGTGTGTGCCCTTTATTGGCACGAGACATGACACAGCAGGTTTCTTGGCGACGAACTACTGGTGTAAGGAAATTTTGGACATAATTGTGGAAATTAAAGTTGAAAAAAAAATATGTTGGGTAATTTTTGGATTACTCTAGAAGTTCTGATCAGATAAATCTCGTGATTAATTTAACACTTTTAACTACATTAATGTCATCAATGACGTTCAAAGAATTAAACAAATGAATAACTAAAATTTGAAAATTTAAGAAAATGAATAAATAAAATTAAACAACATTCTAAATAAAACATAACACTATCGAACCTTCCTTTCAAGCGATGACGTCACACACAATCATTTATTTAATTCATAATGCTTACTTACTCAAGTCCGTATTACAACTTAACAAGCCCCAATTCTTATACACACCGACGAAATCCCGTTACAGCTCATAAAATTCCCAGAAAAGAACTATATGAAAGGTATTTAACAGTCCCATGTCCTTTGAACAAATGCCCGAACGTAATCACTTCTGAGAATCCCGTGTAAGTCAGGTAGAGGTATTGTTTTCACATATTCTGAGTAAAAAGGGACAATCACACGAGCTTTTGTTCACATTCGTTGGATTACTGCTAACCCCTAGTTAGCGGACTAATGGTTCATTTAGAAATTATTTTGTATAATACGCCTACTTATTACTAAACGTAAATTAAAGTCCTATTGCAATTCATTTATGAAAAGAATGGTGTTAAGCACATAGCCTGGTCAAATTAACATATCGCGTCTAAGCTTGGGCATTGGCAAACCTTTTATAGTTCACAAAAAATCAGAACTATCTTCACTATCCGGTTTGGGAAAACCACCAACTCATAAAGTTTTAAACCCATTATTGTGCAAAAGAGACAGTGTTATCTAAATAAATAGCTGCATCTCTCTCTAACCCTGCAACGATCATATTCACGTCATAATCTCGGACCTACTAACATAAGTAGCAAAAAAGAAATAAAACCAACGATGATAACCAAGTCTCATAAAATCATTCGTCCAAATAAAGCAACATTCGCCTAACGAAATCTGAGCGCACAAGTTATAACTCGTTGAAGTGGGAACACAAAACGAAGCAGACATTGGACTAACTACATAACAGGTAATGGCGAAAAATAAGCAAAACTCACGTGTAGACGAGCTTCGAGGTACGAGGCTCGCCTTGTGACACGGAGCACGAAGAGGGGTGAAGGGGAATTAGAATGGAGGTGACTTTACTTAGATGTGATTTTCACTGACATAACTACTTCTGGTATGTTTTTACTTAACCGTTGCATATACGTTTGCTTGTAAGTCGCATGTTTTAAGAAAGGGTGCACGTATCGTAATTACTCCTTTTATATTATTTAACGTCGCAATAAAGAGAACCAGAAGTGCATCTATCCAAAAATACAGTTAAAAAAAATAAGGTATGAATAACACTACAACATATAGAATTTCCCTTTCTTTCTTCTTTTATTTATTTACTTTTCATGCCCTTCACGCAATATTATACTCCGTTCAACCTGTCTCACTTTACAACAAATTAACAGTAATCTAATCATTTATTACCTTATCCACCTTCCTTCCTACATCTTTAACCTATAAACACGTGTGCTATGCAGCTACACGGAAAGCTAACCCGTTAAAACTGTAGGGAAAACATTGAAAATTCGGCGCTTATCAGCCGGCGTTCTAACTTTTATTTTTGGTGCCCGAGGCGCGCTCCGTGTGTGCACGAATTGTTTGCAGACCTTTGTAGGGTTAGACAGAACAAGTGCTTAGGTAATTGGTTTTTAATGGTAATTTAACGCTTTGTTTAAGGTAGATTTTTTTGTTAGTGATTTTAATAATTTGTTGTTGTTTCAGTTTTATGCAGGTCCTTAGTTTTTGAATTTGGTCTTGTTAAAATGATGGAAAACGGTAGGTTGAGGTCTTTAACCAGTAAAAAGTAGCCAAACACAACTCAAATTTAAAACATCATCATCATCTTTGGTTAATAGACAAATTCATTGGCAGCAATCAACTTGCCCACGGCAACCATAAAACTTGTACCGTTCTACAATGAGCCGTCCGGAGATCGAATCCAGGACCTCGGTACTGGCGACAGTTTTAAACCATTCTGTACGCCAGTCAACAACAGGGGTCGTCATCATCACTATTTCAGCCCGAAATCACCCACTACTAAAAAGGTGTTTTACCCTATAAGCTTCGTAATTTTCCTGTGTTGCGCGGAGATCGTCAATGTAAAACAAAAGCCTGCCAATTCTATTCGTTAGTCCACATGAGCATTGTGTTAGGCGCACGCGAGCCAGTATTTACGAGGTTATTTCGGCCGTGTGCTCTCACACGTCGCCCGATACACATCTGATTCATTACCGAGGCACTGTCTATACCCTATACATTGTACACTGTACAGGTTAAGTTGGTGGAGCTTGATTTGTGATTAGGCAAGTTTAGGCTGGGATTTTATGTTCGATAGATTTTGAGGGGAATTAAGTTTGTTGGATTGTTCATGATATTCGTCATTTTTAAGGTTAGTTAGTCGGCTTTGGAGACGTGATATTGCTTGCATTATCGTTAAACATTTGCTTAAAAATTAAGTGACGAAACATAGTAAGTTGTAAACAAAACAAATAAATATAAAACAATATGCTAGACTTCGTAGAACCATGAGTGAAATGTCAGGATCCAAAAATCCAAACAATTCCGTAGTCGTTTAACTTTTTAACTATCTGATGTTTCTGAGTTTATGATTATGAGCAAAAAAACCAGGCCATTCAAGTATCCCTGTCTTAATGACGTCATCATTAGCCAATCACGACAATGACATGTGAAAGTACGGAAACGATCGTCAACAGTGACATACCACATCCCATGAATCATACTTCAGATTGATTACTGATAAAGTACTAGGAAACTAGACGTATGTGGAGCAAAAAACTATTTGTAGACCAATCTTAGACAAATATACAACCTCCTTTAATGGTCCGGCAATTTTTTATAAGGAATCTTTACCTTAGAAATGTAACATTTGTATTTAGAACTTGTACAAATTACTTATTCTGACGCATGACAAGAGCTTTAACAAAAAAAGCAATCGTTAATTTTAAAATGTACTTAGTACAAAAAATATACAAATAAAATGTACAAATTATTCGTAAATAAATAAATAATATTTTACTTTAAAAATTTATGATTTATGAACACCTATATAAGAAGGTAACCATTACAAATCAAAATTATAGACAACTAAAACTTTAAAACATAACATTTATTTTAAAACCGTTTAACAAACTATTTATTTTCTCCACGAGTAACAATTAGAGATACCTTCTAGTGTTGATATTTCGATACTTAACGGTCAATGAGGTTATCGTTCTAAAAATAGTAAAGCAAATTTAATTTGTTTTGGTACAGCGCTAATTCTATCGTGTCGTCTGTCCCGACCCTAACTGTTTATGTAAACAGAAAAAATGAGAATTAGTTATTTTTCACACGACATTTTGTGCTCTTACTTTTCAGAAATTAATTTGGTTGTGTCGGGGGAATAATGGAACAACGTGTGTTATATCGCAGCTTAGGTGACAATATTTTCAAGCAGTATAATATGGAGCACTGAAATATGAAGAAAATATGGAAAATTGTACTAACATAACATACCATCACGCCTGTATCCCTGAAGGGTTAGGCAGAGGTGTACCAATGTACACCCACGGCTCGATATGTTTAGGTCCCATGTAATAGGGGGCGAGCCTATTGCCACTAACCGGGCACAAATCCAAACTCCAACCTGCTACTAAGAATCTCATAGAAAAGCCTAGAAAAACCCCAAAAAAATGTACTAAATAACCAAATACAAACAATGCACATCGAACAACACGACATAACACACTAACAAAAAATACCACATATCAACAAACACATCTAACTCAGTCCCCTTACCTGACAACGTTGCAGGCAATAAAAAATAAAAAAAAGCTAAGTCAAGTAAAGTGAACACGACTGAAACTACAGCACAAGTTGGAAACTAATCTAAGTGGTACAACTTGGCAGGCACGTGTTGGACGCCATGTTTTTTTAGCCGACTACAAAAAAGGAGTACTTCACCCTTCAGGCAAGCGCCGTGATATGAGCATCGCATGCATGGAGGAGCCACAGAGTAGATCTGAACAGAAACTACATTTTACTTTCTTCTAACACAATTTTTAAAACACATTTAGATTTAAAATCTTTATTGTCATTTTTCTTATAATGATAGATGCTATGTGCTTTTCACACGATGTTTTCTTCTACTATTTCCTCTACCACTATTGAACCCTTATAGTCTAGGCTAGACTAAAAACTTTCTAAAGCCAGCAAATAAATAAAATTTAATACACTTTTCACTCATTTTGTAATTGACTTGGAAAACCGCAATAAAAATACAAAACATTTCTCTCAATTACGGACTGGACGAAGCTAAAGCTTTCGAAAACTATTTACTTATAGCATAAGGAAATCGGTTTTAAGACCTACGTTAAAACCCTATTACATTCCTATTTACAGTAGAATTTATGTTGATTGTTTTTTTTTTTGTATTTTGTCAGTTGTTGTCAATGATTTATAGAGCAACACGCGTCATGATATTTTTTTGAATATGACTTTGTAAAATATTATGTAATAGTTTGATTTGAAAACACATTTTTATTGAACTAAGAAGGTATATATTTGTTTTCCAGACTACATTACAAATAACACACTTAACATCTTAAAAAAAGAATAATAACAAATCTACCCATCGTAAAAGAATCTCAACATCCCAACGCGTAGTAAAATTTTCTTCATATCAAATACACATTGATGAAAACTGTACCAATCAAACTTTAACACATCGATAGTGCAAAACTGTACTTTTTATTATTATAAACATATAAATCTGCAACCTCTGTACCTAAATACTCTGTGAACCTTCGAAGACGTCTAGGTCCGTCTAGTGCGAGCGTCGAGCGGCCGAAATATTCATTTCTTCCGCCCCGACGCGCCTTGCCCCGGCGACGTGCACTTGTACTGATTTATATGGAACTTGAATACCTTGTTAGTCTTTTATATATGAATAAATTATTTAGATTTTTATATTACTTACAAATTGTTAAGAATATGCTATTTGCTCATGTAGGCTAAGATTGGAAAGTCTAAGAAGGCATTTGGAAAAACTGGCTTTGGAATGAAAGGTCAGGACATTCTATGGTGAAGATCGGCTTTTCAAGTTAATAAATACCTGGAAATAACTTTTTTCACCAATATAGTAAAAGACTAAATTAAGTAAATAGGCTCAACCTGAGTCAAATGTCAAAACCATTAATAGGAAACCTAATAAATTTCTAATTTAACTCGTGTCTGGCATCTGACATACAAATCTAAAAATGTGACCAAAACACAACCCTCTAGCTAAATACCTCTATACAATTAGAACAACATAGTGTCGTTCTATTTAAACATTATTTTTGAAACAATGATAGAACTTCGGAGCCTGAAGTTTTCAATGAATTAGGTTCAATAAACAACAAATTTGAATGCATTACCCATAATCCTATATCCAATTGAAGACAAGCAGTCTAGTCAGTTTCATTTCACGTCCAAATAGATGAACGACAAGTCTGCGTACCGCTAAAAACAAATGCTCGCGTAAACTCCCCAAACGAAACCCAGTACAAAAAAATGTCAACACAAAACATATCACAGCAATCCACCCTTATAACACAACACAGTTAAGTCATAACCCATATTCTGGGCAATAAAGCCACACGTTTTATTAAGAGCACTGCTTACCGAGGTCAGATGTTATCGGCTCACATACTGCTTACACGTCACTTATGTGCACGAACCCTTATGGTTCGTGTATCGTGACTCTAACAGTGTGTGGGGCTTTTCACACGCACGGCTCGGAAAGCGCGAGCTTTTATTTTGTAAGTGTAATGTACGTTTGGGCTGTTTCGATTAAATTTTTAGGTGTTATTTTAGTGTCAAGTTTTTATTAATTTAATTTCAGAATTTTAGTATTAAACTTTTCTCTTACTCTTATTCATTTATATTAATAATGAATGAATCATTTTAATGATCACCAAAACTTTACAGGTTGCTGTACAACAATGCTTCAATGAAATTTACCCATAAATTTACCCACATTTTTATATATCTATCCTGTACATATTTCCTACTGACTGGGAAAAATAATATGTCCAGCTTAACTGAACATACATTAAAATGCAAACGGTAGGTATTGGACATATACATAGGTAAACTTCATATTTTTAGTAAAACTATGGTGAAAAAAATAAGCAAGCAATCTACTACGAAAACTTAAGGAAAAACCTTGCCGCTGATTGACAATCCTCTAACTTGTCTTGACAAATAACAATTCATCAAAATCTAAAACCATGAAATTCCTAAAACCCAACACAACGAGATTGCACAACCCATTCTATATTAAAATTTATAAATTACATAAAATTCCGTCATCCACAAAAAAATTGGTTTCCCATATCCGAGCGGCCATTCACAAGTTTTTAGTTGCCGCGTAAAGAGGGGTCAACAGCCGAGAAAGTGACGGATGCTTTCACGCCCTATCTGACTGAATGGAGACTTTTTACTGAACTGCTCAAACTATATCTGTGTTCTGTCCCACGTTTATTAATTCTTTGATTCTGGTCAGTCGCTAAGATGTTCAGAGACATTAGAAAGAGGATGGGTACTTTTTTAATATTGCCAAGTATTTCATGCTAAAACTACGTGAAATAAAAAGTCCTCTAAATCAACGAGGTTGCATTTGAAACTATAGAGTGAGCCTATCAGAGTTTAAACCGTAAGCACTAGTGTGATCAAGTGTTATCGTGAATTATGAATGAAGAAGGAGCTTGCCGTTTTAAAAAATCTATCTAAAACTAATATTATCCTAACAATGTCAAAACCATCGATATTTTCTTATATAAGTTTCTCGTTGCGCGAAAATTAACTTAAATGAAAAACGAAATGTACTAGGATCAGACTAAAAACTGCTCTCGCTTGGCACAAGGGGAACCTAGCGATAGTAGCAGTCTATGCATATCATACGTCGATGCTCTAAATACTATATGACATTTTGTCACCGATTCAAATTTCGAATATGAAGATGACAAAAGAAAAACATAAAAAAGCAACAAAAAGGAAAAAACATACATGGCCAGTACGATAAAAAAAAAACAGGAATTCAATGATCATTCCAAAAGATGTTTATCACAAAACAAATAGCTTCATAACCACCCACTTATGTTAAATATTTATTTCATTGAGTATGTCGCCACGCGAACCACTGATTAACTTGGCAATTTATATTAATACGAGTTTAAGGACTGCGTTAAAACAATTCTGAAAGTTGTTAATAAATCATTGTTATGTTATTCGACTTATTTGAGGCAGGTCAAAGGATTTTCGAATGGCTTCCGGCTTGAGAGTTCAAACACCTGGAAGTTAACCAATGCGACGGTTTCCTTACCATTTGCATTGAAATAAAGTTTTTGGTAAGCAGTCTTACTATACGAGTACTTTAGTAGTGTAGTAAGTTGGTACGATTTTGACTTCGACATCGCCTGAATGTACTTATCGCATGAATATGTAATAATATGCACTACAATATATATACGTATAGTAATTCACGATTAATAATTATAATTTAAGGTTATAGTTATCATATTGTAACTCATTACCACTTCGGACATAAAAATGCAAACACTACGTGGAAATTAACGTCCTTCCCAATATGAAAAATGGGTTCTGAAATTCAGAAAGGCGCTCTACATAAAATACAGTATTCAGCTAAATTCAGTAAGACTTGAAGCCTATCGTAACATAATTTGGGAAAAACCTAGGCAAAAGTAGGAAATATACAAGTCAGCAAATAACTTAAAACATTCGTGTTTTATCCGATACACTATACAATATACATACATACATGTATACATAATATATACCGAACCAATGTATATATCTACTGTTATCCTTGTAACAATACTAACGGTTTACTAAGCATAGCGTAGTCTGACCAGTTTTGATCAACTTTTCCTCCATAAGTATGTACCAATTAAACGTCATAGAATGACGTTGGCAATGTATAGGGAAATAAGTAATGACGTAACAAATCAGCTCATAAATGACTAAGCACATACATCTGGCCTCTTGGTCTAGGGGTTAGTGACCCTGACACAAGCTCTGCTTAGTTTCGTATCAGATGACCGTGTTTGAGCTATCCCAGGACATTATATATCGCGGTAGTATAGCAAAATGCCTTCCCGCCTGGGCCCCGGCAATAGGGAACGGAGAAGGACTCCGGTGGTTTTAGCCGGTAGGAGTCCAGCCCTCCCCTCCGTCTTCCCCAAGGCGGCAGTCCACGGAGGACTCCAAACGAGGCAAAAAACGGCATTATATATTATATCTAAGAGGTACTATTCTCTCCATGTAGTGTAAGTTTCCTGACAGCACCAGATACTTATTTTCAGCGTTCTTAAAACAATTGAATAAACAAACCAAAATTCAGCGGAATAATAAAGTTACACCTAGAGAAACCATTATTATCTATCTTTTATGATTGTAATGATTTTTTATTGCCTTTCGGTATACCATTAAAGACAGCCCAGATTAACACGACCGACTATCGGATTAGTTACTATGAGATTAAAAATATTTAAAAAATGTAATTTGTAACACTGCCACGTAATAGCAAAAAGTTTATTCAAAGTTATTCTCGAAAAGTAATGTGTAAATCCTATAATCTCTTAAATTAGAGGATTATAAATAATTTATGTTCAAATAGTAATTACTATTTAATAAATTCGACAAATGATTTGTTGGAATGATTGGTTATTAATATGATTTAATCCGCACTAATTATTTGTACAACTACTTATTTTTGCGACTTAAACGTCTCATCTACTTATAAAATATTTTATTTATATTTTTCCTTTAAAAAGGTTTTAGTAATAAGTTACACATCGGGCATTCTTAACTTTTAAAACCGTTTTTTTTTTTGTATTGATCCTCTACATGCAGCTAAATACCAAAGGGTTCATATATTTGTACTACACAGAAACTCAATTGTTTGGAAGCAATAAATAAATTAGTATAAATTACCATTTATCCTATTTTTCCCAGTCACTTATGACGCATATTTAGTGACAAAACCCGTCCCGAAGTACAGCTAGGTACCAGGATCGCATACGATACAGGTAACATTTCACACGTTGGGAGGACACAAACAATGCCAGTTATCTTTTGTTTTATATGTCTACCTGAATGGGACTTTTTAAAAGCACATATTGTTAGCTACTTGACAATGTTAGGTTATTTGACTATTCTGTTTGAACATTAATTTAAATTAAGAAATAAGATTATTGCTCAGAGTATTTGACAGCTGGAAGTGTCCGGAAGTGGGTGGAAGCAACTAGAAGTGTCGTAATGAGTGCGATTTTCTATTATAAATTAAAGCAAATATTGGAAGCATAGGTAACATACATAAATTAACTTTTTTCGAAACAATTAACATAACCAATAAGTTAAGCATTTAATAATTTATAAAGCGACATATGTTACGATGCTGAATTAAATTCAGGCCATGAATTCTTAGTGCCATATACCAAGTATGATCAAGTAAAGGGGATGATTTTCTGTAAACATAACTTTATCCCTATCCGACACTGGAATTTGTATTTTTTCTATAACCATTTTAATAAAATAGTTTATTTTTACAGTTTCAAAATTAAAACCGAAATGTCAATGAGACATGGTGGCAAAACTTCAAAACTATTCAAAATTCTCATCTTTTCTTCTCATCTCTCGTTCTTTTTACAAATTCAAACGCGTTCGAACCTCAATGTTTTCTACACACAATATAATATTTTACAACCGGCCAGTAACGGTTGCTTATGGGTACATTGTTTATATTTTTATTATCAAACATTTTATATTCCACGACATGAAAAAGTTTTTACTGATTTATGTAACAAGAGTGAAAATAGCTGCGTGATCGTATAACTGCTGGTTAAGTCATGCATATTCATAATATTTTGTTTAGAGAGCAGGAAACAACTAAAAATCTGTAACGGTTGATTATTTGTTATAAACAAACAAACACTGAAATATAACAGTTGTAAGAGATACATTTTAATATTAAATGAAACCTTTTATAACTCCTTATTACATAGGCTCCTCCATCGAAATGACTTCCTCAAAATAAAACACTTGTCCGTGATTTGTGTAGTATCACCACTCGTCCGCGTTATCTCGGACATGTCCTAATTTTCGCTCGACCTCGGCTCGACTGGGGTCGAACGACAACACCGCAATTCGGATGCGAAAAAAGTTACGATCTTAAATTCTTCATTTAAATAACGGAGGCAAATGCCAAGTATCTGCTTCTCAGCGTAACATTTGTTGCGAACTCATAATAAAGTTAAACATAAGCGCACAGTAAATGTTACTTTTTATAACTTCAGATCCGTATGATAAATAAAGAGTAGGTATCCGAAAAGTACATAGAGTGAAGGAGGCGTCACATGTGTGTAGGTATTGGAGTAATGTGACACATGTGTGTTGTGCGGGCGCGGGCGGGGGCGCGGGGCGCGGGCTCGCGCACGTGTGTGTGTGTCCGGGGCGGGGCCGGGGGCGGGCCCCACACCGGCGCGGGCGGCCAGTGCCCGCCGACCGCACGCCGAGCCGATATTCGGCATTCGCGCGACACCGCCGTACCGCGCGCTCGTCTCGTCAGCTCACTCCGCGCTCGTGAGCCATCCGCGACACACGTACGTGCCGTTCTCGCTCCCGTCGCCACCCTCGACGACAGCGCGCACTCACTACGACGCGAACCGTGCAGTGCTATTAAACTTTTCGGTGACTCAGTGCTTTCGGACCCGACTGTTATTGAAAAAGAATCTGTGTGAACTCGAACGGAATAGTGCAATGCGAAGATTGCGGTCCGGCGGGAAGGCGATACTTTGAGCGACGAAAGGGTTGGGGAGTGCGGGGTGCGAAGCGGGCGGAGGGCGGCGCGAAGCCGCGCAAGCGCCCGCTGCTGGCCGCGCCGCGGAGCGACACACGCGTGCAGACCGGCGCGCGCGATGGACGACAAGCCGACCGCCGTCGGCGGAGAGGAGCACTACAGTCTGCGCTGGAACAACCACCAGGCGCACCTGCTGCGCTCCTTCGAGGCCTTGCTACACGCCGAGACCCTCGTAGACGTAACGCTGGTGTGTGCGGAGCGACGCGTGAGGGCACACAAAGTTCTGCTGGGAGCCTGCAGCCCGCTGTTCCGCAGGATATTCAGCGAGAACCCCTGCAAGCATCCTGTGATCGTGCTTAAGGACTTCCAAGGATGGGAGGTGCAAGCAGTCGTGGACTTCATGTACCGCGGTGAGGTGTCGGTGGCGCAGGAGCAGCTGGGCACCGTGATCCGCGCCGGGGAGTCACTGCAGGTGCGCGGGTTGGCCGACCAGGACCGCGAGGAGCAGGCGCGCTCGCCGCCGCCCACGCCGCTGGCTCGCAGCCCGGCGCAGCACACGCCGCCGGCCGCGTCGCCGCCCGCCAGCCCGGCCAGCCCGCAGCCGCGCCGCAAGCAGGCGCGCCCGCGCCGCCGCTCGGGAGAGTCCGACACGCCGGAGAACCTGTCCATGCGGCGCTCGCCCAGCGGCGGGCTGAAGGCCGTGCGCCTGGCGCGCCCGCGCTCGCCGCCCAAGCAGGAGCCGGACGAGCCGGAGCCCGAGGCGCCGCCGCCGCCGCGGATGTTCGCGCCGCACCAGGACATGTTCCCGCCAGTGCCGCCTGCCGTCTCCGCGCTCTCCTTAACACCACCGCACAGTAAGTACACAACACACATACATACATATCATTTTCATGTTTTGTTTATCCGGCTTGTTGTAGCACTTCTGTGTAAAATACAAAAAATCGGTTTTGCAGTCTAATTTTAAATGGGGCAACATTAATTTCTATAAATTATTAAAGTTGCCAAAATCAGCAAAAAATAAAACTAAATACTAAGTGCATAGAATTAGTGGGTAGTTACATAAAATAAACGATATGTTAAAAAACTAAGGTTGCTCATATCAATGCCGTCACAGACGAACAATTACTGAGTTAACCAATAATTAGTAAAAAGTGACCTCGATCACTCATTGTCAACATCTCAAAAACTTATCTCAAGATGTTTTTACTTAAAATTATCAACCTACGTATAACAAATCTATTTTTTGTATTATCCATGCAGATTATAAAAATGTAGAAAAAAATCTAAACTTTGCACAAAACATGCTGATAAACAAATGCATCTACACAATAATACATTCACATATACAAGAATTAACAAATGTGAATTTAATCGTTATTATTTGTATCTTATAATAAAATAATAACAGGTTCTAATTAGAATCCTATGAGATGTGATCTATGTTAGAACGGTCTCACGAAACGGCCTCTGTAAATAAATCTATAAGTCTAATTAAACTCGAATCATCAAAGGATCCGTTATCGATGAAGCGTTATCGATTTCATAAATCGCATACAGGTTACCGGTGATTCGATTAGCGACCGATACCGAGTGTTAACCGGAACGGTTCCACAGATAAATTAAGATCACCTATTCATACGTCGGGTGCATTATCTCTCCGATCGCGTGAAAGGTTTTAACTTTATAAAGTCCATTAAGTGAGCATGTCGCAAACATTCGCCGTAAAATATACGTATAAATGGACGGCGTTCGAGCCAGTGATCGTGTATGGTCCCCATAAAGGTGTGTCAGTGTAAATTTTACACTTCAATAATTATTGCTTGTGCGTCTCCTTACGAGTATAAAAGAGGAAGCAATTCCAGCAGTCATCTTGTTTTACGAGCCCTTTTCGATTTCTAAACGTGTTTATGGTAGAAATTCTCTGATTGTCATAATCTAATTTCAGAAACGTAATTTAATCTCGTCTGATCTGTTCTTTATTGTTGTTATAGATTTTATTGAGTATCCTATAAAATAAGCTATGGACAGCCTGGGACCCTGTCCAGATATAAGCTACTTTTAAATTATTTACTTATCTATCTACCAATACATCTAGTTTATTCAGGCCTTTGTTTTTAATACGCAAGTTCTAATTACTAGAGTTACGTATTGAATCAATCGTCACGAAACTTGACCACAACATGTAGTAACGGCACACTCATAAATTACAGCTCTAATATATTTTACACAACAAACCGTAGAGGCTCAAGCTGGAATTAGTCCAAGGAGTGGTTTTATACGTCAATTTTGTTTTATTGTTTCCTCAGTTTCGCGTATGTGCCGAGTGCTTGATTGCGCCATAATAGTCGTAGGTTGTAATGAAGGGTTGCACGCACTCGCCTCTCGCCGCCAACGTGCGTAGGGATACTAAACACGAGGGGAGCTTGAACGTTTCCGCACTTGTCATTCCGTTTCGAAAATCAAATTTCAAATTGCCCCGACTTAAAATGTTTATTCGTGTTTACATTTCTGTTTTTTGGATTTCGAATGTGCAGTAGACAATTCTTATTCGTTTTTTATTGTCTGTAAATTAAGCAATGAAAGGTTTTTTGTTCAGCTTGTTGACGGTCAGCTACTGTGGAGGTTTATTACAAATGTTCGTTTTATTGTTTCCTTCTCCGTGTGTGATGAGTTTGATTACAGTTAATGGAGATGCGTAAATGTAATGAGGGGTTGGTGGGGACGGCTGGCAATCACAAAGCGTCGGCGAGGTTTCTTGATTGGAGTCGAGCGAATCCAAAATTTTCCTGCTTATTCGGATATTACTGACGATTTAGTGTTCTCTTATTCGAATTCATCTTTAACGTGTCAGGTACATATAGCTAGATATGGCTATGTTAAAGCTGGTATAGCTACCTACAGAGGACACACGAACCGTTCATAATCAACTCCAAGTCGAATTAATAATAGAAGTATGACGACAACAAATAAACGCTACAAACCCACGCTACTTACAAAATGTCAACATGAGATTTTTAAAGTAGGGTGACGTACTTATAAATAGAAATAATAAACATTTTTTCTTTAGTTCAACTTTTACTTTTGAAAACAACAACTTTATATGGACTTATAATATTGTTCTTTTTGCATAAACCTACTTAAAGGTTTCAGTAGTTGCACAATAAATTAAACGACGTAAGGAGTTCGGATACATAACATGTCACATTTTCACACACCAGCATTTTTTTTCGTTGACTTCCATTTTCATATTTTCTGATTGCCGCTAATTGCAGTAATATCACTTATTGGAAAATACGTCTTATTAACCATTAGGTAGTTAAAGTAAAGACAGATTAATAGCATACCTAACAACATGCATATACGATTATGCATGTAAAGATTAACATCCATTGTTCGATGCCCACAATATGAACCGGTTTAAAAACGTATCGTTTAAGACTTTATCTATGCGTTTTTATCACGCTAACCCCATTATAATTTATCAACATATACACATAAAACTATGATCAATTAATAAATAAGGCAACATTATTAAGTTGTTAAAAAAAAATAAAGGATAATTATTTGCGATATCTAGTTATCTAAATAAATATGAAATCAAGAAATTTTCAATAAAACAACTAACAAGGAAAATAAATAAAATTACTGTTAATTGACAGTATTTCTAATAATAGAACGTCCAATAATTAACAAAAGAAAGCTATTACGTTCTAAATAAAAAGAGAAGACAACTTATAAATCTCAGAAAATGTCAAGTTTGCCTAATAGTAACTGCGGGTAATTTGTTTACATTAATTCATCACCTGACACGCGAGGCTTTACATCAGGTACACGACCTTCAAGGGTGGCAAAAAAAACGAGAGAAAAAACAGCGCAAGCGACGACATTGGCACGAAGCGCTAGATACCGTGCGCGCACGCAAGGGCGGCTACGGTCACCGTGCGTCACTAAGCCGCGGGACAAACGGACTGACTTCAATACTGTGTCAAAGTATTGAAGCAGTCAGACTAAATAGCTTGATCTCTTCCAACTGCCTTGTTGGCCTAGTGGTGCTAAGCGCGACTGCTACGCTGGAGGTCTTGGGTTCGATTCCCGAGTCGACCAAGGTGTTATTGGGTTTTCTATGATATTCTCAGTAACAGATTTGTGCCCGGTAAGTGGCAATAGGCTCGCCCCCTATTACATGGGACCTAAAGATATCGGCGAACTGTGGGTGTACATTGGTACACCTCTGCCTACCCCTTCGGGGATACAGGCGTGATGATATGTTATGTTATCTCTTCCAAAAAAAGAGTACTGTGTCATACTTCAGTTCTTGGCCAACTTGCAAGTCATACTGAACTCTACTTGACTATGAGCCTATTGTTAGTTAGATATTCCTTTTTTTAACTATATGGTTTTTGCAAAGTGTATTGTGGCTGGTTTGGGATAAACCCAGTTAGCTACTTGTGGCTCGAAGCAGTCAAGAAATGAATCGCAAGATTCACTACCAATCAGATAACTGGTGTTCTTATATCCTATCTAAATATACGTATGTTAGATACATTAAGATGTATTTAAGATAATAACCTGAATAAGGGCGTAGTTACAAATAAAGCTTTGTTGATATTTACTTAATGAGAGAAAGTATGCCTCGTATCTGCATAAGAAACATTTGAACTCGCGACCGCTCTCATTTATCCATAATAAATTAAACTTATACTAAATACGTAATATTTACAACCATATAATATTATGAATAACAAGCATGAATGGATATTCAGTTGCTAATTAGTCAGCCTTTTCCAATGATTAAATATTGGGTTCTAATAACATTGACACATCTTTAATGTGAATGAATGAAGTTGGTTTTGAAGAGAAATAGATGTAACGTTACCACAAAATGTGGTTGACTTTAGGTTATGTTCGAATCCTATTCTGGCATAATAAAGCCGAAAAGTTTGTCAGATTTTGAACAAACCATCTAACTTGACAAAAACAAAGCCTTTGTTTGGTATTTTAAAATTCTAAAGTTTTAAAAAATTCTGGTAAATTTGTAATAGTATTATAACGACATGTTCCTTTACAATGTAAAAGTAAAAAATACGATAGATTTAAAAAGGGGCTTTTTCATTGAAATCAAGCAGATTTTTCTAGGAATCATTGCTAAATACACAGTGTTTACTAGAATTAACAGGTGTCAATCTATAGATGTTAGTTAAATGACAGACTTGTTATTATAAAAGTCTTTTAACGAATAACCTTGCCGCAGGCGTTTTGGGGTTCCGTAACGTGATACGCTTTTGTTTATTTGTAGTTTCATTTTAATTTCAATTCATAACAAACATTACTAAGAAACTAAACAATAAATAGATCCCTTATCGGATGTAGCAAGAAAAGAAATATTAAAAAAAAACTTGCTTTAGTTCCTCAGTATTACCTCAAAATCCCTATTTTATTTCCAAAAGAAATCAACTGTCATCAATATAGTGCATTAAAAGAACTATAATAGTAAAAAAGGAAACTTGTCCGTCTATCACCGAACGAATGCGGTCCCTACTGAAGGATGAGAGCGATGCGCGGGCTGCGCTTGCGCATTTACATTCAATCGACACCGCGGCCGCCCGGTGACCTACTTGTTTATTGAGTTTTAACACAAATTCTTTATGTAAAAGCATAAACAATATGGAATAATCTATTTTTTACTTATCCTGTTGCGATTAAAGTCTTGGGAAAAAATATAATCATGTAACTTTGCAGTATAATATTAATATTTATTACATTTCTTAGTTAAGTTTGAATATCACTCAAACATGGCTCAAACATGTTCAATTTAACCCCTCAAATGTCTCTCGCTATAAAGTTATAGCTAAAGTTCTTTATTATTATTATATTGCGCAGTAGTCGTTTTATAACCGAAATATTCCAAGTTGCCAAGCAGAGCATAATGCATTTCTCCTCAACATTTGCATTCGTGTAACTTTTACTTTCTCACAATTCACAGCCCTTGCAAAAAAGACACACGTTTAAAACATTCAAAAGAGGTCCAAACACACGTTATATCAGTCAAAGCGAATCATTTAAAGAAAGAAAAAAGAATTCTCTTTTCAAAACGCATGTGCATCCAAAAATTCTTGTATCTACACGCAACGAAATACAAAAATAACTCTTATTGTGCTGAAAATAAGGGTGTTTTGGCACATTGTTACCATTTACTAACATGAGTGTTTAAGAATGAGTACAAAAAGACTAGGACCAAACTCGATCGTTGCCTGAGGGGTGCCTAAGTCTTGCAGTCTGACACGGCATGGCAACACCTGCCGTCTGTCTGTCACTGACCTAGGACAACAAACGACTAAACTAAAACCTGTTTTGAGAAGAACGATGCTAAACATTTTGTAGATTAACACTTCCTAAATTAGATTTTTGTTAGCTATTAATTATTTTTTTGACAATAATTTTGTTTAGCATTAAATTTTGCAAATCTTTGCAAAACTTTGTCAAAAAACGCACAGAAAATGGCAAGTGTGAATTAAGCATTATACTCTCTACTTATTAAAAAAATCGCAAGTCAATAAATTAACATTTAAATTAGAAACATTTTCCCCGATTTTCAATTACAAATGAAAGTAGATAAAATGCAATTAAAATTAACGCAAAATTAAGGGCTTTTCTATTAAGATTTGTATTACCGAGTCATAAACGTTTGCCTCCAGCTAGTAATTATTATAGCCATAAAAACGAGTAATAAAACAGACACACATAACTAATCCATCAATTATGAGCCACGTAACATATCTGCGTGTCGCTCGCAGTAATTAACATTCTAATCAAGCATTGTATTACTGAGGTGAACGAGCAAAAAAATCGAGCAAGACCGAGTGTGGGTTATGAGTTAGAGACTCGCATGCAATGATATTTTAATAAACAGATATGTTATACGCATACAAAACAATCGAAAAAAGTGTTCCGCGCAGCAGCGGCAGAGCAAAAGAGATAGCGCGATAAAACCCATAAGAAAAAAAGAGACAAATAGTGTTGTTGTTAATGGCAATACGTCCCAATTAGGACGTTTTCGAGTCTTCACGATTGCACGCTTATAACATATCTGTTTATAAGAATATCATTGCTCGCATGACATTTGTTTTTGGTTTCATTTTGTGCATAGATGACAAAAATGAGGATTATTGTTTTTTTTTGTTACTTTATTTTAGTAAGTAGCGTGCTTTGTTTTTGTGACATGGTGCAAGTTAGTGGCGTTGATAAAATAAGAGATTGAAAACTATATTTTAAGCTCATCTATTTCAGAATTAGGTGAAACGCTCAATTTTGACATCACCAAAAAATTTAAATTAGATTTTGCTTTTTGCAAAGTAAATATATTTATTTGTATGGCATGTTAACCAAAGAACATTATTTAAATTAATTTATCTCACACAATCTAAATTATTACTTTTTAGACAAGGAACTCTAACTGTCATGTATTTTTTTTGCGGCGCCACATCCACGCTACATCGTGTTGATACACGTGTTTAATCATTATAATTACTCTCTTAATATGTTATACCACCCATCAAGCATTCAGTAGCTTAGTGGACAAATTCGAAACTAATTTTACTACCTAATTCCTTTAGAACATTGAACTAAAAAATGTTAGTAAGTACGTAAATGTATGTGTTCGGAAATGGAAATGCTCTGTTTAGTTTTTAAATTTAGAACAGATTTGTTTTCGTCCAATTGAGAAATGTCAAACTTATTTTCGATAATTAAAATTAAAATGCGGATTACTACTACTAAATTAAAAATAAAAACCAACACAAAATATTAAGTACCAGATGTCTTATTTTTGTCATCAATAAATAACAGCTCCATTTGACATTTCCGTTCCACAAATTCATCAATTGACTACCTCTTATAAAACAAAAAAATCATAAAAATGAAATACCTAAAACTAACTTCTCAATGAAAAATTAACTTACCTTACTTTAAAATCAAGCACAGTTACAACTTTCTTTCTCCAAACATTCTAATGTAAAACAAAACAATAGAACTAACACAGCACTAGATAAAAATAAACTCGGACAATAATTTACGTGTACATATCTATCAGGCAATTTATTCAGCAGGTGACCGTTTCGTGAAAGGTGAGAGTTGTCGCAACGACACACGGACACACGACCGACTTGAATAAGCGATATCGCGAATTTCAATTCACGTTTACATATAAAGGCCGTTTTACTAGCGCTCTAGATACAGAAAAATAAAAATAAAGCTTTGCATGTAATGCTGGTTGCAAGGAACGGATGCTAAAGGATTTTGAATTAAGAATGTAGTAATTGTATTCTAAGTTTAAATCTGGTGACGTTGTTGACATTTAGATCTTTACAGATTTCGAAAGGTAGGCAGAACCTCGTATAAAACTTTGTCTGCATTATTGATCTTCATTATTTTGCCAAATAACAACGTATACAAACTTATCTAGGTAAAATATAACAGTTCTGAAAACCGTTAGACCTAGTACATACAACGACTTACTTAGATACCCTACATTCCACAAGTAAAGACAAGAGCAACACTATCTAATTCTCATAGGGGTGGGCAAAGGCCATAGACTAGCAAGCGCTCTTTAGCAATATATCACACGTAATTTTATGTTTAAGATAATTAGCATGGGGTATATAAGTTTAAAGTGATTTACTGGCTGTAAGTGCGTTGATTTAGTCACTAGTTAACCTCCGACTCTGGTCACATAATATTAAATCTAATTAATAGTACGTATTCATACTAGAATTTTAGTGTCCCATTGCAAGTCTTCATAGAGAGAAGAAACTAGCATAGAATTTGACCACCATGTTTGATTGAGTAGATTTTAACGTAACGAGTTTTTTGAGAAACAAAAACTTTTTGATCTCGATTATGGTCACTAAAATTGCATGTACCAGTGGTATTTAGTACCTACCTAGTACTTCCTTTGCAAGATTTAGATAACAAAATGTAGAATAAATGAATGGTTGCGAGAGTGGGGGTATTTATTTTGCAAAATATAGCCAGTAAACTAAGACAAATAACAACGGCTTATGGCTATTAATTCTGCTTATCATCTTTCATCATTTTGGCATCTTAAAACTTACTCTCGCAGTAAAACTAAACATGAACATTTAAACTCTTTACAAACTTTAAACATTACAAATATAACGATTGTTAGACAACCTGCGAAAATGAGACATAAATTATAATTCAATTAAAATTATTTAATATTACGAGGCCGACTATACTCAATGTAAGTGGCTCTCAAACTATTGTACGACTTTCAATAAAATATAAAATACGACTCAAGGAAGTTATTTTGAATGTAAATAAATATTTTGCTACTGAACAGTAGAAAATCAAGATTATTTGTAGCCGGAGGTGCTTACAATATTTTAGTACTAAAATAAGTTATTTTAAACGCTGTAAACACTGTCAGTCATTTTTATTATCAGTGCCCTTAGTTTAAGCTTTCAAACTGTACATTACTCAAGTTGTTGGCACTAGGTGTCTTATCATAAATTGACGATCGGTAAAGTTTACCGGATAATAAGTAATGATTAATTCTTGTGTAAATTAGAAAAGTATGCATACGAGTATATCTATGTTAACAACTAAACAGTAAGTCAATAGAAGAACATGTATCAATTTTAAGTGAGAAAAAATTAGGCGTAGGTACAGTAATTACTAATGGCTGCAAAAATATTAATAAAAACACTGTAAAATAAATAAGCTTGACGTGTAGGTAATATTCGCTG
Source organism: Autographa gamma (assembly GCA_905146925.1). Classification (NCBI taxonomy): domain Eukaryota; kingdom Metazoa; phylum Arthropoda; class Insecta; order Lepidoptera; family Noctuidae; genus Autographa; species Autographa gamma. The sequence goes on along the minus strand of LR989866.1, from coordinate 8,495,763 downwards.
AAATCATACAACAATTCATTGAATAAAGCTTGACTTTGGAACCTGATAATGCGCCAAAACTCCGTCATTCAAATTTTATCATTACTGGAAAATGAAACAAAAATACCAACAAGTTATACTCATATCTAAGTATGCCTTTAAATAGGACAATATTACTTACGTATGTAATCAACAAAAGTTTACTGTGGTTTTTGAACGTCAATATTTACGTCAGTAAATATAAGCGCAATATAAATTTTACATATCATTCAAAAGTTAAAACGTCACAATCTTAGCAACTAATGAATGTAATAATAGCCTTATTTTACTTTGTTTTTACACAGAACATACAATATACAGTAATGGAAGAAGAATAACCTTTCTTGAAAGTTTTCTTAGTCATCATGTTGTTATCGAGCTTAAATTCTGCGTTAACAATGACTGAATCGCTCAAATGTATGGAAGTGACAGTTTTAAGTCACGTGACTTTGAAAAGAAATGTCACTTTCATACATTTATTAGCATTGAAGCGATTGACATACTATATACATAGACTGCTACTATCGGTAGTTTCCCCTTGTGCCAAGCGAGAGCAGTTTTTAGTCTGAACCTAGTACATTTTGTTTTTCATTTAAGTTATTTTTCGCGCAACGAGAAACTTATATTCAAAAGTATCGATGGTTTTGACATTGTTAGGATAATATTAGTGTTTTAGATAGATTTTTAAAACGGTTATCTCCATCTTCATACATAATTCACGACAAAACCATTACACTAGTCCTTACGTTCAAACTCTGATAGGCTCACTCTAGTCCCTTATGTATACTCTAAGATTGAAGCGATTTGCATCACTTAACGTTTAGAAATATAAGTTGTCTATGGAGGTTATATTAAACAATTCTAATCGCATCCTTTCTTCTCAGGTGGTACTAGAAACATTTATATTGCAGTATAATAGACATTTTTAACTCCAATAACTTCAATAAAAGACCAATCATAGGCACGTAGTCAAACGTTTAAGATTATGGATTTACAAGTACAACACTTAATCGTTTCCTGTGCAATACGATGAAATATAGGTTGCTAATATAATTAGTTAAATCGATACTTAATTGTAGGGGATCGGCATACGTTAGTACTGCGAATCGAATTTTCTCATGCAAAATCGAATGTTACCTTTGTCCTTCACTTATCGACCGTATTTAGTAATTTTAAATCAGATTTCCTCGCTTTTTTGTAAAACAAGTTATGTATTCATAGATGTCTATGTTAAAAATGAGACATTATAAATCAGTTAATTTTTGTAACGTAGGTTGTTGTAGGTTTAATATTTCCCTTTTAACTTTTCGATCGAAAATCCTGTCTACATTACCTCAAAAATTTATGACACCTAACTAATTAAATATAAAAATAGGACTTTCATTTTTAACTTCACATACAGACTCCAAATAGTAGATTTTAAAATAGTAGAAAGTAACAAAAGAAATAGATCTAACAGTTTTAAAGAACAAAAAGGCCTAAACTTTGAAACCCTTTGGATTAGCGGGCATGCGCGGGCGCCTCCAGTCAATACTTCGTCGTTAGTCACGCGCATTGACAAATACTCGCAGTTAATTGGACGAAACCGCGCCGGCCGCTGTCCGCGCACTAAATTACGCGGTTTACGACGACGCACTGTTATCAATAACCCTTGTATTGAAAGCTGTTCCTATGCTCGCTTTTTGATCGCCAGTTATATGCATATCCGCTTCGTATGTCATTCCTGTTTCTAGTTTGTAGCCTGTTGGCACTGCACTTAGCTGGGATTTATACAGTCGATTAATCGAAAATCAAATCTGGGTAACTTTGATCGAAGATATTATCTCCATTAGTTGCCCAATAAGAGTTTTAAATAGTAAAATGTGCGTTCCTTTTTAGGATGACCTTCCTCAATTTATAATGAAACAAGCTAATGTCTCATTGTATGTAACAAAATCAATCATGACTGGTATATGGTAATTTTCCTTATTTCCGGGCGTCTAGTGTGGAGTGACTAAGACCATGACATGGGATCTACGTCGTGTGTACCACAGCGCGGCTGCGTCATCCGTCCTCCGATACCACTCTGACGAGCATTGTTCGCACTGTCGTACGTCGGCAACGCAACGCCCGCGTCCCAAGCTTTCGGCCGGAAAAACCCGCTCCAATGACGCCCTAACTGTGCAGCACATTAAAAACAATATAAAATCATAACAACCTGCAATCATTACTTAGTAAAACAACGTCATTAAGATAATCAAATGCTTAACCTGCGCTTAATCATAATTATAGACACAGATAGCTATCTCCGTAAGTACGGGAGCATCAAAATTGTATGTAAATCATTGCCATTTTAGAACACGATTTGTTTGTTAGAAAATCTCATAGAACTGTTATTCATGTTCCCATCGCGAAACCGGAACTGAAATCACACATTACATTTAATTTTATACGAATTTAATAACAAGTGAGATGCGCGCAAGTCCATTGTATGCTTCGTGACCATGAGAAAAAGCACAGCTCGATTTTTTTGTTCCCGATAAAGAGGTGCCGACGTACAATTCGGAGCAAGATTGATGCGCATGCGTGATCATATCTGCCCGCTGTGAGCGCTGCGGTAATAATTAATATTCCATAATCCATTCATCCCCACATTACGCGGCGACTCCTTTCACCGCGCCTCCTTGCCGCGGGCCGCGACCGCACCGGTAGCAATATGTAATCGTCACACATCTGTAATTGATTCCACCCGTTAAATTCGAAATTTGAATGAGCCCTCGCTGAATGAGAACCGAAATAAGATCACGAGTGTAGTGCGCTCGGAAACGCTGACGAGCCTCGGCGAACCTCTCACTGAGCGGCACAATGACCGCGGCGCACACAGCAAGATCTCTCTCTCTTGATAAACGCATAAAAAACGTAACGAAAAAACTACATGTCATGCATCTACGTGTGCTAGTCAATTTCACAGCGACCGTCATGGGAATCGAGCGACGAATGGACTTTAGAAAGCAATTAAAATCAGTGCCCACGAAAAGGAACGCGACCAAAAAGTGCGATCGACACATCAAAATCGGCGAACACGTCGCACTTTGTGCACGAGTCTGTTAGACATTGTGGCCGGGCTGGTCGCGGGCCAGACCCCGCCAAATAGTTCTCCGAACTGAATGGTTAGTGACAAAAAATATACAACGCACACCGGTAACGAGACATAAAGAAGACAGGAAAAAGAAAACTGGAGAATGATCTCGACCAATTCACTCTGTACAAATTGGTTATTACTTTAAATGGAAGTGGCGGCGAATAACTGTTTGACATGTTAAAGATTTTGACGTTGGCGCCACTTGTGTTTTATCGAGGAAAGTATATTTGCAAACAGCTCCTAAAACTTTATGTACCTTTTACTTTAGAGAGATGATACAAAACACAAACAGGAACTACTTAGAGGCCAAAAGTGTACTTTACTTTTTATCGCCACAAAAAGGTCGGTATGAAATCGAAATCAGATTACGGATCCTGCGATTATAAAGTTTCGGCGGCGTACAAAGGGACGGTAACCACAATTTGGTTGTGGCGAGCACACGGCCATACATTATAGAGATACGTTAGTACGTGTTGTGATACCCGCGGGCCTCGGACGTGACTTCCGAGATATAAAACGATGACAAAAACGCGATTGGAAAACAGTTTCCGCGCGTATTAGAAACTTTGACCGCGGGAGCTTATTTCAAACATGTTTGGAGTTAAGACTTAACACAATATGTTTAGTCATATCCAAATAAGGTACAGAATGTCGTTAAAACTTTATCAACAGTGTAAGTTCCTACTGTTATTTATTAATTATCTTCGTTCATTAATGAATTACAGCTACCGAAGCTTACGTGAATCACATCCAAACTATTCGCTACCGCAGCCATCATTAATTAATTGGCGCGTGTTTCATAATTACTTACAAACACATGAATTTTAATATTGACATATAATTTGTTTTATAACAAATTAGTTAAAAACTTTACCGAGAAATAATGGATGTCATTGCATTATTCACTGTAATTTAATTACAAATTACACAAGTTTATTTATCTGCGCACGCGTGAGTCACTCATGTGAGTAATAATGGCGGTGCAGGCGCCGGTCGCCGGTGTTGCCAGGCGAAGAGGATTTGCCCATTTTAGGGGACTTTGAATGATAGTGCTATATAATTGTTGCTAAACGGTAGGACAGTTTGAAAGGGATTTCTTGTAGACTGTTATTATGAGATAGGAGCTTAATGTGTATTCCTACGTCATTTACGGTATCATCGTTCTTGTGAGCTTAGCTGCTAAATAACTGGTTGGTTAGTAGGATAGTTCGATTTTTTGATCGAATAAAGATTCGACTTTGATCCGAGTCAGAGCGTTCAAATCGGGTTTTGGAATAGTGCCCAGTTTATCCAACTTCTTCAGATATTAAGCCAACCAACAAAACTAAGTTTAATTTAATAGAACGCACACATTTATGCAGATTTACATTCAAAATGTACGAATGCAATTTTGAGCTTTTTAACTGGTAACCCGGGCTTATAACAAATCATTTGCGCGGTCAACCGCACTGTAAATAGCAATTTTAAATCAATCTAATGTTTTTTATAGTGGCAATATCAACAAACTTTCGATACATGATATGCTAAATAATCAACAGGGACATAAAGGCAAATGTTGCAAAATCTTTTCAATACAGAAAATATTATTAGATATACTAAAAGAAACCTATCAAAGCTTAAACTAAACATGAATTTAAAAAAGCATCAATGAAAAGTTCAGTTTACATTATACAAATACTCAGAAAAGTAAATAGCATAACACAGAAATTCCTGAAACAATTTCGCTTTCCTTATGACGTAAAATGACGGTGAGCAAAAACAATTTATATCAAACATTTATACCGCTTACGTACAACATACGTAGCGAACTGCAATTAACATAAACATTTTCCTCTAAACACGTTCGCTGTTTTGATATCCCAATATGAGTAACACATTCACTCTTTTGTATAACATTCGTTGCGTTGCTAACATAACAAAAGGTACTTAATTTATAATTGGACTTCACTTTCCATTACGCCAACATAATTTATGTAACATTTGCTTTGTAAAAGAAATAATTTGACACTTTATTTGTAATGAAATAACTACGAACATGTCCAAATAGATAATGGATTCCGGATAATCTTGATTGAATTGTGTGAAATGTGCTAGATGGGCGTTTTTGTTGTCTAAATTGACTGCCTAATAGACTACCTGGCTGTTTAGAAAGGACAAGTGACCATAAAGTTATGCGAAAGTGCTTTCAACTCGATTGGGGGCTTATTCTTAAACATAGAATCTGCCTCTTTCCAAGTTCTATTTAAAAGCATAACCCTACATAACTTTTTCTTACAGAAATGGAATACATAAATTGCTAGATAGAAAAGATTTTTTAAATATTCAAAGTACCGTAGATTTATGTTTGTCGCATAGATACCTAAATTATTATCCTGTTTTCTTAAACAAATAACTTGCGAATCCCATCTTGTTCCTTATTGTGGTCAAATGCGTAAACGTCACTTTAACATGCATTGTTGTTGTTTGTGACAAGATGGCTGACGCATCTATGTGTATTGCGTAAGTTCACATCACCCCATGATGCATTTATCCAATGACAAACTATCTCAACAAATAAATTGGAAACTACTTTGATATTTTTGGGTGATTGGCACAGAATTGATCTTTAAAATATAAGATCGTAAGAAATAAATTAATATACGTTAAACCTAACAATCATGTTAGTAATTTCAAGCGGCAATCCGCGAAATTGATCGTAATAAAACTAGTTGATTGTTACCTTCCACTAGAGCGTACTTTAATCTAAATCCGTGGTGTTCTAATCGATGTAACATGGCTCAATTTATTTGTGTATTATAAGATAGATTGTCAGCAACATACAAGCAAACAAAATAATAATTTCGTATTAGTACCTAAACTAAATAGAACATAACACCGCTACAATCTATTAATATCAAATTCTAATATTATGCAAGAATCTAATTTAATATAAATTACAATGCATCTTTTTGTTAGGTTCACAGAGAAAGTCGCTAACACTTGATTATAAACCGTATCGATTTTTTTATTTACTCGCATCGTTTTAGCCGCTCTGAATTGATTCTCGAACGACCGCAATCGTTTTGAATATCATTACACATGGTAAATTACATACGCAACGGAAGCGAATAGAGACCACAAAATATATCAACCTGGGTATTGTGGGAAACAAACTTCCACATTTTGCAAATCAATATTTCGATATTTGTGACTAACCTGTACCAAAGTATCGCACATAAATAATAACTGCCATATTTAATCTGTAGCACAAAATAATAGCATGACAGTGAAGGCTGTATGACGAATTACCTTTGCTTATACAGAACAACAATAATCTCTGATTCATAACCTAAAAATAATTCGCACAATAAATATTAAGTAGAAAAAATAACCCGTTTTACGGTTTATTGTGTTTTAGATGATATATTATAGGAAAGAGTTTAGTTATACGATTCCCGCAGCGCTACAGACAAGTCGCAAATCTCTTCAGAACTAAAATATCTAGAAGTTAATATCGAGTGAATATAGCGCGGAACTTTGAGAGGACTGCAAGTTATAGTGTACTAAAACATAACGTACGGTGAAAGTATTTTAAGATTTAGCTGTTAACCGCATTATTTATTCATGGCTCGCAGTAAACATAAATCGCATTTTAAACAAGTGCATTTTATACTGGGCTTTAAAAACAACTTTAAGTAAATTACGATACTAAACTTCATCTTGTGATGTCCGTGGTAGTTTCTTTGTACAGTATTTTATTGTAATATTTATGGATGCTCTTATAAAAACACATGAGAGTATGATGAATGTTGTTGTTTATGAATGTACTAGATATTGTCATGTGCATATTTTAGAACTTTTACGCTGTTATTAAGTTTTTAGACCAGGTTATCCTAAGGCTATTTATTTTACTGTTTTAGGATTTTGGAAGCTTTTAAATCCTGAAGTTTTACCGTATTCATATATCGTATTCACTTTAAAGGTCCATTTTTATTAACTTAAACCTTTTGTTGTAGCTGTAGCGGAATATTTCTGAGAAGAGTCTTATGTTTCCAACATAAATTAAGTTTAACGTTTACTACTAGTTAGTAGTTAATAAACTGAGAAGTCCAATTAAATGATTTCCCTTCGAAATCAATCACACGTGTAATTAGATGAGTGGGCCAATTAAATTACAACAATGGCCAATCTATGTTCTAGTGTGAACGCTATGTGGAGAACAAATCGGGCAACGAAAAATAAGATGTCTGGCATTAAAGCCTCGTCGATGGTATTCGGTGAGCATAGACAATGAGCGACTCATTTTGGAAGCTCGTTCGGAAACAATAGAAAGTGGGGCCTCCTACAACTTCACACGGGACGCGCAACCAGTGGAAAGTTAACGAAAATACATTTCAATAGCTAAAAGTGAGTGAGTGAGCTTACGAAATTATCGCGTTAGTGGCCGTAATTCATTTGTATGAACTCTCCCAGGCTTCGTGTGACCGTGTGTGATTCCACTAATGTGTTCTTGTTATAACACCTATTGCGCTTCGTTTTGAAACCGTTCTGTCATTGTGAAACCAACTTAATTAGGCACGATCACGATTCACACATGAACAAATGTTCACGGAATTTTTGATACAAATATTAAACTAGCTCTATTTTATAAAATACAAGATTACATAAAATGTAGTTAGCGGTAAGCGACCATTGTTTATCGGTGATAATCAAACGGTGCTCAAGGTCTACCAGTCTTATAAATATTAAGTTGCCTTTATGAGCATTCGACGGTATTTACACCCCATATTATTTATGTAATGAGGACTTACACTGGACACGCGATCGTCTCAAACAATGCAAGGATAGTTGCCCATCGTGATCGACCTAGACTTCTTTCCACTTAATTGTTCCCCACATCTATTACGACGTATATTTCACTGAAACAATAGATTAACCCAGTTGCGGCGTGGTCTATTATAGTTATGGCGTTTCTCGTCCCGCGATATTATTGCTTTCGTATCCTTGGCGTGAGCGGCTATTTATCATGTGATCTATTGTACATACAGTCGACATCGGTATTAGATTAAAGCGATAATTAATGCTGATTCCATACGACCTAGATTCGGGCCCGCTCGATAAAGTTAATTTACAGTTATAGTTGTAAATCTCGTTGCAAAATAAACGGCGAGCACGCGCGCCTGCCTGACCGTAGACAACACGCGGAGACTCCCACACATCTCGCGCGGGTCGCGGCACGTCAGCTCCCTCCGGCCTCGCGCCGTCAATGGAACCCTTCCCGGGTCCCGGTCCGACGGTAAACACGCGTCACGTGGCTGCATGCTACCCGGCCGCCGACATGCACACCCTCGCACGACCCCGCCGGAGCGCAACAACGACTCCTCAACCCCGCCGGGTTTCAGGGAAAACGCACGCATGTGTGACGAGACAGGCGAAACAACACATGTGCGTGACCCACGCGCGAGCGAGAGGGTGCCACAACTTTTGTCTGAATGAACGGGGTGAAGTTTGACAAGTTGTGTACACATGGCCGCGAAAGGGTTGAGCCGAGTTGCAAACTAAGTTTGAACGCTTTCGATTTCGACGCGTGTTGCATATGGGGCGAACGTCGATCGATCGCCAACTTTGTTGTTGGCTAAGTTTACTGGGTATTTCGTTTGTAAATGGGATTAACAGAATCAAGAAAAACTTGACGAAAAACGTGAATAAGTTGCGAAAAAATCTGTCGAATTTCGTCGTGGATTGTGAAAAATCTATCTAAAAAATGACGGATCGAATCGTAGTGCTAACGTATTGCGAGCGTCTAGTTATCGGGTGTGTTTCGTAAATCATTGTTTATGGTCGAATAGTTCTCTGAAGGGGTCCGAGAGACCGGAATTAGAAAGCGTCAAGCGCGCAAACTGCGCTACGACTAATTGACCGCAAGGTTTACGCGACTCTGCTAGAAATTGTGACGTAATACAATAAGCCTGAAAATGGATATTCGTACTATTTATGTTGATATGATGTTCAATATTTCGTTCAATGCTACAGCTTAATTGACTGTTTTTTCAATTTCCCTGAAATTTTCTACAGATCTTCAGTTAACCGCTCAACGAAGTTAAAAAATAAACGAACTAATAAAATAGTTTATTGAACAATAAATACATTTACCTGTACAACAACTAACTGTAAATTATCTTAAGACACTAACCTTGTACCCGCGTCATAAAAATATAGTTATAATAATGCTTAATGATATCTACAGTAGTTAATTGATTAATTATATTCGATATTATATTTTTATTTCACACAAACTGTAAAACATCCAATTAAAGTTGTATATTTACGTCGCGATCTAGATTTGCCTAGTTTTATTAGGGTCCCTTAATAAAATAATAAGAACCTTTGCTATAATCAATGATTTTAATTTAATCATAATCCAGTAGATTAATCAAGACTTTATTACTAAGGAACTTCTATCTCAATGATGGATGTTTTATCTAAGTTTTAGTACTACAGCTAAATAGATAACATGTATTTCGTTTTAAAAATCTAAATTTTTTCTATTGGTCGTAAATTATTGATACTTATACTGTCAGTACAATTCTTGCTTGCTGCACCTAAATAATATTAACCAGCTAAAGCCCTGTTCCAATAGTTCTAAAGCGCATTCACAACAAACACTATCTACTGAGGTAATTAACTCTAGGTACTTGTATGTAGGTATATTTGTCTTACTTCACACGTTTGTCGACAAACACAGCAGTGACCACTTAAACGACCTTCAAATAACATGCTTTCAATTATTACAAACTATTAAGTTAGGACATAACTTCAAAAGCTAATTACAATGACAATTATAAAGCTGCAGAACCAACATATTACACGTGCACATGCACTTGCTCGTTTATTTTTAAGTCTTCCACCCGATTCGAATGTGGGCTTATTGATTGTCGGTAATTATGCAAAATAACGAGTCGCGGCCGCGGACTGGCTCGCTGCTCTAACTAGTGACGTGTATTAACGGTTCGTTAGGACCGTCAACAAACTAAAGCCGCCGATACAAAGACACTGCGTGCGGAAAACTTAATTAATTCGATCCACAACTTATACGCGATACCATAAAATATACAATTAAAACAGATACACATTAAATGTGACTTGATGTTTTGCTTTCAGTTTGTAGGTTATTCCGACCGTACACATTATAGTGGGTAATAAAACTGGCGTCTGTGTGCACATATCGTCGTAACGTGGCTATCTGCAGTTTACCTAATTAGACGGAGCGACGTTTAGTGTAGTAATGCGAGAGAGATAACACGGGATTATAGCATAAATGAACAGTTACATGTAACTGTGAAGAAAGTTGCCTTTACAGGCTAAAGCTCGCTCGGTTTGATTGGATTTCCATATGAGTGGATGTCAACTATGGCCAATCCGGTGAATAAAATGCATTCACACTATTCATAATCGACTAAATGCGGTTTATAACATTGATTGAAGGACACGATTAGTTATTGCGAGGCTTTCTACACAAAACCTCTCGTTTTGTATCGAGTATCATCAGGGAATATGTTTAATGTTGATATCTTTGTGTGATATTTTATTACTTTAAGTAGTCACATACTTTGAATTGATACCGCATTTTTATATTATCGAACCTGAAAGAATCTCCATTACTCGCTTAATAACCCTTTTCTATTGTATTTTTTCGAAGCAGATACAGTTAGTTAAAAGCTAGTACTTTGAACAAGAGAGTACCTACCGAGTGCTCTCACCTGCCGTAATGTAGCTGTACCTTTGGGTCTAGTCTAGATACATTCATCTGCATTAAATATGAGACGCGAGTTGTCTCCCAGTAAGCGCGAACAATATCGATTCCTCGCACAATACGGATCCCTTGAATCCCAATTTATCTTGGAACTGTACTCATCGCTCTTCACGTAATATCAATTTATGTGTTAATCAAGTATTAAAGAATAAAATACTACCTACAACTCGGTATGCAAAGTCCAATAGACTGTAAGACGTGTAAGTGTATTTTGATTGGTCAAAAATAACTTATTTGGTCAGTTATTTATACTCATAATTTAAAGTATATATTTTTTAAGTTTGTTACCATTGTGCTCCTCTTAAATTTCAGTAGCTTGCAAGAGATTGGCTTCAGTATTAATTAGGTCCGTGTTTCTTGTCGCATCGAGCATAGATATTGTAAAGAATACAAATACTCGACCAATCATTAAAATTGTTAATTACATGAAAACCATTCGTAAAAAAATATCCTAAAACAATAAGTACCGAATCAATATTCCCTGCTCATCTCCAGAATATATTATAAAAGTACCAGGCTCACATAACCGGGCAGCAGTACAGAACAAAGAGTTTTCAATAAAGCAGCGAGCGCGATCGATTTGTCGCATTCGATTAGCGGGCGTCGACTCAGGCGAGATGTTATTTACATCTTACAGGCTTGAGACCACTCCAGGGCTTGCAGCGGTACTGCCAACCTATATTTTGTAATTATTGCAGGGCTTTGAAGACTCGGCTTTATAATTTATTAGAAGTATACCATATTTTAGTTTTTGAAAAGTCTTTTGTTACGTAACATAAATTCATAAATTAGAGGTAGTTCGAATAATGCCTATACATTCCAGGGCTAATGTTTAATAAGTATAACTTATGAAAAATAGATAGTAAACTTCAGAAAAACGCGCGTTTAACACGTAACTTTAAGTCGCCGATGCAGTCCTTATAGTAAACATTATTCTATGATAGATGCTGCTAAAATGCCATTAATATACTCAGCATCTTCCTATCGTTCTGAATAGTTTTCATAAAAGTAACCCAACCCAATTAGTTGACTTGCAAGTCTTGCAACGTACTCGTAACGCCATCTAGCGTCGAGTAGCTGCACTAAGCGCAGTTGGCGGAGTGCAGTATTCGCAAATCTTTAGTGTGTTCACATTTTCTGTATCTTTTTATAGCCATATATTGTTTAATTTTGTTTTGAAGAAATAATATAACTGTTGCAGAAATAGTATAATAATATAACTTTATTTAAGATAATTTTAATATTATCTTTTGCAGGAGTGGATGTCAGGTGGTTTTCTTTTACCATAATAGTGTTACTAAAACATTTTTATTGATAATATTGCGTAAATTAGGTTATTCCTGAATATAACAATAATTGTCTTCTTCCCATTTTCCCGACTTTCACTTCTACGAAGGAACGCTTAGCAATTCTCGAGAAAGGCAACCGAGTGTAAAATTAATAAATAGTTGAACTTTTATATTGTGTAGGTCACAGCGCCTTGCAAGTGCTAAAATTGTAATATCATACTTAGGTATGTGGAGTACAGTATGAGAAGACTTCACTATCTTTTAACATTTTATTACCTAAATATTTTTTTAGCTATTGCATAAGGTAATTTTTATCACAAGTTAGATATAAAACTTTTAGATACTTTTTAGATCTGAGCTAATAGTTGTGAATGCCACCATAAGACGACAAAGAACCTAAGAAAAACCTTGGTGTATACCCTGGTCCTTCTAGAAACTTCCTACCTACCTCTGATCAATTTATATCTTGATATTTAGCTGCGGTTATATTTATATACTAAATATGATTTGTATTGTTACAGTGTTCGGCATGGACTCTCCGCTGGGGCTGTTCCCGCCCGGCATGGAGCACAAGATGTACCCGCTGATGGACGTGGAGCACCGCGCGCCGCCGCTTGATGCGCAACTATTCACTAATGTCAAAAAGAAATGTAAGTCATACAAAAGATTCCTGCATTAAACATACACAAAAAGGTACTCGCAAATACCCCAAGAACGATTCATACGACACACGTATTCAAGTTATCTGCGAACAATGGAACAAGTACAGTCATATCACGAATAGTAGAAGCGTGCCAGTAGCGCAACAAAGGATCGAAGCGCAATAATGCACAAACTGCATCCCCGCGCCGAGCGTCCCCATCACACATCGAGTGGTCCGCAATCTCACCGCGCGAATGTTAAACGCCCATTGTTTCTGAGCAAATGTTTATTAAGACGATCTGATAACGTATCTCATAGGGGAACTGGGGAACAGACGACGAGTCTAACGTATGCTTTGAATACGCCGTGGTCGGCGACGTTCACTCCGCCGGGCGCACAATAGTCGGCGATCGATTAGCGCCCATCGCCGAGACACACGTGCCCGCAGCGCTGCTCCCTCGCCGACCTAACGAGCTCAAATGGAAAACATCCTTTTTAATTTTGAAAGCTCGCGTGACCCCCGACAACTATTAAAAGAAAAACTAATTTCCATAATAAAATATCATTCCTCCGACGTTCCGAAATGTTCTTCGAATTATCTGATCGGAATCGAGTTAACGTGCTCGGTTGAAATTATAAAACTATAAAGTTGGGGCGACGTCGCCGGCGTATGCATGTCCGCGTTTCTTTTTGACAAACCGCCGTAATAGTCGCGTGCTCGCATCGAATTAATGACAAATCGCCGCCAACAAAATGTCGCCGCAACCCGCTCATTTCGCTCGCTCGCTCCGTACACAGTTATTGCTCAGCCGAAACATGGTTATTAGATAATGGTGCATTCGCGTAATGCCGTCGCGGTGGCGCGGCACACGGCACATGTCGTGCCGCGGAGCCTGCACTCCGCCGCTCGTAAATCACTGAACTCCGCGCTCGCGGTTGTTTCCTTGCGTAATTAGTTAGCTAAACATTTCTGTTTCGTTGACACGAAACCTCTACCCACATTAATTATGTTATCTGTGTTCGCAGGGCGACCTAAGGGTCAACACAGCGCGCCGCGCGGTGGCCCACCTCGATCATGGACGAACGCCGAGCTCACGGAGGCCCTACAGCATGTGTGGAACAAGAAGATGACGACAAGCCAAGCCTCGAGGATCTTCGGCATCCCCTACAACTCGCTGCTGATGTACGTGCGCGGCAAGTACGGCAAGAGCCTCAAGCTGGAGCAGCTCCGGAAGGACTGCATCGGCGGGCCCCTGGACGTGCTCAACCTCAACTCCGGCAACAACAACAACAACCAACCCTCAGGCAAACACCACGACAAAGACGACCACCATAACTCAGGACAACGACCAGCGAGCTCAGAGCCCGACATTGCCTCGAATCCAATGTTCAATCCATTCCAACAAGGGTTTTACCCAGAGTTCCCGCCTGGCTTCCCGATGCCGCTGAACATGCTGCATCTACTGCCGCCGAACGACAAGGCGCGGGAGCTCTACCAGTCAATGCCGATGGCTCTGGACTCGCTGTCAGGAGTAACGAAAGAGGAGGACTGCAAGAGCGATAGATCCAAGGAGAACTCCGCCGACGAGGAGGGCGACTCGTACCGCGCGCCCTCACACCCGCCGCACCCGCCCGACAGCCGCACGCTGCTGCACCACAACGGCCAGGACTAAGCTCCCGCCCTGCCACCAAGTCTCCGGCAAGCTCCGTACCGCGGCCTGCAGGCCACGCGTACTGCACGAGCGGGCGCTACAACCGCTGCAGCAGCGACACATCTAGACAGCTCGCTCATTGTATCTAATGAAGGACTAAAACTGGAATTTAGTTAGTGTATTAATAAGTCTCGTAACAAATCTTAATTACGTGTTTTAGAAATTAATTTTATATCTTGTGGTCGATCACTAGCGACAGAACTTCAAGTTGGTGTGCTTAGTGGTACTAATAGTGGAACTTTTAACAACTTTTTAATGTCTGCGAACCAAATGGTGAGGTGACACGTTATTTGAATTTGTGTAAGTCACAGAAGTATGAAAAATGGAGTACGGTTACCGTAAACGGGTGAAGATATTTTTCGAATTTCTGCGATGTAAAGTATTTGTTGTTAATTATTTTGTAGAGGTATCACTCGCGAGGGCGCAGTGAGGGTTTGGCGACTCGGCCACATAGTGTAATATTTCGATTGGAACCTAAAACTCGCTTAAATAACTTGGACGGTAGCTTATACCGCATTATTGCTATTGTTTTTTAATGTGCAATACTAAATTGGAACTTAACTACTATGAATACACTAGAAAAGTTTCAGTTTTACGGATAAAGTAATTTGTATTAGGATGTATTTGTGAAATCTCCGGGGTTCGCGACCGGCGACGTCCACATTAAATTAGTTAAATTTATATTTAAAAGATGTGTTAATATTGTAAATGTATATTAATATCGCGTACTAAGTGATAGGCGATAATTTATTTTGAAGGAGTGCAATAAGTATGAAAGGTGTTGTGATTGTTATCGTTAAGACATTCCGAATTTCATTATTGTTAACTCATTCCGTTACATTCCATATTTTTAGATAATGTACTATAATTTCTTACTATTTTATTATTATTGATACAATGCATTGACTTCTTCATTCATAGAAAACTTTGTAGATATAATACGTTATACGTGCGAATTCACTTCTGCATCTCACCAAAGTTTGTAAAATATTTCGTAATAATAGTTATAATTCGATGATAAACAATTTTAATTGTAAATAGTTATTGATAAAAAATTAATGGGATATAAATTTTTGAATTAACCAGTAAATAAGGTGGACATTTATATGTGTCTAAAATGGTAAATAGTAGTGTATTGTAATTGTTGTAGTGTTAGCGATGTGAATCAGTGAGCTGGCCGAGAGGGGACGCTGACGTCACAGGGGGCCGCGACGCACTAGTCACACACAAACGATCCGAACTCAAACGTCACGATGTAACTGGCGCTAAGCATGGCCAGATAAGAAATATAATTTCAATCGAATTTTGTTAAAACTATACCGGGCAAGTAAGGCAATTATTAGTCAGTGTAATCAGAATATACCATAACTATACCAAGTTTGGTTTGTACTAATCTTCATGTATACATAATGTTAGTCATGTAAACTGGTGAATATTCTAATAATTGCCGATATAAGCCCTTCCAAGAATCTCCCCAAGAATCTCAAGAATTCCCACAAATGACAGTGCGCGCCACGTTTAGACAAATAATGTATCTGCACTCAATGTTCAAATAAAAAGGAGCTTTCAAGATTTTAGTAAATAATGAAAGTTAGAATAAAAGGTTCAATACTATCTGGCTTTAGATAAATGTATACAGTGATCACTAGAGATACCGTGTGGTTAGTTAGATAACATGATTTTACCTGTTGTAAATATTATTTGTATAATAATGAACTATATCTGTTGAATATATCGTTTTCTTTATACGCTGTACCCAAATCTAACAGACTTTGTGTTCTTCGACAGTTCAATACGAAAGATCAACGTTTATGCGTGTTTTCATTAACTGTTTTTTATCCAAATTACTTAACTATAGTCGTCGAAACATGAAAATCTCTCAACAGAAGACTGAACACTATTTACGATTCTATTTTATAAAAAATATTGTACATTCACATAACAGTACAGCAACAATGGAATCCTCATACCTACATACAGTAGTTACACATAGTGTCACTTCATAATAACAATATTATCATTACAGGGATTTTATATATTAAACGATTAAATATGATTAAAATATTGTAATAGTTTTAACAGATTTTATATTGCTTTTTTCTCATTCCGTTTACGCTGGCAACATTAAAAGCAAAAACCGCGCACTTTTGTAAGTAAATGTAACGGATTCACATGTAGATAATATAATAAGGTCATGTATTGAATAAATAAACAATTGTCTGTATGAAACGTAAATACATGTGCCAAAAAATTGTAAAGGAGTAATTTCACGAGACGCGTTCGTTGTTTTCTGAGCCAACAATGTCGGTCTGCCGAGCTTGTGTTGTGACTTGTGACCATAGATTACGTTCAATATTTACCTAATTCGTACAAATTCAGCAGTATTAGAGTGATTTTGTTAAAGTTATAATTGAGAAGTTTTTTTTGTAATTAAGTTTTGTTATTTGTTAATGTGTAGGTCCTGCGATTGACGAAATGTATTGATAAGGAGATGTTTTAGTCCGAACGGAATATGTTTTGTATATGTCAATATAATATATTTATGGTTCTGTGGTTTACTTATCGCTGTCGACTTCGTTATGTAGTAAATTCTGGTTTATTCTATACTTCTCTTCGCCGCTACACATTCTTGTAAAACTACGTTCAGCTTTTCAGCACTGTTCTCATTAAGCGTAGGTGACATCAGGAGCCAAATGTAATAACGTAAAGAATTAATAGATAATATATTATTGTACGACATTCAGTACTTACTTATTTTTAGTTGATAAATTGTGATTGTATTATTTTTAGTAAAAATTCAAAATATTTAGTTCCTTCAATTTTTGTTACGAGTATTTATAAATTGTAATTGCAATGATTTTTAGCTTTTAGATAATTGTTCTCTCCGATAAAGAGTATAATTAATTGTAAGTTTTTATTTGTAATTTAATTTGTTGTATTTTGCTTAATATAATGACAAATTAAATTAAATGATATCGTTACATTAGGGTGTAAAAAAGATTATCTATTTGATCTTAAATAAAATACGAAAAAATATTTATGTTCTAGTATCATTCTAACGTGTAATTGAAATCGAAAGATGGAGCGTTGTAGTAAAATTCGTTTACGGTCACCGACGTAAAGTGTAAAAAATAAAAATATGAAATACCAATTTGTTGTTTTTATTATTTAATTGGGACTCCCGCGCATTGATAACGCCACTATAGCAGTCTCTGGGAAAGAGCTAGTAGCTTATTCAAGCACACACATTTCGAAGTTTTGAGATTTATCATGTACCAGAACAAGGAACCAAATCTAATGTGCCTTTTATAATCATGAAAATACATCTTATTATGTAAGTTATTTTAAATAACAGATACATACTCCAGTAGCAATACCATAGTTGTGTAATAGGTTACGATATTCGACCTAACTGCCTAGTAATAAAGGCGATAACGATGTTAAACTTTTAACAGTAGACTACAAGTGTAAGCAAGTCGATGAGCGGCGGGTTCGACCCCTGCGCGGAACAAACTTGTAATTCCGTTGTTATTTTTGTTATTTTCAACGATTTTGAAACATCATATCAATTTAATTCCATAATGTTGTTAAAACAACGAAATTATAACATGTTCAGTGTGCCATAGAAGCCACATTCGAGTTCAGAAAACCCAAAACAGTTAAAATAAAACAAAATATTCGATATCACATGAAATCATACCCTTTTATTATCAGTTTCATTTAATATGATTTTATAAATACAAAATTATATACTAGTCGAACGGTGGACACTGCGGGTGCTTACAATCTCAGATATTCCACATTGAGCAAATGCAAGCAGTTTTAGACAAACATACATTCATATCGTTGACCTGTCTTACAATTTTATATTCATTATAACTTTATTGAAATTAATATCAATTTTGTTTAACCTGTGATATAAATAACGTGTCTTTATTAATTTCTGTCATAAAATAACATTCAAAATTTAATTTTAAAATCTTTACCTACATTTCTCTGAACCTAAATAAGTCATCAGAGACAACATGGGTGTCAAAAACGACCAGACCCGAGACAATGTAGAAAAGTTCTACATCGACTCTTTTAGGGATCGAACCCAGGACCTCAGGCTATAGCGTCACCTTGAACAGGACGTGTACGCCGCACAACCAACGTCTGATATTACCTAATATTCTTGTATCAGATTATATAATTTGAAACTTCTTGGTAAAATATTATGTTATAAATATCACAGGTCAAACAAATATTCCCCTTTTACTGATACACATAATACTTTTATATCTATGTCAGGTGAAAATCTTGTACATCAGTAAACGGGTGTCAGAGGCTTACCATGGCTAACAAGCAAGCGAGCTTCATTTGACATTTGTACATTAACCATTGCGCGCAAGAACTGGTAACATTCTTTATAAATACCGATATGGCAAGCAATGAATACACAACTGTCAAATAAAGGTAAGGTTTTATTTAAGTTTAGAACCATATTTATTCTAGTGGCTGAGGAATTAAGCTAAACAGCCAGCTTTCATATTTTATTTTTATTATTAGAATAATTATGGCTTCAAAACTCCTTAATGCAACCTCCAGCCTGCTTGTGACGTCACGGTACACCATCTGAACATTTTGAGGTAACTATTTTGTTAACATATCGGCTATATGTTGCGTTTATTCCATCAATATCACACGGCTTTGTATCAATTATTCGATAAATATATTATTTACAAGTATTGAAGAAAGGATATAAGTTATATGAATTATTTTAAGTACTTATAAACCAAATTTTATACCTCCTTACTGATAAATTTGATAGTTTTTACGGCAGTGTATATTATAAATGACTATTCTAAACTGTATGCTGTTAAGAGTAGTTATTAAAGTTTTTTGGGTCAAAATAATGCTATGTTATCTTGAAAGGTAGACCGCCACACGTTAGTGGCAACTTTAATTAATTTAATTTATTCCTGTGAACGTCAACGTGTAGTTGATAAAACAATTTTATTTGAAACAGCTCTACATAGGTATCAAACGAATAATATACGTATACTTTTCCAGTTCTCCTTAGTCACCTGTGCTTTTAGAATAATATGTATCTCTTAACAAAGCCTACAGTCTTGTCTAGCCATATTCACAACGCAAATCGTATATTTCTAACACCTGAGCAGTAAATATTAATACTATTAAATTTTAATCATCTCTCTTAGTCTACCGCACAGTTAGGAAATTATTTCTCAATGATATTCTAATAAACAGATATGTTATACACATACAAAACAATCGAAAAAAGTGTTCCGCGCAGCAGCGGCAGTTGACATACATGTCACTATAAGTCAAAATTATACAAAAGAGATACAACCCATAAGAAAAAAAGAGACAAATAGTGTTGTTGTCGAAAGGCAATACGTCCCAATTAGAACGTTTTCGAGTCTTCACGATTGCACGCTTATAACATATCTGTTTATTAGAATATTGTTAATTCTACATTTATTAAAAACGTTAAAAATTTTATAAGTAAGAAGGTTATAGTCACTTTAGAGGTTAAAACAGCAGTTATAATTATATAATTGTTTTGTGCTTGTGGTACTGTTAATTAGTTAGTAAAAGAATTCCATGATTTTTCGTGGCTTAACTTTAATGAGAGTGATAATTATCACTGCTATTTTAACATTTAATTTAAATAACAAATAAATTACAGATTCGACATTGAATATTATAATATTCAAGTTAAATCTGTATTGATTCAGAATCTTAGTTTCACTCGATAATAATTTGATCTTTGGGTGTTGTTTGATTATTTAATGTTGAACTAATAAAATGAAAATTTCGGTAAGTTTTAGTCTGAATTGAATAAAAAGAGTCTATAATTTTCCAAGTTTTACTTAAGACATCTATTCATAATGCCAATAATTTCTAGCCTATTTATCAACTTTTATAAGACCTTAAACATTAATTAATCAAATAACTCCAAACGCAAACTTTTAACACTCCAAAACCGACCTCCATGGGTCGGCTCATAATCATAACGTCATAGAAAAACAAAATAATAATTTAAATAGAAAAATAATTAAACTTGAATGAAAAAATGTATCTAAACGTTACGTTAATGTTAGTACAACCTTAATCTAATATAAGCAATATACGTTAATTCAGCTTATTTGGTAAAATCTATTAAAACGAAATGTCAGTGCATAAATTTTGTTTACTTGTCACACCTAAAGAGCCAAATTGTTTTATAATAATAGGAATTTTATTCTCAATAATTATTTTAGCGGACAGTTATGCACATGGTTTATTTCATTGGTCGTTTTAATTAGTTTTTTTTTTATTATATAATTACTTTTATACTATTTGCGAGATACTCAACAATTTATAAATTTAACAAGACTAGCTTATAGATAATTTCCGATCGATGATTCGTCACCCGAAATTGATATCCTATGTATTTATTTTGAATCCTGTCCCAAAGGCAGGATTCAGTATGACTATAGTTGGTACTTTTTAATCATTCCTAGACACCAATCATTAACGGAGGAGGATAACGTCGTGATGACACCTGGAGTCTGATTTGGGAACAAGTACCTGCAAGTTGACAAGCGTGTTGGTCAGTGCTCGTACCTTCTGAGATCTAACCTCCAACTACCTAGTAAGACAAAATCGCTAAATGTATGGGGGGAGAGTTTACAGTACCTTGCAAACGATCAAGTTGCCGGTCAAGCAATTTGATTGTCTTTACTTTGATTACGCGTCTTTTAAGCTTCTACATAGTCGACAAAGTTTAAGAAACTTTTGCTTGATGGCATATTTGATAGCCATAGCTCTACAAACTGTGAAGCTTTGTAAACTAACAAGAACGTTGGTCATGCAAGCTTCACCGTCGACATGGCTCTTAAGTCCTAGGACTTCTCGATAGACATTACCATACATTTGAGCGATTTCTGTCATCATTATCGCTTGCTAAAATGTATTTTGTCTGTGAGGTGTTCTTTGCTCATCAGTGGGACAATTAAAGGTCAGTCTTATTATTAAGTTAACTACAAATGGGTAATTAATTTCGGGCGAATGGTCGCCAATTCGGCATGTATTGGTTCCTAAAAACATTTTTAACCTTTGAGCGCCGCGACCGGTAACCTTTAATCAGCTATGCTCGGCGTTCAAAGTGTTAATACTATTGCGACCAATTATAATACCGTGTGCATGTCTAGAGAGGGAGCTATCGTAGATATATAGTGACGTATATACATGTAATATAAACCTTCTGTACATATCACAGACCAGTGGGCATTTTAGTGTTTAGTTAAACCTAACCTAGGAGACTGGATGTAATGCTATTACATAGTGAAACTACCTTATACATTTCCAAAGTAAACGAAATGAATTTTGTATGGCAGTGTTGTATTTTTAGTTATGAATAATTAAATATTTGACACCGCAAAACTCTAAAATACTTTTTTTATGTAAAAAGCATTACAGCCAGTCATTAAATATTGGTAATCTCACTCACAATTTGGCTAATTAGGAATGGTTTATGATTAAAATTCGACTATAATACGGATGACGTAAACTTGACGAAGACAATTGATAACGAAATATGAACCTTAACATCATGTAAATAAGATCTATATTTTTTGCCATACATTCTGAAGATTCATCAATCAATTTTAGATCTTATTTCAATAGCTTAAAGTTCTTTGTTGTATGATAATATTTTTTATATTCTTCGTCAGGTTTAAGTCAGCCATATTTTTAAGAACTTGTAATATTCGCTACCCGTGTAGGCAGTGATCGGTACATTTCCAAGTAAATGGAACACAACACTCGTCTTTTTAATATCGAAGTTAAGCTGAAATCACACTGACTACATTTCTTAGTACGAGTAACATGTGAAACATTGAAATGCGGTTTATTTTAGTACAAATGTAGTCAGTGTGTTTTTAGCTTTAGATATGATCGTTCGTATAACGTGGAATGTAATATTCCAGTGTTGTAGTAAGCTGTTTTATAGAAGAACAATAAACCGGCTTATACAGTAAGCCAGGTATTTAATACCTGTTAATTTAATATAGGCTTACAAATACGTAAACATAAAGATAACTGAACAACCTTCAAAACCTAATAAAACAGTGGCTTGTTTTAGTACTGTATAAGCTACTTATTACTCTCGTATAAAACAGTAATTATCGCTACATCAATGCTATTAATACTAAATATATCGATAATCGAAATACAATCGATACCATTTCGATAATCGATTAGCATACTAATATATACCGATATCCACTTCGATGTTATAGGAAACAACCTTTATAATTTAAAATTTAGAGTACATTTCTTTTCTCTACTTCACTTATCTTTTTAAATGCCATAACAGCTTCGCAACTCGTATTCATCCAGCTAAATAGTATACGTACTTTAATAAAACTTGCCATTCACAAAAATACTATTCATTACGTCCCTGCATCGTGACACAACAACCACAATTAATTTACGTCATCAACAAACAAAAACCTAACAATTGGAATCATAGTCAAATCCAAATCACCTTCAAACGATCAACTTACAATCTATTCAACTCTACCCATTTGTACATTAAACCAGGCCATTTGAAGCTAGAATGACACCCACTCGTTCACTCTCTCCGTTATAGTTCATTCGTTCTCTAGTTCATTCGTTCACTTTCTAGCGTGTTGCAAGTACCTCGAGACGATGGCTTGTAGCTCCTGCGGTAACTTTGTTCGGTCGTACTTGGTGGCGTACGCTTGGACTGCCAACGTGAGCTGCGCGTGCAGGTTCAGTAGCGGCTCCAGTCCGATACTCCGTAACGATTTCGCGTTCTTATATACAACGTTATCTAACTCAGTCTTGTTTATCAGTACTTTCTCTGCGTCTGGAAATAATAATATTTGTTATAGTTTAAGTCTGCTTTCTGTGCATTAAGAGGTATATAATTATTAGGACGCGTATATACCTCCCGCTGTTGCGTCGTGCCCTGAATTCCTCTTCTTTGGTGACGTTTTTGTTGGTGATTTTTCTGTTGATTTTGCTGGACTGTAAAGAAAAAGATTCGATATTAGAAACATTTTAAATTAATTGGATTATTTAAGGCCTACTAACAGACGAACTGTTTGAGCAGTTATTCGGCAATTGACAGCCTCCGCGTAGTCGGAGCATGATGACGTCACGTCGCACTAGCTACGCGGGTGTAGTTACCTCTCTAGCACGTGGTTGTTGACGACAGTGTGCGCGGTGAGGTTGAACACGGTGTCGTCCTGCGGCCTCCGCAGCGGCGCGTCGTCGTCGGAGCATGATGACGTCACGTCGCACTAGCTACGCGGGTGTAGTTACCTCTCTAGCACGTGGTTGTTGACGACAGTGTGCGCGGTGAGGTTGAACACGGTGTCGTCCTGCGGCCTCCGCAGCGGCGCGTCGTCGTCGGAGCATGATGACGTCACGTCGCACTAGCTACGCGGGTGTAGTTACCTCTCTAGCACGTGGTTGTTGACGACAGTGTGCGCGGTGAGGTTGAACACGGTGTCGTCCTGCGGCCTCCGCAGCGGCGCGTCGTCGTCGGAGCATGATGACGTCACGTCGCACTAGCTACGCGGGTGTAGTTACCTCTCTAGCACGTGGTTGTTGACGACAGTGTGCGCGGTGAGGTTGAACACGGTGTCGTCCTGCGGCCTCCGCAGCGGCGCGTCGTCGTCGGAGCATGATGACGTCACGTCGCACTAGCTACGCGGGTGTAGTTACCTCTCTAGCACGTGGTTGTTGACGACAGTGTGCGCGGTGAGGTTGAACACGGTGTCGTCCTGCGGCCTCCGCAGCGGCGCGTCGTCGTCGGAGCATGATGACGTCACGTCGCACTAGCTACGCGGGTGTAGTTACCTCTCTAGCACGTGGTTGTTGACGACAGTGTGCGCGGTGAGGTTGAACACGGTGTCGTCCTGCGGCCTCCGCAGCGGCGCGTCGTCGTCGGAGCATGATGACGTCACGTCGCACTAGCTACGCGGGTGTAGTTACCTCTCTAGCACGTGGTTGTTGACGACAGTGTGCGCGGTGAGGTTGAACACGGTGTCGTCCTGCGGCCTCCGCAGCGGCGCGTCGTCGTCGGAGCATGATGACGTCACGTCGCACTAGCTACGCGGGTGTAGTTACCTCTCTAGCACGTGGTTGTTGACGACAGTGTGCGCGGTGAGGTTGAACACGGTGTCGTCCTGCGGCCTCCGCAGCGGCGCGTCGTCGTCGGAGCATGATGACGTCACGTCGCACTAGCTACGCGGGTGTAGTTACCTCTCTAGCACGTGGTTGTTGACGACAGTGTGCGCGGTGAGGTTGAACACGGTGTCGTCCTGCGGCCTCCGCAGCGGCGCGTCGTCGTCGGAGCATGATGACGTCACGTCGCACTAGCTACGCGGGTGTAGTTACCTCTCTAGCACGTGGTTGTTGACGACAGTGTGCGCGGTGAGGTTGAACACGGTGTCGTCCTGCGGCCTCCGCAGCGGCGCGTCGTCGTCGGAGCCGGATGAGGTAGACACCTCACCGTTGGGTAGAGGTGTCGATGTTATAGGTTTGTTTTCCTTGGATTCCTCGTCTGTTATTGTTATGCTGGAGTCTTTGAAATTCTGTAGAGGTAAATAAATATTTATTACTTTAGAGCTACTACTTTACAGAAAGCACTTTATCCACAACTCGTACAACATGAACCTCCACTATCGCGACACAAAAAACTTTACATCAAACCGCAAATTCATTAAGTATACAACATGTTTTATAATATTACATACCCTAGACGTCCTCGGTCGCTTGACCACCAATCCCTTAGACCAGGCGTTCATCCGTCTGCGCTTGCGCTTGGCCGAGGTCTCGCTCTTGTCGCCGTTCTGCGGAGTCCGCGACTTGTCGCTCACTAGCGAGTCGAAGTGATCTGCAAGTAATAAGAATAATTAATCAGTCAATAAATAATAAGAATAATTTAATTAATTTAATAATTTTCCGGGACATCTCACACACGGTTGTCTAATCTCAAGCTAAGCAGAGCTTGTGTTATGGTAACCAGACAACTGATAAACATACTTATATATTTCTAAATATATACATATTATAGATAAATTACACCCAGACACCGAACAAATGATCGTGCTCATCACACAAACGTTTGTCCCGGGTGGGAATCGAACCCACGACCTCCGGTATAGCAGTCAGGGTCTCTTACCACTAGACCAACAGGCCCGTCAAAAAATAAAAAGTATAAATGATTGATGATGATGATGAATTCCTCCTGCCGCTTCTTGGCGATCTCCTGGCACTAGAGTTCGAAGTCGCTGTCAATCTACCTACTAATAAATACTCACGTAAATTGGAAGCCGTATAAATGAAGTCGGGCGGATCATTGTCGGTCATGCCTTCCTCCTGCCGCTTCTTGGCGATCTCCTGGCACTCGAGTTCGAAGTCGCTGTCAATCTACCTACTAAGTAATAAATACTCACGTAAATTCGAAGCCGTATAAATGAAGTCGGGCAAATCATTGTCGGCCATGCCTTCCTCCTGCCGCTTCTTGGCGATCTCCTGGCACTCGAGCTCGAAGTCGCTGTCCATCTCGACGTCGATCAGAGCGTGCGCATGGTCGCGTAACGAGCACGCCTCGTGACGTATCTGTTTGTCGGATGATGTCCTGTGGAAAGGAAAGTGGTAAGTGATTTGTGTGTGTTGATAGTAGGTGGGATAGGTTTGGTCTGAGGGCCTCGAATTCAGTTTACGACGGGTTACTTTTTTGTGTTTGATTTTTTTTCGATAGCAATTAACCAGTATTTTATTAGAGTCATGTAATTTCATTTATTAGCAATTAAAGAAAAAGGCTACATAATAAAGGAACAGGATTAATCGAATTTTATCAATTAATACAAAATGAATTCGAAGCTACATAGTATCAAAGAATGTACTATGATGAAATGATTTTGCTGGACAAGTTCATCAAAGTAGGTTCCAAAAACGTAAAAGATATAAGCCCTGCATTAAAGAAATTCTTTAATGCAGGGCTTATATCTCTTTGGGCATATATTGAATTCTAAGCGCTATCCGCTGTTCTTTTCATATTTGTTGCGGTATTTATTTATTAGTCTACTACTAACAATTGTATTATTTACTTAAGTATCTTAGATAATTATGTAATAATAGACGCAATGGGTGCTACCGCGAATTAAAAAACCGGCTGAGATTGCTAATGCCGCATCGAGTGGATCTGTATTTCTCCACCAATGAGAGACAAGCTACTGGACTGTCATTGGTGGAAATTGACAGATAAACTTGATGCGAAAATAGCGACCCTAGCGGATTTTTAACTAGCTGTAGCCCCCATTAATTTAGCTTTATTATTTCGCAAATAATTTTAGATTGATAGTATGGAGACGTTTTTATTACACAATATAAATGTAAATTGAATTGAATAATAGGAAACGTTTTTATTTCATAAGAAATGTAGTAGATATACAGAAGGACTAAGGCTTTTTCATTAAAAATCATGAACTAAGTCAAAATTGTCGACCACACGAAAATTATTTGCGAGATAATCCAATTACGCATCAAGTCCCATACAATTAAGTATTATAATAATACTAAGTATATATTATAATCTAAGCTTACATATACTTACGACTACTTATTATTATGTTAGTCTATGCTACATACATGCTATACCGCTACATGCAACGTCCGATGGTCTAGCGGACAAAAGGTTAGAGGATGTATTATATACAAGACGTTTTGTGGCTTTTATTAGACAAAGATTATACTAAAATGAACCTTATTGCGTTGGAATAAAGATGCTGTTAATTACGGCTAAGAACAAGTGTCTTTGCATTTTGTTTAGTATTTTACGTGATATGTATAAAATGTATTATTGAGTTATAGAATCAGGCGTTACTTAGCGGAAATCCATGATATTAAATATATCATATTATATAATCTTTCATACCATTTAATTATAAGTATTATTTATAGGTTAAATGGTTTAGTAACAGATTCAATACATGGAAATGCCAAAAAATGCGTTTTATATTACTTACGTTTTGTAATAGTACTTTTTAGGAACAAATAAAAATCTTTTAGAGTATACTGAGTGTTTTTGTTTATGTGTATAAGAAGTAAGTAAATTAAAAACCACAAAACCTCACATGTATATTACATAAAAAATATTGAATACTGCAATCAGCGATATATGTAAATGTATAATAATATTCTATTTAATGTGCTATTAATAATATGTTATTTACAAAGCGTTTGTTTTGGTCATACCTATACATCCCTCTAGCCCTTTGATTGGCGCCGGGGGAATGTGGAAAGAAAACACGTTAAAATAAATTATAATGTAATGGGATTTACACAATGGCCTAAGGTAAGCTTCAGTGTAAAAAGGCGCAAAAAATATTATTTCATAGTATTACATATTCTAAAATCATCATATTCAACAAAAAATATTAATTAATATGGAAATATCTGTTAATAAAACAAAGGTCAAGATAGAATAATAAAATAAGAATAAACCTGGTATTCTATATTTAAAAAAATCTTTATCATAGGCCATTGTGTAGTAACATGTAAAATGAATGAAAGAACGTCACAAAAAAGGGAAGTGTAAAAAAATGTAATGAAATTAAATGGGTAAAAGATTTCTCCTCCATAAATTAAAAGGACATTAATATGACCCCATTTTGTATTTACAGCTCTCCTAAACCTGTTATTAATTTAGTAAAATATAAACCAATTGTTATCCTAACAATCATATTAAACATTATGTAGAAGGTAAATATAACTGTCACAGAAAAAAACAGTCGAAATCTGAAAATAATAGTTATTTACGCTACATTCGTGGATAATGACGTCATAGTACATTACCTGTCAGGGTTATACTCCAGTGCGTTGGCGCATATAAGATCGATGTCGTCCAGAAACTCTTTCGCGCAGTTATACTTGTGCATGTCAACTTTAGTCATCATCGTTTCCAGATCCATTGGCTGTTTTATAATGTCGAGGTAATCTGTCACCTGGAACAATGAGCGTCAAGCTGTTGGAATGTTTTGTAAGAGTGTATAGATAAGTGCACCTTCAGACCCAGGAAACCTTAATGGATTTTCTTCACCAGTTGACTGAGAGGTAAGCAAACTCATATCGGCCAAAACCGTCAAAGTACTTTTGCCTGTATACTTACTAGGGACCAGGCACAAGTCCATTTTCAATCTGCCAAAAATCTAGGGGAAGACACTTATGAAGATGCAGGGTTACGGCACTTTATCAATGACGTAATAATAACAAAGATATCATAAAAACTTAACATGACACCTTGAATTTTCGATGCCTTGTTCCAATTTAGCCTGTCAGCTGCTGCACCGCAGTTTTTTTTTTATATTTCGCGAAGTGAAGTTACAGATCACACAAATATAAGTTCAGAACCCATACTATCCGTTTCAGCCTGGAAACGGGTCATATAGATATAGACGTACCTCCTCGAGATCGACGGGCTTGGTGAACTTGTAGAAGCGTCGGTTGGAGGCGAGCTTGCGGCAGATGTCGCGCAGGAAGATGCGCAGCTCGCGCAGCTTGTAGTCCTCCTTGCGCTTGCGCCGCGTCTCCTCCTCCGCGCTCTCGCGCACCGGCGGCGGCGGGGGGGCTGGGGAATGAATCAAATATGATTCACGGTATAAAGGTCCATTGCTATGCTGAGAAGGGTCGATCAATTTCGCAAAACCCCTGACAGGGGATTTTCTTTTGAGTCAACTTTAAAAAGAAGATTTTTTCAATTCGAATGTATGTTTCTTTTTAGTTCCGTAATCGAGTTGTTTTTCTTTAATTTAATAAGTTTTTTATTATTATTAATCAATTATTTAACTACCAAAGATTGGTGGCAGCTTTTGGTCCAAAATGTGGGGTCGCGGGCTAAAACTAGTTTAACATCGTCTATCTACAAAGCCCGTTGTTTCACTGCAAGGAAGGCCTCCCTTTCCCTCTTGCACACACTTCTGTCTTGAGCTAAGAGGAGTCAGTCCTATCTGATGGAGTCCAGCTGTTTACTCCACCTTCTTCGCGTTCTGCAGCGATGTTGTCTAGCATTATTGATATTACAAATTGTGTCACATCACAGTAACTTACCTAAAGGCAACGGGGGTGGGGGTTCATTACTCTCGATGGGCGGCGGGTCCAGCAGAGCGTCGGCGAGGACTAGCTTCAGGAAGTTTATGACCTCGGCCGCGCTCGGCTCGCGGACGCGGTACACGTAGTTTTTATAAGTTAAACAGGTCTTGCAGCTGCATATCACAGTAACTTACCTAAAGGTAACGGGGGTGGGGGTTCATTGCTCTCAATGGGCGGTGGGTCAAGCAGAGCGTCGGCGAGCACCGGCTTCAGGAAGTTGATGACCTCAGCCGCGCTCGGTTCGCGCACGCGGTACACGCAGTCTTTGTATACAGGGAACATCTCTTGTAGCTGTGCATAAAAAATATAGTTTTTATTAATAAAATATGTATCTTAAGTCGAAGTTATATTATTGTGTCGGACTGTTTTGTGCCGTGGCCTGCGACTAGCAGCAGACGTGTAAAGCGCCCATCATACTAAATGTATTTGCTTGATACATATGACGATAAACTAATTAGTAATCTATAAAGGTCCAAACTGTTTTGATATTGCTGCTTATAATATGTAAATTTAATTTTATGTTGCTTGAATATTATTCTTTCAAACCTACACATTTTAAAAGTCTTGCAAACCTACACCCCTGATATATAAAGGGTATATAAATAAAACCACTCAAAATTCCAATTTATTGCAAAGCACTAAAGTAGTTTTTCGTTAATCACACATACCTCAGGCGGCAGATCATTATGATGTACATCAGACGTGGCCAACAGTAGCGTGTTTTCTCCCGCTGCTCTCGCCCTGCAGAGCTGTCGCAGTAGCGTCGACAAAGTGTTCCATACTAGTAATACGTCACGGATGAAGAGCACGCAGCCGCGGTCCGCGCGACGACATTCAGAGAATACCTGTAGAATGTTACTAGTTAAATACCAACTTCATGTCATTGTACTTCAAGTTCATTTTAGAATAACTTTCACAATCAAATCCTTCTCAAAATCCCCAATTGATTAAATTGAGCTGATTGTCATACTTTATGTGTATTTTGTGAACAATAAACAAATAATATAGTATATACTGACCGATATGAGCGCCTGTTCCTGCGTGAACGTATGCGCGGAGTGTAACGTAGACATGCTGAGCTCCTTCACGGTGCAGTGTTCTAACTGTGCGAGCAGCGCGGGCGCTATGTGCGTCTCCGCACACTCGCCCGTGATGAGTAGCACGCTCTGCGATAGCGAGGAGTCTGATATCCTGGGGGAGTAAAAAGGTTTCATTTTTATTCTTGTAATTTAGCTCGGGTATAGAGTCTATATGTAAGGTATGAGGTTTTGTCAAGCATGTGTAAATATTGAACACAGTAAAATCGTTGGGAATTAAAATGAGTAACTTCGAGTGAGAACTCTAAATATAATTTTAAAATTGAATACATTGAGTACATTAGGCACAGCTGCTTTAATTTTCCTGTCAATTCATCGCGGGGCCAGCAAACGTACAGTGGGATCAGCAACCGCATTGTGGGACCAGTAATCGAACATTGGGACCTTTAATCGCTTGCTGGGAGCAGGTCTTACCGGTCGGCAGCGTGGTGCTGGTGCAGCGGGAACACGTGTCGCAGCAGCGCGGCGGCGGCCTGCAGCTGCGCGCCCAGCAGCGGGCCGGCGTGCGCGGGCAGGCGCCGGGCCGCGGGCGGGGCCGCTCGCCCTCCGGCTGCGACCAGCGACCGCATAGTGGGAGCAGGTCTTACCGGTCGTGTTGGTCGGCAGCGTGGTGCTGGTGCAGCGGGAACACGTGTCGCAGCAGCGCGGCGGCGGCCTGCAGCTGCGCGCCCAGCAGCGGGCCGGCGTGCGCGGGCAGGCGCCGGGCCGCGGGCGGGGCCGCTCGCCCTCCGGCTGCGACCAGCGACCGCATAGTGGGAGCAGGTCTTACCGGTCGTGTTGGTCGGCAGCGTGGTGCTGGTGCAGCGGGAACACGTGTCGCAGCAGCGCGGCGGCGGCCTGCAGCTGCGCGCCCAGCAGCGGGCCGGCGTGCGCGGGCAGGCGCCGGGCCGCGGGCGGGGCCGCTCGCCCTCCGGCTGCGACCAGCGACCGCATAGTGGGAGCAGGTCTTACCGGTCGTGTTGGTCGGCAGCGTGGTGCTGGTGCAGCGGGAACACGTGTCGCAGCAGCGCGGCGGCGGCCTGCAGCTGCGCGCCCAGCAGCGGGCCGGCGTGCGCGGGCAGGCGCCGGGCCGCGGGCGGGGCCGCTCGCCCTCCGGCTGCGACCAGCGACCGCATAGTGGGAGCAGGTCTTACCGGTCGTGTTGGTCGGCAGCGTGGTGCTGGTGCAGCGGGAACACGTGTCGCAGCAGCGCGGCGGCGGCCTGCAGCTGCGCGCCCAGCAGCGGGCCGGCGTGCGCGGGCAGGCGCCGGGCCGCGGGCGGGGCCGCTCGCCCTCCGGCTGCGACCAGCGACCGCATAGTGGGAGCAGGTCTTACCGGTCGTGTTGGTCGGCAGCGTGGTGCTGGTGCAGCGGGAACACGTGTCGCAGCAGCGCGGCGGCGGCCTGCAGCTGCGCGCCCAGCAGCGGGCCGGCGTGCGCGGGCAGGCGCCGGGCCGCGGGCGGGGCCGCTCGCCCTCCGGCTGCGACCAGCGACCGCATAGTGGGAGCAGGTCTTACCGGTCGTGTTGGTCGGCAGCGTGGTGCTGGTGCAGCGGGAACACGTGTCGCAGCAGCGCGGCGGCGGCCTGCAGCTGCGCGCCCAGCAGCGGGCCGGCGTGCGCGGGCAGGCGCCGGGCCGCGGGCGGGGCCGCTCGCCCTCCGGCTGCGACCAGCGACCGCATAGTGGGAGCAGGTCTTACCGGTCGTGTTGGTCGGCAGCGTGGTGCTGGTGCAGCGGGAACACGTGTCGCAGCAGCGCGGCGGCGGCCTGCAGCTGCGCGCCCAGCAGCGGGCCGGCGTGCGCGGGCAGGCGCCGGGCCGCGGGCGGGGCCGCTCGCCCTCCGGCTGCGACCAGCGACCGCATAGTGGGAGCAGGTCTTACCGGTCGTGTTGGTCGGCAGCGTGGTGCTGGTGCAGCGGGAACACGTGTCGCAGCAGCGCGGCGGCGGCCTGCAGCTGCGCGCCCAGCAGCGGGCCGGCGTGCGCGGGCAGGCGCCGGGCCGCGGGCGGGGCCGCTCGCCCTCCGGCTGCGACCAGCGACCGCATAGTGGGAGCAGGTCTTACCGGTCGTGTTGGTCGGCAGCGTGGTGCTGGTGCAGCGGGAACACGTGTCGCAGCAGCGCGGCGGCGGCCTGCAGCTGCGCGCCCAGCAGCGGGCCGGCGTGCGCGGGCAGGCGCCGGGCCGCGGGCGGGGCCGCTCGCCCTCCGGCTGCGACCAGCGACCGCATTGCACACTCTAAGTCGCGTCGGGTTACTTCCACCTACGAAAAGAACCATTTTTAAATAGTCAGATGCATACAAGAGAAACGTGCTCGATAAACCGACAACATTGTATTAAAATAAATCAGAACTCACATTCTTCGCATCAATCAGCAAGGCATGTTCGCTTTCGTACACTTGTGGGTACACCCGTCGCAGCGCCTTCAACACGGCCTCGGAACATAACGCCTTTAGGTCGGAACCTACAATGAAACAACACCAGCTATTAGCATTTCTCTATAAACACTTAAAAAATACATAACTCGCTACTACTAGTCCATTTATCATGAATCACTTTTTCATGTGAAAGTATGTATGCAGTATGTAAGTATGTAGCAGTATGTTCTTAAAGACGGGGCTAACGCGTGATGTCAGCATTACAGGGCCATGAGAACAGGCAACCGCAAGAGAAACAACACTGTGACTAATAATAATACATGAGGCCCTCTAGCCAAGTAACATTTCTACAAGCGTTAACGATGATAGAAATCGCTTAACTGACATTAAATGTATGGAAATGACATTTCATTTCGACAAGTCACGTGACCTGGACTTGTCACTTCCATACATTTAATGTCAGTTAAGCGATTTCTATCATCGTTAACGCTTGTGGAAATGTTACTTGGCTACAGGGCGAGGTCAATTACCTCCATAACCCGCCGTCAGCTGCGCTAGATGGTCCAAGGTATGAGCGCCGGGGCTGGGCTGCCAGTCGCGGGTGTAGATGTCGAGGATCTGTCGCCGGGCGTCGGCGGCGGGCGGCGGGAAGTGCAGCTCGCGGTCGAAGCGACCCGCGCGCCGTAATGCGGGGTCTACCGCGTCCAGGCGGTTCGTAGCGCCGATTATTACTACCTCGCCTCTGGGGAACCAAGTCAGCTATTAGCACACGCTTAAATCCGACTTTTTTTTTAGCTCTATATAAAACTAGCTTTTCCATGCGGTTTCACCTACGTGAGTAATCTCCGTTCAAAATGCTTTTAAAGTTATTCTGTTATCCGAGGTGGAGACGAAAATCAGCAAATCAAAGACTCATGTTCTTTAAGTCTTAAGTGTTAAATAGTGTAACTAACGTAAATGATATGCGCAAACGCATTGCTCTACATCCGAAACTGTGTGTGATAATATCTACATACCTGTCACATAATCCGTCCATCTCCGCCAATAGAGTGCCAACAACGCTTGTATGAACTTGTTCTTGTCGCACGCTGCGCACCGGCGCCAAGGCATCAATTTCGTCGAAAAATATTATAGCTGGTTTCATTTTGTTCGCCTAAATAAGACGAAAAGAACTAAAGTCTACATCCTTAAAACCATGGATCAGAAGTTGAAACATAATAATATATAATCTATAGACCAGTAAAAAAAAATATTGACTCTAAAATATATCGTTTAAACTAAATTAATTAGCTTTTAAAAACAAATACCTGCTGAAACAGTAACTTCAGATGCCTTTCGCTCTCCCCCACCCATTTCTTCAAGCAATCCGCCCCCTTTCTCATGAAGAACGCTACTTTCCTCCCACCGACTAGCGTACACTCATTCGCTAGCGCTCTCGCCAACAATGTCTTGCCTGTACCGGGCGGGCCGTGGAATAGTACGCCCTTGGCCGGCCGAGTCTTGAACTTTTGGAACAGTTCCGGGTACATGAGGGGAAAGAGAACCATCTCTCGGAGACATTTTATGTGCTCTTCTAGACCTCCGACCTGGAAGGTTTAATGTTATATTAATGTTGTTGAGTTTCCGTCAAAGATGTTACGTATAAGATGTTTTTTGAGTTACATACGTAATTTACGTGCGTACTCGTGTAAATTTACATACTTCTTTCCTCAGGTGGATTATTGCCTTATGGAAATTAGGTATGTTTTATTTAAGGAACCAATTCGCGATAGCCGCGCGTAATCCTTTTAACTAGTAGCGTAAACTCATGTAATTTATTTATTTGGACCAGCTTAAGTATATAATATACAGTCATATTTATATTAGTACTAGCTGTGCCCCGCGGTTTCACCCGCATGAATACCTAGGTCCCGTTCCCGGTGCCTTTATATTATTGCGGCGGAAATGAATCCAACAAATCACTATCGTAACAAATGCTAAGATTCCTTAAAAAAAAAAATCCGTACAATTTTCCATTTTTTTAAAACCTTCTCCTGATAATAACTAACACAACAAAAAGAGAATTAGCGAAATCCGTCCAGGCGTTATTGAGTTATGCGCTTACCAACACATTTAGCGATTCATTTTTATATATAAGAAGATAGTTATGTCAGTTATGTCATATTTATATATCGTATTAGTTTTAGCTTTATATCCTCACCGAAGTAAATCTGACGCTGCCATCAACTTCCACTGGTTGTATGTCTCTCAGAGCTCTGTCCGTTTTCTTATCATCCATCGATTTCGATTTTTGTCTATAAACAGATAAATTGACGTAAAGCATGACAAGCCTACTACTCCTATCTACCAGGTATAATCCCACACCCCATACAACAGCCAGAATTTCTGTAGAACACATTTAGTTTTTTTTTTAGTCAGTCGTTTGACCAATTTTACTTGTTTAGTCAGATGGTAGGGAAATTATCATTTTTTTTTTATTTTTTTACAAATAAATGGATGACTAAATATTCAACCAGTTTCGCTGACGGCTTCATTGTTGCTTTCATCTGTTTTTTCTGTAGGAATGTTGAATAAGAATGTATGAAATTCGTCACTCACCTGCCCTTGGTCTTATTTTTCATAGAAACATTAAGATCCTCCTCAGTGTCAGAGCTTGAGGTACTACTGCTAGTGGAACTGGACGGCGATTGTGCTGCAAATGTAACGGATTATGAGCCATTTTGTGCTTATCAAAACTGAATTTTATGGTATTGAACGTAACACTTACATCTGATTGTCTTCCTACGTAATATTTTAGGTTTTCTCTCCCTTAGACAATACGGCTTCTTTCTAATTGTAAAAGTTTTTGCTGAAAAAGAAAACAACTTTGAAACACAGCAGTAAATATATGCGTTAATTTTCCATCGTCAATGAAGATTCTTCAAGATAACTTTAAGACAGATATTTGGGTCTGCTGGCAGAAATTTCTTAAGAAATAAGCAGTACCTTTGTACATAATTTTTAAATATGAAATATTATCTGTTAATGTGTTGTGTGTACATAAATTATTAAATAACTAAATATTTTTCAAGGACTATATTCAGAAGCAATATAATGTACCCATTGAAGCAATTCATAAGTAGAACTTAATTATCATGTAGAAAATTAAGTTCTACTTATTAGAATGATTAAACGACAACGCAATACTAAAAAACTCTATTTTAAAGGATCCATCGCTATAAACTCATGCTGTATAAACAGGGGCCTGACCTCTAGAGCGCGTCTCGTCCTGCGCGATCTGCACGAAGGCCGGCTTGGGCTTCCGCGTGCGCTTGGAGCGGCGCGGCTGGCGGCTCAGCGTCAACTCACTGCCCGACTCCGACGATGACGACTCTGTACCACAACAGATTAAAATATATTGACTGACTCTAACTGAGAATTGAATACACGTTGACGTCAAACTTTCTTATTTGTTTGGATGTTCAATCAGTTTATTAGAAATTTTGGGGCTAGTGACTGCATTTTTCACAGCACTACAGTTCATAATAAAGGGTGTAGAAATAATTACGAAGAACAACTTTTTGTCTGGCGAGGGACTAGGAGAGATATGCAGAGTTGACGGTCAACCTCCAGTAGAGGAGAGGCACCGCAAGAAGAGGAAGAAATAATTGGTGTTTGGCTAACAGGATAAGTCCTGATAGTTACACCAGCGTTTCTATCTGGTGTGACTACGAGAATGTAAACGAAGAATACCGTAAACGGTGCAGGTGTTATTTCATCAGACGTATCTACCGGATGTCAATATGCCTATATTTTTATACAACTGCTATTTTTTTTCTTACTGCAGGACAAAGACCTTTCTTTCCTTAATGGGATAGTTAAGTGTAAAACTTAGCATTTTGTGACGAGTGTGGTAACTCTCCCGAAATTACATCCCACTTAAAATACTATTTCCCATTACTATTTCTTTAAACAATAACCTACACTTTAGATTCTTTTCATGTACAACACAATTCTGTAATATATTGTGCGGATATATGAAGCTTAGTAGAAAATATTACAAACCAAAAAATGAACCGCGCACAAGCCAAATTTCATTTCCTACGCTGACAATGTCATACTAATAAATACAAAGCACATAATTTCATAAACGAATATCACAAGGACATTACAAACAATTATAACAAAACCAAGAATTTAAAATACAAACAATAACAAACGATTGACAGTGACAAGTGTCAGGGAAAAATGTTTTTTTTTTAGTTATCGACAAAATGAAAGAATATTCGACGATGAAATCCAAATGAGGTTTTGATCTTTTTTTTCGTTTTGGGAGCTTTTTTATTAAGCGTATGATCGACAGGCGAGCAACAAGCTCATGGCGGTTTTACTCGCGCCTCGTCGCGCTTGGCTGTTGTTTGCTACGCGCCGCGCAAAAATTACAAACTTGTGTGACGGGCTACAAGCCTGGGTTGTCACCAAATAAACCGCAGTGAAGCTCGCTCATCGATTACCCCCTTTAACTATTTCAAGCTTAAAGTTTATATGCTCACCAGTTTCTTGTTGGCTGTCATCCTTCTTTGGCTTTCCCCGAACCGGCCTTCTTCTACCTCTCGTTGGGGCTTGATTGCTAGAAAGAAAAGCTATTTTAAAAATAAACTAGAAATGCTAACATGAACGAAATAAATAAGATATAAATTTCTTGCTAGTTTTTTGTAACCTATCAGATTCACGTGGAAGCCCGAGTTTTGCGGGGACGTTTCGTAGCTATAAAAACTAGTCAAATATTGCTGCTTCTCCTCACTCGTGGTTAAGTTCACATAAATTCAACAGCTTACGTACCTCTAACACAAACTATGTTCTTTATTCAAGTGGATAGAACCAACCAGACTTTAACCAGACAGATAACAAGAATTTGAAACAAACAGGAAAATTAAACTAATCTTGCAAATTATGAACCATGAAAAATGATGCACTGCAGACACGAATTAACTAAACATATAAGTAATAATAATACCAGCTTATAAACGTCATACAGCTGGGCACAGAATTCTTCCCATATAGAGAAGGAACGATACCACCCACGCTCGCTCATTGCGCATTGGCGATTTTGGGCCCAATTTTTGGAATACAGATTACCTCACAAGAATAGATCAACTCAAAAAAATGCAGAAGAAAAGAGCAGTAAGTACCTTTCACTATCCTGAGCTTGCACTGGTTCCTTCTGTTCTGTCTTATTGTCTTTATCTTGTTCTTTGGCAGGTACTTCTGTTTCCATCTTTATTTCTTCTTCCTTCTTGTTCTCTGTGGCTGGTTTCTTCTCGATGACCGTCTGGTTATTGTCGTCATCTGAATCTGTCTCTGTTGCATCCTAAGTAAATGAATGATAGAAAAATTATATAAATTTTTTTAGAATTTACTTATATCTCAGAATTGAAAAGCCTAAAGCTAGTTGGGGTGTTATTTGCCCAGTACAAACAATTCACGTTATTAAATACTATTTGTATTATTTTACTGTGCATTTACATTCTTAGTACAGAACTTAAAAGTTCCATGCAAAAATATAAAGGGTCGGAGTATTTGACCTATCTAAAGGCGGAGTTATTCTTATATTGGTTTATAATAAGACAGATACATGAATATACCGTAACTTACATTAGTTTTTTTGTTATTGAACCTAGCTGATGTTCTCCTTTGTCGCGACAGTTGAGTATCTTCGTCGGTGTTCGTCGGAGCGTGACCGCGGGTCTGCGACAGGAATGACGTCATTATATAGACATGCATTGCAATTGAACTAGTTTCCGGTGTTTGGCTAAGTGATGATATAACTGGCATTATAGCGCTGGAATAGGATATTGTTTTGTTCTCTGAAACTGACTTCCATAGCGGAAATTAAATACCTTTGAAAGGGTTTCCTCAAAAAGACAAACGAAAAAGTAAAAAAGAGTAGTTTTATTAACTAAGGAAAAAGGATCTTAGTTCGTCGCGAAGGCAGCGTGGCGACTTATTAAACTATTCTTTCTAAATATCTATGCTTTTTAATATTGAGTTTAACTTAAAATCGTAAATGAGCGGTGACTCACCAGTTTCTTACTCGCGACTCTGGTCTCGTCAGCCGAAGAGAATTCGTCTGAGGAGCTAGAGCCGGGGAACCCGTAGAGGTCGGGGTAACCTTTGACCTTCAGCTCATTCGTGATCCAACTCTCGTTGAAGTTATGGTGGAGTAACTTGCGCTTGCGACAGCTTCTTCTTACATCTACAATTGAAGTTATTTTTAAGCTAATTGAGTTCGGCTATTTTTTCCCATGCGCTGATAGTTTCCGCAGAACGTATCACGCAGTGGTAGTTAGTATAATGACCTACAGACTACGTATTATTTAGATAGACTAGGTATTATTTAGGAACAGGAGATACCTTACAAGCCTTACAAAAATACGTCACCAGAGAAACAATGAATCATAATTAATGGCAGTAGTAAGATAAGATTTACGTTTGACGCTAATGTTTTGTTTAGAGTACAATAAGATAAGATTACTATATTTATCAACATTGGACAATTGAAATGACAATGCCGTAGCCGTAGGAGTAAACAGTGGCAAATCTGGTAACCGCCCGTTTCTTGTTACTTCACCTTACAAAAAGGTTTAAAGGCCGGATGGTTTTTCGTTAGTCGTGCTCTCCAAACAGTAGCACAGCTTCAAGCAATTTGTTTATGTGTATACAGAGAAGTCTATTACATTTATCATTCAGTCGCAGCTTAAAACACTCCATAATGACTGCTTCAAGCAGTCCGTATGCCTTGTATTGGCCTTAGTCCGACCTAAGTATGCTATTTCATCCAATACTGATTTTTATTGAAGTCTTTTTTTTACATTTACATATGTGCAATCAATTATCACATATTTTAAGAATACTTACTCTCCTGTATAGGTTTGTCCTCGCTGTCTTCCATGTAGTTCTTCCTGGGACCACGACTGCGACGTATCTTGACGCTCCTGTTTGTTGAGTCATTGTCGTCGGCGAAGAACACTCGCACTTGTCTTGATCTAAGGATAAGGAAACCATGATTATAATTACTAAAGAGCCATAACTCTAGTACTAAAAGTGAGACCTAAATATATGGAGGTACGATTTCATCCTTGAATATGTACCTAAGGGAAAAGCTATATTTTCCTCTCCTAGTTAGCAAGTCGTTAGATGACTAGGGTTCATAAAAACGCCTTTTTTGCGTGACACAATGTCCCAAATGTAAATGTAAAGCATACAAATAAATAGGAACTCGACAACCGCAAAGGATGAAATATAACAATCAGCAAGGTTAACAATCAATTGTCCTGAAAAGAAAATTCTTTATTATTTGAATACAACCAACTTAATATATTTACCTTCTAGAATATTTTTCTGGTTCTGTATCACTTTCAGGAAACACGATTCGTGGCATTTTGATGGTTCTTAGTCGGCGGTTGTCTGCAAAAATTGAAAATTATAAAAAATACCAATTACGCTAAACAAAACGTCGTGAGGGTCCATATAAAGGAATATACTGAAGCCTGTAGCATTACCATAAGTGTAATGGAAATTTCAAAAACTTGCATAAACAAAGATCAATCCTTTTGATCTCACAAAAACATATCAAATCCATGTGACAGCTGAGCATACCTTACTTGATTCATATAAAACAAAATTCGCTCATAAGCATACAAATACATATGTAACTAATTTTTATTTTTTATTTATTTATTTATTTGTATCAGGCATAATATAATTACTCACATTTAGTAGGCCAGCGTTGTATCTTTCTAGTAACTTTGTACTGACTACTTCTCAACTCTCGCGGTGTCCAATTAGATGCCTAAAATGTTTGAACATTCATCACTTATATGATAGGCAGAAATGTTGATAAAGACCTACATGCTGTTACTACTGTGGTCCCCAATGGGAACTAAACTGTCAGGCTTGGTTACAGGAAATAGGGTTGCCCCCTATTGCTGTTTTGTGTGCGCTGTACGGTATCAGGTGTCAGTATAAACTTGATGACAGGTATAGGTGTGTAGAATTGTATTAACACTGTATATTACTAATGATTTTTGGATATTCACATATTGTTATAAACATGAGATATAACTATAAGAATCTGGTTTTTTTTTTTTATAAACTGTAATCAATTCTTGATTACAACTTAGCAGTCTGCGTTTTACAAATCTTTATATCATTGACTTTTAAATACACATACAAACAATTCAGATTGCTAAGGCAGTAAATAAAATCATAAAATTAAGTGGTACTACATAAGAATAATAAATAATTCACTGTCCACGGTGTTTTTCTATCAAAACATAAAACCATCTGGGAACCACATACACCCCATGCGATAACTAAAGAAAAAACACATCTTACATATCCTTTCAAAAACACTATATTATCACAATGTGAGGAAACTTAGGGTAAGGTACTAGCTATATTAGGCACATAAAATTAAAACCCCAAAAGGACTTAAAGAGGTGTCTTCATAATTTAAATACCCAAATAAAACACATGCCTAACAAACTACAAAAACTTGTGCAATCAGTAAAATATTCCACTAGTAATAAAGTTATAAGGAACACAGCACAGCACACTTACAACACTCATTTACTTTCTACATTCATAACATTTATAATAATGATTAAAATCTTATAAGAATGCCTAAACTAAATAATTGTAGTTGCATTTTACACAACTATACATGTGAAATTGTGGATGTTCAGGATATTCAGAAATGCCAGATTAATTTAAAACCAAAATAATTTTTGAAATCTAATCTGAAATATATTATAGTGTAAGTACAACTTATATGACTTTTCTATATGATTAAGCTGCTATCGTAATAGGACTATGGGCTACATAGTGTATTAGTAATGTTTACACATCCAGTCATCACCAGTAACAACTTTTTGTGGATGCTAAACAAGGTTGATGTACATATCTATTATCAGTATTTTTGTCACATTCTTAACTCTAGCATATTAGCTTGCATAGAACATTCTATGCAGGAAAAGCAATAACCGCAGCCTGCGGTGAAAGGACCCAATGATTGGTCACTCTATTGTTTTTATATTTTACATGTAGTTACTAGCCTATTATGTATTAAATAAGTAAACTTTGAAGGTAAATTCAAGGTATTGAATAAAACTACTTATGTTTTGCGTGACAATCTAACTACTTTATATCATGACCTCATCTAGGTATTTTATAATACTTGTTTCTTGTAGGATCTAGAAGATGTTAGTTACACCATAGTGATCCACCTTAAATATACATATAAATATTAGTTTCTTATAGGAATTACCAAATTCTATAGTTTTGTTCATACAACTGTGTGTTCAAACATACTATTTATGTCTGATACTCACTATAGCATTGATACATAATATGTGTACTTAGGCCCTTACATATTTCCAGCTTCCTAGATATTTACATAATAAACATCATAAGGAACTGAGATGTGTGAATGAAAACATTCTTTGTAAAGTCTGTCTTATTCACACCACTTGGTGTATAGAATATACAAGTTGCATCACTAGTGGCACTTAGTATACAAATGAAGCATATTTTACACAAATATACTACTTCACAAGAGTATTTCAAAGATTAGATCAAGAATCTAACTTGAAACTAACATGACCATGATTTGCTTTGACACATAAATCTATTACTCATCAAGACAGCTGACATGTCACATGTCCCTCACCAGCCACAATAAGGAAAACTACTTCAGGCTAAGAAATCCCAAGTTTTATTCATAACAACAACATATTTGTTACAATAAGCACTAAAAGCGCATGCATCGTCGTGCACTCGCGACAATTAAGTACCTACGAGAACAAGGACAGGAAGTTCGTACACAAGTGTTCTTTACAAAGCCTTGCTACCAAACCACTGCACAACATTCTAAACGCTTAATCAACGTCACCTTCTCATCAGAAACGCTGCCCACGTCGTTCATAGCGTAATTCCCATCGTCAACCTCCCCGTTTTCTCCATTACTGCGACGGGTTTTCACCATTGCAGTAGCTGTGTCGTAACTTTACATACAAGACCCAAAATCCGTTATGTAATAGACGTAAGAGGTTACAAACACACGCAACTCATAAATCATTAACAACACAAACGTTTTACACTCAAAATAGAAAACTAGCACGACAAAGAACGAGCGTTATCGCCCGCACATGTCGTTACACAGCGCCATGTTAAATGAACAATGTAGTACTGCTCACAGCGACTTTTACAGTTGTTAACTCACCAATCGAACGCACCGTTTTCTCTAATACACTTTTGTTAAAAATAATTATTTATTGATTTAACTAAAAGCAAGAAAAATCTATAAATTTAACTGATAGAAACGAAATCCACAACTCACGATGTTTTTATTGACAACTGTCAAATATTCCCGCAAATTTGTCATTTTTCAAATTGTGAAGGAAATGCACCGTTGTCAGCATTGGTGTCCGAGAGTACTCTTTTAACTTGGTTGGTAGCATGAGAGGAGTATGGTGCAAAATCCATACATTTGCTATGCCAAAGATATGTATGAACTAGCTCCTGTAACACGACACGATGAAAGATTTCTAAAACTACCATTATTGATGAACATTGTTTTTTTGGATATGAACGACAATCTGGCTCTTACAATAAATAAAAAATTTTTTTAGTAAAATAGCATCAAAAACCACTGATTTCTATTGGATAACAAAACTTCTTTAGAAATATTTACGGTTTTTACAGTGGTTATTTGCTTTCCATTTTAAACAAATCGAAGAATAATATGTTTATTTCTGAAATATTGTAAAAAGTTAT
The DNA here is from genome assembly GCA_905146925.1 of Autographa gamma. Taxonomy (NCBI): domain Eukaryota; kingdom Metazoa; phylum Arthropoda; class Insecta; order Lepidoptera; family Noctuidae; genus Autographa; species Autographa gamma. The sequence goes on along the minus strand of LR989866.1, from coordinate 8,451,745 downwards.
TCGTGAAATGAATTTAATTATTCACAATTGAATTAGTCAGCTGTTAAGAATTGAGCTATAATTTTTTATGTGTTAAATAATACGATTTCAGTTTAATGAGTAAAATGCACGGTGGGACAAACAAAGATATGGGTAAAATTACAGTTTCTTTTAGAAATGTTTCGTTCTTTATTTAGGTACTTCTTTAGTTAAAATCGCCACGCAACTATTTCCATTGAACAACATGTTAGTAATTAGTCTAAGGAACAACACTATCTTATCTGCCAAGTGTCAAATGTCCCATCCCAACAAATCCGAAATCCGAATGTCAATCTCAAAATCTCAATATTGATGAATATTGTCAATTTAATGTTTTCGATATTGGTTTTTGTTGACTGCCGTTCATGATTGAATACTTACCTTCAAAATATCCATTTTATTGAAATGTCAAGATCTATATAGATGAATTGATCAATAAATCGCTCATACAGTTAGTAAATATCATTAGTATAAGTTTAGAAAAATGTAAGTAATCATAACTGCTTTGTGACTACCTCAAACTTGTAATAGTTATGTTTTGTTTATTTATAAAATATTGATATGTTCTTGTAGATTTACTATGTCTGAAAATCCAGAACCAATATCCCCATCTAAGGATAGAAGAGAATTGATAGACAAAGACAGTATGTCTAGCAAACAACAAGGTGATGTGGACTTGGATGAAGAAATATCAGCCAGAATGACTGCATCGTACAGTGAGATATCATTCCATTCTGACCAGGGACAAGCAGAAGAACAGGAGAGAGCTCCAGGCCCATCCAGACCTTATGACTTACCTTCAGAGAACCGGAAACAGGAAAAAATTCCTCTTGACATGGATGGCCATGTCAGGTATGAAGGAGACATGACTCATTATGTAGCTGATGATTTAGAATTCAAGATAAAACTCTGCAGTCCAATTACAAAGAGGGGAGAAACACCTGTGTTTGGAAGTTCCAGTGCATCTCGTTCTAGCACACCTTCAGGAAAGCTGTATAGACAAATATTAGCACCTCAAATCGGACAGATAGATATTACAGTATTACATGATCTGGAATATGAAGCCCAAAGAATTGCACAGTCAGTTGATAACTTAATTGAGAACTTATCTAGCATATTGCACTCTAATTCTTCCCTCACTGCTGAGAATATGGAAGTATACAAGGAGGCAGTGGGTAAGACTTGTGATGCAATGGATAATAACATAAAGAGTATGTACACAATTCTGGCTAAAGGAGAAGAAGTGTCACAAGCAATGATCCCAGTACAGGCCCAAGCGGCAAGGATAGCTGAAATTAAAAGGCTTCTACAATTATTTGAAAATAACTTTTAAATGTATAGTTGAATGCTAGTTATGTTTAATTTGTATTATAATGTTACTGTCTAAGTATTAAATAATAATATAAGAATTATCTGTAAGTACTTATTTAAAAAATTCCTTGTAATCAAAATAAATTCAGCACCCAGCCATGTTCCCAATTAGTTTGGGATTGCCACAATGCGTATTCGGCTTCCATTTATCTATATTACTCTTGAAAATAGACTTAATAATGATGTTAAGTTGGTAAATCAGTTGAGCATTCGTTGTTTATTATCAAACATTTTGAAGGTTTTCAAAGCCACACCCCAAATAAATCAAAACGTTTCTATTGCTTTCTGGACGAAAATATAAATGTCTTCCTACGATAAGATAAATTTCTTAGTTAACTGTGCTTTGGAATGTGTTGTTTCATTGTTTTAAATTATTTAATGTAGTAGTAAATGTTAATATAAGGAAAAATACAGTTTTTTTAATAAAATGACCACATAGCGTAAAATCAATATAATTTTGTAACGACTTTTTTCGTTCGCCACCCACCTCATTTACTGTCATTTGCCCCGAATGTCACGCTCTTGACAAGCTTAAAATTTGACAATTGACATTATTTAGTTGTCATTCATTCCTGTGATTCATTCCGTCATATCGCATCGACCGAGGTGGTTGTAAAATTAAAAAGAGGAAAATGTTTGAAAACTAGAAAAATGTAAATTGAATTACTAACATGAATGTTAACACCTTTATAAGATTAAACGTGCAGTTGTTGGTCTCATGACCATTTAACATTCAGCTGCCATACAGATAAATCGTATAAATGGGTGACGTTCTGAGCATATTTTCTGTGATAATAATGAAATTTAAATCTAAGTTCAATGAAAGTAAAATTTATTTTCACTATGATCTTCCGTGGGAGAAGCTGAATTCCGTGAAGTGGATGAATGAGAAGGCCACCTCGAACAGGGCTTACGTGCCCACGACGGTAAGTGGCTTCATGCTTGCTATTCATAGCGGAAATAAATGCAATATATAAATAATAACATTACCGTAAACGATAGTTTAAATGTTTAGGTTTACTGATAAGGTTTGATGAGGTTTTTGATGTTATCAAAATGAAACTTAGCTGGTCCTCTATTTATACAAATTTATTTATTGTCAATGCAATCATACCAGACTACAATAATATTTTAGAAGTACGAGTTGTTGCAAATGCATTTTTTAGATAATAATTGATTGCTTTTAAATAATACTAGTTTAGTTAACAGTAATATATAAACATTTTTAATACATTATTCATGTTGTTCTTAAAATTGTATTAAACTATTTCTTAATACTAAATTAGTATTAAGAATTAATTATAATATAATGTATTGTTGTTTGTAATATTCCAAATTATTGTAATAGTACCTAAGCCCAAATAACGAATATTTATTTAATATTTATCATTATATGTTAACCATCTTTATAAGATGTAATGGCACACATGCAAGAATATTGTATGTTGCTATGTCTAATGATTTCTCAAAAATGATTGAATAAATTTGGACAGACTTTTCAATATTAATAAGAAGTTTGCCGGTTTGGTCAAGAGCCTGACTTTTTAATGATTCCTTTCTTTTTGTTGGATAGCTCATTGAAAACTTTAATAAATAGTTAAAGAATAAAATGTAATGAGATTTTCTGTTCAAGATGAATTAAAAAGTTTGTACAGTGTCTGCTTCAACACTAAGTGTGATAATATTATAACATAAATTTGTCATGTGAAAAGAACATAAAACTCAATAATTAGTGAAGCAAAAAAGCATTTAGGAGTAACAACATTATCCTTAATTAAAAAAAAGTCTATTCCTGAATATATTTCAGAAGTAAAAAATCCCCTAAATTTAATTTGCAAAGGTTTAGTGGGATGTATCTAATCTAATTACTAATACTTATGGTATAGACGCGCATGATCGCGTACTTAAATACGTAGCAAGTCCTAAATATTTTTTACAGATTACTTTCGTACTAGTTGCGCCCTAAAATGAGTACGTTATATATAGTCAACATATAGATATAAAGTCAACATAATATATGTCTAGTCTAGTCTAGTCTAAATCCAGTTAGCCGTTTCTGTTTAAGTAGTATAATAAACATAATGTGTTTTTTTTTTGGCTGGATATGTAAGTTTGACGAACGATTCGGTTTTAGAAGTAAATAACGAATGTCAAAAAGTTACCGAAACTTGTGTAATAATTTCGATTAAACTTACTACTTTTTACTACTGTTACGAAACATATTTAGTTCATAATCATGTGTTTACACACAAAACTATGCGTATCCTCTACTGCTGATATGATAATTAAATATGTCATCATAGTTTTATCAACATTTCAAAATGTCTCCCAAAACAAATATCTAATATCTATCTATCAACAAATATTCGTAGGAATCCACTAAAGAAATATTTAATATTGATAATATGTTAACCTAACAGGCGTATTAGAAAAAAAAATACAAACAGCTTGGTTTGTGACTTGGATCTAACGTGTGGCTTCAGAATAAGATAGTCTGTTATGACTAAAGGTAGCAGTTTTTGCAGCATAAAACCACGAGAACAGAAGTCTATTAACGAACACTAGGTTCACTGATATGCTTGGGAACTAACAAGCAGACTACATCCAATACAGCCATCAGGGTCAGGGTTAAAAATAATAGCGCGACTGTCACTCCATGCAGGGGTCGAGAGCACTCGACAAATCTCCGTGTCTCCTACACTCTCTAAAATTCTATAAAGAAATAGAGCAATAAAATGGGAGCTGTAATGAAAAGTATCGTTTCCATGTTATGTAACTGATGTTTACATACAAAATTAACTATGTTTAGTATCTGTCTCGTTGATATGAATTACGAGTATGCAATCACAGTACAACCGCAGTCACGCGATGACGGGATGTTGCACGATTATTCTACGATCGTCAAACACACGCCGGTAATATCGTAAATATCCACAATTATTTCCAGTTTATCGATTGTTTCTTTTTTCCAATTCCATGTTCTTTACTGTTCATTCAGACTCGAGCAGACATTGAATTGCTGTGTCGTGTAAATCGATGTCGATGTCAGTTTATCTTTATGCTCGAATTAATCTCGAAAATTACTGGAACAGATTGCTTGGCGGTTTATCGTACCGTAAACGAGTTTGTGATGATTTGTTTCAGAGTTGAGTTCTAAGTTGTTAAAACTAGATTCTTTACATAAGTGAATGTTTAATTGAATAACGCAAAGAGATGCGGGTTTTCGTGCAAGTTTTTATTTTAACTTATTTTACAGTCTCTGTATCCTTCCAATCATAACCTACGCATGTATAAATTAAATAATAGTCACGTACTTACAATTAGGTTACCTTAAGTCACGGCAAATAAAGAGTAAAATGTAGCCTTGGATGTAAATATAGTAAGAGGAAGCGAAGCCTTAACATAATCGTAGATTAGTAACCAACTATGGCCATTTATATCCCTATTTCTTACAACAGTAAACGCTCAATACGGGTTATATTAGTTTTAATATAACTGGGGAGCGTACCAATATGAAATAGACACATGGCCAATTTGGTGACTCGATTGACGCACGGTTCATATTCCACATGGGAAAATATCTATTACATTCAGAAAATGAGTTACTTACATAGTAATATGTACATTGGTACTTACAAGTTATTAAAATCTTGATATGATCAGTTAGCTAATGCATTTCTAACAGCGACTTTATTGCTTTTTGTTGCTGAAATGGCCAGTTTTAAAAAGTAATGGTGATCATTTTAAGTAAAAGCTAAAGAATCATAAACCCTTTATAGCAGTATTATACATAAACTAACGTTAGAATCCCCGCTCCCCGTATTATAGTATGCGAGACGCCCTCTGGGTACGCTGTTGTTCCCCGGCGAACGGAAAGGCGCAAACGAAACAATATAATGTAAAATTTAAATTGGAAAATAGGGTATGCTTGGCTCACATTTGCGCCATTCTATAGTACCTACTCTGTTTGCAAATTGTTCTCGAAAAATTTCCACGTTTCCCTAAATACAAAATGTTATTATTATTTGTTATATCTGCGCCGACAAAAACCTTTCAGTTAGATCTAATTAATGATTGGATAATACTTTCCTAGTTATCCTTGAGGGACTTCTCACATAGTTATTTTATGAGAATGGTGTTATGTTTATTTCCATGGTCAATTCCACAACAAATAGGGTTATCGACGTTTTTGCACGTATTTATGAGCAACCCCTATAAAACAATTCCGCTTTTCGATCAGAAAACTTTCCACTAGAACAAGAGTCGGTAAATATGGGCGGCGTGGGACGGCCTGCGGTCGACGCTAGGAGTATTGCAGGTCACATGTCACCATGATTAACGGGTCAACGGGAAAGCGACCCGGAGATCGTACTCGATATTGTACATGTACTAAAAGATAAAATAACTATAGATAAACGTATCGAGGTATCGAATATTCCTTCAAATCAGTAGTCCATGTTTTCGTTTCTTTTCAAATCTAGTGACAGCTGCTGTTTTATTCCCGAAAGATTATGATATTACGCGCAAACGAATTTGCGGACAAAAACTAGTACCTACTCAGAACAACCTTGTGTTGATCTTGGATATAAGATATGAAGTTGTTTTATAAATTAAACTATTGTCTCGTAGTTATTTGAGACAAAGTGCTATTCTCAATGAAATGCTTTAGGTGTGTCATAATATCTTTTTGCGGATGTTAGAATGAACTAGCGATGACTTATTCATTATCAAGACACAGCGCGTTGTCATAATAATAACTATACTATATTTCATAATTAGATAAATCAGGAAGTAGCCTGCTATGTACTTATATGTGGAACATTGCTATTTTCATGAACCTTTTACCTTTCGGTATGCGTATTAGCATTAAAGTTCAAACGGATAGCACCAATTCGTCTCCTCCAAAGAACTTGGCAACTTAAACATAAAATGTTGTAACATGTGTCTAATATATTTAAAATCTCAAAAAAAATATTTTGTAGTTAATATTTATTTATTTGTTTGTCCGCAGGTCGAGAATGTAGCGAACGTGTGTACGCACGCGCTATGCGTCGCGCCCGCGTCTCTCGGTGCGCGGGAGTTGCTGACGCGGTCCGTTAACGCACCTCAAGCCATCGCCGCTGTAGTCTATGGCCTGGCACTATGCCTCCTGTTTGCGGTGTCCACGACCTTCCATTCAGTGTGCTGCTGCAGATCTGACACGTGAGTTTTTTTATTCCACTCTCTCATCTAATATCACTTGATACTGTAGGATCTAAGCTGACTTATCTCTCTTCATAACTGGCATCTTTTGGTTTTATGTAAACTTAATAAAAAAATGGACGACATTATCAGCATGCGGTATTGATCATAAACTTATAATTAATGCCTAATTACTTCTAAGTAAGCAGCTTAAATATATCAAAAAACCACATTAACATAAAGTTGCAAAATAACCGAGATGTCTTTGGAAAGAATTTAACATAATCCTGTTTCCTTTGGACGAAGTCTGCGCTTTCCAGTTTCACTTTCCTAAAATAACAAAGTGTTTTAAGTTATATTGAGTTTTAACATTTTCCTTTTCTCGAATTTATCTCATTGCATTTATACAGTTTATGTTGTGTCTAGGATGAAACTGGATAGTCAAATTGGATACATAAAGTTATATTTGAAGGAATTGCTAAAGGTTTATGTTTTGCGGAAACGATCTCATAACAGCAGCAGGTGGCCATATCAGTTAACGACAAGCTGACCTCCTTACATATCTCTAAGGGGATCCACCCCGTCTTTAATGTCCTAATGTTACTGCCCTCGTTTATTCGTCCATTTTCCATAAACCTCGAATCGTATAGGTATACGGTGGTATTAATCAGCTAGAGAAAACCCGCCTTTGTTATTCTTAGTTCGTCTTTTCATGAAGGGTTTTGAGTAGAAAGTTTGCATCTGTGTTTTGATGAAAACCTTTTGGGTTAGTCTACCATGGATGTTTTATTTCTCGTGTGATGTACTTTCACCACACAGAATAAACCTTGGAAAGTGTTGCTCTGAATTATTTATTATTCTAAATACTATATGAAAATAGAAACTCGTAAATACGAGTTTCAATTTTCATATATGACCTTAGGACCTTAGGACTATTTTTAATAGTGATTAGGATCAAACTATAGCTACATCAGTCAAATTAAAGAGAAGGTGAAGGTTGTGACGTATAAGGAAGTTCAGGAATTGGCACTCGATCGGAGGAAATGGAAGGAGCTGCACCGACAAGAGCTAGGCTCTTAAATTAAAGAAGAAGGATCAAACTGTGTATAAAAAACAATAGTTAACAAATTAAAAAGCACCTCTCATGGATAAATCTAAATCGTGAGCAGCTAGCACAAATTTTCCGTTTAATGATCCATAAATTTCGCTAAAGCGGATCGGATGGGGGATGGTATAGATGGATCTAGTGCAATTAATTAGGTCAGGGTCGGGAATGCAAGGAATGGCTCAATGTTTGCCTCCCTCGGTAATCAACGGAACCTTGGTACTTACACTGGAATCGCACAAAGTAAAACCGTTTTTAAATGTTGAATTAATTAACTTAATTAGTCTTTAACAATCCAAGCGCAACAATTTGGCAAGAGCGGTTGAAATTAACAAACGAGTGTTGAATGACGTCATTATTTCAGTGGCGCTCTGTAGCGAATATTTATTCTGCTTGAAAGGAAGATTTAACTGGTTTCGAACAAATTTATTAGTTGTAAGATTAGATGACCCAATTTGCTTCTAGACTGTTCTTTTTCCTGATAGTATCTTAAGGTTTCTTATTCACGTAAACTTTTCGGAAGCAATAATTTAGAGTAATCTACTGTTTCGGTCGCGAACACTGGCAATCCCCCCAAGACACCTAAGCATTGGTTACAAAGATTTTCGTTCTAAATATTGTCATGTCAAATTATGGTGTAGGGCATTACGGAAACTATTACTGCATCCGATCTATATGCAATTTTTTATTACGAATATAAATATTTCCTAACACTTAACTTGTAGAACTAAAAATAACGTCGGAACTATTATTCCATTAAATCATTTGCTATCTGAACCAGAAAATTCCATAATAGGATAATTACATTCTGATAACATATTCGGTTGAGAGGGTTTTGAAAATTAAGGTCAAAAGTTGAGGATAATTCAGTAAATACCCTGAAAATAACATCAAATAAAAGGGAAGCATCAATCTTGTGTACCTAGTGGTGTACATATGAGTATGTATCTTTAATCCTTTGTCGATCACTCCATCTAATTATAGGCCCTTTTCATAGAACTTGGGGCTTTTGTCCGAAGCTCCTACGCGTATTATACTTGTGTTATTTGGGGAATGATTAATATTTTGTGTATGCTCGAGGGCTTTTGCTTTCATTAAATTTATCTCTTTTTTCGCGAATTCAGTGCGATACTGGTGTTATGATCACAAGACCTAATTTTCCCAGATTTAGATCAGCTTTTGTTTTTAAAATAGGAATTTTCTATAGTTAGACCTGACAAGGTTTCTGTCTTTTGGTAGTTAAACTTACATTTACTGCTCGGACCGAGGACTTCTTCTCAATTCTAACTGTTGCAATCGAAAATCAATGTGCTCATCCTACATAGCTGCCGAGAGCAGATTATTTTCCACCAATTGGCACAATATGATCATATGCGTACGTGTTTGTGTGTGTTATTCAAAGCATCAGAATGACAAGCTCCTTGTATACGGATGTCGGTCTCCGCTAGACGTGTTAGTGATTTATTGCCACTTATAAACGTACCCTTGTTGCTCCTCGTGACACCTAACTAGATTAAAAAATAGTCTCCTATCAAGACAAGAGCTGTTTATTGTGTCAGTCTACATATTTTCTCTCATGAATACGTAATATGATTACGAATGTAGTTTTTTCCATCTAACAACATTGCGTTATGGCACTAGACTATATTTGAATGATAAGTAGTAGTTGGCGTCCTATTCACCAAAAAGGTTAGGTATTCACATAGCTTTAAGTAAAAAGCTACCTATTACTCATCATTTTTCATACATTTATGCTTCCGACTAGAGATTTATACCAGCGAATATTAAATTCTTACACCTGCTTTTTTTGGCGAGGTCAGGCAAGTTTCAAAGAACATAGTGTAAAATCTTGCTAGTTATTTTATAGAGTAATCCTTCCGAGACTTAAAAATAATTACTTTGTAATCCCATTAGTGTCGCTACGCGAGGAAGCATCTTGGAGGTTTATTTTGACATTAGTAGAGCGGGGACTTAGGGAATACGCCTGAACTAGTCTGTAAGCCTGTGTATAAATAAGGCTTCATTTTAGAAAACGTCAAGACTTGAATTAACTTTCAGGTCATTTCCCAAAAGGTTTGACATATCGGTTTAAAGAATAAATAACAATAAATTACCACGTCCTCTTTCATAAGCGCCGCCTCTGTTGTTAACATCGAAACGTGAGGTACGGTTTCTTATTAAAAAGAAAACATAGAACTACCTTATGTAATCAATTTCTGAAAGGGCTGTCTAGAAAATGTGTCAAGCAAGCGTAAACGGAGTAAGGTTACCTAAGTTTGACGAGGGTGCGAATGCTCGATTTTCAATCGGAACACTCATGTCGCCGGAACTAACCGGGGTGTCGTCTGTCTGGCTACTTACTGACACCTTCCGACCGGATGCGCGCCCTTCTTTATACTGCGGAAAACTAAAGCTATTTTTAGTGGAACTAGAAATTACTGGTACTGATTTATTTTCTGTGTATCTATGGCCTTCCTTAATAGTAATCTTAAAATGATTTTAACAATATTATAGAAGGATTTTGGAACAAAATCCTTCTAAAATATTCGTTAAATTAATTAAAATCCCGAGTTACCCTAATGAATTACTTTATTTCTATCGCCTGTTTGGACACCGAATTTATAATAAACCCCAACGTTTATTCACAAAGATTAATGAATTTTTCACTTGTTTCAATCAAACAATTTCTCCTATAAAACTCCCCTCCATGTAATATTAAAATGGAATCATAATATTATGGATCTGAGCTGATTTCTTTTCTCGTTTAAATGGCGTCTGCTGTCAGTCACAGGCGGCCTTTACAGCCAGTGAACGAGAATCGATGCTCAACGAAGCAAAAGGGTTGCAAGTGATCGGGATACTTGAAGCAGTTTAATCCAGGGTATAAAATACAGTTATAATGGATAGAAAGGAACAAGTTATATATAGAAACAGAAATATCAAGATGGTTTCGTATAGAATTGAGTTGGGTCAGTTATATCTGTGTTCGATTGTCACTTGTGAAGTATATCATTTCAATTTTCAAGTAAGTTTGTTTTGTCCTAATCGTTGGTTTCTTCAATTGTTTTGTATCTAAGTAAGGTATTTCAGTTAATTTAAATAAACAAAGTCCACTATTACCTTCGTCTAGTCAATAAACGTCAGAACTTCTCGTCATACATAAATTGCTATGTAGTTCGAGTAAACGTTTGGTCCTTAATCGTATAACGACACATCAACTGGTGATGTATGATGATAATGAATTCAATTATTCAATTGACATCCCTATTTACACGAGCATTTATCGCGTACATTGTTTGCGGTTCAATTTACCAATACAGTTTACCTATGATTATGAATTACAAGGAAAATGTACAGACCAATTCTGATTTGGGAGGTTGCGAATACAGTTAGCTAAAGTTATGTACTGTTTACTAAATCAAATGTCTTTTTATATCCAATAACGCTGTATAGTGTCGATATAATGTTAATAATTTGTCCAGTTACATGTTTACCGGATTTAGGAAGCATATTTTTAACAAACTGCCTCGTTGCCTAAGTGCGACTGCTACGCTAGAAGTCTTGGGTTCGATTCCCAAGTCGACCAAGGTGTTATTGGGGTTTTCTATGAATTTCTCAGTAGCAGGTCGGAGTTTGGATTTGTGCCCGGTTAGTGGCAATAGGCTCGCCCCCTATTACATGGGACCTAAACATATCGGCGAACTGTGGGTCTATATTGGTACCTCTGCCTATCCCTTCGTGGGTACAGGCGTGATGATATATGTATTTTTAACAACTAGAATGTAAGCTGATCATACATAACATCTATTCACAGTTTTGTTTCTTAGAAATGTAATTTGAGAAATAACACCTCGTATGTAAAAATATTGTAATGAAAAGAAAATGTATTATGTATTCTCATGAATAATTTAGGAGATTATTATTTTCACGAAAGTGAACACGAAAGAGATTTGAGTCTAATCGAATGACAGCGTCTATCTACTTCATTCCTGCTTTAATGTGTTCTGTTGGACGAGTTGACAGCTATCGAGATGAAATGGATCATAACCTCGTTAGATACTATCTCCTTCGTATATTTTTAGGAGCAGTAGCCATCGTTCGTCCGCAAGCTCCGTCACTTTCCGGCGCTTTGGGGTTAAAATTTAATTTACTCCTTAACTTCCGACCAGTACTTTTACATCGCTTCTCGTTATATTATATTACTATCGTAGTAATAACTAGTAAACGGGCTCTGGCGAAGGGCCAGCGAAACACTGGGAACTTGGGAAGCCCACTTGTTATTTTCAATCTCAGTCATTAATATTTTGTGCCTCCCATTTGAAAGCACCGTCCTATTATTATCCATCTAAAAACTCGACCTTCATAGGTCTAGTTCAGTGCTGTTGCTAATTGGAAATTCTACTCCATTGCCAAGGTGGGATACCTAATTGGTTTTGTGAGATCCGAAAATGTTCTCGGATAGATAATATGCTTAAGTTTAGTAGATAACTCTATCGAAGGTGTATTATAGTTACAACATGCATTTGTTTCTACAATATTCAAGCCTTAGCAAGTTAAACAAAAGACGGCAGCTTAGAGAATTTCATAAAGGGTAGGGTATATATAGCAACAGTGTTTATGTAAGCCGGTAAGGCTTCATGTTTGCGTAAGAGGCAAGGTCGGGCGCAGGAAGTAACTCGTTACATTTGGGTCCACGTTTGAGCGTTTAGCTTATTGAGATATAGTACCCAACTGTGGACTTGAGTTAGTGGTTCGTGTGGGTTTTGATTAGGCTAACATGCTTCGTTGGAACTAGGCAAAAACTTGGGAATTAAAGACCACATTGGCTGGTGTTATAAATTACAGCCTTTAAATGGCGTCTGTACAGTATGCTGCAAAAATCTTATCATTTATTTATTTTTGTTCTAAAGAGTCTTTTCACCTTTTATTTATCTACTTGTCAAATACTTTGTATGTTTAAGCTTACAAACACTGCGGCAATTTCAATATTTATTTGAGGCTCACCAATGCGCAACTGACAACATTTATGATATTTGCAAAACTTTGTCACCCAAATATAGTTGGAAACTATTTGACTATTCGTTTTTCTCGTGCCCCTTGGCTATCACTTATTGACACAGTTCACTCGAAAAATGAGGTCAACATTCTGCCTCAATAACTCGTATCACGTTTTTTTCACAATGTTCGATGTTCTGGAGGAAGCTTATGAATTTTCCTAAGAATTTAGGTTCTACATGTTTAGCACATAACATGATCTAGGACATCGTTAACATTTCTCATGAAAAGAATGCTTCTTCTGATGAATTCTGTTTGATGTTTAGTTTTAAGGATCTACTATCTTCCTATAAAATATAGCAGACTACGTTTCTAAGACCCCTTAAATTAATTAATTTTTCGATGCTAGGAATTATTTACCTAAACGCGTCTTATAAGGCTTTGTCTGACACGATTCCAAATGACCCAAGCATTCCAAACAGGTGAAAAGAAGATTAACAATATTAGCGTTGAAAAACTCAAGGTCTAGTCAGGCAGACCTACGAAGCACCATGTAATGTATGCGACAGCTACTTACCTTGACACGTTGCATGTAATAGGATGACATGTGCCTCGTCGGTTATGTACTTACCAGTAAATACTAACTGACCCGCCCCAGTTCTTTCAGGGCAGCTTTACGCTCAATTATTGATACAAACCTTCTTTGGAAATTGGGTTATTGATTAGTGGAAGTAATTGAATATTTGACTAGATCGTTAAAATTTAGGAAAATAAATTTACTATGAAAAGTTCGAATTTCTTATTCTCTGTAAAATGTTTACTTTCTGCTGCGGGAGAAGTTAATGATAATAATATTTATGTGATAATGATGATGATATTTATATACAAGTACTGTTTATTTTGGCTGATTTATGAACGAATAGACAGGAAAGTTAAACTAATTATTGCCTGACCGGCCATATGCTTCAGTGCAGCTTGGGCGGTTTTAGCTAGAATATTACTGTAGGTGTTTCTTTCACCTTTTTCTATTGAATCGGGTTACCGGCAGCCAGGATTGATGGTTTTGTTAGATATTAATGCATTTCTTGATGTTTTCAATATTTTGTCACTGTATTAGTTTTGTGGCCGTTTGCACTCTGTTCTGGATTCCGAATGAATGGTTCACCCACGCAACACCGCGCCGTTTGCTCGATTGTGGCGCTAGCGTCGTGCGTACTTTTCTGTGTGTTTTCACAAACAATTACAACAGATTATATTCAGACTTGAATACGAAACATATAAAGCTTTATAATGGTTTGGTTACATAGTACTTTGTTATTATAGTCTTATCAATAATGTTCTTACCATTACTACACTGATTGCTAAATAACACTTAAGATATTATGTTGATCAATTATTTTGTAATACCACATATACCTTATAGTCTTGTTAGGCCTATAAAGTTATCAATATCTGCAAACGATTAATAAACATGATACTTTACGTGTTATTTCATTATCATTATATTTATTATACTTATTGGAAATAATCTAATCAATCAATGTCAGCAATTACTAAATTATTGAATTAAAGTCTCCACATTATTAAGTTTAGTGATTTATACGATAGGATTATTTTTTATAGGTGTTTACGCTAATTACTTGAAATCATTGATATGTTTCTATTGAAGTAAATAATAAGAACAGGGACAAATTAAAATTCTAATGTTCTTTACAATATAATGTTTTTTACGTTTATTCTTTTGTTTGTCAACAGAGTTTTATAAGACACTGTATTTAAAATCTTCTATTCTCAACAATCGTATAGTAAATATTTTTCTAGAAAGGTATTTATATAAAGTACCGTATGCAAAATATTTCATTATTTATGACAGATATTTGCATTATTCGGAAGTCATTATGCGATTTTCTATAGGTACCGACAGAGAATATAAGAATACATTTCATCAAGGTCTTTCTGCAACTTTAATGTTTGTAATAACTGTACTCACCTCTAATGCACGCATCTTAACAATTAAACCTTTTATAACTTTATGTCAGTGGTAACTATCACATTAACAATGTCTTTATTGCAAGCTATCAGGCTACTTTTCAAAGTAACTTTAACACTTTACTGCGTAATTAATGCAAACACTTTGACGATAAGATTTTTGTAATTCTTTGTTACCACTGACATGTGACTGTCCTTACTGTAGGGTATAGAAGACCTTACTAATATATGTGTAGTGTGTTTATAACTCAGCTTAATGCGAACTAAATTTCACAGTAAAATGAAGCACTTCCTTCACCGTTGCGACCGCGCAATGATTTACATATTCATCGCGAGCTCGTACTTCCCGTGGCTGACGGTCGGCACGCTGTCGTGCTGGATGCTGCGCGAGCTGCGCTGGGTCATCTGGCTGCTGGCCGTGCTCGGCATCACCTACCAGCAGATCTTCCACGAAAGATACAAGATGCTGGAGCTCCTGCTGTACCTCGTCATGGGGCTCGGACCGGCCGCTATTATCGTCACATCCAATGTATGTTTATTTTCACGCTATTTAAAACACCGCAACTCATCTGACGTCACGTTCAAACATCTCAAAATATAACGAAAACTTAATCAACCTAAATCTCTTAAACAAGTTATCAAGTTTAATACGCACCTATCACTAGATAAATAATAAATCAATAATTTCCCTGAACTTTATCCGTGACCGCTAAACGATGACATCGTTACGGTCAGCTCAAAACTGATCTCGCATAAACGTGACATGTGTCAAGTGCAGTTGCGGTGCTGATATCACGTGCGTTTGTGGTCTATCTGTTTGCACGCTCACTTTGCGACCATCGCTGACCGACTGTGATGAACGTTTTGAACGCAGAACCGCTGTCGGTCCGCGATCCGAAGGCTTATTTCAATTGGGATAGTAACTGGCGTTAGTGATTGGGAAGCAACTGACCCCCAAATTATTCAATACGCGAAAGACACAGCCCTGCTTTGTCGCAAATTTGAAGCCAGTAACTAACCCAATCTAAACGAAGCTCTAAGGTAAGGTATATGTTTGCTTGCTTGCTAGTTATGACGCTACGTAGAGCTAACTGTATGTGTTGAATGAAACCGATATTATTATGTGTTGAACAGTAGTTTTATTGCAAGCTGTTTATGATGCAATTTATTTTAAGGTTACGACCAGGTGGGTGTGTTGTGTTTATGTCGATTTGATGTTTGTTTTATCGATGTAGTGGCTAAATGGAATTATTTTTGGAAAGAGAAAGCATGATAACATAGATAACTTTAATTACCGTATTTGTTTCTAGGGCAAATAAATACTATAGAATATAATTCTGATACCATTTTGTCTTGATAAGGTTAGATTATGTTCTTATAATCTTTCACCTTCGAGGATTTAGGTTGTGGCGGCAATAAGCTCATGATCTTTCATAGTTTTCAAGCTAACATACAAAATTTCAGTAAAATCTAAACTGTTGTGTAGCCGTTTACTCATAACAGGCAGTTAGTTAGGTTCTTTCGCGTTATAATATGGATAGAGTTCATCAATCCCTTATTCTATTCTCTTATGATCCATTCTTTAGTACATAAGTAAGGTAGGTACAATAGGCTGTTGTCGTCAAGTAATATAAATAATGATATTTTTTACTATAATATCAGCTGACCGTGATTAGGGACAATTATGATACATATTTCACACTATAATTTTTATTTTCTTTATTTGGCGATGAGATTTCAGAAGTTCAAACCAAAATACAAGTATGTAGTTGACCGTGGAAAATTAAAAGGTGTTTTTCAAGTAACGTTCTTACTGATTCATATCCGTTCAATGAATGTAATGTAAAAGCTAATGTGACCTATATAGGGCCATATAATAGGTTTACCTAACCACTCTAGCATATTAAAGAGTGTTACGAGCATAAAGTTCATGAAAACAATAGCTTTATCGCAATACCCTGTGGACTAAGACACGTAGATGTCAATGAGAAATGCACTCAACGAGTATAAAGGACTATTCTTTCATTATTTATAATTATTTAAATACTATAACTGCTTCGTTGGCCTAGTGGTGCTCAGCGCGCCTGCTACGCTAGAGGTCTTGGGTTCGATTCCCGGGTCGACCAAGGTGTTATTGGGTTTTTCTATGAAATTCTCAGTAGCAGGTCGGAGTTTGGATTTGTGCCCGGTTAATGGCAATAGGCTCGCCCCCTATTACATGGGACCTAAACATATCGGCGAACTGTGGGTGTACATTGGTACGCCTCTGCCTACCCCTTTGGGGATACAGGCGTGATGATATGTTATGTTTATTTAAATACTAGCTGTGCCCCGCGGTTTGACTTATTCATTATTCAGGCAATTTTTTGTGAGAACCATCCTAGAAACTTCAAGGAATATTATAAAAAAGAATTTGCGAAATCGGTTTAGTTGCTCTCGAGCTTATAGATAATCGTTTTTTTTTAATTGACCAGCATATTATAAATCTTCTATTACATGGTGCTTTCTATACAATACTTGCTAGTACAAACTTTACTTGTTGGTGTGATATTCTTCAAAAGTCTACCGCTGAATGCAGCTCTGTCCAACGATAAAATATTTAAAATGTCAAATATTGTTTGACAGTTTGGCGTTGAAATCGGAGTATAGTTTTTTTTTTTTTTTTGGTAGAGATCTTTGCAGTTAGCCTGAGCGCAGGCTTTGACTGCTTCACCGGACTTTTGGCGAGGACCTTAAGGCCTCCAGCCAGAGCAATATGAAATCGGAGTATAGAAAGAAACTTAAATGGTTGGCACTTACTGATCGATGATCGATTACCAAACTAAAACTGCATTATATTATACACACGGTTGTTTTAAGTAGACATAAAAACACTATGTTTTGTTTACTTAATTCTCAGACTTTCTAACATATTGCATAAATGCATACTACTAACTATGTCTTTAGAAACTTTGTCGCATTATAATTGTATATGTTTATAAATAAGTATGTCATTAAGTACTGTCGGTATATTAATTAGTTTGCACGTCTGACGTCGACGTTCGTTTGTTGTGATAGAATGAAAACAGCTGTTTTGGCAATGCAGTATAGCTGCATTCTTAATTAAACATGAATGAACAAAATAATTATTTATGTTAAAGTTTGTTTATTTAAATTGACATTAAGGCCTCTGTTTCCATGCAAGTTACACACATATTTATAAGGGGTCAATTATAAAACGTCGCTTTCATAGAAATAAAGTATTTCAATTTATTTAATTTCTATTTGCAATTATTTGACGCTATTATTTCTGATATTCAGACCAAAACACATTATTCTTTATAATAGGTTCTATTGTCATCTAATGGTTCAAATAATACAAAATCGTAATTATAGAAAGAAACAATAAAAAGTAATCATAAACGCAATGTTTTGTACCTTTGTTCTATAAAACAAATTCAGTAGATAAAACACGTATTGGGATAATATCGTAGATAGGTAGGTACTATTGGTATTATAAATAGTCTTTTGTTTATGTTGTTCTAAAACTGAATGGGAGCATTGATATACAAGCACCGATATATATTAGTTGTAAATGTCAGCTGTGAGAAATGGCTGGCTGTGAGCATATGGGGCACCCGTGTGGCCGTGTCCCGACGACATGGCGTACTAGGAATCTGTCTATTGGCGAACTGCTATATTTTAAACCGAATACTATTCGTATACATTGTAG
This sequence comes from Autographa gamma, assembly GCA_905146925.1. Taxonomy (NCBI): domain Eukaryota; kingdom Metazoa; phylum Arthropoda; class Insecta; order Lepidoptera; family Noctuidae; genus Autographa; species Autographa gamma. The sequence goes on along the minus strand of LR989866.1, from coordinate 8,433,374 downwards.
AAGTAAATATAGTTTTAGGGTACCGTATCTCCAAATGAAAACGCGGAATCTTTTGGATTTCTCGTTGTTTTCTTAATTTTAGAAGAACAAGATTTCTGATTGTTTTCTAGACAAGGTTCATTTTTTTTAATAAAAGTAGAGAACGTTTATCGATATTCTTATGTATTCAATTAATTAACGTAAGCCTCCGCTCTCATTATCTCTTATATAAGGAATGCATCTTAGTTATTATAATCGATATAAATAAGTTAAACACTCCAGTACAATGAGTGTGTTTGTCTTTAAAGAATGTTGTCTCATTACTTATAGTTCAAAAGTCCAAAGTTCTTGACTTCAAGCATGCTCGGATTATCTACAGAATGCATATTATTATAACTTATTAATAAGATAATATCAATCCACTCATACGGCCAACCACGTGAAACAGGTGAAAAGCACATTGTAAATTCAACTTTACTGCATTGACATAAGGACGCTAACAAGGTTCGAAATATTACTTGTCATGTGAGGTAGACTGTACTCGGTCTAAGCAGTAATTGAAGTATTCGTTGCGTGACTGAAAGTCTATATAATAGTGGTTACGATGGCGGGCTATTGATCTATACCGATATAAAAACGAAGTACAATGATTAATTGGTTTTGTATTAGGAACTATATGATTATGTCCAGCAAACTGGTAAAACTATGGTTAAGTAATCTGTATAAGTATTTAGTATACCACATAATCTTGTAATAAATTATAATCAGGGCTAGTAAGAATTAAGACGTGCAAAGCATTTAGGTTCTTATTTTGAGCATGGGAATTAGCAATTGACTTGTTTAGTTTGACATTCTATGTAATAAATTATTTCCGATACTAAAATTCTATGCCTTACAAATCAGATATTTTCACTAATATTTTAATTAATGAACATTCTAACTTACAAATAGGTATTACAAAAGAGAATTTGTAAAACTTGTACGGAATTCATCGATCTATTAAAATTAAAAAGAAACGATTTCACGGTTTCTTTTGTTATTCAACAACAAGAAAATAGTTAACATTGTATAATTCCCACGTAACTTTATTTTAGCGAAGGTTCAACACACCTATTAAAGTATTACAAAACAAAAGACGGCGAATTTTTTGCTCAAACTGGTATTATATTCGTCTTGAGTCGACCTTGTCGCCACATAAGTATTACATAGCCTTAGGTACATATTATACAGATAGGTATATTTCCTTATAAATATTAATAATTATTAAAATGATGTAAATATAAGCTGATCGGAATCTGGACAATATTTGCCCTTCTTTTTATTATAAAAATTAAAAAAGTTCATCGTTAAAATGTTTTAAAAAATAACTCTTTCTTTCTTTATTGTAAGTTATTTTTATATGAATCTGTTAGTTTATGAGTCTTTACATTTTTTACCCATCAACCAGTCTAACGAGCTTTGAGCTACTTTCCTAAGTACGTTAAAACGAGAAATATAACTCATGTCGTTCGCCTTGACTTGCTTCTAAAAGCAGTAGTACATGCAATAGGATTTAGCATTCGGTGCAGTGCCGCAAAAGTATATTGAACTTTGTGATGAACTTAATTAAAAAAATATATTAGCTCATGACAGCGTTATCACTTTCAAAGCGATTGTTTTTGAAATTCTGTTTGATTGTTTCTGATATATTAAAAAAAAACGTGTGATTAGTAGGTATATTGTTATTGACGCTATATTGATACATTGTCTGTTTAAAATGATAAGTGGCATGTAAATAAATACTATGTAGTTAGATATCCAGTTACAAGGTGATTGTTAAAACAATTAAATATGATTATGTTTCTTCCGTTCACGCTGAGTGTGGACACGCTAATACAATAAATGATATCACATTAAAACACTGCTTCAAAGATATGTAAGAATGTAAAGCGTTATTCATAAAATGTACTTTCCGATGTTTAAGTTATTTTAGCAATTTCTTACAGAATTAGTCTGCATATTTATAACCTAACTTCTTAAAAATGTAGCGTTAGGTGATAAGTAAAGTATATTAAACAAAAAATAACTTAACTAGCCAAGGACTCCAGAAAAAGTTGAGTTCCTGTGTATATTTATATATAGTTGACCCTTGAATAATGGTAATAGTAAGATAGATTCTCGTAATCTCGTAAACTACAGACCTGCCATCGACTTGGAAAAATGTTTTAAAATACTGCAATATAAGTTCTAAGCACGTAGATCCTAGAAATGAAGACTTAAAAAAACATAAAAGAATTTTCAAGGGCACAAGAACTGTTCTTATGAGGGCCTTTATGAAAAAAAACATATAGTAAATGTTCAGGTGTGAATTTAAGATGGGTTTAGAAACTTTGCTTTTAACAAGTCAAGCCACTCATGGTAACGGAGATATTAGGTAGTACGTGGTCTGTGAAAAGGTCTGAAAACTTAAATTAAGTTGGCTAAGTCTAGGTGTATTAAAAATAAGTCTCCATATGTTTGTAGTCGAAGAAGTCGAAAAAACTATCGTTTGATAGGATATTTTGAAAAAAGTTTCATTATATCACGCGGTTTTTTTTCAGTGGTATTATATGGCTTCAAGTTTTAACACGTTATATGCAAGAACTATAAATTCACTTCTCTATTTATTTCATATCAATCTGAGCCACAATTAAACGTGTCTCGGATTAGGTAGTTCCAGTTTCCAGCAGCTTTACTCTCTACAATAAACGTGGATAAGTTTGAAGACAGAGTACTATTAAAGTATTATTCTTGGCAGCTCGGTGATTTCAGTTTATTTTATTAGTAAATAAAGTTTATAAGACCAGCGTCCAGCTGCCACATAACGGGAGCCGAGTTTAAGAACTTCTTGCAACGGAGAAAATGGGAAAGCTTTTTCTTATTTAATATAAGTTGGATATAGTTGTTGGATATTGAAGCAACGTGATTAATCAAGCACCCTGTCAATCCTTCAGGGAGAGAAACGTGATGTATATAATAATTAAACTATTGTGTAACTTGTCGGATTGAAATTTAGTTACCCGGGTCGAGTCGAGTTGAGTCCCTGTTGGGACGTCCAGCGTACAATATATAGACTGGTATTTACGACGAGAGACGTTTCACTTGTGTTGCTTATTTGGCAATAGGATCCAGTTACTGATTAGTATACCTAAATATGAGGTAAAACACTTTTCAACCTCTTCTTGTCAACTTGGATTTTCAGCCACCTGACACGTAGATTGAAAGTAGATGCTATACGTAATTTTCATAATATTATGTAACATTACTATGTAGGTCCCGCACTTTTAGTGCTATATAATACAGGACTGCATGAATTAATCATACGGCCCTTTAATTACCAGATTGTATATTCCTACATTGTTTTAAACCTAGTTTGAAAGCAACTTAATAATGCATATGGAATACTAAGTCATTTCCCAATACTATTAGAATTCTTCAGTGACCTAATTAATTAACGAATGTTTAATAAAACATTGTAATTCGTTGATTGTACCGACAGCATGTTAGTTTGTATCACACATAGGTCGATACTTTTATATTTAGAATACTATTTTTGCTACGGTATCAGAATGTAGTGGATATTTTTAAATATTATGTTGTTTTATTTTTGGCTGTTGGTTTTATCTACATACAAACAAAGATGTAAATAGTTTTACTTGCTTTTTTTAGAATTAAAATGGCCGCGGCCTATGGTATAAACATTTTCTGCAACTTTTTTTTATGATTTTTGTAAAGTATGGCTATATTACCAGTTCAGTGGATTTTTTTTAATTTTACCTGTAACTATTAACGTAAGCATACATTTCTGAATTAAGCTTGAAGCGTTACCTAAACCTTTTAAAATTATTATTTTTTTGTGATTTACTCCGTTATTGGACATTATTATTCCAACATTTCCATTATGTAAATTTCAAAACAAGATAAATAAAAATCATATCGAGTATAGAAAAAAGACACTCGATTTTCAAGAAAAATAGTTTTGTCTGTAGTAGACGGTAATTTTTGGCACAATACAAACACACGTGTATCCGTTAGCGTATCGTACGTAATTCCACACGCCGGCCCTTGCCAATACATTCTGTTTTAACTTAAATCAACCAATGGATATTTATGGGAAGCGAACAAATTGTATTTATTGCTTTGTATGTGTATTTCATCAACACCTTCGAGATTGTAGACTATTGTCGAGTAAAACGGAGAACAGTAATAATAATATAATATTCCCGGACATCTTCACACACGGTTGTCTGATCCCAAGCTAAGCAGAGCTTGTGTTATGGTAATCAGACAACTGATAAACATACTTATATATTTCTAAATAAATACATATTATAGATAAATTACACCCAGACACCGAACAAATGATCGTGCTCATCACACAAACATTTGTGCCGGGTGGGAATCGAACCCACGACCTCCGGTATAGCAGTCAGGGTCTCTAACCACTAGACCAACAGGCCTGTCATGTAGGTACATCGTTGTGACGTACTAAGCTCTACGAACTCTTTAAGACGCTAGTGACAGTTGGAAAACAGCGTAACGGCCGTAACTGTAAATTATAAGTAATTAGAAAGTTTTTACACAAACGTGGTGAACCCATGCTCGCTTCTTCTTTATATGAGGCAAATTCTGTACGTGGTTTCAGAATATGATAGAAATTTATTTAAGCCGGTAAATTATTAGTTTTTACAACTAGCCTCAAAAAAGTATTCCATTTCTCTTAACACTGATGCTCTATTGTATTAGAACTACCGGTTTTAATGTGAAATTTACTCAGCATTACTTATTTATGCAACTGCAACTTGCTTTATACATAACAGAGCAACCCCGCCTGAATGAAAATAGTCTTGATTTACATTTTTACATTTTTTATAACGCAAGCCTTGTTATATTGTCGTAATACTTAATTTTGCTTACATTAGGGTTTATATCTGGACTAAACTTTTCATATACCTAACTGAAAATTCATTTTCTTTTCGAATTACAAAAACTTTGAGGATTTACGATAGCCTGCATTTCCGCATTGAAGATGTCCAAGATAGTAGGCCCGATATATCGCATGTGTGCGAGTAAATCACCTAGAGGATGTATAAAGTTTAATAGTTATATATGTGTGCGTGTTAATGGTGCGTGTTTTGTTTCCAGCACCAGTTCCCGGCGATGTACGACCTGAAGCTGGGCGGCATCCTGTACCTGGTGGGCGTGTTCTTCTTCAAGTCGGACGGCCGCATCCCCTTCGCGCACGCCATCTGGCACATCTTCGTCGCGCTCGCCGCCACCGTACACTACCTAGCCATCCTTAGACACCTCTTCCCAGAACTCAAATCTCATTGAAGACTGCCCATTTAACCTATTGAATCTCCATTATTAGAGCTCTCTAAAGCTATTTTTGTATCCTAACTCGATAACAAGGCCGGAGATTAAATAATTCAGCCGACATCGTCTGGACCTCGGACGATCCGGTGTTGCAGCTGCGATCTTCGGCTTTGTTATGTCATTTACTTCGTATTGTGTGCGTGAGTCTTTGTGTAGCGATTTGGAATAAGCTGTGTACTAGTATGTTCTGCGATGTTGACCGCAACCTATAAATATAATCTATGTGTTCGTGTGGCGGCCTAGACTGCCATAAGCGATATGTAATTGCGGCTGGACTCGCATTTTTTGGTAGGGTAAGCAATTTAATCGAGGTCATCATTGGAATTTCAATAATAATGGATTTGGGTTATGAAACACTCCCATTAGGTTCCGGATAATCAATCAGTTCGATCCAGCAATTGGAGCTTTAATAATTCATATCAAAATGGACTCTACATTTCGTGTTGTGACATATTTCTGTTGTTTGCGGTAGCGTATTTGCATGGGTGGCCAGACACACCGTCGCCATGGTAATTTCGCATGCAGGTACATTATCATGCCGTATAAATAGGCTCAAGTCGCTCGGGCCGCGGCCGTAATGCCCCATCGTATACTGTTACGTAGCTTCCGGCCTCTCCACGCGCCGGACCAATCAATATTGTCACATCAAGGTTGCTTCCAGCGAACTAAGACTTTGTTTAATATTCCTCTTATATTTAGACTGCACTTTAGTTGATTCTAGGAGTGGCTAAGTTGATTAGTCCTTCATCTGAAGTAGTCAAAAAAACATTTCAAGAATATGTTTACATTTCGAAAGTGAACAACATTTCAGCAGTTAAAGGATTCAAAAATAAGAGGGCATTGTACATCAGGCTTCAATCGTAGACCATTTAAATGTCACAAAATTTTGAAATAACTACCAGCTTATGTAGAAATGACCTTTGCGTTATGTAGAGTTATTTAGATATCGAGTAATCATCCAATCAATCGATAAATTGGACAGGAAATTGCGAAGGAAGTGTATCGAGTTACCGCACGCCCACATTCTCGATACATATCGCATGGATGCCCCGTAAAACTTACGTACTGGAGAACCGTGGGGGTCGCATAACTCGATCCTAACTTTGCAATCAGTTTTCAACATCCCTATTCCATTCATATGTGGTATTTATAGTCTTTGTCTATAACTTTGACAACACGAAAGCGATAATTATTGTAGTTCTATAGAATCCGAAACCAATTTAAAGTTTTAAGGGGCAGTTCTTCAATTAATGAGTTCCTACGTCTTTGCAATTTCCAAACAAATGGTTCACCTTTACCTGTTATGCATTCATTTTAAATTTATTGACGATACTTTCTGTACGGACGTATTGATACGTTTAAATTTATACCTAACTATAAATATATAACTCCAAAGACTTAGGTACTTTGACAAAATATTTATATGGCGAGACTTAATTATTTGCAGATGAGAGAACACGAAAAAAAAAACAAATTAATTTTCCACAACTTCTAAAAAGATTGAATAATAAGGTATATAAATATTTTGTCAAACCAGTAAGAGCATAATGTAGATGTTTAAGCCGCTTTGGGTGTATTGTTATTCTGTTTGAGCAGTCAGCAGCATTCACTCGTTGTTCGGCAATCCGTAGCAGTTATTAGCATCTGTAGAGATACAAGTATTTATTAGACGGAAGCAAGTAGCAGCATGAACCACGTTCGGCCAAACTAACTACAAAATAATGGTAAATGTGTGTATATTTTGTAAAATATTGTTGAACTTATTGTACTATTGTTGTAGTGTTTGTAGTCGAATCTCAGAATCTCGAGACCAATCCAACCCTTTTTAGAGTAACTATTTAAAATCGTATTGAGGGTTTTTAGATACGTTTATACCTATTAACTTATTATACTTATACGAAATCCAGTTTTTTCAGCGAAATCTTTTATACACCTCAATGTGAATTTTCCCTTAGCATTAGTTCGTTATAGTGTAGCTAGTTGAATGTATATACCATCTTGTGTCTATGGAATAGGATTTTAACAATTTTAACATCTTCAAAGTAATATATTTATTTCATTTTAAATTATTTATATATCCCAATTTAGATTTTTTAAGGATTGCTCAATCGTTCGTGTGACTAGGTAATATTTTGCCAGATGTCCAAAAGTTTTCACTAGAATCTCTATTTTATAGCTGAACACCTTTGGTAGTAATAATTATAGTTGGGAATGTGTCCGAGCGAGGCATGGTGATGACACCCACGTAGTTATCACGCTGGCACCCACCGAGCATTGTTCCCTGTGCGCGACCACGATAGCTGAACAATCGACTCTGTTTGAGAAGTGGGCCACGCCCGCGCCCATACCGAGACAGTCGCGCGTTCACCCAGGCACTGAGGGAATTCAACACTTCAGACCTTTAACCTATTTAGACTATAATACTCTTGCAAAACTGGTTGCATTCATATAAGTAATTTTAAATGTGTTTATTCCTAAATATGTTTTAACTAAATATTGAATTGAGGTTTTACAGTGTCACATGAATCAAGTGCTATATTTTGATTGTATAATCATTCTAGTCATTGTATTTACTACAAACTTTTAATGTAGTAAAAACAAATTAATTTTATTGCAGTTTGGAAACAGTCGCGTAGTTAACACATTAATATCGAACTCGGGTTTAATTCTAACTGATTATAATAAGGCTAGAGGAAAGTGGGAAAATACGTGACTTGTGTCATTTTAGTGTTGATTGAGAGTAGAATCATGAAAACCGGTAGCCAAGGTTTATCACAGGGTAATAATCAAATATTATCTATCTCTATTGCATGAATGCACAAGAACTAAAATTATAAATTCAAATATTACTCCACTATGGTTAGTTGATATGAAATCTAAATTATTTTAAATTAGGGAACGGTATTTTGATTTTAGATAAGCGGTATCGGGTAGAGCTGTAACGATGCCTAGTTATCATAGATGAGGATTCCTCTGGAGTGCAAAGTATTTGTAAGTAGGGAAGGGTAGCTTCAGAAGGTGTTGTATCAGTATGTTTCGTTATTAGGGTCCTATTGCTAAATACGTACGATGGAGACAATTTTCTGTAGTCATTTAATAATGTTAACTTGTCGGGGCGGCAGTACCTGTATGTAATACTCGTCGCCCATCGCTATGAGCCAAATGCATGTATATTTTCGTAATATTGTGAAGTTACCTGTTGCTGTGAGAGTTGATATTGTTGGAACAACTGCGTGACTCAAGTCTTCCGAGATGCCATCGGTACGTCTTCGAAGTTAAATTAACATTCCTTATTTCTACACATGAAAGTTGTTAAACTTTATGCAACTGTCTTCCTGGCGTATCTTTTTTATTTTTCAACCACCTTGAGTCGCAAATTCCTCTATTTGAAATATTATGTAAATAATAAAATGTATCTATATCTTATTAATCATATGTAAAGAAATCTCGACTGCGGATTTTTCTATAAAAAAATACAATATGACTTTCAGCTACTATTGGCAATTTTTATAATCTCCTACTGTTAGAAAATTGTGCCCATATTATATTCACTTATTCAGGAATTGTGACGTCAATATAATACTAGGATTTTGATGTATTACTAGTAAAATAAACGGTTTTGTTAAAACGGCTTTCGCAGATGCGTCCACTATACAATATTGTGTAATATCGATGAATTCGGCATATCTTATAAATCAGTAAATTATCGAAGCACCAAATCAAAAACCTTGTACGCTGTTTGATTCATCTTGACAAAACGTATCAAAACTATGTATCTACTGTATTGTATGAATGGGCGCAGGTGTGAAAGTTATAACTTGTTGTCGTACGATGTTTATTGTGATGTAACGTGTATTGTTGTAGATGGTAAGAGAATACAAGCATCAGATTCATTGTACCTATAAGGCAGACGATGTACTACACAACTAGGTACCTTTTTTTAGTGCTACCAAATTATGATGCAATATTATAAACGATGTCGACTGCATTGCTGAAGCAAAAGGTACTTATATATCAAATGGACGACCATATGCTCAGTAGCGAGTGAACGCATTTCTTCGCTAAGGGTTGCGTACCCTGTCTGCAACTCCAAAATATGAAATTATTTGATGGTTATTACTAGTTATTAGGCTAATTCGAGCGTTATTGAAATTAATTTGTATCTTGATTTAATTACATAGCTGTTTAGTACGCCGTCTGCCCTTAAACTTAAGCCCAGTGACTATACTGTATAATTTTTCTAACAGATTAAAATAGTGTTATGAACTTGAAAGTTACCTTTGATATCGGACCCTGGTATAGTTTTGTAGAGGTTTTTGGGAACTCAATAAATAATAATTTTACAAACACGTTTCTGTCTTATTATTTAATGTAAAAACCTTTAGGTAAGTATAATATAATAATACAAATTACTGGTAGATATAAATTAGAAGTGACACACGTAGATTAAAAGTACCTACTTTGAGTAGTTACATTTTAGAGACAGTTTTGATTCCGAGAATGTCTAAACTTTTCTCCATTATCCTGGCAGTGGCTTCACACAGCATCAACCTGGTGTAGATGATGTTGACGATCTTGCCTTCCTTGTCTTTCTCGACACAGTAGCATTTGTCATAGAACTCTGTGAAAGCTGAAGATATTTCGTATAAGTATTCACACAGGCTGTGCAGGTAGAGATCATTTGACACCTTCAGTATAATATCTGGGAACCGCAGTAATACTTTCCCCAGCTTCCATTCGGCTTCATGGCCAAACTTAAAGCCAGTCTTGTCAACCTCTGCTAAAAGCTGATCGAGAGAGATTTGCGCCGTTCTTGCGATTGACCTGATACGAGTCAAAGCGTACAAAAGGTACACAGCTGTGTTGCCCTTGTCATCCAACATTTTATCAAAAGAGAACACATAATCGTTTACCCTGTTGTGTGAGAGATCTGAGTACTTGATACATCCATATGCAACTGCTTCTTGTGCGAGTTTTAGCTCTTCAGGAGTCAAGACCTTGTCTCGTCCTTTTTCTACCAACTTATCTAGTGATCTCTTGAGGCCCTCTTCAAGTAAGTCTGAAAGTTTGATGGTGTCACCAGACCTTGTTTTGAACTTTTTCTTGTCCTCCCCTAAAACCACACCAAAGCCAACAAATTCTATCTTCTGTGAGTTTTTGAGAATGCCAGCCCTTCGAGCGCAAGCATCTATGGTGACAAAATGTGTGGACTGTCCAGCATCAACCACATAAATAAACCTGTTGCCCTTTTCTTCTTCTACCCTTTGCTTTATGGCTGCCATGTCTGAAGTATCATAGGTGTAGCCACCATCTGACTTGACTACTGTAAGGGGTATCCCATCACGTTTTACAGGGTCACCCCACATAATGAGCCGCCCATCATCTTCTTCCAAATAGCCGCCATCCTTGAGCTGCTTGACAACAGCATCCATTCTATCCTGGTAGAAGGACTCTCCACGAGCAATTAGATTTATGTTGAGTCGGTCATAAATCTTTTGGAATTCTTGGCGAGACACTTCACATATCAGTTTCCATGCGGCTATGTAGTCTGGCTGATGAGACTGCAATTGCACCACACAGGCATAAGCCCTCTTCTTGAATTCTTCATCTTCATCAAACCGTTTTTTAGATTCTTTATAGAAAGCTTGTAAATCTGAGATTGGGGGTGAATGAGTCTTGAAGTCTGGAAATTTGTCTTGTAAGTGAGCAATTAACATTCCAAACTGAGTACCCCAGTCTCCCAAGTGATTCAACCGAAGGACATCATGACCCAAGTATTCTAGTATGCGGGAAATGCTGTCTCCAATAATAGTGGACCTCAAATGACCCACATGCATCTCTTTAGCTATGTTGGGTGATGAAAAATCAACAATAACCCTCTCTTTCTTCACAGGAGGTGGCTTCACTCCAAAACGCAGAATACAATTCAAAACATGTTCAGCAATTGTTTTGTTGACGTAAATATTCAAGAAACCTGCCCCAGCTACTTCTATTCTCTCAATGAACGGTGATGATGGTGTTTTGTTTAAAATGTTGTTAGCCACTTCCCGAGGATTCGTTTTAACATTTTTAGCTTTAAGTAGTTGTGAGATAGGCATAGCAGAATTACATTGGTAGTCTCCAAATTTAGGATTGTTACCCGACAAGGAAATTACAATAGGCGGGTCCTCTAAATCAGGATACGCAGATCCAATGGCGAATTCGAAAACATTCCTAAGTTCGTCTACGATACACACGTTGCCTTCAACAGAGTTGATATCTGTGATGAGTGTGGGACGTTTCTTTTCTTTACTGACAGCTGGTGACTGAGAACCAGAACTTTCGGCTTTAATCGCATTTTCTAAGATAACTAGGCGATGTTTGAGCTTTTCATTCTCAGCTGATAGTTTTTCTAGCCGAGGGTCACCGATGTAACTCAGATCCCCTTTAGAAATCTTGTCCAGCTCCTCCTCAATAGCTTTTGCATCCTTCTCCGCTCGAATCGTACGCTCCTCCAACTTCTTCTGCTCTTGCTCAGCCATCTTGCATATAACAAATGCTTCGGGATGAGAGTATTGATTCTAGGTATAGTATTGTTTCTGTTTAGATGTATTTCTCTCAAAACCCGATATAAATAGAAATAGATTTTAGGTTATATGCCACCGCTACATACACGCTGACAGATGTCACAATGTCACAAATGATGGTGTCACGGAAATTATTATTTCATCATTTCACTGATGGATTTGATTACGTTCGGAAAGCAAGCTTGAATATCAAATCAATATTGTGCATATTTCACCATTTCAAATAAAACTAGAACAACAAGCCAATTACACTCTTTACATTTATCTGCAATGTTTAATTTAGTAATATGGATTATTAGAAACAATTTAACTCTATTTGGTTGTATCTAAACAATGCAATAGAAATCAAAGAATATTCGTAACCATAGCAACCAAGGTCAAACAAACAGCGGCAAAAATATGTTTCAAAAGAGGCAAGTGTGAATGAAGATTAAATTATTAATAATAGTTATAAAAAACGTTCTAATTAAGTATTTGTTTTTTGTTTACGTAGATCTGGCCATAATAAATTATTTCAATACCACTTATTGTATTAAGTCAGTGGTATAATGAGTATAAGATTCAGTAGATTTTTATCTTCTCTTCAAAGATAACAATAATCTCATGGCTCAAGGATGGCACATCAACAAAATGGGTTTGACTACTCCAGTAAAGACAGAGACCTTCCATACTGGCTCGAAAACCTTACCAAGTAAGTACGATTTTAGATATTTATCATGTAGAATGATTAATGAACCAGCGTTCACCCTACATAATGCTAAGACGTCAATATATAACTTCTTGGTACAGTGCACTGTATTGTAACTTCCGTGTCAAGGCTGGGCCAAACTACCACTCGGTTGGACGATGTCTCTGACTGCCTGCTTTAAGGAGTTTGTTTATTTCAGGGAGATGAAAGAGACGCATATTAAGAACAGTAGTAGTGACTCGTCTCCAATTTTTGAGGAACCAAAATATTTTGAAAGTTCCAAATTAGAGAGTCGCAGGTGAGATTTAACATTTAAAGTATTATGAAACAATGGATAATGAATAAAACATGTTATATTTAAATGTACTTAATTAATAAATGTAATTATTTCTTAGGTTAGCGCGCAGGACATCATTGGATACAACAATGGATATGTTAATGAAACCACAAATGGGATCAATAGCTCACTCCGCTGGTACTTTACGTCCACCTAAAGGTAAATACAGTCCTAAAAACAAGTATCAACAATTTAAAATAATCAAATAATTTAATTTTCGACTCAAACAGTCTATTTGAGTCCTATAAGTTAAAAAAAAAAACTACCTAAATTCTTACAGCAATAAGGTTTCATAATTTAATAAAATGTGGTTACCATTCGACATGAATTCAAATAGTTTGTAAGGGATTTAAGTAGTTCATACTTTAATTGGAAATACTCACGACTTTGTTTAAATGCGATGTGATGTGATTTTAGCCTACAGCCAAAACGGACGGCGATTATACAACGTCCGGGGTAAACTAGACTGGGGAGACTCGTCGAATGCGAACTCTAACGACTTCCTGTCAGACCTACTGCCTCACTACGTCACGCCTCGACACAGACGAGCCAATAACGTCAGTGATGAGGACTTTCATGACGTCATTTTGGGGCCAAGTGAGTCAAAATAATTCAATTAAAAAAAAACATCAGTTGAATACTGCGAAACATGCTTAAAAATGATTTTTTATTCCCCAGGACCACAGGAGCCTAAAAATCGTAAAAAACTCATATCTAAAGAAGGATCAATAAATTTGCAACAAAGTAATTTAGTTAAAAGGCCAAGTGTGAAAAATGCAACAAAGAAACCTGCATCATTAAGTTCAGTCCCAACCAAGAACGGCCAAAAGGAAAAAGTTAAAAATGAATTTGTCATCCCCGAGCTCCCAGAAGGCAGGCTGTTGGAAATGAAGATATTTTCCAACTGGGGTGATAAGTATCTGGTTGGGTTGAACGGGCTAGAGCTGTTTGACACAAATGGGGATGCCGTTGTTGTTGAAAAAGTAAGTTCGTAATAAAATATAGCATTTTAACCTTATATAGCCGATTTTTTTATTACTATACCATGCTGTCGTTTTGTTGACAGACCGTCACGTCAAAATTATAACACATATTTATTGTGTCAATGTTTAAAAATTGGAGGTAGTCCCGTTCAATAGTGCACAGTACTCTAGTTCGATAAAAGCAGGAGTTGTATACAGTATAGCTTTAGTCGTCATGTAAGCCTATGACAGCATACTGGTACATTGCTTCACCTTTACCTTTGTAACAGGTGTGGACGGACTCGGACACGGGCGACCACTCTAAGCACGGTCGCGCGGAGAACATCGTGGACGGCGTGATGCGCACGCGCGACGAGCGTCACGCGTGGACTGCGCCCGCGCCGCGCGGCACGCCCATAGCGCTCACTGTGCTACTGGCTGGCGCTGTCAAACTGGCCTTGATGAGGATATGGGTGAGAATCAGCACTGCTTTGTTTCCTTAAAGATATTTATGAAGTAATCCATACTCAGCACTCAGTAGGGCAACCGAAGTTGCTAAGTAAAGATAGTATTTTGTTTTCAACGTTTCCTGGCCCAGTAGGTAGCCACCGTGCGTATTTTTTCAATTTTCAGTATATGTATTTGTATTTATTACAAACTATTTAGGCAACAGATACCACACAAGTAACCCGAAAAACGTCTTATAAGTTTCGTTTAAGTATAACTAAGTTTAGTGGCCCAGTTTCAAAGTATTTGAATCATTTATCAAAAAACCTAGCGAGAAAATTACTGGCCATATAAAATTAATACTTCGATATCATAAAAACATACGTTCAAATTGAAGTACTATCTTCATTTCCATGCTGTTTATGACTGTATTGATACCTCATTGCACTTAGTCTTTCATTTGACTTGAATCAGAATAATGTTAAAACTAAATCTGGACTTTAGTTAGAGTTGATAACTTGCAGAACTATAACAAGTCGCGCATATATTCCGCGCGCGGCGTGAGGCTGGTTCAGATCAAGCTGGATGACCAGATCATATTCCATGGAGAGATCGCTCGCTCCAGTGGGGAAGTCAAAGGACCGCTGCCTTCGTTTGGAGATGTAAGTATTTACCTAAGACTTACATAACAGTATAGATAACAAATGCTATACATAGGTAATGCTATGCTGATGTGGGTATATAACCACTTCACTTACCACAATGGGCAATGTATCTTGTTTGGGCAAAAGATCGATACGATCTTATGTAAGTAATTTCTGCCTCTTGCAGCAATATGTCACAGCAAAACTGGGTTGATTTGCTGTTCTAAGGCATAAACTGGAACAAAAGGTTAAAACAGGAAGCTTGACATTAGCGGAATACCACATCCGGTTGTGTAACGTAACACTATTTAAATAATGCTTTTGAATCACGATTGTCGATAAGAAAGTTTAATAATAACCTTCGTGATTTCATTTGCAACGAACATGAAGGTTTAACATTAACCTTCAATAGTTTCTATAACTATTCGATTTTCAGCTATACCTCAATAACAGAAATATGCTTCGTAACTATGGGAAAAGCATTAGTATGACTCATATTTTCAGGTCTTTAACACCTTATATAATAGAAGTAGCATTCCTACGCCTTTTAGAACATGTGTAGTGTCATTATGTACAAAAATCGATTACACTTCTAGGAACTTTCATTATGGCTCTAACGACTGCAATCAGGGGTCCTATTGACGCACTTTTAAATATTTAATTACCTTGTAGTAAACGTAACCCAATGATGACTTTTTCAACGTAAAAAATGCGGGGATTATCTGCTGTTTCCAAATGAATTTTTTGATCCACTTAGTTTTGTGTTCCTTTTTTCTTCCTGACTTCTTGCAAAAATAACTGCTTCATCGATACAACACCTTTCGCAGACGATACTCTTCACAAAAGACCCAAACATTTTGGACGCCATAATGCTTAACGACAAGAACTTCCAAGCGCTCCTGAAGGACAACGAGCCTATGTTAGACTACTCCAACACGATCGACAAGCGACCCCCCACCGCGAACGATAGCAACCATAACATGAGCCCTACGGCGTTGCTGGACGCTTTGGACATTCAGGAGAAGGAGATCAAGTATGTCGCGAAGAAGGTCAAGCTTACGCTCATGTCGAATTGGGGGCAGAGGCACTTGATTGGACTTACGGGTAAGGAACATTATTTGAGTGTTATTTAGAACTAGGTAGATAATGGGTCAGAAATCGGTTAGGTACTAGTTTTGGATCAGCTCTGTAAATTTCCACCAATCACTAGCTTATCTCTGATTGGGGGAGAATGGTGGGTAACGCCTGATGTACAATTAGCAATTCTCGCATATTCAACGAGGTTATTGGAAGACAAAAAATAGTTTTTTTATGGGAACTATGGGCTAATGGGAACTACAGTGGAACAGTTAAACTTGAAAAGGTAATGTAACAATCAAATATAAAGAAAGAATCACCTTTTCCTACTTGCCAAATTAATAACTGACCAAACTCAACACCAGGCATAGAGCTCCTCTGCTACAACGAGTCCATAAAGATCCACCGCGCGTACGCGTACACCGCTTTCATAACGGAGGACCAGGCGCCGGAGCACAGCAGCCTGATCGACTGCAAGAGCCTGTTCAGCGGCCGCAACATCTCCACCGACTTCGAGGACATGTGGTGCACTAACTTCGCCACCGGCACCAAGTTCTGCCATATCGTTATGGAGCTGTTGGAGTCGTCGGAGATTACGAGTAAGTTTTTAAGTATTTTAATGTGTTAGCGGCATGACTGAAAGTTGTTCATCCCCCACTTTTAGGTCATATTAATTTTTATGCATTACCGTTACTTTGTCGAAAGGCTTTTTTTCGGAACAGTACTCGCCCTTCAGTCACACACACAACATAGGTACTTTTAACATCATGTTATATTGTACTGTTTCTATTCACCTGGGTTTTTATAATTCCAAGATGAAATGGGGACACCAAAAAACGACATGGAATTTACCAAAACATATATTAAATTAATAAAATATGTATACATCTATTATTATTTGCCATTATATTAGCCTGGGAAAAAATGACTAAGAAATTAGTCGTCTCAGTTCCAAATATTTTCTTGTTAGACTCCTTACTATTAAGATTTTATTACTACCTGACAAACATACTCCCCAAAGCCCATAAACTCCAATCCGTGTTTTCATCAAGGTATCCGCCTCTGGAACTACAACGCCAACATGGAGCTATCCTACATCGGTGCGAAGCACGCGCGGATCTCTCTCGACGGCGCGCCGCTGCACTACCGGCCGCTGTTACTGCGGCGCGCGCCCGGCGATACTTGCTACGACTACGTGCAGCAGATAGACCTGCTCACTATTGATGATAGGTCAGCTACTCGGAAATATTTCTTATCTAATGTTGTAGCTTGTCTTTATGGCCGCTGTACTGCAGTGGAAACATTTCGATAGATCAAATACTAACTTGACAGTTGACTGCTTCCATATAGATGTTTAAATAATTGCTTATGTTAGGTAGTTTGGAAGCGGTTTGAGGTGAGTTACTATCCGCCTCTATTCAAAATTCTTGAATAATCACGTCCATCCGTTGGTTTCGGTTGCGATCCTTTTCAGTGTTCATACAAAAATTTTACAACCCAATCCCGCTGAAGAATTCCAAAAGAAAAAAATTAAGATATGTTGATTTATTGAAAATTCTGAATTCTTTGTAACTTGCACTTTTTATCTTTTTATGTGTGCCACTGTTGGGCAAAGGTCTCCCCCAATTTGCTCCAGGCTTTTCTCAACTTGCACTTACTTGATTTTCTTTCCACCACTCACAGGCTAGACGACGCGAAGGAGTCTGACAGTTTCCGCATGGACTGCCTGGTGTACGGCACCAACCTGGACATGGGCGCGCCCACCGGCTTCGTGCTGCAGCTCAACATCTTCTCCACCTGGGGGGACCCCTACTATGTGGGGCTCACGGGGATCGAGCTGTACGACCCGCATGGGAACATGATACCGCTGACGGAGACAAGTATGTGACTAACTAAAGCTTAAAAATTCATGTTGTTAAAAGCTCCTACTGTTCGAGGAATAAGGAAGTAAATAGGTCCACTGATTTCCGTAATTCAAGGTCAAACATGAGCCGTTTTTGACTCCAGATAGACCTCGAACATTACATTTTTCCGTTATGTGCAAACAACCTTACACGGATCCAGAAACAAAATATTTTAATCATATTTTTGATCTCTCCCTAAGATTGTACTAAGGCTAACATACCAAATAAAAATTGTGACCTGGTGGATATCCTCCATGGACTACCGCCGCCCTGGGGATGACGGAGGGGTGTGCCGATCTCCTACCGGCTAAAACCACCGGAGTGCTTCTCCGTTCCCTATTGCCGGGGGTCTCACACGCATGCGCTCTCGCTCGGTGAAAGGGCGCGTGATGTTGGCACCCGGGGCCGGCTGTGACATCAAGACCGGAATAGCTATCAAGCATATCCTTATCCAGCTATATCTTCGCAGACGTGTGCGCGCACCCGGCGAGCGTGAACGTGTTGGACGCGCGCGCGGCGGACGTGCGCACGCCCGACAAGCTCATCGACGGACACAACGCGCGCGTGGGAGACGCCGCGCACTCCTGGCTCGCTCCCGTACTGCCTAACACGCTCAACAGGTACGCACTGCACAGTATACACTATCTAAACAGTTATGAAATAAACAATATTTTTATTACTGGGCAAAAGTCTTTTCTAGGTTGGCAATGAGTGTTTGACTCCAAATATTTCCGTCCTGAGCTTCTTCTGCACCTATCCCAATGTTCTAGTTTGCGATATCTGCAATTCTTGTCCCAATTTCGAAATAATTCATGTCGATTGTTTATCAGGGTATACTTCGTGTTTGACGTTCCTGTGTCGGTGTACGGCATGAAGATATGGAACTACGGGAAGACCCCGACAAGAGGCGTCAAGGAGTTCGGAGTAAGACATTCTTAATATGGATAAATGTTAAGATAAATGAAAAGATCTGAATTCCTTTTGAGACTTTTAGGATATACTCTACCTATTTGTTTTTGAGGGTCCCCATTTAGTCAGCTATAGCTGGTGTGTACGCTTATTAGTTTTGTTTATTTTTTAGGTTTTAATGGACGATTTGCTGCTATACAACGGAACACTAGATTGTGCCAAAAACGACGAAACCCTCAACCCGCAGTGGTTCTGCCTTCAGAACTTAGATGTTGACACTTTGACACCTTCGTGAGTACCATGTCTTATTGCCTCTTGGGGATATTTATGAAATTATATGCATTATTGATTTGATGTTGTTTTATAGTTCATCGGATCTGAGCCAGCGAACTACGACGAGCGGTTCAAGCGAGTGTGCGGACCCGACCGCGCGGCCGCACACCAGCGTGCATGTGTTCCACAAACACCGCCAGCAGTGACCATCCCCCTCCTCTGTCAACGTACCCGACCATATAATATATACTACTACACAGAAACTTTAATTTTAACCAATACAGACTAGTCATATGCAGGGTTTGTCACAGACATTTTGCCAATCATGTGTTCGTCATGTCTCTTATGAAGTACATAGATTAAAGGTATACATATAATGTAAAACAAATACTTCGAAAGTTGTGTTACGACGAATTTGCCCCATTTTATATAACAATATTTATCAGGTTTGGTTTAAGTAGATCGCATTATTTTATATTGTGTAGAAATCATTGCTTTAGTACCTACTACTAGAAAAAAATGTTAAGGCGATCTTTAAAATTCTACGAATAATTTTAGAAAGTTTAGTGTAAGATGGAATTAATTTGGAACGAAAACGTAGATTAGACACTTGAGCACTTGATTTCATTGAGATTTATAGTTGTTAGTAGGAATAGAAATTTTGTAGACTGCGCGCACACGCCAAAATATTTTTAGTTATTATTCATAATCACTTTGTTGTATATCGTATAAAAACCGTAAAAATAAAAATGCTTAGAGCCGTTAACTCTGAGAACTTCTTAACGTGGCATATAAACGTTAGGAACTCGGAAGTTCAAGGTAGACGTACGTACTTGTATTATTTAAAGTTGTTATACATAAATATAATGTCCGTCCAACATTAGTGATGCCCTGAGCGGCCTGTGATGGTGATGTTGCTAGTCTAAAATTGTTGTAATTAGTTACGTGACCGTGTAACGTGAATTTTTGTACCACAAATAAATAAAATGATAATTTATATTTTTGATTTTCTTATTTACCCAAATCGACAAAGTTCAAAAAAATACCGCTGGTCGTAATACCCTGACTATTTAATAAAAAAGGACAAATAAGGTATGATAGACAAAAATAAAAGTGTGTCTAGAATTCAACTTAGTTTATTGTTCAACTACTAACAATCACAGCTTTGCGCATAATATGACAAAATTGGAATTCTCAACTTTGCAAATATTTGGTTATACTACTTATGATTAATTTATAGGTACATTAACATATTGGACGAAAACTATCGAGCATTAGTCCTTAACCTCACCAAACATAACATTGGTTATTTTACACAAACACAGCAATTTTGTACTCTACAAGAGTAAAGGAATACCTCTATTAAATTCCTCTAGTTATTTGCATGAAACAGCTTTTTGTAAGGCCTAAATCTATATTCGCGTATCATCATTTTAATTCAAAGATAAGGCAGGCTTCTTTTAAATTTTGTTTAACATAAGTCTTGGCGAAATAATCAAAATTGTTGACATTTATTCACGGCAGTATATCATGGCGAGCTCTAATTCGCAATAAAATAGAAGCAAAATTTCCACTGAACAGTCATTTTTAGTCATTTCGGGCGTAAACTCCATGGCAGTAAACTTCACGGCAGTTATAAAAAATAAGGCAGTTTTACTTACATGTTTGATATATTTGTTGTAAGTAACTGGAGGTCGACTGATATTGCTTTTTATCAGGCCTATCTCCAGCCGTTCAAAGCATACAATTTTACACACACGGCAGTGAGCGAGAGTGGCAAGAAAAGCATTAAACAATTGAAATCGCTGTTTCATCCAAATAACTAGATCCCTAACATTACATTTGGTTTTTGTGACAATAAAATCGACTAAACACACAACCTAAATCTCAATATAAAGGGAATACATGAACAAGTTACATAGGAGCGTTACCTACCTATCTGAAACAGTGAATAGAAAATTACAAAAGACCTACAACAAGCACACATCATCATCATCAGTCTATCACCAGTTCCTCTCATGGCAATGTTTAATTACAACTCTTTTTCTTCTGGGAAGCAACTTCCCAAACTATGGGGTCAGTTTCTAGTCTCACCATATTCTCCATGGAGCGACTGCGTAGCCGACCTCCACAACCCATGTTACTGGGTAATACACCATTTATTTAAACCTTTCTATCTAAATTGCGTTCTCTTTTCAGGAATCGTAAAGCGTCTTTTCTGTTTTAATCCTAGCCACTTGATTATCAGCCAAAAAGCTACTATATTTATTATATTTCGAATCGAATCCACAAATCATTCGCATCGCGCTATGGAAGACTGTACCAAAAGCTTTAAAATGTGTCAGAAAACTTCATTAAAATCAAAGTTAAATTAAATTATATAAACTGGAAAAACAGTCAAAATGTGAGTTCTACTCAATATTCGATTAAAATTATTTCGAGTTATCCATAGAATCGAAAATCCTTAAATTATATTATTTGCACTACAAGTACAGTACAGCCTATATTAATTTGTGAGGTAGGGGAATCTACATATCGTATCCGTTTGGTCAGTTTAAACGTTCACTTATCTTTATCGTTGTCCCCAGTGGTTCAGTGATCATGTAACCGTCTTAACTGAAGAAGTACACAGATTTGAGAACGCTAGTCAGGTCGAAGTCGCCTTTGCTCGGCACTTTCTGTAGTAAAGCGTTGACACGTTTCTTGTTCGCAGCTCCTACGCTTCTGTCTTCGAGTTCACTAGAAAATAAAGGAAAAAAAAATATATAGATTTTTTTTCATACTTGTAGCAACAATTACAACTTTTTACATGATTCTTATAGAAACTCAATTATAATATTATAAAACTCACTCTTCATTATAACTGTATCGATTCATCAGAAACTCTGATAAATCTTCCAATATTGGTTGCGAGTGGAGAGCTACGAACTGTTCACGGCAAATCTGAAAGAAAAGATGATTTCATTGCAGCAGCACTCAACGCTCTGTGAACGTTGTAGACAGTTTTCATTCGGCACTTAAGCGCGCACCAGGCTAGCGTTAAATAGGCTATTTGCTTAACGACGCTCTAAAAGGGTACATAAAAGCACTCCGTTTGGCTTCTTCGTAGAAGTCGTGCACGCCTATTGGAGCGGAGTAGGTCCATAAGAGATCTGACCACATAAAAAATCCGTCAAGTTGTGTGTTGTGTATTACCTTATTCATGAGATCGACAGTGCAGGGATGCGTCCAGAAGCAGTCGTGCACGGAGACGAAGGCGAGCGCGGCGGCCTCGCAGTGCAGCGCGGTGAGCATCATGTGCGACGAGTCCAGCGAGTGGATGAAGTTCGGCGGGAACGCGTTGCGCTGCTTCATCGTGCACGGACGTCTGCGTGGCGAACAACGCGGTAATGTGAGATACATCAAAATAAATAAATAAACCAGCCTATTTAGGTCCCACTGCTGGGCACAGGCTTTTTCCCATATTTAAAAGGAATGATCATTCATCACCACGCTCGCTCAATTGCGATTTGGCGATTTGAGACTCAAATTTTTAGAATCTACGTTTCTCCACGATTTTCTTTCCTATTGTGAGATAGAATACAAAACGTGTACGTTGATGTAAAAGTATACTAGTAATTTCACCCACTCCACGCTCTCGCCGCACACCGCCGATATCAGTCTGCGGGGGTATATGAGAGACATACTGTTGTTGGTCTAGCGGCGGCCTGTAGGGCGCGTGTCCGGCGGCGGCGCGGCGGTAGTAGGGCTGCACGACGGGCAGGCCCAGCGGCGTCACCCACTCCACGCTCTCGCCGCACACCGCCGATATCAGTCTGCGGGGGTATATGAGAGACATACTGTTGTTGGTCTAGCGGCGGCCTGTAGGGCGCGTGTCCGGCGGCGGCGCGGCGGTAGTAGGGCTGCGACGACGGGCAGGCCCAGCCACTCCACGCTCTCGCCGCACACCGCCGATATCAGTCTGCGGGGGTATATGAGAGACATACTGTTGTT
Source organism: Autographa gamma (assembly GCA_905146925.1). Lineage (NCBI taxonomy): Eukaryota > Metazoa > Arthropoda > Insecta > Lepidoptera > Noctuidae > Autographa > Autographa gamma. The sequence continues at coordinate 8,410,201 of LR989866.1, read as the reverse complement.
GGTCTAGCGGCGGCCTGTAGGGCGCGTGTCCGGCGGCGGCGCGGCGGTAGTAGGGCTGCACGACGGGCAGGCCCAGCGGCGTCACCCACTCCACGCTCTCGCCGCACACCGCCGATATCAGTCTGCGGGGGTATATGAGAGACATACTGTTGTTGGTCTAGCGGCGGCCTGTAGGGCGCGTGTCCGGCGGCGGCGCGGCGGTAGTAGGGCTGCACGACGGGCAGGCCCAGCGGCGTCACCCACTCCACGCTCTCGCCGCACACCGCCGATATCAGTCTGCGGGGGTATATGAGAGACATACTGTTGTTGGTCTAGCGGCGGCCTGTAGGGCGCGTGTCCGGCGGCGGCGCGGCGGTAGTAGGGCTGCACGACGGGCAGGCCCAGCGGCGTCACCCACTCCACGCTCTCGCCGCACACCGCCGATATCAGTCTGCGGGGGTATATGAGAGACATACTGTTGTTGGTCTAGCGGCGGCCTGTAGGGCGCGTGTCCGGCGGCGGCGCGGCGGTAGTAGGGCTGCACGACGGGCAGGCCCAGCGGCGTCACCCACTCCACGCTCTCGCCGCACACCGCCGATATCAGTCTGCGGGGGTATATGAGAGACATACTGTTGTTGGTCTAGCGGCGGCCTGTAGGGCGCGTGTCCGGCGGCGGCGCGGCGGTAGTAGGGCTGCACGACGGGCAGGCCCAGCGGCGTCACCCACTCCACGCTCTCGCCGCACACCGCCGATATCAGTCTGCGGGGGTATATGAGAGTAGGGCGCGGCCTGTAGGGCGCGTGTCCGGCGGCGGCGCGGCGGTAGTAGGGCTGCACGACGGGCAGGCCCAGCGGCGTCACCCACTCCACGCTCTCGCCGCACACCGCCGATATCAGTCTGCGGGGGTATATGAGAGACATACTGTTGTTGGTCTAGCGGCGGCCTGTAGGGCGCGTGTCCGGCGGCGGCGCGGCGGTAGTAGGGCTGCACGACGGGCAGGCCCAGCGGCGTCACCCACTCCACGCTCTCGCCGCACACCGCCGATATCAGTCTGCGGGGGTATATGAGAGACATACTGTTTTTGGTCTAGCGGCGGCCTGTAGGGCGCGTGTCCGGCGGCGGCGCGGCGGTAGTAGGGCTGCACGACGGGCAGGCCCAGCGGCGTCACCCACTCCACGCTCTCGCCGCACACCGCCGATATCAGTCTGCGGGGGTATATGAGAGACATACTGTTGTTGGTCTAGCGGCGGCCTGTAGGGCGCGTGTCCGGCGGCGGCGCGGCGGTAGTAGGGCTGCACGACGGGCAGGCCCAGCGGCGTCACCCACTCCACGCTCTCGCCGCACACCGCCGATATCAGTCTGCGGGGGTATATGAGAGACATACTGTTGTTGGTCTAGCGGCGGCCTGTAGGGCGCGTGTCCGGCGGCGGCGCGGCGGTAGTAGGGCTGCACGACGGGCAGGCCCAGCGGCGTCACCCACTCCACGCTCTCGCCGCACACCGCCGATATCAGTCTGCGGGGGTATATGAGAGACATACTGTTGTTGGTCTAGCGGCGGCCTGTAGGGCGCGTGTCCGGCGGCGGCGCGGCGGTAGTAGGGCTGCACGACGGGCAGGCCCAGCGGCGTCACCCACTCCACGCTCTCGCCGCACACCGCCGATATCAGTCTGCGGGGGTATATGAGAGACATACTGTTGTTGGTCTAGCGGCGGCCTGTAGGGCGCGTGTCCGGCGGCGGCGCGGCGGTAGTAGGGCTGCACGACGGGCAGGCCCAGCGGCGTCACCCACTCCACGCTCTCGCCGCACACCGCCGATATCAGTCTGCGGGGGTATATGAGAGACATACTGTTGTTGGTCTAGCGGCGGCCTGTAGGGCGCGTGTCCGGCGGCGGCGCGGCGGTAGTAGGGCTGCACGACGGGCAGGCCCAGCGGCGTCACCCACTCCACGCTCTCGCCGCACACCGCCGATATCAGTCTGCGGGGGTATATGAGAGACATACTGTTGTTGGTCTAGCGGCGGCCTGTAGGGCGCGTGTCCGGCGGCGGCGCGGCGGTAGTAGGGCTGCACGACGGGCAGGCCCAGCGGCGTCACCCACTCCACGCTCTCGCCGCACACCGCCGATATCAGTCTGCGGGGGAAACAACCAGTTTATATAAAACTTATCTGTATAAAATACCAAATATACATATTTATCCCAACCCTCAAGAAACCCTTTCTAAACATAATTGACTGATATTGTGACTTCTTGAAATTTACTGCCAGACAGGTACAAAATTTTCAAGCAAATAGAATCATCTCTTTTACCCAATCTAAATATTATGACACACTGTAATGCACATTCAGGAATCAATAAGAACTATTGTTAAGAACATAAATAAAAATAAATAAATCAGAAATCCCCAAAAAAAATATGAAAAAATGGTGATAACTTAAATGTGTCTAAATGTAGCAGTTCATAATAAACACGTAGGTAACTCACTTGGCACAGTCCGTGAACCAGTCCTGTATGAGTTTGGTGGAGGTGAACATCTCGCGCAGACTGTCGAAAGTCTTCGCCGTGAGGTACTGCGAGCACGACCACACGTGCTCCTTCGGGAACTCATCTATGTCTGTGGTAATAATACATAGATAAATATATGCTCGTAATATTATAGGAAATGTTAACATACTGAAACATGAGGCCAAAGGTCCAAAATATTTTAGCCAACTTTTTCAAACGCGCGACTGTTTTTTTTTCTTTTCAAAGTTCGTAATTAATTTTATTTATACTTTTATTTCTTACTAATAGCTGTAAAAACTCACCATTATTGTCTAAAAACAAGAAAAAAAAATACACAGTTGGTGATTTCTCAAGTAAAATACGGTATTCAGGTACAACTAGAAGGCGACCTGAAAAGCTTGAGAAAAGGAACGAAGTAAGCCACAAACGAAAATCAACCTTATCTTTAGACAAACAGGTTTAAACTATAAAGTTATGTAAATACCTTTCAATTGTTTAGCGATCTGCAGCCGAGCTCCGAACTTGGTGACTCCATACACAGTCGTCATGACGGTTTGTTTGATGACCTTGCGTCGCACAAAGTTCTCTAAGATTATGGCAGCGGGTACGCCGGCCGCAGCGTCACGAGCTCGCATTTCCTCTACCTGTTAATTTTGGACTTATTAGAAAATGTTTCAATAGTTTACGGGTATTTTAAGGACCTACAAACATGGATATGGGATGTCTAGTTTTTGCAGTAATAGAATTGTTCTGACGGTATTGTCCGCATACCACTATGCTGGTACAATTTAGGCAGCAGGCACCGAGCCATTTTTGACGCAGTTTATGACAAATATCATTATGCAGTAGGGTCTTTGTAAAGTCACAGTCAGGTTAGTTACAATTGATATTATTTCCAGTAAAAAATCAACTATACACATGTGTCAAGAAAATTTATTTTAGAGTGAATAGTACAATATTTACTTCTTTTTTTTACAGCAAAATTAATCTTATTGAGCCTTCCAGTTATTTTTCCTTAGATCCGTGTTTAGCATATTAAAAGCGAAAATATTTTATTGGATGGGGTGTAAAATGACACAGAAGGTAGGTGACTAGGTGTTTAGTACATACAAGAGCCGCCACAGCGCTGTACACGTCCTGCGGGCTCTCGGCGGGCGCGAGGTTGACGGCCGCCGCGCCCGCCGCGTCCCCGCCCAGCGCCGCGTAGTGCTGCAGACCGTTACACGACCCGTCCTGGTGCACCGGGAACCCGCACAGGTACTCTGCAACACACACGATGGATAAGATCTAGCTCTCATTCCATTAGTGAGAATTTTAATAACATACTATATGGTTTCACCACAAATTAGGTCCTAGGCAAAAAAATACCTCGCGGCAGACCTAGGAGATGGCGCGACGAAACTGGTCCCAGGTAGCCATAGACAGGGATTGGAAAGAGGGAAGGGAGGCCTCGCCCTGCAGTGGGCACCAGCGCTCGCCCTCTAGCAGCTGGTCCACCGAGTCCAGGATCTTGTCTATTATGTTACTCCAGTGTATAGTAACAGTTGCAGTTACCTTCGGGGTTGGGCGAGCGCACGGCGTTAGCGATCTCCATGCAGCAGGCGAGCGTCTGCCACGGCTCCTCGGAATCGGCCCACCAGCGCTCGCCATCTAGCGGCCGGTCCGCCGAGTCCAGGATCTTGTCTATTATGTTCTGAGCGTACTCCAATCTAAGGACGATATAAGAATATGAATAAATAATAGCAAGTAGTATACCACTAACAAAACAGGGACACATTCGCAATCCTCGGAAATCCCTGTCCCAAGTCAGTTAACAATATAAGCTCACCGTTGATCAAGCGTAGCCTTCTTCATGGTGCCCGTAAGGTTGATAGCATGCAGCAGCAGCCAGCGCAACCCTCCGGGCCCGAGCGGCTTGGCGCGCGCGAACCGCAGCAGTGCACGCTGAGCGTCCGCGCCCAGCGCCGACACGTGCGGCCCGCACGCGTACACGCGCCCGCGGAAGTCCAGGTTGTGCGGAAGCCAGAATATGCTCTGTCTGCATAACAAGCATGGCGATATTAAATTTTATGTTGGACATTGCACTACCACTTGGTTATGGAGGTCCTATTGTGTTTTGGATATGGTTTTTGTTCAAAATTAACATTAGTTTCCGGCAACAATGAACTCTTATATGACATTGCTGCTCGTGCAAGAACAACGAATAGAATTGCGAAAATTAAAATATATGTGACTAGTAGAGAATTTGACCTAGAATTAAACCGAACTGGATCGCTATTGATTCTATTGCCGAAGACTTATTTATTAAACATTTTCTGCAGAAAACACAGTAGTCTCTAAAACACTTAAATCTCTAATAATAAAAGAAACCGGCGCTTGAACATGGCCGCCGCGTCCGCGCCCGACTCGAACTGCGACGTGTCCAGTCTAGACGATGGCGGGGGAATGTCCAGCTTCTTGTATCCGACATCCCTAGAGCATACGCACCTATAATGGTTGGCTAGCGACAGTTTGTAGAGCGTGTCGCACCACAGCGAGTGCATCTCCGCCCTCGCGCGGTTGATGGCCACGCGGCGCTTGAACATGGCCGCCGCGTCCGCGCCCGACTCGAACTGCGACGTGTCCAGTCTAGACGATGGCGGGGGAATGTCCAGCTTCTTGTCGCCGCCCTCCCTGTAGGACACATCATTAATTAGTAAGGCTGATCTACTAAGCTCCCAAAAAAATATAGTAATTGTATCAGATTTTCCCATACAAGGACTTTTCTATTTTGCGCAAAAAATATGATCAGTAATTTTTGAGAAACTCGGAGACCTCCAAACATATGGATCGAATCGAAAATCGAAAACTGTTTAATTGTCAAGTTGTCTTTACCTGAATATCTTTATCTGCAGATCCAGTATCGGCTGGTTGATGACCCAGGGTACCTCTCCCAGTTGGTTCAGACTGTCCAGTACTGGGTACAGAGATTCTCGCGGCGCTGACTCGAGACGCTTCCATTGACTCATCACGTAGTACGGCATCCTATGAAACAATACGTTTTTAAATTATATAATAAATTGAGTTCCATTATATGCACTTAATTACTCGTACAATAGTGAATAAATTAACTATTGTACGAGAATTTTTTAGGGTGCATTCAGATCTGAAGAATGCGTCGCGAATGCGCGCATGCGTGCATTTGTATTTATTTGGTGCCACTTTAGCCCAACCATGCCAAGCCATGGAAGGCTTATTAATGACGCACACGCACGCGCGCAAGGCGTGCGTGCGTTTAGTGCTCGCGTGGATTGTACGCACTTTCCTCTAGTTTTAATACTGTGAATATAGACATACAGAGAGTAACGTGTGGCACTGGCGCGCACAAGGCACATAGCTGGCGGGCAGGACACGAGACGCGATCATAAATATTATGCACGCGATCGTAAACGAGCTGTGTATTCGCGCCGTTTTCGCTAGATCTGGACACAAGTGGTAACGCTAAGGTAAGATATAGATGGTATGTACCGGACGAGCGGCGTGGGCGTGACGAGGTAGGCCCCGCGCGCGGTGTGCGCCCAGGGCGCGGGCGGCGCGGCGGTGGGCGTGAGCGCGGCGCGCATGCGCAGCGCGCGGCTGGCGGCGCCCGCCCACACGCGCGCCAGCACCGGGTGCGGCTTCAGCTCCAGCCGCACCACGCGCCCCCACGGACGGTGCACCTTGTACACGGCCGGCAGCTTCTTCCTGCACACAAAATACACTCACTATACAACATGATACCTAATACCAGACAACACTCTGTGAACGTCTACGTCTCGAGTCACAGGCAGCTTACATAGAAAAATCGACTTTATTATCAACAAAGACGACGCAGCACTACTAAGCGCTACGTTAGACTCTCTAAAAACACTGCAATAGGAGGCAAGAACGTGCCTAACTAATCCTCGGTTAAAAGGAAAACTAGGCCTTTTAAATTATAAATAAATCTAAAATAAATTAACAACAACTCACTCTTTAGCTGCTTTACTCTTGAACATGTTGACGTCGATTTTCACATCGTTAATAATGATATTGTAGAGAAACTTGCCGACGTTCTGTCGCACTTCCATCGGCCATGGCGTTTCTTCAACATCCTAACAAAACAAAAATAAAATCTAAGTCTCCTACTACGAAAAATGGCCTTCAACTTTAAATTAAGTCGTTTTTGCTTAATATTTCTCAGACTTAACAAAAAAACTCTTAAACTTTGATATTTACATGGCAAAGGAGCATACATTTAAAACAATAGAATTACAATAACAGAATTCGGTTTATTTCTGAAATAAATATATTTATAGTATTTATTTGTAGCACATTAAATAATAGAAAGTACATACTTAGAAAAAAATATATAAATTGATGACGTAAAAAAACATAGTAATAAAACGGTGAGCTATGCCAACAATATTATTGGAATAGCATACACCCATTGCTATAGTGATATAAATATGGCAAATAATCAAAATGCACCAATTTATATGAAGTATAATACTTTGGTATAAAGGTGAGAGCAATGATTGAAGGGTTGCATAATTCAAGTCTGTAGCTCAGATTCCATAAAACATTATTATTATTGAAACGAATAGTGGCATAGGGATGAATGGAAGCAAAACACATTGCGCTGAACACAAATGATTGGCAATGGGGCACAGAGAACACGATGATTATGTACTTAAGATTTATTGCCTTCATTTTCGTTGATTCCATAATGGAAATTCAAATTCAGATGCTTTAGCTACTTACTTTGGGTTCAGACTAACGTTTGTGATCAGTCTTTAGAATCAATGGTATATATTTTATACAAATTAGAATTGATATGTGATGTTGTCTACGGTTAACTTACCAGACTAGCGCCATCTCTGTGCATGTGCACGAGCGCCTGCCACGCCTGCCGGCCGTTGTACGGCAAGCCCGAGCCGTCCACGGACTGCCGGCCGACGTACCACTCGCAGTACTTCTCGTAGATGCGCTCGATCTTACTCAGAGTGCCGTTTTTACGGTACTGCTCGATTTGGTATCTAAAACATATGTTAGGTAAGTAAAATAAATATGAAAAAACTTATAGAATTGATTAATCCCAAAACTCTGAGTGGTCTGCTTAAAACTCACTCAATGTCTATTGAGTTGAAGTTAGGTTCTTAAACGTACATTACGTTTGAGTATTCTAAGCACAAAAATTTGAATTGGACTTGATAAGGGTCGCGACATCAAATTACTTAATGTGGTACCTATTTAGTATGTACTTACTTGTGATAAACTTGCGTGCCAAGGTCTCTATGTAACAGTTTGAGTGTCGGACTGTATGTTTCACTGCCGTCCACTAGCTTGCTGATCTCGCCCATTATTAACTCTACAAACTGATCGACCTATAACAAAAAGAAACCTGTGTTACGAATTTACTTAGTTCTCCTAAGTTCACTAAGGGCACTTCTTGCATTTTTTGGACCTCGACTTAGTACGTTCCCAACAATCTTAATAAGGCAAAACAACAAGGGATGGCTGGATCTAAGCTTTACTTATTTAGGGACATATTTTTATTGCTAGTTTGATTGGCTCGGGCCAACGACAACGTAGGCTTTGTTTAGGTATATTTACCTAAATGTTTGATATAAGATGACGACTTACCTCGAGCACAGTAAGGTAGGGGTACATAGTGATGGCCGTGTGCGAGGCGCTGCTCTGCGACTTGAGCGTGCTGAGGTTGCGCACGAACGACTCGCGGATCACGCCGCGCCATTCCTGCTCTGTCTCCGATAGCTTCTGTCTCTGTAGGTAGTTAATATAAGATCACGACTTACCTCGAGCACAGTAAGGTAGGGGTACATAGTGATGGCCGTGTGCGAGGCGCTGCTCTGCGACTTGAGCGTGCTGAGGTTGCGCACGAACGACTCGCGGATCACGCCGCGCCATTCCTGCTCTGTCTCCGATAGCTTCTGTCTCTGTAGGTAGTTAATATAAGATCACGACTTACCTCGAGCACAGTAAGGTAGGGGTACATAGTGATGGCCGTGTGCGAGGCGCTGCTCTGCGACTTGAGCGTGCTGAGGTTGCGCACGAACGACTCGCGGATCACGCCGCGCCATTCCTGCTCTGTCTCCGATAGCTTCTGTCTCTGTAGGTAGTTAATATAAGATCACGACTTACCTCGAGCACAGTAAGGTAGGGGTACATAGTGATGGCCGTGTGCGAGGCGCTGCTCTGCGACTTGAGCGTGCTGAGGTTGCGCACGAACGACTCGCGGATCACGCCGCGCCATTCCTGCTCTGTCTCCGATAGCTTCTGTCTCTGTAGGTAGTTAATATAAGATCACGACTTACCTCGAGCACAGTAAGGTAGGGGTACATAGTGATGGCCGTGTGCGAGGCGCTGCTCTGCGACTTGAGCGTGCTGAGGTTGCGCACGAACGACTCGCGGATCACGCCGCGCCATTCCTGCTCTGTCTCCGATAGCTTCTGTCTCTGTAGGTAGTTAATATAAGATCACGACTTACCTCGAGCACAGTAAGGTAGGGGTACATAGTGATGGCCGTGTGCGAGGCGCTGCTCTGCGACTTGAGCGTGCTGAGGTTGCGCACGAACGACTCGCGGATCACGCCGCGCCATTCCTGCTCTGTCTCCGATAGCTTCTGTCTCTGTAGGTAGTTAATATAAGATCACGACTTACCTCGAGCACAGTAAGGTAGGGGTACATAGTGATGGCCGTGTGCGAGGCGCTGCTCTGCGACTTGAGCGTGCTGAGGTTGCGCACGAACGACTCGCGGATCACGCCGCGCCATTCCTGCTCTGTCTCCGATAGCTTCTGTCTCTGTAGGTAGTTAATATAAGATCACGACTTACCTCGAGCACAGTAAGGTAGGGGTACATAGTGATGGCCGTGTGCGAGGCGCTGCTCTGCGACTTGAGCGTGCTGAGGTTGCGCACGAACGACTCGCGGATCACGCCGCGCCATTCCTGCTCTGTCTCCGATAGCTTCTGTCTCTGTAGGTAGTTAATATAAGATCACGACTTACCTCGAGCACAGTAAGGTAGGGGTACATAGTGATGGCCGTGTGCGAGGCGCTGCTCTGCGACTTGAGCGTGCTGAGGTTGCGCACGAACGACTCGCGGATCACGCCGCGCCATTCCTGCTCTGTCTCCGATAGCTTCTGTCTCTGTAGGTAGTTAATATAAGATCACGACTTACCTCGAGCACAGTAAGGTAGGGGTACATAGTGATGGCCGTGTGCGAGGCGCTGCTCTGCGACTTGAGCGTGCTGAGGTTGCGCACGAACGACTCGCGGATCACGCCGCGCCATTCCTGCTCTGTCTCCGATAGCTTCTGTCTCTGTAGGTAGTTAATATAAGATCACGACTTACCTCGAGCACAGTAAGGTAGGGGTACATAGTGATGGCCGTGTGCGAGGCGCTGCTCTGCGACTTGAGCGTGCTGAGGTTGCGCACGAACGACTCGCGGATCACGCCGCGCCATTCCTGCTCTGTCTCCGATAGCTTCTGTCTCTGTAGGTAGTTAATATAAGATCACGACTTACCTCGAGCACAGTAAGGTAGGGGTACATAGTGATGGCCGTGTGCGAGGCGCTGCTCTGCGACTTGAGCGTGCTGAGGTTGCGCACGAACGACTCGCGGATCACGCCGCGCCATTCCTGCTCTGTCTCCGATAGCTTCTGTCTCTGTAGGTCGGAAATATAATATTAGATAAATTCAATTTCAAAATCATTTATTTAACTTTGGCTAAAAAGTAGCAGTAATTAAACGTCAAAAATACAAAAAGGACAGCACCCTAGGGGTCGGTTTATATCCGGCGGAAGAGGCAGCGCGCAATACCGGTGCGCAACGCAAGAACGAACGAACTCACGATAAAAAATCCAACCTCTCACACAAGACGCATCCACGCATCAGTTCAGTGTGAAAGGTCGAACGCTCCACCATGCGCAAGCCCGCCCAGGCGATACATTAAGTAAGGCTGTGTTTATTGTTAGGAGACATGAGGGGATTAGAAATTTTAATGTATGTTTGCGATGCATTTTGGGATATTTGTCGGTCCATTATGAACGGCTACTCAAATATTGATAAAAATTGACACTCAGGAAAATGAAAGCTAAACTATGATTTTGAAGTATGGTTCTCGTAATTTTATGGAATAATTTAACGTATCAAAGCGTATTAAACATTCAAGTTAATTATAATTAGCTACGTGCAATTGGACGTATTGTTGTAGGGTGTCGTAAATGCATTTATCATGGTATTTTTATTATGTATTGTAATCGCAATTTAACTGAAAATCAGAAACAACTTTTATTCATAAAATCTAACATTATAATATATTTACTTACACAGAATTTCACTAAATCCGACTGCTCATCTTGTACACCGATATTCTTAATTTCGACATCGCCTTTTATCTCGATATTCAGTTGTTCCTTGCCCTTCTGAATCATTTCTTCCAAAGACAGCAAGCCTTCGGCCGGTGACGTCAGAAGGCCATGTCTATTCTCCACTTTGTCTAACGTTATATTGTCGAGTAAACGACAGTTGTAATCAAGGATGGGTGGCGTGTATACTGGCTCGAACTCCGGCTGTATTCTTCGCACTGCTTGTAAAACAACTTCACGTTGATCGTATAAGAACTTCGTCTTATCGAAGAGGTCGTTTAGTGTTATATTCTGAAAACAATAAATAATATATATAAAAGATATGCTGTAAGAGAGATGTTGAAACGGATTTTAAGAAAGCATTTGGAGTCTTTGGTAAATACTGGGGAAAAATATGCCTGAGAAAACGATGAGACTTATGAAATAATTTCGACACAAACCTGTTGATCCATCTCCTGCTTATATTGCTCGAGTAGAGCTAACTTATCTTCTGTCTCGCTTCTTTCTATACACTCGAATACGGCGGCAAAAGTCTGGGCGTTTGGCTGCACACCATCGGCAGCCATGTGTGACAACAAGACTTTCAAATTGTCCATCATACCCTGAAATTACAATACATAAAGCTGTTCATTGTTCACTCAATTGACTGTGATTTTAATTATCCTTGAACCCATCTCTAAGGACTCAAGATATCAGGGATGAAATATCATATTCGACTTTGTTGTCATCTAAAGTCTTTCATATTATATTATGTAGATACTACATAGCGATAGGTAACAATAAAAATTGTATTTACTACTAGTTAAGAAGTTATAATCTTAAACAAAAATACTTACGGTATGTGCATAGCCATGTAATAAGGCATTGTATACGCGGACATCGTTTATTTTAGGATTACTCGAAACCCTAGTGCCTCTCTGTCTGTAATACTGTAGCACTTGTGACGCCTGAAATATAAAACATATACATACAGTTCTTGATTTTTTAAACAGTTGCATAAAAGGTTCGATGCAATGTGTCGCGATATAAGAATGTATAGGCCAATTATGAACTAAGTGCACATAAGCTCAGTTAAACTAAGTTAAGGAAAAGAGAAAAAAAGAATGAACAGATATTTCTTTTTTTGTACTTTTTTGACCTAAATATTGTGCGAATTCAGAAAAAAATGCTATAGTAACTTGTATTTACTAGAAGTTGGTCAGAATGCAAAATATTTAGGATAAAAATAACAAATCTGAGAGCAGAAATGTTATCAGTCAGTGCCGTCGCGACTGTTGATAAGATATCTGAAATTTAACATCCAAATGTAGGTTAGAAAGGTTTGTATTTTAATGCCCAGGATTAATTAACATTCCTAACCTTCATCTATTCTTTTGAATTAAATGACTTTTTCAATTAAATAACTCATTATACATTTTAAACATGATACTGGTTTTATCAATTAGGAAGTAAATACTAGGTGATAAGCTTGACCTCTCAAAAAGGTTATACTACTCTACTTTCTAATCTATTCAGCCAAAGCAAAAATGAGGTCGAAGTTTCCACAAGTAGCTGGAACTACATTGCATAGAAATGGTCACTTTGTATATTAGAATAACAAACATTCTTGACCTACATAATTGGCCATGTACAAAAATGTACTGTAAGGTTCTAATTGATATACAATACAGCTGAAACCTTTCACTGGCTTACAATTGCCAAGAGTTTATTTTCTTTTGAATAGATTCCTTACAGAAACAGACAATTTATTATAGCATGGCATCTAAAAATAAAAAGGTAAGCTCTTACCTCTTGAATCATGTTAAGGGAACATAATAGCTGCAAATGTGAAATGAGCACTCGATGCAAGGAGTCTTGCTTGCCCCGTCGCTCTAAGTCTCTCATGTCTTGCTTCATGCTCAATTCTTGCTTAGCACGACGCTTTTCTCGCTTCTCTTTGTTTTTCTTGCGTAAGGTATTTTTCCTGTAAGATCATTGATTATAATACCATTCATGAAAGATATATTTTTTTGTTTCCTTTGGATTATAACAATTGTCTTCCGAATTTATCTTGTCTTAGCAAACACAAAACACCTTATTATTATTTACATCTCTTGTACTACTTTCATGTATGTACATTTACTCAGCCCTATCCTAAGTGTTATGAAATAACTTAAAACAAAGTACTTACGCTTGTTTAATCTTCAAGCTCTTAGCATTCTGTGCGGGTTCATTATGATCCAGATCCTCTCGGACATCAGCTATCTCACTGTGAAAAGAAGGATCCTCCTCAATGTCCTCTAAAGCTGGGTGGGCAAGACCTTGTACTCTGCAATAGAATAACCATATTAACATAATAATATAATTGATATTATTTTTGTGTAAAATAAAAGCAGATATAAGACTGACTGAAATATATTAATACAATTATGTAGGAATTTGTATAGTTATATGGTTTATTAATACTATTTATGATAATAGCTTGATGTGAGTAGAAAATTAAATTGAATGTAAATTATATTCACATTTTGTATAATTTATAAAAACTATACTTACTGCATATTAGTGATGTGAGTCATTAACTCTTGATCGTAGCTATCTAAGTGGTTATCAACAAACAACTCTCGGAATACTGCATGTGGCCCCTTCGGTAAGGTCTGGAAGTGTTTCTCCTCAGACATCAGGTCTATGTTCGTACTTGTTTCATTCAGGTTAAACTCCTGAGTCAAGCCCTCATTTATTGCATACCGCAGGTCCTGTAGCTTCTGGTCATAAAGTGTGGCTTTCCTAAAGTCATAATAGCTGTCTTTCACCATATCTATGTACTGTTTAGTCCGAAATTTATCCTCGATACTTGGGAGTGGATGGCTAGTGTAAATAAGTGCACATTTGTCGTCTTCTAATACTATTTCTGATAAGCTTGACTTTCCAATAACAGATGATGAAGTCTTAGTTTTCTTTAAAATTTTATCTCTTACGGATTTTAATAACTCAGGATCCACTTCCGCAACTCTTGGGTTTTTGACTGTCTTAGTAGTAAGCTGATGTAACTGGCCAAGGGAGACTGGACTAGTGGCCAATTTAGAAAGATGCACTGCACGTAATTTGCTTATAGAAACCTTAGTTTCAGTCATAGCCTGATCACCAACTGAAAATCAGTACAAAAGTTATTTATAAATAATTTGATTGTATATGCCAGTGCTATCAGTAATGTAAACAAACATACCTTCAAGCAATTCTCCATACTTCTTATAACTTTTATGTTTGGATTTCTTTCGCAGTGAACTCAGTAAATTAGCCGTTTTCGTAGATTGATGTCTTGCCGCATAAATGTTTTCTAGAAATAAAAATAGGAATGTTATGCAACTTAATAACCTACAACACTACAATAACAGTCCAGGGGTTTCATTTCTGTTTTATATGTTGACCACTAAAGTATAAATAGAACACTGCACTGAAATTACCTGCACCGAGATGGCCTAATAATATTCTTCGGCAAAATGAACATTTTATTTCCGTAATTGAGGTATTTTTAAGTGAATTGTGGTATGGCAGAGAAACGCCATGAAAGGAACTCTGATACAAATTTCTGGCAGATGAAAGTCGGTGCATTATCGCCAATTTTATTCAAAAATTCAAACGAATTAAGTAAAACATGCCGAAATGTGAAAAACCACGTGAAAATTCTAGCACGAATCGCAGAATCAAAATAATGTGTTAGAGATGTCCATAAATTGAACTAATGTCATTGCATCAGTTAGTCACAGACAAGTCTGAAACGATCAATCATGGCGAAAAACTAAGATTTTTAGTCGAGTTTATGTCAAGTGTTGCCTAGCGAAAATAACTGTCACACGTTGTACCAAAAATATCAAAACAAGACGATCAGTCGCCAACTTGTCATTTTTCATATCAAAGGAATGATATCACTATCAATAATATCAATTTTATAAACAAATAACGATTGGAATTGATTATCATTAATAAATAATATACAAATGAACAATAGCTAAATAATATGGAAGACAAAACATTCGTCTGTAAGTGATAAAGGACAAGTAATAAACATGATACATATATGGTTCCCATTATTTGCTTTAAATTCTACATCTTTTTGTTTTAGGGACGTCGGAACTAAATAAAAGATTGTTTCAATTACGTTTTGAAAATGACTGGCTTTTTAAAAGCAAAAAGCAGCCGTGGAGGTAAGCAAGGTTATAAATGACTACATACTTGGTTTTAAGTGCTGATAACTGAATATTAATTAAGTGGCACTGAGTTTCTAATTAAAGACAACTGTAGAATTTCAGTTTAATGTTTTAATCCTTATAATTATTATTTACGATCTTAAAGGTTTATTTTTCCAAACTTATAGTTTATTTTCCTGAATACTTAAAGAAACACGCATATTAAACTATATAAAGAAAAGGAAATTAATCCAGTCCTATGCATGAATATGTTTTTTTATTCCATAAGAGTATTGTGTCCAGCAAATAGTCCTTCAATCATTCATTTGATATCTAAAACAGACTTTTTCAACTTCTATTTTCAAAGTATTCATTAATTATCCTAACATTAGGATTAGCATTTATAGCAACAAGTCTAACATCATGAATACTGTTTATTTTCCAGTGAATTTCGTAAATTACTGTTAGAAAATGGATTCCCTAGTGAGATGACTATAGACCATGTTAGGAAGAAATGGTCCTATACATATGATGTAAGTGTATATAATTTATATAATTAAAAACCTTCAAACTTTAAATAACTATTTCTAAACACTGTCATGTGGTTGGACTACGTAATGCACTGTGCAACAGGTTAAAATTTTAAATGTGGTCCATCTTGAAAAATTAAAAGTCAAATCAGTAAATCACAAAACCAATATAAATTTCTAAAGTCCAGTCAAAGCCTGTGCTCAGGCTAACTGCAAAGGTCTCTACCAAAACAACATAAATTTTAATAGGTATTATAAAAGGTTACAGTTTTTTTTAATTAAAATGCAATTTCAGATGTATAAAATAGCAAAGAAAACCAATAATAAAAGTTGGAAGTATTATAAAATGTTTGACAAACATTTTGGTAAAAATGAAATATTGGATAAATATGAATCATGTAAGTATTGCCTTTCCTTATTAGAATCGTATTATTTAACCTTTAATGTAAAATTACAGTACCTTTTGGTAAAAAAGAGTATAAAATTAACCTATATAGCATTGTGACATTGTACTTATGTTTATGAGGAATAAATGATTAATTAAAAACTGTTTATAATGTTAATTAATGTCTATTGTTGTTTAACTAAAAGTTTTTTCTTCCAGGGAATGATGAGTGGCGCTTAAAATTAATAATATGTGTGACAGAGGCTAAAGCTTTAAATTTAGATGTTCTCACTTTCTGGAGGTAATAAAATAACAACTTATTATTTTATAAATGGAATTTTATAATTAAGTAATGATAAAATTAATAAATACATTTATGTATCTGATATCTCCAAAAAAACTTAATTATACTGTGCTGTGCGATTTTATATAATAACAATTAGCATGAATTTGTAATTTGTATATGCATTGGCTAATTTGTACAAAAAACGAAACAATAGTTTTTTACCCTTGACTTAAATCACCTTTATTGCGTAAGTCATAAGGTCCATTTTCGTGAACTCTGACGTGCAATGGATCAACATATTTTATTTTGTTGAAGAGCTATATTACTGGATTTGTTTGCAGATCAGTTGAAAGAGCGATGAGATATCAGGACCTACCGATTGACTGCTGTATACAGGACTTGAAAGGATTGTGGCATCATATTAGGATAACTTTTAATGTATGTTATTATTATAAAATTGATAAATCTTGACATTCACGTAATTAGTTATACTAAAGGCTTTTTGCGATATGGTTACAAGTTTTATAGGGGAATTGGTGTGGTTTGGTTTAAGGCCGATTTACAATTAACGAGCGAATTATCGTTCTATTTCCCACCCTATAAAAAAACTATAAGAATTTCACAACAAATGATGGGATGGGGATAGTAAGTGCATGGGCTCGTGAAGCATAAATCAGACTTTAGACTAATACTGAATATTGCCATTCTACATGAATATCACTGCTTACAAGGAGTACCTACTCTTTAAGTTGAAACTATATTAAATGTATTTTGGGTAGAAAGTAACAAGCGAATTTGTAACATCAATTAAAAAAAAGATTTAAAAGTTTTCTTTTCGTTTGTACAAAATGTTATCTAAATCTAATTTTTAGAGAAAACATCGGATAAAAATAAAGAAAGGCAGTGAACAGAGCGATTGGCCACTATATGAGACTATGTTGGCCTATTACCAGAAGTTTGAACCTGAAGTATTGGTCAATTTGGAAACACAAGCGCCATGTTCCTTTGGTAACCGACTGAAAAACTCCGCCAAATATTCAAAAGACAATAAAAAGGATATCGACAGTAATGATAATGAAAACGAGTTCCAATGTAAGTTTGTATGATAAGAGTCGTTTTTTACACTTCATTGTAAGTATTGAACCTAATAAATGCCTTTAACCGGCTGCTTTTCTTATAAAAAAGATAAGTACCTATACTATAGGATATTATATTATTATGCCACATGTATAGAGTTCATCTGATGTCGTTTGAGTTTATAAAGGACTCTATGGTCGAGTCCTGTAGACTCCGGTGTTCAAGGTGTCACCAGCTCTAAGGTCTCAGGTTCGATCCCTATCTTGGGTCAGGGTGTTACTTTCTGGTTTGGGTGGTAACTTCGCTGTGTCTCATTCCAGAACTCAAGTGCTTTAGCTATTTACCCAGAGCAATGTATGTGATGTTATAAATAATTTATTATCTAAAAAAAAAATAAGACTTTAAGGTGAAGCGCATCATTTTTTAATTTTTCCTGGGTAAAATTTTAAAATATTCTTGTATTAAATAAGTACTTGTTTGCAGGGTCAAAGGATATTACAGAAACGTTCATACAAATCAGATTGCAGCACGATTGGTTGTTCAGACAGAAAAAATGGGCATGGAAGTAAGGAATTGTAGAATATTTCATTTAAACATTAATGTTTAATTTAACATTAAAGTATGCTAAGTGCCTAAATACAGTTTTGTATAAACTCTTCGCAAACCAATGTTACCAATATTATATTTTTCCACAGTGACTTACATAAAATTATGAGAGAAGAATATGGTTTTCCAAAAACGTTGACGTCCAGGGAATTGGGTAGAAAATGGGCGGCTACGTTCTCAGTAAGTATTCAAAACCTTACAGGTACTCCCGCATATTTTATCTACAAAAAGCTTTTGACCAAGCGTAATATAATATGATGACTGTTTAAATAGAAAATGTCTCTTTTACCTTTTTTTTAGGAATACCAAAAGGCAAAGGCAACTAATAATAAAACCTGGGTGTATCACAACTTATTTGAATTGTATTTAGGTGATTCCTCCAAACTCAGTTTAAATCCTCTAGTTGAATGTAAGTTGGGCCTCTCTTTTATTTTAATTTTATTGCTTACTTTAATGTTTTGTAGCTAATAATAATAAATATTTGTTTTCATTAGGGCAAGAAGAATGGGTATTTAATTTAATAAGCACGAGAACAGACCTTGAACATTTGTTTAAAACCTTCAAGGATCCTTGCGGTGGATGGCGGTATGTAACATAGAAACATCTGAAATTAAAAAAAAAAATACCATTTATTAATTTATTTAGATTTCAATTATATGTGATTTCTTTTCTCATTTAGCGAAGTTGAGAAGCGGTTAAGAATAGTCGGCTTGCCGGTAGACCATAGTTTATTAGATCTCGAGGAAATCTGGACTCATCTGCTGAAAACTTTTAAGGTGAACATAACTTTTATTCATTATACTATACTTACTGCTTATTTCCTCAAATTTTACCCCATGACTCACATCTGAAATAGTAGGGTTAGGCAGAGACCACTTCTTTCCTCTTGCTACGATCCTTAGACACTTTTTTCGCTTCGTCCACTTTCATTATTTCCTGAGATACTGAAAATATTCATATCTATATTTTATTGTAGTGGAAACAAAAATTCGCAAACAAAGGTATACTGAACGAACACTGGCCATACTTCGATGCGATGGCTCGCTATTCCGAAGTGCAAGAGAAACACGCGATCAAGTTGCATAACCTTCAAGACACCCAGGTACATTACGCTGACGTCACAAACGATGACGACTATGAAGATGATATGAAGCTGCTGGATCTGAAGCAGAGGCTGCAACTGCAGGTCAAGCCGAAGTATGAAGTAGATGTGGGGGACCAGTGCAGGTCTTGCTCCAATTTAGACGCGTGTATAGATATATTTGAGCAGAAAGATGATGATGGGTTCGATTTGGCGTACAAGCTGAAACTTGTAGGCGGTATTGAGGTAAGATACTTATACAAATATCAAAATAAATGAATAATTCAAAAAATACTACGTATGTACCTAATGAGTATTTTTTTGTAGGTAGAAAAATCTGAGAACCTTCCTTCACATATATGTTTAAATTGTCTCCAAGAATTAGAAAACGCTTACAAGTTCAGACGGAAATGTCAAGAAGTGGATAAACAGCTCCGCGGCGCACCGAGACACATCAAAGAAGAAATAGTCGAAAAACACGAACAAAACGCGCTCGACGACTCTAAAGACGACCACGATATAAACGATGCAGACGATATCGTCGTCACGTTTGAGCCAGACATAGAACCGATACAGAAAACAGAATCAAAGCCCAAAGTAAAAAAAGAAAAAATCATAAAAAGAAAAAGAGTACGTAAACTAAAATACGTGTACTGGAAAATTTGCGAAGTGTGCGGGAAACACACGAGAAACCTCGTTAGTCATCTGGACACGCATTCTACTGAAAAAGTGTACTCCTGTGACGTATGCGACAAAAAGTTTAAATTCAAAAGCGGCTTGGTCATGCATAAGGCGGTACACGATCCCACGCCGCGGAAGACTTGCGAAGTTTGCGGAAAGACTTTCCACGTCTTGGCACAATACCGAAGGCATTTCGTCTACCACGCTAATGAAAGGAAATTCGGGTGTGAGACCTGTGGCAAACGATTTAATACTTTAGAAATCTTAACGGTACACAATCGAACCCACACTGATGAAAGACCTTTCCCTTGTCCAGAATGCGGGAAAACGTTCAGGACGGCGGGCTGTGTCAGCAGACACAAAAGAATTGTACATAAAAATATCAGAAAAATTCAATAAATTATTTATTTATGGGAACGGCAATAGTCATTTCTTTTATTTTTTGACCCATCACCTCATATCCATCTAATTATCAAAAAGTTTTTGTTTTCTTTTAAAAATATTTATGTCTTTCTAGTTTTTGTATAAAGCAGGCTTAGTCTAACTGGGCTAAAATATGGCTGTATAATAAATTTATCACAAGATAGCGCCAGGCGTCAACACTAATGTTTACCTAACCGAAATTAAGAGCAATGTCCTAGGACACAACCAGGTTATTGCGATGGATCATCCACAAAGGTGATTTAACTTAAGGAAAATACACACGTAGCTTGTAAATAACTTTAGCGGCTAAACACTTGACGCAAGCTTAGTCATTGATGGAGTGTTATCAACCGCTGCGTTGATTGACCCTAAGTTTCCAAAAATATAAGCCTCTCAACCCTTGGAATGTGATCAAAATATACGTCAATAAGTGATTATAAGCAGGCGCATTGAGGGGCCTGCACCGGCGCCGGCGCAGCTCTATAAGTCTATAAAGTTCACCGTCAGTTCGCAGCGGACAGTGGCGGCCGACGCGCGCGCCCGCACTCTCGCACTCTCGTAACCAATTTAGAATCATCACGCCTCACGTCCCAGTGATACACTAAAACGAACAAAGGGTGCTTCCTAGTTTAATTTAGAATTAAAAGGGCGACATGGCGATGCTTAGCCCGGTAAGCTAATTTAATTATTTATATTATTTTCTCGTGTTTCCTCGAGATGGGATTATAATAACTACTTACTCGGACATGTCGCACATATAATTACCATTTTAAATGAGCTACTATAAGTAATAAAATGTCATCCGTACAAGATAGTTTAATAGGCATCAGATAATTAACTACATTCTTTCTCCCTAGCTTGGGAATATTATTCAGGACTTCCTAGAACTTAACATTCGTTACGTTTTTAAATTTACGAATAATTAGATACCGGTAAAAATACAAACAGAGAGATATCGGTAATACTTAGTATGGAGAATTCCTGACGCTGTCCAAGATAGGAATCCAATATTAAAAACACAAACAAATCAAATTGCTTCGTGAGGATCGTTACGTAAGGAAATAATGTAAGTTTCACTACATGATAAATATTTATAACATACTGCTTAAACTTATTGTAGCTATGAATTAAGAAGTAATTAGAGAATTGTAACAAAGCAAGTAAACAAGCATTCAAACCCTAATCAGAGCATAGATATCGGACAATTAAATAAATAACATTAATATTTCACATTAAGGTCAATGGAATTGAGTCAAGCGCTGTTATAGTACCTATATATTTATCATTTAATTACTAAGTAGGCGAGATTAAGTTTAACAACAAATTACTGGTGGCATACACTGCGTACGGTTTTAAGAAAACACTTTGACATCATTGTCCAGAAGCCGTCAATACGAAAGTTTATTGCCCTAAGGTGTTGCATTAACGCGCTTTTCGCACCTTCGCGAGCACGTTTGCGCACACGCATATTTAACGACTTGGTTCTTAGTTTGTTTTGCGACAATTATTGCTCCAAATATGGTATTTTCTGGCTCTTTAAATTTCTTTTAGTATCGAATTCTTGAGTTCTAGACGTTTTGTGGACTGTATTTGTAATAATTATATTTGTTCTAATCGCCAACCTTAAACTGCGATCGCTGTTTGCGAGTTTTGTTTTTGTTTAGATAAAGCTTTGTGTAAATAATATAACTAATGTGTTCATATTTATGATATCTATTTTCTTATACCAGTGCTAGATTTGCTAAACGCTTTTACTACTATAAAAAAGGGATTGATAAGCGTAAAAAAGAATTAAATATATTTTTCTGTATGAAAAACAAAAGTTTCATAATCAAAGCTTCATTTTAGAAATTCTTTTAAAGCGCATCTGTTCTTGAAATGGTATCCATATGAGTACGTTCCTAAATTTATATACGTTTTTAAATTAAAAAAATACACGTAAACTTTGTAACAGGTCCGGCTAATGAATTACAAAGCTCATTAAAAGCTTTGTTTGTCTGCATGACTTGCCTGGATCCCGGCCAAGGTCTACACACGCCGTTTCAGTGCTTAGACTCCTTTCGCTTTGTGATACGTTTATTTAAAATAAACAGGTACGATTAGTTATCAGAATGTTAAACTTTCATTCACAACAAATCAAAAATACATCGTTATAAAAAAAAAATCGTTATTTTTGGACAGGCTGACTATTGTGTTCCGAACGTATTCGAATTTCAAAAGAGAAC
The DNA here is from genome assembly GCA_905146925.1 of Autographa gamma. Taxonomy (NCBI): domain Eukaryota; kingdom Metazoa; phylum Arthropoda; class Insecta; order Lepidoptera; family Noctuidae; genus Autographa; species Autographa gamma. The sequence continues at coordinate 8,387,872 of LR989866.1, read as the reverse complement.
AAAAATATCGTCCAGAACTGACTTTGAAAAGACCGAAGGGCTCCGGAAAAAGTATTTAATTAAAATAGATAGTCATGAAATTACCATGAAAGTGAGTTATCATGCAGGTGCATCTCTATAAACGAGTAATTCAATTACAGTAGCAACTGAGGCGTGCCTAACTTAGATGATTAGTGAGATTAGACTTTGTTGTGTTCCCGAAAGTAATTAAAACCATTTGGTGTTCGTGCTTCTTGTATTGGGTTTCAGTAGTCAGTAGGTCTAGTCATTAGGTTTTACTTCATTTACTGCCATACTTGGAGAAGTTAATGGGGTTCTTAGTACTGATTTAAGTAAAACAACTCTTCAAAAGCCTACTGTCACAAATCCGAGAGTTAGTTTATTTAAATCTGTAGGTAATAAGGAATCTCACTGATATTTTCGGAAAATATTCCTGTAACTTAGAAATCAAACTTTTATCCTCATGCTCGGGGTTTATTATAAATGCGGAAGTGGCATCATTCTGTCTATTATGGCTAAACCGCTTAACGTATTTGGATGAAACTTTGTATGGGGTCCCAGGATCCTAAAAAAGGACATAGTCTTCCTTTTTCCGCGATATCAGACAGCCATAGGGTCGGACCGCGGGTATTGTCTAGTAGGTTATAAATAATATATAGGGGCATATACTAACTCATCTGTAGTAAAGCATAGAACGAGTAGATAGGTATCTATAGGAGCATAGCTAATTAATTTTCTTAGTGCGGCTATATCATTTACAATATCCCTCGTATAACTAGTTCGTTATAGATTGCATCCAATTAAATGGCTCAAACACCACATTAGCGCCATTCCCGTAATTATCGAACGATGGGGCAGTGTTCTCTTATTTTAATTAGCCTTCATTATTGCGATGGTATGACCTTAGTAACCAATGATAAGAAAATTCAAAATGGCACATCTAGGTACCGCTAAAATTACGTTACATCATTTCCTCATATTGTCAAGGCAAGTTTTGAATATGCATTTACTTGTAAGTAGTTAAACTGTATGAAAGTTTTTTTGCCAACCTGATATAAGTATAAATGTTGCGTAAATTAGGCCAATGTAAATAAAGCTCTGTCTACAGAATGTATCAGATAATTACGAACTTGCCTCAGGAATAATATAATATGCGTCTGTATTTATTCTAAATATCATTTGCTCGAATGGCAATCTCAAATTATGTGTCCGAGATAATCAAAGTACTTAATACTTACTTATGTATCTACCTAAATGGAAGCTTAGGCAAACTGATATCAAATGACTAACAACAAGCATTACATCACCCATCAATTTAGCTTTATGTCAAATCTATTTAAAGCTAATAAACAAAATCGATGGCGATCAATAAATAACTTTCACTGGTACCAACAATTGCCCCACACAACAACCAAATGCATTTGAACGATGAAAAATGATTATTTAATTGGTATGTTACAAAACTTGTTGCATTGACGTGATTGAAGATCTATGGCCGCAAGCATTAGAACCCCTATAACAAATTGATGGTTTACTGTCGAAGGTCTTAAATAATTGAACCTCAATCATAAACTTAAATGGCTGCCCTTAATCTTTATGTACAACAAGTTCATATTGAGTTCATGATTTGAATTGAAATGTAGTGGACAGATATGGCGCAATTATTGTCTCCTATCGGTTGAGAATACCTAATGCTAAACAATACCTAAAACAATAATTTACTGAGTAGATAGCGTTCATAATATTGAATGAACATGTTGACTGCGATGATTTATCTCTCGCTTACGCTTTCTGTTTACAGTAAATACATTTCCCGTGGGAATTAAATATTAGTAGACACAAGTTGTCTTTAGTCTTAATCGCACAGGTAGAGATTTTCTAATTTCAGGGTTATTGTTTTATATGTATATTAGTCGGGAGTTATCTCCTTGATTATTACGAAAATAATTCATTTATTTGATTTTCTCATCAAAATTCAGTCATATCAATACATAAATTACTTATTTCTTACATACCATCACGCCTGTATCCCCAAAGGGTTAGGCAGAGGTGTACTAATGTACTCCCACGGTTCGCCGGTATGTTTACGTCCCATGTAATAGGGGGCGAGCCTATTGCCACTAACCGGGCACAAATTCAAACTCCGACCTGCTACTAAGAATTTGATAGAAAAACCAATAACAACTTTGGTTGACTTGGGAATCGAACCCAAGACATCTAGCGTAGCAGACGCGCTTAGCATCACTAGGCCAACGAGACAGTTACTTACTAATTATTTTATGAAATTACTTACTAATAAGTTTAAACAGAATCAGCATATTTTTGAACCCAGTTTAAACTTTCTTTATTTTTCCTAATTAGTAAAAGCAAGCAGGTGCCTAGTTAATAGTATATACGTGCTTCGGCCTGAATTTCCTTCCATTCTTCTGTGATTTAATAGCTGTGTAAGTTTATACGAACGAAAGTCCACCATTTCTCTGAATGGGCTCATGGAAACGAGTCGGTTTATGAAACCAGTAAGTAATTTGTTCGTATTTAATTTTATAGCCAACTCAATCGCATAGTTTAGATATAAAACTATTACTTTGCTGATGAGAAGCTACTCTATTGCATATGTTCACACGGATTAAGTTAATTGAATAGAAAATATCTTCCAGTCAAGAAAATTAACAATTATCTTACCTGAAGTTTAATGTAGACATTATTTTGATGTTAAAGAAATACAAATTTTGCCTCGTTGGCCTAGTGGTTGTTAGCACGACTGCTACGCTAGAGGTCTTGGGTTCGATTCCCGAGTCGACCAAGGTGTTATTGGGTTTTTCTATGAAATTCTCAGTAGCAGGTCGGAGTTTGGATTTGTGCCCGGTTATAGGCAATAGGCTCGCCTCGCCCCCTATTACATGGGACCTAAACATACCGGCGAACTTTGGGTGTACATTGGTACACCTCAGCCTAACCCTTCGGGGATACAGGCATGATGGTATGTAATGTTTATGTTATTTAAAGAAATACATAATAATATGTATAAATTACTTAGGTAGCGAATATGCGCATGAACGCACAAGAAACGCATTGTGCTAGTAGTGTATGTTCTTATATTATTATAATCAAATTGGCTTAAGGTAGGTACCAAATTAAGCCTGAGCTTATTCAGCAAATCTAGAAACCGAGTTCTTTTTTTTAAATGGTGTTGACATTCAAAACTTTTTTAAACCTGCCTAGTCTTTCAAGAGACATGCTATCTCACTAAACCTACTTGCTCACTTTCTGCGTCAGGGGTTGAAACCACGAGAGTGACCCTGGATATACCCTCTATTTACCCAGATACAGCCTCTCACCTCAGGCCTACGGAATTCAAAAGCGAAGATTGATCAATTTAATGTTGTTCTTAATGTTTTTACGACACGACCAGTCTATCATTGACACATTATACCTACCTACACAATCCACACACAGACTTATCTAGTTACATTAAAACGATGATTTACGCACGTAGATGTACGTTAGAACGTACAATTTATTGTAGAAGAGGTTCATGACACACATTCCGGTTGTACATGAATTATTAATTGGTCTTACATTACATCATAGGTCGGGCCGGTAGAGGTAGGAAGGTACAGAGCTCGAACTTCAGAAAGTTCCATCACATGGAACCTTATTTTCACCGTCACCAATCATCATCGAATCACAAATCCTAGGTTGTTAAGCATAGAAAATTGTCTGAGGATAAGATGGCCAAAAGGTTGGTTTTAAGCTAAAACTAAGTAGGCATCCGTTTACGATAACAATTTTTTTTGACTGTAAGTCTAGTTATTTCATAAATATAATAATCTAGCCCATAAACGTCCCACTGCTAGGCACAGGCCTCTTCCCATGTAGAGAAGGCACGAGCATTGATCACCAGTTTGTCAGAAGTATCTTAGAATAATTAAGAAAGTACGTATAGCTTTGAAAAAGCCACATTGGTACTTGCCTGGGATCGAAGCTGCAACCTTGTGCACACAAATCCGTTCATTGAACCGCTAGGCCACCACGAGTTAGTTTCATAAATGACCTCTTCAAAATCTAAATAAAGACACTGAAAAGGATACAATCCTGGTTTAGACCTATTTTTAACGGACTTCAAAAAAAGGAGAATGTTCTCAATTCGGTTGTATTTTTTTGATTAGGTAGCATTTCCTCCATTCATAGTAAAAACATTACTATGTAATAACAAGAGCTATTTACTTAAGTATTTACTCAGTAGTATGTGTATTTAGTATACCCACTCTTATTAAGAGGCAATTGACGGAATTGGGTTACTTTACTAATAGGTAACTGTTCAACGTTCCTCAATGATCGATTAGTAACAGGTTGCTACGCACGCACTGTACCGTAGACGAGTGCTTCTTTACTTCACTTACTGTTTACTTAAGATCTTAAATTATTCGAGTAAAAATACTGAGAGCTATCTCTCGATTTACGGAATTTTTAATCGAGATAACATTTTGAATTTTAACACAACATATAACATACATTTTGCCTGTATCCGAAAGGGTTAGGCAGAGATGTACCAATGTACACCCACAGTTCGCCGGTATGTTTAGGTCCCACGTAATAGGGGGCGAGCCTATTGCCACTAACCGGGCACAAATCCAAACTGCTACTGATAATTAAATTGAAAAACTCAATAACACCTCGGTCGACTTGTTAATCGAACCCAAGACCTCTAGAGTAGCAGTCGCGCTTAAAACCACTATGCCAATGACGCAATCATTATTAACAGTATTAACTTTTACATGGGGGAAAGAAGTTTTCAATTGCTCTAGCTGTTTCAGTGTAGCATATCAACTTTCAACCGCCTACTATACATGTGATACGACTTTTTCTTCTTGCTAACAAGTTCTTCTATCGCTTTTCCATCTAACAAGTTTTGCATTAACTATTGTTACCACGTACACTCACATATCAACTTAATGATCGGTGTGAAGCTAGAGAGCTAGGTAGGTATCCAACTTTACATCTTTACCGACTGTTTTAAATATTCAGTTGACACTTTATGTGCTCGTAACTGTTTAGGATGAAGTCACTAGAAAGTGACTAACACTCACATTCTGTCTGATGGAATTGGTTTCACATTTTATAACAACAGCAATAGATATATAGCGGGCAATGCATACTTTTTGACTTGGGAACTTTGTTCTGCTGACCTAATTTTTCAGGACTAATCCTTCTCTGCCTCTATCTATTTCTATGGGAATACCCGAACTGTATAAAAATAGGCCCGTCTACATAAAGGCGACGTAGACAAAAAATAAACGTGATTGATAAACTGCTGTGTCGTTAGACTCTATGATATCAAACGTCTGCGAAATTATCTGTTGCACGAGACGAGTAACTGGAAACCTACGGTATGCACCTATAAAACTAAGTGAGCTCCGCTAATTACACTCGTAGATCTGGTCTATTAAACTTCAAGTAAACACGTACATTCTATCGCAGTGTGAGATAGTGGTGACATCACGGCAAAGGGTCACATTTATCGCGACCTCCGACTCAATTATTAAATACTAAATCATACAAACGCCGGGTAAATGAATACCAGAAGATATTGTTATAAACTTGCACTGGTGAATTATTGTTAAATAGTGTACATAAGCATAAATTGTGCTTACTCAAGGTCTAATGTGAGATGCCTTAGGCATCAATATTGGATCTGCCCACGCTGCACATTTCCGTCAAGAAAGAGAACAGGGTACCTAGGTCTATCTATCTAAAAAAATATAGCACTATGTAGATGCACTTTATCATAATAACCCTGAATAAGTAATTATTTTATAAAATTGATAAATGTTCGCAAAATGTCGTCATAGTTTATCCACATATCACCGAGAGACTCTTTCTCGTTATCTAATTTTTGGTTATTCGGAATGAAATAGCTTAGCAGTGTCTAACGCTTAGGAAGTCAATAATCAATCTTCTGGCAACTATAAAGCTGCCCAAAATGAAGAGTCTTTAAATAATCTCCAAGTAAGAAGGAAAGAAGAGGTTAAAAACCAAGTATCGTAGTACTTACCTTGACCCAACAAAAGCTTTTTATAAAATCCGACATCAAAGATCCTTGTATAACAACCAGATTGTAAGCTCTTGACCAAGTTATTAATAAATAATGTGAGTCCAAGAGGTTGGTCCGGATGAAGGATTTATATTATATCCTATTAATAGACAAGCTGTATCTCTGTGCTTAAAGGTCCGTCTAAGTGTAATGTCGGTACATTTGTACTGTCACTCTTGGAATTTATGTGCCCTGATAATGTCTGTAGTATCGTGGAGCACTCTAGACCGCCTTAATGATCTCTTTCAATAGTACATTGTACATAATCTATGTATCTCCGTATTTACAAGGTTGTTTAATAAATAATTTATTATTTAGCACCTATTTTTCGCACTGTTTTAAAAACAATATTTTAACTTTTCTATTTGAGTTCTCCTAAAATAATGTGTCCCTTCCTTCTTACTTGTTTCATAAATTTTATTTTTTCCTTTTATCTACCGAATATAACGAATTGTATCTCTGCCTTTCCCTTATTAAACTGATGATTTAATATCTGTACATAAACCTTGTTTTATGAGATATATAATATAATTCGAACCAACTCTGTCTCTGTCTGTCGGTTGCAATATTATCATTTAAGGCTATTAAAACATATTTGCATACTTATCACACAAAAAAGATCTTTGATTCCAGACATACATGTAAACATGTTGCTACTTAATAATAAGCTCGCCAGACAATTGTATAAATCATTGGCTGTTAGACTTATGAATAAAACAGCTTACGTGAGCTCATCATAGCGCACGAAGTCACGACTTAGTTTAGGCATTAGTTAATATTCAAGTTATTGAAGTTTGTGCTTGTCCCCAGAGAGTGTGGTGGGTTTGTGTCGCGCTGCTGGTGTGGACGCCGCACACACACGCCAGGGAGTTCACGTAAGTATATTTGTTTCTCTTGTATTACAGCACACAGCAGTACAACACAGAACAGTGGCTGTTTACGTAACATTTCTATTTGATCCTCCAAAGAGCACAATGCGACAAAGCCGTTCGCATTTTGAATGCAGTAGGTATTCAAGAGGAGGCAATCGCATTGCAGGGTTTAATACTGAATTCTTGAAAAAGCTTCTAACATTGTGGATGTTTAAGTCCAGTAGGAAGGAAATATTTAAAACAATAGAACTCTTTGCTCCGTACCTGTGTTCTTTTGCGAGATGCAAAAACATGTACACAGAAATTCATTGCTTTAGAATCTATATAAAACCCTCTTATAACTAATAAGACGGGAAATTATGGATATTGAGTTAAATTAAATTAGTATTTTTGTGCCTGGGCACAATCGAAGCTGTCACATATTCGTCTGCAACTGAGTGCAACTAATTACTAAAATAAAGAGCTTTGTTTAAAATTACTTGCACTTTTCCCAACAAAGGTGTAAATTTCTTTGTGATTGGCAACCGCTTATTATGCAGTAAATTTAACAAAACATACTGGTCGTAAATATAATAAAATTAGCCGAGTTCAACTGTAAAGTAAACAGACTCGAAGCTGTTTACGAGGGCATCACATTTTACTACAATTTCTGCAACCTGCGCTTTGTGGCTGAAACAAATTTTACGTTGAGTCGTGTGTTAAACTATTTTTGTTTGACAAAGCTGTATTTAATAATTCAGCTATCGTCCATTTAATAGGTATCTCAGTGGAAATTGCAGGAACATAGTTGAACCCAAGGTATTTGCCCTTTTGCCACCCAACTAAACCTAAAAAGTGAAACCTTTTAATCTCACGATCCACTCGCAATCAATTAACTTAATGTTTACTATGTAATAAACATAATAAAAAGCTTTAACGGCGCCTGCGATCAAAGGTCTTTTACATTGAAAGCGCCTTTATATGTATGTAAAACTATTAGCCATTAAGTAGGTATCTTAATAAAGTGGTCAGAACATAAAAATATCAAAAGATCGTTAGCGTGGAGAAAATTTCGAAACGTATGGTGAAACTAGTGACATGAAACGTAAATCTTCAAATAATATTTATATCTTGACATCTGAGTGAAGCGCATCGTTAGATAATGCATGGAAACCCATTAATCTTCATTAAATGGTTCGCTACGAAGAGACTAAAACATAAACCGTTTCTATTTAGGTACTGATTGATGTTCTATAAATAAGGAACTTTCAGATAATTAAATTAAATCTTTATTTATTTATTACATAAGTGCATTTTATTGCGTCCAAAATGGGATGCACCAAACTATTAAAACAACTTTCGTTTTCTTCCGATGCGTTTTTCCATATTTTCACTGTAAAAAAACCCCTTATCTCCAGAATTCTTAAAACAAGTACCTACACTTATGTTCTATTGAGAAGTAGGCCCATACCTAGTTTCCTAGATCCCAGAAAAAAAATATTATCGGTGTGGTATAGATACCTACCTATATATTTATACTTTTCACAAGTTTCCATACGAGAGCCTCCATATTGTAAAAATACAAAAAAAAAGTTATCGTAGGTATGTTTTAGCTACATTCAAACAGCCCGATAATCTCCTATTCTTTGATGCGCAAACTATTTTACACGAAAGTGCATCCACCACCAGCTGGAACGCATTATTCTCAATGCAGTTCAGTAACTAGAACTTGATCTAATAATATTCACTGAGCCAGTTCTGTTTTCTGCTATTCGTTGTATTTCAGTCGTACGGACTACTGCTACCTCCCTCTAAATAGCTTTGACATCTAGACATGCGTTTTATGGCGACTGACAATATGTAGTGTAATACGACCGGACTAATTACTAAACGCTAATGAATTGGCGTAGACATGTGTAACTATTTAACTATGAGCTGATCAATAGTTTAGTAACAGCTTAGGTCCTAATGCTTCCTTTGAATGTGCATCGTTTTTACATTTGGTAAAAAAAGCTTAGTGACTACATACATACATATAATCACGCCTGTTTCCCGTAGGGGTAGGCAGAGACCACTTCTTTCCACTTGCTACGATCCTTACATACTCTTTTCGCTTTATCCACTGTCATTATTCCCTTCATACATTCTCTTCGGTTTCGGGTACTCTTGATCTGGCCTTTCTTCAAGGCGACTCCGATTTGGTCTCGAAACGTCCGCCTAGTTCTACCCCTTCCAACACTTTTACTCACACTCGTCTTATACAGTTACTAACTCTTTATAAATTCTGTTTCTGCTATTTTGCAGCTAATTATTGTAAATGTAACCATACTTCCTGCCTTGTTGACTTGCCTTATTTATTTTTAGTGCTTTAAGCATTGATAACGGGTATCTAGGTCTTGTACCTATTGCATTTAGTGTCTGCAGGCTTGTCTAGACTCTCCTTTTTCGGTTGGCATGTTATTTGTAACTACATTCGCTTGTTTGAAAATGTATAACTTTAGGTGTGTAGACAGTACTACAGTGTGTACAGACAGGGACCGCGCCAGCTGTCACTGCGCAATGTGTTGCGAGTTCGATTCCCGCGCAAGTATAGGTACATATGTGGTCATACCTTACTGCGGTCCTCAAATATTTCTTTGTCCTATGTTTTTATTTCTTTGTTGCTGTAGTATAGGACAGGTAATAATTATTTGTCTTTTGTTTGTTTGTGTTTGTGTAAAAAATTATGACTAAACTAATAAGATTTTGTAGTTATTTGAAAGCTTTGAAAAACCTACTCCGTACAATTTTTCCACAGCATTTAACAAGATTCGTAATAAATAATGGACCTAGTTAACAGATTTCAAGTTACAGTTATAGTCCTTTGATCTTGTATCGATCAGTCGTAGTTAGTTAAATATTGCCCAACACTCAAGCTAGACCAACGCAGAACGAGAGCTAAATATTCATGAGCATTTACAAAAGCGTAATTGAACAGATTTGTGTTGTTACTTGCCCGATTAGGTAATGTAAGTGATTATATTTTAGTTGATATCTCGTCGCTATAAATTTAAACTTCATAAGTAGGTAACTAGGTAAATTAAAACACACATTCAGCTAGATAGAAGATACAAAAACTTAGGTATCTAAGACAATATAACTACCTATAAGTTACCTCTTTACGAATATTGAGTAAAGGAACCATTGACTCACATAATTCCTTTTCTAACTAGTTATTAAACCTATATAAAGTCTTTCCAGATTCGTTTAAAACCAAGTGTCCATTTGTTCTAATCAAACTAGTTAGTTTTTAGTCACAAAAACATCTAAACATAAATCCAGTCTAACTCTATTAGTGTCGATTCTGTTGAGCACATAACGGTACAATTATATCCTTAAAGCTTCTAATAGCTGTCATAATTCACGTCTTGCTATGAATAAGGAGGCGACGCCTACACCTTACTAACCATATTATTCCTTAGCACTACTTAGGATGTTTGAACATAAAATTAGAATCAAACTTTGACTCATTGTGGTAAAATAAAAGTTCGTTTACCTCAGTGGTTAATCATTTGTTTGTTATGCCACATATTCATGGAAAACATACTTACTGAGAATGTAAAAAAAGGTAATCAATTTAATGCCAGAAAATTACTAAAATTGTAACTGAGTATATTGTGGTCTATCAGGAAATCTAGACAGGAAAGAGCCAAAAAACAAGGGCCACTTAGTAAAAAGCGTAAGCCTTATATTTTCTAAAGCATGAAGTCTCTGACTTGGCTGTTTTTCAGTTCTCCTTAGAGTTAGCTCAGTTAATCTTGATAACTCTCTTTACTGCAAATTAACGTGTTAGGAAACTGGAAGCCGAAACTACGAATACAAAGCAGTAGCGTTTGGAAACGGCTCATTCTCCAATTAGGGAAATAAGCGATACTAATCGGTGTAGTTGCTCTCCATTGCCGGAACTCCGCCGATATTTATAAATAATGGATGTTCTTAGAATCGGAAATCGATTCTTAAATTAAATATTTACTTACCGTTTAGTAAGCATTCAGTAAACAGTAACTAAGTATTTACCTATTATTGAATGTATCAAGGCCTTGATTTCTCCCTAAGTATTAAACTATTGTGTACCTACGAATAAACAATTGTGTAGGTATGTACTAAGGTACATTTAGAAAAGTTAGACTGATATTTTTCCAATATTTAGAACACTCTCAAAATTGATTCTTTTGAAATACCAACATGGCTCATCAGTGACTGACTAAGGCCAAGTAGGTTCGATTTCCAGATCGAACTTATTAACTTTTTTTGTACTTTACATAATGTTTTTTCCTGGAACACTAAAGCATGTAGCCCTCATTATATATAGGTAGAAAAACATATTTTTATGTATCTACAGCTTTACTACCTACGCTAAACTTAAAGTTAAATAAATCCTATTTGTAGGCACGAAGACATCAGAGAAGCCATGCTGTCCCTAGTCCACATGATCCGGATGTCGGAAGACAAGCTGGAGAGACACGAGTTCAGAGAGAAGGCCCTCGGCGAACAGCTCAAGAAAATGCTGATCGGGCTCGACAAGAAGCATAGAGCCCTGGAACCGCTGAAAGGCATGATCTCAAGACTCGATGACCGATTGTCGAATGTGGAAACTATATTACTGCAGGTTAGTAACTACCTACATAGCAAAAATTTACTGGTCAAACGCGAACGCCACAACAGTCAAAGAGATTATCATTTTCTTCCTTGCAGCCCGCTGGTAATTATGTACCTAGCCGTTGCTGTGAACTAGTCTTTACGTATCTATTTATTTTTTTATCCTGTCTAATAAATAAAATGAAACAAAAAATATTTATTTAATACCTATCTCGCAGTTTCCTACAGACTTTACCATATTTCCGAAATGTTTTTAATTATTTCTTCATTTTCAGAAAGAAGAACGCGAAAAATCATCTCAAGCGAAAATCAATGAAGCGCTCGAGAGCATACAGAAGGCGCTGGTGGCGTTAGCACCTGCTCCTCCACCACCGATAGACCTGGACAACAACCTGTCAGCCACCGGCGACGCCATGCAGCGGCGGCTCGACACCACCGACGCCAAGATCGACGCGGTTAAGAAGGAAATCAAGACCCTGAAGAGTAGTTTAAGTCCGGTAATCACTCAATTTTATTTTCGTTTTCCATTTAACGATAAATTCCTGTTTTTCTTCTGTTTGTTTGGCTGGCACGATGGAGAGCCACCATACCCTGACGAGTGTACCTTACAAAAAAAAGGTTTCCACTAAAAAGATAAAGATGAGAGATCCAATCCAAAGACATTTTTAAGCAAACATATTATATCCACTTTTCTTTTCATTTTGTATAGGAATCGCTCCGTTCGATGTGCTTAGAAGTAGCTTCCGACATGAATCCGTTTGAAAAGCACATAACAGAAGCAGAGAAACTGCTGACGAAGTATGAGCTCAAACTGAACGAGTACAATGGAACTAAGGTGCAGACCGACTTCGTGCCCTTGAACGAAGTGTCGTTGGCTGATGAGGCGTGGCACAGCAAGATGAGTGAAGGTATTCGCTGCATCTACATATTTGTAGTGGAATATTTTATTCTAATTAATTTAATCAGCTCATTCTGCATTGAATTTAAATGTTGTCTACGAGTAAATAGCAAAACATAGACATGTTTTATCTGCCAGACTTCCATTTCTTTGTCTTCAAATGAAGATATCTATAGAAAGAAGAAGAAAATAAACAGAAAATATTAATTTGGTACATACGGATCCCGTATCTACCAAATTACTGGTTCTAGAAATTGATGTGAAACAATTTTAGGTGCTTTGTTGTTTCCTGTTTAACAAGCTCATATGTTTCTAGTAATGGAGCGTCAAGAGAAGGAAATAAAGAAGATCCAGCAGTTGCTGTCAGACGCGGAGAGCATGTGGAAGGACCTGCCGCGGCTGGCCGATATCAACCGCTCCACCAACCAGACCATAGACACCGTCACCAAGGCCACCGAGACCATGCTCATTAATAACGAAATGGGTAGGAAATGATCCACGTATTTGTTGGAACTAAAACTTTAGTTGTAAAATTGATTTTTAGAATTCGTTATGGCGAAATCCGAATGACTTTATACATTATCTATCAACATAACGGTAGCTAATTTTTTTTGATAGATACACACTTTCGGTAACACCCTGTAGGTAATACATACATGCGTGGTGTAGGGGAGACCAGCCCAAAACGGGTAAGCTAAGGTTAGATGAAAAAAAAACCAGGTTCTTAACAGATTTCAAACTTTTTTTTTAATTATCATAGTTCCCTATTTAAAGAACTTTAACAAATCAGTCTCAAACTCAATAAAAAATCTTCATTACATAAGAAAAATGTCTAAAATCTAAAACCTTAAAAAAACCCGTTTTGCCCAGAGGGGGTGCCCAAAGCGGGTAAGGCTAATGGGCAAAACGGGTAGTAGCAAAAATAATGAGAAATTAATCAACTTGAACATCTAGTTAGAACTTAAAATAACAATTTTGGTTTTCTAGAGGCACGGCAGTGGCCCGGCCAAGTCTCGAGCAAAACCATGCCAAAGTACCATCCTTTTATCGAAGCTATTTCACCTCCCTATACCTATCATATCATATCATATCATATCATCGATACGGAAAAAGGTAGGGGTTTAAGTTTTCGATGACATAGAGCAAATAATAAAGCAAGCTCAGCCTCAAAATTACCTAACATTTGAATCAATAGTTTACGAGTTATGAGCGATCAAAGTTACGCTATTTTGTCAGTCACTGATTCACTCACTGACCGATAATCTAAGGTACTTCTAACAAACTTGGAACCTTCAAATTTGGCACCAAAATAGGTTTTTAACTACATGTTAAGAAAAAATTCTAAAAACGGTTATAAATTATATAACTTAGTACATAATTGGAAACAATTTATATCTATTTATATTTTCGGTTTTCCAAGAACATGGTGTATGAATTTTGACTGCATTGTTAACTTTCTTTTTTGTTTAGGTACAAAAAGTATAACAAATCGATTTATATTATTAACCAATTGTAATAATGTATTGAATAAAAGCTAAAATCTTTCATGCACAGGTTCAAGAGACCTACAAAAAATGAATGAGATCCCACCAAAAACATTCAATGTAAAAAAGGCCAAGTCTCTTTATGTAATTCTTCCATCGTAAAAAGTTTTGAGATCGCATAGGAGCCAAGCCCTGGTCAACTTATGTTGTTATAAAAAAAACAATATTTTGTGACTATATCAATAGTTTTGTATACATTAAAATAATAGGGTCACACAAAAGTTACGTAACGAAAATCTGTCAGGGCAAATCGGGTAAGGGCAAATCAGGTACCTGTTTTACCCATACCTGATTTGCCCAAACGCACACTTGCATTTCGCACATTCATAATCTCAAAACCAAAGCTACCGGGTTCAAATCACTTCACGGATATTAAGCTTCAAATACAAAAAAATAATATCACCAAACTAGTGATTTCGTCCAACAAACCAAAATCGACTAATCAGAAATGAAAATTCTTTAATAATTTTACAATAAGTAGCAAAAATATTTGATTACAAATAACCTTGCAACCGCGTGTTCCGTGTGTACGAGGATACTGCCTGTAATTGGACGACGCCCGCGCTATCCTTCTACATGCACACATTGAAACTTATGCGAAAGGCGCGAAATTTAGAACGCTTACCCGCTTTGGGCGGTATACCCGTTTTGGGCTGGTCTCCCCTATGAAGTTTTCAATGTCACCATGTGCGTTGGCCTTTGGGAAGCTAAGATTTTGTGTTTTAAGTTTATATGGGTTCAGCCGAGGGAATAATTAATACTAACTACATAATAAATACTTTTCGTCTTGGAAAGCCAGACTCAAATAGTCACTAAGCTTCCGAAGCCCAAGAATAAAAACAATCAAAAAGTAGAGCTTAAGTTAAATAAAATTTATATTTCAGCTGTTAGTAAGATAACGACTAAACTACGGGACATGGGCGACAGACTGGTGGCGACCAACGAAGATATCCAGCGAAGCCTGACGCAGAGCAACACCATGACTGAACGCGCCTACAACGACATCTCTCGGAGCTACGAAACATTACGGACTGAGGTATTATATGATGAGAAAATAATTAATACCTTCTTTCTTAATCCCAGACGCAAGAAGCAGGAGGCTTCAAAGCTGTTAATAAATGAGCCGATTATAACGCGGATTGTTTAGCTTGAAAGCTGACGTGAAAGAGATGAAATTTGAGAAGATCTACTCACCCACTTTGGAAATAATCATTCATTTTATAAATATGATTCTGAGAATACAAGTGTATTAAAATTTCTTCCTACCTATGCCCATACCAACCTTTCGCATAAGTTACACAACTACTTTTTATACTACTCTCTATTCTATCTACTCTACTTTTATATTAATTAAGACAAGCAAAAGGTTAAAAATTGTAATTTCCGCTCAGGTTCAGCTACTATCAAAGGGTGAGCAGGTGATCCTAGACACGGCGGACAACGTGGTGGCCACTCGCAAGCGCATCGAGTACGGCGTGCACCAGATACTGGCGGAGGTCGGCGAGCTCATCAAGGTGCAGCAGAAGAACATGAACAGGACTGTCAGCGGCAAGTGAGTACTCAAAGCTCATACACAGATACTTTTGGAAGCTCCAGTGATTATATGCTATATCTTGTCTCACCAGACGAGAGACCACTATAAATAAAAAAAAATTAACGTATTGATTCTCGTACACAGTAAAGAACTGCCTGCTACACGGCTAGCTTTTGCTGTGTACACAGCGGGTTATGGTTTACTTGTAACCTACATATATTATGACGAGGAGAACTTAATAAATAATATGTCCTAACAGAAGACTAGGTACAACTGGGTGGTTTAATATAAAAATGTAACTTGAAAAGTTGAAATTATTTAACAACAACAACATAATATCACAGAAGAGTACTTATCTACCTAGACTGTACGTACTGTACGTACATACACTCCTAGAATAATATATTGATCGGTTGACATTAAAATTCGTCACTTGATTTGTTATAAACTCATTTTGCTGCGTCCTAAAATTTTTCTCTCTTAATAAATAACCTTGTTCTAGACTGGACAGCATAGAGTCAGCGATCACCAACAACCAGACGAGGGCTATGGACGCGCTGGGCGCCCACATCGAGGCGGAGATGTCGCAGGTGTGGCGCCAGATCGGCATCATGCACACGCAGATCATGATGAGCCAGCAAGCGCTCAATAACCTTACTGTAAGTACTTTTTAATTTCGACTACATTATTGTATTAAAAGCAATTTTTTTTTTTCTTTCAAATGAGAAATACTAGATGTATGTGTCAGTAACAAATTAAATACACACTATATACCAAGTTAAATTAGAATGTTCGGGATTCGATCCTACTACTCATAGCACATTACGACAAATTTCGTCAACCTCAAGTATGTAGCTAATATTTTTTTATGCACACTGTAAATACCAAACTGTAGGTATTCACTCCAGTTTGCAGACCCGAAAGCCGAATTTAGCCCCTAAAAGAATATCTGCCTAGCTTAGTTTAAATAATAAGGCTCATACATCAGTCGATAATAACACAGAACCTAAGCGTTTCATTAAACATTGACAACGGGTCACGTGAAACTTGGTGTACAGTGTGAACATTACATAGGTCTCTAGAGAGCCACGCCGTATATGTTATTTTCCAGTTAATCCTTTAAAACATCAATTTCTTTAACTACATTGCAATAGTCACGCATCGTGTAATGGCTTGTTAGTTTTAATTGGAATAACAACTGACATAAACTTTCATTTGCAGGCGACGTCTGAACTTTACATTAACAGCAGTACGTCTACAATGGACAAAGTGAAAAAAGAAGTAAGTACAGGGTGTTCTATAAATGACACTAAATATTTTTTGTAATTCTATGATAAGAATTGATTCATAGATCTTTTTTTTGTACCTCTTCTTGTCTAATACATAATTTAATTTTGCAATAAATTTAATATTACTTTTCGATTAATCAGTCATTTCCACACTGTTGCAAACAAAGCATGTGCAAATTTAAATAAATTAAATTTTGTTTGAAGTAAAATGAAACGCTCGTATACTAACGAGCAGTGTAACATAAGTGACAACTATCGCTACGTTCCCAGGTGGGCGGCATAACGACACGCATCGTCGAGCTCGGCGAAAACCTCAACTATGTGGTCGGCAAGCTGTCGCTAGCCACACAGGAGTTCCGGCAAATGGCCACTGGCCTTACCAAAGCTTTAGATAAGGCTAATAAAAATGCCACCGACACACCCGCTGTCACTGAAGGTAAATCAAAGTAAAAAAAAAGCTTATGTAATAAAATGAATTTTTATGTTTCCAGAAATTAATTGTATTATTTTTCACAGATGCTGGCCCCGGACCTCATAAGATTGAAAGTGAAGAAAAAACAACATAATTATTAAGCAACTGATACCAAATAACATAGATATAGTCAATTAACAATTATACATAAGTTTTTTACCGCGTAGACATTAATCGTAAGTCAACAGACGTGAGGTGTTTTGTATGGAAATAAAACTCGTACGATATTAACTTTTGCAAATATTTAATCTCTTTCATAATTGTGGATCTATATATTTATATTGTACAAGTTATATGATACAATCAAATTTTTTGTGACAGATATCCCAACGTCATATACAAGTGAGCGCATAAAACCAACAATATACAACTGACAAAGATCCTCTAAGAAAACGTGAATCAATTAACTGTACAATCATAATATTGATATAATCATTTTTACTGATCTTAAATAATATACATACAAATTATTTGTCTTTCTTTTTGGTTATTTTATTATTCTTGAATACAACCTCATTTTCCTAAGTGCAATTAATATTAAATATGTTTAACAAATGAATGACGCTTACTGGTTTTCTAAATACATAAATAATTTGATAAAATGTGCCCTATTTATTGAACTGTTACATTTATTATATTTAAACAGTAAAAACAGAATACATGAAATAACAAATAAACACTTGATACAAGTATTAACATCGGCTAATTTGATAACTGCGGTTAAGTATTGTACGATTTGGTAGCTTATGCACCGACGGTTTAGTGGCCATACGAGCGGCGGCTCTCGCTCTAAACAAGGAGAATTATCAGTGTGTGGTTCATTAACAACTGCGAAAACTATTACCTATTAGATTTCTGGGTGAGGACCAAACTGAAAACCGTATGAAATTAAATGACAAGGCAACATTTGTTTCCATAGATTCTAAATCTGTAAATATTATTTATATACATATTACAAGTACTCGTCGATCGTACCGCCACTAAAATGTTTGTTTACGGAAAATGGTAGCACATAATTAATATATTTCGCTTGTCATAACAGGATGGGAGTTGGGAGTCCACTTAAAGGTAAAACACTAGACTTATTCGTTGTTAGTGAACAGCCTAACAGGGGACATCTCTAGCCTATATTATCACGGTACAACAAAATATGCCCCGGGACAGGTTTGTCCAAGATAAACAAAAGGAATGTTATTATTTATTATGATGCGAACCAGTCGCTTTCGTCTTTGGAAACTTATCTACTTAGTAGGATTTTTTCGGATTACTAATAATATAAGTATATTGTATTTACTTTTATTTATTTTACAATATAATGACATTTAAAAGAATGTTTTTATTTTGAATATTAAAACCAATATAACAAACAGGCAAATCTTCATGGCAGTGGCATACATTACACCCATACACCAATAGCACTTGAACATTTTTACATTATGATGAATCATTATGTACATGGATAAATGTACATGTACACTATATTTATGCAAAAAATATTTACAAGTCCTTAATTAATTATGTGTTAAAAAGCACTTAATAGCCAACCCTTTGCACACACCCCCGAGAACAATCCAAAAAGTTATTAAATGCAATAAATAATATAAAAGCGGTAACAGAACTAAGATAACGCGCGAAACTATGAAATTGTTACAAAGAACATTGATCATGCATACAAGATAAAGTATTCATATCGATAACTAATAAACAATATAATTATTCATTCGAAGCATAATTAAGCTTTATAAAGCTGTTTAGATAATTCCAAAAACGATTCCTATGACTACCATGATTTATAAAAAAAAACTTAAAAATCGTTTAAAAGTTTAACGTGAATCTATCAAAAGCCCGAATATGAACGTACAACAAGCTCCCTAAGTGAAGTAAGTTCAAGCAGTCCATGAGATGAACCATACCATCAATGTGAGACATCTACACTTTGTACAATGCGGTATCAAAACAACGTGTGTGCGGCGCGTGGCGAAGACGCGGCGAGCTCGCGTGTCGCGTGTCGCGTGCCACTCTCAACACCGCTTCATAAATATTTACTTAACGCAACGGTACCCTACTATTTATAATTTATTAACTCCTAACTAAGTGTAAAATTGTGCCACACAAGCGATCTCGATGGGACATCTAAAGCCGAACGCAACGAAACGGTCGCAAGCGCGCCGCGAGCGAGCCCGAGACGACGTCTACTGAGTTCCGCTGTTGATGGAATGTCGAACATGGAATGAATATTATAAATTCCTGTAAAACGACAAGGTTCTCAACCCTGTAAAATTAGTGAACCAATTACATTATGTAATTTCCACTACGACTCGTATCATATAAAACACCCGCTACTGATTACTCCACCTGATAACTATGTATAATAATGACTATGCTCAAATTTAGATTCAATTTGGAGCCCCTATCGCAATAATTTTATTACTTTATCTAATTTATATAGATGTGGCCGGATATAAAGGTGACGTTTGTATACCCTAATACCGTTCACATTCACTTACATTATACTAATGTTTGTTATGTGATGGAACTTACATAGGAAGACATTACAACTATACACATACGCCTTTATAGACATGAAAATTATTGCATCCGTAATATAACGACGTAATAAACATGTAAACGTAGCAACAAATGAATGGAAACGGAACACCTAGGAGCGTAGTAGTCAGTGGGCGCGGAGTGTAAAGCGCCGGAGAGCGCCACCGCTGCACCGGCCACGCCGGCCGAGGTTCAGTCTTCGCGACTCACAAACCGAGTCTCGGAAACGAGTCTGCAAATTAATTCTTGACCACCCCATAAATCCGAGGCACTTACATGATCTTAAGAGTAATGATATACAACTACTATCTAGTGGTACCAAGTGTTAGCTCATTGTCATCCCGCGAAGGACCCGTTGATACAACGGGTGTGACACAATTAAAGCTATGGACATGTTCCACGTACTAATCGTTAGTAAAGTCTAACCTAACACGGAGAGAGAAGGGAGCTATCATACACGTACAAAGTACTTATCTATATAACCTACATTCAGCTCTTAAAACTTACACGAACTGACCGTTAACCAGTGCGATTACATACAAAATTGGTGTAGTAAAATGAGTGTCCGAATCCATAAAAATGTCTAACGTGCTGCCATGTTAAAAAATATAGTGTCTCCCGGTGTACTTTGAAAAAATTTGAACGAGTGCAGTAGTGAAAAATATTCGATCCATTCAATTCATTACCCCTTATCTCATATTTTCTCCTAACGTAGTATATGATTATAAATGGTAAAAGTAGGTGCCAGATGAACTCCTTCAACGATCGAACCGAACCTACGAAGCGGAATGTCACAACGTCCACGCGTGATCTATTTACATTATATCGACAAGTTGCAATAACAAAACAACAATTACTTTATGTATACATTAAAACCATCGCACATAATCCTTATGTACAAGTTCAACGGGTTCAGCATTAATTTAGACTGAACGTAACATTAATAGGGTCTCAGTGACCGCGTGGCACCTCGCCGCGGGCTCGGCACTGTTCGAGCAACTCGACACCGGAGCGCCTTCAATTCCTATAACGCTATATTACAAATAGGAGCTCGGCTCGCACCAGTCCCGCGCGTGAGGTGGCACGCGAGGCGTTACAAAATATTTATCTTATGTACATATTGTCGCTCGAAGATAAGAGTAAGAACTATGTCTATATTAGGTGTGGGATATAAAAGGTGTCGGCGCGGGGTTTACCTCCGCGTGCTTTTGGAGGAGGGGCGCGAGTGAGAGTGTGTGTGGGGGGTCGCGCCCCCCCCCCGCTCCTAACTGGAACACGACGCGGCCGACACGGGCGACAGCGGCGAGTCGCGCGGGCAGCCCGACAGCGTCACTACCACCTGTGGGGGGCACACACTATTAACACACAAATCATTACTATCACTGATAAGGGCAACACGGCATCTTTTTCTCTCTTCTCAGTGGTAGTGATGTAAATAGTAAACCATCTTAGCATTTAAGGTCTGAAAAGTTAGTACTCATAAATGTACACCCTATCACCTATTGTGGAAATGCATGTTAAAAATCTGTTAATAAAAATGATACATAACAATACTAGCTGAAAATTGACCTTCCTCCTGTTAGGAAGTTGGTTATAAGTGAAGATTTATATGTTCACATAATGCTAATTTTGATAACAACAACAACATAATATGAGTTAATTGCTTTAAAGATAATACCTTTCGGCTGCCAGCGTGATTCCTATGCTCGCAGAGCCAAACTCCTTGCCAAGTGCCAAGGTTGAGCTTGCCATCTGTGATGGGGATGGTGAGCGAGGAGCCCAGGAAGCAGGCCTTCACATGAGCCGGCTGTCAACAACAAACAGTGTTACTACATACAACAAACATACACATAATACAGGTATTTTTCTAGACCGGACCAGTGGTGTGTACAGAATATCTCAAATTCATGAGGTTATTAATGTTGCAGATTGAAGTAGTAATAAACACAAGCAGTCAATGTTTCTTCATAATCAAATGGAAAATTAAATCATATTGTTTGTACTGGATGCTAACATTTCAGAATATCATGGTGTGGTTAATTAAGTGCAGTAGGCTCAGCTGGCTATGTATTTCTCTTAATCTTAACACTTCTTTCCTATTTGTCTTATTTGCAGTTAAAATAAGTTTTATATTCAATTATTCATTGTAACTTGATGAACAATTCTTACTGAGATATAGTTATATCACCCTAGTTAAACAGTACACAAGCCCAATGTCATATCTGTTGTATTAACCTTTAACATTGTGTCTTTCACACTGATATGATAATTTAGTTGATTCTTCAGCTTTAAGGTCTTTAATATCTAATTAGAATTTATAAACACCTTTCTTGTAGCTTTATGAACAGTATAGGAACCATACTAAACTATTATTTCTTGATTTGTTAAGTGTTATTTCATTAGGTTATTCCTAACCGATATTATAGCTGTAATAAAAACAATAGCATAGGTGTGAAGTAATAATTATTATGTCAATGATGTGGAAAACAACTGTAGAAATTGTATTCACAGAAAAAATCTATTTGATAGTGTTTTGTTTTTCAGCACCACATAAACAAATGGACACTGAATATTCCTAATTCAAAATAAGTGTAGGAATGTCAAAGATGAAAATGTTAATGAGTGATTAGCACAACAAACACTCACCATGTCGTCAGGGCCCTCGCACGAGTGGCGGTAAGGCAAGCCCTCTGGCACTATTTTGTTGAGCATCATCTCCATATCGTCTCTGACGTCGGGGTCCCAACTTTCGTTGAGTGCGAGACTCGCCGATGTGTGCATTACTGGAAACAACATTCATTGATCAGCTGGCTACCGTGCTTTCGTCACTTTGATACTATTTCACATCACTTGTTCTTAACACTTCACATAAACGCGATAAAATAGCAAAGTATTATTTAAAGGATTACTATGACAGTCTGCAGGGATGCAGCAACGGCGGCAAGACAGGAACGCTGTCACAGCACCGAATACTCACTTTGGATATGGCAGAGGCCGACAGCGAACTGCGAGAGCTCCGGCACCTGCTTGAGGATCTCCTCAGTAACAAGGTGCACGCCCCGGTGCTGCGGCCTCAAGTTCAGCTTCCGTTGAAACCACGCGGATCCGATCTGAATTCCTCGGTTCGAGGCCATGTTTAATTTTTTAAAACGCTACAGAGTGACCGCAAGAACACAAACGATCTTACACAACATCACTTAGAACAACCTTTACATGAATTAATCCACAATTATCATAAAAGATTCATCTTCGATCTTTAAATAGTAAAAAATATAACGGAGGTTATAGGACAGATTCGACACCCTATTTTCTGCGGGAAAGTGAAACAGTCTTCAAACGAAAGAGAAAAACGAATATAATGTTGTCAATGTTAAAAAAATGCTGAACCACCATGGATTTCATTCATGAAATTTTAGAACTGCCGATCAAAAAATTATAATTATAGGCCATTATAAGTAATAGTTTAAAAAAAAAAACAACAAAGATATTAATTATAGCACATTAGAATTGTTACAGTTGATGTTTATAAAAAAGAACAAATTAAAGTCACACATTTTGATAAAAATAAACAAAAGATTGCACAGTCACTTAGTCAATATTGTTTTATCAGTTAATAAACTATAATATAATTTATCATAAACTGTATTATTTTCTGTATTATTAATAAGTAAAAGGAATGAAAAAAAATACACATTACGAATGGTGATATCGTCGCTAAGTCGCAGCGAGAACTGTTTTAAATATAGCAACATTCATTGCTACTCTGCGCTGCTGTTGAACGCGGTAGATTTAAACTTTAACTTTATCAGCGTTTCAGATAGTATACGTATCTTAAATCTTTAAAAAAACAAATAAAATACCTTTTTGTAAGAAAAATAAACATAAGACCCCTTTAAATATAT
The DNA here is from genome assembly GCA_905146925.1 of Autographa gamma. Lineage (NCBI taxonomy): Eukaryota > Metazoa > Arthropoda > Insecta > Lepidoptera > Noctuidae > Autographa > Autographa gamma. The sequence continues at coordinate 8,364,103 of LR989866.1, read as the reverse complement.
AAAAATCAAGTCTTATAAAAAGAAAACAAGAAATAGAGGAGTCAATTATAAACCACGGGAGTGCCGAGTGGATAATATTTCTAGGTGCGGCATGGAACCACTCCTTGAAATAGAAACAATTAAGTAGTTCCCACCTCAATCGGAATAACTGCGGACGCGTTTTTGTTTTCCCAGTTTGAGACAGTCTATTCTAGGATCATCCGCAAACATGGATCCACTTATGGATATTATTAACAATTCTGAAGAGCCTGAGTGGCTCGAAAAGTCAGTGGTGGGCGATCTGAGACTCTGGCAAATTATGTTTTTGTGTGTAGCTAGTCTTGCCTCTCTAAGTAAGCGATACAAACCTTTTGTCTGCACCTCTGATGACCATTAACAACATCAATTGGTTCATTTACCAACTCATTTTTTTTTCAGTTGTGATAGTGTGTTGCTGTTTCCGGTTCCGTATTCCGCGGACGAAGCAACAGATTGAAGCAGATTACCAGAGAAGAAAGATCACCATGAAGTTTAGACAGAAGTTAGAGACAATACAAGACGCTAAAATGGATGCGATGTCCTTAAAAGATGGTCAACAATTTTACCAATATTTTTCGCTTAGATATATAGAGCATATTATTCTATCATCAGAGAATGATAGGCGGCTACTAATGCAGCTTAATTTTTGCCCTATGTTCACTTGTCACGTAACTTTCAAGTAAATACAACTGTATGCTACGAAAAATTTTGCACCTGCCATAAATATTTGTATAGTTGAAGCACGCAAGCTATTTAAGCATAAGGTCTGCACTGTCCTTGTTTTAAATTTTGGTAGGCAGTATTTTATCACCAACTGCCACCGACACAATTCGAATCCTGAATGATAGCCAGTTTAAAATTTGTATTTATTTTTACATCTCTTATTCATAAAACCTAGGTCGAAATTTACATAAAACAATTACAATGCAAAACAAATTCATGTGATTGTAATTAAAGTAAGAACTAAATAAATTAGCATGAGCGAAATTAATTTGTTTGCCTTGAAAGACGCTTGATAAGATAACAAATAATCCATATTTAACAGTCTTGTTCTTATGCGCCACAGCTTTGGATCTTCTACACGAGCAGACAAATATTCAAATGGAGGAAGAAAATCAGCAAAATTCACCGCCCAGTTCAATGATGTCGCCACAACAGAGTGAGTTCATTATTTTTAACTAAATATTTAGACTGCACCCGGTTTAACAGCCCGCATAATTGTTAAGCAGTTAGAAAAAAAACAAAAAGGATTGCTGGCGAGAGGCGCACGTGACCACTGTCTAACTGCTGAGCAGTCCGTGTACATTGATCACACTGTCGAACTTCTCGTGATATCCGTGTAGCCTTATATAAACTGTAGTTCCCGCCCAAATAAATAGATTATTGTTGGAACATATGGATAAATACAAGTACAATACACTACATAACTCCATTTTCTCGAACCTTCATATGCTTGAGCTAAGCAAGAAATTAAAGAACCTTTAAAATCATAACTATCGCATTAATTTTGTATCGCTGTAAAAACTGATTTGACAGCAACATATAGATTTTTATCTTTTACCGACAGGTTCACTGGATGCGTCGTTCCAGCCGGATGGAGGTCAAAAGCCGGAACCCCAAGTGTCGGGGCTCAGCTTCGTAAAGTTCGCGTCTAAAGTGGCCACGCTCTCTAAACTAGGACAGCCCAAGTCACCGACATCGCCCACACCATCGGGAAATAAGATGGAGTTCTAAATATCATGTAGTGAAAATATTAAGAAAAGTATATTATGTGTTTCGGCGTATCCATAGAATGTTATCTGTAATCGGTGTATTTAAACAAATAAAAGATAATTTAAAATGCAGTAAGTTTTCTTTAATCTAGAAAATAAAAAATACAGTATAAACGGATTTTAAATCACAAGAATAATTACATATTCACAAATAACTTCGGTATTCGACGCTGTTTACATAATCTATCTCGCATTAAAACTGACAGTAAAAACAATGTTCCAATGTAAGCAATAACTTTAAAGCAACATTTAACTTACACTTTATAATACATAAATAATACATCTTGCAAATAAAAATTACATAAATTCAAGTTAGCTAAGTTTTTTATTAAATAGTTAAATCGTTCTACATACTTGTATTACGTTCCATCTTAACAATATATTCCATATGCAGCTTTGAGAACCATATTAAAATCAGGTTTAATGTCTCTAACTTTCCATTTATTTGACTTAGTGAATTATATTAAAATTTTGTTGCAATCCCACTGACTCGAAACTCTTAAGACAGCCTAACCTCTCAGTCAATGACTCAATAAAACTTTTCGCACAATCTCATCCAAACACAGGTAATGATTACCGCATCTTAAACTCTACGTCTCCTACAATGTACGTGATGTTCTATGGCTTTCCTGATCCCAGCTCCTTGGTGTTCACTTGCATTATTGAGCAATTTCATAGTTTTGGTGCAATTTTGACACGAACGCAATAAATACATGCGTCGAATGAGAAGTGATTATCTACGGGACGAAACTAACTACATTAAAAATAGTTCAAAATGTGAAATAAATTTTTGCTAGAATATATTTTATAGAGTTTTTATTCTCTGTCTATAACTAAAAATGCAATTTGGAATAAAACAATGTGGTGTGTAATCAATTGAATTGCACTTAACATTAGATACATCGTGTATCGTGTTCTAAACTAGCGACTCTATCGAACCGAAGCCCGGCAGCTCCACAACAGAGCGGACTCAACTCAAACTTCATCATAAATAAGGCCATTATGATTTATTCATCGAGTTCCTCTTTGACTATGGAAGAATCTATTGAGAAATACTATACACTTTCACTTACATTATAATTGAATCGGACCTACCTAAAACGTAAAGGTGAACTCTTATTAAATTATTGTTCGTATATATTGCGTAGCATTATTTAACTAAACATAGGAGCGGCGTAAAAATTAATAATTGAATATAATTCGTACGAGTTTTGTGCATGATACCTGTCTCGATATTCCAGTGATATACATTTTTACAACTTTGTAAACCGAAACGGTAAGTATAGGCTAGATTTTATAATACACGTTACCCTACATGAGGATTGGTAATGGCGTAACTTACAACAAAACGACGTAAGCTACAAGTTCGCTCCCGATGGACACTACGTTATCTAACGCGTAACGAGGGTGGATACTAGACTTTAGGAACCCAATTTATTATGTCGCAGTGCCACCGCTATAAATAGAACTCTCGTAATAATAAAGCATACTTTTGTTATCAACAAGTACTACGGCAACATTATTTATTGACTTTAACGCTATGCTTGAAGATTTCACAATAAATATTTATATTAAATACAATGTGCACATTTCTCTGCTAATATAAAACGTCGATGGGCAGTACACAAACATTGAGCATAACTGTGATTATTTGGCAATTTTATTTGTTTGAAATGGCATCGAGATGAATTTGAGAGTAAGTACTTTGTGACGTTGTAATTGAACACAGACATGAATATATTTTAATAAATAATTATCGTTTGGGACATTTCATTGAAACTTGGATATATGAAATACGCACATTGTCGGAGTTTCTTCGTGGATAACGCGTCCACTCGGATAATATCTCTGAGTATCGTTAAGTAGTACATTAATATGGATGTTCGAGGTGAAGGTGGATGGTATCGATGAGTGTTCCGCGGACGGCAGGTGTCGGCGGAGATGTTACCGGAGTGGCGGCGTTAGCTGGAGAACGTGAGGAGCGTGACGCCCGCCCGCCACACACACTCAATCTCGCCTCACGAATGTTCTTCCGCTGCAATATTAATCGTATTAATCTCTAATCACTTAAGTAAAGGCATATAGCCTTCGTATTCCACTAATTGCATGCACAGAAAGGGTGGTAAATAACGATAAGTACTTAAAACAAAGGCTTGTGTAGTTGAGGATGAACATAAATGCTAGTACTAACGTGATGGTCTTGCGCTCGACGGGGCGCGAGGTGTTCTGCGGGCGCGCGCGGTTGAGCACCTTGAGCAGGTCGCCGGCCTTGGCGCGCATGCGCGAGTGCACGTACACCTTGGAGCACTTGATGTGGTAGTGCAGGTAGTCGCGGAACATGTGCAGCAGGTCGATCGTGTTGCCGCGCGCCGCCGCGCACGTGTGCCGCGGGAACAACACTACGCACAGAGCATCGCCAGTCACACAACTATATATATCACTTTATGTTGCTCAAAATAATAGCCTGAGCATTTTATTGATTTTTTAGAGGACTAAAAAAATTTAAATATTTCCACAACTTTACTTCAAATAGATAAATATTTCCAAGTCTACATACATAGTATTAATTGTGACTTACCAAACGTAACATAACTGATATTATCACCTACTCTCGCATCCGTGTCCATTAGTTCTAGAGGTGGTTCCTTGTGTGAAAACAAAACCTGCAGATCATAATATTAATGAATATAGGTCATTTTCTAAACATTCAAAACTGCAAAATAGTTAAGTAATCTGTACATCATATTATTCAAGTATCATTAATTTAAACTTTTTTGTAATCTATTTAACTGCAAATAAACATTAATTTTGGTTTGAATTACTAATCCATGCATTGTAATCTGGATAACTACTAGGCACACACATAATAAACTAGTGCCTAACAAAATGTACACAGTTAAAATATAGTTGTTACTTGTGGCGCGGTGTGCGAAGCTCTCCGGCCCTCCTTGAGCTCCTGCATGAAGACCTTGCCGATGACCATGTCGTCCTCGTGCCGGAACACCGTCGAGAACACCACCGTCACGCGGTCCTCCTGCGCCTCCACGTATCTGGAACACGGAACAATTCAATAATAATACCATTAAAATTAACATACAAGCATTCTCGTAACAGGCAGAACAGGAAATCGTGTTTTGTGGTTCTAAATAATCTTTCCCTTGTAGAGGTAGGCAGAGACCACTTCTTTCCACTTGCTACAATCCTTACACACTTGTTTCGCTTTATCCACTTTCATTATTTCATTCATACATGCTGTTTGGTTTATGGTACTCTTGTCCTCCCAGGCCTCTTGGCCTCTTTTCATTCACACTCGCCTTATACATTTTTTTCGTCAATCGTTCTTCATTTATTCTTAATTTTTGTCTCAACATCCATTGTGATGGATGGGTGGCGAACCACATCGCCGCCATTTTGGATAATTAAATTATTTTTATGATTATTTATTGCGTTCCTGCGGGATTAATACATTGATATTTTATAAAATGAAGTAGTACTAACAGTGTCTCATCCTGGCGATAGTTGATGACGGCGCGCTTGTGTCCGACATCGCCGTCTTCCTGCAGCCTGAAGTAGCGCTCGAACACGGACGCGAAGCAGTTCCGCTTCAGCAGGCCCACCTTCTTCACCATCTCCTCCCAGTCCTCCGGGATGTTCTCCAGGTCCAGCAGCAACGATATATTGTAGCCTGCAGATTTAAATATAACATTAAATTATACAATATACCATCACGCGTGTATCCCCAAAGGGTTGGGCAGAGGTGTACTAATGTTCACCCACAGTTCGCCAGTATGTTAAAGTCCCATGTAATAGGGGGCGAGCCTATTGCCACTAACCGGGCACAAATTCTATCTCCGACCTGCTACTGAAAACTCAGAATTTCAAAGAAAAACCCAATAACACCTTGGTCGACGTGGGAATCGAACCCAAGACCTCTAGTGTAGCTTGGAACCACTAGGCCAATGAGGCAGTTTTTTTGTTGGCAGAGACGTTAAATTATTGGAACAATATATACTTCATACTAATATTATAAATGCGAAAGTCTGTCTGTCTGTTACGCTTTCACGGCTAAAACAGTAAACCAACATCTTGTCGCGGTTACCGACAGTAACACGAGCGATGCCGCACACAACTGCTGTTATCTTATTAAGTATGAAATTGATTGAATTTTGGTGGTTAAAATAACTCTTAACATTAAATAAATATAATATTTTTAATTAAATTATTAACGAATATTTTCCGGCGATTAAATCATACTTATATCCACATCAGAAGAGAACAACATTCTTAGATTGACCAATCTAATGTTGTTATATGGCTCTATGACCTAGATTTACTAGATATTTTTAACATATTAGATATACTAGTTAGTTTGGTGCTGAGTTCTACAATTTAATCATTCCATTTGTGGTGTTTCTACATCCATCGGATTTTTTCTCTTGAGACTGGTTTCTGAACAAGTACCTACACAATATAGGTGTGTCAGGTTATGACTAATGACACATTACACAAGTTCAAAGTATCATGCTCAATATGATTGACATTGAATGTATCACTAACAGCTTAAGTCACATAACAAATTCATTTATTAAAACAATTTATTATAAATAATACAATAATGATATACATTCATAGATTGTATAAATTGAAGCCAAAAATATTTTAAATTTGGTGTAAATGAGAATTATTAAACTAATACTTGCATATGAGATATGTTTTCTTTTTCAAGATTGTTTTTAAGAGTTCATTAACAAATAATATTTAACCAATATGCAATAAATAGATAACAGTGGTGGAATACACGAAAGTATCATAATATAATACAAAAACAAGATAAGCTGAAAGTTTGAAATTAAAACACTATATCTTATCAACTCCAGGGCTTGCCAGCACTTCAATCTTATCAAATATGTTTTCAATATGTGTGTAATATGTGTATAAATAAACACATTTTGGCCACATATGTGTGTACTTTATGGTTTTTGTTATGATCATTTACCAGAATCATTATTACATGTATAGTACTTCATATATAAATATATTTTAACAGACTAGTCACACATATTGGTAATGACTATTTAAATTATTTACGGAAGCTATTGTCCTCAACAGTTATTTATATTATTACACAATTACATAGTATATTCAAGTTCTGAATCATCAATACTCATTTAAGACATTTAAATTTTGCTAAATTAATTTATATGTGGGTTATCAAATTGGATTACAGTTAATTTTAAGTATTAAAATAGAGAACATCAATTGAAATAAATAATAGATTAGCTGTTAGTCATGTTAACAGAATTCAGATAGAAATTTGAAGATAAACAACAAAAATATTATTTCTTTTAATATTTAAACAAGATTTCAGATACATGGAAATTTAATTAATAATAATAGCTATGATTAGGAATAGGTTAATACACCTACATTATCCTTTAATAACCAGGAAAACTAATACAAATCACAACCAACAGTGTACAAACTGGAACAATAGTTGCTCCAGTGAACACTGGTAATTGTGCAACCGTAAAAACAGCTCACATACTCGCTTTCATTTTATGCAATCATTGAGGAGTTGCTTTTTATGTTGCATTGCTAATCAACCTAGAAATGCAATATTATAGTCTATGTACAAGCAAATAAAGCTAACAAATTTGTGGAATAGATTTCCATTTATTCCACAAATTTTTAATAGGGATTAATTTTCCTTAATATATATAAGGCACTTGTATGTTTTACGAAATTGAGTCTTTTAAGCATGAATATAAGTATGACATTTACCTGACTCCGCCTCAGTAAGGAGTGGCCCATATACTCTTTTGAGAAGTTCATCAGCCCCATGTTCCTCTAACTGCTTGTAGAACTTCAATGATATACTAACCTACAAGCAGAACAAGTATACATTTAGTTAAGAGACAAAAACATGTTTTAAGGTATTCCTATAAATGTTGTGTACAATGTTGGGAGGGCCTTAGCTCAGTAAAATACTGGATGCTATGGAAAAAGGATATCCATAATAGGCTTTTAATCTTTAAAAGTATATCTTAATATACTACCAGACAAGAAATATTTTAAATAATAATATACCTTATAAGTGTTTGTTTACTAATAAAAAACTCAACTGATAAATAAAAGAAGAAAAATAGAATAGTGTATTATAGTTGACTTTGAATGTTTTAAAACAGTGAGTATAAAGTTGACAATGCAACATTGTTGACTGCATTTGTTTACAATAAATAACATCTTAGGAATGTCTTGTGTACCCACCCTAACTTTGGTTTTATCTCCATTCACATTTGATATATGAAAGAGCACTCCATCAAAATCTGCAACTTTCACATCTATTGACTCTGGCTTTAAACTGGAAATGAAACAAATATACATAAATGGTTGTGGGATGACAAATCAACACTAAATTACTCATATCCTGGGGCATGTCACAGTATTATTATCATGGCATTCTTTCACTATAGCAAATGGATATCAGTATCACATATCAGGCTCATTACATTGTTTACCAGCACAGGAATCCAAAAACATTATGGGACGTATCCGCACGCACACAAGTGGAGGCCAATAAACAAGTGACATGACTCATCCATGCTGAGATAGCCACTATCACGTCACACTCACTACATGACATAATACTAATCAAATCACTGGGCGCCCTGTTTCTATACGTTTATATGAAGCTGCAGCTATGCGGCGGCCAACGTGGGCCCACCCCAGGTATTTGACACTTGTCAAGTTACTTTCGAAAGGGGGTTATGGCCAGGAATCAACCCCCTCGTAGACAGTTCGGCAGAAGCACACACATCTCGAATCTCACGTATATGTATTACATGCTCGTTAAACACATCACAATTATGAAAAAACAGTACACTTTCTAAGCGTAACGTACTCACCGCGCCAGTGCATTTTTATATTTAACTGTTAATGTTTCTTCTATAATTCTATTATTGATCTCGAGTAAGATCATTATTTAACAATTTATAACCTACAGCTTTTTCATAAAATCAACGCCTATAGCACCTTCATTTAATATTTTATACGGAAATCTTCAACGATGACCGCCCGTATATAGATACCCATAAACGACAGAAAGAAAAGGAAGCTCCAAATGAATGAAATATCGGCCATGTAACCATAGAGCATTTATTATTTTTTAACTCAAGAACTGACTAGACAAATGTAAATTAAACTATATAATACAATAATGATTTTGAGGATTACTTATTTTTAGCATTAATAAAAAGATAAAACACAGTCTTTGTATATAAAATTTGCATTTTAAAGTAATAATTCATAAACCGTAACTTACTAAACATGAGTGCAGCACTAATTGACAGTCATTGACAGTAGTGAAAAAATAAATTTTGTCTATGAACAAATACGGAGCGGTGTGGTGAAGTAGGACTTTGTTTATTTATTTGTTGAAGTTGAACAAAAAATTGCGTCCATATATCACGCGTACATAATTGTATTGTGTTCATGATGAAATAAAAACAAAACAACATGTCTAATCAAGTCGGTGCGTTTGTTGCGGGACTGAAGTCCCGGAACGTGGACGTTCAAATAAGGACGGCTCGGGAGCTTTATCACTTTGCGAAGACCGAGCTGCGAGAGGTCCCGCAAGAGGAGCTCACACAGTTCCTCGATGAATTCAATCATCAAATCTTTGAGATGGTATCTAGCAATGACGTTCATGAAAAGAAAGGAGGGGTTTTAGCTATAGGTAAATAAATAATAATATTCATGTTATCTATCTTACATTATTTTACATTGATCTCTTAATAACTGTTATTTATTCTTCCAGTATGCCTTATTGGTGGAGACTGTGACACAACCAAAACAAGAATAACAAGATTTGCGAACTATCTTCGCAATCTCTTACCTTCATCGGATGTTGGTGTTATGGAACTGGCCGCCAAAACTGTCGGCAGACTAGCCACAGTATCAGGCGTCAAACGAGCAGAATATGTCGAATTTGAAGTTAAAAGAGCTTTCGAATGGTTGTCTGAGGAGCGTAATGAAGGAAGACGCCACTCAGCAGTGTTACTACTGAAGGAACTAGCCATAGCTATGCCTACATATTTCTACCAACAAGTATCTGGTTTCTTTGATCACATTCTTGTAGCATTGAAAGATCCAAAGCCTCAAATCCGAGAGGCTGCTGCCAAGGCTCTAAGAGCAGGCTTAGTAGTCACTGCTCAGAGAGAAACAGCAAAACAATCCACTGCTAAACCTCAATGGTACATGCAGTGCTATGAAGAGGCTATGTTGTCCTTTGAAGATGTACCCATGAAGGAAAAGGGAATGTCTAAAGAGGACAGAGTTCATGGGGGTTTATTAATCTTAAATGAGCTGCTTAGGTGTTCTAATGCTATCTGGGAGAAGAAATACACATACCTAATGCAAAGTTTAGACATACAGAAAGGGGTGACTGTGTCTGACGACATAATCTTTATCAGTACAAAGCTGCACAGTCCATCAGTAAAGAGAGGGTACCTATGTGATGGGTTTAAAACAGAAAATGTTACATACCCAGTTCCTATATATGAATCTGAAGTGTGCAGAAAATTACTTACTGAGAAATTTGAGAGGTTTTGTAAAGGTAGGTTAAAATTGGTAGCCTAAAATGAGTATTTTTCAAGTTTATCAAACTTGAGCAAAACAAGCATATACTTAAAATGTAACATGTGCCATAGCTCCAGTTTTTATTAATGTCTGTTTTATATGTTTTCAGATGTGATGAGCCAGCGTATATTGAAAACACAGGGAGTACCACAAATTTTATTAGTCATAATTCCTAGACTAGCTGCCTTCAACAAAGAGTTCTTCCTAAAGAAATACCTCACTTCTACCATGAACTACTTGTTGGCTTGTCTGCGTAGCCGTGAGAAAGACAGGAATATGGCATTTACTACATTAGGCCTCATGTCTGCAGCTATCGAAAATGACATCAAAATCTATATTCCCAGTATCATGGATGTAATTAAACAGACACTGCCTATAAGAGATACTCAGACTAAGAAGCGAATGTGGATAGATCCCTCAATATTTGCTTGTATAACTTTATTAGGAAGTGCTGTTAAGGATCTAGTCATTGCCGACATAAAGGAGATTTTGGAGGCTATGTTTGCTACAGGCTTGAGTCCATCACTGACTATCTGCTTAAGAGAATTGAGTCACAACTTGCCTTCTTTAAGAACAGAAATATCAGAAGGACTTCTAAACATGCTTTCTCTTGTGTTGAGAAATAAACAATTCCTACACCCAGGTGTTCCAATTAGTTTGGAACAGCAAATGAGTTTAGCCATAGAGCCACAAGACACTGCCAGCATTGTGCTAGCTTTGAGAACTCTTGGCTCTTTTAACTTTGAGAGCCAACACAGTTTGCTCACATTTGTTAGGCGCTGTGCTGATCACTTCCTTCAAAGTGACCAACAGGAAGTTAGGCTAGAAGCTGTAAAAACCGCTGCGAAATTATTGGCCGACGCTACGGAAAGAACTATGAAAACACCATCAAGAACTCTAACTCTTTTGACTGCCGAAGTAATTGGCAAGTTACTAGTTGTTACAGTGACTGATCCAGATTATGAAGTTCGTTACTGGGTATTAGAATCTTTGTATAATATTTTTGATACACATTTAGCCCAAATTGAGAATTTGAGTTTCCTTTTTATGGCAATGAATGATGAACATTTAGCTATCAGAGAATTGGCCATATGTACTGTTGGTCGGTTAAGTGTGGTCAATCCTGCTTATGTTATGCCTGGTCTAAGAAAAACATTAATACAATTCTTGACTGAATTAGAACATTCTGGAATGAGCAGAAATAAAGAACAGGCAGCCAGAATGTTAGATAACCTTATACTTCATGCACCAAAGCTAGTAAAGCCATATATGGAAACAATACTCAATGTTCTTGTACCCAAGCTAAAGGAATCTGATTCTAATCCTGGCGTCGTCATCAGTGTTTTGAAAGCTGTCGGCGACTTAGCTGATGTACATGGGGACAACAGTGGACTTAAGAAATGGCTTCCTGAACTGTTAAGCATTTTGCTGGAACTGCTCTCTGACGCAAGTGCAACTGAGAAGAGAAGCATTGCTTTGTGGGCGTTTGGACAACTGATCAGTGCCACTGGATACGTGGTCGCACCATATACCGAATATCCTACACTCATGGACGTTCTTTTAAATTTCTTGAAAACTGAACAACAACCAAAAGACAGGCGGGAAACTATTCGTGTTCTGGGTTTGTTAGGTGCCTTGGACCCATACAAACACAAGATAACTAGAGGATTGATTGGAGAACAGCCTGACTCCAGTCTGGTGCCAGTCGCCGATAGTAAAGCAGAAGAGAATAACTTCGACATGACGACAAGTGAGATGTTAGTGAACATGTCGTCGCCCGTCCTGGACGAGTATTATCCAGCGATCGTGATATCGACACTTATGCGGATATTACGAGACCCAACACTCCAACAGCATCACACAAGTGTGGTCCAAGCCGTTACCTTTATTTTCCAGTCTCTGGGAATTAAATGCGTGCCATACATCTCTCGAGTCACTCCAAGCCTGCTGTACGTAGCGCGAGCGACAGACAACAATAATTTTAGAGAATTTCTCTTTACTCAGCTAGCTAGATTGATTGCTATCGTCAAACAGCATATTCGTAACTACCTAGATAAAATATTCGACTTGATAAAAGAGTTTTGGACGCCCAATAGTCCTCTACAACCCACTTTGATTTTACTTGTTGAGTATATCGCTGTGGCTCTTGGATCCGAGTTTAAAGTGTATTTGCCGCAGCTCATGCCGCAGATCTTGCGGGTTTTAGCTCACGACACGAGCAAAGACAGAATGGTAACAGAAAAGCTGCTTTCTGCTTTACAGAAATTCGAAGATAATTTGGATGATTACATGCACTTGGTGATACCGTCAATCGTGAAATTATTCGATGCGTCGGATTGTCCTATCAACGTCGCTAAAATGGCGATGGAGACGGTAGACTACCTCTCAGACTCATTAAACTACAGTGAATTGGTATCTAGAATAATTCATCCTTTAGTAAGAAGTTTAGATACATGTGCTGCACTGCGTCCTACGGCGATGGACACTTTGTGTGCTTTAATTGTTCAGCTGGGACGGAAGTTTACAGATTTCATTCCTCTAGTGCAAAAAGTAGTAGTGAAGCATAAAATTCAGCATCAAAATTACGAATTGTTGCTATCTCGAATGCAGTCTAGTCAAACTTTGGCCATGGATGAGTTCTTACAGAGCACTAGACGTAGGCCGAGGAACAATAACCAAGAGGTAATTTAACTTCATTGAACTTGATATTTTTGGTTTAACTTAAAGTATTGAAAATATCTAATCATATGCATGTATTTGTAACAGGGTCGTATGGGCTACACGTGCGATAGTTCCCAGTCGATCCGCAAGCTGTGCGTGAACGCGCACAACTTGAAGCTGGCGTGGACGGTCAGCAGCCGCGTGTCCAAGGACGACTGGCTCGAGTGGCTCCGGAGGTTCAGCATTGGCTTGTTGACTGAGTCACATAGTCCTGCTCTAAGGTATGTTCCATTATACAGCCTACCATATCATAATTATATGTTATAATAGATATCATAGGAATTACTACGCGGTAAGACTTTTACATTAGAATTTATAGTCGCCATTATTCGAATACTAAACAATACTCTTTATTTACAGGGCGTGCCTAGCACTAGCACATAACTACTCTCAACTCCTCCGAGATTTATTCAACGCCGCCTTCGTGTCGTGTTGGACGGAGCTGGACAATCCGTCTCGCATAGAGCTGTCGAACGCGTTGGAGCAGGCTCTCACGGCCCCCGACGCTCCGGAACTGGCGCACACCGTGCTCAACCTGGCCGAGTTCATGGAGCACTGCGACGGAGGCACCCTGCCTATATCGACGAACGCGTTAGGCGAGAGAGCCATGCACTGCAGAGCCTATGCTAAAGCGCTGCATTATAAGGTATGAATCGCTTTCTATATTCTCATATTTTTTTTTTAGATTATCATCCTAAGTAATATGAACTTTTTCCACAGGAGGAAGAGTTCCGCAGCGGCGCCACCTCTCAAGTTGTAGAAGCTTTAATTCACATAAACAATAAACTGCAACAAAAGGAAGCCGCGGAGGGTCTGCTTGAAAGAGTAATGGCCCAGCGAGAAGCTGGCGACGCCAATCTTAAGGTCCAAATTAGGTGGTACGAGAAACTACATAACTGGGAAAAAGCACTCGACCTCTACGGAGAAAAGTTAACAGTAGACTCGTCTGACATCGACTCGTATCTCGGTGAGTTACGGTGCTTCGAAGCTTTGGGGGAGTGGGTCGAGCTGTACAACACAGTCTCTACGAAGTGGCCCAAAATGGCTAATGACGAGAAGTACAAGGCAGCTAGATTGGCCGCCGCAGCTGCGTGGGGGTTGAATGAATGGGACTCGATGGCTAAGTACGTCGGTTTTCTACCAGAAAATACTCAAGACGGTGCCTTCTATAGAGCTGTTCTTAATATACACAATGGAGAATTTGACATATCAAAACACTTCATTGACCAAGCGAGGACTCTTTTGGATTCTGAATTGACAGCTGTAGCTGGCGAGAGTTATCAGAGAGCATACGGCGCTTTAGTGAACGCTCAGCTGCTTGCCGAATTAGAAGAGGTGATCACGTACAAATCGGTAATAGAAAGGAGAGAATCTATTAGGCAAGCGTGGTGGACGAGGTTGCAGGGCGGTCAGCGATTGGTAGAGGACTGGCGTAGGATATTACAAGTTCGTAGCTTAGTTCTGACACCTCAAGAGGACATGGCTACTTGGCTCAAGTTTGCGTCGCTGTGTAGAAAGAGTGGCGCACCGCGACAGGCTCACAAAACATTGGTTATGTTGTTGGGGACCGACCCGAGTAAGAACCGAGACCTGCCGTTACCGACACATGAACCTCGGCTGACACTAGCATATGCCAAACATTTGTGGGTCGCCGGTGACAAACAGTTGGCCTATGATCAACTACTTCGCTATGTGGACAATGCTGATACCGGCGATCGTAGGCTGTTAGCTCGGTGTCACTTGAAACTAGGCTCATGGTGTGAGTCTCTTCTTGGCATCAACGAGTGCTCCATACGCGCTATTCTGCATGACTACGAAGCTGCTACGAAGTTGTCTTCAGACTGGTACAAGGCTTGGCACGCATGGGCTTACATGAACTTTGAAACAGTTCTGTTCTACAAACATCAAGACACCAGTGCGACTGGTGGTGCTGCAGGAGAGAGGCGACCTACACCTGAATGTATTCAGCAGCACACAGTCCCAGCTGTAGAAGGATTCTTCAAGTCGATTAAGCTGTCTCACGGGAGTTCTCTTCAAGATACTTTGCGTTTGTTGACACTCTGGTTTGACTACGGTCATTACCCAGCAGTTCACGAAGCGCTCGTCGAAGGCATCAGAACAATTGAAATTAATGTTTGGCTGCAAGTCATTCCTCAGCTTATCGCTAGAATTGACACACCAAGAGCCTTAGTCGGCAAATTGATTCACTCGTTGTTGATTGATATCGGGAAATCGCATCCTCAAGCTTTGGTATATCCGCTGACCGTAGCTTCGAAATCTTCGTTCGTCGCACGAAAGAACGCTGCTAATCAAATTTTGAAGTCAATGTGTACGCACTCTAGTAACTTGGTCAACCAGGCTGCAATGATTTCTGAAGAGCTGATCAGAGTAGCGATTCTCTGGCACGAGCAATGGCATGAAGCTTTGGAAGAGGCATCTAGGTTGTATTTCAGTGAGAACGACGTCAATGCTATGTTCAAGACCTTGGAGCCATTACACGCTATGTTGGAGCGAGGGCCGCAGACATTGAAGGAAGTGTCTTTCAGTCAGGCATACGGAAGAGGTCTTAACGAAGCTCAAGAGTGTTGCAACAGATATAAGGTACGGGCTATTTTAATTCACATTTTTTTATCATACTTTCTGGTTATTTAGGACTGCTGTTTTATTTATATTATTTGTACGGGCCTGTTGGTTTAGTGGTCAGTGGCCCTGACTGCTATACCGGAGGTCGTAGGTTCGATTCCCATCCAAACAAATCTTTATGTGATGAGCACGATAATTTGCTCTCTGTCTGGATGTAATTTATACGTATGTTTATCAGTCGTCTGGTCACCATTGTACAAACACTGCTTAGATTGGGGACCGTGTGTGAGTTTATGATATCCCAGAATATTAATTTCCTTTTCTCTGCAGGAGTCTGGTCTGGTCCGCGACCTGAACCAGGCGTGGGACCTGTACTACCACGTGTTCCGGCGCATCAGCCGGCAGCTGCCGCAGCTGACGTCGCTGGAGCTGCAGTACGTCAGCCCGCGCCTGCTCAACTGCCGCGACCTGGAGCTGGCCGTGCCCGGCTCCTACGTGCCCGACCAGGACTTGATCCGTATCGCTCATATACAGAGCAGTTTGCAGGTAAATAAATTTAGTGTATATTTATTAGAACTTAAAAAAAGTTTTGTTTGTGTATATCGACGAAAATGGCACACACGAGCAATGAAAATTCAATTTTCATTTCATTCAACCATACCTAATGTATATGCGCAGAAAAAATAAATCTTATACTTATTAAAATATGTTCACAAGTTCTTTTATTAGCAAAACATTAAGACACTAATTATATATAATATCCATCAGGTAATAACATCGAAGCAGCGTCCCCGTCGGCTCTGCATCCGCGGCTCCAACGGCAAGGACTACATATTCCTTCTCAAAGGCCACGAGGACCTGCGGCAAGACGAGAGGGTCATGCAACTGTTCGGGCTGGTCAACACACTCCTGCAAGCAGACCCCGACACCTTCCGCAGAGACCTGGCCATACAGCGATACGCTGTCATTCCCTTATCTACCAACTCTGGTCTCATCGGATGGGTCCCGCACTGTGATACGTTACACTCGCTCATAAGGGACTATCGCGAGAAGAGGAAGTGCCTGCTGAATATTGAACACAGAATCATGCAGAGGATGGCGTCGGATTTGGATAAACTTATGTTGATGCAGAAGGTGAGTCCCCATAAAAATTAACCGTATATATTTACTTTGACTAATTTTTTTTTTCTTTCAAGCCTCGCCCGAAAGCAAGTCACAATGATATTTTTCAATTGCCTTAGGTGGAAGTTTTCGAGCACGCATTGGAACATACGGCAGGCGACGACCTAGCCAAGTTGCTCTGGCTGAAGAGTCCCTCGTCCGAGGTGTGGTTCGAGCGGCGCACGAACTACACGCGCTCGCTGGCCGTCATGAGCATGGTGGGCTACATCCTGGGGCTCGGAGACCGACACCCCTCCAACATCATGCTGGATAGAGTCACGGGGAAGTTCCTGCACATCGACTTCGGTGACTGCTTCGAAGTAGCCGTCACTAGGGACAAGTTCCCCGAGAAAATACCTTTCAGGTTGACAAGAATGCTCATCAATGCTATGGAGGTATAGTCAATGTCAACTTTTTTCTTCAACCTTTATATATTCACTATAGATTACTTATGAAACCCATTTAAAAATTCACACATAATCAGAATGCTTTTCAGTAGTATGACGATAATGTAATTGGAACTACTCGAACAAATGACGCATGCGTATTAACAATACAATAGCTTGTATTACATAGAACCGATCAATAAGTCGTGTACGATCTCATTTATGACAAAGTACTTGGCTTATATTTGTAACTCAATGTATCTACTGACGTTCGTGGTTTTGTTTACTGTTTTGGTATTTGATTGACGTTAATTCTGGATGTCTTAGGTAACGGGTATCGAGGGCACGTACCGGCGCACGTGCGAGTCGGTGATGGAGGTGCTTCACCGGCACAAGGACAGCGTGATGGCCGTGCTCGAGGCCTTCGTGTACGACCCGCTGCTCAACTGGCGGCTCATAGACGCGGCGAGGAGGTCGCGGGCTGACGACGCGGGACCTTCGCCCGCCTCGCCGCCATCCTGCAGGCCTGAGGCCTTGGACCCGCCGGCAGAGACGAACCTCAACAAGCGCGCGTTGGCTATCGTGAACCGCGTGCGTGACAAGCTCACGGGCCGCGACTTCCCGCACATCGACGAGATCGTCTCCGTTCAAAAGCAGGTCGACCTGCTCATCCAGCAAGCGACCAGCAATGAAAACCTCTGTCAGTGCTATGTCGGATGGTGTCCTTTCTGGTAACTCTATAGGCAGTAGGTATATAAGTTTAACACATGAAGTATATGTTACACTAGCATGGTAATAAACGAAATATAAGTTTTCCCTTGCGGAAACGTCGACGCCCCTGATTGGTAATATATACGATGGATGTGAATTAGCCTGCAGTTGTGGTTTTTAATCCACGCTTAATTGGGACATAATTAATCTTCTGATTTAATTGTAGTGCAACATATATTTCAATGTGTTAAACATTTGTACAACTTGTTAGTTTTGTAAGCGTAATCATGAATATATGCCTATACTCATAATATAACAACGCTTCGTTTGAAGTCGCATTATAAACTCTCTGTCATTAATTGTATTTAGGACTTATTTCTAAGTTGGGGTCATTTATTTAACTATAGCATGAAATTTACATAATTATGTAATATTTGAGTTGATCTGAATCACAGTAATGTGCAAAGCATGCGGATGCGTTGTTGACAGAATACAAATAAATATGTAAAATGCTGTTCAATACTATGAGTTGTTAATAGGCTCATATACCTAAACAAAGCTTTGTGTGAATCAGCATATCTCGTATGTCAACGAGTAGTCGTCCAATGTTCAATAGGTTATTGTGATATAATACAGATTTTTTAAACAAAGTGATTAATCACATGTACATGTTAAATTCCCTTCCAAAGTAAATAATTTTAGTTGAACGAAACTATTTTGAGCAATTATTTCAATTAAAAGAACATGTATGAAAATAATATTTTAAAATTTTGTTCCATGTGTGTTATTTTTTTTGTGAAAACACTTTTGTTTTCTTTGACTCTATATTAAGCAATCCGTTATAGAACGGACTTCCATGAATTAGTCGTAACAAAATATGTCACGTACAATCATTTTTTTTAAACTACTGTCATGCATTTATATAACTGCATTACAGCATTTAGTCATAACTTTACGAATAGGTATGTTTATTAGTACAAGAAATAATGCTTGTATACCAATGAGCCTTGAGGCTATGTTAGAGCTCGCAACGTCACAAACTTCCCATCAGTGTTAATTGATAACACCCTTATTACAAGGACTTAAGATTCATTTTGGTAATGTTACCAATCATGTCCGCACATGACAATACAAAATTGTAAATAAATGACTGGTAATCGTGTGCGACGTAACATCAAAGAGGAGCTATAATACTGTACAGTGCGTTGCTGGCTAAAACAAAGTGTAAATATAGCAGAGGGGTGTATTCTGAAGGCTTATTGCAATCGTACTTCCATCGAGGAAAATATATTGTGCTATCTGTCTATAAAGCTGGGCATAAACGTTGAAACTATTAAGCAAATAGAAATAGGAAATTTCCTCATGCCACTTCACAACAAATTGGTTATCAAATTTCGGGTCGGGTGAAGAAATAAAAGCCTTTCTCGAAAAACGCTACGGCAGAATTCTTAAAAACATTCATATAGCACTATCTAATTTTCTCAAAGTTGTGATTTAATACTTCAAAATAAGGCTCGACATGATTCATAGTTATTGGTTTATTGTGTATTGTTGTTTCCACGTGTAGTCAGTTGATCCGTGATCGCAGAAAATAATCAGAACTATGTAGTGTAGGTACAGTAGCCAAAATTGACTTGGTTGTTTGTATTTACATATTCTATGGCTAAGCTATAATTCTACATGCTTGGTTCCTCTTCTTAAGTTGCATCTCCGTCACTGAAGGTCTCTTTTCGATTGTCTGTCTCACTGTCCATTGATTGATTTAATAATTTATAATACCTTCTTCCGGGTTTTTCCTACTTAAGCAACTACTTATATCTATCCTGCCTAATGTTTTATCATGTCCAGTGTGGGAACTTTAACATTAGTGGCTTTATCAGCACCTAAATCTGATTCGTAACATGCTATGGTAACGCCACATTTCCATTAAAAAAAGGTCCTTTCTACATCCCCTAGCATTACAACAAAATGTTTGGTTGTTTAAACCTTAAGTCATCACAATAAATACGCTGTGCATACGGGAATTTAAAAATCAATCACATTAAACCGATAATTTTAAATCATATCTTACAACTGACATTGGTACTAGGATATATAAAGGGTGATTAATTTGTATGGACAAAATATAGGTTAGCTTTGTAGGTGTACACTGTACATGTACGGACAAAATGCGTCACTTGGGATTATGTGTAGGACCTTATCCTGTTACAAAAAGATGGTGCCGTCTGCCTTAAAGCACCATCCTTTTGTCACTGGACCAATCCTAACTTAATCGTTATAATACGGCCTTTGTACAGTCGACCGCATGTCAGTGGTATAAGTTCGACCTGCTTTCAAAGCACAATGCGGGTTTTCGTTTCACATTGGTAATACTGTACGACTGCAGTTAACTGTACAAGATTAATACGTTCTTTTTTTAAGAAATATTGTAATTGTGCCTCTAATGTGATAACGTCATATTTCAATGTTATGTGTAAGATGGCATACCCATTGTAAATAGGCTGTTTAATATGCCATATATAAATTAATCTTTGTTTTTCACGAAATAAACGTTTTGTTGTTATCTGATTGTTTGTAATTTGCTTCGATGTTATCTACCTAATTACTTTTGTTAACAGACAATCAAAAGTATTTGAAGAAATATTCAATGAGATTACTTATAACAAAAGATACCTTTATTATAGAAAGATAGATATTATTATTTTTGTTAACAGAGTATGTTCGTCGAATATTAGTGTGGTGTCTTCATCACAATATTTTTTATTAAAACTTCCCGTGATGATGTATTTCATATACCTAGGAAGAAAAGCTGAGGGTTTATGTAGTACGTGTAAGTTAACTTTATGTGGCAAGTACTACAAAAATCATGAACAAAAAATACAATTACATTCGTTACCTGATAATAGGGTTAACAACTAGGCATGACGATTTCCTATTTGATAAAAAGATTAATGGGTATGTACTTGATTGTAGAGAACTGGCTGGCCCTGAGATACCGAACTGACTCATGACTATGGACACTAGGGTAAATGTATAAGCACAGATCAATGTATTTTAAACCTATTGTCCTTATATGCCTACGGCAATAAGCTTAAATACCAATTGTTCATAGTAAGGAGAATTTAAAAAGTGATAGTTTAATGGCTTGTAAGTATAGTTTTATATCATTTATACGTAGTCAGGTAGGTACCTACCTACTATTTAGTACTTTATAGGTACACATACCTCAAGAATGTCGCAATTTCATAACGATCAATGAACCACGTATCAAATAACTGGGCCTCGATTCAGCTATTTAAGAGTTGCCTGAATTGAATGAATTACCTGCTCCATTTGGTCATATCTACGATAATTGATATTCTGCTAACTGTCATTAAATTCATTAATTGGTCACTTCGATCATTCTCTTCGAGAGTTCTATGAGATTTTATTGTAGGCTTATCTGAATACGAAAATTAGGCATAATGATAAGCATTCTGACCGACCACTGACATTCATTTAAAATAGCTGAATCGAGGCCCTGAATGTAACGTAACTCACATTCACCGCCAATAATTATATGTTGAAGGACACGACCTATTCATGGTTATAAAATGTATTTATTATAGCTGCAGTAGAAACGTGCAGTTTATTACGAAATAAAAATGGAGAAGTAATGGCAATGAAATTGCCCTTGCAATGTAACTACATCGCTCTTTACTGACAGTGATTTTCTCTTTTTTTTATATGTATCAGGTATATATTTATGAAATTAAACTACAAGCAGACTATAACTCTGTATTTTGTTATATTTTAATTCTACTAATAACATTACAATACTTGTGTTATACAGGTTGCTTTTTAATTAAGCGTTGGTGGCCAAAACCAAAAGTTCAAGAGAAAAATATAAACTGCATTGAGGCATTCTGAGAAGTACCTGGCCATGGTAAACAAAGGCAATACGAATAAAGAATGAATAAGCAACAATAAAATAAACGTAAAAGCCCGTTAGGAACGTATGCCGCAATCCCCTCATGCGTGAAGAAAGTAATTGGGAAGTACCAGTGCGCGCCAGTCATTGCAAACAGAAACACCACGCTGTATCTCACAAGGGATATTCAATCATAAAGCACTATCTAATCAACGATCGTTTGACTTAATCAGTTGGCCGGTGACCGCAGAGAGCGCTGGGCGCCTATTCAATAACTTCGTACGATTTGCAACGCGAACGAGCGCACATGGATAATTTTAAAATTGTTGATTTCAGCTCTTTGAGTAAGTACCGTGATCTGTTTATTTTTAATGGTCTTTATTTACGTATTATTTTATGGATATTTTTGCAATTATTTTTTTTATTTTGTGCAGTGTTTACATCTGTTTATTATTGTAGTGTGGTATTACGGTTTCTGAGCTATTTTTGAATGACTCTATCTATTATTAGGAGTATTGGCCTAGATACTGTGAATAACTGCCACAAAGAATTTATTAACAAATATTTCTGCAGCTATAACGTAAACCGAAACTGCTATTAACTCGTTACCCTTTAAAAGTGTATGTACGACTACCAATGCATTATTTATTACGATTATTATAGAACTCTATTTGTGTTATTTATCTAGCAGTCCTAGTGCCTACCTAAAAGCTTACATTTAGGTTCTTAATAAGAACCTAAATGTATGCTTATTTAAAATTACTACATTAGGTACTATTACGACCTAGGTATGCTAAGCCAATCTACACTATCATATAGGATAACAATTAAATAAGGTCATAATATGTCGCGCGTGTTGCAATGCGTTAGAGATACAAGTTCATTATCGTATTAGTTTTCCTCGTATTAGATACATTTGCATTGATTTGTTAGAAACGTTTACATTAACTTGCTTGAAGGGCAATACTCAAGCCTTTGACGTGGACTGTTACCTATCCTTTAACATTTTGTTAACAGTTCAACAATTTTTAAAAAAAGATCCTATTTAAATTCAGTAAGTAATCTCCCAATGGTTTTAATCTTCCTAAAGGGCTATTTCGAAAGCTCGATCCCCTCTAGATCATAGATGGTGATACATCTCCATGAACTTGACAGTTGCACGACAACAGCGAGAAAATACGGTTTCCTAATTAAATCCTTGTTATCTAGTCCCTTATCAAACGTTGTTTTTTTTGTAGGTATCTGCTATCGAGTCGCCAAGCTGTACAAAAATATTATCCTTCCGCGGATAAAATATTAGCCAGTCAGCATTTTGATAGTACGATAGCTTATGTACCCTAAAATGTTATGTAAATGCTTACAGGTGAACCTGTACAAAAATTAATTAAAGGTGCGTCTGAAGTGAGAAAAAGGTCTTACTGTCCGTACTCCAATTTCGCCGTAGGATGTACGATACTCACTGAAGAGGATGGTAAAGTTTACACAGGGTGCAACATCGAGAACTCGACGCTGTCGCCGACGCTGTGTGCGGAGCGGACGGCTATCGGCAAGGCAGTGAGCGACGGCTACACAAAGTTCAAGACGGTGGCTGTGGTGGCCCACCAGCAAGAGTTCACCGCGCCCTGTGGCGTGTGCCGGCAGACGCTCAGTGAGTTTCGCGGCTCCGATGGAGACATAGAAATATTTTTAAGCAGGCCGACGTTCGACGACGTGCTGTGTACCAAGTTATCAAAACTGTTGCCCTTAGCTTACATTAGCTACAAAAAGGACAATATTTTAAAGTAACATAACGTCTTCAGAAGTGATAAATCTTAACCAATTCGGCAATAATCCTCTATGCGTTTTGTGATCAATACAGTACCTACGTAAATATGAAATAAAAAGAACGAAAAGCTTTATATGTTTTATTGTATCTTATATTTACAAATGCTTATTACTAATAGGTAATAGGTCCAATATACACAGCGTATGGCGACGCGCCTAACGTGAAGCTTTCACTTATACTAAAAACATAACCCTTCCGAGTAAAAATATATTTACAATAACAGAAGTAACAACAAACAGGAAGCTTTAAAAAAATGCCTTAACAAATATTGTGATATAATTGCAGGCTACTTATATATAATTATTCACAATAAAATAACACGAAACGATGGCATTTTCTTTCGTCAGTATTTTTTTTGTAATATTTGTTTTAATGTTGGCCTTTGCCCTGCTATCGACTGTTACTGGTATTAATTATTATTTCTAATCAATAATTTCAATCAACTCCTACAGAATATTTTAAACGACACTAATTAGTCTCTTGCACTTGTATTCGGTGGTAAACATAAAATAATACTTTAATTCACGGGTAAAAACAATTATGTACTTTGATAAGAGATTTATGGTTAGCGGCAGATCGGGAGCTCGTCTCAGAAAGCACATTTTGCGAAATTTTCATACATAAAGCATAATAAAACTGTACCTAACTTATATTTAAAAATAAATATTAATATCATATTTAACTTAGTCAAATATTTAGTCTTATTTAAGTGACTATATTTTTACATTATAAACACGGTTATAAAATTATGCGAAATGCAAATACAGATAGCATAGTTTTATTACTATGACGACTGTACTTATGCAACAGTAACAAAACTATATTTACACCTGAAAAAAACACAAGTATTTACATTACATGGCTAATAAATGTTATCACTTGCTCACGCTTTCAGCATATAAAATAATAATTAAAGAATAAATACCTATGTATACAGCGTCTCTTTATCACACAAAACAACAACAGATTTTGATGATATTGTATTCCAGCGATTTTGTTTTGGTTTACCAATACGGGCACCAGCCGATGTAACACTGACACAAGTTCTCATTGTTCGTCGCTTGTCTGATGAGCAGGTCCACTTGCTTGGGCACGCTCACCACAGCCTCCACGTGAGGGAAGTCCCTTCCAGTCAACTTATCTCTTATCCTGTTGAGGATTGACAGCGCGCGCTTGTTGAGGTTAGCCTCGGGGGGTATTTCTAGAGATTCGTAGTGATTGTGTGTCATTGCGAAGTGATTGCGGCTTCGACTGGGGAGGGAGTACGACGAGTCGATGTCCGAGGAGAAGGAGGACTCGGTTAGGGAGTGGTGGTCGTTGTCGACGAGCCGCCAGTTGAGCAGCGGGTCGTACACGAAGGCCTCGAGCACGGCCATCACGCTGTCGCGGTGCTTGTGCAGAACGTGCATCACCGACTCGCACGTCGAACGATACGTGCCCTCGATGCCTGTCACCTATGTTAAAAAGATTAAGAGAATTTATGAATATATTTGTGGATTATCATATACAAACTAAATAAAATCCCCCAAAAATGGGTCCCTCTAAATGGCAAAACACATCGCAGTAGGCCCAGACGGAGATGGCGGGACTAACTGGCGTCCTTCGATGAGGAGTGGATGACCACGGCCCTAACCAGAGAGAAATGGAGGAGGGTAAAAGGGCGTTTGCCCTGCAGTGGGAAAAGAAAACTTAAAATCTTCGTTTGGGTTCTGTTTAGTCACGTTTTAAGTGGGTTTAAGTATGCACCTTATATTGTTAAACTTGAGAAATATGACTACATATTCAATCTGCGCATAATTGTGATTGTAATATTATAAAGTTATCTACTACAGATGTATATTTTTGTCAGCAAATACAGCAATGGCAGCTATTTCCTAGTTAACAATGTATGATGTATAATAATATGCTAATTCTATTTATTGATTCAAAATAGCTTTAATAACCCAGTTATTGGTCTTTACATTATTCTAAACGAAAATATTACAGTATGAAGAAAACTTTGAAAAACAAAACCGTACTTTATGTATGTATTAAGACCAAAAACTAGTCATTGATTATCCGGGTAAAAATAAAGATGTTTATATTTGCCGTGTTTAGTTTATACGCCATACGATTTGACACAGTTTTACATTAGATAAATTGCGCTAACCCGAGGTCGACGAGATCAAATGGACGAGGATTTAGTAAACTGCGACATAGCTGCCAATTTATTTTGACTCGCTTTTAATTGACTACACTTACAAGTACTTGTAAAAATAAAGATGTTACTATCGAGCGTTCGTACTATTTCTTATGCAACAAACAAGTGTGTTGCAATGCAGCGTTAAAGTCAAAAATAAATTTGTGATAATATATTTAACAATTTTAGCATTGCGCGAGCAGTAACTATGCAAAACAGTGTGGGTCGGTCAACGGTGACCGATGCATAATAATATCCTAAAGATATTTTTCTAGATTCACATATGTATTTCGTGTACTTACCTCCATAGCATTGATAAGCATCCTCGTCAATCTGAAGGGTATCTTCTCCGGGAACTTGTCTCTCGACTGAGTAACTTCGAAGCAGTCACCGAAGTCTATGTGCAGGACTTTACCAGTGACTCTGTGCAGCATGATGTTGGAGGGGTGTCGGTCCCCGAGCCCCAGGATGTAGCCCACCATGCTCATGACGGCCAGCGAGCGCGTGTAGTTCGTGCGCCGCTCGAACCACGCCTCCGCTGAAGGACTCTTCAGCCAGAGCAGGCGAGACAAGTCGTTCCCAGGAGTCTGAGAAAGCGTGTACTCGAACACTTCCACCTATATGAAGTACATAAATAGTTTTTAATCATTCAATTATTGTGGAACTTATTGAAACATTTTAATAAGATCAATGTTTTTTTTGTTTTGTTGTGTTACTTAAAGGAATTTTGAAATATTTTTCCTTTTTGTTCAATTACATTGCTATGCACAAGACTCGACGAAAAGTTTTTTTATAGCCAAGCAACTCTAAACTTTCAACATATTTTTTAATCTTTCTTTTCTATCTTTGATTCTACACTAAAATTGCATAAACTATTTTGTTGGGTACAACTACACTGCACAGATAATATGTGGACGATAAGCTAATAAATAAACGTATATTCCGAACCTTATGTTTCAACATGAGCTTCTGATAATCCGAGGCCATCCGCAACATGATCTGCTGTTCAGTGTTGAGCGCCATCTTGTTGGACTTCTTGTCTCTATAGTCACTTATCAGATTGTAGAGCGTGTCGCACTGCGGGACCCAGCCGATGAGGCCGGAGTTAGGCGACAGCGGTATCACCGCATACCGCTGTATGGCTAAGTCGTGTCGGTACGTATTAGTATCAGCCTGCAGTAGCGTGTTGACGAGACCAAACAGTTGCATGACCCTCTCATCTTGTCGTAGATCCTCGTGGCCTTTGAGTAGGAACATGTATTGTTTGCCGTCCGATCCTTGGATTGTCAGCCGACGGGGACGCTGCTTTGATTTGATTACCTGTAAAGAGAAGAGAAATTATTTCCAGTCTTTTTTTCTCAGTTCTGTTTGGATAAGCTTGACGTTTTTTTAGTGTTTTGTATATGCACAGAAACGTGCGGAAAGGGTCTTTGCCTTGCAGTGAGACAATTCAGGCTCAAAATAATAAAAAATAAAAAATAATTGTTTATGTACAATAAAAAGGTACATAATTGAGGAACATAGAACCTCTTTATTTTTATTAAACAAAGAAGCGTGTTCAATGTTTACCTCAAATCTTAATAACTGTTGAAAAGTTAATATTTTATATAAGAAACCAAGACTGTCGTTACCAAAAGCATAAATATGAGTAATACTAACTTGCAAATGGCTTTGTATGTGCGATATCCTGATGACCTTCTCGTTGGGCACGTAGGAGCCGGGCACGGCCAGCTCGTAGTCCTTGCAGGTGTGCAGGCGCTTGCTGACGTACTGCAGCTCCAGTGACGTCAGCGAGCGGAACTGCGAGGCGATGCGCCGCACCACGTGGTAGTACAGGTCCCACGCCTCGTTCAGGTACCTGTTCTCGCCGGTCTCCTACGCAATCATAAGTAGTACGGATTTTTATAAAAAAATTGATAAGAATTAAAAACAACATTCTGGAAAAGTGGACTTGTAAGTATCTTTTGAGTATTCTATTAAATGAGAAAAAAAACATCTGTTTCGTAGAAGTAACACAAAAATCATTTGAAAAAGTCAGGACGTTTGTGGCACTTTTACATAGAACCAACTTCATAGTCGTGAGTGAATCAATAAACACAACTAAGGTGTATTGTTATGTAAGTAACGATGTAAAAATTAAAGTTAAAAAAAAAAACAATTAACAACCTGTATGTACAACGTGTACCTGTATTGTAGCTTTCCACCTTGTACAAGTTATAGATTAAATAATAATACTCTGAAAAATATAAAAAAAAAAACACAAACTTTATCAACTACAATGCATACCTTATAGAGTTCCAACCACCGATGTGCTTCCTGTAGGTCCCGTCCATACATCTGCAGGAAAGACACCTCTTTCAAGGTCTCCGGAGGCCGGTCCAGCATCGCGTGCATCTTGTCTAGGGTCTTAAACATGCCCCTATAGTCCTTCTCACTAAAGTACAACCTGCAAACAGTTTGAATA
Organism: Autographa gamma; assembly: GCA_905146925.1. Lineage (NCBI taxonomy): Eukaryota > Metazoa > Arthropoda > Insecta > Lepidoptera > Noctuidae > Autographa > Autographa gamma. The sequence goes on along the minus strand of LR989866.1, from coordinate 8,335,736 downwards.
GTCACAAAACCTTAATAAACCTACGGTGCCAAAAATTGAGATGACAAAACAGTACGAACCTGGACGCTTCGTCGAGAGCAATAAATACTTGGTCATGCCACAGTATAGCAACTTTTATCAGCTCCTCAGATATAATAGCCGCTTCATTCACAAGATTCTGTGAATGTGCGCACATCGTCTTCAATATATAATTAGCAGCATTCTTCCTAGTCACGAACGATGATTTCGTTGCCACCGTAAGAGGGTACACCAGAGCTTGAGGATGTAACTTGCCAATGTCTATAAGCAGTATGTGAACAAGCTTAGCTACTAAACTCCTTGGAGAATCAATTCGCGCTATCAGCTGCGGTATGACTTGCAACCAAATCTTTACATCGATCTGCCTTATGCCCTCGAACAGAGCGTCATATATCGCCGGATGGTGACCATGGTCGAACCACAACGTTAAAAGCCTTAGCGTATCCTGTAATGCGCTACCGTTAGACAAACTTATAGACTTGAAGAAGCCTTCTATAGCTGGTATAGTGTGAGTATTTATAAAATCAGCTCTAGATACTTTCTTCTCTCCAGAACCCCCGGCTAGACTGCTCTCTGAAATATTGTCTTGTTGTTTGTAGAATAATACTGTTTCAAAGTTCATACAAGCCCATGCGTGGCACGCCTTGTACCAGTCAGGAGCAAGGTATGTTGCCGTGGCGTAATTCCTTAGTATTTCAGGAATGGAGAGCTCGTTAACTTCTTGAAGGGATTCGCACCAAGACCCAAGTTTCAAGTGACAACGTGCCAGTAACCTGCAATGTTCATCGTTATCCGGTTCCTTATCCGGTTCAGCATTATCTAGATATCTTAGCAGGACGTCGTAAGCGTATCGCTTGTTACCCGCATCCCATAAGTTTTTGCTGTAAGCTAACACAATTCTCGGGTCTTGCATACGTAGCAACACGTCAGGATTAGTAATAGGGTCGCAACCTAATATTGAGAGGACTATTTTGTGGGCTTGATTGATAGCGCCTGTCTTTCTACATAGAGAAGCGAACTTTAGCCATGTCTGGAAGTCTTCGCGGGGTGACATAACTAAGCTGCGTATCTGCAGCATCTTCCTCCAATCTTCCACCAGCCGCTGTCCTCCTTGAAGTCTCAGCCACCAACACTTACGAATGGGATTCCTTCTTTCTTCAACAAGTTTGTAAGTAACAACTTCTTCTAATTCAGTCAAGAGTTGTGCATTGACGAGGGTTCCATACGCTCGCTGGTAACTTTCACCAACGACGGCAGTTAGCTCCACGTCTAATAAGGTTCTAGCGGAATCAATGTAGTGCCTCGACTCTGACCATTGTCCTTCGTGAATGGCTAGGATGGCTCTGTAGAAAGCTCCTTCTTGGGTTTCGTCAGATATGTTCTCGACATATTTTCTCATTGAGTCCCATTCCTGCAAGCCCCACGATGCCGCGGCTGCTATTTTAGCAGACTTCTTCTTAAAGTCTTCGGACATACTATCAGCCTGCTCCGTAGTGATGTTGTATATTTTCCTCCACTCCCCTAAAGCCTCTAAGCACCTCATCATGCCTAAGCGCGACTCGTCATCTTGTGGGTCCACCTCTAGCTTCTTACTGTACAACTCTAGAGCTTGATCCCAATTATGTAACTTTTCATACCACCTAAAGTGAACACTTATGGAACTTTCTCCATTCTTCTTTTGAACGATCACCTTTTCAAGCAAACCGTTGCTCGCTTCTTTCCTTTGAAGTTTATTATTTATATGTATCAGGGCCTCAATGACTTGTTTAGTTGGATTCCTTTTGTACTCTTGTTCCTGTAACACATTAGAATTTCAAATTAGTAACTAAACCATGTTTTAAAACAACAGTCATTTGAATGTAAAGTTTGCATCACCTTATAATATAAAGCTTTGGCATACGCGCGACAGTTAATAGCTGTGTCACCGAGTAGCTTTATCGATATAGGTAAGGCTCCTTTCTCGCAGTGTTCCAGGAACTCGGCCAGGTTGAGGACCGCGAGGGCCAGCTCCGGCGCGTCGGGCACGGTCAGCGCGTGCTCCAGCGCCTGCACCAGCTCCTTGCGGGACTTGTCGTCCAGCTCCGTCCAACACGACATGAACGCCGCGTTAAACAACTCACTCGATAACTGAGGGTAGTTTTGAGCCAATTCTGAACACGCTCTGAAAAAGTAAAACAAATATACATGTAAATTATAACATAAATTTATTCAAACAGGTATAGATTTTTGCTATCAATCATCTCACCTTATAGCAGGGCTATTAGACTCATTTAAAAAGCCCACACTCAATTGCCTCAGCCATTCCATCCAATCCTCTTTGGAAACAATATTTTTCACTGACCAACATTTTCGTAAATTGGTTACGTTCAATGATAGCTTTTGTATTGTTTGAATATCACCAGGACCAACCACCTATAAAATAATAAACATTACATCTCAAGTATATAACAACAGGTACTTGTATTATTGTTTTGAAGTAATTAAGGTACTTACATCAGTCTTTTGATTTCTTAGTCGAAGTCGATTTTCATCTAAATAGTCATCGTCAGACGCCAATGTCGAGATAGCTTGCAATCGCGATACCAATACTATGTAGTTTGGACATTGTATTTTATGTTTAATCAGTATTCTATCCACAGAAGGGATGTAGTCAATATATTCTCTACCCAGTTGTACAATCAATGCGCAAAGTGTATTCATCGCAGTTTGCCGTAAAGACGGGTTATTGTCTAAAACTTTAGCGAGAGCTTGTATTATTGCTGCCGAATATGGCCTGAAGTACAAGTACATGGACAAGTGTTCCATAGTCTCCATAGCTAGCTTAGAAATAGACATCGGAATATTTCTGCCGTCAAAAAGTGCTGTTATAGCTGGCACAATAGACAGCAAAACATCGTCCAAGTTGTTCTCAAACTTTTGTACGGTAAGTAAAAGTTTTTCAGTCAAAATCTTATCCTTGCTATTATCGTATTTGAGTACTCTCAAAATGTTTGGCAGGATCTTTCGCAGATAAACTTTGAACTCTGTTCCTATAGCAATAGTTATGTTTTCTACCAACATTATTAATGTGGGCTGTAATTGGCTGTTGGGTGTCCAGTATTCCTTTATTATATCAAAAATATCCTCCAAATAATTTCTTATATGTATTTTAACGACTGAAATCAGTTGCGCTAATTGAGTAAGCAGAAACTCGCGGAAGATAATATTATCAGTGGTTCGTATTACATATAACAGGCTCGGTGTCACTCGAGATATATAGGGTACACACTTGATACCTAAAGACTGAAATATCAAAGTAACAGAATTCACAACGCTAGTATGATGTTGTGTCAACATTGGGTCGCGCAGCATTCTCATCAGGGAAGTGAGAACAATGGCCGGGTAAAATTCATCAAGAATTAGCGGTGACATATTGACTACCATATCACTTATATTCAAGTCAATATTTTCATTGTTACTATCAGACGCGGGAATCAAAGTGGACACCGTTTGAAAATCGATTAAGCCCTGATTTACTTTGTGTTTGTATGGATCCAGAGCTCCCAGTAGCCCCAACACGCGAATAGTTTCACGGCGATCCCTTGTCTGCTGTTCCGTTTTCAGGAAATTCAGCATTAGATCCATTAAATGCGGATATTCCATATAAGGGGTTACTACATGACCCGTAGCGCTAACAACTTGCCCGAAGGACCAAAGGGCCACGCTCCTCTTTTCAGCCTGATTAGGATCAGATAAAATATCGATCTGAATAGACATTAGTTCTGATAACCATTTGTTAAGGGCAGTTCCACCCCCATTTACTTCGGCTAAATCACCTATTGCCTTTAATATCGTCGTTACCATGGTAGAACTATCCGCCTCCGCTTTTAGCTTAGGCACCAAGACATTAAGAATGGTGTCTACGAACTGCCGCGTAATTCTCGGTGCATGAGAAATTATGTTGTTAACCATTCGCAGGGCTTGTTCTTTATTTCGTGTTGATTCCGAATGTTGGAGCTCCATCAAAACTTGCACAAACAGTTGGCGTAATGTCGGAATTGTGTAACTGGGATTCAAATTGCTCAGCCTCCCAACTAAACACAATGCTAATTCACTTACGTCATTGTTAGAGTCATTGATTGCAACAAAGAGACAATTTAAATGTTCTTCTACAGCCAGATATCTATCGAAAATAGGATTAGTGAATATCTCGAGAACTCTGTATCGAACTTCATGGTCGAAATCTGATCGACCAACAGATAATAATTTGCCGAGAGACTCGTCGACGATAACGTTCAATGTACGCGAGTTTGTTTGAGCGCATCTTTCAACCGCTTTTATCAGTAATTTAGAAGTAGTTTTTACAGCTTCTATTCTTATATCTTGCTGTTCGCTTAAAAGATAATGGTCAGTACATCTCCGGATGAAAGACATGAGCGTATTATTCCATTCAAAGTCAAAGGATCCGAGCGTGCGTAACGCCAAAACCAATTTGTTAGCATCATGAGGCTCCACTAACAACGCGTTGCTAAACATGTGAACTATTTGATTTTCACCATTATTTGGAGCATATGGCTTTTTCCGCAATATCAATGAAAGCATGTTAAGTAATCGGTCAGTTATATCTTTCTTTAAAGATGGTAAGTTTTGACTGAGTTCCTTGAAACAGGTTGTAAGCTGTGGACTCAAGCCCGTGGCGCACATTGGATCCAGCAGCTCTTTGACTTCATTGGCTACATCTTCCTTCATAGCAAAACCTAATAATGTTACACAGTTAAACAATGGTGTATCAGAGCCATTGCGCTTCTTAGGCGTATCTTTAAGTGGTAAAGTCAATTTAATAATTTCTATGATCCTGCTCAAGTATTGTTGGACATCAGACTCAACGGCAACACAAATAAGGCCTAGTGTGGTGAATGCCATGGCTTTCTCCTTCTCTCTTCCACGTAAGAAGGTTATCAAGTGATTTATAGTAGACTTAAGGTGCTTCTTAGCAAATGCTTCTCTGTTGAAAGCGGCTAGCCGTGGTATCATTAACAAAAGCATTTGGTGAACATTGTGGGCTCTTGATATTTGTTGAGCCATTACATCTGTAAATAAAATATTTCCATACTTAACTAAATGTTTAAACTGCAATTAAGCTATGATTGTAAATTGTAATACATTGATGCATATTATTTACTGTAACAAGTTGTTGTGTATATAATCTGTTAATACATGTATTATCACATAGATTTTATGCTATTGACTTGATTGCTACATGAAAACATGAATAAGTTATAATAATACCTACAACATATGCTTATAATATTTTCACTCACCTGCACAAATCTTCTCATACTTTTCTGCAATCAACTTTTTACAAATACTTGATTCATAAACAACTGTAGGCTGATTTTTCTCATCAGGAAAGTGCTGATTCGTCCAATAATTTTGAACTTTAGAGTTCAGAGATGTCATATCATCAGATATATCCTGTTCTGAGTCAAGTTTCTGCATTAGTGTTGTATATTTCTTCTCCCAGGCGCTGTTGGAACATCTAAGAAGTTCATTTAGTATTAAGAGCGCACCGTGAACATGGTCATCTCTGCTGAGACCTCTATCCCTTCCGGGCTGTTCAGCAAATGACAACATGGATTGTTCATAGCACTGTATGTACCAATGAGCTTTGTTACTCTGTTCTGGTATTTCTCTCTGTGAAGTTATGACTAATGCTGCCCTCACTGCCTTTGCTGCAGCTTCTCTTATCTGTTCTTTGGGGTCTCGCAGAGGTATCATGATGTGGTTGAAGAAGCCATTTATATGTTGAAAGAAGATAGATGGTAAGGCAATAGCTAATTCTCTCAGTATCAACACTGCAGAAAGCCTTTTCCCTTCATTCCTTTCCTCTGCCAGCCATCCATAAGCTCTTTTAATTTCATATTCAAGATATTCTCCTCTTTTAATTCCAAGTGTGACTGCAAGTCTACCCATAGTCTTAGCACCCAATTCCAAAACATTCAAATCAGTTGAAGGAAATACATTTCGGAGGTAGTTGGCATAACGGATATTTCTTGCTTTTGTTGTTTCTGTATCACCCCCAATTAGACAAACTGTAAAAATATAGACAAAAATTAATTGATTTTTCATATGAAATAATTGTAAAATATTATTGTCTCTCTATTATTAATTTATAGTCTGTTTAATACATTAGATACAGGAAAATGCTTCTTATCCTTATGATCATGATTGACAGTAATGCAAATAGAATTAGTATAACCTATAAAGTAGATACCTATGATCAGAATCCCTGCCCTCTTCTCATTGTTGTCGTAGCTGCAGGTTAGCGTATGTATCTGTTTGTTAAAATCATCCAGCACTTGTGTCAGAGACTCCTGGGACATTTCCCGGAGGTCTGTTTTGGTAAAGTGTAACAGTTCCCGGATAGCCTTATGTCTAGTCTCGGCATGCCGAGATTTCAGCCCAGCCACGAGATCATACACTTGGAAGCTCGTCATCTTGTGAATTAGTTATCACAAGTCCAAAACAATAATAAACACGGAAGATATTTCTATCTTGAAAAGAATTACATTCTCGACTGTCATTAATCGCACTTCACATGATTAAATCAGTAAAACATCATTCGCATTTAATACTGAACTTGAAGATGAGATTAAAATAAGTATATTTTATACTATACACTATTAAATGCAATAGTATTACACCAATTTTATAACAATCCAAACGTAAACAAATTAACAATACATGCGGCCATTGACCACATAACTTTCGTTCTGAAATAGTGAAAAGAAAAGGACTCTGACTTTTAACAATATTCCAGCATCAAACTGTAAGATGAGAAATATGCAATGTGTGTAATAAATATAATAAATGTATGTAAGATTTTGTTAACAGTAATAGCTAGATGAACAAAGAAATCATATTTTAGTAAAGCTCAATAAAGGTCTGGCTCATAGTTTAAGATGAAAATAAAATCCAATCAAAATTCTAATTAGAAATTAATTTTCTCTAATTGGGTACCTATACGAACAATGTACCTAAAATCCGTTATACAGCGCTGCTTTCACCCTCATTAAGTAAATCTCGCGATGAAAATCTTTTTATTCTCGCTCATGTTAAATACTAACTTTATAAACCGAACAAGCCTCAGTATACATAACAAATATGTCTATAGGCTGATATGTACATAGACATAAATATCAACCTCCTCTATCTACTGTCTCTTTCTTTCATTCGTGAATTAAAAGGGAGAGAAAGAGATAGTATTAAATAAGCTTTTGTTGGGGCTGGAGTTCGAACAAGGATGACGCGTGTATTTTCAATACTTTCTCGTCATTGTACCAACCACAAACGTCAAACAGCTGAGCGAGGTGACTGACTCGCCGTTGTGTGGCTTGCTCTTCTTTCTTATCCAAAATTTTGAAACTAAATTCAAAGGAATAGTGGTTTCAATAGTTATTGCTCAACGTGCAGAATAACAATCTTCCATAATGAGTGAGCTGAGTCAAGAAGAGGTAAGTAGAAAATTTGTTTTGTAAACGAACCTTGGCGTAATGCGTATGGCCAATCTAATTTCGTAACAAAACAAAGCGTTGGTGTTTGACGTTGGCGCGTGCATAGGCTTGACACACGTGCTGCAGGAGCTCATGTCGCTTGGTTGCAGATACGGAGACGTCGCCTGGCGCGCCTCGCCGCCCTCAGTGGCGCAGGCTCGGCGCCGTCGCCAGCCAGTCCTCCAGTCACACCAGGCGCGTCGATGCCTTTGCCAGATATGCAGACCTCCTCACAAGCAGTTCCTCGTGGCTCCACAGAACCCTCCACCCCTGATGTCGCAAACACAAACAAAGAACCAAATTTTTCCGACGGAGTTAAAAGTGAAGTAGATGACCAGACAAAAATTCCACCCGACGGGCTGATTGTAACCGAAAAAACAGATAATAATCTATTAGATGAAATGCCTGATACCAAGATGACAGACCTGTCCCAAACGCGACAGTACAACAGCTTTGATTCTATGGGTGATGACACACTGCTGAGTTGTGGATCAGTGAGAGTTACCAGTTTACCACAGACTACAGTGGGTGGCTCGGAAGGCGCTTCAATAAGAGAAGACAGCACGTCACGGTCAATATCTCCAGCACAGTTTGCAGAGCCATCCCCAGTGCGGCCGAGGCCGAGCAATGCCTCTCCCAGTTGCTCACGGCGGTCACTCTCAATGGAGGTGGATGATGTATCCGAGAGGAACTCTCAATCAGAACAACAACAGGAACCAATGGAGGTTAGTAAATTACATAATCCTTGAATGTACTTTCAATGGCCTTTTGTGTTTATTATGCAAATGTGCATGTTGATATAATATTTATTGTATTCATGATATTATTTCTCAATCATAAAGAATGACAAGCTTAGTCCAGTGTTCCACTCTACACCCATAGTCTTTAAATTGCAATGTATGTTTCCATATGGAAAGATATGCTACTGAATTGTTTGATTATGCGCGCTTGGGACATTCTCATAAGAAAGATTTCCTCTCCATCTTATAACTGTTTATTCTTTAGAAGTGTAAGCCATGTACCTACATGATCTTACAATAACAATCTTTCCAATGTTAAATTGAGATTGTGCAGCTATTATATAACAGAAGTTTATGTACCAATTACATGCCATTTTTTTAGTATGATGGTAGTTTTGAACAATTTTTTTTATATTGTTTTATTATATAAGATTCTGGTTAAGTTTATGAAGTAAAGTGCCAGTCTGAACATTATCATTTAGTCCAATATAATCTGAATGGTATTGAAACACAGTGCTCCCCTGAGGATGGGTGTCATCGCAGAGGCAGGCCTGAAAAACGCAAACACGGCTACTTAGATGATTTTTCGACAAAAACTAATGAAAATGAAATACAAAGAAAGGTGTGCATATTTATGTGGGATTACTTTTTCTGAAGTTTAGCATAACTGTAGGTGTCAAAGGCGAAAACATGTTCTTTATTGCTATAATTTATTAATAAAGTTACAAGTACCTACTATTGCGAAAAGTTCTATGTATTAAACTGTGTTTTATATTTATTTCCAGAGTATAATAAATAACATCTGATAATTATATTAAAATGTATATATTTATTATTATTTATACAATATTAAATAAGAAAAAATACATAAGTCTGTCCTTAAAAAGAAAACATCAGCTATCCTTTCCAGTCTATAAATATTGTCAGAGGCACAATAATTCAGTGATTATTTTAATTCTAGGTGGATGACAATGACAACACGACAGCGTCGCCAGCTCGCAAGATTCACCGGTCGCGCACCGTGAGCTGCACAGAGTTGACAGAGGAACAGCTCAGGAATATTGTAGCCAAGATCCTGCAAGTATCGTGGTCAGAAGATAGTGCAGGTATATAACATGTTTTATGTATTTAGTGCCTAATGGCAGTTTCCAAAATTCAATTTTTAAGATAAATTCTTATTCTTATTGTTTTCGTGTATTATTTTTATTACTAAATACAAGAACTTTTACTAGTCAGAAGATATAAGTATGAACATTGGTTGCAGGTGGAATATTCGTGCCATCGGTCGCGGCCGCCCTCCTTGACAACTCTAAACTAAGCTTAGATGAACTCGCATCAGGGGCCTTGATTGACGTTATCACACAGATAGCGGACGGCTCAGATCCACTCAACCAGAAACTAATTGCGATCACTGAAACTACTAAGAGGCCCAGTGAAGATTGTGGGGACGATATGTTGACGAGTGGACCAGTTACTACGGAAGCGGAAACTGATAAAGCTGACTGCCCAACACCATCATTGCCTCTTCCCAAGACGATACCCACGCAAGGGCTCGCAGTCAGCTACATTATACGGTTCTACACAAACATCAACTCATATGAGCGGGAATACGCCAAGAAAAGTTCAGAGCCGCCTCTGAGTGACTTGCTTCAGAGTTTAAGAACATTACTAGTGAATCACTTAGTGCTTGTGCTTCTCGGGGAGTTCGACCTGGAGAAATGCAGAAAGTCCGCATTACTGCCTTACATGCTCGTAGTGTCGCCGCCCACTGGTCTCATACCGGAACTCCTTCTTGCTACCTACAATGATAAAAAAGTCTTTGAAGAGGTAAGTGCATGTTGTGTCTACAACTGTTACTTTACATTTAATTGCAAATAAGAAATAAATAACGTTACTTACTGTATGTAACTTTTACTAACATATACACAAATAACTGTGAGATAAATCAATAATTAACTTACAACTTTATATAACTGTATACTACATAATATGTATTATTATGACGCCTATCCTCATGAAACCTTTTTGTACCCATGTACCGACTATCTAAGGCATTTTCAGTCGCCATATGCTGTGTTGAATGTTTCTATATATAAGGTTGTGTGTGGGCAGGTGTTCACGCCGCTGGTGATGGGCATCCGCGAGGAGATGCGTCGCGCGGTGTCGCCGCTGGGCGGGCGCGGCGCGTGCGGCGGCGGCGGCGCGCTGCGGGCGCTGCGGGCGCTGTGCGAGCTGCGCGCCGGGCCCCGCCACGCGCGCCGCCCGCTGGCCGAGCTGCTGGCGCGCCTGCCCAGCCTGTGCCCCGACCCCGTCACCACCGCGCCCGGCCGGGAGATCGCGCGCGTCAGCTTCCTCGGACCCTTCTTTGCTGTTAGTATACTATACTCACTGTTTCATGATCATCATTATCATCTCCCTGCCCTGTTCACAATTATTTGAAGGCGGCGCAATGTTTCATGATCTTTTTTCGTATATAAACAAAATATGTCAATGACCCGAAAAGCTTGGTCAGACTGGATGCGGAACTAAGAGAACCAAGAAGGAAATAGCCTTTGTCGGTCGTGTAAACGTTATATAAGTAGTTGATTAAATTGATATTACTTTGAAAGTGCATAAGATATTCTTTCTGTGCATATGTTATAGCGACCTTTTATTTGTTGAACATACTTTACATCTCACAGCCATTTAGGCCAGACAACTGCAATTTGATATATTTGGGCTAACGTTTGGTTTTTATAGATCTTGCTGAAGCTTACGATGACATTAAAATTAATGGTATAGATTTTTATCTCCAAGACTACATAAATCACATAAATTATCCTCAACAGATATCGTTGTTTGCCGAAGAGAACCCTCGCCTAGCCGAGCGTCTATTCACGATGGGGTCCGGCGACCGCAGCCTGGCGTTCGCTCTACAACGCGAGGTGGAGGCGAGCCGCAACACGCTGCACAACATCTGCCACAACATACTGCTTTGCCCGGACGCTAGGGAGCCGCTGCTCAACTACTTCGCTGCGCTTCTGCAGAGGAACGAGAGAAGAGCGCAGCTGCAGACTGATGAAAGATCTCTAGCTGGTGAGTTACATGCTTTACCGTATATAAATTTTATTTATTCATTTATATATAATATATTTCTTTTTTTCTGGATGTATGTAGATAGGTTTAGGTTTGATTTAGGAAAATTTGTCGATATTGTTTAGTAATATTTCGTGTGAATAGTGAGACTGTTTTAACGGCTATTAGCTTCCCTCGAATTCTCTTTCTTGTCTCAAATATGACTGCGCAGTAACCGACATAAAAACACAACAAAGCAAAACTTTTCATAATAAAACTGTTTAAATACTAAACAATACAATAAAATACCACCGATGCTATATAAAAGTTTCAGTAGTCGATAAATTAAACAATGCTCGGAAAGCACGGATATTCAAGATTCCGCACATTGATCCGTAAATTCATTTGTGTATTTTCGTATACCAACTGCATACACATTGCACGTTAAAATTGCTTTGTTCTTTTATTTATAACTTGCGCCGAGGCCTCGTTGATACAAAGCGGTCGGGGCTCCTTATAACTAATTGATAAAGACATTATGCTTGTTTATCAGAACACGGACAACGATAATAATAAATTGAGCGTTAGTATTGTGCGTAGTTGGTCCCTGCGAGTAATGACTGGCAAAAATAGATCACATATTTCGTTCAAATGTCGCTTACCTCGCGCTTGTCTATTAGACGAATTTGTGTTGGCATGCGCCCAAATAATTTACTTTCCAAGATTCGAATTAAATTATTAGGCGATACTTGTTGATGGTTCTCTGTAAATATTTATGCTCGTAGTTTTCGGAAGACCCAAACAGATTTCGTCTGCAATCAAGACGCCAAATATAACTGTTATTATTAAATCTGTGTCAGTAACACGCACACTTCTAGATGTTGTTATTGACAAACAAACGCGATAATACTGTGAGCCAGATTGTACGTATCACTTTTGTCATAAACATGAGCAAAAAATATTTCAGACTGTTTTTGGTTCCGAAAACGGATTCGTAAACATTGAGCGGAAAACAAGGAAAACTGCTTCAGTATTTCCTTGTATTCATTATGAACTGTTGACTCAGAACAATAAGAAATACATGTTCCAATTTAGTCGTGATAATATCTTATGAGTACTTAATAACACTCGCAAAATACTTATACACTATCACCCTTATTTCATGACGAGTTGCTTACAAATAATAGTTTTAGCAACATCAATGATTATTATGATGACTAATATACGCTTGAAAAAAAATCACTATATCATGCTTTATGACCTACAAAATTATTATATGGCTTCGCCGAATTACTAAAATGTTAAGGTGTTATAGACGAGAGTTAGTCATAGGCATCCGAATGTTATTGAAATTTAAATGATGCTCAATAATTCTAACAGTGCAACTAATGCTTTTTCGCATTATGAATTGTCGGTCTGTTATACTTTCACGGCTAAACCGTAAAACCGAGTTTTACAAAACTTGTATGGTGATCCCAAAAATGGTTATAGGCTATTTTTTACCTCGATTACGGACACCTACGTTAGGACCCGAAGTCAAGAGCTAGCAGATAAAGCTCATGATGCAGCTGTTAAGTTATAGCCGTACAGGCTTAACCTCTTCCCTGTCCTGTGAGAATCATATAAATATTTCCATCGTATTACTATTGTGTCTAATGTGTCTACTGCATAGACTTTAGCTATACATAGACCGCTACTACCGCTTGTTTCCCCTTTACTTAGCGAGAGCACTTTTTTGTCTGTATCTAGTACATTCGCTTACTGATTTAAGTTATTTTTCACGCAACGACGTTTTTACATTGTTAGGATAATACTAGTGTTTTTGATAGATTTATTAAAACGGCGAGTCCCATCTTCATACATAATTCACGACAAAGCTAGTTCATACTAGTGCTTACGGTTCAAACCCTGATAGGCTCACTCTTTAGTTTCTTATCTATACTCTACGGTCTACTGGCGAGACGATTAAATTATTTGAACAAGACAACTGTTAAATTATTTCTTCCTTTCCAGGCGACGGATTCATGCTGAACGTATGCTCAGTACTCCAGCTGCTATCCGTCCGCATCAAGTTGGAGCGCGTGTACCCGCTGTACACGTTCCAGTCGGGCTCCTGGGTCAACGTCCGCGACGAGACCCGGCTCTACTTCACCGCTCAGGAGGCGCAGGATTGGCTGGATTCACTCAGTAAGCATTGCTGTTTATTTGTTTACTTGTGTTTAGATTGATTCAGTATGTGTAGTAGACTGAAGACTTGTAGACTGACTGTGAAACAAAACGAGTAAACGAAGTAAAGATATAACAAAGCCCGATTTTCCTGAAAGACAAGTGTTAAGTCATATTTGATGTTTAATAAAAGTGTGTGTTATGTTAAATAATAAAAGAAAAGTAATATTTTAGAAAAGATGCTTGGCGTACGTGTCTTCGGACCATTAATTATTTAGAATGTATCCTACTGCAGTGCTTTTTGAGAGTTCGATTGTAGCATACTTAATCTTTTAAGTTTACTATCAGGTCTTTATGGTTAAGTACATTATCGTTTTTTCCTTCTATAGACAAGGACCCTAACCACAAGTGGCCGGAAGCGAAGTTCCAGACAGTGTGCTGGTTCCTGACGCTGCACATGCACCATGTTGCACTCATTCCGGCCCTACACACGCATCAACGACGAATTCGGTGAGATATTCATTAAGACAATACGCTTTTCCGTCTAGAAAAAAGATGTATAAAATATAGATATAGAAAATATGTATAAAAGAATATATTGAAAATTTGTTATGATTTGATAGTATTTATTATTTTTATAATTTGGGTTTATTTTTTAACTTTTGCTTTTCTTTGCAGGGCATTCCGTGATCTTCAGAAAGTGATCGAAGAGTTGATGGCCGCTGAGCCACAGTGGCGTAACAGCTTCTCAGCGCTTCGCAACCGCGAACTACTGCGCAGATGGCGCCGGCAAATCAAGAGACTACACAGGTATTGTTTCTTAAATCATCTATCTATACATACTAAACAATATTCTCCTTGTATATAATTAAGTCAAATAGTTTATTCTATTAAACACACTTAATGTCAAAAACTATTGGTCCTATTTAAAATTGTCTTTTAGAATTTGATATCCCAATTATCTGGAACGAGAGAGATTTAAACAGTGGCGTGCATTGGTTTTCGGCCACGGTAGGCACTCGTCAGTACAACGTATGTATGTACTCATATGGACAACTTGACCGTAAATACGCAAATGAACTCCCAAAAAATTGGAACAAGGATTATTTTTGTGGACCACAGGGTGCATTCAGATCTAGCGAACGCGCACCGAATGCGCTGCTCGTGCTTGCAGTTAGGTACTGCAATATGTTAGTGCGCCTCCTCGACGCAACTCACGCAAAGGTCGATAGTGAAAATTTTAATAATGCCGTCTCCGAACTGCTCGCGTGTCGCGAACAAGATCATAAGTCTACTTACAATGCACGCGCGCAGCTCGCGAACTATTCGAGATCTTCCTATCATATACGTCCTGACGACCTCCGTGGTCGAGTGGCTTACTCACTGGTTTTCAAGGTGACTACTCTGAGACGCGATCCCTAGACGGATCAATGTAGAAATTAACTAGTCCACACTGTCTCGGATGTTTGTGGTACCTTCGTTGAATTTCGTAACACAAATGCCTTAGCTAATAATTTTGGGTTCTAAGCTTAGTATGTAAGGTTAAAAAAAAATACACAATGCCAAAAAATAACCTGTGTTTTCGGTCGTCCAGGTCGAAGCAGTGTGCGGAGACGGCTCTGCTGGAAGGCGAGCTGATGCGGCGCAGCCTGCAGTTCTACGCGTCGGTGTGCGCGCTCCTCACGCAGCAGCTGGAGGCCGCGCGCGCCGCGCCGCCGCCGCCCGCGCCGCCCTCGCTCGCCGACGCCTTCCGAGCCACGCCCGAGTGGTACGTCGAGGATATCGCCGAGTTCATGCTCTTCGCCGTGCAGTGAGTATCCTCGCCTCTATTATGCTCTGCTGGAAGGCGAGCTGATGCGGCGCAGCCTGCAGTTCTACGCGTCGGTGTGCGCGCTCCTCACGCAGCAGCTGGAGGCCGCGCGCGCCGCGCCGCCGCCGCCCGCGCCGCCCTCGCTCGCCGACGCCTTCCGAGCCACGCCCGAGTGGTACGTCGAGGATATCGCCGAGTTCATGCTCTTCGCCGTGCAGTGAGTATCCTCGCCTCTATTATGCTCTGCTGGAAGGCGAGCTGATGCGGCGCAGCCTGCAGTTCTACGCGTCGGTGTGCGCGCTCCTCACGCAGCAGCTGGAGGCCGCGCGCGCCGCGCCGCCGCCGCCCGCGCCGCCCTCGCTCGCCGACGCCTTCCGAGCCACGCCCGAGTGGTACGTCGAGGATATCGCCGAGTTCATGCTCTTCGCCGTGCAGTGAGTATCCTCGCCTCTATTATGCTCTGCTGGAAGGCGAGCTGATGCGGCGCAGCCTGCAGTTCTACGCGTCGGTGTGCGCGCTCCTCACGCAGCAGCTGGAGGCCGCGCGCGCCGCGCCGCCGCCGCCCGCGCCGCCCTCGCTCGCCGACGCCTTCCGAGCCACGCCCGAGTGGTACGTCGAGGATATCGCCGAGTTCATGCTCTTCGCCGTGCAGTGAGTATCCTCGCCTCTATTATGCTCTGCTGGAAGGCGAGCTGATGCGGCGCAGCCTGCAGTTCTACGCGTCGGTGTGCGCGCTCCTGCAGTGCAGTGAGTATCCTCGCTTCTATTATGTCCTGGTACATGTTGGTTGTTGAATGGTACACGGTTAAATGACAAATATTTTCTTACGATTTCTTAAACAAACCAGCCAAGAATTGGGAAGATGACTCGGTTGGAAAAGTCAAAATTTATTTAGTCCGCTATAGATAATCAAAATATAACACATATTTTTTTCTTTTCACAAATTAATAAAAGAATACGAAGATAAACCGCATTAAAGTTCAGAAGCGGAGGCTCATGACGTCATGAGTAGTTACACTTTGTTTTAGGACGTGACGTCACGCAAGATTTGTACTAGCTGTATCTTCATAATTCTTTGTTTACGATAAATACGTGTGTGTCTAAAAGGTGAACTAAAAAATAAAAAAAAATGGTCATCATCCCTATTACTTGTGCTACTCTTCCTTATTAAACTTTAAAAAACTTTTTTGATCTTAAAATTCTCATCACCATAATTCTTTCAGATATGTACCACAAATAGTGGCCGACTATATAGAAGACCCAATCATAACATGGTTGCTAAGCGCTATATGCCACTCCCGTCTATTCAAAAACCCGTATCTCGTCGCCAAGATAGTGGAAGTACTCTTCGTGATAAATCTATCCGTTCCCTTGAAACTGAAGAATGTATACGAAAAGTTCATGGACCACCCGATGTCGCAGACAGCTCTGCCGAGTGCCCTCATGAAGTTCTACACGGATATAGAAACTACTGGACAGAGCACGGAGTTCTACGATAAGTTTACAATCCGATTCCATATCAGTATTATACTGAAGGGCATGTGGGAGAGACCCATACATAAACAGGTACGACATACGTCTTGGTACAGTCAGCATTAAAACAAATATGTACACATTCAAGTTAACAAGTACTTTAAAACTGATCCTTCTTACTATTATTATGAATTAAATTCAATTGTAATTTGTTCAATTTTGGCGCTGACTGTACACAAATGTTTTTTTCTAACAACAGTGACTATAAGTATGTTTATTGTTTCGGCAGGCCATAGTGAAGGAATCCCGCTCCGGCCGGCAGTTCGTCAAATTTATCAACATGCTGATGAACGATACTACATTCCTTCTTGATGAGTGTCTCACGGTCAGTAAATATTTAATAATTTTTATTTCATTCTCATTTGAAGCCTTAACTGTTCCACTGCAGGGCAAAGGCCTTCCTTCCTCCTTTCTACAGGTCTCTATTGTTTGTTATTTGTTGTCACTCCTTTTTTTAACCGACGAAAACAGAGGAGGTTCTCAATTCGACGCGTATATATATTTTTTTTTTATGTATGATCACGCAGAACTTTTTACTGAGTAGTCCGATTTTGATAATTCTTTTTTTATTAGAAAGGGTATACTCCAAAGTTGGTCCCATATAAATTTGAAAAAAGAATTCCCACCCTAAGGGTGGAAAAACAGGGGTTAATTGATTGTTCACGCACTGATCGTAATGTATTACCACGCGTAACTTTTTACAGAGTAGTTCTATTTTGATAATTCTTTTTTTATTGAGTAGGCTATACCTAGAAGTTGGTCCCATATAAATTTGGAAAAAATGTTCCAATCCTAAGGGTAGAAAAACAGGGATATATTGATTGTTCACTAACTGATTTTAATATATGACCACGCGTAACTTATTACAAAACAGTCTGATTTTGATAAATCTTTTTTTATTAGATAGGGGGTTATACCTTGAAGCTGGTCCCATATAATTTTACTCAAAGGTTGGGAAAATAGGGGTGATTTATTGTTCACTCACAGATTTGAATACTAAAATAAGGTAGTTAGCTATTTTAAAAATAATAAATAATTCAGCATGTAGCAATTAGTATATAATAGCCACAAAAAAATATAAAATAAAAACTTTTTAACAAAAAAATTAAACCGCCGAAAACACTGAAAAGCAAAAAATAAGAAACCTTTTTTTATTTAATCTTAATAACTAAGTTCTTAAACGAATGTGAGTATACCTAAATAATTTGAGGCGGCGCCAAACTATCAATTAACAAAGATCACAAAATTACCTTAAAAATAAAGAGACAACCACATCAAAAACGCTATATACTATAATTATATTCTTTACTTACAACCTACTAATTCCATTGTGGAAAGCAAATAAAAGTTTTGAGTTCGAGTTTGAATCAACATAATAATGCAATGAAATCTCCAGCGATAAACATTAAAATTTCTAAAAAAATAAGTACCTATATATCGTAATTAATTAATTTGCCTGTTTGGCGCCGTCTCGAAATTAATAATAATAATAATAATAATATTTTTTTGTTAAAAAGTTTTTATTATGCGTCTGGTTCAACCCTCTATTCCCGCCTAGGTCTTCGTCTATTAGGAACCCAATTTGTAGAGGCTTTCGCCCACGGTCCTTCTTACATTCGGCACACGTCTGTCTGGCCCAGTCCCATTTGAATTAGGAAGCTTTGAGGTCCACGTCCGCTATTTGAGTCTTGAACCGCAGTCGGGAGTGATTTAATAATAAAATAAATAAATCAATATTGACAATATCAAATACATTGCACTGAACTCATAGTAAGTACTTAAAAAATGCAGAAAACTGGTTTTGTGTATTAGGCGCGTTCACTTAGAGTGGACGTCCTCGGCTGAAACAAGCGCGCGGTGCCGCGGGCGAGCGCCCGAGTTATTGAATGTCGGTTTTTTGTTTTGCTCAAAGGCGCAGCAGTTGATTATTTGTTATTATTTTAATTGTAATGACAGAGTGCTACTGGGGAGTTTGATGCGCCTTTTGTTCTCCTCAGCCAGAGCACTTAGGAAGCGGTGAAGGGTGCGCGATTTGGGTTCGGTTCATATTTGGCGGTGGTGGCGTCGCGTTGGTCGGTCGCGCGGCGACAGGGCGGGCGGGCGCATGGTGGAACATTCGGCCTTTCACACTGACCTGACGACGCGTTGGTGCGTCAGTCATGCGTTGTTGTGTGTTCTGGCGTTGCGCGGCCGATGATGCGCGCTGCCTTTTCCGCCGAATATGAACTGACCTCAAGGGTGCTGTTCTTTTTTAAATATTTTGACGTTTGATTAGTGCTACTTAGCCCTCTTACGCACTAGCAGCTAACCGCGGGGGGCGGCTAACCGCGCGGTCCAGATTAATATGCAACCGCTTAGCGGTTAAGTGCGTACAATACAAGCGGTTGCATATAAAAACTGGAAATGTGGCTAACCGCGCGGCTAGCCGCCCCCGCTGTTAGCCGCAAGTGCGAGGGCTTAGGGTCTGAAATGATGATGATGATATATTTCCATGTAATAAAGTTGATTTCGTTGTGTAGTACCTGAAGCGCATCCACGAGGCGCAGGAGGGCGCGGCGGGCGGCAGCGGCAGCGCGGAGGCGCGCGGGCGGGCGCTCGCGCAGGACGAGCGACAGTGCCGCTCCTATCTCACACTCGCCAGGTATACACCACTATATGTAGTACCTGAAGCGCATCCACGAGGCGCAGGAGGGCGCGGCGGGCGGCAGCGGCAGCGCGGAGGCGCGCGGGCGGGCGCTCGCGCAGGACGAGCGACAGTGCCGCTCCTATCTCACACTCGCCAGGTATACACCACTATATGTAGTACCTGAAGCGCATCCACGAGGCGCAGGAGGGCGCGGCGGGCGGCAGCGGCAGCGCGGAGGCGCGCGGGCGGGCGCTCGCGCAGGACGAGCGACAGTGCCGCTCCTATCTCACACTCGCCAGGTATACACCACTATATGTAGTACCTGAAGCGCATCCACGAGGCGCAGGAGGGCGCGGCGGGCGGCAGCGGCAGCGCGGAGGCGCGCGGGCGGGCGCTCGCGCAGGACGAGCGACAGTGCCGCTCCTATCTCACACTCGCCAGGTATACACCACTATATGTAGTACCTGAAGCGCATCCACGAGGCGCAGGAGGGCGCGGCGGGCGGCAGCGGCAGCGCGGAGGCGCGCGGGCGGGCGCTCGCGCAGGACGAGCGACAGTGCCGCTCCTATCTCACACTCGCCAGGTATACACCACTATATGTAGTACCTGAAGCGCATCCACGAGGCGCAGGAGGGCGCGGCGGGCGGCAGCGGCAGCGCGGAGGCGCGCGGGCGGGCGCTCGCGCAGGACGAGCGACAGTGCCGCTCCTATCTCACACTCGCCAGGTATACACCACTATATGTAGTACCTGAAGCGCATCCACGAGGCGCAGGAGGGCGCGGCGGGCGGCAGCGGCAGCGCGGAGGCGCGCGGGCGGGCGCTCGCGCAGGACGAGCGACAGTGCCGCTCCTATCTCACACTCGCCAGGTATACACCACTATATGTAGTACCTGAAGCGCATCCACGAGGCGCAGGAGGGCGCGGCGGGCGGCAGCGGCAGCGCGGAGGCGCGCGGGCGGGCGCTCGCGCAGGACGAGCGACAGTGCCGCTCCTATCTCACACTCGCCAGGTATACACCACTATATGTAGTACCTGAAGCGCATCCACGAGGCGCAGGAGGGCGCGGCGGGCGGCAGCGGCAGCGCGGAGGCGCGCGGGCGGGCGCTCGCGCAGGACGAGCGACAGTGCCGCTCCTATCTCACACTCGCCAGGTATACACCACTATATGTAGTACCTGAAGCGCATCCACGAGGCGCAGGAGGGCGCGGCGGGCGGCAGCGGCAGCGCGGAGGCGCGCGGGCGGGCGCTCGCGCAGGACGAGCGACAGTGCCGCTCCTATCTCACACTCGCCAGGTATACACCACTATATGTAGTACCTTAACAGGATGCTAAGAATACCCAGTCTGACGCTATAGTATTTACAATCACATGCCCAAATAAAATATTATATTAGGAATATTCATGATAGTGGAAATAGTAATGAGTTTTGAAACAACCATTTTTTGCCGTGAAATTTGAGATTAAAACAAAAATTACAATACCATTTTTGGAGGCCTTTTATTTTGATCATTAGGTATTGAAACCGGCAAATAACTTTGCAAGATTTTGACATAGTGGGGATAACACGCGCTTACTCGACCTAACTCACCAATCTCTATTCAACTCGGTCGACTATCGAGCATCTGAAAAAATGCTGAAGTTGGCAATCAGAGAAAAAAAAAATTTGGTTATATTTTTTTTTTTTTAACAGGGCTTTTTGACTAAAAATGTATGTATTACCCTAAATTATGTCTTTAATCGTGGCCTAGAAGAGATATAGATATGTAAAACGGCAATAAAAAAGAACCTAGCTGCTGGGTTTTCGAAAATTCCTCATATCTGTAGATCTTAAAAAAGCAGCAACAACTAACTTAATTTGTATTAATCCAGGGAAACGGTGGACATGCTAGAGTATCTGACGGTGGAGATCAAGGAGCCGTTCCTGCGAGCCGAGCTGGTCGACAGGCTCGCGTCCATGCTTAACTTCAACCTGCAGCAGCTGTGCGGGCCCAAGTGCAAAAACCTTAAGGTAAGGGAATCTAGTTTTCCAACATAGCAACGACTTACTCTTAATATTATACGAAAAAGACTGCATTTTTAATAGTTACCGAGGTTCCTAAAGGTTAAAAATTTTTGTAGCTTTACGTCTAATTAAATAACTCAAACTTTCATCCCCTTATTTTCTTCGGTTCGGTGTCTTACGACTGTTTCTAGGACCATATTATTTTACGCAATTCTTTGAACTTGTTTAAGAATATCTAGCAGTGTCCCGCAGTTTCACCCGCATGAATACCTAGGTCCATTCCCTATGTCTTTATAGATAGTCTGTTATGTGGGGCGGAGATGAATCCAACAAATCAATGTTCATGAAATTTGTTCCATCTGCTTCTGTTGCAAATAGTGATTCACATCAAAAAGGTCAATGATCAATTGAGTCAATCTTAAAAGATAGACATATTTTGTCGCACCCATTTTTTTTAGATCATTTTAAGAGGAATAATAAAATTAAGTAATCCTGGTTACGATAGTGATTTGTTGGATTCATCTATGCCCTCAATAACATAAAGGTACCGGGAACGGGACCTAGGTAATCTTGCGGGTGAAACCACAGGGCACAGCTAGTGTTATATAAATATAGCCTAAACCCTTCCTCGATAAATTAACTATCAAACAAAAAGGAATAGTTCGAACGATTAGTTCTTGTGATTATCGCGTTCAAAAAATAAACTCCATAGCTTTACAATATATATTATGTTCTTTTATTGTCAGGTCCGTCGGCCTGAGAAATATGGATGGGAGCCTCGGCGGCTGCTCAGCCAGCTGGTGGACATCTACTTGCATCTGGACTCACCACTGTTCCACGCTGCACTCGCCGCTGATGAGGTACTAACATCTTTCAAATATCTAATAAATAAAAAATCTATGTATGTAAAGGAGAAGTAAGCAGCAAAAGCTGACTTTATAGCCCAGGAGTGAGTTATGCAGGGTTGAAAATACGTCGCATTGGGGGACCGCTCTAACCTAAATGCAATATTATGAAGTAATTTTATAAAAGTTTTCATTTCTTAATTTTGTTTTTTTTTTGTTTCGTCTATGTCAATTGTTAAGCTAAGAGCGGCTTATTTTTTTTAAGAAATATTATTACATACTTAGATACTTGATTGAGTATGTTAGTTATTTTTTTTTGTGGTTTATTAGTAGGTTTTTTTTTCATTTGCTCTTATTATATTTTATATATCTTTATGACATATGTTTCTTGGCGGTAGTTGCTTTGTATCGGAACTAAATGTGAACTTGAATTTCCAGAGATCATTCCGCAAAGAGTTGTTCGAGGAGGCCGCCGTGCGACTGGCGAAGTCGTGCATCAAGACGCCCACAGAGATTGAGCGCTTCAAGTCGCTCGCTGACAATGCATATCAAATTGCAAGTATGTATCATTTACTACACTTCATGGAACTGTGCAAAGAGGTTATGTCGAATAGACGATATGACTGCCGTAAAATATTATATAAGGGTTTAACTAGGACTCTTGAAAGTAGTAAATTATTATCAGGAGAAACCAGTTTATGTAAAAAAAAAATGTGCCAATTTACCCCTCTTTACTCTATACATTCGTAGATTGATCGTGTATACGTATAGTTATTGAATTGACGTGATTCTAACGGTTTTTTTTTTGTTTTAGTATCCAATCAACAGAAAAGTGACGAATTTGCTGACGCTCCTGAAGAGTTCAGGGACCCGCTTATGGACACACTTATGACGGACCCAGTTTTATTACCGTCTGGGAAGGTAAGCAATAAATAAAACCACATAATTATTAAGCCAGATGTATATAATATTATAAATGTATCACGTTTTCGCATATTTATTTGCTAAAATACTTGTTTCAGATAATGGACCGATCGGTGATCTTGCGTCATCTATTGAACAGCGCCACCGATCCCTTCAACCGACAACCTCTATCCGAGGATCAACTGCGTCCAGGTAATTCTATATTTCATATAATAAAATAGTATTAAGTAATCTTAACTCGCCATCGTCGTCAAGTCCATTAGATATATTCCAACTCCATCTATTTACGACTCTGCCTACATTGAAGATAACTAACATTCATTTCTTTTTTTTTCAGCAACCGAGCTTAAAGAGAAGATCAACCAATGGCAACGCGAGAAGAAAGCGTCGTAAATGTCCGAAGCCAACTTTAAGTCTGATGTATATAACGTAAACCATATATAAAGACTACCGGACGGATTTTTCCGCCTTTGATGGACTATTGTCCGTATGCATGAATGTGAGATTATTCCATGTATGTTATTCAGTGCGGATGTTTCGTGAAGTTGAAACTACGAGTATCTGTAAAGTTTCTGACTGACCGGAGCATTTCAATTACATACAGGTGTTAATTTAAATGACAAATTATTTTGAATTGTCACAAAATTCTTCCATTAGTATTAACCATTGTGACAAGAAAGAACCAAATTTTATCTCAACACTTTCAGATTTATACATTTATAGCTAAATTAAAGCGCTGCGTCTCCACGGATTTGAACTTGGCATCTATTTTTAGCTTTAACACAAATGCACGTGAATCTCTAAAATTTCTAACATTTTTGAAATTAAAGAATTCTATTTATAAAACTTAAATTAACATCTGTATCATTTAACCTATGAAGTTTGGCGTTGTGGAACGCTAAATACGTATGTTTAACTAAAATTAACACCACGTGTAGATATAATGGCCTAAATTCTAAGATGACAATCAACATGACATTTCCTGTGTAAGATAGGTGCTTTTGTCTTGACCCCAAAATTGTATAACTTTAATATGAGCACAACATAGAGTATTTAGTGTGAAACATGTGAGCTGGACGTCTTCGTGCATTTTATAGGAAATATCTGTAACAACCACGGTGTGCAAGATATTTGAGTTTAGATTGGTTAGTCCCGCATTAGTTCGACTAATGGTTATACATTAGGATATAAATATATAAAACATTATAGGAATTGTATGGAATGTTGAAGACTTCTTATTTTTGTGCAAAGTGAAAATTAGAAAAATGTATTTAATTATATTATGGATTTGATTACTATTTCATTATAGTGATATTATGTTAGTCTTTGTTAGTAAACTTGATTTATGTATTATCATTAAAACATTGTGATTTGTTCCTTTATAACTTTAGTTATTATTTGAAATGGATTTTCACTTGAGAATTAGAAATAGCATTCACTGTATTCATTAGCATAATTCAAGTACTAGTTTAGAGTAAAGAGCAGCAACATCGCCGGGTCTACTCGATGAGGAATTCTAACTAATGTTATGTCCGTCAGGCTTAAGTATCTGTGATTAGAAACTTGGATCATGTGTGGTAAACACCTGTTCCGCTAGGGCTAGGATTTGAGTTCAGGCGTCGCCGGTTCAGATATAGGTTTCTTACATGTATCTCAAGTATATTAACATATTTCTCCAGTCACTGCCAATGTATTCAATGTAGTCATTAGAACAGGCATTCCTGAATGAAATCCATTTCTTTAAATTACATGGTCTCACTTGTATGATAATTTGACTTGTAATTTATCATTATATTATGAAGATTCTATATTATAGAGGTCTCCTACGTTGATTATATCAATAAAATTAAATAAATGGAAATCATTGTGTTTATCATTACAATAATAAAATAAAAATAAATTCATTTTCATAAATTATATTAGACCAAATTTAAACTTTATCTAGCCTAATAAATAAATTATTGTCGATTCACAATTGAGAAATTTCATTGTAATTCAGATACAAAAATACTACAACCACATACCTACTCTTAGGTTTTAAATCTCAACAAATACAGGTGTTAACTAATAGAGGTAGATTTATTTAAACTTACGTACATGAAATATAATTAACATTAATACACAACATACATAAAGCGAAGACAGGAAATCATTTAAATTACAACTTATCAACTCAATCTCGTTTGACGATACTTGAGCCACTTTACATTCACACTTATACTCAGTATACCACCTTTGTATGCATACCCAATACGATTTAGCATTTGTATGGCTAGGGATCATTGTCAGTAACCTATTCCATACATAATAAACATAACTATGCAACTTGATATATCACAAAGACCCATAAACTAATGTATGTATGACATGGAAAATAATGCACACTTGATGTCGTGCTATACATTCTTTAAATGTTAGATTTGTAAAATACTTTACTGTGGTTTTCAATAGAAGGAACATTTTCGACATACATATACAAGCTGATGAGATGTTTATTGAGATTTAATATTTAGTCATAAACATAGACTTAAGAAACATAAACAAACACATGATTGAAAGTACATTAAATACACAACAGACTAAAACATTTTTATTTTGGTAGGTACAGAAAGTAGTCTGTCTGTTTAAGTAAATGATTTTGAAATTCAACACCATCTGAATACATTTAATAAAACCTTGTAAAAAGTCATATGTACTGTTAGGAATTATTTTGTTGAATTACCCTTGATGACTATAGGAATTATGTTACTCTCAAAAACTACTCCTTTGAAGGTTTAAAGGGAGTGTATAATGTATATAGCTCATAATTAGACTTACAACTTTTGATTTTATAACTTACACAATAATAAAATCCACATTTAATAATATGATATGACAGTTACAGTTTCAAATTACAATATCTGACTTCTAATGTTCTCAATATAATATTTTAAGGCATCTGAAACTTTGTCCTAATCATAAGTTTCTGTACATTCATGTCAAAAAAATTTGATTTTTCATTGCTTTAACATAAACTAGACATAAATAAAATTAATCTTGAATTGGATGTCTGCATAATATATAAACAGGTTATTTAAAATTATATGCAATAATTTCAGTATTATTCTAGTATCAAGCAATACTTTAAAAGGCCATTTTAATTTAGAGTAAAAGTTTATGAAACAATATGTAAACATTGTTTCATTAGATAAATACCTATCTTTAGTATCATCGTAAAAGGAATGGAAGACGATGTGCAAATAAACATGAGATCATATACAACATGCCAAAGTAAAAATTAAGCCTGGCTGTTTGTCTCGGAACATACCGCATAGTTTCAGGACTCCTGAATCTCCGCTCAATTTCAAAGGCTCTAGGTAAAGTTAGCATTGGTATCAAAAACCACAAAGAACAACGAACAGATGCAACAACAAACATAATATACGGAGTAAATAACAAAAATGCATACAACAAGTATGAGGCAGTTCTGCCAATCAATATTGCCAGTGTCACAATTTCTGCTTTACTGTCAGTCTCCAGATCTCTTGTGTTATTACTATGTAAAATAGCTTCAGTATTTAGTGCAAATGGTATTGCATAGTAAATTATAGGCCAATCCACTCTGCCAGTCTGTGCTAGAAAAGCAAACACTACAGATACTGGTCCAAATATGACTAAAACTAATATATCACCAAGAGCTATATACTTAAGGCCAATACCACCAGTGTACAAGAAGGATGATGATAAACCACCAAAATAAACCAGAGCCAAGTGCTCCATCCTGGCTGGAGATAAAATCACAAGGGGGACAAATGAAGCACATCCAGCCAAATATAAAATAGCACCCAGAGAGACTACTTCATCTATGCTCAATATATGATCAACTAGAGTTCTATCATCTGATTTGCGATTATCAATCCCTTTGACAAAATCAAAGTACGTATTAACAACATTGCCTGCCCCATGCACTGGAATAACAGTGCATAAAGTTAATAACAAGGTGCACCAACTGAAGCCACTGTCACCAGGTAGTCTGTAGGCGAGCGCGGCTCCCAGCAACGTCGGCAGCAGGCTCGCACTCAGCGACCACGGCCGCAACGCAAGCACGTAAGTCCGAACTTTCATAAGTGGGTTCCGAGTTGGCAATGTTTGTTCTTTTGGTTGTTGTAGCAGGTTTCCTTCCACCGTCGGGATATCCATGTCTTCAGTTTTCTTATTACTATCCATTTACTTAGAAAATAATCAAGTATTTAATGTCCACAATGTTTACACACAGAACATAGTTTTCTCAATATTATTTCCTAGTAATATTCATCACCGTACCATATTTAGATCAAAACTGTTTACATAATATACCGTTATTCATCGTAGTTTGTAGGTACCGGTGATGACCGGTATCCAAAGAGAATTAGCATAAAATAAAATATAAGCCGAACCGAACATGCGATGATCCGTCAATGGACTGTCAGTGTCAGTGAAGTGTCAACTTTTTGACGGTCATTTTGGTAGAATAGTAGTGCTGCCAATAAAAACCGATACTTTTTCACAGTTTTCCGTAAAAATCTTTAGATGAATATCTAATTTATCTGAATTTATTCAGCGTCTGTATCATCGAATGCCACTGAAATGACATTAATCCAATTAATCATATTCTTAATATTCAAAGGCGTTAATTAATAACCCAATTCGTTAAGCAGGTACATATCCATATTTGCTAGATCTTACCAGTTGTGGAGAATGTTTCATACCCGAATCGTGCAATTATAGGTACTTCTATATTAGTCCAGAAAAACCAGAATAGATGTTAATAATGGATCATTCATCACTGTGTATATTTTTTTCTGGATTAAATAAAAGAAGTCGGAAGAAAACAGTTTTTAATAATACTGTTGAAAAATAATAGTAATAACAAGATAACAATATTTAAACTTGCTATAATAATAAATAAACACATAAAATACCTAGGTGGTTTTAAGAACACCTTTCATGATAAGTTGGTACTTAGTCTTCTTAATCTTAAAATAAATGTAGACCAATGAATACAGTAGGTACTCACTAACAAATTCATGTAGGGGCGTTTTTATCTACGTTCTGCTGGGGAAGTACCTTGTTCCATACATTGTCAATCATTTATAGCTGTATTATAAAAAAAATGCATGGTTCCATGTCAGCATTGACAACTTACCATCAATCAATCAATTTATATAAGCATATTGCACACTTCATCGTCGGAAGGTTAAAATTATCCGTCTTGAGTAAGGATATGAACGCAGACGAATACTTATCTTTATATTACTGTACCTACCTCCTCTGTAGACTTTATTCGAAATAGATTTGGCTAATTAGTAACTTACGCTGCTAGGCAATACGTTATAACTGCGATTTATTTAGCCTTTAACTCGTTCTCTAATGATATTGGTTTCTTAGGATTACGCGAATGTTAGACATTGAAATAAAACTACTTTTACTATTTTAAGTCCCGACGTTTCGTCACCTTTGCAGGTATCATGGTCACGGGCAGACCGTTCCTTTATTTCGTTTTCTAATATTTCTCTTAAACTGTTGACTATTTAGGTATTTTATTTTGGTAGAGCTGTGCAGTTAGCCTGAACGCAGACTAAGTCTGCTTCACCGAAATTTAAAACGACTACTTAGGTAAAAACCTAATATATAAGTAAGTACAAGGAAACTCAAGTTTGTTTTTTTTGTTCTATAAGAAACCAAGTGTTCTGGTACCTTCAGTACCCATATACCTAGCTTCTCAAAAATATAATTAATTAATAAAGTACGTAGGAACATAAACTTCATAAAATCTAATCCAAGATGTATAGCCAACTCCTTGTCAACGTCACAAGGTTAGCAAATAATTTAAATTGGCACGACATCGTTTATACTAGTAGTAGCGAGGGGATCCTAAATGGATAGCTTCCTAATTTTCCTGTTTTTATCGTAGACATAACCTTCTGAGGAATTAGTATCTGTGTGTTTTATATACTCGTGCTATATTTAATCAAGTCGTGAGTATCCGCGAGACCAGTTTACACAAAATCAATCAGTTAGTACAATTTTTCGTACATAATTATCAATAAGCCTAATACCCTAATACTTAATGAAACCCTGAATAAATCAAGTAAGTATAAAAAACTTTTTTCTGAATAGAGGCAAAAAAAAGAAGGCTAGGTAGGCAGGAATTGAAATTGATTAGCTAGGATGCTAATCGAGTTTCATATTTAGAATTTTATTTTATTTGTTCTGACCACTTGACTTTCAGCAGTCCATCTTTTATTAGGCATTGGCACTAAAGTTTGCACTTATTTTTTATATCAAATGAAACTCACGTTAATTATTTATTTTTCTTTTTATTTGCATTAAGTTTCGCCTCTATTAATTTTACCCAATTTTCGTACTGTTCGTTATCCTCCTCATTTATTTCGTCACAGAATTTGTCTATGTCCTCGTCTTTGACATCCTCTTCATTTTCTAGTGATTCACTTGTTTCCTTAGGTTTATTTTTTTTCGGTTTATTTGATACATCTTCAGTTTTTGATGTGCTTTCAACTTCTACCGGCTCGTCATCTTCAAATATAATTTTGTTGGATTTTTGCGCTTTCTTTTCATTTTTTGTTTGACTAGTTTTTTTCTTAGACGGAACTGTACTTTCATCATTTGTTTCATCATCATTGTCTTCAAACTTTATTTTCTTATTTGTGTTGCTATCTACGCTTAATTCCTCACTAGCTGTGCTGCGTGCTTTACTCCTCTTACCCATTGTTCTGAAAATAAGATTTAATTGGTGTTATTGCTTGTATATCTCGAATTCTCGATTATTCTCAGAGGTTTTATTATTTATGTGAGCTAAGATAACTACATGAATGTACTATTCTTTATAAAAATGCCGAAGGCTCGGTCTGCCCCAGTATTTATCTACTTTGTATTAGGTATATCGCAAGACAGCCAGTTTTTTTACCCCCAAAAATAACACTAAGATATTTTTTCCAATGATAAGTAGTTCAATAAATCTTAAAATGTGAATTTAAACGCTTCGTAAAATATAGACAAATAGGCAACTTGACTAGTACCTAACCATGACGTGGTGATCGATTAGTGCATGTTTAGATATCACGAAACAGTCGCAAATTCGTTCCCGACACGACAGAAAAATATAACAACATTTTGTATAATTTTACCTATTATTTTATAACAAGTAGGAAAATAATTAATTATTAATTAAGTAATAATATTGCACATTATAAATGTTTTCTCGTTGTTTCTAAGCTTGTTTTAAATTTGCTCTCAGTAGTCAGTGAGAAAACATCATTAATTATACGAGCTAATTATCTTTGAGAACAGCTTATACTCTGCCTGACGTGTAACGTAAGTCGTTTAACATTGGTTTAATTCACGGTATTTATGTGTTTTCTCTATTACGTCACTCTTGGCAAACAAAGTGACTACGGAAAGTATCGTGATTAGACTAATCAGGAAGATCAAAGCGAGGTTTTAACGTAAGTCAACACGTTACAACTGTGTTCCTAGCACAGTATTTAGGTATGGGATTAGCTTCTGTATGGAAGTATTCGCCATAGGCACAGTTTATGACGTCAATCCGGACTAAACTTTTCCTCTTAATTAAAAGTGATCTATAAAGATCGCTCTTATTTACGTTTAAGAATACTTTCCCGTTTAAATTCGCCTAGGTAAACTTTGTTAGTTATACGAAACCAAGCAAATTATTTATTTAGTGTGCAAACATTTACGTAGCTATAAAAAATAAAACAGAATCAATTTGGACGTGTTATCGTAAAACTAATATCAACTGAAGTTATTTATTGGTTGTAAGTCAGTGAATCGTTGAAGTGGATGATAAACAAACCGGCCACTCAATAAGATAACAAATACAAACACTAGTTTTACGTAATAGCTGCCACGAGGTCGATGCGGGCGCATTGCCACCAGACTACCGAGTACCGACCACCCGCCACCCACTCTTCATGCGGGCGCTGACTGCGACCGCCGGCCGCGATCTCGACCAATTGAAACAAATTGCCGGCACGAATCTGTCGTCTCATACCACATCCAAACTGATAAATTTTAACGTTTAATCTTTTATACTATTTCAAGTGCAAAAATGGCTGAGAAGAGTTATATTTTGGGTATGGACATTGGAACGACTTCAGTCAAAGTTTGTGTGTACGATCCCAACACAAAAGAAATAGTGGCTAAACAAAATAAGGATACGGCGGCAAACATACCAAGTGACCAGGGTATTGAAGGCAACAAGCAAGACGTGCCAAAAATAGTATCAGCCGTTCATTATTGCATCTCCCGACTTCCAAGAGATCTATTGCGAAATGTCACAAAAATTGGAGTGTGTGGACAGATGCACGGCGTTGTCTTGTGGAGAAACGGGTACGTAAATAAATATCAATAGAAACAAAATGTATATATAGCGGCTAGCAAATCAATCGGGTTTTCGTATTATTGTCTAAGTATTTTAAACTAACGACATATTATTTCGTATAATTTTACAGAGCCTGGGAGAAAGTGGAGAAAGACGGAGTTGTTGTGCGATTTGAAGGTAAAAGAGAAAACCTTTCAGCTTTGTATACCTGGCAAGATACAAGATGCAAGCCAGAATTTTTAGAATCTTTGCCAAAGCCCGATTCACACGTTAATTGTTACTCGGGATACGGATGCGCGACACTGCTGTGGCTGCTCAAGCACAAACCAGGAAAATTGTCTAATTTCCAGTATTCCGGAACAGTTCAAGACTTTATCGTCACCATGCTTTGCGATTTGGAGACCCCCATTATGTCCGACCAAAATGCTACAAGTTGGGGATATTTTAATACTGAGAAAAATGAATGGAACATCGATATATTGAATTCTGTTAATTTGCCAGTAAACCTCTTGCCTAAGATTATGAAGAGCGGAGAATTCGCCGGGAAATTAAATGCTTCCTGGAATGGGATTCCTGAAGGAACGCCGGTTAGCGTCGCCATGGGCGACCTACAGTGTTCTATTATTGCTACGCTGGAAAGTCAACAAGACGCGGTACTAAACATATCAACATCAGCTCAACTGGCATTTGTGGTAAATGAAATGTCTGATTTAGGCTGTAAAACAGTGGAACATCTGCCATACTTCAACAACACATATTTAGTGGTTGCTGCTTCCTTAAATGGAGGCAATGTATTAGCCACTTTTGTAAAAATGCTGCAACAGTGGATGCTTGAGCTAGGATTCCCTACTCCACAAGCCAAGGTATGGGAAAAGTTAATTGCTTTAGGTTTAGAAGCACAAACGAAATCAAACATGAAAATTACACCTCATTTATTAGGCGAAAGGCATTTGCCATTTACTAAAGCTTCTGTTGAAAATATTGATCTCTCTAATATACAACTGGGTAGCGTATTTAAATCTCTTTGTGATAGTTTAATAGAAAACTTACACAACATGATGCCTAAAGATATATTGCGTGGCGCGAATGTGAAGAGAATTGTTGGAAATGGCTCAGGATTATCTAGGAATGTTGTCTTGCAAAGAGCTGTAGAACAATACTACAGTTTACCCTTAGAGTTCACTTCGGGTGGAGATGCAGCTAAAGGTGCTGCTATTGCCATTATGTAAGGGTTAGTGTAGTGATACCATATTTATTGTGTTTATAAGATTGTCTATAATATCACATAGTTTAATCAGGAACTCTAAGATAAAGGGTTATTAATAGAATAATACATCAAGATTTAGATAAAGCATACAATTCTTAAGTTGCACCAACAAATCATTTAGATATAAAATATGAACATTTCCACTTGGAAGTAGGTATTTGTTGTAGCTTATAACATTTGAAAACAATGTGTAGATAACATTGCTTAGATTACATATTGAGCCTAAGGTGAGTCTCGGGTGATCTTTTAAGATGCTTCAAATAATTAAATAATAATACACTTGAGAAACTTAACTTTAATGGAGAAATCTAATTTAAGAGAAGAGCTTCTGCAATGGACATTTCCTTATTTAAATAAAAACTAATGTAATTTTAATCAATATATAGTAAAAATCAATGCCAAGCAATAAGAATGTACTATTTTAATATCAAAATTTAGAAATTATATATTTTTAAATTTGTTCTCCTTATGTATCAGGGTTATAATTTCTTGCCTTTGTATTTTGTAACTTTATACCAAAATCACTTCAGGTAAAAAGATTGCACATTGTAACTCAATTTCAAGTGGTAATTGGTAACAGCACATAATGATTTTTTTGTGGTCCCAAGGTGCTGGTATAAATTATATTTTGGTTTTGATTATAAACGCCTTTCACCTAAGCATGTTTATATGAATCTTATTGTATAAATGTTATTTTTTTGAGTGTACTGTGTAAGTATGGATTTTATTTAAGTATTTTCGGTTCTGTTATATTCTATGACGTTGGTCTAATAAAATGTTAAACTATACTCGTTTTTCTTTTTAAATTAAGTTTTCTCTGTAGTTAAATGATAAACCCATAATGATAAATGTTTAACTTCAGAAGTGGAAATGACATTAAATTTAATAGAATAAATACCTTTCTACTGTTCTGCGATTCCAATAATTCGAGTACTATAAACGTTAGATTCAATACTTCGCAAAAATATTTCTTACACTTGACTAACTTTAAACTATAACGATACAAATTATTATTTGTTTTCAATCATGGTTAAACTCAAAACATAACCTCACAAAAGTCAAAACTCAAAAACTTAAAATGACCACAGACAAATTAAAGACTCATAATATGTTTGCCAGCGTTTGAAACTTCCCATTTAAATTAACTTTGATAACACAAACAAAAATATCAACATCAGATATTATTATAATTACGTATTTAATAGGTACCTAATTAATATTCAGGACCATTTTTTGTCCGTTTTGTGTGCATAACATAAAAATATAGCACTTTGCTCTGTGCTCTTCGTGTTTTGTTCGTTAAATAGTGTCAAAATTCTGGCACTCTGTCACACGTCAAATTTCAGTTTGAGTTCGCACGTGCGTATGTTTTACAATTTATGAATTTACATTTACTTCAACATAATGACTAGATTTGCTAGAGCCAAAGGTTCTAAGTCATCAAATGAACGGGCCCCTGAAGATGGAACACCATGGGAGGTTATGAAAGAACAGTTGCTAAATGCTAAAAAAGATAGTGAAGAAGCCAAAAAGAGAGAAGAGGTATGTACCATATAAAATGTTTAGTGCCTGTGGTTGTAATAACTTTGGGACTTAGAGATTAATTTTAAAACTATTATTTACAGGCTGAGCAGCAACGTATTGACAACTACGAAAAGTTTCTCAAAGAACACAAGGTTCAAAAGAGAAAAGCTACTTGGTGTGATTTTCCTGAAACCGCTACAACGACTGTCTCGTCGGTGACAAATGATCCAAACGCTAAAAGCAAGAAGAAGAAGGTAAAGAAAACTGCAAAAGCTCCAGAGGAGAATGAAGCTACAAATATTGAAACAAATGTTGACAGCAATCCCGATGATATTGCAGGGAAGAAACCTAAGAAGAAAAAGAATAAAACTCAAAAGGCCACAGAGCCACAAAGTGAAAACAATTCAATACCCATAACAGAGAACAATCAAAGCAATAAGAAAAACAAGAAGAATAAAAACAAACAAAAATTGGTTGAAAATTCTGAACTAACTCAGAAGCCCGAAGCAAATGTCAATGGGGACACAAATGAAAAGACTAATAATACTCATCAACAGAACAACCAAAATGAAAAAGTAAAAAAGATAAAGAAATTAGTCAATGGAAAGCCAGTTCGCAGAAAGGAGATAAATGACAATAGCTTCCAGCTAATAGTCCATGGCAGAGAGGTAGAACTAGTCAGATTTGACGGGTTCCCAGTCATGAAAAAGGATGCAGAAAGGCTTCAAGAGTTGAAGAACAACATGATTAAGAAAGGGATTCCTAAGAGTGAGGTTCAAAGGACTATGAAGTTGGAAAGGAGAAGGGCTGAGAAAGCTTTAGCTAGGATGAAGAGGGAAGTTTGCTATAACTGCAGGAAAGGAGGTCATGTGCTCTCCGACTGTCCAGAGCTGAAGGCTAAGATCCCAGGGGCTGAGCTTGCTGAGGGTGTCTGCTTCAAATGTGGGTCTACTGAACACAGGCAGTTTGAATGCAAAGTTCAAAGGGATAAAGAATTCAGATTTGCTACATGCTTTATTTGTAAAGAGCCTGTAAGTATATTTTTTTAAGATTTTAAATGTCACCTGCAGCCAAAGATGCTTTATTTAATTTCGTACTTTTTAAATAAATAAGATTAAATTAATAATAAACCAAGTTGTCCTAGTAACCATTTTTAAATCATTTATTTTTGTTAAACATCATGTCCTATAATATTTTATTTATATTTTCAGGGTCACATAGCAAGACAGTGTCCAGACAATCCTAAAGGCTTATATCCCAATGGTGGATCCTGCAAGCTGTGTGGTGATGTCACACATTTGAGGAAAGATTGTCCCACTGTAAGTATTTTGTCTAAATATTCTTTTTACCTCCAAATTGGCCAAATGTTTGAGTTCCATCAAACCTTAAAAATTCATCATTTTCCAAGCTTTTTCCTTACTATGTTGGAGTCAGCTACCAGTCATACCGGATTCAGCTGGCTTCTACAAATTAGAATTTTGTCTTATCTAACCCTTCATTGAGAAAAATATTCAAAAGTGTTGAAATAATAAATCTAAATTATTGAACTATTTCATCAAAGCATGAGTACTAGAATTATGCCAACAAAACGAACTCATTTTGATATTGATCATTTCTAGGCAATGGATAAGAAAGAAGAAACCTCAGTAAAACTCCACACATTAGACAGTACTGCCAACATTGAAGAGGTAGTGGGACAACAGAATAAACCAACAACTGCAGAAACCAATAAAAAGCCCAAGAAAATAACATTCTAGTTGTTCTGTACATTGTACATGTATTTATGTAAGGAAATCGTATAAATGTTATACAATAAAACAATGTTATTATATTCAATAGGTTCTATAATTTATTGAAAGAAATAGTATGATTTTAAATAGAATTTATAGAGATCGTCATCGTTTTGTCTTTTTCCAAAGCTTTTTAAGGGTTATTATAGAAGTTATAAAAAAAGAAAAAATATAACATTGAAGTTAGTCATAAACCTACAGTGGCATTACAAAATCAGTCTACAGAGTCCTAGCACGGAAACTCATCAACTTCTCTAGAGATTATTTGTTAGTTTTTTCCTAGAGCTTCAGATATATATATCTTATAAAATATAAATGTTAACAAAGTGCGAATATTAACAATATAATCCCAGTGTCAGAAGGCAATTTAATCGACTGTAAAATAGTGTGATTGATTAACCAAAAGATTAACGAACTAATTAAACTAGTGATTCAGCTACCGAGGATTCAGTTGTCAAAGTCCCCAATAAAGTATGTAATTTGACATTTCGGTTATCACGGGCGACTAGCGCCCATTTAGCTGCGAAGTTGACAACGGTAGCCCTCATTTTTATGCCGATCGCGTTTCAGAAACTAGTGAGCTGACTAGATTATACTTAGAAATGTTAATAGCACAATGAATAACAGCAGATATTTCTTAAAAATACTTCTTTATAAACATTCTAGGCTAGCTTTAAGTTGTTCCATGGATTGGTGCGCGATTTGTCCCGTGATCCCTTCAGGGCTCTGAGGGTCTTCTCGCATCAGTATACGAGCAGCTTCAGCTAAGCATCTAATGGGCTCCTGAAGTCTTTCCTTCAACTTCTCTTGTGTTATAAGCCCTGCGCTGAATTCACTTCGGGCGAGGAACATGAGCGGTGCGTGTAACTCATACAACATCATACCTGGAAAAATAAATTATATGTTTAAACAAATTAATACAAATTTATCAAACCAAAAGGTTTGTAAGTATCATGTAAGTGTGTTCAATCTGTTCAACTTAGACCTAGTTCAAACTGCACTTTATATTTTCATTTGAAAAGGCTAAGATCTCTACAGAAATTTACTGCAACTATCTTGTTCCCTCGCCACATTTTAATTATCCACCTCATTCACACCTATGTAACGGCATCTATTACGATAAAATAAACAAATTATTGATTACCTCGCATTCGCGATTCTCCGGGCGTAATAACGTCCAATGTACTCAGCACGAGGCGACAGAACTCCGCTTTCCTCTCCAGCATGAGGTCAGGCAGTTCATCGATACCGTACCCTTCCACTCGTCCGTACAACTGCGCTAGCGTGTGCTTCACCGAGAGGAGCAGCGAGTGACGGGGGTGGAAAACTGATTTGTACTGCAACAAATATTTTGTTATGTAAGTTAGGAATGCTAATTAGGATGTGCTGGGTGAAGTTGTCCCCTATTGTCCCCCTAAGAGTACTTCTCTTATCAATTTTGCATAAAAAAATATTCTAATTAATTCCTGTAAAGTTGGCCGTTAAGGCTTTTCGAATGTATAGTACCTTTAGGTCTTAGGAATAAGTTCTTTAGTTGCGATCCATGACCCAAAACTGCAAGTAGCTTTGTATAATCTATCTAAGTTATAAATATATTTGTAGATGGCTCTACCAACCTTATTAATAACAGCTTCCCGCTGCTCAATAGCAGCCGGGCCTGGTTCTAAAGCATCTAGTTGTTCGATCTCCGCTTGCACTACTGCCAGCATTTTGCGCATTGCGCCACCCGATGTCCTAAATTCGCAGTTTTTCTCTGAACACGCCCATGCAGCATCGTTATCTGAAAATACATTGACAAAAAGCATTAAAATTACCTAATTGCGTTAATTAGGAACTCATTGCATCTTCGAGAGGGCATTTATTGTAACTCGTTCTGTTAACTACTCTACCAGAAAGCTTAAAATAGACTGAAAAGAACATGATAAATGCTTATTTATAAAACTACTTACCTAGGGGATTAGTAGACATTATAACGCCGTTATCACATTTATTGCACTTCAGAGTGCTGAGATGCGTGCCCAGCTCAGTAGGGTCAGCGCATCGTCGACAGTCGCACAGGAAGAACTTGGAGTCAGCCAGGAAGTCCCGGCGAAGCAGAGTAGGGGAAAGTGAGTGAGTGTAACACAAATAGAGAGTCTCATTGGCTTTTATCGGAACTGCTGCTCTTACTTGCACCCTGAAAATTTAAATAGACTTTTATGGTATCAACCTCAAAGTTATTCCTCTACTAGTTGGGTACGTCAAGGCCATAACAGTAGTTACGTAATGTAAAACGGTCCTACGTCACTTACTGGTAATCATTTTGCAGTATCGTATGAACGATATTGGGGACACAGCTGTGTGCAGCGATGGCTAACCGTGGATAAAGAGCCCGTATGCTAAAACCACCCCGAGATGGAATTTCCACAGAATTCACCTGCACAATTCAATGTTCTTTGCAATTAAATATTAATAAAGTAAATAGTAATGAGCTACTAAAGGTGTACTAAATTGCAAGTGGTGCTCGCCCTTCGTCTCAGCAAGGCAGCAGCGCCGCTCAAAATTTATTTGAGGTCGTTTTCAGTTTCTCAGCTTGTATCATGCCCAATGACTAAAACATGCCATTCATGCTATCTACATAAGATTGAATTTAGTCAAGATTTTATAATTTCCAGACTTAGGTACCTCCAGTATGCCGCAAACTCTTTGCACTATATCCTTATCAAATCGATCGCCTAGTTTACAGTGGTCTATGAGAAAGTCTGCGATGTTAACTTGGTCGGCCCCCCATGTGGGTCTCTGCTTCCGTGCCTCAGTATGTGTCTCCATGACTTCGAGTTCACGCTTCCATCGCTCAGGGTCTTTCTCCTTAGCCAGAAGAACTCTGGTGGAGAATAAATGACTTAAGTATCACCTCTTTACAAACTTATAAAGTTAGATGCGGACCAGTTACCTGAGATAAGAAACATAATTAGGAAACTTTTTAAAATAAAAAATATTGGTACTTATTCGATCTATTGTACTTATGTAGATAAGGTACGTACCGAATACATTGAATTTATTCTAGTAGACTTGTACGTACTTAGTTATTATTATTGAGTAAGAGTTTGTTTGTTTACGTTTTGTGAGCCAAAATTTACCTACCTGCATAGATACGTGGGAGTGTAATGTAACTTACAATGTCATGTAAATAGGTGTATACCTACTTTATTTACACTTTGTATTATTGAGCAAATTGTAAACACTGAACAAAACAATAATTGAACACGTTATGCTCAGTGCCAATTTTTCTGGCATGAAACTTGAAACCAATGTTGCGATATCAAATTACCGCCACCAAAACCCATTGCGTTTCTATTAAAAACAATATACAATACAATTGGCAGTCCGGCATTATCCTATAACAGTTTTCAGGGTAGGCAAGTTTGGACAACAGTTAAGTAAGTGCGTAGTAGTCTTTTTATGTATAGGTACCTCAATGGTGTGATACAATCAAGTTGTGGAGCGCTGACAGTCCAGTCCTCGACGTTTTGGAAGCGTACCCTGGCGGCCGAGAAGACTCCACATTCAGCTGCATGAGTAGCTGACTTGCTGCACTCATCACTGCACATCGGCCAACCACAGGAGGCACACAAAGTATTCTCCACGGGACAGTAACAGCTGAGGCATAGCGGTGGAGTGTCTACACGGTACCACAAATGTAAAGAAATAAGTAAGCATTTGGAAAGAATTCGAATTCCACTATAGTTGAAAAGTGGCGTAATGGTTTAGGGCTTTGCGCAAAAGGTTCGATTCTCGCAATGACTGTATAAATAATAATAAATATTTTACCTATGTTTTTGTTTTATTTTAGTTAAGTGGGCTCAAGCATATTTTAAATGAGAAATAAATTCAAATTATAAAAAAAAAAACGCGAATAAGACGCTCTATCAAATACTTGCCTGGTTTTGGTCCTGCTGCAAAAGGCGTATCGCTGAAAATTATATCACCTCCCGCTAAATCCTTGTTTGCAACCAAATACCGTCCATATTTATCGTTTTGTTGTATATCGTAATGGCACACGTCGTCAACCATTGTGGCTGAACACACACGAGTACTCAACGAATTGATCGGGTAGAGATTGAACGTCCGAAACTGTTTGCCGACTGAACAAGATTAGCGTCTAAAATAAGCTTCGTTCCATTCGGGAATTGGGCCGCTCGAACTTTCGAAGCGTTTCCATATGATACGATGTACATTTAGTAATATCTATTGTCCTCTATATTTATACATAAGTGAATACTAAAAATATCTGGCTTTCAAGTCAACTCAATAACATCGGAGGGAGTGAATGCGCTTGTCCGAAACGCTTTAAAAATATCTTAATCGCGTTTATTGTTAACTGAATTACAATTTTAATTATTTAGTAAATATACACTTCGTTGAATGTGCCTAACGCAATTTTAATTATACAAGACACAATTACTTGTTACGTAACTACTACTTGGACTTGAAATAGGAAAAAATAGAAATTTATAGCAATGGCAAGCAGTATATGAGAGATACTAGAAAGCAGAACAAAATAAAGGTTTTCTGTTAAATCTCGTGTTAATTGGAAAACGCACTGAAACTAAACAGATGTGGTAGCAACATCGTCAGTGGAGCAATGCCAATAAGATTAGGTATTCATCGTTTTAAGACTAAAACATACCTAAATTATAAAGGTTGTCCAGGTTATTCACCCCTTTAACGTGTGTAACCTAACACTATATGGTACTATAGACGTGTTTCCGTCATTTGCCAAACTAGAATATAAAGAGTGGTCAGGACGCATGATTGTCTTATGTCTGGATTCTACTAGATACTAGGTTTGTATCCAGTCCAGAGATTCTCAAGATAATATACCTTTTTAGGAGCGTTAGTCGTATCGATCGTAATTTTCTTAGATAATTTTCAAAGCTCAGTAATAGAGGATGTTAAACATTTATTTTGGATTTGAACGCAGGACTGCTTTTATAGGCTGCAGCACCTCGGTTCAATTTCAAAATATTCAACAAAGAGAATGCGATTTTAGTCTCAATACATACAATAAAATATGTATTGATGTTTAGTGAACATTATTACATTTACAATAATAAATAGTCTTC
This sequence comes from Autographa gamma, assembly GCA_905146925.1. NCBI lineage: Eukaryota > Metazoa > Arthropoda > Insecta > Lepidoptera > Noctuidae > Autographa > Autographa gamma. Next base: position 8,294,420 of record LR989866.1, on the reverse strand, counting down.
ACATTCATACACTGTAAGTACAGCCTAGTAGATTTCATTAATTCAAAATTTCAAGTGATCTAGTGTTTGTCTTTTGTCACATAATTTTCGTAACCGTATTATTGTAATTCAATGATTTTTTCTTAATTATGTCAATTTTTGATTATTTAATTGATCTTGCAAATAGTCGCGTAGTAGAGTGTTGGCGAAATAGCAAATTCCCTACAGTAAACGCTGCTTTCTTCCGTGAGTCAGACCCATGTGCGAAAGGTGTAAGTAGATTTTACATTTTGTATATAATAGCTACACCTATCTAAGAACGTACTCCGTGGGATTCAGAAGAAGAGAACTCTCAAAAATGAAGTTCTCTATGGCATATTATACTAACTGAATTTATTTCGTGCGTGGACACTAAACATATAAAGCCAGCTCGTCCAGCGTCCTCATTTATGAACCCCTGCCGCGAAAAGAGGGGTGTTATTCTACTTTTGTGTCTAAAAAAGTATTATAAGCCAAACATTACTATTTGATATCATTAGGTCATGTATGTGTACCACGGTGAAAATCTACTTAGGGTCTATGTACCCATCATTTGTTTTATGTTCTTCTAGGATGGTTCAAGGAGTGAGAAGGAAATATGCAGAAATGAAAATGGAGATCAAGTAGATTGCAACTATGGCGACGACGAAGGATCGTGCGGATTCCTGTGCTTTGACGGGTTCGGGTCGGGTGACGTAAGTTATTTTACATAAATAAAAAAAAAAAAATTGCTGATAAATAAGGAATTGATAGGAAGCGAAGTAAGTTGAAGTAACAACAGGCTTCTTTCAAAATGTCGCGCGCATTTGCGGTTATAATAATATCGTTCCAAGTTATTTTCTGTACACGTTTTTTGATTTCAATGTTTAGTTACAAAGAAAACATTGCGTTAATTAATATCATATGTTTATTATTTGTTCTTCAAAACGGATGAGTATTTATATTAAAAGTATTTTAATTCATTTCATATCGACATAGTGTGTTCAGTCACACGTACGTCATGTCAGGTTTTTCAGTCAAATCGGCACTTAATATTCAAGAATGTTCTATTTGAATAGATATCCAGTAAAAATCTATTTATTTAATCAAGAATTTATTTATAAATATTATTCATCCTTTAAAAATTATGATACCATTGCCAAAATGGTGCAAACATCGAACACGGGTTGAAATATCAATAACGCTAGTTCCGGAATATGCGCCCTCTGTCGATTTCATGACAAAATTGAAATTGTCTTGTGGTGTGGTAGTGTAGGAGGTCTTGTTCTCGGCAAATTGCTTGGAATTTGCAGTGAAATAGTTCAATTTGTGAATATATTCAAACCGCAGTAAGTATTATTTGAGTCCTAAGAACTAAGTTATGCTTTCTATACAAATCCAAAGCATTTTATTGCTATTCATTTAGGTTACATTGCGGCCGGTTATAACGGGGTATTATCGACGTCATATTCCAATTTTATCCATTTTCCCCAGTCTCCTTCAGTAAAACAGCAATTTACAGTAACTAATACTCTAGGTTCTAAACGCTTTTCATCCGCACATACATTTTGCCTCAATATTTGATGAACTAAAACGTCAGAGGGGGTACAGACTAATTGACGCATGTGATTTTAACATTCGAGCTCAACTTCGGCCCTTTTCTCGAAGGTCAAGTTTACGGCCAGGTAGATATAATATATAGTCAACATTCATTCACGTTCATGGTCTTTTATAATGCTGGAATATTTTAGGTACACACCTTTAGTCATAATCATTGATGTTATGTAATACCTTGAATAGAAGTGGCTTGTAAATAAGTCGCTAAGCCGATTTCGACCCTGACACAGCTGGCACTGATTGTAATTTTGCGACTTTGCTAAACGTGTTAAGCTTCACCTTGCGCCTTGTTAAGAGGGTCTATATATGATAAAATAGGTATTTTATAATAGATAAATTTTAAGGTTATTGAACCCATTTGTAGCATTGCGTCTTATAGGTAGGAACACCAATAATTTCACATGACTAGTCTGTAACTGAATATTTTTTCCTTAGGGAATGGCTCCCCCATACTATGCTGATCTTGGAAAGAAGGCCAATGATGTCTTCAGCAAAGGCTACCACTTTGGTGTGTTCAAACTTGACCTGAAGACCAAGAGCGAATCTGGTGTTGAGTTCGCCAGTGGAATCACCTCCAACCAAGAAAGTGGAAAGGTAAGTAAGGTACCACAAAACTAAATAATTGTGTAGCTAGACTCATGAGATAAGTAAAAATGAGTTAGCTAACACAGTAATGTAGTAATGGTTACCAACATATCACTATAATAATATCCTACTCAATCATATTAATAATTACATTTTGTCTTAGTAAATTCCTAATAGACATAAAAAGTAATCAAATAAAATTACCTTGTTCATAGTACTAATTTTATGGTTCTTGCCTTATACAATATATTCGATTTTTTATTAATAATAAGTAATACTAAAATACATTCAAGTTCAATATCCAAACTTCATATTTTATTTAGTTTACATGTTTACTCAATAATGACTTATTTCAGGTATTTGGTAGCCTGTCCTCCAAATACGCGGTGAAGGACTATGGCCTCACATTCACTGAGAAGTGGAACACAGACAACACACTGGCCACTGACATTACCATCCAGGATAAAATTGCTGCTGGACTTAAAATTACACTCGAAGGAACCTTCGCACCACAGACCGGGTAAGATAATACAAATAATGTAAAAAATATTTGTAAAGCCCTGACTGTAACTTTAAAATTGAAAACGGTAAAGTTACAAAAATTTTTATTCCTTAGGAGCAAGACTGGTAAACTGAAGACCTCATTCACCAATGAGACTGTGGCTGTTAACACCAACTTGGACTTGGACCTTGCTGGTCCCATTGTGGATGTAGCTGCTGTTCTTAACTACCAGGGCTGGCTCGCTGGTGTTCACGGACAGTTCGACTCACAGAAGGCTAAGTTCTCCAAGAACAACTTTGCTCTTGGCTATCAATCAAAGGACTTCAGCCTACACACCAATGTGTAAGTGTCATAAAACTATTTTATCTCATTTTTAGCCAACATTTTACAACACTTATACTGATATAATTTGTTATCACATTCCCAATAGTAAATTGCACACTTGAAAAGATAGGGTATAGTAGTGGAAACTAGTTCAATCTAGGTCTTATAGTAGGGCACTTAATAACTAGAATGTGTGAGTCATAGATATTGATTTTATGGTTGCATAACACATGGCCTAGTTGGGCTTTAGCAAGGATGTCATCTCTCTTGTTATGTAAACCAGTTGAGCATTAGTAAACCAACTTAAATGAAGTGACATTGGCATAAATGTGAATTCACTTGTTCTATCGTTTCAATGGTCAAGTCTAGTTATATCCAGTTTGAGTTGTCTTAAATCATAGTCATTTTTACTTAGTACAATGTCAATCATTGTTTATATTTCTTAACATCCCTGCATGTTTATTATACATATCATTGTCATATAAAATGTTTATGTAGCACATTCTTATACAGATCATCTATAATGTTTAATTGTTATATGACTAAATTGTTTGTTATTGACTATGTAGTGACAATGGAAAGGACTTCGGCGGTTCCATCTACCAGAAGGTGTCGGAAAAGATCGACTGCGGTATTAGCATGAAGTGGACCGCAGGCTCTGCTGACACGCTATTCGGTGTCGGCGCTAAGTTCGCGCTGGACGCGGACGCGTCGCTGCATGCCAAGATCAACAACAAATCTCTCATTGGTCTTGGATACCAACAGAAACTTCGCCCAGGTGAGATATATAATTTAAACTAAAGTTATTCATTTTCGCATTAGGTAATAAACTAGGCATCAGTGTGGAAGTAAAAATAAGTTCCTCACACTAACTAAAGTAATACATATAGATTTGTTTTATTACTAATGCTAGAAATATTCAAGACACATCAATAATAAGAAAAATAATCCCAAGAAAAACATTGCAACAACTCGTAATGAAATGATTACATGTGTGCGGTAGTAGTTCTACTTTTAATTGATCATTATTTCAGTAGCTTTACGCATTGCATTGCTATTCATCAATGAATAATGAAACAACAGATTGAAATTTCATTGTTCTGTTATGATAGATCATATGATCTGTAATCAGTGCTCCATTCTCTTAGGTGCGTGATATGCGTTATCTGCTTGTTATCTCGAAAAGTATTTTGAGTGTGCAAATTTTGTGTGTAAAACAGATTGTGTTATATAATGTTATCATTATTTGCAGGCGTGGTACTGACGCTGTCGGCTGCCATCGACGGCCAGAACTTCAATGCTGGCGGACACAAAGTCGGCGTTGCCCTCGAGCTCGAGCCCTAAGCACTCGAAGGCACTTCGGCTTTTAGTCTTGTAGATAATACATAATGCCACATTGACTGTTATATAATAATAACAGAAAAGGAAGCGTAACTAGAAAATCAATTTAATAAACAGTATCTTCAAGCGTTCTCTGTATAGTGTATTTGAGCGTTTAAAACGCAACAATAAAATTGTCATACCACTATCAACTTTGTCTTTGTCGCAAATGCGAGTCATCGCCGTCAATCATTTATTACTATATCAAGACGGCAGACGCGCTTATTTCCTCGAAATGTTATTATTAGAGTTCTAATGTATTATGTATTAGCACGCGGCGTATAAGCATCCCTGTTTTGCTAAATAATAATGAACCTGAATAACTACACCCAGCTGTCTTGTAAATAAGCACCTATGGTGTCATCCTATTGATTGAATGGTAATAAACATGAATAGTCGGTTGGAATCAGCGCTTCTTTGTTTTATTAGACCTAATCAATCCTGCTCGTATTGTGAAACTGATCCACATGTGAACTAAACCATATTCTTTTAACTCAGGTTATTAAAACGATTACTGATGCCGTCTTTATGTTTTTATTTTATATATTAAGAATTAGCTTAGAAAAAGAATAATAACGATATTTAATTATAAAACGTTTATTTTTTTAAGTATATTGAGAACTCGTACATATAATTACTATAAACCAATCACATCTACTGTATCATTTCCTCTTCCATGAGTTTGGCCATCCACTCTGGTTCTGCAGCAGCTATCTTCTCGATCAAGCTGTTGACCTGGTAGCACAGGCTTTGGATCTGTTTGTCCCACTGTGGCAGGATCTCACGAGCTAAAACAAAAGATTACTTATTACCTAACACAATAGATAAGGTTATAAAAAAAGCAAAGTATAAAAGTTCAAGGATTTTCGCAAAAATGTATGGATATCGTGGCGTCGCGCGTCGACACGTCGGTGCGAAACTAATAATATGTAAATATAGTTGTCCCTCGCTATTCAAATACATATTAATGTGACAAGATATTAAGATTTATTGCTTGATGTAGTATATCTCTTGTTGTTTAGCACTTCGTAAGGCTGTTCATTTTGGTTATATAATATATTACTTTAAGTAGTAGCTAATAATTTCTTCCTTTCATAGTTCTTACAAGCCAATTTAATCAAAGTGTACGATAGGAATGTCTTCAAGAACAGCTGCTACAATTGATTAATCTCATGCAATATCGACCTTATGGTCTGTCTATGATTTACGCTTAGTTACATAGATATCAAGTGGATATTTATCAGTTGTCATCTACTTAAGAATTTTCTATATGCCTAAATCTGGATAGATTTGATAAATACAATAATCAATCAAAACTATCGAAGTTAAATAAGGTAATACAAGACATGCTGCATCTCATCCATTTTGGTTTTATCCTATCACAGGCAGGTAATCTAATCGGGAGTGATCATCATAACTCTAATCAGTCCATGATATTTGCATAGGCATATTATAATATGATAATAACGTGACGATATGATTTAGGGCGGAATTCAAGGGACATATTCACATAGGAACGCGATCATCACGATTTTCATTGACAAAACTTTCGATATTTCTGCTTGGACATGTGGAATTTCTTAAAATCGATACGGTGTAACCTAGTTCCGATGAACTAGTTTTTAATGTAGGCAAAAATGAAAGTTTTCCCTTAGTACAAATTCGTCATAACAGACATTTTAGAGACTATTCAATGTCAATCTTTAGTTTAATTTTCAGTCTTTATATAATGCACTGCAGTTTGTTTAATCGTAATGCTGTAAATAGTCAGAAATAAACCATAATAACTTACTTTCAAAATGAACGACAGAGCTGATTTGGTCGATGTATCCGTTCATGCGGCCTTCGCTGATCATGTGACTTGCAATCCTCTCGGCTTTCGCAGGAGGGGTCTCTAGAAGAGCGCCTAACTCTTCAAATGTTATGTTGTTGTACAACTTGCTGGCAGAGAGCAGGTTGTGTTCGAAAACAGCACGATCCAGTATTGTCGTTCCATCGGACGTAGTGGCCTGGAAGGGATGTATGTGTAAGTATTGAGAAACAAGACACTGATTTTTTGGCTTGGCGACAAAGGGCACGCCTACGCACTTCCTCTGTAATGTTATATTTAAAAATAATTATAGTTATATAAAGTCCTGAAAGGTCGATTTTTCGGTACAATATCGTCTTTAAATATGATTGTTTAGGTCAACCTTGCATGTAAATTAGAATAAGTTCCTGATATTCGATTGAGATGCAGTTTTGGATACGTAAGTATAAAAATTTGGTGACAATACGATAACATGGTCGGTACCTTCGTCTGGTCTGAAGCTGGAGCGAGAAGGTGGCCATTGTAAATATGTAAAGGAATTATTATGTTTGGAATTGTTTGATTTATCTTCACAAATACTGTAATCTAAGGAACCTCGCGCACTAGACGGCCACGACCACGACTAGTGGCCGCAACGATCAGATTTACTAAGTGGCTAAGTGCGCGACGCTTAAAGGATTTCTTTAGTAAATCTAATCGTTGCGGCCACTGGTCGTGGTCGTGGCCGTCTAGTGCTCGAGGTGCCTTAGCTGCCATAAACCCTATTTTATTTTTATTTTATTAACTATTAATTTAGAAATTGATGTTCCATACATGTACCTTCTGGTGAGTCTGCATGAGAGCTTCAAATTCGTGTAATTCTGAGCGCCTGATGATGCGGTCCAAGTACATTTTTTCTAAGATAGAGTAAGCTGGCAGCTGTTGGCACCTCTCATCCTTGAAAAGGGTCGCTAACATTCGGGAACGCTGTTGACCTAAAAGGAAAAAAATATATTTGAATCTTCATTTAATAATACTTTTATTTTCCTTTATATAAAACTACTACTATCACGCTAAGGACCTAATCCCTGTTTAGCGAGGGTGTTTTACGAAAAAAAATTGAAACGCACAAATATTTGCCCCATGATGGATGTTGGTCGTCACAACAAACCTGCGTATCGCGTAATGGTTGGCGTTGCAAACTACTTTTGGTATCAAAAAATATTTCGAGGTATACTTGTACATATGTTCATTGAACTTAATATGCTATTTTTGAAAGGATCGAACTTTCGACGCAATAAAATCCGTTTATATATAGTCTCATGTCAATACATTTAAATGTGTTGGGCCTTACAATTTCGCCATCTACTTTCAATTTACAGTATGCATTATACATATGTAGATAGTTACCAGCAGATGCCAGCACAGTGCAGATGAGAGCATTCCTGAGACACGTCATCCTCTCGTCTTCGTGTATTATGTTGCGGTAAGAGAGCTCGTTGTACCTCTGAGCAGCTTCAATGAATTTCCTATTTAAAGAAGAAAATAAAACATTAGAAATCACTTCTTGACGCTTTTAAGTTTATTATAACAGATAATGTTAACTGCAAACAGCCCATAATAATATTATAATTGAGAAAGTTACTCTGTTCGTATCTCCTTACGCTATTACGGCTATATTGCAGAACCGATTTTGATGAAACTTGATATAGGTTACAACCCTTATTTTCCATCTATATAAACATTATTGTTGCAGAATTTATTCACTGTCAAAATGAGACACATTTACAATGTATCACTACAATATTCAGAACCATCATAACTACTGACTTATTATATTGTCATCATCATAATTAGAATATTGGTATCATATAAATATAATGAAATGGGATTGGGCGGGTTACGTCAGCCGCATGCAAAGTGACCGCTGGGCGAGGGTCTGTACACAGTCGGCGTCGCCGAGGTCGGCACAGGAAGAGGTGGCGCGATGACTTAGTCGCTTACCGTGAGGGCTGGTTTGAGGTGGCGCGGGATAAGGTTGAATGGAAGGACTTGGGGGAGGCCTTTACCCAGCAGTGGGACAGTATAGGCTAGTAAAAAAAAATATATAATATTTCTCCATCTACATTACCTCCTGTAATCCAATACCCTTGCATAGCAGACTTTGTAGTAGATCTGCAGCTGTTCGTTGGTGGTCTCTGCTTGTAGAAGTGAAGCTCTGTTGACATATGCCTCAGCCTGCACTGGGTCATCTACCTCCAAGTATAGTCGAGCAATCTTCAGATAAGTTTCTAGTTTGTAGTCCACGGAGTACTGTCTGTAAGGGTAAATAAAGTATTGTTAACAAATATTATAATAATATATAATTTTGGTTGCTCTTATTGACTTTTTAGTTTTTTTATTTTATCTAGTTATATTTTTAAATATTTACTTAAGGCACAATATGTAGGAATTATCTACAGTTTTTCTATACAAATAGTTTTTTTTATTACATTATTAAATAAAAACTTTACAGAGATAAATATTGGAAAATATTTTGTTTAAAGTTAGTTACTTAATTTGTGTCAGAGATAACATACTTCTGTCCAGTTTCTAGTGGTATTCCAACTAGTACATTAGCAGCTTCTTTCCAATTCTGATTCCTTTCATAAATATCGGCTAAATGCTGTCTGATACTGGCCACCTGGAAATAGAAACATCAGGTAAAATAGTTGCTTAAAAAAGTGTAAGAATAATGTTCCCCACTCCAAAGGGATGGCAGGATAAAGAAAGAGAATAGTATTTCTTTTTCTTATTTACAGTTTGTATTGCATTGCTCTGTTTTGATAGAGCATATGGATGTAGATTTCATCTCTATTATATGAAAGAAGAAAAAAAAAGTTTTCTTTTACCTGTTCCTCAAAAGATATGACTCTTGGCTGTATAACATCCAGTGCAAAGTGAGAGACTTCTTGTGAGACATGGTCGGTCAGTAGCGCCAAGTGAGTGCTCACATCAGTCAACAGCTGGCGAGATATCACAAGACTCACATTCTCATTCACAACTGCAAGACAATACACTATCATGTAACAACTATATACTAATCAATAAAAAACAACAAATATATGTGAAAACATTTTCTAACAATCAGGGATGTCAATTTAAATAGGTTAGGATGTTTACCCACATAATATATAATATACCAATGAAATAAGGTTTAAATAAATAGAGTAAATATTATCGAAATAACTTACTTGCTTCTACAAAAGCTTTCAGGGATTCCGGTAACTCAGTTTCCGGACTTTTGAGTATTTCCATCAAAACATTACGGTATCTGAAAGAAAATAGTAATAATATAAATGTTGCAAGTTACATGATGATATTTCTATAGGTCAAGATAGCAATATTTTAAAATAATAATTTTCTATACCACTAATAATCACAAATACCTTCGATAGGAGATTTCACTTACTTTTCAGCTTGATCTTTATGCAGACCCCCAGAGTTTCGTAGCTCGCTTAAATACTGCCGAACGCCTTGTAAATTCAAAGGCATTTTAATCTCTTAACCTTTACCTTATTAAAGTTTTATACTTTTTACTAGGTGCCCCTTTAAGTCTTTATTAAGAATAAATAAATACGAACACAAACGAATATTATTTGACAATCAAGATGTACGATAATTTGACAACAATGACAGTATGTCTCGCAAAGATAACTATGACCACAGAGCAGATAAATAGGTGGGATACTATAACCAAAACTATGACAAACTGTAATAAACATCCGATTAATACAGATTAGAAAGTTCAAATGATTTTACAGAAGCAATTTGGTTTCGGCGTTTTTAAATCTACCACAGTCATATTCTAATATTTGTTTGATCATATACCTAACGGATCCAAATATATACAAGTAAAATAATGCTTTTAGTAATGTTACATAATAATATGGCCTACTAACGCCCGTCGACAGATATTCTGCAATTTATACAACTTTATAGGTCAAAAGACAAAAGTTGAGACATAATTTTGGTTGTACTATCTCTGCACTCTCGTTTGTCAACTTGTGGCCACCTTCCACATCTGATGTATAATATCGTCACGCTTCGGATTGATGGTAAAGTCAGAAGCTTTTATAAAGACACGGTGGAGGTAGGGCGATACAAACCGTGGTGGAAACGTCCAATTACTAGATAGGTAATGTTGTAGGTCGAAGTGACGTCCATTGCGTAAGAATGTCCAAAAACCCGTCCAATACAGTTGGGTGTACACTAGGTACTGTATACATAATACCTTACCTACTCATCTACAATTTTAAATTAATATTTTTATAAATCAACATTACTAATCATATTAGTAAGATTTAATCGATTAAATTCCAATCAATACAACTCAATTCATTTTCTTAAGTTGGCTACTTGTGACATCAAAAAATTGAAAGAAGCGCCATTAGAATTTTTGTCACTTTTAGTGCATTTTATCTGCGAATTATTTGTTATAATCGCATTAAAAGCATTACAAACTGAAGAACAAATAGTGCTTTTTGTTTTTAAGTGATGGTTACCTAATGTGTGGAGTAATTTTGTCGTGTATTATTGTTTAATGTTTGTGTCGATTTGTTTTCAACCGTGGCGACTACAGAGCTTGTCGGAGGAATTTGACAACTTAAAATGGCGGCCTCTTTTGAACTCAAAATTGTTTTTAATATCTAGCTCCTATGCAGTTCTATAAACACCCAACTCTGTGTATGAAATACAGTGAAATATTAAAGTTATAATCTTCATTATGGAGCACAATTTGGATGACTCTTTAAACTTGGAAAGTGCCATGGGCAGTGTAAGTAATGATTTCTTTCTGAGTTTTATTCATTTTTATTCATTTCATTCTATAGAATATATGTTGCCTTGCTGATTCAGTTAGGCAAAAACTATTTTATTGTGACTTTTATATACATTTAAGCATTTCTTTAAGTTCCTTTCATAATTCATACAACTATTATTTCAGTCTTCCATTGACAGTAAATAAAGGTCTAAATATCAAGAGATCATTCTTTCAATGTTTTCATAAATACTTATTAAGCAGGTACAAAACTAAGTATTTTATGAATAATCATATGTAATACTTTACTACCAAGCATAAACTGTAGAGTTAAACTTCATTCAGCCAATTTATAAACATGTATATGAAATCCACCAAGTTGTTAAATAGTTTTAGTTCATGTTGCAAAGAATGATGCTAGAATACTTTTATTTGAATTCAAATAATAAAATTGGAAGTAAATCAAATATTGATCAACAGAAACATTATCGTGTCTTAATATTTCTATAGACACTATTTAGACACTTAAGCTTTGCATGGTGGCACTTAAAAGCCCCGTGGCTGAATGACTCATGAGATTTTATTCACCGTTACCAGTTACAAGAACCTTCTTCGAAAGACTTACATTAAGTTTACTTGTAAATATTATTTACAAATGTGATGTTTATGCTTTAAATAGGTTATTAGGTTTAACTGCTTGTTAACAAACTTGATTGAAGATTTTGAGTTTAATTATTGTCTGATAAAATTCTGTTATTTTCTGTCTGTTGTTCTGTTGGTCATATTATTCAAGACAAATCTTGGATACTGAAACATAACTTAGCTGTTAGGTATTGGTCACTAATTAACACCTGAAAGTGAAAAATATACCATGAGACTTAACATCCACTTAGAAGTGTTTTTTGATTTTGTTGTTTCAATATCTGGCCATTAGTCCCTAAATGTTATTATTGTATTGTTTTTATTTTATTTGTCATTAATTTGCAGATGGACTTTGACCACTCAGGCATAGTTGTGAGTCAAGAAGATCTGGAGACAACTGGACATGAGGCTGACATACCCATGGAGTTTGAGCACATTGAGGAACAGCCCATGCTTATGGACACGGGAAATGAAGAGATTATCGGTAAGTTTAAACTGTTTTTAGATTCTATATAAATGTAATACTTTAATTAGTTTATTAGTTCCAGTATATCTATTTATGTTAATGTCTAACATACACTCATGTCTACGGAGTAAGTAAATAATCATTAACAGAATATTATAGATATTTATCTATATCTACAGTAACAATAAAAATAAAAACAATATAATTTGAACAACATTTTTATCCTTTTTAGTCTGCTATTAATTCACAGTCACATAATGTAATGAATAGCCTTCACATTTGTATGAAGAGAGGCTGCAGATGATACTGTCCATCGCATATTAAAATGCCATGTTTATAATCAGTTTCAGATTTCATGAATGACCAGTACACATTACAAGAGTATTCAGTTCAGGATGAACCAACTCCAGAGACAAGCGGATTGATTGAATCTAATGTAAGTGCAATACAACAATCATCGGGTATTATAATTTTAGGCAAATAAAGCTTATTAACCTCTCGCATGCCGCAATAAATAAGACAAAAAAATTCAATTGTGTCTCTCGTAGATCTGCGCTTCCGGCTTACAACAGGTTAAGTTAATTTTCTCAAATTGGATGGAGTGGGCTTATTTAATTTTTTTTCACTTTTATTTTTGTATATTTTTTATTTATTTTGATTTTTGTAGGAACTTATTGTGATGTCATCACAAAATGAATCTATGATAGATCTGCAGTTTGATCCAGAGACATCTCAAAATGTAACTCAAGAAGTTACCACACAACCTAAATATATATCTGTTAAGGTTTGTTTTTGTTTGTTTATTTTTAATTTATTATGGTTTACAAACTTAAGCTCTTTTGATGGAGTTGGCACAAAGTTTGAGAGTTTTTGTTCAAATTCAAATTCAAATTCATTTTATTTGCAAGAATATAGTAAATACATAAGATGGCAAATTATTAGGTTGAACAGTACATAATATTCTGCCTTTATAGGGCATGCAAACATTATTCATAGTTAACTTACAGGAAAAGTATTAAAATAAGTAAGTATTACATTGTTAACATCATTTTACAGTAAAATTATAGATATTATTTTCAATTTAAATATTATTACATTATTTATATGTCATTTTTATGCCAAATTTTATTTACACAGAATTGATATTATTACTACCACACAACATTAATTATTTACTATAATGGCCTTTCCAAGAATTCAGATACAGAATAAAAGGATTTTTCTAACAACCATCCTTTTAGATTTTTGATGAATAATTTATATGGAAGTTTATTTATTTCTCTAGGTAACTTATTATATATAAAGCCACACATAGCAAAACAATTATTTTTATAAAGTTGAGTTTTAGGGATTCTCGGCAGTACAATTCTGTCTGGATTTCTGGTGTTTCTTGGAAATATATCACTCGCAGTTTTAAACATATGGTGATGTAACTTAACAAACTTTGCAATTTCAAATATGTACATACAAGGTAGTGTAAGCAATTTTAACTTTTTAAATATGGGTTTGCAAGATATCCAGGGTGCTTCACCACATATGGCTCTGATGCATTTTTTTTGAGCTACGAATGCTTTGTTGACGTCAGTGGAATTACCCCAAAGTATTATCCCGTAGTTTAGCACCGAAGCCACATAGCCATGATAGGCGGTAAGGACTGTGCTTTGAGCAGATACCTTTCTTAATTTAGCTAGGACATAGACAAAACGATTCAGTTTACTGCATACATTGTTTACGTGACTCTTCCAATTTATATTCTTGTCCAATATTACTCCTAAAAATCTCATCTCGTTTACTTCTTCTATTTCGACACGCCGACAAGTGATATTCAAGTTTTTGTCTTTGCGGCCATAGGTGCTAAATTGAATAAATTTCGTTTTAGTCAAGTTTACATGTAAATTGTTATCGTCCAGCCATTTTATTATAGAGTCAATTGTTGTATTAATGTCGGTGTTAAATTTGTCAATATCATTAGAATTAGTAGTCATAATTAAAGAAATGTCATCAGCATGTTTTTCTAATGATTTGAATAACTGCCTTGAGCAAGATGATAATTATTTATTTATATATAATATATTTCACATACACTCATATCCTTAGACATTATCATACTCTCACTCACATACATATTATGATTTGTAACTATTTCATACCTCTATATAAATAGAAGGAATAATTTCTTAACTACCTAGTTAAGAGCATTGGAATATAGCTTTGACTTGCATAGCCTGGTTTTGGATATCGCATACTTTCCTCTTCAATAACAAGATAAAAATATTTTGTAGGCGGCTGCAGCACCTCAGCGTAAGAAGAATGAAACAGTAGTAGCAGGCAACCCTCCGCGGCAAGTGGCGATAGCGCCGAAACCGCCGAGCTATGTGACCACCGGCCCCAAAGTTATGGCGCAAGGGAAACAGTATGCTATAGCACCCAAACCAGTTGCGCTAGTCACTAACAAGAATGCCAGTTTGGTGAAGAAAATGTCTCTGGCTAGCGTTCTACAGTCCGGTGGGAAGTCTAGTAAGTACAATATAAATGGTAAATTCTAGCCAGCGCCCGTGGGTCCACGTGTGGATTTCTGTTATCGCGGCAAAAAGAAGAATATATCCTTTCTTGGGAGCCAAGCTTACCATCCACCAAATTGTGATAGCGTAACAGACAGACACTCAATATTAGCAGGTATAATATTAATACGGAGGATCAATATTATAATTAATGTTGAAATAAAGATGTTAACATGTATATGTACTTGCCGAAGTATTCTTTTCTGCTTAAAAAGTGGACCTGCTGTTTCTAAATTTAATTATTTAAGAGTCCAGTAATTATTAATCCTTTAATTAACTCTTCTTAATTTCAATTACAGCTCTAGGAAAACAAATAGTGATGATGCCGGCGGGTGGCATGCAGAAAATTAAACTGGTCACGTCTGGCTCTGGTGTCCCCACAGTGCAATATGTTCGGAATTCTAACAATGATCAGGTAACAGTTAAAGAGAGGACATTAATATTAGTTGTTTGAATTACATAAACTAAATAATCAAGAAATAAAAGTTGGAATATTTAACCTAAACTTAAAAGCCAAAACGATGGTTAATTAATGAAACTGTGGTTCTAAACTTATATTTCTCGTTTGCAGGCTGAAATTATCAAAAATGTTACCAGTGGCAATTCCCAGAAGCCCGTCATGGCAAAGGTTTTTGTGCAAGGTTAGTACACAAATAGTTAACTCATTCTTGATATATTTTTTATCATAATTATACCCTGCTGAAAGACATTTACTACTTTATAAGTTGTACAAAAACCCTATTTTCACAGCTGGTCAACAGAACTCGGAGAGCTGGGGTCAGTCTGCAGTTATAACGAAGCTGCTGCCTCCGTCATCCAACATCACGCCGCATACGCGATACGTCATGCAGCAGAAAACCGTGCCCATATCATTAGCTTCCAATAAGGTATGACCATTTTAATGTAACTTAATAATACTAATATTTCATGTAAACACATTTTGGTCGTAATATTTTATACTTCTACATACAAGGAAATTTGATATAATGTGTCTTAGGGTAATGAGGCTTCTGTAACATTTGAATCACCTGTACAAAGAACATTTAAAACACTTTTTCAAGCATTAATTTACACTCCACACCAAAAGGTATTACACAATTTAAAACCAAATGAGTTGCAAATATGCATAACTTTACTAACTATATACTTTCTTTTGTAGGTGCTCCTGGCGTCTCCTACAAAGCAAGGTGTGAAATTTTCCAAAAAACAAATAATATCAATTAAATCACCCACACCCAAATTGATGCCAGTCACTTCACAAGGTAAATTGCATGTCATTTAGCATAGTTTAAAATCAATTATATCCAGTCTATTTCGTAAAGTCAACTATTTTCGACTTCTCAACATCCTTAACATAAATATCAGGTCAGGTATATTTGTTTTCTTGCTTAAAACTGACCAATTTATTTCTAAACTCATGTTCTGTTTGACGGTATACATAACTTGCTTACAATCGCCGGCATCAATTAGGGTTACACATATCAAACATACAAATCAGCATCATTACATTAAAATATTAAGAATGTTGAATATTTTTGAAGTACAAAATAATATTACCATTGTTTTTTAGCTGCTACAACCAGTAAAAAGGTGGTCATATCATCGAATCCAAGTCAAAGCATGATACTGAAAACAACTGCTCCGTCCAAGACTGCACAGGTATGCGTCAATTATGGTTAGCATACTATTGTGAATTTAATAAATAATACATATTTATTAACCCATAATAATACATTAAAGAATTTTTATTTTGTTTAGAACTGCCAAAACGGCACAAATTTAAGACCTATGAACCTACAATACACATATGAATTCTGTCGTTATTGTTCCAGATCTCAAAGGATGGTAACTTAGTGGTACAAGCGCAGCCAACGCAACTTCATCAAATTAATGTACCCGGAAAAGGCGTAAGTATAGAAATACTTTATACATCAAATACATATTTTTAATATAATCATTTCTTATTTAATGAAGTATTAATTGGGCTATGGAGGTATGCTGGTAGTACTGTAAAAATATTTCCACGACAAATGATTAAACTTTGTACAAACTTAAATTAGGATATCATTTCATAATCAAGGTTTTGAAGCCCAATTCGTCATGATTATACGATCTTCTTTTAACTTATTTCATTTATTTTTTAGATCCAGTACATCAGACTTATCACGAACCCATCGTCAGCGCCACAGAAGGTGGTGGCCAAACCACAAGGTGCTACACAGGCGGTGCCTTCAAAAGGTTTCGTTCTGACGGACGGGAAAGGTGAATATTATTCTTCTTTATACAAATATAAGTTTTTGTAATTTATATCAGCTTTTAAGTTAGGTTGACTACCGTCGAAATGGTCGCATTAGATGGCTGGAATAACATAGCTAAAAGTAATATTTTTGTTGCATGCAAGTGTTATTGTGTGTGTTATTTTCTAATCCAACTGTATTATTGTAGGTAATGTTATTCAAATGTCAGCTAAGAAGTTCGTCACTGGTCATTCTGGTCAACCACCGCCGTTAGTACTAACAGGAAACCTTGGTGCGGTTACTAAAGGTAAGTTTTGTATTAACAAACGTCACGAAACAATTAGTCGCGAAATACCTAGTTTCAGTAAATGTAAAACACTTTATAATGTCAACAAGAAGTTGCAATATTTTTAATTGACAAGTTAGTTTCAGTAAAGTTGTCGCTAATGCTCCTTCCGGTATTTAAACACGCTGGTTAAAATAATGTTACATGTTTACTTGATACGCTGATCTTTTTATAAAATTGATAAAGAACTTTATTAACGAAATTCAAACTTTAACTTTTTTTACTGTGTAAACCACTGACATTTATAAAAATATATAATTTAGAAAATGGAAAGCGAAAAATTCGAATAATATTGACACACAACTCTAATTACGAAATGTTTCTCTATTTGAAACTAATTCAAAAATATTAAACATGGAACTAACTTTGGAATTATTTAAAATGATAAAAGTCAGTTGTCAATACATATTTGCGTCGCTTGCTAAATAGTGGAGCTAACATAATATTGTATTTACTATTTGTTGTGCAGTGTCCACAAAGACTCAGAAAAAGTTAGTTCGAATAGCGCCCATGGCTATGAAACCTTCGCAACAAGTTACGGTAAGTTTTTTCACTGATTGCTGTTCTAAAGTTATCGATTTATAGTGTCCAAAATCCTACGTGATAGATAAATTTAAAGTGTGATTAGAATATTTTAAGTAGTGTGGAAAATCTATTTAGTAAGAGACAGTGTACTATTTATATTTTATTCACTTTTCGGACAAATAATTAAGAACCATAACAGTCCTCTACATTCTACCATTATTTTTGATTTGGCTCCTAAACACTTTGGCCTAATACTTATCATATTAAATATTCAACTGTGGATGTGTGCATGTGTCGAATAATCCGGCCTCACAAAAATAGTCTATAATATCCATGCCCACAAAACTTCATAATTATTATTTATTTTATTACATGTGACGTCAGTCTCTTCCTGAACCAGTATGTTTAGTAAGTTAGTTTGTGGTTATTAAATGCGAGTGGTATGATACTTGGCAGCAACAATCGGCGCGTTCAGGGCAGAGCCTGCTGGCGCCGCTGTCGCCGCTGGGCGAGGCCGGGCACGAGGCGCCGGAGCCGGGCCACAGCCCCCGCGCGGGGAGCCCCGAGGCGCGCGCCGAGCCCGAGCGCGACCACCACGCCGAGTCCAAGGCCGCGCTCAGGGCGCTCATCGCCGACACGCTGCCCGAACACGACCACGACTCCATGCACAGCGTGCACAACATGCACGAGGTCGAGGTCGACTTCGAGAGGCAGGAGGTAACATACATTATGTTTAACAATATTCTTACTGCCATATGTCTTTTAGAACTCTAACTAAGATCCCTAACTGTGAGCAATAATAATAATATTAAGTTTATTGGCCAAAGAAAAGAAAATATATGAAATGTTTGTTGTTACATACATATGGTTTGAGTTCCTTTTATACATTTAATTTTAAGAAAAAAATGAGTCCCATGAGACAATGAGCCCCAAGTAATTGTAAACTAACTCTGCCCTGCGGTTTCGTCCATCGTAAGTAGTTTAGTTAGTAAGTAGTAGACAAATAAAAAAAAAGATAATGAGAAAAGGAGGAATAATTTTCATTTCAGCTTTTGTTCTTTAGTTCTATATGGTGTACCAAACTAAACCTTGTGCTATGTATAAAGCTTTAAATTAGACTTTACTTATAGTGACTTACGTTGATACATTGTAGACGCCTATCGACGAGGACAGCGTGAGCAACATGGACCAGCACGACAGCAGCAACCGCTCGGAGGAGCACTCGCTCATCGTCATACCTTCCGGTTACGGGAAGCCGCACACCCAGATGCGGGTGAGATACCAACATTGCACACATACCTAGTTTTAATATATATTTCATTAAATATTAAACAAACACAAAAAACTATATTTTTCTTTTAAAAAATGTCAAAGTACAGCAATTATGTTAATGATGGATAATAATTTATATTAAATTTTGTAGGAGGATAAACATTACTCGAATATGGATGAAGGCTTGCCATATCTTTCACCGAAAGCGTCACATCAGTCAGAAAGTGGTAAGTTATTCATCAATTTAATGTAACCATTGCAATTTTGTGTCAATGTAAGTTTAGAAAAATAACTAACGTAAACAATAATAAACTTATTTTGCATTCAAGAATGAAAATACAATATTTTATCTCACTGCAACGGCCTAGTATTATAGCGGTATATAAGTACTTGATTTAATATAATATATTATCATAAACAGATTTAGTATCAGGCGACCACTTGGGGCTGAGGCCCCGCAAGGCGTGCAACTGCACCAAGTCGCAGTGCCTCAAGTTGTACTGCGACTGCTTCGCGAACGGCGAGTTCTGCAACGGCTGCAACTGCAACAACTGTCACAACAACCTGGAGAACGAGGAGCTAAGGCAGAAGGCCATCAGGGCCTGTCTCGATAGAAACCCTAATGCTTTCAGGTATAGAACATATCATTTAACAAAATATATAGTTATTTTCATGATCACCACTGATTGTACTTGATCTTAGTTCATGATGATTCTTGATTGTATAACTTTCAAAATAGTTAATCAAGATAGTCGTCTATTATGTATATCTTTTTTCAAATAATCTTAGTTGTTAAAAATAAGTTTACTAATATATTTACGTAATTTTTAACTTGTCTTTGCAGGCCGAAGATTGGTAAAGCGAAAAGTGGGGGTCCAGATATAATTCGGAGGCACAATAAAGGATGCAACTGTAAAAGAAGTGGATGTCTGAAAAACTACTGTGAATGCTATGAGGTAAGTCATGTCTTATCTACCTTAGTCTTAAGGTATTGTAGGTAGATTTTCTTTATTAAACGACTTCATAAAGTATAACTTAGACTATATTATTTTATATATTAGTATATATTAGTTTTGTTGGTAGATCTTCCTTATTAACCGACTATAAAAGGAGCTACTTAATTGGACTGTAGTTTTTTTTTGTTTGTTACCACATAACTTTTAACTGAGTGAAAATATTTTAATGATTCTTTATTTATTTTAAAACTCCTGCTCCCGTTTCATGTCCGTTTTGACAGTCAGTAAATTAATATAAAGCTCACAGCACATATATCAACTCGGAAAAGGATCGTAACCGTATCAACTCGAGCCGCGCTCAGTATCATTCGTATGAAACTCCATACTGCAACGCACACTAATGGGAATCGCAACGTAACCGCCTCGCCTCGGGACAAGCTCGCGGACGCCGCGCTTACCGCTATCCGTCGCCTCGCTTACGGATAGTCGTCGCCTCGCTTACGGCATTTCGTATCGTAGTAACGTAGGGTGAGACCCCCTGTTATTGGATTCAACAATATTTGAGATTATTTTGTTAAAGTATTGGATAAAACGTATACGTCACTTCGTAATCATATCATCATAATTCAGACTGCTTTAAAATTATACCTAAATAGAAATTGGGTACTAATTAAACAAGCTTCTTTTTAATAGCATTATTCGCCTCAGAAAATATAAGTTACCTTCTAAATTACTAAGTGGGCCACAACCAACGCGCGTCTGAATAAAAGTATGTCAGCCACTTATTATCTTCTATGTAAGCCACTGTAAATATAACTCAGCATGGTGGCTATTTTTTAGCATCTAAATTTGTGGCATGCATTCAAATAGCAAACTTCTAAAATATAAATATATGCCACCAAAATAGTCTTTCTATTAGCTTCTAATTGTATAATTTAGTATGATTAAAATGTAAGTCATCCTACATTAATCGATCGTTAAATTTACCTAAAATTGTCATCAAATAGTATATTGAAGCCACTATTATTATAACATATTAACTATTGAGGACAGACAAAATAAAACACGTTATTTATGAAAATCAATTTGTGTATTGAAATACAATCATTTATAGTACCTTATTAAAAATATATACTTAACACGTATAAAAACATAATTAAAAGAAAACATTACTGAATTATTAATGCCGCTCGCGCTTTAGTTGGCCTTCCACGCTTTCTTTTCAGTCCAAGCGGCTGTGCTTTTGCCTCTAATGGTGGCATTACGAATTTCAGTCTGATTGCTAGGCCTATCAGATGCTTGCAGATATATTTGCGATAAAAATCAGGACAATCACAGCAACCAGTAATCCAGTCGGTCTGATTATTTGGTAGTGTTAATTTCCAAAATGAAAAAAATACTTTCTTATATTCGTCAAAATCCTTGAATTTTTTTTCAGCTTCATTATTTTTGAGCGAGTCTTTTCCTGGAATTAAATATTTGTTGCTGTCTGGTGTTGATTGTAGGACTCTAATTTTAATATCAGTTTTAGCCCATTGATATCCGGTTGTCCAATCACATAACTGCAATTCAGGTCGTGTCGCAAAAGTTTCTTCTGTCGCTTGTTGTGACCAGCTAGAAACCATTTCCTCTGCCACCACTAAGAATCGGGCCAACGGTATACGCTCGCGGAGGGTGTTGTGGTCTTTTATAACCCTGTTAAAGGACTCGAGTGCGTTATTGGTAGCTGGTGATGCTGGTGCTGCACCCAAATACCAGTTTGGATTTTTTAACAGCCATTCTTTTCTAAAATATATGACGAATTCTTTTTGGTCTTTCCATTTCTTCAAAAACAACTCCGAAGCAGCAGAAAACACTTGCGATTCATGCGATGTTGCTGATTGCAGTGCATCAATATCTTCCAATATATGTTTTCGAATATTCTTTTTTGTCGTTTGGTCCAATTTAGTGCAAATTTTCTTCTTAGCGTGAGCCCAGCACATTTTCACAGTCGTTTCTTCTCCAAATACTTCACGAAACGCATTTTGTATGCTTTTCGCAGCGTCGCAAATTAGGATTTTCGGTTCAAAAGTATAACAAAAAATGGACAGAAGATTGCTCTTTAATCCTTGAAAAATCGTTTTAAAATCAGCCTTACGTTCATTTGTAGATATTGTCAGGCAAATGGGGTGAAATTTTCTGTTTTTATCAGTAGTTCCGACTATCAATACCGGAAACCCCTGCCAAATCAACTTATATGTTGCATCTGCATGCAAAATATCAGCGCTAATAGATTGTTTTAACAAGTTCTTTGTAGATAATACCATGCGAAAACTAGGCGGATCACTTTCCAAAATATAATAGGTTATTACAAAAACTTCGTTCTCGTTATCTGGCACGTTAGTGTGTTTAATTATCCATTTTTCCAATTCTCCTAAAGAAATAGTGGAGGGTCCATATTTGATACGCCGGCGATCTGCTAAATAGTTATAAAGCTGCCTTTTTGTAGGTATTTTAAGTTTAGATTTTTTCTTCAAACACTCCAAGATTGATTTCGGCTTTAGGTGGAGGTCATACAGTTTGTTGATTTCAGATTTCGTTTCGTTGCAAATACCATAACTGTAGTTACTGTTAATATAATCGTGATCATGTTCGCAATCTGTGCGATAAAGTAACACTGCTTCTGTATCCGCCTCAAATAGCAAATATAGTTCTGCAGCACACTGTACTCCTTTGCGTGGTACTTTGTTGCATCTATAAAATCGTTTTTTCCCGTCAACGGTGTCGTGTGTAGTGCGTATAGCCCATGTATTTCTGCACTCATGGCTTCATTGGCGGAACTCACACTCGAAAATTTACTTATAAATATCCAGTTCTTAGATTCACCTCGCTTTTTTTTCGACGGCTGTCCTTCTCCTTCCGATTCCTCGTCAGAACAGTACAAAGGTACTTCATTTTCACTTTTAGATGTCATAACTAATAAAAACTTTTCCGAACACTTTAATTAATTACAGTAGAAACTATTGCAATACGAACGCACGAACGACAGTAAACAAATACGGGCGAGTCGGCACACGAATCGAATGGCGCTCTCTGATTGGTGCAAATGGCCGGTTGCTGTCATGTCGCGCACTCGCGCCAAATCGTACAGTGGCTATTTTCTCGATAAAAGAATATGAAGTATTATTTTACATGTCAAGTTATAATATATGATGTTGTCTATTGAAGCTTGAATATATAATTTTTGTTAAGCTTGTATTGAAGCTGTAAAACGTAAAATGGTGATGAGTTGCAAATTCCGTGGCCGAGTTAGTAAATTAGTTGACAATGTATAAATCAGAAAGACAAGAAAAATTTATTGTTGATATTGATTTGACGCTTTCTTTAACATTTTTAATTGGCGTTGTAAAGAAGGTGAATTAGTTTATTATAGGCTATATCATTTTCCCGATGCTTAGTTATTAAATGAGAAGTTTGAGTACGTGGCAAAAAAAATAATCTGTGGCCGGGTTTATTATTTCTCATAGAAATTCGTCATTGTTTTATTCTTAGCACGAGGATTAGCTCACTTAGGTACTCCAGAGCCTATCCTAGTACTACCCTAATCAAACCTACATAATTTAAAATTTTATGGATTGTAATAATAATAACTGCCTCTTTGGCCTAGTGGTGCTAAGCGCGACTGCTACGCTAGAGGTCTTGGGTTCGATTCCCGAGTCAACCAAGGTGTTATTGGGTTTTTCTATGAAATTCCCAGTAGCAGGTCGGAGTTTAGATTTGTGCCCGGTTAGTGGCAATAGGCTCGCCCCCTATTACATGGGACCTAAACATATCGGCGAACTGTGGGTGTACATTGGTACACCTCTGCCTACCCCTTCGGGGATACAGGCGTGATGATATGTTATGTTATGTTATGTAATAATAATAATATTCCGGGACATCTCAGACATGGCTATCTGATCCCAAGCTAAGCAGAGCTTGTGTTATGGTAACCATTCAACTGATAAACATACTTATATATTTCTAAATACATACATATTATAGATAAATAACACCCAGACACTGAACAAATGATCGTGCTCATCACACAAACATTTGTCCTGGGTGGGAATCTAACCCGACCTCCGGTATAGCAGTCAGGGTCTCTAAACACTATACCAACAGGCCCGTCGTTATTCTTGATTTAGACTACTAATGATAACTATATTATTAGTAACTACGTATATTAAGGAATTAATAGAGTATTTTACAGAGATATTAAGAAATAATTAGATTTCAGAAGGTACTTAATAAAATGTAGTTGTTACTGTTCATTGTTATATTTTTCGTTATTATTTTACTTTAATGACATGAAAAAGTAAAGCGCCGAGAATAGACCCCTCGGCTCGTAATAAGCCCTGAACACCGCGAGGCGTCCCCTAGTCGATAGCGCGGCGACGCCTATCCGTAGCCCAGTGGATGTGCTTACGTAAGGTAGACGCCGCAGGTGACGGAGAGGTGAAAGGCGATACTCATACGATCCGTTTACGTTACGTTTATGTGTGCTGTGACCTTATGACTTATTTTAAAGTAGTTCTTTTTTTTTTTCATTTTGAATAGTTAACTATTTTGAATAGTTTTGTATACTATGCAATATGAGTGAAAGGCAGACTGTCCTGAGTCCCTTGTACGAATGTAGTTCCGTTGTGATGCAGGCTAAGATAGCGTGCACGTCGATGTGCAAGTGCGTGGGCTGCCGCAACGTGGAGGAGACGCTGGAGCGGCGGCGCGACGCGCTGCGCCTGCGCGACAAGCTGCAGGACCCCATGTTCCGCCCGCCGCCCGTCGGACATCTCAAGTATGTGCTTACTGGGGTTCATTGCCAAGCCCGTTATTAAAAAATATATTTCGACGATTTTTTGAATCTGCAGCTGAGACCTTTAAATGGAGTAATTTGGTATATAACTGTCTTTGAGGTTATTACAGCATTCTTTGGTTTTTTTTTTAAATAATTGGATTTTACATATTCACTCCATACATATTTTATTTCATCGGATAACATTTTTCTTTACAATAATAGTTAGCAAAAGCAATAATCAGCATATTACAGCAGACACTTTCAAAATTTATTTTCTTTCAATGTGAGTCTATTTTCGATCCCCTGTGCGTTGTCGAACAAATGAACCCACATTTGACGTGTGCCGCTTTCCAGAGCACAGTGTGCGCAGCGCTTTTAGCATATGAGTAGAAAAACGGAAGAGGCAAAGCTTCTTAAGAACGTGCAAAATTGTTACCTATTTTGTTAGGGTTGTCACAATAGGTGAAGACAAATCAAACAAAACTTTTTTTAAATAGTTTTAATAGTCAGTATGATAGAATAGTTTACAAATTACTTACTCATTTTTTTTTTCTTTTGTAATTATTGTTTTTTTTTAGTAATTTATTGTTTATTTTAATGGTGTGGTAAATTCTGAATCTAACAAAGTTTTTCAAGTAATCTAACAGGAAACTCATATGGCATATCAAATTTACAATCTTTAATACGTTTAAGTATTTCGTTGCCAACATTGACAATTTTTATCAAGATCCGCGAAACTTTAATCCTTATAAAAACTTAAACTTGCAACTAACAAAACAAACATCGTGCGTCGGACTGACCCTTAGATTGTACACTGGCTGTGCCAGCGTAAACTGTTTTTTTTCCAGTCTCGCCGTGTATGCGGCAAGCGGCCAGTGGTCACGCACACAATGCCCCGCGCGCTTGTAGTAACGCAACCGATTCGCGCGGTTGTCCGAAGTTTTATCTCTGTTCCGTTTATCTACTCATGTGCTTTTAAGTCGCGACGTCACGAGCTTTCGTTCTCGGTAAGAGTATGGGGTAGGCACTATACACTCACCCATCTAGAGAGGGTCCAGGTCACAGCTCACTAGAGTCAATCGGCACCCACTCCGCACCGCCTCGCAGTAACAACTCGTTGCTCGCATGCTTGCTTTGCATTGACTGCACAATGTCAACGCGCGGTTTCCGAGTGGACTGCGTAACAGACTACTCGGAAATTCGTGACCAAGTGACGTCCACTCGTTGAACACGCCCACGTCCACTTGTTGGCGACGCGAGGTCCACTGGTTGATCGCGCGACGTTTATTGGTGATAACGCGGGGTGTAAGAGTGTGTGTTGTGCGCAGGCAGCCGTGCAGCTTCATGACGTCGGAGGTGATCGAGGCGGTGTGCCAGTGCCTGCTGGCGGCGGCGGCGGAGGCGGCGGCGCCGGAGCCGGAGCCGCTGCGGGACGTCATCGAGGAGTTCGCGCGCTGTCTGCAGGACATCATCTCCGCCTCGCACCAGTCCACCTCGCTCGCACTGCTCGACGACGTAAGCTACCAACACTCCTCTGACTAGTTATGCCTAGTTTATAATTGCAATGTCGATTTATTCATCAGTTGTATTCCAGGATAAGTATGTAAATATAACTTTCTCCTCCCCAGAGTCAAGCATAGCATTCGGGTGGCGTGAGGGTAGCAGTCAAAAGAGAATTATGATAAGGATGGCAAATCTCCGTGTGGCTCTCAAGTGACAAAGTAACAATGAACTGACGTAGTTTCATGTGATGACTATATAGCATAAATACATAATTAATGAGTTTTATAAATTATTATAACTAAGTCACTTGTATCGCTTTGAGAAGACTGTTGTAAATAATAGTATTTGCGATTTCAGATAATAAAATTATGCACGTTTATATAATCCATTGTAGGATGGAATAAAAACTGTACATTAATATAAGTGATTTTTCAGATTTTATAAATTGTTTTTATAGACATGTACATACCGTTGTTGTAAATAAAATATTTTACTAGTCATAAGAATACCTTTCGCATAAGGTAGAAATTATTGTAAATAGCAATAATAAAATGCAATGTTTCTTTCATAAATGTGGCTGTTTTATTATTAAAAAAAAAAAAACTTAACTTTTAGTCAGTAAAAAAATAATACATCGAACCATAACCGTGTCTGCTCAAAAAGTAAAAAGCGAGTTGTGTAAGAGCAAAGTGTTATAAATAACACAAGTCTCTATAAATACGTCGTCGTCGTCAGTACGTCTCACACGTGTGAAGGAGCCGGTCGGTGCACCTGTGAACTCTTTGTCTCAGACATTGTATTATATTACTGTACTCTGTGGACTCGGCGGTCCACTGCATCATGAACGCAACGAACAACGCACCATACGAACTGCTCACTTCTGACAAATTAGGCAGGTGTGTTATAGAAACAATATAGTAATAATAATTGTTACTAAGTTACATTTCCGTCCAAGGAAATTTTGGCTACATCCGCTAAGTTGTACAATGTAATTAAGTTCCGCATTCATGTTCGATTCGATCGCATGGATTTAACTGTTCCAGGAATGGAAACGGTAATTTTATTTGAATCCAAACGTCCACTGACCTATGTCGGAAGTCGATACAAAGTGGAGAGTGATTTAGGTCACTGCACGGTCGAGAACAAACGATGGAACAATAAATTACGTTTTATAGTTTTCGGTGTCAGATTAATGAGCTAAATGGCATAAAAAGATTTAAACCTTAATCCACAACGGTAAATTAGTTGAGATGTTGGTTAAACACAGGCACATTAATTAACTTAATCAACCTTGACATTGAAGAATTCATTAGATTGGTAAAAATAGAGAGACAAAAGAATGTAATAATTTTAGTTAAAACAGTTTTTTTGTTAATGCTGAGGCAAGGAATGTACTGTGGATATAAATAAAATCTTTTGTTTTATAGATATCTAGTGGCTAAGAAAGATCTGAAGGCCGGAGAGACGATATTTTCTGATGAACCATTCGTACTGGGCCCAAACACCGAAACTACGCTCGTGTGTTTCAACTGCTACCTGCCACTGTTGAGCAAGTTCGTGGTGTGTAAGAAATGTGCCGTGGCACCAGTATGCCCCGGGGAAGGCTGCCCAGAATATCTACACAAAAGTAAGTATGTTCTTTGGGTAAAAAGTACACGGTTTTATCACATCTATATGCATAATTATTTATTATTTCCTCAGATTTTTTTCCTAGCGAAAGCAGCCCTTTTAGTGGAGGCCAAACCGTATTCAATATAACTACTGTTTTATAAACACTTTCGTACGTCTACCTACTTATTTATTAAACTAAGTTCTATTTCTTTTTCATGACCTGAAAAGTCGATAGGCTACATTTCTGTTCATAAACAGATTAAGTAAAGGATCCTCGTACTCATATTTCAGAATGGCACACAGACAGGGAATGCGACTTCTTCAAAAGTGTCAAACTAACCAAAGGTTTACATCCCATGACAATGGTACAAAATGTAGGATCCCTACTGGCCCTACGTGCTTTCATGAAGAGAACAGTTGATACCCAAGGTTGGGGAGAGTTTATGCAATTGGAGACTCATTTGCAGGAAAGGAAGGGTACAAGTATTTGGGAATTCTCAAAAAACACCGTGAGGGTGAGACATGTCTTTGAATATGAAAATATTCAAAGTACTCGGAAAGTGTACATATATGTCACTAATATTCCAGTTACCTCGCTAACTATGATTGTATATGTGCTTGTGTCGATATTGGGTTCAATACAATGGTCCAGCGATACACAAACCCTTTTCGCTTTTAGGTTCCAAGCGTTGCTCCCTCATCCACCAAATTGCACTCGATGTTCGTAGATGAAAACATATTAAAGATAAAATGCTAACGCCTGATTTTATTTTCCAGTTCATTCAGTCACTAAGTATCATCGATGACATCCCCGATGAAGATTTGATTCAAAAAATATGCGCGGCTATTGACGTGAATAGTTTCGAAGTTCGGGGTCCACCGATTCCCACCATAGGATGTGCTGAAGTGTTGCGAGGGGTGTACTTGAAGGCTGCGCTGTTGGCTCATGATTGTGTAGCAAACACACACATGTCTATAAGCGATAATAACACGCTAGTGTGTCATGCCAGTGTTGATATTAAGAAGGGAGAACCTATTTACTATAACTATACGGATCCCTTGAAGGTAAGTTAGCATTCAGGTTCCTAGGGTCCCTGTTTTTTATCCGTCTTTTTGAACTATTTAACGACTAGCTTGACATTTTTAGGGTACATCCTTGCGTCAGCAGAATTTACTGATTGGAAAATACTTCAAGTGCACTTGTGACCGGTGTTTGGATGCCACCGAAATGGGCACTTACATGAGCTCTACCATATGTTCTGAATGTAAGACTGGCTATGTCTCTAGGAATACTCCCGAAGAGTGGGCGTGCAATAACTGCAAGAAAACGTTTCCTGATACCAATATCGGTAGTAAGATCCAATGTTGTATGGACAAGTTTGATGTTTTAAGTAAGTACTTTACTACTCATCTAGTCTTAGTGAAATAAACTACAAATATACTACACTTTTTTTAAACCTCCTATATTTATTTCTTGAAAGGCTTGATAATTTTATAATCGTTCTTTTACATTTTTAGACAAAACAGATTCTAAAGAATTAGAAGATTATATCAGAAACGTGTCATTAATTCTATCTCCCAACCACTATTTATTGTTGGACGCCAAACAGCGCTTGGCGGGGGTTTTAAGAGACACAATAAACAGGGAACCTCGCCCCACCAAGAAGCTAATCAAACGTAAGATGGAACTCTGTAAGGAAATACTACCAGTGCTGGAAACACTCTGCCCAGGAATATCTAGGACCAAAGGTGGGTGTAACTTTAAGTAGTTACCTACTTATATGTTTGGAGTTGTGCAATGGTTTATGAACAATGTATACCTACACTAGAATATAACCATTTCCCTTTCGTGTTAGGTACTTGTTTCTACCTTGCTTTACTGAAAGTCGGTTAAACACATAAGAAACTCTTTCAGTTTTTACATACCTAGGTACCCTACCTAATCCTTAATAAATAAATGTTTGGCTTTACAGCTATCACTCTGTACGAATTACATGCAGCGATTATCCAATTGGCTAAAAAGCTTTTTGATGGACGAGACATCACAGGACCAGCTTATTTGGTAAAAAATTTGACATTTCAGGTAATTTTTTTATCGCTTATAAAATATTACTAATAATATGTTCCCTATTTTCAGGATGAATTAATGTCCGCCGAGAAACATTTAAAGCGCGCCCTGGAAATGCTGTTCATTGAGCCTGGTAACTCCCCCGAGGGCGATCTATGTGCTAAAGCTTTAGAGGAGTACAAAGTCTTGAAGTCGACTATGAGCAATGTGCTCGCCGCCATTCATACTGAAGGAAAATCTTATGATTGTGCCGTTGAAGGAAATGGTTCCGCTAAACCGTAATAAATGTTAATCATAAAGATTTTTTTTTTTTTTTTTAGTTTGTATTGCAACCCATGAGTCACTTTTTAATGCCTTATTTAATAAAATAATATTTTTATCTGAATATCATTCTCAAAATAAATCAACTTTAAATTATTGTAACAAAAAAATATTGTTATAGCTACCTGCTAGCGGCTCTAACAAATTCTGCTATACCGTCGTGGGAGTCAGGTTGCAGTTGAATTTTATGTATCTTAGAAAAGGACCTGAAGCGTGTAGTGAGAGAGGGAGAGGTAGTGTTTAACACTGTGTTTCATCAAAATTATGGGCACAAACCCATTTCAAAGGTTGTCCATGCATCTTCTAAACCTAGGATCATATAAGAGTAGTTTTAGAACGTTTTAACAGTAGCGCAATAAGTTTAGCTTTCTGAACGAATTCAAAGCTGTCGACTGTCAATAAGAGAAACCGAGAAATGTCATCCAGTAATGTTCTAATTTGTGCGAAACAGAAATCTCAACAACATTTGATTAAATGTGATTTTAACTGGTATTTAACGACAAGCACCCATGAAAATAAAACTATAAAACCCTGTAATCGAAAAAAATAAATATTCATTCATCATACCGCTTATCGTGAGTGTTCACTTGGATTTGTGGAGGTAATTCTCGATAATTAGTTTAAGTGAATTGTGCTGCTATTTAAATTGTCTGAACTAGTCTAATTGGTGCTATTTGTGTAGTCCGGCTATGGCGGACCAGTCGTCGGTTTTGGCTTTCGTTATACTGGCCGTTGGAATCACGGTGCACTTCTCCTTGCACAAAGTAGAAGAAGGACATGTCGGCGTGTATTACCGCGTAAGTAACATAACTTAGTATTTCTGTATATATATATCAAAAGTCTAAATAAATAAATATAAATCCTATTGGCCTGTATTATTTGTAAGTTATTATTAAAATATTAAGTCAACCACAGATTGGTAGCTAGTACTGTATGGTAGCTCATGTTCTTACTTATGTTTAGGTTAGAACCTACTATAAATAGAGTTTTGAAAACCAGACAAATTTTAATACAGAAAGTTATTGTTTACAATGCCACTGTACTGCAACTGTTATTCTGCCACATTTTGAGTTTCAAAAGATTTTTGGTTTTGAATCCACTTCATATGATTGATATGGATCCCAATCCATATGGAATAATATTTATTATGAACTTGTATACAAAACTGTTGCTTGAAAATATTTGAGCATGATAATGCAGTTGCCAACAATAACTAGAGATAAGGACTAAGATAACAAAACTTTGGTAATGACCTCTATGTATTTATGTAAGTAATGAGACACTTGTTTAAACTTTTAAGACATTTAATCCTAATTAGTTTGTCAGGATGCATCAGATTTTCCTATTTTTATTTAAAGAAAAGTATAGATAACTAAATTTAAGACAATCACGAGTTTCAGGTTGAATAATATTATTTAATTTCCAGGGAGGTGCTCTACTTCCTGTGACTAGCCAGCCAGGCTTTCACATGATGATTCCACTATTAACATCATATAAATCAATACAGGTAATCAAGTATTTTTAATTGGTAACAACTCTTACAGCCTATATACTATCTGACCCTACAGAAGTTAGTATGTGAGGTTTATGCTTGATGAAAAAACAGTGCTTATGGAGGTGCCGACGTTGATTGTATTCTGACCAATTTATTTTCGAATGCAATATAAACTTCAAAATTCTAGCTGTTATCATTTCATTTTAAGCACTCAGGCACCAGAAAGATGGGAAGGGATGAACTAATGCATCACTTGCAAAACATAAATCTAGTAAATGTACTCCATACCAAGGATATTGATTTATGTTTTTTATATTCTAGTTTATAATGTAGTTCATAAGAATTGGTACTCATGGCATTGGTTTGGTGTAAACTGACAAGATGTTATGTTGGTGAATAAATAAATGTTAATCAGTCAAAGCACAGAGCAAAATGTTCTAACAAATATTTAATGTAACACTTTTGATTTGCAGACCACTCTTCAAACAGATGAGGTGAAGAATGTGCCGTGCGGGACCAGCGGCGGTGTGATGATATACTTTGAAAGGATCGAAGTCGTTAACAAACTCGAGCCGATCAGTGGTAGGTATACCTAACGTAATGTTGAAGCCTTGTGTAATACATATTATTACAATATTTTTTCGGTGTGCTCCACATTCCTGTTGCGACATACTTAAGTTTCCGGAATATTGGATATATTTACCAAAAAATCGGATTAATGATGTTGGAGTTAGTAGATTTCAGCCGCGCTAGTTCACGAGATTGAGTTCGTTCCATTTTCGTCTTTGTAGGTTCAATTATCCTCGGTGCGGTACTTACTGTTTAACCTTCAGCTTTTCTCCATTTTTAGTCTTATTTTTTTGTTTTAACAATAACCTTTATATTTGCAGTGCTAGATATGGTGCGTAACTTCACAGCTGACTACGATAAAACGCTCATATTCAACAAGGTGCATCACGAACTCAACCAGTTCTGCAGTGCACACACGCTGCACGAAGTTTATATAGATTTGTTTGATCAAATCGACGAGAATTTAAGAACAGTACGTATTCGTTAAATTTAAAAAGGAATCTAAAATGTCAGATTATGTTCCTAACTACTTGTATAGTCTCACTGCAATATTTTTAGTAAAAAATTCATGTATTTTCGCAGGCACTGCAACAAGATTTGCATGAAATGGCGCCAGGATTAAGAGTGCAAGCAGTGCGAGTTACGAAACCAAAAATCCCAGAATCAATTCGCAAGAACTATGAGCTGATGGAAGCAGAGAAGTCTAAACTTCTTATTGCTGCTCAACATCAGAAGGTAGACAAAACTACAATTTTTCTTATACTTATGCGACATAAATGGCAATGAATAACTAAGTACACATTTTTTATAGGTGGTTGAGAAAGAAGCCGAAACGGCAAGGCGGAAGGCTATCATCGAAGCTGAAAAAGAGGCTCAGGTCGCAAAAATACAATACGAACAGAAAATAATGGAGAAAGAATCCCTACAGAAGATAGAACTCATTGAAGACAGTATTCATAAAGCCAAACAGCAAACCAAAGCAGAGGCAGACTTCTACCATCTGAAGAAACAGGCAGAAGCCAACAAAGTATTACTAACAAGAGAATACTTAGAATTAAAGAGATATGAAGCTTTAGCTCTTAACAATAAGATTTACTTTGGCAGTGACATACCTAATATGTTTGTACAGGCTAATGTGGGTGATAGCATCCCTATCCCCAAAGGTGTCCAAGTTGAATGACTGCTAATCAATCTGGCACACCTGCTAGTCATGGAGTAGGGGTCACAATGACCAAGTAAGATCGCATTCAGCACATAAGTCAATAAACTTCGATGTAGTTACACGTTCAGGACTGCTACTTAGAATTTTTCTCATGTTTTTGCAGTTTTGTTACTTGATATGCTTTTACACTAGATATTTGACTAGATCGCTATTATGAAGTAATTTGTTGCATACTGGAATGATTATTATCTCTATATACATTATGTAGTCTTAATAATCTCATTACATATAATTTGTATCTAAGAGCAATAGTTAATGGTTAAAAAATTGTGATAGGTAGGTAATTTTTATACATTTCTATTTCATGCACTATTGCAAGGTATGAACATTTTAATTGTGAAATAAAAAAGAAAATTATGTGGAAAAAATGTGATTTTAATCAAAATTAAACTTAAATATTAAAATGGCTCAACTTTTTAGATTTTGTTGAAGGCAGCAATGTCAACAGACTGGACGAAGTCTTCAAACTCTTGGATGGTCTCAGTCAGAAGGTCCACAGAAACCTTGTCGTCTTCAATGACACACATGATCTGCAGTTTGTTGATACCGTAGCCAACAGGTACAAGTTTGGAGGCACCCCACAGGAGACCATCCATTTCCACGGAGCGAACATGTTTTTCCATTTCCTTCATGTCAGTTTCATCATCCCAGGGCTTAACATCCAGGAGTATAGATGACTTGGCAATAAGGGCAGGTTTCTTTGATTTCTTGTCAGAGTAGGCCTTAACACGTTCCTCACGGATTCTGGCTGCTTCTGCGTCCTGAAAATAAAACAGGAATATTACCACTTATTCCAGATACATCTCCAATGATAAAGATGTAACTATATTTAAGGTTTTATTAACAGTTTAGTAGACTGAAAGATTACCTCTTCCTCATCACCAGATCCGAATAGGTCGACGTCATCATCGTCATCGTCGGCCTTAGCGGCGGGTGCGGGGGCTGTGGTGGTCTTGCCGCCAGCGGTCAGAGGGCTCGCGCCCGCCTCCCATGCCTTGCGCTCGGCAGGTGTGTAGGACGCAATCTGGTTGTACCACCGCAGAGCGTGCGCTAAGTTAGCGCTGGGGGCTTTGCCGACTTGCTCGAACACTTGAACATCGGCTTGGGATGGTGTGTAACTAAAAATAACCAACACATTGATAAGAATGGTGAATCAAGTAACTAACAGCTGGACTTCAAGGTCATTATCGTAGAGTATTTAGTGGTCTCGCCTAGGTTTGTTTTTCATGCAACCTCAAGTACAAATCATCTCTTTCACTTTCAATTCTACTGGATATGAAGCCTTAGAGGTTAGAAAAAGTTGCTCTCAAGTGTGTCAGGTTGACGTGGTTAGAGATTTTAAAGTTTAAAAACAACTTACCCTGACACATAACTTTTATCAGCCAAGAACGTGTTCAGTTCATTGAGGCCTTGTGCGGTTTTAACGTCTCCTACTGCCATTTTTATATAAAAATCTTATTTCTTCCAGCAAGAACTACACACCCCGGCACAATGTGAACGAGAAGGAAAGAGAAGGGTGATAATTGACGAGTTGACGACCAGTAACTAGTGACGTGTCCATTTCATCGATTGAAATTATAAAAACATGAAAACATTTATTTTCCCTTATTAGACTGGCATTCTCAGAATTAGCAAATGAAAGAAGAAAACAAGAATTTAAATAATACTATTATCCCATTTTTATTTCATGTGGGCATTATACTGCTGAAGCTGGAAAATCGACTTATAAAAACCGATAATACGCAAGCGCAGAGAATAATACTAACTATGCCTGCTGTGACTATTGATAAGTGACAGTTCTAGTATCTGTCATTTATCTAGAGATTTTCGAAACATATTTTTAGGTACGAATAAAACGAAAATACGACGTAAATTACATTAACTTAATTTATTGTGCGTTATTGAACTAGTATATTATCCGTAAAGATTATAAAGTTTGCCGAATTTGAATATATTTATTTAGGTTAGATGTTCATTCTTATGTAATAATAACAGAAGAATTACTTGTATTTAACGTGTTTTATATGTTATTTAACTTTATTGAATGGTCATCCATCCTTTAAAAGACTTGGCAAATAATCATAGTGTGTGTTACATGTTGTAAAGGGTATACAAGTTGCGTGACATTGATTGTAAAAGTTTTGGTGTTTGCTGCAGAAAATGCTGCGCCAGCCGCTATCCCGGGCGCTTACGCTGAGCTCGCCGGTGCGAGCAGCGCCGCTTGCGGCTCGTACTTACGCTGGACCGCCAGCACCACCAGAAAAGTTCGAAGTCTTTATCGATGACAAGCCAGTGATGGTTGCTCCTGGTACCACTATCTTACAGGTCAGCCAATGTGTTTATTCTTTAACTTAATTAATCTAATGGGAAATTATGTCTTGCATTGTTCAATACTCATGTTTATTTAATGCATATTATGTAAATTAACTTCCAAGACATAGTGCACTACAAATTTTAATAATGTATCTTTATTGATTATTTATTTGAATGTAAGTTCTTCTTCTTCTTTATAGTAAGTTTAGAATCTATTAAATAAATCTATTAAGTTCAATAATTTGATTGAATACTTTAAAAGGCAAGACAGTAAAACCTTTGTTATTTACTTTGGTATTTGAAACTAACATATTTATTTTAAAAACATATTTATAGAAATAGGGCTTCTGAATTTACATTTGCTCTTTAAAGCTCATAACTATTTTACATTTGATGTGTGATTTTTAAAACACTTCTCCTTTTTCACCAGGCTGCCGCTCAAGTAGGAGTAGAAATTCCCCGCTTCTGCTACCATGAGCGTCTCGCAGTTGCCGGCAACTGCCGCATGTGTCTGGTGGAAGTTGAGAAGTCTCCCAAGCCTGCAGCAGCCTGCGCCATGCCCATAATGAAGGGAATGAGGATCAAAACAAACTCAGATCTTACAAGGAAGGCTCGTGAGGGTGTTATGGAGTTCCTTCTGGTCAACCATCCCTTGGACTGTCCCATCTGCGACCAGGGAGGTGAATGTGACCTCCAAGATCAGTCTATGGCCTTTGGCTCAGACAGGAGCCGATTCACTGACATTCATTTCTCTGGCAAGCGGTAAGTGATAATATACCATACATGAAATTATAATTTTGTTGTATTAAGCGCAATACACACTGAGCCCGCCGGGCCGCCGACAAAGCCCGGCGACTCAACCCAGCGGCATGTCTGAAAAGAATCATGTCAGCAACATGCGCCCGCGCGTGTTGCCCGCCGACATGTTGGCGGTAGTAGCGGTAGGTACAGGCTCTCAGTTGCCCAGCGACGCTCGACCTGTAGTGAATTTAAATTTCTCATCTCAAGCCGCCGACATGCCGCCGACCAAATTTTCCGACTTGTAATAAGTGAAGCCACCAACTAGACCGCCGACAAGAAGTTACCGACAGGCGGCCCGGCGGGCTCAATGTGTATTGCGCTTTACAGTACATAAATGTGTCTTCATGACTTGACATGAAGTTATTAAAATTCAATATAGGTTGTAATAGGACCATTTTACATGTGTTGTTCCAAGTTAAGAAAAGTATTCTAAATGTTGTCAAGTAATTGGTTTTACAACCTACTGCGTTTAAGTGTTGCATTAGTGCACCAATTACTTTTTTTACCATCAATTTATTTATAATTATTTTTCTAAAGAGCTGTGGAGGACAAGGATGTGGGTCCTCTGATCAAGACCATAATGACCCGTTGTATCCACTGCACGCGTTGCATCCGTTTCGCATCCGAGGTTGCTGGCGTAGATGACTTCGGTACCACTGGCAGAGGCACTGACATGCAGGTCTATATTTATTTTTGTTATTTTATATGTTGTTGGTGGTGGAGCTAAATAAGTATTGCGCCGTACCTAAAAAATTGGGCATATGGCAGAGAGATGATTGATGATGGACTTCAATGTTTCTATTATTTAATGTTAATAAAAAGGAGTAGGTATTATTTACCAGTGAGAGTATATTGATACTAATGCAATTAAATTGAATAGTGTCACATACTTATGTGTGCCTGTCATACTCTGAATGGTATTGAGGATTTCTACCCTTATGTAAGAACTTTGAAATCTTCTATTGATCTGTAAATTTACGTATGATTATGGTTACATTAATTGTATATGTGGTTGTCCCTTAGGTTGGAACATACGTCGAGAAGATGTTCCTCTCAGAGCTTTCTGGTAACATCATTGACCTGTGCCCAGTAGGCGCCCTCACTTCGAAACCCTACAGCTTTGCTGCACGACCCTGGGAAACCAGGAGGGTGAGTCAATAAACCAATTTTAAAATACTAATCTTTATGAAACAGAATTCTCTGACCTATGTATGCAGAAGGTCAGACAATTTCGTAAGGCAAAAAAAGTAGTAAATGATTTTGTTTCAGATCGACTCCGTAGATGTTTTAGACCCTCTGGGTAGCAACATTGTTGTTGCAACACGTACGAATGAAGTCCTGCGTATTCTCCCGAGGACCAATGAGGTAAGATCCAATTCTCAAAAATATACGTGTACGTACTACTGCTTAGTCCTGTCCTGACCGTGATCATTTAAGGAATCAAAAAGTCAGGAACATAAACTTAAATGAACATCGCGACGAAAAGCACAACCCACTTGTAAATTACCTAGTGTCCGTACACCTGCTTTTTAGACGTCTTATGATTCTATCTCTACTAATGTCTGAACATATTATGCCCGTGTACTGTATAACCAATCTCCCATCGACACGAAAAGAAGAAGAAAATAAGTCTTCTCTCTCATCGTGTTTAATAAATAAATACACAATACCTTTTATGATTTATTTTTAAATGCCATCTATTCTCGTAGGAGATCAATGAGGAATGGCTATCAGACAAGTCTCGGTTCGCGTGCGACGGGCTGAAGCGTCAGCGGCTGGTGGCGCCCATGATGAAGGACAGCAGCGGCAACCTCGCGCCCGTCGACTGGGAGGACGCCATGGTGGCCGCCGCCAGGGCGCTCAAGGACTGCCCGCCTGACAAGGTATGTACTATAAGGCATGATGAAGGACAGCAGCGGCAACCTCGCGCCCGTCGACTGGGAGGACGCCATGGTGGCCGCCGCCAGGGCGCTCAAGGACTGCCCGCCTGACAAGGTATGTACTATAAGGCATGATGA
Organism: Autographa gamma; assembly: GCA_905146925.1. NCBI lineage: Eukaryota > Metazoa > Arthropoda > Insecta > Lepidoptera > Noctuidae > Autographa > Autographa gamma. The sequence continues at coordinate 8,255,685 of LR989866.1, read as the reverse complement.
AGGACAGCAGCGGCAACCTCGCGCCCGTCGACTGGGAGGACGCCATGGTGGCCGCCGCCAGGGCGCTCAAGGACTGCCCGCCTGACAAGGTATGTACTATAAGGCATGATGAAGGACAGCAGCGGCAACCTCGCGCCCGTCGACTGGGAGGACGCCATGGTGGCCGCCGCCAGGGCGCTCAAGGACTGCCCGCCTGACAAGGTATGTACTATAAGGCATGATGAAGGACAGCAGCGGCAACCTCGCGCCCGTCGACTGGGAGGACGCCATGGTGGCCGCCGCCAGGGCGCTCAAGGACTGCCCGCCTGACAAGGTATGTACTATAAGGCATGATGAAGGACAGCAGCGGCAACCTCGCGCCCGTCGACTGGGAGGACGCCATGGTGGCCGCCGCCAGGGCGCTCAAGGACTGCCCGCCTGACAAGGTATGTACTATAAGGCATGATGAAGGACAGCAGCGGCAACCTCGCGCCCGTCGACTGGGAGGACGCCATGGTGGCCGCCGCCAGGGCGCTCAAGGACTGCCCGCCTGACAAGGTATGTACTATAAGGCATGATGAAGGACAGCAGCGGCAACCTCGCGCCCGTCGACTGGGAGGACGCCATGGTGGCCGCCGCCAGGGCGCTCAAGGACTGCCCGCCTGACAAGGTATGTACTATAAGGCATGATGAAGGACAGCAGCGGCAACCTCGCGCCCGTCGACTGGGAGGACGCCATGGTGGCCGCCGCCAGGGCGCTCAAGGACTGCCCGCCTGACAAGGTATGTACTATAAGGCATGATGAAGGACAGCAGCGGCAACCTCGCGCCCGTCGACTGGGAGGACGCCATGGTGGCCGCCGCCAGGGCGCTCAAGGACTGCCCGCCTGACAAGGTATGTACTATAAGGCATGATGAAGGACAGCAGCGGCAACCTCGCGCCCGTCGACTGGGAGGACGCCATGGTGGCCGCCGCCAGGGCGCTCAAGGACTGCCCGCCTGACAAGGTATGTACTATAAGGCATGATGAAGGACAGCAGCGGCAACCTCGCGCCCGTCGACTGGGAGGACGCCATGGTGGCCGCCGCCAGGGCGCTCAAGGACTGCCCGCCTGACAAGGTATGTACTATAAGGCATGATGAAGGACAGCAGCGGCAACCTCGCGCCCGTCGACTGGGAGGACGCCATGGTGGCCGCCGCCAGGGCGCTCAAGGACTGCCCGCCTGACAAGGTATGTACTATAAGGCATGATGAAGGACAGCAGCGGCAACCTCGCGCCCGTCGACTGGGAGGACGCCATGGTGGCCGCCGCCAGGGCGCTCAAGGACTGCCCGCCTGACAAGGTATGTACTATAAGGCATGATGAAGGACAGCAGCGGCAACCTCGCGCCCGTCGACTGGGAGGACGCCATGGTGGCCGCCGCCAGGGCGCTCAAGGACTGCCCGCCTGACAAGGTATGTACTATAAGGCATGATGAAGGACAGCAGCGGCAACCTCGCGCCCGTCGACTGGGAGGACGCCATGGTGGCCGCCGCCAGGGCGCTCAAGGACTGCCCGCCTGACAAGGTATGTACTATAAGGCATGATGAAGGACAGCAGCGGCAACCTCGCGCCCGTCGACTGGGAGGACGCCATGGTGGCCGCCGCCAGGGCGCTCAAGGACTGCCCGCCTGACAAGGTATGTACTATAAGGCATGATGAAGGACAGCAGCGGCAACCTCGCGCCCGTCGACTGGGAGGACGCCATGGTGGCCGCCGCCAGGGCGCTCAAGGACTGCCCGCCTGACAAGGTATGTACTATAAGGCATGATGAAGGACAGCAGCGGCAACCTCGCGCCCGTCGACTGGGAGGACGCCATGGTGGCCGCCGCCAGGGCGCTCAAGGACTGCCCGCCTGACAAGGTATGTACTATAAGGCATGATGAAGGACAGCAGCGGCAACCTCGCGCCCGTCGACTGGGAGGACGCCATGGTGGCCGCCGCCAGGGCGCTCAAGGACTGCCCGCCTGACAAGGTATGTACTATAAGGCATGATGAAAAAGAAAAAAAAGTGGTCGCCATCTCGGGACAGACTAGGTCTGTTTGAGTGTGCAATGACTACATAGCATTGCTAAGAGGAGGACTTGTGCGTTTCGTGGCCAAGAACTGAAGCCACGAGAGGCTTCAGTCTTCAGGCGAGAGTCTGAAAGCGTTAAAGATTTGTCCAATAACGAACCAACGTTCGATGAAATTGGCATACTCAGAGCCCTAATATAAATAAAGTACAAGGCTTTGAAACTAAACGTCAAAAGATAAAAACCCATTGACACCTCTTAAATTACGAAATATTTTTTTTTATTAAATTTATATGTCAAATGAATCCTGGAATGGAAATTAAACATGTCATGAACATTTCTGTATATTAAAACCTCTGAAAGCAGACCTTATAGCACAGTTTTTTTCCAGTTATTAGCCGTAGCGGGTGACCTGGCCGACGCGGAGGCGCTGGTGGCCCTCAAGGACCTGGTCAACAAGCTGGGCTCGGAGAACACCTGCACCGAGCAGTACTTCCCGCTAGAGGGCGCCGGCATCGACTTCCGCTCCTCTTACCTATTCAACACTAAGATCGCTAGTGAGTGTTATGATATAGTTATCATATAATATAAGAAAGTGAGGTATGCAGCTAAAATGATTTGTTTACTTAGAGATATACCAATTTTCAATAGTAATTCTTTTTTGTGTGGAAACTGATTGCCTTTGTATTTGGTTGGCCATTTCAGAGAATGCTGACGTATATTGAAAAGGCTTATCTACATGACTCTTTCTGGCCCGTTGTTGTTCCTTTTTGTTTTTTGAACCACTAAATACTGCCCTAGTCAGAGATCAAATTTAACCCAATCTATCACAACCCTCAGAAACAAAAGTAGGGTCACCTTTAACAAAAATCTGTTCATGCTTAATTGACCATCAACGTCTCTGTTATGTATAACGTCTGTGATATATAAACATATTGTGTATAGACATCGAGGAAGCCGACTACATCCTTCTGATCGGCACCAACGTGCGCTTCGAGGCGCCGCTGCTGAACGCGCGCATCCGCAAGGCCTTCGTGCACAAGGAGACCGACATCGCGCTCATCGGACCCAAAGTCGACCTCACTTACGATTACACGGTAAGAAATGCTTATTAGAATAATGTTCGTGATTGATTTACTTTGTTTTTCTGTCTACTCTTGTAACTTGAAATTCACATTTGCCAACACACGGATAAAACTTGGGTGTCAAGAACACAGGGATAGCAATTTTTTTAAAACATAAAACCCCTGATTGGGAGGACAAGGGCTGTGGATGATGATGATGATAATGCCCATACAGAACATCCTTTAGTGCGTAAAAATATAATGCAAAAGTTTTCGTTATTTTAAAGCTTATGACAAATCATATAACTTTCACCGTCTGAAATGGAAATAGACCTGGCGAATAACGAACCGGACTAAATCGTCTCAATTTCCCTACAATCATGAGGCCTAAGATCGAAATATATGTTTTTTTTACATTCCTTAGCACGTCGGCGACTCAGCATCAGCAGTCAAAGACCTGGCGACGGGTACATCATCAGCAGTGCTGCAGCGGCTGGAGTCAGCCCGGCACCCCGTGGTGATCCTGGGCGCGGACCAGCTCAAGACGCCGGAGGGCGCGGCGCTGCTGGCCTACACGCAGGAGTTAGCGCTCCGCCTGCAGGACAAGCTCGAGGATAAGAGCTGGAAGGTAGGCAGACGGTAACATGTAGGCAGTTGCTTTTGGATGGATATTGGAAACTTTAAACGCTTTCAACAAGAGATTCCCAATTGGAAGGCATGCTCAAATAGATCGATTAAAAAAAAATCGTCTTCAATGTTAGTTTCATATTAGTTTCATTCAAGTCGGTTCCTTTTTAACATTCTTAACATTTAGGTAAAGACAATTATTGACTATATTAAGCCTGTTCTAGATGCAAATGTAAAAGCGTGAAAACAAAAAGACAACGTACTTTATATAGAGTGTGAAATGATTGTATAATTGCATGGAAAATGCGTTAGGTTTGACTGTTGATCATTGCAATTGGTGTTTATTACCTGTTTCACTGCCGATGAACGGGGTTTCACTATATATTCAGATTCTTAAGTCCTTGGTCGCATCCAACCAATCCGGCAAATCCCTAAAATGTTCAAGCAAATAATATAGCAATTTATATTGCGTAGGTATTGAACGTGCTACAACGCACGGCATCACAAGCGGCTGCGCTAGACATCGGCTACCAGCCGGGCGTGGGCAAGGCTTTACAAGACGGGCCTAAGGTCGTGTACCTGCTGGGCGCCGACAGCGGGGTCGTCAGCCGCGACCAGCTGCCGAAGGACGCTGTTGTTATCTACCAAGGTAATTAGAAGTAGCATTAGCCGATTCGGTAAGTTACTTACATGAAGGTCCGTCAATTTTTTTGTTTTTTTCCTTGGTTTTTCTGTCCCATTGCAGGGCAAAGGCCTCTCTACCCTCTTTCCATCTGTCTCTATCTCGGGCCGTGGTCATCCACTCCTGATCAAATGCCTCCAGTTCGTCCCGAATTCTCCGTCTGCGCCTACCGCGATGTCTCTTGTCATTTAGGGGGATTCATTGGGTCGTTCGTTTGGCCCATTGGTCGTCTGAAATGCGGTAGATGTGGCCAGCCCAGTTCGTGCAGCATTTTAGCGTGGCAGCTTTCCGAGTGACGTACATTTGTTTATGTAAAATAGGTTCTTAGTTTTATTTGGGGGAATTGAAAAACGGCCAGAACTTATTTGTTAAAAGTTTAGGTAAATAGTCATCTCCGTATTTATTTATTATTTGTTGCAATCAATGAAGTACTATCTACCACTTTTAGAGGGTATGGTATCTGCAAGTAATCCGTGCAACTTTGCTGGGTTTTGTGGATATTCATTATGTGTGCCATATTGCTTCTCTAACTCGAGTGTAAGGCGATCTGAAGGACTCGCTTCTCCAGAACGAAGTTTCTTCTGGAGTACCTTATACCCTTTTGGTGTGACTGTAGCTAGATGAAGGTATCTATAGTTGTATTTGTGGTGTCAGGTCACCACGGCGACGCGGGCGCGGCGATGGCGGACATCGTGCTCCCGGGCGCGGCGTACACGGAGAAGCGCGCCACCTACGTCAACGCCGAGGGCCGCGCGCAGCAGACGCTGGTGGCCGTCAGCCCGCCCGGACAGGCGCGCGAGGACTGGAAGATCATACGGTAACAACACACTACACCTATAATTTTGACTCTTTATTATTTGTCGAGTTAAATTTCCTACCCTTTTTCAATCCCTTATAAGTTGAGTGCAACAAATTTCAACATAATTGTTTCTTATTTTTTGATTCCTTGGTTGGTTTCTTGATCCAACATCTTGATCTTGATTAGTCATAAAAGCATAAGTATAGACTACTGTACCCCTTGTGTCATTGTACCACACCTAACCTTAAATACTCACACAATTATATTGTATCTATCCAGAGCGCTATCAGAAGTAGTAGGTGAGCGTCTCCCATACGACACGCTGGACGAGGTCCGCGAGCGGCTGAGCTCGGTGAGCCCCGCGCTCGTCACGTACGGCGACGTGCAGGACAACAACTACTTCGCGCAGGCGAGGGCACTCGCACAGGTGTGTACACACTTTTATTATAACAATCAATTATTAATTCATCGACCATGACTATCTCAAAATATCTGTAAAAAATGAAGAAAAAAAGGACCACCAATGTCTCTCTTTTAATTCTCTTTTTTTTACTACAGCACTAGTCACACTAGTTAGACACCTATCATTTTCATCAAGCTAGGCTTAACCGATAATAGTTAAAGCAAATGTCCAATTCTAACTTTCAACAAACTCAACAGAGTCTTCAGAAGCCGGTGTCGGGCAAGCTGGACGTGCAGCTGAAACAGTTGGAGGATTACTTCATGACGGACACGATCAGCCGCGCCTCGCCCACCATGGCCAAGTGCGTGCAGGCCGTGCTCAAGCAGAAGCAGTCGCAGTACTAGGCGCATCTACCACACACGAATTACTGACTTACACGATCTACAAGTATTCCTCTATAATCCGGTAATCACCTTATTTATATACACATACGTATCAATATCGCTTGAACTGTAGGTATCAGACAATTTGTGTGGCGTACTATTACATCGATAAGATTATATTCCCAACGTCCATCGCTTGAGTTTTGCGTTCCAACCCACAATTTGTATTAGTTCAAATAAATTAAAACCATTTTTTTATTTTTTTTGTTGAAGCGCAAAACTCAAGCGTACGACGTTGATTTTTAGAATAATTATAAAATTAATTTTTTGCCTTTCTGCAATCATTTTTACGGGGGAAATACTACAGAAATGCAGTGAGCGCGGTCGACGTTATCTCCGTACCTCTTACATATAATACATACAATATTTAAACAGTTAAACACTTTCGAGCGCGCTTATACATTGTGATTTGTAGCTATTTATTTTGTTATTTAATAGATAAGAACAGCAGTGTTTACAACTTAATAGATTCCAATTTTAATACTTATAACATATTACTCATGGTACTCTTTAGTAGATATGGATTGAAGAAGTGAAACCGGTCGGAAAATTGAATGTAAGGACAAAATGTTTTGTAAATAAAGTTTGTAGTATAAAATAAACGTAGTATAATGATTGTCGAATTTGTATTTTATTTAACCCAAACATTTTAACTAACACATCAGTAATTTGGTATTGGTAATGTAGTGGCATCGAATCCGTTGTTTTTTCGGAATTCCTGTAATTAGATAAAGCAGTTTTTGGTGACGGTAACATAAGTCATTAGTTTTTTAGATGGCGATACTGAATTTATTATTTTTATAGCCATATATTTATAACGATGGTTTTACGAAGTCTTTGATTGCATTTATATGTAATTACATGAAGAGGCATAAATATTGGTAATACGGAATAATTTGAGAAATGAACCGCGGTAAGTAAACAAAAAAAATATATAATAAACTTTTCCACACCATCTTGGTGTTGGCTTCCAAAGTTTCTACTAGGTACTAGTGTAGGATCCTAGGACCTCCATTTTGGCTAGGATATAGGGTATCAACTACCTAAATTTTCATCAGAATACTTATAAACAATGCTCACATCGACAACTTTCTTCGCCGGCATCTTGTATTTGCACTCTCCTAGTATCTGGTTAGCCTGCAGCGCGAACTGCGCGGGCGCAGCGCAGATGCCAGAGCCAGTAAATGGAGTCGGCGCCTTTTCACGCAGTTTCAGAGCCTTTGTCAACTTGTTGCTTGGAGCGAAGATTGGAGGCGGTTTAACTGGACATAAGAATTAGTGAGTAGTCGTTTTTTATCAAATAAAAATGGGAATAGATTAGTAAGTATATTTATAATTAATTATACAACAATCTGTAGTATGGCAGTGTGGATAACACCATACTCTCAGTCCTCAATCTGAAGAATGTGCATGTGGGGCTGAGAATTTCACCACTTCAAAAAAGTTATGGGGATATTCGCAATTGTGTAATATTATTTTCTTACATACACAGGCGTATACAAGCGTATAAAATATCTTATTTTATACGGTATATATTACGGTAAAGTAAGTACATATAATAAAATGTTTTTTTTTTATTCAGATACCCTTAGGTTCGGCTTCCACTTCCACTTTCCCTTTCCGTGCCTTTTCAGACTTAACGAAGAGGCACTGTCGATCGCAGAAGCACTTGTTCGCGCATTCCATTTGACGCACATACTCAGCCAGAGATTTGTTCATCTCTGCTATTGTCACGTTATTGACGCGATCCTGTTTCTGCTTCTCTTTTCGTATGTTTTCTCTTTTCTCTGCTCTAAAATGAGTGACGTTGAAAAATGAGAACAAGAAACGCGGTTATTACCTAAGTAAATTAGTATACTATAAGTACTAAGTCTTTCTTGGATACCACAGTTTTCTTTTCGTAATTGAGCACTATTAAAGAGAGTTAAAATTATGCCAAAGAAACTGTCTACGCGATGTTTCGGGTTTATTTCAGAAACTTCTAAATGTATTAAATGTAAATATTATTTACATTTAACTTAGTTGCCCTTTTAATTATCTCGGCTGGGGCCGCCCCTTTGCAAGGCAAAAGGTTTTCATATTCCTCATTTCCACTTTCTCTCATAAATGTTTCTAAGTTGTAAGTTACCTTTTTTCTCCTTTTCTCACACTTTTTGCTATAAAGTCCTCGTACCGCTTTTTCTCTTCTTCTTCACATTTGTTGAATTTATCAAAAACTTCTTTTGTCATCGCTGTATTTTGTGCGTTTTTGTTGATCTAAATGTTAAAAGTTTTACATGGTTTCAAAGATATTTTTCAAAAGAACTACATAAAATGAAACTGGTGATTAAGTCTGCTTCTGCTCAATTCGTCTATTTAATGCTGGCGATGATGTGACGTTGCTTACCTTATTTAGAACTTCTTTTATTTTACAATTCAATTCTTCCTGCTCTTTACGACACTTGTCTATTTTAGCATAGTATTCGGCGTCCCATTTGGCTCGTTCTTCCTTTGTTTTTTTTTGTTCAGCTGCATATTCTTCTAAAGTTTGTTTCTCCAATTCTTTTATTTTATCCTGTTTATAAATATGAATATTTTAGCATATAGTTTTGAAAATATACGCGAGACATCAAACTTAACTAATATTCGGTGGGCTGTTAGTAACTCCATATTTTTTTCCATTAAAATACCTCGGCTTCTTGTTCCCGGTCTAGTAGGTGCTTCATGAGGGTTGCGTTTTCAAGATCCCAAAGCTTCTGTTCTTCTTTTCTTTTTGCTTCCTCATCTTTTTTCTGTTCAAATCTAAATCAAAGGGATTTTAGAGAATTAGAGATGTTTAAAACTATGAAGGACGTTAGAATAAAAGAATAAAGAATGATGTTCGGTAGTCAAATGAAAACTGCGAAATAACGTCATTGTGCACTATACTTAGCTATAATCTCTCTCTGCTTAACTGTTCTAGTTAAGGCTTATTATTTTATTTTACAAATACTAACATTTCCTTGTTGTCTTTAGCGTATTGCTTCATTAAACACTTTTTCTGGTCGCCTTTCGCTTCAGCGTCTTTGTCCAAGTCGAATGAACAAAAGGTTACATTCTTTGTCTGATTCTTTTCTACACCTTCTTGTATCGCTTTGAGTTCCTTTTTAAATTGGATTTGAGCATCTCGTTCTTCAATCATCTTGGATTCACGTAATGCACTAGAAATTATAAATCGGTGCCATTATCATTTATTATAGTATTTGATAAGAAGCTAATGTTCTTATACGACGAATGCTCTTCCCGAAATCTTTTACCGAGCTAACCTACTCGTTGGCATTACATGCCGCTCGTGCCCCTGTTATTTGTGTCTCATTTCTCTGGCTATGTATGTACATTTTTGTCATGTCAACGTTTCAAAAACAAACATTATAAACCTATAGTTTCATTAGTTATTTTACAATTAACAGTTTTAATACCTTATCAGTTTGTTACCATAACAGCTATCGACAAAGATCATTTGTTTCGCCTTTTGAACGGCTTCCGTGTTCTTTTTATTTACTTTCTTCTTCGCGAAAGCTTTGACTAGAGCAATTCTCTCCGCGTGTTGTTTTTCTCTTTTACTTTCCACTTTTGCAACGCAACCCTGTACAATTTCATATTACAAATACCCAGGTTATTTTACCTAAATAAATTCGTTATTTACTGGAACATTACACATTTATATTGAGACTTTTCTCTAATAATGAGTTCCAAATATGATATTTTTTGTCAAATGTTTATTCGATATATTTGCAGAATATTAATGTGTCTTACTTGTTCAGTGTCCGGCCAAGTCTTGATCCAAGCTTGCGATTTCTCTATCAGTGATTCTATATAGGCGTTCGTTTGTTTTTTCGGAGAGAGAGGAGGGCTGGCTTGTTGTTTCAGTCTATTCCACTCGCTTTTATGCATAATTAACATGTTTGGACCACCGTCAAGATTTCGGTAGTAAGGCATTGTTGTGTATGTATTTCATAGTAGGTTATTTTAACATAATAATATAATCTAGACAGCTATGGGAATACTACCTTTGCCTTATATTCGTTTTTTAAATGAATTTTGTCAAGCTATTTGCAGGTCGAGAAAAGTTCTTATATCTATGTAGAAGACTTTCAAACATGTTTAAAACTTATGTTGTATGTACAAAAACATCCTTGACTTCCCTTTACCTAGTACTTAGCCATATAATTTCTGAAGTTATAATAAATTTACTGTTCATTAAATTGTTTATAAAGTGAAGCTTGCACTTATCAATTTGACCGACTTCTGAGAAACCGTTCGTGATGTCTGATAAATAAAGCTTTGCAGGTCAGACGGACAAAAGCTCTAGATATTGTTAGATGGCTACTTATCTTAAATATGTGTTATTTAATTTATGATCGCGGCTACAAGTGTGTCATCCTGTCTTTATATCGTAGGCGTCGATTAAGCCAAATAGTCTGGCTGTTCACACAAGCTTCTGGCTCGAAGTCACAACAGTAGCTTCAATTTTTCAAGGAGTGATTACCTACATGAGTTTAAATTAGTAGGTGTATACTTTTTCCAGGTTCAGTTCTGATTTCCGTTTACAACTTATATATTGCAACATCTAGCGGATACTTACAAACTTCATACACGAGCATTTACCACCAAACCTCATCTCATTTAGGTCGGCATCAAATGAACGCGAGTCCTTCATGTGGTTATTTCGGTAAACATTTAGCTCTTTGATACTAAGTTTTATTTTCAGCCGGATAGCGTTAATTAGATTAAATAACCGCGCTATGGAGTGGGATGGGAAATTGAGCGAGGCGTTGGACGGGGCCCATTTGAGGCGCCGTGTCGGGCTCATCCGTCACTGTCGCCCCACCACGTTGTTTGCAGTATATTTTTGCATAAAAATAACTTATACAGCACTAGAATGTCGCCGAAATGATAAATTGTTTAGCGCTTGTACGCGGGAAATGTGAATAAGACGTGAATAATCAAGGCGTGCCTCCTGGACGTGCCTATGTTTGATGGAGCATAAATAACGCTAGATTACCATTGAGACATCTTCATTTTGTTTTGGAACATTTCCTAAAGATTGATACTTCTTTAATTTTAGGCCAATTTACGAAAAATATTTAAAACGACTTCATGCCGTTTTCCTTTATATTAAATTAAAATTAAGTTTTTACTAATTTTTTTTAAGTTTTTACTATGTTATTAGGACTATAAATGTTATTCAGTAAAAAACTTTGAAATAAACATTATTCAGTCAAACCTAAACCTATTACAACGTTTATTGGATACAATAGTAATTATGGTTTCATAATACGTCTTGTAAATTGATGAAATAATATATATAAGGTGTTTCCGAAATATCTGCATCGGCTTTAATAGGAGGTAGTATTGTGTTTATAGATTACAATAGTGAAGAAATTTCGTACCCCCGAACAGTCAATAAAATTTTAGAGATTAAAATAGTTAAATGAACATTAACTCTATTCTGCATAACGTGTTTCACAAATTACGCGCAATGTGACGGTTCGTCAATGAAAACAACTGCTATCTCTTTCAATCATTTCTGTGAATAAGAACTGTAATCAGCTGACTAGTTCGTCACTACAAAATCTACTAGGTACACAATAATACGCAGGCATACAAGTGTTTTAAAAGTACTTACCAGTAACCGCATTCTTCAAAAACACTGACGTAGGTAAATAAGATGATAAACTTCCCATCACACTAGAAACAGGTTTTGGACTGACAAGTTAGTGTAATAGGTATAGCACGCGTAACAGTTTTGTTGATAAGTAGGTAGGGAGTGCGTAAATAACTGTAAATACGGTGCAGTTGTTGTAAATAAAATTATTAACTTTTAAACACGCCAAGTTACTGTAACTTATCATTATTCGACATTAATCTTACTAAAGTACGCGCCAAATAAACCTGCAACAAAGTTTGTTCACCTCCTTCTACTAATGTATCCCAATATTTAAAAACGATACGAAAAGAATGTATAGTCATATTCCTTAATGCATGTACTGTCTTGCGATAAAGACGCCTCTTACCACGAAACACTTGTTTCGATCGTGTTAACGACACGTATCGTTTTTTTAATATTGGGATACATTAGTAGAAGGAGGTGAACAAACTTTGTTGCAGGTTTATTTGTCGCGTACTTTAGTTAGATTAATATCGAATAACGATAAGTTACAGTAACTTGGCGTGTTTAAAAGTTAATCATTTTATTTACAACAACTGCACCGTATTTACAGTTATTTACACACTTCCTACCTACTTATCTACAAAACTGTTACACAAGTCCGCCTTCGCGTTGCACACATGTCTCTTCACTTTAGTGTCCGATTCACTTTTCACTTGCCTAAATGCGCGTTTGATCTCGTCAGTCCACATAATGTTACGGCGTTCTTGCACTCTTGTGAAGTGGTAAGGATGGAGCCCTTCACGATTTAAAAGTCGCCACACGTAATTGTCGCTCACGTCGAAGACTCGAGCAGCATCCCTGGTGCTCGCAAGAGGATGACGCCAGAAGAAGTCTAACACTTTCTCTTCGAGTTCGGCCGAGTATGAAGGCCTGCCTGCGTCAAGGGATTTTTAATCAAAGCGCGCGCGAAATCCTTGTCGCTAACCACTAAACTAACGTTCCGGAACGCGCGGGAGGCGAGGCGAGACTGGCGACTGGCGGGCGGCGGTCGCTAGGCGCGTGCGACGAGCGGGATAGCGGGTGAGGGTGGGGGCGCGCGGGGCAGGGCTTTGTAGACTGAGCGGCGCCGGCCGGCGCGTACGGCGGCTAGCTTTGATAGGAATGGCAACAGCGCATGAACGAATTCGGTGCGGTGCGGCAACAGCTTATGACACGGGATGGTTTTATACTAATAAGTAAATTCAAATTTATACGATATTTATTTTTGTATTAAATAAAAAATGATAAATTATCAATAATTTATCTTTACTATTGTAATCTATAAACACAATACTACCTCCTATTAAAGCCGATGCAGATATTTCGGAAACACCTTATATTTTTTTTTAATTTAATAAAATTATAGGCAACCGTTATAGGTGTATTGTACACGTCGAGTGGGACAATAGGCGACAAATAAACAACGTTCTGTCCCGACACATGTGAGCTTTACCCGCCACTTTGTAACTGTCCAAACTTTTTATGCATGCCTGCTACCGAAACCGGGCAGATATTTCATTTGCACGATTCGTATGCTGTAAGTTGAGTTTGAGTTAGAATTTAAGGGACATGTTAGTCATGTTAAGCACACTGAAATGCAGATAATTTACTTGTTATAAGTAGTTTTAAGAAGCAGTAATGTAGTATTAGTTTATTTGTTTACATTTTTATCAGACACATTTCTGGTTCTCTATTAAGTTTAACAAGAATACCCCAAAAGTAGGCAAAATGCATTTTTTGCGCCCGAACAGAATGGTCTTCAGTCATATCCGACTGAAATATAAGTTGAATTTACATAAAAAAAATCACTGCTTTTTCAACAATAATAGTCTTTTCCTTTCGGGTTTACCCTCTTACCTACATAAACGCGTCATAGCAATAATTATCGCAGAAACATAACAATCGCAAAGACCGATCGATTATGGAAAATGATCCACTCAAGCTAGACAGGAACACAGCAGCTATTGTGTAGTCGGTCTGCTTGTGATCACGCATTATGTAACCTTGTCGGGACATCAATCGACGCAGAGGTAAATACGCATTAATTACTGCATCGGCTGGTAACAGTTGTGATAAGCACACGACAAGAAGTATGCAGGCAATTTATCAAACAAACGTTTTAAAAAATAAACCTTAGGATTTCGAATCTGTCAGGTGCACGCTTTTTATTTGAAAACACGTCTAAAGAACCCATTGCTTTCGAAATAGAAATGCGAATTGAAGTGAAATACAAATGGAATTGAGCGCCAGTTCCTGGTGCGAGTGAGCCGTGTGTTATGTATGTTGTTTAATGCCCCCGTAGAGGAACTCGGGGCAGTTTTAGTGTTAACGTTGCTAACGCTATTAATTGTTCGTTGTTTGTGCTGCCAATAAATTAAACTCGTTGCGCTCTACTTTAACAAATAATTAGTGCATCATAGTACCCAATTAACTGGGTTTTTAATTATTCAGTTTAGTTTTAACTGGGTACGTGATATTGCTATCACATACACTATGTTTAGTCAAACTGTGTTTTTTGGACATTTACGCAGTAAATGAACTTAATTCGGTAAATTAATAGCCATATTATAAATCAAGTTCATTGAGGATAAACTTGAGAGCTTTTTCAATTCTATCTTCTTTTTTGTTAAAAGAAAGCAAAGGGATATTATTATAAATGGCTGTTATAAGAAAGGTCGGATCATAAAAATCTTCTATTAAAGCACGAGACCCTAATATTTTCTTATTTGTGGAGAGCGAAGAACTCTACGTTCCACTGATTTTTAAGGAAATATATTGAGAAAGAAAAGAGTCTAGCTAGACATATTCGTTATAGATACTTATTTGTGGGGATTCCTTATTAGTTTATTGTCTGAAAGTGCAGTAGACGGCACCTAAGCTTATGTAGTGCCTTCAGTGCGCTTTATCGGAAAGCCGTGAGATACGTCTGCGTGACTGGCATGGAAATTTATTCATGAAAGTGTGTTCCTATGCATTGATACAGATCTTCGCAATAAAAATAAAAAGGATGTCTTTGTACATCATGTATTAATGTATGAGTGTTCAAGTCAAACTCCCACCGACTAGCTTCTAGCATTTATTTGTGATACGTTAAAGGATTTTTAATAGCCATATTTAAAAAACCCAACTGTAATCGTTGTTTCTGTTCCAATTTTGTGTAGATATTTAAATAAATCTCAGATAGGTATTATCTCGTGGGATATCTTAACATTTGTCCTATTACTTTGATTCACTGTTTTGTACGTTTTTAGATATTCACAGAGTTTTTATTGATTTTCAGTGATAACATCTAGTTTGCATTTGTAATATTTCTATACGTTCATGCGTTTTTCTTGTGCCTATGTTTTAGTTTATATAGTAAATGTGCTTTGATGTCTAGTGTCGCGCATGTCGTATCTAATAAATGTCTTTCTATTCTACTTTTAGTCAAAAAGTATTTGTGAAATTTTGTGAGACTTTTACAACAAATGGTTGGTTTAATTCACAGTCTAATTAGCATCAATGTTAAGTAACGAATTAACAAGGTTTTAATAAAGGAGGCTATATTAAACTTGGGGTGTAAAACCTATTTTGAAAGAGTAACAAATGTAGGTGGTTCGTTTGTTTTAATTACGGGAGTATTGGCTGGCGCCGGGCTCAAGTGGAAGCGCCGCGCTTGTCCCACGTACCACTTGACTGATAGCAGGTAGCCCAAATTACTAACAAGGAATCTTGTTAAACAGATTTACTTGGAAAGATGTCGTTAAATGTTTAAAGTATTTTTTGTACTTGAGGATTATTTTTATTAAAACGCTTGTGAAATACGCTAAACGACTGTTCTCGTGCACAAATATCGGAGATGATCCTTATTTCTTTTTAGTTGTTAAACAGAATAGCTCCTGAAAATCAAAGTTTTCTCTAAACAAAAATACAAAACCAACCTGAGGTTCACAGAAATTGTAAAATTTATTAGAATTGGAAGTCGATAAACAGAGAAAGGATGGTCTTAAACAAAATGCTTTTAGAAAATCTCAGTGTTCTAACGGAAAATACAGGTGCGGTGTTAATAAAATATAGAAGCACTGATAAAGTATCGAACTCCAGTCTCTTTGGACATCTCCCGTAAATCTGTGTAAGGGTAGCTGTAATCCTTTCTATACAAGACAGTCTATTAGTTAGTGTAATAAATAACAGGAAATTAAACTAAAAGAAAATAATTTCTCCTTGTGTATGGTGTTAATAATAATTAAGCTACACCAGCAACTTTCTTTTATTGTGCCAGTAATCTTGACACAATTAGTATGTGGTTTAGTAAGTGTATAATTAATTATTAATTAAAATATCTACTTAATTACCCCAAGAATAAATATGTATTTACAATCTTGTACTCGTAAATACTGATAACACTATACCTTCACATTACAACGAACTGACTTACAAAAATCACATAAATTAAAATAAGTTTCAGTTAATACCAAGCTGTAACTGAACAAAATTGGTCACATCTGTGCACTGTTTAAATTAAAAGTAATTTTCTTATGCAGAATTAATTAATGACTAACGAGCTCAATAGGGTTCATCAGGCGGAAGCGTGTGAAAGAGATGACGATATTCATGTAATCACATGAGTGACAAAGACAGAATGTGTAGAAGCTGGAGTTGAATGAATTTATGCCGGTCTATTTAGTAACGCGTCAATTTGGCGCGAGAAAGGTTGTGGGGGAGGTTGTGTTAGAGACTTACGAAAAGCGCGCCAATTTTATTATCGTGAAGTGTTCGTGAAAATTAAGTGGCGGAAATTCAATATTTTTATTAGTTACTTTTTTTTAGTTTTTTCTTTATTGTTTTGGCGTGTTGTGTGTGTGTTAAGTAAAACTTTCTTATCATAAGTGCAAAACGATTAATTATATAAAACACTGATAAGACATGTCCGGGTTTGCATTTTAAAGACTTGGAAATGAAACGACCTGAAAATATTCACGGACATTTGAAATAACAACTATATCCTAAAATAAGTAAGTACGTCTTTTTACCATGTACTAATAAATAATATTAAAATATTTATATTTGTTATGTGTATAAAATAGAACATTCATTGTATGATGTACATCAATTTGTTATAAAAACGCTTGTAGCAATATTTTGCATACCTTTGATCTTTTTATCAAAGAAAATATCTTTGATGTTTTTAATGACAAAGAATTGTAATGAATTATAGACAAAATGTAAGATCAAACAGTAGTTAGTACTTATTAGTAGGCGTGTATTTAGAAATATAGTTTAAGATCGTATATTTCGTGTTATTCCTTCTTTGATAATGATTGAAAATAATTTGGGTGAATTAGTAGCTAGCATTAGTAACATTAGTAATGATTGGTATCCGGCCCGGAAATACCTATTAAAATATTTTTATCTCGGCGATTTTTTTGAGGTTTCTGCTACTATCGCATTTTGACATCGAATTTAACAACTTTATTTTTACAAATACTGACATAATTGTTTTTAATAATCAGTAATTTTTAGAAAGGCTTTATGCTCATCTCGTCACTAAAAAATAAATATCATTTTTATTTGACAAAGGTCGAGCAGGTCACATTTTTATTGACCCAAAAATGGATGAGTCCTATGTGACATGTTCAATAACCTGGGCAGGACATTTTGACATAAACCATTATTAATAAAATTCTAAGGCTGAAATTTGGTCAAAATCCTATCGTACCTAAGTACAGCCTACCGACCTTAGGTTGTGGTCGAGAGACAAATATGTTCGTAAATAGATACAATAGTGATGTACGATTTCCCATCTCTATTAATCCAATCCATCCATCTCTTCACACGTGCTCGTACAGACATTAATTACCCTGGCTGAAGAGCTTTTGTTACATCGAACTGAATCTCTTGTTGTCTCATTATTTTTCAAGAGATACCTAGCTAGGTGTTCCTCAATCTAGAAATAATAAATAAATGTGGACATTTTCTGAAATACTGTTCCGAACCCAATGTAATTAGTTAGCGACACAATATAGAACAGTCGTTTCCTACTTCCTAGACCTATCAGGGGATCGAACCCGGGTCCTCAGAGATAGAGACACCTCGAACGTACACCACTCGACGACGGAGTCATATTTAAGAGATGATATAAAAACATCTCTTAAAGAATGTAGTATTTATTTAATATTTTAAGCTTAAGTACTTTTTTATTTAGGTTGTTAGCATACTTTAGTCACTGTTTTCCTTTATGGTGTAAGTTCTTCTTTAATTGTCTCCTAGGGAGCAGTCAAAGTTGTTTTAAGATTACTGTAATATGGAAACAGTGGATAGGTCCATTGTCGCCGATAAGCTGAGCTAACAATGTTCCTAGTAGGTACGAGTTGATGCATGTACTGTAAATAGCAAACATAGTACTCGTAGTTTGGTTCTAAATGCCTGTTTGTTTCCTATTTAAATGCAATCAGATTTCCATAAACCTCACCAGCCTGTCTTTCCTCATTCTTTTTAATTTACGCGAGGAAAAAGTTTAAATAGCATCTCAAATATTTATAGAAGTTGCTCTAACATTCTCAAAGGAAAACTTGTAGACATCACAACAGCGTTAAAGCCTAAGTTTACTTGCAGTCGAGTCCGTATGGCTATAAAGCATTTTTATTTTAGTTTAGTGGATTCACACGGTCCGCCGGCTTCTGTTTGATTTGTGCGAGAAGTTTGGCGGACGAGTGCGAGCACAAATGTTCGCCTACCGCACATTAATGTGAGCACATGTTATTGTGGCCGCTTACATGTGCTCATATACATTTGTTACAGTCAAACGATAGTTTGATATGCCGACAATTTAATTAACATCTCAATGTAGGTCGCCTCAAGATATATAGCTGGCTGTTAATTAGAACACGAAAAAAGAACATTGACTTTACTAACGCCTTCTTTTTCGATGGACGGGATGAAGAAAATCTTTTTTCCGGCTGTTCATTAATTTTCTTACGATTCTGTTATCCGCTTCGTCCTTAATGTCAGTTACGGTCTGATTCTCTCTTCCGGATATACTTGAGCTACTAATTTTGAATACAGGAAATGAACACGAATAGGTATTAGAAGAATTTTATTTTTCTGAAATGTAGCACAGGAATTCGTCGAGTTCGGCACGTTGTGTCAGTATGACAATGATTTATTAACTAGTAAACAAGTACTTACAGCACAGTTTTTTTATGTAGATTTACACTCGGTACCTACATATCGTGAACTAGGTTCGAACTACTATTTTAGTATCGGATAAACCTATTTCATTAATAAATGAGCGAAAATATTTAGATGAAAGGATTTACGTAGTAGAGCCACTTAAGTGAAAGTAATTAAATATTACGTAGTATGTACAAAAAGAAAACCACTTAGAAACTTGGCATCTATACTACGTGTTTGGCAAGACCGATGGGACCGATTTTCAATTACGCGCGTTGTGATGTAACTCTTTTGTCTGTTCTGTACATTTTATGAAGTGCAACGTACGCCTGCCGTGTCGTACTTGTAAACGAGAACGCGCACTAATTAGTCCCAACACGGCGATAAAGGCGGTAATGTGATAAATTAACGAGTGTTCCTCACGCCGACTTTGATATCAAAAGCTTACGTTACACGCCGGTAGGGCTCATAAAATACTATGTTTAGACACTAATATGATTTGTTAACGACCTACTAAATTCGAGGGTTTCATTATTTTTATGGTAATTTAGATTACGTGCCACTTTTGTTGTTGACTGTTCAGTTTATATTGTACTAAAATAAATGGTATCTATGCGATGCGTAGTCGTTACGAATGTAGTGAGTACTATCGAGCATCAATCACGTAGGGATCGGTTGATTTATAGGTGCGATTGATTTTATTGATGTATTGATCGGCGATGACTCAATGTAGGTGCACGGTGTTGCTTGTTGAGCAAAAAGGTTGATTGCGGCAATTCAATTCGTCTACCTTTGACCTGATTGGTGTTGGCTAAGTGCGAGTTACCTACCTTTTGCGGAGACACCTCTACCTTTTTGCATTAAGGGATTAGGGTCGATTCCTTCGCAAAATATTCTTCGTCCATATTCTTAAGGTTATTGGAAACCGATAGAGTATTGTTCCTCTTATACCGGGCCGGGTTACTTAGGTGCCATAAAGAAGTAAATTTATCGACCTGTAAAGACCTCGATAGTATACTCGTAGAGAGAAAACATGACGCCATAATCGGTAAAAAATAATTTTCATGTCATATTAAGTAGGTTTAACTATTTATGTTCTTATTATATTTTAATTTTACAGATGTCGAAGACTATTGGGCAGTGTTAAATGAAAATGGAGGGCAGTAGAAGTAGCAGTCGGTATCGGCGGAGGCATGGCAACGTGTGGAAGTCCAGTGCCGTGTTCTTCATAGTAACGCTAGCCTGCGTTAACGCACAAGGTAACATAGTTTTAATTTTATCTATTTGAAACTTAACATGACTCTACCCCACAAGATTTTCAAGTGTTTGAGTGTCTGTGGTAGCATACATTTTAAATGTTACTTGCTCCTTACATGTTACTTCTGAAACTTATTATGATTTTTGACGGTTGTCCACATAATGTGTTGTTGTTCTACCATCATACACTTGTTTTGTTTTATGAAATACTAGCTGTGCCCTGCGGTTTCACCCGCATGAATATCTAGGTCCCGTTCCCGGTGCCTTTATGTTTGGCCGGTGATGACTTATTTTTTTTTTTCAGCGCAATTTTTTTTTTCATAAGAACCTTCTCCTGATAATAACTAACACAACAAAAAAATAATTAGTGGAATCGGCCCAGGCGTTATTGAGTTATGCGCTTACCAACACATTTTGCGATTCATTTTTATATATAAGATTAGAAGATATCAGATATTTTAAACAAACATAAAAAGGTCTATTACCTTTCGTTTCATTCCTTCAATTTTCTTACCTCTACTTGATTTATTTCCTCGAGATTTAAACGTCCTACTTGGAATTCGATCAGTAAATATCCTTATCTTGTTTCTGGCATGAAGAGGAAATTATTAATAGCCCTTTACATCTATATTTTGCGTTGAGTGGCAGTACCAGTATTATACGCCTATGTAGGTTATAGAGTATTATAGAATATGATGTTATTATCCGGTTTAACAGCTACTTAATCACGGATCTAAACTGTCCTTCCTATAATGGTCAGTCTGCACTATCATTTTAGATCAGTATTAATAATAAGTTCATGGAAAATCCATTAATATAATACGGCGTGGAATATATAATTAAGGAGAGGCCTATACTAGCAGTGGTTCATTCTGGGCTAAAATGATGATGATGACGAGAATATACTTGCAAACATTTACAAGACATCTTACATCCGTATAACAATAATGCCTTGTCATGAAACCTATTAACAGTTTTTACCTTTAAATATTGAAACTTTGATTGGACGACTAAATTAAAATAACATCTGACGCTACTTTACACTATAAAGTGGCGGAGACAGCATAAGACTTAATTGTAATTAAAATCTGACGTTTAGGTACTCGGCCATTAGAAGCGAGATGACAAATATTTGCTCAAATCGTACCAGGCGTTAGTCCACTAACATATAAAACAAAGTAAAGGGAAGCTCGAATCAAATTAGATTACTCTCTTCCAATATTTGTGTTACCTAACGCGGGATTGAGAGAGCGATAGTGTGGATCTAGCTTAACTGTAGGTTCTCTAGCCTACACCTATATACTTCCTATAATTTGGTTCTAACAAAATCGGGCTGGGATCGGCTTATTAAACTGGTCCCGACAACTTTGTAAACATCTACAGCTTTCTCCGGTATTATTGAAAGTAATTACCTTCGTATTAGTGCGAAATGTAGATAGTCTAACGTCATTATTGGTTGGTGTTAATTTTATGGTTTTAGTTATGGTTCACAGTTTTAGAATTACTTGTTGATGAGTTTTATGAACACTAAAACTGATACTTACGCATTTGTCTCAGATCGTAATTAACTGATGTAAATTAAATAGACTGAATTGTAATTACTTAGAATGCTCGAAAAACATCTTGATTTTTTTCAACTCTAGTAATTTTGATATAGGCGTTTCGTAATGGATTTACATGTATTTTAATCCCTAGATACCAGTGAGTCACTATTTTCAGGTCACGAACGTACGTTACTTGTGTTGGCTATTCATCTCGATATCTAAATCGTAGCAATAACATGGAGTGATATGAATAAAAGCGGTCGTTAGAGGAAATAGATCAAAGCTTTATACCGTCATCTGTAACTGTCGCAGCTACTTTATTGTGGTGTGGCACCAGCTGTTGTGCTGCACGGATCCCTCTCCTATACAAATAAGTTGCTATAAAACATTCGTACTATTAATGTTTCTAATTTTGTTCCAGACATAACGGCTTGCTGTGACAAAGCCGAGGGGACGTGCCGCAGTGTGTGCGACAAGGTGAGCGATCTTCATCACTTGACCGCATTTTTCAGGGCCGCGGGGCTGCATGCAAAGCCTAAGATCTAATCGATGACATGTTCCCATGTGCGGCGCTGACCGCGTCATATCACACACGCTCCGCTCAGGCACGGTCAGGCATGCAGGCATCCTCCGCCAACGCCGACGTCCTGCTATCCCTACAAACTGCAACATGACACCAGCTTAATCTTATTCGTAACCTAAAAACATTTCCAATCACAGATTTCAGAGAAAAGCGAAGTTGACTAATTAAGTAGATTTATTGCTTCCCCAAAGTTTTCGGTCTTCGATATTTTTATCCGCGTCCGCCGAGGTCATTCAATATTTTCTTCAACATAATGGTATCTAAACCACAAAGCAACTGACTTGCCGTTGAAACGTTTGAATTCCTTTTATAGAGTCCGTCCGCGTCTTTGATGTAACGTTTCATCTAAAACAAATAAAGAATACGTTGACATCAACAAAATCATCTATGATTTCTTCGGTGGCGTGTCTTCCTGCGTTATTGAAATATTATGCTAGGGAAATGATTGGAGTCGCCGCGTCGATCCTAATCAAGAATCGCGTCACACCGCGGTCCGTTCCGAGAAGGCGCGTCGAGTGAATAAAAGTGAAATATTATTAAAGCGCGTAAGAAGAGACGAGCGCCGTGCACTAATACATTCGTATTTAATTCCGTCTTGTTAGGGAACACCGCGTGACGGCCGCTTCCTCCCCCGCGACACTGCTTGAATAAGTTACGCGCCACCATCGATACTTTGTATCTTCATAAATGTACTCGATAAACTTTTATTATGATATGGAGACTTAAGATAACCAATATGACATTGTAATAGATACTTATGACCATAACTTTACTATGGATCTTTGACTCTACAATATCGTTTATAAATTCTCCATTTTGTAATAACATTTATTTAAAAGACTAGTTTATCGATTCTTTTGTTTATCGCTGATGATAATCGATGGGATAATGACACCACATCCCTAATTCATCCGGTGATTTTGTTACGACAACTCAGCGGGGTCGAGTCGGAGACAATCTAAATAAAGTGGCTCCTCGTTAAACCGGCTATTAAACGCACTTAACCCCTTGTAAATGCTCTTTGAAAATTAATTGAACCGATATGAAAATATATGCTTTCTGTGAATAGAAAAATAATTAAAGGACAAATGTATGGTAATTTGTCGTACATGGAAATGTTTTTGTTTGACGTGTATGTAGTGTAATTGGTGCTAGATGACAAGGCACGGCGACCCTGAGTAATGGCTTAATAGCGGCGTCCGCCATTGCGGGGTGGACAGGGTAATGACATCAAAACGTTGCTATCATGAATAGCAACGTTTTGATATCACTGTATTTCATTGGGTTTTTCCCGAAGTAGGCCATACCTTTAACGATAATGTTAGGGACCTATAAACTTTTATGTAAATGGCGTCACTATCTGATGACAACTAAGAAAGAGATTTTATTGGCTACGGACGGAGGAGTTAATGAAATTTATTGAGGTATTCTAAACTCTATCTTGAAATAGTATCAAGACGATTCTTTTTGTTTGTCGAAAATGTTTTCACTAAAATAGATTGGAATTGTAGAAATCAAGGTAACTTTAAATAAGTTTTGTATTACAGAACCCTTGAAAAGATCATAGAGAAAGTGTTGCAATATCTGCTACATACATAGCTGTTAAAAGAAATATGTAATAAATAATTCGGGGAGATCTTAATATAATGTTGATGATGTAGTATGCTAGAACATCTGTAGGGTTTATTAAGATGTAACAATCTCATAAATTGTTGTGGAATGTATAGCGTGGCAGTGATGAATCTAGCGAGCGTGTGTGTAGCGACCCACTCCCCCGACAAGCAATAAGCAGAGAAAAAACAACTGCTCTCTGAAATTATGTCAAGAATTCCACAGCGTTATTAGTTGAGAATTTTTAATACCAAGATTAACTATGACAAATAATATTTAGTACTAAACATCTTTTACATCAGCAACTCGTAACCAACTCAGAAATCTTATAACAAAATAAAAACAAGTCTTCTAGGTGGTACGAATAAATATTGCTAATTTAAAACATTCGGTTTTATGTGGCTGGTGGAATGTAAACAGTCCGACAACCCTATTGTCGTAATGGTTTACTCGACAAGTGAACAAGCGTATTTATTAGATACACGACACGACGCGCAATCTCGCGTTGTATTACTGTTCATATTCATTGAAACTAATGTTTATTGCCCTCAGCCACCGCCCGACCGAATCCAAAACATTTTTATTAATATTTTTCAGCTGTGCGCTCTACGTACGGTTTCAGGCGACTAGATCAAAGACGGCGGCTTCTTTGATTCGCAAGCGAATGACCCACGTTGTCACGCCGTTTTTAAATTCTTTTGACACCATAAATATTTTGACGAGGTGCGCGAATATGAATATTAACTAAAGGAAAATAATTTATCATCGGCATTAAACTGTCACCGAGGTGTCTCTGGATTATGTCACCCTGAATTGATGGTGAGGCCATATGGAGGCTGGCGGTGACGACTGACAGATGTAATATTTCGACTGTATATTGTCTCTGAAATTGAAGCGGATAGATTTTGAATAATGATGTAACATTTTTTGTTTTGCTTCATTCATGTTCAAATATTCAAAATGAAAAATTCAAAATGTTCAAAATCAATACACTTAATGATTCAGCGTATATGTCTTGTTCTCTTCTGCTTACTACCCTACACCCTACAGGCCAAAGGCCGCTATCATTCTTTCAGCCTGTACGATGGACACAACTTCGAAAAACATGTGTATTCGAGTTGTGTTTAAACTTTTACGAATGTTGACAAGTCCATTTTAATTCAACTCGTTCCCCATCGCCGACATTTACATGGTGTACAGGGATTGTGATGCACGTGACATTTAGTTAGAGGGATCGTGCGCCGTGACAATCACTGCGGCCGTCGTATCGGGAATTGTTCGCCGTGATCGGGAGCCGAGGCCGAATGTACCGCATGCCGAGCACGTAGCCCAACTCTAGTGGTGTTTACCAGCCTTTCTCGTTGACTGACTGCTTAAATATTTGTAACTGTCTGAACTAAATCCATGAATAGTTGTAAACTGCTGTTTTAATATGGTTTTTTGTTTACTTTGTAACGTTTCGCAGCTTAATCATGTACAGAAGCTCATGATCTTGACCAAGTTTATCTTCGTAAAGTTTGTTAACTAAATCGCTACAGCTGCAGTCGTAAATACAGCTTAACAAGGCACCAAACCAAAAATCCTCAACTTGCAATAAATTGGTTGTAAAGCAATAACATAATCCGCGCACATTCCCCTTCAACTTGAAAGTTGCGAATACAAACAAACAAATACGTCCGAACGGTTCAAAGCGGGTGAAAATAGACTCGTCTGAAATCCTTTCATGTCTGTCCGTCCCACGTCCGCGACACGGCGACTCTTGGAACACGATACGTAATATCTTATTAAAATTGACACTCAAGTGTACATAAGGAGCTAAAATCAGTCAACACTCAATAGTAAACCGACTAAATATAGGTGTGTTATGACGAATGTCTGTCTTTTCCTGTATCTTACTCAACTTTTAGAGTATTAACAAAGTTCTTATATTTTTTTAGGTGTACTAATACAAACTTTTCCAGTTTCCCAAACTACGGAAACTAGGCAAATTAATTTTCAGCGACAATTCTATTTTAAAATCTATTAGAAGCCTGCCTGACGCGACGAAATTGCGACAGGAAACAAATTAGTGCCGTCGCATCGAAATAAGTAGTTCATAATATTAATTAAAAGTCTCGCGCTGGTATTTTTTGTGAAACTTAATCTGCAAAGTTTAATGAAACAACGGAATGTTACCGTATTGTTATGTTCTAGGACAAGGCCGGGATTAGTTCGGGAGAGGAAGGGGAATAGAATGTCACCAGCTCGTTAATCACAGCTCGGTGCGGTGTCGCCGCTCCACCGACTACTGACGTCTTCAACATTTTAGCCAAACTTTATTGCTTTTCCGACAAAAGAGTTTAGTGATCAAGACACACGTCCCGACATCATTAAACGTCCCAAATGACTTCAAAAAAGATTAACAAATAAAACATCCACATTATGTTCTACGCTTTCTCTCTTGCTTAAGTATTTTAATAACGAACAGAAAATACTTTAGGAGTTTCTTCACTTTGAATATAATGTTTACAAACTGTCTTAGTGTAAAACCACTGCTAGTTGGCGCGTTTGAAATACTCGATTCAAAGTCAGATATTTCTAAAGGAATCGTGTTGGTTGGTATGTAAATCAAGCCATAGGAATGGCATCAAAACAAATTTACAAAGAAACATCAAAGCTGTTACGGTGGTGCCGTTTTGATTCCGTCCTTTGATTACTGGCCGGGCTTGCTATTTCGGTGTTGTTTGTTGTACGAAGCGCGACGCTGATAAATCGGAACAATACAAAATGAAAATAGTCGGAAAGCGTCGAAGATAATTATGAACATGGGCGAGCGATTGAAACATATGTCGCGGCAATTGCATCGGTGACAGCCCTGCAGACGGGCGCACGAGAGTGGCCGGCCGCCACGCGCCGCTCGGCTTCCCCGTGCCAATAATTACAGGCGGGTAGTTGCTAAACTATTTAGGGCGTCGTTCAGTGTACACTGCGTGCCTCGTTTTATTCTGTCAACTGAAAACCCTTTGTGTTTTAATTAGCCCCGAAATGGTGCTTCAGAACTTTATTAGGTGTTGCGGCGCTTTAAGATATCATTAGCTCGGAGTTGATTTATTAGTGCATATAATTATTCTATTAATGTTTCATGCAGGCCATTGCTGGTGTGTCTTTTATTAGGTACTGACTGTTCATATTTCAGACCAATTTACTTTAAGGAGTTTTACTTTAAGTGGATAAATCGTTATTAAATTATGTTTGCTATAGGTTGTGCTGATCGATTCCCATTTGCTTATTAGCTATATGTTCACCGGGACATGCATATGGTCATGCATATCCAATAAGGCCCACTGACAGTGATGCATGCTGCTACCTGCGTTGCGCCGGTATCGCACATCACTATCGGCGCTACCTAACATTATTCTCACGACGGCATTGCTACTTACATTATGCCTGTTTTAATCACATAACGCACACACGTACTACTTATGTTAAAGTATCTGAACTTCAGGCACATTCAAGAAATGGAAATATAAGCTTATTGCGGCAATCGTTTCTGCCAAAGAAAGTTTCTTACGTGAGGCTTTCAACGTCTCTACTTTTTTGCAAAAGGAAGACCATTTCTAATAAAAAAAAATATTTATCATATATGGAACCTACGATTATGGTTAAAAAAAACGTCGATTTTGTCGATAAAAACGAGGAGCAATAAAAAATTGTTTCGTTTTACAAGATTTTCTTTGAAGACGTGTCCTAACTAAATAAATAAGACAATTGATGAAGTCCAACTTATTTCAATGTCTTTGTTCTGCGAGAACTTTCTGTGGAACAGTGCGGATTAATTAAAGATATATTTAACAATAGACGGCGTAAAGTGGCCGAAGATTTAATTAATTATTTCAGAAATGTACTGTGAACGTGGGAGAAGTTCTTTCTGAAAAGCTTCATTTGATTACACAGAATAGTCAATTTTTCTTTCTACACCTTCATAGGTTCAATAAGATGGTGTTTGTATAGAAAGCTTTTGGTGGTGAACGGTGTTCAATTGCCATTTTTTCCGTTTAAATAAACTTACCTAAGAGACTACGAGGTCCCAAATAACGTGCAATAATGATAATTCTCATTCCATTGGAAAGGACTGATGTTATAGACTAACGAATCCGCGTATAAAAGCAATGTATAGGGAAAGAAATAAAGCGCCAGATAACTAACACTGCCCAATTGAGAACGACCAGTTAATGCGCGATTTCGCCGCAAAATGCACCAGAGAGCAGTAAAATTTTATTAGAGCTATTATTATTACGTTGTATATGCAGAATGGTATGGTTCCCGCGCGTGCGTTCCGAATTCTAATAGATTCATTGTCTTTGAGGTTCCCTGAATGGTGCTATTTGTCACAAAACAGGTCGAGGACCTTCTCTTTATCAGTACCTACTCATCGGTGGTCGTGTTAGCCCACTGGACCCCGCATGAATGTTGAGTGTTAGGTATTCGTCAATGTGATCCGAGATCAGTTATTCACGGTATACCGGCACTGCCAAGTGAAAGGCGACTTCTGTATATCTTTGATTTATGCTCACAAAACAATGGTCTCATCTGTTGTGTTTTGCCATAAATGTGTCGCATTCGCTGTGAATACAATTGCAATTAATTGTTTTCACGCTTAGGTGACAGATTTATTGTCGTATTAATATGCACGATGTAACAGTAAATCCAAACTTCGACGCTTCATATGTGTATTGACGTTTTTGTATCATTGTCGTGCCCGCGAACTATTAAGTAGAGTCAATGAATCTAATTAAACTAGCTGCATATTAAATAAATCACGTCTAGCTTTTAGTGTTAAAGTAAACATATCCAGGAAGTATAGGTGATGATTGAATACTTGCATAAAACTAGTATTCCGACCACGTATGTGACAGGACGTGTCAACTGTCATGGCGTCAATGCCAGCGCAATGATGTCAACCACATCCGATTGTCTCCATGCTAATACCATGGGAGACCACCTCAGTATCATTGTCATATAAACGGATACTTTTTATTCTCTGTCACCACTCACAAATATTCATCGTGGATTGAATTTTAACTGATTTTTTTCAGAAGCTACTTTGATTATTTTGGTATGTCCCCTGTTGTTTTGACTGCGTTTCCGCAGCCATATTTTGTCGTCTGTTATTCGGCGGTCTGGCATTTAGATATTGTCCCCTGACGTCATTCCAAGATTAATTCTCTTAATTTGTACAGTTAGCTCTTGGCATGCCAATGGACAGTAATATATCTGACTTACTCTGACTTTAAAGAATCTATTTAGACGTTTATTGCTGTGCGATCGGGATCAATTTAATTGTAGTTTTAATTGATAGATACTTTCCATTTTCATGTTTTACAAAAGTCTGCTTGTATTTCAAATATAAAACAATAATTTCAAAGTTTTATTCAGTTGAAGACTATTGAGTTAATTTGCTTCGACAATGACGAGACGAGCTTGTTCGGTTAGCTCTACGTGTGTTTAATTGTGTCTGTCGCATTAGGAAGTTATATTGGAGTGCGGCGGTGAATGCTGCCAACACTCATACTGTGGCGGGTAGAGTTGTCTGCCGGCTGAGGAGAATGACTCATGTCCAGACAAAACGATCGCCACACTTAAAATAACGACTCGATTGGACATTTTAATTCATTTTATTGCTTGCAAACGATTATGTCGATAATCACTTATGGGGTAAATGCCCCAAATATTGAACGAAAAATAAAACGTTCAGATGATTTTCGTTTTCTCGATATATCTCCCGATTAATCGGCTGAATTCATAACGATCCGCTAGTGACGTTAGGCGAACGTTGAAGAAGCACATTCTTAAGTGGGCGTTCGTATTATGAAATCGCTGACGCTAAGACAGAAAGGAAGTAATTTAAACGGGCATAATAATGAGTTGGAACATGAATTCATTAATAAAGCTTCGCAATCCTTTCTGCTTATTCTAAAAGAGGTTCGCTCTACGCAGTCCGAGTACTATTGAGGATATTTAGTTTACAAGAATATATGACATTACCATGAAGTTGAATTTGAATATGAATGTGCAGTTCTTCGATTGTCGAAGTATAAAGCGTGATTGCAGAAGGTGTGGGTTGAATTAGTCTCGTTGGCACCGTCTGATTTGTATACAATGATCATTGTTCCGACACTTCGCGCGCGAGCCCCGCAGCCCATAGGTTAATCGATGACATTGTGTTCTGTACTATCACAACTTAATATTTACTTTGTGATCTTATTGTGACAGTTTAATAGCCGACCTAAAATTATGCACGTTTTTATTATATGGACGTGTCTGCGTGTTTGTATTTTTAAACTCTCTTGCCTTTGCCTTTCGTCACTTAAGAAAATATCGTAAATTATGTCCTCGAAAACGTCAGCGTGGGTGATTAAATTGTGAATAATGGTGTTTTTTGTGCAGTCTATTGCCAAAAGGGATATTGTTATTCTAATATTTATTTTCTTTACATTTTAAATAAATATTTCACTAGAATTTATATAAAAATTAAAACTAGCTCAATCGAAATTATTTATAACATTTCTTATAATTAGGTAAAGTAGCATAATATTTTGTAATTTTATTGAAAATTAAAAAAAATATATATATTATTTGATTCAACTTAACTACATCACAACTATAAATCGTCACCTTATTTGATCTCATTACTTGGAAGATTTTTATTAGGAAAAAAATAATTAACTGGTTGTTATCGTGTTTATGTAATGTGTGCGCACCTCCCGAGCGTCGCTTGATAACCCCTAGCGCCGTCTGCAGATAACGCGACCTAACTGATGCATCTCACTTATTTATGCACGTTACGAAATCACACAACACTTCATGTTACACTATCTAACTATGTTACTGCTACCATCAATATTGTCATAACTTTAGATAGGTTTTCCATTTATTGTTAGTAAAAAATAATAACATAACGGAACGTAAAATAAACCCACATGTTATTTTTATTAGATACTCAAAAAGATATATGGATAGCCATATCGTAATGTTGTACTACGATTATTATATTAAAACAGTACACGCACATGATTTACCTATGTTGACAGTCAAGTGATTTAAGAGGCAGAAAATTATCAGATAAAAATAATGTAGTCAATGAACTTTAAATGTAAACATAATACAAATGCAATGTAAAACACGATAGAGGCCCGAATTCTAATTAAATAAAAGCAGAGATACATCTAAATTGATAACGTAACTGGATAGTTTAAAAGGGAGCTGTGACAGTGTTTCGTGTTGAGCAACGTGTAGCTATGTGCCATCAATTAATATCATTAAGCGGGACTCGGCAGTGATGTGTCCCTACACTATGAAGAGATGTGCAGAAGGTCAACTGTGCTCGGTCAAGGACAAAACGTAGTACGAATTAAATAACCTTCATAATCCGGTGAACGGGGCGAATTATTTTTACTTACTATTACATATTTATATTAATTTTGCCTTTATATAAGTAATAGGAAACAGGTCCGTTTGTAATAAAATAAACCATGTTAAGAAATTGTTTTCAAAAACCTTCATGTTATTTAAAAAGAAGAAAAAGGGGTATATTCGCATAACATTTCCTAAGTCAGAGGTTTTGAATTTAATAATAGCTAATAAAAAAGTGAGTACTTCATAATTTTATGCTTTGTAAATTAATATGTAGATGTACAGATCTCTTTTTATATATTTTATGGATTTACTGCGACACATTTTAGTATGATAACCGAAGGGAACACGTGTTTATTTACCACTAACAGTTCCTGGGCAGTTGCACAACTTTTATTACAACTTATTCGTATTTCGTTCTGAATGTTCTCATTACTAGGATGTGGGATAATTTCGGTAAAGCAATTAGGTGTTTATGATTCGTTTGCTAAACTATATCAATTGGTACCGCACTCCGGAAGTCGGGCGTGACTTTGTTTATGTATGTATGTTTGTATATTCTGTATAACTGCTTATTTAAAGCCGGTGTCTTCTTTCAATATCCTTATACAATTATCGTACGACTTCATATTTGAACATGTTGCCGCCTTTGATATTCTGTTAAGTTCTCTGCGATAGTTTAGGTTTGATGCTCTACATTACTTAAAGTTAAATCTGCTTGTTTCAGATGTCGCTGGTAGAGATAGCGTCGAATACATCAACATTTGAACAATGGGTACCAAATATTTACAGATTTTGTACGCCACGTTTAGTAAGTATTTCACTTGTACTTAGAATTACTTTTTGTAATGCTAATTTTACGATTTTTAATAGCGATTTCTGGTTGTTCACGAATTCTTCGAATAACTAAATGACTCTACATCCAATAAGTACTTTAAAAAAGTGGCTTTATGAGTCCAAATTCACTTGATTTTTCAATCAATATGCGTTTAACCACGATTAAATGTCAAAGCATCGAGTGCCCGATCGTAGGTGGTAAGGCGATACCATCCATTCAGACAATCACAGTTTAGTCCCTTGTATTGAGTGAACGCAGAAATAAATCTTCATTCATTTTCGTCAATAAACCGCCTATCGGCATTGTATTGTAATTGGGGTGGGTTTAGAGTTTCCTGCTCACACAAAGCGAGCCCGATGTATAGAGTTACTTCAAACAATAGTGGATGAGAAAACAACAGATAAAAGACGTAATTTGATTTACAAATGATAGGTATGTGTGTGTTTTTTGTCTCATGAATTGTTTTCGTTCCAGATAGAATTTTGGATATGCATGAACAAGACGATTCAAGGTAATATTCCTGATTAATATTCTAAACGTTTTTCCTTTGATATTCTCTTCGATATTTTAGTTAACAAGAATTCGGTTTTTTCGTTTTGTAATAAGATTTTGGGGAGTAATTTGTACACCGCTTTTTCCTGTTCTCACCCGAACTTGCTAAAGCTGGGAAGTAGATAAGAACGTTTATTGAGATTTCTAATCCTTGTTAAAAAGTTCTAAATTGTACTTGATTAACAAGCAGAATGAAAAGCGCAAGTTTTTAATCAGAACCTAATGATGGTTTTAATATGAATTCAATGTTTATTTTATTTACCATTATACATTGGCCCAGCTTGTTTACTACCTGCACATGCGATGACCTGTCCAATCGGGACGGTATTTAAATTACACCATGTGTAAAATAAGACTTTTCCACTTACCTTCAGCACTTTTCAGCTTAACAACAAACATATTTTCAATAACCATTCTGTATTGAAGCAGAGGTCGTGTCGGGCTCCGGGTGGTGGGGGCGCGCATGTTGCTCGCTGGGGCGGCTGACGTCATGCCGGCACGCATGCGCGATGGCCGCCAACGAGAGCTCGCTGGTCGGCGCGGGCGCTTGCCGGAGGTCCGATGAGATCGCCTTCTTCGACTGCGTACAGCGGCAGGAGGAGGCGCAGCAGTGCTGTTGTGAGTATACTTGAGGAGGAGAATTTATTTATATAACTTGTGGGATACCAGTGACCCATGTTGCGTTGAAGATATTTTCATAACTGTATGTCCATACATGGAACTTTTCTGATTTGACAGTTACTCCGTCGTCTATCGTCTATCTAGCGTTTGTTTTTAAGGTCATTGGAATGAAAAATGTAACACAGAGTGCGGACTGCGACAGACTGGGTTATTGAATTGAATCATTCTATACATATTATGTGTTCACTTTTATTTTTAAAATATTTGCAAAATTGAAAATAAATAACTATTTTATTTCATACGTGTTCTCGCAGCGCAGACCCAATCGATGATGTGTCACGAAGAGTGCCAGAAGGCGTTGTGGCGTCTCGGTCAGTCGCGCGTGGACCTGCAGGCGAGAGCCAATGCGCTGCAGGCGTGTGAGGAGTCGCCGGATCTAATGAGATGCCTCAGGGATCTCACTGACTCTGTTGTTTCTACTGACACGTTTAAATGTAAGTCCCTACTCAGTCACTGACTCTATTTTAACAAAGCTGTTGCAAGCTTCGAACATTGTGTTATGAAACTTACCTATTACTTAAATGCCACAGAAGTCAGATTAATACGACATCGGATGAACCAACAAACCAAAACTTAGACGAACCTAGACCAAAAATTATCTAAACATCCAATGTTACTCGTAGTCCTAATGTGGTATTTATAGTTATAAAAGTTTTTGTAATGTAAATACTTTTTCATCATCAGACCTATCATGCTGCCGGGAATCAAACCGACAAGAATGTCAACCTACCTGCGAGCGAGTACTACGAAGCACCGGA
The DNA here is from genome assembly GCA_905146925.1 of Autographa gamma. Lineage (NCBI taxonomy): Eukaryota > Metazoa > Arthropoda > Insecta > Lepidoptera > Noctuidae > Autographa > Autographa gamma. The sequence continues at coordinate 8,221,595 of LR989866.1, read as the reverse complement.
GTGTTACAGGAGATCGTGGAAGCCTTAGAAGACGACTGCGGAGCTCCCGCTATACACGACGGCTTCTGGCAATGTTTCCTCAAGAAAGACGCACCTCCTGAACCCAAAGACTTGATCCCACATGATATATCTAAACTGCATTGCTGCCAAAAGGTAAGTCGAAATTCGTCAAACGAAAATCAAAGGACTAAATCCTTAAGGGAATCAAAGTTCCTTTCATCGATTTCCGAAACTCCTAACTTGTGGACCCGAAATCAAGTAAGTTCATACAACAACTAATAAAATCAAAACTTTTCAGGCAGTGACAATAAACTGTCGAAGATTATGTTTCGAGACGTTCAACACTGGCTGGCAAACGAACTGGCAGAAGTTTTACTCGGAGTGTTTGGGTGATCCCCAGGAGATCGTACTCTCCGAATGTATGGATGATGGTATGTTTCTTCTATTTACCTTATATTCCGACATATACCAAAACGTATTTAGTAGACATGAAAATCGATGGCCTGTAATTTCGGATCTCAAACCTACAGATTAGTTTGCATTTCTCTAATGAAATCCATATTCAATTCTAAACTAATGTGAGTCTAGCCAGCGCGCAATGCAGTCATGGTCTTCAAATTACAGTTGTATGTTATTCATACACATGCAGTTAAGAGGCACGCTAAATGTTCGCATCCATATTAATGTGGCATTCCAGTGCGTTGATGAGACAACACGCCGGCCATGCAGATTAGGGTATCTGCCTGGAATATGCCATTCTAATGACTTCAGTAGCATCTGTCTTTGTTTTATGTAACACTGTTGTTTGGCGGTACTGACGTGACGGGACAGATTTATTCACGAACGTGGAATGTTGTAACAGTAAAGATGCTTGCTTCGGTCCTTATGTTCCGCATTCAGCTTACGTACCTATTTCTAGGGGGCAAAATTTTTTGAGTTGGGATTTTTGGTAACTGAATCTTTCATAACATTTAATGTCATGGATTTCCGCTAAGTAACGCCGGACTCCATAACTTAGCTGACTCTTTTTTTTTAACCAAAATAAACATAGAAATGAAAAAAAAAAACATTAGATACTAAAATACAATGGTCCTGCTTATGTAAAAAATCAAGTAAATAAATTGGCAAGACGACTATTAATTTTGTGTGTATTTGCTTCAGCAGCAAAATCATACTATCACAATGTCTTGGTATTTTAGTGGACGCACCATGTTCGCTGGGCTGTGCGGGTCTAACGTACTGCAGTCAGCTGAACAGCCGGCCGACCACGCTGTTCAGGTCTTGCACCGCGCAGGCAGACCTCGAGGCTCACCTCGCTGTTGCTGAGCAGAAGGGAAGTGGGTAAGATTTTAATTACGTACAAGACTTGTATATCTCTAGTAAAATATGTGAGTTGATTTTAGTTGCTCAAACTATTAAACAAGTTCTACGGCTTTGGTTGTTCCTCCTATCTACTCTTCTGATTAACCTCTTACTTTTCTTATTGCCTCAAGACAGTGAATTGTTCTTGTGAGAAAGAATGCGCTCAAATGGTGTGATGGTTGATTTTTACGGTAGAAGTTACATACATACATATAATCTCGCCTCTTTCCCGTAGCAACTACTTCTTTCCACTTGCTACGATCCCTACATACTTGTTTCGCTTCGTCCACTTTCATTATTCACTTCAGACATGCTTTTCGATCTACGGTACCTACTCCTGACCTAGAAGAAGTTTGGTAACTAAAATTACAGTGCGGGATTTGGACAGTCGTAGGATTTTGGTCGATATTAAATAAGAATGTATGTTTGTTTGTTACAGAGTTTTGATAATATCGGGTATGGAGTTGCCTTTGAAGAATTCGACGCAATGCCCGATTGATATTTGGAAAAGCGTTGCTTGTGCTTTGCACGTGAAGCCCTGCACAGCAAAGGTTAATAATATTGTTTTTAACTGTTGCATAAACTTAATAGAAGAATTGATTAGGGTGAAACAGAGGTGAATTTGACCTTTTTACGTAAACGTTGAACAAAGTTAAATGTCAAGAGCTAATTTCTTCAAAGTTTTAATATTAAGTGGGCTGAAAGTTTATTGATTGATTGTTTTGTTTTGTATGGCAGGGTCACAGCAGCTTGTTATGTGCAGAAGAGTGTGCTAGCTTGGTCTCATCATGTGTGGAATGGTCTAGAGCTCCTCACACGTTGACTGCCCGGGCCCTCTGCGCTAGACTAACACCGACCGATCCTAACGCGCCTTGCGTTCCTCTACATCAGTTTATGACTCCAAGTAAGTATCATCATCATTTCAGCCTGAAGTGACTTACTGCTAAGTATGACTTGCCCTCTACCCTGGTAGTAGACCATCATCTAGTCGTTGAGCATATTATTGGACAGTGGACTCATGGTTTTAAAAGCTTTGACCCCAAGACCTATTATTCTGAAATAGCTATAATATGATCATTTTTTCCTAGGCACAGAACAACCATTATTGTCTGCAAAGGAAGTTGTGACGTCACCATGTTCTGGCTCGCCTTGCAACTCGTCACAGACGTGCGTTATCAACAGGAACTGTCTTCGCGGCGGCAACTGTCAGCGGTACTTGTGTGTCGATGGATGCTCACTGGGTAAGTCAACCATATCATAACATGTAGAAAGCTTTTTGTGATATCACCAAATTTTGCCCTAAAACCTGTGGTATTCAAAGTAAAAGGATTAATGTATTTTTTTTGCTTTATGCAGGAGATAGTTCTCCTCAAATGGTTCCTGTTGGTTCCTGGGTGCGAGTCCCGATGGCATCGTCATTACATAAGGCGTGCTTCAAGATCTGTAGGTGCGGAATCAAGGGACTGGTGGACTGTCAACCATTGCCGTGCGTTGAGCTGGAGAACTGCCAACTCCATGATAGAGAAGTTATGCAAGGTAAGATATATTGAGGTATTATTATGATATGTTATAAAAAAAATCCGCTGGTTGTAGTCTCAGTGTGATCCTTTTCTGTAAAGATAATTAGGCAAAATCTTTGGTAACGTTGACTTCTGCACTAAACATCAGATATTTTGTATATCTTAACTGGGACCTTTCCCAGCCTATGCCAGGGGTAGCTTCCCATTTGCCCGGTAGTTTTTTTTTGTATCATCCCCAGCCCTTTACGAACTACCTAGACTGGGTATAGTCCCGTCTTTTGCCAGATTATTCCACCTTTATGACACTAGATTCCGTCGCTTCTGTGCAGGAGAGAAGTACTACATGGAGTGCAACGCGTGCGCGTGCCGCGGCGGCGAGCGCGTGTGTGCGCGGCGCGCGTGTGGCCGCGGGCCCGCGCTGCCGTGCTACTGTCCGCCGCACCACCTGCCCGTGCGAGCCAGCCACACGCCGTACCCTAACGCTTGTCTCGCCAAGTTAGTATGCTCTAGTCTTACCTCACCATCATCTCCCTGCCCTGTTCCCAATTTTTTGGGGGTCGGCGCTATGGGTATTCAGCTTCCATTCATTTCTAAAACTAGTCATCTTAGCATTCACTCCTGCTCTATTCTTATCTGGACTTGTAATATTATGTATTATTCGGCCGCTGAGAGAATGCGTTCCTAACTTCCCTACTTAGAATAGAATAGAATAGAAAGAATAGAATAGAAAGATTATTTATTTAGTACGGAACACACACTTCTGCCCTCATGGTGTGTTCAAAGTTCCAATCTTGGTTAAATAAATACTTCTTTCCCTCTTATGTTATCTCAGAACTGCAGAGAAGCTACAGGTTCTAATCAAACACCGAGCTCAAAGTTCTTTTCTGAGCTCTTATCTAGAGCTCACACAAATGAATGCTACCCAAATGTTTTACACATTATGTGGTTCGTTTCAGATGTGCAGGAGCATCTGACGGCGAGATAGAGTTCGGCACCAGCTCAGTATGCGCGAGCGCGACATGTGGCCGCCGCCATATATGCATCCCTGCGCCCAATGTGTGTCTGTCAAGACTGCAAACCTCCTGCCCACAGTACCATTGTGGTTCGTATTTACTTTCTGGTCTATTTTTACTTATGCGGTTTTCCCTAAAAAGCTCCTGTTTATTTTAAGCAATAATAAATTTTGTCGCTGTGACCGGCCCAGGAATAGGTGGACGAATAACTTTGTCTGGCCAAGAGCTGGTTTGAGGTGGCGGTTATAATGTTGTATAGAAAGAATTGGGTGACGCTTTAGCCCAGCAGTGGGACGGTAAAGGCTAAGAAGAACAAAAATTTTTACTTTTTTTCAATCCGCGAAATCAGGCGTAATTTGTAATATTAATAATCTCGTCAACAATGGCAATATGGTTAAGTCTTAAACTGTGTTTTTTCCTGTATATAGTGAGTACAGTGAACTGCAACTCCCAGCCGGTGTTGCCAGTATGCGACACAGACGGCCGGACGCATGCGAACGCCTGCCATCTAGTCATGAGCGGCAGAAAGTTTGCCTACTGGGGAGTGTGCCTTGAAGGATGTTCTGCTGTAAGTATATTTAGATAGACTGTGTAATACTATTGTTAATTTTTTTGATATATTAATTAAAATATTATGTGCGATTTTCTGTTAAGTTCTGGCCACCTAAGGGATCGGGTAATTATTATTCCTTCTATGATTATGATAATGATTTTTTTCTTTCTTTGCGTCTATTCAGGAAGTAGCCACACTTAAAAAAAAAAACTTCTAGTGCTTCTCCTACTCATTCTTCGACTAAAGTACACCTAGTCCATTTAACTAAAAATCTTATTATTGTTTTAGGCTGGACCAGTATGTGGCGTGAACGGAGTTTCTTACATATCAGAATGTGCAGCGTGGGCGGAGTACGTGAGCGTGGACTACGCAGGTCCATGCCTCGCTGTGGGCCCCATATCAGACCTCATGGAACCAAAGTGCACCTTCGACAGGATCATCTGTCCTCCCCTCAAAAAACAAAACTGCCTCGGTTTCACAGCACCGGGGGCTTGCTGCCCTAAATGTGGGGGGGCTTTGAGGATCCTTTATTCAAAGAAACAAATCGACCGAGCCTTATACGGTACAAATATTTCCGCCTCAGTCATAAACCTCAACAATATTTTAAAAGCTCTAGAAAGACATGTGAAGATAGCCGAGTGCGCGCTCAGAGGCTACCTCACTATAGAACTAGAAATATTCGTCACAGTCGAAACTATGCTAGATAACCCAACAGATTTACAATTAAACGTGTGTATTCTAGAAGCTGAGAAAATAGCTGATATGATTAACAGAGAAAGTGTGCTGATAACAAGTGATTTAGGTTTAAGTTCATTGACGTATGCGTTGACTGTCCATACGTACCCCACACAAGGTGCAAATAGTATAAGTCTATCCATAGGAGCCTTATTAGCTTGTCTAGGCATCTATGTCCTAAGGTAAGAGTATCAAGAAATATTTTATTGTACATTTGTAAAGTAGCTGTAAATATTGAATGTAAAATATTTTAGTGCCATAGTTAGAAACATATACAAAGAAAACAGAGATTATGCTTTGGTTTGCTTTAAAATCAGGCGCAAATTATTTAGTCATGTTTATTACGTGAGTTCGTTGTGCCATCGTAGTTGTAATGAGATATTGATGTCTTTGACTTTTACAAATAATTTACGATAGACTGCAACAAGCATTTTTATAACATTTTTACAAAAGACATTTTTATAAAGTACTCGTAGTCCCTAAACCAAATATGTATTACAATTATTGCATTGTTATTAATTTTTAGATGTTTAGCGATTTTGAAGATATATTGTTTATGAGCCTAAAGATTATTAAAATAAAAAATCATCATGATAATATGATTTTATTTTGCACGTAACACCGAACAATCGAGGAATATAATGTTATATTGTGAGTATATATATCACAATTAATTGATTACTTATAATTAAGTTCAGATAAGTCTTTTTTATCGAAAAATATATTGATTCTGTCGAGTAGTTGCGGGTCGGTGACAGTTTTGGCGAGTTGCACGAACCCGTTCTGCAGCACCGGGTGGATGAGTTGGAACCTCTCCAGCGAAAACGTCAGGACTAGTTCGAGATATGCCATTAAAATGTTTTGGAAGCAATTCCGTTGCACCTCAGTATCCTAGAAAACAATAAAGCAGTTAATACATTTCCAGCTTGTAGTGTACAATAACTAATGTATATAGCGAGAATTTCGAAGATGACCCAATAGTTTCGGGCCCTAACAGTGATTCTACAGTTCGTGGCGACATCTACTGTATTTCAAAGCTAATTACAAACCGTTATGGGTCCATAAGTGGTTGGGCATCTTCGATAAACTCGATCGTATAAGGTATTTGACATATTTTCCATTACCAAAATTAGGTTAGTAATGTTGTAATTATTTACCTTGCTAATACTTAGTGCCCTCTGCTGTTCTATCTCCGGTGGAACTGGCTGAGGCGGTAGAATTGGCTCAGCGGCTTTAGCTTTCTCGTATACAGGAGGATCGCATATCGTTATGCTAACTTTACGCGTGTCCATATTATGGTTCTCAATAATATCCGGAACACTCCCTTTATTCTCTTTTATTGGAGTCGGAGCATCTGTAACTTTTTCTGGGCTTTGTTGCTGTGTTTCATTTGATGGTCTATCGTCAGAAGTATTAGAGTTCTGATCCTTAGTTATCTCATTGTCGGGAATGTCTGTACCGCCTTCGACTTCTGTCTTTATAGGTATGTGTTCCGTATGTACTTCCACAGTAATAGAACCTTGACTATTGGCTTTAAAATCGGCGAATGTAAACGGTTTAGGTTTTTCAGTTCCCTCTTCGGGTGTAATACTGTATTCTTGATTTATAACTGGTGGTTCGTCAGTAGTCTCAACAGGGTCTGCAGGTTCTTGGGCATAATACTGGTCGTAATGATTTGACGAATTATCACTTTCCACTGAACTGACAGACATCCGTTCTTTTAGTTCAGGATCGTCAAAATCTGATACATTTATCAGATGTTTCACATAATTGTGACATAACAGTTCCCAAGTTTGTTTCAAATCAAATATCTTTGTAACAAATTGATCATATTCCAGAGTGAAGTTCAAGGATGTTGTATAGTTGTGTAATATAATTGATATGTCAGTAGACTTTAATTTAAATCTGTGTACTCCATTAAAGAATATTTCGGTTAAAGCAATTACTTTTATCAGCCACGAGGATGTTGTTTGCTTGTAAAGGTTGGCGGCATGGTCTAAGTTGGACACTTTTTGAACGAGGAATTTTAAACCTGGTCTTGAATCAAATTGCATGGCCCTTGTGAACGATAGCTCCAGACTTCTCAGCAGCAGTTCAGTGTTGTCATTGTTTAGGAAGAATTTGTAATTGCACACATTGGAACCAGTATTCAGACTTTCGAGCAGAATACTGTTGATCCCTTGGAATATGTCTGATGATGCTTGGATTAGCACTGTTGCGATTATTTGTATTAGTATTTGATGGGCCAGCAACCCAACTACAAGTCCTCTGTGAGGGATTCTTATCGTATATAACTCTGGGTTCAGAGAATTAATTGACTCTTGAAGATATATCAAAAATATGTAACTTCTGTCATCAATCAACATGAGATTCTGGGAAGAGTTTTTAGGAGTCACCTTAACATGTCCATCTCCTTTCATTTGTTCTGTTAGGAACACTTGTTGCGCCATTGCGTGCAGTCTTACATTGTCATTTACCGAACAATCCCGTCGAGCAGCTACTTTCACAATAGCTAAATCGCCATAAAAGCTATTCGAGTTTTCTTTAAAGGCAAAAGTAATTTGCTTCAGTGGAGCCAAACTCACATTGCATGCTCTGTGAAGGCTTATACATATAATTTGCCATTGATTGTCAGTTAATAGATGTCCTGAAGTTAAAATTATGTGCCTTATGCAAGACGCTCCTAGTCTTGCTATTGGTTCTTGCGGTTGAGCGATACACTCGACTAGGATCAACATGATTTGTTTTAAAGCAAAAGTTGCTTCCGCATTTTCAATAGGTTCTATTTCTGGTCCCTCATTTTTCTCATCCACCGTTGATCGTTCAATGTTGATTTGTTGCAGATGATGTAGATAAACAACAAGCGTGTCTGTAGTCATACCACAGCATTGCTTGAAGTTAGGCATTACACTGTCCCAGTGAGTATTCACGTTGCTTATTTGACGAAGCCAATTCTGTACAGTTGGTAGTAGGAGGTGATTTATGCAATGAAGACCAAAATGTGTGCCTGGTACATCAACTGTATTTCTCAACAGTTTGAATAAGGTTTCCATTGCTGCTGGTTGATTCTTCTTTGAACAAACGACTGTAGCTGATATCAAGCCTTCTATCAAAACGTACCATACTTTAAGTATGTTGCTCGGTTTATCAAGTTTTAAGAGACAGTTATTTGTTGTATTTGAGGGAGGAAGACTTGTAGATAACTTTCTATATGAAATAACATCTTCTTCAAAGTATTCACTGGGTATGAATTTCGTGATGTCCAAACCAGAGCTGGGTATGATCGGGTCTACGACACATAAAGGCATGTCTCCTTTGATTCTGTTTCCTGTGTTGAAGATTGGACATTTTGGCATATTGTACATCATAGTCAAAATATCTGCGCAGCTTTCTAAATGATATAATGCTTCCCTGCACATATCTACTATGACTTTTTCAGATTTTTCCTCACTGAGTGGAATGAATTTGCTGTTCTTGGAAAATTTGAGGCTTAGACTAGGTTTGGGTTGAGTAGGTGTGGTGGCTTTCTTTGGTTTTGCTTCAGTTGCTTGAAGTTCGTCGTAGTGTAACCCTTTAATATGGCTTAGTAGGCATAGTATGCAGTCAAGTGCAGCATTTGCAAAGACGAGAGTATTGTCAGTGCTGAGGAATACTTTAAATATTTCCAATATTGCGGAGTATTGGTTGGAATTGTTGGCGGCTCGTAGCGTGTTGAATAATGGTCGCCAGCCAGATCTGATTTCCATTCTATTTGTTTCCACAAACTCGCAGATACAGGATATAATTTGTTCCTGGAGACAAAACATAAGTAAATATAATAATTCCTCGATACATTACCACAAAAAGATTAGTAAAATAATTATGAATTTACCTGTATGTCATCATCGCAGAGTTCTAAGCAGAGAAGGTTCTCGAAAGGCTTCAGCAACGCTTCATTGAAGTGGAAGTGTGGCAGTTCCACTTGTTGGTTCAGCAGAGCCGTAGCACAGTCATGTAGACACTGGATTGCTAGGCTCGCTATCTGGATGTCTTTGTGGCACGCCGCCTGTTGAAACAACGCGAGAAATATAAATAATTACGTAGCATAATATATATCTCCAGAGAAAGTTGTATTATATAAGCATGTATACTTTACCTGCATGAAATGTGGTCCAACAACAGTCCATATAGCCATGCGATGAGCCAATGGCCTCGCAGCTCGTAAGCACCGCAGCGCCACATCCCCCGCGCGACACAGCGCTCGTGCCGCCTCACCCCCCGCGCCTCTAGTGCCCGCGCCCCCCGCACCCCGCGCGCCCTTCGCCGCCCCGCCGGAACCGCGCCGCCACCACCACACGTTGTTGTTGGCTACATCTTGCTCCCATGTGCAGAATAACTGCACACAATGTATAATGTAATACATGAGAATTTGCATTGATATTCAAATAAATAAGCCTGAACAACTAATATTGTCTGGTCGAGGATTCTCCGAAGTCTTTTCGATTTGCCGGATTGATATCCAAAACACTATATTTTATTTAATTAATTAGCTAGATAATTAATTATAGCTAGGTAAGCTTTAAGACATTTCAGCTTCTGAGTTTGCAACCTATATTCTATCCTTAGAGACGTGACCAATTCATTGCTTGTTGACTCAGCTAGCTTTAACTTACCAATCGATGTTGATGCGCCACAAGTCGCTGTAGCGCTGCCTTCAGAGTAGGTAAGGTAGTGGTGGCAGCTAGCCGCGTGAATAGCGTGTCGGCTGCCGCAGTCAGGGCACAGCATACCCGCGCCGCACCAGAGCCAGATATCACGTTACCTCCCTATGTATGAGAAGAGAGATAGCCACTAAATAGTTGACATTTAAAAGAAAACGTTTTCCTTGAATTCAGCAAGTAAGTATTTGGACCTACTTTTTTTTAATAGAGTTATACGCATAGTTTTGAATTATTTTTAATAGGTTTGCGAATTCTTACCTCTTGTCGACATGTCTCGACTATCTTCGCAACTGACATGTCATTGTTAATGTTGTTCTCGAACACTGGCTGCAAGAAGTTGAAGACGTCGACACTGAAAAATAAAAAAGGATTAGTATAGAATTAACATCACCAAGCTTGTTAACAATATGAGCAAGAATTAAGATTACCAAGTTTCATCGTCCCTTCCATCTAGTCCCAGTTTAGCGTCCGCTTGTAGTATGGACACGGTTTTGTTTCTTCCAGTCTGCATCGTCACTATGGGCGTTGCGTTGTTCCCTTGATGGCCAAACAGCGAGTGTTCGAAGCTCGAAACGTACTGGCATGCTGCGAATATGTGTTCCCAACATTCTGGAGCTTTGGAGCCCAGTTCTAGACCACCTAAACATAAAAAATATAGATGTCAGTCAAATAAGACCGTAAAACATAATCTCAAAAAATAAAGGCACGCAACGAGGGGCCGCAGATTATTTATCATTGTGACATAATAAATTTATTATACCTGTTATCAATATGTCCAATGACAAAGCATGAGTCGATAATATCTTGCCATTTGGAGGCTGTGATATAGCAGAGTTGGCTAACAAAGCCAGTATACTGCTGCATCGATTTTGTAGACTCAATGTGTTGCTTACTCTTGCAGCCTGTAAGAATGCAAGTTTTAGAAGGGCAGGAATATTATGATCATGAGAAAAATGAAAAATAAGTCTTATTGTTTACAGACCTTATGTAATCCTTCTAGACACTGAATAGTGAGTCCTTCCCAAGCAATACGCTTCCTCTTTCCAAAAGTATTTATTTTCTTCGATATGATCCCATGTAACTTATGTTTCTTGTTCCTATATCCAGTTAGAGGGACGCTCAAGACTGTTACCATTGAATCCCAAATGCAGGTTAAAATCCTGTAAAAAAATCCACAATTTTTTAAACATTTTATGACATCCAATGATTGTTAATTTTTGAAATGGTCCTCATTTGTTTTTATTTCGGTAATTTACCTTCGAGCCCATCGTAAGCTGGCTTGATGTTGTGGCGAATCGTTAGTGTAAGTATATAATTGGGATACTTCTTTTAATTTTTGCCAGTCTGACATGACTGGGCTTTGGTCCAATCCTCCAAGATCTGAAATGTGACATAAAACGTCAAATTAAGAATGAATGCAAAGCCATTCCCTAAAACTATTATCACGGATGATGGTGTTTTACCTGACAATAGGTGGACTAGTGGATGATCACTCGTCGGAACATCTTTCAGCAGGTCTGCAGCCAGAACTTGTTGGTACAGTTCTCTAAGCCAAGTTGCCGACAAGTACACGAGAACACCACTTCCTTGGACTTCCTCCACAAATTCATCTTCTGTTAGTGATACTTGAACTTTCTGTAAATATATGGATGAATTTATTTATTTTGTTGCTAGAGGGATGGCTATATGTCATGTATGATATGGGCAAGTTAATTATGGGAGTATGTATACTGTAGAGTCCGCTAGCTTTCCGCCCTATTATTTTTCTTTCTTTGTAAGGTGGTCATAAAACGAAAGAACTGAAGAACAGACTAAATGACAATTTACAGGTACTTACACTAGCTTGGTTATAGTAGTTAGTCCTCCGCTGTCTGAGCGTTAGTAACAATGCTGCATAAGTAGCAAGATACACGCCGTCTGCGTTCATGATGCAAGCGGTGGCCGGTGGCTGGGCTGCGTTATGCTGGCAGCACTTAGATGCAAACTCTTGCATTGCTTCGTCCACCTAAAAAAGGTAATGTAGTATTTTAATACCAACTCTTAACAATCTATTTAATTTACAAAAAATCTGGTGGCATAATGGAGATCTATATGATGCAAATATAAAAAAAGACGTTAGGTAAAAAGTTTCGAGTGGAGACTTACCTCTATACAAGTCCGTAGATTCATTAATTTAGGTAGTAATGAGTTCTGAAGAGTTTTTACGAACTGCCGAGCGTTGTGCCTTTCTAAATCCACATTGCATTCTGTTATCGTGCACCTAAAAGGTAGGAAAATAGGAATAGTTACAATACATACATAAAAAAATATGTAATGGGTAATTAGATGTCTCCGCTACTACTTTATGTTGGGTTTTTAATATATCTAGAAGGACTACGGTCTTTGTCCAACAATTACCTGCCGAGGTTCAAAGTCTTGGGTACCGCCTTAGGTTTATCAGGAACTGAGTTGTTCTCTTTATCGCTTGACGAAGGATTACGAGCTCGTGACGGTAGGAAGACATTGTCTGCATCAGAATCTGCTTCGCCGTCACTGCCAGAGGTTATGTTCTCTGGACCAGAAGTGTCTGCAAATGGGGAAATTAAATACATAAGGGTGTTTGGTCACAGTAAATGTTAGATGTTTAGAAATAAGATATTCTAACCTGATGAGTCATGTTCTTTAGTTTCAGTGCTTTGTAATACCGCCACTACATCCCTGAAACAAACAGTAGATATAATGTAGAAATATTCATAAAGGAAACACAATATTATTTTCAATAATACATATAAAATCAACAAATCGTATATGTTTTTGTGACTTTTATGTAACATTTTCTAGTACCAACACTAGCTGCTGATTTCGAAAAAATGCTGGAATAATAGGTCATGTTAGTTTTTTTTTTTTACCTGTATGGGCTTGGTAGCCTAGCTAGAGTCTGATAAGTTAAGGGTCCCGTGTAGTCAGCATCGTGCAACTTTGGCCAGTGGCTAAGCATGAGCGCTGCTATCTCAGGCGTCACGTACTCTGCTGAACCCGAACATAGCTTCTCTAGAGCATCTAGTAGAGATACCACACATTCAACAGCTGCAGCGACGACTTCTGGATTCCCACACCTACCGCATTCTTCAATTCCATCCATTATTCTAAAAAGAGATTATTTATAGGATTTAGGTTGGGCACTATGCTGTGTATTTATTAATATTTAATTTTGATTATACTAAAAATAAACGTATATCAATAGGAAAGCTACAAAAATAGCAATCCCAATCATTATCTATGTTATTTGCATTAAACATTGGCCAGTAAACGGATTTTAAGAAAGTCCCACGTTGGGCGCCATTTAATTAGACATGAAATGACCATTCCACTCATTTATTAAAAAACTTACCAAATTCTGAAGTTTATAATACTATGTATTGAAATACTTACAGTCTCACGATAGCCATATCATCACTATGCCGTTCATGGTTATCGACTTTCTTCAGCAATACCAACTGGCACAGCCTCTTTGGGTTTTGCAGCAGTTCCCTGGTGCTCCTCAGAGGTTCCACTCGGTGTGAAACCGGAGGGTAGAGCAACATCCTGTGGTACAGAGCCTCGAGCACCGGTCGTAGGTTTGATGTCGAACCTACTAATCGTACCAACTGGTTCGCTATGCTGAGAATTAAACAAGTGAATATTGGTTATTTGAAATGATATTTTTATATAGATATAAATATTGATGTTGTGTTTCTTACCTGTAAATTGCTTTAGCTTGCTTGCTGTTGAAGCTAGGCGCGGAGTTTAGAGCACCAGATCCTCTGCCGGAGTCATCAACCAAATGACCCTCATGCTCTCTGTAAATATTGGAGTAATTAAATGCAACACATTACAAGAAATGATTCTTAACAACCAATGTAAAATGGATTATAACATGATGCCACAAAGTGTAAATTTGATTATACCTGGATTTTATATTCTTATCCACCCGCGGAGTCCCTAGGAACGAGATGAGTGACGGACAGAACTTCTGCCATAGGAACGTGGTGAAGTGGGAGTTGCCGCTCACTCTCTCTGACAGGCTCGACATGAGAGTAAGCAGGCAGTCTAAGAAGAATAGAGCCAGAGGATTCTGCTTTGGAGTCCTGTGAACAAAATATAAAGTTAAACATTTATGCCTAGTTCTATAAAATCAGAACATCATGATCCATTTGTTTCTTTTTCTGGTAGAGAATTTGAAATATGAATATGTAGAAGTGACGTATTTATCTTACGTTTGCGTTTCAGAGAGCCGGCTGCAAAGATATTGTATGACAGGAATCACTTCGCTGTAGCATCCCACGGCAACTATGTGATTCCTGCCGAGAGGAGAACCTTCTGACAGAAGTTCTTGGCACTCTTCATCTGTAACAAATTATGCACACCTATGATTTCAGTATCACACGTCTTGTGAGAATTGAATTACTATTTGTATGTAATTTTTTTTCATAGATTCTTTGGTTGTGATTCTTCGTTGCCATATAACTTATTAAGGCACAAGTAACACAACAAGTAACACCTAGGCTGTATTCTCGGGTTGTGTGACTTTTCTGCTTTAGAAGGAATACCATGTGACGAACCAAGAAATGTGATCGACGCTTATATATGTTATGTATAATTTATCCATATACATGGATAATTCCTAGCGCTTGAAAAAACGAGTGAACTTTAAATTGGTTTGACGAGCGTTGTTGTAAAGAACATACAATTTTGTTGCTTACCCAGCTGAGCACAATACGCTCTTAGCGCCTGAGCAGCAGCTGCCCTAGCCGCAGCGGCAACATGAGGGGGCGCGGCGGCCGCCTCCCCGCAGCGCCCGCACGCCCACACGCAGAGCCGCCCGTTCAGCGTGCGACGCGGGGACAGCGCCAAGGATAGGTACATGCGGAAGATTTGTACCTAAACGTTTGAGGGTTAAGTATTTTAGTACCTTGAAAGACTGACAAGTATTAGTGTATTGTTTTATTCATTTAACATTTTCTACATACATTTTCTTTCTCATTATTAAGCAAATACCTCATTTTGTTTTTTCCGAAGTGGACGTAGCATTCCGAAGGCAGCGTAGCTTGTTTTGCCTACGCTTTAAGCACATTGTAACACACATGACACACATAATGTTTGTATTCTTTTATCTAGCACAGTATTTAAGACGAACCATGATTAACCTTCTTATCTCCTGGTCACTCCTGGATAAGTATATATACCCTACTTACTTAGGTCGGCAATAAACGTATTGTAGTGTTCGTGCATACCTGAGTATCTGGCAAGTGGTACATGACTGAAGCAGTCGCGCACAGCAATTGCGACGGCATCCACAAGGAGTCATCTTCAGGCTCGATACCACGATGGAACCGATCATCGCGGAGGATTTTCTGCAAAAAGGTGGAAACCTGTCAAACTTACCAATAATAATATTTGATATACGAGGTTAGTAATGTTTGTTTGAATAATGCTACAACACATCTAGAGCTAACTGCATATTATTATTGGATTTGATATTAGTAATGGTTTCATCAGTCAGTAATGGCAAACAGCACAGCAGCAGTCCATGGCACGTAAGTACATGGTTAGCAATTTGGTCTTGCTATCTGTTCATTTAATTTTGTAACTTACGTGGAAGCCCTGCAGCGCGTATGTGACGAGGCGCGGGCGCTTGGTCTCCAGCGCGGTCTGCAGCGGCAGCAGGCACGCGCGACGCAGCTCGTACGACGGCCGACGTGCGTTGCTCTCTTGCATGCATAGTATTTCTAAACAACAAACAAGTCTGTGGCTAAAACCTAAAGTTTATTTCACATTTGTTTTAAATGCTGAAGTGAAATGTTGCTTAGACGTAGGTGCATACTTATGTATAAGTTGTGACGCAGTTACTCAAAGCAACTATAAATAAACTTAAAGGTTCTTACCAATATGGATACATACTCAAGAAATTGATTTGATTTTTAAATTGAAACTAAATACGATTAAAAGTGTTCCTTCCGAAACTGATAAGATCTTATAATTTTCTAAGGCCTAATGCATTATTGAAATATTTATTTATAGCCCTTTCTTAAATCCTATTTTGCGAATATCCATATGGTAAACAAAACGCTAACTTCCCATGCATAGAACGCCTTATAAGTCGAAGGCCGGAATGTTTGCTAAAAGAAAATTGCAAGGCGGATACTGCAGTTGCAAGTATTGATTTAAAGCTCAAGGCCTTACTGCACTTCCTATATATATATTTATATGCTATATAAACATCTATAAGATTGCAATTAGATTCCAAAGTGTGTAATTACCTAGTGCATCCTGACATGATTTCCTGAGAGCCGTGAACTTGACTCCTGTTGCCTCTTTGAAAATGTCCTGAAGTAATTCCTCCATTTTAACACTTACAAAACACACAGCTCACGTTCACCACTCAAGTGAATTAATCACATCATGCCAAAACACTTAAACTTTTAAGGAACCTCACAAAAACTGTGAAATGTTTAGTAAAACATGAGTAACTGCTTATTTGAGTGGGTGTTAGTCTCTTATCTGAGTCCTACGTCCGCACAGTACGGAGCATGCTCAGTGTGAAAAATCAATACTTCCAGTACGACGTAATGTTTGCGAAAAAACCGTCCAACAGGTGGATTATTTGTAAACTATTTGGAACTTACAAAATCTTTCAGTTTAAAGATTACACCTATATCAATCTAACTTGAATAAAAGAGAAGAAAGATAGATGTAGCTACCTATATCTTAATTAACGTAGATAAAGTATCAACTTATATATTTTTAAGTGCACGTATTCGGAAAAAATAGATCAGTTTAAAACTAAGACCTTAGGAATTACTCGATAGGTTGGTTGTTTTACAGTTAATAAAAAAAGCTTCAATTTTGCCTCGATAGCCCATATGCGTATGCAGTCAAAAAACTTGCAAACAGATAGATATTAATATCAAACTTAACTTCAGATGATGAACATAAAAAAAATATAATTGTAGTAGCTAAGTATGTACCTATTCTAGGTGCGCAGGAAACTTATGTGATACAAGCCCATTCGGTTCTGGCCGCCTTCAATATTATAGCTTAGGCTAGTATATAGCTACCTATCCTATCATTGTGACAATGCTTACTTTTTCAAAGACATACATCCTTAGATTAATTATTGGTATAGCTTGCTTCATTTATCTAAGCACACATCATAATAATAAAATGAATAACTAAAGAATATTTAAGCTTGGCGGTTTAAAATTATCTGAAATTTTGTAGCTCAATTAGATAGCATTATCTACAGGCAGATATTAATTGTTTGGTAGAATTTGTATGAATATATCTTCACATAATATTAAGACTCATAATATTTTATTACAACACTATTAAATTATACACATTTAATGTTATAAAAATGGTAGGTACTTCCAGTTTACGCCAACGGGTGCACAACTTTCCGCTCAGCATCTACTGTTATTTATTCAGCAGATTCATATTGCAGTTACATATTTATATATTATCGAACTTTTTTTATTAATTCTTATAAATCAGTAAAATAAGGATTTTGCATAAAGTTAAAAAAGGATTTAGTTGAAAAAAGAAAATAGACCTATTTATGTAGCATGGCAGCCCTCGATACCGATCAGCTGTCAGACGACAAAAAGACAGACAATCAATTGTCAAAAATAGTCCATAATAAAAATGGTGTCTTGGAGCGCTCTGGGCCGATCTTTCGGCATAAACTTGTTGAAAAATAACGTTAATACACTATCCAAACCTCAACATGTAGCCCTTTCAACAAGTAAAGTGTTTAACGGAGGCCATGAACACAAAACATTTGTCCTACAGCCTTCCAGGTAAAGATCGTTTTCAGTGATTACCTAACCATCTTTTTGGATCAATGTTTGTTTGTTTTTAATATTTAGTTCTGCGTTATATCAGCGATTTTTTAATGATAAAATTTTATTATTTGCCGTCTGTTTATTGCGCTTGTGAGAATTTTCTCTAACATAACCTAACTCGGGTGTTCACAGATGGCAGTGGCACAAATTCAAGGATATGTTCCACTTCTACGCCATGTTGGGGTTGATACCGGTTGGCGCCATCATCTTCTACACCAACGTGTTCATCGGACCAGCTCAACTGACCCCTATCCCTGAGGGGTACACCCCCAAACACTGGGAGTACCACCGCCATCCTATTACAAGATTCATTGCCCGATACATCCACAACAATCCTCAGCAGGTACTTATCTAAATCTAATGCTTCTAGTTACTATTGTACTATTTATGTACAGTAAATTCATCATTAATGTAAGCTTTAAGGAGCAATATCAAAAAATTAGAATCTTGTAGGACTGAAAACCTTTCCCGAACTGATAGGCATATCAAGTGTCAAACTGGTTATCAATACTTATTCCTACTCTTTAAGAAAGGAGACTTTTGTCCTATGCTAGTGATATATTGTGATATACTGCTAGGGACATTATTAATTAAGATTTACACTTTCCTCTTTAAACTAGTATTCAGAGCTGATTACCTACTATTATAGTTAACAGTTATGTATGGCATATATTTTTATGTTTTAATATTTATTTTTTTATGATACATACTATAATAATTAAATTAAAACAAATATTTGAGTCCTATTGATTTAATATACTTAATCAAGATAAAATCAATTCATTACTTGGCATATATCTCTGTATTTTTACATTATGTTGTATGTATGTATGTATCTGTTCGCCACAAACACTTAAGACATTTTAAAACCAAAAATATTGAGCATGGTCCTCCTTGTATTGATCAAACATTTGGTTTCTCGTGCAATGGCGTTTGATATGCTAATCTTTTGGTTATCCCTGCAGTCAAATGTCACAAAGTATATTTTTATAAATGTTGCTATGTAATTAATTTAACCATTTTAAAAGTATTATTGATGATTCAGGTTAGTAAATGAGAAATTTGATATCATTAATTCATAATTTTATGTTATGTAATTTTCTTATTCGAATCCATAATATATGAAAGTTTATGATAAGAGAGAAAAGTCTGATTGACTGCACTATGTTTTCATTGGTCAGCAAGCATACATCAGTGGGATAATTGATTTGCATTTTTTTATTTGGAGTGATTTTTGTTTGATGGTATTCTTATAAAATAACTAAAGGCCGTAGTTATTACTTTTACCAAAAAATGTGACGTTACAAGTGTAAGAGGAGCCTCTTGGTTTTATCTATGATTATATTAACCAAGGTTATTCATGTGCTGTTTTTTATATTTATGATCGGGAAATACACCATCCATCCCCACAAACTTTTATATAACAGTAAAATTTTAATTACCATTTAAGATTAGAATTTCAGGGAATACGACTAAATCACTTATTTGGTTTAAACATTCAATGCAATTTCGGTCCTTATCCATAATGTGATGATTAGATCTTATTTTAATTATTATTTCAATAAAATGTAAATAAACAGCTCGCTAAATATATGTTTGAATGCAAAGCTATTGGTCGGACCTAATGACATTAAATGCTTTGTTCCGTTGACGTCGACTGCGACGTCACATGCCGCAGTAATGAAGGGCTGCAAAGAGTGTGCCTGTTTCAATTGATATAATTTTAATACGCAAACTAGTGGTTATTTTGTCATTAAATATTCTGCTTTTACTATAATTTTATTTTATTAGTGTAACCAAACCGATAAGCATGTTAAAAAGTAGGATACTTGGCCCTTGGTACTTGATTATTGTGTAAAGTTTATAACTTTATATTGAATTCTGTTACAGGATTACGAAAAGTTCATGCACTACATTGACGAAGAGGCACAGAAGCAAAAGATCCGTAAACTAGAAAAGGAAATTATCAAGAAAATGGGTGAGCGTAATGATTACCAGGCGTACTACTATAAGCCCATGGTCAACAAGTACCTGCGCATCAACAAGAAGACTGGCGAGGAGATGTACGACCGCGCGGGTGACGACTACTCCGAGTAACAACTATTTGAACGTTTGACGTAGAATATTATTAGTAATCAAGTGTATTGTTACATATTACAATGTAGATAAATAAACCAATTGATTGTTTCTAAACAATTTTATTTAAACAGTCGAGATTTACATCTGGTTACCCAGCAGTGAACAATCTTTGTCACGTTTTGTAAGTGTTTTTGTTGTTATTTATTTACCTACATTTTTTGTGCGCCCAATGTCTTTCTATTATTAGTTCAACTGTAATGTAATAAAGATATATTGGGTATAAATAAAAGAGTATGGCTTATGGTAACATTGTTATTTATTTTACAGGAAATTTCTAACGATTGACAATAATAAATTCCGACTCGTGGAACCCTTACAAAATTAATGTCAACACTTACCTAGCAGTATGCTAAATGCCTGATATGATGCTACTTTAACTTTTATGCTGGTTAACTATTAGTTTAAAGTTACTGTCATATGGGTTCTGTAGAAATAGGAAAGATTTAGGTATATAGGAAAATTATTTTTAATCATCCGAATAGATGGGATTATAGTATTTTGTACCATGAAGATTTAGAATCGTTCAAGTTAGCTAGTTTAAGAAATAAACATTAATCGCAATTATTAATACATTTCGAATACCAGTGTTGAAAATGTAACTCATTCTGAACGAAGGCTAACGAGAGTAAAAATCCGCTGGGGGCGCTAGTATCGCATAGGGTTTATCTGTCCTTTTTCATCAATGAGAGACTAGCTTCTTGCATGTGATTGGTGGAAATTGATAGATAGACCTAAGTGCGACGCTAGTCATAGATGAGTATAAGTACTGACGTAACGCTAGTGGTACTAGTAGATTTTTGTTTCTCGTTATCCTCAATTAATTCAATTCTAATGTAAGCTTCAACTACAGACAAACTAAGTTCGACGAAATCTACATAATAAATAAATTCTTCGGCGGTGCTGTATGCACGAAGCTCTTAACTATACTGTTACACAATTAAATTACAAAACGATATGATTTCATTATCCCGTTCTTTCAGTCTTCGCAGTTTGTAGAGTTCCAATTATGACCCAACAACTATGTACTTAGATTGCTTCTCATAATAACATTTTTTCGACATTAAAAATATTTACAACATTCCTAAGTTATATAACAATTTCCATTTGAAATTGCAACTAAGCTACATAATTATAACAAAATTGTATAAATCAGTATCAAAGCGTAAACACAATATATCATATCCGATCGAAGTAAAAAAATAAAATTTAAACTAACAGTATCTAGTTACCGTAAGTAAGTAATATGGACTACAATAGACTCTTAGACGTACGCTATTTAAAATTGTTTTTACGATTTCTCAATGATAACAATTTTCAAATCTAAAATTTAAGACGGCTACGAGTTTCTACAATGTAAAATTTAAATTTCATAACTCTATTTGCTTTTTTCTTTTTCTGCCTGCGCCGCTAGCTTTGCCTCCTTTTTGGCTTTTTTCTTTTCCTCCTTTGCTTTTAGTTTGGCCTGTTTTTCTTCTTCCTTCGCTAACAGCTTCGCCTGTCTCTCTTCCTCCTTCGCCTGAAGTTTGGCCTCCTTTTTAGCCTCTTTTTCTGCTTTGAGTCTCAGTTTCTCTTCCTTCTTTTTCTCTGCTATTTCATTCTTCCTATTGTCAGTGCTTTCATCTTTTTTACTTTTGTCATCCTGTTTTGTATTCTCATCGTCTTTTTTCTTTTTATCATCTTTCTTTGATTTTGCTTTGGGGTTATCTTTTTTCTTATCAGTCTCTTTACTGTGATCTCTGGATGGGGGCGGGTCGTCTTTGTTCGAAGGTTTGAGTGGCCGGAAGAAGTGTTGCTTATCTTTTTGCGGTGATGTTTCTAGTTGCGTTACTATTTTCTGGGCACACCTGAAAATGAGACAATGAGACACACTTGAATTATTTCTGTAGGTGGTGTTTTTTTTATTACATACTATTATTTACTTCATTGACTGCTGAGTCCTTGGTTATCTATCAGTTGAATTTACCTACTAGGCCTACGTACCTAGTACTTAGTGCTTTCTAGTTATATTGTAGTTACCTTATCCTAGTAGAGGCGGAGGCAGCGGCGGCGCTCTCTCTCCGTCCCTCGCGGAACTCGCGCTGGAACTCCCGAATGGGAGGCAAGCGACCTGACGGCTCGCCGGCGGCTGGCCCTCCCGTGTAACTGTGGACTTGGTAGTCTTGTAACCGGGCCTGAGAACAGACAATTTTTATCTCTTAATCTGGAGTATATTGTCATGATCGTTCGATCTGGTTGGGCTCATGTGTTGGGCCTATACTTGTTGTAGTACCTACAAGCTTGTTTATAACGTTATAGTCAAACGTAGTAGCTACGACCTTCTCTATCATTTAGGTACAGCTATATCCGTCGGTTATTCTAAGACTTTTCATGTCTATTTAATGATATCAGGTTGCAACTGCAAACCCAAGATTTCCAGCTATGTTATAGCCATGTATCATCTAGTTGGCAGTCCTACCTTCATGCTATGGTGTTGCGAGCGTCGCAGCGAGTTAGAGGCGGGTTGCCTCGCGCGCGGCGGCACGGAGGCGCGCGGCACGGCGCCGAGGCACGCGCCGCCGCACTTGGCGCCGCCGCACAGCTTGGTGGAGCAGCTGCTCGCCCCGGTCACGCCGCTGTTCGACGACACGGAAGACACGCCTGGAAATATATTGCTTGTTGTTAGTCATGTGGTCTTTAGGATTGGAAGGGTGGATATGAGGGCCGAATACTCCAACGAAACCCAACTATAAGTCGCTCTTAATGTCATGATGTTTCTGCCTTCCTTCAATGGGTAAACTCCTTGGGGAGAGGTCCTTCCTTCTCTATTTCAGGGGGTTATGTAGCGACGAATATTATCATATCTGACTCTGCTGCTCTCGGCACGAAATACACCTCAAAACGAGTATCTGACGAGTGACTATGTTGCCTTTAAGTAAGTAGCTATAGGTCTGCGACCAATATAGGTATCCGCGATTACATACAATAACTTATCTACCCTCTATCTTATGGGTATATATTATTGCTCAAATGAGATAATCATACCGGAGAGGGAAGACTCCCCGCTGGTGACGGAGTAGAGCGAGGCGGAGGCAGGCACGGAGCGCGCGCCCACAGAGTAGCTGGACACCGAGCCCGGCACGCCCCATGACTTCGCGCTGCCCGACGACACCTGTAAATAAATATAATTATAAAGAACTTAAAGGCTGTTTACCTGTGAAAGATTTGAAATATGAAGAAATATTTCATTGTATATCTAGAGATCAATCGATAAATTCCTCTGATAAAGTGGGTTATTGTTGTAGGTGTGGGGTTAATTTTCTATTAAAATAGAATCTAGAAATTAAGTTATTTAGTGTCAATATCATAAATATCCAAGAAGATCATCATTACCTGCCAGCTCTTGCTGGTGACGAGCCTCGGCGCCTGCCTCAGGCGGAGGATCTTGGCGCGGCAGATGACGCAGCGCAGCGGCAGCAGGCGCTGGCTGACGGCCATCTGGATGGTCTTCACGAAGCAGCGCCGGCACACCACGCGGTGCCCGCACGGCGACGTCTGCATCGTCGCCTTCGCGTTCACACATATTACACACTGGAAAAGTAAGGAAAAGTTAAGTAAAAAAAGAAGTTTTAATAGTTGACATACAATTCAGTTGAGAAGTAGATGGTAAAATATAAAAAAAAACATGTTCATGGACTTTCTCGGCATTGAGGAAGGTAGAGGTCTGTTAGAAGGCCTATAAAGTTTAAAGAATGCCTACTCTGAAATCTTTAGGACCATATTCATATTATTCTCTATTTATTGGTGCCGTTCTGAAGAGTATTTTTTACCTACTTTATTAGTTAACCGCAAGGCCTTGCAGCCTGGTCTAGACTACACTATCTTTACATGTATTTTTACAATTTTGCTATTGTAATGTGTATCACGGGATTATTAGTATTAATTTACATTTCGTGTTTTGTAAACGTTACGGGTTGTGGATGTTAACATAATTACAATACCTACGCCTAAGCTCGGCCTCGCCAAATTTAGATATTAACCCTACTCATTGATCATAATTAATTTAAATGAAATTAACTAATTATACGGGTCAATTGTACCCAATTACTTGTAATTCAGAAGCCTTAATCCGGCTCAAGGCCAGACTGTCGTTGAGTCGTAATAAATAATTGATTTCTAACTTTCATTTCACTTCCGATTTAAACAAAACGAAAGAGACTAATGTTTTTTCGATGTGCAACTGTTTTATAATTTTTAGTTACTTAATGGTTTTTTTTATTTCTTGATTTTTTTAGATAATATGCGTAAGGAGAATAAAAATCGATGTGCATGTTCACTTTTTTATGTTCTTTTTGCAAGAACCTGAGAATTTCGGAGTGAAAAAAATAATATATGGGCAGGTACTTGAATGTGAAAGTAAGAAGATCTCTTTACAACATACTGAATAGTGTAAGAAGCTTGCATACTCACTTCTTCATCGGGCGAAGAGGCTAGTTCCGGTTCATTTTCTTCCAGCTTATTGAGCAATTTGTCCTGAAACAAGAAACAAGAGCTTTTTAAGGTACGCTTATAAAATATGCATCTCTCTTAAAACTTTTCTTTTGAGATGATAAAAGAACGCTAAAAGATACTTTTGCAGTTTTATAGGTAAGTAGGCACGTGTTTTATAGTTAATTGCTTTAGGCACTTGCCCGCTGAAGTACTTTAGTCCCTTGAGGTTTTATAGAATAAGAAAAGGCAGGTAGGCATACTATAGGTGTATGTAAGTATACTTGTTCATGTAAGTTGAGGCTGAACAGCATGTTAAAGTAGGTGTTCAGGTACATGTAGAGACAGTTATTTTACTTTGTAAACAATAGTGAAATTTCAACTGTAAACGCACTTTTAATTGAAATATAAAGTACCTAAGCTTGGAAAACGATTTGGTATTCGTAACAAGGTTTTTATATTGATGTATCTGGAGTTAATAGAAAGGTTTTTAATTCAACTTTAATACGGAATCCGTACTCTATGTAGTATTTGTGTGTATGTATATTACAATTTGAAAGTTGTAGACTTGTATCTTCCACATCACTCAATAATAATCTCACTATGACTCAAAGGTTAACTGGTAGAAAACTCAATTTGAGTTAAGCTCGCCTCTGTACATTTACTTTAATTAATATATGTATGTTCAATGTAATCTATTTGAGTACAAATAAGAATTAAAGAATCCTAAATGTATTTGTAGATACGGCATCTAAAGAATATGCAGTGTATTTGATTCCATAAATAACTATGTCGTGACTGCAGCCTTATCATTTGTCTAGAATTTATGTACTTCTGTCATGTTTGGAATTTTAATAGATAGATAATAAAGACTGTAGCGTTTCCTTATCATTCTACTATTTACGTACTATTTTAAAGGTTAATTAAAACTTTAAAACAGACTACAATTATTATACTTAAAATATCTAATTTATGAAATTGCATAAAATAAAACAAAAATAATTTAGACATTGTATGGTAATTTTGTCTAGTACATAAAACAATATTTGCTTAAGAAACTGTTTAACTGTTAAATATTTAAGATATTCTGCAGATTTACATCATACAAAGGCTGCTACGTGTCCTAAATTTCCTCAAACTAAATATTGAGCATAAATCTAATTAGGTACACAGATAATCCATGTTTTAGAATAACTAAACCCAGTTCATTTATCATACGTAGACACCGTTTGAGAGCCTATTTCTTATGCATGCATGTACAATTGTACACTGTAAGTAGCTAATGTAACTAGTAGGTACCTTCCTATTGTACTAAGTGAACATTTAAGTAATCTCATATCATGAGCATTGTATTAGGTCCATTCAAGTTCTCATCACATATATTTACTTAAATCAAATTCCTCTGAATTGCTTGCTTATGGTAATTTAGTGGCAATTCAAAATACTTACTGTAAGTGCTTACGTCATTTGTTTTTCCGGATGTTTTCCTTGTAAAATATACTTGTTAGGTACTGGGACCGATTGTGATTGGCAAAAGAAAATTTAAGAAAAAAATAATCACTCATAAAAAATAGACGTACATAGTTGAGTGTTCTTATTTTATTTGTATTTTCATATTTATGCAACGTGGGAGAGGCCTATGTTCAGCTGTGGGTCGCCATAGACTGTTTTAATAAATATCATCATTCTAAGAAAAAGTACAGATACAAATTTGTATTCTATTAGATACTAAAATGAACACCTGCGATGCGGTTGTACAAAATGCAAATGAACTGGCTCATAAAACGCATATTAAAATCAAAGACCTAGCTATAGACTAAGTTAGCAGTTACCTCAAGATTCATTTAGACTTTAATTTTATTCCCATGCCTTATGAAATGTATCTCAAATATTTTCAGTTGATTATTTTGACTAATTTATTTAGCTAAGTAAAATATGGTGCATTTAAGGTACGGAACTAAAGGAGACAATAATATTATAGAACGAACCTCCCCTTCCGAAGTTGGTTAAAAATCGGATTCCATGTTGTAACTAGCGTGATATTATGTGTAAACAATTTAATGTGCAATCAAAATGCTTATAGGCTCCTGAACATTTCCGAACTACCCCAAAAATGTAGAAATGTTGTTTATAATGTGATTTATTGCATCATTTGTTACCCAAGGCTTTGTATACACTTACCGAGTAATAACGTAATTAGTTTATAATAGCAATATAAATAATTATTTATCAATTACATTCATGGACGTGATCACCATATTAACCATACATCTTTTAATATGAATACAAAATTAGTGATTAATGCAATTACCATGATCAACTGCGAAGAGAATTAGTTTATAGTTGGCAATGATTCCAATCTTATGTTCCGTTATAACTTATGTTCATAGTTTTTATTTTATTTTATATTTATAATGCTATTATGTTTAATTTTATATAATAAAAGCGCCTCACTTACGA
This sequence comes from Autographa gamma, assembly GCA_905146925.1. Taxonomy (NCBI): domain Eukaryota; kingdom Metazoa; phylum Arthropoda; class Insecta; order Lepidoptera; family Noctuidae; genus Autographa; species Autographa gamma. Next base: position 8,194,787 of record LR989866.1, on the reverse strand, counting down.
ATTGGGTTAGTACCTGTATGTTAGTGTTAAGTGGTTAGAATGTTGGTCGACCTATTATTGGCGACTGTGTAAGTCTGATGATTTTCTGCTTATTTTTATGTAATGTTTTATACAGAAGCTGTTGGTTTGCCTTTAATAAATAAATAAATAAATAAGTGGTCAATAAATAAAAAAAAAACAATTTAAATTGGTTTTATTCGTATGTTAAATGACTTAGATATTCCTAACTTCGCTTGTATTTATTGCTTTACAAAACATTGTTTTTATTTGTAGAAAGTTAGGTGTAACATAAAATTGTTGACAAACATTTATAAGTTATGATATTATAAACTTTTTCTCGGTAATAAAATCCGGTAGCAATCGGATCGATATACTTTCTTGGAGTTTTCTTGATCAAATCAAATGATAAATAATGTTGCATCCGTATATGCAAAGTACTAAAATACTTACAACCATTTTTATTATGAGATACCTTAGTTTGTTACCTAGTGAGTTGAGTCATGAAGGCAGATAGGCAGTCTCTTCATGTAAAATAAGGTATTTAGCTGTATCCGGCAAGGAGTGTCATGTTGTATTATTTTAAATGACACAACACTCCAGCCCTTAAATTAAACTCCGCCGCAGTTGAAAGGCAATTAAGAGATGTTATAATTAATATTCCTTTTGCGTTCAATTCTTTCTAAGTTTTAATGCAGTATACATTATTCGTTGGAAGTATATTTCCACTTAGGGGTGTAATCGTTAATGTCGGTCACGTAAATGGAATATATCAGAAGATGATGATGATGTAATCAGTTTATACGATGACTTCAACCTTTAATTAATTATCCTTAGAATAAGGAGATATTTATTATTCGTAGGTAAGAACTAGAACATGCAGTATCTTATTGGGCAGTACCTGGGCTCTTAATTGCAAGAGATATTTTACGGCTTCTAAAGTATTATTTTAAAAACATGAAAAGTAGTTAAGACCATTCTCGTAAACAAATTATGTTTAAACCAAAGGGTTTATATATTTAAAAAAAATATTATGTGCCTACACCGTACAGTTGCTACTACTTACTACCTACATATGAACCCACATTGGATTCCGGAGTCAATATCTCTTTTTAACATCTATTTAGAAAACTGCCCTAAATATATAAAAGAAGAACGTATATTTTAATACAATATAGCTATCATACCGAAACCTAATTAAAAAGTTAATATATCGTTTAATATCAGTGCCTTATTTAATATTCGGAGCATAGTTTGGGGAAGATGGCGTCTTAATAAAATTCACCGGTAGCTTAACCTGAACGGCTGTAACCACCGTTTAATTAACTCCCGGGTAGAAGCGAACCGTTAATATAAGCTAACTAAGTATAGAACAGTGTCTGTTGCTTTACAGGTGAAATATTTACTAAGAATCTATTCATAGAACGACTATGTAAGTTTGAAAAAAAACTAAAAACAAAATCAAAATATTTTTATTTCACGAAGGTTTTTTAAGCTCTTTTAAAACGTTAAATTACTGACTCTAGTTGCAGGTTCCAAAATGTCATTACAATGGAGAAGAACCGGCATGAAATGCCATAGGTTTCTCTTTTATAAAAAAAGGGTAATATCAATGTTACAAAATGCCTTATAAACCTTAAAGAGGTTCAATTTTTTGTCAGGAATCTACTCAATCCATTATCCAGGTGATCGGTTCCATGAAGAAGAGCCCGCAAGAAACTCCATAGGTAGGATCCTACTCTCTATCCCACTAAGTATCTACTGTCTTTGTATTTTGTATGGAAGTGCAAAAACCGCAGTGGGAAGTGTGGAAGTTACGATTTTCCACTGCGGTTTGAGGCAGTGGAAAAACAAGCATTGTTAACTTGCTCGGCCTGAAAAGAGACTTTTCTTGTACTGGAACAGTAGTAGTTGGTATAAGATAAAAACATTTACTTTTCATCCAACTATTATTTTAAAATTTAGAAATGTGATAAAATGTATTCCATTTACCAAGGTACTCTTAGGTAAATATTTAAAGACCGTCTAAATCTAGTGATTGTAGACTATTTTTTTCGAACTGCAAGCTACTTATTCGATTATCTATTAAATCTAAAGTAATGCCATTGAGAGAAATCAATTCGATAGTCTAGATAATTTCGTACCGTTTTTATCTTACAGAATCAGTTGCGTCACCATGGCTGCCATTGGTATCTGCGGTCGAATTTTACTAAAACAACTAAACAGTTAGCAAATAACCAACAGCGTAGACAGTTGTAATCAAACGAGAACGACCTCTTTACGATAAAACGCGGGAAGGATGAATGAGCGGTCCGTTGTCTCCGCGGTTTAAAAAAAATAACGAGTCATATATGCGAGTGTATTTCCGTGTATTGTAACAGTAGCCGGCGAAACCTAATAAGCTCCGGTTCTGTACGGGTAATCGGGAAGCTTTCTAGTAAAAAAAAGGTTTTATAACGAGTTCCAAAGCATTGTGCCGGGGCCATTGTAGTCCGCTCCGCTCTCGCCGCGGGAAAAATGCTTCGCGTTCTGAGATGACGGTTTTCAGTGCTGAAGTGTATTTTTAATCGTTATTGTTGTATTACTGTTCCCGGATATGGTGGTGAATGCTACGTCGTGTCAGTTAGCGTCGTTTTTCATTGGTAAGTCTAGTAAATTAAAAGTTTAATAGTTGAAAACTCCTGTAGAGTTTAATTTCTTATCTAGAATATGGTCTTCTATCTTTCAGCTGTTTAATTAAGTTACATGAAATCAGATTATGAAATATTAAAATATGTAGCGAAGGTTATCTTTAGAGCAATAAGATTGGTTGCCGAGATTGATTCTAATACTTTAAGTCGTCAAAAAGAAACAAGGCCAATAGCATAAAATCCATTCAAGTTTTTAGTTTCACAAAATTTTAACATAGGTCTTAAATTTATCTTGTCAACAACTGATTCATCATTCATACAACCATTTATCAGTTTAAATGACTTGCAAATCATTGATACACGTGATAACAGATACTTAACTACTAAAGGAAAATATAGTGAATAAAACTGTTATTTCTGCAGTACATACTAATTATTGAGCAAGACCACGACAGATGCTCACTTCCTAGTCAAGGCACTGGGGCCTGATTCCGCTATTTAAAGTCAGTGGGTGGCAGGTTGATGAACGTTATAGTGTACTTGTTATTGTGCCAAATTAAACTTTAACTAAATTCATATAAGCCTACTATGAACAGTCAGTGGCAATCCGACAATGACGACAGTGGCAAGTAGATGTACATATTTCATTAAACTAAAATCATCTGAATACGAAAATTAGGTACACACTGGAACGTTCATTAACTTGCCACCCACTGACTTTAAAATAAAAAGCGGAATTGGAACCCTTGTAATTAGCACTACAGCCCAGCGTCCACTATTTATTGTACTCCTTAGAACTTACTGCAAAATGTTCAGAGTATTCAAATAGTCTAAATTGCATTTTAAGTAATATTTAGTGCCTACGGAACGGAAGCACTAAATGTAAAATAGGTACATTTATTTGTACAAAATTACAAGAAAGATTTATTCGTCTTTGCATTTTTTATTCTCAGTCCATACATTAATTTATTTGATAAACTTAAAAGACCTTAAGCAGGTATATAATAAGATGCACTTATTTGCAATTATGGATTACTTATTATTTTATTTTATGGTGCATCAGATATCATTGGTTTATTATGAATCTATGTCTATTTATGTGTATTAGATGCTTGATATTGCATTAGATGAATAGTAAATGACTTCCGCTGTGATCATTTCTACGTGCCAGTAATGACGACAATCTATGATTACATGCAAGCAATCATTGATAGCAAGTAGAATAAACCCTCTGATAAGTACAAACTAGTATAACCTTCTATATGTAATACAATAAGTTAAAAAAGGGACATAATATATCGATATATTTAGTATATCTGCAGCTATACCTATTGATTAGTACATCGACCACACACGTGTCTCATGTGACATGGCACACCTCTTGTCCTGCCTGTCCTGCACTCTCCAAGACGTGATGGAGGCCAGCGACCGAGCCATCCAGGTGGCATCTTTTTGGTCAGATAGAAAGTGAAAGTTGGATCTTTGAATCGAGAAAGAGAAAAACTATATCGTACATGTATACTGCTTCCAATTCCCTCATTTTATCAAATTCCCTATAAGGATTCTCGTACACGGAGCAACGTCAGTCGGTGACTAAAGTCATCGGATATCGGAGACTTGAGTTGCGATGATCAATTTAGTATTCACAGGAAGAACTCATAATTATAGCATACTTAAGTCCTTCTACAATTCTTTATTTCTTTAATATGAATACAGCTGCATCCACTAATCTAGCTACTAAATTTCATGTGAACTACATTAAAAGATCAGTTTATCGAGTCTTGTTGCGCTTGTTACAGCGGCTAACTAGAGGAAATGGGCTAATATTGTTGTGCAGTTGCAAGCTGCATCTACTGCACACCGGATTATCTTGCTTAACTAGTTATTGGAACACCCTGTACCGAGCCAAGAGGGTGCATTTGAACAACTTTAATATCGCTAAGAGGGTCGTAATTGGAATGTATTTAGTTGAGAAAGGAGGTTTCTTTAAAAAGTTTGCAGGTTAAGGAGTTTTTGTAAGGTAAAGTCACGGCTGAAAATAATGAGCTGACCTTAACATTTCTCCTGAATACCAGTCTCTAAAGTCGATTCAAGAATTATGTAAGTTCATGGCTTGCTCTTGGTAACCAGTTCAATTGTATAATCTGAACAAAGTTCATAAAACTACGTAATTTAATGCAATTAAGTATTTATGTTTTATAATAAATAGAACGAGTTACACTTAATAGGTTTCTGTAAAGCAGTACAAATGATTTAAAGTACTAGACTACTTAGATACCTCTTACATGCAAGTATACAGTCATATGAGCAAACAAATATTATACGTATCTGTCGAGTTTTTGCGCGCAAACCATTGACGTCACGATTTTTTGTTCATGTTCCTCTCGTAAAAATACTTTTTGTTATTTAAATCCTTCGACAGTTCTGTTGCTTGACGGATAGATATGAAATATCCATATATTATATTCCAAAATTAATTCCAATATCTGACGACCTCCGTGGTCGAGTTGCGTACGCACCGGTTTCAAGGTGTCGCTAGCTCTGAGGTCTCGGGTTCGATCCCCGGACGGGTCAATATAGAAACCAACTTTTCTGCATTGTCTCGGGTCTGGGTGTTTGTGGTACCTTCGTTGTTTCTGAATTCCATAACACAAGTGCTTAATAGCTACTTACTTTGGATTCAGGGCAATTTATGTGATGTTGTCCGCATTTATTTAATATCTTGGTTACAATATTGTACTTCTTGTTAACCACTTCCCTGCCAGTAAGTCACATATGAACATTTCTATTGTTTAACTGAATTGAGTCTACTGGCGGGAAAGTTAAGTTGTTAAGTTATATTTATTGCATTTTGCATAATAGCTAAATATTCGAAATTAAGTAATACCTAATATAAAAGAAGGCCAACTCGTAATGCATGCTGAAGAATAAAAGGCGTGAGAATACGTATAAATATCATAGTAAGGTCACTTTGAAGATATATCTTAACTTAACTAAATGTCCACAAAAAATATAATTAAAATTTAAGATTAGGTATATAATGTGGGTTATCATTACAACTTTGTAATTAGAGTTTTAATTGATCATTCTTAGATGCAGAAATGCACAAACTGCTGAGAATTTTAATTAAATTTAATAAATCGTTGACATATTAAAGGGACGTTTAAACCAACTGAACAGTTGTTAAAAATCGTCGTAAGACTGTTATAATAATATTTTGTAATCTTGTTATGGGGCCTTTTGTAGAGAATACTTTTTTGCTTCAGTTACGTAAAATTCCATAGTTTTTACGCTTACAATAAAAGTACAACGAAATTTGCCTTTAGTTATGAAATGCACTCACCGATTTAAGTTGAGAGCACTTTAGCCGGTGCTCCGAATACTGTGTAATCGACGCATTAGGTGTTTTACTTAAAACAAAAGGTATGTTGTGCAATTTTTAAATGGTCTCACTAACCTACTTCTGAATTGGGGACTATGCTGCTAAGTATTTACCTAAGTATTTTAATTTGGAATAAAAAGCTAGATATTATTTACTTTGAGTGTTACAAAACACAAAATAAAAAATGTGTGCAGTACACCGACAATAGCGCTGAAAGAATATGCATAATGTGACTGGCTGAAAAGAAAACAAAAGTGCCTATCCATAATCTACGTACATTTAAAAATAAACCTTTTTTATTTTCGAAAACTACAGTTTTAAATCTTGATTGAAAAAGGAGGTGGCACAGGTATTGTGTAATCTGCCAACGAACGTCCAAGTGTTTGCGACTTTGCCATTGTTTTTCCCGAGGAGCAATTAGGTAACCATAGATAAATAATTTACTATGGTAACACTGTTGTTATCAGTCGTTATTCGCTCCACTTTCAAGTTTACGAGGTTTTTTATTGCTTTACAATCTGCAATCACGGCGAGTCGTAATTACTAAAATAATATAACTAACTTAAGAAAAATAAATACTGGTAAAACTTTATTATATACAAAGGCAGTCGAAAGAACACGTTACAACTTGTTTATATCAGAATTTTTGTAGACAGTGCACAATAATAAATATTCAAGCGTCTGCATCAATGATATTTTAATAAACAGATATGTTATACACATACAAAACAATCGAAAAAAGTGTTCCGCGCAGCGCGGCAGCTAGCGAAAGAGATAGCGCGATAAAACCCATAAGAAAAAAAGAGACAAATAGTGTTGTTGTTAATGGCAATACGTCCCAATTAGGACGTTTTCGAGTGTTCACGATTGCACGCTTATAACATATCTGTTTATTAGAATATCATTGGCCTTGTGCATTAGAATGTTAGGTTTCATAAGAATGGTTTAATATAAATTTTTGATGTGTATATAATATTAATGTGCGCTTATTTATTTTGAAAGAGACGGCAACTAATTTTGCTCTGATAGGAAACTTTTCGCTATATTTTGATTTAAAAACTTCTTATAAAACAAAAGTAATAGCATAACCAGAAATGTTTAGGTTTCTTGAAAACGAATATGAAAAATTTGAACATTATAAATTAGCCTGCACGATTTGCAAGAGCAATGTTTTCAACAATGGAATTGCTAGCAATTTGTCGTTGTTCTAAGGGTGCGTGCCACTAATATCTTTACATGATACACGTTATTACCTCACCTAAACGATGGTTAAAGTTGCAATGCTTTGCTATTTTTCAGACTTCATACATACAGCTACTTATTACTGAAAATAAAGGCAGTTAAGGAGTCACCAACATTTTGCTACCTCCCCATCAGGTTATAATGGGAATTCATTAGGACAGTCACTTCTTTTGGTACATAAAGGAAGTTGTATTTAAGTAGTATCCAATTTTCTCGATGGACCTGAAACTTATCGTCAAGATACATACATTGCTTATAAAATGTTTGTAAGTTTGTAATTTCTGAAAATGGAGTCAATACGTCCTCACTGAATCGTACCCGGTCCAGTGTTGATATAAGTTCAACGTCCTTTTGCCTATATTGTCAAAATATAATAAATTCTGACAACAAAATAAATTACTGAAACCTTTTAAAACTTTTGACCCGAAAATCTATTCAGCATGTTTTTGTTTTTAAACAGCTTGAAAAGTGGGTTAAAGTAATTAGTACGTTTTAATCAAAAGATCACAGCACAATTAGGAATATCTTTTAATAGCAAAACAAACTGTAAACCTTAAAGCTATGGATGCATGCTGTTAAAAGCACAATTTCTTTGTTTTCTGAACATGTTTTCTATCTAACCATCGGAAAATTGGAAAACTTCTTCGCGTAAAACTTAGTATTCTGACATTCTGCTTCAGAAATACGCTTAGCTTTGTGGTCTCAAACTTGATACAATTCATGCATGAAATAAATATTTGTTAGAACGAAGTTGACAAAACACAAAGTTTTTTATAAATGACTTCACATAAATACGCTTGAAGTATGAGCGTTTGTGCTCAAGATTCATGTCAGTAATGTGTTACGTGATACAGGAGAAATATTTATTTCCATAATATTATAAAGGGAAAAGTTGTTTGTTTATAAAAGGTATTAATCTCTGGAACCACTGCTCCGATTACAAGAATTATGTTTGACTGACAGCGCTATTATTGCTGTGCGTCATATACAGGTCTGTTTTATATTATAAAATTACAATAAAGGCCTTCATGGATACTTTTTAAAATAATAAAAGAAAAACATGGTAAAAACAATGGCTTCTGTTTAATGTTACGTAAAACCGAAATAATTATGTGAAATAAATAAAAATGTACTTGAAAAATATATTCTCCAACTAATATCAGAATCTAAAATAAATAGCACATTTAACTTGATTGGGTTTCTATCAGTACCTTAGAACCTTATTGCTTAAATAAATGTGTCGCCAGAAGCCCAAAGGGTTGGTGGTTAATACAAACCGTAATGTCACAACCCATGAAATCTATTGCAATTTATCGAGCTCCAATATTAGATACTAACTCATTTCTGATACCGAAACATTTTTGCACGTAGGATTTTAATAGGAAATGTATACGTATGTAACTCAGATTTTGTTTAGAATAATAAGTTGTGAATTTGAGGCAGGAGCTTAAGGTTTTGTAGGTAAAAGCTGTTCTGATGGATCTAGCTAAAAGGGTTAAGCCGCGCTGACCGCGGTTATCTTATGGATAATATATAAAGATATAACTTTTAAACTATCGCGCCGCATGTTTATAGTAATATTGAGAATTAGTGAGTCTGCCTGCAATCACGGCCTGTGTAACCCGTAATCAACCTTTAAAGGTATTTAAAAATGTATGCGCTAATTCCTTTTATATAATATGAATTGCTATGATATAAAAAGACTCCTCTAACTAGAAGTTAAGTTATCTCTAAGAAATATAATGACATTGAGCAAAATCCACTGGACTATAGAATTAACCGTGGAAAAAGCTATGTAGGTGGTAAATCACGTAATAACTTCAAGAACATTGATTTTTGTGCTCAGGTGGTGCTATCTATCTTTAGGTTAGTGACTGAGTCTTCAATGGACTGAGATAAATAGTTCCTTCCTTCAGACTTGCATCGGTGACGCCGACGTTTGTACTCACTTTAGCACGGTAGAGATTTCATACGATTTGTTTTGTTACAGTATACATTATTTACCTAGCTTGTAAAATGCCACTTTATTCAGCGTGACTTGAAAACACGTAGAAATGTTACTCTTTAACCAGGAGTTAGACATTATAATAATTTGCTGTGAATGTTGAAAGTACTATATCACGTAACTGCTAGCCATTGTCCTTATTTAGGTAACTTAAAGAGTATATGGTAAACTACACAATACTTTTTCGGGTTTTACATTATTTTTAACGTATTTACAAACAAGCTATGTTTTTATGGAAAATAGAAGCTGAACCTAGGGTCTATAAGTTACGGGCATTAATTGTTATCATAATATTATTTATATTGTTATAGGTATAGCAGAGATATGTTTCATGACAGCGCCTGTGGGACAATGCGACTACTGCTGCCCAAGAGATGACGCCACCGACATCATTTATAAATTATATACTAGGTAAGTCTAAACTAAATAGTACAAAAAATGGATGCAGTACCTGCAAATATTGTGTAAGCATTTGGTGACATTGTTCTTTGCAATGTGAAGATGTTTATTGATAGCCGAAGTTCGAGTTTGTCATCTTCCTAGTTAATGTAATAGAAGACTAATTTTCTTTAAGTTTACTATACAATTACACATAATATTGATGACGTAAGATGAAAAAATAAGTAATAAAAGTACTGAAGGGACTAATTTTGTATTTAACTAATGTAAGTTCCCCTTGTTCATAACCTTAGAAAGCTACTTAAATGCACATTTAACCATTCTCACACACAACCTCGAACCGAAACTTCCACAACACTGGCCCGGGTTCAATCGCAAGGCTGCAGCACTCGTGCATGCTCAGCTGACGTGCACAATAATTACTATAACCTTAGCTAACGTAATGCTAACGTTACATGACCCTATGCCGTGAAATGTGGACGCGGCGAAACGAGGGTTAGGTGTGACGTCATGTTCGTGACAATTGCTAACTATAATGAGGATATTAGATATTATGGAGGACGAACTAAAAAAAAAACTTATTAAAAATGCAAAATGAAGTTTTATTTTTTATATTTTAAAACTCTCGAGCTAAATCTCGAGACCTCACAACTAAAGTAGTGTGATGATCTGAACAGATCTGCTGAAATGAAAAACTAAGAAATGGTAAAAATTCGAGCTTTCAAAAAAAGGTAGGGCGTGAACGAACATTTATTATGTGTGTAGGCTAATAAAACTTTTAAGTAGTAAGGTTAGTGAGTTTTTCAAATAAGGTGTCCTAAGTTATTAATATTTTACAGGTCAAATCCATCAGCTTTCGAAGTAATACCGCCGAATGATGTGAACGCATTGAGAGCGACTTCTTTCAACTTCTCAAACCCGACTGTCATTTATTTGATGGGATTCTCCGAATCGACCGGCGGAGTGGGCACCACTACTGTTAAAGATGGTAAGCATTCACATTATCCTGGTTTTCTTTACTTATACAGAATGTTACAAAATTTCGGCTCAAAATAAGTTCACATAATAATTGATATCCAATATTTTACATCACAATTCATAAACAGTCGGTTGAAGCGATGGATCGTAACACTTGGCAAGATAGAGATTAACTTTCTACAATATAGCTTTGTATAATGCACTATGTAAATATGTGTACCTGTTATAAATTTCGTTCGTTAAGAAGTAAAAAAAAAACAATAAATACATACCCACTGATAAAGACAACCAGAGTTGATAACTTTAATTCAATCACATTTAAAACACATAAATCATTGTTCGAAACTATTAAGTAATTATAAACAGTTCCTTATTAACACGAAGCAGTTGTTTACACATTGTATGTCGTGACCACTCGTCGTAGCGGACGATAACGAGGCGTCTACGGCGTAGCACGTCTCATGTGTGAAGGGTTACTAATAGCTCCTTGCTACGTTTTACACCGTCAATTTAAGTGGCTACGGTTGTTAGCCATTCATAATTTATACTACGGTCTACAACTTTGTAAGGTTGTGTAACATAATGATCGATTCTGTTCGCTTACGATTTTATGGGATGTTTATCACTGGTTCCTCAAATCTAAATTAGTAATACATTTATTATATTTTTACCTTTGATTTAGAAGAGTGAAAATATTACTCGGAAACCCTAGTTCTTTTCGAGTGATATTTTATTTTGTTTAGCAAATAGGATACATCAAAATAGTTTTTTCTTAGATAAGAAAACATCGGTTAATCCACGTTTTACTATCTACGATCATTCCATGTTTGTGGAAAACCATGCCCAATAATTTTGATAGATAGCTTTTTCGTTACCAATATTCAATAAATTAAAAATATATCAGATTAACCAACTTAAACTCTAATAAAAAATACACAATACTTAAGTATGGTTTGACACAGATAAGTAACGTCGATCGCGTCTATTTTAAACTCAATGACAATTATGCCGCAGTTAACTAATTAACGTTGCATCGGTGGAAACAATTAGTATTGTATTTAGCTCTCGTGTACTATGAATATCACATGCAGAACTAGCCATGAAATGTGTTCTATGACGTATTCATGTCTATTTATAACGTTTGAGCTAAACTTTTTTAAACTTAAAATATAATTTAGGTTTATACTAACCAGTAATGGATCCACCGTAAATATTCTCTGCATCACATCACAATTAAATAAATAATTGATTACATAAAAATAGAAGCTAGAACCAACTTCAACAAAATTATATGCGACCACCTCTGAAGTATACTCTATCGAAGGCAAAATATATTTTTTGTAATCGTTGTACAATTACTGTAAATATGGAGAAACAAACATATGAAAAAAACAACCGCAGAAACAAAAACCTCCTTTTTAAAAGTCGTAAAATGAAGAGACCATTCATCACCACGCTTTCTTAAATAAATGACTATTTCATATCAATATATCAATTCGTTGTGCACTAACCCGAGTTCGCACCTATTTCCAACTTACACCAAAGTACTCGGTTATGGATTCCAAATATAATTTCACATAATTATGACTCCACATCAAGCATTCCAATAATAGTTTGATAGTGCTGTGCTAATCAGAGCTAATGACTAGTACCACCACCATTGATGGCTGACCGATAGTTTAATATTTATGGTAACCAAATACGGAGGCAATGGTGTCGTAAAAAACTGTTTATCGTCCTCATATGTCAATAACACACTTTATGTAGTGGTTAGCTCGGGTATTATGGTTGAACGTGTAATTAGAAATGAAAATACTGGCTGTAAATAACTATTAGAAAGGTTAATAACATAAATAAAAAATATATATTTAAGTTCCATTTTTTATTGTTTTATTTATGTAAATAATAATTTTAAAAATAAATAGAGCCGCTGTAGGTATTATTAAAATTTGAAGAAAACAGCTCAAATAATACACGGAGGAATTCTCTTGGGAACTGTGGAAACCATAGATAATTGTTTAGAACTTTTTCGTTTTCAGCTCATCTATCGGCTGGCGACTACAATTTTATAGCAGTTGATTGGTCCAGACTCATCGTGTTTCCATGGTAGGTAATATTACCTTCTTGGGTCTAATGTACTACTTAAAAAATAAATACAATTAAAATTGAACTTTGACCACATAAACTTTAAAGTCGAAACTCTAAAACCCTTCTCAGTGCTCCTGCAATCCCTGGGCAGCATGTAATACAAACAATAAGAACAAATGACTGCGGCCAAATAACCGTCACAGTAAACGGAACGGGGTTGTTACAACGTTTAACATGTAACATTACATTACGATGCCGCATACATGTGCCTGAGCCAGTGTCAAACGAATTTATTCCCCGGAGGAAAGCGTATAGGTCCCTTATTTATTACGCGGTGGCTACCTGCCAAAATTTGACTAGATTTATATGTGTTCCCACTTTCGACTGTAATGGTCCAGTATTTCCTTGTCGTTTTTTGTGTGTAATTAATTGTGGTGTGCAGTGATAATTCATTTGAGGGGCGGACCATGAGCTGACCATGGCTTTATTTAGAGAATGTTCTTGATATGATTAAAGTATTGTGTGAACTCATTTTTTTGTTATTAAGTGAGCAGGGAAGTAATTAAAGTAGGTTAGTAGGCAAATCTAAGCAGATGATGATTCCAGATGTTTTTTTTTGCTGTAGTTTGCAGTGCTAAGCTTGCAAGAAAACCATTCGCAAGATCGCAATATTACAGTGAATCTTCCTAATAAAAACATTCACATCCAGGTACATATCCGCAGTCCGCAACTCAAGATACATGGGCCTTCGGCTGTCGACCTTCATCCAGTTCCTGAACAGCAATGGAGTGCCGGTGTCAACACTCCACGTGGTGGGTTTCTCGCTGGGCGCAGAGGCTGCGGGATTCGCCGGCAAGGACCTGAGGGCACGAGGACTTGTGCTCGGCAGGATAACCGGTAAGGAGTCTAGTTTAATTGGTGATAAAAATCTAATATATAAAATTCTCGAGTCACAATGTTAGTTACCATACTCCTCCGCAACTGCTTGACAGTAGGTCCGAGAATTGGCTACTATTTTTCATAGCCCTAAGTGGTAGTAGGTAGGCAGTAGGCAGGTAGGTAGAAGGCAGATGCTAGGTAGAAAAAAATGCATTGCAACGCATGCCGGGCACAGCTGGTATTACTTTAAAATACTTGCCTTAACTGTCGTATTTACAAAATTAATAACCATAGAAATGAAACCAGGTAAATGATAAATTAATATCTCAAGTATGTATCAGATCCATCTGCATAAAACAGTTTATTAATACGTAATTTCCAATACATCCTGGTTTAAAAGAATTTATAATAAGATTTTAATAAGCTAGGTCAAAGTCCTGGTACAGAGAATTAAAAAATACGTCAGATCTGTATGTATAATAGGCATGTATCAAACGTACATCCAAACAGTGCAAGGTAAATAACAGCATGTGATAAAAAATACTGTGTAAAGATACAGTAAATATTTGGGGTGGGAATGCTCTAGGGATATGCAGCCGATATTTTAAGAGCTCCTAAATTGATGGCTCGGAAAAAGAGTTACAAATCAGGAGCTGGCAGTAATTTGGCAGCAGTTTCTATACAGGAGGAAAAAAAAAACAAATGAAGAGAGAATAAAAAAAAAAAGAATAGATATTATTAACGTCCAACAGTGGCCAAAGAAAGCAATTCGAGACCAAATTGATTCTCATAAAAATAATTACTAATAATTTAAAAAAGGAGATCAAAAAGTGAACAATAAAAATACATCTGACATTAATTAATATTTATATCTCGTTAATTATTTTAATTGGAAACTCAACGTTTCGAACTATAGGCAGCGACAATGACTTGCGAAATAAAGCTGTGGTATAATGAATATTATATTTTGTCGCATATGAGTTCGGGTCGTGGGAATTAATGATTTTCATAGCTTTTTAATTGAGTCGTTTTAAGTTGATGCAAGTTTTCGTTGAATATTAATTTGTATAATAATTGGAATCGATTATAACTGTTTTTGTGACGCTCTTGTTTTAAAAAGCAAACTAGTGTTATTGTTACTAATGCTTTCTTTCTGATGAAGTAAGCTGAAAAATGTCTCGTAGGAAACCCCAAAATGATTAGTGAAAAATAATACACTCCTAACCATCTATTATATTGTGCAAAATAAACAGCAAAAACAAGTCACAATTATATCAGGACTGCAAGTATAAGATAAGATTGTCAAATTGACCGGTCAACCATACAAAACATATTACCTACACGAACATTTGATGTCTATTTAGCGCTTTCGTCATCAAGCACGTGTCTAACCTATTAAAACAAATATCCTCCTAATATTCCAGGTCTAGACCCAGCGTACCCGGGCTACAGTCTCTCCAACAGTGACGGCCACCTATCAAAGGGCGACGCGGCCTTCGTGGACGTACTCCACACCAACCCTGGCATCTTCGGCTTCCTTACGCCCATAGGAGACGTCGACTTCTACGCCAACCCGGGCAGCTGGATACAGCCCGGCTGCTGGGTGGACGAGCTCATCAGGAATAGGGAGTTTCGGTTTGTTTGTAAGTAGCTCCTCACGCCCATAGGAGACGTCGACTTCTACGCCAACCCCGGCAGCTGGATCCAGCCCGGCTGCTGGGTCGACGGGCTCATCAGGAATAGGGAGTTTTGGTTTGTTTGTAAGTAGCTTTTTGATGATGGCCTTTACAGTAGATATGTAACAAATAAGCTGTGTCAGGGTGTGTGATGTAATTTAAAGGATGGAAGTAGGGGTCGGAGCAAACGCTATTTTTAAATATATAGTAAATAAATTGTTTATTATTCAGTTTCGGGAAGAAAGGGTTAAATTTTCGTGAGAAGAAAGAGTTTATGTAACGGAAGATAAAATGATTAACATTTTGTAACTGTTGTGGTAGAATTCTACGAAAGCCACCAAAAACAAAAAAATATCCAATCTTCAAAATTATGTAACATACATCCGTCTTATAAGTCCTATCGTTATCAATTCAAGTAAAAGAATAATCCCATATAAAATTATACTACTTAATATCAAGTAGTTCATACCCCATTAGAACCTTTTATACATTTTTAATATCCCATTAATCGTTTAAGAATCGCTTACATTGACGTCGCGTCGTATCAAAGCCGGACCATTGAGCGTCGTCAATCTTATGATCGTAATAGCGTTTAAATATGTCGTTGAATGAGCTTTCCTTATGGATATGGACTGGAGGGTAATAGTATGAAATGTAAACTGTAAAATAACTGTATATTAAAAAAGATTTTAAGACAGAAAATTACATAAATATAAAATATATGCGTAATTGTTCACTTTACAAAAGTAGAAAATTAGGACTCATTAAAGTTCAATAATAATCGAAAACTAATATCCTTAGCTATTCTAAATCACTGCATCCGCTGAGTGAATCACATGCAGGCACCTACATTTTTTATTCTAAATACTCGAGCTATTTACCCACGTTTTGTATTGCTCCTATTAAGATATTAACTATACTCAAAGAAAACTGTACGTTACATAAACATCGCTAATAGTATAAATATAACGAGTTTGAATGAATGAACAGTTATTTATTGTAAAAATAAAACCTTTAATTTGCAATCACTTCAAAAATATTACGGGAAAAGGATTGTCGTGTCGTTTCGAGCGTCGAGCACTGCAATTCGATTCACTCTTTGACGTTCACAACTAAATGGCCGGATTGCATAAATTATTTGCTGCGACAAAAAAATAAACTATTGGATTCGAAATTTAAAAGGCACGTTCTTTTTTAAATGGTGATGTTAAATCTAGTTTCCTGCTACGTAGTGGGTGTGTTACATAGAGGTTATGTAACCTTTGCTTAGGGCTTTTGACATTGACCTTTAAAGGGTTGATATGAAGTTTATGATAGCAGCACCCCACGAGGGCTACAAGTATTACATAGCACTTATTTCTATTCATATTCTGCAAATATGACGCTTAAAATTCCAATAGCTAATATTAAATTTGATCCGAAGTTTGCGCAAACAGAACCGCAATAAACAATGATGTAGTCTGCACTAAACCAATTTCCCACCGAATTTGGCGCGTTTGCCTAATGATAGTACGATGTTGCAACCCTAACAACAGCACAATTCGGCTGGAGGGTGCGATCGATGCTCTGACGTCATCGGATGCTGCGGGGAGGGGCGGCGAAGGACGAGGCGGGGGAGGGGGGGATCGCTAGTACGCCAACCCCGATTATTTGCCTTTCAAAAAGCTATTATTAGCGTTTGTATTTATGGCTAAAATTAAATTACAAGGTTTTTTGTCGGAGAATTTTATCCTATCGCGTCAACTTCGTCCCCTATAATTTTGGGTTATCAACGTAACGTAATGCTTTTGCCGCGCTTCTATTGTCATTTCAGTTTCACTTCTAAATGTCTACCAGAGAATTTTACATTTGTGGTAGGTACGAGTCTTTAGAAAATTTTGGTTAGCAACACAAGAAAGGCAAATCTTTACTAAAAAGCGAATTCTCCTATTTATCATAAATAAAACACACCACTCACAAAACAACTTAGTACCTATTTTGCGTTCCAAAAAGGCCTCAATTAACACAGATTCGATCGCATCTTCTGACCAATTCACCGAATATCTTTCAAAAGAATTGATAAAACACTACAGGCAGTGATATCATCGTCTGAGAGTCCAAACTGGTAAAGGACCACAAGTAGCCAGTGAGTATCCTTAGCGATAAAGAGTTGCCCGCACAGACACCCACTTGAGAGGTGCTTGTTCCTCGCTTAGCGATCAAAGTTGTCACTTGTTTTTCACGGCAGTTTACTTTGCCGATGGTGTATTTATTTATGTACAGAGCAGGCAATAGATACCAAACAAATAAATTATATCTTGACAAAAATATTGACTAACCAAATTAAGTTTTTCGCCAGAAGACATAATAGTAAAATAATGAAAAGGTTCATAATTGAGACATTGGACAGAGAAGTGGTTAGTGGTTATTCATAAGTAAAATCATTTCCGCCTGAAAAGAATAGCATTAAACAAAAATAAATATTTTTATTGGATCGGAATTGTTAATTTAACAAAAAGTAAGTTAATGCATAGGTTTTCTTAACTGCAACCACAGTAGCAACTATTTATTGAAATAATTTACAGTTACACTTTAATTAGGTGTTTTGAAAAGTAGGAACCTACTTGCGCGTGTAGGATTTGAACTGCGTCAGAAAATCTAATGTAACTTGTTGTGTAGGTTACATATTGGTATAGAAAGACGTCATGGCATTGTTAATGAGGTGGTTTGGGGTAAATTGCAGCAACCTGACTGACCGTCAAACATTCAGTTTAATGTGTCAGTGCATGTTAAAAATACCGTTTAAGTGTATGCCTAAATAATATGTATTTAAGCATAAACTTTACGCTTAAAACGCGTGAGACAGAGAAACATAGGAACTTGGTGGGGGCTTTCGCCCAGTAGTGGAAAGTATGGATGAATAGAATCATAAAAACGTAAAATGTAATTATAGTTCGAAGCAGGCTACATCTGTATTTATGATTTGTCGAAAAAGTACAAAATACATTTTAATTTGTGATTGGCCTATGTATGATTCTGTGTGGATCACATCGAATCACGTTAACAGCCCGTGATAAGTACTGCGGTCGGTATAAAAATTGAAATGAGTCAGGTCTATGAAACGCTCCATATAGCTATCAAGCGCATGAATTGGAGGCTTTATGTGGGTCCATAAAGGAACTTAAATTAACAGTGATAATGCTTTTTTAGGTTTAGAATTTAGTACGTATTGTAAAAGTTTTGATTTGGAAGGTGAAAGAGGTATACGCAGTAACGATACCATTATATCATAAAAAAAGGTAAATTATTTATATTTCAAAAACTAAACAAGAGCGCATACCTAAATGATTTCCTTTTTTCTCAAACATATCACCGTTCTCTATAAATTTCGTATTATTTCACTTCGTATTTTTGTTTCTTGCCTTATAAATATGTAAGCAAAACACCGGAATACAGTTTGCAGAGATTTGTCTAGGTATTTTGCATTCTGCATTTTGATAAGATCTCAGCATATTTTGTTAGCATAAAGAATTTATAAGGAAGTAGAATCTTTCACACAATACTATAATATTTTACGAGGATTTGGCAACGTTCGGCGGTTAGTTTTTGGCATTGAATACCAACCCCATTCGTTACGTACGCTGACATACGAAACGCGATTTGAGCAGAAAGATTGGTAGTGGCATCGACCCGCATACAAATTCTGAATCTAATATCTGAGCATAGAGTACTTTTATAACATTGTTTTTCCATTTACTTCTGTATAAATCCATTTATAAGCTCCCGAGGATTAGCCTTGTTTCCGCTATATCCAACTCGTACACAGGTTTATCAGATAAAACAACATGTTTTACACACAATTTCCCATCGTGTGATCCCTTAAACCCATAACTCCTGCAGCGTCAGCTAATTCTTATCACTTAACGAAGAAATAAACAACTTACAAAGTCTCTAAAAGACAATTCTCATCTCTTTCGTAATCCTGTTCTCTTTCTTGTTTTTCGCCAAAAATGGGTTCGTTTTTTCTGCAGTAGGTACATAAAGCTGGTTTTTCTGTCCAACAAAACACATTTTAAGGATTAACCTACATATTTCACTCGCAACCTACTGGCATTTAATTCCATTGTGTATTTTGTTGGGGAGGTCGCATGGTCCGCCCATAACTAATCTGCTATTGACATTTTGCCTTAACGATCAATCTTTGGATGAAAGCCAAGTGGTCGTGTACCTACAGCGACTAGATAAAATATGAGGTTATCGAATCTTCGGGGTGGAACGAACTAAATAGATAAATGAACCGGTATTTGGCATTTTAAATTATCAAACGTTAATCTAAATTTTATCCTTTTCGGATAGGTTATTAACAACCTGTTACCTCACATATTAGTGGTCGTGAGAATCGTCTTGAACGCGGCATCGAAAGGATTTTTGTCTTATATAAAGACTGTAAACCTGGTGTTACCTTATTTTTGAAATGACATAGGTTAGTATATAAATCTTAACCTTGTGCTTGTCTTCTTCTAAGTCATTATTCTTATTCCTACCAGACGGCTGCAGCCACGTGCGTGCTTGGAGACTCTACTCCGAGTCCCTGAGCAACCCTCGAGGGTTTCCAGCTACCCTGTGCTCTGACTGGACCTCAGCCACCAGGCCGTGCAGCTTCCAAGTCAATGGATATATGGGCATCGCAGCTGCACCAACGTAAGCTATCATAAATACCTGAAGAACGCTTGTAATCCGATTAAGACCTTCGTAAATTGAAAGTTTGAGTAAATAAACCAGCAGTACATAAACCATTAAGATATGTATATTATCGGGGGTTTGCGTCCGTAGAAGTGCAGTATTTTCGCCTGATGTTCTGTAAATGAAAGGTGGAAACACATATGGGTTCATCGAGTAAAAATCCAGGACGAATCTCTGCCTTCCCAGTAAAGGAGAACATCTATGAGTATCCACCCAGAAAAAGGACTCAATTGAGCTAAGCTAATAAATACGGTGAAATAGCTTCAATATAGTCCTAAAACCTATATAATGTTAGTCTATAAATTCCAATGCTAGATTTTGAAAAATATCTTAAACGATATTTACGTCAACAGCCCTAAGGAAATGGGTATTTTACCAGGTGAAAGGAGTCCTATATAACTATAAACGTTTACGGCCTATCTGGAGGCACCGTAAGCGACCTATATTTGCTGAGTAAATGCCGCAACCCCAGCCGAGTTCATTTCCTGTACTTCGATACATAATCGCAAGGCATATACATGGAAATTGAACTTTATTGTGCAGCCGCAGATGAGGAAAGGCCACTTTACATATTGATATTAAATATAAGAAGAAAAATAGTCCTGGCAATAAATAGATTATGGGAAAATTCCATTTCACTTTAGGACCTTGTGAGGAGGTAGATTTCTAAATCGAGAACACTAATTTTTGAAGAGATTTTTTCCAGTAACTTATATCCTGCGTTGAAAGATCGAGTTCTTCACATAATATTATCTATATAAGTATACCGGTATACTTTGAATTTACATTGTTATAAATAACTTGCGGATCTGGACTGTCCGCATTAGTTTCGTACCCTATTATAAGTTCTAGGCGTGACGCACAAGTCTTTCCGACTTGACCTTTAGTTCCGATCTCCGCAGACTCCATCCATTATGCCGAGACCCGCACTCGTCATTTTGGGCTTTTCTGTTACGATTGAGTGGTTCCAGTGATTGAAACGGTCGAGGGGTCTTTTGGAGCTGGTAAAGTAAATATTTGACGTCGTTTTACGACTAAAGAGCACCTAAAAATGTACTTTTTTAGAAAAATACTTCAGTATAAAACTAGTGTAACAAGTTACATTCCAAAATTTCGTCTCCATCCTAAACACCAACATTTGTGTGAAAAAGATATAATATGTATATGTATAATGGTAGGTACATTCTAAATCGATCTTGTTCAATTATGAAACTCTTTTTTTAAGCCCCACCCCTATTGTTAAGCTGTCTAGACAGTAACTTTGTTTTGTTTTTCTCTTTCAGTATGGCGGGAAAAATGTACTTCAAAACAAATGCCAGTCCACCATTTGCTAGAAATGGTCCCTAGATCAAGATAAGACAAAATAACCAGTGTAAATAAAACCAATAAGTATATGAAAGTCCACTTTTATTTATTTGCGCATTTTGTATCACCTTTACAATTTTTTTCATTTACACTTTTATATAAAATAACTTGTAACTTTTCACAGACAGCAACAAAAAACGTATTACAGACGCAATACTTTCCACAGTTTGTATACACTGCATTTGTTTGTGCGCCCAGTGTAAGACGAGGTTATGAAGTTCACACGTCTCTATTTAGTCCAGCCTTTACTGAAGTAAGAGGCTAGTGATTATGCACGTGTTTGATTCAGTATGCTTATATCCTAGTACTACTGCCACCAGCATTCCGTCACTGTAAATGTTTCGCGCACTCGTCCAGTCGGTCGTAGTGCCTCGGTTTCTGGAACACTTTCTTAACCGTCATCTGACCTCGGACGACCTCAGATTCGCGGACAGCATCGTACCAGTCCATGCTCATCTTAATGTTGCATTCCACCCTACCAAGCGCTGCATCTATCAGATCCAGTTCTAAGCTGTTCAGCTTGCCTGGTAAGCCAAGCTTCTTGCAAACGCCTCTATGGTTAAGGAGTACGTCCAATGCGAGGAATCTGTATTGTAGAGATTAATACGTCAAAAAGTGTTTAAAAGAAAGTGTTTTTCGGCGCGGAGATGATGCTGGTAAGCTTTTGGTATGTTTTATATTACATAACTGCAAACGGTTTATAAACTGACGACGCCGTATGTAAACGGTGGAATTATACTAATTGTCTGCGACATATTTATAGACCAATAGTGTAATTTTGCAACTTCAAAGAAATTTCAAGCTTACACCTAGTTTTGCTATTGAAAATTAATATTAAAATGAATTATATAGTATAAATGAAATAAAAGGCAAGATATAAAACAATATTTTATTAGCCGAAACAAATCACACTTGTAAAATTTCATAGCAAAAACTGTAATCTCACCAAAACACACACAATAATTTTATAAAACACCCACAATGTCACAAGTTGGCGTATGCGCAGTCGTCGAACCTGTCATAGGTCTTCGGCGTGAAGAAGTGGTACTGACAGGCGTCGAATCTGTTAGACGAGCTGCAGTATTTACAATACCAGTCCTCGACTAGCCTCTGCTTGTATCCCAACTCGTTCAGAGCGAAATTAACCATGGTGGTCTCCGATTCCGTCATCTTCGGTAGGCCAAGGTTTTTAACGATGCCACTACCGCCAATGTCCACAGAGTTCGCGATGTATCTGGAGGCAGAAGATCTTGTTGTATTCCTCCACACATATACCACTTAACACTGAACAACAAATAAATAGGCGGGATTTGGAAGCTACGGAACGTAATATTTTAATATTCCAATAACATTTTATGGACACCGTTATACACTACTAAGATGTAAAATTTTATACGAGCATATACGATTTATATGATGCGAGGTAGGCGTGCAACTGAATGCAGGATCGAATTAAATTAATATGCGATGGATAAATTTATATTGGAGGAGCTAGAAACAATTTTCCCTAAATATAAACTAGGTATTTCATAGTTTTAGTCTAACGATATTTTAGCTTATAAGTTTTGAGTTTAGCAAATGGGTAGCATCATACAAAATCGCTTTAACGTCAACCTTTAGGGATGGGCGTTGATAAATGAGTCAATCAATCAAGTCGCCACGGCCCTTAGTATTTAGGCGCAAGTGTACCACGTGAGCGCGACAAATGGATGTGCGATTAACGCTTATGCGACAAAACTGTACTGCGACTCACCGTAGTTCGAATGCACGCTAGTGCGACACACTGTAGATCGACATATCGCTAGTGCGATATGAAGAAATAGAACATAAACATATAGAACCGACATAGGCCCAGACATCCATTGCTTGGTTAGGTTCAACTTTGTAACAGAGATCAATAGGTTAGGTTAGGTTAGATATTGTGACCTTGCAATGGAGCGAGCGAAGCGAGCGACGGCCTTTGATTATTTAATATCTACTTATTTAATATATGTAATTCAAAATTTATCTCAGCAAACTACTGTAATACTGCATCAACGTACTACACTACCCTTGCTAGGTGTCAAACTACTGCAATACTGCACCAACGTACTGCACTACCGTAGTGTCGCACTACCGTAGTGTCGAACTACTGTCGCGCAATCGTTTGTCGCACTAGCGAGATGTCGATCTTCAGTGTGTCGCACTAGCGTGCATTCGAACTACGGTGAGTCGCAGTACAGTTTTGTCGCATAAGCGTTAATCGCACATCCATTTGTCGCGCTCACGTAGTACACTCTTTAGGCGCTGAATTGCTTGTTACGTAACTCATTTTCAGCAATCATGTCAAGAAACCTTTTGACAAAAATATCTACACACATTTTGGACATAATGACTTGTTGAAACGGAGCTGTAGTTATCTACCGTCATGAAATAGAAAGACTTAAAAAAGAGTACGTAAATAGATACGCGATTATTTCCGAAGGTCCTAAACAAAAGAAGTAAAGTACCAAGAAGGATATTAACCTAGCTGGAGAAATAACTTGTCCGAGGTCAGTTTCCACGAAGCCAGTGACTCTCGGGATGTCCTTGCACAGTAATGCATGTGCGACTGACGTCACGAGTCCGGCCAGCGCATGCGCCTCGCTGAGGTCTCCAGCCCTCATGCAAGGCCCATCGTTCCTCGCCACCGCCACTGGGGCATTCCTCACCGCGTCAGTCATCATCAGAGCGTTGTGCTGAGAATGGTAAATATTAGGATTAAGGGACAAACTGTCAAAGTGAAGAGGCTAAGCCGTATGCTTATCGGATTTACTTCCAATAGTCGAGTGTCCCGTTGATCGACACTGTACGGATTCTTTATTACTTTTAATAGGATAGGACTTGAAGGGAATACAATTCGAATGGTTTATATTCAATCTGTAGGATAATTTATTTTATCAAATTGTTCTTTCATGATTTTTGATGTTGATGAACTGGTGCTAGTTCGTTTTTATCAAATATTGTTCTCTACACATAAAGGCGATGTCTACCTTAGCAAAATCGAAGTATTCAACAGCTTTAGAGAATAAAGGCACAAGCGACTCTCCCTCCGTGCCGCCGACGCAGGGCACCCTCGTGTAGCGAGGCTCAAGGCAGAGCGCGCGCGCAGCCAGCGTGCTCGCGCGCATCTCTGGCACGGCCAGCGAGCCTAGCAACCTGCGCGGGTCGTACCAGCCTGTTTCTTTTAATGTCTGTGGGGAAGGGAACATGTTAGGGAAGGGGGAGAGGAAGGGAGGTGAAAAATGATTTCGCGTTTGTTATATTGGATGAAATGACGAATAAAAGAGACTTTAACTTAAAAAAAAAATGTTCTGTATCTACCTACTTCGGAAATGAGTAAATGTTATTTTAATTGCGTATTATAATAAGTTGAACCTGATTATCCGATAATAATCTGCTACAGTAAACTTTAATTTATTCATTAATGCATAGCCTCCCCTTACGCGCTCAGCAATATTCGAATTGTAAACAAAATTGAAATATTAATTTGGGTAACAAACCTAAATCTTGCTGTGTCGACAGAATTCACAAAATCAATGTTGTTTGACCCAAAAACCGAACAAGGCCAAGCGATGATAAGAAAAAAATTAGATTAACGATAAAATATATAAAGTTACGTGACGAGAACGTTCTTACGGCCCCATTCACGGCTGTTACTAACAAACAAACGAACTAATGATCAAACATAACACGATTCGTTAGCAAATAAACCTATACTACCAACACTGAATTCCTGAAGAAAAGATCAATAAGTCTATAACATTTTGCAGGCAGTTTATTGCGGCCTGTTCTACCATAGCAGAAGGTCTTGATTTTTTACCAGAAGACGGTTAGAACCAACAAAACGTAACAAAAACAACGGGTAATTTCTTAAGGGAGTTGCCAACTTGAGACTTCTCATACAAACGTGAAACGAAGTAAACAAAAAACTAATCTTACATTATACGACGCTTGGAACAGCTTTTTAATATTTTTGTTTGTTACGTATTAACTCCGACAAGGGTGTGGAAAGAAATGAAGATTTTATTAATCTAAGCTTGCTTAATTTAAACTTATGCATCATTAGGAAATCATTTAAAATTATTTAAATGATTTCCTAATGATGCATAAGTGAGAACTAAGGTAGGTAGAGTACAAAATAATATGCATCCAAACGGAATGTGTATCTGCATGTGTATTTAATAGCTACAAAACAAGGTACACATAACAACATATTTGGCCAGACAATTACCGCCCGCGATAAATATTGACTCACCAAAATTACGGAGGAAGACAAACAGTGGAATATGGCGGTGATGTTGAAGAGAAACAATTTCGTTTATTAATGTAATTGTTCTATTATCGTCAAAGGCTGAGATAACGCCCACATTCGTTAGAAGATGTCTGTTACCGATTGGACGTGGTTGTCTGGTCTTAAATAGGAGCATGTTTCAAACTAGCTGATGCAAGTGTTCAACTGGCTATTTAATTTTACTTAGCCTTTTTGAATATTTTTTTACTGTTTTTATATGCTAAAAGGCAAGAATTTAAATAAAAGTATTTTCTCCGCTTCCTCTGATAGTATCATACCTCAATTGTTTACTCTCAAAGCTAAGTCCTTAAAGCTCTTTTTAAATTGTTCTTAAGTGACATTATCAGGCACATCCTTAGAACAACTTGTCATTCTTAGTACATGATCACGGCAATTCACAAAGATCATGAAACAGCGATATCAATGTACCTTGACAAATTCCTCAGTTGCTACAAATGGGATTTGTGAGAACAACACAATTCAACTCGAGATTGAGAGTGTTCTCCCGTGGGAGGTTCTACAATATTTATCACTTGCCTACTGGCTATTCCGTGAATTTATTTGAGGCAAAACGGACAACACTTTAGTTTCAAAGACTACTGTTTGATATTTCATACTTGTCGTATTTCGTTTTTTTTGTCGAATATAGGTGAAGGTCTTTTGTAAATGGCCTGAAAATTTATAGGTTAATTATCGTTCTAGTATTTCGGTCTTAATACATACTTATTTGCTAGTAAGTAAGCTATATTCTAAGCCTGGTTGAAAGGACCGTTACAATTTGAAGTTAAAAGTTATTGAATGAAATGTGTACAAAACTTGGATCTTATATAACTTAAAAATGAGGAAAATCAACTCGTGATGGATGCTTTTAAAACACAGGAAGAGGCTAATTAATTGATTGCGGATCGGAAACAGATTACGAGTATCGGAATCAGCCATCTTAATGGTTCATATCCAAACAATAAATCGTTATCCCGACATTATTAAGCTATAAACGTTTATGTTCAAAAACTGCAGCACGATAACATAGTAATTTTATGGTCATTAAACGGTCTGAGAAACATGACAATGTTAGAGATTCCGCGGAGATAGGATGACCTTCGTCATACCAATAACAAAGACTGAATATGAAATGGTCTATCCATGTATTTTTCTTGGTAGCCTTGTAACCTGAATCGACCTTTTGCTTCTGTATCTATACGACGTAGATATATTATAGTTTTGATAGGTATTTTTAATATGAAGTCTAAATATGATTTCCCACGATAATTTCGCATGATTAAGAAAATCTTTCTAAGATTCTGCCATATTTTTTTGGCTGGTCAGTCGTAAAAGTATTTAACGAAAAACCTATTGAAAAAGAAGTTCTATTAAAACCCTCGACATTTCCTTAATCAATTTTTTGCCACATTTTATTCCAATACCCTTTATTGCCAACCATAACGATATCCGTATCGTCTTGACATTTCGAAAGAGCAGTTTTTTGCGTTGTATACAAATTGAAAGGTCAAAAGGAAAAATCGATCGAAAATGTTTTGCGCATAAATTGAAGACTAGAAGCGAGTTTTATCTCATTGTTTCAGGTGCTACAAAGTCATATTATTTAAACGCTGAAAGCTATAACAGTAGGTAGTCCTACTATTGTTTTAAACATTGAAAGGTTTGGCTAACGATTTAGAAACAAAAAAGGTAGTCTGAACGGCCTTGATAGCTGGACTTTAATGCCAAAAGTTTTTATATTCCAATAAATCCATGTTCAATTTTAGGCTGGTTGTTTTGACGAACATAATTAAATTTAAAATAAAATACCATGGTAAATTGTACATTCTGATTTGTGACTCATGAAGTTGAATTTCTTTTGAGTCATTCCGGGCATAATTCCAAGCTTCTATTTAGATAAAATGGGGTCTCTTTTAAACAAAAAAAACTGGTACAGTTTATGTTAATAATCGTCTCCAAGGGTTTGTATGAGTAAGCGAGCTGGGGAAATAATAAATACGTTATTTTACGCTACGTTGACACACGAAAAGATTCTACGCAAAATTACATCGTTTAGTTTTGTTTGAAAAATAGGCCGCTCCTTTTTATTGCGTGAATGTTGCTCATATGCTTTGTAGGGATGGTTTCAAGAGTAAAAGCATTACAAATATGTTTTACGTATTGGCTGTTACACGTGTTTGTAGGTTTATTAACCCCATACTATATTAGACAATGATATTTAGTGATTAAGCGGTGAGAACTAGAGTGGATATTTGAATACCTAGCTGATTTAAATAGATAACACTTGCAAAACCCTTAGTATGGGTTATAAAACGTATTTAGAGACACCCATATTTCCAGATATATGTACCTATATTAAACTGATACCTATATTTTGAAATTATTTTTATATTTTAAATTAAAATTATCACGCTCCTTTCTTACCGACGGAAAAATACTTCTTTTTCAACATATTCTTGTTCGTAAATACTGAGTTTAAATGTATAAAATGATAGTGTTTAATGTCTACCTCTGCTATCAAAGGCACCATGCAGTCGATAGGCGTCGCGCACACGATGATGAAGGCTTTGGGACACTCGTTGGCGATGGCGTCAGCGTAACACTTGACTATGGGCGCCTGGTACTGGAACCGCTTCTCAAAGGGCATGTCCACGTTCAGGTAGCCGCTCTCCAGCATGAGGACTATGTCTGTGTTCTGAAGGAGGGAAGGGGGTTAGGGAAGTGATGTGGGGTTGTGAAAGGTCTACTATAAGGGAAGAAATTAAAAAGAGGTATAAAAGATGGAAACTAAACATTTGTGCAGAAAGGATGAATAAAGGAATGATGGTTAGAATAATGAAAATGAACACTTAAATTAAAACTGGGACGAGTGGAAAGTGGAATTGTGTATTACGAGTACATCTTGTCTTATGATACGTCTGCTGGAATTTTTCTTATTCTTTTAAATCAGTGCTTTGCCTCTTTATAATAGTAAACAAAATTAATTGAATAAAACCTAGCTTAAATAAATAGTACTTACACAACTTATCTCTTTTACAATCTCAAAATAGACCATTCTTGAAAAGCTGTAATCCGCTTTCATCCTATTTCAGTAATATTATTTCATGTTCTAGATAGTGGAAATTCTCATTGCCGGAAAAACCTACGTACGTTTTCCGTATTGCAGATAACTTGACATATGGTTGAAGTGGGATTTATATTTATGTTGTGCTATGCAGAGTTTTGAAGTAGCTTTCTGCCGTTCCATTGAGGGTAACGTGTGTGTATTGGATTACATATATATTCATACATAGGTATGTACATTTGTGTTCACGTAATGTGAACGGTGTATATTGATCGGTGATCTTTTGTTCTAATTCAGGATTGATTGAACACGTTTAAAGTTTAATTGACGGTTCTTATGTAAGAGCATCACGTGAACAGTGCTAGTCTAGTAAACTTGAGAAGAACTTATTTAAAAACTAATATGTGATAAGGTTTTTGAAAACTTTTTAAATTGTGAATCCATAAGAACACTTTTATTTTATTTTATTTTATTCAACAATTAAGTGTGAATCTTAACTCATCAATAGTCTTTTATGATTTAAGATTCGTTAACATATTGTGTTAATTGCTAATAATTAAAGGTAATTAGTTAATATTTCATGATTTCATCAAGTGACAAATACCGCAAAAA
Organism: Autographa gamma; assembly: GCA_905146925.1. Taxonomy (NCBI): domain Eukaryota; kingdom Metazoa; phylum Arthropoda; class Insecta; order Lepidoptera; family Noctuidae; genus Autographa; species Autographa gamma. The sequence goes on along the minus strand of LR989866.1, from coordinate 8,165,436 downwards.
CTTAAATGAAAACTAAACAAGAACCTCATTAAACTTTCATAGCACTCATTAAACGTACATAAGGTAAAGAATAGTATAATCGGTGTAGTGGGTCGAATGCTATTGATTGGCAAGGTGGGGTCAACGCCACCCCAGTCCCACTGCGAATACCATGCATGGGTGAAAGCGAAGGAAAACGAACAAAAACTACCACTACTACCATTGATCCTACCGCTATTATTGCTCTAGATTAGTTTGTTTTATTTTTAGACTGTGGCCGAGATGTTTTCTTTAATTATTGTGTGCGAGTTACGTTGGCAGTATATTGTTTAGTAGTTTTTTTTATAGATTTTATTGGATTTAAAGTTGAAACAAATAACTATTAATCTAAGATTGCTTTCTTGTTCATTCTGTTAAATAATAAACATACGGCAGTAGGCCTTAACTTTGCATGTAAAGTGGTTATTTTCTACTTTGTTTGAAGGTGTTTTTCAACGATAAATTATGACGATCAATGGCTCTTCTGCACTGTATGTATCTGGTGTGCACCTGAAGGGCTCAAATAAAAATAATTGTAGATGTAAGTACACATACATCTACAATGATTATTACTTGACCCCCTATCATTGTAGATGTATGTGTACCTACATCTACAATTATTAAAACCAACAGTTTACAAAACAATCTTAGCTGCTATAACAACAAATAACTAGTTTATTTGCTCTTATTGCAGGAACCCTTCAGGCCAGTCCGGCAGGTCCGGCTGAAAGTATGAGAGAAATGAGAACTTGCTCCGCCTCACTGCCTCCAACTAACTGTAATTAAAAGTTCAATGTCCATACTTCTAATTGCACAAGCTTTCATATTTTTCTTGTTGTAAAGGTTAACATTTGTTTTAGTTTGACTAGAATCTAGAATGGACCATTCTTGTATGTTATTTTTTTTTAATATTTACTTCTACGAGTAGCTACTACGAAAATCTCCCATGTTTAACGTCTAGGTATTGTCAGATTACTGGTATTGCTTGTTTCAGATGTTTGAAATATAATAATCATAAATTTATTTTTCATCAAAAAGTTTCAAACTTTTTTAAATATAGCTCTTTATACCTACCTGTATGTTTAGATTACAAAACGTGATTCTTCTAACAAAACGCAACCTTTAATTGATATTAATATTTTCTAACAATAAAGGTCATGTCAACACATTTTGTATGTCATAGACACATCTCTGTTTACGAAGTGAATTCGACAGATGAAGTTACCAGCAGCACTAGCCAACTTCTCTGCTAGTTTGACACTGGCTGTACGGTGGCTGCCTGTGCCTCGCGATATGCAAATGTTGAACATTTTAGCACAACTACTTGACAAGTGGATTATGTTGCTGTTTGACCTATTGCATTTGATGGGAACTTTGTTTTCAAAACTACGAGTTTAGTATATATGTATATGTAATGTTGACTTGGAGGTCAGCTTATTATTTAATAGTGTGCATATTTGAGGGTATTCTTCTATAGTCATATTTTGCGACACATTTCTATGGAATGGCACACTTGTTTGGATTTCCCTTAGTTCTTCCTATTTGCTAAAAATATTTTTCTATGAATACAGTACAAAATGTATTTGTAATATCCACATGAAAACATCGACTATATGAGATGTAAACTAAGTTTTACCCATTACTACAACTGTCTGTACACCTAATTAAACTGCAATAATGAACCTTAAGTTACAACAAATAAGACAAAGTCCAATAACCTGTAAGCATCGTTCTAACTCATAGCACGCACAGCTGAACGCTTGCACGAGACAGTTGGTATTGATGTGTTGCAGATCCTGTACAACCGAGCATAAGTCGCGGTTACAGCCCTGAGAGTCCTTGGCTTCGTATAGACGTAATCTGGAAACAAATTAGCAGGAAGGAAAGGTTAGGTCATGGACTTCTAAAGGAAGCTGGGGAAGGCGGTGGGGCATTCCGGACTCCTACCGGCTAAAACCACCGGAGTACTTCACCCTTCCCTTAGGCTGCCTGTCCACCGGAGCGGAGCTAGGCTGCGGAGTGGAGAAACTGAGAAATATTAACCAATAAGATTGCACAAAATATCAGGAGCGGAGATCTTGTGCAATCTTATTGATTAATATTTCTCAGTTTCTCCACTCCGTAGCCTAATGCTGGAGACCAGGCGGGAACGCAATGCAAACTACCACGATCTAAGGTTAGGGAGCATATTATAACCTATGTAAGGGGACCTTGTCTGTTAAAGATATTTTATAACGACCTAATAGGATACTGTTGAAAATGGTCGGTCTTTTTTGGGGACGAGGAAAAATTAACGATACAGTATAGTAGTCTCATCGGAAAAGGAGTAACATTATTTTCATTCTAAGATCAATCTTCGGTTTAAATAGTGTTAATTTAACAACATCTATAAACTATCTGAGGCGCACCGAAAGTACCAGGGCATCATCTACTTAAGGAGACATTTTTTCGTTCACGTTAATTAAAAGTACTGCGTCAAAAAGAGTGCGCTACTTAAACAAATAACAGACGTTTCCTAAGCCCCGGCTTCCTTTACTTATAAAAGAAGAGTAAACTCTCTTGAAAGTGAAGTCTGGCAAATTATACACAGGTGGTTAAATAAGGATTTCTCAATTGGACGACTCTGATTCGCTTTGATATTATTAATATTCTGTTTGCTCGAGTTACGGCCTGTTTGGCCCGAGTGAGCTTTGAAGCGATTTATGCTTATACTTTTAATTGTATTTTTGGGATAGACTGGGTTTTTAGAATATTTTATGAGCTTGTAACAAAATTTATATTTTCATTTTATTTCAGTAGGGAAGGAATGTTATTTGTAGAACGTGTTGGGATGAAAGATTTCTTTGTTATCCAAACTATCTAATTTTGATTACTTGAAAAAAAAAGGTTCTTTAAGTGTCATTGCGTAAGATGCGGAAACAATCTAACGATTGCGTTACCATGATGTACAACAGCAAACCATTAATCAAAAAGCAAAGCCTAACGTCAAAATGGAAGTAAAAACTCAGTTTTCCCGCAATAAAAATGTTGCGATAAAGATTGCCGTAGTCACGGTGCCCTCGTAAAATCTTTGCTCCTATAATACATTCGCTGAATGATCCACATAATAGCATGTCTAAGGCCTACTAAAACTTTGATGTGTGCTTCTGGATGCCTGGTACATTCCTAGCTCGTGGTAGGAATGTGTGAAATGAAATGAAAGTGAGTGCATGTTTAGTGGTGTTGAAATAAGGTTAAGGTGGACATCATGTATTTTTAAGGAAGATTATTTACACATGTAATTTGTAAGCTTCGTGTTACTTGTTCAGTTACCAAGATTTTTAGAGGGCACAAGGTAATTCATGTTTTTTGATATTTTATAAAAAAAACTAGTAAGAAATTGAAAACAACAAAAACTTACTTTTATATTATTTTTATACTTTTATATTTTTTTTACAATTTTTTATGCTAATCCTAACCGATGAAAGCTGTGTGCTAGCCTTCATCGGTTAGGTTTTTTTATGAAATATATACATATTTTTTTATAACAAACTATTATATTAGTATTTTGTTAAATCACATTTCATGTTAAATCGTTGCGTCTCTGGTTTGAGTAATAAAGTGCGAGTGTCCGAGACGCTCCGGTGTCCGGATGGCTCCCGTAGGACCGGATTCATGAGCCGCGATCCACTGGTCGGTCCTTATTTACGACGCCACTATTAACCACTACAGAAACGCTTCTACTATTCACTTATAATATTATTTGACCATTACTTACTTTAACTGAATGGAAATATTATGACTGGCATTTTATTTATAATTATAGAGACTGATCTATTGTGTATCGGGTTAGCTAGGACGCCTACTGACTGATATTCGTATGCAAATAATATTATAATATACCTGGACAATTCACACACGGTAATCTGATCCCAAGCTAAGCTCTAAGAGAGCTTGTGTTATGGTAACCAGACAACTGATAAACATACATATATATTTCGAAATACATACATATTATAGATAAATTACACCCAGACCAGAACAAATGATCGTGCTCATCACACAAACATTTGTCCTGAGTGGGAATCGAACCCACGACCTCCGGTATAGCAGTCAGGGTCACTAACCACTAGACCAACAGGCCCCGTCTGGGGCCTACCTAAATAACCTACATTTATTTAATGTCCATTTCTAAACGGCGAAAGTTATTTTAACGTAATATAAGAATATTTTCTTACCTACTATCCCTTCACCTTTAGAAGAAATAGAAAAACTCTTCCTTTATATAACGAAGGTTTGTTGTATAAATAATAAGTATGTTAATAAGACATGTTTCTAACGAACATATTGTGAAGAAACATGTCGAAGACAAAATGACGTCATTATATATTCTACAATAAGGAAATTACAGGGAGCCCGTCAGCTACAATTTGACGGCTCAATTGCCACCTAGCCTTTGAAATACAAGAATTTGTATGATATGACGCAGAAGCGACATCGAACCGCTGAGAAAAACGTTCATCTATCGAAAATTCCAGTGACAGGACTAAAGGAACTTTATATTGACTAAGTAAAGCTATATTCAAGTACTTAAGGAATCTCTATCTCTAGATTGTCGAAGAACGTTGAGAAGACCCATGTCATATTATGAAAGCTCTTAATGTGTGCTTTCAGTGGGAAAATAAAGTTAAAGACAAATATTTTTTGGAAAAGATGGAATAATAGATCTAACTGTTCACAACGTTGCCTTTATGAAACTACACTTGTTAATAAAATGCAGAAAATTTCAGTCTTTCAATTTCAGAATTTAAATGTTATGTGAATCTGTTACATTACCGAATTCGGTTACCCAACATTAATAATAATAAAAACTTTTTCGTTATATATATTTTTGACAAAAAAATCATTACGAAGTTATTAACAGCAACATTTATTATGGATGACTAAAGTTATAGTAGAGCTATCTGTATTAACAGCTACAATTTTAACATAAATAACCTCTTAATCAGCTGTCAATCATCATTACTCTCATTGGAAAGCCGTCACTTCACATCGGATCGGATTCCGATAGCAAAGCGATAAATTCAGAGCAGGCGGGCCGTTGCGCATAAAGTCATGTTGTGACATCGGCGAGACGAACGGCCCCCGAGGACCGGCGATTTCATGAACCGTGCATGCAGTAAACAGGGAAATCAAAAGGCAGACTATGAACAATATTTAACATAATACAAAAGATTTTACTTGTTTAATGTCTTGTAGGCCTAACGGTTCTATGAACGGATTTGTATGCACAAGGTTGCACGTTCGAACCCAGGCAAGTACCAATGTAGCTTTTTCAAAGTTACATGTACTTTCTTAATTTATTCTAAGCCACTTCTGACAAACGGTGAAGAAAAGCACCGTGAGGAAACCTGGATTCCAAAATTTGGGATCTGAAATCGTCAATCCGCAGAGAGCAAGCGTGGTGATCAATGCTCGTGCCTTCTCTATATGCAAAGAGGCCTGTACCTAGCTGTGGGACGTTTAAAGGCTTGATTATGATTATACTTGTTTCTAAAAATCTAGGTCAAAGCTCTTGAGAATCTGAAGATCTTGATAACGTAATCAGACAAGTGACATCCTGTGAGGGGCGTGAGGATTATACAGATAAAATCTAAACATATTTCGGTAGTGATGGGAATGTGGCTTAGCTGTCTCATTAAGGGCAATAACTAAACAAAACTCTTAATTAAGTAGTAAATACTTTAAATGGAAATAATATTTCGGTCTGAATGTTTTTTGATTGTCAAGGGCCTAGCAGTTACATAAGTGGACCTTTTGTTCCTCTCTGTAATGTAGAGGTCATGAGGGTTGGTGACGTAACAGCAAACTGTTCAGTCGTCCGTAAACTGTTTTGTTTGAATGGCGTTCCAACGAAGATATTTGTCAGAAGTTTGATAGTATTTAATCCGAGATAACCAACGTTTTGATTGACCAACGATTAAGTTAGTTGTCAGGTTCGTCTCCCAATCAGATTATAGAATATTTGCTTGGATGCCCTGAATTTTGTTGGCTATGTTTCTTATGTAGGGTACATAGTACAGCGAATATTCCAAAGAAGGCAAGAATGAAAACAAAAAGATGAAGAAGACGCTTAATTTTGAAAGGCATTTACAAATGTGGATTATAATAATTTTATGAATGCGTAATATGAGCAGGCAAAAATGAGGGCATCAAATTATTTAACATTACACAAAAATTGCGAGCCAATATGAAAGTAGGCCGATAATAACGAGGTTAGCTAGAAATAGCCTAAAAACTAAATTACCCTAATTAACTAAACCTTTTCATTAAACTCAATAAACGGGAAAGGTTATCTTTTAAACGTATTTGTGGGAAACGTCCAATTAGGTAATCCGAACGAGAAAACAATAGACTTTGTACTTATTTAAATGAGAATTTATGCGGTACGTGAAAACAATTAAGTTTGCTTTTGTGAGGAAATTAACAAAGACCGGGAAATCGTTTGTGAATCGAAAATCTCGTTAAGAGGAATATAATCAAATAAATAAGTTTGCGATTTCCGAAAGGTAATGATGTATATTAAAATTTATGAGTTTGATTTGAGTCAGATCATTCAAATTTGTATAATTGTTTTAAGTATTTTTTATGCGCATTGATATTTAATTACATAGCTAATGTTTAAAATTGATTTTTAAAAGCAAATATTAAATTGCATCTCTTGTAAAAAAAACAATCTGCGATGGTTGCACAAGTAGGACAGTATTCGAAAAACGACAACTCGACTTCTCTCAGTTTTTCATGTACTGACTATCTAACAAGCAGTTAACTCACTTTTTAATACAGGAACATTGCTTAAGCAGCAGCGCGACGTACTGGCCTATGGCCGTGTCTGCGCCAAGCACTGATACCTGGACGCCAGGCCGAGGCGCCGGCATCGGAGGCAGTTTCTTTTTCGGTGGTGGCAGCGCCTTCGGCGGAGGCTCCTCTTTCCCCGGGCACACTTTCGGCTTGCAATCGAGACGCCGAAATGGGGCTGGGATTGGTGGGAAAAGGTTTTGGTATATCATAACCTCTCAATTAAGATATATTATAAAATTAGGGATTAGGAAATTGTTTTAACTATTTTAGTCCAGATACAACACTTTTCTTCTGTGTTATGTGGTATCTTGGTTATGGGGCATCTTAAGTTTTCATTATTCCGTAACTTTTGTATTTTTGCATCTGTTTTAAATATCTTGAAGAGCTACGCAAAACATGTTCGGACGTAAATTTGATAGACAGGGCAATTGGCAAATGGCTCTTAAGTTCAATTTGCATCAAGTTGCATTTTACATAGGTAATGAAATATAATATCGGGCTAAGTAACCTCAAATAAAAGTGGAACTTTATAAAAGTGCTATACAAAGTAGACAACGAACTTACTTCCAAAGTTCGTGCCGCCTTCAATCACCTTCAGTTTGATCTTGTGTAAGATCCCTTCCTTCTTCTTCTTCCGTCTCTCGCAAGTTTGGGGACAAATTGGATCGACATCCGGAGATATATCTACGAAAGCTCTGCTGCAATCCTGCCCTTTACTTTTCTTAGCGTAATTCCTAAGGAACGTCCACTCTGTCCTCTGGTTCAAATGCTTTGAGACTTCCACTAAGCTCGATAAAAAACAGCGAGTCTTCGACAGCATTTTATTGGAACGTGAGGGTATTTTTTTTTAGCTTTTTTAAATAATATAAATCATGTGGGTGCTTTTGCTTCTTGTTGCTGTTGTGAAATTTATATTAAAATAATAATGAATGGCATTTCTGCGAATGTCATGTTGATAATGTTCTTTTGTTATGAAAGATTTTCAAAGAGTTTTTCTAACACAGGAGTTTGTATATAAACATATTTATCCCAAAAATATGAATTTTAGTAAAAATCCAGTAGTCGCTAAGTTTTCTACACCACATTCTCTTCTTCAACCTATAGCAGTAAATCTTTAATAGTATAAGCCAACCTATTCCAGTCTCCAAACAATTCAACCGCAACTTGCATTCCTAGAAACATTTCCATCCAATCACAGTCGTTAATTAAATCTGCATCGTTCTAATAAAACCTGGCCATATTTATAGTCCGGCCGAGAGGGAAAGCGGGCTCAACGGTCTGCCTTGACACTGCAGTATTTATAGTCTACTCTCGGCTGTTATTGGCCTATTTCCTCACTAGCGTTTCTAAAATAGTCTCATTCAATCAGTGCACCTTTGTTTACTAGCTTTGTTATCGTTGGGACGCGACCTTTTTGTGTTTAACTAACACTTTAATGAAATTTGAGTTTTGTTGATTGTACACTTACATTTTGGCGTAAATGAGGTGACGCATGCTGCTGATAGTCGGTCATTTTAGGGATATAGAAATTCCTTCATCCTACCCTTCATTTACTATCAAGCAAGAGTAAAATAATTAACTTTTCTAAAATAAAGGATGTTTTTTTCTATGTTTTACAAATAAATGTGCCTTTCTTTCATTCATCTGGATTTAATCAAGACTTACTTATCCTCCAGTCCGCATAAGACGTTAATCACTCTTTAAAAAATCCTTCTGTAATTTACTGAACCCACAGTAAGAATTTATTCTTTAAATAAGAAATATAAGCAAAATTATTAACCAGTTTCTCGCGCCGCCTTCGAATTTTTAATGGACCCATAATAAGTTAACCGCAAAATGCGACGGAGGGTCAATTTTACAGCGAATGAAAAAGTTTCGCCTGAATATTAAAAAACAGCAAAATAAGACGAAGTTTGTGGCTTTATTGGGAAACCAATTACAAAATTGAGCTGAGCAGGCCTCACTGACCTCGTTCGTATAATCCGATAACGTATTTCTAACTGCATTTTAGTGTTTTGGTAATTGGACAATTATCCAAAGTAAATGCCGTTTAGAAGTCTGTATATGTTGTTAAAAAGTGTAATATATTATTATTGTACAAGTTTAATGATGGGTATTATTAACTTTGTTGTTAAATATGATAAAAAAGAACGTTGTTTTGTGTTTTTATTTTCATGCAATAACTACACGTCATGATTTTTGGAGACTACCTATTTGTGTTATACACAAATAGGTATGCAAAATTTATTTGATGAATGCCTGCCACATTAATTCTACTTCTTACAGCGTTAATTTAATAAACCTAAAACATCTTAGAAATGTCTTTCGCGTTTTAAAATTTTTGCTTTTAGCTACCCTACACATTTACATTAGAACAAGATGTATAAATAAAACGAATTTATGTTATACAAAGCCGGTAGTGCACTATGCCCTTCACAAATAATAAATGAATGTAATTTTATAAAATCGATACCATTGCAGCACATGTAACGAAAAACATATACATGTAGAGTTTAGAACGTTTTACTTTTGTGAATCATAGTTAACAATCATCACTAAGCGTATATAATTTTTTTAAACATAAACATAAAAATTGTTAAGATATTTGACATTTGAAAGCAAAAGCTACTGAAAATTCATAACAAGAAATTCTTAGTAAATAATGGTATTCAGAATTTTAGTGACTAATGGCTGAATTACTGAACAGTCACTCCAATGGTCACTAGTGTATGTAATCTAGCGTCATGAAAACATTCAATAAAGCCTTGAACTCAAAAAGCGATTTTAAACGAAGTATTTTATTTTAGACAGTTGTTTAAAAATACAACCCTAAAATACCCTACCCAAATACAGATTTTTCTAATCGAGTATAAATCGATCAGATCGGCTGGCGATCAGTCATGGTGTCTAACTGTCTAACTCAGGAAATGGCGTGACGAGCGTTGGTCGCCGAACTATGCCGTGATGGCGGGCATTAGAAAATTAACAGACCGCTTATAACAGAATCATAAACTAGGTCTTTTTAAGGCTCTTGACCTTTCCGATAAAAGCTTTATTAGGTCTAGGAAAATGTTTACTTGTTTCGTCTGTATGGAACGCGTTTTGCCAAAGGTGACTCTTTTATAGGGTGTTGTTACTAAGGGCTTCTATTTGTTCCCATTTCTACTCTTAAAGGTCTTGCTGTTGAGAATTTACTTTATAATAGTTTTAGATTACAGCAAAATAGAGCATTTTTTTCGCAACTTATTTATACGATACCAATAAATATTGAAGATATTTGATCATATTTAGTTATTTATATTATATTCTTCATATTTAAATTCGTAGTTTTGGATGTTCCTTTTTTACACTATATATCAAGAATAAAACGTCCATTTCGATGACAGTTTTATCTTCGCCATTTCATATTTACTGGACATACGCGATAGTTATTTTGTCCGCAGTGTGACGTCACGTAGCTAGTTATTTGTCCTCTTTTTGTAAGCTGGACAATGTAGTGTAGGCCTAAATGTAAATGTATGCTAATGTTTATTGTGTATTCAAGGTTATAGAAGATCTGCAATGAGATATCCTAATTATTATTCTGCAACATTGTCATGATGCTAAAAACATGAGCATATCAAAGCATGTAATTGTAAACCGATTTTAAAATTAGGAGGTTATCAATTCGACTGTATGGTTTTTTTCGGAGATAACTACAGCAGTTGTGAGCCAATTTCAAAAATTCCTTGTGTCATCGACGGGTATACCTCATAGGTGGTCCTATATAAATTTATTGAAGTCGGTTCCATTGAACGTTTATGAGTAATGTGTAATCAATTATAATATAACCTTCTGAACGTTCAATCCTACGACAGTTTATTGCAAACAGTTTAGCAATTCTGCATGGATATATTACTGTAGAATAGTGGCTACGTTTGTATGTACTACGAATTTCTTGGGAATAGCTGAGTCATGGGAAAAGCGTTGTGGTCGTCATATCGCGTGTCGGCGCACCCAGAGAGTACGGCTACCAGCATTTGGCCTTTTTTCACAATCGACCTTTGCGAAACCAGTAACAACGCGATTTGCATGTAGAGCTCAGGAATCCGAATGGTCTGTTAGCTTATGTGAGGTCATGGGTACTATACCCAGTTAAGGTAAGTACGAAAAGTATTTAAAAGTAAAAATCTATGGTGAAAATTATTATGGGGCTTTTGATGGGGCTTTTACGTTTTAAAATAATGTTTCGTAGATGTTATGTACATTTTGTATTTTATCACAAACATATTTTTTTGTAAGTTATATGTATATGGCCGAATACCTAACCAGGAAAATAAAATTAAAATAAATATAATATTTTTGACTCCCTCTTTACGTTTATTCTTAATTTTCACATAATTAACCTTTAAATGAGATGACTTTACAGTGAAAACACTGCTAATGTCAGGTTTTCTGCAGCATTCGATAGGGTGTTTTAACGGAAACCTATAAACTCTTTTATTATCAAACAGGAAAGTCAATCCTTTGATCCTTAGGTAAATGTACCATAAAGCTTTACGGCCGAATTTAGTATCCAATAAAATTGTCACGTCTTTAAAGTTCAGACCTTATATAAAACAGTTAATTGTATTGTACACTCTACAGAATACTGCAGCTGCAGTATTCTGTAGAGTGTCTCGTCACATTTACAGGATAAATAAATATTAATCAAAACACTTTAGATTGATCAAGTCCTGGTTTTCTAATGACTTTCTTTCTATTATACTCATTACTGTGTGTAAGCAAGGAATAATTCAAAAAGTACACGGTTGTTACTGAAGATTTATATTTAAACTATTAAGTATTGCGGAAATTACACCATCAGCACATAAGTTATATAGGCAAATGACCAAATACCGAAATATCAATCAGCTTTAAGTTGCCGTCTCATATTATTAAAATCGCATGCTATCTTTGTCACCTTAGGCTGTAAAGTAGCGATAGATACACATTTAAGAACGTCTTAAAGTTAATTTGCCTTTAAGTATTTGGTGTTAGTCAGTTAATTCTTGAGTTGTATGCATCTACTGAAACTCTTGGCTGATGTGTTTACAAGTAGTTCCTTTACGAACTAAGTAAAAAGTAAATCTCAAACTTCTGACTGCCGTGTTTTTACCTTACAAGAGCCGGAGTCTTAAGTGGTAGGGTTTGACCTAGTTTCTAGTTACTTCAAAATTTTCTCATAAATAATTTAAATTAAATAATTATGTTTTATATAATTATAAATCGTCATCTGCAAAGGAGTAAATGCCTTACCTACCGAGTTATATAGTTCAAGTTTTAAATGTCATTCCTTGCTTTTGTTTGCTCGCTCTTTTTCAGCACTGTGATATAATCATGTAAATCAGTAGTAGTAAAGGAAACAACAACATTAATGCAAAACATAAACAGTAGCACAGTATTATCGCTCTGAAATGTTGCCGCAGAGCTCTTACAATACCTAATAACCAAACAAAAAGTTAACTGAATTACGCGGACTGTCACCAACAAAACGTCTTAATATAAATGTTTTTTTTTTGCCTACAAAAATTTTTGAGCTACTAGCCTCATCTCCGTGCACTTAATATTTTATTTTAAATAATACAAAGCCAATAAAACCACTTTTACGGCGCAATAAAATAATGTTTACATTTGTAATGGCAGTCAAATGACTCGGACCCAAAAGGTAGTTCATTACTCACCCAATTCGAAAGCTACCTGTTCTTTTATGTATTTTATGATTCTCTTGAATCTTCACGGTTCAGCCATAAAAATATATCACGCGCCGACGTTCCGCATGGTATGCTTTTCATCGCTGTTTCGTTAGACTGATATATAGTTCGGAGATTTATTTAGGGCATGTCTAATTTAACCGATTACCAACTGTTTTTGATCAATCAATGTTGATATATTGCAAAAATATTTACATAATATCTGCTTTGAGATAAAAAGTGCGGATTCTGTGAATAAGTAGGTTGATATACTTATGTACTTACGATTTTGGTGTTGAGGTGCATAAGCTCGCGCTCGGTGACTCGGCGCCGCGCGGTCTCCATTTGCTGCTGGCGGTACTGGTTGTACTTATACAGCAAATACATTCCGGGCAGGGCCAACACCACGAACGGTCGCATCAAGCTTGACGACGTCGGCGCGCGCTGCGGCATCTTCTTATTAACATTATTTAATTTATTCACAGCTATGCACTTCTGTCGTCGATTGTACGCTGAGAAGCGGTAAGGCTTGAATAGTCTTGTTTTAATTGAAACTTTATGACTTCTGTATTAGAGATCATTTTGATTGTTGTTTTAACAGTAACAGTCACGCCACATTTTATATTAATTACATTAACATATGGAAGATTTAATTTTATTTTTAACAATAGAACTATCGCTATACTTAAGCACTTTAAATAGCGTCACTACGGGGTTTCTACGTTTTAACGAATTATTGCTTTATTAATAGACCTATTTATGTACACAGCGATCTTCTAGGACGTTCCGCTCATGATTACTATCTATATCTGAAACAAATGAAACACGCATTAGATTTTTGCAAACCTGACAATGTTATATATACCTATCACGGAACAGAAAAAACAAGATAACTATCGATCTTAAAAATAGATAAAACTGCTATTAAATGTACAAGAATAGATACAGAAATGGTATATTATCTTATCTAAGAATCGACTTTGAGGAAGTGCCATGGGAAGAAACCTACGGCATAGTATAGCATTTTTGTTACTTAAATAATATATGCCATGATACCCGAGTGAAACATGAAATTCCTTTACAAAAAGTCTACAATAAGAAGTTTCGTCGGCGTTCCATATTTCAGGCATAAGCTTCGGCATCTACTGCTGCATATGAATTAGGTTTGCCGCGCGCCTGCATATTGTTACACTAATTAAACCTACACGAATATCTTGCTTACATGACTGAATAACATTTATACTACAAACGAATACTTTGAATATATTGTTATTTAGGTTGATAAGTTTTTGAATGCGGCTGCTTTATGTGTTTTTCACAATTTTCAGGAAAGTACGTACAGAAATGAACTTGGAATCTTGCTTACTCGTGATGCCGTAAAATATCGTGTTTATCAAAGGTGAAAGAAAGAAGCTTTTAAACTTTCTTTATTTATTTCTTTTTTGTTTTTTTAATCATAAACACCTGACGACGTGTCAATCGCATCAGTAAATGTAAAAAAAGTGCAGGATATAATGAACTTTATATTAATTATAGCTTTGAACCTACATACGTACACCAAACCACCTAAATAAAGTCCATAAAGTCGTCCATTCCAAAAACAAGCACAATCGCTAACAATTTCCAATTACCGCCATCAGTGTACCAGGGTATGATAAACGAGGCGATAGCAAGCCGATAATATTGCGCGGCCGACACTGCCGATGGCCGAACTACTAATAAGCGTGGGCGGCCAATGAGCCGATTGATAGCTTCCTCCTGGGACCAATGTGGACTCTAATAGGTTATTTTCCTCCTATCAACGACTATAAATGTTCTTTATATGGCGTTTAATAGCGGGTTTTAATCGGAGAAAAATGATCAAGTTGATGGTGGGTCTTGGAAATTAAAGAAGCGTGGTTTTGCTTCGATTACGTTGATGGGGTGACAGCCTCAAGAAGCTGAGAATTTTGACTACTACTTAGACCTAACTTAAGAAAATAAATAAATAACTTTGTTAAAAGATACTACAAGTAAAGCGCAGTTAATTCTTATATCCCATTCAATGAAATTAAAATTGTTACGTAGACCGACATACCTTTATCAAAATGAATACATAGCTGGTATAACAATTTGCGCATCTTTCTATTTAATTAAAAAAGTACTCCAAAAATAGCATTTTCTAAAAATATCTGCCACAATTGCATGACAAGTAATATTGCATTTCCCGGCTATGTCCAGCGTTGGCTAGTTTATTAGTTTGTGACGTTAGCAGACATCGTAGTTTTTTTATGAACATTTAAAAGTTGACTGTAAAAGTTCTGTTATTAATTAATGCGCAGGTGAAATGAAAACAAATACTCCATAAAAATATTAATGAGGACATTTTTTATGTTGGTAATGGTCCGTAATTTGTAATCATTTTTGTCTGTCCCTCAGGTGCACTTAAAGTAACAGGCCAAAAGTTGTTTCAAATTGACAAAATTTTAAATCTCTTGAGATCATTGATAACGAGAGCAATCATATTCATAACTTTATGGCGTAAGAAATTGTCAACAGTTTGCATAATTCAATTAAAGAAAATGACGACGGTAAGACCTCTGAACTCCCAGTAGATTAATTCATTATTGAGATTGGCAGGTACACGAACATACGGGATAACTAATAATAAATTAATAATAAAGCTTTATTTATACACAATTAAATATAATATAAGAACAAACTCTACTATAATAAAATTAAAACTTACATAAATATAAACTAAACGGCGTCAAAGAACTCATCGCCATCCTTGTCAATGGCGGGGAACGTGCCCAGAAAGCTGCCAGCATTGCCACGTTGAATGGCTATGCCGATTCTCTGTGCAAGGAACAAACTAGCCCTCTGATCACGAAAATAATATAATAATTGCACATTTTAGCCGGACTATATAGCTACGTTGTCATTGTGTTGAGACACATCTACAAACATAAATTAATTAGCATATTATCCTAGACTTGCAAAGATAGGTGTCTACATTAATTATTTATTCGCGACGTAAGCTGCTTGCTTTTTTGTCCAAATTATTATCATAATATTTTTGAATAAGGTTTATTTATTTTAAAACTCGTTCGCACAAATAGAATCCTTTTGGCCTTGGGGTTTGGTGTGTCATGGTATGATTTAAACCACGCTCTAAGTTACTTCAGTGAAGATGTTTAAGAGAAAACACTACATAAAGTAGGTTATGAAAATACATAGTGTAAGACTAGCTTCCTTAAAATAGTGTGGCCTTTGGGATCGAGCGTAAATGTTTATTGCTTTGTCCTCTTTATTCGTGCGGTGGTAGATATATTCTGCTATCGAACCTTGTACAGAGAGATAATATCAGCATAATATGTAACCTTTAGAATATCGTCGCGCGCCAAAGTTTAAAAGTTAAAAGTATTTTTAGAAAAGTGTAATCTTATGTGCTCTATGCTAGTATCTGTTCCCTTAGGAAAAGAAGAGAAAATAACTTCTTAATTTATCCGTGTGTCGTTACGATACTGAAACACATATTTTTCATATAAGAGAATGAGCAAAGGTCGGCTAGGTTCACATTTTTGGTATGCACCAGTAGGCCATAGTAGGTAACTAGTAAGGGTTTTATGTTTGTTTTAGGCATGATAAGGTGCCTGATATTTCACAAAAATGAAGGTAAACAACATTAAAGTTTATCCTTCATTCCGTATTGATATTATATAAACGTTTGAAATGTATATTAATTCCTACTTGATACGATAAATCACAATCAAACTACGATTTCAATTAGAATATTTGAAGCGTGTTGTTTCTGATTTGGGTTTCAATATACCGGCCGAATTTCGAGGAAAACAATGAATAGTCCAAATACGCAGGCATTGTGCAAGCTACGGGCGGCAAATACTGGTGGGTGCTACGTAATGTACAATATTTGGACGTATATTTACAACAAAGGAATATCTACAATATAAATTAAATCGTAGAATAATGACAATATTTGAAAGGGCCGAAAATATATCCATTTGGCAAAATTTATTTCAAATATTTTATAAAAGAGCAAAATTTACGCATCCCACTTAGAATCGGAACAAACACTACCAAAAACCTACAAATATTGGTCCTTACTCAAGACGAAGGCAACGAAAATATTATCACAAAATATTACCCAAAATAAATGTGGGTCTATAAGACATAAGTAAAAGGGACTCATCCTTTTTGCGACTTCACATTTACGCACGAATTGGTTTCCAAACGGCGGCTCCTTTGCCCTGCCACTCGACATTGATCAGTTACGTCACATACAATCGAAAATATCGAACGGCTCTTAAGACCGAAGATTCATAGTATCGGTATAAGTCGGTACCAGGCCACAGTATCGACGCGATCGGTACAGCGCACGAATCACTTTGATAGACAAGCGACAAGCGACATCTTATACGGTACTCAATGGGAGGAAATCTATTGTCGAAGTTGTAATCAAAAATATTTTGCCCGGATTAAACACGAGGAAGGAATCTATTGTGACAACTTTTTGTCTAACTTCAAAGAAAAAGGTTCTTTGTCCGATCTGTATTTAAGTATGTTATTGATTTTCATAAACTTTTCTCCCGTCAAGGATTCCCTTTTCAAGTATCGTGAATTTATTGACTGCTTCGTTGGCCTAGTGGTGCTAAGCGCGACTGCTACAATAGAGGTCTTGGGCTCGATTCCCAAGTCGACCAAGGTGTTATTGGGTTTTTCTATGAAATTCTCAAGTAGCAGGTCGGAGTTAGGATTTGTGCCCAGTTAGTGGCAATAGGCTCGCCCCCTATTACATGGGACCTCAAACATATCGGCGAACTGTGGGTGTACATTGGTACACCTCTGCCTACGTTATGTTATGTGAATTTATTGAAATAAATGTATTGTAACGAGAGATTTTGTGTGATTCTTATATTCATGTATTTAAAGACATTGGATTAGTTTATCATAACGTAACCTATTTTTTGGCTAATGAATGAGTATATCGTTCTACTAGACAATGGTGTCAATGTTCTGGGCAAGCTGACAATTATGTCGAGGATATTTAATTTTGATAAGTTTTCAGTGTCTATTCTTTGATTCAAGTCTAGAATAATCTTATATTTATGATATACTAGCTGTGCCCTGCGGTTTCACCCGCATGAATGCCTTTGTCCCGTTCCCGGTCTCTTTATGTTATTCAGGGCGCAGATGAATCACTATCGTACCAAAGGTCAGGATTACTTTTTTTTTCATCGAGCAATTTTCCAATTTTTTTACATAAGAACCTTCTCCAAGTCCATGACTTCCAAGTTTTCTACATCTTATTGATCAATAAGAAACTAAACCTACGGTACTACAAGAAATCCAAAATGGAACCCAAGCCAAAATGGAACATGTTTTATGTGCCGGCTGCAATTTTAAACATTTGACAAATGACCTTCGTAACCGGTTCTCATCTAAAACAGAAAACACGAAGGCTACCCTTTGTTATTCGACCCAAACGGCCTTCAGTCAAACTGGCGCAATTTGTATTCGACGAAAGCATTTCTGTAGTTGATGTAATTACAATAAATCCGTAAAATGGATAATATGGCGCGATCAGTCGCAGTCTTTCCAACTCTTTCCTGGAAAGTTAATGAGGAAGGAATATTCTGAGTAGCTCCCAATATTGAGCTCTTTCCAACTTAGACGTGGATGCTCGATTTCCGACTGCGAATAATCTTTAGTTTTGATCGAATAGTTTCTCTTTGAGCCAAGAGTTGAGCCACTTTAGTGCTGATGCATCTTTCGTTTCTTGAGGAACCTTTTGTTGCCAAAACGGTTCTAAATAAATTGGGACTTTAGTTTTCCAAAAATAAAATACGTAAATGACATTTGTACACATTTTTGCAGTCGATTAATAAAAAGAGATTTGTTAAAATCTAATTATTACTTTCATAGGAATTGACGGAAATACATAAAAAAGGGAGCACTCTTTCAGTAGCTTTGATACATTTATGCGATTTATGTACCTAATGATTTTGGAATTCCATTTCCAATCATAGAAATGCCTGTGTTGAATTCAAAAACAATTTATTTTATATCTAAATCACCCCAATTTCAAATGTCGTAAGATTAAAGAGGATTTGTTTACTCCTATTTTTGATAGGATACGAAATATAAAAAAAAACGATCCTTTTCAAATGTAATGTCTTGTCTGTTCGCATGAGTATTGTTTCTTAAATTTACGCGAATGTCAGACATTGAAATAAAACTACTTGTTTACTTATTTTGTCGCAATGGTCACGGGTATAGACAGGCAGTGTGCACATGACCATGATATCTGCAAAGGTAGAGAAACGTCGGGACCTAAAATCAAATAAACCGCGACAAAATCCGCAAAAAGTAGTTTCATTTCAATAGCTGTAAGTGTAAAGTTTTCAGTGTGAGGTTCAAACGAGCCGACGTCAACGAGACGGCTCTCGGCTGATCGAGTCGCGGGATAACAGGCATGTAACAAGCTTAAGTCGAAGCCAAGCTGTGTACACTGTCGTCTGTCTGTACCTACCCTAATGTTTCATTCTCCCGATTGTGATCATCGATTTCTTGTTTAATGGGGACTGAATTTCTAAGACGGGAGATTTGGTTAATGTATGTGGTGAGTGGATTGTGGTTACTTATTTTGAACATATATTAGACTAACTAATCTGAATCTAACTAAACTGATATTCTATTGAAATGACTGTTTATATGGTGCTAAAGAAAGCCCTTGATATTTTTTATATAAATTGACTCCTTAAATAAAGAATGGTAATCTCTTTTTTTTGTATTACCTAATCAAGGGAAATAAAAATCGGCCAGTCAATAACGAATAGCAAACATCGTAACTACGAACAATTCGATAAACTACCAAAAAGGTAAACAAACAAAAGTTTGATGAAATTTCACCTTGAACAAATAACTCCGCGTTCATTATAACTGAACGCAGTTTTTTCGACTTTAATCACGAACATAATGTCATGTATGGGCACAAAGGCTTTTAATCAAAACTCACAGTTAATTGGCCATAACCCTTATGTGTGCAAAACAGAAATGAGGTTTTTACCTATTAATATGTTAATACAATACCAGTTTTTTGTTTTGTTTTTAATACATGATAATACATATGTGCCAACGACTATTACAACGTTTACATTTTTCTATTTATTTTAGTTAATTGTAGTTTTAGTGTCTTCCATACCTAGTCTCTATTACGTTGACTACATAACGTTAATTGTTGTTTCAATTTCTTGTACTTATTGCATATGTCATCGTTATTCCTTAAGTTAGTATGAAGAAATCCTATCCTTATTCTTTTTACTTGGGGTCAGTGTATTTTACTTCCATTCATCTCCATCAGCCGTCATGACAGTTTACTACACTGCTTCCATTCTCAAGCATTTGATCCCTAACACGATCCATCTTTCTTTCCCCTTTTACACCATCTAGCCAGAGTTATTCCTTTTAAATTTCTTTACATTAAACATTACTTTAAAACATAACTTGATCAGTTCAGAACATATTACTTCATTTAATATTCAAGTCAGTTGTACATATTTGACTTTGCCTTGAGTTAGTGAAAACCCGTTATTCCCGATGGAGATACAAATTTGAAGGCGAGTTCAGCAAAATGTTTTAAGAGCCTGCTAACTTTATGTGTGTTAACATATAAATATGAACCTATTTGCTAATGTACTTCACTTATATTAAGAGGTTTATACTTAAACACTTTTACTTGTATAGGAGCCGGTATACGAGTGTTGTTACAGAAAAATTATTTTCTTGTAGAGCAATACCCCATATTAGGTATTATTTAAAATTTACAATTCTGATTATATTATTATTCATTCAAGATTAGAAGCCATATTACAGAAAAATATGTTTACCTATACAAAAATCGATGATGCAGAATGCCAAAACTACTTTGCAGACACTCAATTGATTTTAAACTCGCTACATCTTAAGTTCATCACTATTTCAAAACTATTGAGATCAAATGCGTATCCGTCCGGAATTTACAACCGTAACAAACTAACCTAATCCTCAAAGGCTAAGCTGATAAAAGGTTCGCGGTTTGTACTAAAAAACACGCATCGCGAGGAATCTTCAAAAAGCTAATCAGCTTAAAAGCTCCCCTGCTCTTTGACTGCAAACCTGAATGGGTGCCAAATGACATTAGTAAGTTTCTACTTGTTTGTCTTGTCCAAAGGAGTTTGTAGAATACTATGCTGTGACGTAACGTGTGTATTTTGCAAATAGAACGCGAAGTGCAAACAAACTTGAGTTGTAAGAACTAAGAAGGGTGTAATCTGAGTAAATACTTTGTTTGGATGGCGTCTTGTGTATTTAAACTTATTTTCCAAAAAATGGTAGGATGGCAGAATTTTTATTTAGAAAATTTGTATTTAAGTCAAGTAGCTGAAAATAAATCATTTTATTGTGATTTTTTTCCATGAAGTTGGTAATTTAATGGATTCGTTTTTTCTTGTATTTTACTTATTTTGTTTGATCAACACCTTGTTCTGTTTTAGGCGCAATTCAATGAGCAATCAGCATAAAAATTCCAGAAAATAAAAATATACCAATAATCTTCATCATTTATCAGAAGACTGCAGGTAATGATAGTCTCGTGTAATGAAATAAATATCATTACAATGCGCGAAACAAAAACTTGTGTGACCTAGACACATTTGTTCGCCTCTTGGCGCTCTCTGCAGGAGAGATTCATATCATTGAACACGTGTAACCTGAAAAACAAATTGAACAAACTTATCACTATCACCACCCTTATCATTATTAACATTATCATTTCTATCAAGTTCTTTTTCGCTTGTATTTTCTGTACACTCTTCGCTTAGTGTTTTCTAATGTGCATCACAAAAAACAGCAGTGTTTTCAAAGTAGTGTGGTTGCTAGTGGCGCCCTCATGCGGTAAATGACAGGCTGCTTGCCCCGGCACACGCCGACAACTTTTAATATTCTCCTTTCCCTTTAAAAGATTTCTTCTTTCTTTTGTTATTTCAAAAGCGCTTAGGTTTTTGTTGTAGGTGAGGCAGAATTTTAATAAAAATCTGGAGTTTTTTGCTGTGTACAGGTAAGTATTGATTTTAGCTTCGTGTT
This sequence comes from Autographa gamma, assembly GCA_905146925.1. Taxonomy (NCBI): domain Eukaryota; kingdom Metazoa; phylum Arthropoda; class Insecta; order Lepidoptera; family Noctuidae; genus Autographa; species Autographa gamma. The sequence continues at coordinate 8,143,744 of LR989866.1, read as the reverse complement.
TTTATTTTTATGTTTTCAGCTTCGCAAAGGCGTTTAGAAACTGCCTCGTACATTAACTTAAAATATTTATACAAACATTTACTTGGATATTGCAGTAATTAACTAGTAGCAGAAATTCATATATAGATCGAATACCCAGAATTCCTTCGCGTTACATAATAAATCAATACACTATAGGCATCGTATCCCTGTTCCATTATCTTCTAATGTATCCCTTGTTATTGGTATACAATTAATAAAATGAAAGGGAAACCTAATACCCTTACAAGCTACCCTGTAAACATGTTATTGTTTGAGGAATTTAGTACAGGAGCTGGGTCTCAAACAAAATAATATTTTTTAGACAATGGACCGAAAATGTGGGATGCGACATTATGAAGAAATGTAATGAACGATAATAGACTACAAGAAACATTCCAAATATAATGATTTAGATGGACAAAGTTTTTTTATAATATAAGAATGTTGTAGTCATTCTTAAGATAAACTGCCTCGTTACTTGTTAGCCTAGTGGTTCTAAGCGCGACTGCTACGCTAGAGGTCTTGGGTTCGATTCCCAAGTCGACCAAAGTCTTATTGGGTTTTTCTATGAAATTCTCAGTTGTAGGTCGGAATTTGGTTTTGATGCCGGTTAGTAGCAATAGGGACGCCCCTATTACATGGGACCTAAACATACCGGCGAACTGTGGGTACACCTCTGCCTTCCTGCCTTCCCCTTCGGGGATTCAGGCGTGATGGTATGTTATGTTATGCTAAAGATAAATTCCATGTTGAGTTTACATGAAAAGAGAGGGATTGCTTTTTTATCCTTGACCAGCCAGTTTTTCATTCTAACCCTTCCAAAGAACGGTTTGGATATATCTTAATTTAAACTTTTGTGAATCATAATTCTAAGTACTTGGACCAAATGAAACTGTATATATAGTTATATCGATATCTCACACACATATGATTACTTAGCGATTTCGAAATCCGAAGTACCGACTGCCCTACGACACTTCAAGAATAAAAACAAAAAACGGGCTACAATAATAAAAACTCGTCGTTCGTACTATAAAATCTGTTTACGTGGTCTAGTAGCCTAAGTTATTTTACGGTCGGTCTGTCCCCGTCTTCCCTTTTATCTTGAACTTATTATGATGCGAGGTCAGCGAAACAAATGTTTTGGTGCAAATGGAAATATATGTTAAACGGTCCCGCCCTGGTGGCATTCGTGTGGGGATATGACAGTAGGTTAGTGTTATTGAGTTTTCTTTGTAGGAGTTAAAATAGTCTTAAAAGCTCCAATCATTTTTTTTCTGTAATATCTGGTGCAGAAGATTTGCTGAACAGGTGCAGGCATTCTCACTATTAGTAACCGCGTTTGCTAACCTGTCGAGTACAAGTACCATAAAACCTAGCAGACGACTAACAATATATAAAGAGCTATATATTTAGACCATTTTTTTTTTCCAAAACTTGAAATTTAATTATTTTACCCGATGCTGCCATCGATCTAACCTTGTAAATTTTAAGCATTTACTTATTTGAATTTATAAATCGAGGACGTTCGCAGTAAAACAAGGGGAAATTTAATCTTTTACGAGACACGGACAGGACTTGTTTTGACTTTCAAATGTATTATTTCTTGTTATTAAAGTAGACTTACAACGTAGCTTTCTTGTCAAAAACTTTCTAACAAAAGCTGCGAAACTTTTTCTTTGATCCGTCTTGACAACTCTTTTGTTTAAATGTAGAAGACAAAGGTACGCTTTTATTGTGACTGGGAGTCAACGAAACGGAAATTTCGGAAGATGCCATATTGTTTTAAGAAAATATTAAATGGAGAAGGAACGTGCATTTGCGTGTATAAAATTGACGTGCGTGAGTTTCTTTGATACAAAAGGTTCATGATAACGAGGTTCGAGTTTGATATTTTGTGATATGAGTTTCGAAGTTGACATATTTGATGTGCGATGTATGCTTAGACTAATAACTAACAGATGTATGTTACACTTCGGAAATGAAGGTGCGATATGTTTATTGCTTTTGCGTAGTAGGTTGTGTTATTGTTACATTATTATTAAGAATGCTTTTTGATTTTTTGCTTTTCTTGCTTTTTTCCACCAAAATACTGCATGTTTGTTGTTGTTTTAAAACTAGCTTTATCAACCATCATACGCTGCATGTAAGTAATTGACTGTTATTCAATAATTAGGAATAAAAATACTTTAACAGCAATAATGTAATTGAACAAAAATCTGTGCAAAAATCCTCACTGCGGTCTCTCGCAACCCCGCCTAGTGTTTAGACAAGTACAGAGGCCAAGGGGCGAGGAAACGATGACGTCACGTCCGCATCCGCCGGCCATGCCGCACCGCGCCAAACAGCCGCGGACATACCAACTGTCCGCCACAAATTATTGTATTGTCAGAGCGTGTACGGTCAACCGCATAGACCGCACGTCACTTGTTTTCAACAAATTACGAAAATCGACTTTACCACTTTGAAATAAAGGCGGTTTCAATGTTAAGTGCTGACAAAGTTGTGTGGCCGCCCGTATTACGGTATTTACGACCTCTTTGGAACAACGTTTCATTTGTCCATTATTTGTCTAGGAGTGGGACGCACGGGCCTGCTTTAGTTCTCTTTGTTGGCATTATTGCAACTTGCGAGAGAATGCTACAATACACGTGTTTCATTGCTTTACGAGTTAGGATCCGTTCACACAGTTCTACGGGTCAAACAGTGAAGATAAGGTTGTTTTTTTTTTATGTTATAGAATAATTCAAATATGCTGGTCATTAAAATATAAAAATAATTAACTTGAGTATAACTGAACTCCCAACGTAACAGTTACTATGAATTAGAAATGTAACAGGACAATATTCTACCACGAACAAAACCTCTTTTCAGCCTAGTTTTTCCGCTCCTACATTTTGTTAACACCCCACGTTTTCGTATTCTTGATTCATGAATGAAGTTTACTTGCGTGCAGACGCAGCCTTTACCTTTACCTTTGCTTTTAAGAATAAAAAGATAACTCCTTGATTCAATCTGCCTTTCCTTTGAAGGAAAAGATAGTTCCTTTTCTTAATGCACTTTAGTAATAAGGTCTTGAGAGTAAATTGCGGCGAGAAGTAACACGGTGGGCGATGGCAATCCGACTTAGATGAGACTGGCCTTGGACTGAATTAAAGACATTGTTTCTGTACTGCAGCGTGTGGGAAAATGTCGCGGTTTTAAGGTCATTTGAAGGCCGACATGCAGAATAACCAACTACTCATGTTCTTTTATTATTTATTGTAATACAATACAAGATTTGTACGTGATATTTGTGATAGAAATGTTTTCGCGCATTCTTATGTTAATAAGGACAATGATTCATAAGATATAAGTCATAATGTATGCTTTCATCTAAGTTCAAGTAATTGGCTCACGATCAAATATTTTCAGGAAAAAAAAGAGAAGATCATTTTTCTACTTAAATATTAATAGTTAAATTAGATAGGTACTTTATTTGTAGTTTAACATAAATAAAACTAAAACCCGTCTGTAAATAGTAATCTTGACTTATATACAGCACTAGCCGCCTTTTGATGAGACGAATTTAAAATGGGACGTCTATAAAAAAAAAATTAAACAGAAGCAAGGACACACTTAAATTAAAACCCCGCTGTTCAAAAGATGCATCTGTTTATGTGTTAGCACGTCACGTCTCTTGTCTCTACAAACACGTCACTCGTCCAAACATGTCATGTTTACAAGTCTCTCTGCTCTACAGTACGTCAGAGAGATTGCCTACCGTCTTTTGTAGGCTCGTTAGAATTGCAAACACATGATACAGTGTTGATGAATTGCTGTTCGAGATAGCAAGTGATATCTGCAATCGTTTATGGTGATGGAATTACTATGATGACAATGCAAGAGATGGAATTATTTAATGCAGTATATCTGTAGCGTGACTAATATATTTAACGGATAACACAGACTAAACTCATAAAGATAATTAAAATTTAAGAGAAATATCCAGTGAAACAAAATTACATAGGTTAAATTAGTTTCTGAAAAGCCCATCAAAATCAGTTCAGCCAAACGCGGAATAATCGCGGACAAACATACATACATACAGGCCAAACTGAGAACCTCCTTTTTTTAAGACGGTTAAAGAGACAAAAAACACGTATACAACTCATGTCGTTCTCTCTCAAAACACGTCACATATATTTCCCATACCAGCGTGTTTCGTATCACGCATATTACAGAAGGATACATGTTTTTTGCGTTTCATTAGAGGTATGACACTCATGCGTGTTGTTACGGGCTTGGGAAATTGTTTTAGCGTTCAGAATATATTACAAAAATGACAAAAATGCCCATTAGTACGTAATACAGAAATTCTAATGATTATATATATATAGATATATATTCTAATGATCATTTCCATAATCTAAGTCAGGTAAAAGATTTTATCTGGTTGCTAAAGTAATGTACTGTATTGCTTTTACAATTGTCACTAGTAAGCATTTAATTTGACGGGCCTATTGGTCTAGTGGTTAGAGACCCTGACTGCTATACCGGAGGTCGTGGGTTTGATTCCCACCCGGGATAAATGTTTGTGTGATGAGCACGATCATTTGTTCGGTGTCTGGGTGTAATTTATCTATAATATGTATGTATTTAGAAATATATAAGTATGTTTATCAGTTGTCTGGTTACCATAACACAAGCTCTGCTTAGCTTGGGATCAGACAACCGTGAGTGAGATGTCCCGGAATATTATTTATTATTATTAATTAGCACTGGAGTACGAGCTTACATACTACTAAAATCTAGTCTCAGAACTACATTGTACGAAATTAGAAATATAACCATTTCTCTTGCTTTAAACATGGACTATTTATTAAGAATACGCAACTGAATAAAAAGCGCTTTCTTTAAATGGTTTGTGTTTTGTGGCATTGTGATTAGCTAATCCTCCCCTGACTACCGATCGATTCGTCGCTGACTCGAAACCGCATACAAAAAGGTTGGTATCTACGTAGCTACGTTCAGTAAAGAGTTTCATTCATTAAGTATTTTCTAAGCGAGGTGTTTAGTTTGGCTTACTTCTTTACGAGTTTGTGAAAGACTGCTTTTCATTTCGTAAAATACTTTTGTAGTGTTTAAGGCCACAATTTGATAATTTTAACTAAACTTTGGTTTTATTAGCTTGAGTCATAGTTGTCATTATCTATGTATTTATGTCGAGCTTTCATTCATGAAACGCAACCGACCAAAGAACCTCGTTATTATACATGGTAGATTTAGATATCAATTAAATAAATAACAAATGTTTTATTTAATAAAAAAAAATAATAAGGCATCCTTATCCATTTCCATCCATTATACACTAACATATTCCCAAATATCTTAGTTGATGGCAGAACATAAAAATTACAAACATCAAAAATAACCAAACTTGATTTATTTTAATAGCTTTATACAGCCGAATCAAAATGCAAACAAACCTGTAAAAAAACACTTCATGACGTAACATAGGCAAACATTTTTTACAAAAATGTGACGTCACTGATGTGGTCACAGCAGTGACACGGTTAGAAAGTACTGAATATTTCATCCATGGAGTTTCCTTCACTTGAAGGCCTAGTATTGTCGCCGATGCTATTTATAACTAAAGCCTTCATTTTATGACGAACTAGTATTTAAAGTGTAGATCGATATGCAGTTTCAAAATAAATTTATGTTATGTTTTCAAGAACGTCCATAATCATTTAGTATATTTGTTTGGACCCATCTGGCGTTTAAATAAGAAAGCAACATTTCGATAATTAAAAAAATAAAGGTTTATGCAACACTACGCCTACCCAGAGGTCATCGCTACATCGAATCATAAAAAACCATGTTTGTGCCATTAATTTGCTTGAAGAATAAAGTTCTTGTTACTGAAATTCTACTAATGAAATATAATAATTAAAAATAAAATTGCTAGATATAAAATGTTTACTTGCACTACATAGGTTTAAATCGAATAATGATTACGCTTTTGCAATTCGCTTAAATTAAAATTAATTGCAATTTAGCACCATTCATCCAACAGATGACAACAAGAAATAAAATCGAAGCCGACCAAGGACGGTTCCAACACAAAAATATATTTTAAACTTTCCCAATAAAAAAATCCGATCACAAGCTGTACTCGAAGTTAAAACTAAAAAATACAAACTGTTAGCAACAGTTGAAACTCTAAAACAACTTGGAGCTCTGATTAAACCAACTTCTGAACACAACATCGCATAGAAGGCTAACGATATCATATACACGATAATATAACCTCTATACACAAGTGTTATAGAGGTCACAATCGTATGAAGTGAAACAGTTGCGGCTAGATGGTAGGCCTTTATAAACTTGTGAATAGATTTTCAAATAACGCTCGCATTCGATGTGGGTTAGGAAATGAATAGAAACATTTAACGGGGTCTAATTAACTGTATGGCCGCTGTAAGATAGAGTTCCGGTGACAAATGTGCAACACCTAACTCCATTGTCATTTTGGAGATCGAATTGTGAACAAATTTAAACTATCCGTGCAGAGTTACTCAAAGCAAGAGGATGGGAAACTGGTGTTATATAAATGTAGACCAGTGGCCTAATTTAATTTAGTTTTAGTTCGCTTACGATTTTGTACATAGGAAAATATCCACTACCATTCACATAAACGCCTCAACTTACATATTTTCTATTTAGCCTCATTCCCTTAATAATTTTGTAAGAAAAGTTTTCCTTCAAAACTTAACAGAGCTACTAAGTTAGTCATACATAAATTACTAATACAAAGGTGGGTTTGTCATCCCATGTATGTTCTGTAACTTCATATTGGAATAATAGATACTTCTGAAACCGATTATTGAAATATTTATTATAGTACGAGTTGTTCCCCTGGCGACTGACCGTCTCGTTTAACTTTTGTGACATAAAGTTTTTGCTCATGCGGTCACAAACTTGTTGTTGAAACTTGGTGACGCCTGATCTCGGCTTTCCTTCCACCGGACGTAGTTAGGAATTGATATTGCAGGATATCTTTTTGGAGTTTAATGAGATCGAAAACTCTATAAAAGGCGGTTCGTAATTTTGTATCGAGAATATTTACATGCACAATGGCTGAAGAAACCAGCTTCAAAAAAAAATACTTCGATAAATCTACAGGATAACTTTAATGTTCTCATATCTCTCATACTATAGAGTACGAAATATCTATAAACTTACATCTAACTAACAACTGTAAAATATCTTATCGAACTGAACATGCTAACACATAACCTCAGAAATGCAAATCTAACCGCAGAACTATGCGTTCAAACGTTCCAATATTAGATTCATGTTCCGCATTCAACATTACGAGCTGCCACCAAAAACACAAATAATGGAAAACCTAAGGTTGTCAACCTCTGAAAGGGTAATCGACTTCGAAAACTGGGCTTAAAAATGTTGAATTTATTGATTTGGAATTTCCATTGTGTATACCTTAATGTACGGTGGCCTTTAATGAATCAAGTTACGCAAAGGTATCAAACTTAAAAATAAAATATAGGTATTCGTCGAATTTTTTCTTCTGCGTGGCTTTCCACTACTGGTTTTGAGCGCGACTGCTACGCTAGAGGTCTTGGGTTTGATTCCCAACCATCGACCAAGGTGTTATTGGGTTTTTCTATGAAATTCTCAGTAGCAGGTCGGAGTTTGGATTTGTGCCCGGTTAGTGGCATTAGGCTCGCCCCCTAATACATGGGACCTAAACATACCGGCGAACTGTGGGTGTACATTGGTACACCTCTGCCTTGCCCTCCGGGGATAAAATCGTGATGGTATGTTTTGTTTTATGTTGTGTGGCTTTTCATAAGTTTGTTCTAGACTTGCCAAAGTAAGTTGAATATCCAGCCAATAGAGTGACTGCATACCTAAGTGATAATCCATAATGAACCAATTGCGACAAGCATGGTATTATCTCTATAATAGGCCACTTCCTGGTACTCTTAGCTATCCTCACGTGCCACAAGCCACAATACCGACAATACCTGGTTATTTCCATACAGATACATTGTTAAACTGTTGTTTCCATTACAATCGTCCAATTGTAGACCAGTCCCACAATTACAAACGATTAACATGATGTAGTCCAGTGTTGTGTATCCAAAATATATCCATTTCTCATGTGACAAAGGGTCGTAAAGGCTTGTCAGACCTCTCGTCTCATTAATCATTCCTTTTCGCAAATCCTTTTAGTAAACGTCGACCTTTCATAACTGAGGTGAATCGGAATAAGCCGCTTACAATAAATGTTTAAACACTACTTATTAAGATCGGTAACGTCCAGGGTATGTTTGAGCTTATGGTAAGACCAACAACACGTTTGTAGATATGTATAGTAAGAACACAAAGTCCTCTCAATACTGGACAAAAAAATGGCGTTCTATGATTATTATACACTAGCTATGTATATTAAAAGATTCCTCCTCTCTTCTACGTTGCCGTGCCCTACGGAGCCCATAATTGTACCAAAATAACCTATGTAACACCTTTATGAAACGTATGGAGTGCAATAAAATATTGAATTAAAGGATTCAGTGTTAAAGGATTCACGTCATATTTTGCCAATACCCTTTTAAGGTGATACAATTTTTTTGTAACTAATCATTTGCAGGGAACGCTGCGACAAACCGATGAAAGAACTGACCAAAACTCCAATAAGCTTTATTTTTAGAACTATAAAATTAAATCGAGATGATTGATTGATGACTGTTTTAATTCACGTTTGTGACGTAATTTTTATACATTTCAGAGATTTTCAGAGCATTAGTTAATTAAGGATAGTAGAGATTTAATAATAATATTATGTACTCGTATCTTTTGGCTTGGTTACTTTTAAGAAGTGACATACTTTTTCCTTTCTTTCTGCGTAAAATATTTCAGGCTCATTCTAAAGTAACTAATATTAAATGCTATATTTTTCTCTTATCAAGCCTTAATACAGTCTTTCCGCCAACCCACTGCAGCGTGACCTTCTATATCTTTCCGCCATTTTTTCCACCAGTTTACACGTCAGCAAATCTTTTCATACAAGCCGTTGCTCGGGTCATGCATTAATAAACCAACACGGAACAACTCCGAACCGAGAATGTGGGATAGTCGAAAAATGAACTTTATTAATAGTGTTTTTCGGTTCGACATGTGCTTATTAATAGTGTTTCTGTGTTCAACATGTGCTCATTAATAGTGTTTTTGTGTTCGACATGTGTTGAATAATAGTGTTTTTGTGTTGAACAAGAGTTCATTGTTATTATGAATACATTATACATTTAATGGGTGTGATATGAATAGCTTGCGTTAATCTATGTTTTGAGTAACACACTGTGATTAAATTGCAATTACATGTATTGTGAATGTAAGGTTGTGGAACTTTGGTGTGGATAATGTTTGAAAGAACTGATGTGTTGTTGTTAGGATATGGATATGAATATTGCAGGTTGATCAAAGTATTTAACAACCTGCAATATATCTTACAAACTTACGAATATTTTACAAAAATAAAAATACCGTTTCTTGTTCACATTTTCAACATTGTCGATTATGTTTGAGGGGTTATTTTATGAGAATTATTCAGTTGCGATAACCGTCAAATATTGGCTTATGTTCAGGAGGGTTTAATTAGGACATTAGCCTAGTGCTTTCTCAAAATAGCATAACTCCAAAAATAGCCATAAAAAATATATTACATTTATCAATTCGTGAAGATTGCAGTGATATCTACTTTGCCATTCAGACACACTTGCACACCTCGCGTTTAACGGTTAAATTAATTCCTTTTAGGAACATAGATAATGCTGTAGAAAGGTTTTTCACCCCTGACATTTAGCTCTGACATAAACTGTACGTGTTTTCTTCATAAGATCGTTATTTATTAATTTAAGATGCGCTCTCCTAAACTAGTCAAATTTCTTTAGAAGAATGTACTAGCAAGTTTCTAGGAATTGAATCTGGTAATAATGTAAGCTGTAAGTATTCTGGAAACTAGCATTCTCAAAGGAATTTATACAATCCCGGGAAGCCAGCTGTTACATAAAGTTCTGTGTAGTCAAATCAATATTATTCGATATTAGAATATTATTATTTTCTTAGTCAGTTACGCGGGGCGCACGAGGACAGAAATCGCCAAGAACAGAGACGTTTGGAAGAAGAAAGGGGAGGCCTTTGCCCAGCAGTGGGATCTAAAGTAGGCTAATAAAATATATAATTTCTTGGATTCTTGGATCCCACGGTAGCGTATCCTAGGGGTGACTTTAACCGCCCAGGCCGGAGCTAAATGACATTATTGCAAGCGTTAACGATGGTGGGAATCGCTTAAATGACATTGAATGTATGGAAATGACATTTCAGGAGAAGTCACGTGGATTCAATTTCTCGCTTCTATTCATTGAAGCCATTGGATCGGCGGTAACGCTTGTAGAAATGTCACTTGGTTAGAGAGACTGGTTGCTCGATGGGTGCTTGTACTTAATGTTCGAGCAACCACGTGACCCGTCACGAGCTGGTGATAGATATTGTAACATATTTAGTTAATGAATGTCTTTGACTTGAATATTTTTGACCGTCGCGGTGGCCGATATATATGTCCTAGCTAGTAACTGCTACAGGTACCTACATTATTTTTTTTCGTAATGATAAGGATCTACCTACATTTTAGTACGTGGTTCGGTTAACAATTCTTTACTGCTTTACAACTCTGCGGTTCTTTATTCTTCATTTATAAGCAATTAGGTATTGTAGTAGCCAGTACTTTTAACATCAGATATCTCTTTTGTTATTAAAACTGCACCACCTACATAAAATTTGAGTTTGAACACACGTAAACACTTCACGAGTGTTTTATCGCCAAATTGTTTTATGACTCATCATTTTATTCTAAAGTTTACGTGCTCATACAAAATTAATTATGTACCCAACTCTAGTACTTGCATAGTTAACTAGTTTATAAAGAAACGTCACATAAATTAGAAAAAGCCCGCTTAACTTTCTGTTGCTGCAGGCATGGAAAAATTTACTTTCTACCAAATGTTGCAGCAATTTTCTAATTGAATTCAACACTGGTCAGTCACGCGAATTTTCGCCACATTTACCCAAAATAGCTTGATGTATACTTGCCATTACCAAGGGCAAGCTCCGACCTTAAACCGGGCAAGAACTCACCTTATCAAAACAACGACACTCTCAACAGTCAATCACGTCTGTATACTAGAGGAAGACACTACGGGCACCTAACATTACCGCTAACACGCACAGTAACAGCTCAATTGACAGGTTAAGACAACACACACGATTTTAACACTTTAGGACATTATTTTTATTGATGAAAATGGTATTCGGCGACCGCTAAGGGCTCGGGGGCGAGCGGCAGGCGAGCGCGCTAGCCGGCGCGCCGCCTTACTTTGACTGAAGTACGCGCTCGCGAACTGTTTTTTGCGCAGGCGTAGTACAACGCAGGATCGTCCGAAATTCACCCTCACAGACCTCTACGAAACAATCGAACGACCCTTCGTCTACCATCGCAAAATACACTTTATGTAATTACACTAAAGTTTATTTTCAATTGTTCTGAAATCTACCATTGTCGCGTTCTGGCTAGGTCGTTGCGTGTGCCGCACTGCACACGATGGTAATTAAATATGTGTTTGACAATAGTATCGAAGCTCCAGCGGCTGTGCTCTCCTGATGACGTCAATGTTGGGCGCTCAGCGAGAGCATTCGCCTGGAAACCGTTTTGTTAGAGTTTGCGAGCCACCGTCGTCAAAGCGACCGACAACGAAAAAATGGGTGATTTGCATTCGAAATTGGAATATGCTTTTTCCATTTAAATATTCGGTTTTAATTTTCCGCGAACGTTTTCAGCGGCCGTGCTGAATTCAGCTATGAAATGTTGGAAAAGCCATTCTTATATGAATTCATTAGTTCCTGGTTTTTAAAAGGGTTGGTTACGTAGTACGTCAAATATGAAATGTTGGATGATTGTTTCCAAGTAAATACTATAAGTTTTGAGTGGTCACACCTCTTAAACACTTGTTAAGTAATTTCAATGAACTGTTAGGTCATTTGCAACGGTAGTTTAAATACCTATGAATTTGAGAAAAATGGTGCTCTAAGAAAACCATTTCGTTGCAAATCCTATAATAAATTACATTGTGGTTGTAGTAAGAAAAATCCATTATTTACTGCTCGGGAATTAATATTTTCTCACCAGACACCAGAGCAGGGCAGAAAAATGTCGGTTTCTTTTGTTTATTTTAAATATGTTTTATGGATTCCTTTTAAATGAATATCTCAGCATAAATATTTTTCTTTTAATTATTTTATGCTGCAAGTATTTTACATTGGGTTAAGTACAGCTATAGAAGCAATTATAGATTTTATGTTTATTCAAAAAGGGACAGACTCCTTTCTACACCTTAACGATTCTGAAGCCCGGAGCCAAAAGAATTTCTGCTATCCTTCTTGACTGACCAATACTTTGGATTAATAAGAAGCCAATCTTCACACCACGATGTTTTTCCTCTTCTCAGTCGTTGAATGTGCTACCAACCAATAACATGAATCTTTCCAGATACTACCCTTGAGTATGTCTATACTCAACAGCTTACACGTTCCAACGTAACACCAGTGCCCTATGAATCATCATGAGCTGAACTTTGTTGACATTCATGTCTAAATGTTACGCGGTTTAACATCCACACAACTTCTAACATATAATAATGTTTTAACTCGCTTCAGTAGATAGATAAGCTTCTGGTTTTTGTGAATAAACTAATTGGACAGGTAACAAGGAAATATTTGCTATACAAGAATTTTCATACAAAACCTACCTACCTTCTTGAGTGATACTAATCAGTAGTACCTTTATTGTAGGTAAAGTTTGTCTTTGCCCAGTGTTGGTAAACATTAATAATCTTACCATCCTTAGAAATATCCCTAATGCCACTGCAAGGATTCCCCATTCCTCTTCCACTTAATTTGTTCGTAATGGGATCTAGCTAGTTGTTATGGAATATACCTAGCTAGTTACTTTATGTAAAAACAACAACCACCAGTCATTGGATCAAATTGGCTCAAAGTTAAATAGAAAAAAGTTTTTTAAAAACAAAGAGTTTACATACACAGCCTAAAAATCCATTCCACTACAAGACCACACAGCCATTCACTCGTAGAACACAAGAGTATTTTCTATTTCCGTTTGTTTTGCATACAAATATTCGGCCAGTGCTCTTGAACCGGCCCGTTTCCGACTCGGATACGGCGAAATGGAAATAGATGGTATCGATCTAATGCATGTTATATTTGTTTTCAAAGTCACTGATCTGAGAGTGTACTACGTGAGCGCGACAAATGGATGTGCGATTAACGCTTATGCGACAAAACTGTACTGCGACTCACCGTAGTTCGAATGCACGCTAGTGCGACACACTGAAGATCGACATCTCGCTAGTGCGACAAACGATTGCGCGACAGTAGTTCGACACTACGGTAGTGCGACACTACGGTAGTGCAGTACGTTGGTGCAGTATTGCAGTAGTTTGACACCTAGCAAGGGTAGTGTAGTACGTTGATGCACTATTACAGTAGTTTGCTGAGATAAATTTTGAATTACATATATTAAATAAGTAGATATTAAATAATCAAAGGCCGTCGCTCGCTTCGCTCGCTCCATTGCAAGGTCACAATATCTAACCTAACCTAACCTATTGATCTCTGTCACAAAGTTGAACCTAACCAAGCAATGGATGTCTGGGCCTATGTCGGTTCTATATGTTTATGTTCTATTTTTTCATATCGCACTAGCGAGATGTCGATCTACAGTGTGTCGCACTAGCGTGCATTCGAACTACGGTGAGTCGCAGTACAGTTTTGTCGCATAAGCGTTAATCGCACATCCATTTGTCGCGCTCACGTGGTACACTTCTGATCTGATCTGTTTAGTTATGGCGAGTGAGGAGGTGAAAACAAAAGAAAGTGACATCTGGGTACATGATAGCTAATTTTACAAAATAAAAAATAAATTAATAAATAGTTAGTATATTACCGGAGAAAGTACCTACTTAAAACATTGTATAAAATTGAAAAATGGTTTAAGTGAGTAGGTTATTATTACTGATCTCACAAGCTTGGTACGGCTGTTAAGCTGTTACTCACCCAAGACAGAGGAAGACACAACTTTACAGCGGTTGGCAGACCTAAGATATTTGGAAACAAAGCAACATATCAAAAAGAGTTTACGCTAAATTAATAATAATAATAATCCAGCCTGCAAACGTCCCACTGCTGGGCACAGGCCTCTTCCCATATAGAGAAGGCACGAGCATTGATCACCACGCTTGCTCTCTGCGGATTGGCAATTTCAGATTCCATATTTTAAATTCATAGGGGGCTAATAAATAATGAGCGAAAAGTAAAAATATATTGACTAACAAAAAAATATAAATACAATGTTTTTACGTGACTCTTGAGTGTGCCTTCGATGCACCGTCTATAGATCACTATTGCACACGATAGATCTTCGTAAGACGACGTCACAGTGACTGCGAAGAACCCTATTTCTAAATAAACTCGTATTTACTGTGTTCCTGCACTTTATATTATTGTTCTTACCTGGGATGGCTATGTTAGCAAAGTAAAATGAATGTTAATATAAATGAAATTTAAAATGATGTTGAATCAGATAGATATACAATCTTCATGTCCAAAACGTTATGTAAGAACCATTTTCCTAACATTAAAAACGGAAAACCCTAATTAGAAAAATTGCTCTGTCGTGACGTGCGAAACTATTGATAATTGAAAACGATTTTTTTTTACGAAAATAATAGTACCTTTTACTTATTTACTTGCTTGGAATCAATTAAAATTACTATTTATACATTAACATGTAAATTTATATTTTAATAAGTACTATTTTTTATTTCATTTAAATATATAATTCACGAGTTTTCTGTAAGGATAACTCCGATATCCAGTTAAACGAACCACATAATCCATCACTCTCCAACAGACAGGGAATAGCGAAAACAGATCATCAATATGTTAAAAATGTTCGCGAAAAGAAAAATGCAAAAAGAACGCAAAACTTTGTAAAGTAAGAAAACTCTTCGATTATCTATGAGATCGTCTGACATAACTTACAAGCAATATTTTCTGCGTTCCACTCAAGTGCAATATTTGCGTTTTTGTATTTTACCTTTTAAGTTTCTTACATCATTTATTATACCTATAAGAATAAATAATTTTATAGCATTAGTTTTATTTGTTTTATATTTTATTTTTGAATAATATAGGTAGGTACTATAAAGAAAACAATGTTAATTAAAAACGCCTGAAAAACATGATGAGCAAATATTACAGACCACAATTTACTGCTCTTACTATATTCATTAATATTATCGTATTAATTTTAATAAGAATTTATAAAATAGCAAACATAGCAGAATATTTATTGTATTAAACACTATTAAAACTGTTAACACTCGATTGTCTAGTTCGATTAAAAAATAAGTAATATCAGTTGCAAACCGGGAATTTGCGATAAAATGTATTATCAGGAAATGGCACAGAAAACAAAGTTATGGCAAAGTTGGAAATTATTACAAGCGTGTATCGACGTGAACCTATAAAGTACTAATATGTAAAAAATACCTAATTTTAGTATGAATATATTATTAATCGCTTGTCGATAAGTAACTTGCACTTAATTGTCACTAATTGAAAACGCAAAATATCTAAAAAAAATCTCATACTTGTCCATGGTGAGGTAAAATTATGACGTAACGTCGTTTGCTCTCAGTAATAGAAACCACTCCATAATTTTACCATATAACAGTAACCTTCGATAGCTCAGTTGGTAGAGCGGTGGACTGTAGAGTAAGAATAACGTTGATATCCATAGGTCGCTGGTTCAAATCCGGCTCGAAGGAATCTTTTTGCATTTCAAAAGTACATTTTATGAATCCAATATTCTAGTTTAGGGTTGCCACTGTTTTTCTGCTTATTTTATTTAGTATTTTCGAGGTGATTTATTTTATTTAAATTTTCAAAACTGTTTCTATAAGCAATAAATCAGTATAAAACTACAGAAAGTACTGTAAAATCAAATAAAGCTGCAAGTCGTTATTTTATTCGATTATTGCTATTATCGACGTACTTTATATTTGTTACGTCACCAAAAGAAGCCGCTGCGGACAGGACTCGAACCTGTGAGGGTAGAACCCAATGGATTTCAAGTCCATCTCCTTAACCACTCGGACACCGCAGCTCCAGGATAATGGATGAATCATCTCGCCCTATATCTTCCCTTTGCCATAAATAAATAATAATAATAAGGTTTTCTCTTTTTAACGATATTGTTTAGAATTTCTTGACTATACTAAGTTCTTTAAATTGCCAAATTTATCACAAAAAATCTATTTTACTCTCTGCACCGTTTTCCTCCTGAGATATTGTGTCATTAAATAGGAAACCACGTAAAACAATATATTATTTTAAATAGTAATCGTACAAATAATTTTAAAGACATTGAAAAAACAAAGGTCTCACAAAAAAGCTATAACATTTTGATTGCTTCTTTAATATGGCAACATTTGAATATATTTTCATGACGTAAATGCTTTAAATGATTTACTGCCATCTGTTGAACCATAATAAACTACCAACTGCAACAGGGCTACTGCTTACATAGTAGCTTTACTATTAGTCTCTAGATGGCGCGCAGATTGCGCGCTTAGCTTTGTCTATTCGACCATAGATGTCGCTACGAGTGTTGTGACAAGAAAATAAAAGATGTAATAAAAAAAAATAAGTAGCTACTTGAATAACTAAATTATTATTATGAATGAAAAATAAATACATATCCCCTATAGTTAATCTAGACTTTGATTGTTATTTTTTATATACGATTACTTAGAAAACCAACATCATACTCATTTATTTATTTTATTTTTATACTTATTCTGGTTTTGATGTAGTTTAGGCATGAAATCTACAAAATATTGACTTAGATTCACATAAAACCTCATTAGAAACTGCACGGTGGTCGACTCTTCAAAGCCTAACAAAAAGTCGTTTATACAAGCTTGCAGGAAAGTTGGGACAGTTGTCCGTGAATACGCAATAATTAACACTTCTATTAACTACTAAATATAGGCACGGTAGGGCTGGCAAGTCTACTAATATTTAAGCATAATAATATTATACCTACATGCGAAGGTATCACTGTCTACTTACCTATAAGATAAGTAATTATGTCTAAATTTTTTTACGGGCTTTTTAATATTCAACTTCAAGAAAGGACATAGTCATACTTTTTACTGCAACAACCAACATGTTTCAAACACTTAGGAGCTCTACAAAAGTCATTCAACATTTTGAGAAAAGGCCTCGTTTTACAACTTCCGAAACTGAAACAAAAGGTTTTTTGCGGTGTGTCATTATGCATTATTACATAATGACGACTGACTTACAACCATCTTCAACATGTAGAACAATCACGGAGTATAAATTAGACAAAGAAAAAAAAATGACCAAAATTTTGTCAGATATTCAAAATAAAAATTTAACCTTCTAACCTGCCAGTAATCAAATCATCTTTTTTCTGTAATGTCTTTTTCCATTCAAAACTTTTTTTTCTATCTTTCCTGAGTTTGTCAGCCCTGCCAGTTGCATCTTGTCAGGTGCACTTTCATACCGTTTTTAGATCAGCCGTCGATAGTAGCATAGTAAATGAAGACTTATAGGGATAGTACCTACGATATTATTATTACTAGATCTAGTAAGTTTGTTTTGTTTACACATGTTCAAGCAATTTGCCGACTGTTATGTAAAGACGATGCGTTTTATAATTAATGTTGTTATTATACTGATAACTTTGTAAATAAACTGCCTCGTTGGCCTAGTGGTGCTAGGCGCGACTGCTACGCTAGAGGTCTTGGGTTCGATTTCCGAGTCGACCAAGGTGTTATTGGGTTTTTCTATGAAATTCTCAGTAGTAGGTCGGAGTTTGGTTTTGTTGCCGGTTAGTGGCAATAGGCTCGCCCCCTATTACATGGGACCTAAACATATCGGCAAACTGTGGGTGTACATAGGTACACCTCTGCCTACCCCTTCGGGAATACAGGCGTGATGATATGTTATTGTTATTTTTATTGAAAACCTTAAGTTACGAGTATAATTATTGTGATCAGGAATAATCGGGTTTAAAGGGAATTTTAAGGACGAGTCTATATTTATGTAAAAATAAGCACCGATGTATAATGTAGGTAAATATTTATAAGTGTTTACACCATGACTCAGTAAATAAAGACCTTCCCACGTCTTCAGTACACTCAGCCAACATTAAAATATATTTCATGGCACGCATTCGTTTTTTAAATCAATTAAACAAAGGAGATCTTTATCAAATATTCCATGTTCGACCATCTTTGACACAACTCGGATGCGTCATTAGCCATGGTTAAATAAATTATACCTTATTCTCCTTACAATAACACATATAATTATGCTCTTATAATTTCGAGAATCCAAACAAAAGAATTCGCCATTTAAATTATGTTTTTGCTGTGTATCATTATGAGCCATAATATTTTTATAACGAGATTAAATGTTTATATCCTCGTTAGATTAGCATCGGATTATTGTGTACGTAATTAACAATTGGATTGTAAACAAAAAAAAATATGTAGGTGGTCTTATTGTTCTGAATCTGCTTCCTATACTAAAATTCCCTTCTCAAATACGTGTCGAGTGTTAGACTTAATATGGAAATTGTTTACTTAATAAGCCCTCTCTAAGCAGTGTGAGTCATAATTGCTTATACCTCACATTCCTTTGGTACTACTAATATTACTATAGACCACCATACTGATAATTTAGTACCGGTGACTTCCGTTTTAATAAGAAGAAAGTATTTTACGGTTCATCATAATTTCCGACTACTTGTTGTTGTAATTGATGTGGTTTTCAGCAGTGCTGCAGTGTTTAAATTATTGGAATCTAAATATATATTACAACAGAAGATAATATAGGGTTTTGAAAGTAAGTTTCATGTTTTTTGAGTTCTTTGATTGCGGAAGACCACATTTCTGCCTGGAGAGGTGACATAGTATAAATATCTAGTCGAAATTACGCCTGGAGAAAAAAAATTAAGAAATTGGTTTGAACAGCTCATTTAAAAAAAAAACTATGTGTGTAGTTATGTATCGCAATATGTAAGTATTTTTCGCAATCTGTATGCTCAATGAAGCCTATACTTTTCATGTCGCTTGCAACGAAGCAGGGCTGCTTTTTACCTCACATGTAAGCGAACCTCATCAAGCATGAAACATGAAACTAATCTTGCCTAACTTGTTTCTTTGTGACGTTTTTGTAATTAAACGTGTAAACAAGTGTTATGTGCCCGAAGAATGTAAAAGTGGTGAAATACTTCCATGGAAGACGATGCGGACGATTGATCGCACATTTCTCTAATTATGCGATTAAACGACTTATTGTCGGTGGGCATACGATGAGGGGATTGAGCATACTTCTCTTCTATGGTTATCAATAGATAAGTGGATTTTTTCTAGATAATTTATTGTATTGTTTTACACTTTTTTAACTAATAGTACGCGAGTGAGCTCTATATTGCTGCATGGATGTGGTGCTTGCAAAAAAATGTGTAATGATGATTATGTTAACTATACTTATATAATTATGCTCTTATAACTATGCTCATTAAGCTAGTCAGCAAAGATATTCCTTGTTTGATGCTCTGGGTCAGAATTTATGTTTACGGTATTTTACTTCCTTGTAACTAAGTTGCTTACAATATCTATTATAGTATAAGTAGAAGTATATCTTGCTGCAACGTAATAGTTTGGCCCTTAACTTGCCAATTAGCCTATTTGACGATAAGCGGCCAGTCGTTTCCAGACGATTTGGAATTCATCCAAATTGTCCCGCCATCTCCACTTGGGGCTTCTAATAGGATGTCACAAGTTAACCTGATAGCAATCGCTTGCTCCAGCTAGAGTTTAGTACTGTAGTGTATCTGTAGATGGAATAAATTATGAATAAATATTTCACATAAATGTATCGTGATATAAATATGCTCGAGTAGGCTTATCTATCTCCAAGAACAGATTAGCATGAACATTTTTAAAAATGACATAAATGCGAAAAATAAAAATAATTCGAATTTTTAATCACTCAAGATTCCCACAAAAAACTACCTGAATAAGTCTGGATTTGGTTCTTAGAGAAAGAGCGACTCCCAAAAACATGACTACCTGTACATTATTTTAAGGATTGCGTGTTAAATATTTAAGAAAAAATTGTAGCATGAGTAAGTACCTACTGGAAATTCTGTAACACACATTTTTGATTAGTCACTCTATATCTCATCCTAATCCATCTCTACCTGTATATTAACATGTACAAGCTACTGAGTCCATCCACGTATCGTACAACGTGATGGCAGGATAGTGATACGTCGCGCGCGCTGCTTGACCGCAATACCGCGGGGATGCGCGCGCAGGTGCAGGAATACGGCTAGATTTGGTTACAGTTGTGAGTGATATCTGTGATGAAGTATTGTTTATGTTTGGCTGGTTAGGTAAGAGGGGTAGATGTGGTCAGGAGTTGGTAGCTACAGATGAAGAGGTTTGATAGAACAAAGGGGAGGCCTTTAGCTAGAAGTGTTGGAATGAAGGACATTTATGTTATTTTTTACAATATGATTATTTTGTTTTAATGTTTATTGGCTAAAATAAAGTTATCTTTTATATGGCTTTCATAATGATGCGTGGTCACTGTTATCCACAAATTGATACATTTTCTACGACAGCTAGCGTTTGGGAAAAATGTGGGTTCTGTTTTCATCTAGTTTTTAATTGATTTGCTTCCTGTATTTTTGTTCATTAGTTACTAAAAGTTATTCGAGTAAAGTAGTAAAATAACGACTTAATCATATTCCAGTTTTTACGTAAACACCTTAATTGTTGATATAATTTCCGAGCTCCGTTGAGACTAGTCTCCTATTAAACTAAGTTCAGCTTAATTGTTGCCAAATAACTAGGAAAGGGACAGATACCGGATAAGCCACGATTATATTAATTAATAAACTTGCAACATAGTATCTAGATAGAGATATTAAACTTACCTAACTACGTACTTCCAGCTCGGGTAATTATTTTTGACATTACTTTACATAGACATAATTGTTGAGTCTTTAATTTTTTTTTCTTGATTAATTTTTCTAAATTTAATAATAAACCTTAGCTTTTCTGAAAAATAAATTGCCTATAAGCCAATTAAAGAGGCTTGAGTCTTTCCAAGAAAATACAGCATACTAATCCACCAATCCTGACGACCCCCGTGATCGAGTGGCGTACGCACCGGTTTGCAAGGTGTCGCTAGCTTTGAGGTCCCGGGTTCGATCCCCGGACGAATGTAACTCAATCTAGAAAGTGTCTTTGCTTCATTGTCTCGGGTCTGGGTGTTTATGGTACCTTCGTTGTTTCTGAATTCCATAACTCAAGTGCTTTAGCTACTTACTTTGCGTTCAGAGCAATGTATGTGATGTTGTCCGCATTTATTTATTTATTTATTTATTTATCTTAATTAAATTTTTAATCGTTATCGATTCATCGTTATCACTCGTTACCTACGCTAACGATACGCACTAAGTGTTCTGGGAAGACAACATGCGTGCGCGCCGACGACGTAAAGTTGCGCACGCGCCGGTCGACAAACAAACAATAACGATGGGTTTTAGGAATTCCGTAAACATCAATATGTATTGTTCCTTGTTGTAAATGGTAAATAATCATTGTTTTTATCGGAAGGAAATATGTAATTGTTTGACAAAGAATCCTTAAGTATATCTTACTGTGTATATCTGTAGAAATACATCGTAAGATAAAATTTTCATCTTACGACGTATTTATCATAAAACACAGTTTATAAAAACACAATATAGAAAAATCAAATTAGAAAGTACTTACTCAATTAACAAGGAATTCCCTAAAACTATTTGAAGCGTTCAGATCGTACGAAGAAACTTTGCAATTGATTATTTTGCCTTATCTGCTTACCTACTATCAAACGAGACGGGTCAATAAATAAAAGGTATTCTTTATCACTACTTTATCTATTTACCTTCTTACTTATACATGTATACAGATAACAAAGGGTTTCTTACCTATACTATTGAAAAGCTGGTTGACTATGACCATTTCGTTGCATAACTTTGCTACTCAATTTAACGTTCCTATTAAAAGACCTTATGTAATCCATTTCTTTTATTTTTTATGCGTCTACTGTCTAGTCACTAGATTTTGATAACAGTTCATGGAATTTAACTGATGCATTTTAAAATGTTATCTTGTACTATCAAAATATGCAACAATCACTTAAGTAGCCAACGCAATGAACAGCCACAAATATTACTCATAAGTTTAACAATCACGAATAAAAAAGTAAAACATTCCTTACTGGCGCCATCCACTATTTAATTTTTATCTATACGTACCTATTGTGTCAACCCTAATATTATCAGTACCTTTGCAAACATTAAAAAACAGATAAAGGACTAAGACTATAGACTTTACATATACATAGACCGCTACTATCGCTAGTTTCCCTATTGTACCAAGCGAGAGCACTTTTTTGTCAGTATCTAGTACATTCGTTTACTGATTTAAGTTATTTTTCGCGCAACGCCAGACTTATATGCGAAAATGTCGATAGTTTTGACACTATTAGGATAATGTAAGTGTTTTAGATAGATTTATTAAAACGGCAAGCTCCATCTTCATACGTAATTCACGACACAACTAGTTCATACCAGTGCTTACGGTTCAAACTCTGATAGACTCACTCTTTAGTTTCTTATCTATACCCTATGACTAAGACAGCTTTTTAAACCGTTTTACTTTTAAGAACGTTTTAAATATTTTATGGCTGCAGACGTTTTACAATAGAAAATTCAATAACTATAAAGTTTTTGAACTCAGTCTATGGAGGTTCACTCACTCGCTCGATCGTTCGAAACACAAGAAGTTTGAATTTAATAAAAGTACAGACATCTAAAAAAGTGTTATAAAATCTAAAATGGTATTTATAACCTACATTCGAAAATCTAGATGACGTTTTTGTTTTTAAATTAGGAGTAGATTGAAAATTGTTTTTCCTAATGTTAATAATTAACAGCTTGTCCATGGTTGTGGAAATTTGACGCAGATTATACGGTCTAATACGTAAATTAAATATTTAAAATAGGCTTTTAAGCACACGTAAGGGTTGTAATGGGTTCTAATAGGTCGCTGGACAGCCGAATTAGACCTTTGTACTCTTATAATATCTATTAGGGATGCTAATTTTGGGCTTCTGTTGTAGAATCGTTAGTAGATGTGATCAACTACCCTTTTACTAACTCGATTAATATTTTTAAGAAAGGACCGATTTAATTCAATTCTAGATAGCACGTTATTGAAATGTATACTAACGTACACTGAGTTAAAAAAGGGATACCTTTTCATGCACTCCATATTGGATAGACTTGATAGTTACTTATTATTTACTTGATAACGAACATGATACAAGACTCGTTTTGCATAATTATGTAAATAGAGCCTTAGGTAAATAATTCAGTTCACATTGAGTTCACACTATTCCAACCAGTTTGGTAAGTATTTAACACAATAACTTGAATGTAATAATACTATCGACCGAAATGAATAAACCTTAATAATATGTTATATATTATAAATATCTAGCCGTGACTAAGGACAAAAGGTCGAATAATGACATAAATGATTTAATTCGTATTTCTAATAACGATAAAAGAAGGTATATAAAGAAAATAAAATATTTATCCTAAACAAACCAACATAAAAAAATATATACTTATCTACGTAACATAAATACTAGATTGAAAAAAAATACAATCTCTGAACACTTCTGTGCTCATATACACATCCTATTTGCGTTTAGTAAGTGCCATCTAATGCAACGTTTACGATGCGTTCCTGTATGCAGTGTATGCTTTTGTTTTTATCTTCGTTCGTCTGTCCTCCCAGTGTCATAGGTTTCTAAAGTTTACGTTCATAGTTTTTATTGCGTGAGTTCTAAAATGATTCTATTTTGGTACTTAGGAGTTTATGGTTTGTCGCAAAGAAGTTTAAATTAAAATTTTATTTTAGTATTACTTATGTTTAAGTATTTTTAGTTTGATTTTAAGAAGCCATCTTCTTAGTGAGTTTTTTTCCAAGTGTGGAGATATATTTAAATAGAATGCGCTATAACTAGTCGGCATTTTTTTCTGCAAAAATGCCCATAAAAATAGAAAATATATTATAACCAAACTACAGTTTTTCTTCATAATTTCATCAAAGTCGTACACAGGCGGACTCTACAAACCTCAATATAAAAAATTAAGTACATAGAATCTACAGATCACACTTGTCTTTGTTCCAACTGGGAATCGAAGCACCCGAATTCATAGAACAAATTCTATAACGGTACTTTTAATCTGTGCCACTACCTCTATTTACAAAGTACCTTGTTTGCATTGATAGCAATACAATGTGAACACGTTTATATCACTTAACACCACGCTAATTATAACGGAACCATTCAAATACAGCATAATGGCTGGCCGTGTACTTCTCAATCCCATACAATTCAATTTTCCAGAAAAACTAAACGCAAACATTTTCTTAGTGTATTTGACAATAGAACTACGAACCATGAAGGCTAGACTTTGTTTCCTGGCTGCCAAGAAACTGAGAAAAACTATCTTAATATCTACTTGTAATAGAAAAGAAAAAAAGTAAGCTGTTATTAATTGTGACTTCTCAGTCGGTCCCAGTGATTGTCATTTGTTTTGATAGAATGTCAAAGTAAGAATCCTAGACTAAGCTAACATAGACCGCTTCTATCGCTAGTTTCCCCTTATGCCAAGCGAGAGCAGTTTTTAGTCTGTATCTAGTACATTCGTCGACTGATTTAAGCTATTTTTCGCGCATCTAGAAACTTATATACGACAATATCGATGGTTTTGACATTGTTAGGATAATAAGTATTAGTGTTTGAGATAGATTTATTAAAACTGCAAGCTCCATCTTCATACATAATTCACGACAAAGCTAGTTCACTCTAGGGCTTATGGTACAAACTCTGATAGGCTCACTCTTTAGTTTCTTATGTATACTCTAAGGTAAGAATGAACTGGTATTTTGTTTAAAAATCGAATCATATTAAAGATAATCTAAAAATGACATCACAAAGATGCAATTATGTTTTTTTTTTATACAGCTAGCTCTTAATTTATATTTAATTTGTTAATCCAAATAAAATGTCTCTATTGCATGACTTTCTTACCGTTTTCCTCATTTCACTGCGACGTTTATCATTTAAGAATCAGTTTATTAATATCCGGTGTACAGTTTATCGACACAATTGATTGATACTTCATTTAATATTCAATTACAGACCTTAAATATTTTAGTTGCGAAAAACACTAATTATATTGTGTTTGTAGAGTTGCTTAAATGACACGAAAACGAATGGCAGGATACGAAATGGATGGCACAAAAATGAACTTTAAAAGAATTTAAAGAATTATTTTGTGTTTATATCTTCACTTTATTCCTCCGTAAGTCAAAGTTCAGGAAACTCTATCTGACGAAATCCTTTTTTTCTGCTTTACTATTAGGCACACTATTGTCAGGGCAAAAACTTTCATTACAAGCTTATAGACCAACAAGGTTGTATTTCGAAATATTTTTATATTGGAAGAACAAACAAAAGACTGCTCAATTAATGTTGTAATGTAAGATTGATGTTCAGACAAAGGTGTGAACATAATTCGATTGATGACTGGAGGATACGTCACTCATATGTCATAAGTGTCATGATAATGCAATCTGATTGGCGGAGAGAGATAGGTTGTCGAATATCTTCGTGTTTGATTTTGGAATGTTTTAAGCTGAATCTGGAATTGAGTGATTTCTAGGAAATTATCTTAAAATGTACTTACTAATGCTTTCATGAGAGTGATAGTGAAAAAGGCAAGCGAAAGGCAGCGATGAGTTGGGCATGGCAGTTAATTGAAAAGTGGGATTAAAATTAATTTATATCGTGTAACATCTATCAATTCGTTCGTTCAGAATAGTTCCACATATTTTACCCACTTAAAGAAATTAATAGATGACAGCGAGGAGTTTTATAGGCGTTTTAGTGTACAAAAAATAAACCTTTTTGTTTTATTTCTTATTATTTTGTATTTATTTACGTGTATATTTTGTAAGTAAGTATGTATATTTGTAACTGGTTTACATCCGTACGCCACACCATCATAGGTTCAGTTGAAAACCAGCGGCAAGCATTAGCTGCTTCACATATGCTGAACTGGACCTTTTTGGCACAGCCGCTAGTCACACATTCAGCAAACTGTTTTGTCTTTCTTTTTTACTGTATGATTTTTCCTCCTCTATTTTTTTGTTTTATCTTTGTGACTGTGTGTTGCTGTGTCAAATAATTTTTTTCTTTCTTTCAAACTTATTGCAAGTAAAAAAAATATTTTCATGAATTTCTTTGTTGTCGTACTTACGGATTCATTATCACTATTAATCAACCTGGTACTTAAACTAAGTACACTATTATAGCGAGGTATTGCGTAAGTCTGTGATAATGGTCTTAAAGTGTCACATGGCTTAAAGTGCCGTGTCATTGACCCTTACCATTCACCTTCAACGGATATTATCTAGCTTTCCAAGGGAATGAGTAATTACTGACATTTCTATAGATGAGAGAGCATTGATATATTTAATTCAGTGGGTAACTGAGAGAAGTAATTGTGTTAGGTCGTAGATCGTATTATTTTATGTCAAAGGAATATTTGTATTTTTGGGATATTATGGTTTGCGAAACTTGAAAATAAAATCATGTCAGCCTAAATTGTATATCTTTATACAAATTTAAGCTGGCATGTACGTAATAAGTACTGACAAAATAAACCAATTGAAAACTATATTTACCTATTCTCGATATTTTATTCTCTGTAGTATGATAATGTTTATTACGGGCAAAAGTAATTTTATTTTGCTTCTTTCTACTGGCCATAGTGAGGCCATAGACCTTTTAGACATAGGAAGAGCACTATCATTGATCAATACAATGATATGATACATTGGAACACTTTTGCAAGTACATAAACAACATAAGCCTATGTACAGTTAATTAGGCATTCCGAGCCAATTTTTTGTCGACAGAAGTTGCGACATATTACAATACAATCCGAACTGTTTAATAGTTATATGGAAGGGTCAACGAACTCTACATGTTATAAGGTAATCGTCCGCCTCAGGATGAGAAATAAAATATATTATGACAAAATTTGAACCTAGAAGGTGTTTGATGCCGAATATGTATAAAAAAAATGACCTTAGCATGTAAAATTATCATCAGCTAATCAAAATTAGCACGGGAGGACCAATTCTTATTGTTTCGATTGAACTAATACCTACTCTCTCTGAGAAAGTTGTTCATTTTTATGAGCAGAAGCAGTATCTATTTCAAATATACCATCTACCCATATGGGTAGATGGATATATATGTATATATAAAGTATGAATAAGGATATCCTTATTCATACTTTATTACACAAATTCAGCCACTGAGCTCAAATAATCAACTGCTTACTGTCAAGCATCAGTAAAATTAAGTTTGATGTTTGTTTCTACCAACAATTTGGAAGTACCACTATAGCATTGCTTAGCCACAACTGGACACAAGCCTAGTCCTTGGCACAGTACTTAAGTACTATTCTGTTGGCGGTCTGCCAGACATTTTGGCGAGCTGTTTGGCACGATCGCCGGCACTTTATATCGACTCAGCCACTGGAGGGTTGATTCCTTGATTCAACCCGCACGTGTTTCGAGACTAGATCTTGTAAAACCTTTGACATCATTTAGTATTTTTAGCTAAAGTCATTACTTTAGAAAAATTCTAAACAATTTTTTTTGGAGAGATCTTTGCCTTAAGCCTGAGCGCAGGCTTTGACTGCTTCACCGGACTTTACTAAGCAGATGTTTGAACACATTATTGTATGAAGGATATATTATTTTAAACCTCAGGTTTAGGTGTGCTTCTGGACATTCTTAATGATGGTCAATTATTTATTTATTATTTAAAGCCTGAACTGTCCCACTGCAGGGAAAAGGCCTCCCTTTCTTCCTTCCACAGGTCTCTATTGTTAGCTGTTTGTTGCCACTCCTTTTTGTATGCTCCTAGTTCATCCCTTAACTCCATGGTCGAGCT
Source organism: Autographa gamma (assembly GCA_905146925.1). Classification (NCBI taxonomy): domain Eukaryota; kingdom Metazoa; phylum Arthropoda; class Insecta; order Lepidoptera; family Noctuidae; genus Autographa; species Autographa gamma. Next base: position 8,115,376 of record LR989866.1, on the reverse strand, counting down.
TAACTTAAATATCAGACGGGCAAACCACAAATTGAAAGGTAAGCCGCCAAAACAGTTATTTTAAAAAGCTTTTAAGGTACCGCTAGCAAAAAGCCTACATCTACATGCCGATTATCGCTATAGAATCTATGAAATGTAGCAAAAATTCTTTACAAAAAAGTGGCCGACAACACATACTACAATTCATTAAGATATGATACAACTATCCCTATCGATCAAATCAAGCAATGTAACGAATGTAACTAATTAATTAATCTAATCAGCGAAGTCATTGGAGCGATGTAATAAAAATTAATGATCTCTCACTCGAATGACGGTAGTACAAAAACTACTCGTAATCGTCTGTGGGACTGATGATCAATCATTCATTATCTGTACACATCGGTGGGTAATTATGTAAGCACTCGTTAAGTAAAGGACTTCTTTGGTCTAATGGTCGCTAAAAGTAAGAGAAAGTTCTGAAATTTAATTTTTGAGTAGTTCAAATTGATGTACTATTACAAAAAGCTAGTTATTTCCATGAGAAAAGTAACCTTAAGATTAGGAAGACGACATAGTATATATTTGAGTCAGTCGTCAACAGTATTCTTACAATGTTTATTGTAATATTTTGGAAACACACTACAACAACCTCATTGTAAGGACGACATTATAAGACCTTTGGACTAGAATATTACATGCCTACTAATACAGAATATTACACACAGTTGATCTACTCTAATTTCCCTCCTAATTTGGGACATAATGACCAAAACTTCGTTAAAAGTATCACCATCGTGTGAAAAATAGTTAAACCATCATAGGTTTTTTACAACAAAAGAGCGTAACGCTAAGTATTATTTATCCATGACCCCCTTCCGCTAAAATCCCGCATGACATTAGACCCCCCTTCGACAGGATATACGAATTACGAGCATTTGAGCACGACACGAATTGTCGAGGGGTTTGCTCTAACGGTTATGAGAATCGGATATCGTTGTGACGTATGTATCAATTCCTGACGAACCGATTGGCTCGGTATTGAGTGCTTCCTGAGGTTCAAACACCTAGTGTAGAGAATCACGTGATTCCCACACAGGGCAAATATCTTCTCCCCGTCTGTTCCTACCTGTACCTACCTATTGCTATAAACTTTGAAATTGTGTGTGCGATCCTGTTTTTTCGCATACAATTTTAGTGCTAATAAATCATACGTCCAAACCACGGTTTACTTCGCATTCATTGTTATGTAAGGAAATGACTTTCCTCCAATGTGCTACATAGCTAATTATTTTAGTTTTGATCTTAAGAAAAGGATCTTAAGCTATTTAGAGTTAATTAAACCAAAATAATTTTGTAAAGCCAATTGTATCACCATTACTAGCATTTTACCATTTAACATCAATACAAAACAAAACTACGTTCTAAATGTATCAAAAACAACAAACACTTGAATTGAAAGCTCTCATATCTGAACACTCCAATTAATTAAGCCCGCCTCTAAAAGCGTGCATCAAAACAGAGCATAAGGAACATATGATTAATGCTCCTCTACCTACGTTTGATATGAGTATCATAGTGAATGCAATTAGCCAGTGTCGTCCCACGGGGGCAATGACCTCACCAAGACTAGAATTCAGAGGGACTACGGCAATTGTGAAGTGCTAAGTAACGGTTGGTAAAGTTTTAGCACTTTGTGTAGTCGTAGTGTTCGGTAGTTTTTATGTCAGTGAACTTCTAGGTTTACACATGAGTATAATGTTTCTCCTATCCTCAAGTAGAGCTTGGTTGTAGTAGCTTTGTTTTTATAGTATTTACTAATAAAGTAACCTGCTGAACGTTAGAATGTACGTAAGAACAACACGAACTGTAACCGCATCCTTACCCCAGTGTAAACGCTTATTTTCTAAAGAGGTTTTGCTTCACCATGCTAGCCAACCAGGATTGCTCCTTCGCTAAATTAAATCAAACTCAAAAGTATAATTAAAGCAAAATCTGTCAGGGAAGTTTTGGTCAAGTCTGAGTTCATGCAGGTTGGTGACCGCGCTGGTCACGGACTGCTGAATCCGGTGACGATCGTTAGGTATATAGGAAGCTAAAGTTGACCGGTCGAATACCACCTCTTTCCTTGCTAATACATACTTTGTTTTATTCGACAAAAAATGGCAAAAGAATTTGAAATTGAAACCTACAAAACAATAGTTTCTGATGCCTATTAATCAGATGTTTTATATTAACAAAATTTGTATGTAATATTGTCTATTCACGAAGAGCCAATTTTACAAAATAATATTAATACAAAATGTCTGGAACATGAAAATAAACTAGAAAAATTATATCTAGATTACATAAGAAGAACGTTCGTCTCTACTTTGTAAACTACAGTAGGTACCGCCTTTACTCGGGACGTTTCTCATGCAATATTCAGGAAGTTGCTAACTCAATTTGTCGACGTCTTTAGGTCATGCAAATGTTAGCTCTGTGAATGAGGTCTGATTCGCAACTGTTAACTTTTTTTGTGTCAATTTGTCTGACATAACAGAACTGTTTGTATAGTTGAGTACCAAAGCGGTTTATTTATGTAGCTAAATAACACCAACCGCCTCGTTGAACTATTGATTCTAAGCGCGACTGGTATCCTAGAGGTCTTCGGTTCGATTCCCAAGTCGACCAAGGTGTTATTGGGTTTTTCTGTGAAATTATCATTTCTCAGTTTGGATTTATGCCCGGTTAGTGGCAATAGGCTCGCCCCCCTATTACATGGGACCTAAACATACCGGCGAACTGTGGGTGCACATTGCTACACTTCTGCCTAACCCTTCGGAGATACAGGCGTGATGGTATGTTACGTTAAATAACACTATATTATTTCCAATACCATATCCATTCATTAGTTTTAAATGATTATCATCCATGACTAAGACCCATTGTTTTGATCACAACATGCTAAGTAAGTTTTGGAATTCTTTTTAATTAGTTTTAAGGCGAAGCTAGTTTTGTAAACGGCTGTATTCCGTAATAAATTAAAAGACACAATAGTATGTAGGCTCCACTTGGCTGTGACTCTTTCTTTTTTAAATCGTTGTGTCCTTATGTGGCTAGCACTGCCATGTGCTTTGTACTAAATTTGTAAAGAAATAAGACTTTATTGTTCTTAAAAATAAAACTAAAAAGCTTTAGAAATATTCTGACCTGCTACCTGACTAATTCTTCTTATAATTATAAAAAAGTCCTAGGATGCGATTTTGTGCTTGCGATGATGAAGTCTCTGCCTACCCCTTATGGGGTATACAGGCGTGATGATATGTTTATATGTATGTATTTACTTCCAATCGTAAACAATCAAGTGACAAGACAAACTACCTTCTTCAATGGACACATTCATTTAATGAATATTGAAAAGACACACCGATGGCTTTACTTTCAAAATACCGCAATAAATAATAAGTATTAATAACCTTATTGATGCGAACAAGACTATAATTTACGAGGTTTTCAGAAACTGTACAAACATTTGGCTTGTCGAACCATAAACCTTTTATTTTGCGAGGGAAGGTCAACCACCTTTGGTATGTCATTGCCATCGGCGTAATGAACCTCATTTGAAGTTTGTATTTAAAACTAATATTTAGAATCTGCTCATCATTTAAGTTTCAAACTTAGGAGTAAATAGTAAATGTTTATCTCGTTGTTTAATGTTTACTTTAATCTTAATTAGTTTTTAGTCGTGTCATGTTTTTATTGTTATGACACGTCTAGATTTGTTTTATAGACTTTTGAAACACTTTTTATGCAGATCGTTTTCTTTGTAAAAGTTCTTCAGGAGACTGTTTATTCAAGAGAAAAAGCCAGCCATTTCTCTAAAATTTTACTTATTTTTTAGCTTTTAGGCCTAGCAGGGACCAAAGTCTATAAGTCATATTATTATAAGAACTTAAACTAAGTATAATCTAAACAACTTTACAGTCTTTCAAATAAGAGATGTTGTGAAGAACAATTGAATGTCCATTTGGATAAAGGACACGTGTGTATAAAATAATTGTGGGAGAGAAGTGGCCAAGTTGAGCTCTCAACAATGCTTAGGCGATGTTTTCGAATGTTTACATAATAGAATTTGGAACACAATACCGATCTGTCGGCAGCCGACAAACAAAGGTTAAGATGTAATTGAACACTGAACCAAATATTTACTTTAACTATACTTCCGCGAGTACCGTGTAGGTACGAGTCATTTGCATCCAAATAAGAACTGCAATTCGTTGTGATAATAAGCTTACCTTTTAATCAATTTACTACTTATTTTCTAGATTTGTTTTTATTATAATTATACTAGATTAAAAACGTTCCAAAACTGGGCGAAAAGGACGAGAATTTATCACCACGCTTGCTCATTAAAATTTTGCGGATTGGCGATTTCAGACCCAAATTTTGGAATCCAAGTTTACCCACGAAGCTTACCTTCAACGTTTGTCAAAATGTCCCTAATAAAACAATGAATATATTTTGACTATTTGTAACTAAAATCTTTTGTTTCAAACATAATATTCAAATCAGTCTAAAAAACACAGAATTACATAAAGCAAAAACCGTTACAATATCACTGTATTATTTGGTTTATTTTTTACCAACTTACCCTGAGAAAATAATAAGGAAGTAAGAAATCAAAGAATCAAGAACAAAGAATGTACGGTCACGAGACTGTCGTGTTGCAAAAACTTATTTGGGCATTGAACTTACGAAATTTCAGACAACTGAGGAAAAAAATATGTTCTTAAGTATGTTTTAACTTGGCGCTTGTCTAAATGCACAGCTATTATGTCTAATGCAAGACTGGCGTCTTTGTTTTGAACTTTAATTACCTATAATTAAAGCTGAAATTGGCAGTAATTCATATGTCTACAGAGTTTGACACCATATCAACTACATACTTGATAGCTGGTAAAAAAACTGCGCAGAAAAAGCACGACAAATTGTAATTTTCCTCAAAAAGTCAATTTTGAAATTGCCGTGGACAACATTTTGCCGTAATATGCATTATTTTTTTAGAATTATGCATATTTTCTTTGAAGTTGTTTACAGTCACTGCAATTCGGGTGTTGAGTACTAAAAGATTATAGTAATTCTGTGGAAAGTAGCATAATATAGCTGCCTGCGTCCGAGTCATTATTTTCATAGCTATCTTTACGCCATCGCTGCATCGTTGACATTATTCTTCCAGTAATTCGATACATTTTACAACTTGTAAGATTGAAAGATAAACGACGTCAAACATTTATGGGTCAAGGGTGTTAGTAGGAAAACAAAATAAGTTTTTATATACGTTCCATTGCCGATTGTAAGTGATTAATTGTCGTCATTAATTATGGCATAAGCAATAGTTACTAAAGTAATATGAGTCCTCCTTTCTTCAGATTTCTATAGTGTTCTTAGAAATGTTTTAAATCTTTTGAGGAATGATATGGGTGGGTCGTTCTTTTGTTTTTAAGACCGCCATATGTTGACAAGTCGGTGTCCTCTGAAACTTAAGCTCATCCCAATGACAGTAAATTATTCGGATTTCGGACAAAATAAACAAATGCGCACTAAGGGAAAATTGAGCAAATAATCACTGCTTAGAGAAGGAAAACTCGAGACCAAACCCTATGCCAACCCGTCTGGCCAGCGTGGCATTAGTAGGCCGAAACCTCCTATGGAGCCACACCTCACAGAACGGCCCCCAGTTCCCGGTAGTCCCGCTATTCCCGGCCAAGGTAGCGGTCGCGGTAACGGCGGGACAGGGGGTGCTAAGAATCTCCGGGCTACGGGAGGCTACCACCACCTCAAAAAACTGACCCTGGCGACGTATAACGGACGAAGTCTACGGCTGGACCAACACCTCACCGAACTCGAAGTAGAATTAGGTCGCATAAACTGGCACATTTTGGGGTTATCTGAAGTCCGAAGACAGGGGGAGGACACGATAACCTTGATTCAGGTGACCTGTTCTACTACCGAGAAGGTGATAGGCCCTCCCATGGTGGTGTCGGTTTCTTGGTCAACAAGTGTCTCACAAGCAGCGTTGTGGAAATCAGTAGTGTGTCGACAAGGGTAGCGTACCTCTTATTGAAAATCACCGACAGGAAGTTCCTGAAGGTGGTGCAGGTATATGCGCCGACCTCGACATACTCTGATGAGATAGCCGAAACCATGTACGAAGACATAGCGAAGGCACTACATGGTACCAGGAAGGCTCACTACAACGTTGTTATGGGAGATTTTAATGCCAAGGTGGGAGTACAAGAACGCGGCGAAACGATAATCGGACCTAACGGCGTGGGGCGCCGAAATCACAGGGGCCAAATGTTGGTAAACTTTCTAGAGTCCCAGGGGCTCTTCTTAATGAATTCCTTCTTTAAGAAGAAGCCCCACAGAAAGTGGACATGGCGAAGCCCCGATAATGTGACGAGGAACGAGATAGATTTCATCATCACGGACAAGCGGCATATATTTAGAGACGTCTCGGTGATCAATAGGTTTAATACCGGTAGTGATCATAGACTCGTCCGAGGCTCTCTAAATATCAACCTTAAGGCTGAAAGAGTTAGGATGATGAGACCTACTCTCCGACCTACGCTGCCCCAAATAGCTTTAGGTTCCGATAAGTTCCAGTTGGAACTCCAAAATCGTTTCGCACTGCTGGAAACCACGGACAATGTTGACGAAAAAACCGACACAGTGGTCAAAACGCTACAGAGTGTGTCTCGAAGGTTGTTCCCCGGAAAACGCGGTAATAGGGAGTCCAAACTCTCACCAGAGACTCTCGAACTTATGAAGGAAAGACGAGAAACGCCAGATGCCCAGATGTCTTCGTCAGATAGGCGGTCCCTAAACCTGAAAATCAGGAAACTGACGCGACGTGACCTCCGACGCTGCAGCACTCGTAAGCTCGAGGCTGCGATTGAGCGAAATAGAGGCACCAAAGTCTTCGCTCAGCAATTAGGCAGACCCCATCTGGCGAAACTGAGGACCGGGGATGGCAGGACCGTCACCTCTAAGTTCGAGATTCTGGAGGAAATTGAGAGTTTCTATAGACACCTATACGCATCACGGACGACTAAACCACCGAGACAAGGCGTAGATGACCACAGAGCCCCACTCACGCGCCATTACACCGAGGACATCCCGGATGTCGACCCGGGCGAGGTAGAGGCAGCTCTCAGACAACTAAAGAACAATAAGGCGCCGGGTGATGACGGAATTACAACCGAGCTCCTTAAGGCCGGTGGGACCACAGTCCTGAAAGAGCTAGCGAGTCTCTTTAATTCCGTCATTCACCAAGGCTTAACACCACAAGCGTGGAGTGGGAGTGCGGTGGTTCTGTTCTTCAAGAAAGGAGACAAAACCTTGCTGAAGAATTACAGACCTATCTCACTCCTGAGCCACATTTACAAGTTGTTCTCGAGAGTAGTCACTAACCGCCTCGCTACAAGACTCGACGAGTTCCAGCCACCAGAACAAGCCGGGTTTCGAAAAGGCTTTAGCACCGTAGACCACATCCATACTGTTCGGCAGATTGTGCAGAAAACCAAAGAGTACAATCAGCCGCTGTGTTTGGCCTTTGTGGACTACGAGAAAGCCTTCGACTCCATCGAAACTTGGGCGGTTCTGGATGCCCTGCAACGATGTCGTATTGACTGGCGCTACATCGAGGTGCTGAGATGCTTATATGACACCGCCACCATGACTGTCCAGCTCCATGACCGTAAGACGAATCCGATCGAGCTGCGTCGGGGGGTGAGACAGGGGGATGTTATATCTCCAAAGCTGTTCACCAACGCGCTCGAGGATGTCTTCAAGACTCTGGATTGGACTGGACGGGGTATAAATGTGAACGGTAAGCACATCTCGCACCTTCGATTTGCCGATGACATCGTCATAGTAGCAGAGTCGCTGGACCAGCTAAGCGAGATGCTGCATGGCCTAAATGAAGCTTCACGACTGGTCGGTCTTGGCATGAACTTGGATAAAACCAAGATCATGTTCAATGAACATGTCAGGCCGAGACCGATATATGTCGAAGGATCGTTGCTCGAAGTTGTTCAAGAGTATATCTACCTAGGGCAGGTCATCAAGCTTGGTAGAAACAACTTCGAGCGGGAAATCGATCGGAGAATTCAGTTGGGCTGGGCAGCGTTTAGCAAACTTCGTCGAGTCTTTTTTCTTCGCCTATACCGCAATGCCTGAAGACGAAAGTATACAACCAGTGCGTCCAGGGAGATGGCGCTGCCGTCCACGAAAACATCACCTCCACAGTAATTAATTACGCAAAAATAGATAACGCCACATTTTGATAATATTACAAGTTTAAATAGTTTATAGTAGTGTACTTGAAGAGTGACAGTGTTTGCAGAACAAATAATTTAGTGGAAGTAACTTTTTTCTTCAATTTTTCAACGGCATCATCCAACCAGTTTTGCAGCTTATTAAAACTTCAAATCCCAGTGCAAGTGTAATTAAATCCATAGCAAAACAATAAACAATACCAGTGCGTCAAATAAAACTGTGAATAATCAATAAACTATAAAAAAAGTGAACAAAAACACAACAATTTGAGTGAAAGCAACGGATCTTTTAAAACATTTAAAATTTCAAAATTACCTCCTTTAACGACTCAAATTTGTACACATTCCATACACAAGAAACTAATACGTAAATTCGCAGCAAGATAATATCAGAGTTTGTTCGAGCGGCACAAGCGTACGCCTTGTATGAAACTGGTCTTGAGTTCAAATCACGATCCAGTAATATTCGAATTTGTCTTTTTGTGAATTATTTAATTAATATTACAAAAATGGATCTAGAAAATGTTACGATCCGCAAAAATAGAAAATCAATCTCCATGCAGGACATTTCAAGTTCGACGTTATTTGAAACATCTCGTTATAGTATGCCCGATACATCAATAGGTGGCGCTAACAACTGTTGTGAAGAAACATTATTACAAGTGAGAGAGTTGAACTTAAAATTGTTAAGTGCAAATAACGAAATTGTTAATATGCATTGCGAAATTAAACAGCTTAGAGATGACTTGCAGAAATGTAATGATATAATAGCCATGTATAAAACAACAACATATACCGAAAATGTTACGCCTAGTCGAAAAAATAAGAAAACCAAGGCTCGTAAGAATAGCAGTCTTAAGTCGTCGACTATCACTACATCTTCACCAAAAATGGATGATAATCTTATACGTCACCCGGATATTAATTACCAGGATATGGATACACAAGAAACCGAAAACGAACCTTTACACGTATTAAACAGTAAAAATAATGTGGAAATGACTCATAAACGAAAGCCGAAGATATGTGTTGTTAGTGAAAACCGGAACAACAACATTATTTCAATAGCAGAAAATATTATTACAGAAAAATCAGAAATATGTCACTACTTGCTGCCAAATTGTGGTATAGAAAATATGCTAACTGGATTAGAAGTTAAGCTAAAGAAATTTACAATGAACGATTACTGTATAATTTTAATTGGAGAAACTGATTTTATAGAAACTAAAAACTATTTTAACTTAATATTAACTATAAGAGAATACCTTGAAAAAATTAAACATACAAATGTTATACTTTGCGCACCCACGTACAAATACTCAAACTACTTTAAGGTATATAATTGGCGTGTGGAACAATTTAATAATCTCCTTTATCTTGATATCACATCTCACCAACATGCATATTTTCTCGATACAAATAAGAATCTTGCATGTGATTATACAATGTTCAGGTTTAACTCTGGAGCAATTAACAATTATGGCATGCAAACAATATTCAAGGATATAGCTCAATATATATCAGATTTAAAGTATTATAACTTAGAGGAGGACAAAGAAGCAGAGAACCAGTTTTTTCTTTAACGAGTATTTAACAATACTTCACCAAAACATAGCAGGTTTACTAAATAAAGCCGACGAGCTAACAGTCTGCTTGGAAGAGTTGAGGAACAGAAAAAATGAAGTCGACATTATTTGTGTATCAGAACACTTCATTATGGCAGGATATGAAAAACTGCTATACATTCCTAATTATAAGATGTCAGCAAGTTATAGCAGAGTACACTCAAAAAGAGGCGGAACTTGCATTCTTGTAAAAAATGAACACCAATGTTTAGAAATTCCAGAGATTGCTAAGTATTCGATATGTGGTGTTTTCGAATGTTGTGGCATAGAGTTAGTTAGATATAAGACTATAATTATATGTTTGTATAGAGTCCCTAAGAATAATAATATTAATGTGTTCTTCGAACAACTCGAAAAAATGTTGCAATATATTACAAAAAAATGTAAACAAAACGTTATAATTGCAGGTGATTTTAACATTGATTGTCTAAAACGCTCCAATACATTACTAGAATTAGAATGTTTACTATTAAACCATAACCTAAAATTAGCATTAAAGCAGCCTACGAGGCTCTCGAGTGGATCCTGCATTGATAATTATGCACATAACATGGGGAAAAAATGCACTTCAAACGTAATTGATTTTGGCTTATCTGATCACACTTCACAGCTACTCAAATTCACTGTCAATAAAGTCTACATTATAAATCAATGGCATATAAAACGTCGCGACTATAGTGTAGAAAACATAGATAAGTTTAAAAACTATATAGCGTAGTGGCACCAATGATCGACACTTTAAGGATCTTAATCGATCATAGTGGTTTTCTTTATTAAATTAAAGGTATATTAGTCACTTTTAAACCAAAAGTAACATTTGAGTATGGTAAGGTATATTCTTGAGATAAGAATAGAATGTATTATTTTTATTTGCTATAAACAGACAAGAAAAAAAATCAAAAAAATGAAAAAGTGTAAGAATCTCCAGTAACCGACACCTAGTTATTTGACTGTTACCAGTAATCGACACCCCAGTTATCGACACCCCAGTCATCGACACCCCAGTTATCGACACTTACCAGTTATCGACACCCCAGTTATCGATTATTATCTATAATGAGTATTTGCCAAATAATCACACCATTTGACCACATTTGTCGGTCTTTAAAATAAAATTACCTGTTTAATAAGTATGCATATTTTGTTACAATAACCATATTTCTCTTACTAATGGGTATTAATCATGTAAATACTCGTACAAGACAGAAGATATTGACAAATTGACTAGTACTTGGTGAAGGGTGGGCGATTTGGGGTCGTTTCATATCTGACGGTGGTGGCGTGCTGTCAGTCGCGTGGCGCTGGGGCCGCCGGGCGCATGATGGAGGATGCGGCCGGAGGATTGCTTGTTCGTTCTGGGATTGCGCGGCCGATGTTGCGCGCTGCCTTTTCCGCCGGATGTGAACCGACCCCTAGGGTGCTGTCTTTTTTGTATTAAAATTTTGACGTTTGATAAGTGCTACTTTGTAGCTTAACTTAAATTAATGATTTTTTTATTTTGATTTTGGTTCTGATTTTGTCTGTGTTGATAATTTTTAATTTTTGAATTGAACACGTCTTTAGCGGCTTTTCGTAATGGGTAAAAAAAATTAAACTCGCGTCAGGTTAATAAACGTTATAGTGCACTTTACACTTGTTATAGCCACTGGCAATCCTACAAGGTCAACATTGGCAAGTAGGTGTACCTAAATTTTTCATTAAACTAAAATTATCTGGATACGAAAATACCTGCCACTCACTGACTTAAAATAGAAACATCGGGCCCCTGGACACGTGACCTGATCGAAAATTCGTATGACGAAAACTTCTTTAGCGGTGCTGTACAGTTTTTTTTTTTGTAATGAGTAAAAATGATAAACCTGCGTCAGGACACGTGACCTGATCGAAAATTCGTAAGACGGATGTAATGTTTGTGTACGATAGCGCAATAAATTTATATTGTATTTCTACCACAGGTATGATAGTACTTTAATACTGATAATGAAAGCAAATCGTGCAAAATTATTACCTAACCGTATGGTTTAAAAAACTATATTTTTTTTTTCCTTTTTTTTGTAGAGATCTTTGCAGTTAGCCTGAGCGCAGGCTTTGACTGCTTCGCCGGACTTTTGGCGAGGACCTTAAGGCCTCCAGCCAGAGCAATAGGAAAAACTAACTACATTAGCAACGTCTACTAAGGGCACCCCCTGCGGGGTTCGGACCTCGACTTAGTGCGTTGCTAACAATCTTAATAAAGCAAAACAACAAGGGATTGCTGGATCTAAGGTTTTATTATTTAGGGACATAAAAAAAAACTGTAATTTTTATAAGTCCTGTATAGGACTTAAATTTTTTTATTTTTTTTCGGATTCTTTCCGATTTTTTTCTTATATTAGGTTGACCTTGTCTGTAGCAACTATTTAAGTTCTAAAAAACAAGGCCCCACGACGCACCGTTTTCGAGTTATGAGCCTTTTACTTGAACGGCCTTTTAATGTAAACGGCCCATAAGACGCCATAAGTCGGAAACTGTGCGTCGTAGGGCCATACTTTTAAGATCATAAATGGTTTCTATAGATAAGCTTAATCAGATGCTGCAATAAAAATGCTCGAATTCTATAAAAAAAAAAAAACTAAAAAAGGTCTCCCAATTTTTTTTACTATTTTTTTTTTGTTTTCTTTGGTGCTCATAGTGCCCAAGCGTATGCTCCAACTCCTACCCTCCGCCCCTAAGACGACCCACTGAACCTAACTGGTCGGGAGTATAATGTTTTCTCAGAGCCATCTCTAAAACCAATCATTGACGCATATTATTTCCCAATAATCGTCACTTGTCGATTTCTGGTAGGTCAACTTTGATTAGTTTACTTCAAATATCTACCGAGAAGCAAAGTTAGAAGAGCTATATATTCACTTATCAAATGAAAAATGTTTCTAATAATTACTATCGACACGTGTCGATAACTGGAGAAAGTCAGTTTGTGAACACCAATGATCGACACCAACATTTTACTAATATTAAAATAATCTTGAACTTGTGTTATAACAAAATTCCACCCTTTAGTTCTTATAAAAACCCGTAAAACTCAAAAATTTCAAATAACTTACAATACATTAGCATAATTAACAAAGAAATGTACTCCCTTCCTTAACGATTTCAGTAAGAAATGTTGTTTTTCTCGCCGGTACTCGAGCCACAATCAGTTGTCACACCGCTACTTTCAAATAAAACTGTAAATATCGCTCAAATGTCAATGGGAGCCAGTAATAAGTGTGCTTTCTATGTTACAGTGTCGTCAAATAAATAAATCGGTATTACTCTTTATTTTATTAAATAAAAAAATAAAGTGTCGATTACTGGTGCATGTCGATTACTGGTGCCACTACGCTACAACAAATTTCATTTTCGGATATCTACAATACTAATGATGCAAACCAGGCCTACGATTCATTCCTAAATACGTTTAAACTATTATATAATCTCTGCTTTCCGTTGAAAAAAAATATTGTTAAAATTAAAAGGCGTCCACAGTGGCTATCGCGTGGGATAAGAAAATGCAGCAAAAAAAAGAGGGAACTACTTTGGACGTATAGACTCAAACCTAATGAAATAAATAAAAACAAATTTAAGAATTACAATAAAATATACAAAAAAATCATTAAACTTACACAACGTTCACAAAATGACTACAGTATTAAAAATTCCAAAAATAAATCTAAAACTACATGGGGTATCATAAATAAATCGAAAACAAACATTCCAAAAGAATTAATAACATCAATTAAAATCGGAGATCGTACAGTGACGTCTCCTCAAGTAATTACGAACGCGTTTAATAATTACTTCATAGATAAAATAACACCAATATTAGGATCAGGTAATCAAGTTACTTCAACGATTAATAAATCGATTAAATCTATGTTTATGGCACCTAGTACTTCTCATGACATTATAACAATAATTAAGTCACTGAAGAGCACTGGCAGTGTAGGGCATGACGAAATATCGACAAAAATTATTAAACATGTAGCTCACTCTATTTGCGAACATCTAAGCCATATAATAAACTTAAGCATTCTTACTGGAACATTCCCTGATAACTTAAAAATATCGATTATCAGACCATTATTTAAAAAAAAAGATAGATCACAGATGGATTGTTATAGGCCAATCGCATTACTTTCAATAATATCAAAAATTTTTGAAAAATACTTTTACAATAAAATATACGACTACTTAGAAAAACAAAACATATTAGCAACAGAACAAAAGGGCTTCCGAAAAAACCAAACTATCAACATGGCGCTTTATGATTTTTTTAATAACAACATAAAAAGTGTAGACAAAAAGTCTCCTATCTGTTCAATATATTGCGATATGACTCAAGCATTTGATTACGTCAGTCACGAAATATTAATAAAAAAATTAGAGGCATATGGCATTAGAGGGAATGTACTTCAATTAATAGAAACTTATTTAAGAAAAAGAAAACAGTACACAGAGATCACTAAAATTAATCACTTAAAAAAATGTGAAGAAGTGTTTAAGTCGGACACACGTACGACTATGTTCGGAGTACCACAGGGCAGTGTATTGGGACCATTACTCTTTCTTATTTACATTAATGATCTACCAAAAGTGACAAAATACCCTATGACACTTTTTGCTGACGACAGTACTGTAACGATACCCTCCAAAAATATGAATACATATGAGAAAGAAATAAATGACACAATCCAGTCTCTAATTCAGTGGATGAATAATAATAATTTGAAAATTAATGTCGAAAAAACAAAAATAATGTGGTTCAGTCAACGAATAACTCCCCCTAATTTTATGATTAGTTATAAAGGTACTACTCTAGACACAGTTGACACAACAAAATTTTTAGGCATCACAGTAGACAAGAATCTTAACTGGAAAGCCCATGCAGAGGGACTAGTTAAGAGGATTAGTTCTTCAGCATACGCACTTTTTAAACTAGCAGCTGTAATAAACTGTGACGCTCTTGTTACCGCGTACCATGGCATTGTTGGGTCCATTCTGAGGTTTGGTGTGATGTTTTGGGGAAACTCTACTAGTAAAGAAACTATTTTCAAATCGCAAAAAAAATGTATTAGAGCAATGTTTGGACTTAACACCATTCAAAGTTGTAAGCCTTATTTTATTAAATATAAGATACTAACATTAACTTCTCTATTCATATATGAAGTAGCTATTTTTGTTAAGATTAACCCTCATATATTTAGCCGTCTTTCTGACGTAGTCGTTCGTAATCGAAGAGATAACGATAGACTGTGTATTGTACCATCTAACACTGCACTAATGCACAACAGTGTTTTCTGTCTTGCACCGATAATATTTAATAAAATACCAAAATCTATAAAGCAACTTACGATCGATAAATTTAAACTACATCTGAAAAAGTATTTGATAGAAAGGTGTTTTTATAATCTAAATGATTTCCTAAATGATAAATAAATTTATATTTTATAATTAAGTATATAATAATTTCGTTTTATGATTTTGAATAGTATAGTAGTTGTATAAATAGTTGAATTTTGAATTTTGTACGCCCATGTGGGTAAAACATGCAAGGACCTGTCTTTTATTGTACCATCTTGCTTGCAAAATTGTTTGTACTGCATACTCGTGTTTTTTGCAAATAAACGATCTTTATCTTTATCTTATCTTTATGTCCTACCTGTTATGACTTACGGTGCCGAAACGTGGACATTAACGGTTGGACTAGTCCACAAATTTAAAGTTGCACAGCGGGCTATGGAGCGAGCTATGCTCGGAGTCTCTTTGAAGGATAAAATTCGTAATGAGGTCATCCGACAAAGAACCAAGGTAACCGACATAGCTCGTAGAATTAGCTTGCTGAAGTGGCAATGGGCTGGCCATGTCTGTCGAAGGACCGATAGCCGTTGGAGCAGACGAGTCCTAGAATGGAGACCGCGGCTCGGCAACCGTAAGGTAGGACGCCCGCCCGCCAGGTGGACCGATGACCTGAGAAAGGTCGCTGGAGGGGACTGGATGCGGAAGGCGGAGGACCGGGTGTTGTGGCGTAAATTGGGAGAGGCCTATGTCCAGCAGTGGACTATGATTGGCTGATTGATTGATTGAAACAAATGCGTGTGGTCGGCTGGTGGACCGATTTTAAAAGGTTTATTACATACAAAAAAGTTGAAATATGGTTTATTTGTTTTAATAAATTAGTAGATTCGGTGAGGCGGATATGTTTACTGAGCAATTATAAAAAATTACGTAAATACTAAAACGTTGGCTTTTGTGGATTAACTTAAACGTAATGCAACCAATCAGCAAAACAAGCGCAGAAGAAACGGGAATTTAACTTTATGGAGATAATTAAAAAAAGAACTGATGAAACGAATTTCTACAGCTTCTAGATCATTTTAAACATTTTTAATCCCAATAAGTAAGCAAAAGACATATCATTTTAATGGCTAAAAACCAAGAAATGAGACCACAATTTTAGTACATTTCCGAAAGTCATTTTACTTAATCCAATTCCTTCGTGAAGTTCAAAGTACCACGGAAAGTTTTGACTCAAAGTTAATTTAGAAAAAAATTGCGAAATTATTTACTTATCTCAT
Organism: Autographa gamma; assembly: GCA_905146925.1. NCBI lineage: Eukaryota > Metazoa > Arthropoda > Insecta > Lepidoptera > Noctuidae > Autographa > Autographa gamma. The sequence continues at coordinate 8,098,852 of LR989866.1, read as the reverse complement.
GCCTGTCATTACTTCCATTAAATGTCAAAAATAATATCTCACACGGAAAGAAAGATTACAAGGCGAAAAATAAATTATTTGATTTATACATGTAGTATGTAATTACCTTTCTAAATGTAATCAAAGCTTGAAAATTATGTCTGGAAATTCCAAGTAGAGTGTCGAAAGCTCGCTAATTCGTTTCATTGGTGGCAAAAAATATGTAATATTGCTGCGATTAAAGGCAATTTAATTTCGCTGTATTTTATAATTTTATCCTGGACTAGTGACCGGTCAGGTGGAACTTTCCCACTAACTGGTATAAAGTTAAAAGTGTTTAGTGTTATACATAGTGTATCAATAAACGTTTTTTATTTGTTTCTTTACCCATCTCTGAGCTGAGCATGCTAAGCGATGTCTGAGCACAACATATCATATCATCACGCTTGTATCCCTGAAGAGTTAGGTAGAGGTGTGTATGAATACACCTCTAGCGCAACAGTCGCAGTTAGCACCACTAGGCCAACGAGGCAGTCTGTGCAAGTCCGAAATATCCTCACATCGTAACCTTTAGAGTATCTGTGTAGAAAACATTATAATATATCTATATAATATACTACAGTAGGTATATGTTTATCGTGGTACTATACCAAAGTGTTGTCCATTTACTTACGGCCAATTTTTCAATCGTTCGTTATATTGTTCTGTACATCACGTAAAATATAGTGCGTGCCTATTGTGTGAACAATACTGTTAAATAAAAACTCTGAACCAACACATTTGGTACTACACGAGGTTAATGTCAGTATCACAGCCTTGACACTTAGTTCGCCTTGAAACATTAAATAATACATTGTAAATAGATGTTATAATTATGTAATATTGCAAGATTATTTTATCGTCACGCTTAATTCCGTTCACAACTAGATTATTTAGCATATATTTAGTGTGTACAAGGAAACTACTCTGAATTTCTGAACAATCGTAGTTTTAGGTTTAAGTTCGTAACTACAAAATATCTAGTTTAAAGAGTGGGAGTCTCTGTATAATAATAGCATAAACATAAGACGAGAAGAACTAAGAACTAGAAGACATTGCCAGGTGCAACAAGGCCGCCTTTTGTGCAAGTTTCTTTATTATTTTATGTTACATTGTGTTTCACCTTTGCATAATAAAGAATTAAATAAATAAGTACATTTACTAATAAATTATTAATTCGTATTTATTATTTTTGCCTCCACGTTTTAGCGTGTTGTTCGTATTTTAGGCTGTGTCCTGTTTTCGGGCTCACGGAACGTGGACAAAAGGGTTATGTCATCATTATCACCATAAATAATCAGTCTGCTGTTCTCCTAACTATTCCTTTGCAAAGAAACTAACCTCAAATTAGTGGACTTAACTTATCACTGAGATTTTTCACATAAAATCCAGCATCTAGATTTTAGGTATCTAATCTAGGAGTTACCCATGAAACCTAAACCAACAATTAACACACAATCGTGTAAGTTCGGCTGCAGTCGGGTGTCGTCGCACGTGGTTAGGAAGTATTTATCTACGGCCTTCACGGCGCATGCGCACTAATCTCGGTTTCCTGCCCCGGTTGTTACTCTGAAGTTTACTTGATAATGAATACACCGCTTTTTGTTGCTATTGGTTTTTCTAAAAGAAAGAAGTATTTTACCTTGGAGTAATTTGCCAATTAGATGCTTAATTGTAATTGCTGGTTAGGGTTCCGTACTGATTTTAGTCATTTTGTTGGATTTTTTAATTAACGTTAATATAATTTAGTAGGTACTTACTTACTTATTAATACATTTCGTTTCATATTCGTTTCGTTTCTATTATGCAAACGATTTCAATTTATTCACCCTGGTTCAAGAGAAATTTTATTTTTAGGTTTCAGAATTTGAGGTTATAAAAATAAATTCTTTAAGGTTTATCAACTTCAAAATATATATTTATTTATTTTTATAACAAATTTTATTTGAATTGATATTGTGGTTAATGCTTATGGCTCCCACCTTTACAAGCATTTTCATGTTAATAAAAATCTCCGCCACCAAGTGAATGGGGTCGTCGAATCAAAGTGCCATCCCATTGGGGTGGTTATGTTAAACTGCATTTAACTAATCCTAATATACAGCTCCTTATAAAAAACAATTTACGCACCTGCGAGAGAATTGTCGGTTTGTCCGATATCGACCCTGTGTAGACATTTTCTCGTTAAAACTAGAGTCAATTCGCTCACTTAACAACAAAACAAAAGTCCGATATCTCACAACAAAACCACTTGAGGAACGTAAATGCTCAACTCGATACCAATAACACGTAATGTAACCGTACAGTACAGTAAATACGGAGGACTATAATACAATGTTTACGAATAACCGGCTAATTATTTGTCAGAAAAATCTACCCTACGTATTTGTTTATATTCTTTGTATGCAAAAGTACAAATATGCGAATGTGGGTACTGAGGTACAATTAAATGAACTTTTATTACGTTTTTCAATGCTAGGTCAAAATAAATGCTAATAAAAAACAAATGTAAGTACATAAAAAAATAAGATATAAATTATGTATACTTAGCATAAAGTTGAGACACGGCGCCACAAGTTGTGGCCTGTCTTTGGGCATTCTCCTTTTATTGCTATGTGATTCTATGTTCGATATATTGGTCCCCTAAAATTCATTCCTGTGTCTTGATCTTTCTGTGATTTTTAAAATGAGTTCATTATCCGTATAGTCTTATCACATTTTGAATCCAACCTATTTGGGGTCTGAGAGCTGCAAAAACCGATATCGGTGCGTCTCCGTTCCTACGTCCGTGAGAACAAACTCCAATTATCTTGTCCTCCAACATCAGCGGCCCCCCAGAGTCTCCTCGATAAGGCCTCTGCTGTTTCATCGGCGTAACACACACAGCCAGCATCTGTTGGGAAGCCATAAGGTTATCACACGTGGTTATAGCTCCCTGGCCTATCTGCATAGGTTTGTAGGCGTCTCTTTTAGGATCGGCCGTAAAGTTCAGACGTCCGCCCCCCACGTACTTTACTTGGATCCCTACCATCGCCATGTGATCGACGGCTTGCAACCTCCCGTAGCGCGCCATTTTCAACTCCTCCACGAGCAACAAACAAAGATCATTGTACAAATTTAACGTAATATCTTTTCTCTGCATGTATCTCGGATGTACCTCAATTTGAAGAACTTTTGTCAGTAAACTATTATTTTTCGGCGGTACTGTAAAATTTGTGTGCCATACGAATAGATCTTCCACTTTTCTAGTATTGAGACAGTGGCCAGCGGTTAGTACCCATCTCTGGGAGATGGCGGAAGCTGTACAGAATTGGATGAGAGTTTTTCTTTTCATCGATATCAATAAGACTACGAATGGAAACTCTCCTGCATGGACGTTGCTGCCGCCTACAATACGCAGATGATTTAACCTCGCTGCAGTTTCGCTCAAGTTGAGAAAGCAAAGTACTACAAAGGTAAGAAACATTGCGCACACACTTGTTTAGTAAATAATATTTATGTGTGTAGCCGATTGTTTGGAAATCGTAAAAAATTTCAATATAATTTTATGTTCTTTTTTATTAAGATTGATTGTATTTTCAAGCACCTTGATTGTAGAAAAGTATAACATAGCAACAATGTTAGTTACTTCATTGGTTTCCTTTCAGTTAACACTATTGGTATCTCTCAGCTATTTTTCGGGCAACAGGAATATTAACTCAAGGAATTAGTAACTTGGTTATCGACGTCTAAGGATTGGTGATTGCACTTTTGCTGGATTGACTACAATTTTTTTTAAAAGGACCTACTTAGTTATTATGTATTATTTATAAATATATCGCACACCCAGATCAACACTGCACTATTTCAAAATAGCTCGTTTTCCCCAATTGACGAAAAACTGTAATCACCAGCTACATCACAGTTATCGCAAATGTCTTGAACCTGTCTTGTGATTTTTCGAGATAATACAGTATTGCTCTGGGTGTGCGATATATATATTACCTTTATTACACTTATACGGAACAGAAACTCCAGAGCAACTCGCATCTGTTCTTTACATATTCATATTATGATTCTTAGATGCATGTGAAGCGTAACGCTGAGCCATAGATATCAGTACCCGTTATACGATTTCATATCTAGACGCCTCGTAAACGTTACTAATGCGGCTGCAACCCACATAACACTAACAAATAAGTATGGTAAAAGAATTTAATGGTTTAAAAGGAATACCGTATGTAATTTTATTTTATTTTTAATAAAACATTTCTCTATCTATAATAATCCATCTATCCATCTATAGATGTAAAAATCTATCTATAATTATAATATAACAAAATCTAAAAATGTCTAAAAATCAACATTTCAACATAGTCTTATATAACTGAGACTGCGATTATCAATAAATAATCTCTAAAAGAATAACATAGGTAACTACTACTACTACTAATAGGTAACTACTGGACACACCTTGTGCGATTTTCCCCTGCTAACGTTTTTAATTTGGGATAATCCTTATGGACTTCCTCTACCCTGGATATCGTGACAATGCGTATCACTTTGGGGACACTTTAAACCATTTTTTCGACCAAGAACCATTGGATACGGATCCAAAACACCACTGTGTTAAAAGTAGTAGCAGTACCAACTAAACCCCGCAGGGGGTGCCCTTAGTGGACGTTGCTGACGTAGTTAGCTTTTTCCTATTGCTCTGGCTGGAGGTCTTAAAGTTCTCGCCAAAAGTCCGGTGAAGCAGTCCAGGCTAACTGCAAAGATCGCTACTAACAAAAAATAAAACAGTACGGACTATATAGTTTATATAGCTGCAAGAAAAAAGTACTCTAAAATTACTTAACAAAAATCTTCCGACTGCAATCAAAATTAAATGATTGTGACCTAAATGAAGATCTTCCTTGAATCTGATCACGGAAGTCCATCCAAAGCATTTATTTCTGTATCACGCACTTATTTACTGATTGTTTCGTAAATTACGATCTCAGAGGTGTAATTTCTTACAAATTATATTTCTTAAAGATCAGGACTAATGGATCAAAAAGGTCAGTAGCGTGATTTCGTATGTTCATAATACATTTGTGTAAACGAGTCTTTTTGTAAGAAGAAATAATTATGTGAAACATTTTAGTAGAGTAGTGTCAGGCAAAAAATATTGCATTGATAAATAAATACTTCTTTCGTCTCTATCCGACAGTGTCTATTGATCACTTTTGTCTAGTACTTCGAAATGTAAGAAGAACGTGTTATCTACCAAGTACTTTATTTATATTGTAGTAAAATTTTCCTTAAATGAAGAAAAGTGTCATTCTTAACATCCATTGCTCAGAAGTCGAAAATCCCCGGTCACATCCTCAGAATTTCACAGCATAAATACTCAATAATATTCCGTTGTACACGGGAAGACCTGCTTGATAACCACATATGACAAGATACCAAAGAGGTTACATATTAAACCCGACTGTCAATTATTGTCACTAGTTATTTTATACGCACAACTATCCTATCCCTTTATCTCTAAACACGTGTTTTCCAATGTTCTCTACAAAATGCAGGTCTTTATTCACAGATCTACCATAGTATGGGTACTCCGGTAGATTGGATTTTTAGTCTGATTGCGGGCTCGATGTTGGAAATACAAGCCGTTTTGAAAGTTTTTATGTGTTTTGAAATTATAAATGTTTTTTTATCATCATTCCAATGGAGCTTGCCGCACCCGCCGGGGAATTTCTGCTCAAATTGGTCTATATCGGCCTGCACTGCCTGGACTCTTCCAAATTAAGCACAACGTGGTTACCAGATAGTTGTCATCAGCGGTTGCCTACTCGTGAATACGGCGAAACATTAATAAATCTTGGTTGCTCAACCGGCAATGCGGGTTGACGGTCGTGCAGCTCTTATCACTACTTTCCCTGATACGCTGACATTGCGACATTGTCGTGTTATCATGACATAACTGATGTTGCCTAGATTGGTTAGAGATAATCTGAGATAGGAACACGGGTTCCAACTGGTTTGGGAGTTGTGTTAAGTGACATTATGTGGATAGCTATAAGCATCAACACGAACTTCTTAGTGAAATTCTCGATCATTCAAATGGCTTTCATCGAGTAAGCAATAATGTGGTAAACCACTAGATGGCAATAGTGCGACAAAAAGTCTTGTACTTGTCTTGCCAATAATTTATCTATAAAACCTCAAACTAACCAAATCCTATACAAAAAAAAAAGAATAACTACCTACTTGTTTTACAATATGACGAATGACAAACTTATTTATTTAAATATCAAACTGGCACATATGAATGGCATACAAGTGTATGAAAAAAGCTTTTAAAACGTAATCACGCAGCTACTAGGTATCGCAAACGTTTTTTGGACCGAATGCAATCACACAAGACAGACGTAATTTAGTTTTTTAAATAGCAATAATGATACTCTGTTTATTTGATGTTGAAGTGGTTTTACAATATAAATCCTTTTGGTTATGACTACATCGTTGTCAAGAAACGACTTTTTTAAGAATCAAAACTCGCATAATGTTTTAGATTTTTACAAAAAATCGCTGATATTTTCATGCCTTTTCTTTCTTGAAAATACATTTTTTTTTTATTAACAATATGTACAGAATACCTTAAAATATTTACAATACTATAAAAACTAAGCCTACATATTAAATAGGAAAAAAAATTACTAAATAAATATATTATGTAGATCATATTTGCCATAGGTGCCTAATTTGACTATAATATAAACTCACTAAGTTAAAATTAGATTGTCCGCTAACAGAAATTTCAAGAATAATTATTATTGATAATTTTAAGTCCTATAAAAAATAATGAAAATACCAAAAACCAATAATATTTTTTTCTATACTAATATTTTAAGAGACTTTTTATACAAGCGTATTTCTGTGTAAGTGCATCCAAAAGAACTGCATGCTGCAGTGAGCTCACGAGTACCTATTACCAAACACATGTAAGCATGAGTGACCATAATAAAAACTTTTTAACAAAAAAATTAAACCGCCGAAAAAACTGAAAAGCAAAAAATAAGAAACATTTTTTTATTTAATCTTAATAACTAAGTTCTTAAACGAATGTGAGTATACCTAAGTAATTTCGAGTCGGCGCCAAACAGGCAAATTAATTAATTACGATATATAGGTACTTAATTTTTTTAGAAATTTAAATGTTTCTCGATGGAGATTTCATTGCATTGTTTAGTCGATTCAAACTCAAACTGACACTCAAAACTTTTATTTGCTTTCCACAAATAAATGGTATTAGTAGGTGGTAAGTAAGGAATATAATTATAGAATATAGTGTTTTTGATTTGGTTGTTTCTTAAAATTTAAGGTAATTTTGTGATCTTTGTTCATTGATAGTTTGGCGCCGCCTCAAAATTATTTAGGTATACTCACATTCGTTTAAGAACTTAGTTATTAAGATTAAATAAAAAAATGTTTCTTATTTTTTGCTTTTCAGTTTTTTCGGCGGTTTAATTTTTTTGTTAAAAAGTTTTTATTTTATATTTTTTTGTGGCTATAGTCTACTAATTGCTACATGCTGAATTTTGCATTATTTTTAAAATAGCTAACCACCTTATTTTAGTATTGAAATCTGTGAGTGAACAATAAATCACCCCTATTTTCCCACCCTTCGGGTTACATTGTATGGGACCAGCTTCTAGATCTATTCTTTTCCCTTTTCTTTTCTTTCTATTCCCTATCTAATAAAAAAAGAATTATCAAAATCGGACTATTCTGTAATAAGTTACGCGTGGTCATATATTACAATCAGTTAGTGAAAAATCAATATATCCCTGTTTTTCTACCCTTAGGATTGGAATATTTTTTCCAAATTTATATGGGACCAACTTTGGAGTATACCCTTTCCAATAAAAAAAGAATTATCAAAATCGGACCACTCTGTAAAAAGTTACGCGTGGTAATACATTACGATCAGTGCGAAAGCAATCAATTAACCCCTGTTTTCCCACCCTTAGGGTGGGAATTCTTTTTCTAAATTTATATGGGACCAACTTTGGAGTATATCCTTTCCAATAAAAAAAGAATTATCAAAATCGGACTACTCTGTAAAAAGTTATGCGTGATCATACATAAAAAAAAAAAAATATATACGCGTCGAATTGAGAACCTCCTCTGTTTTCGTCGGTTAAAAATGAGCTTAATTTCGTAATACGCAGTAATGGCCAATAAAAACTGATTCTGCATAAATTAAACCTAATAACCCGTACAATATGTATGCTTATTGGCATTTTTTCCGTATTCAAAGAGTTATAACCATTTTCTAGGGTTCCGTACACAAAGGATGATAACGGAACCCTATTACGAAACCTTCGCTTCGTCAAACGTAAACAACAACAAATTATATGAAAAAAAACAATAATATTGCCTTTATTCTAGTTTATTTTGTTTATTCCACAAAAATGTTTAAAAAGTACGTATAGAGTGATAAATCAAGTTGGTTGTATGATGATACGGAACCCTTCGTGTGTGACACCGACTTGCACTTGACCGGTTTTTTAACGTATTATCTAAGATGGGTGTCGTTTATTAATATTTTCTTGCACAACTCACGAGTCTTAGTTTGTACTTAAGTAATACTTGGGTAATGTCCGTTACATTTACTTTTAATATGACCGTGTTAGATTTCGTTGCTGAACCGTTAGGCTGGGTTAACTAAGACCCACTTTATTTTTTCTTCGTTATTTAATAACTGCCTGTCAGATGATGTATGTGATGGATTTAGACATAATTAAATAGCTACATAAATTCATGTATTGGATATTTATTTTTATTAAATGTTAAACAGACTGTCTTGTAAATAGACACACTATTAACACGTCTTGTTTTAAAAAAAAGTCACGAGTTAAGAAAAAACATAGTTTGCATGAAGCTTTTCAAACAGCAACCACTATGTCGTCTTTTTAATGTAACTAAAGGACTTTTCTTTTACACCCAACGTATATACTCTAACCGTATACTCAGCCAATAATTCATTTGTCCGTAAACCTGCCTTAAAATATAGCCACACACTCACAAGCCCTAAACTTACCTTGCAGGGAACGAAGTTAACAATAACACGATCCGATGCCTCGTTTGAACGACTCGCACCTTTCACCCGGTCAAGCGTAGTGGGCAAGTAGCATGTACTAAATAGCTGTTTGCTTGGCTCATTAGTGATGGCACACTTTCTCAACTTCCTTTGAAAACAGATATTGTTTGATGTTGAATAGAAAATTTGATAATGTTTTAATTAAGTTTTGTTGGTATGTAATTTATTAGGTACAAGAAACATACATACCTAATTACACTTGCTAGCTAACCTCTCAAAAAAACCATTGTTGAGACACACACAGTATTGAGTTGCAACGAAGCATCAACATTTTTAGTTTTCTATAATTACTACTTTTAAAACTGGGTTTACTATATTAATATTATATAACGGGGATAAGCGCGAACATGCATAAATACCTTTAGGGCTTGACGTTGCCGTGGTCGCAAGCAGACTGCTTGCGACCACGGCCGGTGTAACCTGGTCGAAACGTCAAGTCCTAAAGGTATTTATGCATGTTCCGCTATGGGTTTACTATGACGAAACACAATAGGAATCAAGCAAAATTGACATTCTCTAGTAGTGATATTTCGTCCTGAAATTCCCTCTTCTAGCTTGAGCGTTAAGAGTTACTTCAATTAATCAATTAGTAGTCAACAGTAATCGATACAGACAGTATTAATTACTTAATTGGCTGCTCGCTGAAGTTTATCTGTTAAAGTTTATTTAATTTATGTTTTAATTATCCTTTTTACTTTAAGTTATTAGTAGTAACTCCTGAAACGTTAAAGGTAAGAAGTTTAGTAAGGTCAGTGCTATCTAGAGTGGGCACGTTATTATTTTTTCAAATATGATTTGTTCTCTTTTATTATTAGCAAGTACAATATTCATTTAATTATGGTGTCAACTAAGGCTCACCAAAGTTATAATAGGCTTCTATTTTTGTGCACTATTATTTAAGTTTTGTGTCAAGCATACTTGACACTGGCACAAGACCGAAGTGAATTTCAGTCATATTTAAGGTCAAGTATGAAATGGAACGGTCTAAAATGAACGCTATTTACCAATCTGCAGTTGTGTCGAAATCATTAGCTTGCATGCTCTTCTCCAAATTCACACAATTAAGCCGATTGCATCTTAAGATTTGATCATTTGACCTCCGTCCCTTCATTTCCACTTAAAACCATATTTCGAATGTTAATCACCCTAATTAACTCTTTCCACACGATCAAATTAAGAACAAAATTTCAAAATCCAATTTCAAAATTACCGAAAATGTTCCGTTTTACGAAAATATTAGTGGGAAAATAAACTTTTAAAGTATAATTATGCGTTTGATGTTACGTTTATTATTACGATTTGATGTTATGGAAACCAGAGCAAAAAGTTCTCAGATAGTTGTATGTAATGCAATACTTGTTACACTTGTTACTTGTTATAATTTGAATTGTAAATTTATATTATGTATCTAACGTAATAAGAGAACCGTCAATTATCTATGAGTAATAAACTGCTTGGTTGTTTGTTTTGAAATGTAAGCCATTGCGACGATTGAAACACCGTTCTTTTGCCGCGAAATGTAAGTTTTCGTCACTCTTACGGTTGCTTGTTATGATTAGTTTTATTAGATGTTGTGTGGCAAAGTTCAATAACCTGTTGCGCACATTTTGATGACAATAGACGCAACATTATCGTAGAAAGAAACGGTAAGAAACCATTGTTATATTGGTTTCATTATTGAATAATTTAGAGCTATTAACACAGTGTGTTAGACAGATGTTAGTTACAAACGTTTGGCAAGAAACGTACGACGTTACTCAACAATTATTCATTTTATTGCCAATTGCCCACAAATATCGGAAACGAAAGGTTCCAGCTGATGCAAGTACCAGGAGCTCATAAATAAGAGGCGTGTCAACATTAACATCTTAACCATTGCATGTTAAAACAGCAAAGAGTTTTTCGCAAATAGGTCTCAACTAGCGATGGATACAGCACAATTTTTGAATATCAAATACAGTAGAGTAGGTAGATGATTATTGTAAGCTTATAATAAGGCGTCACGTACACTAACAATGCTGTGATTCCGGGAAGTTTCTTTGTCGCAGTGTGTCCGGAGCCTTACGTCCGGTATGTCCGTCGTCCTGTGTGTCCCGTCACGATGCGGGGTAATAGACACGTCTTTGTAAATAGCTTATAGTCAGCAATAATTAATGAGGCGCCGGATTTCTATTTGCTTAGGGTTCTGTTAAAATAATAATTTACGAGTATGAATAAGATGCTAGAGCAGGGTTCCGTAACATGTTTTTTATTATTCTAGCATATTTTTTAACTAATCTGTTTTTTTTTGCAGATTATCAGGTTTAAATATTACGTATTTTTCCCAGTAGAGTATGCCTATTATAAGAATTAGCTTTTACAGCGCCAAATAAAAATAACACTAACATGAGTCTTTCCAGACTTTTTCGTCTCTCGAGGGACAAGGAGAGATATGCGGAGATGACGGTCGACCTCCAGTAGTGCCTAGTGGACAGGAACCGCAAGAAGAAGAATAAGAGTCATTCTGCTGGTTGCAACCCTCGAAATAAATAATTAATATTGCTTAGGTATTTTATTTATATCAATTGGGGTACTAAAGGCAGGCAAAAAAAAAAACTTAATTGTGTAGCAATGACGGTTGTATCGCTGTCAGCTGTCAGTTTCTGTCACAATTAGCAAAGACATCGTTATTTACGTGAATCAGCTTTTGCTAAGCCTCTAATAATTGGATCGTAGGATGAGCAATAAGTCTTATGTCAGCTTTATCTTTTGCACATTAATGAAAGAATATAAGAAAATTGTAAACATTAAACGAATAGTAATTTGACGATCAATTAGAATCAGTAGAGTTAACGTAACATTTCTTGAGCGCCTTTTTCTTTGGTTCATAAGAAATAAAAACATTTTGATTTTGATTTTGATCATATTTATACAGACTTAAATCAATAAAAAACTTGCATAAATCATTGATACACTGAAAATAGTTAAATAAATGATGAAATGACAAAGGTAAAAAGATATTTATACATAAAATCACTATTTTTAGCTTTATCTATCCCTTCAATAGTCACTGCTTTCCATTGCGTTTGCTGTTAAGAATTAACAATGCAACAAATCGCCAGCCGCACGCTCTCACACCACAGACAGACTTACAATCTATCACCATATTATTACTGTTGACATACCACCTAGATCAATGTAAATAAAAGCCATCGATCAGCCAGGTGCGACACGCCTGCCGAGTGTTACCGAGCATTACCGAGTGCCACCGAGTATTACCGAGTGCCTACCGGGCGTGAGACATGTTAACACTTCATTACACCTGCTTACAAGCCGTACAAGCCCATGTATCGTGTAATACGAATTAACAATCGAATTAGTGGCTTGATAGTAACATGTGTTTTGAAAAAATATTTAAGCTGTTTTCGTTACGATATTATTATGACATTTCAATAATGAACTCGTAGGTATTAGGTGAGTGATTTTTGAGAATGACTGGACATAATTAAATTGAAGAAATTTGCTATACCTAAATAAATACTACCTACTTTCTAGAGTATGTTAAATGAAAAAAATAAATGGTTACTGAATAATCCTGCGTTAAGTAATTTAGGTGCAAACGGTGCTATTTTTTAAACAAAATCTGTTCATAGTGTTTCATAAAATGTTGATCAAAAAGACAAATAAGATTCCCTCGCATAAATCTTCATTTGATTTGTAACTATAAACCTCCATCACTTTGAATAGTCATAACTAGAAACTTTATATTATGCATACTCCTTACATTAATCAGGAATCGTGAATTCCAAATGGCGTTTAGTTTTACCTCGTTAGTTAAGATTCCGTCGACGTTCATTGCGACAATGTTTCGCAGCCCATTTTAGTCGTGTTCAGATTTATGTAACCTTTATTATTTATAGTGTAGTCTGTCTGTATGCTGTCCTTTCAAACTCCCTTATATGGGAAAGGATTTGGTATGTATCTGTTGCAAGTGAAAGTAAAACTTAGAGAATGGTGCTATCTGGAGCATGTGATATGATCGAATTTTGTAATGTTGAAATTATTGCGTGGTTATTGTTAAGGATTTGTCTTGTTTGGTGAATATAACCCAATGACGTATCCAGTACATTACTAAGAACATTAATTATACAACAACATATTTTGTTTCCTGTGGAAAAGCTTATGATTTTTCTCCATCCTGGGAAAGTCGAAGGGGCGTGTCAAAAGCCCTGCGTCGAAAAACAACACAGTTCCTTCCTTACTTTTATCGGTCCAGATCAGACCACATTTATAATCTACCTCAGAAGAATCAATATTATTCAATATTATATATTCAATATTATCAAAAGGCGGGAATTCTAAATTATTCTTTCCGGCGTTTTCACACGTAACTGTCTGTTGTAACTGCATCTGTGTCCACGTTTGTACGCTAAGAACCGGTACGCCATACGGCGGAGTAAGGGCCGCGTGTGTTTATTTACGAGCACGCACGTGGCACGACGACCTTCAAGGACGCCCGGTCCACCACTGTCCAGACTTCTAGGAATATACTTTATTTGAATTCAAATTTGGAATTTTTACTTCCTCTGTGTAGAAAAAAAAGTTAGAGAGGACTGAAATAAGATAGGGATTTAATTGATAACCTTTTTGTATATTTTGGATACTCGATTTAGGTTTCTATTTGTTATTGTTTGTCATATCCGATGGATATGGTAAAAGATTTGTTATGTAAAATCTGTTTTGCGAAGGTGAATAAGAAAATATAGATTACATTTTTAACATTCATACTTAAACATGATCAAACCGATATTTTATAATAAGATCGCATACCTGACTACGTTTTTTATGTTATTTAATAGATGCTCACATAATTAACCGAAAATTAAAAAAAAAATGATTTGAATTGTAAGGCTGAATACAGAAAATTATTGGACGCAGGAAGAAGATTGTAGTATTTTATTTGGCCAACTCAACTTAGTAACTAACATGACATAAGGAAATCTTAAAAAAAACAACTCTTAAAACCACCAGGAACTCCACAAATTCATATAATGGGTCATTTATAGTACAAAATTTTAACATAATCAAATAGTTCCTTTAGGAAGTCATGAGTTAAATATAGTAAATTATATCACATCAAAAGCATTCATAAATCTTTGTTTAACTACAAAACATTAATATTAAGATGGGTGTGGTGTTTCAAAGCCAATCTGTCTAACAATATAATGGCCATAAACAGCGTGGAACAAAACAAGAATGTTCTGCCATAAATCGTAATATACAAATCAAAACAATGTCAACTTAATTTATTCACGGTGTTATTGCAGTATTATTTTGATTAAAAGCTTAAGGACCACTTACATTTATCGCGATGAAATCTTATCTTATCGACAGCCGGTTCTAATTGTTATTCATAGCGTATTAAAAACCAGTTCAATTACTGACTTACTTTGCAATTTTTACATATTTCGCAAGATGAATATGTCCGTTGATAAATCAATTATAAAATTTAAATGGAAATAGATCGGTCCCTCAGTAATGTCAACAGTGCCTTCTATAAAATTCTATCTGAGCTTATGCGTTGTCAATAACCTGTATTCGCTATCGCTTGTTGACAACACACGCGATTTTCAGTAAATAAAAATAACGGTATATACACAAAGCAGCATCGACTATGATCGGCGACCAATTATTTAATCATATATTTCGTTAAAAATCGACGTTAGACAATGCGAAATTGCAATTTTTACTATAAACTTTCTTAACTACTATATCATTCTATATGTATTTACAACCGCCATAGCGAATACGCCCACTGTTACACAAGCGATTTGGAGGACCAGAGAACCAGGGCTCCATATTTCTAAGGAATTCATAAAATGTAAGCATGTATTTTCGATACATCTAGGTATTCATTAAGGTAGGTACACCTTAATGAATTTGAAGTGGGTCGTTGCACTAGTTGTGGTCGATGTGTAAGTTACACCCACCAGCCGGGTAATTCCGGTTGATTGCATTGTTTTGCCACCTCCTTATTAACTATTGCCATAGAAAGAAAATTGAAAAATGCCCACATTGCCTGTACATTGACTGCGGCTGCAACTTCTTTTCTGCAAGCTTCAAATCATATGGACTATTCCGAGTTGCAGGTTGCGGGTTGTAAGAAAACACACATTCTCCTGAAACAAAGACAAACATTAGATATTTATAAAATGTCCATAGTGCGTCTTCCTAGGCATGCGTCGTACATTTTTTCATTATTTTAATTGACAAAGTTTTCTATTCGTAAGTCATTTTGGATAAAAACAAATGTCAACTGCTAATTACAAAAGACCTTTTGTCAGTTATACTGTCCACTTAAGTAAGATAGCGAACAAGTCTAAATAACCCCTAAACAAATGACAGCAGTTATGAATATTAATATAACCTTGAGTAAATGATTTATATTGTTGTAACCATTCTTCAATTGACTTATAATCTGACAGATGATAAACTTATCAAAAATATATTTATGCGGCCTTGTTCTTTAGATCTTGTAGTTCGTAACAAATATTGTTTTAATATATTTATGATTATGGGTGCAAAATATTTATTTATTGAATAGCCTTTAGGCGCAAGAATAAATACATTAGGCCTCGGTTCTTTTTAACTCTTCTTAAAGGTCATACAAAAATGTGTAAAATTTAAATTAATTACTATAAATAAATCTTAATAAGCTAATAAGCTTTGTATCAAATATCTAGGAGTCGATGTATTTTAATAAAATTAATTATCTATTTAGATAAACATTAACTTTTCATTTATTTCTGTATAGTCAAGTGTAACGAAGCAAATAGTACCACAAACGTACAATCTCAGCAAAGAAATTCGCGACCCATATCGGCAAACCACCAACCAGTCGAGCAGTCGTACAATCAGGTTTTATATCCACTTACTTACAAGGTACATACTTAGCCTACAATCTGTCATACTTAAATTAATTTAAATAGCCGACGCGAGCCG
Organism: Autographa gamma; assembly: GCA_905146925.1. Lineage (NCBI taxonomy): Eukaryota > Metazoa > Arthropoda > Insecta > Lepidoptera > Noctuidae > Autographa > Autographa gamma. The sequence goes on along the minus strand of LR989866.1, from coordinate 8,082,720 downwards.
TCTAACGACTACCTAACCGCACTCAATCAAACATGCCCGATATTCCTAGTAAGAATTCCGTTCGACTTATGTATTATGGAAACCACAATAATGATTCGAGCCCCAGTTTTCGAGAGGCCCAGTGTAACGGCACCTTAATGACATAATGACAGTGGAGTCGCCGTCGCGTGTGTAATTGCCCTAACTCGGGTGTCGGGGAAGAAAATTATTGGATTTGTTGTGTTGGATTAGAAGTGTTATGAGTCAAATTATGATGAATGATTTTGTGTGGGCTTACAATGTTGATTACCGAACTATTAAATCTATACTGGAAATTGATTCTGCCTTACCAAGATTATCTTATTAATATTTTAAAACAATCGTAAATGAAAGAAAACATTAATGCTCTACAATTAAAATCCACTACAGTAACCAAGTCTGTCAAATTGATAAAAATGAATCATTAAAAAATATATATATACGATTAAATATTTAATCCCGGGTCTGTCTAGGAGTATCCCAAGCTGTAGGTATCATAACATAACGAAATGATGGAAACATAGTAAATTCTAATTTTCATATCCACGTTTCTACATTCCCGACCAAATCACGGAGCATTTCGCGTGATGATTTCGGGCCATACGGTCGGGAGTTGAGTCGGTAATAGCATGTTATGTGGCCGCAGATTATCTTCAGTATTACCTACCTACCTGGCAAGAACGTAATGTATTGTACTGTGTGAACTAGGAAGTGTGTAACTGTGCTAATGTAGGTAACGTATGAAATCATCGCTTTGTGACGGGCTTTTTACCCGTCGTTAGTGCTGTGCTCATCGACGTATGATATGCATAGACTGCTACTATCGATAGGTTCCCCTTGTGCCAAGCGAGAGCAGTTTTTAGTTTGATCCTAGTACATTTCGTTTTTCATTTAAGTTAATTTTCGCGGAACGAGTAACTTATATAAGAAAATATCGATGGTTTTGACATTGTTAGGATTATATTAGTGTTTTAGATAGATTTTTTAAAACGGCAAGCTCCATCTTCTTACATAATTCACGACAATGCTTGTTCACACTAGTGCTTACGGTTTAAACTCTGATAGACTCACTCTATAGTTTCAAATGCAACCTCGTTGGCTGTGCTCTAAATTTTGAACACCAAATGACTGAACGTCAAAATTACGTCAAAAGTTTTTTTTTGAGTTTTCGGTATTGATGTCAACGTTCCGTTTTATGCTGAATGTTTAGAGAATTAAGTGGGGTTGATAACGGTTCAGTTTGTCTTCGGATAAATGTTAATATTTAGGTGGCCTATTATGGAATCAATTCGTGTCTTCCTGAATTAAAAGATAAAGGGTTAGACCCCTTTAAACCTTTAACTGGGTTTTTATTCATGAAAGTTTATCCAAGATCGAAAGCATCCATATTTATACATATCTATAAATTACCGACACGCCATTCACAATAAAACAAGCTATTAGAAACATACTAATGAAAAAACATGAAATTAATAATCGATTTTTTCTTTTTTACCCATATCCTAAGACGGTAATCCGGTGCGTTTGATAAAGAATCTTATTTCCCACATAATAAAGGATGTTTTTATTTAACTTTCTATCCAGTGGGATTGGACTCTCTACTGTTGTTCTCAAGGCATTAAATATGTCGGAGTTTAATTATGAAAGCGCATCCGTCGAGTGTTTGTGATCGGGTATGACTCGATCACGACGTCATATCCTTTCCAAATTATCATATTGAACCTACCTGATTAACATAAGTATGTAATAATTATTCTTTTAGTGCTAGAAGAGAGTGACGACATCTTGTTCGGTCTATACGAAAGAATGTCAACCTTATTGCTTTGACATAAAGACGCTTATGCATGTTTCACAGATCTGCACGTTTTGGGCGGACATCCTCGCTCTACCCTTCTTGATAGAGATGCTTCCAAACTCAAAATCTAAAGAAGAAAAAAATCTTTGTTTTTCATTTGTTTTACGTCGTATCTTCATAGTTAAACTTTGTATTAGTCTGATCATAGATTAAGAATTAAGCTCTCATCTCAAGAGTTAGTTAAGAAACAAGTTTATATTGAATAAGTTATGCTCTTATTACTTTTCTGAGATATAATAAGTTTTGTTTGGTGTTTCTTTGACCTTATCTCATGCCTGTAATAAGTTTATTTCTTATAACTTTGGTTATTAAGGCTTTGATAACTCGAGTATTTGTTTGGTAATATTTGGTATAAAAACAGCAAATATAAATATTTATGTAGTTTTTATATACAAATTTAAAATTAAAAAAGCAAAATAAGACTTAATGGCCGTAATTCAATTAAGATCATAGAAGAGTTTGCATACGACCTAAAACAAAACACACTTCAGAAATAATAAAAAATTCAAATAGCGAACATCCAAACATGTGCTTCGTACCGACCACGTGTGTCTGTTTTTGCCGGCGTTTTTGCCCCGCATTCCTTTACCAACCGTTTACAAAAAAAATATAAAAAAAAAGATTGTCTCATTGTAATCGAGATCACGTCGGTACGTAGGCGACCAAGGACAATTTAAACGTGTCGATTTAAAACTAGTGTTTATACTCTTTGGTAGCACTATAATTTTAAGTTTTCATTGCAGACATGTGTAACGAGTTTGGCGCGTGTTTTACCATTGTTTTTGTGGTATGGTAATGTTGGCAGAACTTGATGCTATTATTAGCTGATGCGACACGCATGATTATTGAGATAAGTGGTTTTTTGTACCTACTTTAGTATGTACTTTTTAAGCAACCTATATGAAGAATAAATTAAATGATATATTTTTGTCAATGCTACATATTTTGTAAATAATTTGGAAGTAAGATTATACAATGGACCATTGACCAAAAGATTAAAGGTTATAAATTCAAATGTAGCAAATAGTTTTTTAGACTTCGTTCCACGATCATTAACTTGTTAAACTTAATTGGGATGATTAAAAATAATACTGGTAGCACACATGGCCAATAATTATTGTTTAAAAATAATACAATAGGCAGGTGCTAGTCAGATGGAAACTGACAACACCTGATGTATTCACTTTTAATAGGTACATCAATTTTGTAACTTACTGGTTGCAGGTTCAAACTAGGGCATAAGAACCGGGTTTTCCCGGTTCCAAAAGAACCGGGAATTCCCCGTTCTGAGGGTCTCTGCCAGAACCGGTTCTGTAAATCGGAGAACCGGGTTTTTCGGTTCTTTCGGTTCTTTAATTTTTTCTTAAAATAAACTTAAACATACCTCAATTCACGCTAAATTTCAAGTAATTATCATATAATATTGTTACAAGTATCTTTTTCAACAAATAAAGAGGAACTTAATAAGGAATTAAGTCAAGCTATTCTGCTCCTGAATCGATATCGAATGACCTGAGTACTACAGTCAGGGTAGAAATGGCTCTATTTGAGAGTGGTAGCACTGCCACGTTGAATGACTACGCCGATTCTCTGTGCATCGAACATACCCACCAGCCCTCTGATCACGAGTAGAGTCTACCAAACGTTTTGACAGTTCTTTAAAAAGATTTCATGCAATCGGCCCACGACCCGATCGTTTCAACCCCAAACGGCGCAAAAATATAATTACCCATTAGGTTATTATACTATCGCCGTTTAAAGGTCTCCGCAGCTCCAGCAGCAGTGCCAGGAGAGGCTGCCGAACTTTGAAAGTGGGACGGCGAAAGGGTGTCGACGCACATTGCGTCCCACACCAAAGGCCAAACCAATTTCCAAGGCAACAATGACATACCGTCAGATCTCCTACTATCGCCGCGCACCTAAACATTAGGTTCAAAAACAGCTGGTACACCGGCAGTGACAAGAGCACGACTAATAATGTCATTAATATTTGCGTGACGGGATATACGCCCTGCGCTCCTGCTGCAGGACAGGCCATGGCGACCGAGGCAATCGACTGTTTCACCCCGTTGACAACTATGACATGCGAAACAAGGTATACCTAAACGTAAACTGGGCGAGCCTGAAAATATTGTAATCCAAAATCGTACCAAGAGTGGTTGACGGAAGTGCCTGTAACCAGAGGCCCGATTCCCATTCTCCCACAGTCAGGAGACGCGCGCGCTCTGCAGTGTTGATTGACGTATTAATTAATTCTTTCCGTATCAAACTGCAAAGCGGCTCGTCCCACAATCTCTGAGAAGAACGTTGCTCGGGTAGATCTGTGCCCGGAAAGGACAATTCCCAACTATTTACTGCCTCAGTAATGCACAGAATCTGAAAATCAACCAGAGTGGACCCTAAGATTTGCCTGGTTAAATTTTCAGTGCTGTGGACCCAAGAAAAAAACGCTGGTTAGCCTAAACTGGAAACTTTACGTACACCTAGCCGACCAAATCGGATTGCATTTAAGAGCAAAACAACAACGAATTAAAGTAATAGCAAAATTTAAAGAGAATTTGAAGTCTATTCAAAATTGATTGATTTTTGTTTAGCGATTATTTCAAACATAGTTTTCGATTTCTATAGTAAATTATAAACAACTTCGAAAAGACTGATTTTAAAGCACTGATTATTGCTTAATGTTACTGAAAAACGATTTTGTAATTAGGATTATTGTTAAAAAATAAAGAAAAATGCTTTTTTTTTCAATAAAGTGTGCTTTATCCATTCTCTTTTATTCGTTATGGTAGTAGAAAATCAGCTTTTAAACTAAAATTTATCGAAAAGAACCGAAAGAACCGAAAAAACCGGGTACCCGGTTCCAGCTTGAGTTTGGAACCGAAAGAACCGGTTCCTAAAATAGGGCCGGTTCTCGATGCCCTAGTTCAAACCCAGGCAAGTACCAATGTAGCTTTTTCAAAGTTATATGTACCCAGGTACTTTCTAAATTATTCTAAGACACTTGTGACAAACGGTGAAGAAAAAAATCGTGAGGAAACTTGGATTCCAAAATTTGGGATCTGAAATTGCCAATCCGCAGAGAGCAAGCGTGGTGATCAATGCTCGTGCCTTCTCTATATGGGAAGAGGCCTGTGCCCAGCAGTGGGACGTTTATATGCGGCATTATTATTATTATTATATCTTACAGAATCTTACTGGCAGCAAAAAACCTTGGAAAAGACTAGCTTTTAAATTAAATAAAAAAAATGAATGAGTTTTATTAGAGTCTTAACAGTAGCTCATAGGTAAGTACCAAAATTTACAAGTTAACCACAAAAACACAGGAAAGTAGACTCATTTAACAGTTCCCAAGGTTTCACCGTAATAAAATGTCAATATTTTCCGCTATTTCGCTCTAAATTCTAGTTTACGGCTGACCATTAACCTTGACCATACTTTCCTATTGTATGCTACATGCAATGTCATCTGACTAACATAGCATGTTGTTATTTAAAACGCGTTGCCATGACAACGGATTTTTTACTTTATCAACACCAAATCTGAAACTCAAAATGAGGTTAGTAATGAATTTGAAGTTTTTTCTTTTGCCAACCGTAATCTAATTAAAATATACCCGTGTTGACTAGCTTTTGTTCAGGATTTTCTCAAGCTTAAGAACATAAAATAACATTGCATTTAATGATGGTACTTATTATTCGTGTATCTTAAACAAACAGCGGGAGATCAAACAATAATGCCACTGTGTAAGTAATCCGATTACGCGTTAAAAGTAACCAGTTAAACACAGTACAAAAAAGTACCATTTATCATACGATACAATGGATTTGCTTAGTTACTGCTTAAAAGAGACAGAATTTCAGATATATGTTAACAAAAAACAGTTACACGCAGCTTTAGATAGTAGATCTATTTTTAACTGAATTAATTAAAATAAACGAAGTTCTTTAAAAAACTAGTCTCTTTCTCAGTTGTCTCTACTCTAAGAGGGTACAAACAATAAGTATAAATATAACAAATGTTCTAATATTCGTCAAAGAGATGCACAGGAAGCGATTTAATCTAATTATTTAAAGTCACCACAAGACAAACAACTCCTTGGTCAAATTAATCCTAAATTCACTCAAGAGAGGCTGAACAAAGTTGTCTTTGCCCGTCCAATCTCAAAGAAAAACAAGATTAAAGACAATTGTTAATTACGGGACGGGTCTCGGTTTAACTTGACATTTAAAAGGGTTAACAGTCGTGTCTGCCACTGGGCAATTGGACAAACAGCCAGACAGAATAAAACTAAAGGGGACCTTGTTTGATTAATTACTGAAGTGAAAGCTGATCCTTTTATTTAAGCGCTGAACGGACAATGGTGTTCTGTACAATGATTTGGAGTTGATAATTGTTTAATTAGCAAGATAACTGGTAATAAAATTTATTTTGTTTTTTTTTTTTCGTTTTTTTATACGCATCCATAGGACATAGATCAGACTCTCGTTTCATAAAGGGCAAAAAAGCCGCATCTTAAAATTCTGTCAATTAGTAACTAAAGTATGTATCTAATAATTAATTAGAGTGAATAATATAAGTAATATCCTTTGGCTATTAGAAACAATTTTATGTATATTTTCTACCCTGTTAATAAATGCTACTTATTTCTATTTGTTTTATTTCTATAACCACAATAGTTTAAATGTGTTTGTCAGTCTCATTGTGAGTCAACTGCCCTTTCAAATTACAAAATAAATAGACTAAATTGATTAAACTTTGCCATGTGGTCCAGTAATGACTAACATGAGATATGCAGTCTAAAAATATGGCTACGCGTGGTTCGTCCCAGTCTGTCCTTTCCAGTCTCCAACGTCGCTGAACTCTGTAATACAGGACTAAGTACCATTTCCATAATCACCCTATACAATACCGACTCAAACAGCTACCATTTACATTGCGGTTTAATGTGACACGCAATGGAAACGATGCAACTTATAAGCTTTGAGCGAATTCAATTGTTTTTCGGTATTGGCGCGTATCAGTGGCCTAAATGTGTCACAGTGTGACTCAAGCCAACAGTTGGGCTGTTTGCGATGGTTTTTACAATGCAGATTTACAAATATCTTTATTATTATATTATTTGAATATGGTTTGGACATGTGTGTCACGTACTTCTCTTCTTAAAGGGAATAAACAGAATTGTGTACTGATTTATTATTTTATATTAGTAAAGTAAGGCCCTCAGTAAAATTCAAGTTTAATTTAATGCAATTTACTTACCTCATCGGCAAATAAGATGTAAGTTTATTGAATAAAACTTGTTGATCCACATCCGACCTTTTAATTTTTCTCGTATTAAAAGCAATACCATCAAATCTTACGACGGTTAATTACATGGTAGTATTCAATCAATGATCATTCGGATCGTAAATATCAACAAGTAACCACTACGTCGTAGATTTCATGTCGGAGGAGAGAACAAAATGCGTAGTAGTACTAAGAACTCAGGAACTTGATAAAGGTCTGCCTGATAATGTATGGGTTGGTTCGCAAATATACTTCATTATCTTCCGATGTAGGTGGCCTGCTCATGATCTGTAAAAAAATAGTATTGATTTAGTTAACTCTTTCGAAGAGAATCTTATAAACAACTAATTACTTTTTTCAACATTAAAAGAGCATTTATAAAGGTTATGCTTTATTTAGAATGGATATATAATTATTGTTAACTTATTGCACTTATTCAAGATTACAGCTTTATTATTATGTAACTTTAAAGTACACAATAAAGCATTATATTCTATTCTATTGTAATAACATTTATTTTTAGGAATGAAGGCTACTCATGTGAATTAAGAGCTGTTGGTATATGGTCATAGAGTTATTTCACGCAATAACTACACTATGCATTTAAGTAAAATTCGACTCCGTTTACAATCCAATTTAACAGTATGTATCTTCATCCTGATACATCAAAAAGTCCGAGTATAATCAGCATATTATGTCAACCTCCATCATTGATTTGCTTTACATCAACTTCACTTAGCATGACAGTTGGCACACAACTCAAGTACCTATGGAAGGATAATGAAGTCACGTCGTGATACAATGTGCCAAGTTTAAGTGATGTGATCGTGAGGTGCCCTGCTGACAGGTTTGTTCACCCTTCATGAGTATTGTAGGCCAGCAAGGCTTGGGAAAAAGGTTTTATAATGTATTACATTTACTTACATGATTAATCAATGATTCTTTTATTATGGGTATTCATTTATAGTTAGATAGTTGCGTCTTCTTTTTCAGGTCCAAGTTGATGTGTGTTTTGCTCTCCTTTTTTTTTCATCTTCATCAGCCTAAAGCAGTCCACAGCTGGACATAGGCCTCTTTAATTGCACTCCACTAAGTTCTATCCTCGGCATCTCACATCTAGCTCCGATTTTTAGATTATTAAATCTTGCTTGGTTGTCGTACCACGCATCTTCTTATTGTATTCCAGCAAAAAACGGTTTCCTATAAACCAAATTGTTATTTCCACTGCGAGTCAAAACATAAATGCAGTACTACATGATATACGGCATTTATCTTCTAACAAACAAATGTTATTTAAATGAGTGCATAATGTAATAGCTTCAATAAACAACGTCCTTTTATTTCATTTAAACAAAACACTTTTTTCAAATCTAAGCGCCACATGAATCCGTTATTTATTCACACCAAAAAAACAAAATTATTCAAAAAAGGAACCAAAATTACATTAAAGATCCGTTAAGCATTATCGATTTATATCCCTTATCGTAAATCTGATCTATGAAAGATGCGTCGAGTACTCGATTTAAATTTAGAAACATCTATTGTAAGGATTATGGCCTCACGCATACATATACTATAAGATTTATGTGTTTGAGATAATAATCACTACTAATTATATCTTTTGTAACCAATAAAATTTAATCAACCAGGAAAATAGTTTTTTTTTTTACCGCTCCTGATTTCTGATGGGACGAACTGATACCGAAATTTTTAATTTCCTTTATTGAATTCTTAAAAGCTTTAAGGATGCGTTTATCCAGTTTATTTTTTAATAAGTAAGTGTTGTATTACAACTATAATAAAAAAGGTGATAATTTTTAAAACCGATTAACTGAGCTGCATGATAAACGAACATTGTTTTTGACGATATGAAAATAAGTTTTTAATATGATCTTTCAGAAATCCCGAATTTAATTGAATTTACATTGGGTTATTCCTGATATCCAAAAGTAATGATTAATAGGATGTGTACGTATCGTTTATTTATGAACTTGAATGTGAAACAAACAATTGAGTGTCGAGAACAATAAATCAATCGTTTCAATTATTTATTCAAAAGCTCTTACGTTCCGTAGAGTTTGAATCCAAAGAGGATAAATTGGAAATGATTTAAATTTGGAACACTCTACTCTGAGCCGTGAAACGATGACCGAACAGTAAGGAAATATTTATGTGATTTTTTATGCAAGAATTTGCTCCTAGCTGAAATTATCATTTACCTGTTTTGACTTATCTTCAACTAAATCAGCTAAGATGCCTTTTTGATTGTGTTAGTATAGCAATTCCCGTTTAAAAAATATCCTCAAGGTATTTTACATGAAATGGAATCTAAATTGCCACTTAGCGTTCTAGCGCTTTGAGATTGAATGTAAAATTTCCTTTGCCACGTTCTCTTTGGCATAAAAATCTAGAGATAAAAATGACAAATTTATTTTAAACCTACTTTCTTCAGACTCCTTTTGCGGCTTATTGTGTTAGTATCGAAATGATAGGATTATTGAATTTCGCTTTGTGGACTCACATTGAAAGCCATCCCTTTGAATGTAGCCTTTGGTGAAAGTAGCTTAGTTGGCAGCTTTTTATCTGGTAGCAAGATAGTCGGGCTTAAGTGTTACTTCAGGTCTAGGTCTGGTTCATTTTTCAAAGCTGTTTTTTTTTCATTGTAATTATTTTCTAATTGTTACTAGTCTTCCTGAATTAACTTTTCTCAAACAAGTTCCTAAATTGTTTTTTTTTTCTATACCACAAGTCAATAAGTGCCTGAATGTATATCAATCAATATTAACCAGGAATTGAGGACGACAACAAAAAATGCGTTCCAAATACACCCAAAAAGTATCAATCAAAGTGATATTTCTAAAGAATAATTAATGAGGTAAATAAATAGTAAAAAGTTCCCAATGAATAATGGACATATTGTAACGCTAACCTAGTTATAACCACGCCTATTTCAGGGTGGGTACAGACCACCTCAAACCAACATTGAAATTTTATATTATGAGCTTTATTTCTAAGACGATAAGGTTAATTTTCATGATTGATAAGTGACGAGAATGTGTGGTAGACTGTACATGAATTTGGGACGTTGTAACAATAATAATTACATGATCTAGAACGTTGACCTTTTCGATCAATACAATATTAGGTACCTACTATAGTGATACAATAGACAAAAGAATAAAATAGATTTAAATGTGGTAATCACGACTGTATTTTTTAAGGTCTGAGTAAGGAGTTATTTCCTCTACAATTCTCGGCCAAAACTATACTTGATACTTATAAAATATAATTTATGAGTGGTTTTATCAGTTATACATACATGTTACAGAGCTGAATAGGTGTAGGTATACAACAATGGCTTTTGCAATCAAATCGATATTGTAGAACGGACACTATTACACGGAGTCCGAGCTACTTAGTGGCGTCCTCATTTACAAGAACTCAATGAGGGTTTTCAAGAAATATCATGTACAACCGGTGTAAATGTAGCATCTATTTAATAAATAAATTATTATACGTTATTTACATTATTTACAGTTTAGTTACCCCTGTCGTGTTTCCACACCTTTATACAAGTCGCTAGGGATGTTCGTGTGTTGATGAATTATAAAAACATTAATTTAATACACGTTGATAGTATCAGGTCTACTTCCTGCTATGAAACTAAAAATAACTCCACGTGAGTACCTACAAATGAAATATGGATATTTTGAGAAACATATTGTAAGGATCTTTATTTTTTTCACAATAAATAAGTAGCAACAGTTAATTCTGGATAGTATAAAAACATCCATAATATGTACATATTTAATGTAACAGAAGAGAAGCTTAATGTAATTTGTATGTCAAGAACATAAATAAACATAACATATCATCACGCCTGTATCCCCGAAGGGTTAGGCAGAGGTGTACCAATGTACACCCACAGTTCGCCGATATGTTTAGGTCCCATGTAATAGGGGGCGAGTCTATTGCCACTATACATAGATATAGAGAACATACATATACAACCGAAACGCTCATTTCCCTGAAATATACAATTAAATCTAATATAAGAACAAACTCTAACTATACTATATTTCCCTAAATAAATTCCCAATAGTTATTTAGACTTACGTTAAACAACACATGACAAGCATACGCAACGAGACCATTACATTTAAATTTCCCACAAACTATAAACAACTTACACTTTTTACTCATTTACGTGGTCATGCTTTTACTTTTGTTTGTGGGTAAACAATACCTTAAGCAAAACAGTGTTTACTTCTTAAGCTAAGTTAATGGGAGAAAGTGTTCATGTATGGCCAGCCAGTGTGTCGTCACTGACGCTTCCGTAAAAAGTATTTACTTGTGCATTCGAAAAGAAAAATAAAAGGTCTTCACTTGTTTGTCGATTTTCTTTTTATTTGTGATTTAAATGTCCATCACTTTTACGAATATTTATTTGCAGTTCCAATGTAAAAAAATCAAGATATTTTATCGGCTATTAAATTATAGTTCTCTATGGGATTTATGTATAAAATTATATTTCATTGTTTAGTGTATGTTCAAATTTTAATGCCAATTTACCTAATACGATAATATCATTATTTGTGGACCCTTAGTAAAGGAAAAACTAAAGTTGACAGACCGTTTAGACTCTATATTATGTGTTTTTCCGTTGAGCAATAGCCAACGAAGATATTCTTTAGTCATAATTTACATTTTTAAAGTATATTATTATACGGCTCACCTTATTTTGAAACACCTTCCGTGTACTTAAATGAATTTGATGACCTTACGTTGCGTAATGCCGGTAATATATATTTGGTGGTTCGTGTATTAAATAATAACCATATCTCACACTTAGTATAACAAATACCTGCATGGCTTTCAGCTTACGCTTTAATCTTAATTTATTAACAGAGGGGACACATCTGAATAAGCAACTGGTATTAGTGTACGAAGGACAAACATTACCACGTAAACGCGTCACCATTTCACCAACTAAACACTTGCCACACAAAAATGAACCTTATGTCGTTTGTTTAGAGGTTATGTGTGGAAATTTGAAGTGTAATATTAATGTGTAGTACAAAGTTATTCATCAATGTTGAAATAAGACGCTGCGGTGGCTCTAAGGTAACCCTTTAGCTTTGGATGCTTCGTGCATAATGATTAATATGTCTTGGGGACATCAATATAAATGTATGAATATTTTTGGACTGACTAACTTGTCTTCAATGTCGAGCTTTGGCTACTTTATATTGTACGATGAATTTAAATCGTTGGTATTTTAGCTTAGGCTTTAAAACATGCTTATAAAACTTGTCAAGTGCGACTTTGGTGACGGGTATTTTGTCGCGTTGATATATTGATCTGATGTAAGTAATAATATTAAGAATATTTTTTAAGTCGGATGAGAATCTAAAGAAGAAATTATTCTTAATACTATTTTGCAATGTCAATGTTTATTGTTACATAGCAGAGAACATTTCTAATTTAGTTGACACAAATATCTGAACGAAACACAAAATGCACAATAAGCTTAGACCGCAAACATACAATTCACACATTTCTTTTATTTACCCAACTCACATAGGGTCACTAGGATCAAACATAATAGGCAGTAATAGCTACACACTATTTTAGGGCCAAACCTTTTTGTCATACTTTAGATTTAACTTTTATCGCTTCAAAATCTAAGGTCACAAATTAACATCACCAATAAAATGTAACATAAATCCGGGCATTACACAAAGGGGATGAAAATTTTATGACACTAGAAAAAACCACATTCTGACGATTTTTAGAACATGTTTATTGTGTTTAATACACTATAAAAGGGGACGCAGTTCCCAAGGACATAACTTTTATATTTGGACCTCGCCCCTAAAAAAGTTACGGATCACGTACGCATGTACTCAGAAAAAAAAACATTTCACCCTAAATTGAACCTTAACATCATTACGATTAAGCAGAAAGTTCCTTCGTAACTTTTAAGTAAGATCAAACTGTCACATGTGATACGACAAAATCTTTCTAAGAACACCCAAATCTCGACTTATTTGTTTAGAACCAGGATTAATGTCTTGAAGTGTGAAGTTCTTAATCGTCAAGTGTTTCTGGGAAACAGTAATGATTATTTAAATGAATATTTTTCACAGTTCCTACATTGTTATAATAAACATGTGCGTGTAACTTGAAACGTTAGGCTATAAATTGAACGCAGCTGCTGTGTACGGAGATGTGAAACAATAATACAGTGGTCATTTTAAGTATTCAATGTAACTAACACTTTTGGTTTTGTATTTTGTACTTGGCATCGAACTTAAAATAAATTATAGATTTAAAAAATATGTGTTACGAAATGATTATTGCTCGATGACACCTTTTTTAAAAATCTATTTATTAAATTATTTTCTTTTACAACACAATGGATAGCTCACAATAATTTAATTATTAATCCAGCTAGTATGAAGCGGATATTATAAAAGGATAAAAAATACACGTCGCAATCTAAAAACAGAATGACCTGCTTTAATTTACCGATAAGCAAATTCTAAATACAAATTTAAAACGAATAAAGTTCTCAATAAACAATGTTTTATCTACTTTTATTTAAATAAATTTAAAAGAACAAAAAGTAGGTAATACGAAAAACGATTTCGAAAATCGATACACGTACGATGAAACAGGGACGTATCTAATATCTTAGAAAAAAAAGGTGATTGAAAACAGGTAGTCAAGCAGTCAGCGAGACGATTAGCATCGAAGTTTTTATTTACTTTTTAAAGTCCATAGACGATTAAGGTTAGTTTTTTTCTCTAAGTCTTGGTAGCCAGTCTCCTCTGTCAACACGGATTTTTATCAATAACATTATCTGGTGTCAAAAAGATGGATTCCTTCTGTGATATGTTGTGTACAAAGTTGAAGAGTGGTATTAGGACGCTACCCTCGTCAATTTAAAGTTTAGTTTAGTAATAGATGAAATATGACATGTATGTAGAACTACTGCTTACTGTTTTACTTTAAAAACCTACATAAAAACTTAATGTGCCGGCAAAGGGCGGCGAGTATCAATAACTCTTCCAAACTTAACTGGTGATCAAAAAAAGAATAAATTAAACAAAATGGCTGCCTAATGTCATTTTATTGTTTGCATCGTCCTATTCCAGCCGTTAAAATTAAACGTGACAAAATCAAGTCAACTTTTATTTTCCGGTAAATATATTATGTCCGTTGCATTATCATAATAGTGGGATAAAATATTGTTAGTCATAAACATCTCATTGAGAGTCGTTAAAAGTTTAACGACTTAAACTCTAAGCACAAACGTTAAAATGTAATAAAATGTTGCCACCCGCTAAACAGATTATGTGTTGCCCTAACAGAATTTCTCAGCGGATGTCTTGCGAAATAAGGATTAAAATCGTAAAATCGGTATTTATTTGATAACTAAAATGGAGACGGGGTTTTATTTGTTTGTTGCCTAAGGATGTTAACGGTAATATCCATTTGTGTATTGAACTAAAAATACTTAAACTATCTTTGAAATGTTTCAATGAAATCTTTTTCGTTGAAAATCCTCTGTTTATAACAAGTATTGTACAAAAAGTGTTTTTGTTATACCATACAAATAATAATTCTAATTACGTAGTAAACACAACACACTATATTTGGTGTACATGTTTATAATAAGAGCAACATTTTACACATGTTGTAAACATTCATTACGGTTTTACGATAAACACTTTGTTACTTTAAAGTATAATAATAATACATTTTAAGTACTTTTTTCCTTTTACGTTAACTGTATACGGTCAGTACTTAGTTTAGTTACTTGTACTAGTAGTTAATCTGTGGTTTAGTTTAAACATTGTGAAAAATTATTCCTCCTGAGTTGCTAGAAAAATAAGTTATTTCTTCGTGCTATAACTTCTAACCTAATTACATTCATCTTATTCCTTATGCATATCAAAATACATGACGACCTTTTTCGAAACTCTATCGAATTATTTAGAAACATTTTATTCCTTGCTGAAAAACCAATTAGGTATTCTGATTGATAACATCTCATTAACACTTTGTTCTTGAAAAACCCGCAAGGAAATTGTCAATGAACCATTCGTATAAGAGTTCCGATTTCGTTAAAAACAACAGGAAGATTAATTAATGTGAGTGATTCAGCAAAACAAAACAAAGCAAATCCCAAAGAAGACTAATTGCAAAATAATTTGGCAAAAGAATGTTCCTAATATATATATATATATATTAGGAATATATATATATTAGGAACATTATTTTTTTTGTAATTGTCTCTGCGGTAGCCTGAGCGCCAGCTTTGACTGCTTCACCAGACTTTATACTTAAACGTTTACGTACAATGACTTGTGTATCATGTGATATAATTCCGTGCCAAAAGTTTTATTAACATTATTAAAACACTGAAATAATTATATTATGATTAAATTCTATTTTTGCAAAATTCCGTTCACAAATCCCAGTAGCCGACGGAAACCGTATTGGCCTTTAGTGATAAATAACCGACAAACACATTTATGTGTCGGTGTATCAGAGTGGCGCCAACGACCATAGATAAAACCCTTTTGTTTTAGATACAGACAAATGGACTGAAACATGATAATATTCAGCCTGACCGTCTAAAAAAGAGAAATATTTGTACACTTGCACAAAACGGTCGCCTTTCTCGGCGCCATTATTTTTTGTTCAACATATGGGCCGCAACTTTAATAACAGAAAGCATAGACAATGTTTGCGCTTTCTTTTCTTTCGTTTGTGAACACGACGTGCCAAAATTGACACCAGTTCAATTTTAGAGCATTGTTTCCATTTGATTAATGTTAAAAAAAACAACGTAGGTCAGACAATGAATGATTTATAGATTCATTTGTTATTCCCGTCCATGTTTCATCTCCGATTGCCGATTGTAAATGTGATGACAAACAAAATAAATCTTCATTGGTAAGCTCTTAAATAATTGCCCCCTAACCAAAATTGTCAATAAACATCTGGTGATATTTGCTTATTTTCATTGAAGGATTGAAGCTTGGAATATTACTGTTTAGCAGCTGAAAATGTAATAAGTTTAGTAATATGGAAGAACATTAGAAATTTGGAGCCAGAAAAAGGAAGAAAGCCTTGGGTTTTTTCCTTTTCCTGAAAATTGGAAAAATAAACGGTGGGAAAGTCATAACAAAACTAATGTAATCGGGAAACAGTTTAAAATTAATTTAATTCAAATTCATATACCTACAGTGCTATATGTCGTAGTAGGTTGAATAAAACGTATCTTATCATGTGATACATATGGGCGGTGCAATGATCGTGTATTTTTATGTTTTGTCTTCAAAGGATAAAAGGAAGTAAAGCTGTAGGAAGTGAGTGAGTAATACTGGCATGAACATTCACACACAAACATTTACCTAGCCACATAAGCACTCACGAAGTAAAACCAAAACGTATGTAGGAATAAATGGCTGGTAATTTAAAGTTTTACTTTTATTTCCTACTTTTTAAGGATAATAAAAATAAAACCAGTACGAATACTGTCCTCCCCAGCATTCAAAAGGTCGGGATAGTTTTTCACTACAAAAACGGCGGTGACATTTGGAACGGACAGCTCCAATTTATTTTGTAGACGCAAATGGTTCGAACTTTAAAATCTGCTGCTTTTGTTTTTTCTTTTTTTTTGGCCGTTTGCCGCACACGTGAATTTAAATGAATCGCGAAATAGTTTGCTTACTTGCAAATTTCAATTTTTTTATGAAATTAGCTTCTTTTAATTTAATATTTTTACAAGTAAGTAATTATTTTTTTAGCACTTTATTCTCTTAAGTATTTTGCATATCATCTGTTACACGTTGTATGCAAAATAAAACATTTGTTTACAATAGTTTTTTCCACGCATTTATTATCAGCGGGCCACTACGGAAATTAATTATGTTGTAATCTTCCGGGTGGACAATAATGTATTTGTATTATTTCCCGAGCGAATAACAATCATTCGTTTGCACGTTTCCATTCACGCGATTATTCTAACTTGAATTGTTCATTGTTGTAAGTTGTAGCAGCTCTTTTTGTAGAGTTTTTCTGAGACTGATCATGGGTAGTCGACAATGTGGTAAGCGTTGTTATGTTATCTACTATTATAGTTGAATTGAAAACCTTTTGGTAGTTTACGGTAGGTATGATGAATGGTACCTAAACTGCTAGATGGTATGATCATAGAAATCACAAGAGTGATCTTACAGGCGCTCCACTTTTGCCTATTGAGAGACGGGACCTTAAAAAGAAGAAAGAATCCGAAATCACTTTATTAATTTATTTCTAACTACTAAATAATAAACTTTAGACAAGCCAAACTGTTTATGTGCGTTCGTCGATGGAATCCCACATATTCGCAGTGTAACCCAACTACAGGCTGGTAATCAAGCTACCTCCATCTCTTATTACAAATAACCTTGTGTCGGACTCCGGTGCCGACCGTGACCAATAGCAGAATGATCGTCTGTCTGTCTTATGTGGTGCGGATAAAAACAGTTGACGAACAATAGGACATAACAATACGGATTTAATGTTAAGGTTTATTAGGCAAAATATAAGATACTAGCGGCCCGCCCCGGCTTTGCTCGGGTGCAACGCTGATACCAAATATAACACAATCATAAAGTTCTGTAGGGCGAAGCACAGCCTTAGAAGCATTTTTTGGTACAGAGGGATGCGCCCCCCGGCCGGTACCGCCGCAACTGCTATGTCCCTGCATTTTAAATCTGTAATATCTTCGAAAACATTCATTTAAATTACATGCTGTAAAAGGCAATATTGATCTATATTACATGCACAATTTTTTGAAGGTACTTAATTGGATAAGGGTTAATGCTGTATTGCTTAAAATCATCTTTTCGTGAATAAGTAATAAACAAAGGATAAAAAATGGTTATTGTGGGTTACCCTCAAGAGATAGACATATACCATCGCGGACTTTTTTGTAGATCTTTTTGAGGTGCACAATACTGTAGTACATTATTTTGATCTATCTCGTAGGGTTCAGCCAGCGTTTGCAATGAAAGCGCAAAAAATGTGTTGATTTACGACCTGACGTCAAAAATCTCTAAGATTATCCATGTTTCTCTACTATATTATGCATGTATTATACATATAAACCTTCCTCTTGAATCACTCTATCTATTAAAAAAAACCGCATGAAAATCCGTTGCGTAGTTTTAAAGATTTAAGCATACATAGGGACAGACAGCGGAAAGCGACTTTGTTTTATACTATGTAGTGATAGTGATGCTTCAATTGTTACTGGTCTATTCTGTTTAGATTGAATAGCTGTTTTGTAGGGTAGGGTTTTAGTACAAAGAGTTTTTGAATGACAGTAGCTTTCTGCCTTCCCCATTTTGCATCTCGTCACGAATTTTTTTGACGGGCTTGTTTTAACAAAAGACGATGATTGAACCCCAATAGCTTAGACAACATAAGAATTAAAAAAATAAATGTCTTTAATTAAAACGGATACGTTATATCGATTATAATATATTTCCCGTTATAGTACGATTATGTAGTATGTCTATGCTTTTAATAGACCTTGGAACCAACCAATGTGTGCCAGCGGAAATTGTAAAGATTTTCCTAATAAACTATTATGAAACAACATTGTAAACAAATGGTTATTACTTAAACCAGAAAATAGCTTGTGTTGTTATTTCATATGTTCAATAGTTTAGAGTTATGTAAACAACAAACATAGCATCTTATTTTACGATTATTTCGCTATTAAGATTGGTTCCAAAGACCATAACATTTACGAAATTTTGCATGGTCATCACGCCTTACCGAAGAAGTTTTATAACTACATATTCATAACAAATAATAATTCGTTGAGAAACGAACAAAAGTAGTGTACAAAATAAAAAAAATTGTGAGAGTTGATGAAAAATCCCGTAAACGAAATTCAGAAAGTAAGTAGATTTACACGATACAAGTAAACAGTCTGTGTAATAAATAATATTTAATAAATTATTTTACAAATCGTAACCGTTGGGTAGGTTACTATAGAAAAAACTTATTTATCAATTTCCGTCGCCCTTGAACTTGGACCGCTGAAACGAACTTTTTATATTCACAATACATCCATAAAGGTTTTATTAAACGGTCATTCAAAACGCATAATATACCAAATGCAGAGTACCAACTTAACAAAACACGCACTATAAAGATTGGATTGTGGTAAACAATTAATTTGTTGAGCGCAACCTTGATGCTCGCACGTGAGGATCGTTCTCACGGCTGCGCACGCGCATTACAAACCGCGGTACATAAGACAGGTCCCACACTATTGATACGGTTTTAAACGATTTTCTGCTAACTTCAAGGGGTTTGATTTGTTAGTAATCGTTTGTTTAGTTTTTTTGTACCATTTCGAATGCTTATTTGCTTAAGAATTGAATAACTATGCACTGAATAACTTGTATTTAAGATTTGCACTACTCAAATCAATGAGCTATAACAAAATGGCACTTATCCGTAGTAATGTTCAACATGTACCAAAGTCTGTATCATCACTATCACTATCACTATCACTATCACTATCACTATCACTACATAGTATAAAACAAAGTCGCTTTCCGCTGTCTGTCCCTATGTATGCTTAGATCTTTAAAAGTACGCAACGGATTTTGATGCGGTTTTTTTAATAGATAGAGTGATTCAAGAGGAAGGTTTATATGTATAATACATGCATAATTTAGTAGAGGAACACGGATAATCTTAGAGATTTAAGTAAATGAACCAATTTTTTGCGCTTACATTGCAAACGCTGGCTGAACCCTACGAGATAGATCAAAATAATGTACTACAGTATTGTGCACCTTAAAAAGATCTACAAAAAAGTCCGCGATGGCATATGTCTATCTCTTGAGGATAACCCACAATAACCATTTTTTATCGTTTATTTATTACTTATTTACGAAAAAGCGATTTTAAGCTATACAGTTATTAATCCTTATCCAATTAAGTACCTTTAATAAATTGTGCATGTAATATCAATATTGCCCTTTACAGCATGAAATTTAAATGAATATTTTCGAAGATATTACAAATTTAAAATGCAGGGACATAGCGGTTGCGGCGGTAACGGCCGGGAGGCCGCGCGGGGGCCGGGGGGCGCGTGCCTATACCAAGTAGTGCGTCGAAGGCTGTGCTTCGCACTACAGAACTGTATGATTGTGTAGATATATAGTGAAGGTATCAGCGTTGCACCCGAGCAAAGCCGGGGCGGGCCGCTATTATGTATAAAGCATAAACAAATCTATTGTTTAAGCTCATAGATGTGAGGAAGCTTTGGGTGATACGTTGTATGTAGTAGGTGCCCATCGTTCCTATGGTTATTATTGCGTATACTTTTAAGTTTTCATTACTATAGGTTCTTGTAATAGGTTTATATTCTAAAGTGGCATTGGAAAAACGATTCGTGAAACTTATTGTGTGCGTCGAAATGAGACCGATATTCTACAAAATTTATTACATTTTATATATTTTGATAGAATACAGTAAATCAGTTCCTGCAGCAATCACATGTTGTGTCGTGTTACTAAAAATCCTCGACCTTCTTAATACATAGGAACAATACATTCAATTGCATATTTCCGCAAAGGATATAAAACGCAGGCGGAAGATACTTCACTAATAATAACGGATCAAGATAACTAACAGCTGCCAAATTGATAAAACAATTAATTGAATTCAGTATTCAATTGTTTACAAGACTAATTTGAATTTAGAATTCAATCGTTTTGTGAATCGTGTCGATACAGTCGTTAATTAATGGTCTCAATTCCATAATTGAATTCTATTTTTGTAATGTGTACCATATACCATAATTAAAATTATCTTTTACAAACTTATTGCGTAGTAGGTATTTGCAATTGCATATAATAATATAAATCGTTTTCGAGTTGGAAAAAAAATCCATAAAAAGTGTTAATTTATTAAAAAAACTCAACGTACCTTATACTCTACATATATATAAAAATTAACGCCTCTTCGCTAATTCTTTTTTTGATGTATTTGTTATTGTCAAGAGAAGGTTCTTATGAAAGAAAAAAATGGAAAATTTAAGAATACTTAATAAAACCACCATAGTAACTAATCCTGAAATTGTTAACGATAGTGATTTGTTGGATCCATCTCCGCCCCCAATAGTATAAAGTCACCGGGAACGAGACCTAGGTATTCACGCGGGTGCAACCGCGGGGCACAGCTAGGTTATTGATTAATCCTTCACCAAGAAAGAAAAATGTATTCGAATCCATCATTCGACTAACACACTAAAATAAGCTTCGGGCGAAAACAAACGACCTCATCCGAATAAAACCGAACTCGTTTGCTTTTAAATTATCATTTGTTTTGGTACAAACTGACAGTTTTAGGATAATTTTATTGGCTATATGCAAGGAATTCCAGCTAGCTAACAATACGGTTCAGTAAATTTAGTTACCGTGTTACTTGCAATTGTTCTGCATTCCGCTAATGTTAACTGCATTGCATGTGACTCAGTTAAAATTGTTTTCTATAATTGGTTGTGATGGATCTTTGTGAAATTATTTCGCAATGTTGAACGGAATGTGTGAAGCATTTATTTCTTTCACAATCTTTTAATCAGGCCTAGCAATTATCGTTTGATGATCGAATCAAATGTAGCTAAGACAAAGCTAGCTTCTTTTAGCTTTCAAACTTCTTAGTATTTAACTTTTTCTTTGGTTTTCTTAATAGTATTCCTAGGTTTTCCCTTTACTCACACCACTAAATGATTAAACATCTAGACAACCATTGAGATTATCCTTTGACTTCCTAGGTTCCGTTTCCACGAAGAACCCAGCATCAGATAAACTTTACATGCTTTATGTAATCACGTTTTTAAACAAACACACTTGAGATTTAGTACCTAATTACAAGCTTATTCTATCTATAAATCACTAAAAACAAAACCCCAATCAAACACGATAAATCATTAAAAGCCTCAACGATTGCACCTTGAGATGAGCTGAGTCAGATATCCTAAGAAGAGCTTCGCCTACTCCATTCCTCGCTCATCCTAACTCCTTACTGGGTACTGGGTAAGGCCAGTGCACAAGTTATCAAAACTGCAAGCCTTTGTAGGCGTGCCGACAGTGTGCGTCATTCACTGTGGTGAACGGTTTGTTGTCGGCCTTCGGGATTTATTTTAGTTATTTTCTGTAAGGTTTGTGAACTGTGCAAGGTTGTAGGTTAAGTTGCACAAAGGTTGTTATGTGCGTGATTGTTTATTTGAAATATTGTTGGTAGCTTGTCTATCTATTCAATAAAGCTATAAAAGTAAAAACCAACACCTTGGTCTGTGAAAGTTCGTCTTATGTAAAGAAATGGCAGAATGGATGATAGATGTGATGATATGATAAATGACAGATAGATGGCTTAGTAAACTTTGTGAAGCACACTTACAATTATGCCTGTAATTCACCATTTATATAAAGAAAAAGATAGAGCGTATAGAATCTACCCTAGTGTAATTTTACTAATCAGCAAAACCTACATTTACATCACAATTTATGTTAAAATAACTATTATTCGCATTGCCGATAACAGTCGTCTCCACCCTATCTGTATCATTGTCGCTATACTATTGCGATACTTAATATTATTGATTGCCAATTAAATCGATCAGACATGTGTGCCGATCACGGCCAATGAACTTTCATACATTCTTGAACATTTCTGCGCTGTTAGATAACAAATAGTTGGTATAGTGATAATAATCTGATATTGTTATGTAATATTGTTAATATGTGTATTATTTGTCTACATACACATTTGTTGGCGTATTATTTACACAATTTTATGTCATTTATTTATCTTTGTGGACTTACGACTATACTATTTGCTTACAACCTCTTTTATGCTTATTTCTCGATGTGTTCAAGTATGTATTACAGATTTTTATGTTCGGCATTAAATAGCTGCTTCAGAACAATCCTGTTTTCTATAAATTATTATGTTGTTGCGTCAATTCAGTTCACTTGACGTCACGGGAAACTTATATTTTCCTTAACATCTTCAGGATAATAAAGTTCGTTTGACGTCACAAAAGCTCTTTTTTAATTTATTCAGAAGATAGAAGCTAACAGCAAAAAGTTGTTTTTGCTGTTAGCTTCTTCTGAAGCTGAAATGGTATAGAAATTATTTCCGTGCGCTACAATTTCTTAAAAAGGATTACTCGATTAATTTATTTATGATTCTATATGTAATAGAAACCTAGTAATCCTTTTTAGAATATCCCATATATGCGGTAGAAGCTCTTTTTCATCAATTAAATTCTATCGTCAGCATAGTATAATGTGCATTTATTCCTTTAGTTATGTAGCGTTTGCAAGTCTTATCCATAAAATAGTAAACATAGAGGGGGCTCACGTCATGAAAATGGTTGTTTGTTATGATGAGCACCGGTTGAGTAGGAAGTTTCCCTCTTCCTGTTTCGTCATTAGTTGCTTCTGCGTATTTTTCCTATTATATTCTAGGTATAGGTAAACAAGTAAAAGGTTGCCGTAGGTATCGGTAGGTGTCGGTAGGTATAGGTAGGTGTGTATCAATTTGAAATTCAATGACAGCATAATTTTTGAATGCCTGTTTAAGATCTTGAACCGACTAACGAATTAAACATTATTTTAGGAACCTACTGTAATTGAAATCCAAATATAAAAGTATTTTCAAAGATAAATTGCGATTAACAAAAGCACAATACAAGTTTGCAACTCTAAAACAAAAATCACATTAAAATACAGAAATCAAGTAAAATCCACACACTAGTCTATCTTCATAAACCTAGGACAATATAGTGCCATCAACTAACCTACGCAGCGATTGTCAGGTCCACCGCCTAAGTTATTACCTATTGTTGATCTCTTTGAATGTGGCAACACCGTAGAATAAAAAAAGGAAAAGCTATAGAGTGCTCGTATCGCTAAAAGCCGATTGTGTCGAGTATAAGTAAATTTTGGCTGTATGTAGTATAATCGTTTACTGATTTAAGCTATTTGCAGTGCAACGACAGACGCATGAGCGGAAATATCGTTGGTTCTAATACTAATAAGGTAATTTTAGGTTTTGAGGAAATTAAATTATTACGGCGCGCTCTGTTCTACTACATTTTTGAACTCATAGGAGGATCTTAGTGGCGAAAGGCAGTCCATCAAGGACTAGAAAACTACGAGTACGACCGTCTTGAAGACCTTGACGGTAAACGCCTGGCCCGTAAAACTCTTCCTAAACCTTCGTACAATTACACATATAATGCAAACGGAGAGCTCCACTGTGCTTCATGTGACCGAGTTTTTAAAAACAAATTCGGCTTCGCAAGTCACTTCCGGGCCCATGAGCGAAGACAGATTGCCGGAGATTGACAGGGTGTCGCCGTCGACGGACACGTCTGGGAGGACATCATCGTCATCATCATCACTACATTTTTAATACGAAACGAGTTCATACTAGTACTCAAGGTTCATACCTTATGTGCACTCTATAGTATCTTATCTTTCCTCTAAGGGCCACATGGCAGCTTGCACGATTGAGTAGGATCTTCATGGACCAACGTCGCGTGGGCTTTCAATAGACATTGGAACATTCATGCATATTTTTGATTATAATTAAAACTTGCTGATGGATTGTCTGTGCTATTTCAGTTTAATGTGTTTTTGTTTGTATTGTTTGTACTATTATTTTAAGCTGTGGTATTGAGTGGATAATTATGTTGTAAAGAATCAAGTTGAATATTCTTCTAGAAACTAAAGTTTTTAACAAATTAATTAAATCATTTAACTGTTAAATAACTCTTAACATTGCTAATGGTGTTCAGGGTTACTAAGTTCTTTTTTATATTTTTTGTACGACCAAGTCGTCTTTGATTACCTAGAGTTGCGTGAAATCAAAGCAAGTGACTTTCTTATGGAAATAAATGAAGACGCTTACATAACCAGCATCAAAGATGAATCATTACACAACAATGTCAATATGATGCTAAATCACGTAAATTAGTAAGCTGACGAATTAAATTAATACTTAACTTAGTAATTTACATAAATAAAAGTGGTGTTGCATCAACTCATCCATCCGGTAGACGGCGCGGCGCCGCACCTGCACGGGCGCATGTACGACGGACAACTGGTACCTATTAGCCAATACGATGACAGTACACACAATATTTATAAACAGAAGGTACAGTTTTATATCTAGTTTTTCTTCTTAAAATAGAATTGGTACATCAATTTACTTACAGACTAAGATGTATGTGCTTTTGAAGTTTTATAGATCAAAACTTCAAAAGCACATACAACTTAGTCTGTCATTTTAATGTTTTTAAATTTCAGGCTTTAAATCGAAAGTAATTTAGGAAAACGTCCGTGTATAGTATGCAAGAATTATTTACTTTTATCAAAAATATGATAAATATCCGGATTTTTTGGTAAAAATTGGTTTGTTTATTACACTGTAGTATAGTATAATAAACAAAATGTATGCGCATTACAATAACTTGGTATGTAAATATTTGCTTTTCCTACGTAATGTAGCCAACAGCAAGAGGCAACACTACAAACATAATGTAATAGATTCTCTCATATAAAAGTTAAAAACCGTGTAATTTACTACGCTCTAAAAACAAATGGTAATAGAGCAGATTGTTTTTAAGCCGAGTAATAACACAACTCAACTTTAAGGTGCCGTTAACTGTCGTGTCATTTCACGATGCTAGACATCATATATAGCGACAGATAGACCTTAAAGACCTCGCCGCGGTTGGCTCATGGATGGGTGACCATTCAAACATATTGAGATCCCTATGTGCCTCGGATAGCACGTTAAGCCGTAGGTTCTGACTGTCAGTGATGGTCATGATCTTTGGCAGTTAAGTCAAGTCTGACAACCATTCTTACCATGGGATACTGTGTTACCCAGTAAAATGGGCTGTGAAGGTCAGATAAGCAGTCGCTCCATCTAAAATACAGTATTCAGCTGAATCCGGTAAGACTAGCAGCCAACTCTAACCTAGTTGGGAAAAGGCTTGGCATACCTTGATGAGAGCTTCTTAATGTTAAGTGAGGTTTGAGAACAGAAACAAAATATATTACATAGACTCATTATCGTGTGGTCTGAACCTTTTGTTTGTACCTGTATTGTGTTGACCGGTTCTTACGGGTGTTTTCCCTTTAATGTGGTACAGATGTAAATAGAGCAAGTGACTAATAGTGCGGTGCTTTCTACTAGATGGGAAGAGTTGACACATGCAAATGTTAATGTAGGAAGTAGTATGAATATCGTAGTAGTAGAATCTTTGCAGCAAGCGAAGAATAAATATTTATTTATTAAATTTTTTCTTGTTGTTGAAATTTTTTCCTGAATAAAACTTTTTTTTTTTGGTGAACTTATCTCGTTAACAAATTCCATTTAGGTAATTGGCTTCTATCCAAATATTGCTAGGCTCGACATGGGCATTGTAAGCTTTTTATTTTTCTTAAAATAGATAAAGTACCGCTAAATCATGATTTTTTGTGTATGTCAATGCAATTTGAAAACATTGACTGATCATTAGATTTTTGTCAATGATTTTGAATATGTCTTGTTGCATGTCAAGACCATGTCAAATAGGGTTCAAGATAATCTAAAAATGGCGGTATGTCGGTATGGTTGAAAATATCTAAGAAGATATCTATCTATCTAACAAATAGAACAAGATGATCAATAATCTAAATGACAATTGAAATCCGAACAATTTTATGAACGAATTTATGTTCAAGTATTTTTATTGTCTATACTTTAGTATCGAGATCTATGTCGAGCAATCGTTACACTTATCGATATTTTAATCGATTGTAGAATGTTATTGGAATTTAGAACGTTAAGCTACATCCGATTGTAATTAAATAAATTGGCATTAAAAACTCTTTGTCATTTGCTAAAATAATGGCTGGCTGGTTTTGATTTACTTTAGAGCTACGATTTTAGCTTTGGTGTTTATAAGTACATTCACTGCAATAAATAGAGAAAGTATACAAATCTAATTGGTAACTGTTTCTAATTTTAAATTAAATAATCTCTCCTTTCGTGTATTTGTAGACAGGATTAGATTGTGTAATTAATTAAAACGGATAATTTACTATTTCTTTTAAGCAATGTGAAATTATACTTTACTAGTGATTGATTAGGATTAAGACGATAAATTTAAAGTATTAAGCTTTTTACATCGATGTATCTTATTTGTTAATAATACGAAATTTCATTATAATTTAAACATGTCTAATTTTATGTTTTACACTTTAATGTATGGATTGGGTACGGTGACTAAAATATATGAGATCTCGGCATCATTTAGTCTAAATTAGATTATTTTCATATAAATCTTCAAAGAGCTTAGAGCCCTTAAGAACCAAACATTCTTATATCAACAGTCATATATTAATAAGATGCTACAACATATTACGTATTTATATAAACACTACTTTATTTCTGTCAATTAGCTTCCGTGAGCTTTCACTTTTTATTTATGGCTTTCTTTGTGTGTGATTGACGGCCATGTTTCAAATCTCTCTGTCGGCTAAAAATAATCATCCTAATAGTCAACAGTACAGATTGAATTTGAAATTCGAACATTCATTATGGATAACTGGCTGTATGTAAACTTATTATAAGGAACGAAGAAAGGTTATTAAAAAGCTTTTGAACAGTTTGGAATTAGAAGGTTCTTTTTAAGGGTGCCGAATAGTGAAGATCTAATTTAAAAAGTTATAGTCCAGGAGTAGTGGAACTGTTTAGGGTTGCTATAGACAAGCGAGTATTATTATACAACGATTTTTTTTGCTCGCTGGTAAAAATCACTTGTAGATCACCTCAAGGACGCGGTTTTGTAGGTGGCGAGCCCAACTCGAGGCTATTCGTAAGATGTTTTTGGAACGAATTATTCTGTCATATCTCAAAGCCTCTATTAATTTTACTTAACAGAGCTGTTTCCTCATATTTTAATGTAGGATTACCTTGGTTACCAGATTCACTTTGTCTTTTTAATTAGGCTTGACCTGTCCTAACAAATATAGTACATAATTGAAAGATAGTGACCACATCGGGTCGGTTTACCCGCATTGTTTTACTTGTGGTGTGTGGCCTGTGAGTAATGTGTTTACTCGAGCAGGCGATAATAGGTAACTATTTACAGAAAGTGTCGCGATATGAACTTACATAAAATACATTTACTGACCAAGTAAGTATATTATTATGTAGTAGCAACTTAATAGACTCGGTGACGACCGCGATAAAGATTCTTGAACGGTTATATTTGTAGATTCAAATTACATAATGAGGTTTTATGATGAAACTTTTACTTTTCTTTTATTCATATTGATTCAGTGCAATAAAATTACGCATTAGAGACTTGTTTCGTGAGGTAACAAACTTGAGTATCGCATACAGAAACACTCAAACAAGTTTAAAAACAAACATCCTATTTTAGCGTCTTCAGCGCACAAACACACCAAGATTTGAGTATCTAGTAATTTTTGTTCGGAATTAAATTCCTTATTTATTATAAAACCACCATTAAAATTCTGTTCAAGACACCAAAAACTCAAGTAATCAGGTATGACCTTGACTACATCTCTGATACAACCATAAAGTTCCTAATATAACCATGACAGCTCAAAACTTCACAGACGAGATTCATTTGGAAACAAAACACGATCGGATCGATGTGAAGCGATCGATCAAGCCCTGAAGGTCACGGGCATCGATATTTGAGTACTCATCGATCTTGCTATCTGAGTATAATGCCAGATGTCAGATGTAGATAAAGGAGTCTAGGAATCCTTTTTATTCTTCCGAGTAATTAGGGAACGATTAGTAGTTTAGTATGATAAATATTGATTCTGTAAATATCAAACTTGTTGTACAGGGTGAAGGTTTTTTACAATTCCAGGAGTAGGATTACGTAAAAGTTTCATTTCATTCGGCATCTGAAGGAAAACTTAAAAATTAAATCATTTTTGTCTTTTCAAGGTGTGAAAATTACTAATTTGCTGATCATATATACTGTAAGGTAAATTCGTTAAATATTTAATCTTGTTGATTCAATAAACACTACTTAGATGCCCTTGTCATATGATCATGAATATAACAAATGTCTAAACATCGTGTTTTTGCAATTTATTTCTGCGAATTTGTATATATTTAATCCAATCATTGTATGTAGAGCATGCATACCGCTTGGAGCAAACGTGAGGCTCGTATTAAGATATATTATGCTTCCTAATCTTCAGACATTGAATAAGGTTAGACAAAAGATGGTGTTCATCTTCTACCTAATAATAAGCATATTGTAAAAATCGTGGTCATCATCATCATCAGCTACAGCCCTCGTCCTCTCACTGCTGGGCATTAACCTCCCCTATTTAGTGCCATATTCTACAGACTCGACCCGGAACTTTAACTATGTCGTTGACCCATCTTGCTCCCGGACGATCGACGCTTTTTTTTCCTTGCCTTGGCCACCATTCTGTCACCACCATAGCTTACCTACCGTCTTATCGTCATCGTAGTGTTAGTTAATTCCTACACCGTCATTCCAGCGGAAATTTTAAACACACTTGAGCATAAAATCCACTATACCTTCGTCTACCTATTCATCAGTAAGGTCATTAAAAAGTCAACGTTCTGCCATAACATTGTTTCGCGTAGGTATACAATACAATACAAAATTCGTAAGGCCCCATAAAGCAAATTTTTCGGTTCATCGCTCGTTGATGACACTCGCAGAAACAATAGCAAAGGATCGGTTCGTACCGTGATCCGTAACCAAAGCTATCGAACTCGCGAAACCAATCGGAAAACAAAATCCGTTTTCAGGCAGAACGTTTTACGAAAATTTTACAATAGGTTTTCTATACTTTGTTTAGGATGATACACATTTTTCATTATTATTTTGGGTGGTATGCGGAATAATAGTTAATTAGTGGTGGAACGAATCCTCTAGGTATTCTTTCTTTTGTTTTTGCATTCGATATTCTTCAACTGTTTTTATATATTTTATATAAAAACAGTTGAAGTATAGACTGCCTCGTTGGCCTAGTGGTGCTAAGCGCGACTGCTACGCTGGAGGTCTTGGGTTCGATTCCCGAGTCGACCAAGGTGTTATTGGGTTTTTCTATGAAATTCTCAGTAGCAGGTCGGAGTTTGGAATTGTGCCCGGTAAGTGGCAATAGGTTCGCCCCCTATTACATGGGACCTAAACATATCGGCGAACTGTGGGTGTACATTGGTACACCTCTGCCTACCCCTTCGGGGATACAGGCGTGATGATATGTATGTATATATGACGAGGTAAACTTGACTATCGGTTTTCGCCAATCTGACATCACTTTTTTTTATAATGGCAATGTGCAAGTGGACAGTATTTGTATGGCCTAAATTATGTTTGTTTAAAAGTTACATAATTTGAGTAGTTGTGGTAGATCCATGTGTAAACGTTGAATACTGCGTTCTCAATTTACTAAGAACAACAATGGGGCCACTATTTACTTTATGGCATAATTTATGTATTAAAGTCTGCAAACTTAACTGCAGTGTCATGAGATCATTATGCCGTCGCATTTATTCAGAGGAAGTCGATTTTCCGAATAAAAACAGCATTTTTGCGACGTCTACCGTGAATCAACTTTGAGATTAATTTAAGTCTTTATGTTACATAATCATTTAAATTTATACTTTGTTCCTAAAGTACAGTTATGAAGCTTTACAATAAAACTCTAAAACATATTCCATATTTTGCTAACTTCTAAATGAATATACTTTTGTAGTTACTTCTTGGTAATATAACTGATACTAGGTACCTACGTTTAATATCTAGTAAGTCGTATCTGTTCTTTCTATATCTCCCTTCTATTTTTGCATACCGTATTTTGTGTACGTCATCCAAATTAAAAAATAATGGTTCGTTAACTTTAGGAACTTTTTTCCTTCAAACTTTTTGTGGTATTGTTTTAAATCTATGGTTGATAAAAACATACTTAAGTGTTTTGAACCGACATTATGCTATGTTTGTGGTGATATATCATTTCTGTTTTTGCTCATAGCTCGCGACTCGGACTAATAAAAAAGTTTAGAGATGTCGAACAAACCTAAACTACACAGTACGGTTCAGTACACAAAAACAGAAATAGAACTTTATTATTTAATTTTATAATATGAATAATAGATTTCAAGAATACAGTCTCATTCAATAGTATAAGAGATCTAGAATGTAATTATATTACTTTATCTATTTTTCATAATGATAATAATCGATCGTTTTTTCGTTAATGCCACGATAGTCATTGCCATTAAACTACCGTGCCCAACTTCAAATGAAGGACCCCTCAATCGCTCATTGCCCTTTACCTTGAACAATTTCGTTGCGGAACCCTAAAAACATTCATAATTATACAGCCAGAGAGGGGCCCGTACGCGATGACAGCTGTATACGATTAAACAATAATATTATGCGGGTACATTATATCAATAACTTAGGGTTTAATCATATTAAGAGGTTACACTATATAACCCAATCAGTGGTACCAGATCAAAGTTCATTTGTTTTCAGTTAAAGCAAGAGAGAAAAATACTCCTATTGATATACGCAAAGATTTTTTATCCTTATTTATGCCTAAATTTTTTCATAAAACACACTTTTAGAAAATGTAGTGTTTTTTTCCAAAATTTATTCTTGCAAGTATGATACTGTTACTATTTCTAACTGAGGGCGATGTTTTAGGAAATGAAACAAGAAGCTACTTACAATGTTTGTGAACGATTAAACTCGTGTTTCATGTATGCACGCACTCTATTTGCCAATCATTACGTAAGCACGCTACCAGATATTAACAGTATAAGCAAAGATTATACGCGTATCTGTTTACCATACTGATAATAGTCATAATACAAAAATCTGAGCAAACGTAACTTACACAGAGATCAATGCTAATATTCGTGGATACGAATACTGATGATTTAAGTATATTCAAGCTTAATTATGATTTTATAAGATTTAGTCTTAGAACGTAGAACCTTGTCATTGCTCAACTTTAAACCAAAGAAGGAAACATAGTTTGGTGTTACCTAGGCGATGAAACGAAGTTACTACCGGGTGTATCTTTACTCATAATATATGTATATTATAAGCTTGAAGAACTAAATCAATGTTGGTGACGTTTTCTCCTGCAGTTTATTTCAATATTGAACATTTGTGTACACTGTATTTCATACCTAGGATGGGTTCCAAGGTATGAAATACGGTGTACACAAATAAATAATGTGGAAACACATTGCTAGCTTCCAAAATTATGGGATTATGCAGAAATATCAACAGATATCTGATATTTTAAAAGAGATGTTCTTTTAAAATATCAGATATCTGTTGATATATTACACTTGCAGGACTAAATAACTCAACTTATTTTGATGAAGTATAGCAGTATGTAAAAAATTGTATTTTACTTAGGAACGGCTATGGCAATCGACATCTCCGTCGTGTTCGGAACTGTCAAAACAAAGTCAATATTTTATATTCATCATAATTTAATTTCTGGTACAAACTTTATTAATAAAATGCACAATGTAAGTATAACAAATATGTAATGTAAAGGTCGATCCACGACTTTTTCTCGTGACTGTACATTTATCAATGCAATGCCAGGTTGCTGTGGGTTTAATGGATAACTCGCAAATCACGCCTTGATATTTGAAGACCTTGTGTCAACATCACGACAAAGAATTTGGAAAACAAATGTTTTTACAGTTCAAGTGATACATTTTACATGTGTATGTATTTTTACTTACTTGTGGGAGTATGGATATGCAATGTAGAAATAGACGCAATAACTTGTTGGCTTTATACCGGACCATACGTAAACAAATTTCACATTCTTCATAAATATTCGATGACTTTTGGTCATGAAAACCTTATCTTGCATAGAGGCAGGCAATATGATAACTATTTACTTTCAAAGTTACAGGTAGTATTGACTACCCACCTGTACATTAATGTTGCATTTACATGACCAGAAATGCGTATCCAAGAAACGTAACTACACAGTGCACAGTGCGTAGGAATTACTAATCCTTAAAATTACTGGCGTTAACGATCGGAAAGTGGTAATACTCCGGAAAACCCGTAGGTTAGCAGGAAAAGTCACGTCAGGTTAAAAGGAAAGTACCTCCTGCTTTCTCAGAGTTTTAATACAATGAGCGTGCTCGTTCAATGTGTGACGCTGAATTGCTGCCAACTACGTCAATGGCTTGTAATGGTTGCGAAACGAGCGTGAAGGTGAAATTGAAATATTAGAGTTGACGTGTAAGTAGGTGTAATAAGACTGCTGTTAGCCATTAGTGTTGGAGTAGCTTATTGTAGCTTAGTATGGAAACGAGGATAGCCTTTTTCTGAAGATAATGGGATTTGTATAAAATATGTCTGTAAAGTAGGTATTTATCTATGGGCGTAAATAGCCTTAAAATAAATGATTTTATTAAATTATTATTTATTTATTAAGAATAGTTTTGCGCCGCTGTCAATGTAATTGCATCTACAATTTTGCTCTTTATAAAGTTGAGAAATGTGAGTTAAATGCGGTGTAACTTAAAAGGTAACTGTCATTACATAATAATAATATATTGCATCCATTTCCCATGTTTCATCATGAGCTTATATTGCTATTTATATTGTTATTTAGAGGTTCGCTATGAATGATGGCCACAACCGAACACTCTAATACATTTGCTAAATGTAAAACAAATTGCTCTATTAAATTCAAAACCTATGCCGATCATTCGCTATTACTACTGGTTTCTGCACAAGCAGGTTATATTATTAATTCGTGTAATTAAATGGTTAGTGTATTAATCTCAATCTTTCATCGGAAGGCACGTGTAAGACATGTCCGGTAACTGGTTCGGGGAACATGTTTTAAGAGAAATTTTAGTGCTCAATGCTTATTACTTCCTGTCTATATATCAATCATATTGATACTAAAAATACTAAGGAATGTCTTTTTCGACATGGTTGGGTGACTTTATTTCATACATAAAGTTTAACGAGTCGCAGTGTGACAACCGAGTTAAGAATTGGCTATCTTGAAGCAATAAAATCGTATCATGCCTTTTTAAAGGCTATATGAAATTGCGAAATGATGTATAACATCATAATTCGAAGTCTATTTCATAATGTAATTAAAATGTTTTTTTTTTAATATCAATAATACTAATCTAATCTATCAATAATAATAATATGTAAACATAAGGTACCTTCATAGATGCTTAGTGGTACTTCGAGTGTCTTCGAGATAGGTCTATGATTACCACATATACTTACTCGTAAACCTAGGTTCAAAATATTTATATATATTCTAGGTTCAAGTAAAAGTACCAAAAAAGGTACTTTACAGTTATCTAGATATCACTCAATGCAGTCAACCGACGATAGCCCTTATCTACCAAAGATAAGTTAGCCAATCTAATCTAAACCCATCTATATCACTTCGATGGAGTATCAAAAACATTTTATTAGTTTTTCCTTATCCAGGTATGGATTTCCTAAATGAAAATGTTTAGATACTCAATGCTGGTTATTAGTTCGAAAAAAAACCAAAGGTATTATAAGGGTTGAAGCAGATGAAATTAAATGTGAATATTTTATACAGAGACTTTTTATGATGATGATACAATTTAAACCGGCATTCATCGGATTTATGTACCAATAATAATGTAAACTTGAAAAAAAAAACAAAAGAATCCTTTAAACTGAGTTGATCCAAAAATACAGCAGATTATACTATTTCCAATTAATACTTAACTACCGCCTAACTTCTATGACCTATCATATATCAGATCATTAGTAAGAATACTTACTACATACTCAAATATTCTTTTATTTGTTCACAGATCAAACCAATGACCGGAGAAACATTCAGTTCCTTCTCTTTTAAACTAGCAATAAAATAGTATTATTTACTAAATAATATTTAAGTGCGTATCAATTCCTTTTACGTTTTCCTTTACCATATTATTTTCCTTAAGTCCTTACTTAAACAGCGAGCAATATGTCATTATGTACAGTAACAAATAATAATATTTATCAATCGGTTCTGACGACTTAAGGCATAGTAGGTAGGTACAATGTTTTAGGTTTACTTCGGGATTACCTATGAGGTAAGAATCAAAGGTTAGTCGTATAATAATTGAACATGCGAACTTTAATTATATTTTTGATGGACGTAGGTAAATTAATTTAAATACATCTTATTACGATGGTTTAAAAGTTTTAATCAGAATACGGTGTAAGTTAATATGGTAAAAGTTCTGTGTTAGAATGCATATTACATACTACATTCATACTTCCTTCTAAAAATACAAGCTTGTAGACCTACATACGTTAAACAAAATATTCACGGAAAATCAATTAATAAAAAGTACAGCTAAGAGTAACACGAACTACAACAAGCAAACAACTTACAACATACATATAGGCTAGCTTATCCTGTCCAGCTATTAAAATAATCAATATAAACGATTGCACAATAAGAACAGTTTATCAAACAATTCCAGCGCGCAATTTGCAGGGCCTAAAGGTCGGTTCACACAGATAATGAAGACATGACATATTGGGGCTCATATCTCTACACCTCAGAGGGTATAAAGAAAATACAGAATGCGCATACCAGGGTACGAACCGTAGGCACTAGTATGAACCAGGTTTGTCGTAAAAATAGTATCATAACCGAGCACGCCATTTTAATAAAAAAATCTTAAAACCTAAAAATATCGGAACTATAAACATTTTCACATTAAAGTCTGGCGATGCACGAAAAATAACCTAAATCAGTAAACGGGTACATACATACAGCCAAAAATGTGCTGACGCTCGGTGCAAAGGTGTTTAAGCGATACACACACTCTATAGTTTAAACTTTATTAAACTCTTTTATGTTCTCTTACTACGCTCTAAAAACAGGACTTTTCTCATTGTGAAAGCGAGACGTAGCCATATGCAGTATGTCGCCATCTCGCTTCCACAATAACTCATAAAATCTTGAAGAAATTATAAACGTACTGATAATGAAAAGTTATGTTTGCATTTCTTCGGATGTTGTGGGCTTGTCAACTAAACTTTAGTGTTTAAGAGTTGATCAATTTATGTGACCTTATTTACTGACGTATAGTAAGATTTTATATGAAATTGAGAGCTTCTCTGTTGCATTTAGGTACTAACCAGCATACACCACAAAGTAAACTTACTTTTTACACTATATCCTAAAAAAACAAAGACAGAATAAGACTGAAGAGCAAGTTAGAAATCGTTGATCCTTCCTCTTTTTTTCGTATTTGACCATTTATCATATAAATACGACGGTAACTCCATCTGCCTGTCATGCTTTCATAGCTAAGCTACTCAGCCAACTTTGCTAAGAGCTGGTATAGAGCATGAAAACCCAGAAAAGGCGGCAGCTTCTTTGCATCAGAAGTGTCATGTTTCTGAATTCGTTGTTACTTCTGACTGCATTAAAAGCAAAACAAATGAAACTCGTATGACGGAGTGTAACCAAACACCTGAATTTATATCTGGCACCAGTTCCAAGAAGCCAGCTGTTGATGTTACTCCAGTTAAACATTAATACGCAATAATTAAAGTTGAAGTTATTGTAACTCGAAAGTATTACATAATATATCGAAGAACTTGCATGTGTCACCTTATACTCGTATATAGTTTTATACTTAATTCAAAATGTTTTTACAAGTCTCTCATTTGAAACATAATATGTACAAACACAGCTTAATTCAAAATCTTTTCATTAAAAAAATAAATTGCGGCTCATCTATGTTTTAAAAATTACTTGCGTACTTGCCTATCTGCTAAAATAAAATAAAGGTTTATTTTATAATTGCTAACTTGAAAAAATTGTATATAGTAGTATTCGTCCCACGTTCCTTTATTTTTCTTTTTTAAGCCCGCATATTTCCTTCCGCATTTTTCTCCTTTGAGACCTTTATACAAAACATAAATAATAATGTAACACAAAGTGAAACCCTTTTACCGTATACTGTAAACAAAAGGGACATGTCCTTTGCTCCCTGACCTGTCCACAATGATGTAACCCTTTTACGAACAAAGTGGAAACAGCACTTTGTAACTAAAGTTGTTAAAGAGACTTTTATACCTAGAACTTGTAGGATGAATGTTCCTTTAATAAATAATATGTTTTCGATATGTTTTAAGTGAAAATTTTACTATCAGGTTAGGAATATTTAGCAACATTATTTTTAAAATACTAAAAGCAAATCCTTATGAATCATATTTGATTAATTTTCGGCAGTATATGTGTTCTTAGGTACCTATACAAAAGGATGAAGCGAGTTCGCGTCTTTCTGGAACTACCCAAGCGCAAGGCTGACTACACACAATAAAAACAAACATAGAAGCTGAAAAGCGTGCTGGTTAAAAATCGATCACAGCATTCGATAAACTATCAAAATGCAAAGTAACACCTCTTGATTATAGACCCATCCTAAGTTTCAGGAGCAAGTAAATGTCGCACTGACTCCAGCTATTGACGCAACTATATGATAAAGAAGACAACAATATCTACCGGAAAGCAGCAGATATCCTTAACACACAAAGCAACATAACAGTAAAATAAAAATGCAATAAATGACCAACTTGTACTATTATCTGGCCTCTTCGTATAAAGAAAGTCAATATCTTCTATTTGCAGGACGGATGTTGACATAAGATATACCCGTACGGACATATTTCCGTTCGTATACATGTTAAGGTCTTCCCAATGTCATTCACATATTGTAAAGCTAATTAATTTATAAGCAATTCGAATTGAGGCCGATGATTCACCAGTTTTATTATAACTGAATTGGGTTAATGTACTGCAGTTATCGTTCGATTTGTTTGGCCTTCGTGATGAACGAGTTAATGCGAATTGAAGATACATTTGTCAAAAACATTTTGTTTGTAAGGACCACATAGGATGAAATTTTATGTAAAATGTTACCATAACATGGCTGAATTTAAAATAAAACACCATTTTGTCTAAAACAAATAGTAAATAAAAAAAATGTTGAGAAAATTGTAATTTATTTTATATAACCACCTATAATAGAGAATATTACTAATAAACTTATGGTTACATTCCCAGACACAAACAGACAGAATATCGACCAGACAGCAAGTCTAGACTTTAGATAAATACCTGAAACCTAGCGCAGACAGACACTCAGACACTCCGCCAATAAACGGTACTGGTATTCAGACTATTTCATATTCCTAGGGAAAGACACAAAGGATGCATAAGGGTATCCTTTGAGACAGTGCTATGTCATTTTATAAAGCTACGTTTAATATCACTTGTTATAGGTTTCCTTTATGTAAGTCCAGTGTGCACATATACAGTGTGGCTATTACATGCGCATGTTACACTATCCTGAGAAAAAGATTCTATGCGATCATTTTCTGATTTTAGGAAGGTATTTTCAGACTTCCAAAAGGAGAAAATAAATTTGAAATTAAGGCATGATAATTCAATGACTGATTTGGAAGCATTGTTATGAAGGACTCGAGATAATGTTCACAAACTTGACTTTAATATTAATACGTATTCGTGTGTAATAATTATTATTTTTCCGGCAATTTAAGACAATGTTGTCAAATGTAGAAGAGACTGAATTTTCCTATTTACTTCTTTATTCTATTTTATGAGTTTTATAGACTTCTAGAGGTATGTGTGTGCAAGCCTTTGCATAGTACAGGTCAGGAGCAGGTAGAATAGTTGAGGTACACATATGTGATATATATATGTATATAGAATTAATATCTGACGATTGTCAGATTGGCAATGATCTTTACCCCGGGCTTTACCTTATTGCCTCAATTATTTCACGTCTGTCACATTAATTGACTGTTCTACTTTATATGTGACATTATTATTCCCCATTTGACATATTAATTGATTCTTTACTATTAATTATACAAGCAGTTAATTACCATGACAACAGGGTCATAGGCTTTTTTATTTACGACGGTTGTTCAACATCCAAAACTTACCTTTAATAATCTTGCATATAAGAAAAGTTGATATTATTGTTTTAATTTTTTACACAATGTATGTTATGCTGTTAGTATCCCTAATAAATAAATTGCACAGGCATTAACTCGTTGTATTTTGTTGTGATTTTTATAATAATCAGTACTGTAAATAAACCCGTTTTTCCTGAAAAAATATTAACAAATCACGCTAATTCAAGCTATATTCCGTGGAAGTATTACAATTAACATTTCTCAAAGCTATTGTACAAAACATTACTTCACCAATCTTCTAATCTACTCCTAAATACTCCAACTTCAATACATGACCCCACTTATTTATGTCCGCAATAAGTACACATTACAAATAAGCAGGTTTTCAATTATTCATAAGTTTTACGTAACATATTTTTTGTTTAACACCCAATAGTAGTTGCAAACATTTGGTGCATGTTGTGTCGATACTGCAAACATTGACGAAACTGTCCTACTTAGGACCTACTGATTACTTAAAGTCATCTATGCTATTTGCTATCAGTGTATAACTTAACTTATGAAGTAACAACTCAGTTTTACAAAGTTTTACGTTCTTTTGGATTTATAAAATAAACGTAGTAATTAATTATAAATTTAGCAACCGAATAATTTATAACCCAGATTAAGGGCCCGCCACCGTGAAATTTGGGCGTTTTTGCATGTCTTAAAACCCATTTTATTGAGCTGAAAAATGTTTGTACTATATACTTACATACTTACCAAGGCAAGTCAATGGATGGAAGCACTATACGATAAATTTTTCTCGTTACTAAAATGCGTACTTTTATTTTTGTCCAAAATACCAACACCCGTCTTCCCTTATAAACTTGCAAATTTATATTATACAGGATACGGGCAAAACAGCAATAAAAGCTAGTATACATGTAGTTATTGAAATACTTGTCTTTTACGATGTCTATTAGACGCGAATCATATACTTACGCGGAAGAGGCGGCCATAAATGTGTTATACTTGTTTCTGGAACGCAATAAAGAGTTATTCCTGTAGCGTATTGTTTGTCACTGGACAGTGTGGAAAGCAAAATATAAAGCTTCTAGATTGATATTACTCGCATGACGTATCTATGAAGAAAAAAATATCTTTAAGAAACATTTTCTTCAAGAATCAGGCCATGTGAATAGTGGATTTAGGCATGTAAGAGATAACAGCCTGCTCGTAATTTTTGTTTTGTAGATTTGATAGTACCCTGACTAAAGTATTACGATAATGCACTACAAATCTTAAAAAAAAAACGGTCTGAATTAAGCTATATTTTGATATATTGATTATTATATTAATGCTAGTTCGTGATCTAATGTCAAAAACCTCTAGTTTTAGCAAAAGAAGACATGTTGACCTAAAGAATAAAAAAACAAGTTCGATGTTTTGACAAATGAAGGTTGACAGGCAAACAAACAGACCCCACATAAGCTATATTTTACAACTGTGGACATAGTATGAGCAAACAACAATTCAGGATTGAAGTACATAACTACTCATCCTTGAACTGACAAGTTTACCTACAAGTTTTAACTATAGGACTATGCCAAGCAAAAATAACCTTTTTGATCCACGAAAAAGCGTTTAAAATTGCTTGAATCATTGTCGAACGCGCTTCGGGGAAATTACTATATTTACCTAAATCCAGATGGTCAATTCACCGCAAAAATATACATGAGA
This sequence comes from Autographa gamma, assembly GCA_905146925.1. Taxonomy (NCBI): domain Eukaryota; kingdom Metazoa; phylum Arthropoda; class Insecta; order Lepidoptera; family Noctuidae; genus Autographa; species Autographa gamma. The sequence goes on along the minus strand of LR989866.1, from coordinate 8,041,705 downwards.
ATAACATTAAATACTTTTATCACTAAACCTCCTTAAAACAAAGCGGCAAAGACTAAGTATGGTGTTCATTTATGGTTTTTCCTGTAAATGTTACTAATTAAATTAAATGTTAGTTGGCCACCACATTATATCTTAAACCATAAAGTAAGTTATTATTATTACAGAAGTCAAGTTATTGGGAATTATCACCAAATAATGAATAATAATGGTTTCATAAAATTGGTTGGATCGCTATTACATAAGTCCAGAATAACAAAATTCTAATATGGGTAAAAGGCTATAAGTATAAAACTATTAGTACATAATTTATGCTTGAAATAAATGTTTTAGCTTAGACACTTCAGTTGGTAGTTTAAATGCTTTCCTCTGAAAGCATTAATATCTCTATATTACACGCCTTATTAGTACTTTTATGTCATAAGATGTCTAGCTACATTCTAACAATAAGAATAAAATCCTAAGATCTTACGTCAAATTATTCTTCTTAACGTGTCGATCAATGGCTATTTTAGATAGATAGATAGATAGATAGAATATTCTTTAATGTACACCATTAAAATAAAATAATAATACAAATTCATCAACAGTTAAGCGCACAATGGCAGTCTTATCGCTAATAGCGATATCTTCCAGACCTTTTGGATGGACAGGAAAGATAGATGAGGTAGATGATATTTTCATCGTGGTTAGATTTTTGTGGACCAGTACTCAGCCACGCGGACAGCATTATCAGTGGGGCGTTGTACAGGTGGTGGGACAGGCTGGGCAGTTTAGCAAGTGAGCTTTGTTCTGGGGGGAGATACCACACTCACAAGGCTCGTGTGTGCTGTAACCCCACCGCTACGTCAAATTAAATGCACCACATATTACTTATACCCTTAGAGTATACATATGAAACTATAGAGTGAGCCTATCAGAGTTTAAACCGCACTAGTGTGAACAAGTGTTGTCGTGAATTATGTACGAAGATGGAGCTTGCCGTTTTAAAAAATCTATCTAAAACACTAATATTATCTTAACAATGTCAACACCATCGATATTTTCTTACATAAGTTTCTCGTTGCGCGAAAATTAACTTAAATGCAAAACGAAATATACTAGGATCAGACTGAAAACTGCTCTCGCTTGGCCTAGGGGAACCTAGCGATAGTAGCAGTCTATGCATATAGTACGTCGATGCATATACCTAACTTAGATGCCAATAAACGTGACAAACAATACCAGTTTATTTCCTGCATACCGATCAGACACATCAAGTGAATAATTATTAGTTGCTCGTACATATTACTATTATTGCGTCCACAATAAACAATTGAGATGCGATGGCAAATAGCCTGCGTCTGCTGTCAACACGATAATTGTATGGGCGACGGTTAGCTGATAGTTTAGGAGACAGATTGTTTAAACGGACAGTCATGGAGTTTAGTGGCAATTGATTGTCGGCAAGCTTTTTGATAGATGTGGCTAATGAAAAAATAAACTTAAATGTTAAAAATGTGATCTTTGGATCTTTCACTTGAGTTGCTTCATATTTTTTTTGCTTACAATCTATCACGCATTATTTAAAAGACAGAGTCGTGGTCAATAATCTTCTTAGAGGTCCAATTAAATGTCTGACACAGAAAATACTTAAATGCTATACCGGCGTAAATTATCAAAAAGGCACACACATGAAGATAAATATCGAGCCCAGGCGTCGAATGACTTATTACCAGCAACATAATAAATAAACACTTTGCACCTCAGCTCCCCGACTACTCTATAGAATATGTAGTACATTCCTGTGCGTTCTACACATGAATTAACCATAGTGTTACGTAACGAGGCCTTGGTTGACCGCAGCTGGCTTGCCGCGCAAGGACTTTGACAAAATCTTAGCGAATCAAGGGTTTCCAATTACGGAGACTGAGACGAGGTTGGAATAGGGGCAATCGATTATAAAGCCTAGTGCAGTTAATTCCCCTAAATAATATTAAAAACATAGATCACATGAATAAGTAATTAAATCGCTCAGATGTTGAGGTAAAAAAAATGGTCTTAATGATAACGATCGGAAAAATTAAGTTAATCTAGGCTAATACATACAGGCAATAATAAAATAAAATGATTATTTAAATATAGGGACCACCCTATAGTAGTAGTAGAATAGTAGTGTGGTTACTTGAAACTCAAGTAAAGCAAATCACAGAAAATAATATATCGCACTGCAAGGAGTTAAATTGAGATTTTTTTCAATGAAATCATGATAGCCAACAATAAATTCCTCACCAGTACTTTTCTCCATAAATAAAATTGTTTAAAACTTGGTAGATCTATGTGGCATATATGTTAAGTCTATACTTAGAGATGTATAAACTAAAGTAACTAATATTACAATCACGACATCGACTTGTCATTTAAATGTTAGTTTACATAATATATATAATACAGAAAGATAATCCGAAGTCAGTGATCATCGGATCTTTGACAACCTAGTAGAATATAACCACGCCAAAAAAACTTATGGACTCGTTTTACTTTTTCTTTTTTTATTGTGGCTTTTTTTTGGCTAATTTCTAACGTTTTTTTTTACATCTATTTTCAAATATCCAGTTTGACATCTGATTGGTGTTCAATAAATTAGCCTTCACCGTCTAAAAACTTAATACCTTTTGTGTCTATTAGGTAATTACTGCAGCATTAGCAGACCGACGTGTCTACGCCAAAAATGATTGATGAGTGCTAAAGCGAACTTAATTTCTTATAGTATTGAGAAATAAAAATTGCTTGCTTGTAACTCCGAATTATTACCGGTCGATTGAGAGTCTAGTTTCAACATTCTTGGGTCATTAGATTTCTGATATAATTTATTTTTATTTTTATAGAGTGACCAGTAAACTTGTAGATGGATTATAATAAAAATATTGGTTTCTTGGGTTTACGCGAATGTTAGACATTGAAATTAAACTGCTTATCAGTTATCAGTTTTAAAAGTACTTTTAAATTAAAATATTGTATTCCACAATCAAGATAATAATAAGACTCAAAACTATAAGTAGTTAATTCTATTATGGTATTAATATATTTGGCATTTGTAGACATAATGCGTGTTTTCTTTATGTAGCTGTATAAGTAGATAGTAGGTATATTAACGTCTTGCATCTTTTCAATGTTTAGATAAGCAGACTCTCTACTAATAAAAGAGACAATCAATCCGTACAAACACTTATCCAAAAACGATAAAAAAACATCACGAATATTGCTACACTTTACACGATTTGTTGCAAAAGCTCCTTTGTAAGACAACAATATTGCTTAAGAAACATTGTATTTGAATCATTATAGTGTTATGTATTATCTGAATGAATGGGTGCAGCTGAGTGCAGGACTAATTATAGCAATGCTTTGACCCCGCGATAACCTCTGCGAGTTGCAAGTAGGCACAAACGCGCCAAACTTTGTACGCGGTCTTATTGACCGTGTTTCAAGTGTTTATAAAGGATCAATGTCCTGTATTTGATGTGTATATTGAAAGGCAATTAGGTAAAACGAAGAAGGTTGAATATGGTTGTATTTAATGCAAGTAGAGGTCAAGGAACACTCAGTGTAGTTTGAAATGCGCTTCAATCATGTAGAGTGTTTAAACATTCATCTAGTTTAGCCAGGAATCAAAAGATCAGTTTAGTTGTTATCGTCTTAAAATAAGTAATGAATGGAAACAAAACTAAAAACCTATAAGGGTGCGTCCAGATCTGACAAACGAGCATTTGGGTGGTCCCCATCCGAAGAACGAGCATTACACGAGCCGCTCGCGAACATTCTGCGATTTACTGACACTAGTGCTAATGCTCGGTCGTCAGATCTGGGCGCACCCTTATAGGCTTTCAGTTTAGTTCCGATTTTATATGAAATGGTAAGCGCGAGGTATGTAGATTGACACTTATATGCGTCGAAATGTAAATTAACAATAATATATTTGATAATAAGAATATATTTTTAATAACACAGCGAAATAAGGATTAAACAATCACAACAAAGGCGATGACTAGTAATTGTATTAGCAGTTATAGTGTCTCTAAGCGGATTGCCAATTACCATTGATTTTCAACTCAGAAGCATTCGTGTAAATAAGGTATTACTAAAAAATAAATCAATACTGAACACGCATTGACTATACCTCATTGATGAAGCAAGCTTTTATGTAACAAAGATTCAATTATTTGATAAAATAATTCGATTTATTAAACATGCTTTTAATAAATAAGCAAAGTTCACAGTCCTTAAAAGGGCGCTTGAATTTGCCACTAAAGTCATGATGTAATTTTGAAGGGAACCCGCTGCTTATTTTTTCGTGTCGGTACTGTATTTTGTTCATGGAAGGATCTTGCTAGCCCGATACAGCTATGGCCAAATAATTAAAGACAACGCAGTTTTAGTAAGTATAGCGTCTCGTTAACTTAAGTCCATCTTACGAACTTAGATCAAAGAATAAAAGAGATATATTAGAAACTTTTTGTTTTGTAAAAGGTTGCTCTACTCCATACAGCTGGCTACTAAACCTAGGTGAAAACTTGAATATTTACCAAAATGTAAAATTTTCTTCACCAAGGTAGTAACAATAATTACTACATAATCGAAAAACAAAATAAACAAATTGCCTTTTCTTTCGTTTCTTTGTTTTGGTTGCAATACAGATGATTTTGATAACCTTCGTTGTCCTTGAGTGTCTTGATAACTTTTGATCAATACTTAGAACATATGCTATACTATGATGCATTTTCTGATTCATGTACTGAATCACTGAAGATGACTGTAATTGGAATAACAAAAAAAAACTGTTATGTTTTTCAAATTATTTATGAATATTACCTAAAAGTATTATATATTAAAAAAATATATATTAAACCATTAATCATTACTATAGTTAATTAAATAAAGAGTCTCGAATTTTACTTTAAATATTAATAAAAAAAAAATAGGTTAGTCACGTGAAAATGCGTTTTGTAATTTAATTTGTTGTTTCTATTATTTTACTTTATATCGCTTCGTACGTGATGAAACACACAGACACACTATTAAATATAGACCGGGAATTACCGTATTTGTATAATATGTATTATGGTTAGGTACTTTAATTGGCATCCTAGTTATCATTTATGTATTTATAAAATTATATAATAATACCAGTTATTTAAACACTGGTATAAAATATTTTCTAAACTTAATTATTTTATTGATACCATTCCTATGTTAGATTATTTAATATATATTTCACAGTTTTGTTAGAAAGACAATGACTGTTATTCCACTTGCCTGGTAGACAAAAGGTTTAAATATTTAATGAAACAATGCCCCAAAAATGTGGACTACTTTCGTGAGTTACACAATCAAACTAGAATAATAGCTGTGACCTTATTTTTATTAATTGATCGGACCGCCATCGCCCTTTGTTGTGCGATATACTCGTACTTGTATCTATAGAATTGCTTGTATAAAACAAAACAGCCTATAAACATCCCATTGCTGGACACAGGTCTATAGAGAAGGCACGAGCATTGATAACCACGCTTGCTCACTGCGAATTGGCAATTTCAGATACCAATTTTTTCACCGTTTGTCAGAAATGTCTTATAATAATTAAGAGATTACATATAACTTTGAAAAAAACCACTGGGAAAAAGAATGCGCCGAATCAGATGCTTCTTTTTTTCGTAAACAGTTTTTTTTTTATTATTTACACACTATATGTGCGAAGACGGCTAGTCATCAATAAATCGTGATATGACCATACATTTTGAAGCTCAATTTGTAAACTTTTCAGAGATGCGAATCACGCATGACCTCAAAATGTATGTTTAGATTATATTACGAACATGATTCGTGCATAATTGCATTTACGGTTGATTACAGAATTAAGATAAATGCTTTGTTTTGCGAGGGAAACAAACTAGCTTCCATTTTTGTGTTGTGTTGTGTTGTAATATGATATTATGGGTTTCGCAATACGGACTCGTTAGTTGAGAACATCAATTGTTTTCGGTAGCCACTCGAATCTTCAATCAATGGTGTTACAAATTGTTGATGGTGGTAATAAGAGGTCAACACAACACTTATTGGTGTCCGTGAATCACCAAGCATAATGCTAGTAGGTAATAGGTTGATGGTCATGTTACGAAACATGTGCTTTCTTCACATAGAAAGCACGCAGTGTACACGCAGTCAAGCGTTGTGACTTGTGATCAATGCACTTATCACGCTTGTTTACCGAGTGTAATGAGTTAAAATTTTCCTTTGACTTTGTAAATTTCTCCTTCAAAACATTTACTCTAAAGAGTCTCCTTTTTATCCACTCATTCAAATACACCACCAGTACTATTGTAATTTTTTCTGTTTGTCCTATTTTACAATAAAAAACCGTATGATGTTCCACCACCATAGGAAAAGAGGGATATTAACCAAATTAAGTCCTTAGATATTATTTTGTATCATTTATTTATATATTTAATCGTGTTAATCTTAAAATAGCATCAAACAGGATACAACGCCGCCACTTGGGAGTCCAGCGCCGATAAGCCGACTTAATTGATTGATAACCTTTAGTTGTCACTTAATTAATTTCTATCACTGCCGGAACAGGTGGCGTGGGAACTTACCGAGAACTACGGATGGACCATTCATGTTCGGGCCATGATACTCATCTGCATATAATGTATGATATCATCTCGACACTCGATGAACATTTATTTAAAGAAGAATTAAGAATAACCTATTCCTAAAATCCCTTCTGCATGCAAATCACGTCTGCTGAAAATGGTGGACTGAAGTCCTAGAACTTTAGCTGAGTAATTTAAATCGTGTACGCATGTTTTTAAGAAAAATAGTAATAGTTACAACTAGGTTACCATCTCTATTTAGAATCTGTCTGACTCAATCGAAAGACGAAAACTGCCCATTTAGTATAATGATAAAAAAAAAGAATTTGATTACATGCAGGTTAAAATTGTTTTGTAATCAGTGTGCTATCAAGATAATAAATGACCAAAAAAAGTGTTGGATAGGTACTATTTATCAACAATGAAAAAAAAAACTTACTTGTTACCTACTCGCTAACCTTTCTTCTTCACACCATTATCTAATGTCTAGTGAATCACCAGCCAAAGGTCCTTGACTTTATATTTTAAAGACTCGAATTAACCTGACTGTCTCTCACCTTGTAATATTTAACAATGCTTGTGACTCATTTACTATTCGTTTATATAGTTTTTTTTAACCGCTAATAATAATTTGGCTTTATTTGCGTAATAAAAGAGCACTGGACTGTGTTTTATTTTTTGGTGTTGTAATTACCATTTTGAATTTTAATTTTACGCAAATAGTATTTTTTTCGGATTTAAATAAACTGTTGTATAAATGTGTATAAATGTTCTGTTACTTATTCACTTATTATTGTAAAACGAAAGAGACTAGTCTCCACGACACAGGGAATCCTAGTGTGGAGGCTAGTTCTATTTAAATTTGTACTGCTCTGTTGAACAACAAAGCTTTTATTATTATTATTATTTATTTAAATGAATATTATTTTTAGTCCAAACATCTTTTATTTCTATAGATAGATATATTATATATATATAGTTATATTTAATTATCTATTTGGTATGTATAAACAAAAGACTACCTTATATCATTTGTCTAGAGCTGCACCCCATTACTCACATATCCAATTACTAGATGCAGAAAATACATCCGTTAATAAAGTAATAATAGAGATAACAGATGCATTAAGCTAATATTAGATCTTGTATAGATGTCATCGGGTCAGTGTGATTCACCCGTGCTGATGCACAAGTCGTCATGTGCACTAAGTGATGTAAAAGCATGTAAACTAGGCATTTTTATCATATACTTAGTGTAAGCATGTGTCTTCTAAATGCAAGTCCGTAATGAAATCAATAATTTTCCTCATAGATAAGTATGTGTGTAATGAATGAATGGAATACGTCTAATTACTAACTATTGATAAATATTAAAATCTATATCTATAATAAATCTACATCCTCTGTTTTAAACAAAAAAATATTCTTATTCTATATCCCTGATCTACGTTTAGTTAGGGTTTGAGATCAGTTCGTTATTTAGCTATGATATGATGCTTTTATTTGTGATAAACTTGTTGAAGAAAGTCTTACTGTTGTTTTGAGTAAGTCCGATGAACAAGAGAAAAAATGCTGAAATCTTAGGTGAATTTTAGTACTTATATAACTTCAGTACATAATATACAGTGTAATTTTGGTCGGGGCCAAAAAGCTATTTATCCCTAAAATCGTAACAATATCGACTTGCAACTGTCCCACAGTGCAATGGCGTCTGACACTAAAATTCGAGTTTACATGCAAATAAAGTTACTTAAAGGTCTGCTTGCGACCACGGCCGGTGTAACCTGGTCGAAACGTCAAGCCCTAAAGGTATTTATGCATGTTCGCGCTAATCCCCGTTCTATAATATTAATATAAAGTTACATAATTCTTAGAGATTCTTTCAATACAAACATGTCGGTTACTTAATATGTAACCTCTTTTCAATAACAATTACATTACCCAATATTATATCTCGTGTGAAGATTAATAAAGCATAGCATTTAAAAATTCAAATATGGAACGCACGCCCCGCCTTGCGTTGCGCAGATCTGATGATATAAAAGGGTGCAACGAAAACCAGCTCTGTGATAAAAAATGGTGTTGATGTTTTGTAATCGGTTACTATAATATAGAAAATGTTTGGGCGAATTGATGTATGTTGACCGTTAGCTTAATTAAGTGTCGATATGATATCAATAACACAAAGGTACAAAGGTAGATAGACACGAAAACTGACATTACTTACTACAATAAGTTTATAATACCGCGAAAATCAATAATTCGGAATTGATATTGCGATTCGCGTGAATTATGTTTACACACAGAGTAAACATAAAATAAGTAAAAATCAACTTATTTATGCATTGAAATAGACACATGTCAATATCATAATACTCGAGAAAGTGTTACGTGAATTGCGACCTTTATGTCTGTCGCCCACGCGTCTAATGTTAGCTACAAACAGCATCGCACTTTTACTATATTTAGCTACGCAAATACCAATCAAAAATAAACTTTATGTCAAGAGCAAAAGGTTGAGATTGAGTTAAGAGAAGTGTAGAGGGTTGTTACGTAAACCATGTTTGGTGAATATGCAATGCGTGAATGTTATATTTATTTGTCTATTGACTTGATTGATTTTATTGTTGATTGACAAATCAACAATAAAATTGATTATGGTATTTGTGCTTGCTTCTATTCTACTAACTAAGCATAGGCGTTGAGCTATAGATAGCTGAGCTTAGGGCATAAGAACCGGGTTTTCCCGGTTCCAAAAGAACCGGGAATTCCCGGTTCTGGAGGTCTCTGAAAGAACCGGTTCTGTAAATCTGGGAACCGGGTTTTTCGGTTCTTTCGGTTCTATCTTTCTTTCTTAAAATAAACTTAGAAATACCTCAATTCACGCTAAATGTCAAGTTATTTTTATATAATATTGTTACACGTATCTTCTTTAACAAATAAAGAGGAACCTAATAAGGAATTAAGTCAAGCTATTCTGCTCCTGAATTGATATCGAAGGACCTGAGTACTACAGTCAGGGTAGAAATGGCTCTGTCCGAGAGTGGTATCATTGCCACGTTGAATGGCTATGTCGATTCTCAGTACATCGAACAAACCTGCCCTCTGATCACGAGTGGAGTCTACCAAACGTTTTGACAGTTCTTTAAAAAGATTTCATGCAATCGGACCCCACGACCCGAGCGTTTCAACCCCAAACGGCTCAAAATATAATTACCCATTAGGTTATTATACTTTCGCCATTTAAGGGTCTCCGCAGCTCCAGGAGCAGCGCCAGGAGAGGCTGCCGAACTTAGAAAGTGGGACGGCGCAAGGGTGTCGACGCACGTTGCGTCCCACACCAAAGGCCGAACCAATTTCCAAGGCAACAATGACATACCGTCAGATCTCTTACCATCGCCGCGAACCTAACCATTAGGTTCCAAAACAGCTAGTACACCGGCAGTGACAAATAATGACATTATTATTTGCGTGACGGGATTTACGCCCTGCGCTCATGCTGCAGGACAGGCCATGGCGAGCGAGGCAATTGACTGTTTCACCGCGTTGACAACGATGACATGCGAAACACAGTATACCTAAACGTAAACTGATGGCGAGCCGGAAAGTATTGTCATCCAAAATCGTACCAAGAGTGGATGATGGAAGTGCCTGTTACCAGAGGCCCGATTCCCATTCTCCCACAGCCAGGAGACGCGCACGCTCTGCAGTGTTGATCAACGTATTAATGAATTCTTTCCGTATCAAACTGCAAAGCGGCTCGTACCACTGGCTCTGGAAAGAACGTTGCTCGGGTAGATCTACGCCCGGGCAGGACAATTCCCAACTATGTATTTACTGCCTCAGTCATGCACAAAATCTGGAAAACAACCAGAGTGGGCCCTAAGATTTGCCTGGTTAATTTTTTGTGGACCGAAGACAAAAATGCTGGTTAGCCTAATTGGAAACTTTACGTACACCTAGCCGACCAAATCGGATCGGCAGCATGGCTTGGGTCCAAGCTCGGTCATCCAATGTTACGTTAAAAATGGACGTTAACGTAAAGTAATGTAAATTTTAGAGCAAAACAACATCCAATTAAAGTAATAGCAGAATTTAAAGTCTATTCGGAATTTATTGAAGTTTTTTTGTAGTTTATTTCAATACCTTATTTCAAACACAGTTTTCGATTTCTAAAGTGAATTATAAACAACTTCGAAAAGACTGATTTTAGTGCACTGATTATCGCTTAATGTTACTGAAAAACGATGTTGTAACTAGGAGTATAATTATAAAAATAATAAAAAATGCTTTTTCCAATACAGTGTGTTTTATCCATTCTCTTTTATTCGTTATGGCAGTAGAAAATCAGCTTTCATACTAAAATTTTTCGAAAAGAACCGAAAGAACCGAAAAAACCGGGTACCCGGTTCCAGCTTGAGTTTGGAACCGAAAGAACCGGTTCCTAAAAATGGGCCGGTTCTCGATGCCCTAGCTGAGCTACAAACGCTAGTACAAAATATAACTAGGTAATAGTCAAAGACATAACTTTTGCAATAATGCATAAAATAGAGATGCGGACATAGGAGTTGGAGTTCATTGCAAAGTTTGTTTTATCACACACAATATTCTACAGCGTTTCTTTTTAATGTAATGTAAAATAGTACAACATATACATTTTATTTTTCAATATCTTCAAGATCAAAATATGGCTACAATATGAATACCTAGGTCGGAAAATTAAACAATTCAAGTGGTAAAAAAGCAAAAGGTGGAGAGTCAATGCTTCTACGTCAGTGTCTCAGAGGTATAACCTCTATATTGTTCAATGAGGCCCTTCATAGGGCTAACTCTATACAACGCAAATATTGATTCATATCCATTATGCCACAAGGCTTTGACAGATTGCAACTTTAACATTGCCATTAAGGTGAACGGTATTAGCGCAGCGCCGTCCAATCCACTGCCTGACTGCGTAGAAACGGACTCCCTGTTGAAGGAGAAAATCCTTAGGTATATGTACTAGCAGCTGAGAAAACTTCAATTGCGCGATTCAGGACGGGGTGTAATTCACCCCTTGTGCACTGTGGGGTGGGTTCGGTGGCCGGCTGGCGGTTGGCGTGCGTACCAACGTCGCTCCTTACGCTACAAGAATCGAGTTCCATCCCCACTGAACGCAACTTTTTGGGTTTTACGAATGAGTTTTCTTGTTACTTTCACTTTTTGATTAAAATATTGCAGAAAATAACTGATAGATTAATTGATAATTGTCGGAAAAATTGATTTCAGCTGGTTAGACTATCTCATCTGACTTAATACTGTAGACAAGTACATATTTTGTGTCAATACTCAAATTAGAATTAACAGTAAATAGTTGTTTATAATATAACTAGCTACGTCACTCGTAGTCGTAGCAATCGATACTTTGATTACGTAGCAAAACATTTTACTATGAACAACCGAGTTCATGTAAAATATAGATACACATTTATATATTATTAATGGGAATTCTGCCTTTTTCCAGAGATAAAAATATAACAACTTTTCACCTACAAAAAATTTAACACACAAATGCCGTATATTTATAAATAACCGTTTATTCGTTTCAATCGACTTTCTCAAACGACATCTTATGCAAAAGCACATACTCCAGACAACATCTATTTAAACATAAAATGCATACTCAAAAAACATCAACGCCAAATCGAGTCACATCACCAAACAAATGAAACTCGCTCAAGCATAAACATTAACCCCTTACTGCTCGGTAGCTCTAAATAAACCAAGTAAGCAGAAATTACAATCCACTTATATTCAGACCACCCGCTGACGTCATACGTCACGTCAATAACGCATGACGTGGGAACGCCACTATTTCACAAACCCAGAACAATGTTAGTTCACTTATAAGGCGTTATAAGGGTAGTTTATATGGGTAATTAGACGTGTAGTTATTTATTGCTGGCTTTATGGGAATTTAATAATGTTTTAACTGAAAAATTGACAGATATTTATTTTTAATACTGTAAATAGTTTTAAGTTTTAATTTCTTTCATCCAGACTCTATTAGGTAGGTCCATCACTACTTAAACTAGAACTAGCAAAAAGTGATCTTAATTTAATTTTTTCTTCAAAAATTATAGTTAATTATTTTAATATGTATTATTTATAAATTAATTATATTTGTATTTATTCATACTGGCATAATGAACAAAAACAGTTTGGCTTCGAAATTTAATAATTTAAACCATTTTTAAGAGCTATTGTGGGATCAACCCTATTTCGCTAAAATTCGTTTTCGATAACTGTAGTTTTTTTTCTTATCGTTTAAGCAACAAAGTGTGTAGTTTAAGTGAAACATTGATCCCACCGTATTTGAGGATCAGTCATTCGGAAGTAAATCCTTTGTAATATTGTCAGTTTAGGGGAAAGTAATAAGAAAATAAACGTCCCATTTCAAATGAAGCGTGATCATACATTCTTTTGAGTTTGTGACACTCGAAGTTAAAAGAAATCCTTTTAACATTTTTAGATTAAAGGTATGGAACTGTTGTATTCTTCGGTTATATACATTTTTATATAGCCTCACAAGGATACAAAATTTATCATTAAATTGATCCTTCTGGTGTTGCGTCAAATAAGTATTTAAATTAATGAGATTATCGAACTATTATTTTACAGTATTGTCTGATTACAAGATTATGCCAATATACTATCAACAATAGTATATTGGCATAATTTACGTCAGTTTAGTTTAGTATAGTTTTGGCGTAATAAGTATTATACAAACGCATTCTGTTCCCGCCTAGTTCCCTAAGAAGGGGAGGAGACGCACTCCAGTGGTTTTAGCCGGTTGGAGTCCGGCACGCCCTTCCGCGATTCCGTCTTCCCCTTGACTCAAAATAAAAAAAACTTAAAACGATGTAAGTACTATTATTTGTTTAGATTTAGGTCTTGTAATATTACAAGAGCCCAGGACAGCAAGACCTTCATATTTTATAAAAGCTGATAGTTTTAGAGATGTGTACCGATAAACTTTCAGTTTTGATAAAATAACAAAGGTCTGGCTGTCGACGTCGTGGGCTCTTAGACTTTAAGAAATGTTGTTTAGCCATCAGAAAAGTTGTCTACCTGACATAACGCTATATGTCGTCTGAAGCCTTTGCCTGTTTCATAAAATTTAAATAGAAAAAAATCCACCAATCACGAGCCAGTAACTTTTATCTAATTGACAGATAGACCTCAAGAAAGACTACTGAACTTAATTCATTTTTGAATACGAAAACCATAATTGCGATACGTGTTCCAATTTCAAAAACAAAATACTTTTTTAATCATTTTAATTAAACGCGTATTCTTATCTATTACAAAATTTGAATTAAGAAATTTCGTTTAGGAATGCAGTTTGCAATCACATTTCCACATTCGATGTCTTAAGGGCTTTCATAATACGATATATTCGTTCGCTAAATAATTTATGAACGTGCCTCTGACAGCTGTTTGGATCTCATGGATAGTGGTTTTATGTGGCGTGACATAGTTCATGTGACCTACTGTACTATGTTAGCTGTTTTTGTTTGATTTTTGTATTTGATAATATTTAAGTATACGGGAAGAAGAGGCCTATACCCGACTATGGGTGACTATAGGCTGAAGAAAAGAGAGGGATAAGGGATGATGAAATATAACATAATTACGCAATTACGATATAAGACTATTTAGGTTTCTGTCCGATTGCTTTATCCGAGCAATCGGACAGAAACCTCAACTGCCTAAAATCGAATAAAAAAGAAATGTAATTTAGAGTATTAGTTAACATCCCACACAGTGACTAGTTTTCATAATCTCGTTTGAAAAAAAATCGTTAAAGAACGTTTAATTTCAAATAGAAGTTCGATCGAAATTCAATTAAGGAGTACAGATTATGGACCGTTTTTTTTTTATAACGGCCAGTTTTACTAAAAAGCTCAATGCCAGCCAGGACATTAAGATTAAACATTATTATTACCATTAGTATAAACTTGTTAATGTTCATACGTTCTTGAACCAAGTAAACGTAATTACCGTTTAAGCAATACATTATAAAATGGCCTCACTTTAATAATACAAGTATTTATATTTAAATAAAAAAACTCGTTACATTTAAGATGTGAATATTTTTACCTTATTTAAAGTGGTTCGAGCGTAAATTGTCATTGAGACTGTTTTTATTACTTATTACATTAGGAAGATAATAAAATGTTTTTCTAGGTTCCCTACATTTAAAACGTGCAATCCTTGAAAAAACGTGCAAGTAGATAAAACAAATGTGTAAGAAATGTGACAATTGTTACTTGTTTATTTAGGTTTGTTAGTAATATTCAGAGACAGATAAGTATAAGGATAAACGAAACGAGTTTCATTCAAGAATTATACTTTAAATGTATTTTTTTATAATAGGTACAAAATTATATGTAGAGGATTAAAAGAATATTTGAAAACACTGTGAACTATAATCTCACAGCCTTTTTTTTCAGTAAGGGGAAAATTTTAAAGTGTACCACGTGAGCGCGACAAATGGATGTGCGATTAACGCTTATGCGACAAAACTGTACTGCGACTCACCGTAGTTCGAATGCACGCTAGTGCGACACACTGTAGATCGACATCTCGCTAGTGCGATATGAAGAAATAGAACATAAACATATAGAACCGACATAGGCCCAGACATCCATTGCTTGGTTAGGTTCAACTTTGTGACAGAGATCAATAGGTTAGGTTAGGTTAGATATTGTGACCTTGCAATGGAGCGAGCGAAGCGAGCGACGGCCTTTGATTATTTAACATCTACTTATTTAATATATGTAATTCAAAATTTATCTCAGCAAACTACTGTAATACTGCATCAACGTACTACACTACCCTTGCTAGGTGTCAAACTACTGCAATACTGCACCAACGTACTGCACTACCGTAGTGTCGCACTACCGTAGTGTCGAACTACTGTCGCGCAATCGTTTGTCGCACTAGCAAGATGTCGATCTTCAGTGTGTCGCACTAGCGTGCATTCGAACTACGGTGAGTCGCAGTACAGTTTTGTCGCATAAGCGTTAATCGCACATCCATTTGTCGAGCTCACGTAGTACACTCAAAATTTTATCCCAGTACAAAAACTAATGAATAATGCAAAAAACATCTCAACTATTTTTGTTTCTTACCCACACTTAATAAATAGTTGCATATGTCTACAACTCTTATCATAACCATCACCCTGTACATATTAGCATGGATCCATCCAATGCTGAGCACGAAACGTCTTTATCAACTTAATCTTCTAACTGATAACATCGGCGCGGGCGCAAGTTGCAACCACAGTGCATTGTACTCTACCCTCGCAAAATATAGAAGTTAATGTCTATTGTGTTTTAGAAATGTTTTCAATATTAAGTTTTGGTTTTAGTGACTGCTTATGGGAATTCCAAAAGATTGAAGTTTAGAGTGTTGGTAGAAACCGAATTTGCATGCATTATGACTGTGTTAAACCTTGGTTGATTGAGGTCAGGTATATCCATAAAAGATAATTTATACATCAACTTACATAGACTTTAATTTTATGATTCTCTCAACAAAGTGAACTTACCTTTTTCTGTACTGTCTGAACTGTAAAAAGGTGACTGTTATTTGCCATACCTATATGTTTTAAGATTTTTTTATTGACTCGTCCTATTTATCAGCATAAAATACTGTCCTCAAAAATACACAAACTTTTTTTACTATTTTCTTTAAATGAAACATTTCAGTGAGATAAACTACCATGCTAAATGTTATTAAGTAGTCACATTCTCATAATAATCCTAGTAAACGTTATTAAAACCGGCTTCATATTCACGTCTAATCAACGAAGTACCTTCACAAAGGATCGCCTTAGAACCCAGACGCCTTAAGTAATACCCCCATTATAATATCCGTCTTACTGAACCCATTCATTTCGCAATATTAACAAGACTATTAGTTCCGCATCTTGCTTCCTCAAAATGTACTGTTCCTCAAAGTGTAAAGTTAATGGGGTTCACACAAGAGTCAATGAATCGGTACTCATTTATCGCGATTGAATGAGTTTAGATTGCTTCTGGTTGCACCAGGTTTACTATTACTAAGGGATATTAAATATATGGGTTGTGAAATCAAATAGCATCAAACAGTTCTTAAGGCCTTCCATTAGGTTTTTCGGTTTCCGCATGTGGGAAGATTGACAACCGAAACAAACATTAAAATAAAATTGACTGACAAAAGGACAACAAAGTGATTTTCTAAGAAAACCTGTTGAGGTACCTACGGAATACTGAAATTGACCTAAAAATTACACAATTTTCAATATGTGACTGCCTTGTTGGCCTTATGGTTCAAAGCACGACTACGCTACGCTAGAGGTCTTGGGTTCGATTCCCAAGTCAACCAAGTATGTTTATCAGTTGTCTGGTTACCATAACACAAGCTCTCTTAGAGCTTAGCTTGGGATCAGATAACCGTGTGTGAATTGTCCAGGAAATTATATTATATTATTATTATATTATTGGGTTTTTCTATGAATTTCTCAGTAGCAGGTCGGAGTTTGGATTTGTGCCCGGTTAACCTAAACATAGCGGCGAACTGTGGGTGTACACCTCTGCCTAACCCTTCGGGGATACAGGCGTAATGGTATGGTATGTTATTTTAAATATATTCCCATATTCGGTTTTTACCTAATATTTTGAATAAGCATCTAAGAACGGAAAATAATTGACACATACAACAATCAATGCTATAGACAACACTCAACAGGAAGTAGCGCAACTCTTGGCAATCGGATTACAGACTGTTGCAGAATATCCTCACGACTCGGCTCTAGAGGATGCAGCTGTTACAGTACATTAGGCGAGTCTGATGTCATAATAACATGAAATAGGAACAATATTGTATGTGCAAGAGACGTAGTAAATAAGATGCGATAAGTATGGTTTTCTTCAAATTGTGATTGGTGTTGAAAATTTGCCGTCAGCTATAAGTATTAAAGAAAATTATAGGTGGTTCACAGAATATTATGTACTCAAATAAAAGTACTAATATATTATTAGAATTTTAAATAAATAAGATAAACGAATAAAAAAGTTTTTTTTTTATTACGATAGAACTCGATAGCAACGTTATTATATTATATTTTTGGGATAGGTGTGAGAAAAGAATTACTAATAAGGACACAAAAAATAAACAAGATTACTCCTTAAAAAGTAAAACCAAAAAAGTAATATTTCATACCTTGTTAAAAGATTTGTTTGGAGTTAAAATTGATGAAACGTCCATACCTATTCAATCTCTACTAACAAATTAATACTCTCCCGTCTGATCTCCTGCTGTGCCCAAAATGATGGATGCATTATGTTTATTTGAATTACGGAGGGTGAGTCACGTAAACGTAAGTAGTGTAAACTTTACTAAAGTTTCTTGTGTAGTAAAAGAAGCGTCAAATTACTTTAACTGTGCGGCACAGTTGGTTGCACATACGGATGAAAAGATTGCAACTAAAAAAAAAAATAAAAGATTTTTTTTTGTAAACTGAGCCTAAAGTATCTTCATTATATCAGATTTTTTGTGGATTTTTTATATATTTACTACTTTCTACATTCTATATTCTAGTATTTTTACACATTAATTTGGCAGATTACACATATTCTAAATGTTCTATAGGTAAACAGCCTAAATACACGAGCTTTAAATACGTCATTACGAAGTCTGCACAATGTGTATAAGTTTTCGATGAATGAGTTATTCGCTTATTCAAAAAAAACAATACATCTACGGGACTCCAAGCACCCGCTGTTTTAAGCACCCAGACACCATTCAGCAGCATTTTACTGGCCCTAATGTCGCAAGACAAACGAAAACAGTTGCACGATCATATCGCATTGTTGATGCACGTAAGTACACCCAACACCATCACAATAGCAACAATTTGATTGGGAAAACCACCCTTATGTTTGAGACAGTAAAGACGAAATTACTGTCAATAAGTTGTGTAAGTATGTGAAGTTTAGTGTACATGTACGACTTTCGCAAACCTAACCAAACAATATAATTGTCAATCGTGTCAGTTAGGGATAATTGTTCGACAGGCATTTGTTTGCTTGCTCGCTTGTTTCATTGATTGTTATGAGATAACTATGAGAGCTTAATTAATTGGAAGATTGTGTAAAATTGATTATTCCGTCTTTGTATCATGTGAAATTTTGCTGCAATTGAATGCAACAGGATGCAATTAGAAAATAAGTAATTGGCAAATTCGTTTGATCAATTAATGACAGTTCTTGATCTTATATGTTTCTCATCTCATTCTTTACTAAATTCCTGGTCCGTTTTTCTTAAAACGATATAGTGACTTCCCTGAAAGGTAATATGTGAGTGTGTTTTCCAAACTTCTAAAAAAACATCTTAGTTCTAAACAAAATTGTTTCTTATTTGGCTTATTTCCTCAAGTTTCTTAAATAACAGAAACAAATGAATGGGTTTAGTCAAATAACGTTATCAGATCCAAAAACGCACCCATACTTAATTATGTTTATATTCATAGTTACCCTATTTCTTTAACTTCCTTGAACGAAATTGCATAATTACTCTAATTAGCTACTTTCTCTACCGTTGAATTCTGCATTAGACGTCAGTCGAACGTGAAGTGCTTCGATATGCATGTTTATTGTTCATGCCATCTAATATTAGACACGTATAGGAACATGCATTCATTAGTGTAATTATCACACCTTCTGTTTCCTAGCCTTGTTGCCTTTCTTCAGTTTCTTTGGTTAGTCTCCTTTCTTTGAGAGTGAGCTCTATTTTAAGATTATTCACTACTATTACTAGTATTAAGTGCTTATGTTCCTACTTGTTATTACGTTCCGTTCTTGTTATTTGACTTGTATATTTTGTTTATGTAAAATCTTTACTTTTGCATTGATTTAGGCACTAAAAGATCTGCGAGTCATATCTATTACAACTCTCATACTTCTACGTATGAGATCAGACCTGCTTCCTCTAATGGGCCAGTAATTGGCTGGTATATGAAGAGTAGCTTTGTTAATTTACTGTTACAAATTTGTTTGAAAGCAGATTTTCCTTATTATTGTGACTTACGCCAATCACTTCAGTATTGAATAAAATTGATCTCGAAGAGATTTGGTAACAATGCTATCATAACAAGATGCTGTATGTCACGTCGATGTGACGTCACGAAAATCAATCATACCAATATCTTTGACACTCGATGTTAAAGCAAGTAGGACCGCTTGATTTACGAAATGAAACTTTAATCCCTTAGCATAAGAAAGTTTTTAGGTAAAAGTATTACCATTGTTGTCCACTGTATGTTTATCACAATGACAGATAAAGGAGACAAGCCTTTGGCATCTCCGATAACGGTATTCCAAGTATTGATGAATACACGCGGTTTCAATGACGAAAGATTTTGTTTACTGATTAGTGACGTAAATAAGGAAAAGTTACAGACTGTACTCACATGAATATTGTTTATTCACTTATAGTAAGTATATGTCGCAGACAAATAGTATAATTTGGTATTTTACAAACGGCGTCGTCAGTTTAAAAACTTTTGCGGGTATGTAATATGCCGAAGGCAAAATGACAACTCATTCAATCGTTATAATGCTACGTTAGTGTTATTTTAGGGTGACTATGCTCATTAAAATCTCGGGACAAATTTTGAATTACATACGTCGTCGCTCGCTTCGCTCGCTCTATTGCAAGGTCACAATATCTAACCTAACCTAACCTATTGATCTCTGTCACAAAGTTGTACCTAATCAAGCAATGGATTTCTGGGCCTAAAAATATATGAATATTCGATCAAATACATGTTTTTTTGACCAAAAATACTCTGTAGGAGTCCTTCATGACCCAGAGTCTATGGTTACCTCAGCATTTTTGACGTGCCGGATAACCTCAAAATCTAAATACTTCAATTTGCCTCGGCATTATGTATATGGTGTTTAAATTTTCGATGAAATGTTGAGGCATATTATAAAGTGACACGGCAATCTACAGTTTGCCTTCGGCATATTACATAACCGCAAACGTTTTTAAACAGACGACGCCGTATGTAAAATGCCAAATTATACTATTTGTCTGCGACATATACATAATTATTTATATACTTAGCTGTAACAGTGTACATTAAATATTTTTTTAATCAAAGTTACTGAAGTTACAAGTTGACGATTTTATAAGTATTTTAGTATATTGACGGGCCTGTTGGTCTAGTGGTTAGTGACCCTGACTGCTATACCGGAGGTCGTGGGTTCGATTCCCACTCAGGACAAATGTTTGTGTGATGAGCACGATCATTTGTTCTGGTCTGGGTGTCATTTATCTATAATATGTATGTATTTAGACATATATAAGTATGTTTATCAGTTGTCTGGTTACCATAACACAAGCTCTCTTAGAGCTTAGCGAGGGATCAGATTACCGTAAGTGAATTGTCCAGGAATATTATTATTATTATACAAAGCAGCTTAAAATTTTCTTGAGTTAATCTTATCCAGACTGGTACTATCATCCCATTTAATTTCTGCAGTTGAGTGAGAATTATGGCACCGATTAAAAGGTAATACCAGTGTTAAGACAATATTTTATACCGTCTGACCCATAACCGTTCACTACTCAACATGGGCATATCAAGGACAAACGAATTTGGCAATTGTTATGTTTCGCAGATTGATTGGTGATTGTAGTTTATTGTTTTTTATAGATAACATGACGATGCTGTGACCTTGTAAATTGTAATCAATTTTAGCCTCTCAAAAAAGGGAATTGTATTTTTTTAAATTCGTAGGGAAGTAGGTGCATCTAGACGAAAAACCCTGTCCGGAGATATTTCCTTACATAATGTGATGTGACTTTTTCTAAAATGTTTAATGTAACAGGTATTCGATTCACTAAAATTAAAGATTACGTGTTATATTACACCGTGTAGAAAGTGGTAGTTTCCCAAACTATGGGAAGGTATTTGCTTTACCGACAATACACTTGCTCACGCGACGACAAAATCTGTTGGAACTAATTGTTTGATAGCTGTACATTTTTCATAGATCATTCGCCCTGTGTGTGACTATTTATACAACATTATTGAAGAAATATTTATTTAATAATTCATGTGTTTGGCCATCAACCGTTCAAAATTTTCTACAATTTTTCTCGACTCGATCTCGTTTTAATTCACCCTCGATAATGTTTCAACCTATCACTTTCTTTAGAAATCTGTCTATTAACAGAACAAACACCCTTTGTCTCACACTTTTAAGCTTTCGAAATGTATTTTTAACTAATCTACGAAGAACGAACGCCATTAGACATCGTGGTAGGTCTGTGAGCGTCAACTGATTTCACGGTGATCGGGCCACGAATGGCCACGATTGACAGCCGAGGTACATCGGGAACGGGACAAAGCCAACACCATTATACGAATGTCCCATTATCTCATAATACGGGTCGGGTTACGCCGGGTTACTCTATAACAGTACGTCTTTAAGATGAATTGATTTGGATTAGGAATGAAGGGACTGTGTGACTGATGCAGGACATTTCGGGACGTTGACTCTGAATTTGGTAACGCTTTGATTAATGTTGTATGTCCAGATATGTAAAGTACCTACCTATGTTGTAAGTTGGAAAGTTGCTCGATTAGTTAGTAAGGCCTTTAACAATGACATTGACGCAGTTGTATAGTAAGGTGTTCGAGTTTCTGTGATAAGGAATACAAAAAGGCTAATTTGTAGTCATTTCATCACTACAATAAAAGCGTTTATTAAATATTTTAAGGGATAGGTACCTACACAACAATTATTAGACCCATAGCTTGACTACATAGGACCCAAATATTGGCACCAACATTCACCTAGCAAGTAATAAGTCCATAATAAGTAACCAGATAAAAATGTATGTCAGTATGTCGCCTTCGGTAATGTTTGCAAAGAAAATTGGTATCTTCAACGTCTGTCAACAAATGTTAGGTCACATCCTATTTAGAGCTTATCATTTCAAATTATGTCAAACTTGCGCAAGTTGTTTAAATAATCTGTTATGGAATTCAGGAACAGTCATGACATTCCTCCAACAAATAAAATTGGTGATTTGTTCCGCACTTTGTCACAACGATGACGAGAGTAGACTGTAAGACCCATTATAAACTCAAATTCTTTTCGAGCTTCAAAGCTGAATTCCTTTTTCAAGTGGTACAATGAATAGTCTCGCGATAAAAGACATGTTTTGTTAAAACCTCAATAGAGCGACGGCGTCAACTTTTTGTGCAACCGTCAAAATATGAATCGGGAGTATTGGTAATGCTGTGGCGCCAATATTTATTGACTCCTTTCTTATACCGTTATTGGGAACAACATTGGTCCCAACATTGGCCCAATATTTGGACTTTCTTCCAAATGAGTCATTACATCTTAAGTATTTATTACTACTCGATATTAATTTCGATGCTCGTACTGAATTGAAGATCGGAGAAAGTAACGTAATTAGAAAACTGTCTAGTGATAAATAAGATGTTGGCCTTACGTAACTAAATGAGTGTGATTTAACTTATATGGGAACGAGTATGTGGTCGGAATTACTTAAATGACGTCACGACGTTGATGAGTTCTGCTTTTAACATTAATTATATGATATTAAATTCTTTCCATGATTCTAATATGTAGCAACTTCGACGTCAAGATAAATCGATGTTATTTAGTACATGCTTCATACATTGCATTTGATATTTTTCTTCTCTTTAATTTCAAATTAAAAATTTAAGGTAGGCGTAGTAGAGGAATAAGAAGAGTCTTTTGTTTTAGTGGAGACAGCTTAAAGTTTCAACACATCCAGCTTATCTGAATACATTCCTATTTTGCAAGGGACGTCTGCATACCTAATCTACGACTCATTTACTGTCTGCATCTCAAATACACCACAAGACTAAGTGACTCAACAAGCGTTCGGAAGTTAGGAACACAACATTAGAACATAATGTCGGGAGCTGCACATGTGTTCTGATGGTAGCTCTCCGATAAACAGTACTTACACGAACCGGATCAATGGCGGCTTTCATACCAGCTGTGTCTAGTGGTACTGGGAAATGTCATGTGGGATCCGATGTCGGTGCTATGTGGCTTTGGTGATAGATGTTTGATATTAGTGGCATCTTTAATTTTAAGTCACTGTGACTTAAAATTATATACTTTTGCTATTTTATTTTCGGCCATGATCGTTCTACGGCACGGCTCTTCAATTTCAAACGACAATGTTACATTCAGATTCTAATCATATCGATTACGTATTAACTACACTGTAATAACAATTTTAATGTGTCATTACCAGTTCCTGTATTAACAGCTGGTTCACCTTGACTGTCTCCCTCAGACACTAAAATATCTACAGGAAGAGAGGTAGTAACATATTCTTTGTCGAGAACAAAACACCCATTCATGATTAATGACGGATCAAAATAACTATCAACGGACAATAGTCATCACTAAAAAAATATGTAAAACAAATTATTCAACGAATTGTTCTGATACACGTCTCAATAAACATCAAGCGACCGTTAAAAGAACATCTATACTATCAATTCTAAAATAGAAAACTAAAAAAATCATCATTCATCTCTTGTCCAAAGACACCACCCCAAAAAGGTACAATGACATAGATAAAAGTGCAAAAGTAAACAAGAAAGTAAAGGCATCATTAAAGCGACACGGTGGCGATAAAAAATGGAATCGTGGTAGGGGAAACTCGAACAAAGGTCGCCTCTGAACCCGTGGGAATGGAACCTACGAATCTATGGAGAATTTGCATTGACTATCCCGTACTATAAGTGCGTATGTCATATGAAATCATTGTTGCTTAGAAGATGGTAATGAAACGGAAATATTAGCTATTGTCGTTATTGTTGGAGCTTACTTAGTGGTTAGTGGCGGAACCGGTTTCTAAATTCAAAATTTACGATCTGTTTCAAGAAGAGGTTGAATTAATTCGAAATTTGAATCGCTTTGCCATGTGATGAAAGTGATGGGATACATAAACAAAAAAAATGTAGAATGTAGCTAGCTTTTGTTTCAAAGTTCGATGGTAATTCGTACTAAAAGTAACGACGGTAATTACTGAATACGGTAATGAGTTACCAAACAGCTGCTTTACCATATCTAAATGGTACTGTTAGGCAAACTGTGTACATTGTTTTACACATTACCTTATTTTTAGGTAAACAAGTTATATGGCTGGCGATTATGTTCTACGATTGCGGTAATGACTATTGGTTTCTTTGGTGACTTAATGTCTGACCACACAATGCGTGTTCATTGAACTTAATTTTCTGTCATTCAATAACAAATATTGGATAAATATTATCTCGTATTTAGTTTACATTAGTTACCCGCTTAACTTATTTATAATGTCTTCTCGCCAATGTTAAATTAGACATTATTTGTAGACACATGTTGACACTAAAATTTTACGTTACTAATCCTTGGTCTAACAACAGAGAACGCAATATAAATCTGCCTTCGGAAGTAAACTACAAATTGCAGGTTCAAGTTCCATATTGACCCCTAATCTTAGCAGATAAATAGCCACACAAATTAAACCAAGTTCTAAAATTTCAACCACCTTTTACAATATTACAACTACCCAATTATACATAAGTATCGGCTATCGGCACATGCATTACCGTCCCACGCAAATTGCTGGAGTCAACTGAAACAAATTAATTAATTGTCCAAAGTATTCCTAATCGGTCTAGTGACCGTGTTAAAGTTGTAGAATTGACGGTCAACATAATATTCAGTTTTAAAAAGAGGTTTTACGGCCAACTAATTGACAACGTGTGATGATACTGTTAGTCACATGTTCATTTATTGTTTACATTTTTCAACCGACTTCAAAAAAAGAGGTTTTCATGTCGTTTGTTTTTTTTATGTTGCGAGAAAAGACGCGAGTACAGTTATGGTATAATCGTTCTTATTAGAGGTGTATTATTTATATGACTTGTAAAACTCAAAATCAAGAAAGTTTGTCTTTATTACTTCGTTTATAGATTCATCGTATGATTCTCTATTTACTTATAAAATTAATGTAGCATTATGACATAGAATTTATCATAATCCATATCCCTTAGGTATTTCCTTTTAAGATTATCTAAACATAGGACAAGTGACTACTCAAAGAAAATCTTAGATCTCTGCCAATCATTTAGGGCCCTTAACGTAACTCGATTACCGGGACTTATGTAAGCAATAGGATACGGTAGACCACCAGGAGTAAAAAATATCCTCAAATATGAACCTTACCACCTTCACTTAAAGACTGTCAATTACGAAATAATTGTCAGAACCTACACTTTACCAAGTGTTTCAGACTTTTATCACCAATCGTCTAAGGAAATAAGTTGTTAGTTTAGATTGTAATCCAATTACTCAATGACTGTGATTATGTATGAACATGATATCGGTAACAGTAAGTAATTTTAACTTCACTTAGTTAGAATGAACTTCGGAAATTTTGCTTTTAGACTAAGAAATATATTATTAACACATAAAAAAAATAAAAGTAAGATACCTACTTAGTTAATACTAACGCACAAATTGGTCAAGTTCTATCTATAGGAGGTAAGTCAATAATAAGCTTTTTATATCACTGAGTATTAATATTTTAGTCTCAGTATATTCTACAGACATCTAAGATCTACATATATGGCTGCTGCAAAATTATAAGCTGTGAAAACAAACAAAGACTTCAATTCTACTATTTACCATACAAATGTGGGTACCAAAATAATTTATATTTACTTATTTAAAATACTTTTATTCAATTTGCAGCCCCTATTGTAATGGGACACCCCATTCGCTACTAGTTTTGATCGTCAGCTGTTTATTTTTATCACCACATCAAATATCCGTTGGTTTACCCCTATGATAATCTGCTATCAAAACGATATGTTATCTTAAATCAGTATTTCTATGAAACAGTAAGATAAAAACCAGGAAAAAAGAATTGGTTAATTCACTGAAAGGGAATAAATGTAACTTCAGTCTGATTGTTGAACTTGGTGTAAAATGTATTGAAATATAAATTGTCTGTTAAACACAAAAAAAATATGTTCTGCATAAAAATACAAGTCAAATTAAACGCTAAATCAGTTTAAAATTTAATTTACCAAGTTTATTAATAAAAAACACTTACTAAAACAGTAGTCAGTATGTAGTTTTAAAATTACAGTATTAATTATCACTTGTCAGATAACAAGTTATATTGAAGACTTATTGAGCGAGCCTTATTTTATAAAAAAAGTAATATTTTTAACATGTCTATAATCCATCCCTTTGGTCTTTATAAATGAGTCTATCAAGAAAAGCCTATAATAGTTTATGACTGACCTTCAGTATAACGGGTCGAGTAATTTAATATTATGTTCACTACAAAGACTACATTAATAATTCGATGACATTTAGATAGTAAAATGTATTACAATGTGCAAAGGCAACACCATTGTCTAGTTACAATATTAATCATTGTATTTTTATAAATCATCAAAGTGCTTTTCACAGCTTCCCTTTTGCAATAAATCTAACTCCTTATCACAACCTATCTGTCATACCAAAAACAATTTTCCTACAATTTTATCAAAATCTGTTCAGCCGTTACGAGACAATTAGCAGACAGACGTACAAACATCATCAATAACGCAGCAGGCCAACATTTGACCAAAACCCTCTGCATGATGTACGGTCAACAAAAGCACAATGCTTATAACGAGTGGTAACGAGGCAGTGACATGTACACCGTACCGTGTGTGTGTGTGTGCTAGTGAAAGTAACAGCTGTCGCACACTCATTCATCACAGGAGTAAACGTGTGGGTGTATTGGTCACTAGGCAGGTAAGTACAGAAGGCTATGGGTCTAGAGTATGCGACCACAAGAAAAAAACCTAAAAATAAATCTCTCTAAAAAAAAAAACGTTATGATATTTTCTTCTCGATTATTGTGAAGTATCTCCTCTTGTATTTGTGTCATATATTTTCAGTATTTACTATTGAGCATATGTTATAAAATTTATATCTATTTAAATTTTATATCTGGATGTCTAATCTGCATTCGTACTCTTCGTATTATCCGTAAGACACGTAAACAAACCCAATAACATAATGATGACAAATACTTAAAATTATCGCGTTATTTTCAATCTTCGTAGCAGACTCACTTTCGCTTTTACCTGTATAGTGATGTTCAACAAAAGTCCATTTAGTCATCCATCTGTCCATCTAAAGCATGAGATTCCATTATTCTGTAAACGATGTCGCAATACGGAACCGAATCTCTTAGCATTGCGTTTTGGGTACCTATACTTAAGTAATTTAAACTCCATAACATAACAAATAAACTAATAAATAAATTCTAATGTAGGTTAACTATTGAAGACACAACTTGTAATGAGGTATCTTATACCAATATACATATTTTTTAATGTTACGTTGTTGTACAGTAAATTTTAAATGTATAACTTAAATAATGTACAATATTGGGAAATCCATAATAATATGAACTTCAATCCTAAGTAAGTCAGAGGGGAACCTTTCGGCCGGCTCTCCGTTCCATTTAGCCGGGGACCAGGCCGTGTCGCAGGAAAGGGTTATTGCAGTCTACTAAGACCCCCGACTGGGTTTCGTCAGCGGAAGCCGCTTGGTCGCGGACTGGTTGTCACCACCCTTATAGTTTACATAACCAAGCAAAGAGTCCGAACATCGTTGGTATGTAGTCACCACCTCAATCCGTGATCGTGATTCCAGTGGGTAAAGTTATTTAGCAAGACAAACTGACTTGCGACAAAATCCGTTTAACATATTTTATTTTTCTATAACTCGCATATTTTTAGAAAAAGCTAGCATGAATTGAGATCCAGCATCAGAACGCAGTGGTGATAAACCGTTTATTATTTCAGTCACATTAAACTTATCGGGCGAAATGCATCAAATTCACACCAATGTTCACATATCTTATAAATGTAATTAATTCTGCGTGAACGTCCTATCTTTAACAAGATTTTCATTGTTTGTGAATGGTTACTTGACGCAAAAATTAAGTAAAACTTGATAATTAACAAAGCAAATTGCATTCCGTGATGTTATTTTAACAAAGCGATTTCGTAACATTCCTTTTTTTTTTGTCAACGTGAAGGGTAACGAAGCGTACATAAAAAAATAATTCATGCTCTATTATTTATTACATCTTCAAATGACCTTCTCATAGTTGTTTTATTTTAATTCAGAACTGTCATTTTGTTTTTGTATCAAAAATTATTATTATAACTGTAAAAAGCAGAGCGATAATAGTAATCGAGTTTTTACTCTCCTAAATTACAAAAAAACGTCGTCACGATTCTTGACAATAACATAGCCATAAACCAAAGAAAGGAGGCTTTTGTAAACCTGCATTTCAAGGTAAATAGTTATTTTACCCTTGAAAAGATACACGCCAAACGTAATATTCGACTACAATTCAATTCTTGTAAAAAAAATGCCATACAATAGTGTAAGTCTAAAAAGTAATACATACATAGTAAGTAACGATATAAACAAATGAGTAATTAATTAATTTACAGCAATTAAGTCCTGCTAAATGTGCTGGAGGGGGGGGGGGGGGGGGTTAAGCAAAAATATGATGTTTGTTTTGTTTCTCGTCTCTTGACCTACACTGAAGGGAATTATCGTGTATCATCACCCTTATCGCCAATAAATCTCTTCGTGAACAGAATAAGCTCACTTCTGAGAAGTAAAGCCACCACGTGAGATATAATTTGAAAGTAAAAGTGATCGAGTTGACCCGTCTAACGACTACCCGTTATGGTATAGTTGTCAGTACATAGTAACTCGTCATAGGATTAGAGATAAGCGTTGAGTTAGACAATTTATGGGTACGTTGACTTCAGAGTGTTTAGTTTATACATTGTTACTGGCGCTATTTTGTAAATCTAGTAAATACAACAGAGGAAACTTTTTAAATCTTAACATTATTTATTTTTAAAATCTAATCATTCTTAAGTACGAACTTTTAAAAAATCGCGCCGTATGTTTAAGCAGTCTGCTTGCGATCACAGCCAGTGTTACCGGGTCGAAAAGTCAAGCCCAGAAAAGTATTTATTTTTGTTAATTCCCGTTGAATTATCTGCCAAAATCTACCTCTACTCACTGGAAACCTCTCTGTGATGTCATGTCATCACTGCAAACCTGGGCCGACTCCGGAATTAACATAACGCTTAATACCTATGTAAATAGAAGCTTAACCTTTCGTTCAAGTTTATTGGAAGATCTGGTATCTAACAGCCAATATGCAACTCCACCATATACAAGTCAGTCATACTTAGAAATTGGCTTCGAAACAGTCATGCACAGTACAATCAAAAACAACTCGTGAGCATTGATACACCGATAACGATTCTAGTTATTGAATTGAATTGTATTTGAAAGTAAAAGGCTGCAAGTCTCGCCATGCCTTACAGTGATAACCGTTTGTAATTATCGACGCCATTCATGACACAAACCATGCGCCGGCGCATCCCATCACTCTCACTTTCTGCATTGTAGAGTTGTGTGTAAATAGAAGGTTCTTAGACACGAGTTTACTCTAAACTATTATTTGCTTTGCTTAGTAAGAAAAGGCAATAAAAGTTCTCAAATAATAAAGGACTCAATTTCGCATTTCAAGTTCAAAGATCTGAATCTACTTTTAGATAATTTTAATTATCTCCAGCAGTGATACGTGATTTTTATTTTTAATAAATAGTGTTTATTATTTTTCCTACGAATTTGTATCTATGAAGTCATGGTATAGTTAAAATAATGGATTAATAAAAATATACATTAAAATCAAATTTACTGCGACCAGAATCATATTGTTCAACCCAATTACAAAGTGATTGATTATCTAAAAAGAAAGTCATAACCGCATTCAACAATAAAATCTTTTTAAGGCACAATATAAATGAGGTATTCTCCAAATTGGCGTATCCATCAAGATCACAGTTATACATATCTTTCTATTAAAACAATCGAGGTCGTTGGAATATACACCTTTCTACACAATTTATCAATTACGTTCGAACGGTGAAGGGAACCCACACACCAAATAGTCGGGTAACAAGGAGTTTTTAACATTAATACTGGCCAGTAAGAACTTACCACATTTCAATTTAAAAGACAATTACAACGAGTGTGTTATATCAAAGAGTTGGTGGAAATTAACGGTATACTACATTTGAACTTTATTCAAAACAAGATCTAAGAGTCTCATAGTTTATTTTGGCGTTTTAACAAGCTTTTTTTAATTTCTTATGGAATACTGGCTGTTGAACCAGAACAATGCGATACCAGTCCAATCTATTTTTCTAAAATGGGACACATGTAAGTCATAATTTCATTTAACTGCATGGATCTTTTACCGTTCTATTTGTCTTATAACTTAAAAAACACAAACCTGAAATCGATGTGTTACAAAACAGCTACTACAAAACAATTAAATAATACACTAAACGACGGAACAAACAACCATAATCAGAGTCGTTACACGCCTAAATAAGTAAATGACATCAGAATAGATAAATAAATAAAATTAGCAATAAATCGTCTGTGACCATTGATAACTGTCACACCGTAATGATTTATCGCCGAGGAGCGTCTAACATATTTATTATAGAATGCGAATAAAATAAGTGCTAAAGTGGGCCTGTCAGTTGGGTATTCACGATAGAACTTAGAATCTTACTATACCTTAGTTGTGAGGGAATCCTTTCATGTCTTCAACTGAATATCCCGGGAAAACCCATAACAGCAACAGCGTCAAGGTTTTTAGAACAGTTCTTATTCATTTAATTCTTTAAAAAATAATATTAAGTAACAGACTTATTAGCAATATGGTAATAATACGCAATGCAAAAAGGCGCCACGTACACAAACTTATAATTACACAGACTAATAAAAAATAACCTTAAATTGTATTATTTTTCTTAAACAGTTCCAATTTCGAATTCCAAATTCAATAAAAACAAGTGACACCAAAGAGTATTCATAATTATTAAAAAATATAAACCAATAAAGAACTTTCAAATTAAGAACACAGATACTTAATTCTTATTAAATATTAGATTTAATTGTGTATAATA
This sequence comes from Autographa gamma, assembly GCA_905146925.1. Taxonomy (NCBI): domain Eukaryota; kingdom Metazoa; phylum Arthropoda; class Insecta; order Lepidoptera; family Noctuidae; genus Autographa; species Autographa gamma. Next base: position 8,009,875 of record LR989866.1, on the reverse strand, counting down.
AAGAAATTTTGGAATTGTATATTAAAATTAAAACAAAATAACATGGTTAGAACACAGATATTATAATGTCTTTTCTAATATAGTTTGTGGTCTGTGAGTGCTACCACGATTGTTTGTGGTCCGCTTTGTTTGGCTCGGTCGTGACGGCTTGCTCGTGAAAAAGCTGCACTTTCACGAATTGCGGTAGGGCTGCGAATTATCTCGATTCACTTATATCGATTTGAGTAAGTGACGAGATGTAGAGAAAACTCAAGTTATAGTGATGGGATATTTTATTGTTATTTATATAGTGTGTAGTAAATTGGATAACCTACCTTTTACCGTTTATTTAATGTGGGTAATAACCTAGAAAGTTTAGTACAGGTATAACATATCTACAAGGGATATCAATTAAATCCCTTTTACAACAGTTTCTAATTCCTTAAAAGGTAATTAATATAACTTTAATCTATGTTATAAAAATTAACTGACATTCCGATTACCATAAAACTCCTGAGAGGGTATGGAGAATCGATGCCTTAATCGATTAATTATTCGTGTAATCGATTTTAGATGAGCAGCCCTATTCCATGACTAATTGCTACCTTTGCTAGTATTGTTCTTGTTATTATTTCGTTTTTACGCAACCAAGATCACAATCGCTACTATCAAGGCGGGTTACACAATAGTAGTTGATACTTTTTTCTCTCCATGTGAATGAGTTTTCATTGATTCTCCTATTACGTACACATGCAGTGTACAATGGGGCTTATTATGTTTTTAACGTATATGTTTTTATGCCTAGTTTCAAAATATATTTTCACCTGTGTGAATTTGTGAACAATGAAAGTAGTTTCATAATTAGTGTTTTAATTATTGTCCGTTTATCAACTTTAACAATGATATGAGGACATAATATTATATCAAATTTTACATTATACATTTCTTTTACTAAATACTAAACTTAGCTTTCTCATGTACAAGAATAGCATTACACCAAGGCATATTTTGACTAGACTATTTTAGTTGAATATAACTATGGGCGAGCTAGTTACAAAGCATATAAATCCTGATATCTTTGACTTGTAGACGCTACGCCCTTCACTCTAAATGACTGTCGAGAAACAGCTGTTATTCAAACTAGTCTTATTAAAATATGACTCAAACGATATCAGACACACAGTTTAACGAGAACTCTAACTTTTAAATTAAAGTAGCAAAATGTATCTACAAAATGACTATCATTAAGATGTCTTTCAGGGTCGCAGACTATCACCAAACGATAGACCATGAAAGAGATTGGCTAGACGAACTAGAAGCGAACATAGTTTTTATACTATTAGCTGATACTGTTGGCCTAGTGGTGCTAAACGTGACTGCTACGCTAGAGGTCTTGGGTTCGATTCCCAAGTCGACCAAGGTGTTATTGGGTTTTTATATGAAATTCTCAGTAGCAGGTCGAAGTAGGGATTTGTGCCCGGTTAGTGGCAATAGGCTCGCCCCCTATTACATGGGACCTAAACATATCGGCGAACTGTGGGTGTACATTGGTATACCTCTGCCTACCCCTTCGGGGATACAGGCATGATGGTATGTTATGTTAGTAATATTATCCTCAACGTTAGTAAAGACGAACGTTTATGCAGTTCTTTACATTGTACCTTTATAATTGCAATATAATCATTTGTAAGGTAGACGACAGCAACACTAAAGGTACCTTAAGCCATTGAGTTATAGTTCATTTTTGTATGTCAATTATAAACGTGTGATATATTACAACAAAATGGTCATTCTTCGTCTTTGTTGTATTTGTATCAGCGGAAATGAAATCAGATCTTGTCTAAGAAAGATAATAGTCGTGTTATTATAAGTAAATCTTATTATAATGAAGAATACATTTATATCTTATACATTATAATATTTATAATGGAGGAAGGTACAGGATGTGTGAGCAAAAGTTTTAGTTAAAATACGACTCGTATTTCTTTGTAAAAGAAATTAATATCTAATTTTAAACTCAGTACCTAATAAAATAGGACCATACAATGAATTAATACATTTAATTTTATTCTTATCTATATATATCTTTTGGCCTTTGTATCTCATATCATTTGAAATGTAATCAGGTATTACATGGGACCTAAACATAGCGAACTGTGGGTGTACATTGGTACACCTCTGCCTAACCCTTCGGGGATACAGGCGTGATGATATGTTATGTTATTGTAATCAGGTCTCGTGGTCATATATTAGCCATCTGACTGAAAAATTATATCGTGTAATATTATATGATATGTTTTGGACTCACCCTTTATTCATCATTAATACTTATAGACGATTACATATTTAATATTGTAAGTTACTTCGGTACCTACCTATACAATGAGTTTAGTATGTTCATTACACGGCTGTTAAAATGCTTAATGAACTCTCATTTTCTAAAACTAATAATATGCGTAAGTTATTCAATGCATGTTACGAACAACTTTATATTATTATCATTTAGGATGTTATTTACTAATAACTCAATATATTATTATAGCCCAGAATATGATCACTAGTATTTTATATGAAATGAAAAAGAAATGCTTTGATAAAAACGTAAAGTACATATTGACATTATTTTATGACTACTATTTAATTATTTCATTCATTATATTAAATTAAACTAAACACACCAAAAAAAAAACAAGTAGGCAATCTAGGCAATTTAATAATTTCCTAATTTAAAACTCTAACTGTAACACAAACATCAGAATGTCCCTATTAGTCAATAATAACTTTCCCTTGAAAACATATCGCTTCATTGGTTCCCGACACGCTTCGTCAGATGCCTTGAGAATAGTTGAGAATCAATTACATGTAAAACATGATTTACATAAAATGTATGAACATTTACATCCCGTGATGTTGTATCATGCAACTGATATTATTTAAATACATAATTCATGGTTGGAGTATAAATAGGTAATTTGTCTTCTTTTAATAAATTTACAGTCAGTTGGCTGGTTACTGGGTTTTTTTCAGAGGGTTCATTTTACTATCCCAGTATACAATTTGTTATTAACGTTTATACAATGACATCTCATGACGTCATAAATTTGTACAACTTCGGTTTCAGAGCAATGACGTGATTTCGTCCACATTTCATTATTATTAGCTTAACTTAACTTAGGATTGCAATTTTCTTCAGTTTTAGAGGGTTTTTTTCAATAACAGTTTCGGTAATATTTCACTTTGATAAAAGTAGATAAAGTAAAATTGTGCAAGAAACGATATCAAACCATATCCAAGATGAGATAAACATATAAGTGTTAAATCGTCAAAGAAAAATCCTAAGATTGATAATGGTTTATACAAAACAATATCACCGACACACTTCATTCATCATTTTACGCCTTGAATTAACAACCCGTCACCCAGTTAATATCATATTTTCAGTCGAGAAATGCATAAACTTTCTTTGTAACACAAAAAACACTTCGTCATTAATTTTTTTATACATTTTTGTTATGTTGGCCAAACTGCCAAACTTCCGTTTATTCATCGTTGCCAACCAAACAAATAACATCACTTTTTTATTGAATTGCATGACGCATGCATTCCTTATTTAGTTCCAGGACTGTATATGGGCTTATGTGCGATGCACCTACACGAGAATTAAACCTTAGTAGGTATGTTACTAGCGATAGGTAAAAATTCGTGTATTTACATAATTCCCAGGAAAAGTCAGATAAATTGTAAATATTAATCGCCCAAAAATTGTAATTAAGGAAATTACACGATTTTTTCTTATGTTCGAAAGTAAACAATACTTTAATACTACAGTAGTATATTAGTAGAATTTTATTATCCTTAATCGGAAGTGTTGTTGCTTAAAAAGGCACGTCGAGGTAATTAAAGTGGAGATAAATGAATTAATGAACTTTTTAAAAGTATATTTTATTTATGTAAGTCCGAGAAGCGTTTTACCAGGTTTGACAAATATGTTAAATAAAAATAAAAAGCTTTTTCCTTTACCGCCATTTCCCTATTATTTAACTTCGGTACATAAACAGATTTTTCAACCATTCATTTACTTGTCATTTTACACGTTACTTATGTACGTTTTTTTCTTCTATCAAACGAATGAACATCATAATAAATCACAACCAAAGCATCTTTCAACCCTCATCAAGAACTGGAGTAACTCGTTAAGGGCGGATTCCACAGAAACGTATGAACATGATCTAAAGTTAATCTCGGTTCTCATATACAACTGTACGCAATACGCAATAGGAAGACTTCCTACATTTGGCATGTGTAAAAACCCGATTACAGAGAACTTAGTTTTCACGATCATAGTTTTCATTTAACTGGTGGATTCGACCCTAAAGCATCCGTACGTCGTACATCCATCTTACGCCGTTGATCTTCATTTGTTAAAGCAAGTTGTCACCCCACGACTCGGTGACGTCTCAAATTTCATTAGTAGACTCATCAATTGTGTTAGACATTCTTTATTTCAGTCCCCACAAGGGGGTAATGAGTAATCAGGCGCCTGTTCGTCCATCGACTGTCGCAGGAGATTAATTTATGTCCCCCGACCCTTGAGTCACTGCCTTGAATATATTCTTTCTTAAATTGGGCTGGTTGGTGGGACCGTGACTCAAATGTAAGTCATGTTTGTTTCGACTGACTGGCTTGCGTGTACAATCGCCATCAAATATTGTTTAAGACTGATTTACAGTGGGTAAGAAAGATGCTACGTTGAATTAATCAACCCGGATCGTCGGTGCAAGGTAGCTGACCTACTTTATTTGGTTTAGATTTTTTCACAAGAAGGTGCTATTAATTTTAGTATCTAGAATATATGTTAAGAGTTTAAATTTAAAGTGATACAGACAGCATGAGAGTAGACGGGTACTTAAAAATGGTGTGAAAAGATTTTTGTATTTGTAATCATCAGTATATAACAAGTTGCTTAGCAACTACTCATTCCTACGTAGCTTAAACAAATAACGAAAATAAACCGAAACAATAAATCACAATGGCAAAATTACTCATAAAACAATTAATTTCAAGCGAATTTCATTAAAATAGATGATCTTCGCACATGGCTGTACAATCTTAATCGTAATAACGGGGATTACTTTTTGCGTTTATTGCCGAGCTATTTTGAGACAATTAAAATTGTCTGCAGTTGCATCAGTGCATTAGGCCATAATCTTACGGTATTTCTGTGCAACTATGTTCGTATGTAACTTGATTTCATCGGAATGAAAGAAAGTATTACCAGAATGTTTTAATGTGTATGGTATGTGACGCAAACAGAAAAATATACAGAATTATAATATATTTGTTTTATTTTGTAACTTGTAATGCTACACAAATTATTTTAAGCTTTATGAGCATTTTTACTAATTACATTTTAGAAATATCATACTTTACTGAAGACTAAAGAAAAAAAACTTAAAACTGAAACTACGTATCGGAGGTGAAAAGTTGTTTTGTCTACAATCATTATCTTGGAGAAGGTCTATTTAACATAATTTTATCCCGTTACGTATAGAATAACATGGAGTAACAAAGTCATAGACTTCACATAAAAAATATGTAAATTAGGGTATTGTAATCAATACTTATAATAACATAATGCTCAAGTAGTGTAACTAGTTATTGCGTCTACCTCACTAACCTACTAAGTTAATTGACGCATATTAAGAAGGCAGCGATGCTTAAACATAAGCCTATTAAACTACCGCTATACGCATTAAAATCAAGAATAATCTACAATCGAAGTGAAGCCGTAAAAGTAGATCCTAACCTTACTCAACGATTTATCTATTATCACTTATCTTTATATATTAAAAACCAGCTGAACGTGAGTAGGAAAAACACGTAAAGGTTCCGTACTATCGTAAAATTGGATATAAAACTAGGTATAGTTGGATTCAAACTTAATGGCTCTGAAGTTAGCTACACGCTGCGCAGTACCTCGCCCCGCACCCCTGCTGGCGCATAAGTTTGTTACTGCGCAGCGACTCGCCTCGTGTTCAGAGCCGCCATTAAGTTTGCATCGTACTGTATGAGTATAATTGTCTTAATAAAGTTAAATAGTTATCTATATTTGCTTACTGGAGTTGTTGAACATAGTTAACCTCTCAAATTATTTGAAAGTTTTTTTTTGTTATGGCAAAGCACACTAGCACTTCGTGTCAAAAACTCTCTCCCTATTACGGTTTAGGAGATACAGCTCTTGACGGACAGACGGACAAATAGGCGGTCGGATAGCACAGGCTCAGTTATAAGGTCCGGAACTCGGTACGGAACCCTAAAAAGGTAGCTATCTAAAGGTGCTTATCAATAGTTTCCCTATAAATGATAGACAATCAATTAATATGTCGCTGACCTACACTTGAGATAAGAATAAAGTAAATAATAAATCACCAAACATCCGTTTCCGAGGCACTCAAATATTAGATATTTAAGTGGTAAACATTATCGTTATAATAATATAAAAGTAATATTCCGGGACAACTCCTACCGTTATCTGACCCCAAGCTAAGCAGAAATTGTATTAAGGTAAACAGACAACTTTTAAACATACTGATAATTATATTTCTAAATACATACATGTTATAGATAATTACACAGAACAAATGATCGTGCTCATCATACAAAGATTTGTCCTGGGTGGGAATCGAACCCACGACCTCCGGTATAGCAGTCAGGAGTAACCACTAGACCGTCAGGCCCGTGAATTATTGGATTCGATAACATATTTATAGGAGAAAGCTTTCGGTAATTTTGATCCTTTATAGTTATTGAGGAATTAAGTGCTGCTGTTTTTATTGGTCTTTAAAAGGAAGAGCTTTTCGGTTATATTAATATGTTTTGTCGGAAGGGGATATAATATATTTATGGGTTGCGTACAGATTTATGGAGTTCAAGATATAAGTGACTTTAGACCGGCTTTTTAACTATACATAGAACAGCTATATTTGTTTTAGATGTTGCATACAGTTGATAAGTTTTAAAAACATTGTTTGGTAAATATATATGCATGATAAGTGTCTTCAGGTCAAGTTTTACTTATATTCTTCACATAATGAGACAAAAAATATCTTATGATGTGTGGTTTGTGCCAGAAAAAGATCAACGTTCGTTACTCCGTTGTTTTTGTCGTGTATTCAGTAATGATGACCTGTGTCTCTGTGTCTATTTTAGGAGATTGTCATATTTTTTAAATGTACATAATATTAGATGTCTTGACCTCTGTTTGTATTTTAACCTGTTCATTTCTACTGACGCAAATGCCTGATACCTATACTTTTATTTAAAACCTGCACAATTATGTTTTAAATTTCAAATAGATGAGATAATTGGTTTTTAACTTACAGAAAACAAAGCAAACCCAATTCAAAACTCAAGTGAGAATTCGTTGTATTAATAAACGCCTAAATATTCCTTCTCTACAATAAAATAAAAGAAGAACTTTGTCGTTCAGTGAAACAATAATAATCTAATTTTAATGTTACTAAGAAACGGGCTCGAAAACGGTCATCGCCATTATAAAATACAGTTTCGATCATTAATGAAATATTTTCATTAGTCACCTTCCGGGACTTCGAAGAATTATTATTATTATTATAGTTTTTACATTTATTTGTCTCCTCTTTAAGAGAGGGTAATTACACTCACACGCGGGCGGGAACCAAGCGTGTAAGCAAAAATAACATACTTATATACTGTAAGTAGAAGATAGTGTCGATGATGTTAAGAACTTTCGGGTGATTCGACAAGTGTTGAGTATGGTGGCTTTTTGAAGCATGTGGAGTATGTATGATGGCATGTGTAATGTGTCCAGACTCTGTAACAATGACTTCGGTATGACTCCAGTGGATGACAGTACTATTGGAACAATGTGCACAATTTGTGCATCCCACTGTGTTTTAATTTCGATGGCTAAGTCCTGATATTTACTAAGCTTTTCGGAGATTGTCGCTTGAAGATTGTGTGAGTTGGGAATAGCTACATCAATGAGATAAACGGTCTTATTAATTTTATCATGAACAGTAATATCAGGCCTATTGTAATGAATTGTTTTATCCGTTATAATAGTTCTATCCCAATATATTTTATGATTCCGGTTTTCTAATATGGTCTGAGGTTTATATTTGTAATAAGGTTGCATTTCTGTAATGAGTTTATAAGTGTGTGCTAAGTGTTGGTGTATAATCGACGCGACTTGGTCGTGCCGGTGTTTGTAGTCTGACTGTGCTAGAGATTTACATGCCCCTGTGATGTGTTGGATCGTTTCGGATGCAACGTTACATTGTCTACATAGGTCGGTTGGCAGGTTTGGGTCCTTAATTATATATTTTCTATAATTACGCGTGGCTATTATCTGATCTTGAATCGCAAGCATGAACCCTTCCGTCTCTGGAAACAACTCACCACGTTTAAGCCATTCGTTCGATTTATCTTTATCGACGTGTGGCTGGCTTAGACAGGCTCGATGTCTCCCATGTAACGCTTTGGTGGTCCATGCTGTGAGTTGGTGTTGCATTGTAGTAAGGACTTCATTCTCTTGGTTATTTCTATCATGTAAGTTAAGAGGGGTCAGATTTTTATCGGTTTCAACTATATGGTAATGAAGTGAGGATTGTTCTATTTTATTATGAAAATACGTTCTAAGTGAGAGTATCTGTTTGTTGTGCAAGTTATTTATGTCTATAAGACCTCTTCCTCCTTCCTGTCGCGGTAGTGTAAGCCTCTGTATGCACGATTTGGGATGGTGTTTTCGGTGCTTGGTTAGCTGTGTGTTTATTGTGCGCTGTAAATTTATGATGTCTGTTTTTGACCAGCGTATTATGCCAAAAGAGTAAGTTAAAATAGGTATAGCAAACGTATTAATGGCTTTTATTATGTTTTTTTAATTTAAATGTGTATTTAGAATTAATTTTAGTCGGTAATTAAACTTTTGGCGCAGCTCTTGTTTGGTCACTTTTTGCTGAATCTGTCTGGATTGTTTAAATCCTAGGTACTTATATAAACTATGTGAATCCATCGGCTCAATGCACTCACCATTAACAAGGGTATACCGATTGTCTTCAAACCTCCCCTTTGTAATTGACAAAATGTTGCATTTGTCAACACCAAATTGCATGTGGATGTCTTTAGAAAACTGCTCAGTTATTTCTGCTAGTTGGAATAAAGAACTTTTAGTATCAGCAAACAGCTTTATGTCGTCCATATACAATAGGTGGGACAAGTTGTATACTCTATCATTATCAGTTAAATTAAATCCTGAACCAGACTTTTTTAACTGTTCGGACAAAGGGTTAAGTGCCAGGCAGAACCACAACGGGCTTAAAGAATCGCCTTGGAAGATTCCTATTATTAATTTAAAAAAATAATTTAACCAAGGAGGATGGTACCATTAAGATCAAGTATTAAACACCAATCATGTATGGACACCGCATCTCCAGTCTGCTTGCGACCACGGCCGGTGTAACCCAGCCATCCCTTGTTGTTTTACTTTATTAAGATTGTTAGCAACGCACTAAGTTGAGATCCGAACCCCGCAGGGGGTGCCCTTAGTGGACGTTGCTGACGTAGTTAGCTTTTTCATATTGCTCTGGCTGGAGGCCTTAAGTCCGGTGAAGCAGTCAAAGCCTTAGGCTTACTGCAAAGAATTCTTCCAATAAAATAAAATGAAAAGTTAAGCCCAAAAAGGTATTTACGCATGTAGGTAAGCGCTTATTCCCTTGTATTATATTACTGTAATCAAGTATTAAAGTTTCACCAATACATAAGTTTTACAGTCATTATTTCACAAGTCAAGTGTAATTAAAATTATATTTAAGCAATGCTCTCTGTTACGCGCGATAAATGTGGGAATCTACTTTGTCTTTAAAACAATAGGTTACTGCAATAAATTATGTAACTATGTAAATTGGGATGCAGGTCGTTATTGCAAAAGCTCATTTTAATTTTGGGAAATTTTGCTTAGGTCAGCGGAAATTTTGTTAAGAGCCTTAATTTTTTTAATTGAGTCCTTATCATATTCTACCCCTATAGATGCACCTTAAATATGTGTAAATGAAATAACTTGGTATTTGTTATATCGTATTATATCGTTTCAAATATTTTTACACAAAAAATCGTTATTGGCATGTTTTGAAAGTACCTAGTTTTGGCTTTGATACTCTCATATATATATTTCATTTGTGTTTTCATACATCTTTACCGTTTAATGACAAAGTAACCTTTTTATCTTATAAATGATAATGACATAACATTAAGTCTACTCTAGTCTTATTACTTAACAAATAAATATCTATTAACTAACTAATGAATTATAAGATAAGACAAAAAGTCACAAACATGTAATTTCTATAAATAAAACCAAGTGTAGTCACTTTATGTGTATGTATAATATCATTTGGTTCTTAATCTTATCGTTAATAATCTAGAAATTACTTATCCAATAACAAGTAATAAATTAATTATCAGAAAATACAATACTAGTTTCAACATGTTTCTGGCAATATTGGAGAAAAGAAATGGTTATAAAAAGAACAGTTGAAAATACTGAAGAAGACCTCTTTGGATTGGCTTCTCTTGGTAAGTCTAAGACCTCTGGTCTTATTTACAGCTAAGTTCTGTTATAATTATAGTTCCGAGGCGCGTTGTGATGCGACAGAAGTATGCACCGCCGACACTCCGCACGTTTATATTATAATGTAATTCAGTCATACGCAATGCATGTGTTCGATATTCTGTCTCGACACGACACACCCTAACACAATTGTAAAACTTCGGATAAGCATCTTCGTTTTATCGTTCCAAGTTGCTGGTTAGTTGATGCCTTCAAAAGTATGGCCAAAATACGGACTTCTTACAGAAATATTGCTTTACCATTATTTTCCCACTTTTTAATGTTGTCACATGTTTCATGCTGCCTGATTGCCTACTGCCTACTACAATAATGGTACCTTTATAGGAAGTACATAGTGACGTTTCCACCTAGGTAAGTCCTACCCAGGTAGTTATGATAACTACACAGGTAGAATAATCAAATGCACGCAATGACTCAGAGACAACTAGATTACATAGATCGCTGATAGCGTTTATACGGAAATTAGTCAACATGATAATACACGTGTCTCGGATATTTATTCAAATCTGATAATTACGTTGCATTTAGATTAAGCAGTTCTTGTTATAGATTTAATGATTATTGTTTTTCCTTCCTACAGTCTTATGTCACTGGTAGGAACTAACATTTAATTTACATATTTCTAATTGTTACCTAACTAACATTTTACTATTGTTAGTCTTGTAAATTAAAATAAATGAATAGAGATATAATTACGTAATTTTTATTTTCGGTTTAATTTAATTAAATTTAATATAATATTCACATTAGACATAACAATTTTAAACTCACATTTAGGCGTACATTAAAACCAGATGTGTCCTGTCTATTCATACCACGTTATCCGCCCCCTTACGTCATACTGCTTACTACAAAATGACATACTTACTGAATTACGCACAATTAATTTGATAAACGTTACACAAACGTGTTAATGGTGTCCAATGTTCCCAGCCTTCCCCTAAATTGTTAGAGAACAACGCCCAGTTGAGGGTGGAACTGGCCATTTTGGACCAATTTAATTGTACATTAAATTTTACTGTACACTGGAAAATGGAACGACGACCTAAATACGGCAGTTTGGTTGAATTTCATACGGAAGGCAGAAGACCATTTGATATGGCCTGAGAGAGAAGAGTCTTGCTGGACATAGCCGGTCCAGCAAAGGAACCTAAGCTTAAATTGTAAAAGCTGTTTGTTACTGACTTATATGCGAGGCAAGTCATTATAAACCAATACTGTTACCCTGAATATTAGTTTTACCGTCTTGAATTAAATATTATCTATTTCTTAATTTTTGAAGCCGACCGTGACAAAAACAAAAGAGGTCTTGTAATCAGACTTCATAAAACAAAAATGTATTATTTCGATGTTAACCAACGAACAAAAATATATTATTTCGAAGTTAAAAACATACAGTTTGAAAAATGAACATTGAAAATATTACATGCAATATTAATGAACGTCCGACATTTACTGCGCAGGCGCATTGGCCTATATTTTTTATAAGTTTTGCAATTACTCAGGCTGATATATAATAATTTACAGTATAAAGATAAATGAAATGTTTATTAGCTATTAATTATATACTTAAGCAATTAAAATGCAAATAAATTATTTTATCACTATTAAATTTCTTTGTGACAGACACAATGCTGTCTGATTTTTGCTACAATAGTAAGTATTATAACTGATATTATTTTATATTAAGATTTATACAAGTGACTTACAACTGAATCATATAAATAAACAGTCTTATGTAAGGTGCAATAGAAAAAAATGTTTTGATAATTCATGAAGAATTTTAGCTAAAACTATGAATTTTAGATGACCTTGGATCTAAGTAAATATTTATTTAATTCTACATAGTACTAAAGTATTTTGAATACCCGATACCAAATTTTAATTAGATTCACTAAGACTAACTTAACTAAAACGTCATTCCCTTAAGATAAATTCAGCTCCCAAAATCTTAAACTTAATTTACCTTTAAGCAGCTCTTAAATGTATATCTGTCTCTAATATCCTCAATAAATGGAGAGAGACAGCAATAAAATATTTCTTTGTTTATGTTCGGCCTGTTTCGTGCTTGTATAACATAAACAAAACAGAAGCGCTTATCAGACCACCACGAAATTATGAAACGACATTCCAAAATGGATGACATAATGACATAATGGATTTATTGGATTACGTATTTACCATAGAGTTTGAAAATGTTAAAACTTTAGAGTGCATCCCATTGCGCCGAGCGTAAGCACATTTTTGGCTGTATGCTGTACGTTCGTTTACTGATTTAAGTTATTTTCCGTGCTACGACAGATGTTTATGCGAAAATATCAATAGTTCCGATAATATAAGATTAATATGAAGGTTTGAGATTACTTAATTTAACGGCGTGCTGCGTTTTGATACTATTTTTACTACTAAACTAGTTCATACTAGTGCTCACGGTTCATACCCTGATATTTGCACTCTGAGGTTTCTAATCTATCCTCTATGGTACTGACCTATTTATATGTTGATTGTGGACTAACGAGCGGCAAGATCAAAGGCTCGTTGTTGTTATTGATTAGGATTAATTGGGCACTGTTATTGTTTGACGTGGTTTAAGACTGAACTATAGTAGGATGGATATATGGTGACATTTTGATGTTTCCTGGGTGTTTAGTAGGACGAAATAAGGTAGTTATATTTTGCCTTATGAGTTTATGAGTGAGGACAAAGCTATGTTACAAAAATAATAAAAAGTTACTGATACAAATAGGCGAAGGCAGATTAAAAAATAAACTATTGATTTTTATTTAGGAATCACGGAATATACATCTAAATCCATATAGATAATAAATAACGGAATATAGGTCTGTATAATGAAAAAAAAACTTGAATAAGTTAATCTAGTAAATCTAATCACAAAGCTATTTATTAATATCAGTGAATGACAGACCCAAAAAAATAAATTATCAAAACAAAGTAGCTAAGTGCAAAATAACTTAGATATAATTTTTTATTGCCTTATTTTAGTTCTTAGTTATTATTTGTTATTATTTATAAACTTAGTTGTTATTATTTATAAACTAAATAATTTTATTTTTAAATTATATTTTTATTTCTTGTTTATATTATTGTAAATAATATTTTATGTTTAATTTCTGAAATAAATCTGCTTCTTATGTAGTTGGCCCAAGAAAGATTCCAAAGATGCTATAGCCAATATTTAAAGTTAAACCAAGGTAACGGCTATCATTATCTACAGCTGGCTATATTTTGACCAACCGTCAACTCATTCACCTGCCCTCAGAAATCCGGCCGCGTTGATCACTGAGCCCAAGGTTTGTTGTTACCTGTCTGTAACAGCTGTTGACCCCTCAGCTGATTCAAATACAAACGTTAAATGGCTATACGGTCCTTTTTGCTTTACATTGATGATGAAGGAATATGTACCTTAATAACGTCGCTTTTTTATGAGCAAAAAGTACTGACCACAACAAAAATGCGACTGGCGATACGACTGGCATAGTTACAAGAATTATTTTAGTTTTTTTTTTCTATTTTGTAAAATAACGAACAATAATAAATGAAGATCAACAAAGAAATAAATTTTGATCATAGGTACTATATCAGTCGCATTTACAGAGTTTTAAAAAACAAAACATTCCAAATTCAAATAGGTCACGTAATTAACAACAATGGTGAGACGAAGATTAATTGTCGACGTCTCAAACCGCTGACCTGTTTGTTACTATCCCCAAAAAAGGTTTAACAAAAAAAGGTATAATTCGATTATTCTAGTCCTTTCAACCCTTTCTCCTTACCCCTTTACGATTGTCGACGTCTTGTACTTCGGTTAATCCTCGCAACTAGATCTGATGTTCTCATAGACACAATGGACTGTCCTTTCTCTAGCCTACTGGTTTGTATTTTTATTTTGATTCCCACAGAAATAACTGGTTTTTTGAGAAAGGATTTAATTGGATTCATAGATCTTTGGGCTGAGAATAAGTCAACGGCTACTGGACACTATTTACTATGGCCATACAACTATTATGTTGTAGAATGGACCCGTCACTCTTGACAAAATGTTACACGAGATACTAGTTTTGTATTTATTTTAAGTATTATTTCTCGAGAATCAGAAATCCTTTAATGCTGGAACATAACAGATCTTTTCTAAATACTTTATCCGATATGCATTCCACTTTACTCAACAAAATTAATTCAAGCAACATTACACACTAAATCTTATGTCTATTTACTGTAGCATAAATAATCATCCAAACAAAATCGATTAAAAACAAAACCTACTCGATTATTCTACTCAAATCGATAGGTACTCGATTGAAAAATCTTAATCGTGTACATGTAAACGCGAATAAGCACACTAAACCCTTCTAAACTGCGAGTTCATGGTCTTGTCTTTCTACATTATTCACAACAGCTTTATAACGCTGACATTTAGATTTGCCAAAGGATTTTGAACCCTATGTCCTATAGGTTGGTATGAGCGTGCATCAGGCAAATCGATTGTATCGATCACGACATAACTAACCTTATTTGATTCTACTCTAACCTTGCACCTGCCTGTCAGCCGAAACGTTCTAATCAATATTTTTATCTATAGTAAATAGATAGTAGAAGTATACTGCATACTGATGTGATATAATGTAGTCTAAATATACCTGCAATACACACAGTTAAATTTCTACATTTTTAGACTAGGACTTGTTTAAAATGGGACCACAGGGGATGCACCAGCTTTCAAATGCAAAATAAATAATCGATATCGGTTCACCCAAACGAAACTTCTGATGTAACAAACATAAATGAAAATGCAGTCAAATTGAGAACCTCCTCCCTTTTTAGAAGTCGGTTGATACTCAGACTAATCAAGCATCCTTTGCGTGTTCATCTAGATTTTATAACTGTAACCACAATTAGCTGTATCCAAATTTGCGTGAACTTCAGAACCAGTAGCAATCAAATAAATAAACCAAATTTAATTACTCTCAACACCTAAAACAAACATTAATTAATTACTAAGTCGTGCGTAAATAATGTATTACCTAATCAAGCTACGATTTAACTCGTCCTTTCTTTTTTAGGTGCCTAAGGTTAGACAAAGACTTCCATTTAAAGTAATCCAATGTCAACTGCGACTAATTAGTCGATGTCAATGCTAAATTATGTAACACAAGCATTTTGTAGCAATTAATTTGTATTTGGTGGTCTCACCTCTTTTATTGAGCTTTATGATGAGCTGTGGCTCAATAAATGCTTCAATCCTTAGTTGTACATATTTGCCTAGCCTGTTCCTATAGTGGTTAGTAAACCTGGCTGCTATACGGTTATACCGGAGGTCGTGGGTGCAATTGCCACCCAGGAAAAAACTTTGAAAAATCATCACTTGTTCTCGGTCTGGGTGTAATTGATTTATTGATAAAACATTGTATGGTTTTTAAAAACATACTATATGTAAAAACGTTGTGTACCTTAAAGTGTATAAAATTCATTAGCATTACAGAGGAAAAAATACACGTGAAAAACTCAAAATTCAAGGAGACCTCATAGCGGGCTACATGCAGTTGATTGTTTTGCGAGGTAACACAAATCGTAACTAGTAGTAAACACGATTCAGTATCGGTAGCCCAGAGCGGCTTTAGAACTTTAAATCCTTCTATTTTGTTCCACTGAACTCTCTCCGACCTTCATAATTGATTCGTTCCAGAATAC
Organism: Autographa gamma; assembly: GCA_905146925.1. Classification (NCBI taxonomy): domain Eukaryota; kingdom Metazoa; phylum Arthropoda; class Insecta; order Lepidoptera; family Noctuidae; genus Autographa; species Autographa gamma. The sequence goes on along the minus strand of LR989866.1, from coordinate 7,993,521 downwards.
TATTAATAGTGCCTTCGATCATCGATAAATGAAAACAGAAAACTGTACGTACCAGTTTAGTTTACATTCAAAAAAAGGTAATAGTCACGTTCAAGGCCGCGCCATTCACTGACCGAGATATTTGATTGATAAAAGGCAATAAAAGCCGTTTGGACAATGTTCTGTTATATATAATGTTCAATTGAATGTTATAGAAAATGTTCTATTGTTGTTTTTGTTTCAGACTAGAAAAATATAGGTACGTTATATTCAAGGGGATCTTGTTCAAGGAGTTTCTCTATTAGCAACTAAATACGTAAATAGAAGGTATTTACTTTAAAAAAGTCAATTGAACTCAAATACTACGAGTATCTTGCTAAAATATATCGTAGACCCAATATCTATCGCTTTTTGTGTAAGTATGGATAGCACCACGGTGGGCGCCACCTGCACTTTTTACAAGCACGAAATTCGTCATATTTTTTTTACTTTTCGTATGTTTTTTTTACAACCGTAGGTGCTTACCTCTAGTATGTTCAATATATTTCTATTGTTTTCATAGAGAAATTATGCAAGATTCAAAAGTAGTAAATACGAGTTACCTTACGAGAAAAGAACGTTGAGAGATCAATTCGTTCTCTTTTTGTGAATAAACAGTTTCAATTTAGGAAAGTGCATTTGAGAAGAATGTTGGAAAAACTATCGGTAAATCGTAAGACAAAAACATAGGATTTGCTAATGTCTTTAATATTCCAGTCAGATCCTCTCATCTCCTCATCCTTTTTAATGCCAAGTCCGTTAGAACCTTACTGACATCCCTAACATGTCCATATAAGTTCCCTGTAATCCGCTACCTGTCTCATCCCTCGGCACCCTTTGTACTTTTTTCTTTTCCTTCACTATCTCTATTGTTAGTTTTTTTTAGATTAAATTACGGGTTTGTGAGGTTGCAGCCAACATTCGACACGGCCGCATTCCGTCTGCTAATTTGGTAGTATGAAATAAAACACCCATGCAGCGAAGGGATGTTTTCCATCCCTGTCTAGCATAGAAAAATTTATGAGCTTTTTGTGTCAGAGCGAGACAAAAGACTATCCTGTAGATCATATTTTTAATGGATGCGTGCGTTTGATCATTATTTTTGGGTGATGTTGTCTTGAATGAATAATCGTTTTTTATTAAGGTGCTTAGAAGTTTGGTTGAGTTTTGTACATTAAAATGTGATTAGGTCAACACTATACTTGTTTTGACTATTAGGGAACTTGAATAAAACCACTTTCTAACTAGCAGGCTTCTTAGAAGTGACATATTAAGATGAGGTACCTAGGTATTGGTACTTTTTTACCTTTGCCATTGATTTCTTGCCACTGACTTTACACGCCATTGTTACAAAGTGCCACAAAAAGCTTGACACCCAGATTCTCATGATCAGTTTCCTTGTTCGATTAGAAGCCGCAGAGTTAATTGCTATTGACGCAATAATTACATCATTTTGCTCGAGCATGCGTCAATTGTCGTAAGTAATTTGTTGACAGTCTTCAGTCGAGTGGGGGATAAACAATGTCGTTTACTGACGTTTACTCGAAATCTGGTTCTCCTACCTAAAAGTATGTACCTATTTATAATTGAACAAATTATTATTACATGGAATACTATAATATAGTAACGACGCGATTGATTAGACGGTAGTGTTATTATATTATGTATATATCTGATATACAAAGGGAATACCACGGGATTTCCAAAGAGATGTAAGTATCTAAGTATACAAAAATTAAACTTAAAATATTTACAATAATATAAAAACTAAACCCACACAATATGTATTTTTATAGGTATTCGTGTGTTAAATCTCTATAGAACAAATATTCCTTTCTAAATAATGGCCCTATGTACCAGCAGTATTGAAATATTTCTCTTTTTCCGCCGGCTTTGAGACTTTCCATCTCGTCTACGAGTTTATGAGGTGATATCGGTATGTAAGATACATTATTATTCATATATTCCATAGTTTATGGCTTGAATGTGCATTAATGGCGGTAAGTCCCATGTGGCATTGCATCATTGTATGTCATCATTAATAACTGGAATTGTAATAAATCTGAGGTACGAGGACAGAAAATGTAAAACTTTAACAAGACTGTATACAAGCTATATTATCCTGGTAAAAGAAATCCGTGCGATTGAATGACAAACCAAGTCCCATTTGTCTGTACTTAGGTCTCTCTAGTTAATGAGCAGAAAGGTAGTTTATCTTAGTAGCAGTCCATTAGTTATCGACGCGTGCGTCATTACGAGGTTTTAATTTGTTTAGTATCTTATCATTTAGGAAGTTTGTGTACTTTCTTTGTCAATAGGAAACAATGCTCGTCACACTGTCTGAGGAAATGGTTACAATAAAGAGGTTGATAGCGATCGTATCGAACGTGTAGATCACGCGTGCGACCTAACGTCCCACTTGCGCTTGCAACTTTAACATACTGTCTTGTAATGTTTTGCATAATATACGAGTACGTAATCCTCGCCATATTCAACTAAATGTGCTGTTACCGTTTTGTCACAATTCGCAAAATAAGTGAAGACACGCCAACAATGGCACTGAATGGTGCTTAACATTTTGCAACATAATGTTTGTTACAACACAAGTAAAATAGCTTGGAGGACGCGAGTGAGCTCCGTCTCGCGTGACCTTTGCGCGCTCACAGACTGACATTTCACTGCCTATTACTTACCAAATGTTATTTAATGACTTACCGCACCAATTGTTCTTGACAAATTGAGTTTATAATAAAAACAATGTCTCGATACCCAACAAGGCTACTAGTCATTATGCTCGATTGAGTTTATGCAAGACAGTCGTATGCACAAAACCGAATCTGATCTTCTAGAATCAAGGTTGGAGTTCAATGAAACTAAGAAATATAATAGACAATACATCTCATTTTATTTATATTAGGTACTTCTATAACAATACTTTTAACAGTCTTAAAACGAACGACTTAGATAGCGGTCAACGCCGGGTCTATCTACAGTATGTACAAGTGAGTGTGCGTCAGGCGCACGTGAGCGAGGCGAAGGCGCGCGACGCGGGGGTGGGCGCGCTGAGCCGCGGTCCGCACGCGCCCGCGCCGCGCGCCACCGCCTCGAAGAACTGGCGCAGGTCCGACACCGAGCGCGTGGGCGGCGCCTGCAGGTCGTGCAGCGACGCCGCGCGCCGCGGGGTGCTCTCCGGGGAGCGCTCGATGCGCGCCAGCTGCTCGCTGCTGCGAGCCAGCCCGCCGCCGCTCCGCGACAGCGACTCGAACAGAGCGCGACGCTCCCGCACCGGGACGTACTTCGCGATTGCTTCGTGGACATTTGGTGAGCAGGACCTCGCCCGCGTCTCCAGCGACGAGGTCTTCCGCCTGGCCGCCTCCATGGCGAACCGGCCCCGCTCCGCGCCTCCCGCCGTGCCCTCCCATCTCTTCAGATAGCGACGACCTTGCTCTGAATCTGATCGCGCACGCGGCAGCGTGTGATGTTGCGGCGTGCCCGCGTTCAGCTTACTGCAGCTGTCACATTTGATAACCTCTGCTGTCCGTACGGGCGCATCGACCACGTCTGTGGTCTTCAAGGCGTCGAGGGAGAGGGTCAGGTCCAGGCTGCGGTCGGATGATGAGTCGTAGTCGTCGTCTTCGACGACGATGCCCTCATCCGTGGCGGCGGGGGAGTGATCCCTGCGCGTCAGCTGCGTCTCCGTGGAGGTCAGTAACCTCCGACGAGCTCGCGGGGGCGGTTTAGGGGGGCAAGAGGGTGTCTCGTGTTGAGCAGCCTCTTTCTTTGGTTCCCGACAGGCGGTGTCCGCGGCGGGCAACACGTCCAGAAATCGGACTTGTGGTAGTGGAGTCTGGCCGAGGATCTCGACGCAGAGCGCGCGCACCCATCTCGCGTATTCGGCCGCATTGCAAGTCTGTAACAATACACATAATTGAAACATCCAGCTCGGATAAATGCATGGAAAGTATGATTTATGACTTAATCTGTTAAAGAAACGTTGCAATTTGCATAATGTTTTTTTTAAGACGGAGCTAGATATGACCCCACGTGACTGTAAAAAATGTATGCAGGGTTGGTAGGGTGACAATAATGGAACATCTGATCGTAAGGACGGCCTAGTCATGGTCGCATTGCATTCATAGATGTTTTTGTATATCGGGAGCTCTATAGCAAGGAGTTTTCATAAAACGTGTTTCCTTTACGTGTCAACACCTTCGCGTTCTAGCCCTTCTTATGGTAATAGCTACATCAAAAGGTCGCGAAGCACAAAAGACATTGATTTACGGTTGTTTCGTATTATTGAGGTCTATTAAAGTACGAATCGTGAGAAAGGTGTGATTCGAAGGGGATAGAATGTCTTGGAAGACGTTCGAATTTCATGCTTACTTAGAAAAAAACTATCAAACGTTACTAGCAGAACGGACGTCGGACTTACATGACATTTAATTCGGTTATAATCATATTTAAAAGCGCAAACGTATCACACTTTTCATCGCCGTGTTATTATACAGTGAAATCTTATCCTGGCAAGCGACAGCGAACTTACTCTTTAAATATTATTATTCTCCATTACTTAGCTACAGGAGTCATGTAACATCTGTATGTTGATAATTATTTATGAAAGCATTGTCTTTGTAGACAATGCGAGCGGCCCAGCGTATGGTGTACGTGACCGATCATAATACCCAATACAGATTAATGATAATCTGCGTAAACACGAAACTCTGATTTATTGGGCTCTGTTATCGACAACTAGAGTCGATTATAGTGACATAGTTACTAGTTCTAAACTTATTCAATTACGATTAGACCGTGTCCTTATCAGCTTTAGTTGTTGAAAGAGGATTTACAATCAACAGATCATAAATTAATATCAAATTAGTCTTTGACATTTGTTCGTTTGATTGCAATTTGGAATGGAAAGATATTAAACTGGTCATAATAATTTCGTTATTCAATTCATATTTTTGATAATATCGTAGTGTATTTTGTAATGTCGTGGTGGCCTAGCGGTTCAATGAACGGATTTGTATGCACGTGGTTGCAGGTTCGAACCTGGGCAAGTACCAATGTAACTTTTCAAAGTTATATGTACTTTCTTAATTATTCTAAGACACTTCTAACAAACGGTGAATGAAAACATCGTGAGGAAACCAGGATTCCAAAATTTGGGATCTGAAATCGCCAATCCGCAGTGAGCAAGCGTGGTGATCAATGCTCACGCCTTCTCCATATAAGAAGAGGCCTTTGCCCAGCAGTGGGACGTTTATAGGCTGGATTATTATTATTATTTTTGATAATAACAAAAAACTGCTAGAAATAGATACCAAATTTTAAACACATTTTTTACTAGATGACATCAACTTGTTCATTAAAATATCTAATTACCCAGTTTATAACATATCTATCGTTTTATTACAGAAAAATCTTGACATTGATATAAAAATAGTTAAAATACTCTACTGTAATTGGCGTTTTAGAATAAGTAACTGCGTTCGGGAAAATACTGCGACAATTTATATGAACAAGTATTATAAATGATTTGTTTATTTGTAGCAATTATGTCATCGACGTAAAACATTAGCATTGAGTGGTGATTCGATGAATCAGTGTCAGAATAATTTGATACCTTGTTATATAAGTTACATGCGAAGTATTTGTCGTATGTTTACATATTTATATGAATATGTAAATATGTTTTTATTTTATAGTCATTTAAATAAATACACATGAACACTGCAGACAATTACTATTATCTACGTTCATATTATTTCTTAAGTTGAGTCGATTTCTTACATTTTTGTTTATCATACCGCAAATATTTATCTTTATTCTAGACGTTAAATAAATCTTCATTGTTTCAAAAGTATTTTGACATGAGCATTTTTTATATTTTCGTACATTTGCATGAAATTCCATGCAGTGTCTTCCTAGTTTAAATATAAATTTTCTAGACAGTATATCTATTGTTATGCTAAGTAATTTAATATACTTCATTATATTTAGGTGTTATTTACGTTATTAGCACGTGGTGATTTATCATGTGATAGACAACGAACAGGATGTGAAACCGAGCGAAAACATTAAAAATCACGTGCCGATTTTCAGAACAGTTCTGCACTCGTGCGCCACAAACGCACGCTATCAAATAAACATTAACATTATTAAGAGTTATGATGACTTTTTAGAATCATAAGCGTTATAGCGGGTAAATATAAAATAAGAAATAATTTAAAATACACAGCAAACAAATATCAGAGGTCCATCATGGTTTCATACATTTTCTTGAAGCCATTTATGGCATTAAGGCGCCTGTAACTTCGTTGTGGGGGAAGCTAAAGCTTGCAAATATTGTTTACTTCAGTCCCCAGGAGTGTATTTATTTATGTATAGGAAATAAATATGAATATTTTACAAATTCGGACCCATAGTTAAAGACCCATTTCCATTCAAAGTTAGATAATTAAATCACTGCTGACTTATTACTAATATACATTTTGCGTTACGGGACTCTCCGTCTTTAAACATTTTTTTTAGATGGGAACCCATTTTGCAATGCGGAAATATTATTTTGCAGATTCTACACGCGTAACAATACCTGCTAAAGCAGTATAAGCATACCTAGTTATGTTGATACGATATATGCGTGTAAACTGTCATATTAGATCGTTGAAACACTATACCCAGCTCACGTGGCTTCAAGGATCGGTCGGTTCTTGGATTTTATGTTACTACACCTATGATATTATGTGTATTATATGAAACTGACAAATGATACGCAACTAGTGCTGGTAATATGAATGATGAATCGACAAATTCAATAAGTGAAGACAACATTATGGACATTACGGCGAAAATTATCCTCGTTTATATATGAATAGTTTCTGCACAATGTTTATTTTTTAATGTAATAAATTTTATGTTTTGCCTAGTGTAATCGTCAGTTTTAGTCATTATATTCCATCTAATTCCATTATCCATAGTATTCCATTTGTAAATCTCTCAATAGCTTTCGAGGCTTTCAAAGTTGCGATGGCGGCTATTTCGACATTTTATCGTCCATTTTTCGTAAGTCTATAATGTTTATAACACCTCAGTACTATTTCAAAATATACCAAGCTTAACCCTAAGCACCAGCAATCTGAATGACAAAGTATTTAGCATCGTCTAGCAAAGTGTTAAGTAGTTGTTGATTGATTCAATTCCGAATCTCGTGAATTGTAACCTCGTGACTTTTCGCAATGTAATGTTCACGTGGTTCTCAATTTATATTGTTTGCTAGGTAACAATGGAAAGTAGGAAAATACTTGAGCTGTAATTTCAGCGGTTTATACAGCTATTTCCTATTTCCGAGTAAATTAGTCAACAACCTTCGCTAATTTGAACAAACGACAAACGGAATCATTTTTTACTGGTGGATTAAAACGTTTACCGCCAACATAATATTACGTTTTTAAAGTTGTTTTGTTATTTTTCTTGTGGCATATGAACACCTAAAGAAAATGTGAAATAATATTTTTTGTTTCTTTCTGAACGAATCGTTCAGTTTAAATTCAGGTTTTATATAAACATGTTATTACGAGTATTTGAACGACAAGAAAACATTTCGACATTGACATTTCGTGTGTCTTTTGAGGTAGCAGACCATTCAAGGTCTTCTTACACGCTTTATCAAAACTCCTTGAAAACCTATTCTAATTAGGTACTATTCTTTAATTACAAATTATCAGTTTTAAGGGATATTTACCTGAAACGTGGCGACGGCAGAGTCGTCTCTAAGCCGGGACAGCTGGAAGGCGTTGGGCAAGGTCGGGGCAGTTCGCAGGTGCAGGTCTCTGAGGGGCAGGCGGGCAGCTGCCCTTCTGGGCAGGGTCCCGTCCCTCCAGGCCAGTAGGCAGCCGGAGCGGACCGCTGCCCGCACCCACGCCCATGATTCTGTGTCGTCATTGTAATACTGTCGTAGGACACCTGGAGACAAGCAAAATAGATTGGTTAATTTTTGTTTCTTAATTATTGTATCTAGAATATAACTGGCCAGCAAAAGTCGTTTTTTTACTTCATTTGTGTACTCAACCTAATATAATGTACCAATTTCTATGCATCAGGCTATTCAAAAAACATCTAGGTATAAAAGATTCACGTCATCAAAGGAACATTAGCTTTTGACGGGCATTTCGTTAACCACTACAAGATCATTGAAGCGGTATTCAGTGACATATGGCTTTCAGTTGATTGATTCTGATGCAACTGTCAGCGAAAGGTTAATGGAATTGACGACCTGTTTGGTCATTCGTCACTGACCTACGGAAAAGGCTGCCGTTATATCCGTAAAGGGTCAATATTCGTGATCGGCAGATGTTAATTGTTTCACCAGTGTTTGCAATGGTAAAAATATCGAGATGGAAGGAGGATTCTGAAGGCCTAAAATTAGTAGAAAATATTATTATTTGTTCTAGGTACTACTTTTCTTACTCTTTTGAAAAAAGGCTAGAAGAAGGCCTTTAACTATCAATTGAGCAATGTTATAGTAGTCACCAAAAGACAGACAAGATCTCGAGAGGAACTTCTTTCATATTTCGATGGAACTGTAGTCACATTATGCGGATATTCAAACGTAATCCAATATCTAACAGGAAAAGTATATACAAATTTATCAGCTTTCAAGGTCAATTAGTTTTTAATACATCTGTATTCATTGTCATTACGTGCATGAGCCAAAAACATCTATACCGGAATTAAAAATGCGTTTATCAAACATGACGGATTACATATAAATGTATGCTCTTCTGATAGCAAAAGCGATAAGTTGATGATAGCAAAGAAATTACTGGGAAGTACCGAATTGTATTGTTAATCGGACAATCAGATGCAATATTTACATTACAGGTCAGGACTTTCTTAGAATTTTGTAGTTTTTATTGATGACAGCAATTTTGGAAGAATTTTGACTTGTTTTAAATTATAATCTTTGTCGGAAATAAGTCTATCTTTAACGAAGGGATGAACAGTGTAATATTTAGTAAATACTGATCTTGTTTACCAGTTCAATAAAGGTCTAGCTAAAGTACATATCGAATCAGTTATTTTGTGTAAAAGTCAGGTACAATATGCTTTTGTAACTAATTAAATCTTGACAAAGGTTTGACTGCAAACGAGTCAAAATTCCAACTTTATGTAATCAATAATATTATAGATACTACCTACGAGTCTTACCTACTATGTCGTTTATTAATGATACAGGTAGTAAGGTAGGTATGTATTTGTTCCGGCGAGCTTGACAAACATCATGAATCATTTTACGTCGCAACCTAACGACTAGTGACCAGCGTACGGTATAGGCATCTGTTTATTCATCCCGATGAATGAATGAATGGCATCTGAACTGAGAAAGTCAAGTTCGTTCGGTCATTGTTGCGTTCATTGATGTAACGTGGACATTCGTGGAAATTGAGAAGGATTACGGATAGTGATTAAATTGAAATATTTCGGCCATGACATACGTAATTCACGGTTAACAGTAGGAGGTGAATAGGAATGGCTTCTCCCCTAAACCTTTCTACTGAATGTTTAAAAATTATTTCTTCGTTGCAAAATGTATGAAGTGTAATAAGGTAAGTCCTATGTCCAGCAGTGGACTGCTATAGGATGATGATGAATAAGGTAAACAGTAGTAGGTAGGTAGTATAGGTGCGTATGGTATATGAGCATAAATAGTAATATGAAGAATGTGAGACGCAAAGGTAATTCGATGTTTTTCTCCTTACTAATTTAAGATTCGAATACAAGTCGGACAAACACGTGAATAAAATTGTTTGTCAATTAAAACCAGTTATTAGTATGATTCACGTAACCTTAAAACAATGTGTTGATACATATATTTATGTTTTATCATTTTGGTAACATTAATAAGGACAGACCAGACCTATTGTTTTGACACAATAGTATCAAGTGAATTCAGAATGGTTTCTAGAAGGTAACTGCAAATACGGTTACTTATACATTAAGTCCCTATTAGGTTAGTATTAGAAAATAGAAACCTTATTATAGATGTAGAACAATCGTTGCTAATATTACACACAATTACTATTTAACTGTATGTTTGGATAGCGAATAGCGATAGAATCGTATTACTACATAATATTAACAGCGGATGTTTCATGTCTATTAAACGATATTGTTAAAACGTAGTCCAAAATACACTCGAGAGCAATGAATCCGGGTCACTTAAAGAATGTTAAAAATCTCGGAAACTAAAAATGCTAGGTTAATGCAATAAATTGTATTTAATAGACAATGTAATACCCCTTCAATGAATGTATTAAAACTTCTTAGTTATTGTAAAGTTATATCATAAAGAAATCAAATTTGAAAAAGGGCCACTTTCGTAGATGGAACTACGAAATTACAGCATTTGGTTTTACTTTTGTTTGTAATCTTTCATTTATGTGGGTACATAAACCATGTTGATAGTGCTCTATATTCATTATTCAAGCTGAAATTATGTCGCTTACGCCTGAAGAATGCACCAGAATACTTACAATGCTGGAAACCGGCCGGAGTCAGCGCGATACAGCCAGGACTGTCGGTGTGTCGCTGTCAACAGTACAAAGAGTTCTCCGACGTTACGAAGAAACTGGTTCTAACCTACGCAGACCAGGAACGGGCAGAACCAGGTGTACCACAGCACGAGAAGACCGATACTTGGTGAACACCAAGGCCACGCTTGCTGAATCTAACCTAAAACCCCTTAGACCTGCAAACGGCCTTAAACTGGAGCGTGGGCATCGTATTTCAAGACTAAGATATGCCCAGAGCCACGTAAATTGGAGTATTGAAGATTGGTCAAAAGTTATGTTCTCCGACGAATCAAAATTTATGCTCTACAAGCACGATGGAAGACACAGAGTGTATCGAAGACCAGGGGAAAGATTCAAGCAAGCATGCATCGAAGAAAAAGTAGCCTACGGTGGTGGGTCTGTACTTGTGTGGGCCGGAATTTCTTCTGTAAGTCGCACAGAGCTGGTGATCATAGAAAACGTCTCTTTAACTAGCGAAAGATATGTGGAAGAAATCCTCAATGATCACGTTGGTCCATTTATGGTCAATTTAGGTGAGGATGCTATATTTATGCATGACAATGCCCGACCTCATACAGGTAGGATTGTGAATGACTACCTTCAAGAGATGAACATTACTCGTATGGAGTGGCCAGAGCGCAGCCCGGATATCAACCCGATCGAGCATGCTTGGGACGAGCTAGGCAGATGCGTAAAACAACGAAACCCTCCCCCAATCACGCTTCGTGAGCTCAAAATTGCTCTCACAGAGGAATGGGAGAATATTCCCCAAAATCGTATAAGGAACTTGGTGTACAGCATGCCAACCCGCGTAAACGCAGTAATGGAAGCACGAGGAGGCAATACGAAGTATTAAAATTCAAGAAAATCGTAATAAAGTTCAAAAATTTCATGTTTCCTATTTTTGTTTTAAGGAGAGATCAGCAGTTTTTTTCTTTATATAATTTTGTGTTAATAAAATGTATGGTGACTCATATTTTTTTTACTTTCATTTAAGGAGTATTACGTTGCCTATTAAATACAATTTATTGCATTAACCTATCATTTTTAGTTTCCGAGATTTTTAACATTCTTTAAGTGACCCGGATTCATTGCTCTCGAGTGTAGTTACTATTATTTAATATGTAGTAAAACATTTTAGTCAAAATAATAATATTAAGGAGTTCAAAAGGGCTGCTTCTATCAATATTAAAATTTAATGAGAATGTGACTTTTAATTGTTTTCCTTCAGGCCTTTTTGAGGTCTCATTGGTACTGGGACGATCACAGCTTTTCGAATTGTCAATAATTACCGAATTGTTCTGTCCACTGTTTTATTCGATTACCTATGTAATGCGCTTCAAATGAGAGTTTTATGGCATTGAATGCCCTTAACACTGATTGTGTTGCTTCTTAAGGATATCTATGACTCTAACTTAGCCCTTTGTTTTATTATAATGTAGATTTATGCAAGCACATATAAAATTAGCAGGCAAATGTTATGTTATCTGCGTGCATCAAAAGGTTAATCAAAACTTTTCCTTTGACATACATCGTTAGGCTGATAAATGTAATCGATATTATTGGTTTTATCTTTTTAATTCCAAAATACGGGTAAGTGTGCTAGGTCAAAGGAACAGAGTGTATCTATAGGGACTTAAGCTTGCTGATGCCTAATTACTTTTGGGCTTTACAGCTTTAGGGCTTATTGAAATAAATACCTAGGTAGGTATCTAAATATAATAGCTTATTGGTTTTATTGCACTGTCTAGACTGCTAATACTCTTAGTAGCCTACAATATACGTTTTTAAATAGTTCTGTTTGTTTTGTTAATAATAATATAAATGATTATCGGATTGATTACAGTTGCTATCGGACAACCTGAGTTCATTTCGATACCTATCCCGATAACAGTTTGTGTTAGTAGGGTACCAAGATTTTGGTAAATTATGGATGAATTTAAAGAAAAAAGGTGATATTTCGATTATACGTGGCATATATTTTAAACCCCTTTGTTTTTTTTGTTTATTGTCAAGTAAAGATGGAAAATTGCGTTATTGCCTAGTGTCATAGGGTAAGTTCAATATTAAAAATAGGCTATCAATTCGGTCAAAACCGCGGGCACAAGCAAGTCAGTTATAAAGCATGATTGACTATAAATTCTATGATAGGCGTTTCCTTGAACTACGATCTAAGGAATGGTAAAAAAATTGTCGTTGGTTATAAACAGATTTTATCAGCGACAACAGCTGATGTATCTTCCTATTGTGTTTTAGGCGGCAAAAAAGTCCGTTCCGCCAACGACTCGTAAAATATGGCGGTATCCAGGTAGCTTAGGGTCATGAGAACTTCAATAACAATAGAAATGATAGATAACCTATACATTTTATAATAGGCTCTTTATAATGTTGACACTAAGCAGTTTCTAATTAAAGAGTTTTTCATCCTGCATTAGTTTACCAATATACTAAAACGGATTACTTTTATCATTCTAGGATTTTGTATCAGGCATTGTTTTGTGGAAATATCGTTTCGTAAATATCTAGGTAGGACCTAAAAGGATGTTGCTTATCGCTGTGCGTTATCTGCAGACCAGACTTGATATTCTAAATCATTTGTAGGTCACACAAATAGGTACCTAATAAAGCTATATTTTCTTGTACCTACCTAGATTTGACCAAAGAGTTATTATTTGGGTAGGTAGGTCCCTAATCGTGTGAATACTTATAAAACTAACAATATAGGTCTACATTAGTTACCTACCTATTTTTGTCTTTGTAGGTATTCTAGGTCAGTAAATATACCTACCTTTGGTTAGGTGCTATCCAGCTGTAGCCAGTTACACTTTATCTTGTTAAAAGTTTAGTGGCTCGAAAGTATTGATCGGTAGTCGTCTAGGTACATAACGAACTAGGGTACAACACACCTTAGTTATCTACCTACCTAGGTATCTAGGGATAACTTAGGGAGATATTTAAGTTTACCTAATCGTTACAGCTCTAGGTAGGTGTACCTATGTAATATTTGTTTAGCAATGTTGCACCTGCAAATGTTACTTGTTAGGCATTCCTACTTAGGCAGAAGGTAGGATCTAACTAGCTATGACAACATTGCCATTTATGATAAATATCTACGTAGGTTTAAATGTGTTTATTATTTGAATTGTAGTCATAGGTTCACGGATGCAGTTTCGTCTGTAACAATGACTAAATCAGATTTTGTGTCGAGGTAGGTATTAAACGTAGTCTACTCAAGTTAAGTGATATTTTGTTTGTTTTTTGTAAGCTGGAATATTGGTTCTTAGCAAGTCTGTGTTGTTTACAATATTCTCTAACAAGTTAACTAACAAGACCTATCCATCTACTGACTGAATGATATTATTATTATTGCCTCTAAGTTATTCAAACATGTTGAATACACAGCTATGCACGGCCCGGCTGTTTTGCGACACATGTGCACCACAGCTGATGTGTTTAAAATAATAGCCGATGTACATTGTCTCTGGTACTTGCGAGTTGCGGTTATCCTACACCATTAGTTTGTACTCGCCAGATGATTGTAACAAAAAGCTAAATTAAAACGGGACGGGAGACTTAATTAATTTATTATTTTTGTGTTATAAGCTACAGTTGGTAGTGTGAAACCAGTTTCGTGTTTAGTGATAGGTATTTGGTCAAATCTAGTTGGATGTTGAATGTGGCCCAGTCTGTCGTATTGCCGTTTTACTCGGTCAAGCTTTTTCTAGGACATATATAATTGTATATAGGAATATTTATTTGTTGTTTTGGTTTGTTTGCTAACCTGATATCCTAAAATCTGGATCTACAGGCGTAGGTACGGGTCCAGGGGTCAATTCAGGCCGAAGTTTCCTTAGGCCGGCCACCACCCGTGGTGCCGGCGATTGTTCTCCAACTAGCATCGCCTTACCACAACATTGCACATAAAAACACTTTCCACCACATCATAGTAACTAAACATCACGGAAATCACTAAACAATCCAGTTTTCACAAATTATTCATTTATAATTTATTTTAAAATGTCAAAACAAAACCTGACAATTCGTATTTTAAACTTCGAAATAGTTCGTTACAAATTGCGCGCAGCGCATTTTGTCATTCGTTCACCGCGCGATCTAATCACTGAATAACCGTCTGGTCGGCCGACCAGCGAGTCAATGAATGAATGAAGTTGATACGCTCCGCGCCCCACTTTATCCACTACTACTACGAGACAGACGGGGCTAGCACAACCAAAAGTTGGAAATGCATTACGCCATCTAGCGATGAGTAGCAATACGATTGTTTAATTTGCTTTAATATATAACTGCCGTTATATTCGTATTCCTAAGAGTTTAAATAAGTAATGAAATTCTTGATCTAATATTGTTCTGGCGATTTTTTTTGCTAGTTTTTGGTGCAGTTTCTAGTATTTTCTGTATGCGGCTTTGTTTAAAATTAGTTAAGTAAACGGCAACCTTTATATAAATTGAACTTTATTAAAAATCGCCCTGAAAAGTAAACATGATATTAAAATAGCTATAATTGAATAAATTTTAATTACTACATTTATTAAAATTAGATGCATGGTTCAGTGACATCTGTTGGAACATATACAACGAGTATCACGTGCTTGCTGCACCATCACATAGTTCCTCGTTTTTAGTGCTGCCACCTACCAAAGGTACCTATCTAACTAAATCACGACCAACATAGATGGCGTGCACAAATGAGAAGCTAGCGCCATCTGTTAAGGCTATTTATAACTACATGAACTTCACAATGAAGAGCTTTTACTATTTATGAGAATAAATAATAGAGGTCACTGTTTTATGTCAAAATAAAACGTGATATTTACCTATTTATCTCCATAGATGTCGATGTAAGTTACAGTAACTGAAATTGCAATTCCAGAAGAAAGTGTAAGGTCCAATTGTGACTTTTTCTTTAAAGGTCCTACATTAATATACTTAGTTAATGAAAGTGATGATATGTCTGTATCCATTTGACTTAGTTGATACCCAAGGCCGAAATATCAATAAAATGCAGTTCTGTTTTTTAGATGTTTAAAATGATTTATTTTTTTACATTTTGAAGAAAATTTCGCAGTTTTCGTGATACTTTATTCTTCTGGGTTCTGGGCTGACTTTTATTTCCATGATTTTGACTTCGGTAGATCTTAGAGACTTAACGCATAATAATATTTTCTCAATGGTGAAGAATCGAAAGTTTCTAAATTACTTATTAATTGTTGTTGTTTACGTTGGGTAATGTCCCGACTACTCCCGACATGTTATGTAAATAATACTTTTTATCACTATTTTTGTTCAATACGGTGAGACTTGTGATTTTTTTGTTTTGGTAGAGATCCCTGAAGGTAGCCTGAGCGCTGGCTTTGACTGCTTTACAGGACTTTTCGAGACTTGTGATGCAATTGTTTTAAAGGCTTAAGTTGTTTGGTATTTAATTACTAAATAAGAGACTTTGTAAGGAACTAGTCATTATTTACGATGTTTGGCAGCAAAGTATAAACAAAAAAACTATCTTTTACATGTTATACTAATTAGTTCGTCCAATAACATCAATCATGGATCGTTTTTTTGTTTCAATAACGATTGTCATTTTGTATTTTTTGTAAGACAAGGGATCGGGTTCTCCAACACAAAATAAAATTCAGCATTTAATATCATCAAAGTTTATCAATTTATTGTTATTGTACATGGAAGACTATGCATCTTTACATGGGAACAATATAGGAAGACATCGAGATCAAATAAATGGCACATAAATAATGTTCAGTGCCTATCTACACATAAACAGTTTTAAAGCAAATATAAGGCACTTAGAGACTAAACACTACTGACTAAACATAGATAAATTAACACAAATTAAAGCTTTTTATGGAAGAAGAGACTATTAATATCACAATAGGCAAGTGACACGTGGTTCATCACCACGGGCGCCATTTGCTGTCGTCATCAGCCGGCGGGCCCTCGGCGAGACGCTTCTCGTCATATAGGGCCTCGAGCTGGCGACGGGCCTCCTCCTTCTTTTTGTACTCCTGGTACTCAATCAGTTTCCTTTTTTTCTTCGGCGGTAAGTTGCTGTAATCCATCGCCGATTCGCATTGTTCCGGAACAATGGGTGTCACCTCAACTTTACTCTGAGGAGTTACGTCTAATTGATTAGTGACGGAGTGTGCGACCAAGTTTTTCGGCGAGTACGCCGCTTCACTGGACTTCGCTGGTGATCTAACCTTCCGTAGATCTAGCGTGTCGTTGTTTGTGGGGGGCGGGGAGTATTGATACGCGTAGTCGCCTCTGTACGGCTCGTCTCTCTGTAAATATTTTGGTTCGGGCGCTGGCTCCGCGCTCATGTTCACATCAACGTTGTCGTTGCTTCTCTTGTCCATTATGTGTTGCCTAATTTTTTGCAGTATGACATCCTTCGCCTCGGCCGGAACTCTTTTGAAATACGCCCCGTTTCTGTGGCCGTTCATTTGTTCTGCGGCGCTGGGATGGTTGAGCTTGTCGACCGTGGTCAGCAAACCATTGGGAGATATTTTTTGAGCGGCCTTTGTAGGGGGTCTGTTGTAAGCCCATTGTTTAGGCGCTTCCCCTGAATAAACAGAATCTTCCGCATCTGAAGAAGATCTGTCGTGGTCGCTATAGTAATGTTGTCTGTCAGAGATAACGGATGACGGCGAAGTCGGTGGTGAGAAAGTCGGTCTCTCCGGCACTTGTATGGTAAGTGGTTGAGCTGTGATCAGCCTTGATAGGTGGCTGATCAAATTTTGACTGACATTGGGTTCTAAGTCTGGCACGGACATAATAAATCGGCAAGCTTCTGCCGCACATTGTCCGAAACCCGCTTGAAACTTTTTGGTCTCCAAAACCGGGTCTCTGGGACTGTGTAACTTTGTAAGATGGTTAACGGTTAACTCAAGGATATCTGCCTTCTCCAACTTGCTCAGGTTGTCGTCATCGATCTGTGAGCAAAAAGACAAAAGTGAGTAAAATACAAGGCAGGTGCGCGCGCGCCGCGTTTCTCACGCTACGAAACGTAACATTAATATAACTGTATATGTGAATAAGCAACTCCTGTTTCTTAATGGAACTTGTACTTTTATATTCCAGTTTGGTGTCTGTACGGCCCATGGTAAGTACGCAGTAATAAACAGAAGGACGACCGGTTCGTGATAAAAATAAATGGCGTGTGAATGAATGATGGATTGCATTTTGATGAACAGTAAAAAGAAGGATAAGTTTTATGTACGCATACGCTCCTAATATGTTATTAATGGTGTATAAAAATAGAGTGTGTTAATTACATCTGCAAAGCAAACAGTATTATCTTTGATGGCTCTTATAAAAATAAGTCTTAAACATATAGTCTGACGACACAAGCTGAAATCTGCGTCACTCCGAATGATTAATGACTAAACTGTCACCTAATAAAATCGTTATCAGAAATGTGAAATGTACTTAAAATATGACGACATAAAATACAATTATTTCTCTTATATTTATATACATGATTACATACCTCTAGAGCGCCGACCATAAGATCTTTAAGTTCATCCAAACAGCGATTGATGCGCGCGCGCCGCTTTCGTTCCAAAAGTGGTTTTGTGATCTTCTTATACTTTGCCGTCTTCGACAGCGGAGCGGGGTCCGAAGCCATGTTTGTAGTTATCTAATAAATAATTTATTTAATTAATTATTTTGAATAAATAACATAAGTATCTAGTTTTTATGCACTAATGATCTTTTACGACCGTATTATAGCTAATTCTGGGTCTCATTTAAAGTTTAATGTATCAAAATATCTAAAACTAATAATTAAAACTGAAGCTATTAAATTAATTAAAAAATAGTAACAAAAATTTAAAGTTTGCACATCTTGAACACATCTTAAAACTTCACACAACAATTTAAAGATGCTACATTGCTACTTGCTATAAAAAGGAAAGGCTAAAACCTTCTACATCTATTACACCAACAATTAAAACCTCAAAAACAATTACTTACAATTATAATAATCTCCGTTTAAACACTTAACAAACACTCTAACAACTCAAGACACGGGAGCTTGCAAGCACAGGACGCGCGTCTCCGCCCGCGCCTCGGCAACTACTGCCTGAAAAAAGCCTCCGTCCCTTCCCCTCGGCCGCGGCCCTTCCCGCCCTCTCGCCCATTCATGCTGCGCAGGAGCACGTGTGGCCCAACGATCGAGTTTCAAGCATGCGTAACATACTTTCCCAGGGAATTCTTGGAGAACACTTTGGTTTTTTGTCAGAATTATTTTTAAGTTGGAGCCGAAATTATAAACAATATTTTAGTTAGGATTTTTCGTTTAGGGTTTAATAAGAAATGAGCACGTGGCTATCTTTTTTTTTTTCAGTTGAAGAATGTCGTGTTAGCAAGAGTGCTCAGGTAACTGTAGAAATTCTTTGCCTCGTTCAAATGTTCTATTGTAGAATAGACATTTGAATACTTAATGCAATTTTGAATTTGAACTCAGAACATGTTTTAGCTTATCTCTTTTATTATGTTCAGTATGTTCTACAGAAACCAAGCATGCAGGTAACATTATAAGTATAGGACCTTCGTGGTAATTAGCACCTACTGTAGATAAGTAAGTATGGTATCCAAAAGAATATCTGTGCCACCCATGTGTTTCCTGTTAGCGGTACCTATTCACAGATATCTTGTATTGTTTAAACAAAGTACTGTAAACAATGCGAAGAACATAATGAATTTTATGACACGCAATGTAATTACAAAACCGTACTGTAATAATTAGTGCTACGCTGTTAACGGTTTTATCTTAAGATTTTGATCTTTCCGACATTCGACCTTCTTTGGCGGCATTTTAAGAAATGACGTAGACAAAAGGCGGCTTATAAAAAGGTTCTACGTAATAAATGGCACGGCTCGAGCGGCTCGAGCGGGCTACAAGTTAAATGGGGCTTGCGGTATTTATTTTTTCGGCGGACGGCCAGGACTAAGGCTCTCTGGGTCTCTGGGCAGGTAAAGGCGCGAGCCCAAGGATACCTCGATTAGTTTATCTTTTGTCATTCTGGTCGTCTTTAAAATTGCCGTTTAAAAACTATATAATTATAGGTTATTCGGGTGATTTTAAGTACCTTTGAATTTTTAATGTTTGCGCTTTAAAAAGCGGTGTTTGCCTGCGTTTGTTTTTTGTTGTTTTGTTAGGGCTGTTTTATGGTAGACAATAGTTGGTAATTGCGATAAATTAGTGAGATGGTCTAAATGTGTTATATGTGCAGATGTAGGACCTATTCAAAAAAAAAATTAAGGAAAAAGCCGCTTTTATTAAATTAACTATTCATAACAGTTTGTACCTTTATTAAGTATATTTCTTTTTTTTCTTTTGCCTATTAGTTAAGAGCACAATTAGTTCGATACAACTAGTTTTTCATATGCCTGATTAAATTATTTCCTACATAATCATTAATGAATCAGTAACCTATTTGTAATACAATTGCTTTATTGTGACGTCACTGTTATCAGTAACTTCCGCGGCCGTCTATTTGGTCTACTGAGAAACACCTACACAGGTGGCTGCGTCTGCGCATGACAGCAGACTAAACAATACAAGTGATCAACGTGTGTGGTACAGAACTACGGATATTGAAGATCTATTTACCAAAGATTTGTTATTAATTTAATTGTAATTTTCTTAAAATGCAATCAGTTAAATAATAAGAAAGGGTACAAATTATTTGAAAGTTATTGCAAGTGTTTAAAAATAAATTAGTTCTTAAGACTCCCATAATTAAAAATATCATTTTTTATAATAAAAAAAAGAAGCATGTTTTAGCAATTGTCTGAACTTTATCCTTTTTTTTACATTTATTATCAACAGCAATCTTGATAACAACCTTACCCCTTTTAGCAGAAAATCCCAATGAGTCTTTAGTCTAAAAATAAATTGATGAATACGCAGCATCGCTTGCATTTAAAGTCTATTTCAATCCGGACCCAAATTGATTTCATCTTATGCATGTTTGGATTTTCCAATCCGAGTATCTAATCGGGAAATGCCTTTTTCTATGGATAAACCATTCCGAATTATGTCTGTGAATCCCCTGTTTTTGAATCCAGTCTGTTTGGCGTGTTAGTTTCTAAAAATAAAATATGGTGGTATTTAGGTGATTCTTGTAAAACTGGTCGAAAGCCGATTTGGATGAAGACGTTTGTTTTTCTATATAGTTTAGTTAAAATTCATCTGTAACTGTACTTATTTGTCAACTAAAGTAAGTTTACTGGTTTTAGAAGATACTAAGACATACCTCTACGAACCTAAACAATGTAACCTACTTTACTCCTTATTTTTTCTTTTCGTAGAAATAAAAAACCGAAAAAATAATCAATTAAAAACAATTGATTGTGTGAATTCATAAATGTATTGCTTACCGAATATAACTATAGTCCTATTTTCAGCACAGTTAACTTCAGTTAGTTCGGCCTATTGACGTCAGATACGCCAATAGATGGCGGGGCGAGCGCTCAATTTACCCAAATATGAATTGGTAGTGATTAGCACCGATGTGGTATGTTGTAGGTATGTTGTTAGAATTTGTCGGTATTCATTATTTTTATATTGAATAAGTAGTACATATGCCTGTAGAGTTGTTAAGCTTAAACCTCGGGTGTAAATAAGTAAAATTGGTACTTTGTTGGTTTTCAGGATATCGCCTCTTAGTTTTTTTGTGTGATCAGACATAGATCTGCTATGTTTTTAGATTATAATGAGTTTACTTAGGAGGGTAGGTCAGAGTAGGTCTTACTTAAAGTGAGACTAAAATTTTGAGGTAATCCTTGATTCTTTCAAAGTACATTTTGTTAAATAATATTATATTCAAAGTAACTAGACTGATCAGACTAGTTTATCATGAAATCATTAAGTCAATTTGAAAAAACAGGCGGGATGAATACTGATGATAAGTACCCGTCAATTTATACCAATGTTTGTCCAAGCACACTTTGATCACATAAGCCAACAACCAACATTCGAATCACACGGATTTTAAAATTGATTTTCGAATTATGCACCGTTGTGACTTATGACCCGCTGACGTCACGTTTATGGGCCAATGAGAGATTAGTCTGAGCTGCCCGATTATAAAATATAATGTCTGCTATAAAACTGGTGAGAACTATGAATATTGTTATTATACCATGTTATGAGGAAGAGTCGTGGAGTTAATAAATGAAAAGGCGGGTGTCTAAGGTTACGCCAGTTTAAGCTAAAATTGTGGGTTTAGGAATAATTATGTGTGTCTTTGTTAAAGATGTAATAATCTACTTTCTAACTTGGTTTTTATTTTTTATGGTAAATATGCGGGTCAGAAATCACATCCACTTTCGTATCGCTTGCTTATTCTTTATACTCATTATTGGAAGCGCCGAAGATACCATAGCACGTGTTAAAAAAACTTTCATCAAGTCTACGATAGATCAAACCCACATCGATACAATAAAAAGACCCGCGTCCGGCCACTACGCTGTCGGGTCATGTCAAATAATTTTGCACAAAAATCCCGTAGATACTTAATCTCTTCGTTATCATTACGGACAGCCGAAACTTGTGCGTGGGTGTTTTTGTTTATCTGTGGCACGCGTGGGAAATGAGCGCCGAACTGTTCCCACATGAGGACAAATACCTACCACATGAGCGGTAGTGACGCGACACTCAATCGATTCAAATCGATATCAAGTGTCGTTATTTAAACTTAAGAGGAATAATATCGACTGAATTAAAATGTTTTACATTTTCGACAGTTTTAAGAACACCGATTTAAAGAATACATCTTTGTATCGATTAACATAATTGATGTTTACGGGCAAGAATATTCAAATGCCTTGAATGAGGTTTTTATTTCGAAGTATTTATTCAAAATTATTTAAACACTATCGATAGTCTATGTTGTACAATGTATTAGAATTCCGACGATCGATAACCTTTCACACGCGCGTCACTATGTTAAAGTAAGTGCGTCATTGAGCTGATGGCCCGAAGATGTGTGAAGAACCCGTAATTGTTTTATTATGGTAAAAAAACGTTGACTCATTCTCTCCAAAGAGCAAATAATCCGTGGACCGGAGCCTTACCACCAACTTACAATACCGACCAGCTTAGTTAAGTTTACATTTGTGTTGTATCCACTGCTGGTTTAAAACGTGTCGAAAAAGTATGTATTCTCTTCTAGGCGTCAATGGTTAATGCACAAAAGACAAATGAAGGTTTCATTTTTACGTAACGTGGGGTCATGGTAAGTCCCATTTCACTGTTTAATTTCAATTTCACGGCAAGACAGTAGACATGGTGACGTCACATGTTATGTTTAGGAGAAACGTGACGTCTGATGAATCATGGTAATCTTGAGAAGTGAATCTTTAGGGGTTAAGGCCCTCCTTTATAAACAGTTTACATTTCTGCGTATTGTTTACATACCAGAATAGTAACTTGATCTCTATTTATTATTGTCTATCAATGTCAAAGGTACGCTTAGCTGTGATATGTCACGTGTAAATTTAAACAGGTACACGATTAGTTAGTACTATAGTTATAGACAGGATACACAAAATATTTAGGAATAGAAAAAGAAAACTGTGTCATGACATAATATTTTTGGGACAGGGCAAAAAAAAATACAAACCAAAGACTTGATTTGCTGGTCCAAAACTTCATGGTCCAACTACAGCTAGGCCGATAGCAAGCTGGACTAAACCTATATTAAAACTGGACTTACCCCAGATTCTTAGATTCCCACAACTAAATTAGTTACGAATTAATTCGAGCTGAGATTAATTGAGCGATTCAATTTACGTACAGACATATATGAAGCTTTTTTGTTGTTTCTATACCGTTAGATATATTGAAAACCATCTGACCAATCAGATGTGTCGGCACTAACAGCGGTAATAAAATTTTGCACAGACCAACTTTAATAATCTAGTACAGTTAGGTCTTGGTTAGTGTTTAGAAGACTGTAAAGGTAGACGCCAAACGAATATATTTTAAGACATTTTTTAATCGTCTTATTTTCAGAATATATCCTTTAATTTTATTCTCTTATTGTAAACTTCATTGGCTAAAACTGGACGAAGATTTTTTCCTAGGTGAAACAAATATGACATGTCCCTCTCTAGCACTTTAACGTCTAGCTATATGTATACACATGTGTTCTTGACTCAAATGGGTGCGATTTTTACTTCCTTAGCCTATATTGTTTTTCAGCTGAAAAAACGCCACATGGGCAGTTATAATTATTTTGGCCTATAGAAGAAATCTGGCTTAGAGGAGTCACACTCTGCTTATTTGCCGTTGGCAGAACTGCCATTTGACGTGATAACACACTGGTTCTTCTTCTCTCAAATTTTCTTAATTTTACACGTTTTTCTGAGTTTCCTAAAAAAAGGCTCTTCTGATTTTCAGCAAAAAGTCAATCCACCATCTTAAATAGTTACAAAATATTCAAATAAATCTACGTACGAGTGACAACGGAAGCGGCTCTCAATGTCACGTTATCAGCCGGTGTGCACGCGCCCTATACCCACCGACAGAACTAGTTCGCCGGCAGAGCGGCAGCGCCCGCGCAACTAATTGACGAACCGTCTTCCTTGCAGCGATAGCAGAACAAACGACCCTTATTGTGAAGAAAGGTTTAAATACAAGTAGTTATAATATTCTAAAGGATTGTGTCTGGTTACTTAAAGTTTGGTACCTAGTATGTTTTATAGGAATCATGGTCATGACTAGAAATATTTCTATCACATTTACAAAGAAACTATAATGCATAAAAGTATATATAGACTATATATTTTTTGGGCTTTTGCCTTAAGTATATTATTTATTTATTTAATCATTCATGTACACACAATTATATTATAAACCGACAAAAATTTGTTTTAACTTTATGTTCCAGGGCCTATCAGTGCTCGTCAACGTTAAATTTCAGTAATTATACCAAAATGATCAAGCTTTTCTTCTTAATTAATTAAATTTTTGAGTATGTTATTAATTTTTCACCTGCGTTCAACTCACAATATATCTTCATCAAAGAAATAACATTCCTCGTATCTGTTACTATATTATTAGAGGTTCCATAAAACAGTAAATAGTGCGAATAATAAAAAATAACAGTTTCATAATATCATTGGATGTGTTATTTACGTATCGTAAAATGAATATATGGTGTAAGACAACTCTAAAAGTTAATGAAAAATTGTCTTTTAGTAGTTATTTTGACGCATAGAGTTGCCACAATTACTGATATTATTTTTAGACTCACTTTGATGTTGTGTTCAAAAATAGTGCGAAGTACTTTTGTAGTTCACATTTTTAAGGCTTTTAAATTGCCCACAGATGTAATTAAGAGGGCTTTAAAATGCTG
The DNA here is from genome assembly GCA_905146925.1 of Autographa gamma. Lineage (NCBI taxonomy): Eukaryota > Metazoa > Arthropoda > Insecta > Lepidoptera > Noctuidae > Autographa > Autographa gamma. The sequence goes on along the minus strand of LR989866.1, from coordinate 7,968,527 downwards.
GTATTGTTCGAATAGTGTTATTTATGTGTTGTCAACTCCATTAATATCCACCTTAAGAGTCGTAAAAGTAGATTAAAATTTTATAACTGAAAGGTGAAGGTGTTTCTAAGAAAGAATTTCATTATAATAAAATAAGCATGTGTGTCACTCTTTTTCTTTTGTACATCAAATATTATTATATTATGATAATACATAATAATTACGTTCTTTAAAGGTTAGTCGCTAATAACACTGAGAAGCTACTATAGTGTCAACATACCTTCATTTTTATTATAGACACAATATACACTAATAGACGAAAAATATCTTTACATTACTCCATCATTTTATTGTAGCCAAAAACGTTATTTTCGCTCAACAGTTCAATTACAAATTAACTCTATTGTGTAATGTAACACTAACAAAAATCTTTAAAAAGCAAAACATCATTAGTATTTGTAGACATTTAAAAGACCAACAATACAGTTGTCAAACAACTTAACGACTCCAAACTAAATCAATCAAGTGCGAACGATTCATCAAAAGTTGTTTTGCCGTCGGTACCGACAGCGATATAGTTAGTGATTCCAAAGATATCTGTCAAAATTCGCCGCGGCCCGGCGTGGGAACCAACGACGATCGGTTTTCTCAAAAATAACTATATCTATCACAAACAAAGATAACTCTTTCATTTTGATACATTTTTTATTGAATCGCGAATCGTGAACGAATGGAAATGAGTTTTAGATGGCAACTTTTTTGTTCGATTTACATTTTTGACGATTCTTCGCTACTTTGTCAGCGTCTGAGGTATTGGGTTTTTATATCCAATAAAAAGTTAAAATCTATTAGGTTATGTACTGTGGTATATTATTATTCATGTAGTTTTATGGTTATTCTGTGAAATAGCTTGAGAATTGACAGCGTCAATGTTGTTGATAATAAATTAAGCTGACCTCCTTAGGTATTGTTTAGAGCCACATTTTCAATTTAGAATGTATTACGATGGTATTGAATTTTGTTGCAGTTGTTAAACTAAAGTGGATGTGTAAGCCAGGATATTCGCAGAAGTTAAACGATTATAATATAAATTTTGTTTATGTAAATTGATGTATATTTTTTATGACATGTTAATAACGACATTAAATGGTTCATTCAAATTACAGTTTTATAGTGGCTACACGACATTTGGCGTTTCAAATTTTGAACAGGGTAAAATCGGTCATAAATACTTCTAAAAATCTCCTTCTTTCTCTTTTAATTATTTATTATACGTTTAAAACTTCAAACATCATAAGCGTCAGAAATAATTCAAAATTACTCGACCATAACATAATGTTAACGAAACCTTATTTTTAAAAGAGTTATAATGAGATAATTTTGTAGCTCGTAAAAAATTGATGAACTTTTAACTGACCTCTAATTTAATTTTATATGGCCTTATTACGTATGGTGGATTGAAATGGGCGGCACGAGGCATTGATTATACAGAGCCGGTCCATTCGCTTCTTTAGTAGACAGATTACACCCTTTGAGAGGAATCCGACGACTTTTAGTCGGTCTAATCAACTTCAGCATAAATCAGTGCGGAGTTAAAAATGGGTTTTAAGATTACGTTTAATTTTAAATGTTTATGGATTTTTGTTTTGGACTTTTTGTGTTGAGAAAGTGAGCTGAAGGTAATGTGTAATTATGTATTGTAGTAAATAATAGTACTGATTTGAAAATTACCTCAATAAGTAATAAAATAATTTTCAAATTAAATTGAATGAATCTCCAATAAAGTTGTAAAAGTTTCAATGAAATATATTTTTAGTATGTTTATATTTCCGTAAATATTTCATTATTAACTTAAACTTTTATATTTTATTTTGTCCAAAATCGTGTAGTCTAAGGACTTAGAGAGTATTTGTTAGTTTTCCACACCTTTTAAGGTTTCGAAGGCATTGGGACGGCAACAGTGAAAGTTAAAATAACGGAGCGAGCGTAACTCCCGAGTTAACCGTGAACTATTGGGACTGACAAAAGATAAATTTTCACTTAAATATGGTGGAATTTTATAGACAAATATGTTAGAAGTTGATAAAACAATATACCCTTATTATATCGATTTTATATTGAGAACGCATTGTATTACATATAAGCAGAAAGGACACTTTAAAATATAAAATATCATCACACATCAAGACAATTTTATGATAAAGTTTATCTTAAATGCAGGCTTCATGTTGAAAACTCTAACCGACCTTACTCACGCGAAGATATCGGTGCCCGACTAGTTTTCATATAGATCTGCTGTGCCTATAAACTGGAATCCAAAAAAAAGGATAAACATGTAATATAATTGTCGTAAACGCTAAAGGAATTGCAGTGTCTACGCTTAAATGACACCCATGCCCAGTGGCTACACAAATAGAGTAATCAACGTCAAAACCCAGTATATGTTGCCAACCAACTGATATATGGTAATATTATGCACATGAGGTCTATGTCCTGTAATGACAATGTTGTCAAAATAACGATCGACAAGAACATCACCTATTCAAATCTAGTTAAACTAGTATACATTAGCCAGTCTCGGTCTATTAAGAAATGAATTGGATGTCGTTACCGCAATGTAACCTAACCAAATCACAAAGTCTTTTGTTTGGACGTATTCTAACGATGAAAACATGTTTGTAAGTTGGTCGGGTAATACGGTAGGCGGTGAGGGGCGGGTATGCAAATGGCAGAGCTATACTTGGCCACGAACGGGCCGCCCGCGACCGTGGGAAAACTATCGCCTGTGGCGAGTTGTGCGCAGGCGCGGATTTGGATTAACGGCTTTTTGATTGGGTATTGTAGGTGATTGATGATTTGAAACGGAAGTTATGACGGCAAGCTACTTTATAACAACTTGTTGGTATTTTTAATACTATCTTGCTAACGGAGAAATGGCATTTATGAAGTGTGTGTTAATTCTTAGATATTTTAGTGTGAATATTTTTAACTCTACCATGTTTTATTGATACGCTACGAAACATTTGAATCTATTTTATATAGCATAACATGTGTTCTATGAGACTGAAACCGACCTCAAATTAGCTTGTTCAAAGACTGTGACAATACAACTGTCACATTGTCCTATAAATTCTCAGTGCAGTTCGTCCCGGTGTGCGCTCGTGCACGGCGCGCATGCGCGTGACGGCGGCCGGCGCGCGCCGCCTTCACGACCGTTCTGACGCGCGACTTTTTGACGCAACCGCGCCAAATGCCTAACGTAACACTTCAGTTACTTTTGTTCTTTTACTGTAAATAAGTAACGAGATATATTTGGAGAGATAGTTGAGAAATACATGGAGAAATCAGAAAAGGTTTTGCTCTTGTGGACTCAGAATAATAACTTATTATCTATAGGTACCTACTAAATATGCCACAAAAAATTGCAGTATTAGGGTTGCTGTCTTACTGAATTTTATTAGGTACCTACATTTTACAGTGACCTACACGCTATAAAAGATAGGAATATAAGTGTAAGAATGGGTAGAAGTATGTTTGCTATTGAACTTTCAAGGAAAAACTACTGAACGAATTACAGATAAATATTGCACACAAATAGTTATAATGAGAATTTATAGAAAGCTAGGTCGAAGTAAACTATAGTTGATATCAGGAATTAAATGAGATTAGAACGAAGGGATGCATATAGTACCTTAGTTTTTAAACACAATATTTTTTAATGGTGAACCAATTTCCTGTGTTGTTGTCGTTGAGAATTAGTGTCTATATTTTCATAAACCTTATATATATATATATATTATTGTGGGTTATTCAGTGTTAAGGTATATGATGCAATAACGAGTATTAATTGTTATGATTGCGTTAATCTTTTTCGCGTGTTAAATCCCCTTCTCCGAGTTATTTTAAGCTTTTTAGGTTAACTGTTATTTACATATTAAATAACAAGTTAGTATCAATTAAAATGTTATGTAATTATTCATAAAGATTTAGTAGGCCTGTTCTTAATGAAACTTCTTTAACTATCTGAAGTCAGGTTTTAGAGAGTGAAACCTTATTTAAATGTTATCTATTTACATTTTACTTGAGTTTTACCTAATTTTAATTAACTCCTATTCCTTTGATAGTAATGTGGATTTGCGATTTTTTTCTCATTTAAAAGAAATTGTAATAAAATTTCTTAAAATGTTCTGTTGTGATATAAATTTTACAAAAAAAATAAAAAAAAAATTGAAGTATGCCTGCATCTAAACAGAAAAGTCCATTCAACTGCAGAATCTGGTAAGTTCTACTTGACTGCACTGTCACTTGTTTATGTAAATGTTGTGCCCATCTGTCAAACTCCAGTGCACTTACGTTGGCCAACCATGTTGCGATAACGTTGCTGACTTTATTGTCAGTTGCATTTCGGTGTTACAAGTGGCATTATAATTATTGTGTTTTAATTTTACGGTTATTTTATTACTGCATTATGTTACTGTAACTGTAGAAAGGTCGTTTATCAGGACACTAACGCTTTATAAGGACATCGTAGGGTTTTCCACGTTCTTAACAGAACTATTTCTGAAAGTAAAATAAATATTGCTTTTAAAATATATTTCAATTAATAGTATATAGTAAAACCAGAATAAAACAACACGATAGTAGATAAATGAGATTTTTTTATATATCAGGAGTGAAAAGATAAAATTATATCATTCAATTTATTAGAACACAAATTGCTGATTAAATTTTAAGTTATAATTAAGAATTTGTTTTATTTTATTTTAAGTTTAAAAAATTAAATACCTAATTAATAACCTACTTAACATAAATTCAGTATTGGTAACATAACAAAATATTTCGTCACAATTCGAACAAACATATAAAACATGAACCAACAATATTTCGGTGTTGCATTCACAAGTGAGTTATGATAGAATGTGACTTGGAATTCTCGCTCTTATGGTATAGTTGGATTCAAACTTAATGGCGGCTCTGAAGTTATCTACACGCTGCGCAGTACCTCGCCCTGCACCCCCGCTGGCACATGAGTTTGTTACTGCGCAGCGACTCGCCTCGTGTTCAGAGCCGCCATTAAGTTTGCACCGTACTGTAGTAACTGTGAGAGAGTATGAACGTTATGAACGTTATTGCCTATTGCTCATAGCAAGCGTTCTTTCAGTCCAATATAGTAGGCTGGTTATTATTTTGTTTCTCTTTAACTACTCATATAAGTAGATATTTATTAAAAAAAATAAAAAAATCAAATATTTTTCCTGATGTACATACATACATACACACATACATATAATCACGCCTCTTTCCCGAAGGGGTAGGCAGAAACCACTTCTTTCCACTTGCTATGTACGATCCTAACATGTCTAACTAAAAAAGACAAAATATATATATGGCTACCTACTTTTTGTTCATCTTCGGGGAAATACTCATGGACAACCTTTCCTTAGGGGAAGACGAAAGGGCGTGCCACACTCCGTAGACGCAGGGTTAAAACCAATCTTAAAGGGTAAGTAAAAACTTGTTGGCAATAGCAGATGCCCTGACCAGAATAGAGCCCGTGTGACGACTTATCTCTGGTTCGGGTGTAGGTAATAGTCGAGTCTAAAGTTTCATCACCATCACATAAATATTTTCAATATCCACTGTTCGTACTTTCGTAGTAGGAAAGGTACTTGTACTAAGAATTCAAGCCTTTAGAGGGAGTTCTTGCTTCATCTATTCATTTTCTTGCTACGCATTGTTTCAGTTTCAAACACTTTTTCTGACTCCGTTTTTATCCTCAGCTATCGAAACGGAACTCTAAAAACCCATTGGTGTCCATCCAAGCTCAGTTTCGCGCGTTTTTTCTAACAATCAATTAACTCTATTGCTCCGAAGCGAGAGGTCGTCACGATTTTAATTACTTTTTATTTTTTACCATTTTAGTGTGAGTGCAATGTTGCGTTTTATGAGTGCAGACAATGATGTCGATGATTGAAATTGAGATGTCTATCTATACAAATAGAGTGATGTGGAAGTATTATTAAAACAATAAAAGTAAAAGCTTCTGTAATGTTCTTTTGTTTGATTGAAAGTATTGATGGATTTTGTTTTTGATTTTAAAATGATGGGCGTATGATGTAGTTGTTTTAAGTTTGTATTACTAGTCAAACGCAATTTTTTATATTTAGGGTACCGTTAAACGTACAACTTAATATTTATTATGAAAAATAAACATAATGGTCTTTACCTAAATGTACAAATGCTAGGAAAACGAATCACACTAAATATATAGGCAACGATCACAGATCAAATAACTTCATCAAACATCAATTTAATAACAAATATTCATAAGTACTTTAACAAATGATAGCTCAAGACAGAACCTTACACGTCACGTGGGCATGACAAATCGATGGGTTTTAAAGAAATTAATCAATTCTCACGATTAGTTCGATAAATAGTTAATAAGTTATGCATTATTCAGCTGACTCCTACACACGCCCACAAAGTGAATGCCGTGAAGATAGTTGGAATGAGCTTGTCTTTAGAACTGGCTTGTAATGTTTCTCTTGTATGGTAAATGTTTTATAGATATTGTACGTAAATGCTTTTTGGAGTTATTTATCGGCATTTATGTCAAGTTCAATGTTTTTTTTTTATTTGTCAATATTTTATTTTGATCATATCTAACTACAAAAATATTTCACGCGGTCAGAAATCAATGTACTACAAAATTATTGTGTGCGAATTTTCAGAAATCGCTTTAAGAGTAATTTAATGAAATACCTATATACCATCATACCTATGTTAAATAAGATTTATAATTCAAACACTAAGTGTATCTAGGATAGGCCTACCTATGAACTAGCAATGTTATGTGCAGGTGTTAGACACATAACAATCTTATATCGCTGAAAAATTAAACATTCTTCCACAATCGATCATTGTATCCTATCGACCAGAGATTTTATATCTTCCCACAGCATCAAGTAATAACATCCGCAAAATTAATACAAAAGGTTTAATTAAATAATAATTATAATTATTTATAATTATTAATCAATGTACAATCCGTGTTATGTTCCGTAATCATGGCGCTAAAGTGTTCCCATCAAAATGAGATGATGATTTACTAAAAATGATTTTATTTTAATGAATGGATAATTCATTAAATAATAAATAATAAATACTTTGACATTTATTTTATTAATTTTTCACATATTTTGAATTTATTTTTAAATGTAAAAACCATGAATTGCCGAAAGAAATCGTCTCTGACAGTTTTCACAATATCATAGTGACGAAAATATGTCATAAAGTTTTATTCTGTTAACTGTGAAAATTAATTTAAATAAGATTCTTTAAAAAACCTCTTTAGCCCTCCAGTTATTAGAGATTCAGAAAGTTACCAGTGATTGGATGAAGTCTTATCGAAAGGGACTTACGTAAACTAGAAGCCGATTCCAAGCCACGAAAAATAAACGACTTTTACTTTTGTTGTTACGCTTTCGGTGCGAGGTTTCTTACCTTTTGGTGTTGATTTTAGTGTTCCTTACTAAACAAATAGAATAAAATAATTAATTATTTAACTGAACAAAAAAATTAATACAGATTGTATTTATTGCGTCTATTATTTTGCGGAATAATACAGTCTGTAACATGAGTTTACAGATTTTATGAAAAAAGAAGGTTGACCTTTTCAAACAGTTCTAGAAAATTTGCTTATAATTTCGACTTAAGTCATGTGACGTATTAGCAATATTATTTTAGGTACCCTTAACCAATCAATTCTAGAACAAGTTTCGAATCACGATGGAAAAATGCTTAAAAAATCAGCCGTATCATTTTTGAGGTGAAAACAGCAGAATATTGCTTAGGCGATGAGTACGGAACACTTATACCAAAACAAGCTCGATCTTACTTTAACCATTTATATAGGAAGTCATCCATTCAATAACTTATTTTGTTTTTTGTAATTAAACTGTTGCGAGGTGTTAGAAACGGGCACGCGATCAACTGCACTTGTTTTTATGACTTATTCAACTTTTTGCAAACAATTGCTTCAGGGGTGAATGTAAATCGTATGAAAATGGCCGCATTGTTTCTGCAATAAAAGAATTTAAATGCCTATGATAAGTAGGTACGGTTTTTTAACCGACTATAAAAAGGGGGGAGGTTCTCAATTCGGATGTTTGTATGTTTTTATACAAAGCGGCTCTTTTTAAGGTTGTTCCTAGAAGTTGGATTAGGTCGGGTTTAGTATTGTCTTAGAAATTTGGAACGAATAATAGGTACCATATGCATGGTTTAAAGTTAATGACATGCTTTCCGCTAATCGTATTGTTCTTTTATTTGCATTTTTACCCTAGCTTTATGCAGGTGTGTTAGATATATTGATAGATTAAATTCACTTATGAGATATTTTGTATTGTAGAACTGTAAAATATAAAAAAATCATTTCTTAAAAAAAAAGTCTGGCGTTAAATACATCGGCCCTTAGCTGACATAAGATAGTCTTATTCTAATAAATTTAATACTACAACGGATGCGAAGAGGAAAGAATAATCACAGTCTGCATGATTTCCGATTATTTATATAAATACGTTTCTCTTGTAATAGCCGAGATGTTTTATACACGGCACGTCTTCCTGCTTATTTCGTTAATTATTTAAATTATTTCCTGTGCAGAGATGTAATCATTTAATAATCTTAAAGTAATTATGTCATTATTCTTATAAAATATGACGTTAAAAACTGCAACTTTCAGTATTTGATTTAAACTACTGAAAAACACTACTGCATTACAATGATTACAGGATTTTCCAGTAAAGCTATAAAAGGAAAAAGAAGCAGAGGTCGGCGACAAAATATATTTATTTATTTATTTAATCCTTCATGTACATTATTGCACAAAGGCGGACTTAATGTCATAAGGCATTCTCTGCCAGCCAACCTTAGGGTGATGCAGAAACAAATCGTGGTAGATGCACGTGATATGTTCCTTGAGTAAAGAGTGTTTGAGAAAGTACAAGTATATATAAAAGTACCCTGAATCAGAAAAGAAGACTACACCTGAAATTAAAACGGTCATAAATAGAAATTACCTCAGCTACTTAATGTAAAATAAAAAAAAAACAACCTCGTACATTACGAAATAATTAACGGTTCAGAAACTAAAGACCGTTGTCTCGATTATTCTTTTAAAGATATCCGAATCGATATCAATTACGGCTAATAACTTGGAAGCGTAGGTCCGATAATTGTGACCATATTCGTACGGTCCTATGACCTTTTTGTAAATTAAACCTTTATGGAACCTGTTGATCTTGTCCGGTACTTTCGATATGCATATTATTGTAATAAAAACAAAACTGATTGTTGTGTACCGTTATAACAACTTCGCTACCTCACAAAGCCTTGGAATTCTTTAGCCCATTCATGTGTTAATTTACTTAATCAGTAGTATTCAAGACACGTTTTATTTTTCTTGAATTAATATGAACTATAAATAGCTGTTTACATCTTTTAAAGGTTACTGAAAATATTCGTACAATACTTAACAATAATTTCACTACCAAGACAACAATAAATCTATTCTGTTCATTTTCAAATATTTATAAATAAGCAATTTTCCTGCTGCAATTCTCTCTCCATAAAAAAATCATACCCACTTCAATTAGCTTGACATGTGTCTCTATGACACACTGATCTAAAGTTCTATTTATTCATAGATAATTATCCATCAATCCTTCATCATTTGAATAACAAAATTACAGGTTATGACGCAAGTTATCCAGACAGGACTCAATTCCCTCGCGACATATAATCAGGATAAACTAGTTTCGCGTGTCGGGTAAGCCAGAGCTCTACACGTAAATAAAGGACTATCTGGCGTCAGTCGGCAAAAAGAATAACATTAATAAGTGTAATAAACGCAATATTATGTGCTTGTTTTTTTTGTAAGAGTAAATGGTTGAAAATTAGCAGGCCAACTTGTCTGTGCTTTCTAGCGCCACGGACGTCATTAAATCTTGGCGGAAATTAGACATACATCTACAGAGGTAGAATTATAAGACGAAAAAGATAGTTCAGAAAAATATATTCTTTGACAAGCCATTTCTATCCCACTGCTCGCAAAGGCCTCTCTGCCCTCCTTCCATCTCTCAGAAATTTGTTATCTGTATAATTTTAACACTCAGATGAAATCTAGATATTTTCGCCCACCCAATATGTGCAAGCTGGTGATCGGGTATCCTTATTACTTTGTGTGTGTCTTCGTTCCATTTTCCTCCCTCAAATATACCCAACAAGATTCACCTACAAGTACCTAGTTCGTGAAGATTACCCAGAAGTAAGATATAATTTGCATTGCACACGTTGTACAGAGTAAAGGTAGAGCGGGGTAAAAGATCGGAGTGAAAGTGTTCAAAAGGATAATTCTTAGAAGGATTTTTACCACTACGGTTATTTCAGGAATTTAACCCTACAATACATATTATATAGGTATACTATAGGTATGTTTAAACTGAACTCCTACTCAGTACCAATTATACCGTCGCACGGAGGCTAGGTATGATAGATGAAAAATATTGAATAGTAGGCGTCACTTATTATGGGAGCCTTTCTGATTGATAATGAGAGCTAACAATGCCTCAATCGTCGACAATCAAGATTATGTTTTTGTAACAATTATTCTCTGATATTATACTCGTCGATTAAGAACACTTTCTATTGCTCTAAGTTCTGTTTCATTGAATCATCGATGTTAACATTCTTTGTGTGTAATTGTGTTTTAATGAACATGTGTATCAGCTACCGAATAAATTTTAAGAATCATAATTTTTTTTTTATTGGTATCTTTTTTAGTAATAAATTATAATGCCCTTGTAAGTCTACTGAAAATAAGGTACACTTAAAACAATATGAGCTGATAATGTACTGAAATAGTTAAGTCTATTTGCTATAATGTCAAATACCATTTATTCCACAAGGTTACTATTAAAATGCACTTCAATAATTCAGAAATCACCAACACAAAAGTCCACCTCCAAAATCTGCAAAGTATTACACAGCGCAAAATTTTCAGGCATCCAATATCCTATAATTGTTCGCGTATTAAAGTCACGTTCCAAAGCTTTAGTATCGAAAAAGACTGGCGTAACTAAATCCCAAATTGCGGCGGTCCATAGTACCTATTTTCACCGGGCGTTCCCACGGTTGCGCTCACGCAAGCGCGTTCCAATTAGACTCTACCGAACTAATTCTTGCGCGCGCCACTCAATAGATGAGCACAGAAGCTCCGTGTAGAGATTGATTATAAGATTTATTAAATAAAGATCTTATATTGTAAGCAGGTGATGAAGTTTAGATGGCTATCTTACTTAGAACCCATTTAATTAAACTTTATTCTGCTTAAGATTTAGGTATTTTTGACATTTTGTATGTTGTGTCTGAGATTTATCACTACAACTGTTATTATTTTTTTTAATATTTCGACGGTCTGGCGAGTCTTTGTAGTGGACTGTTAAGTTTTAAAAATAAATTGAAAAATAGTTGGCACAAAGAAATACCTAAATGTGTGTATAATTGTGAAACAACAAGAGAAATATTTGCAACAGTAAATAGACATATTGGACGTAGGTATGTTCCAGATTCCAGGAACCAAAATAAATCAACAACCGCGCTGAATGCAATTTGCATACAAAATTGCGATACTCCTCGTATTTGCGCAGGCGTACCTTATCATTGCAGTTAGCCTTCTGAAGTACATTATCATACACACAAGCTCGCCACCCGTAATCGCTCCTAAAGGTCTTGATACACGAACAGCTTTTTTGGATGCGCTCAACTTGGTCACTAAGATAATTAAATGTACTGTTTGTTTGTGGAGATTGGTTGCTATGGTGATCGCTGTATTATGATTTTGAGGTTATGTTTTCGTCGGTTCCTTTTTTGAATTGTTTTTTTTTTGTTTGCGGCGTGTTGTTTGTTCTTAAATTGTTGTTGTTTTCTTTACCGTTGTACCAAAATAGTCATGTAGTTTTTACCAATTATTTGATATCATACGGTAAAATGGCCTTACATTTTTACGTTAGTTTTATTATGCCAAAACGAATCATTCAGTACTGATACTCATCGTATTAGGTGTCTTTATTTTTATCAACGTCACAAATCAAAGTCCTTAGTATATAATTATTGTTTACCATCGTTAATGCAATCGCTTGATATAATATTACTCGTAAAAATATGTAAGTCTGATCATTGGGTTACTTTAGCAGAAAAAAAAATAGGAGATCACACTTGAAGTCTTCACAGATTCTATGAAGAGGTAAATTTTTGTATGTTTGGACGTGGTTGGTGGTCTAGGTAACTGTGGAACTGATTTTAAAAATGCTATCTGGTAGACAGCTCCGTAATCCCTGAGTGTAGGGTGGGCTTATAGTTTAATGTTTAAAGAACCCCGAAAAAGGTAGTAAGAGAGTTAACTCATGATTGTTTCCTTAGTAAATAATACTCCGATGAGAAGCAGCACAAGACATTTATGTTTGGTGTTGACATAAAAGAATAATGTTTAGATGGCCTGAGATCTTTAATAAAGACAATTAGGTAATCTAATCAGGCGTTATCAAAAATATTCTGATGTATAAGATATATAAAGTTTAATAAAGTTAATTAAATAAGAACTTTTTAAAATTGCCTTACTTTCTTGTGACTCTACATTTAAGACCTCAATCTATGTATCTACTATCTAAGATGTTTTAACTTGATCTTTGGCTTTCGTCGAATAGACTGAATGTTGATCTTTATAGCTGTAGTTAAGCAATAAAATCAAGCACGGTCGTCGGACAGCGTGTGAACACCGTCCACTTATAACACAAAGAAATTTACATGAATATTTCATTAAACAACCACTCCATTTCATTATATCAGACTGTGCAATATCTTTATTCCAATTTAAACTTTACCCGCTAATGTTTAAGTATTAATTTGTAATGCAAATTGTGTTTGTAAGACGAAGCTTTTGTTTTAATGCAATATCTAATTATGACCAGAATTATAAGTTACAAGGAAATGTGGAATACAGTATTTGTAATTTGCTTGTCCAGTGCATTGTTAAAAATCATCTCGTTCACGTAAATTATTTAAAGTATGTAAGTATATATTTGATAAAATGAATAAATATATAGTTGGTAGATAGATAGAATATAAAATATTTACATATTATAGGGTTAGTAATAATATGAGTGTTAGTTCGAAGATGGCCATCGAAACAAAACAAATATTGATACAAACATTGTTTATTATCTTTCATCATGTCAATAATCCTACAGTTAACATCCTCTAGGAATCCACTAACCTAGCAACTCTATATCTCTATCAAAGACGTATCACAGATATCTTAGGTGCTAACTACACTACGTGGTACTTAAACGTACAATTAAATGCTTTAACCGACGCGGAAGACGTTGAAGTTAGGAATATAAAAATAACAGATTACTACTGAACAAAAAACCTTAATTTATTAAATTAATAAAAAGTAAAACTTCAACAAGCAAAGCGAGAACAACCCATATCGTTAACACACTCAGTTCTAGGAACGTTAATATAAACAAACAACAACATAAATGATATCACACGTCGTCACTGGGTCCCGGTAGCCAGGTCAGGCCAGGCCAGGCCTGAGGATCACCAGGGCCGCCACATCGACTGGGCGGAGTCGGGCTCGGAGGCGGGGCTGTGCGGCGGCGAGGGCGGTGCGTACGCGCGCTTCGCGAGCACCGCTTCCGCGTCCAGCGGCTCCGCCAGCCGCTTGACTCCTCGCTCCGGCAGCGATGTCCTCTGCAGCACCTGCGTCTGCTGCTGGTGCGGCGCCGGTGCGATCGGCTGCAGCGGCGTCGGCCGAGCAACACCATTCGCCGCAATCGGCTGAGGCTGAACCACTTGAGGATTCTCCAACCTCCTTATACAATTACTAAGATGCTGCAACAGCCGCGCTCCGGCTTGAGGATCCACAGGGCCTTGTCGCTGCATAGCATTAGCAGCTAAAGTAGCGTTGGCAATAAACTGAGACACTTCTGTAGCACACTGAGTGAATCCAGCACGAAAGCGTTCCGCGTAAGACATTTCGGGTTTCAGCACCAACTGGCCTCTCCTCTTGAGGCTGTGAAGATGGCGAACTGTGAGTTCCAGGATATCTGCTTTTTCCAATTTAGAGACATTTTCTCCTTCAGCTTGTAGGGCGGTAACCATTAGGTCTTTGAGTTCGTCTAGGCAGCGATTGATGCGCGCCCTCCTTTTTCTTTCTAACATTGGTTTCATGACTTTTCTATACTGGTAGGTTCTGGAGACGGGTTCCTCGTCTGGCATGGCGTGCGCGGGCGGGTGGAAGGCGCCGTGCGGCGGCGACATAGTACGGGCGGGGAGGATCATTGGTGCGCGCGCGACGGTTTGTGAGCGAATGGCGCGCGCGCCGCCCGCCGCGCTGCTTTTATGCGCCCTACACAGATTGTGGCAAAACGCCCGTGATAAAAGTAGGGGTGGCACGACCGGGATTTTTATTTTATTAAATACTGATACTGGATTTTGTTTGATGCGTATTTAAGTAACGTTTTGGTAAAAACAACATATTCAAATTGTTCATGTAAAAATAAATCGTTATAAATACTTTAATTAAGTTTTAGAGTAAAAACGTAAATTTTAATGTTTGCCTCGTAACAAATACTATAAAATTAATAATTTTATTATTACTTTTAGTGTCTTAATTTTTAATTTTTGTTTAACTGTCTTTGGTTCAAGCCGATATAAGCAGTTGAGCATAATATTTTCAATGGAAAATATTTTTAAATTTATTTTAGTAATTACTATTATTACTATTTATTACAATTAAATCAAAGCCGGTAAGATCAAACAGCTGTACATAGGGTCTCAGCTGATAGCAGCTGGCTAGCACGAGTTCCCACGCGCACCCTCCTTACGTCACCCTGCGCACACGCACGGCAAGACGCTCCCCTTGGTTCGCGCGCCAAATAATACCTTAAACGTCACGACGGCCATTATCTTGACGGCGACTCGTGGCGATGAATTAAATCACTGTCAAGGGACAACTTTTAAGGTATTATTTTTACTAGAAAATCTTGATCATTACAATTATATTCAAGTTGCTGCATACCGTTATTTCTCTCCGTACATTTGGTTTGAACAGGACAAAGGAGTAAATTTTATAAAAATGCGATTGCGAATACGTTTTTAATTTGATTTTAGTAAGGTAAATTAAAAATATTGAAATTTTCAATTATAGTTAAAAAATAATTTTAATTATATTTTCAGGTTTGTGGCAGCCCTGTGTCGGCGGCGCGGGCGCAGTTCTACGGCGACATGAGGCGCGTTATCGCCTCCGTCGGTCATACAGACAGAGTGACGAATAGAAATTATTACTGTCGCACCGACTTTTTACTGCTTACGTGTGTTATTAATTATTATTTGTACCTCGTGGCCTACTTCGAGACATGTTGCCGTGACTACCTGCACAGCTCACCAGAAAGCAACAATGTCTATTTGTACAACCTTAGTAAGTCAGATTTTTTTGAAATCCTACATATTTATGATACTTACAGCTATAATATTTTTTCTGTCATGTACCAAGAAAATAATATCTCTACAGTAATATGCAAGCGATTTATCATGATTAATACTTGGAATTGCATCGGGAGCCACCTAAAGTGGACGTGTGTCACTCGCTTAGTAAAGTTGTTAAATTAAATAGTGTTTCTAAAATCGGATTGGTCAGTGAGTAGTGACCCAATTCTCGTTTACTCTTGTGGTGTTGTTATGGACTAGCTCCACCCCTCGAAAAGGATAGACTATATTTTCAAGATTCTGCTTCAATTTCCTGTGTTCTAGTGCATTGGGATTGGGCACACAGGATTTGAACTCAAGACTCCTGCGCACAAGGTGACGACCCCGCCTATCACCCACTTAATCCTTTAGCGCGCACACGAAATCGTTCACTACAACACTGTATTGTACGACTGCGACTACTAGCTGTGACGCGTGACGCACTCGAGCCCCCACCGTGAACGCCGCCGCGCCGTTGTCGTGCGCTTGATGAATCATTGTCGCCGCGCTAAACAGGTTATCTCGTCCGCTGAGGCACGTAAACAAACGTTCGCTGCGGCCACTCTCGGAGATTATTTACGCCGTGCAACTTACCAACTTACAAACAACAAGTTATAAAAGGTAACTTTGCAACCCCAGTTATCATGTTGAGAACACAGCGCACCCCTCCACCTACACCGTCAGCTGCTGATGAGCCGCAGTACACTGACATCTGTACACCGGAAACGTATGGTACCGGGAGTGACGCCGAATGTACAAACGTCACTTCAAGAAATAAACGCTTCAGGCCCGATTTTTCGCCAGAGAACGAATGGAAGGTCTTTGAGGATAAAATAATGAGTCAGTTTAAAAGACTAACAGCTGATATTGCCGAAGTAAAGCTCAAAACTGACCAGATACAGAAGACCAATATTGAGCTAGACAAGGCATTAACCTTTATGAACAAAGGATATGAGGATATGCGACAAACTATTCTTAAGATGGAGGAAGATAGGTTAGAACAGCGTAACTACATTCTGCAGTTAGAGAGAAAAGTCTCCGACTTACAAAATTGCAGCCGCTCCTCCACGATTGAGATTAGAAATGTGCCCTACAGCGAAAAAGAAACTTCTAGCGACCTAACTTCATTGGTAATCCAAACCTGCAATGCCGTACAGACCACTGTCAAAGCATCTGACCTGCGTGACATCTATCGCTTGCCGGGTAAAAAAGGCACAAACAGACCAATAGTTGCAGAATTCCTCAACGTTCCTCTGAAAAATCAAGTTCTCCAGTCCACCAGATCTTTTAATAAGGGTTTACCACTGGCAGAAAAATTAAACACGGGACATATTGGCGTGAGTGGTCCTATTATACCTATTTATGTGGCAGAACATTTGCCCGGCAGCCTACGACAGTTATTCTATGAAGCTCGCACTTTTTGCAAAAATAACAAGTATAAATTCTGTTGGCATTACAATGGCAAGATTTTTCTTAGAGAGCGAGAGGGCACGGATTCCATTATTATTAACTCCATATTATGTCTTCAAAAATTATCAGTTAAAAAAGATTAACATTTTAATAATTAGAGTTAAGCACTATAATACTTTTAATACTAAGATAGGAACTATATACACACCATGTCTAAGTATGGACAATTTAAAAATTTTATACCTAGAAATTGTAAGGTCGAATGCAATTACAAACGCATTTCGTAAGTTTTACATATTATTTATTTACAATTATTTCATCCTATATATTAAATATATAAATAAGTTAAAATATCTCATAATAAAATACAACACACTATATAAAGAATATTATATTTTATACAACTGCAATATTGTGACTAGACTATATTTGAACTTGTACGATGGGGCATTCGTCTCTTATATTTGGTTTGTTGGTAACGCTTCTAGCGCAAAATATTCAAGTGCACTTTTCTATGGAACTTCATTTATATACCTAAATGCTTGACATAGACTGTATAACTGAAGACTTGGATAAAATAGGTACTCGAAACTCATTTATTATCAGACCAGATGAATGTTTTTCAATTTTAAGTAAAAGTAATCCTAGAAACTGTTTAACTGTTTTACAACATAACATTCGCAGCGTTAACAGGAACATTGATGAGTTTCGACTCCTTTTGATAAATTTAAAGATTACCCCCGATGTAGTGATCTTGTCTGAGTGTTGGTTAAATAAAACACCAAAAGTTCCGATGTTGGAAGGTTACCTAACTTACCATACACGCAATAACAATAACCAAAATGACGGAATTATCCTATATGTTAAGAATACTTTAACGCACTCAGTAACGGAGCCTTCTATGTTGGAGTCAAATTGTTTAACATGCAAAATAGAATCAAATAATTTGATGATTATTGCTGTCTATCGCTCACCTAGTTTTCGTAATACTAACAAATTCCTGGATAGTCTGAATAATGTCCTGGAATCTCTTGCTGGTTTTAAAAATATTGTTTTATTGGGTGATATCAATATAAACATTGAACCGGAGACTCAAAACTTGCAGGCTCACGATTACCTAACATTAAATGCTCTTCATGGGTTACTACCCACCCATTTCTTACCAACTAGGGGTGAAAATTGTCTGGACCATGTTCTTATTAAGACTGACTATAAGACTACTACTATGGTTCTCGATACTTTCATTACGGATCATGCACCGGTTTTACTGAGCTTTGAGTATAATTCGCCTGTTGTCAAGAATAAGTTAACTCGCACGCGAGTTGACTATTCTGGCATTGTTAACTGTATAAAGAGCACAGAGTTTGGCCACATACTAACCATATCAGATGCTAATATCGCTGCGGAGTTGCTAGTATCCTCCCTTATCCGAATCATCAAACAGTACTCTATTACAATACACATTCCCTGCAAAAATAGATTGTTAAAACCATGGATCACTTTGGGTTTGCTTAGATGTATTCGCAACAGAGACGCTATGAGTCGAAAGTTAAAAAAAGAACCTTATAACTGCACACTCAAAGTCACTTACACAAGATATCGCAATTTTTGTAATAAGTTGCTTAAAAACCTAAAGCTCTCCTACGAGAAACAAGAATTTTTTAAAGCGAAAAACAACCCGAAGGCGACATGGAAAGTCATAAAAAACATTATAAATACAGATTGTGCATCAAATCCACCGGCTGAATTGCTCACCCTGGAATCATCAAATGAGTTATCAGTTAACAAAGTCAACTACTGTTTTGCTAACATAGGTCGTGAACTAGCACTACTGCATAAGCAGGTGGCACCTTCAGAAATTGCAGATGGCAACTCGGCCTTACACTCCCTTGTTTTACTCCCAACGGATGAAACTGAAGTTAGTGGTATTATTATGAACCTCCGAAGAGACTCTGCCGTCGGTTGGGATGGAATCTCTACGAACTTGTTACAACATTGTACTAGTACGCTTGCACCTGTTATTTCATATATTTGCAACATCTCAATCCAAAGCGGAGTTTTTCCTACGGTTTTCAAAAGGGCAATCGTACACCCAATCTTTAAAAGTGGCAATCGAGATAATATTGGAGATTACAGACCTATATCTGTACTACCCGCACTATCCAAAGTGCTAGAGAAAATTCTAAATTCCCGTTTAGTAAACTTCTTAGAAGATAAAAAAATATTAGCATCAAATCAGTTCGGTTTCAGAAATGGTATATCCACGGAAGATGCAGTTGCGTCTCTTGTAGATCTTGTAGTCGAGAAATTAGATAGCCGAAAAACGTGCATAGGCATCTTTTTAGACCTAAAAAAGGCTTTTGATACAATTTCTACCCCACTCTTATTATCGAAGCTGGAAGGCGTAGGAGTACGTGGTCAAGCGCTTAAAATCTATAAAGATTATCTGTCTGGAAGAACCCAATGCGTTAAAATAGACTCATATATCAGTGACGAGATGCCTCTTGCATATGGTGTGCCACAAGGTTCCATATTAGGCCCTACTCTATTCCTTATTTACATTAATTCCCTCTGTAAGCTTCTCCTACCTAACAGCGCAATATTCACTTACGCAGATGACACCGCCATAATAACGTATGACGAAGACTGGCCTACCACTTTTACTCTAGCTGAAAAAGCTCTAAGTTCTGTGATGTGTTGGCTTTCCAGTAATCAGTTAACCCTTAATTTGTCAAAAACTACTTACCTAACGTTTCTCACCAAAAGCCAGCTCCCAACCTTCATTGGATAGTTTTATGTTGAAAGCACATTCATGTGGCACGGAATCATCTACTGTAACTTGTGTCTGTCCTTCTATTGCTCGATCTAGTCACGTAAAATATCTGGGTATTTATATAGATAACCATCTTAATTGGAAATGTCATCTTGAGAAACTTATATCTCGTACCCGAAAACTCATATATGTCTTTAAAAAAATCCGACTTTCCGCTGATGCTGATACTTTAAGGATGGTCTATTTTGCCTTATGTGAATCCGTTTTGGGCTATTGCATCACCGTATGGGGCGGTGCATGCAAGACTCATCTCATGGCCCTTGAACGCGCTCAACGAGCAGTACTAAAAGTGATGACCTGCAAACCGTATCGATATCCTTCGGATAGTCTGTACAAGGAATGTAAAATTCTAACGGTTCGACAGCTTTTTGTCCTGCAAACTGTCTTAAGAAAGCACAAAAACCTGCCCTTTGATGAGACAAAAATGAGCAAACGGCGATACTATCAGGTTTGCCCACCTTATACCTACAAGACAACTCTAGCTGGGCGTCATTTCCAGGTTATTAGTAGCCATCTTTACAACTTATTAAATAAATCGTGTAATATATATCCCCGTAACAAATATGACTGCAAATCGACCCTTACCAAATGGCTTCAATCTTTGAACTACGCAAAAACAGAAGATCTATTAACTTTGTCTATTTTATAGACACAATATAGTTACATATATATACATATATTTATAAGTAATTTTAAGTATATTTTTCCATATATATGATTATAATTCGTATTTTTGTAAGTATATATATACATAATTATATGTCATAATCTGCATTGTTTGAAAATTATTCATGGTGGGTATTAGTTTATTTAGTTTGCTTATATTACCTATATTAATAATAACAACTTCTAAGCTTTTATCAACTAATATGAATGTAACCTAAAGTATATAGATATTAGGTTATGTGTTTATATTTTGAGTGTGCGCTCTGGTACCCATAACACAAGTTAAATCTTATCATGGGTACCAGTGTTTCAACTGTATTTGAGTAACTGTGCTTAGTGTAAGATTTAAAATGTAACGGAGTGTACTTTTTACTGAATAAATGTTATTATTATTATTATTATTATTAATACTTTCTGACAACCGTACAACTTCTATAAGATGTTTCGGCAATTTGTAAATTAATAACGCAATCATTCACTGTAATCCTAAAACACGACATAAAATAATCATTAATCATAAGCAACATCCTTGAGTAACAAACATCATCCTAATTAGTCAGTCAAAACAATAACATTGACTATCACCTTGCAGAGGTGTGAGTTTGTTCCCAGCACCGCGCACCGCTAGTCGACTCGACACCGACCCATTGTGCGGTCGAAGCCGCCGTGACGCTACTTACTCCAATTCTGTCTTGCGGCGCTAGACGGCAGAAGGTCGTATGTGTCGCGGCCGCCTTCGGGCTAGGCGGAGCGTGCCGCGCGCGCGGGCCACTTGGTAGTTACGGCCTGTCGGCGCCGAGCCGCGCCGCGATCGTGAGCGGATAACGTCGTAAGCGACGCTCCCGTAACCCAGCCAATGAGACGTTCTTCTTCGGAGCGCGGCGTCGTGGGAAAGCCCGTGCCGCGCGCGTTCCCACACACTCGGCCGGCACAAGCCAACCGATAAATTATCATAATTCCATTGTGAGTGAGACGGTACTAAGAAATTTTATACTTCATCAATCGCCGCGTTGAATACATTAGCGCGTGGGCACCGCTTTGTTGATACGGTGACGCAAGGACTAAGGATATGATCGACCCACCCGTGGGTCCTCCTCTTATTTTTTATATCACGTATCTATTTTATGACAACGGCGATAAATTCCGTGGAGACGACGTAATAAGGTGTTGATATAGTTCTATCTTAGCTATAGCGACACCCTGATGTTGGGATTTTTGTGTAAATTCCACCCACGTAGAGCCTAGATACATAATGTATTAACAAGCGGTGTCAGTAAATATGTGCTGTTCATGTAGAATTAACAATCTGATCGACTAATTCTTGAAATAAATTCTATTTAAACATTAATAAATACCAGTTAGTTCAGCTGTCATAAAAATAAATTCGCTTGACATGATTTCAGAGATAAAATGGCTAATACAGAAAATGTATAAGGATAAATATTTCTGCACCTTCTACGCGGCTTTAGACATTGGCCTAAGTAGTACAATTTCACTTTTACGGTACTCTTACTGCAGTCGTAGGATTCTATTCATCCTTGTTGAAAAGGTCAGTTCGTGCCACCCTTCACGAGGCCATTTATAACGTTTTGTTACAGTGATAGTCAATACAGCTACTGATTTGGTTTAAATAATGATTACTCTTAAAATATGGCTTTGTTTTGCGATAATTTTAACTGACTTTAATAAAGGTGGTTTTTTATTAGGTAAAATGTTAAAAGTCCGGTGAAGCAGTCAAAGCATGCGCTTAGGCTAACTCTAAAGATCGCTACCAATAAAAAGGGTAAAATATTTAAGTTTATTTATTTATTTATTGAAAAAGGTTCACCAACAGCTTCTGTGTATAAGAGATTATTAATAAGAGGATAATAAGAATTGGACTTACACAGTTGCCAATTACAGGTTAACCAGCATTTACATTTGAATTTCGTTTCGATTTTTGATGAGGTATAAGATTTCCTCAAATCTAAATAGGAGATCTGTATATTATTAAATAAATAGATATGTGCGCAACTAGTTCTATTTCCAACTTAAACTCGCATTTGCAAGTAGAAGCGATTAAAAGGAAATAGCCGTTATTCAATCAATTGCCAGGCAGAATAGCGATTACCACCTTTATTATGTACATAGATCTATCAGTGTATCTATATAGTACGTACATACATACATAATATATAAATAGACCTATCGGTTATCTATATACAGTACCTACATATATATATGTATAACATAGAGTAGCGTTTAAATAGTACGGTTTCCAGCAATTGGTCTCAAATATTTGTCGTCACATTCGGGTGTATTGAACTTTAAACACGATTTACATCGTATATCGGCACATAATCTATAAAAAATCAACATTAAAACTTATTTAATGTTTACATTGAGCACTTGATATGAAAATATGTTATCGGTAAGGGACTGAAATAAACAGGTGTGTACTTACGGACACTTTAAAGTCACATTATCAAACGTAATGTCAAGTCTGGCGGGTATTTGGATGTTTGAGCTTTGAGTCATGAATACGTGCTTTTTAGTAGCTTTAATACTTATGATTTTGAAGGAGATTAAATAAGAACGCGTATGAATGTTAAAGGGTACTTACAAAAATTATGAGATAAGTATCTGTAATGCATTAACGACTACCATTTTACCTGTAACCGCAGAGGTAAAGTATAAAACTGTGTCAAACCGACTTGATTGAAAATGAAGAAGAAGTTCTTTCGCCCTGCCGAACTGTTTAGGTCAGTTTAAAGCCTAATTCAGCTGAATCCTAGTATTTTACATGAAGAGACTGTCTGGGTAAAGTAAGATATTGTTTCATGACAATAAATAGAACAAACATTACGCGACCTGCTACTCAGGTTTGATGATTACGTATTTATACATAATTTGATGCTTCATTAACTAATAATAACGTATTAATTTCAGTGTAACCGCTATTGCCAATACAAAATATTTAATGGAGCCTCATTTTAGTTTAGTGTGACTAAGTAGCTCATTGATCGTTGATTGATCTGCTAAGTATAATCACACTTCATGTTCAGGTAGATAAAATACCGTTTTTTGAAACGGATACTAGACTAAATTGTTTGGCTAAATAGGCATTGCTACTAGCTATTGATTAGCCTGAAAACAGAATTCTATGTTTAGGAGAATAGTCTTTGTGGATAGACTACCGTTTTTTTTTATATAGATTTCTTTGTGTCTTAGAACCTAGTTTAATTGTATAGAAAAGAAAGTAAAGGCCTAAAGAGAGCTGTACCGGACTAGTTACGGAACGCTGTTTATCGGGTGTTAGGGCCCAACTTTTTAGAATTATCTCAGCATTCTCAGCTATTGCATTTCTTTTCGATGTAGGTGGCAATAGGCTCGCCCCCTATTACACGGGATCTAAACATATCGGCGAACTGTGGGTGTACATTGGTACACCTCTTCCTAACCCTTCGGGGATACAGGCGTGATGATATGTTTTATGTAGGTGTGAGATGAAATTGCTACTTAATAGTAATGGTACTAAAGTGTTTATTTGTAAGAATTTCAGACTTAGTTAATTTAGGAACTTTTTCTAGATGCGCATAAATCCTATTCTATCTTCTTAGACTTTTTTATTTTGACCTCTTGTATTGGCAAAATTTTGATTCATTTTCAGCACCTTTTGTCATACTGAACAATTTTCATAAAGATGTGAAGTTGAAGTCTTCGTAGTATGTTCACACGGTGCTCGTGTTTGCTCTCGGCATTACGTAGGTACAATCGAGTGAACAACTTAATTACTTTGCCGATGCATGAACAGATTGTTTACACTAAATATTGACCGTAAATATTGTTCGTCCGCTTTTCATTTACTTACTTAATTGTACTAGTAATGTCCTGTTTGTTTTGCTATATTGCGTTACGTGTGATGGCTTTCTTGTTTTTGATATTAGCATTAGGTTTGGCGCGTTTGCGTCGGAAAATGAAAAAAAAAATCTAAAACTACCTTAAGCACTTTTTAATGTTAAATTTACAATTTGTGTCGCCTATTAATACTACCTATCTGCACATAGAAAAGTGACCTAGGTATATAAATTAATGTGATATGCAAGATTTTTAACGTTAAATAACTCGTATTGCATTACTAAAACCGAATTAGAAGTAGCTTGCTATGTTTTTATTTTAATACCTGCCGATTTCTGAAATATCTCAAAACCTTACACTTTAATAACCTTAAACCAACCACCTTCCTCTCTAGGTTTCAAATCACCTTCAAACACAACCATACCTCACAAACCATACCTTCTGTACTCAAGTCAGGCACTCCGCCTCCGACCACGCCTGCGCAAACAGCCTTGTACAAACACTCACTGTTTACAGATTACAGATTGTCCGCCAGACTCAAGTAGTGCTCGATCACTGGTTTTACAGTTTTTGTAGGATTACTGTTCAAGCGATGTATAATTATAGGTATTATATGGTAGGTATACATTATAGATGCTTTGATTGTTTGACTTCAGACAGAAGTAGTGCGTCGTTTACAATTTTTGTAGATTATATTATCTGTTCATGCGATGCATTATAGGTTTCAAATCACTCATTTATTAAATTTCGAATATGGGTATTGGGTATATAAAAGTTTTTACATAATATTATAGTGCACATTAACCGAGTTTACAGGACTCACTGTTTTCAGGTACCTTTGATTGTTCGAATCAGACAGAAGTAGTGCTCAATCACTGGTTTAAAATGTTCGTAAAATTTACTGTTCAAACGATGCATAGGCATGTATACCTATACTATATATGAATAATATGACAGATACCTACCTACCTGTGATTGTCCGGTAGACACATGAGTGCGCAATCAGTGCACTGGTTTAAAATATTTTGTAGGTAGATTTACTGTTCAGCCGATGCATTCTAGATATGGTATGTAGTACTGTTAGGTTTTGGCGAGTGATTAGAAGAAGTGTTTTCTTTAGTAGAGTAGGTTTGTTTAACATGAAATGAGGATAAAAGTATGAGTTAGTTATTCTATCTCTATTATAAGAATAGCCACAGATAGATAATTTATTCACTTCGGGCGTTAATCAAATCTTTACAACACAGATATTAGCAAGAAAGCATATAAATAAAAACACGATACGTTTTGTACCGATTAAAGTAAACTGGTTTATTGACGCAACACCGTGAGAAGGTTATCAGCATTATAATAAACATCTCATTATTCCTTTGTATAAATCATAGTTTACGATTTTGCATAATGCGATCGTAAAATTGCAAGGAACTGGAAAATTTCTGTTATGTAGACGTAAATAACAAATAATAACAATTTATTACTGTAAATGGCAATTATGACATGACAAGCAGGAACTAATTGAGAAATTACGTTTTATAAAGAATTTTACAATTATGCATTTAAAAATACTCGCAATAAAATTGTTTGTCGAAAAAAGCAAGAATTGTATCTAACTTCTTAAATATTAAGGAATGATTCTTTTGCATAATTAAATCAATTTCAGTTTACCTACTCATCTAGCTTCAGTAAATATGTGTCTAAGCAAGTTGCCAATTACTGTCCGATTAGCGAATGTCACACATTTTCTACACTTTATAGTAAGTAGGTGTCAGTTTTGCCAACGTTGGCCGCTAAACGACACTTAAGTCGTTCCCAGCCTGTAACATAAAACTTTGAATAGGTATAATAGGACTCACTAAACAAATTTAATTATAGCCAATATAGTCATCGTAAACTGCGTAAACCACGTTTAGTCGATTTTTACTCGCTTAAAGTTTCATAGAGAAAAGCCGAACTTTTTTTTGGCATCTTTGTTTTCGGCCTGTACCGTTAGGTAACAAAAGGTTCTTAATTTGAATAGTTCTCAATAACAATATGCTAAACATTTCGGCCTGTTTGTTGTAAAATTGATGTTTTATTTTTTTATGATTCCAAATTCAAATGTAGGCTCGCACGTGGCCAGTTACTTTTTCCATTATG
The DNA here is from genome assembly GCA_905146925.1 of Autographa gamma. Lineage (NCBI taxonomy): Eukaryota > Metazoa > Arthropoda > Insecta > Lepidoptera > Noctuidae > Autographa > Autographa gamma. Next base: position 7,942,072 of record LR989866.1, on the reverse strand, counting down.
TAATGGCGGCAACAACAACAAACAGTTCAACTTACTATCTTCATTCTTTATAAAAGTTTTCTTAATTAACCTGTTACGTATTCCGAGTTACGTATCAAGAATATTCAAGATATCTTTTATGAATATTTATATTGGTAAAGGTTTTTTATGTAAACAGTTTAAAGGCGTCTAATTGGTAGGTAGAGATACTATTAGTTGATCTACATGGAGGTTTCATTACGTAAAAGGGTTCGGAAGAAGATTATATGGAAAGTGTTGTAGTTGTCACTTTCTATAAGCCGAAGCTCCGTTTAGTAATTCACAGAGTTGTACCATTAACAGTTCATTGTTTCTTATTTGTCGGTTAATGATCACAGGGCCGGTTAATTATTTTACGGTTTCGAATATTTGCGAGCAAAAACTGTTGTGAGGTTCTTACTTAACGATAATTACCGGTCCAATACTTTTTTTTCGGTTTTTTGTTTACTATCCGTTACATAAATATTCTCAATAGAGAGTCCCTATCCTCTTTACTAATACTAATATTAAAAAATATGAACAGTATATATAATTAATTCAATAAAACTGTTTAAGATTTAATAAGATAGTAGTGGGTATGCACATCATTAAACTTTCAAAGTAAAATTATCTTTATACGACATCAATTTGTAAATTCGAGTTCCTATAGTAATTACTTCACAGGATGCGGCTCTCACGTTATTGGCGTCCACTTAACTTGGCCGTGTGAAATTGGACACGTTAGAAAAAACACAACCGGTTGCAGGTCCGCCTGTCAGATTTGCTAAAACACGGGAGCCACACAAATTGATGCGCGGTTTTCGAAAATGTTTGGATTGAGAATGTTTGGGTCATAGAGCAGTGAGCGAATGGAGAGATACTTTTATACAGTAGCAGATAGAGTTTGTGATAATGTTATTAATGAAGTCGGTTGGTAAGCCCTAATTTAAGATGATTTGACGTTTGTTTTGCAAAAACAGGAAAAAACATTTCCGAAGAGAGGATAAATAGAAAATTTGGGCTGAACATAAGTACATATTTTAAGGAAAACCTGTACTTCTACCAGCATCATTAAAATTTGTGCATTCTATTCACTAATCAATCTGTAAACAGCATCGATTGAAACGTAATTAACGTCCCTCTTATTAATGATCAGTACCGCTTGTGGCAATTTCACGGCGATTTATCGATATACAAATTGTGATTCGATATGTGCCACATCGAGATCTTTATGTGTTGAGTATTGACCTCACGTGTGACGGTTTCTTTTAATGCTGTCGGTAGCTATGTATTTATTTTGAAAAAATACATAGTTACTTAGATAATACAAAGGTATAGGTTCAACGGAATGGGTAGCATTTTATTATCTTGAGAAAAACCTGAGTAAAATATATTTAAATTTTAAAGCCTTCAAAAATTTCATCTGTCAAGTAGACAGATGTTTTTTTTTTAAATATTGTACTTTGATTCTCAAAAAATATATATCTCTAATAAATTGCTGCAGTCACTCTATGTAAAATGCGATTCCAGCTGAATCCAGTAACACTGGAAGTCGATTCAAACATAGTTTAGAAAAAGGCTTGGCAAATGATGATACCTCATCATTTGCCAAGCCTAGCCTACTAGAAAATAATTACTGTTAAATTAAGTAGAAACCTTGATTCTTCTTTCAATATGAATCGAGATAAAATCGCATTGATCACATGTATATCATTCCATATTTTGTCTGTTTAAAATACCAAAGCACATTTTTGGTTGCAATAAGACAAATTGTTTTGATTGAATTGACAGTTTATCACAATACCGTGTCTTGTTACATCCATTTCTTATTATATTTGGCAACATCGGTACACGTGCGCCTTGTGTATAATGTTTGATTTTAACGCACATGCAAATTAAGCGAAGTAACACGTGCCTTATGACTTATAAAATATCATACCTAACAGTTTTATCTGGGTGAAAAAATTACGCTTACACAACAGTTTCGGTAGGTATTAAAAATTGCTGTATCTTAAAGTGTTCATTTCTAAAACGATTAATAATATATTTTTGCAAACAAGTTTTAAATATTTTCACTAATCTGAAATAATATTTTTTTTAAAGTAACATGATTCCAAATTCTTACTCCAAATTATTTTGAGACTTTTATTATGAATCAGGACTAAATATTTTATTATTTATCTTATTTTGTGTTGTACGAGCTGGTATCTATACTAAACTAAGTCAAGGAGAAATAGTAGTAATACGTCTTGTTACTGTTTATAAAATGTAATGCATCACTTTGCAATAAAGTAAAATATATTTGAAAAAACCACTGTAAATAAGTCAACTCTTCTACCTTAATTACGGAACGAATTAGGTAGTATGTTTTACCACAATCATCAGTATACTACAGTTCATATGAAACATAGTCATCTCACCACCAACACGCAATTCCAACGCGGAAACGTAGATACAAGTACCGTATGATAAAAGAGATAATTTGAAGTCGTTCCGTTCCACAATAGACGCACGTCTACAAACGTAAGGTGCGGTGGTCGAAGCCAACAGGTACAAGTACCTGTCTCAAGAATATTTCAATAGAGTCGATAATACTGTTTTTTGACGAAGTTTTATTCAAAAAATGGTATATCAAATATCTATAGGATCAGTCGATTTGGGTTCTGCTCTTAAAATATTCGTGAGTGCTAGGCGTTAATACTTTGAAAATAAAATGCTTATCGTAGAAAAAAAAAGTTGTTACCAGCGACATGATTGTGGTTACCACAATCAGTTAGCTTCTCGATGTAAAAATATAAGAAACTTATTTACATTCTATTTCAAGAGTAGTAGCTAGTTGGTTAATTTAGCTCTTTTCCGATAGTTCAGATCATACCAGATGACTTTAATATCGCGATGTTTTAACTTTCAAGTATTCAAAATTAACACTTAGCTGTAAATTCTTTATTAAGCTATTATTTATATTTTTCGTGCTTTATTTATCAAGAATATGTTTATAGGTAAACAGGCTAGTAATTACACGATAAGGGAAATGGGTAAAGACCCGCAGGGACCAAGCAAACTTTAAATAAATAAACAAAAGCCGATACAAAAGTCAAGTGTAATTGGTGCCTTAAGCGACTCGACATATTACTCATAAAACAAATACGAACAATATTATAATAAATAAAAATACAATCGCTAACGATCCTTATCGACACAGAAATATTTACGAGGTAAGCTATGGACATATCTTGCATACAGACAATAATATAATGAGCTTTGAGATTATTCTTAAAGCGTACTCTATAAACGAATGAAAGTCTGAAGTTTCGATTTTTAAATGACTTTTGTTTTTCTTTATGACGTAACTGTGATGTGAAAAGCGGTCATGAACGTGAGGCGTTCTATTTTTGAAATAGATCATGTACTTTTTAACTTATATTCATTTATCTAATGGCATTCTCGTATTAAAAAAAATGCTTTTGCTTTTCCTTGTAGATAGACAATCATTTCTGGCCAGTATTGTACCTATTTGCGCACATTCCTTAAAAGAGATTAAGTTGACTTTTTGCTGTTTACCATAAGTTCCAGTCCATTTTTATTACATATTCAAACATGTTATTACTTATAAAATTGCGTCGCTATTACTAACAAAGGAAATTGCCCGGCATGTCTGTGCCATACAGTGCTGATAGTACTATTTGTTGCGCTGCTAATGGCAGCCCTTTATTGGACAATTTGCTTGGGGCAGGGCACCAGCACTAACATTTAAATCAGACTTAATGGAACCCATTTCCATAAGTAATGCGAATATGTTCTATTTTTAGAGGTATGAAATATGGATGTGGCAAATGAGAGCTTAATAATGGGTTTGAAGACTGGTTTACTGAAGGATATTTTGGTTGTATCTCCTGTAGGAATCAGCTCTACAACTTAATTTGATGTGAAGTGAAAGTACACTTGTAAAGATACCCAGAAAAATTGACCCATCTATTATTTAGTGTAATAAACATCGCTATATTGCGTTACTTTTGTTTACCAATATAGGATTAGTGCAATGCCATTGGAAAGTGAGAGTGTGTTTTTCCACATTTACTGAAATATAAGAAAAATGATTTTCAGGAAAAAATATAGTAAATATTCGCGGCCAATTTTTATAACAGTTCTGGAAGGTAGAATGTTTGCCGTTTAAGAAATACTTTCATAAATCTAGCTTGAAGTATGCCGCATAGTTTTCATAATAGATCTTTGTATCAAAATTACAGATTCATAGGTCTGAAGGCATATACTGCGTACAATTGAGTTATCAAGTTAATGCGATTTAAATTGGCCTCCGGGCTGTTTGACACCTGCGCCCGCCGCCCGACCTATGGGAACGATAGGGTGACAACCTAGCATGGACTTGTAGGATATTTACTAATGTTGAAGAGATAATTTAGAAATAAGATTAATACTTTATGTATGTAAAATTTAAGATAATATTTTTCATTTGTTAAGAGGGAATTTTTGGCATAAAGCTATAGATTATACAAAAAAAAACTTGTTTGGTACGTACTAAAGAAAAAATAACCTAGAACCTAAAATCTCTACAAAATAAAGTATTTCGATGGCTATTTATTATTTTCAGTAACACTGACAAAATTAAAGGTATTTTCAATGGTAAGAAATCATAAATTTATTTTCAGTGTAGGTATTTTATGGCAGAATTAAACTTTTCCATGTAGTGATACAAAAAGAAACAAATTTGTTGTTAATTGTTTTTTTTTAATGCCCTTTTATGTGCCCCACTGCTGGGCAAAGGTTTCCCCCAATTTGCTCCAAGCCTTCTGCCTGGGGCCGCCTCCTCCCGGGTTATTTGTTTTAATTTGATAAAATCCTAGTACGTGCCTAAATGCCTTGAAATAGGGTAGGTATATAAACCACCTATGTAATATTCTCTTCCTGAGAAAATCAGGACTTATCCCATACTTTCAACTATCATACTACTCCTACCGACGTGTGACTTATTGTGGTCAATCCAAGTGAACCACGCGTGTCCGTGCATAATGCTCTCCAACCATATTGCGTTTTTGCATACATCTATACACAAATAGGTATCTCGAATTATTCCTACTTTTTGTACACTAATGTGGTCATTAGACGTATAGGATTTCGATATGGGTATCTCCGTAAGATATGTGGAGATGCTGAATTAAGATTTTATCTTGAAATTCGTTTTGGAGGGTATTATGGTTTTGTGCTCTTAAATGTAAACATAAAAAGTTAGGTTAAGCATGGTGTGTATTTCGCTTCAGATGTTTTATTAACGGAGCAGAAAAGGTCGTGCTTTATAATGTGTCATTAGGTACAAAATATTTTTTTTTCCTCAATAATAATTCTTGATACTTAGATCACAAGAAAACGTTTGATTATTATTTTTAAACGCAAATATAGATGCAAGTATTGAAAACGACACTTTAGTAGCTTACTCGAAAGCTTAACAATTTCCGTTTAGTAATATTACATTTATAGCTTTACAGTTTTAAGTGTACATTAAATAAATGATTTTCAACAGCATTTTCTTACCATAAAATTATCCATATATTTAATGGGCAATAAGACTCGTGTGAACTTCCTGTGACGTCACCGGGCAACGGATCTCCCCCGCTAGCTTATCACGAGTTATCACTTATTATGGCCGGTTTAACGAGCGACGACTTGTTTTACGAGGTTTCATTTGTTTCAATGCACTAACCATCTATCGTGCATCGCTGACAATTGTCGTGATTGCAGGATGGTGATGACTGCGGCAGTAGGGCTATCAAATTATGAAGGATAAATCAAAAGCGTACTAAAACCTTTCTAATGAATTTAACAGGTCATGCGTGCCTGTAAGTTTTGCAAGAAAATGGAGATTACATCTATGTAAATCTGATTATACAACCCTTAATTATTTTTATCACTACTGAATTTTGAACTATTCAATGGAAAAGATTGAATGAAAGAAGCAAAACTATTTTAGCTCCATTCAGTTATAGCAAAATTGATTCCACTTGATAAAAATTGTACAAAAAAGTACAGCCAAGAAGACTCAAAACTGTTTATGAACACCAGAATGATAACCTAATTATATTTATTGATACTACTGCAAATTTTTAAACTGTACGTTTGAAGATCAGATGCATTCAACAGTAATGTAGTGTAATAAAACAAAAAAGCATCTATTAACCTTTGAATTTATGAATTTTGTCAGCCCTACCAAAGAGTTATAATTCAATGATTTGCAGACGCAATTGAAGCAAAATTGTAATTGCAATTAAATTGTTTTTGACGTTCGACGTACACATTACTGTCAACGTGATGCTGGGATCGGGTTTGAAATAACATTCATTTTTATAACTGTAAGCAATAAATAAAGCAGAACCGTCATTTTTGTTGATTTTGGAGTTTGTATGCCTAATGATATGATTGGATAACGAACGTGCTTCTGAGGTTTTTTTGAGGTAAATGGGGTAATAAAGATTTTGGTTTTAAAAGAAGGTTCTATTGCCCGCCATTTAAGCCTTCTTGTGTGAGCAAATAAATTATGTTATAGCATTGCTGAAATTCTGCTGGTAGGAAGATTAAGAAAAACATCCTCCTTATTTTTTTACTTTCTAAAGTGTTTTTATATTACAGCGCTTCATACATACAGTATCGCAGATTAGGTGAAGTTTCGCTGTTGTCATAAAAAGTATAATCTAAGGATATCAATTAAGAAATATTCAAATCAAACTAACAGATACATAAATGATATAAATGATTATGAAACCACTTTCTTCTTTCCCGCTATTTAAGATTATTGCTTCTTTCCAAAATTTTAGTAATCGTAATACCTAGTTATATAATACGTTCTTAACACATATGCCTAATTGTATTAATTTCAGATAAGAAAGAGCTTCCTTTATCAATTAAAAGTATTTATTAAGCTAATCTACATAGTAGAGACAAATTGGATAGTCGGGAGGAAGTCCAATATATTTTAACAGTATTACAGAATTACATTGACTTTAACTCAAGCATCTGCCAAGGCAAATCCGCCTTTATTTCCATAGGAAGAAAATCTATAGCTTTTTTTCTGAAGTGTAAGATATAAGTTTGTTTTAAAATTCATTTAAAACCAATATTACGCCATAAAATGTGAAGAACTCAACAGTACACGGAGTTTACAACACGTAAGTGTAGTTAGAGATAAAAAAATCAAGTTTAAACGGATATACGATCTCCTAAACAGCTGGTTCATTATGTATTTGAATATTAATAGAAGATAGATACGACTCATCAATTGGGAATTGAACGCCAGTAGAGCTTATATTTCCGGCGTAAAGATTTATATTTTCCATAGAACACAGGTAACCGCTATGCTTAAATCCTTCAAAATCGATTAGGCTGTTTCGCTGTAAAAACCAATAGACCAACTAACTACAATTGGCGCTTTTGGACACAATTTAAATAAGTATATAAGATATAGTAGAAAACAAGCTAAAGCTCTTCTTAAAACATTTATATACTAAAATGTACCTTAGGTACTTTTCTTAGGCCTACACTTTTCGCACTACGATCTCAATGGATTAGACTAAAAATATTGCAGATAACGAATCTTCTTCTTTACGGCATATTTGGGTCTTCTGCTAAACATATACTTCTTGGATGACTCTTTAAGATATTCTTTTGTCACAGAATGAGACAGGTCATCCTACAGGCTGACCATGATCCTCAAATATTAGGGTACCGACCAGAGAGAGTCTCTTTATATAATGAATTAATTTCACTGACCCATAGGTTATACAATATTTTAGACAGCAATATTCAAGTACATAACTCTATTATTTTAGTAAATCAAGATTATTATCGTTAGTTCGATTCCCAAGTCGACCAACGTGTTATTGGGTTTTTCTATGAAATTCTCAGTAGCAGGTCGGAGTTCAGATTTGTGCCCGGTTAGTGGCAATAGGCTCGCCCCCTATTACATGGGACTTAAACATATCGGCGAACTGTGGGTGTACATTGGTACACCTCTGCCTAACCCTTCGTGGATACAGGCGTGATGTTATGTATGTATTATTATTTCTCTTCTACTTGTCAAGTCAACAGCCACAGCAGTAGGTTCTCGTACCTATGATAAAAACTGAAGCACCCACGCGCACGAAACACTCAATCATAAAGCCAACAATTTTAATTAATAATCACATATTTACTGCCTATCTTAGCTTCCGATGATTTATTCCTCCGCCGATAGCGGGTGGTCTCGTAATAGTAGGGATTATTAATAATATACACCTGTCCTGCTAATGATTCCGATTGTTTTGATTATAACCGCTAGTAGCTGTTCATTAATTATTTCGTTTAAATCATTTCTGTGGTCGATTTTAGATGATCTAATCGGATGCTTAGAGTTTCTCTTCTTTGTTTGTAATTAGTAAGTAGAGAAATTAATAACGTTTTATGAAAGCTTTTTTGATTTTAACGTTGGTTATTTTTGTGCCTAAGCTATCCAGGGCAGGGCAAAGGCCTCCATATCCTCTTTCCACAGGTTTCTATTTATAGTTTTTTTTTTGCCCCTATACGCATCTATAAAACTAAAATAAGAATTAAATTATGGCTTTCATAAAGATTTCAGTTTTGTCTTATTAGTAAAAATATTATCATCATCATCATATCACCCACTGCTGGGTATAGGCCTCCCCTTTTTCTGCCATTGTTCTTCAGCAAGAAAATCATAACATAAATAAAACTATTCCTAACAAACGTCATTATTATAAACGGCGGACCCCAAACTAAACGAATGCTTGTATCTTGGGGACCTGAAAGATGTAGCCTAATGAACTAACGGTAGCGGTTTTAAGGTACTAAGCCCATCCCGACCCGCGGCGGTGTCGGCTCCGCTTTCTGATAACCTTTACTTTAGCTGCGCCCGCGCCGGTAGCCATATTTCACTTTTTAATACTCTCTTTAATTACCAAACACTTTTGTTGGTTGGATTTTAATTTCTTACATGAAATTTACATTTGCTGTTCGGAGTGACAAGAAAATTTATTTCCGTACATTATTAGCTTTTATTTTATGATTACTCGATTAGGTACATCGACTTTTGGATAATAGGTAAAAGATTGATATCGGTACTGAGAGCTAGTTAAGTACTGTGAACAATTCCAATACCATGTAAAAAAAATTGTAACTTGATGTATTTAAATATAAAAATAATAAAAAAATTACATTTAATTACATACTTACAAAAAAAGACTGCGAAAAATTCAGATCTCGTACGAAAAACAGTCTTAATTAAACAGTCGCTTCTGTAGGTCATCAAAAGTATGCTAAAAACAAGTAAAACACAACGTATACGTATCATAATAATACCGGCATTAAGGCTCATCATTCATTTAAACAATATAATGAATGAACTCTGTTTAATTGACCAAAGGCAACGGGGCCGTTGACGTTGCCATTCAAAACGAGTTTAGGTCAAATTTTTGATTACTATACTTAGTCGTTAGCTTGCAAAAGGAATATAACTACTACTGTTAGTATTTAGTACAATTTGTGCTATGTATCTGATCAAAATAAATCAAAAACGTTTATTTATGTCAATTTACTTAGTAAAATAGGCCATAGATTCTAGGAAAATGGATTGTACCTATGTGTAAGTAGAAATATAAGTTTAATGCCTTTCGTCAGTTCATAATGACAATTACATCTGTTAAAATGTCATCTATGATAAAGTGAAATATTAATTGTAACATTCATTAAAAAGCAACACGACGTAACGTTACTAATAAAATAAAATCAAATAAAATCAGTGACAAAATATCAATAGAAAGCTTAGACTTATCGTCCTCAAAAGACCAGTATTTAGTGAGCTCTAATCTGTTGCAAATGTCACGCGTTTCTTTATTGCTCAGGGTAATAATCTGAAACTTATGTGCTGGGAGGTTCACAGTAACTAAGTCCCTCCTGCACTCTACTAACCTATTCAGAAATTGAGGATTACCTTGGTAAATCAACGTTAAAGATTGAAAAAAGTTATATACGAAACTTCTTTTGAACAAGAGCTTCCTATTAAATTCACTGCAGCAGGTCTGAAACCGCGTATGTTGTCAATTACTGTCAGATCAAACTTATCAGCTGTCTAGTGTTTTCGTTATAATTTATAAAAACAAGTCCATTATTACGAACTCATTTCAACAAGTTTTATCTAAAACATTCTCAAAATTTTTGCTCCAAACGACATCCAAATTGAAACACTAATAGCTTAAATTCCCGTGATTAAATAACATTATTATACCTAAACTTATACTAAACAAATAACACAATTACATACAATAAATGCACTTCATTGAACGCTAACGTAGGTGTTCCGAGACGTACGTATATGTTTTCAGATAACTCGACAGGCGACATCCGTTTGCCTGTGGGAAAAGCAGACAGGTGTTGTCACGTATCACATCTCAGAGAAGCAATAACGACACAAACACCAGTACCAAACAACTGAAACTAAACCCTAAAGCTTAAGCCACAAGGTTGTTAGTCGTATGTCGGACATGAAGAGTTATGGTGGTGTGTTTTGTATTGTATTCAAGTCAAATGAAAGACTAAGTGCAATGAGGTATCAATACAGTCATAAACAGCATTGAAATGAAGATAGTACTTCAATTTGAACGTATGTTTTTATGACATCGAAGTATTAATTTTATATGGCCAGTAATTTTCTCGCTAGGGTTTTTTGATAAATGTTTGTTTAACACTTGTAACACCATATACGCACTAGGACATCAAAGTGTTTATGGTTATAAATGTTATTTTTCGCAATAACACTATTGACTACGATATTCATGTTGCAATGTTGTTGTTTCTTTTCAAATTGTAAGTTGTTCTTATTGGTCGAGTAATGAAAAATAGATTAAAATTATACATGTTTTGTTTTTTGTTATGGTTTTAAAATATTATAGAAAGCAGATCAATTCTTTTTTGTTGGTGTTAGTTTTGCTTGTAAATTTTTTGCTTTGCCGTTTTTATTCACCTAAATATTTTTTCCCTTATCCGTTAGAAAGTAAAGATAGTTTAATTTACTGAACCCCTTCAAATAAATCATATCCTTTCTCCAAACTTTTTGCGTGTGAATGAAACCTTATAAGATTCACAATATCATATCCTAACCACTTCCACTTCGGCCTTGAAATCAGTCGAAACTGCAAAAAATGCACAATTTGTATTAAGTTACGTAAAGCCAAATAAATGCTCAAAAAACGTTCAGTGATTTTAAAGGTTATTCAGTTGTTACTGTCAGCAGCGAATGGGGTTGCGGAGGTCAGATCCTTAGAAAAAGTCTTACAATTTCTAATAAAATCGAAGTTAATGTTGTGTTATAACTAGCTACCATCGTTTTATGCCTTAGGTCTTTCATTTGTTTGACAATTCTTATTGGCGTTTAGATCGAAAACTAGATGCAGTCCTGATAAAGTAAAGAGTCAATTTTCACCAAACACAGTTGTCGCAATTTAATTTATCAACTTTTGTTGGTAACTAACACAACTCTATCTAAGATCAGACGATATATAGGTAGATACCGTATGCTAGTACCGTACTTATACTTCTTTTAAATCAGTAATTACCTAGAAAAGTGCCATCAAATACCTACTTAGGAACATCCGACACTTCTTAAAAGATCTAAATGAAACGAGCACTTCTCGAAATCTTAGTAATTCAATCTTAGACCAGCTTAAGTTTATACAGATTCAAATCATAGACATAAGGACCCGTTATCTTGATGCCTCGAAGTAATAAAAAAGAAACTTCAGATATTATCGTTCACACTTCCTATAGAGAGTCTAATTAGGTAGCTGTAAGAAAAGACTGTATTTGATAACTTCACTGTAGTTGATAGGTACTTTTATAGACTTATTACTAAAGAGTTTTAAAAGTTGATTTACATTTTAGTTCGTTTTTAAATGAGTCTGAAAGTTTTTCTGATTTAAAATGTAAGTATAATTATTATTTTAGCAGTTTTTCGTTAAAAAACTTAATTTTAAATATGATATCATTTATACGACAAAATCATAAACTTGAATACAGTAAATAGTATCCCTACGTTTTATGAACGAATATACGATAACAAAACCAGACACAAAAATAGCACTGTAAAAGATAGATTGCGACTGTATTAAGTCTTTTAACTACAAAATCTAACAAAAAGAAGTAGGCAATAGAAACAAGAAAATCCCATTACAGTTAAAGAACAACTCAATTTTTTTATGAAAAAAAAATATGGAGTTTATTATGAGTAGATCTTAATTTTTCCTAAAAAAGTAACATTTATGTAGAGTTTCTTACTAAAATAACTACATCTTCGAATATGTATATTTATCTTAAGCCCTTACACATATACTCGTAGTAGGTAATTAGGTGTGATATGGTGGTGCCACGTGTGCGCATGCGTGGGAACCGCTCCCGGGACTCTTGCGTGCTAGGGATATTGTTTCTTGAGCACATGCCAGTTTGTAGCTAGGTGTAGTGTGGATACGACTGGGAGAAATATCCGATTTTATGCGAAATAGAAATTTGTGAAGGTTACGCTTTAGATGTAATATGCTTACTTAGAAAAACGTGAAATAGTTAGTTTTCTTTGTAAATCTAACAGTGCTATTACCAAATGATTGGGTGGGAGTGGGAGGGAGTTTCAAGAAGTTTATATCAAACGAATGCTAGCAATATTAAAAACGTTACTGTTACTTATCAAGAAACAAATTGGACTTGTGGTAAGCTTTTTTACGTTAAATTACTATGAGTATATAAATAAATAAATAAAATACGTAATAAAGTAATATGTTAAATTTTGAATTTTACTACCTATATGTGTTTTCTAGAAGGCCGCAAAATATGTGTTTTGCTAATGTGAAATTAAAAAGTCACAAAGCAAAAGCTCTACTTTTTCACTCACACAAACACTAACTTTTTAACAAACCACATACAAAACATTCCTAAATCATACTTCATAACATACTAGAAAAACATTTATAAATACCAGCATCACATCCACACTACTCTATCATCGCTCCCGTGTGATTGAATAAGTCCCGCATAAAAGGATGATTCGCCATCTGCCGCGTCTCGGCACTCAATCATAAACACAACATCGTACACCCAACCACACATAACCAACAAAGAAAATAAATAATCAACCTTATTTACTTTAGGACAAGGTTGAGTGTAAAGTGTTTCTATTTGGTACTGATTGGTAGGGTGTATGGTAAAATTAAAGCTTTTAAGAATTTAATGTTTGGCCTAAAATATGAATATAAACAGGACAAATTATATGAGTACCTAATGAACTAGATTTTTTTGTATTCATAGAGATTGCTTTGTTTTATTTGACCTAAATGTTATTTATTAGTCATTGGTTTTGTATCTCTTTATGATGTGTTATTATTATCCTCAGAACATCAATTTCCTCTTTGTGCTATTATGTTCTAGCAGCTAGCTATATATTTTGTAACTGCTACCCTCTGAGTAAGATTTATTTTACACTAAAAACCTAAATAATTCTAAAATATTTTATTCGTTTTTATACCAATTTTTTTTCGTACGGACCTTAATAAAAAAACGAAAAATTGGTTCATAAAAAAGTACAAAGTTTCTGTACCGTAATGTACAATTAATTTACACTAATCTCCGATCTATCAGAAACATTTGTCTCTAATTTACTCAATAATGATATGATAATACTCATTTATTGTACAAAATCAAACTACAAAATACCACGCATAACCTATTCATATGACTATCGGCTACCTTAACCAACTTTTATTGAAACCTGAGACTTTTCAACAACTAAGTCTAAAGAAAAAAACGTATAAGATGTATTCTCTAAAAGTCAATATTCGCGAACATAACCTAACAATTTGACCTAACATTAAACTATCCGAAACCTAATAGGTATAATCCAGCGTAAACTAAAAAAAAAACTTAGGTACTTATCATCTTCAATTCATATTTTAGTCCACAGATACATCTATCTAGAAAAACATCTAAGTACTTGAATAAATCCCTGAAGTTTTTTCTTGAGCTCTTCTACCTTTTAAAAAGCTAACGCGGTGCAACGAAAGAATAGGTATCGAAGTTCCTTTTAACACAAAAAAGTTAGCGAAGTGTATAATAAACTTATTTCAGCTATTTAAAATCCAAAGTATATTAAACATTTTGATCTAATTGCAAAACAGTCATTTACGCAGAAAGCTACGAAACGCTACGAAAAAAATAGCTACACGTAACCGTAGACCATTAATATTCCCATTAGTCAAAACTCAAATGTACAAGTACGTAATGTAATTCTTTGTATGATATCAACCGAAAAATGAGTGTCCGTATACAAGAATAATTCCAGAGTCCGAGCCGCGGACCACGTGTCCCGTATAAAGAACTATTATTACCGTCAAGTCGTGTAGGTAGCAGCGTGCGCGATCATAATTGTATTAATCATTCAGCGCGACCGGCAGACGTCGATTTTCTTCAACAAAGTGCTCTTGTTTGTTTTTTTCGTAAGGAAGTCGGCCGAAGGTGAACCGTGGGAACGCCGGGCGGGTGCACTTCCCAAAACATCGACGCACGGCAGCGAGTCCGACATGCGCCGGACGAAACGAGACGCAACATCCGCCTGCCAGCGCTCAAGAACGAGACGGGGAATGTGACGTGTGCGCGCCAAGCGACAGCTCACAATCGCGTGATCATCTACAAGAAATAATAAAACGGCAATAAAAGAAACACGAGACAACGGTAACGATGTCCCGCGCGTGTGAGCGGGACGGAACTCGGTGGCCGAAGGCCTGCGCGCGCGCCGCTCGAGTTACCGCATTCGAATTTCAAAGATCAATGATCGATGCGATAGGAGCGAGACGCGCGACAAGCGCTCTAATACCGTTGAGTGAGTGAGTGGCGAATACAAAATTGCTGTATGTGAAGAGGGACGGCATCATCAGTTTGGCTCGTGGCGGTTTCAGCACGGGCCGACTCTGTTTCAACGGTTACTCGACAGAGGGCGCTGTTTACATTTCAGTGGCCATATTGAAAGGTTTTATGCTATTGTAATCGCTGAGTTTAATAACAAATCGATTTCAATGGCGTTAAAGTGAAATTTGCAAACAGTTATGAGTTTAGTATATACAAAGACGTTTGTCGGTAAACGTCAGTTCCTTTGCAGGTTTTTGTTACAAATATAGGTTTTATAATAATAATAATAATAAACCTTCAGGGGGTGAATCTATCAGTTATCTGACCGATAGCTGGCTAGATCCACTACGGGTATGCGACCCCGGAGTGCCCTAGCTGCTATTGTCACACTCACTCTATTTCCGTGACGGTAGCATCCTATTACCCTTTTCCTTTCAATATCCCGTGCTTTCCTTATCCTCTTCTTCATCCTTTAGTATCCCTTCCATGTTATATGTTAAGTTAGTATTCCTAAGTTAGTTTAGTTTTGTAGTAGTTTAAGTATCTATTAATATTTAGTTTAAGTACAGTGGTTCAAACATCTGTAACCACAGGGAGGTTGACTTTGACAGCTTTATAAGCTTATTACTTACCAAAGCTCAACGGAGAAATAGGGTATATCAAATGCAATGCGACTAAGAAGCAGTAATAAACTACCCCAGGCGGGTACCGGATCGATAAGTGAAGGAGAATCCCGCACTAAGCCACCAGGTTTAGGCTGCCTCACGTATTCTGGGGGAGGCAACGTATTGCTATGTTCTACCCAGTTCCTAACTGATTCAGAACTTCATCATCATTCTCATTCTCATGACCCATCAGAAGTTAACATTAGCCCATCATCACCATCATCATCATCCAGCTTATTCGCATCCATCCCATCCACAAATCCATACTCACGATCACCAGCTCATTCTATTGTTAGTAGTATGCTATCGGAGGATGTTGTGCAAGAGACTAAGTCAGTCGCAATCCTTGCACCCACCACCAGTAGCTTAAATTCGCGTAAGAAATGGAGTAAGCTAATGAACGAATTCATCTTACGCACATATCTTCAGCTGACCTTAATGGAAACTGACACTAACGGCTACTTAACACCACTGCACACAAAATTTGTAGAAAAGTTTCCTGAAATGCAAAATGTTAGCCGACAACGAGTAGGAGATCAGAGACGCGCAATAATTAACAAGAAACTTCTTCCGCAAAACGACATAGATAATATATACACTGAGGTAAATGAAGAAATAAATAACATTAGAATGAACACACTAACGCCAAATTTACAAACAGGTGCTATGGCACAGACATTAAGCAGTAGTCAAGTCGGCCAGCGCATGCGCTGGAGTAAAGACCACAATGAAACAATAATGCGAGCGTACTATAAAATAACACAGTTAGAATCAAACATTTCTGCCTATAGAGGACCGTTACACCAAGCTTTTGTCAATGCATTCCCAAACCTAAATCATATATCTGAACAAAGAGTGGCCGACCAGAGACGGTTAATAATAAAAAATAGATATATTAGTGAAGAAAGACTGCAGGCTATAAAAGATGAAGTAGCTAGTATAGCACGAGAGCAAAGCAATTGCGATGGACTAGTCCGCAATATTACAGACATAGTTTCTACCCAAGTAGGTCCAGACCCTGAGCTGGAAAACAATCGGTTTAATAGTTTAGATTTAGGATTACCAACAAATGTAGATAGTTTTATAAACAATTCTTTAGAAAGCACAGACTTACAACCAGATCAAAGTTATACCGAATTAGATCAGACGTTTCAGGACTGTTACAATTACTTTAAAAACACAGATCCTACACAGAGAAGTTACATACCAAAGCAAAAGTCGTCAAAAAAGCTAGCTACCATTGTAAACTACATTAACTGCAATATTTTACCAAAACATGTATTTCACGATACAGAATTTATTACGCTACAAACAGTGCTATACTGCGCAGCATGGACCGCTACTAGAATGAATGGGGCTAACATTCAGATACCGCCAGTAGATACCTCTATAATTAGATTCAAGAAAAGTAAGCCGAAATGGCAAATAAGACTAGAACGCAGAATAGTAGAATTGCGAGGTCAAATAGGTAGATTAACGCAGTACATCAGAGGTAATCGAAACACGCAGTTAGTTAAACACGTTAATTATATCCAGTATAAATACAGAGTACATGCTACCCATGAAAATCATAATACACAATTAATTGAATTTTTAGACACATTAAAACAAAAGCTTACTGCTCTAAGTAATAGATTAAATAGATATATTACCTGCACATTACGTAAGATCCAGAATAAACAGTTTAATTCTAATGAAAAACAATTTTATCGTGGATTAAAAACAACTTGTAATAATTCACTCTCAAGCACAAATTTCGAATCCAGAACACCTACAACGCCTACTTCTCGGAACCCACGTACTTCGCCAGATGCTGACGAACTGCGTGGTTTCTGGGCAGGAATTTGGGAAAACCCAGTTCAACATGCTAAAGAGGCAGAATGGATTCAAAATGAACATAATCGCCACTTGGATTCTGAACCTATGGACTTTCAAGGCATACCAGTTGAAATATTTCATGATGTAATAAAGAAACTGCACAATTGGAAGGCCCCAGGTTCAGACAACATTCACAATTTTTGGTACAAAAAATTCACTTATCTCCACCCTTTGATATACAATATTATTAATAAGTTTATCGAACAGCCGGAAACTCTACCGGGTTATATAACAGTAGGGACGACATACATGCTACCAAAAGACCCCAGTAGCTTGAGCGATCCAGCTAAATATAGACCAATTACCTGCCTTCAAACAATTTATAAAATCATCACCTCTTGCTTAACACATATTATTTACAAACACATTGATGGAAATAATTTATTAGCCGAACAACAAAAAGGATGCCGGAAATATAGTCAGGGTTGTAAAGAACTGCTTACAATAGACTCTGTAATACTTAAACACACCCAGTTAAATAAATCTGATTTGTTTTCAATGTACGTAGACTATAAAAAAGCTTTTGACTCCGTGCCCCATAGTTGGTTGCTTCAAGTGTTAGATATTTACCGTATAAACCCTATCATTACTTCTTTTTTGCAAAACACCATGACAAGATGGGCGACGAGACTAAGTCTGACAACTGATTCGAGCACAGTTTTGACAGATCCTATTAAAGTACAGAGGGGTATATTCCAGGGTGATGCCCTAAGCCCGCTCTGGTTCTGCCTCTCACTTAATCCACTATCAAATATGCTCAACTCTTTAAATTTAGGTTACCAATTAGAATACAAAGTAAACGAAGACGCGCCTTTAATTAACTTTTCACCCTATAAATTAAACCATCTTTTATATATGGATGACATAAAGCTATATGGTTCTACCGAAGAAGAATTGCTACGTATGGCAGAACTAACTGAAACCTTTTCTCGAGACATTTGCATGAATTTCGGGATTGACAAGTGCAAGATAAATTCGACTAAGGGAGGCCAGCAGTATGAACATCAATACTGTATGCAAAGTGGAGAAATTGTAGAGCCTCTGGGTGAAGCCGAGGTTTATAAATATTTAGGATACAATCAGGCACAACAGATACAGCATAAGAATATAAAAGTTAATTTAACGAAACAGTTCAAATATAGATTAAATACTATTTTACGTAGCCATCTTTATTCCAAAAACACATTTAAAGCCGTGAACACATTTGCCATACCAGTTCTCACATACTCCTTTGGTATAATTAATTGGAATAAAACAGAATTAAAGGCTCTGCAAAGAACCATTAATACCACTTTGACAAAAAATAGAAAGCATCATCCAAGGTCTTGCATTCAGAGAATGACGTTGCCTCGTAACGTGGGAGGCCGAGGGCTTACTGATGTTTTAAACCTTCATAATACACAAATAAAAAAGTTACGTACATATTTTTACAATAAATCGAATACTTCTATCTTACACCGCGCAATAGTACAAAACGATAAAAAGTTTACACCATTAAATTTGTTAGATCGAACACAGCAGAAGAACGAATGTCAGACTGATATGCAAACGAAATTAAATGAATGGACCCGAAAAGCGTTACATGGACGACACCTCCACGACCTGAACCAACCTACCGTCGACAAGACAGCGTCGAACGAATGGCTCAGACGTGGAGAAATGTTCCCTGAAACGGAAGGTTTCATGCTCGCTATACAGGATCAGGTTATAGAAACGAACAACTATAAAAAACACATAATGAAATTGCCAAGTTTAATCAATGACACCTGCAGAAAATGTAAAGGATCCTCGGAAACCATCCAACATATAACGGGAGCATGTAGAGTGATCGTCCAAACGGATTATAAACACCGCCACGATCAAGTAGCTGCAATTATCCACCAAAATCTTGCATTCAAATTTAACCTTATTAGAGAAAAAGTAGCGTACTATAAATACACCCCTCAGGTTGTAATAGATAATGCAGACTACAAACTTTATTGGGATAGAACTATACTTACCGACAAAACAGTTCACTATAACCGGCCAGATATTACTCTACATGATAAGAAAAATCAGACAGTCTACTTGATAGACATAGCTATTCCTAACACACATAACCTCTCATCCACACATACAGATAAACTTACAAAATACACAGATTTAGCCATTGAATTGAAAAATCAATGGAAAGTCAAAGCAGTTAAAACCATCCCTATCGTACTATCGTCTACAGGCGTCATACCTCACACACTGCACACAAGCCTCAAACTGTTAGATCTTCATTCACTCACATACATTCTTCTACAAAAGGCAACCATACTTAACACGTGTAGAATTGTAAGAAAGTTTCTGTCTACAGATTAAATCACGTCAGCTCTCGCGCTTGGCCACGGCCCGCGCGACAGTGGAGAATTTACCCCATTTGGGAGAAACATAAAAAGTTTAATAATAATAATAATAATAATAATTTCCTTTATTTCAGGCAACTAGGGCCCATAGAAAATACAATACATAATAATAATAAAACAAAGTTTTGATGAGTTTCTTGTTATACTTTTATGTCATAACTGAACGCTGCGTGGTAGATTTATAGATAATTCGAAAATTTTTGCTGCTTAAGATAATATTGACCGGTCACGGTGCATAAAAAATAATTAACCCGAAATAAATCACGAGCATGACTTATTTCTATATAGACCGTTGACAAAATAAACATTATCGACAGATTTGACGTGAAATTAATAATTCCCGTTATAATTTTTTGCATGAAAACAAGGCTGGATCGAAATGATCATGCGACAGCAGCGCTCGTGGGCATTTCACGCAACAATTAGTTCCGCAACTTTAGTGTAGATGGCGGTGCAGGCTTAACTTTGAAAGCTCATTTTAGAAAAATAATGGATGGAGATTTTAAGATTGATAAAGAATATATTTTTTGAGAAGTTAAAGTATTCTTTTTGAAATATTGGAAACGTAGGTACAATGTAACCATATCACTTTAAAGTAAGTACACTAAGTACTGTGAGTATAAATTTATTTTTGATGCAGAAACCCTTCTTTTTTCTTACCGACATGTATTGCTTTGATGATTTTTTTCTAGCAAAATTCAAAGACAATCATCAAAGAATTCTCTTTTTACTGCAATCCAAGAAAATGTTTATCAAATAAGAGCATGTTATATCGCCAGCACGGGTTTCACGCAGCGGTTGTTTTGGAGAACTTATAAGAAATATTATTGTTTCACTGATCAACGAAGAACGAGTCTGACACGGGAATGGCTGAATTACCTATAATTTTTATTTCAATTTTACATCATCTTCTTGATGGACAATAAATGATCTTGTACCTAACTTGATGTTTTTAATCTTAATGATACTTTACATGCCTTGTAGGTACGGTGTTAATAAGCCTTTTTTCTTTTTAATTTTTCTTCCAGCCACAATATGATTAAAGACTTACAAAACTTCTTTCTGCCGAACACATTCATATTTGTCCAAAACTCGCGTGATGTAACCGCAGACACTTATCATTTCCGCACTTAAATAAATTGTACTTGAACACGAAACATTTTTATATACGATCTTATGAAGAATCAAGCAGATTGCAATCGCTGATTCTTATGTTAATTTTAAATTTAGATTAGGTATAATGTCACACGAATTAGATGTCAGAATAGAATAATGCTGTCCAAATAATTCATATTCATTTGTTTTTTTCGAGTTCTTATTTTAAACTCTACTCTTTCATCACCAAGAAGGTGGCTACTAATAGTTTTACATAGCAAATTGTTTTTTTTTTATATATAAAATGTCCCCCTGTTGGGAGGTGGATTAACAACTTCATTTTATCAAATGTGCCATCACTCATCACTCTTACAATTAATGACGTGATAATTGGCAGCCTTATACCGACAGATAGGTCGCTTCCAGGAACGTACAAGCCACAAGAATTATGTAAAAAATATGCAAATGAGACTGGAGCGTCAAAAATCATCGGAATGATTTACGAAACGGTTCGCACGAACATCACAGATTAAAATTCATGTGGATGCGTGTATCAAGATTTCGGAATCGTTGGACTAACGATAACACGTCGCCGCGGTGATGTTAATTTCCGTTGCTGTTGATTTATCAGCGCGAGTTAATTAATCGTTACGTATGGAGTGATGCTTTGATATCTTTGAAATGTTAATTTGAATGATTTGAGTGTGCCGTGATTGTAAATTGTTGGAAATTATTTTGGTTTAACGATGAGGGTTTTAGGCTTATCTTTTCGTTTAGTAAACTAAATAAATACGTTTGATTATTGACAGCCAGGCAGGATTTACTTTGGATTTTAAAACATGGAGGCAGGAAAAGTGTACCACGTGAGCGCGACAAATGGATGTGCGATTAACGCTTATGCGACAAAACTGTACTGCGACTCACCGTAGTTCGAATGCACGCTAGTGCGACACACTGAAGATCGACATCTCGCTAGTGCGATATGAAGAAATAGAACATAAACATATAGAACCGACATAGGCCCAGACATCCATTGCTTGGTTAGGTTCAACTTTGTGACAGAGATCAATAGGTTAGGTTAGGTTAGATATTGTGACCTTGCAATGGAGCGAGCGAAGCGAGCGACGGCCTTTGATTATTTAATATCTACTTATTTAATATATGTAATTCAAAATTTATCTCAGCAAACTACTGTAATACTGCATCAACGTACTACACTACCCTTGCTAGGTGTCAAACTACTGCAATACTGCACCAACGTACTGCACTACCGTAGTGTCGCACTACCGTAGTGTCGAACTACTGTCGCGCAATCGTTTGTCGCACTAGCGAGATGTCGATCTTCAGTGTGTCGCACTAGCGTGCATTCGAACTACGGTGAGTCGCAGTACAGTTTTGTCGCATAAGCGTTAATCGCACATCCATTTGTCGCGCTCACGTAGTACACTCAGGCAGGAAGGACCGCACCTTAACGCTCGTCATAACTAGACAGTAACTGTATTTTAATATCATATAAAAGTGATATTGAGATGTTAAATTATAAACATACCTAGATGTGGACTTTATAAAACAAATAGGAATTAAATAAAGATGATAATTCCGCATTTCCGACATGACAAATACTGCAGCCAATTTACACCAACCAAATAACGGTCACAAATTAGAACGTTCTAACAAAATCTATTTGAATTCAAAAATAGAAGTTAGGAAGGCGTGCGCGCTTAACGCCCGTGGGCCGAAACAAGCGTTACTATTGGCCAGAGGTGAGCCAATCACGGCCCGACTCTGGCCTAGGCGTGATGAGATTTTCCGTGCAAATTGTTTTAATGTTTGAGAAAAACTTTGAGCGGAATTCTTATTAGAATTTGAGAGACGTTTATATTAATAAAGATGCAAGACGTGTCAACGTTTATAGAATCATTTACGTGACCAAATTAAATATCTGTATGAAGTATACAATTACAGTACACATCAAGAGGCTGTGTTTTTTTTTATAAAAAATGATTGTGGTAGGATTCAATACCTAACCACAATATATCGTTTCAATAAGTATAATTTCGGGGTTGTCCGAAATATACTTTCTAGATGAATGAATAGTGAGTTTTGTTTTTAGAATTGGTAATAGTAATTTTAGTGGGGAACTTAGTCTAGTACAATTTTTTTAACTATGGGACCTGCGGCGATCGACCCAATGACCCCTACTCTTAAAAACAACTTTTCGTTATTGGGGAGGATCAATAGTCCTATTGCGAATTTATGCAAGAAGAAAAGTCCATAAAAATAAACTTGCCAACTTGCGAAATTATTATAACAGACTAATTAACAAAAATAAAATACCAAATATTCTAATAATAATTCGTACTAGGTAGATAAGATACCAGCTCTTACGACTTTTCCCCAATATGATAAATACTCAAAACTTTAAACCAAGCTTCTAAACAAACAATATAAAATTACCAACAAAAAGCACATTGTCCAAAAAACGCAACGCACAAGACTACCCACAAAAAAATTACCAAATCTCTAACAAGGCTGCCCTAATGCCCTCTAAGTTAACAATGGGGTACACAAATGGAACCCGTGCATATTTGAACAATAACAATACCGCACCTGTTGCGAGTAGCTAGTATTGTTCGACGCAGTTTTTTGCTAATCTACAATTTTTGTAGACTATTACAGTGTCCGTTGATTATTTTTTAAGGTTTAAGAAGGATTATAGGTGGCATATTTTTAAAGCCTAGTCGTCACACTTTAAATATAGTTGCTTTTTTACTGTATATTTTTACAATCTACATTACGTTCCGTTCATTTTTATATATTTTGACGGGCCTGTTGGTCTAGTGGTTAGAGACCCTGACTGCTATACCGTAGGTCGTGGGTTCGATTCCCACCCGGGACAAATGTTTGTGTGATGAGCACGATCATTTGTTCTGTGTCTGGGTGTAATTTATCTATAATATGTATGTATTTAGAAATATATAAATAAGTTTATCAGTTGTCTGGTTACCAGAACACAAGCTCTGCTTAGCTTGGGATCAGACAACCGGTGTAAGAGATGTCAAAAAAAATAATATTCATCAAATTTATTAGTTTTCCAACACATACAAAATAAAGTATTGATTGTTCTTATAAATGTTCGGCATTTTAACAGACTCAAAAAATAGATCGGAAAATGTTATACTATTATTAAATTAAATGCCCTTTTATCACTTTATCTTATTTTATCTTTGCCATTTAACAATAATTTCTTAAGTTTTATTTAATCATAAAAATACAATTCCTTGTTAATCTCATTCAGATCTTAATAAAACCATTTAATTAAAACATTAAACGCACACACTATTTCCTTATCTCTTTTCATGAGGTACAAAAACCTATTCGAAAACAAGTATACCTTAATTTCTTATAGAGCATAAAATGTTTACGATTCCATTATCATCGTAAGTCGGCTATCAACACTAGTAGAACAACTAAAACTTATAAAAGCACGACAGAAGACAAAAAAGCATGCAAAAATATTGCTCGTAAAGTGGCACTCATAAACGCACCATAAAATAAGACGCGAGGTGTGCTCGCACGAAAATTGCGAAATTGGAAGGAAAGTGGTAATTTTAAATGCAAAAAGGTCTTTTAAAAAAGGTTGTGTTACACCGTGGGAGAACTTGGCAGGTGTGAGCTAGCGGGCCCACTCGACATCGTACACATACGTTTTTTGCAACTGATTATATTGATTTTTAATTAATGCGCCTCGTATTAAGTTTTTTAATAAAATTGCGCCCTTTTCGGCTGATGATTTGGTTTGGTAATTTCGTTTTTGATGGGTCATTTTACTTATTTTATGTCGGATCTCTAAACGTCTTTTATAATTACAGGAAATCAGTTTCAAAATGCTTTTAATTACTGAACATAAATTAGCTAAATAACTGCGACTCAATTGCTTAGAACTCTAATTTAAAAACAAATAATATTACTTCTTCAACTTTTCTAATGGACCAATTACGCTTTACAGTTCTATATTCAAACAAGTACACTGAAAGCCAAGCAAAAAAGCACCACGCTTTTAATTGGGTCCAATAAAATAAGGCCGAGGCGAGTCCCTGACTTTCATAGCTCCAATGATTTGTCACAATATTGTCCTCGCACCGGTACACATAACGGTGCGCTCGTCATTTATTTACTTTATTTATACTACTCATTTATTCTACAAACAGTACGCCAGGCAGGTTTCGCAACCTTTTTTTTTAACCTTAACTGGACAGTATGACTATTTTTGTAGCCATATTTGTTTTCGTTTTAATGGTAACGGATCGGACTTTAAAAATAGTACATTAGATTTTTTTAATGAGCCCGTTTATGGTCAACGGTCTGTTGTTTGTTTTGTTGAGTTGCTTTATTTTGTACTATAAAGATGACTAGGTATGGTTGTACAGTAAAGGTGTATTTTTAACTTACTATAATTATATTCACACTGTATCGTAGACTCTAATGTACTACTTCATATATCATTATAAACGGTGCATCTAACTACTGGTCTTGATTTTCTTATCATATATCGATGTAAGTAA
Source organism: Autographa gamma (assembly GCA_905146925.1). Classification (NCBI taxonomy): domain Eukaryota; kingdom Metazoa; phylum Arthropoda; class Insecta; order Lepidoptera; family Noctuidae; genus Autographa; species Autographa gamma. The sequence goes on along the minus strand of LR989866.1, from coordinate 7,916,539 downwards.
ATCTTTTTTAAGGCACATATATTTTGGTAATCTTTACCTGGTATGTATTGGGTACACGAATATTTAATTTAGAAATATAATTCACCCATCTTCATGCGTTCTTCATTCGTGATATCATCACATAAATCTGTTAGTGAGCTTTATCTTACAACTATAAATTACCAAGCATAATGTGAGCCAACGGTTACCAAAATAATTAGATAAAGTATGTTAAACTAAACTTAATAAATGAATATTATTCATGAGCACGTCATGTCATATAAGGCATTAGGGTCGCGCCACACAGATTTCGTCGCGTGACAAGATAAGCGCGTGTTTCTATCAGTGTAAGCGACGCCCGCGCACCCGAGCCGGCCCGAGCGCAGCCGAAGACGGCCGAGCGCTGTCGTGGGAAAACGCGGCAGGTGTTACCGATCCGTGGCACTTCTTACTGAGTAAACATTCAGCGTATACAAAATTATAACCGCCTTGAAGCGTCTGTGTAAATGGAAAACATATTTTGTGTGCTTAATGATACTGCTTACTTTTTTGGTGCGCCGGTTATCAGGCGACAATGTTTTTTTGCGATGGTTTGAGGGGCTCGTATGTTCCACGTTTTTATTTAGTTAAATTTATTGAGGCACCCTTAATTGGTATGGTTAAATGAAGTGTGTAGTTAAGTGTGCGCGTGACCTTTCTGTGTACATTGTAGGGAGCGCCATGAGTTTAATGCTCGTGTAATGTAAATAAGTGTGCCATACGTTTTGTGACCTATCTTATTTGCGCATGCGTTTATCTGTGCGATACGCCTGTCTTGCCCTTTAACTTAAAGCTAATAAATGTCACAATAAAGTTATTGTCAATTCATTTATGTGCCCTTTACTGCTGTACGAAAATTGAATTTCTGATGTTTATTGATTTTATGACCATGTGATGTACTCGAATAATAAAATGTTTATAAAATATAACGGTAGTTATTGGTCCATTTTATTATTGTTCAAGACAAAACCCTTGCCCTTTCACTCATGAAAAAAGACAAAATATTGAATACGGTATTGGTACATAAAATACAAGTCTATAAATTAAAGGACAATATGGTGGCAGTTTTTAAACATATTTTACTTTAATGCTGCGAAGAAGTAAATTATGCGACAAAAACAAACAGAATGTTTTAAATAGTAATCATAGAATTATTCAAAGAATAAGTTTTGCCGCGCATTTCGTTTATAATTGAATCGTCCCACGCGACGATATGAATACACCGCAAAATTAAAAGAACTAAATATATAAAACCAAGATAATTGGGTTCCATAAAATAAGCATACTCATAAATGATTATTTTACAAATAGTAGTAAGGTTTACGTAAAAATAATTAACAAAATTAAAGTATGTGCTTAGTAGAATTAACACCTTTCTTAGTTGTAATGTGATGGAGCTTTCAGTCTTTTCATATTTTTATTAGCGGGATATTGATCCATACCTTTTATATAACTTTACCTTCATCTAATCTAAGCTGTTATTTACAAGCAACAGTTTTTTTCTGCCTCAAAAGAATTTTGATTTTCTCAACAAAATCTAAGGAAGTTACTCAAAAAAAAAGTTACCATCTAGTAGACTCCTTGTGTCATCCTATAGCCTACAGGTGTTCGTAATTGAACTAATACGGTACTACAGACCCACAACTTGGATAGAGTAATATAAATCGAAGGCACTGTAATGATCTATTATTGGTACTAACTACGAGAAGTAATGACTATGGAATTGTATGCTTTTCAGTCGCATGCGAAAATATATCATAATGTTTGATCTTTTCTTATTGATATAGAGAGTGGTCTGGTTTCAAGAACTAATAATTATGTTATCATGTATAGTTTGATAATGAACGTAGACAATAGTTCATGTCAGATCTATACTAAGTATAAGTTTATTTCAAGCATTTTTGTATACTAACTTATTATGACCAGTTGACCAAAAATATCATTTGTTTTTATTTATAGGTTTTACTTGTTTATAGGAAATTAAAATATTTATAGGAAATTAAATTATTATTTATCAGTCCCTAATCGTAAAAGACATAATATTTAATATGTTTTAAAATTATTTCCCGTAAATGTCACAATTTAAAACAAAATATACAACCTCCATAAATTATTCCATACTTTGTTGCCTCAATATGATCTCAAATTATATCCATACCCTTCTAAAAAAAGAGAATTAAACTCATAACAGATCATTACATACAAGAATTAATTTTTTTAGTCACTGCTACGGAGAAGACAGATTTTAAAAATATACCATAATGACCTAACTACATACACATTACGAGACACACCCCGTAATGTGAGCAAGTGTTTAAAATTATTGCCTATGAACGCAAATAGTAGGGAAAAACCGCACGCAATTTGACTTCTCAAACTGGATGTTTTCTTTCAGAAATAAATATAATTACCTACTGTCATATTTTAGAGATCGTTGGCTAAAATTAATGTGTTCCACTGTTGTCATATTTCATTATATATGCTGTTTTTTTTAGGATATTTTTAGGTACTTGCGTAGATTTGATGCCGCTGCTGTGTTTCAGTGTCGTATTTGCGGTATATATTTAATATCTTGAATTTTGGATTTTTTTTAGAATATCATGTGTTCAGATGTCGTCACTATTTCATCATAGAGTTGTTTATATTTCACGCCTCGAAATTTTTCTTTTCGATTCTACCTAGGTTAATTATTGTACCTCACATACTTACCCTTGTATATTCATAAACGTGTAGTAATATATTTCTTACCGTTATGATTACCACGAGTTTTAATCTTCCTACAAACAGCTTCAATATACAATCGTGTCATGATCCAAGCTCAAGAAAACCTCGATTTATCTAGTCGATAAGAATTAAGTTCAACATTAATAATTAAGCACATAGTCGCCACATAAATGGAGATGCATCTGTGGTAATTATGAAGAAGGATTAATGTGGCTGTGGGTTTGATGTTATCATTAATCGTACGGAACCCTATTAACCTAATGTAAGTACAATGTTACGGAGAACCGGTGCGTGTGGGCGTTCCGTATGTTCTAAGAATTCTCGCCTTCATCTGTTGTTATAACTACTTGTGTTCTTCATATTTATTTCAAATGTATGATTTTTATATTTCAATTTTGTGCAGATGTTGGAGTTGTCCTGATTTGTGTATGATTTACAGTCATTTCACTGTTTTTTTTACTAAGCAGTCATTATTCGTAAGATTTTAACTATAAATATCAGTCACTGTGTGTCAATAATTATACATTCTTCTAAATCACTGCCATTGCATTAAAACAAGTAGTCACATACCTGAAAATTAAGTCGTATATTCTACGTTTATACGCACGAGAAATAGAAAAAATTAAAACTAGTGCTACAAAATTTTCCATCAGGCAATTCAGAAAAATTTCCACTCGTTTAAAAAAACCTTAAAAAGCTCGCGAAATGTTTCCTACAGCTCTGCCTGCATAATTATGTGGGTCCCAAACAGTAGCCAAGTATGACAAGCGACGCGATGATTACTGCCCGCGGCCGCAACACTATGTAATTACACTGGAGGTGCGCGCGCATAAACACAGGGGAAAATGTCACTGAAGTTGTGATCTCTTATCAATTTTACAAAGGTTTGTAAGAATATTAAGAGATATATATACAAGGTGTTTCCGAAATATCTGCATCGGCTTTAATAGGAGGTATTATTGTGTTTATAGATTACAATAGTAAAGATAAATTATCAATAATTTATCATTTTTTATTTCATACAAAAATAAATATCGTATAAATTTGAATTTACTTATTAGTATAAAACCATCCCGTGTCATAAGCTGTTGCCGCACCGCACCGAATTCGTTCATGCGCTGTTGCCATTCCTATCAAAGCATGCCGCCGTACACGCCGGCCGGCGCCGCTCAGTCTACAAAGCCCTGCCCCGCGCGCCCCCACCCTCACCCGCTACCCCGCTCGTCGCACGCGCCTAGCGACCGCCGCCCGCCGGTCGCCAGTCTCGCCTCGCCTCCCGCGCGTTCCGGAAGTTAGTTTAGTGGTTAGCGACAAGGATTTCGCGCGCGCTTTGATTAAAAATCCCTTGACGCAGGCAGGCCTTCATACTCGGCCGAACTCGAAGAGAAAGTGTTAGACTTCTTCCGGCGTCATCCTCTTGCGAGCACCAGGGATGCTGCTCGAGTCTTCGACGTGAGCGACAATTACGTGTGGCGACTTTTAAATCGTGAAGGGCTCCATCCTTAACACTTCACAAGAGTGCAAGAACGCCGTAACATTATGTGGACTGACGAGATCAAACGCGCATTTAGGCAAGTGAAAAGTGAATCGGACACATTAACTAAAGTGAAGAGACATGAGTGCAACGCGAAGGCGGACTTGTGTAACAGTTTTTTAGATAAGTAGGTAGGAAGTGTGTAAATAACTGTAAATACGGTGCAGTTGTTGTAAATAAAATGATTAACTTTTAAACACGCCAAGTTACTGTAACTTATCGTTATTCGATATTAATCTAACTAAAGTACGCGACAAATAAACCTGCAACAAAGTTTGTTCACCTCCTTTTACTAATGTATCCCAATATTAAAAAAACGATACGTGTCGTTAACACGATCGAAACAAGTGTTTCGTGGTAAGAGGCGTCTTTATCGCAAGACAGTACATGCATCAAGGAATATGCCTATACATTTTTTTCGTATCGTTTTTAAATACATTAGTAGAAGGAGGTGAACAAACTTTGTTGCAGGTTTATTTGGCGCGTACTTTAGTAAGATTAATATCGAATAATGATAAGTTACAGTAGCTTAGCGTGTTTAAAAGTTAATAATTTTATTTACAACAACTGCACCGTATTTACAGTTATTTACACACTCCCTACCTACTTATCAACAAAACTGTTACGCGTGCTATACCTATTACACTAACTTGACAGTCCAAAGCCTGTTTCAAGTGTGATGGGAAGTTTATCATCTTATTTACCTACGTCAGTGTTTTTGAAGAATGCGGTTACTGGTAAGTACTTTTAAAACACTTGTATGCCTGCGTATTATTGTGTACCTAGTAGATTTTGTAGTGACGAACTAGTCAGCTGATTACAGTTCTTATTCACAGAAATGATTGAAAGAGATAGCAGTTGTTTTCATTGACGAACCGTCTTGCGCGTAATTTGTGAAACACGTTATGCAGAATAGAGTTAATGTTCATTTAACTATTTTAATCTCCAAAATTTAATTGACTGTTCGGGGGTACGAAATTTCTTCACTATTGTAATCTATAAACACAATACTACCTCCTATTAAAGCCGATGCAGATATTTCGGAAACACCTTATATAGATGTTAAAAATTTAAAGATTTTCTAGGTATGAAAATGTCACTAAAGTCTTGATCTCTTATATAATCAAAGGTATGTAAGGATATTAAGAGAATAATGTTAAAAGTTTAAATATTTTCAAGGTATTTGTGACAATTAAGGTCTACCGCTAAAGTCCTGTTTTGGTCTCTTATCAATTTTCTAAGATTTAAGGATGTGTTATGAGAATAGATGTTTATGGTTAAAATATTCTAGGTAGGAACTCGTCAAAGTCCAGTTCTGATCTCTTATCAATTTAAAGTTTCATTAGGATATTTTATAAGAATAGAGGTTAAAAAATTGAAGATTACCTAAGTATTCGTCGAAATTAAAGTCGAGTTCTCATATCTCTTATCAATTATCAAAACGTTTAAGAATAGAGATGTTAATGATTTAAAGGTAAATTAATGCTGCTTCCTTATAAATTCTTGATGAGAGAGCGATTCCCCTTTGATTTGATTATGAGTGCTTGAAATCTGTCATGAGAGAATCTTATTGTGAAATCGTAACTGTTGTATCTTATTGTGAATAGGGTATTTAAAGATATGAGTGAGGGTTTGAATGGAAATGGATAACAAGGAAAAAAAAAACTATTGTTAATCATTTTATTTGTCTAGTTGCTTTATGGCTTTATATGTTCTGATGAGAATTGCGGTTAAATTAACTTTGTTCATTAATTTGATTACTATTTTGCACTTTTAATGTTTTGATTTAATTTATGTAAATTAATTATATGGATACAAAAATTAGGTATGAATAAAAAAATACAAAAAAAACCAAGTCTTTACTGTTTAATCATTTATATTATTTCAGTTTTTTACAAAGCATGCCCAACGACATAGTTTTGCTAACATATTGTCTTATTGTATTATTTATACTCACTAATTCCTTTGACTAGAACTTTCTATTTAACCCTATTAACCTAACACGCAAATAGCACACGCCACTCACAAAAAATATCAAAGAACAATTACCCTTTTAAAAATACAATTAGGGGTGGGATTAACGGTCATAGAGGGGTCTTTAGGCTTTTGACACCACGAACGCTACGGACCGCGGTGTGTAGCGCCCAAGTACTGATACTGAATAGGTTCATACACACCACAGTGGTTAGGGCGGTGTCAAACGCCCATGGTATCTTTTGGAATAGGTTGATACGGACCACAGAATGAAACGACGATTTAGGTTCATATTAAAATTTTCATGCTTATTATTTGTTCGTACAGTTGAGTAGAAAAGTGGTTAGTGAATAATAACAAATTAATGTGTAAAAACTCCACCATATTGTTGGTTCTATCTCTTACATTTAATGTATTCCATGTTTCAGAGAGTATATAATTTTGTAGCCATGTCTTAACAAAATAATCATTGAATTTGGTGACTTCAGTATTTCTCCCAGACTTTCTCCCATCACGTATAGCCACCCTTCATCCAAAAAATTCGGAGGTAAATGTGATAATTGTGTGCATAATTTTACGTGAACTACACCCAGTTTTGTTTTAAGCACTCCTAGTTTCTTAGCTTTACGCCATAAACTGCGGCTAAAGTGAAAATTACACCCAACTATGTTCACTTCAGGAAATAAGTCTTTTATTGCTAAAATCGCAGTCACTTCAAAGTCCATTGAAATTTGCGAAGGCTTCCATTCTTTCACTTGACTTTTTATAATTTGAAATGAAATTTCATATGTAGCTCTTGTTTTGTCGGGAAGCAATGCGTATAGCACGGGAACCACATTGTCGTATTCTTTATTGCTGCCGATATCTGCATGAATAGTGTATACTTGACAAAAACACTTAGGACAAATTTTGAATGAGCCATCAATAAGAAATCTTGTCGATTCTTTCAAATATTTAATCATTTCTTGTTTTTATTATTTATTTGTTAAATTTTATTTTGTTGCTGGTTGTACTATAAGAAAATTGTACCTACTTTATTGTGCGGTTCCAATCGACCAATTGCTAAAAGTCCTTGGGTGTTACACACCGCGGTGTAAAACAACCACTTCAAAAACAGCTCTTGGGCAGTTGACACCGCGGTCCGTAACGCTTGTGGTGTGTAACGCCCAACGACCCTCATAGAGCACGAGCCGGAACGACTACCGGTCCGGCAATACCGGAACAGGTGTCAAAGGTCAAGTGCCGACGCTAATGTCACAACTAGTGAAACGATTGTTATCGATTACGAATCGAATTGGGGCAATTGATTCGATTGTTATCGATATGTAGGGCAGTTTGGTTGGGTCGGTGAATGTTGTGTGAATATTGGATTGTTTGATTGTTGTTAGTTGGTGAGGGGTAGTGCGGTGCGGTCATTATTTGATGATACAGGTAGCTATGCTTATGATTTTATGTATTGATCTGTTTTTTTTTCCTAGGATTTTCTGTCCCACTGCAGGGCAATGGCCTCTCTACCCTGATCTGATATTGGTTGATTAAGTGTCATAAGTGTTGATGTGTGAGCTGTGCCATATAAAATAAGAAGGCGCTATGAGAAAGTAATTTAATATGCATAATAGTGTTTAGATATAAAGAGTCGCGGTTCTGTAGACACGTATGACGTACAGAAATATGGAAGACAAAAATTTCTTTGATGTTAAGATATATTTTGCCGCTTCTTATTATTATTCTTAAGATGCCGCCGCTCTATGGAAGTATAATGATATGCAGCCGCAATAAAAATGGAAGACTTATTGCCAACGTAGTGTGGAAAAGTCTAGTCTGATGATGATAAGATAATTTAGTCGATAAACACGAACGGGATAAAGAAACTAGTTTGTAAACTTATAGATAAGCAGTCGCAATTAACTGATTAATCTGAAGAAATGAAAGCAATCTCGTCGCAGTAACCTTCTATGGTTTGAGCCTTATTATACTGCGTCTATTTTTATTCCGACCAGCATAGATTGATGGGATGATAAGCTTCTCATATATAGAATGAGAAGTAATTAACCAATGTTTACTGATTTTTCTTCGGGATCGTTACGGTCACTAAGTATACAAACTGGACACCGACAAAAACCATTGTAAGTGTTCTGTAGCACGAAATTATTGACGCAATCGATTAACTCGGAGAAATCTTCATCGACACACCCCCGTCTCGATCGCATCAGCTCCGGTATCATTAAGATAAAATTAATTGGGCTCCACCGGTCTTCCGCGTCCTCGCCGAGATGAAAAAACTGGGCACACGTGGTCACTACCGTTCATTTACGAACGCGAATTATGCGTAGTACGGCAGGTGGCAGGTGGCGGAGCATGGGAACCCGGGGTTGAGGCGAGTTCCCACGGCCGCGTCATTCACCACGCCACACCTGCGCCCCTTAACGGGGATGCTACACACACGCCCGCCACGCGAAGGAAAGCGCCGATTAGAAGCGCCACGCGTGTGTGCGCGCGCGCTGCGTACGCGTCCCGACGCGTGCGTGTGTGCGTGTGTGTGTGCTGCGCGCGGGCAGCTCGAGTTACACGATTTATTCAAGTAAGTGCCCGTAGAAGGGCTGTTTACGTTATGCTCTACGTCGTTCGCGCGTATGTGTTTTTACAGGTGCCCATGTGTGTGTTGGCGTTTGATTTATTCGCTTATGTTAGCTTTATGATAACGACGGTCATGTTACATTTTCTTTTGCTCCTGTAGTTTATTTTTATAGAGTGATCTGTATGATAAGTACCCGCACAATGTTTTAAAATTTTAATACAATCCACGGAGCCTGTCACATAAAGTCTTCAGGGGACGACAATCTGATGTAGTTGATGTCGTCAGGCTGAGAAGAAGCCATTATGTTAATGTAATTTTCATTGAAAGCCTTACCTCAAATGCCTTTTATTAATGCCATGATATTCTTATATACGCCTTATAATGTAAATTAAAGCCTGGCAGTGTTTAATTTACACTTTCTTTAAAGGGTAAATCAGTCGATACCTATTCAATGAAGAGTGTATCATTAAAAATGCTATGCATTTATTCATAAAGCGTTTAATAAAAGTGAGGCGTCGACATACTTGTGTGGGACTTTAAAAAAGTGTCAACGTCCTAAATGAGATAGCATCGTTATTTTATAAGCGTCGTCTTATTAATAACCAATATGATTTTGAGGTTTAGATAGGCATGCATACAAATGGGAGGGCTTGGGTTGACAATGGGCACGCGATCTAAATGAACGGCGCGCGTCACCCGCTCATGATCGCCCTTACTAATACGATAGCATGGAGGCGCGTGTGTTGTTACCGACAAACATTTAATTTAGGAAAACTGTGATATTACCAGTTTGGATTAGATATTACATAATTTAATAAGCAAATAATAAGCGAAACTGCAAGTATCTTACTTTGAGGCGTACATATGATTTTGTCCTTCTTTTTAATGACTTTTTTCACTTGGCATTTTTTTTTTATTATTTTCGGATGTCAAGTGCATTTTATTTAAATACCGATTGATTAAAACAACGCCTTATAACTGAAAAGCTAGATAATTTAATTTCAAGACGTATTTAAACAATACCATTACACAACAAACAAAGTTTTTTGTTTCTTCTTATAATAAAACTCGACAACAATAAACTGACCCCATATCGTGCGGTCCCTATTGTCACGAGAAGGGATGCGTGGCGTGCGTACGCGCACTTTCTGCTCCTGTCAACGATTTATTTACATCTTACAATGTAGTTATTGTTAAGGTAGAAATTAAAAGGTTTTAAATGATAAAGGTGACTCCAAACATTGTTTCTTTAACACAACTTAGTTATATATTATATTGGTAATCTTCTTCCGATATTTTTTTGTTATTCTAAAAACGTACAGACTGAATCAGGTTTAATTTAGTTTTAGCGCATGGAAAAGCTGGTGTATAAAATGACAATGGTAAAAAAGATAAATTGCTAGCATTATGTAAGTATACATGGAGTAGCAGGTTCAATTACAATTACAAAATAGTCGACTTACAAAATTGAACAAATCTGGAAACTCAAACTGGAAACAATTTTGCAGTGGCCCTTACTATCTTATTTGCACTGGGTTATTATTAAAAAAAATGTATAAAATAATAGATATTTAAATAATAATACAAAAAAACCTAGTTATTTCCCAAATATCCCAAGTGTCAGTATTACCAACAACGCCACTGACAGCCCGCATCACTATAGGAATGTCATTGTGCGCGGGCGACGCGTGGATGCGCACTTATCTAACAAACGTGATTGTTTTATTGACGCCTGCGCAGCTTGAATAATTATAGCTTATAACTATTGGGTGCTGCAGGAAATTATAGTTTAGGGTCATCAATCTTTTGTGAAGTGGAATCAATGGTTTAAAAACATTTAAAAGCTAACTGATTTTTTGAGTTAGTTACTAAATTAATAAATTACAGTAGATATTTGGTTTGACTATCCATAGGATTGAATTATTCCAGTATAGTTAAGAAAATCAAAACAGAAAATCTTATAAGAGAAAAACTTGATGATAAATTAGAACACTTACAACTCCAAATGGTGATGTCAATTATAATGATTAAATTTTATGACGTCGAAGCTTCTCTTATCCTCCTTATATGGACAAATTTATTAATGAAATGAATTTAACGAAAGTGAGGTATGCATCAATTTACATAAGTGTATCACACATAAAATAGTCCGCGATACTTCAATCATCCCTAACGCAATTAATTCTAACAATCAATCTCACACCACTCGCCCAAAAAACAAAACAATAAACCCTCAGAAACTGTCACAATTAACAACAGAAAATCCTTTAAACTAAATCAACAACGTACAAGAGTCCATGTCACACACACGCAAACACACACACACATCTATACACACCATTGTGTGTCTCTATACCAAATACAAAGTTCCATTTTGTAACCCTAGCCGTTAAGAAGGGGCAAAAAGAAAAAAATACAATCTCTGCACGTGGTCGGGTTGTGGTCGAGTTTTTTTTTCTTTAACGAAAGTATTACGTTGTGAAATTCTTGTAGTTGGAGTATCGGTTACCCTTTAGGTTTCGAGTCGCCAGATCTGGTTTTATCTGGTTTTATTACGGCTGATTTGAAGCCTATTTGGTGACTCGAGAAATGGTTCGGTTGTTTTGATATGCGTCATTAGTTAATTATTTTATGTACGGTAATTGTTTTTGATAGGTGTACCGTACTCGAAGTAAAATGTTATTTTTGTATGTAAATCTCTTATTAGATACGTTTAAGAGCAGTCTAATTGGAATATATATAAATACATTCTATTAAAACTAGATAATGACCGAGCAAAAAGTATCTTAATTTACGATATTCGGATTTTTTTGAGTGTATTTCGGATATAAAAGTTAATTTATTACATAATTAAAAATCATATATAAAGACAGTTTCAGTAATACCACTACTAAAGGTGTTTACAATAAAATGGACTATAAATTTGGTAAATTAGCCCATTTTATGGGATTATTTTAGCGAACGTCTTAATTAAGGCATACAAAGTATGTCTCACTGTTTCATAAACCCTGCATAAAACCAAAACGGGCTTTAAGTGTCAGTATTTCCATTAAATGATACTATAAATATTAGTGACTTATACGATGTACTTAAAAAAGTCGGTTTAAAATAAGGTCCAAATATTCAGTGACAGAGTCAAGGAAATGAAAAAGGAAAAAACAAAATATCAGGTCCCCGATTCAGGTATTTTAAATGCATGTCAGTAGTCGGTCAGTGTACTTATCATTGTGCCTAATTTTCGTATTGGTACACAGGTAGCCTACATGAAATCTCATTGAACTCTCGAAGAGAATCGTAACGACCAATTAGTGATTGTAATGATTGCAAAATGCCAATTATCCCATCATTGAATATTTCTAATCGAATCCAAAAGGTCCACTTTTGAATTACCTAGCAAAGAAATATCATTCAATTATTTATAAACATACTATTTTATTACGCTACAAATAATAAAATAAATAGGTAACGGATATGACTATAATTATTACATTTAGTATTCAATTTATTATTAATTCATTTTTATAAGTAAAGCTATTTAAAGAGTACTGAATAAAATTGCCCTTATTTAAAGCTCTCTTACACTATTTAAGGTTGGCGAACATCAATTGATATTTAATAGCATTTTTATAAAACTTAACCACCATACGCTTTTACTATAATTAAATATTTTAAAATACTTTTGATCTTTAGACTTAAATTGAAATATCTTGATGAAAATGTTCGATATAGTAATTAAATTTTAGTGCCATGACACTCCTTTATGAGATTATAAGGCGCCCTAATAATATAAAATAATATCAATATACGATACTTACCACCTCGCTCTATAATCAATATTTAATTACTCAGCCATTTATAGCCTTTACCAAGTTCTATTTTTCGCATTAAAAAAGGAAAACTATAATTATTATGTTGGTTGTAACTTGGTTCATAAACAGCCCCTATTTCATATTAATAATAAACGATAAAAACTAGTCTAACTAGCATTTTAAACAATTTAATCTTGTTAGTCTTATTAGAAAACAATAAAACTAATATAAGAACAAACTCTAACTATACTAAAATTAAAACTTACATAAATAAAAACGATAAAATAATTATACTCGAAATAGCTCAAAGATTAAAATACATTTCTGCATTTATTTCAAAACAAGTCATCTGTCTAGTACTAAAAACATAGATATATCTTTCAAGACGTGAATATAAAATTATTAAACTTAAATTTGCAGTTTCTAACGTAATTTTGTAAGAGATACTTATTAATAGATCTTATAATTGAAAAAAGACTTTAAACATTATTGAGTTTTATCACAAACATACAAATTATCAAAAAACCCACAGTTGCAAACATTTGCGGATCATACGAATATAATGTTTGTTCTATGTGGCGATGAACCCCTCAGCAATTCGCGCCATTTAAACTGGCGTGTTGACCCCTATACTACTTGACTGTCAGTGCAGTCTATTGTTGTGTCTATAAGACTATTATTCGCTTAATATATAATATAATAATATTCCTGGACAATTCACACACGGTAATCTGATCCCAAGCTAAGCTCTAAGAGAGCTTGTGTTATGGTAATCAGACAACTGATAAACATACTTATATATTTCTAAATACATACATATTATAGATAAATTACACCTAGACCAGAACAAATGATCGTGCTCATCACACAAACATTTGTCCTGAGTGGGAATCGAACCCACGACCTCCGGTATAGCAGTCAGGGTCACTAACCGCTAGACCAACAGGCCCGTCAGTATAATAATCCTAAGAATAATACCGGAACACTACCATTTAAACTATCGCGCTGCATGTTTATAGTAATATTAGTGAATTAGCGCTTACAAGCTTAAATACATCGAGTCAGTTTCAAATGCGTCATTTTGTTCAATCGCTTTCTCTATAGAAGAGTGGTATTCCTAACCCTCCCACATACAACATTACATGCATAATTTGCTAATATATTTAACGATATTATCGCATTAACAATTTAACTACAAACATTAAAAGATCCCAAAACTAATATAGCTTCAATTAACATACAAAGTGACACTGTTTTTTTGTTCGTGTTTCAAAATCATATCTTATTACAAAATTGTGTTTGAATTATTCCATTTGCATATTATATATGATATCCGGACCTCTATTGATAAAATCAGGTATTCAATAAAATTATCGGTAATGGTACATGCATGATTAGAATCTTTTCTAAAATATTCCTACATTCTTGTAAACGGTAGCCTTTTGAATATTCATGTTAATATCTGAGGTTGTTTTTATAATTTTGTAACAAAGGTTAATTTGATTATAAATTACTTACTGAATATGGGTGGTTATGATAAGCTTAGCTTTGGAATATTTTACAATACCTAATCAATATTTAAAAGCTAAATAAGTGGTCACAAATTCGAATATAATTATTATAGGAATATTTTCTTCACGGCAAGCGTACGCAGGAATTCTTTCTTATACATATATTATTAATAAAAAATACATAGGAAGCATTTATAGAGCAATCAAAAAAGTTTGGATAAATTTAAATCATCGTCTACACTAATTTGTGCTACGCGGATGCTACGGCTACGTAGCACTTGATTACTTTTTTTTGTTAAACATATTTGATCAATATTGTATAACGATTTTATTTTAATTTTGAATATTATTAATTGCTTACAATTTTCTATTGATTAACCTAATAAGTTACTTTTTTATTTAAAATATATTTTTTAGAATTTAATGTGCTCAGAAAATATATTTTTTTGCAAATGTTTCCGTTTATCATCACTGTTTCCTAGTATATCGCATAACAATATCTCACGTACCTATTAAACCGTCACATACAAAGGACTCTACCCGTAACGGTCGTTTCTTTGTACGCGTAACTTGGCTCTACATAACTTGAGAAACAGAAAAACCCCTCTACATTTACTACCTTAACTGATAAATGTGAATTTTTAAACTTTCTCATTACAAATTAAAGTTTTGCGTAAACATTAATTTATGAAACAAAATATCGACTCTACCTAAATGTCTATGGAAATTCAGTTGCAAAATGGTCGTACATAAAATTTTATGTTAAGGCTTAGCCACACCCATTTAGGTACTTTAGATTTATAGGCTTTGATAACATAAATAAACATACCTAGTCTAGGTACATAACCGTTTCCCTGTAACCGGAGCCGCAGCAAACAAACGCAACATATTCAAGTGTTAGTTACTTCTAACATTAATATAATTTAGCCTTCGCTCAACTGACCGGAGGAAATGATTTATCAGTGCTGTGTACGTGATTTGCGAGCGCGGGCGCAGGCGATTTAATCACAGGAAGCAACACCGGCGCGCCGTGATAAATCTGCAGGAACTTATCTATCCGAAGCGATGGTGGCCAGCTGCACCGTGATTCATAATGCTAAGATACTGCTGTTTATTTTCCTAGGAATCGCCTTAGGTGACAGCTAGAACTAGTGCTGCATGCTCCATCGCGTACTGCCCATAGTCATGCAAAACATCGGCCCCTTTGTATGTCTTATTTTATTGTAGAGCCGGAAAATTTATGGAGAGAAAGTTTATGTTGAATTAATTATATAGCTTTTATAATTGCTTTTTCTTTGTTATTGTGTCTTAAATCTCTTGAATGACACAACTCTAGATAATTTACGAAAATTAGTTTAACCCAAAACACATCAGAAATAAAACAAAACACAAGTAATTATGTCAAAGAAAAACAAAATATATAACCAGCACAATTATATCAGTGCCAGTTAGTCATCAATAAAGCTTTACAAGCACAGCCTACTCTGTAACTATTCCAAGTCGCGGCACGTCAAAGCCTCTATTCGTAGAAGTTGTTCGTAAAAACCAGTCTGTAGGCGCGCGCTACCGCTCGCGTGCTGCGCGCGCGTCGCGTCGCGCGTCGCCCCGCTCCCGGCACACGCGCATGCGCGCGCGCCACTCCGGCCCTGCTATATAAACCCCGCGCCCTTCCTGATTCAATCATTCCCTGCTGACGCATCGTGCGCGCATGACGCTTCGTATTATTTAATCGTAGCTCTGTACATACGTAGTCGTAACTTGTTTAGTTAAGTTCGTAGTATAACAGTAGTAAATAAATAGTTAAAATGTGTTTGGCTAAGGATGACACACAATCGCCGCAGAAGGAGGTCCCGTCACCTCGCTCGCCGTGGGCGAAGCT
Source organism: Autographa gamma (assembly GCA_905146925.1). Classification (NCBI taxonomy): domain Eukaryota; kingdom Metazoa; phylum Arthropoda; class Insecta; order Lepidoptera; family Noctuidae; genus Autographa; species Autographa gamma. The sequence goes on along the minus strand of LR989866.1, from coordinate 7,900,512 downwards.
TCTAAACCGTCAGGTAAGATTCTAGATATAACCGTCTCGGCCTTCATCTTTTGTAACATAAATTCCATCCTCCCTTATCACAACAGTGAAAGTTTAAACATGTGTACTTATTTTTTTTTCCTTCTTTACAGAGCTCCAAGCCACGGCTTCCACGAAAAGTGACGTCCTCTACGCGGGTTAATCTTAATAAGTGCTGGTCCAAGTTAGGAGAGTTGATCTCAAACTCGGGCCCCCGCACTGACCTACCATCGCACAAGACTGCCTACCCCGAGGAACCTGTAGTGGTGCCTTTCTCGGACTTCTTCTACCCGGTGGACCCGGTCAAACCGGTGCCAGTCGAAGAGAACGACAACGCTGAAAACCAGAACATTGCTAACAACCGCTTCGAGCTCATTAACGAAGAGTCGGAGATCAGCGACAACATGGCTAACGAAGTGAGAGAGATCTGCTACTCGGCCTCTAAAGACTGCTTCGTATGTAAACTTTGTTACTAGTTTTAACAATCGCTTCGATTTCTTCCTTCGGTTCTTAAATTCAGTGAAACAAAATCTCGTCTTCCATCAGTAGTTGTAAACGTGCTCGGTCAGCACAGATCCAACGTCTTCCATTAGACTTAGTGATGTGATTGGTGCAGCGCCTCGCCCTTGTGATGTAGCGTAATGTTTGTGATCTCTAGTAGATAGATCGAGGCGTTGTGTCGTCGTTTAAATTAGTGTAACAGTAAATTGTCACAAGTTTTGGTAGACAGCTTTAATGAACTGCACTGTAATTATCATTGCACCAATCTGGCTCTAACCTGAACTTCTAATGCGTAACAATTTTGCTTTATTTCTGTTTCTAAATCGAATGTCTTCCATTAGTGTTAAGTTTTGTCTGTGATACCAGAGTTTATATAACGATTGAAAGCTTTAACTAGATGTAAGCAGAATCTATTAGGTATAAGCAGAGTTTATTAGTATAAGTATAGATTCGTTCACCACGTCTTTTAAAAATCACTGTTTATCGTTTAAGGTTTTTTTAGATCTTTCTTTTTAATTATGTTTCATGTGATATTTAGAATGCTAAGTGAACTTTATTAGGTTAGGTATTGATATGATTCCAACATATCAATGTAACGAAGCTTTAATAGTTTGTAAGGATAGCTTTAAGTAAAATCATCGAACTTCCATTTTGTTTAGTTTTGTATTTTTAGTTTTTGTGTTTATCTAAATTCTTTCATTTGTAAGTTTTGCAGAAGTAGGCCGAGCGTGCCAATCTTAAATAGTTAAGCTTAGTAATAACTTAAGTTAAGTTGTAGTTAAGTTACTTTATCTAATTTTGATGAATTCTTCCTCTTGTGTCAATTTTTAAGGTTTTTTTTATTGTATTTTGTGTTTACTTTTATTTTGTATTATGTTAAGTAATTAAGTTAGTAAAGCACTCGTATCTTAGACTGATAATGTTAAGAATTCAAGACTTTCGTTTGATCTCCGATTCTTAATAAATATTAATGTATCTTACACAACACTTTTATTTTACCCTGCTATAAACTACCTATTACCTACATCATAAAGCAATATTTTATGTCTCTACAATTAAATGTGTGAAACACGTGCTTTATACACACCATATTATTCATTTGAAGACGGATAAAAATAAAAGCATAAAGTCATCAAACAAGTTCGGAATACAAACTCATTTGAACCGGTAAATAAAAAAGTAAAACAACCAGTATTGTAGCGTCTAGGTGACGAGTAAATTGCGCGGGAAAATGTTCCCGCGCTTTGCAGAATTACAAGAATTACAATAATGGTGGAGAAATACTGCACACAAACAATAGACTCGTGCTTATAAATGATTCTTAGTTTGTTCTAAATTCAAATGCACAAAGGCGTGAATACACTTGGGCCTTTTGCAAAACAAAGAAGGTTGCATATATTTAATCGCGAATTTCAATTCGCATGCACAAATTACACAATGACAGAGTCTAAACACCCATTGCTCAATTTTAGACCCACTTGTTTACAATTGTTTTGGGACCAGTCTGTATTCGTCCCACGTGTAACATACCCGTTGGAACTGCTCCTAAACAACAGTGTAAACAGTACTTTGTATAAGACGGTAACAAATGAGTCTAAAACTCCAAAAGGCATGGTTTAATTGAAATTTCCGCAGAACCTTATATAGACTGCCTAATTTTATAACCGTACTGATGATTAGACGGTAGGCATAGTACCTAACGAATTATACACAAGCAAAACAGTACTAATTATGGACCCGGTCAAACACAGCACATTTTTAAATAATCGGAGAGTTATAGATTGCTTGATTAATTTTCCGTTATATTAGTTACATTTGTTTTGTTGCCATTTATCTACTCATTACGTATTAATAACGTAAGTTTTCTCTCACTTCCTCGAAATGAAACAAAAATTTCCTTCCAAACTTTTTTAAATCTACATAAAATGTATTTGCAACATTCAAACAGTCTAGCTCTGAATTGTTGGAGCCCTTATGAAACATGATACAAGTAGCGACCCGTACCAACAGGTTGTGACAAGTTGAATATCGAACGCCTACTCGCGTATACCTGCCAGTATTAACTTTGAAAAAAGAACACTTTCAATGTGACGACCGTTAATAATAGTTGATTTAAAAAAAGAAGTTTATATCATGCTCTCATGTTGAATTCAGACTTCGACTAAAAACCGTATCTTATCATTTATTTTATTTAACAAATTAAATAAGTTTTTATTTCAATAATTAGATAAAGACTTCAATTAAAAGTTAAGCCCTACTTAACGTATATTTAAGAACATTAAGATTAGATTAAAACAGCTACTGTTTTAAGATAAAGTCCTACCTGACGATTAAATTATTTCACTGATCCTGCACAAAACCTTTTTGCAATGTTTAATTTATTTAATGATTAATTATTATTTGTTTAGTCTAACCACGAGCAGCAGAGAAAACAATTCCAGATTGATTACACTTATGTAACAGCATGCCATGTAAGGCATATTATAAGGGTTACTAAAACATCAGTACAGGAACAAAAAAAAATTTTAAGCTTGTGGCTTAGAAACTACTTACCGCAATCGATCTATAAAGTGAAGCCTCAATGCGGTCAGATAATATCAATGAGTGTATATTACTTAGGGTAAGATATGAAAAAAAAAACCGTTAGGGAATAAATTACACTACGTTTTCTGCCTTCCTCAAGATTAAACCCTTAAAATTTGAAACACAAGACATACCTTGTTTTTAACTATACAGCAAGATTGTATTTTATGTCTACCGATAGATAACTATATCCTTATCTAAATGTAGGTGTCATTTCAATTCAAAAGTTTCCACAATTTTTTTTTTTTTTTTTCACATTAGGTACTGTAATAAAATATTCGAATACATTTAATAACAATAACAATGAAGATAAAACATATTGGCTATTATTTAAATTAAAGGTATAGGTAAGCGACACTTATCTTCGTCTTAAGTCTTAACATCGCATAAATTGTAGACATAAAAAAAAACGACGCCCATCAAATTTTACTACCAAATAATTATGTTTTTAAGCCCATTTACTTATCAGGTACAAGTTTTATTCCAAAAACGGCTGTTAATAAAAGAAGTACATTACTATATGAGACTTTTTAAATCTTATAAAAAAATGTACTTTCTCATAAATTCAAGAAAATATGAACGTATGTCCAGTCGAAGACAACATAAAAGTGATTTAATTTAAGTTTCACTATCTGAACACACCAAAATATCTTGGCGTGTCCAGATGACGAAACAATAAATATATTAATTTTGAGTTTCACCAACTGAACACACGTGTGTCCAGCGTAGTGTGTTCAGCTGACGAATAACCCAAAAAAACTACGTCTGTATCCCAGGTTTAATACAATGTAAGAATTCAATAATCACGCTTATTTATAAATGCGAATAAAAACTATCGTTATTATGTGCTGAAGATCAACTTAGTTAACTTTTCTAAACCTACGTATATTTTAATCGTAAACATAACATTTTTTTTTTTTTTTATAACCTTTTATGTGTCCCACTGCTGGGCAAAGGTCTCCCCCAATTTGCTCCAAGCTGTTCTGTCTGGAGCCATCTCCCACCAACCCGGCAGATAGCGATCGATGTCGTCGCGCCAGCGTCTTTTCGGCCTACCCCGTTTTCGAGTGCCGGCTCTAGGTACCCACTCAGTTGCAAGTTTCGCCCATCTATCCGGACCCATGCGACTTAACATAACATTTAAGTTCGTATAATTCAAAAGAAAATTCATCTAAATCTTCTGTGAGACTTTTCTTCCAATAACAATAAATACAAACCTTAAACATAGAAACTCGGTGGGAAATACACTTCAACACCCTAAGTTATGAATAAACATAATAAGTAACCTGTTGAATGATTTGTAATTGTGTTACAAACATGTAGGGTAGTAACACCGGTAGAATAGAGGGGTGAGAATACTCAATGGGAAAGGTCATGACCTCTCTGACTCGTGACGTAGTTTTAGAAAGGGTTAAGTGATTACTTGTTATGCATTATTCGCATTCTTTGATTATCGATAAAAGGATAACTATATTAAAGGATAATTATATATATATTGGGTAACTAATTTAAATAAAAAAATATATTTGTATATCTGTATAGATACAATGTGGAGAACTCATTCTAATATCTACCATCTATTGTTATACCTACATTGACAAATAAACGATTTGTATTTGTATTTGTATTTAGGAGTTTTGTAACCTTTGATAGCTTAGAAAAGAAGTTAAGTGACTTAAATGACGTTATGTATTATTTGCATTCTTGGAGAAAAGATTAAAGGGATTTTGTTAAGTTTAAGAGAGGTTAAGTGTTAAGTGTGAGTCTACCCTAACGTTTGATATTTGTAAGCATCGAATTTTATTGTGATTGAGAGGTCTGAATTTTGTTGTTGTGAATTGCACGTGCTTTTTTCTGTTGAAATGTAATGACCTATAAATTGATATTACCTACATGTAGGTAATATAGGATTATAACTGGAAAGCAAAAAAAAATATACCAAAAAACAGTGTTTGATAAAAGGTAAACATATCTATATTCAAAATAAGTAATAAGAATTTCGAAATCAATGAAAACAAATCCAAATTTTGTAAAATGCATATTAAAATTTTTAATTCTTCCGGCAAAATTCCTCGAATTTTATTAATATCTGGAGTTTACGACTTATTATTTTAATTATTTACTTTTGAAATTCTTTTAGTTTTAAGTGCACTGTTTTCCTTTTTGGACCTTTTCTGTGTATCAGATACAATATACTGAGAACCATTATTTTGGTAGAGCACGCGGTGATCTTTACGGCTCATTAACTGTTATACCGTTGCGTTGAAACTTAACATACGCATTAAAACATGTGACTTTTCTTGCCAAAAATGTCAAGATTTTATTTACAAAAAAAATATTTAACGATAAGGTTTTGGAATATAAGCCATTACTATGATAATAATGTAAGGTTATAATGAAAATAAGTAATAATATATATACATAAAAATAAATAATAATATATCTAGAATAATCTGAAACTTTTATTGGATTTTAAATATTTTATTATATGGATCATTCTTTGAAATAAAGTATGGTTGGAGATTATTGTAAATATGGTTTAAGTACACAAAATATTAGCATTTTAAATCAAGACTTTTTCTTTATCTCACTGCGGGAAATCACCATAAAATCATCCCTGTTTTATTACAACTAAATACCTCTCTACAGACAAATACCATCACAGCACATGTGTTCTTAAAGTCGGTACTTATGGGTACAACAAAATAAAGCTTCGTACCTTATTTAATTGGATAAAACAATTGATTATGCGTTTCAACCGAACAAATAAACCCTTAATTATCAGATCGGTATTGATATTCAATACCGACACTTATCAATGATCTTAATTATCCTTTTAATTACGAACCTTTTCAGCACTTGACCGTTTCTTTTCTCCTTTCGCGATATCGATCGTCAATTATTAATATAACTTAAAAATATAAATTAAATTAATATTAAATATATTTATATTATTCGGCAGTAAAATTAAAATGCAGTTTCTTGTACACGATTTAATAATACATTAATTATTAATCAATGCTTAAATGTTTAATTTTTGAAAGCTTTTGCAATTAAATGTTTTCTTAATTGTATCAAATTATTTCTCTCGTAAAAATTGGGTGAAACATGATATCCCTTTTATCCTAATTTTTATTTATTCCGAGATTCCAACTTAACTTTATTAATGAGAACTTAAGTTATATCTACTTTTAATTGCATTGCCGGTGCTAAATGAAACTTAATTAAAATTCATATAATTTTAAGTGTAATTGCTTCTGCTTCAAATATCCGACTTTGATACTAAATGTATAATAAATAATAATACACTTTGTTTTCTATTCACAAATATTTTCACGAAAATTACAAAATTAAAAATTAAAAATACTTATAATCACATACACCTACATTTTTTATACCACATCTTTTGTAACATTGTATTTTCTAGACTACACAATCGCGGGGGGTCAGCAGTGTGTATCACGTCCGCAATAAACCCGAGACCTACGTGTCAAGGTATAACAAGAACAAGAATACGTGACATTTGCGAGAAGCTAGGGATGTCCATTTAGTACAACGGACGTTTAAGGATGATAAATCGGCCGCCATTCTGTTTGCGATTCGTTCCGAACCGCGGACGATACAAAAGTGCGACACCTTCGGATCTAGGCAGGGGTTGTGAACATTCGGTTGTTTGTAGATCAAATGTGTGCAATAGTTTTAGTGAGTTTCTCATTCTGTGCTCGAGTTTAATAACATCAGACTAAAGTCTAAGTAAGTCTAAAGTCTAAGACTAATAAAGTCTAATATTGCAGATGTGACTACTACTACAGATTTACAAAGGGTTATTATATAATATTTCGTTTACAAAGCTGCATCGGTTTAATAGCTTACAAATTACAAATTATTTATACCTTTTATTCGGGTACACACCTTCTTACACTATTTACACTACGTTTAGTAGGTAATCTTATCTATGAATCTTGATTCAAAATATAACTAGCTAAAAAGTTTTAATGGCATTGGTAAAAGGTTGACGATCCCCTCACAACACCGTCAAAGCAGTCAAAGGTATAACATCGCAGGATACAGTAATAGGGCACCGTGAAATCGCGTGCGGAACGAATCGCTGAAAAATTTCGGTTTTTCGGTTATTTCTTAGAGATTTGTACGGGCTTTCTTCGTTGATTCGTCATACTGAACGGGTGTTAGTATGACAAACACATGTCCTTTGATTCCGTGTTAGTCTGCATTCAGTGATGTGACACGGCTTTTCGATTTTCGCGCGATTTCACGGTTTTGCTAGCCGTTACATTGATGTTGACTTACCTTCCGTCACAGCTGCTAGTAATGAATCTTGACTTTGGCAGCTTATGGTCTGTAATCCTCAGAATTCTATAAAATAGATTTTTTGTAGGAACTGTCATTATTCTTGTTAACTACATATGTCCCATAAAAATGGCGCATGTACATAAGTTTACATAACTGGGTACTATACATGTGTCATATGTATAATCAGAGCCTTACTTAATATGACGAGAAGTAACGTAATACAGTTAGCGTTGCACAGTCGAAACAATACAAAATAAAAATGCTGACCAGTCATACCAATGGATAATGAAACATCCAGTAAATAGCTTGGTTTTGATATACATTTGAGCACAATAAAACTGGAAGCCGACCCCCTTTTCCCTTTTCCCCAAGCCTTGGGGAAAAGGCTGGGCAGAAGATAATAATAACTTAATATAGATTTGGTTAAATTCTTAGCTTACATTTACTAGGCTAAGTAAATAATAAAATGTTGAAATTCATAGTTTTTCTTTCAGCGAAGTCATAGGGTAAGCACTATTACTAAATAGATAGAAACATTTTCAGTGAGTGTACTTACATTATTGGTTTAGAGGAATAAATAACAAACTACAAGTTTAATTTACTTACACAATTAAATTTCTTTTATCATCTGCACATACTGATATGTGTTTCTTTTGGTGTAGTCAGATTAAAACAATGACAGAAGAACTCAGTTTATTTCAGTAAATTTTACATCACGATTGTTGCTGAACAATGACGAAGGCTGGGTACTAGTTTTACACTTTATATTGAAAAAAAAAATATTGTTTAGTTTTCAGGAAAGTACTGTTTCCAGGGAGTCAATGATTAGCACTTAGCAAAATAAGTGATTAAGTAATATTTCGTTAAAATTCACGAACATAAATATATCAGAATCAATATCTTTGCTACTCTTTGAAAGAGCACTGCGATTGTAAACTTTGACATAAGAAGAGTTTAGAAGGACTGCCAAAGATAAAATTTATGTATAATATGCAGAGAGAACACAATAAAAAAGTGTAATAAAAAAATTATGCTTCAGTTTACAGTTACAATACTATTTTTTTCAGCAACGAATAATCCAATTTTTGCTGCCCTTAACATTTCCCAAACAAAGTACACATTAAGTTCTAATCTCACTTACTAACAGGCCACTAATATTCATAATTATGTAAACTGATACCAAACTAACTTAACGACATATTATTGAAACCCACACAAACATAAGACCACTCTTATCAAATCCAGTTCTATCACAATATATATGTAACAATATCTAACCATATTATAAAAACCAGTCTGCTATTAAGATAAGCTTAGGATCAAATGTTCCTGTGTGGGATGTTCGAATTAACTGGACTGTTGGTCTAGTGGTTACTGAACCTGACTTCTAAACCGGAGGTCATGGGTTCAATTTCCACCCAGGACAAATCTTTGTGTTATGGACATGATTATTTGTTCTGTATCTGATTCTGTGTGTAATTTATTTTTTATATGTAGTACATTGTACTCCTAATACACCTATAGTATATATTTAGAAATATATAAGTGTGTTTATCATTTTTGTAGGTTGTTAGGGTGCTGCCCATTTTGTAATATTTTCTACAACGTTCGATAAGTGCTGTGTGAAGCCTACATTAATAAAGTATTATTTATTTTTGATTTTAGTTTTCTGTTATGGTACAATATTTACATAGTTTGGGATCAGATGACCGTGTGTGAGTCCTAGGATATTATTATTGCCCGGATTGTCGGGATTGGCGGCGACTATTTGTGACCACTGTTGGAGACGCCGCCTTTGTCGGCATTTGTGTCAAGGCGGCGAGATGCCTTGTTATATTTTACTGTCATGTTTTTGTAGGGTTAGGAAAAAAGTTTGGCTTATTTTAGTTATTTGAAAATATTAGGTAAAAGTATGTCTAGGTACTAAAAGAGTAAACCAGAAAGCAAATGATTGAATACTAGAGAAGTAGATTTAGGATGACAGGATACTTAGTTACACCGATATGAAAAGGTAAGAATATAACTACAACAGATACTTTTTTATGAATTTATTGATTTTTAACATGTCTTAAGTTACGTTTTTATAACCTATAGTTGTGCTCAAATAGTAACTTTAAAACAATTCAGTATCGAATTTAACTACTTATACAGTACTAAGTGTGTTAACTAAATAAGTAGTTATGTGCAATAAATATCAATTGAATATGCTACCACTACACAAGGACACGGCCGCAACTAATACCCACATGAATAGCATCAAAATGAGACCAACACACCAGTTCAAAGTCACGCGTCCGTGATAACCGATAGCCGCCACTTGCCTTGTTAAAATTCACGACTCTACACAATTCCTTTAGAAACAGCCTCATCTAAAACAAATAATTCTTGCGTGAAATTCGGATAATGTCGCTGGTAAAACTTATAAAATACCAACTTATATTTTGCAGTTAAAAAACAAGAGACACACGATTGTGAACTCTGTATCCACGCAGTAGAGTCGTGGTTACTTTAAGTTGGTTGGTTTTGTAAGTTGGTATTAACAGTTCACGCTTCAGTATATCAACAAGAGATTCACAGCCGAAGTGGCGTATTTAACAACTCTAAGGTTTGGGGGTGCGAATGAGTTTCACGGCTCTTTGGTTTATTAAAAACTAATATTTATTCATGGTCAGGCAAACCGTGAATTTTGGCAAAGGAAACCGGTGGTTATCGGAATAATTCTGTAAATACAGCTTTTACTTTGTAAAGGACAAAAGATTAGATAAAATAAAGATGTTTTTAATATAATATAAGTCCAACGAAACGTGGGCAAGGTCTTATTATAATCCCTCTGCCTTCTACATACATTAATATTATCACAAAGTTTCTCAATACAAAGTAGCTACTCATAAAAAGGTACCGAATTTACCGCCAAATCTGTATTTGGTACCCAATAAATACTCCTTATGTTTTCATTATAATGTATGTAGAGTCATATATCTCCTTTTTCCTCCTTTTCGCTTTATTCGCCACATATTAACAACCGCTATATTTTGTCACTTTTGGTAAGAAAAAGTTTTTTTAGAAATTCAATCCTCCTAAAAACATTTTGTTATTTCCATTAGTGCAATCTAAGGGCCACTTATAAAGCATTAAAAATATTTATTTCCAAACAGCCCACTTAAACCATTAGCACTTCGCACAAAAGTAGAAAACAAAAAAGGTGTATTTTCTAACACTGAACCTCAAGTGAAGGGACAATGAGCTCTTGAACTATTGACACGGCAATCGCATTAGTACCAAAAAGGGCTTGTTCTGCAAAACCAGCAGGAAATAGTTAACGAACATAATTAGGTGCTTTGTGTAACACTTAGGCGCTTCCGATTGGTAGGGTGACTGTGAAATTGGCAATAAGAGGATTTGAGAGCCCTATTGAATTAGTCCTTTTTATTATTGGATTTTTTTTATGAGAATGAGGTGAGAAGCCGACCCTTATAAAGTTTAGAAAAAGGCTGAGGCAGTTACTATGTAGAAGTCTTCTTTTATTTAATTAAGAACCTATCTAGATTTCGGATTGTGCATTTTCCGTACAGTATTTGTATTTTCTATTTTCATCTTTATTTATTTCTTTTAAATCTGTTTTGTATTAATTTTTCATTCATTTCATTCGTTTTATAATGAAAACCACATGACATCAACGATGACAAATATTTTGTCTGTTATATTGAAACATTAAATCAAATCTTGACAAAAAGCCTTAGGTACATGTCGAATAATTTCAGCTTTGTATTATTTTGAGCCTGACAGACCGAACTATTCGAAATATTTACCAACAAAAATGAACAAAACAAGCAACAGTCGGATATCTCAGATCTAACCCAAATTCCTGGCCACACAACAAACAAGGCTTAGCCGCAATATTTGACGCAATCAGCGAGAGGAAACGTGGCGACAACACGAGCCCATTAGCCCCAACACAAATCAGAAACACGTGACAATCACAAAAACAAAAATGATTCCCGACTTAGTTCCTTTTTGTAACATTCGTTTTTTGTCACATTTGCAATATTTTTTTATTTTGTTACAAGTGGCATTTTTAACTGCACGTGTGTAGCGGTGATTACGTGCGGTTTTAAATTACTCCGCATTCCGTTTTTTTTTACCGGAAACTGCGGATTTTTGGAGCGTCCACCAAAAAAGTAGCGAAATTTCTGACAGACTTTTCATGTTAACGTTTTTTGGTTTTGCAATGTAAGTTTCGAGTGTTCGGATGTATGTTTCCCTTGTGTATTTAAAATCATTTTGGTGCTTGAAGTAAAACTTTTATCTTTTATGCAATAAACTTTATATAAATGTTGCAACTAAATAAATTAAATGCATCTTGTCTTTGTTTTAAAATAAGCCTGAACTAAATTACCCTTTCCTGCACACATTGTTTTGGTTAGAGAAAATAACTATTAGTATGAAGTATGTATATAAATGAATTTAAAAACAATAAAACCCTTTGTTTATTCATTGGATACTGTGACATTAACTTTTTGAACAGCAGTGTTTCCCTTAATTGTAATCAATTTATAAAATCATATTTCAAGCAAACTAATGATATCTTATCTTAAGGAACTTTATCTTAAACGTATATTACTTATCTACTTTCCACAAGTTACTAAATAGCCAGCTTATTGGCGTGTTCTAATGTAATTTGACGATAGTCTAAAAAAGGCAGGTGCAACGTTACTTAAGGCTACAACTAAGATGTCCAATAAAAACCGTGGCTACTTATCTATCACAAAACGCAACCTACCAAAAGATTTCTAAAAAAATCGCCAAAGAAACCCAAAAACTCACGTATTGCAAACGGTTTTTATTCAAAAAACTATTTTATCTAAGATTCGGTAACTTAATACTTATCGACTGACCGAAAAAAGGAAAAAAACTCCAAAAAAGTTTAATTGTTCTCGCAAAAATTTTGGTCGAAATCCATGCCTCGGGCACAGGAAATGACGGGGCGGCAACTCAATAGAAGCCTTCGAAATGTCTTCGATTTGATGGATCGCCGTAACACAATCATTTTACGAGAGAACTTAGAAGAGCCTTAAAGTGCCCCTTAAAAATCAAGAGATATTCTTCACTTTTATTGCTGTGGTAAATAGGCTTTTTCTGTGACTTTCTCAAACCAAACTCAACCTTAAAACATCCTTCTACAGTCCAAATTCAAATATCCGATCACAGATACATACAACATTTCAAAACAATTTTCTTTCAGAAGTATGCCTTTTATGTTCAATGGATTTTCAGCTCTATTTTTGTAGCGTCAAAGTTTAAAATTGTCTATTAATTTATCAATGTTATGGCTATTGATTAAAGTAACAATGCAGTTTGAACACGTGTTAGATGGCCACTAGAGGGGCATTCGAGCTTGTTTGCGTGTATCTAGCGATAATGGGAGTCGTTATCACGAGTAAAGGACGGATGCTACTGACAATAAAACTGACCTAAGAAATATATTGGTTATTGTGATAGATCTCTTTGCAAAATACCTATAATAATATTTACGTGTAGTGACTTTGTTACTCAAATGGATAAGACAGTCAAATGCTATTCTATCAGGATAGAGTCAATTTAGGTATGTAGAGTCTATAAGATTTTAGTCAGTAATCTAGATGGATACAATACTTTTAATTTTTGATATAAGTAATTAAATAAAGAGTATACGAAAAGTGCTTTTCATTAAATATGACATTTCAGACCCTTATTGGGTAATAACTGTTTTCTAGTATCCTCACACATGCATACAAACGCATCAACAATGACATCGCATGAACTATAATAAAAGTGATACATAATACGATATACCTATTATAGAAACGAGCTCCAACAAAAACGGTAACCATAAACTTATTCTATAATCTTTAAAAACTTTTGAAGACTGCACAAAAAGGATCTAAAAAGTGGGCGTAACTTTTACTGTCATTTCTGTTCTAGCACATAATAGGCAAAGGCCTTAGCTCGCGCCGGCCTATTATCTCTGAACAAAAAATACACCCCGCCTTACACAATCGAAAAATTCAAAAACGAAGCGTAGCCTTTGCGAATCTGGGCAATAAATTCCTATTGATTGAATTTCGGACCCATGCTGAGTATAGGGGCTCATTATAGTCCCAATAATTTTAGTTATTTTTTATTGGGTCGTTTTTTTGTTTAATTTTATGATTCATAACGATCTTTTGGCGACTTTCCCAATTTTGTTAGCGCGTTGAAGTCTTTTGTATTAACGGTTTCGGAAATGAGCATAATTTGTAAACAGCTGCAATAATAAAAATGTTATGACTGTTATTAGGTATTTTTTCAAGGAATACTTCTTAAATGATTTGGATAGAAGTGTATTATTGATTGTTACATCTTACTGGATAGTTTGAATACCTAATTGTACTGAACTAAAAACTATAAAATTATAAAAATCAGACTGGCCACAAAACTCTAAGGTATTTAAAAAGGTCTGAGTGAACAAATCGGATATTAAAGAAGCCTTACTAGTACTGACTTGAGTTGATCAATTTAGCACCCCTGTGCAAGTAAATCCGGTCGAGAAACGGTTGCTTGATGAAACTGATCATGCAATACCTTCGTTTTAGGAAGATGCTTTTATTAATCATTCGAAGTCATGTTGTACATATGCCCAAAAAGTTTAAGTATTACCGTATCACATAAGTACCTACCTATACAATAGTATCTTATTCTTAAAAGGTAGAGAATGCTCTCTTATTTTGAAATCTATAGGAATCCTCACTTTAATAGTAAAAGCCTGAGCATCAATACGATTCTCCTTTTACTTGACCATTACGTAACGTCACATAAACGACCCGTTCATTCATACTTAAGGATCTTTCCATTATGAATGGGCTGCGCACGCGCAATCGATTTCACAACCACCTCCAGTGAATGGCGGAAACAGCCTTAGAAGGCTTCACGCGATTTCGTGTGAACCAAGAGAAATTGCTTGAAATTGCTACTTTTTGCTTCTTCACAAATTCCTTTTATTTAAAGCGTGTAATCGGTATTTCCTTATTAACTCCAAGTATGTATGTATCCTTATTATGTACGCTTCGCATAGTTTAGGAAGTTCATGAATGAGTTTTGAAGTTAGAGTTGATTTGATACGCTTAAGACTGAGTATAAAAGTTTTCTGTGTAGCTTTTGGTGAAGTATCTTTGTGAGTATTCTTTGTCTGGTTTAAACTGGCCGTACTTATCTTTGTAGAGTTTCCAAAGTATGTATGAGCGAAGATCAACTGTCAGACAATGCTTACTGTTATTTAATATACTTGGATTCATTGAAATATAACTAAATTTTACGGATTTTTTCGCGGTTTATATTTAGATTTTAGGTCCCGACGTTTCGACACCTTTGCAGGTATCATGGTCACGGGCACATGTCTGCCCGTGACCGTGATGTGAAGTAGTTTTATTTATTTAGTGTACATAAATTATTAAATAAATAAATAAATAAATAAACTAAATAAGTACGTTAAATGCACTAAGCATAAAAGTTAAAGTAGGTTAAACTTTGGGAATTCGTTCTATAAGTGCCTGAGTCAAAGTAAAATACCGAATTAGTTTACAGATTTTCAGGCTTTTTTGTATATTTTTTCTAAACCAACTATTTATTGAATTAAAGTCTTATCCTCTCTAATCTTGTAAATATACTCGTTTTCGCAGTAAATAGTTTAAAAATAAATGCTCTCACGTAAACCGGTTCTAAACATATACGGATTGAAATGTATGCAACTGATATATTCCTGGTTTCTAAGCAGGCAGGATGCACAAATGTTTGAAATACCAGAGAATTTAATATGGAAATAGGTTTATTTATTTTTATGTCCATTTGCGTATTTCCAGTAGCTATTAAAGGAGTTACATAAATATATAGTTTTATTGACGAATGTCTCTATTTTAACAATGAAGTCTCTCTTTTTAATAAATTAAACATTTCGTTTTCGCGAATATTATATACCCAGTGATGATATTTATAAAAAAGTTTAAATAGGTAATAAATGCATTTTATTTCTTATGTTCCTTACATATCTACTTTGAAAAGATTTAGTAAACTTTACTTGTAACGACATAAGTCATGTTTAGCTACCACATTTATCAAAACAACCTTAACTCAAAAATCCGTAAAACAAACATCTCTAGCTATCGAACAACTAAACCTTTTCCGACCAAACCTACTCAAACATTAGCTTCATATCTCCGCCATTTTGGACTTCCAAACAAGCCCCCGCACTTGTTTGCAAAGATAACAGAATCGATCCTGAGACCAAAACAAATATGTGCTCTGCACTCAAGGACGACTGTATTTAGATAAGGCTATAACAACCAGTTTATATAGAACGGGGAACATTAATAAAGTTTATGTAGTGGGAGGTCTTAATAAGATGGTTAGGATATGTTTTTGTAATTATGAAAATATTAAGTCTAGGAACGTAAATTCTGGTAAGATAAGAGGCTTTTTGTAAAATATAACGAGATTTTACTGATCAGTTTTTGATAGCTTTTAGGATTTTTCTTGCGTGCTCTTGAGTAGTTAATATAATCGATAAAAAAGGGGCGAACATTTTTTTTTAATAGACCCTCAAATTGCTTCCTTCATTTCAAGACACATAAATCTTATCATCATAGCCTGCACAACTAAACAAATCAAAACGATAAAATCCATTTACGTAAACATTAACTAATCAAGATTGCCACACCCACACCACACTAAAATTATCAAGACTTTGCCCGCATTCAACCATATTTTCATAACAACCAAACATTGAAAACAACACTAATTACTAAATCGGATCACTATCGGAGTCTATCGCCCTCATAAGGCCGCGCCCTAATTCAATTAGGCATCCAAACATAAATAGGGTTGTCAAATCTAAGATACTCTGTAAGGGCCCATTGAATGCGCACGTGTGCTGACAATGAGCGGCTAACCCGACAAGCGCTGCGGGTTGTCGCGACCGAAGTGAGAAGTTTCACAATAGTGTCAAAGTATTGAAGATCGTCTGACGGTTGGATAATAACCCAGTATGTGGTTATTGGTCGCCTTGATTTGTGTTCTGATTGCTAAGTTTTGTGTGAGGTGAATCTGTTTAGAGAATAATGGTGATAGTTGACGTACCTACTCCTTTGAGTTTCCGCGCGAAGATTTTGTGTGTATCTAATCAATTATTAAGGTTTCCTTAGAAAACTTATGAAAGAAATCGACTAAACGTATCAAAGTTAAGTACACTATGTATAAGTAGGTACTTAATACAAAGGCGATTTTTTTTTGAACAAAAATTCAGTTCGCTGTTAAACGTTACTTAATCAACCATTCACTAAAGAAACTTTAAATATTAGTTCTTTTAACACTAATATTGGGAGACAAGCACTCTCAGCAACGGGTTAAAACTTATCTACACTGCCATCTACGCTTTCAACCCTAACTTCAAAACAATAGAGTTGAATTTCGTAAATCAGATATGTAAATTAAGATGACATTCCTAACCTAAGTCAAGTATTGTTTAAGTAAACCGACAGTATCTACACAGGATGCAAGGTCGTTAACAGGTTTTATCACTTCCTTCTAAGTATTCAAATGGAGTACCTCCTTATTATAAACAATTATGTGCATATGTGATAACGTCGTGTTATGTGTACAAACACCCACACAGCCACCACAAAAAACTACAAAACTCAACCTTATGCCTTTGGAATAGAGGTGTCGAAGATTTGGAAGATTAACTTGAGTGGTTGACTGTACGTGGTCACGACTTGGTGTGGAATTTCATGATGCTTTAAAAGATAAGGAAAGGAGGAACATAATATTTATACATGCATACAATATTGATTTCAAAGTTACATAATTTCGTAATTAGGCTTCAATAGACGCTAATGAAAGATGATTTCGAATATATTAACGGCGAAAGTCTACTTTATTTTTTTATTGAACATGCTTATTAAATCTATCAAATCATATCGATAAAGATCTATTTGTATTCAATCTTTAGATAATACCAATGTATGTATCTCTCACTATCTCTTCCAAACAACATCAATTTACAATGGTAATAGTTAAAAAAAAAATAGTAATTAATAGTGATCCAATGCTGAACGTCTGCAGCAAACTTTGTACTTTAAATGACCTTGGGAGCAAAACAAAACAAAAACGATTGCATTGAAACAGCTTATTTCGTCCGGCACACATTGAAATTCAAATCCGTCCTATAAATGAAACATTTACAGCTTTATACCAAGAGATTTCCCGAAACAATTAATTCTAATTCACGTACGCCCGTAAAAATAACAATGGAGGACTTAAGGAGACAAATGCGTGACATTTCCTTGCAAATCACGCTCGTGCTGTTTGAGAATGACTTTGTTAAGAGCATTTAAAAGTAAGATGGGGTAAATAGAGGCACAATAAATGCTCGGTGGTCGGAACCTCCCGCGGCGAGCGTCGCGGACGTGCAAACATAGTCGCCAAAATTTTTGGTTAAGGTGAAGTTCTCGTGCAGCGATTTGTAGGCACTGATATTTTAAATATTGGTATGGTTGTACTAAATAAAGTTCGGAATAAAAATTTATTAAGCTCTAGTGAACTTGTCTAAATATCTTAATTTTCTTGTATTATATCGTGATTTTATTTTAAACTACGAAAAAAAAAATCTAAACCAGTAGCTTAGAAAATGTTGTAACTGTCAAATATAAACCATTTTCTAGGAGCAAACTCGTCTCTAACGATTTCTCAATTTATCAAAATAATTATTTATCATAACTGTATTATTTTCATCAGTAGGACATATTGTTACGAGTATGATCTTCTTCTGTAACCATGGGCAACGATTTAAATAAATGTCGCAGAGAAACAGCCCCTTAACATAGTCCCGTGACTCACAAGAAAACGCTAACTGTCCCACCGGAGGCATTGTTTCTTTCATTCCTAAGGCAAATATTGGTCGAGGCTTATTCAGGCCGTTTGCAAACATTGGCCTACTGGGTGGCGGCCAACAAAGAGCTTCTTAGAAACTGCGTGACAACACTTCAAATATAGTGATTATACACTAATTGTGGGCAAACACCTGGACTTTTATATAGTTTTTAAGTCCAACGACATATTTTGAGTTAAATAGAGCTGTCGTTGTTTAATTGATGGCCACTCATTGTACTTGTAGTACAAGTCGCGAACTAGGAAAACATCTGCGGATGTTAAGAAAATGAATGTAAGTGTGAAATGTGGTCGCAGACGTGTCAAAATGTTTCGTTCATTGTAATTAAACTTGATTTGTACCTGTTCCGGTGTAACAATCTATTGATACGAAAACACATGTTGACCAAACAAATGCCTTTATTCCAATAATTTAGGCAGTTAAATCTTGTGTTGTTGACTCTCTACTTTAATATAAGAAAACATGTTTACACCACCTTCATAAAACTGCATTCATTTGAAATTAAATTCACCAATCGGTTCTACAAAATAATTTACGGATTGTTATATTATATTCTATATAACAGCTAGTACTTCTATGAAAAATCATGGCAATAATCAGATATCCAGCAATTTTAAGTAATGATGCCTTGTACATAACGCCTCAAGAAAAAGCTATTGGAGTATGACCAGACACCTAGTCATACTCTAATAGTTTTTTTAATAGTAAGGTGCTGTAACCAAATGGCTGTAACTCATTGACAACATTTAATTTGGCCCTTGCTATATGCCACAAGACAAACAGTTTCTTATTCATTATTTATAAACAATATCTAGTTCTTTTTAAAATTAAGTAGGTAAGTATTTTTACATATTAAAAATAAGCAAGTGGAAAACTAGAATTTTTACATTAGTATCTGATCAAGGGATTCCCCTTGATTACCCTTGTGGAATTCCACCATTCCCGAACCCAACTTATACTTTGGAAACTATCTTTTTCTACTTACATAGGACAGTTTACAAAGCGTTGTTTATTTTTAATACAGAATTTATTTACTATTAAAACAAGCTATCTAAATATGCAAACCTAGATTATTTATTTATCCGAACGTGCCTAATAACATAAATATAAAAATATTCATACATAATATTTGTAACTGCAATGAATACAAAATACAAACCTTTTGTAATCGACTTTTCGTATTTCTAAACGCTACAACTTAACAATGACAACGGCCGATCCTTTCTGGCCAATGTTTGGTTAGGTGCGCGTACATTGTCGACTCCGAAATCAATTTACGATAATTGTCATTTATTATGAAATAAATATGATGCTTTATCCAAGGCCCTATTGTTGGGTCGAAAAGATTCGCCCCATTCACTTGAATTGAGCGCATTATATTTTGCGAAGAAGTTCAGTGGTGCGAGAATTTGTGATGGCATTTGACAATAATTATATTAAAGGAGACCGTAACTTGGGCGATATTAGGCGGAACGCGAAGAACATGACGAGGAATGTTTTCTCAGCTTATGAGCAGATGCTGAGAATATTTGTATTGATATCAAATGAAGTGAGGACTATGAACATGTTTGTGGGTCTAATTAAGCGGACGGACATAACTTGCATACTTCAGTGAACAAACGCTGTAATAGGTTGATGGCATTGTGAGACATTGCATATGATATTATGTGACGGAAGAGATGTACTTACTTTTTTTGATTTTTAAAATATGTGCTTAAAGTACAACATGTTTAGTGTTAAGGGTCTGGTGGTTATACTTTAAACTTGAACGCATTGCATAATTTTATTATTTTTCATATTGATAGAAAAATAGCAAATGGAAACATCACATTATATTTACATAACATAACATGGTGACTGATAGATAAATTGCTTGCATTGTCATGCTCCTCAAGTAAGATTGAACAATATGGTGCGGGTTCGATTCCCGCATGAGACACGTACTTGGTGTGATCCACAAATAAATGTTACTTACGAGACACGAAGATTAATTTAATAGATACATCAAAAGATCCTAGAGCAAGATTTGTCTGAAATACTGAATGAAGCCTAATCCACAATTCTATAGATCAATTTGCAACTTCGCATTCTCAAAAATATATCTATTCAAAACTTTATGCCTTGAAACTTTATTTCTTGACTAAAAATAACTGTAAGATGAAACCCAAAACACATAACACACTTAATCATCCGTATCACAGAAACAATAATTCCAAAAAGATATCGATTTAAGACACCAAACAGAATCTTTTACACAATATATTAATAAAACGCGTTAATAATTCACCATTTATGTATTTTATTGCTAATTAATTTTCATATCTGATAGTCGAGAACCCATTTACGTTCGACGGTCCATAAAAACTCTTTTATATTTTGAATGTGACAAAGAATATTATCGTTTTCAATTCCTGCGATATTTATCACTTTAGTGGACTTGAAACACGTTACAATTGATTTTTAAAGTGAATTTGTCTCGTTTTTGACTACTAAAAGGTCCATTAAATCGCCTTTTGTTGTCTATTGATTTGTTGGATACGACACAAGCCGTGAAATAGATATAGGGTGCTTTATTTTTGTGATATTGGTTGTTCAAATATACGCTGTATAATAGTTTTATTTTAGGATTTTTGTATTATATTTAATTAAAGTATTCGATTACGTTGTCATGGTATATAAATGTTAAGTATTCAAAAGTACCGTTCTCGTTTAACTGCATGTTTTATAACTGCTCAAAATTCCCTACAATATGTTTTAATTATGTATAACTAAATAGTTTTTTAAACTGATTTTGATTTTATTTAATATCATGTTAAACTTTTCACCATCACCCTGTAGAACCAAAACCGTTTAGTAAAAACTTGAAGCGTCTAATATGACAAAAAAGGACTATTAACATCAATAACTCGAATAATGACTCGAATTCTTTCGGTTGGCCGAATCCTTTGCTTATTAAATAATATGCGATCTCACAAATACATATTAATAAATTTTACACACCTTTTAAATACGCCAATGACTGGGTATTTGACGACAATGAAGACGAATGTCTTGTTCATTTGAGCGGGAATATTTTACTTTATTAAGGTGCTATTGAAAAGCGTGCCATTACCTAAATATATAACAATACATTAGTTAAACGTTGACTTTTGTATCAGAATTCAGTTTTTTATCATATTCTTGGAAAATGATATTAAACTATCAACTGTCTCTATTTTTAACTGAATTTACTATTGATGATATGGTAAGTTGATTTCAAGAAATTAATATGTGATTGTAAATTGATTTTCGTTGCAACTTATAAAGGTACGAAAGAATCGTCCCTTAAGTGTCTTGGTTTCTGTCCTGTAAGGAGACAATACTTTATTTAATTAGTCAGTAAGGAGCAAAGCACTAGTAAAAGTCTTTACAACATCTACTAGACTCCAATTCAAGTAGAAACGAAATTTTGACAATATAGCCTTGAAGTTTTACTTATGATGGCAGCCATGTTCAACTTCATTTTTTTTTTAATTTTTTATGGACTCGCTTCGTACCACGAGAATAAGAACATTATTTTTGTTTTATAATTTTGTAATAAATGAATCCAAAATGCATTTTTATTTATAAATCTAAGTAAGAGACTTTATGAAATACGGACTTATAACTTATTTCCTAATGAATCCAAAACGCATTTTTATTATAATTCTAAGTGAGAGACTTTAAAAATTCAGACTTACTACTTATTATTATTTAGTAAACCTAAACATGAAGTGACTAAACCCGACCCCGGAAACCATTAACAAAAAACAGCTAAAAAGAAACTCAATACGTCACTGTCCCAAAAACAATACTTTTATTCGGTCACAATAAAAAACAGGACCATAATACCCAATTTGTTAGTCGCAGTCCACGTGTCGCGATTCCAGGCCATTGTTTGGGCCCGTATTCGGATTAAGGCCCAAGGCCACGATAACATCTCAGGCCTTTCATTCGAAAGACGGAGATGTACAGATAAGAACATCGAACACTCATTGTTTGGCACAAAGGAAAACTGAAAAACTCTGCCACCGATGGCCGTTTCACTTTTTTGTGTAACTGTACTTGTGATTGCCGATTGTCATTTGTTTCCATAAGTCTGGGGTAACTGGCGTGCTTGGCGCCTGATTAAAAAAATATGCTTGGTCATTTACTTAGTGGTGAGCACTTTTGTCTGTGACTGTATTGTTTAGTACAATGATGTTCATAATCAGTGTATTCGTCTGCTGCTTATGTATTTGTTGTGAACAATATCCAATCATTAGTCGGTCACGGATAATGTGTTTGTCGGGTGTTGATTGAAAGTCAGTAATCTACGTTTAATATGAACCTTCGAATAACCTGTTATTTACACAAAAAAGGTTTGTATTCGTTAATGAGGAACGACTGGGGCGGTTGATTGTGTTGTGTTACTAATAGTATTTCCTTTTCTTAAGCTCATGTGTTTTTATTTTGAAACAGACGCATCAATTTGTCTGAATAAAATTTAACCTATTTATTTTATTTTTCTATTTCCGTGGTATATCCCAATCATTATGCCCAAAAAATCAATCAATGTCCCACACATTGATGGATAAAGATAGTTGCGGGTAGGCAATTTAAAAAATTTTAGTTTATTTTTCCGCACTATTTTGCTTTTTACTAATTTTAAATTGTGTATCTGTATTAGAAGAAATAAATGCAGTTTAACGTACTTAAAATTCACTTAGGTACTTATGAGTCGTTTTCGAACTACACAAATAAGTGTGGTTCGAACAAACAATCTTTTACACACAAATATATTTATCAAACCGCTAGGCCACTGCGACATTTTACATAAATTATATTTTTTGTTGGAACTGGTTAATTATTTTACTCGGCTTCAATATGTTTACAGAAACAAGATAACTCATCTTACACTCACAAATTGCGTGCTGTCAAATTTTACAAGCCCTCATTATCACTCAAATATTTATTTCAATTCTGACTCAGCATTTAGTTGCAGCTTGCGTCGGCATTCTAAAGTGTAGAAATTAATTTTCACAAATTGGCATTTTCGGAGAATTTTGTGTTCAAATAGTGGAGTTTGGTTCCCCGCCCTAGGATCGTGTGCCCCGCCCTATCACGCCTCGAGGCTTCGAACTACGTTGTTAGAGCAACACTCCAAAAGGCTGGGTGTACATCTATACACCCGTTGAGGCGGTGATCTTAAAGGCAGTAAGCTTGGTATACACTATTAAAGGCGGTTCCCCTTTACAACTTGACATGTAAATTGTTTGGTCAAGATTGCTTCTTTTGTTGCGTGTCTCGAAGGTTTCGAGTTTTGTGTCTGAAGTGTAATGTCGCCACTTTGGTTGAGGGTTCGATTGATTGTGTAATTGAATTGGTTTTCTTGGAAATTTAATAAATCGTCTTATATGTGTATATGCCATCCTGCCATGTATTTTTTTTTTATAGCGAATTTACATTCCTTCTTATTTTTCAATACATCTGAAATCACAAAGGTTTATAATGGGCTGACATTTTGGTGTCAAATTCTCAAAGTGCCTATTTGAATACTAATTAATTTGAAGTGTAAGTGTATAAAGATTTAAGTTTCTTCAAAAAACAATAAAACATTTCTTCACAAACAATAAAAAAATAAGGACAACACTGTATACTGTACGATATACATACTAAAATGATCCTAATTTTAACACTTTCGCATCGCAGCACACCACTTAGAATTCCTGCAATTTATAGTTACCAAAAACTGTCTGTAACGTTAACAATTAAGTTAATAGATCCCCTAACAAACAGGCCAACCTATTTCGCAGGAAACTTGTTATATTAGGCTTGTGGGCGTTTTGGGCGGAGAGCGAGCCTTGGGCGGAGAAGCCTGACCCACTTAAACATGACCAACGCTTTAAAATTAATTCCAAAAGGCGTGGCTCCAAAGCAGCTGAATCTTTTTAATCATGATTGTTTAAATACGCTCTTAAATAGGTTGCTTAGTAAGCATAGTTAAGTTTAAATTGATATTCGATTTGTTTTTTTTTTTTGTTGGATAAATTAATGTTTTGGATCAATAATAGTCTTGGTTTATCTGAAATAGAATCAAACTCAGATCGTGGTCAGAAATGTATTATGATTTTATTTAAAGCCTGAACTGTCCCACTGCAGGGCAAAGGCCTCTCTTCCCTCTTTCCACAAGTCTCTATTGTTTGCCAATTGTTGCCACTCTTGTATGCGTCCAGTTCATCCCTCCATCTCCGCCTGGGTCTTCCACGCGGCCTTCGTCTATTAGGAACCCAATTTGTAGAGGCTTTCGCCCACGGTCCTTCTGACCTGCCTGCCAGAAATGTAAATAAACAAGTATATTTAAATCTTTAAGTAGTTGGTTAATGTATTATAGAGTCATTGCAAACATCGACCCAAGTTCCACAAATATCTAAATCACTAAACCTTTAATTCTTATTACAATATTACTTCAAGCATGCTCGAGACATCGTCTAAATATTTAAATAGTATTAAAAGCATTATTTTCATACAATATCATCGGAACAAAATAAAATCTCCACACAAAGGAAGCGTATTTACCGTAACTCATATTATAAATGTGTAAAACCATTTAAATAGCAAAGTATCAATAGATGAATGTTTCTTTGTATGGTGAACCATCTTGGCCGTGATATTCACGCACATTTTATTTGAAGATTTTATTGAAATATTCTTAGAATTTCTGTCATTGAAAAAAGTACTCTAACACCTACACCCCAAACTACAAAATCCGGTGTCCACATCATAAATGCAGTCACTGTGAGCTGTACTGAAATTTAGTCTTTAAACTCACGTCAATGAAGTCTATATTTAAGTGAAGTTTCAGATTCAAATTTACTTTTATTGGAAGGGCATTCTGAGGCAGCTAAAGGTATACGTATTGTTGATAATCACTGAAGTAAACACTTGTTATTTTAAGAGATCATCCACCCTTAAAGCTTCGCATTGAGTTGCTTACAATGAGGTGTATAATGTATTATTTATAGGACTCAGTCGGTAGGCACATACGGGGCGCAGAGCATGTATTGTTGGAGGACTCGACAGTGCTAAATTGTACGTCTTCTGTATCATCAATCAGCCTTTATTTCTTCACAATTGATCCACAATATTGTTAGGGATGTTATAAGTTAGGTTTACTCATCTTTGGTGTAGACCAATAAAGGACTTCGATTTGCGACGGTTTTCTTGTATAATGCCGATTGTTGCGACAAAATTTACACGTAACTTACTACAAATTTAAATAATATAAGAAATTATTTATCTTAATGATTGATCTCCATTTTTTGAGATTTCCTTTTCAAACAAAACCAAATTGCCTATAAATGCTAAAATAGTTTTTTAAATTGAATACGAACGACAGCAAAAAGGGACGTCGCCATTATAAAAATATTAATATTATACAACATTTTTTGGTCCTTCTATTTGTTATTTATTAATGTCGCCGTCACGAATCTCATAAAAAGTTCCAAAAAGATGACTCACAATGCAGCTACGCTAATCTTTTCGAGGCACGAACGAAGCATGTCAAATGAAAAAGGGTCGAATTCTAATACTTAGTAACCATTAAATAAATTCAGATCACAAAAAGTTCGAGAAAAAATTGTCCGTAGGCAAACCACTTTTAAATATTTGTGCGCATATGGCTTCCGGCTATTTCGAGTGGGTTATGCTAAAAAATGCATTAGACCCTGAGTTTTTGTCAAATCATATTGAATGTCCTACGATATCTTTTCTTTTGGAAGAGCGTGGGGTCCGAATGGGACTTTTAATCCAAATATATGACTGTCCTTCAAATTACAAGGATTTTTTCTAGGGTTAGAAGATTCCGTGTGTAACAAACGGCTTATTTTATGTAATTTCAAGTTTTTCTTTTTGTAGATGCTGAGTGTTGGTTAAGGAATTATCTTTTTCGTGGCATCAAAACGACATGACTTTTTTACAGCGGCTTAGCCTTAAGACCGTAAAATGATAAAGGATAACTAATTGAGAAGGTTGTATGTAGACTTATTTCTTCTATTAATGAAGTTTACACCGTAAGATGACTTTATGTTATGGTTCAAGAAAGGTAGGGTAAGAAGTAATACATATGTATAATTTATCTATAATATGTATGTATTTAGAAATATATAAGTATGTTTATCAGTTGTCTGGTTACCATAACACAAGCTCTGCTTAGCTTGGGATCAGACAACCATGTGTGAGATGTCCCGGAATATTATTATATTATATTTTTTGATATCAGTTCTTGTCACTCGGTAATCTTTGTTTTTGTCTGTTCAATAGTGAGTAAGATTTAGATAATTTTAAATATGCGCAAAGAAAAAGCGAGCTACTTTTAAAATGCATGATGTTTCCATTAGTATATTTGCATCTCAGGTAGCTTTGTCGATGCAGTGTGAAATATCATAGACCCACTCTAATGACTTCTGCATTTCGTAACACAGTGAAAAATATTGCACACCGCCATGAAATGTGCTACTTTTATATACCCCCAAGCAGGTAAAGAATAGGTCTGAGATCTAATTACCTGAATATATTCCGAATTTAATCTTATGTGACTCCATAAAAAAAAACCTTTAAAATAAATAGATTATGCATAAAATAAATACCTCTGACAACAGCATAAAACTTATTTTTTTATATAATTTAATTATTGAGTGTATTAATCACCCCTTGGATTACTCATTGCGAGTTGAGTATCTCAGATTGTTTATTTCAGCCGTTATGGGTTTTATCATCACTTTACCTTAAAATAATTAATAAAATTGACAAAACTCTGCACAATTTTCACAGGTTTTACCTAAGCTCGACACAACTCAACTCAACACGTGCAAACAAATCACTACATTAAAGAAGAAAAAAACGACTACATTTGTAATTTGCCTTGCATCCTATTACATACATACAAACAAGACAATCAGAGGCATCGAATGCGAAAACTTGGCACTTACTCTACGAGTGTTGTTTGAAGACTTACTAATTCGTTGTTCGGTTATAATAAACCTTTCACCGACTCCAAACTAAATAATAACACATACGTATGTTAAACGAATTTAATTCTCTAACACATTGAATAGTCTTCGTACATATTAGACCCATCGTATCGTGTCGACAATCACTTGATGCGCAATTTACACAGATCGTATCTACCAGCTACCTGCCGCCTTGACGCTGTATTAAGATGTATAGTAGTAGTAGTGTCAGAATTTATGTAAATATATCAGGAAAGTGTAAATTACTTTTACGTCAATTCTGCTTATTTTAGTTTTAAAAATGTAGGAAGGAAACGTTGAAAATGAGTAAAGCTTCAATATTCTGTTAAAAACGATAAATGGTTTGAGAAAGTATAATGTATGTCAAGTTAATTAAATTATGCACACCTAAGTTCTAATAAAATAAAGCAACCACGGGTAAAATATTTTTGGTTTGCATAAAAACCCACCCTATTTTCCATTCCTCAATTCACTCTTTTCAAACTCAGATAAATCCGTGCGATATGTATGTCCGGCCGTTTTCGCCAGAACAGCCACAAATAATTCGAACTAACAAGAAAAGCTCAAAAGCATTGAAAAAACCTATCAATACTCAACGATGTAAGTTCCTGGTGAATGGTAGCGGAACTTGAAAGCGCTTTCAGCCTATTGAGAACTCGAGGCATGAAACAGAAACAAGCCCATTGACGATCACGTAGGTTCTGCGTCAAAGGATACAAGGGCTATACCCATTGAACAACCGTAAAATGGGTGCGTCTATGCCACATAACACCGTCCCAGTTATATCGTAATTCCGCAAACCGACAAAGGGTTCGAAAGCTGTAAAAACAATCTTACTAAAGACCCGAACTTAATCCCGCTCAAAGTGCGCCGGCGCACAGAAGTATTTCCAAAACAGTAGAAAATCCCTTTCGGTATCAATTTGCCGCCTGAATTACTCCATCGTTCCTTTTTTGAAATCGTGTTTTAAAACATTTTTTTTAATTTCCTCTTCGCTTTGTTAGCGTGAAATGTTTGCGAAAAATTAAGGATGATAAAATATGGCGGTAAATCGTGTACGCAGACCTTTTATGAGGTTTTTTTAGTATTTGTGTTGTAATGTGCCGATGATAAGGTAAATATTGAACAATGAGAACAAAAATATTATCAAATACTAAATTCGCAGAGGTCGGATAACATGGGTTTTATCATTTCATACCCTGGTCCATATTATTTACTGATTCATTTCATTTTCTTCATAGTTTTACCTGGTACATGAATCTCCTATTTTGATCACCAAATATTAAATACGAAGAGCACCAAAGCAGAAAGCTGTTCAAACAAAAACCTACAGACAGAATTCAGGCAGCATTCTTCTCAAACACATCCTCATATTACCTACTTATGTACTCAAATACGGAACACTACGACACAGTTATCCGCCCACAAAAGTTTTTATCAACGCAATATTTATTGCGGAACTGAACAAAACATGAAAACACGTATTTTTTTCTTCGATATAAATACGATACGTTAGAATACGGAGCTAAATTCTTGTTCCAACCACGCCTACTAAGACTTTACTATTGAATGTTGGAATTTCGCATCTGTGCTTACAATGCGTTTCCTGTTCGGATTACTAGATCCTATCTTGTCGCCTAAGGCTACGGTGCCTTTACACAATTTACTTTATCGGGCCTTTTGCAAGTGCAGTGATTGATGATCGACTACCGAATTGCGGCCATTGTTGTAGGGCCTATTGTGCTAAATGAGTTTGAAATAACAATGTGTGTACAATGAGTACGATAAGGATCGTGAGTAAGGTTGTCAATTACAGGTTATTTGTCTTGTTGTTTTCTTGATGTCAAAATATGCGATAAAAATTATCATAATTAATGTTTATATGCAATAAGATCTTGGTCAAAGAATATTTTGGAAACCCAAAAAAAAAATAACTGCTATACTAGAATGTGAATTGCAAACTATTTTTTTTTACTTGAAAGATCAAATCTCTGAACACTTAGGTATACCTAATGGTTCCATATCATCACATTTTTTTTCTATTAAAATGATTTGATTGTAATATTATCTTGATAAAAACCCCAAAACTATTTCAAGAGCTCCATCAATTCCGAAACATCTAATAACACCAATTAATATTAAAAATTAAAAGCGCAAAAGAATTCCTTCGGTATTCTGCCAGTTTCCGTACAAAATACCGACCACCCCGATTCGTTCCACACTCGATATAGACCCTGGCACAAAACTTCACAGTCTAATTATGAAAAATAAGACATACTTTACGATTCTCTTAGTTAACACGTGCTCAATTTTTTCCTCTCAGAATTCCTTTAAAAATTAATTTCGGACGAAATGGTCGCGCAAAAAATACTAATTGCTTTTTGTATCGGAACGTCATAGGTTTTTGCGTTTGTGTGTCTGTCTGTCTCAGCAAATGTGGGTTTTGTCAGCGAAAAGTGTCAAATTACGTGGCACGAGATGGCAGATAAACATTAGGGCTGCCACTAGTAGATATTATGTCATAAGTTTTATGCTGAAAATAAAAAGTAAATAATAAAAATTAAAAAAAATTGTTCAAGCCTGTAACAGAAGACTTCCTCATATACAAAGTAACAGGAAAGTCTAAATCGTTTATTAAGTAAGAAAAGTAATTACCCATAATATTTATGACTAGTAATTTAAACAGCACTTGTTAATTTGCTAATGTATAAAAATACATAAAACTCAGAAGAAATAAATTATCACTAAACTTTTTTAGGTTCACCCATCAATTTATTAAATAACGATATAATTAAATTAAAATTTATTTAACAACCCTGTACCCCTAAACTGGCATCTTACTTTTTGCGCGCATCCATTTTACTTTTTCGGAAAGATTTTGCTGCAGATAATAACTTAAATCTTATACTACAACATCGTAAATGCAACTCCCTTGCTGATAGAAAATGTATCTTATATCTCTGATTTCAGAGTTTCATTTGTGTCGTTCGGGTGTGTTGCTTATGCTGTTTTGTTTATGAGAAGTAGTGACGATGCAATAGGCAACTAAACGAAAAGGAGCGGTAGATAAAACGGCGACAAGTTGGAGAAATATTTTGGAAATATTTGTAAGTGAAGCCGGGGACCGCCCGGGGCCGCCCGGGGCCGGGGCCCGGGGGCGTGGGGGGCAGGACGCACTAGATACCGGAATTCATTCTTCATGAATATGATGAACTTGAAACCGCTTTTTGGATTCCACAAAAAATATGCCGATTTGCTTTGTAATTTCCGATTTTTTTCTTCAGAATAAGTGCTTCTTTAATATGATAAGGTTGTTGTTTTTGCTAGAGCATACATTTTAGAACTACAAATTACTAACTCCTACCACTACACATACACTACATAATCATTATTATATCCATAAGAAGCAAACGCCAATTAATTTCATCCTTATGTATACTTAATCAAACAACGTAGATCCCGATTATAATACCTCTACATATTTCCTCAATCATTTATTAAGTCATCTTTCAAGTTCATCTTTCTGAAGTAAAAAACTAAATTATAGATTATAAATCGCCAACCGCCGTAAGAAACGCAACTACGCAAACCAATAAAAAGCCGTCCCAGGAAAAAACATAATTGAATGAGAAAATCATCGAAGCGTCGCGTGATGTCTTAAACTTATAAGCAAATAATTACAACATACACAACAAAAACGTATAAAATATCCAGCAACAAAACTCAAAGATTAATACATCAGAACAGAAAAATTTTGTTATTTGAAATTAATTCAGGCGGAAATTTAGCAATGGTGGCACAAAATGGATGGTTTTCTTAAGGTGTATATTGTATTGGCAGTTAGTAGAATGTCTCATTGTAACACGACACGGAATAAAGATGGTGTCCGCGAGATAAGCAAGGATTTAGGACGCGCCTGCGCGGCGGCTGCGCGGCTCTGCGGCAGATTTACACCGCCTTTCTATTAACTATTATTTGTAAGGGAAATTGTATTTAGGTACATATTGGTGTTAATAATAGTGGGTAAAAATATATAGCCTATTATTATTTCAACATGAATTAAAGCCAACAGTCGGTAGGTAATAAAGTAAAGGATTTTTTCTGAGTGTATAACTAAATAAGAAAGTTTTATAAAACGTAAAGACGAAGAAGAAAATTATTATTTATTACGTCCTTTATTCGATTTTTGTAGCTAAAATAAATTAATAATTTAACTAAACCCAATGATATTTTAATAAACAGATATGTTATACACATACAAAACAATCGAAAAAAGTGTTCCGCGCAGCAGCGGCAGAGCAAAAGAGATAGCGCGATAAAACCCATAAGAAAAAAAGAGACAAATAGTGTTGTTGTTAATGGCAATACGTCCCAATTAGGACGTTTTTGAGTCTTCACGATTGCACGCTTATAACATATATGTTTATTAGAATATCATTGACTAAACCACTCTAACAAACAAACAACAGCACGCAATTAAGAAAAGTATAGTTCAAAACACCAGCGAGTCAGTTAGGATACTCAAAAAAGGATTCAAATCAGACCTAACTGTACCTTCATGAACAACTAACACCAAACAATCACTACGGAACCAAAAAAGCCATCACATACAAAACAAAATGGAACAAACCTACATTACCTACACATTTGCACAAAGCTTTAATCTTGTCACGCTACACTTGACACCAATAACGCATCCATTGATCGAGGATTACCGCCGAGATGTTTATCAATATTTCCCTTACAAATATTTACCTTATAAGATACCTTTATAAAGTTATGTCGAACATCTTACAATGACATAATATTTGTATAGATACATAATCTCAGCATTGTGTAACGTACGCAAAATTTTGCATGACATTCCATTTTGGGAAGATTAATGAAAAAAGCGATGGGATATTGCAAGATAAGGAACTTTTAAGTTGTTATATAAACAGGGGAAAGGACTTCTTGGAAGTTATAAGAATTACATGAAGAGTCATGTTTTGTACCATCTAGCTTGAAATCATATTATTCGTTGAATCTCAGGGTAGTCCATAGACTTAAACAAATTCAAATTATATTAAATGCCAATCTCTAGTATGCAAAACCTGCAAAATCCACACGTTAATATAAGCTTCAATATTTTTTCAATTAATTATAATTTTCTTTTTTTACAGGCAAGATATGAAAACTCACCGACATCAAAATTCCCGTTTATGTCGTCAACAATCTCAGTATCTGGCTGCAGTGCATAAACGTAAATAATTTTTGCCATACATAGAGGGAAACCATAAAACATTTTTATGAAGATTTTAAACTCCCATATACGATGCGACAGACTTTATTATCACCATTTATTTGAGATACTTGCGCCCATATAAGCTGCTATACGCCCATATTAATTATAACTTGTTTACCTACACTGTTATTAATGTCAATAGATTACAAATTATAAAACAAACTTCACGCTCATAAAAAAAGGAAGAAGTTTATACACTGCAGCCAAATAAACCTAAAATAAACAAAATACCCACACAAATACAATTAAACAGCTCTAAATAAAAACTGGTTGGACATCGTCGGACATCGACCAGTTTTAATGCAATCAAACCGAATCCCTATATTCTATAGTTCAGTGGAGCAGAAATCACTCAGCTAAGATAAGACGTCGACTGGTGATCAGATAAGCCATCATCAATGATCTTATGCTGCATCCTCGCCTCACAGTGTAACCAACACCACAGATCAGAGAGATAATTGAAAAAATGGACCGAGGAGGTCTCATTTGTTTGTGTTTATGTTGAGCGCTATTTAAAGGAATAGCTTCAATTATAAAGATGGATTACATGAAAATTGTGTTAAAGATTTATTTTTGAACATTTAAAACAGAAATTAACAGTTGCAGACTTTAATGGTTAATCAAGGGATCCCTTATCCTTATCCCTTATCGATTAAAGATAGGAAATTCGTAGATAGAGTTGATTTACTTAAATTTATAATACAAAACGTCTACGGCAGTTAATCAAGTAAATGCTATATCTAACAAGCAACTAATGACGATAGATTAGTCAGCAAATTAAAAATACCCCCATCACACAAGCCAATTAAAAACCTATTCACATCAAATTCGAAACAAAAGCCAAAGCGATCATGTATTATTAATAGATGAGCAGCAAAAACAAAACCTACCCCAGGGGAGAGGAGTAATCAAATTAGAGCGAGCGGAGATCTGTCATCGTTGTGTTCCCCTGCGAAGGATAATATATCACGAGTAACGGCAGGAAGCAAGGTTATAGCAGAGTGTCAGAGATGTCTTGACATATGACTTTAGGTTACAAGACGATTTGTTCTAAAAGACGTGTGGTATTATTTATGTATGTGATGTTATGTATTCAAGCTTTTTGGGGTTGATACTCTGGGACTGTTGATGTATCTTACTCAAGGAAGTAAAACAAACAATTCAGAATTTAAGGTCATCTAATGTATAGGAGGTTGACTATGCAAGCTAAGGACAGTCCAAAAAATACGTTATAGGGTATAATAAAGGAAAGTGCGTATTATTTATTTTAAAGCTTTTGCCACTTTTACTAAGGCACTATGAATAAAATCAGTCTAAACAGTAACAGATTGAACGCCAACATTCATGGCTCTACCTCAAAAGCTTACCTATCCAAATTCCTTTAACCATTATACCTTAGTTAAAGATATCTTATTGCACTATCATAGGTGTGTAAAAGGTCAATTAAGTACCCCTTAAGTGTCAGAGCGATATGAACATGAAACGAGCCACACCCTTGCCACGTGCACTAGTCTCGACACTACTCGAGCCTGTATTCAACTATTTTAAATGCATATCAGTGGTCGGTCAGTGTACTTGTCATTTTGCCTAATTTTCGTATTCAAACAAGCCTACAATAAAATCTCATTGAACTTTCATAGAGAATGATCGTAATGATCGTAATGTCAGTTAGTAGAATGCCAATTATTGTAAAAATGACCAAATGAAGCAGGTCATTCGGTCAATTCTTAGATAGTGGAATAAGGCCCCAGTACTCACGTATGGTTCAGAGATCAGTATCAATTAACAAAGTGATTGGGACAATTGCCTAGTGTTTGCCACGATACAATGTTTATTACTTGTACTTAGAGATTGAATTAATTGAACGGGCAGTCGTCATTGGAAATTGAGTTCTGAGGTTAAGAAAATAGAGTTCGTTTTTGCGGTTTGTGGATTAGGTTATAGGTACGGACTTTCAGGACGAAAATAGTTTGACCTATTTGTTAGTTTATCTTTAAGTGATGACTCATATTATCATCTAATAAGTATGTACCTATATACACAATATTCAGAGAGGTTTAATTATAATAGATGGCTACAAATCAGAAAAAGACTCACTCTTTGCAAAAACTTTTATAAAGTGCTCTGGAGCTTAAATACTCATACCTGTATTGATATTATTTAATAAATATCACTGCATGTCAAGACAGGTTCAAAATTACAGTTAATAGTTGTGAGTTAACATTGTTACTAACCCTAATATTATAGTAACTTGCAATAAATCATAATTATAATCATAATAATAATATGCACCAGCAAACAAAAGAAGTCCGTTTCAAAATTTAATACTGTCCTTGCAACAATATACCTTATGTATCTATAGTTACGTTCCAGGTACTCATAAAATGTAGGCATATAGCATACCGTTTACGCAAACCTTAAACAATCTCAGACAGCCGAAACAACCCGAAGTCACACGACAACAACCGAATCGCATTGAACCTTACCTCAATTAATTTGAACTGTCGAAGTAAAATTACGATGTTATATTACGTAAAGGTTATTAGGTTTATTTGTCACGGCACCCACGGGTTTACGGCCCTGTGTCACGCAGGCTTGAGGCCGTTTGAGGCCGCATTGTTAGGTAAATACTTATGTAGTTATAGATCTGTTGTACAGACAGACCTTAAATGTTATGTTTGTTTCTAAGTGAATGTTTTAAATAGAGGCGTGTATTATTGGGTCATATCATTGGTCATTGGTAAATTGATAAAAAAACGAATTTCGATTTAAAATTGATTGGGCACCAATCTTCCCTCAAGTACATTTATTAAAGCCCCTTCACAGTTTTAAACAAAAAAAATTAGTCTATATTTAGACCTTGCTAGGACACTAGAAGGTCCGACAAACAGTAAGGACACTTAACTATAACTATATGTAATATTGTCATTTTAATTCATACACCAACAACAATAACTTAGTCTTAAAATACAACACAAAACAGTTATCAAATAACGTTATACAATATCCATACAACCCTATTGTCTGTCAATTCATAAATCTATAAACAAAAAATCTCGCAACTATAAACAAAAACAGTTGATTGTGTTCCACGTGCCGATGTAAGATAAGATTGTCCCGCGGTTCTGCTCGCCGGAATGCATTACAATACCCTTTTTATTACAGTCTATAATCACCTCTGATACGAATATCAAAACAATAGGCTTTTTTGGGAAGCACGCGTTCATTATGTCTTAAACTACAATAGAGTTATAATATGACAATAGTGTTTGGGACACACGTTTTTGTATGTAATTGGTATAATTCTATTATGTGTTTAATCATTTTTGTGTAGCAATATAGGTATTTTAACATGGTAGCAATGTCAATTACTACTAGTGTAGATTTAGATATGTCGCAATGAAACAATCCTGAAAACACATTAGGAACTTAATATTTGGAATCTACTTTATTAATTACATTGCTAGTTAGCACATAATAGCTAATTGGGGATTTTCAACGAATATTTATTGTTTATGAAAAAGTATATAAGGAGATACAAATCATCCACGGACCAACCGTGGCGAGCGCGGCTTAACCTGTATTCTCGGTCCAACCGTTACACTTAGCCACGAGACCTGGTAGCTTCCACATCTGAAATATAATGTAATAATGTATCGTTTACTATTCTTTATGTATATTTATTTTCAAAGCACATATTCCTAATGAATCTAAAAGCGATGAAGCTTATCACTTCGCTTAACGACGCTCCTGAAATCAAAATATTCTAACACGCAATATCTAAAAGCATTATCGTTCGTTTGAAAAAACTCCGGTAAAAAACAGTGAACCCAGACCCCGGCATTATCTTTGGACACCGAAGTCATTTTAGCTATAATAAGATAACATTAAGGGAAGAGATGGACTGTGGTGCTCAAAGTTTTGGGAACAAGATTTTATTATACAATAAATTACATTTGAAATTTTTTACTTGACTATTTTGTACCTATGTGAAATGCACTGACTTTTAGTGATTCAACAAGTAAACAATTTTAAATTGTCTCCAAATTTTTTAGAAAATTATTATTTAAACTATTCACAAATGTATGCAATTAGAAGCTGTCTTCCGCGTAATTTCAAACTGAAGTCCCAAAATTTTCGTTCTTACATATTTACGAGTTCAATCTGTCTACTCGAATATATTTACAATTAATGATCATAAAACTTTGAGAGCTAACCCTCAAAAGATCGTGTCAGCGGACCTGTCGCTCTCGACTGCGGAGGAACAGGTATTAGTTTTTTCTTTTACGTTTTTGCCATCGCGCACGTGTGCGAGCAGCCCCTTAATTACCGACGCATACCATAAACAGATCTTTACGCTCCCTTAAATAAATCTTCGAGATTTTTTCTTGTTTTCTTAGGCCCGTAATTTCGGAGCAGTTTTCGGTTTACCGACGAATTGAACAACGAACCGTTTCTAGAAAATGATCGATGATGACTCTTTGTTTTTACAGGTTTATCGGTAAATCGATTTGGTTGTTTATAAAGCTTTCGGGTTGACGGATTTTTGAGTGAATTCGGGAGTTGATTTTCTCGGTATGTGAGTTTAAAGTTTTTGTGTCCTGACGCTAATGATTTTGAAATAATCTAGCTTTAATTTGTTTCTCAAAACAAGAGAAAATAACGACATGGATACGAACATAATTTATCACATAAACCCACTATCTAAGCATTAACTTAAATAAATGTTCCGTCTTAAGACAATTTAATATGTAAGCAGATTAGGGACACAACCTTAGAACCCTTGATAAGGGTATATTTTGTGGCCTCCCTCGATCCGAGATAAGTCCCTTTCCCTTTCTGGTTTTATTGTGGTGTTAAACGATATTTTATTATCAACCCGATAAAATTCCTCCACGGGGACACGTATTTATCTTTAGAAATCTTTTTTTATTCGGTACTTTATCACTATTATTTAGAGGCATGATAAAATGCTAAAATATTCCCAAAGATTTTATTTTATTACGGCTAAGTAAAAGGATAAATCCTGGGAAAAACTACCTAAGAATCAACCAAGAACGATCTTTGAATTAGCACAAATGAGCACTCATCAACAACCTGACAACGACTGGTAAAAATTGCAAGTCCCCAACAAAAAATAATTTTAAAACGAATATCTACAGAAGAAGAAAATCTTGTTAAACGAAACATCCTAATAGATAATAAATTTTCTGTTATGATATTGCGCAAATGAGTCATAAAAGTACACCATTTAGAAACCATATTAATTTTAATGCGTAAACGTCTCCAGAGGCATCTAAATTAAAATTAACCGAGCAATTTTAGAATAACTAAGCGCCAATACTTTACGACATAATCATCGGCAATTAAGAGCTGAACGGACATAAAATTTTGTAAATAGTAAAACCTAATGATCGGCAATAAGTGAGATTCTCCGTAAATGTTTCTCCAACATAATTTCGTCGGACCGCACGGGCGCGGGCGGTTCACAATTTAATGCCGTAATTTACCATCATTAAGAAAAATCAAGCTGAGTGATGCCAATCACCGTAAATAAGGTGTTCCGGACTTGCATTAGCGCAAAAAGGTGTTACACAGGACTTAAACTCGTTTGTATATTAAAAACTCATATGAGCGACCGAAGGGTTAAGTGTATCATTTACACTAAAAACATCGTTTAAGGACACGTAATTGCTATCCTTTGTGGATGAAACAGTCCTAAAAATTGGGATAGCAGTCACTGCAAATTATAGGTCAGTCATATAATCATATTTAAAGTTATAAGTAAGCAGCTTTATATTTTCTCCGATAATGTGACAACTCTTAAGTTGACTGTCAGGAATACTCGTTAAGAATAGTTTGATCCTGAGAAGTTAAATGATATATTATATAAATATTACGTTATAGCTCTAAGACTTAATGAAATTAAGCTGATTGATATATTTTTAATGATATCTTTATCGTAAAGGGTGAAGACTATTTAAAGTTCTCTTCTAGACAACAGTCTATCAAAGTGTGTCAAGATCCGGAAAGAACACTTAAAAGCGCATTAATATAAAAAATAAATTTAACGATGTAAGCTCCAATCCATAAAATCTATGTTGGCCAAATATGTACCCTTACTTAAGATAACTCATTTATTACATACAACTAATTTACGAGCGTGATTGCGAGACCTTAATAACGATAAAAATACCATATAATTGTGAAAAAAATAATTAAAGCTTTAAGATCATCCTCAAGTGGGAACAACATCATAAAAACTCCATTAGCAGAGAAGATATAAGGTTTAAAGGTATTTATAGCAAATTATTCTTAAAACGCCGCTGTTAAGGTGTCATAAAGATACGGTAACTTTACAGGGTGAGCTTTCCAAAAACCTAAGAAAACTAGAAACCTATTTGTTCAGTTGGTCTTGGTATATGTTCATAAATTTATACCAAACACTATCACAGCATATAACATTTATAAAGGTGTATTTTTATTTTATCTAAAAAGCAGCGCATATATAGGAAAATGTACGTTTATGCACTTTTGCTATTAGTTCGTAACTATGCCAAAAACCAAATTATTACGCATCCTACGTCACCCTGTACAGTAAAGTTATTATTTTTTTACTCAAACGAAGGTATATTATGGCAAAAAGGGTTATAATAACAACATTCAATATTATTTATTGATTTAAGAAACCACGCTTAAAGGCTACCGGGTACAGTTACGCCAATCTTAATAATTTTGGTATTTCTTGTGGGTAGCGTAATTTAGTTTTTATTTTGGAAGGTCTCCTCCTTTTTGGAAGTCGGTTCTGTATTTGACTGTATTTATTGGTATGCCTTCATCGTCACCCTACATCAATGTACCTTTGACATCGTCATCAGCATTGTATAACACACTGTTGAATAGAATACACCTTATCCTCATACCTTTCTTTGTCTCTTTTTCTCCTACAATCTTTACCTTAATTTATCAGATCAAAAACCTACAATTAAAATAAATTTGAAATCCTCCTTTCAATTTCAGCAAGCCTAATTTACCAAGCCGTCAAATTACCACATACTTTGTATCAAAATAACCCCAACACAACGAACAAATTGTTTCTTAATTGCCGTAATCGGTAACTTTTAACCAATTGATTGCCGGTTAACAGAGGCCCGGATCGCGGAGGGTTAAATTACCGTCCCTTCATAACGAAAGGGTTAATTTTACCGATACGCACAACCCTCCATTGACGTGTTAATTTCGTAATAAATAATATAGTGGTAAAACGTTGTTATGCCTCATCTTTATAATGAAGCTTCGAAAATAATTTTCTTTTCATAAATTGAGGGTTGAATTAATAAAAAAAAGAACGAGACTTTTATGTTTAAAGAATACTTTTTGGGTTTAATATATATGGATAAAATTGAATGAATCATGTTCTTCCATTACAAAATTATGCTTGGGTAATCAAAGGACCTCTTGTATTAGGTTATATGTTAAATATAATAATATCATAATTATCAAAAAAATGGGTATTTTATATAAAAATACTAAATAGTTTTAGTATTTTGCGACAAACATCTTCGCATGTCTTTATTCTAACGAGAATCTGCCACCAATTTCGCCTAATAACCCATTATGATATAAATCTCAATACCATACAAAGAAGACGAACTGATTAAGTTAATTTCGTAAAGAACCACGAATAAATCGCTTTATATTTCTATAAGAGTCGCTAACGACCGTAATTACTTCTAATTTTATTGAATGTCGGCTTTCGATAAAAAGGAGGTGCCTCTAAACTGCTACTAATAAAATCCTGCTGAAATGATAATAATATAATACAGAATATTGTGTTGTTTTACATCCATTGACGCTCTTACTAGAGAAAAAAAACACAGACGTGAACAAAACGGGCAATAGACAAC
The DNA here is from genome assembly GCA_905146925.1 of Autographa gamma. Taxonomy (NCBI): domain Eukaryota; kingdom Metazoa; phylum Arthropoda; class Insecta; order Lepidoptera; family Noctuidae; genus Autographa; species Autographa gamma. The sequence goes on along the minus strand of LR989866.1, from coordinate 7,859,922 downwards.
ATCGAAGCAATTGTATCAGTTGTCGTTTAGTGTGGTAAATGTTTTAGTGCATTGCAATTATAAGTTAATGAACCTTAGTTTAGATCGGTTTACGATTGTATTCGTCTATTTTTTAACGCACGTCGTTTTCTTACACGTCATAGTGATTTGTCATCGGTAGTTAGAGCTTATTTGCTGTCGTTTCATACCCCGTAAGTATTCCATTTAAACCGTATTGAATGTTGTGGTGTAATTACTGTCATAAAGCAGACACGCAAAGTATTTTTCTTAAACTACTGAGTCCGTTCGAATAATGTTAATTATGTATTCTTAGCAAAAACAAAACATAAAGCACGCAATGTTCAGATATGTGACACACATTATCTGATTATCGATTATCGAATAAAATAATGAAACGAAATTATTGACACCTAGATATACCTTTAGTAATATGTCAAATCTACTTCCAACAGTTAGCATACCAATTATGTTTATACTTCATTGCACAAATAAGATTTTAGTAACTAAGTTAGAAATGTCTAATTACCCATTTAACCATACTCCAGTTTCAAACCACCGACAGCTATCACCACTCAAGTGAACTGCACTAAATACTTTTAGGTTAGTTTACGAAGTTGTTTTAAGGAATATGGTGCAGTTCATGTTTATGCACCTATTGTTGAATGCTCTACTTACCATTTTGGGTACAGGAATTTCGATTTCAACATTACCCAATTCGAGCGTTTACATTATGAGTATTGTTTTAAATAATGGTTACGATAGCTAGTCATTTTAGACTGTTTTGTAATCAGACTAAATAATCATATTCATTTGGATTATGTTCGCCAAAATTATCTCACTAATTTACGAGAAATTTTAAGTTACTCGAAAGCTAGGTAAATAAAAGATTTATATTTTTATATCGATAGGTAAACATACAGAACTAAAGATGTTATTAAGTGCATTACGTCACCCCAAACTGGCGAATTTTAATGGCAAACTTTAAAACCCAAACAGTTTTAAAGTCGTTGTTAAAAAAAAGCCAACACAAATTAAATGAATCCGTAGACATTCGTCGTTAATATGTAGCAATATTTTCTCGATATAAACTGCAGCGTTATTGCCTTTTTATCGTTTTATAATCATCGTCTTCGTCATTAGTAAGTTTTTTATCCACACTTGGAACTTGTAAACGAATATACGAATATTGCCTTCAATCTGTCTAGCAGACATTTATTTTTCTTTTTAATAAACCCGCGGTTGATTGATACTGCATGTATGTAAAGTACTTGGCAGGTCGTTTTTATTTTATACTCCATAAATTAATACGAAACTTTTTAGTTACAATACACAAAGGTTTCTGAACTTAATTTCATTTGTTCTTGTTTTATGTGTGATGTTTTTGTAATGCAAATACGGGGTGGTCTTGGCTGAGATGATTCAATTTAGATGTTAATAATGTTCTCAAGATTATGGGCAGAACAAACACCTGCAGTGTTTTTACACATCATCATCACATCAACAATTGTCATAACTTAAAAAAATATCTTTCGTAACTCAATCCAAAAACTTGACTATCAAACCAATGAGTCTGCATAAGTTTGACAGACTTGTACTACACCTACCTACTGTACTTCTGTAAAACAAATGTGTACTTACTAATATTACAAATCCGAAAGTTTGTTTGGATGTATGGATGTTTCTTACTCTTTCACGCGAACACTACTCAATGGATTTTAATGAAACTTTACAATAATGTAGTTTATACATCGAAATAACACATAGGTTATAATTTATTAAGATCGACCGCGGGGCACAGCTATGCTATAAAAAAAGTCAGCTATAATATCGCCAACCACAACCATCTAAAGCAATTAATAACAAACACTTAGAGACTTTTTCTCCCACAAACCAATAATAGCTATAATCAAAGACCATCCGATAGTTTTTCCGTAAATAAATCGCATTTCTTCGTCGATGTTTTCTGCTATTATATAATAAAGTGGACATTGGCCGCGGCCGCTATCTGTCGGCGGTACTAATGCTCTGGCTCGCGACAACTATTACACACAATTACCTACTACGTGCGGAGGTGGACGCAAGTTATAAGAATAAGCGTTTTATATAGCGATTTAATAGATTTGTTGCCAAAAGATGTAGAACATATTTAATGCAGAAAATAGTTTATAACTACACGGATTAATTAAGGTATTGTTATTATACATCGACATCATTTATAAAAGTATGATTACTACTTCACGAATCAAGTCGCATTTGAAAAGGAAAAGTTTTTCTCTTAACAATATATAATGCAAAAGCTTCAGGAACATTCGTACATAAGCCAATGTACCATAGTACCATGTAATGACATGTAATATGCCAGGTTCTGTTTTACGTAGATCTAATTAAAACCTTCCGACTTCAAAACTTCATATATCTCTCAGTTGTCATGTCAGTGAAATAATAGCATGATATATCATTAACTCACAAGCTTATAAAACTATCACAAAATTAATTTGTCTGTATAGCGGGTATACACGAACAGTGGATCCACTTAACAATGTTCTTACGCAAGTGGATAGCGGTCATCACGCTAATTCGTCGCTCGGTGTAATGCCGGCCCGCGACAGCTATTAGCCACAATTATAGCTCGCTGCGTGTGCGCATCTCTACAAGTCATAAGCGACGAGCGGGTGAATAAAAATAGATATAAAGTAACGTTAAGTTATTTTTATTTTAACTAGTCGTTTCATAATGAACTAGTTTTTTGAACCGGTACAAGTCTTGATCTAAGTTTACGTACAAAAACCTTTGAACGCAATTTCTTAACCTCGCTTGCTGTTTAAGAAATCACAATATTTTCTTAATTTTCGTTCTCTTGATAATTGTAATAGTCAGCTAATATTAATCAAGACAGGTTACATGATTTTAATCAAAAGCACATACAATTTATGTAAACAATATTGAAAACTTAAAGGAGAGCTTTCTGTAATCGCTCTCCGCTTATAACGCAAACCGTATTGTTTAAAGCAGCAACAAATTGCTTGAATTAACCGTCCGTTGCACTTAACTATTTATTTATAGCCTGTTTCATTGCTCGTTGCCGCCAGCTAATGGTAGCGATGGATTTGACTTTAACAATCACAACTCTAATACTGGGTATCATAGGTTGTTTAGGAGTTTCACTTTTGCTATCGTTTTTAATGTTGGCATTACCTAGTCATATTGTGATGACTATGGTATGAAGTTTGAGCCTTTGAGGGAAGTCTCGATTTTACTTTAGATAGATCTTCGATTTTTATTAGTATCTAGGAACTCAATTAATGAAAACAGTATTTATATCAATATTTTCTGTGATGATTAAGAATCAATTTCTACTAATACTTTTTTTATATAGAAACCTTTTTTTTTTCTATTAGTGGTTGATTAAGCGATTACCCATATTCGATTTAATAATCTATCCTAAGAAGTAAGTAGGTAACTATATCACTTTCGTTTTCAATTTCCTCTTACATTTATTAAAACAATTAATTTGTAATGAACATATAAAATAGGCATAATTATCTCAACAGAACTGTTTGAAGTCACTTTCGATCAAAATAAAAATAATAACGACCAATTGAAACAGGTGAAAATCGGGTTCCATTTATGATTTAGAATAAAAACGAATTACATTACGACACGGCCAGTCAATTCGTTTTAATAAAAGAAGAGAGAAAATTAGAGTTACCCATATCCGACAATTAAGGGTAATTTCAATAAATCTGGATAGAAAACGACAGCTACACATAGAGGTTAGATTTTTATTGTACCTTCAAAACGGAGCGCGTCGAATCCTTAATGAATACTTCAGAGTAATAACGATCCTTTTTTACCGAATATCGTTATTAAACTTAATTCCAGTACAACTCCCACACTATTAAGCATTACTCCCGAACTCATCTTCTAAAGTATTCAAAATAAAATACGAATGTAAGGCTAGGTCGCACTATCAGCGATTTGAAATTTTGATTATGATATTTTATGAGGTGACTCAATTGTTCCTAAATGAAAGGTTTTTAGGCAATTCCCATCTACCACACTAAAATTATTGAAATTGGTTATTATATGTAAATAAACTTTAAAGGATCTACTTTTACAAAAAGTTGAAACATATTCAATTGAAAATAACTAAGCACTGTTTCATATACTTAGGTGTTATTTATTTTAATGAACACATACATTACACTCATTTCTAAACATATATTATAGACTGAAAAATACGAAATAAAACAAAACCTATCTGAACAAAACTTTACTACAGTAAATCGTAATAAATCGCTGCCACTCGAACCATGTCTCTAACGAGAGTATCCAAAGGCTCCTTATTATCACCTCCTCCTCCTTTCAATCCTTTAATAGCGGCCTCCTCATTAGACTGCTTCTTACCTTTTTACAATAAAAAGAAAACATCTTAACGAACATACCATCCTTTTACTCCTCCTACGATTAAGATAGGAACAATTAGATGAAACTATCTGATGGATGGTTATTTTTATTATTTAATAATAATAATAATAATAATATTCATTTATTTCAGGCAATATAAAACAATGCTAAACAAAGCTTACAGAGGCCCATATTATATATACCTTACAGACTAACATACATTTATTTATTTATTTATTTATTTATAAGAAACATAACAAGCTTACAGTACATTAAAAATACCAAAACGCTTATATGCTATACTAATTTAAAAAGAAAACAACACTAATGAATACACAGTACACAAATTATAACTAACTAAAAAAATTATCACTAACGAATTTAAAGTAAATAATAAAACAATATAAATAAAAAAAAATAACACACAACAATAAAATTAAAAAATATAATGTGAACTTAAAAAAATTTACTTAAGCTTTGGTCTGGTTTGACTACAAATGGTCTAAATACAATCTGACATTTATTCTGGTTCTGGTAAAAGAATCATAAAATATGTCTGCATCAGGTTTAGCATTCACAAAACTATTAAGCAATTGGACAGCTTTTGCAGTGGGACAGTTATTAGCTTGAGGTGACTGCCAAGCTGGCGGGTAACATAGGAGTCTATGGTGACGACGACCAGTACCACGCATGTAATGGTCAGGGATATAAAAGGATATCTTTTCTCGTACTGATGGATTATCAATTTTATTGTTCATTAGGAGGTAATAGTGGATCAAAAGCATAAATTGTCGACGAAAATGAAGAGTATCTAGACCAACCATACCAGATACGAAGAGAGAAGGGTATAGGAACGGGTAATATCCATATTGGCGTTTAAATAAAAAACGTGCGAATATACGTTGAACTTTTTCAACCATAAGGGCATACAAGTTTTCATGTGGATTCCAAATGATTGAGTTGTACTCTAACTTACTACGTACGTATGCATAATATAATAGCTTAACAATATGTGTATTTCTAAATTCAAAAGAAGTTCTTATTATAAATCCTAATGCTCTATTAGCCTCTTTACATATTTTTATCACATGTTCGTGAAACGTAAGCTTACTATCTAGTGTTAGACCTAAATCTCTAATTGTTGTCACTCTTTCGAGGGGTTCTCCCCCTAACAAATATGTATTATCGATTGGATATCGTGATCTAGAGAAAGTTATTGTTTTACACTTTGAATTATTAAACGATAATTTATTTCTAATACTCCATTCCAAAACAGCATCTATATCACACTGCAGCTTAAGACAATCATCAGGCTTTGTAATAGAATAAAATAATTTCAAGTCATCAGCAAACATTAAACATTCAGCATTTAAAACCACGTTTGGCAAATCATTGACCATGAGTAGGAATTGGGTAGGTCCTAGGGTACTGCCTTGACTTACTCCTGAGCGAGTGAAATATTCAGGAGACCTATAATTAGCTAACTTAACATACTGCTTGCGATCTTTAAGATAATCAGCCATGAAACTTAAAAGAGATTTACTGAATCCGAGCGCAGAAAATTTAGCAAGAAGAACATCATTGTCTACAAGATCAAAAGCTTTCTTAAAGTCAAAATAGGCCACATCGACCTGACAGCCTGGCTTAACATGTGTTCTTACATAGTCTACAAGGTTTATGTGATTTGTTAAGGTGGAACGGGCTGGACGGAATCCATGTTGAGAATTGCTTAAACTGTTTTTAACTTGGTTAACTATAGAGTTGTTGAGCACTGATTCAAAAACTTTTCCGAAAACTGAAAGAACGGCTATTGGTCTGAAGTTGGAAATATCTGTTGATAAGCCACCTTTAGGTACTGGTACTACCCTTGAGACTTTCCATTTCACGGGATAAATATTTTGCTGTAGAGAAAGATTTAACAAGTGTAATAGGGGATCCTCTAGTGCGGATATACAATCTTTAACCAACATAGGCGGTATATTATCAGGACCACTAGCAGAAGTTGCTCTAAGACGTCGGACAGCTCGTCTCAGTTCTGTTACTGTGACACTTTGTGACCGCGCAAATCGCGAATATAATTCAATTAATATTTATTATTATATTCGTATGCAGTGGGCGCGTCCTTAACCGAGCGCGCTCCGCACTGCAATCAATCATTTAATCTTAATTGTTTTTGTAGTAACCATCTAAGACAATATATAAAAAGTTATCAAATAATATTGCTGCAAGAGTAACTTAAATGAGTTTAAATAAATTGCAGTTATACTATGATTAAAATAAGAAACAATGTAGCTTGGCGATAGTATATTTGTACAAGATATAGAAAGAACGAAACTTACATGTTTTTTTACATTATATTTACAAAAATTTCGAGGTTTCAATAATGTAATAAAAACCATTAATTATTCAGAAGGGTCAGGTTCACGGCTCACGCAAAAACATCGTAATTTTTTCATCCAATTTAAAATCAGTTTACCTGCGATTCACTTAATTGTTCACCAACCCCTCAATTTACCACCCCCATATACTTCGACACAAAACCCAAATTATACCAACCCTCAATCCAGAACACGACCCAGAAATCCAACCTTAAGGTTTAAAGAATAGAGTTTATATTTGAAGGGGCATATTTTTTGGAGGGTAAAGTTAAGTTTGTACGAAATCTCATACGATGTAGTGATGCAACAAGTGTACAAGCCAACAAAGGCAGCGATTAGGGGTGATTTATACATTCTTTTATTTTCCACCCCCGACTTTTGTTCAAGTGATACGGTAACTGAAATTCCCACGCAAAGAGAAGAGGGGTGCACCACGAGATTTTTTATACCTTTGACAGTTGGAAAATTTCATCTTGAAATGAAAAGGTTTTTTTGACACATAAATTAGAATTACTGATGAGTAGTGTAAAATTGTGGTGTTTGGTGCAAGAATATACAGATTATGTTATTAAAATTGGTGACATGTATTAGAAATGAGGATTGAGAAATTAATGAAAAACTTATTTCTGCAAATGAATAATTTAATGTCACTAGTTCAATTACGAGCCAACTTTTAAAGTCATAAAACTACGGATTATAATTCATAATTTTTTACTACTGTGAAATTTAATAATGTTTAATCTCTTACATAAAAATATGTATTAACATCTTATAAGGCACAAGTTATATTTAAAAATAATTAACAGTATAACCTTATGATAATAATAATCGTATACAATCACAGAATCTTATTGGAAAATTATATAAGGCACATTTTCGTAAGGCACATTGTACACAAAAGAAATCTTTAACGAACTAATAATTTACTGAAATTAGCTTAATAAATATTTATCTTGTAATCTGAAACATCATACAATAACATATAACATAATCCTATCTTTATTAAATAACAGATAACAATCTATCTCTTGTTGTTTACTAAACTATTTAAAAATAATTCTGCTGTTTCACACCAGGAAAATAATATCAAAAATCATATGAAAGATAGCAATGCAGTCAAAATTATCCAATTAAGATATGGAATCAATAAACCCTGAGTATCTAATAATGTGATACGATCTATACAAGAGCACGTGGAAACTCCTTGACGTCATACTATTTAATAAACATATTATGTATTTGCTTGATAACAAAATAAAGCTACTAAGTCTATATGACCTGTCTTGTACTTACTGCGTAAGATACGAATCTAAAATACTAGGTAATGTACTTGTAAGGTAATTGTACTTTAAATTTGATTTATACATAATATTTAGAAAAAGCGGAAATCTCTCGAATCTAAATTGTTTAGCTCGGCAAAATGAAGACACTAAACTGTTCCTTTATGTTAATTTCGTTTACATTGCTTACATTCCGTGTTGCTTAGCAGACAACTTTACAACATTACATCCTTAACAGCACATCACAAATTTTCGTTTAGTCGTATAATGCCTAATTCGCAAAATGGCACCCGAGTCTCAAAAGGGCCAATTCGCAAATGGACTAGTTCTCGAAAAGACTAATTCGCGAAATGGCTAATTCTGAAAAGGACTAAGTAGTAAAATGCCTAATTCTTGAATGGACTCATTCGTAAAAGGACTAATTCGTAAAATGACTAATTCTCCAAATGACCAACTTAAAGCCAAAGAAAATTAAAGTTTTTTAACGTCATTTAAGTTTAATTTTCTAGGTTATGTTATATTTTATACGAAATGCAAACCGTTTAGTCGTATAATGCATGATTTAAAACGTTTAACATCAAAGAACATGCATTCATACAGTTTAACATTATTAAAAGTAGCTCCACCTAGTCAATGGATGAGTAAATAAAGTTTTTTAACGTCACTTAAGTCCATGGAATGAGTTGGTAAAAGTTGGTCATTTGGAGAATTAGTCATTTTACGAATTAGTCCTTTTACGAATGAGTCCATTCAAGAATTAGGCATTTTACTACTTAGTCCTTTTCAGAATTAGCCATTTCGCGAATTAGTCTTTTCGAGAACTAGTCCATTTGCGAATTGGCCCTTTTGAGACTCGGGTGCCATTTTGCGAATTAGGCATTATACGACTAAACGCAAATTTTCACCAAAAAAAAGAACCACTATAACTTCCCCACGTCAAAATCTCTAGCGTAACAAGTGGAATCATAAACAACTAACAATAGAGGGGTACGTGAGGGGAGCGATCATTTTGCATCACGGTCCCACTGTGACGTCAGAACACTTGTCACGCCGCAGGGCACAATGCACCACTTTTTAAATGACGCAAAGTATCTTCCCTCTATCTATTCTTTTCATCCTTTTGTTAGGTTTTTGCATCTTCAGAACGTGAGAAACTGGACTAGCGATGAACCCTGGAAAAAGTGACAAATTTATATGCAGGTAGTATTGTTTGTGTACCTACTTATGGGTTTAGATTCGTTATGCAATATATTTTTTACAAAAACCAAGAAATGGAATAGCAATTCGAATAACTGTGTCTTATTTAACCGTCTTTATATTATGTGTAATTAATAGAAAACAAAACCCTATTTAGGTAATTTATCAGAATCCAACTCGTTCCAATTTGCATCATAAATCTCTCAAAGAAATCACCTTAAGCAATCTTTTGATCGGCGTCATTATAATGATAACTTCAACCCCTAACAATATCACCTAATCATCTCAAAATGCTCCTAATAGACATTTAATTATAGAGCCGGTCGAGTTCCACTGACCCCTTTTACACTTGTTTACATCTTCATCCCCTACCCCGCAAACGCGCTGAGCCATCAAAATGGTATGTTTAATTCCAATACCCCATACGATTTATTATAACAAAGCAGAACGGGAACGATCGACCGCTTGCCATCTGTCGTCGTTCCGAATCTCGAATCGCCGAAAAAAAACTCAATGTGCGAGCAACCCTGGGAACCTAGGAACGAGGAGCATTCCCACGAACAACCCCTCAATTTTCAATAACCAAATTAGCCTTTGCGTTACCCTATTTCGGATATGAGGGAGTCGTGAATCTATTCATATCGATAAAAAATATTCCGTGTCTCGCTCGCGTCCCCGGTAAATGCATATTTTCGTCCTATTCGAATGCACGTGTTCACCGATCGTATATTTAAACTGCGAGCGTATGTGTGCGAGAGCCTTCGGATCGTAGCACCTGCCGGCGCGCGCGCACCCCATTGGCTGAGCAACCACTATCACCGCTACACTGATTTCTTTTAAACTTAATTTTTTTGTAATACTCTCTTCGGACATGTTAAGAAAAAAATCCTACATGTTTGGACCGGTACGAGCCGAATATTTTGTGTGTAGGTGGCATCTTAACTCTAATAATTCTTTTTGTAAACAAAATGCTAATGAACTTTGACTTGGATGATTCAAATTCCGGATCTAAGATATGGGGTTGCGTGTAAGGTTTACAAATGGTAATGTTTGAGTGCGCTTGCTTATTTACATAATCCACTATTAAAAGATGATTGGATCATGATACATTAGAAAACTATTGCTTAAATAAAGTAAAATGCATTAATTAATAGTCCACAACATACAAAATCAGGTGTTATTGGTGTCTGGCGACATGCGCGTGAGCAGCGCGTGGAGTGTCCGCGGCCGAGGGGTCGCGTCCCCCTGACTTAATGACCTCAGTAAAGGGATAACAATCGCATTGTTCGGCCACCGCGAACCGAGGGGGCAATCAACATGTGTTGTATTTGCCCACAGTTGGGCGTGTGGACGGCACGTGACCGACTTTCCCATGAACCCCTTCACACACTTGTTTGATATGATAATAAGAATCAAATAGACACATGTGAAAATTACAGACAAGTGCTTCATTATATATTCATAGTTAGATTATAAATAAACAAGATGTCGTACCGATGATTTATGTATAAACAATATCCTTAGGCCAACACTCCTAAAACATATTCACAAAATAGAGTCCACGTATAAAGTTCAAGAGCACTGAATAAGAAGTCGAGAAAAGTGTCTTCACTAAATACAAAATCAACGTAGCATTTCAGTCACGCAAGTCCAAATTTATTCATCCCCAAAATCATACTTTTCAAAAACTCTTTTATCAACTCTACCAAAATTATGAGAACCTGTCACGAAATACGAAATGCATATCGGGGTATCGAATAAACCACTTGACACACCCACACACACGAAGGGCGCTTTTCACGTACGCGGGCCTTTTGTGCCGGGGGCGGCGCGCGTGGTATAAAAGCCCGACCGGCCCAAGCAGCCCCACATTCCCGCCTGTGATCTCACTAGCGACACACGCTCTCTACTATTACTATTTATCTATCAAATCTTCCAACATGTCTTATTACGCCAACAACGAATACATCATCGCTACAAACAACTCAATCAACGAGAACAGATATAACAGTGAAAAGATGAAGAACAGCGGCATCAAGGCGCTGTTGAGGCCTTTGATGAAGATGATCAAGAGAACAACGAAGCGCGTTCCCGCCAAAACGTGCGACACGTGCTACGAGGAGGAGCAGAACTCCAGCAACGAGATGCTGGAGCGCAAGATCTACGAAGAGATGGAGGCGTGCCAGCCAGACGCCGCCTTCCTTGTGTACCAGCAAGACAACACGTGCGACCTTGTGCCAGTGACCCCCGACAACTTCTACGTACCTGTGCATTTCGCGAGGACCGAAGCCGGCACTTTCTTCTGGACCACCGTCTCCAAGACCGAGGCAGATTTCGCAGCGGCGCACTGCTACACCGAGTGCCAGACCGCGGAGCAGCAGTACCCAGTCCTGCAGGACCGCTGGGTGCAAGCCTAAACTCAAACAACCACTCGACAACTACCAGTGTCTTCCGTGAAACCAGTGCCTGCTCCGTTGGTTTCTGCAACCGTCTGTGATCTTAGCTTTAGTTTAGTTCAAGGTGCCATATAGGGATAAGTTAGGTTAGGCCTGCTCAGTACTCGTGATAACTCCTCGAAAGCTTTAATTGTATTTCAGTAGTGTTGTGATATTTTGAAAATATTTTGTATTGTATAAATTAATGTTAGGGAATAGTGAGCTTAGCATTGTGATCTTCCTAATGAAGCTTTAATTGTTTTAGGTATTATTTATTAACTTTTACTCGTGTTATAATACTATAATATACTAAATGAAGGAAATATGCAAACTTTTTATTCACCCAACCACCAAACCCTTACACTGCAATTACCCAACAAAGCATACAACATAAATCAGGCTACAATACAGTAGCGAAGTAAAACCGCAAGGTTCAGTACTAATAAGACGAGACTAAATCGATAAAATGTTCCGAGTCGGAGCTTATTCTTGGACTTGTACTGACTTCAAAAAGTGGTCAGGCGAGGTCGGCGCGGGCGAGGCTCGGGCGACGCGGACGGCGCGAGCCGCCACCGCCCGCGCCATTCTCGGAGAGCAACATTGCGAGCGCGCGCGCACGTGCACGCCTCGAGCCACGGCTACTGGCTTTTAATGGTCTCTTTTTTAAAACGCCGCTGTAGCTCTCTTGTTTTGAACGATTATTTATTTTATACAATTAAGCTCTTACACTTATACTACGCGGACAATTACGTAAATGATGGTCGTAAAACTGATTGTCTGTTTAGGTTTGAGTTGAATGATTTACGCTGATTTTACTAAGGTAGTTTGAATGCAAAAATTATCGTTACTTAGAATTAATGTTTTATCAATAAGAATATTGTGATTCGATAGATTAATTTCCTGCTACGTGTTGTGCAAGTATTAAACTCATTTATATTTAGTGGTTTTACGAATACAAAAACAAATTTAAAAAAATATGTAAATGCGATTTAAATTAGATTTTGCAAAACTTTTAATTAGTTCCAATATTAATATAATCAACAGTATTAATATAAAGCAAATGACAATTACTAGGATATAAAAAAACAAGTGCTACGAAAACAAATTTAAATATAAAGTAAAACTCGAATGCATTTTAAATACAAACCAAAACGAAATAAAACAAAAAACGGTAATACATGCTATCTATATTGATGTCCACTGAATACTTGCGATCATTAACGATGAAGGTATCTCGATGCTGCCTCGATAATAAACACCCACATACATTATACTTCGCATCAACATAACTACTTTCATTATTCATGTAAAAACGCTCAATTTAATACCAGCACCTTACATAGTAGGTAAGTCGATAATACTAGTCTGTTGAGAAAAACATGCGAATAAAAAGGTTTACTTAAACCACCCTAGAGACAAGTTTCAACCTGTAGTAAAAATCGATCTCAGAAGCAAGTTCAGACAAGTCACGAACCTTTTTAAAGGTTTGTATGTAGAACGCATTGTGCAATCTAATAATAGATCACACAATAAGAGGAACAATTCACTGATCACAATGAGCAACATTTATTTATGCATAATGCACGTGCGATACAAAGATGCGTACTATCGCCCATTCATTTAGGAGAAAAGGAGACAACACCGTGAACTTCTTTCTCACGGGTTGTATAGAGCTTTTGATTATTGTCACCTTCATTTAACAATGCAGTTTTAGGTGATGCAATTTGAAAGCACGTGGTCAAAGCGCAGGCTCGTAGCGAACCACGTGTTTTGCAATTATGCAAAAATGTGCTCAGCCTTAAAAGCTCCAAAATACAACGTTAAGTAGCGTAAACGATTAGTTATTTAAAGAAACATAACCAATGTGCCAAAATTCAAAACCATGCTACGAGATATTCTCCAAAATGAGAGGCATGCTTTTTAAATCTATCTCAAAAACAAATCTACGCTTAGTCTATCTAACGTGTCAATACAAAATTATATACCTACATCTTCAAGATTACAATAACTGTATATTGTCACTATAACATGCTGTTAGTATCCGTTCATCTATAATTATAAAACAAGTTTGTAGAGCCAATTGTTTTGCTCTCTATAAATACATGCAAACGTATTTAGCAATCTAAAGAACTACACTATTCAATAAACATGCACTATTGTACTACTGTCAAGGTAATCACGCTATTAAGGGTCTAAAATCATAACTAAATAGACATCTAACTACTTTAATACTATATCTACAAAGAATTACAAGAAGAAAAGTTCTCATTGCTAAAAAAAAGCAAGTTTGTAAAAAAAAACAGCATGCAGTTAGTAAAATTAAGTACTTAGTTCAAAAGTTGTTAATCACTTCATTATCATTTTAATTCTACTTGCTCATGCAATGAGTAAAACGTGTTAATAAGAAATTCGCAAAGTTAATTGTTAATTATCATGCGATTGGAAGCTTGCTCAATTAATGTCATTTGCATGTACCGTATAGGATCATTGCTCAAATAAAATCTAATAAGGGAACTACTGAAAATATTTTTCTTAAGAAAATGCTCCATATTTCTATTTAAAGAGGGCTATAGCGGCTGGTCAATAATATATTATGTTAAATCACTATTTATACTAATTGCATATTTACAAAAATGTGCCAAAAAACAGCATGCATGAAAAAAGCGGGAAACCAAGTAAAGTCAAAATACATTGTTAGGGTATTTACAACTCCGAGATTGTTAGTTATCAAACCAATTTTATCAAAAAGCAACTTTCGAAAATTCACATAAAAAACTGTATTTTATCCCTTTAAACCAATAACAAAGCAACTGTAATAATTTGCATCTCAACACGCTTTGCATAATTCAGTTCACGTATCGCTAAATGCTTAAAACCTGATATGCTAATTGGTGCTATTGATTAAAAAGTACACGGCGTAAAATACCGCTAGGCCAGTCGTCATAATGACCGCCGCTACAAGATCTATAATACGCGGGTAAGATAGCGAAGTGGTCCGGTGTAATAATACCATACGACCATACGAAGCGCTCGAGCGACGGATCCGTGAGAATTTTCGGCAGATGTACAATTCCTTGACGCGATACGACGAGTGAGCGCTTATCGTTTTTTTCTTTTTCCACTTTAATAATACGGCGTTCTGTATCGACGTTTCGAGGCTCGTTCGTGAGTCATCGGCGCATTGTTACCTCATGCACGTGTTCGATGCGTCCGAACGCTCGGGTTAGAAAGGATTTTTTGCAACCCTTATTTCGAATTCCGCAACTCTTGCAAAATTTGGGTTAAACTTTTTTTTTCGTTCTAATTTCGAATTCCGATTTTTCAATGTACACGTGCATTACTATTGTTGGGTTTGTAAGAAATTACTGTTTTCTTATGGACGCACGTGTAAGGCGGAATTATAAGAAAGGGTCCATATGTTTGTCTCTCGTCCAGTTGGGTTAAACAGTTTTATAATTAAAAATGTAAATCTTATCAATAATCGTATATTGTGTTAATTAATTTTCAATTAACTTTGCTGATAATTGCTACCGATGAAATTACTCGATAAAAGCAATTAGAATATGCGCACAACGTATTAAACGATACTTGTTTATTGGACTATTATAAGAATAATTACATATTTACACCAAAAGATTATCGTTAATCTATCTACAGTATAAAAATATTTTTCTTGTAAACATGCAGACATCAATTCAATCTTTCAAACGCAAATTCATCAAGGTCCGTTAAAAAATCACATCTAAGGCAAAGGCAACTCTATACAGCCATGCACTACATCATTAAGTGTATAACAAAAACGTGTGCACAACACCTGTGTAACTGCTAGAGCCTAGTGGTGATATCATCTATTTTCTTATTTGATCAGTTGATGGCAAACAGTGATCGTGTCAACAACTACTTGCGTCAACGATGAGCTGGCTCGAGCTTAATTAAGGCGACGTAAATTATACGATGGCGCCTGCACTTACATTAATACTTACATGTGATGAGAAAAGAGGTTTCATTAGAAATGGTCCAGTTAGTTCTTACCTTTTTTGTTATCTTGGCAATCTAAGGCCAGTACACAGTTTTTTATACGAGTACCGCAAGAAAAGCAATTAGTATTTCGTTCTAACTAATGATTAGTAAAAGCAAAGCTTTAATCAAAATGGTAACTAAGACATACTTACAATTTATTCTATCAAGACTCCTTTTTAGGTTAGAAAGGAGGACAAATTATTTTCGCGCCAAAATAGCGGCCTATTTTGGCGCGTAAACGTGCGTGCGTGCAAAAAGACTCAATGGGTATTTTAAAAAGAGAATGTTTCTTTTCACATTACAGACATTCTTCTCATTTATTAGACAAAGGCGACATGCAATAGAGCTTCGAGCCAAGCTTAATTAAGGCGAATCCCTTATATTATGCCCTCTTGTTAAGGACTAATTGCGTTGATGATGACAAATAAAGCCCTTTGAACTTCCTAATAAACTAGGTCTACATACGTATTAAACTTTTGAAATTCTAACGACATTATTAAATAAAATATAGAAAACATATATAAATTAAAATTAATTAAAATACAAACATTATAGGCGGAACCTGGAAGTAACATGAAATTTCTATAAACTAAACGATTTTAAAAACTACACATTCTCATTATCTTCCACTGTCTGAAAAAAAGACACAATTATTTAGTCTTATTTACATTTCTTAATGCCAACATTTAACCAAAATTCCGTTTTCTTTACAAAGTTTGGGTAATGGCAATAAATAGCTTATTGCAGAAAAACTGTCACAGGCTGGCTTTTTGACAAAGGCAATAATTACCATTTTCGATGTCAGTTATTTTTTAAATGTGGAACAGTTTTTCGAATTTCTTCTTCTTATTTCAAATTACGAACGGTATATTAAGTTGTAACCGCCTTAACAGTAGCAAATAGTGAGTCATACCCGCACTTGTCGACCGCACGCTCATTCATTACACAACTGATACTATTTATTTTATTATGTGTTCGACACCGAATAATTTGTTCAATGCGTGTAGACATAACTAGTTACATATGTGACTCATATATTAATCTGTAGCATGGGACTGTAACTGTATGGTTAGTTGGGCTTGAGAGTCCCGTAACTGACTGGCTGATAGGTGTCTTTCCGTAAGGTAGATCTTAACTAGACATTGTAGTATAGCTTTTATTCTAGTTTTATTGCAACTTAGTGTCCCTAAAGCACATCCTTTAAAATTCACATTTAACACTAAAACTTCACCGCACTCTCACTAGGACACACGACTCTACATCACTACACATTTCACAAAAACTTTTAAAAATTTAACTTTGAATTTCGAGGCACTGGTATTCCAAACACTTCCTAAATCAGATCACTGGTACCGTTACTTCCTGGTCGATGACACCCAAATAACTGAACATTAAAATGTATCGTGTACTATATATACAGGAATCACCCTCCTATATTGCAATCTTTCCCACGGAATGAATGCACTTTGACCTAAAGACATTGTCTGCGAAACTATTGTCTTGCAAATACTTCCGAATTCCGACACCCCTTGTCTGTTTGAAAGGGAATCTGCCCGGTAGTGTGGCGGTGGCTCGATAGATGGCACTGATTTTAAGAAGACTCTATAAAGCTATACAAACTCTTTCGTAATATTTTGAAATTGAATTAATAATAATACTATGTCTATCATGTGATGAATATGTAAATTTTGTATGCATGTGCCAAAAATTCTAGAAAAATTTCACGTCCCGCCAAAATTATTTACATTGACAACTAAAAATAAGTATGCAGTAATATTAAATATAAATAAATTTTCATACCTACCACGTTAAGCACAAATAAAGTGCTCGATAAAATAATGATATCATGGCTAAAGTATGTTCAATAACAACAGTGTAGCGCGCGACGGCGCGACCCGTGCGGCGCACGCGCTGACATTTACTTAACAATTACTGTAACAATGCCCTAATAGTGCTATTGTTTCTTGTTACCATACAACACGATCTATCAGTATTGTACGGGGAATCAATGTGACATGTTACACAATGTAACATAAGGGATTTTGTACTAAGTACCACTAAGTACTTACGATAGGTACAGACCTACTTAGATTTTTTGTTGTTTTTTTTTTGCGATACTGTCACACTTACTTCAAATGATTGCGTTATTTTCAATTATTCTAAGGAATTATCGAACGCTTTCTAAATTATGATCTGACATTACCTTATTTGTTGTGAAGTATTGGCATTCTGAAAACAGTACATTCTTGGCGCATTTTGTAATATTGCAGTGAATCGGAATGTCGATTTCAACTCTAAAAATATTTTTGGTAAACTTGTAAATCGTAATTTTCCTCTCTACTTGTAAAGATAAAAAGTTAAAATGATCAAAAATCAGTACTGTTCCCTATTAGGTACGCTCCTATAAAACCTATCAAAGCTCTAAACTAGGCTCTAACTAGCATCAAAAATCATTTCTCATCAAACACACAAACAACATAACACATTAATGTTTGTAATTCAATAATTTTGTTAATTGGCAATCATGACACGGTCTCACATGGCAATGCAGACGCCCGGTGTTCGGGCGTGGGAACAACGACAGTTGCGCGCGCAACCACCTGCCCCCCGCGCTAAAAAACATACTATTCCGAAATTCAAATTCGGAATCGACCTTGGTGTTTTGAAGTTTACTTTTTTTCTTTGGAATGTGTTTCGTAATTTTATTTTTTGGTGTTGTAATAGGTTTGTTGTGATTTGTCTATGGTTGGATAAAAAAATGTTGTTTTTGATTGCGTAACTGTTGCAGTTCTAGTTTTACTATAAGATTCTTATATTTAACTTCAAACTTATATTTAAGTAACTTTCAAAGTATATTTTAACTGATGTGAAACTGTTGTCTTGCAAAACTACTGTTTCATAGCGGTACTAGGTGCCTACTAAAGCTGTTATCAGATAAGACGGTAAAAGTTCAAATGCAACATAATTCAAGTTAGTGCTACAAAACTCTACAAACTGACAGCATACCTACCATAATCTCATCTTAAAAGCAACAAACAGCGTTATCACCTACAAAAAAGCCGATAAACCGTCGCTGTACCGGTTTCTTATCTCTATTTACGGGAGAGCATCATCCTATAGATCCGCTAAGTCCGAGTAAAGTTTTTTGTGCACGCGTCACCGTTGATCACGCGTAAGTGCAGCCAGCGCGCGCCATATGTCGCGAGGATCGTGGGAACGGATCCTCGCGTAAAACGCAATGTGTGCTCTCTACTCAACTGTCGTCACCCGGCCAAAACATAAACACCCCAAACTCAACTTTCACGCCCTACCAATAAAGTTCAGTTTCAGTTAACATCGAAATTTGTTTTTGAAAATACAGCCCATTCCAAAAAGGACTTTAAGTGGGGTTCATTAAATCGAATTTGGGATGGGATTGCCTTATCTGATATAAGAAACTTTTTATGCACATGCCCCTTATTGATTGAATGTGTATTATGATTACTCAGAGGCCAAGTCCGCGTGAAAACATTATTTGTATATGAAGAGTTTGTTTCTAAATATTTAGGTAAAACAATAACGACTTTTGAACGTGATTTGTGAGAAAGTGAGAACTTGCCTTGAAACTATGAAATTTCACGATTTATTTCCTAACGTTAACGTCTGAAAAGACTCTAAAAAACAAAAAAGACCTGAAATGCAATAAAAATATTCTCATATCTATACTTGATACGAGTAATCGTAATACAAAAATAGAAGAAGCCAACATAAAAACCATATAATACCGTTCCTGTTCGCTTGTCACACAAAATATCGCCAACATAATAGAGAAAAAAAAAGATCAGGGGAAGACGCGCGCAACTGGCGCGAGCGATCGTGGGAACGCGACCAGTTTTCAAATATAGAACGCCTTAGAAAAGGTGCAATTCCTTTTTTGTTCGAGTTTTTGTATCTAATAGTGGCCGTGCATCGCGAATGGATTTTGAAATTGGAACCCGTATGTTTGAGGTACTTATTTTAAATGTGTTTAGTGAAAAAAAATACGTCAAATTGATTTGGCCATTACTTGAAGAAAAGGAATAAGGAGTAGGAAGTTAGTTTGTAATGTCTTTAGATGTTTTCGCAGAAGAAATTGGACTTCTAATACGTACTTAATGTACGTTTTAAGCTACGATAAATTCATGGATAAGGACATTATGTTATCACGTATTTTAAAGATACCATACACAATGGTCACTTTTTGGAATTCAATTAGCTACACAACAAAAGTCCAGTTCGCGAATTACCATATTTGCATAACTAAAGTAAAGGATCATAAGTCACCCACAACAAGCTGCTAACCTAACCCAAACAAAAAGTATCCAATAAGATTCCCAAACAGTATGACGTCAATGAATTCACTTTTCAAACGAGTCCTCAGTTAACCCTAGAAATGGCGCGCATCTGCCGCCACAATAGCGTACCCCCACATTATACCGGCACGTATTTTTTCTTGACCTCGATCGGCCTTTATGCCCAAGGGGCGAACCGTGGGAACGATCTTGCTCAATCCCTTTCCTTGGCCATATGCGACAGAAAAAAGTGCAATTATTTATTCCCCCTCGAAGAAAAGGGGAGTTGTGAGAACGTGACCTAACAATGCGCTTCCTGGCTTACGATACATTCTGTTCATACAAAAGACATGTGATTCTAGTTCTTAATACTAAACACAAACGTACCAAGTTGCGATAACACACGTCCACAATTCGATGTTTCACAAATAGTCTCAAATAGTTACTTTGGAATCGATTGAAGACCAAATATCTACTCTATATCTTGAACGATTCAGATCTAATTCCGCTGTTCTGTTCGCTTCCTTACGTTGTTTTCTTTATAATTTATGGATGGTTTCTTTAGTATGGAGTAATGTAAGCTGTGTGTACACTGAATAGCATTACGCGTGACCTTTAGATAGTCGATTGTATGAAAATGATAATCGATCTCGCTCCGTTAGCTATTCGATTCTTTTGTGAATTTCTCGCGCACACGCGTAGGAAGTATTGTTGTATTGTTTTCACATCAGCCACTGTTACTGCGTTATATTTTTTTCTATTTTACGATTTCAATTATGGTTCGATAATGGCGGTGTAAGTTCGAGGCGTATAAGTTGCGTTAATTAAAGTGTGATTGTAGATAGGGGCGTGTAGGCTGCGCATAGATAAGACTAGGTTATTGTGAGTGCGGTGTAAGGTGACACTATCATGGACGCTATTAGTGCAGCGTATAATGAGTCCCGCTACCTACATATAAGGCCGAGCCCGACGTGGGAGCTAATCTATGTGTGTAGATTACAAATCCAAGCCCCACAACAAATAATTTCTCCTTAGATCGCACTAGAAACTACCTAAACATTTTTTATTACAAAGTTAAATATTACATCATTTTGACTCATGATATACGTCATAATAAATAATAATTTAGTATACATTAACGAATATCGTACCAGTTCCGCTGATAATGGCGCTTGTGCGCACGCGCACATCGAGGTCAGAAAAGGGCACGAGTAATGTATTCTGTGCCTTTGAAAACATCTGTTTTAATAGAATATGAGATATAACTTTGTCTATTTAATTACATAGTTAGAGTTAGGTACTGTTAAAATATGGAAAAGCGCAATATGGTGTGAAAGCTGAAATTAATCAGTAATTTGCCTTTTCAAGATTTTTGAAAACATATTTTTACAGAAGCATTTCTCATACATTTTTTGAGAATTGCAGCTCAATTAAACATAATATGGCAAAAGCCAATGATGTACCAAGAAATAACCGGCATGTGCTGTGCTGTATCCATGTGGTGACGTCAGCGGCGCACGCGCAGCACTGAGGTCAAACAGCACGAGCGCATGCGTGTGTCTTAGATTACTATCTTAACGTAGTCGAGGTATAACACAACACATCTACTTGGAAGAGATGTATGTAAATAGAGTAGAGGTACAATTTTAAAATTTGTATACTATAAGATGTTTCTTAAAGAATGACTGTAATAAGCCTATTTAAGAATAAGATGACTTTATGTCTTCAAAAGTTTTACCTAGATAGAGTTAACTTTTAGAATACAGGCTTCTGCCCTGTTAGGAAAAGCTAGATACTTCTTTACTTAACATTTCCAGATTTGGGATCACCATTACATGTATAGAGCTGATCCACAAAGCCAGTAAAAAGGTTACAAGGAAAATGCATTAATCGCCTTTAGCTTTACCTAAAGCCCTCACCTCCAACCCAACATTTTCAACTACCATATAATCCACATATCTATTTCATAAGTTCCATGAATTATGATGGCATTCGCAAAGCATACTGTATAAGGCAGTAAAGTGCTGGCACGGCGCCTGCGCCACGCGCGTCGCACGGGTCGCACGAACAATGTCACGAGTGCCCAACTATGCACGGGTTAAGTTTTTCTACTCTTATTTATTATGCATATTTTAGGATGGAGATTTTTTGGGTAGTTTTGATATGAGAACTGTTTTTTTTGGGAATGTTGGAATTCGTAGGGTTTTGAGAACGTGTGATGTGTCGGAATGTTGCTCTCTTAGTTTTGTGGACAGCTTTTTTGTCTTTTCATCAAGCGGAATAGTAATTGGGATTTCCCGCGGATATGGGAACTCGCAAACCTACCTATAGTAGTAGTATTTTTTTTTTCATTTCCAATAAAATAATGCATCGCAAAGGTTAGTAACAGTACCAGTAAAGTATAGTATGTGTAGGTACGTGACTGCGTTGTTTCATCATCTTATAGCCAATACTTTCAGCGCAACCGTTTAATTGTTACTAATGTTTCTTATTTATTTTTCGTTCTGTAGTCCGCAATTATACAAACACGTATTCATCGAATAAAAAGTAATGTATGCCATGATTACCGAATAAACACGTTTCCCTATTACAATATAACTAGTTTTGATTGAGGTCGTAATTTACCAAATACGGGCAAATAAATTTGAATTAATCTCTTACGAATCTATCATTCAATTTGCGTCAATATAAAGGAATGTTTATTGTCCGTAAATATCATAAAATGAATGTACGAAATGTAATGTAAACTGGTTTAAACTGAGACCTACAATCATAAAAAAATAACTGTCAGTTTAAAAACGCCGATGTCACTTAACAGGCTTCCGTGTTCAAAGTAAGCCTTGGTAAACCTGACAATTTGTTTAAGGAAACCGCAGCGGTGAACTGTTGAAACTAACAGTACTAGAAATGCGGCCATAAATGGGCAAACTGGTGCTCTCAGTTACCAACAAAACACAAGAAAGTTAGGAACAACGACATTCTAGCGCCGGACACATAACAGGACAACGACTACGACTACGCCGCTAGGGTTTCTCCTCCGCCTACGCTTGTCAAGCCTCTAAATTTGCACAATCACCTCGATTAATTATTGTTTGAAACGCTGACAGGTAGCCAGATAATCTAGACTTGAACAACATGGCTTCTGGTTGCGCAACCTGATCACCTTTCTGTGCCTTCTGATCAATAGATTACATATCATTTAAATTCTCATATCCTTTCACTTTCATATGTGTCGATATGATAGATGCCCAATCAAACACCTTGTTGAAGCATCGCTCGCCTAATAAAGCTGATGTTCGCCAATTAATATTATCTTAACGAGTTTATATAACAGGACCATTACTTTACCATATCTTCGCTTAAAACTTATAGAACAATGAACTTTAAGTGAAAGAGGTGCTATTACCTCCACTTTCATTGCTTTAAAATCTTCAAATAGCATTTTGCAATTGGAACGTGCTGTGCGGGCACTTTATTTCATTGGCACGAGTGTCCGGAGTCGAATCACGCGCAGCGGGCAGTGCGGGGCGCGGGGGGCGCGTCTGGCTCGAGCCCGACCGTGGGAACGATCTGCCTTTAACGTGTCGCACGTGCTCGAGACGCTACTACCGCGCCGCCGCAAGACGGAGCGAGACGCACAGCGCCGAGCCCGCGGGCGAGACCAAGACGCAACACGAATCTACATTCAAATGAAAGCAAAAAAAATAATACGACAATAAAATAACGAGAACCAACAATAATTTGTGAGCGTTCGAAATTCGAAGCGTGAAAGGGACAGAGGCGAGTATTATTTATTCGAAAGTAAGAACAAAATTGTAATGGAGACGTTGATTTATCCGCAAGGTGGAGCCCGCGAGAGTCGTCGCTACTGTATTTAAGAGCCGTTTGTTATTTAGCAATCGCAACCGACTCGAGAGCTATGATTACAATGAAATAAATTGGTGGTGAGTCGTTTATTAGCTGTCTGTTAGTGTGATAACTTGCTGTAATTTCGAAATGGTCGTTATATTGAATTATTGAATAATAACAGACTTTTTTGCATGAGTTAACATGACGTAAACAAGGATGGTTATAAAAAAATACCTCCTTGGTCGACCTTTGGCACGCCATGTGTTTTAGCATGTGGCGTGAATCTCGGCGAAAGGTATCGGCTAGCTGAGGTCGGGTTACAGGCCAAACGGCCACATTTGGCGGCCACACTGGCGGCCGTACGCCAAATGCTGCAAAAACCCAGCCATTGAGGTTCAAAGATTAGTGAGCCGTAAAGCCGCTCCTGGAAATCGTGACCTTTCGAGATTTATGTGAACTTTCGAAAAAAATTAAGACAAAAGACGGAGAAGAGACACGTGTACAAACACTAAACATGTCAGATTAGAGTAATCACAAACTTTGGTCTACTTAATTTGACTCATAGAAAATAACAAAAGAGGTTTTCCTATAACGAAATTTCTCTACCATAAACACCAGTATATAAACATATAGTTACATAACTGGCAAAGAAGCAACTCTTTACGTAAACCACTACAAAAAAACCACCACCCTCGAAGTAAACAAAGTATAAAGTGACGTAACATAAGATGTTTTTGTTAAAATCACTGAAACACGAGCGCATCCGGTCGCCAAAGAGATTTAATAGACTGACCTACACGATGGACAATCTTAAACCCGACAAAAACTGACCACTACCCTACCAATCAAAACTAAACCTTACCGTGTTGGGATAAAGTTTGAAATTGAGGGTTAAGAGTTTAAGATTTAAGGACTTTCCACTGAGGTAAGGATGAGCAATTTTTATTGTTAATTCAACTATACCATTCAATGGCTTGAACGTAACTAAATTGCGAACATCCGGGGTGTCTATTGAGTGGCTATTCTATATAATATTATTTGGTGAAGTCTTGGAGAGGATAACAGGAAAATTACATCGTCTTTTGTTGGTGATAAGGAAGTGTACTGCAATGGATTGTAACGTGATATTTTATTCGTTGATTGTTATGAATTGGTTGAAGTTTCGTGGCTGTCGTGTGCCAATAACTGGATAACTAGGTAGTAGTCTATAGATATATTAACATTAATTTACAATTACTTATATATTGATTTCAACAGCGAGTACAGCAAATCAATTAGTTGATTACCATAAGGCAGAAGTACTTAAAAAAATGAATTATCTATTTCTCTAGGTTCGGTTTTCATTTGTTTCCAAGCTTCATTACTATCGCTCAAGTATTCAAGCTCTACATTTGAAGGGTCAAGTATATGGTAAACAATAGAATAAAAAGTAATAGTATGACGTCATCAATATCGATACAATCTCTTGACCATCCTCCGATAACATATCCCTTCCGTCCCTACACCCACGCTATATTGACCATTACATTTCATGTGTCAAGCCAAAAAACTCCTTATTATTATTTTTCAGTGTTGCTCTCCAAAGTAAGTCGAGACCAATTTCGTTAGCAGGGCACCCACAGCCTACAGATAATTCCACTCAGCGGGAATCAAGTACAGTTACCAAGCAACTACATTTGAATAAAACCTACGTACCCAAAGATCAGGTCCATATTACGGTAAGACCACTCAAAACGTGATTTACCATAATATGGCATAATTTACCAACCCTTCCGTGCCTTACCATTACCGCTGAATTAAGCGATCAAAATGCATGCTATAAAAAGTCTACATCGCCGAGGGCAAGACTGTTAAAAAGTAATTAGTTTTTTTGATAAGTTTTCACTGTGGTTCCTATAGTGAATTGCGAAATAAATATCCAAAAAATTATCTTAACACGAACAACCGTCAATAATATTTTCATGAATAATAATGACAATAAAACAAAGATATTTTCGCAAGTCACGTGCTATGTAATATCCGTGTTAACAAAAATCATCATATAAATAAGTAAATTAACATAATATAATAACCAATTAAGTATGTAACCACAATTTGCAAGTCTAAACAACGTAGCTGTGTCTAACGCTTTAATTGCGTCGAGTTTTTATTTGAGATAATCGATTAACGTGAAAATGAGGCTTTTAGTTAGTCGCGCTCCAATATTGCGCTTTTTTTAGTGCTACGAGCCTACGCGCTACGTGCCTACGTTATCTATCCCTCGTGCTGTTTCTTTTCAACGCGCGCTCGTAGGCGCAGTGACGCACGTGCAGTGCACGCGAATCGTCTGTCTCGCTCACACTCGCACACTTCCTGCGCGCGCCTCCAGCCCGAGCTCGACTGTGGGAAAAGACGGCAGGTGTTATGCGGGATCGTGAACAACCACGCATTACCATTCACATTATTCAACAATAAATAATAATAATAAGAAGCCGTGGAACGAGTGGCGAGCACGCGCAACGTCCTCGCCGCGCCTCATACTAATGGCTCGCGCGCATGTGTGCGCCACCTTGCCTGTGTGCGTGTCTTATGAGATGTTAGTTGGTAGTGGACTCATGTTTTTTTTACGGACGCTTCGTGTGGGCGGGCGTACGTCACGGATTTAACTTTGGATTAACTTTCGTTAATTGTTTTGGGATACGTTTTTTATGTTCTGACTAATTGATTTTATGTGGACACTATTTTTCTTGTATAGCTTGACATGTAAAGAAACTTAAATTGCAGTGGTATTAAAATTAATGAGTTTTAATGAATTTTCAGATTTTAAACTAACCAAGGCAAACCCTAACTGATTTGATAGTATCAATTAAAGTGAAGATTATTTTCTTCCCACAGTAAGATGACCATCTTAGTTAAGTATTTCTTCTATCCAATTAGTTAGGTTTAAGTATCTAATTGTGTAGTAAATACTAACTTAGACAGGCCCATAAAATATCCCAGGAACAGTAGCCATAAACATACTTCATTCAATTATCAGGCCATAATAATACTTTTCCATATAATTGTAATTCATTCATGTATCGCCTCTACGCAGCTACGTAATGAGTGCGCATGAGTGGCGATCGGTGTGCGCTTCGCGGGCGCACGTCCGCGTGACTGCCCGAACACTTACTAGTGCAATCTGACTTGCGCCGTCCATTCATGCCTCGTGATACACACGTTGCCTATTCGGTAAGATCTTGATAGGTAAATTGCTCAATTAATGTTCTTATAAGGTTTACGAATTATCTTGTACCTTTTTCTTTTTAAAGGCCGTATCTTTAAATGGTTTGTTTTATTCAGCCAGTATGAAATAAATTATTATTTTTATGTTTTCTTTCTAATGTTAGCTGCCTGCTTGAATAGTATATTTGCTCGTTTGTTTTTTTTTTGGCGCCAACGCGGTATGTTTTTAAATAAATACTTCAAGGTAAGTTTGGCGCCATTTTTAACAAAAAATTGTTAATCCATCTTGTGCAGATGGATTATGTTTAATACACACATTAAATACGAACATATTAATCAATGTCGCCGTTAATTGATTTTACCAGCTATGTGACATTTTAAAGAATTTAATTTTCGTCTCATAAGGTAATCAATTAAAACAAAATACTTAGGTCACTCGATTGTTGCAGCTTCCAACACCAATTATTTACCCATTTATTTTGTAGCCTCTATTTTTAAAACAGTAAGGTTTACTTTCGAATTTGTTATTATTTATTGAAAATATTATAACTTATGAATATGAATAGAATGTTTAATGAAGTATTGAATGTCAAGCATTGATGGGTCGTGACGAGTAAGACGGCGCGCCAAGCGTATCACATAAATGAATATTAATTTCATTAGCTATGGGACTGGGTTTATTTAATAACCTGTTCCAATAACTATAAAATGTTTATTGAGTTATTAATTTAAGATTATGGGATTATGTGGCATTAGTTATAGGCGTTAGGCCGAGCCTTGTACGTCAATAGACTAATTGACAATTCATAATTCTAAGCGGATTTATAATGTAAAATGTTAGTAAAAAAACACTCGAGTTGTATAATATTATTCTAAAGCGCAAAAGTCTTTTTTACTACTGTTGTATTCTTACGAATATTTATAAAAAAAAAAACCAGGAAAGTTGTGTTAAGTGTCTTCTTTACAAACTGCTTAGCCAATGTTGGTAGGTGCAATATCAAAGTTCTTTCCTTATGCTTAGAAAGTAATGTCCGTTATATCCAGTCCTAGGATTATTCCAAACATGGACAGTCTTAATTCAAAGACAATTAAGACTAACCTACTTTCTTCAATTCACTTTTATTGTTTCTAGGATGTCCGGCACACTTTAATTTAAGATCTCTTAGCTTTTTAACTTTTGGTATTGTGATCTGTTACATAAATTACTATTCGTTATTAGTGTGGTGAGATTTGCTTCATGCTTCCGAATTCGGAATCAATGCTACCAATACAAAAAAAAATAAGCATGTCAATGAGCTTGACAGAGTACCTAAGTCGGAGGCTCTATGTAGCGTCCATGTTTAATTTAAATAAAAAGGTTTTAACAGTATACTTTTACTATTATTATTGAAAGCCTAGTCGGTCACAATGACAACGATAAGATATATATTCTAAACTGCATAATCACGATTCTAGAAGGACCTTAATTGATGATACAATTCGATAATTCCCAAACCCCGGGAAACTGGAATATTCCTAATAAGGAAAACCACAACTGAGGCCGACCAGACCCGGACCAATGCTTTATTTATGCGATAACATACATTAAAACAAAACCGATCTGGAAATTCCATGCAACATATCAAATGATTTAATTACAAACATTCATCGAAACTTGCATTTAACAATAAAAAAAATAATAAGATATAAACATAACCACGGATAAAATAAAAAACTGAATAAAAATTATTAAAAAGAAACATTTAAACAAAAAATTGAAAAAATAATTGATATTATTTAAAAAAAAGAACTGCAATAAGTTTGGCGACGTTTTGATGAATAACGACTTGACATTGTCTGTTGATTATGTTTTAATGAACACGAAACGGCGAAAATTACCAACGTTTCGATTTAACGTCGCGAACATATATCTTGTTGTATAACAAAAAGTTAATTGTTATGTTAAGATTAAAAAGGGAAATAATTCATTTGTGTATCATTTTAATTCGTTACATTTTGTACACTATTACATCATCATTTTTGTTGTTTCAATTTGTATAGCTACTTTATTCATTTATGTAATTTAATTGATTTACGTTAATTGAATTTCTAGATGATTAATTAAATATCAAAGGAAATTATAGGATATAAACTATTCTAAATAAAATTTACCGCTATACAGCTTAGATACTTGCTTTTATAACCTACCATTAAGTCTAGATTATTAGCTTAGGACTTAGTAATTGCTTTTATTAATCTTGTGCCTTAAGGTGATTATAAATATATTATATTGGTAAATGATAAATCTTACAAAACAATATATGAAAATATTTGTTGTTTATGAACTGTATTTTCTTTTACCAGAATAGAAAATATCACTGTTTCTAAGAAAACTTTGTTTATTTCAAGGTCGAAAACTATGAAGAAAAAAATATAAATTAAAAATCTAGATTGATAAAATTAAGGTTAAAAAGCTGAGGTATTCATTTATTGTATAAATCTTTGAAAAGCTTCCACAATAAAAACATAAAAACCCGATGGAACTCGTATTATTTTAAAGTGCATTTTATTTTTAATACATTTAAAATAATTACGTAATTTTTATGTATTCAATTTATTTCCTTCTTACAGCGTCTCATTAAGAATAAAAATAAAATCCTTACATCTCCTTTGCACTGACTGCTTATTACCAGAAAATATAAAGAACACCAACATCATTAAAAGATCTAATCAGTTTTATATTGACGCTAATGACTGACGTAAATAATGAATTATTTTCTTGTAACCTTATCCACTTGTTAACATTTCAGCTGTATTTGCAGACACTATATTTTCACACGGTGACCTTAAGTTTGTAAACCAAGTTTCGACGCAATCCTTGGTTAAATAATTATTTAAAGTCGCCTTCGAAATTTTAGTAATATTCGAAACTTTGACATTCATCGCGCCTGATTTTGAATGCAGCATATTTTTTTTTTGTTATTTTAAAAATGCGATCAACTATACTTTTTCTATTCCTTGTATAAAGGTTATAATAATATATCAAATAATGACATACAAATTATATTCTTCGATACAAAATTAAACAAAAAATTTGCAATACACGTCTTCAAATTGCCTGAACAAAATAAATAACGCCATTAAATTGCTCATTACGTTATCGGATTGGTATAATTAATTTTTCCATCGAGAGGAAATGAGACGATCTGAGGCAATCAAAGCGGATAGATTGTCGGGATAATTACTTGCTTTGCAAATACTCGTTATTGCCTCCACTGCGTATTTTATGAGGTACTCGTATGATGTTGATAAGTCAATGACATCTTCGTATTATGTTAGCCTGGTACTTTTTATATACAGTGTCTTAATAACTCATTTATTTTTGCTTACACAGTAGGCAATTTATTATTATTTGTTTTTGTGGATATTTTACAGGAATGTCTTTTACCAAATCCAGAATCTAATTATAAATTAATACATAAATATTTTTCTACTAAAACACATACTTTTACTGTTATATGTCCCAACAAATAAATAAATAAATACTTGTTTCTCTCTAGTTATTATATTCTCCAACTATTACGCGCAAAATCCGAAAACGTGCTTCAACAATTAATTCATTTCTAAATCAAAATATGATTCATAGCATCACGAATTTGAGTGTTTAAAAGCACTTGAATCAACTTACAGATAAAATAGGAACGTAAATTACAGTGTGATGATAAAATCGGGAAATTACTTTGATACCTTGTTGAGACGTCGTGAGAGAAATTGGCGTTGCGTCAGCGGTGTCGGCACGGACCTTAATCTTGTGTCTGAATGTCTGACACTAGTGTCAACTGTCTCCAGTGACAGGCACATACAGTGACAGTTTAAGAAACCTCTCAGCGATGTACAGACGTCTTATGTTTTATACTTTAATTACGGTTACTGTTGAGAAATAATGCGCTGTAAACACACTAATGGATGAAGTAGTCTGGGTATATTTTTTGCCGCAAACTTTAAAAAGTATCTGGTGTATTTTAATCTTTCATTTATATTACTTGGAAGTGAGTTATGTTTTAAGTTCTCATATCTCATAGGAACAATTTCCAAACAGCGCAGTCAAAAACAAGTTTGAAAACTTATTTATAAAATTTTGTTTGCAAAAAAAAAACAATTAACCAAAAAGTCGAGGTTTTTTTATACCAATTACATTACTACATTAAGCTATATTCCATTCTATGTCAGGACCTTGCCTCTTTTTCTCGCCAATTTAAGATGCGTTGGAGATGTTAACACCACCTGCGTTTACAACTACTACTGTGTTTGCGTAACACTGCGGTTAGGGTGACCATGAAGCCATCTATTAATCAAGACCACACATAAAAACTAACATACAGTAATAAATGTATCGTTAAATTTTGATACCAAATTAGAAAATGCGTTTCGCCTTGATATTTGGCTGTAATAACACTTAGTACGAATGT
Source organism: Autographa gamma (assembly GCA_905146925.1). NCBI lineage: Eukaryota > Metazoa > Arthropoda > Insecta > Lepidoptera > Noctuidae > Autographa > Autographa gamma. The sequence goes on along the minus strand of LR989866.1, from coordinate 7,828,394 downwards.
ACCTCTTTATTTTATTTAGTGATTATTTTACTTCATCTTATGATAGTCTTACATAATATAAACACACGAGAGTTAAAAATCAAATGTTGTGTCATCAAATCATGATATATTATGTCAAAGTCCAAAAGCACCACAAAAACAATCTTGAAGGTTTTCTGCAATGTCTGGATAATTAAATAAAAAATGGTAATTAAATATTAACCTTGGGATTAATTATATGATGGACTTTTGTATTCCTGTGGGTCACTGACCAATTAAGAGCTAACTCTTTAAAAAAAAGGAACAAAAATTAATAGTTACGGATAGAATCAACTTCCATGCTCGGAACGCTATGGAATACTATTCCTTAACCGCTCAATTAACCACTTATGTAATAAAAACTATAGGTACAAAGCTCTGACGTCAAGCAACTAATCACAGTGACCGCAACACATGGCGGAAAATAATAATAATATACATATATCAAAGGTTTTAGTTCAAAGTCCAATATTACTACGTCCAAGATAGAAAAACCGCAGATAAATACCGAGCCTTTCTTAGAAGCTGACGACCAAAATATTATTGGGAATGTGTGAATCATTTTCAAAAAGTTCTGTTTTTCCTCTATCCTGAAGGACTTTGAAAGTTGTGGTTATAACGTCCTTCTAGCAGGGGGCCAAGTCTGCTATTTACAATGGCTCCAATCGTCTGAGTGGGTGGCGTTAGTAAGTCCATTTTAGGATAATTGGCATGCTACTAAACACCAAAACGTCAACATTGGCCGCCCCAATGGCCAATTTTGACGTTAAAATGATGTTTTACCTACGTAATTATCCTAAAATGGACCTACTAACGGCACCCACTCAGACGATTGGAGCCATTGTAAATAGCAGACTCGGCCCCCTGAACAAACGGAACCGATTTTCACTCAGAATGACCACTGAAGAAGTGAGATTACTGAGCATGAGTGTATCAGTACGAAGGATTTTGAAAGTCAGGACCGTAACGTCTTTCTGGCAGAATTTGCGTACAGTCATAGGACTGAGATCTACTTAGACCGGGAAATTTTAGTTGCTGAACCAGTACTTCCCGAAGCACGGACATTGAAACAAAAAGATCTGTAAATAGTGTCAACAATACTATAAATCTTACAAAAAACGAATCGTCCTTAAAATAAGTGTGATGTGATTTTCTTCTCTCTCCCAGTGAAAAGGTCTGAGGAAATAAACATAATAAAATACAGTCGAATTGAGTATCTCCTCCTTTTTGAAGTCGGTTAAAAACAAAAGTCCAAAACGACCTTGCAAAACCCCACAAAATTTCACGCTAACAAACAAAAAACTACCAAAAAAAGTATCTCGAAATGATCAGCCATCCAAATATGACCGGTAGTCATTATAAAGATTACACAGATAGGTGTTTGTTAGCCGCGGGCGCTGGTAGCGGTCGTGTCCGACTGATTACTGAGAATTAATACTCGCTCGTAAATACGTCAGTCGATGCCGGATGGCTGATACCCATCGGATACTTCGGGGCTGATTGTTGAAGCATAAGTATTGGAAATCGTGTATGGTGTGTAATTAAAAGATGTTTTAGCCTACTGAAAATGGGCTGTGGAATGTTTGTAAACTGCTGAACTGATTTTGATAAAGTTTGCCACATAGGTACGTGTAGTTCGTAGTCGTAGTTCACAACCTGGATTGAGGCACAGGAACTAGGGTCCTAGCTTTATTAGCGCAAAATTTGTTACCAAGTTAACTAACGACGACCAGCTATATCACATTAAATAAAATCTAAAGGTTCCTCTATAATTTTTCAGGAGTGAACCAACTTATATTCCTGCTTATAGTTGTAATAACACATAGGTACACTTATAGTTACTTGGAATCTGCAATTTTATACATTTTAGATTCTACTCCACGATCTTTGACACCGCTGGAAAAAATTTGGAACCGGTAAAAATAAACAATTTTAAGACAAATAGTACAAAAATCAATAGAATACATAAAATCGTAAGATGTCTAGTACAACCACAAAACAACAAACACAAAATTACAAATAAATTCATTTAATTTATTTGTAATTTTGTGTAATTAGTTAACATTATAAATTTTATAACACGGATGCTAGATAAAATCTAAGTAATTAAATTTACTATCGTGGGTACAGTCACTCATTTTATTAACTACACGAAAAAACGGAGAATATTCTTTAGATTTTCCGTCTCATAAGAACATACTCACACTTTGAAATTTGTTACATAAATGCGGGAAAGTTGTGTGAGGAAAAGTTTTTTTTTACAACTTTTTTTGTAATTTTTTATTGTAACTAACCTTATCCTGTATAAAAAATATCATAAAGTAAAAACTAAAGTCACAGTTAACATTTAATATAAAATGAATATAATAGCTAATGAGATTCTTCCAAATCCTTTAAATCAACGTTAAATAATGTTGATTTTTATTAGGGAACACGTTAAAAGCATTTAATATGAGACACATTAACGTCGCATCTTCTCTTTAATTACCACTAAAACCAGCATATAATTGCGGTGACACCACAAAGTGAGCGATTGTAAAGACCGAAACAGTATAAAACTCTACCATAAAATTTAAACTAGACACTACAATAAAATATGACTTTTAAAATCGTAAACATCATTTCCTATTGAGCGGGTCCTAAGCGGCTCTAAGCGGCTCTCTAGAGGCTATGGCGGCCACATAAAGCCTTTTCAAGTATTTTTATGATTCCTAGCGCGTCCTTCACAATAATGAGAATTACACCCTAAACTGGCGTTTGTCGGCAAAGAGCACGTGGATGGTTTCGCGCACTTCACACGAAAAGGGGTTTTATCTTTCCCGGAATTCGAATAACCTCGTCAGACCCAAAACATAAAAGCTCCTTTCCATTGACGTATTCACGTATCTTTGCACACAACCATTATTTTACGGCGAAATATTCATAGTATTCTGTTGAACAAAGTTCCGCAGAATTCCACAATTTCTTCAAAAATGAATAAGTAAAGCCACAATTGTATGAGCTGCAAATTACGCGCTCCCTTGAATTGTAATACAAGCAATTATTGATTTCCAATAAATCCGGTAGTCGGTAACTCTACTTCCATTCAAAATTTAAAAGAGAAAGATAAGTTAATTTTACGGTGGAAATCTGTATGTTATTACTATTGTGTATTCACAATAAACATAAAGGAATTATAAAGAGGAAAATACGTGTTGCAAGTTTGAAAGTTATAAAAACGGTCCGTACCAAATGCATATAGATCATACGCCCATCGGTTGTTAGAATGCGCTCGAGGGTCTTCAAGAGGCGTTTCTATTTTAGGCATGTTATTAGCAGTCGCATTCAAGTGTCCTGTCTTCTGACACTTGACAGTTTTAATACAAAAGCCAGACATTTCACGTCGTTTGTTCCGACACCTCCTGGCCGCCTCATCTAGTGAGGAGTCAGAAAAAGTTGGCGCCGCTTTGTGTTATCTCGGCCCCCGGGGCGCAGTTACTGTCTCAAGTGTCGCTCCTTTGTTTACACCCAAAATGCACTTGCCGCTGTACCTGTTTTTACAGCGGCGGCTTATTGTTTAGTTCTAAGGAAAATTAGCCACGAACACGTGTTAGTTAGCCATTGTCTCGGCCGAGGCTAGGCAGACCGACAAAGATAAATGTAGGAATAAAACGGACTTTACTGCCGACTATGATTTTATGATGAAGTACTGTTGGGTACCTATATAAAACGGGTTGATTGTTATGAAAATGAGGGTATCCTTAAAGTTCAGTTATGTATTGTAAAACGATTATTGAATTTTAAATACATGTTAATTTACTTCATTGTGCAAAATTGTCTGCAAATATTTTCCATTAAAAGATCACCAGCATTTGTCCTGACGCCTCTCAACATCTCGTTCCCGTTAATACACATTAGCGTCTACATCTGCACACCAATCATGACGAGCACTAAGCTTTTAAGCTTTATTGGTTCGAGTGGGAAGTGAAGAAATCACAACTTATCGCTCTTGAAATGTAAAAAATGTCGTGCACATGTAAGTCATTAGTCAGGGTTGGCTTTCGGCTTCCAATATTTGGCGATGGTTGCAAATATTGGCGCCAGCGTGGTTTGGAATGTCTTTAGAAATGCCGCCACCGTTTGCAAGGAACGGCAGCTAAAATAATATTTGTCGAGACGCCGTATGAACACAAATGACCGTTGGATTAGGTATCGAGAAGTGCTGATGCCTTTCTTAGATTGTTTGCTTGTGAACAGATTTTATGTGCATTTTATTTTAAGGTGCTTAACGTTTTTACTGCTCTCGTAAAATGTAAACAGTTACTGTGGAACAGTTAAGGTTTCTTTATTTAAATACAGTTAGAGGTGCACCTTTTACTTTCAAAAATAGTGATTAGTAAATGTTTTTAATGCTCAACATAGAAACTTATCGATCAAAGTTTTTGTTTCGCTTTTAAGGTTGTACACCTTACAAAGTTTAACAAATTATATTTTTCAACCAAAGTACTGTTTCAGTATGCAGCATATAATTATTACACAATATTTAACATTTCCTCGTCAACGCACAGTCATCATCGAGTCATCTCGACGAATCTTATCTAGATCAAATCTTTTGCTTCGAATAACAATATTTGTTTCCACTTGTACTTGTACTTTGCCAAGGCATGGCAAAAGAAGCGTCGGTCGTCCGGGAGCAAGATGGGTCGACGACCTAATACGGGTCTCGGGTCGTCTCTGGATGAGGCTGGCACAGGACCGTATATTATGGCACGAAAAAGGGGAGGCCTATGCCCAGCAGTGGGAGGAAAAAGGCTGTGGATGATGATGATGATGTACTTTGTACATGTTATTTTTAATATTACTTTATTTATTTCATATGAATTCAATTTCATGATCCATTCAATGATGAAATACGTACACAATAAGCTTTAATTTTTTGGCGTTAACCTGTATGTCTGAATATAATATAAGATATTAGATTAATTACAAAACATAAGTTTCCAGGAGCTTGACTAAGTAGCGACGGTATTCCTTACATCACTTATGAGCCCTAGTTTCTGCATTGTAAGACATGATGAGACTTATTTAAAAAAAAATGTCTGTCATCCATCGTACTACACTACAATCATTAGATGTACTATAATAATGATGACAATCATAATACTTAGTCAAAGATGAAATAACGTTCTAATATTATCGAGTGATGCTTTTATCTAATCTTTATATGAACAATCAACATTATGATATATTCACTCGTAAGACATAAGTACTTCATGCAGGTGTAAAGAACCTTTTACAAATTTGAAGAGATCTGACAGATACGAACAGGGAAATCCCTAATCTTATCTATCGATCAAAATGACCAAAGTCTTAATGATGTGTAAACACGTTGTTGTATCATCATCACGATATTCTGTCATGACCTGAAAATTGCTATAGTATCAGGTACACTGATTGTCCAGGGTGTAAAGGCAAAATGCAATTCTTACATTAGATGAACTTAGTTGCGTGGGTCCTAGTAGTAATCATTTATGTGGACACTAAATATGGCAAGAATAACAATAGTTTCCGAAGTACAAGATTAAAGGCAAATAATACAAATATATACCCCTAATTTCCTCCTATCCTATCAGCGACTGTTTTTGTCCTTATTGTACATTTCTCATGAATTCACCGTCACGAACATATCCAAAACGTCATGACGCGTCATCCAAAACAAAGCAATCGTCATAATAATTACACACCAAACAATCATCAAAAACGACTCACGGAACAGTGACATCAAAAATTTCGTCATGAACGGGAGCAATGACAACATCGATTTCTCGTGAATCAGAGACCTAATCGATTAGCGTCGTCATAACGTAGAGGTCAGCGTTAGACGTCATTCGCACAATCCTACCTCACTCGTCACCTCCAAACAGGTTCTCGATTCTCGATAACATTATCAGATCCGCGATGCTGGTGTTGGGAATAAACCTGATTAGAATTTCGCGAAGTAACGTTCCGGTTATAAAATTTTTGATGACGAACGGATTTTAATTGGATCCGTGTTAGAAAACCCGGAAGGGAAGTCCTCTGGCTGGTGAAATGGAAATATATTTTTTTCTCTTGACCCAGTGACTAACCATGAAATCATTGCATCGCGTGATGCTTACGCTGTTGAATATTTATTGTAGTGTCCTTCCGCGCATTAATGAAGGCTCTTACTGCATAAATTCAATTCCTCTGGAATGATTCAGAGTACATGGATTTTTGGAATTGAAAGCACCTAAATGTAATAAGGAAGGAAATGCCGCGTACCGTAAAGAAACAAAATGGCGTACAAGATCAAAAATTCCTTAAACTCATAAACGATCAACCCAAAAATGTGTGTAGGAAAGACCTAGATGGCTAACTCAAAAGGTAACATACAAAACACGTAAGAAGGTTAAGTTGTAACACTAAGAAAGCATACGCATATAAAATGATAAGTACTAAATAACATTTTGATGAATCACCGTTAAACGTTAAAATAAAGCAAATGGAGTGAAGTACAAAGTAGGTGTTTCCTCATGCGCGGGCGACGATCAGGTCGGCACGTGCGACGAACCGTGTCATAAGTCATGCATGCGTCATTGCTAGGGCTGCCAACTGACTCAGTCCGGAACTCATTGCGGCTAATCGTTGTAGAATGTTCGCAAGTGTATGGAGGAATTTGTTGGTAAGAGTTTAATTAAGTAATGATGTCGTTGACAAACAGTAAGTTACTAAGTTATGACGAGAAGAAATAAGTTTGTTTATTAAATGTAACATACATTATTTAAGTCAGTCCAACACTGATACAATAAATTTCATCTGTTCTACAGATAATTGCATGTTAAAAACGACTTTACATTTATGTCTTTGACTTGTACATTATGAGGGAATGCCTCTAGATTTGTGAAGTGTGCCAGCCCTACGACTATCATAGTAGTGTAGGGCGCGTGGCAACTACACACGTCTGCGACACGTATTAGTGGCGAGCGCGCAGTATAGCTGTTACAGGATAAACAGCCACTAAATGCAGGTGACTACGTGACTATTTTCGCGTTACAGCAACCTACTTAATTATACCTCACCAAGCGAAAACTTAGTTAAAAGTAAACAATGTTATGCAAATGCATACTACATGTATTCGTAAGCAACAGGGGAAACCAATTTGGAAGCAATGTGCCTTTCGCTTGCTATCACTGGAAATCCAGAGCAAAAGCCTAGATACAATTTAACGTTTAAAGACCTTAATTCATAGGATCATTGATATAGTAAGCTCTTCTCGAGACATTCACACTACGTGAGTCCTCACCAGTCACGTTGATGAGACGTGGCGCGGTGCCCTGAGCGTGAGGCGGGCGATGGTAGTCCTACCATCAGCCCTCGATGATCGTTCGCTCCCCTTCACGGGGGAGAGTGGGGCACTGTCGCTATCTAAGTGGCTTTTTAAACAAAATTTTACGTTTATTTTAACAATTATGATGGCCCGTGCCGACTGTCGTGTAGTTATGACGAAAATACTACCTAACGAAATGTCAATAACTTTAGATAATTAGATAAGGTTCATGGTCTATTAAAAAAACTGTTTACATTTAAAACTTTCCAGAAAACACAACATGGTTGGCACGTGTAGGGAAGCGTGTGATTGCGATCGATCATGCGCGTGCGCAGCCATGTACAACTTACAATGCAAGCGTTATCAGTACTCGAACAATGCTGTTGCCGTGCTAGTGAGGTCACTCAGTCATTCTCGATTTAACGTCGTATTACATGCACGCGATCGACTGACCTTGCCGATGATTGTTATCGATTACAACACTATTTACTCGATTGGGAGTCAATATTTTTTCAGCCGTGTCGAGCAATAACAAGGATTTATGAGAATCATAGGCGATAAGTAGATAGCAACCTGTCATTACTAGATATTCGATTAACACTGACTTATCAAGATGATTTTGTACTTTCTTGCTTATACAACAAGATTCATTTTCATTTAACGCCTAAATATATTTTATCTGTCAAATAATGATTTTTGATTATTCCTCCAAATAGTCCTTGAGACATAATTATTATTATTAAATAACTCTTTATGTATTAATTTTTATGTATTTTAATTGCATATTATATTATTATTTCACACCTAACTACAATGCAATATTCCTATCATACACAATTAACACAAGAACTTGATTGTCCATACTTAATAGATAATATCCCACACTATACCGTAACTGATGTCCTTACGAGAGGCGCCAGCCGCGCGAGATGCGCAGGCGCACGCAACAGATAAGTAATCCGTGTAAAAACCAAGCCGGTACTTACACGTAGACTATACTGAGATATAAAAATGGGTTTTTATATAGTTTTTATAATAAAGGTGACTTTCATGATTTATAATTATGGTTACTATGATTTATGAATTTCTGTGTTGCTGTTTACAATTGAAGGTAGTTTTAACGACAAATACAGCAGCCCAAAAAAGGCTAATTAAATGTCTTGTTATTAATCAGAACCAATTAGCTAACTTTATCGAATTTATATATTTAATTCATTGTTGAAATTGAAATATGTTGATTCATTGTGCAAACTATTAAAATAACAATTTAAAGACATGTCATATTATTATCTTATTACTGACTAAGCGGGAAAGTGTTAAGGGGCATTTATTTCTATTATCTTTGAGGTTTATAACAATTTTATTTATTAAAGCCAGCAAATGATTCATATAAAAAATATCAGTCTAAGTACTTTCTGCTTTACTCTTAAACAAGATAGCAAAATAGAACAAACAATAACTCCAACTAAAATAACTACCGTGTCACCGTTATCAGATAGTTATATTTAAATAGTTATCTCCCATTAATTACGTGCGCGTGCTAACAAAACAATAAACAAAGACTTGTGTTATAAATAGGAAAATTCCTATTATTATAATCAAGTGCATGATAATTGTGAAACAAACATGACTCCAGCCATTAACCTGAATAGATTATCTATATGACAACATTGCAAATAGCTATTTAATAGCTTAATCCATTAATGGTTATTAAGAAAAAGGAAAATTTAGCAAAATGCATTTTTATCGTTAATTGTAAATATTCCTTTGACCTCACGAAGCGGGAAGATTAAGTGTTAATGATGTGTGTACGGCCACGAGTTTTTGGCTATGGTCACGTTTAGTTACTTAGCTGTGGTCAGGATTTTCCATAAGAAGATATGAAAGGAACTAAGATTACTATAGTACCTAATTATTTTATTTGATTCTATAGGTACAGATAACACATTACTAAAGTACAAAAAATATCTTAACTACAAACTGTAAGTAAACCTGTGAACCAGTTACAACTGGGGCCCAAGTCTGCTATTTACACTCGGTTCAATGTCTTCATAGTGGCGTGCCAGCAGAGCCATTTTCGGAAAATTGGTATTCTACTAAACGTCAAAACGTCAAAATTGCGCATTGGAACGATTCGGTTCAATGTTCAACGACTGTGACCAATAGTTCATACATTTGGTACAAACTGTAATGCGCAACTTTGACGTTTTGACGTTTAGTAGAATACCAATTTTCCGAAAATGGCTCTGCTGGCACGCCACTATGAAGACATTGAACCGAGTGTAAATAGCAGACTTGGGCCCCTGTACATTTAAATAAATTAACACTTAATATTGGACTGAGATTAAGGTTCAATAAAAGTGATATGTCTGTTATGCTTTCACTACTAAACTAGACAACCGATTTTGATAAAATTTGCAATGCAATTAGGACTCCATCAAGTTTGAGTTTGAGTTCCTCTCTTCTACCGTGATTACCAACATTGACGCTCGTAAATAAGATAATAATATAATTAATCATGGAAATCAAATCATCAAGTAAATAACTTTCTAGATTATATCCATTATAATTAAGCCAGTCGGGACCTTCTAGACGCTTATGTTTAAATAAAAATGTGCGTCACAATTTATCAGAAGATTTTCGTAATCCCTACCACTGGGCAACAAGTGTTATTTATGTCTATTAATATAGATTATTTTAAATACAGGTGTATTATCATGTACTTTATTTATATTAATCCATCTTCCATGTTTTGTCATCATCATTTTGGTTGTAAATTAGACTGTTAGACGTCTAGCAACATAGTCTGATAACTTACTGATAAACAGTTCGGATTTATAATAAATTGTCTGTTATCAATCAAAAGAAAAAGCAAGGTTTTTGAGGAAAAAGGCGTAAACAAAAGTCTATCGATCAAAACGTGATATGTTTTATCTACAATAGACGAAGTATTTATGGATAAAAAGTACAAAATTAGCAATTTGAAATTATTTTTTAGGTACTTTTTGAAAATAAAATCCTGACCCAATTTTGATCGAAATCATTCTATTAAATAGGTATTATTTTAGACTACATTTTCAGGCTAGTTTTGAGCCGAATATTCACTGTGTATTGTTGCTATTTATGATTTTATGTCAAGTTTCCGTCAAGCCTATACATAAAAACTTATTTTAACTTATTAGACGCACAGCACTGGATACTTTAACAAACCACACTGCGTTAGGTAACTGAATCCGTTGCCAAAACCGCATCGTTATCGGCTCAGGTATTAGGTTTTCACTCTGTTACTCATTAGCTTTACTACTGAGAACTATTTTATAGATTCACGACAAATTGGAAATAAGTAAATATATAGCTTAGATCGTTCCTATGTACAGAAATGGACACAAAATTTTCAGAAAAATAGCACATTTATATAAAAATCTTCGTAAATTGCCTTCTATCTGCAAAAATCGTAAGGATGACTCTCTTCCGACTAAAACTCAACAATTCTCTTCGCCGGAAAATCCACACGTCATATCAGTCTACAATCTACAAAGCGACCTAAATGTTTAGATATATTCGTAAAGAAAGTATATTATTAATACCGTGACGCGGTTATAATCGCCGCAAGTATTTCCGGAGTTAATCTAGTTGTTATCAGCTTAACCTAATCGCTACTAGGAGACAAACAACTCGTAAATTTGTCAGGTTTTCGTCAAAGATAGTGTTGTTGATATGACGTGTGTTGCAGACAGATTATGTTCGATTGTTACTACGATATTACTTTAAGTAAAGCAAGAAATTGTAATAAGTGTGATTGATGTTTATGTCAAACATTTGGGGGAATCAAGTGTTAAAAAAATATATTTATTTAACATAAAATTTTCGTCAGGATTTATTTGGAAATTAAACTGAAATTGGTATTAAATATAGCCTAAAAATATTCAGTGTATTATTTAAAACAAATCATATTCAGATATAGTTCAACTTGTAAAAAAAATCTGTAAAAAAAAAGAAATTTTCTTCAGGAATAATTAGGAAATTAAACTGAAATTGGTATAAAATATAGCCTACAAAACATTCAGTGTATTATATCTTACGAAAGTCCAAAACTCGAACCAGTCACCATTTTTCGAAGCTCCTAGCTTCGTAACGTAACTAGAACAGCGCAATAAAAGTCACATTTATTATGTATTTATTCTATTGTTTCAATATAAATATGATGCACAGAATGCGTCACTATGTGATGCATGTAAATAATGATCTTATTACATAATATTACTTTCCAAGGACATATACGGTATACATATGACTCATAAAATATACCTATTTATATGAAATATATTCGTAATACCAATCGTCTTGTGACTAAGAGATATTTCGTCAATGACCTGTCGTTTGAAGTTCAATACTGTTTTTACTTTTTGAATTAGAAATATCTATATAACTCACGATAGATTATCATTTTTACTAATTTGTAAATACCTATATAGGTTTATAGTAGTTATGAGCAAGACCGTAACTTATTCGACGACTTCACAGTTCACGGTAGTAATATATTGAGAAAACATTATAATTTACTACCACAACAATTGCTGCAGTAACTCCTTAAATATCAACCCATAAAAGTGTTGACACTAACCCAAACACTTTTATGTAAAACCCGAAAACTGTTGTCATCAAATAATATTTTATATTTCACTCACATACAGCCTTTTTATTCGACAATTTAATAAATAAAATGCCATCAAAATGCTGTTGGAATAAATGACAAGCAATTACCTGCATCCGGCCGCCTACGCTTGTTCCTTATAATATGGGAAATGCCCAGGTTTTAGAGAAATCTTAAAAAAATATTATATTCTTATTTTGTAAGCAATGTTTCTTAGTTAGTTCAGCACTCTACGCAGCATGCGTCTGTACGAAAATCAACTTTATTTGTCTTGAAATAAGGCGGTGTCATTATCACTTAAAACTGATGGTCGATGGAACAATTATCGTACCTAATACATACAGTAGAAAAAAAGATAATTATTTTATGAAAGCGTTAAAAAGTCGGTTAAAAACTTACTTCCGTATGTTTTCGTTTAGATACAATAATTAAGCGGCATTTTTATTTAAGTCGTACTATATTGAGAATTCATATAGAGCGTTACGGGAAAAACAAGACTTAACAGGTACTGATAACCTAACAATTGTAACCTATTTACCATCACTAAGCTCATTAATCTCTTCATTGTTAACCTTCCGCTAAATCTCTCCGTCAAACGAATTCGCATGTCCCTTGCGGCACGCATAAAGCACGTTCCGGACAGGTAGCAGTGACGGGTTGGGTGCAACTATTGTACTAACAGGTTCAACAGTAATAACAAAAGAACTCCGCCAATAACCATAACGGACCTTTGTTTTATAACCTGCTAATGTTTATTTCCTAATATTAAAATTAGGTACTCTAATACAATAGGATGCCGCCTTGAAGTGGTTGTAAAAAGAGTTTTAAAATCCGTACTTGAAATTTTATTGTTCTTGAGAAAATGTTTACTAAAATCTCATTGTTTTTATTACTTGTAGAACTTAACAAGTGGTTTAGAAAATGTTTCCGTTATACATATATCTAATAGCATATTTAGCGATAATTTCTTTACACACATTTAAAGTTGCTTATCAACTTGAAATTTCTTGAACGTTTTTTTTGTTTCACCATAAATTACTTCCCCGAACACTTAGTTATTAGTACATGAGCAATCCTCGTTATTTAACTAAACTTTCCACGCTTTAATGTTTCTGGGCATTATTAATGGGGTCTCATAATTGCCGGTCACCCGCGAGGACGCGTGCGCGCGCGCTCACTATCTTCATTATACTTGTACTACAAATTAACATTTTTCCGTCGTTAACATTAGCTGGTGGAATATTTGGGTAAAGAACAATTAGTGTACTATGCAATGCTTTCTTAATACGTTTGTGAATTAGTCCAGTATTTTTTTGGGTTTAAATGTTGGTTTATACGTTGTATAAAATATTGACGCCCAAATGGGACTGAGTACGTGAACTAAATTTTTTGTTACTATTTCATTTCTTTATCAAACTTATTCATGACTTATAGTTCTATGTTATAAAAAAGTTAAATAAATACTTAGTTATTATAACTTAGGTAATCATTGTTTAGAGTGATTCATGTGTTCCAAAATAAATATGCCAAAAAGAAGTAGGATTGATAAGACTCCGTCAATATTATGTAATGCGTCTCGTTATCATTACTTATTTAATGATAAGAATGTTTAAGCTCATTAGCAGCACTGCAGTACTAAGAACTTATTAAAATAATACAGCGAAAAAACTTGAAAAAAAAAAACATTTTTAAAGTATTTTTTTTTTATATTCGGTATATACCAAAGTAATTTAAAAATGTATGTAAAATTGCATATGTATTTTAAAAGCACAATAACAATTTAATAACGTGTTTAATTCAGCAGGTCACATACATATTATACAAGCCATAAACATGTAGAGTGTTAAAGTGGGTGTATTTCGGAGAAAGCATTCTGATCGGCGATAATGAGCGCGTGTCGATGCGAGCGGAGCCGCGGCGCGCAATATGTCATCGGCGTCAAGTGTGGGACGCCGCCCACGCCTCTGACTAATGCCACCTACGGCCGCTACCGAGCGCCACAACACATGACAAACAACATGGACCAACAACTACATGTACCTATAACACAAACTCTCGGACTTCAGAGTCCTCATTACCAAGCTCCAAAGTATAATTCCATCTGTCAATAATTATTACAGCGCGTAATCCGTGATTGATGAACGCCAACAGTAGCCGAGAGCCGATCAGAATATAATTGACGCCGCGCTATTGTGTAGCCGGCGGTCGCCGCTTGATTGATCGCTCTACACCGGCATTACGTTGCGACACGATGCATAAATCTGATCTTAATTAGACGCAGCTTTAATTAAATGTGCGCTGATGAAATAGAAGCTCCGTTTGTGCAGCAATAACTCTTTGATTAATTGTTACACGCTACTATTGAAGGTGGCTAATGGTGACAAGTACTGCGCTACGCCCGTAGCTGGCGCCAGCTACGGGCTACGGCCGACCTTAACACGTTTTCTTACACTTTTCTTAAAAAATATTTACATTTCTTTCACAAAAAATTAGTTAATTAATTTTTATACAAGCCCATGCCATTTTACTATTTTTTAAACGAACAGACATAGAATCACGTTCAGTGTTTACAATCTGTTAAAGGCATGACTAACGCCGTATGTGTATGAGTATTAGTGTCAATCTGTATACGGCCCGAGCTAAGCTATGTCCTAGGTTAGGCAGTAGCCGCGAACATAGAATCCGTCCGCAACACGAGCAATTACCGGGTTGAGGCGTCGCGGCGTGCGCCCGCGCCGGCGATTGTTTACGGCGCGCACGCGCGGCCGGCGCGTGGCCCCCCGCGCCCCGCGCCGGCGGCAGCTGCTCCGCACAGGTGGCGCGTGTGGGAACTCGACGGCTCCGTGCGTTCCCACGATCGCGCGCCCTCCGCTCCCTATATAAGCTCCCCGCCCGGCCGACATACCGCATTCCGCGTTCAACGCTCAGCGCAAACGCACACTTCCACTCGCTACACACAAATGTCCAACATGTCTTACGAGATCGCGTATTCACTCGCAGACGACGGCCCGCAGCCAGTCTCGCGCACTTATCAATATCGCAAAGTGATGAAGCCGATGCTTGAGCGCAAAAGACGCGCTCGCATCAACCGCTGCCTCGACGAGCTCAAGGAGTTGATGGTCAGCGCTCTTCAGTCTGAAGGAGAAAATGTTGCAAAATTGGAGAAAGCTGATATTTTGGAATTGACCGTTCGCCACCTTCACAAGCTGCGCCGCCAGCGCCGCCTGTCACTGAACCCAACTGTGGATGCTGACCGCTTCCGTGCTGGATTTACTCATGCTGCCAACGAAGTGTCTCGCTGCCTGGCTTCCATACCCGGAGTGGACGTGAGGCTGGGCACCCAGCTCATGACCCACCTGGGCCACAGACTCAACGACATGCAGCGTGCCGCAGCCTCGGCCGACACTCCCCCGGCCAGCCCGCCCAGCCCGGCCCTGTCCACCGCCTCGTCCACCTCGGGCTACGTGACGCCATCGCCGCCCGCCTCGCCCGTGCCCATGCACACGGCCACGCCGCTGGACTGCTCGGCCGGCGCCTTCAGCAAGGGCCCGGCCGTGTGGCGGCCCTGGTAGACGCTGACCCGGAGCTGGCGGACCCGGCTCCGCGGTCACATCTGTTCCAGCACCGACGGAGTCGCACGCGCCCCAATGTGTCCGCTATCATCCATAAGTTTAGTGAATCGTGTGGAGGATATCAAGATATCTTTAGATCTCAGAATCAGTTAGCATAAGTTAAAATCATAGATCGTAAGTCCAAACTTAAAAGCTTTAATAAAAATTAGAATGTAAGTGTACTTGTGATATTACAGAGTAAATATTATTGTATAAGAGATGTTGTATCGAACCGTTCGAGTTCGTATTGTTATATTTTTATCGTTAAAAAAGAATTCACAGAATTGTGAACAATCATACAAAAGAGTAAGTTAATAAAAAAATATTATCTACCTTATTTCTGCATTTTATTACATCGACTTAACCCCTACACAACATATTACACGAAACTACACCTAATTTGAGTAATGACATATTCATTGACAATCAAATTGTTTATAAATGGATTTCGTTGAAAAAAGTTGAAAATAAATGAAACATAACAAATCCGACAGCGATAAATATTAAAGAGGTTAAGGGCACGACTCGGACCTCTGACACGGCCCCGGCGCGCGTGCGCGGTAACTTTCCTGTTTACAGTGCTCTATAGTTGGCACATCATGTGATACCGACGACACTTAGCGTCGATACTTTCCAGCCACATTAAAGGCTGCTACCAAGCTACACAACTTGTAAACAAGCTGTCTATTAAGACGTCCACCAACATAATTAAGATGGATGTTGAGACGTTACGAAGCTGGATTTGAATGCGAAAAAAGTAAAGCTACATAATATAGCTGGCCTGCAACCTCATTTACGCAAAGAAAACCATCTCTCGTATCACACGTAAGTATGGAGAACTCATTATCCAATGTTTTTATTCCTCATTCAATGTATATTGAGGAATAAATTTAAAGCCGGTCGCTGATCAAGGTGATGCAGAATATATATTAAAACGATTATTGACGCGTCACTGTATAACGACATTGTTGTTAATTAGAGGAAAAATTATGAATATAAACTAATTACGAAGTTAATTGTCTAAGCAAACTATATCAACCACATACAGAACAAACTACAAAATATTAAATGATATTAAAAATTGTAGGGCATAATTAGCAAAACGGATTCCCGCTAAAGACATCCTATTACAAAATTGTTTGTTTGATAACAAATACGGTAGCTGACAAACGCTAACTCCCAAACGGGACTACTAGCGCCATCTGTTATTGATCCACGGCAACTTTTCGGTTTCGATCGCTAGTGCCATCTACGGTAAAGCTTTAGAACTTAAAAAGCTCTACAAAGCCTGCATAAGCCTTGCATGAGCTTGGCATGCATCTGAAAACCTTGAAGACATTTTTTAAGTGCTCCTAGACTATGAGACAGGCATTATGTATTCTATGTTTTAAAAATGTAATAATACCGGTTTACTTAAATAAATAATCTTACCTTATTAATCTACTCTTTTATCTACAATCTAGCTATGTTGTGTAGAATTTATATGTAAAAAAAATATTTGTGTCAAAATGGAAACTGATGTAAGTAACATATGAATACTTATAATACAATATCTAAACTAACACTTAATTTTGTTCCAATTGAAGAAAGTCCAAAGTCTACGTATCACTCCCATAGTGAATTGCTATAATGAGCAAAGTCCAGCTCACAATTATCACAATTTATTATCAAAGTAACCACCAAAGTTCAAATAACAATCACCTTTGTTTTGGTTAATTAATTGTCTATATGAATGCCAGAAAAATATCTACCATATCTGGCCTCTGTAATCTCAATATAGGTACGTTTAAAATCATCAGGTATAGTGTAAACGTCTCTTGAACTTGCCGGACATGTTAAGCAACAAACATACAAAAAAAACCGTCTTTGACCTTTTTCGTTTGAAGTCGGTAAAAGCGCTCTCATCATCATTAAGCGTGCTCAATTGCCGACACTTACTACTAATCCTTCAATAAATATAGCCCTCACATATTAAAGGATAACCCTCAATCAATATCTACAAAGAATTACATTAGTCGTCGATATAACTTCCGTCTCCAATCCTTAATAGTGTAATCAACAGAAGTGTTACTTCAGTTCACCCGACATTTATGCACTGATAACTGATAAAGTTATTTGTTCATGGAGTCTTCCTATTGCATCATACCGTACGCAAAGATTGCGATATCAACCGACTGCTGAATCAACGAGAATTTATTTATTTAATCTATATAAAAATACCAGCCAGATTGGGTCCTAGATCTGACGCATGAAATTTTTGATAAAATTAATTCTTGCTTTAATTAATGAGGTGTTGCGATGCGCTAATTCTTCTCAGCATTAGCGGTAAATGGCGAATTAAGGATCTTTTCATAAAATAGATGATGTTCAAAATTACTATTTACTTAAAGAACAAACAATAAATAAACCGCCATTTGCCAATAAGATCAATTTCATGGAACTTTTGGGCCAATCTTTGATCCTGACCCATTCTCTTTACTTACAAATTAAGTTCACGTACACATGCTATATTTTTTTAACTACGCATCAAAACAATCTACTTTACTAACAAGAGTTCAAACTTCTTATTTTACATAATAACCCTCTTGTCGCAACAACAATCCTTGAGCGATCCGGAAATCTTTCGGGCGTTGACGTAAGTCTATTCTAGATTCAACGTTGTAAACAATTCATAATCTAGCATTCTAGGTTAATTATGTGATGATCCTTTTCTTTGATGTCGCCTGTTAAGAGTTTCACAAACGATCAAGTCACAAACAGATTGCACATCCTGATTTGGACTAAAGATTTGTAACTTATCCCGATTCCTGTGGCGGAATCGAACCGATTTAGTGTCTCGCAGTGCTATTTGAGTGTAATCGGTTTTAGGAAACTACTATGCTGTTTTTCATGCAATCAACATGCGAGTACATCTCTTTAACTACTTACATACAATTTTCAAAACGACAACGAGGCATCGGCATTTTAATACACACGCGGCTAACCCACTTAAATCTAAATCTAAGTCAGACAGCAAACATGTGTATCATGTGCTCACATATTACTTTTTACTTTGATGCCGCCGCCGGTTAGGAGTTCCACAAACATTCAAGTCACAAACACATGAAACATCCAGACTTTCACCAAAGATTTGTGACTTATCCCGTACCGGAATCGAACCCATTTAACGTCTCATCTTTAACAACGTCGCATTGTTATTTTAGTAGTGATCTCTTTTACTAAATTACTATGCTGTTCTCCATGCAGTCAACATGCGCTTACATCTCTTTAACTACTTATATACAATTTTCAAAATGTCGACGTATCTATTTACCACGCGCCCAACCTACATAAATAGGCCACAGAGCACCACAGAGCTTAGGACTTGGCAACCAGATTTGGGAAGGTCCACTTCAATGCCTTTAGTTTGGAACAAAATCGATGTATAAATAATTGCAGTCAAGCAGGAATGCGAAAGTCCTAGGCTAAAGGGTATCAGTAAATAGCTACGTGAGTTGTGGTGAGAGTGACCTAAGAAATGGGTTATCGCGCTGTCGTAGGAAATTACCTAGCAACCTAATCAATCATTGCTTATGTAAAGCCGTGATTGAATATGTGCTGAGGATGTCTGTTTACGTGGTTTTTAGAAAGAATATTAGCGGACTTAATAATAAAAATACACAAGTCTAAGTCAAAAGAAGTTTATTTATAATTATGAATGTATTACGAATGTACGCGAGGTATCTCTACAATTCTCTAAAAAAGGAATGACGTTCTATAACGTGATATCTTCTGCCTGTTTGCTGGGCTTCTAAATTTTTGACCTTATAGGTCAATAATCAACAATAGCTTTTCCAAAGTCGACTCCACCAACAGGTCCTACAAATTAGCAAACTTTTGTGCTTAAGTTTCATTATATTTATTAAATTGAAACTCAAACATCCTTTTAAACGAACTATACAAGTCTTCAAACATGGAGTAGGTACGTATGTACTTCTACATACGTACTACATATGTACTACTGCATACGTACCTACATTTAAACTATCAAACAACAGCCTATGTCATGCTTGTCAGAAAATAGCTAATAAAAGGTATAGTCACCTTGGAAGATAGTCATCAATCGATAACAACTACTGCATAGACGTCATCGTGATTCAGTCTGAGTCCCCCGCGTGAGAATCATATCGATACCATCGGTACAGACAAAGCCTATCGAGAATGTTATCGATAACGGACTATCGATATCAGATAAGTACTTACTGAACTTTGATTTCGTGTTTACTTGCCGAAAATAGGTGGGTGGGTAGGGTTAAATTAATTGTAGCTGATTGAAAGTTGTAATTCATCCAACTTCAAGAATTTACCTTCTTCTGTCTGTGAAAAAAAAACTGTTTCATTCTATAATATAATTACAAACTCTTGGGTGCTGAAATTTTGTGGTTTTTCTTTTCTGTCTTCTTACTTATTAACACAAGGGAAGCTCTTCTTTACGCTTCCTTTTTGAAAACTAAAGTTTCTGTAGATCTCGTCGAACCCCACATTAAGTTAGGTAACTGTAACTTAGTTTTTGGCATTAATAGGCAAACATGAGAGCAGTCTGGAAGTTCTAACTAGTGCGAGTCTGGACATACCCCTTACCAGAACCAAAGATCCATCTCTAACAATTCTAAGACCTGATTTAGAAGATATAAGAATTGTAGTGCGAGTTGCAGTACCTACATTGCCGGTTAGCACGGCTATGGTAACATTAGTGCTCGATCATAGATGGCAGTGTACAGCAACTAGCACGATATTCACACACTAAGCTTTCAGCCATAAAAGGATTTCACTCGGAATTTCCAAAGATATATATAGATACGAATTAATATTGGTTGCTACTCTCATATTGGGATGGATAATTAATCATTTTACCCTTATCTACCTAACAATCTTGCAGATAATTATAGACTTATTATGATAATATTGCGACATTTAGCAAACAAGTGTCAGGTGTGATGTCTTTCAGACTGTCTTTATCATATCTCTGTAAATCGGTAACTTTGACAAGTACACGAGTGTCGGATTATAATTGTTGTTACCTTAAACAATGTCTTAAATAGATAACATTTAAATAGATATAATCCTTGCACTTAAAGTTATACAATCTTTTGCTTTTGTGGATTCATTTGTTTGTTTCGTCTTTCTATAATGTATTGTTTCAGAAGCGCCTGTGAGTGTTTATCTTTTGAACTTGTTTTTATAACCTCCCAGGTAAAAAGAGGGGTTAAGATCGAAGTAGTGTACCTGTGTCTTGGGATGTGGCATCTATTTTGAAAGCAGAGTTAATAAAGATGGTTCACTGTTTTTGAAGCTCTGCTTATAATATTCTCGGAGGATCGCAACTTTTTAATTTACAGCGTAACGGATCAACCAGATAAACAAAGAGTATTCTTAAACCCTTCCCCTGTCCAGTGAGTTAGGGGAGACCAGCCCAAAACGGGTAAGCTAAGGTTAGATGTAAAAAAAAACAGGTTCTTAACAGATTTCAAACTTTTGTTTTAATTATCATAGTTCACTATTTAAAGAACTTTAACAAATCAGTCTCAAACTTAATAAAAATTCTTCATTACTAAAGAAAAATGTCTAAAATCTAAAACCTTAAAAAAACCCGTTTTGCCCGGAGGGGGTGCCTAAAGCGGGTAAGGCTAATGGGCAAAACGGGTAGTAGCAAAAATAATGAGAAATTAATCAACTTGAACATCTATTTAGAACTTAAAATAACAGTTTTGGTTTTCTAGAGGCACGGCAGTGGCCCGGCCAAGTCTCGAGCAAAACCATACCAAAGTACCATCCTTTTGTCGAAGCTATTTCACCCCCCTATATCTATCATCAATACGGAAAAAGGTAGGAGTTTAAGTTTTCGATGACGTAGAGTAAATAATAAAGCAAGCTCAGCCTCAAAATTACCTAACATTTGAACCAATAGTTTACGAGTTATGAGCGATCAAAGTTACGCTATTTTGTCAGTCACTGATTCACTCACTGGCAGATAATCTAAGGTACTTCTAACAAACTTGGAACCTTCAAATTTGGCTCCAAGATAGGTTTTTAACTACATGTTAAGAAAAAATTGTAAAAACGGTTATAAATTATATAACTTAGGAAATAATAGGTAACAAATTTATATTTGCGGTTTTCCAAGAACATGGTATATGAATTTTGACTGCATTGTTAACTTTTTTTTGTTTAGGTACAAAAAGTATAACAAATCGATTTATATTATTAACAAATTGTAATAATGTATTGAATAAAAGCTAAAATCTTTCATGCACAGGTTCAAGAGACCTACAATAAATGAATGAGATCCCAACAAAAACATTCAATGTAAAAAAGGCCAAGTCTCTTTATGTAATTCTTCCATCGTAAAGTTTTGAGATCGCATAGGAGCCAAGTCCTGGTTAACTTATGTTGTGATAAAAAAGCAATATTTTGTGACTATATCAATAGTTTTGTATACATTAAAATAATAGGGTCACACAAAATTTACGTATCGAAAATCTGTCAGGGCAAATCGGGTAAGGGCAAATCAGGTACCTGTTTTACCCATACCTGATTTGCCCAAACGCACACTTGCATTTCGCACATTCATAATCTCAAAACCAAAGCTACCGGGTACAAATCACTTCACGGATATTAAGCTTTAAATACAACAAATTAATATCACCAAACTAGTAATTTCGTCCAACCAACCAAAATCGACCAATCAGAAATGAAAATTCTTTAATAATTTTACCATAAGTAGCAAAAATATTTGATTACAAATTACCTTGCAACCGCGTGTTCCGCGTGTACGAGGATACTGTCTGTGATTGGACGACGCCCGCGCTATCCTTCTACATGCACACATTGAAACTTATGCGAAAGGCGCGAAATTTAGAACGCTTACCCGCTTTGGGCGGTATACCCGTTTTGGGCTGGTCTCCCCTACATATACATTCCGATTGTTTAATTATCGTGTCTACTGGCAGGACAGTTAATGTGTTAACAAACTTTAATTCAATGTTACCTCTAGAATGATAACCTCAACTTTAAAAAGCTACAGTTCTTACTTACCCGGATATAAACAAAGGAAGGAAACAAGTTAGCACAAGGAACATTTGTTATAAACAATCAAACATCTAACTTCTTGTCAAACGTCAGTCACTTCAGAATAAAAACTCAACAATACATACATATATTATTATATCTATATTTAGACACACGTCATATAATAAAACGAGAGCCCACGAACAAACAAATGGAAAGTTTATGCGTAAGATAACAGTGCGTAAATAAGGATATTAATCATATCAACTCGTAGGTTCACTCAAACGACACATGATGTTATCGATTCATCAGAATTACCTGATGGACAGGCGAATAGTGATAGTTGCCAAAATTTAAGGATATTTTGTTCCAGAAGAACTTTTCAGGCATTTTCTAAAAGTTCAGTGCGCTTTGCACGGTTCCATATTTATTATAATTCATTCCTGAGAAAAGTACCAGCAAGAAACTCAATATTTAATACATTTATTGTTTCCAGAAGTGTACTTACAGGGTAGGTTATATGGCAGGGTAAGGTATATGGTAGGTTTTACAAAGTTTTGATCGTTGTGGACCCTGTCGGGCACTGCAAAAGTAGGAGAAAAAAAGAGGGGTTTTCTTAGACTCTATAGGTCACTCTTTTAAAAATAGTTTATAATAATATACATTATACAAGTGTACATATTATTAGTTATAACATTATTATGGTAAACGGATAATCATACCTATTAGCTGAAAATGGATCAGAAAAGTATTACAAATAATACCCTCTTTCGGTCGACATTAATTACATTTTAGCACACAACAATACAAATGCGTTTTCAGGAAAATAGTTCTACTTCATCATGCTTCACATTAGATAAACGATGACGCACTAACCACTCACATTTGGAGCTAAACAATGAAGCATCTATATTATGTAATGACGTAAGCTTTCTATATGACGTAGCTAGTATGACGTATGCTTGCGTCTGTGGTACTTAGCTAATGTTTATTTACCTAATTCACAGGTTAACAATGACGTGGCTGACCTTACGGACATTTAAATTTACTTAGTAAGTATTTGAATACGTCAACTCTTACCTGTTTTGTGCGTAAAAATGGCTAACAAGATATTTTTAGAATAGTTTCTATGTGTAAAAAGAAAAGCCATTAGTGGTGTTAGGCGCTAATAAGTTATTATCTATGAATTTGCAACAATGGTAAGTAGAGTTTTGATGCAGGTCTAGCCCAAGACTATTTAAAGAGTGCATGTTTAGCGTGTCTTGAAGCTCATAGATACAACATAGATTTAATTACTTAATTAAACCATTTTGATCGTAATTACAAACACATCAAGATTTTTCCTTTCACAATACTTTCGTCATTATCAGTTGAAATATTTAATCCAATTATAATTTTATAAACATCTTATTCAGCTCTTTCTGCTTCACTTGAGAACAATTTAACTATTATATTGGACATCCTGTTTTTCCTTAATTTACGTTAACACTAATTTTATGACGTATATTGAGTTCATTTATAGCGCATGACCAAATATTGTGTCTACTTTATGTTTGGGTTCAAAGTTCAACCGGTAAATTCAGGCGCTAATGAAATGTAAAGAGCCTTGTAGTTAGCGTAGTTGTTATTTAAAATGGCTCACTGAAAAACTTGTTGTAGGTAGGTACAACATTTTTAACAAATGCGCAGTCCAAAAATACAATAGCTTATTCCTAAAGATACCTGGCCCTCTAGCCAAGTAACATTTCTACAAGCGTTAACGATGATAGAAATCGCTTAACTGACATTAAATGTATGGAAGTGACAAGTCCAGGTCACGTGACTTGTCGAAATGAAATGTCATTTCCATACATTTAATGTCAGTTAAGCGATTTCTATCATCGTTAACGCTTGTAGAAATGTTACTTGGCTAGAGGGCCAGAATAGTCTTAGGATTCAATCAGTCTCATAAAGAAGTAAAATTTTGTGTCTAAAAGTAGTGAAAACTACTGAAAACCAAAAGTTCAGTGTTTTTCACAATCATATTTTTATAGTGGATTACGTATGTATGTACTTATTTTTCTACAAACTCGTGCTTGCCCAATCGATAGCACGCTTCACCGATACTTGAACCGTAAACGAACGATGGCCCAACACTATCTTAGCATCATGTCGCATGCCTCAGTCACGCCCCTTAAAAAAAACAAACTTTTATCGAAACGTGACAGACTTGCCTACATTTATTTTTGTTACTATCAACTTAACAATTACGTAATCGTAGTACCTGATAGTGATAACAATTTCGATACAGATCAGAAAAAAGCTGACGCAATTAGAAATTATTACAAAGGAATTAATTTGACGACCTCCATGGTCGAGTGGCGTACGCACCGGTTTTCAAGGAGTCGCTAGCTCTGAGGTCCCGGCATCGATCCCCGGAGGGGTCAATGTAGAAAAACACTTTTCTACATTGTCACGGGTCTGGGTGTTTGTGGTACCTTCGTTGTTTCTGAATTCCATAATACAGGTGCTTACAGCTATTTACTTTGGGTTCAGAGCAAGGCATACATTGCTCTGATGTTGTCCGCATTTATTTATTAAAAAAAAAAGAATAAAGTAAGGTTTTTATTTCGGATCAATCTATATTGATCCGAATCCGACGGGCCTGTTGGTCTAGTGGTTAGTGACCCTGACTGCTATACCGGAGGTCGTGGGTTCGATTCCCACTCTGGACAAATGTTTGTGTGATGAGCACGATCATTTGTTCTGTGTCTGGGTGTAATTTATCTATAATATGTATGTATTTATAAATATATAAGTATGTATATCAGTTGTCTGGTTACCATAACACAAGCTCTGCTTAGCTTGGGATCAGACAACCGTGTGTGAGATGTCCCAGGATATTATTATTATTATTATTATATTATATTATCTGGTGCGCGTGCTGTATGCTAGACCACGTGTCGTAGCAACATGTGACTGTGTTTTGTTTTAATAATATAAATATCTCATTACTGGATATTAATAATTATTATGTATTCGCGAATATTCGTTAATTGGCTGTTCCTTAAGAAGATTTCGTACAATTTATATATAAGTAAGTTTATTAGAATATGAGTAAACTACCTAAGTAGTTATATGCTTCTAACTAATTTTCCTGCAATACCATCAGTTTTTGCTAGGTATACAAAGAGCTGATGGCATTGCTGATATAGATAGAATATTTATTTTTTTTAATTCACTAATTATCGTTTTATAAAGCCTCATAAATAGTGTGTCACAATATGCTCATATTTTCTTTCTGCCACTTCACGAAAAATATATAAACAACTGGCTTAACTTGCAACATTGCCCCTGAAACAATCTGAAAAACAACAACAAATTTAAAAAAAACTACTTTGTATTGCAAACAACAATGGCGACAATGTTTTATTCATTGAACGTAACTAAATTAACTGTTGTTACTTTTTAATTACATTGTAGGTACCTAGGTCAGGTCCAGGTTAATTTGCATGTAGTGTGTATTTAATAGACCTACCTATATTATACCAATATTCGTACCTAGGCACTCTAGTTCAAAAGTTGTGATGTTCTTTTGGTCAGGGCTGGCACTTTAATTTTCTCAATGACTTTGGGTTGTGTAGTATTGTCAAGCTACGACAAAAGCGTAGCTAACAAGACAATATAATGCAAGCTTACGAAATTTATACAAAATGTTACATCGCAACAAATAAACAACAAACATCAACTTTGATAAAGCTAATTAAAATATTGGAAAAACTACGTTGTCATTGTAAATATTTGAGCAAGAAAACACAAGTTACATTTGTTCCGTGTTTAGAAACATCGCTAATACATCCTACTTCTCAAACATTTTGTTTTGTTTATCAAAACAATTAAAAAGAACAAATGAGAAGTTACTTCTAATTGCGCAATTAAGTGTGTACGCGTTATTACCACGCAATAAATAAAGACAGGATCAAATGAATTATGTCCTGCAAGATTGTTGCAACTTGTTTTACGGCCTATTCTAGAATAATTTTATTAATACCGTTTTTATAGTTTTCAGTCAATGTAAAATAAACCTTAAAGTGTTTATTATTTAAACTAGATGCATTCTTTGTCCCATGTGCCCTCTGGGCTCTGGACATCACGCTGCTAACATCTATGACGAAATGTAGCGCAATTTTATATAATTATAATTAGTGAATACTTTGTAAGTAAGTTCATAGGTTGTAGCCACATGCTATACGTTAGTTGTTGCATATTTATAACGCTACATTACCTATGCAAGGCATTGTACTTAAATGGCAATGACTAGGTAATTTACAGTTGCTAATATTTGAACAATCAATTGTAAGTATCTAACTTGCCTAAATGTCAATGTGATAGTCAATTACGCAGGTTTTTAATTTGCGTAACTAATACGTTCGATATGAAATATAAACAAAAAAATAAACGATTACAGTTTACGTCCTCACGTTTATTTTACGTCGCAGCTCGTTTTAACATCATATCATCATTATATAAGTTAGTAACAGATGATATGCGAAAACCAGTAAAAACTGATGAACTCCTAACAATAACCGTCAACACACCGATCGTAGATCAAAAGGTGGCCTAGCGACGACGATAACGAATTTTTTCTTATCATTGTTAATTCAAATTGAAATCGTATTTGACCTTGGTATCTAAATGAATCCCGCAATCGGTAGTACAAAAAAATCTGGTGATAGTAAGGACGCACTTCAAGAATAAGGCAATTAGTTAAACTTTCCACACTGATTTCTATATGTCTTAAGGTTGAGAATCGCTTGTAGGCGTAGCATTGTATGTGGTGTTGTCGTCAGTTGTTTGCGGTGGAATCTTCCCGCGCTGTCGATAACCCGTGTTATCAGAGCGGCGCCCGCGCACGAGACCGCGCTTGTTCTTGCAGTTATTTATAATGTGTAATCGAGAGGATGACACAATTGCGGCAAACACTGGCCCATTGCTGTGACACGTGCTGTTTGCTCTAGAGGGAATGTCTGAAGATTCCAGTTTAGTCTAGACTGTAGATAGGCTAAGAATTGTTGATCAGTCTCGAGACAATTCCAGACAGTAGTTCTATTATAGGACAGAGAATGGGAATTATAGTACAAAGATTCTGAAGAATACATATACGATTTACCAGACCTACCAGCCCCTAGTGAACGGTGAAAATAGTCAGCCATTAGTTGCGTGAGTTGGTCACGTCATTGTGACCCAGAACTGCTACCTGACTATTCAGTATTCAGTTGCCTGTCAGACATTAAATAAGTACATATATATAAAGTCAATGATTTACTGCTGCGTTCTTTTAGAGATTGTGGAAAGTCCGCAGGCAAATACCCAACAACCAACACTCAGGATAATCGATAACATAAATGTCATAGATTTCCATTAGTACTGTATGTTCTCATAATAAGCAGTAAACTGTTAGCAATTTGAAAGCTATCCTAATACACCCAATATACAATCTGGAACGTCATAAAGTATGAGATATATTTATGACGTGTTTACTACCTTTAATATGGGCTAAACTTTTGTTTCTTCAACATCCAGTGTCTTGCAGATGCAAAATAAACAACACTGTCCCTCCCTACTGTATTTTAGAAAACTATTTGCAATTAGGCCTTAAAAGATTTAAAATGACAATAATCTTATTTATTTAATATAGAACCTTATTACAAAGCATTAAAGTTCATTTCCACTTAAATACTCAAAAAAACTGTAATGTTTTTGTTTTGACCTAAGTAAAACCTTACCTGCTATATAAATCGTTTATAGTTACTCCGGAACAAAATACAAAATAGCAACAAACGTAATTACAACCTACTTAGTCTCGTACATAAATAGTTTATAATACATCATTTACCTATTCTTAGTAGCCAGTCTTAAAAAGCTGTTATCAATCTTCATTGTTATTATTATAAAGTACACAAATGTCTCATTAATTAAACATCTAGTTCTTTCGAGCACAGACGTTATAGTTTTATCTTTTGCAATTGTACCTACGTTTATAACAACGGTTATAACGTTTTGAATGAGTAGATATGAGTAATTTGCAGCTGCGTCTGATAACATACCTAGACAATCTTATTAAATTGTTGTTTACCTAAAATTCGGTTATATACCGACTGTACTACATAAAACTGCCTCGTTAGCCTAGTGGTGCTAAGCGCGACTGCTACGCTAGAGGTCTTGGGTTCGATTCAAAAGTCGACCAAGGTGTTATTGGGTTTTTCTATGAAATTCTCAGTAGCAGGTCGGAGTTTGGATTTGTGCCCGGTTAGTGGCAATAGGCTTGCCCCCTATTACATGGGACCTAAACATTTCGGCGAAATGTGGGTGTACATTGGTACACCTCTGCCAACCCTTCGGGGATATAAGGCTTAAGATATGTAAAATGTATGTAATGTAAGAACTACATACCTTTAAGATTAGTATGCTAGTGTGACCTAAAGATCTAATGTTGGTACTGTATTGAGAGTTACTGAAAATCTGTGTTCATTCATATGCCTTTATTTATAACAACATTTAATAACTAGACTATTATCAAATAACGTCCCCAATCGAACGGAAATAGGCCTACATAAACGATAGTATGTACTTAACGTACTCAACAACCGTAATAACTTATTATACAGCTAAAATCAAGGTTTAAATAAAACAAATGCTAACATATTCCGTATGTTTATATTCCGTACATTACAGCACTTTGTATCTGGCCTTGTTGATCATGTGATGGGCTGAGGTCTGGAGCTTGAGGAGTTCTTCCTTGATGAGGCGGGTGATCTCGGACTTGGCTTTGGCGACGGCTAGCTCCTGCGAGCTCTCGATGGCGAGGTATAGCTTGCGCTCGCCCTCGGGCGGCGTCTTGCCGGGAGGGACGTACGTGCCGCGGACGGTGATGCCCGCTTCAGAGTACTCACTGATTAGAGCTAGCGCCTCCTGGAATGTTCAATTGGTTTGTCAGATAAATAGGCTTATATATTAAAAAGTAGTTTAATTGTTGTAACAATGGGGTATGTTTTTGGAATATGGCAATACTTGTCTTCTTGTGTGAACATGAACTTATTCCGTTTGTAAACAAAATGCGTCGTTAGGTTATGATGCTAAAAAAGAGGGCCTCTACGTAAGCATTACAAGACCTTTGAGTATTAAAAGCAAGACTAACGCTCACTCAACATTACTCTAGATTATGTATAATGACTGGATGCAAAGGGCGAGAGATAGTGAGCTGTGGCGTTCCTTAGGGGAGGCCTATGTCCAGCAGTGGACTGCAACAGGCTGATATGATGATGATGACGATAATGAAATGAGTATGTATTACCTGTAATAAAACCTAATGGCAATAGAAACACCTATAATCTCTCTGCTTTCTGAGCAGTTTAACGCACAGGAATACGAATACACCAATAATAGCTAATTTCAGCAACATATTGACGTCTAATCACAAAGGGAGAAGAAAATGCACTGAGATGAGAACATACCTATTGACAATATGCATGTACCTAGATTATAAAGGTTATCGACTTATCACATATAAAGGTCAAACCGACCCCTAGTAAATAAACACATAAAAGAAATGAGTTTATTTACTCTTAATAAAAAAACTGTCAAGGAGGTAAATGATTCAAGCTAGAGTATTTTTTTACTCAACTGCGCAATAAGAAAAGTTTTAGACAAACAATGTGAAGGCATGATTTATTTTGTTTTAATAAATCACTAATTTGGCTGTCAGCGATAAGCAGTACTCAATACTCAAATCTTTATTAGCATTCCATATGTTACATAAATGACGTCACGTTAAGGGAAGTGCGCGTACGTACATACATACAGTCAACAAAAAAATATTAATTTTACTTTACTAAATTTTACAATAAATAGCCAATATTATGAGTATCTTTGATAGTATAAGATAGAAAACAAAAATAGTGTATATGACTAACTGACACAAGGAAGAAGGGTGTTAGATTTTTTTTTTTTATAGCGAGTGTTATTATATTATTATGGATAGTACTAAATTAAGAATTAAACTCGACGCGTGATCGGTTGCTGATTGATTAATATTAATATCCAAGCGGAATTCAGACGCCTTTTTTATTTTCATCAGATTTTATTTTAAGAGTAAAATTTTACAAAATACTTTCTTATTTCTCGTGTACTTTCTAGCTCAGTATTAATAAAACGTACCAAATTAACTCGACAAACACAAGTAATTAATTTAATTCGAAGAATGATATTTATAATATGTTCCGTATTAGTTATAAAGATGTGCAAATCGTTTGTCTTTAAAGATCGAGATAACTTGGATAATCAAGGATCGGTAGGCCTTATCCGAAGATAAGCTATCACGGCCATCTATTTTTAACCATTATTATACTAATTATAAACTATGACCTTAATTATGGTAATAAAACTTTAGAGAATAAAGATAAACGGTAAATATGTGACACCAAGATACAACATATTTCACATTCGTTAAAAAAAATGCGAAATATAATTTGTCCTATCATGTATGACGTAAGATATTATTAATTAGAATAATAATGAATTAACATTGTGAAAATGTAGCTTTATTGCTCTTGGGTTATTGACGTTATCTAAAGAAATCCTAGTTGTGGGTTGCGTCATTTTGTAAGATAAAGAATAAATCAGTGAAATCACATTGATGATCTGAGGTTTGTTAAAAATTTGTAATGGTTTTCTGTATTAGATTTGATATCCGCGTTCGTGGACATTGCTGTATCCGTGGGGTGCCTTTCCATTAACATACCGAGCATTGGGAAGCATATTCTCTTATTTTTAGTTTTAGGAATAATGTACCGAAAGCTACTATTTTCACCAAGAGATATTGTGATATCCAGTAAACAGGTTTTGGAAATTATGTAAGCTGTCACAAGGTTTATTTAAGATTGAAAAGTAACACAAAAAAAGAGTATTGGAGGAAATTTCAGGAAACACAAAAAAACACTGCTCTTTGTGCCTTTCTCCCTTCTTCTTTTTCTTGAGTCATACTCAACTTTCAAATTTTAACTAACCAAAAAGATGCCGGAGAGTGCAGGTGGTAATACAGTATGGACAGGACAGAAGGTGTGTCATGTCCTGACGGGGCACCTAGACCCTTTCTCTCTATTCTTTGTATTTAAACAATAAATAAACAATAAAGGGATGAAATAATATTAATATAACACACCTTGCTGGTGACCCTCCACCGCGCCTGCTGCGGGAAGTCGTTGATCTCCAGTTCGGTCTCATACTTCCTGAACACCTCCTCAGCCGGCTCCGACGCGCTCTCGTCGCGCGGCTGGTAGTTCAGGCGAGTGTTGAGCTTCGCTGCTAACTGCTCTGCTACTGTTTTAGCCTGGGAAGGATATATGTCGGTTTAGTTAGGTAACATGGTAAAATTACAGCACATTTATGTGTAGGGCACGATCATCAAATTATGTTACGAAAAAATATAGACGTAACATTGAATAAAGTAAGAATAAAAGGAATAGTATTGACGTTATGTAAAGTACAAAAATTAGGTGGCGCAGTTCACGGTAAATTATAACAAAACTGCTGCGGGGATATTTTGAAATATAAAGTCTATTATGTCCTTTTGGTTCTTGCCTTTTGTAATTGTAGACATAAATATGTAGACTTCCGAGGTATGCGGAACACTACAAACCAACTGCTATTTAGTGTCCTTAAGGGAATTGAAAAACACTCTAATTGTTAGAGGCAGTAATTTTCTGACACGCCTCTGGGCTTTTATCAAGCCGGAAGAAGTCCGTAAGCATTTTCATTGGCCAAAATAGTGTAGATGATATTACCGTGATAAGCGTATGAGCAGAAGGCGCGCCCTTCAGTATAGCCTCTGCGGCCTGCTGCGTGGCGCCCTTGTGCTCGGCGCCGAGCCCCTTGGCGAGGTTGATGCGCGACGCCAGCCGCTTGGCCAGCTCCAGCTTGCCGTCCGCCCCGCCCGCGCCCGCGCCCAAAGCGCCCACAGCCCCGCCGGTCGCTACGCCGGGCTGAGGAACAACACACTATTACTTCCAAAAAACACCAGACCTAAAGATTCTATGAATAATTAAATATACAAAAAAATAAGGTTGACTAAAACGAGTTTTTATTCAGCTCGCAAAACAAATCACAGATAAATAGACTGCTCAAATGGTCCTTAATGGCCTATTCACTTACACCCAAACACACATTCACACCATATAGCACAAGCAACACACCTTGATCTCTTTAACGATCTTCTTGGCGGCGAGCATGACCTCTATCTGCTGGTCGAGGTCGCCCTCCACGTCCTCGTCGTCGGAGTCCTGCAGGCCGAGCGCCGCCTTCTGGTACTTCTTCTTCTCCGTCGCCGCTTGAGCTTCCGATTCGTCGAATTTGAAACCTGTAGGGAGTTATGGTTAGTTAGTGTATTTAATTTTTTTTTAAAATGCATCGCATACTAGCCAAAAAATAACCCGTTACAATCTCTCCGGTCATTTCTATCTAAATTGAAAAGTTTCAACACCTTTTGTACCACTAGTAGAATCATAATATGCGTGTTTCCATTCGCAGAATTCATAAATAATTAACAGGATTTTTGGATGATATATTACCTTTCCCACTAAACCCGCCGCCAGTATGTACTTTCTTGCCGTCCTTCTCTTGCGCAAGTTTGTACCGCTCCCACAGCGCGCGTAGCTCGGGCGGGGGCGTGGCGCTGGCCAGCTCGTAGGCGCGTAGCACATCGCCCGCGTAGCGCCCCTGCTCCGGCGTTAGGAACGTCCACGCGTAGCCCTTATTGCCCGCACGGCCTGTTCGTCCGCATCTATACATACACAACAATACATTAGCAATGGCGCCTGACGAATAGAAAAGGGATCATTTCAAAAAGATGCTTAATCACTTGCAGACTGAACTATTGGAGATTTAAAGCAAACAGCAAAAACTCATGCCAAATATGACATTGGAATACACACAATATGAAACAGCAGGAAGAAAATTATATGCTAAAGGTCGTCATGATACTAATATAAAAACAACTATAATGCTTACGCATAAGGTTCAATTCGCAATGTAGCTTTAAATGATTTCATGACTTTTGCAACAGTACTAGTCAGTCTAAAAAGAACTTTATTTAAATTCACACAAAGTTGATGTTTCTTAAAGTATAAATGAAATGACGCATAAATTAGTATAATTTAGATAGGCTGTAGACAAAGCCATCACAGTGAACAAAATTAAACCTTACTTTTGGCATAAAATGTTATAAATAAAATTATGCTCACCGATGCACATAATCCTCATAATGATTAGGACAGTCGTAGTTAACAACCAACACGAGTTGCTTGACGTCGAGGCCCCTGGCGGCGACGCTGGTGGCCACCAACAGCTTCACCTTGCCGGACTTAAAGTCCACGATCGTCGAGTCCCTGTCGAATTGATCAATCCCTGTAACAGGCCACCATTAATATATTCGTCACTCGACAAGGAAATGTGGGCCGACAAGTATAAGCGTACCTACGGCTTTTTTAATTTTTATTTTCTTTTGATTAATATCTATAATATTAGAGATATATAATATATATAATAGTAGAGATGAATGGAAGCTGAATACGCATTGAGCCGACCCCAAATAATTGAGAACAGGGCAGGGAGATGATGATGATGAATATCTATGAAAGATAATTAAAGCCACAATATGGTAGGTCTTGATTGTGTAATGAACTTGTTTCTTATGGTTTTGTAATGCAAGTATAAAAGCTTCAACGATTTAAATAACGTTTTTTTTATGCCGCGCTTCTTGCTAACATTATTAAATGGAAGGTATCTAAGGATGGAAGAATGGATAAATCTTTGATAAACTTTCACGCCGAAACTAACGAAAGTATTGGAATGAACTTTGACAACCAAGTTGTTTGCAAAGTAGATACATAGGATACATAATTTCCTAGAAACCTTGATTAATATGATTCATGTTATTTCAGAACAGTATCAGTACGCTTATAATTGTCGACGAAAATACACAAAAAAAATATTATCGAGGCCTCCCCAAATCCGCTTTGATCGCTGAAATCAAAATAGTCTATTAGTATAATTGTATACTGAATTTATAAATGGATTTTAATTTGGAATAAGTTAACAGAATTATTAAAAAGTTATCAAAAAAATCTCTTTTAAAGAGAAAGACATTAAGATTTTTGAAGTTCCTTTTCTCATGAGTTTGAAGAAAATATGAATTTAAAAATCACGAAGACACAGAGGCAACCTGCAAAAGAAAATTTTAAAGCCTGTAGTGTTGGGTCCAAGCAAAAGATATTTATGTTTTAATTATTTTTCCATCTAATGCCAAACTTGCGATTTACTGAGGAAGAAAATAATAGATTTTTTATTATTTGTGACTAGTAAATTTTTCGAAAACGCGCAGCTAATTTACAATAATTCGTTCTGTAAGGTGGGTCTTCCGAAACCTCGCTTTATCCCCTCTTTTATGTATTTAAAACCAATTGAAAACATAACCTACCTAACTCATATTTTCATGTGGGCATTCGATCCAATCGACAGCGGTATTATCTAATTTGAGAATGCCAAGCAATAGGATTTTACAGCAAAAATCACCCGTCAATTTCTATAGCAAATTTCAAATTAGATAATACACCTGCGGGAGGAATATTGGACTGACCGGAATACTCAAACACATCTCAGTTTCAAGTCGCCAATAAAATGGCCGGCTGTCTATCACAAATATACACATACTGGCGTCATGTATAGACTTGCATCGTCTCGCGTACAAACGGGCTAAAGTGTCATGTAGCACGTCTTGAACTTAAGATTCGTTTGATACGTATTGGTCAATACTTACATAACCATATTACAAACAAAATTCTATACAATGTTATACCCATCCGGTATAACAAAAAGACCTTCGAAATCTCACCTCCGTGCAAGCTCATGCAAGAGTAGGACGCCTTCATGAGGTCTTTGAGCAGACTGTCGGCGTTCTCTTGCTTATCCACGAAGACTATGATGCTGCCGTGCTGGCTGTACAGACCGAGCAGTTCCAATAGCTTGAAGAATTTAGCGTCTTCCTCGAGAATTGCTACGTGTTGCTCCACGTCTTTGCAGACAACGCTTCGGCCGCCAACCTAGGTAAAGTAAATACATAACATAACATTGGTTGATAAATGTCCAATTGGAAAAATGCCTGTTTTCAAATTGAGTAAGATCATTTATAACTACACTTTCTCACTGAAGATTGTTTACAAATTCAACAATAAATAATGTGGAATGCATGAATTTATAAGTAATCACATAACTAAGAATCATAATTTCTTAATAACAAACTAAAGACTATAAATATAGTCCTTCAAACACGGCAAAAAAAAAACTATTTTATGTACACTTTAATTTATCTGTGGTCTATGACACATATTAGTTCAGTCAATAAATCACCCAAAAGTAGTTGTAGAGTGCGTGAGCAAGGCCCTAAGCAATTACTTCAGAAAATTGTTCAGAGTGCTTAGATAGTTAACATACTAAAAGTCCTGACGTCTAGGGGGTGAGGCGGAGTGGGGGGAGGGGTTTAAAGGTCCCATTTTTCAGTTTTTCGCTAATATCTTTTAAACGGTGCGTCATGGCGATAAGAAGTCTTCTACGCAATGAAAGCTTATAAAATTATGTACAACTTTTACCTTATGCACTTTTTCAAATTCCTACCTATTTTCGAACTACACGTTCCGGAAGAGTAAAAATTGAAAAAAACTTCTTCGATTGAATACTACCTTTTGGACACTACTTCCTTCAAGTTATTTGGGGATCTAGACACGCGGTAGCGAGTCAAGTTAAGTTCAAGTAAAGGAACTGGCTAGCCAGCGCCAAGTGTATCATTACACGAACTACTTGGTGCCACTTTTGACCCTTCTATAACTCAAAACCTCTTTGACGTAAACACATAAAACTAAGTGTATTTAATTATATCCATAAGGACATCTAGAAGCCCAAATTTCATGAAGCTAGCTCAAACAGTTATTAAGATATGAAAGTCAAAAAGTCATAAACTATTCCAATATATGTACAATTATTTTTGCTAAATAAAATAATACATATATTGGAATAGTTTCAAATATCTGCTTGTAACGGTTCCAACGCTAAAATAAAAGCCTTTTTTTTTTTGTATGGGGACTCCCTCTTTTTTTTTACTTTTTTTTTGTTTTTAGCTTTTTTCCTACGTTTACACACAATTACCGAGCTGGATGCCAAATTTCATTCTTCTAGGTCATCTGGAAGTAGGTTAGGTTTAGGTACTATATTATTATGTTAGTCAGTCAGTGCTAAAATTTACGGCTTTTTGACTTCATATCTTAACAACCGTTTGAGCTAGCTTCATGAAATTTGGGCTTCTAGATGTCCTTATGGATATTAATAAACACATTTAGTTATATGTGTTTACGTTAAAGAAGTTTTGAGTTATACAAGGGTCAAAAGTGGAACCTTGTGGTTCGTGTAATGATACACTTGGCGCTGGTTAGCCAGTTTTTTTACTTGAACTTGGATTGACTCGCTGCCGCGTGTCTAGATCCCCGAATAACGTGAAAGAAGTAGTATACAAAAGGTAGTATTCAATCGAAGAAGTTTTTTTCAATTTTCACTCTTCCGGAACGTGTAGTTCGAAAATAAGTAGGAATTTTAAAAAGTGCATAAGGTAAAAGTTGTACATAATTTTATAAGCTTTCATTGCGTAGAAGACTTCTTATCGCCATGACGCACCGTTTAAAAGATATTAGCGAAAAACTAAAAAATGGGACCTTTAAACCCTTCCCCCCACTCCGCCTCACCCCCTAGACGTCAGGACTTTTAGTATGTTAACTTTCTAAGCACCCTGAACAATTTTCTGAAGTAATTGTTTAGGGCCTTGCTCACGCACTCTACAATCTCTTTGTTGACTGGACTATATAAAACAAATAGTATTTGTTATTTACCTGAACTTCTATGGGTTTCTGTAATATCCTTCTCGCGAGCGCTTCCATTTGTCGAGGGAAAGTGGCACTGAACATCACAGTCTGCCTGTCTGGTCTTACATTGTCTATGATTTTCATCACCTTTGTAAACAAAAAAATACACAATTAAATTAGTCACATCATCATCAGCCGGAAGACGTCCACTGCTGAACAAAGGCCTCATTAGTCACATAGTCTATTTAAATTCTTTGAATAATTTTTATTTCCAATTAGTAATCATCGACTACATACGAGTATCATCATCTGCCGAGCCTTTTCCCAACTATGTTGGGGTCGGCTAACAGTCTTACCGGATTCAGCTGAATACCGTATTTTACATGGAGCAACTGCCTATCTGACCTATACAACCCATTTTACTGGGAAACACAGTATCCTGTAAATAAGTCATAAAAAAGCAAAAAAGTTTTAGCGGAAACTGAACTTAATGAGCGAGCATTACAGTTGTTTTTCCTACAACTCTTATTTTTCGTGTTTGGCTTATAAGACAATTATCCAACTTACTTGAGGCTCAAAGCCCATATCAAACATCCTGTCGGCTTCATCTAGAACGATGTAGGTAACTCGTCGCAGGTTGGTCACGCGGCCAGAGTTGGCGGCCAACATGTCTATCATACGGCCCGGCGTGCAAACAATCATCTCTGCACCGCGTTTCAGTTCAGCGATCTATGGGGAAAAGAAGTTGATTAAATAAGTATTGGAATAATCAATGGATTGAAAGAGACATTTTCAGAGTACATACAATATCCGAGAGGAGAAAGAAGAAGAAAAAAAGCACCCAATAAAATGAGCTGTAAATCTGATTTTTAATCAATTGCAGGGAGAATTGAAATGGCATTCTTGACCGATCTTCCAGCATAATATACCTTAATTCCTACAATATTTTTTTTAATATTTCTTGTAGAAGTACAACATAATAAAATTAAACCTACCTGTTCCGAAATCCCCGTACCACCATACACACAGACGACCCTCAGTCCCAGCGACTTGGCGAACTTCTTGATGTCCTTGCCTATCTGCATGCACAGCTCCCTGGTAGGGGTCATGATGAGGGCTATGGGCCCATCCGTGTCTTCCAACGGTGGCTGGTCGAGCACGTGCCGGAACATCGGCAGGATGAAGGCGAGCGTCTTGCCGGAACCCGTCTTTGCTATGCCGATAAGATCCCTACAGAGAATTTGAGTTTTAGTACTGTTCTTAAGAGGTATTGGAGATCTTCATTTTATCAGTATATAACAGTGAACACAAATTATTTAAAATGGCATTAAGATTTCTTAAATCCCAGGTAACAATTGGCTATTAAAATATTCAATTTTCCAGAATTCCTTGGACCACTCTGGTTATAATTCCACTATTTATCTTTTATCAATTTAGAAAATAGATAAGTCGCCATATTGTTAATATCTATTGATTTGGAAATAAATAAAATATTTAAAGCTTTCTATGGCACCATAGTATTGAACCCATATTTATGGTTTAATTAATTAACAGGTCTTATCACAGCCTAGTTTAAATGTTCTTTATGAAAGTATTGTTAATTAAGTATATTTGTATTAGTCTTACCTCCCAGACATGATCGCAGGGATGGCCTGCGCCTGTATGGGCGTGGGCTTCTCAAAGTTCAGCTTCCTCAATATATCCATCTCCTTCTTACTGATGCCGCAGTGGGCCCAACTTCGTATCGGCTTGGGACAGCCCTTGCCCTTCACACGGATACCTTCTAGTTCCGTTCTGTAGGCTTCTACTTCTTCTGGAGTCATTCTTGCTAACTCACTTACCTAAAGAACGAATAAATCATTTATCTCAAATCGTATGTAACGATGCATGAGTCGTCGCACTTATTTGTCAATGTAAATTGACTTTAAACAACACATAAATAAAGTACATTTTCCTATGTGTTTTTATTCTGCCTTCATTTGATCGTAAGACCAATTAGTTCATATTCCTACGAATTAGGATCCTACAAGAGTGGGAAGACATTTGCAACTGAATTAACGTACATTTAAACAGTTGAATTATCCTAAGGGACACTGTATGCCTACAATTACATCTCATTGAACTCTCGAAGAGAATAATGATCGTAATGACAGTTATCAGAGTGCCAATTATCGTAAAAATTACCAAATGAAACAGGTCTTTCGGTCAATTCAAGAAACTCTTAAATAGCTGAATCAAGGCCCTGTACACGAACCTTTGAGCGAATCTACAAACAGTTATAGTAAATCTTACCTCTGTATAGAAAGCCTTTCTATACGGCATGTAGTCTAAGCTGGCGTGGTCGACTTTAGCCAAGTCCTTCCTTTGCTTCGAAGCGAGGTTCGCGGCGGCGTCTTTAATGTCTTCCGTCTCTTCTTCCGAGGAGTATTCTAACCCGTCCTGGTTTTGTTCTATTAGTTCACCTGATAAATAAATAATCGAATTAGTTTGAGCAAAAACCATGATGAGGCAAGGTTCAACAAGCAAGATCAGTCATATCAGAAGAAATAATTTAAAATAAAAAATATGGAAGGTTTAGTTATTTTACAAGCAAAGTCTCAGATACATAAGTGTGTTTATGAAAGTTTACGGGAATGAAAGTGAGCGAGCTTAAATGTATTTATTGCCTACCGATTTATGTTTACATTAAATTCATACATAACACAATGTGAGTATGTTTCCATAACATGATTACTATACAAAGCAAAATCAAGATTACCTTTGTTCTTTTGTTCTGTGACTTTCTTCTTGGCAGTTCCTGTAAGAACTACGACGGTACCGCCGGCAGTGGTCGGTACGTTGATAACACCCCGCGCTTGGTCCATTTGATTCACTTTACGTACTTCCTATAAGTAGAATAACAAGAGATTAGAACAAAGAGAGAGTTATTCTTATTTGTAGTTTTTGCAATACTAGCGAGCATTCAGCGTCTTCGCGCGCGAAAACAAAATATTTATGATTTATGAACACAAACTCTCTTGAAAAACATTATTCATTGGTGATAACCATAGGAATATACATTGGAAGTTTATAAGTTTATCGCGTTTAGAGGGACAGACTCAGCAGGGAAATAAGATGTATAAAATAAAAGAGGAACTGGGGTTTAACCTTTTTGGGGCATTGGGAAAGTTAATATACTGAAAACTTTGGTTCATTTTGGACTGATGGAAGCTGAATCACAGTCTTCGATTGCTACCCTTCAGATATTCAACTAAAACACATAATATAATTACTAACCTGTTGCACTTCCTGCATGTAGGCATCCAGAGGATCAATTTCATCTTCTTCCTCCTCTTTCTTCTCCTCAACCACAGACTTCTCTTTGGCTTCACCTGCCCCATCTACACCTGGCAATAGGCCGAGGTTAATACCATGTTTTATTATAGAATACATATTAATATACAGAGTGTCATGAGTTGCTATATGGGTTATATAGGAACATAATACTCCAGTGAAGATACATACTTAATTAAGGATTATAATTTTGAATGCTTTATTTTTATTCTTTCTATATAGGCTGTCATTGTACTATTGTGTTTTACAAGAATAATATATCTGTTAATGCAGTAATGTTTATAATATCCGTTCAAGCATATTCTATCAATGAACTGCTAATATCAATAGTGTATAAAGAGATCATCTTCCTGATTAGAGATTGAAATTTGACATAATATGTAGGTCAAAATTCTACCTCTAGTATGGAAAACTATGAACAGATATTTGATTGGCTTTTCCCTGTAATTAACCTATACCAGTCAGCTAAAAAGTTATTGACAATGTTTTTAAGTCATCAAAATACATTCCTACCTTCATCTCCGGAGTCATCTTCCAGGGACCACTTCTTAGACGTTGGCACTTGTATATTGGTGACTATACTGCCTTTCTGCACCTCCTTCTTGGCAGACTCTATCTCTTTACGCTTACGCTCGGCGCGCCAACGCTCGATGCGATCCCGTCGCTTTTGCATTTCTGCTTCCAAGCGACTTTGTTCTTCTTCCTAAAGTAAATAAAAACAATTTTTGAATATTTAATCATCATTAATCATTCGCACTGACCAAATGGTGGCAAGACAACTCAAGCTACCCACCCGTCTTTCCACCAGCAAAAATTATCGAGTACTACTAATAGCAGTAGTTTACCATTGCTATTTATGATATACTTAAATGTTTTCAATAAATTCATATTCTAATCATTTCCCAAAGTTAAACTTGTTATAAATAAGATTCTTCAAATTTTTACAAGGACTTCTACAATTTACATTGTTTTACAAGGCTGAAATAAAACTTACCTTATCAACGGTTCCTGGGTCATATTCAGAAGATTCAGACTTGACAGTCTTCTCTTTAGACTTAGACCTTTCCTTTTCCTTGTCAGGAGATTTCTTCCGGGATGATTTACTGCCAGAACCATTCCGTTTGTCATCCCTCTTATCACTAAAACAGAGATCATTTCCAAATGTTTAAATAACTTTTTTTAACAATGCTTTGTGTACTGTGCAAACTTTAGCTAACTGAACTTTTGTTGTTGTGTATACTCTTAGGAGTAATGAACTTAGCACATAAGAGGTTATTGAGACAATTTGAAAGTTTGTAAACAGAAGTTATCAGTGCAAACAGATAATAAAAGATATGAATTTTAATTAACCTTAGAAAAGAATTGAGACTATAACCAACCTCTTTCTATCCCTATCCCTGTCACGGTCCCTGTCCCTTTCGCGGTCTCTATCCCTCTCCCGTTCTCTACTACGGTCCCTGCTTCGCTCCCGTTTCGATTCTCTCTCCCTGCTGCGACTGCGCTTTCTCTTCGTCGATTTTGAGACCCTATCCCGAGATCGTGACCTAGACCTCCTTCTCTTACGATCGGGCGTCGCCGACCGACTATGGGACCTTCTACGATCGCGATCTCTGTCGCGATCACGCCTGTAAACAATTCAGAAAATTTAACACATGACACATTTGTTTTATTCATAACTTTACGCCATACCGTAGAATCTTTGAAACACTTACCCGCTTCTGACCATGTTTGTTACACTGACATTAAACACAACAAATTAATCTAAATTGT
The DNA here is from genome assembly GCA_905146925.1 of Autographa gamma. Lineage (NCBI taxonomy): Eukaryota > Metazoa > Arthropoda > Insecta > Lepidoptera > Noctuidae > Autographa > Autographa gamma. The sequence goes on along the minus strand of LR989866.1, from coordinate 7,785,695 downwards.
TTTGTAATCAACTTAAAATATACTTTTCGCTTCTATTCCGTGGCACGCGTTGACGAGCTTGTTTGCATGCTAGTATATCTTCCATAGAAAACTTCAATTTGAATCAAAAGCGCCATCTATCCTCCTTACCCGGTCAACAAACCCAAAACTGTTAGGTCTTTAAGATGCGTTCAAACAGATTCATAACTGAAGTATTTTAAAATGTTATGATTATTCTTTCTTAAGTCTATGATAATTTTTAATATAAGTATTTTATCAAAATTTTAAAATAATTTCGTAATATAGTCATACTTATTTAAACTATTTAATTTGTACTATTCAGAACACAGCCATATCATTTGAAGCTTTTATAAATGTTGCCCTAGTCAGTAAAACTTTTGGGTTTATGGGAAATTTTAAATACTGAAATTCAAAAATAATATTACTTATTTAAATTAACCCCGGAAAATGATGAAAAAAAACAAGATAAGATATTTATTTATTATAATTACCTCAAGTAATAAAAATTAATCTGCAAGAATCAAAATTATTATAATAGTTTAAAACTATTATAACATTTAATGTATGGTAACATCACAGCCATCACAGGATTCATGGCCGCCGCCGGTTAAATGCGTTTGCGCATGTTTCTTGTGTTATTTTTTCCTTTTTTCTACTTTCTTGTGCTATTTGTGCTTCCTCCGCCAAGTACGTTGAGTCGAGGGTTTCCTCCTCCGTCTTCGCGTTGAGACTGCGCCCTTGCACAACTGTGGAACTTTGGAAGTTGTAGTGACTCAGACACTGTACGTTTTTGCTCTAACATGCCTCAACGAAAGTGTTGTGTTTCCTCATGTTCTTCCTCACTTATAGATGGTAAGTAAAACTTGAAAGATCACATCTTAATAAGTAAATATAATTGAACACAAAAGTTCGGAGTAGGACTACGAACTTTTGTGTTAACGTGTCTTACCGGGATAATTAATTTATTTCATGCTTCTGTGGGTTGAGTTAAACAAATTGTTTTTAATTTCCATGAATGATGAGCGTTTTGCCAAAACATTGTTTGTGAAATGACTGGACCCCATTCAAGTTATACACTTAATAAAAGTTTTTACCTTTATAACTAATTTACCAGGAAACCAACCATCCTGATGAACACTATTAACCAGCTTGGCATTTTGATTTTGAAAGAATCAGTTGATTCGGCACAACTCATGAATGTTTAACATTTATTTTTTCAGGTGTGGTATTACATACCTTCCCAAACCCATCCAATGACTGTGAGAGGTTTCAGACGTGGGTCTCGAAAGCTGGTCTTTTTGGGGAAGATGATGATTATATATTCAGAAACAGAAGAATATGCCATAGTCATTTTGAAGAAATTTATCATTACCCAAAAAACCGCTTGAACAGATTAGCCATCCCAACATTGCACCTTTCAGGTATCTATAATTTAACAGCTAAATTTTTGTAGTTATTAATGCAGATTCACTATATCAATCAGATTCTTCATGAATGTATTTAAAACATCCAACTAGATGATTTCAAAATGTCTGAGGTGCTTCTTAAGTAATTCTAAAAATGAAAATAGTAGACAAAAATATAATAATATTATAGTTATTGTCTATTAATATGAGCCTTACACTTTTCCAAGGCATCAGTTCTAAACATTTCCTAACATGGTCAGTTAACATGAACAGATCATGAACAGTTTTTTCTATCCTATTAATAGATTTAGCATTTTCTTGTTTGATATGATATTTATATTTTTCATAAATAAATAAATTGTAAATGATAATTTGTAGGTGTAACAGGAGATGCAATTGCAGAATCTGAACCCATGGTTGTGAGGGAACCACAGACGTCAACTTGGCTAACTGCAAGCACTGTTACTGAAAGTAAGAGATATAATTTTTGATTAATCAAAAAGAGTAGCAGTTTACTACATACCTACAAGTTTCTAATTAAATAATGATCATAAGTAATTTTGGCTCCTAGGTTGTATTATAGACACATATTTTTTTATGATATAAATTTTGTTGCTCCTGCTTACTTTGGGTTTATTTTATAGGCATATTGGGAGATGCAACAAGTAGCAGACCTGTTCCAATGATTATGGATGACCTACAGCCCTCAACTAGTGTGAAGTGCAACATTGGTATTGGTAGAAGTAAGTAATTTACAATCCTCCTCATGACTGCTATGTAACAGTAATATATTGCCAAAATCACTATAATTGGCAAGCAGATTAGTGAACGCAGTGTAGCTGTTATTAGCAAACAGGAGTACAAGTAAAACCCACTTCTCCGCACTAGATTGCAGGTTCAAACCCAGGCATGTACCAATGTAACTTTTTCAGTGTGGTGTACTTTTTTATTCAATCTAAGACGCCACTGACATACAGTGAAGGAAAACATTGTGTGGAAACCTGGGTTTAATGGTCTGAAATCGCCAACTTGCAATGAGCAAGCGTGCTGATCAATGCTTACACAGTATGAGAAGAGGCTTATTCCCTGCAGTGGGACAGCTACAGGCTATTTTTTTAACTAAAACTTTACTAGTCAGCCTATGTTCTTGTTACTTAGTAAAAACTTTTTTTAATCAATCCAAAAAAAATAGAGCTTATTAATTCTGTATACTGCTTCACTTACTAACTTTATCACCTTTTTCAGCTCTTCAATTCAAGTCTCTTAGCAAGACTGAAACTGAGCTCTATAACGCCATAGCAAAAACTCAGGCTCAGCTGAAAAGATGCGAAAAGACCAAAGCTGGTCTAAAGGATAAATTGAAATTGGCGAAGAAATTATCACGTTCAAAAGCTTATGAAGCTGTAACTAAGGACTTATCCCCAGCAGCACAATCATTTTTTGCTATGCAGACAAGGCAAGCATCAAAACAGCCCAGAGGAAGGCGGTTTACCTTAGATGAAAAAATTCTGGCACTGTCATTATATAAACCGAGCCCCAAAGCCTACCGAATACTGAGCCAAATCTGTGTGCTTCCTCAAAAAAGCACATTAAATAAGTTAATAACAAAAATATCTTTGTCTCCTGGGCCTAATGACATAATTTTCGACCACTTAAAAAAAAGGGTGAACAAAATGCCCTCGAGCCACAAATACTGCACACTCATATTTGATGAGATGGCTATATCTGCCAATTTGTCATATGACAAACATAATGACACAATTAAAGGACTATGCGATGATGGGGTTGAACGTACAAAATGTTTTGCTGACCATGTGCTAGTGTTTATGGTCAGAGGCATATTTAAAAAATATAAGCAGCCTGTGGCCTATAGCTTTTGCGCTGGCACCACTAAGACAGGAAATTTAAAAAACCAAATAAAGGATATAATAAAAAAAGTGTTGGCAACTGGCCTTAAAGTTGTGTCAACCACATGTGACCAAGGACCGACAAACATGGCAGCAATAAACTCATTAATAAATGATACGAAAGCCCAGTATTTGAGAGAAGGCAAAGATTTTAGAGGAGGATTTTTCGAAATAGAAAATATTGATATTTATCCCATCTATGATCCTCCTCATATGATGAAAGGTATAAGGAACAACCTAATTACCAAAAATTTGGAATTCACCATTGATGGGAAAACGCGTCGAGCTAAGTGGGAGCACTTAGTGGCGTTTTACAAAAAAAGTCCAACATACCATGGAGCACGTATGGTGACAAAATTGACTGCACGCCACGTGATACCAAGCCTTATCCCAAAGATGAAGGTGAACTATTGCACTCAAGTGTTCAGTCATACTGTCAGTGTTGCTCTGGGATTAACAGCAGGTAAAAATTCGGAATATTATGTTTTATTTTTAATTAAATAACAAGACAAGGTGTCAAAATATTAACTTGTTGTTTTTTTTTTTAAGGACGCCGCCGAGTCCCTCGTGAAGCCGTCGATACCGCTGAACTATTCAGGTTTTTCGACAGATTATTCGACTCAGTCAATGGGAGCTACAGCACGCCCCGAAGAGGAAAAATATATAGGTCAGCGGTCACACGAAAGTCGCCACACTGGAAATTGTGGGACTATAGTTTACCAGTCCTTAAGAGTATGCGATATATATGTGGTAATGAAACAAGAAAGTTGGTACCATCGCTATCTAGTTGGATTAAAACAATAGAAGCATTCCAGCAAATAATTAAAAAGCTACAAAGCATAGGACTTGACTCTCTGCTGCTGCGCAATTTTAATCAAGATCCACTCGAGATTTTTTTTGGCGCTATAAGAGCTCACGGGCATGCCAATATTATGCCCAGTGCACAGGCATTTGAGGCGTCATACAAAATTTTATTAATTAATAATATGGTTTCACCCAATTCGGTAGGGGCTAATTGCGAAATTGACAATACATTTTGTCTACAAAACCTAAAATATTTTTTAACGCAAAAAGTAATAAGGCCCCTACCCAAAAATATAGAAATCAATTTTGATCATTTAAATATAGAATTGCCAAATATCGAGCATTTAATAAAAAGTCAAGCTCCAGAGGATCTTGAAAAATGTGCAGCAGCAGCATATTGTTGTGGCTGGCTGATAAGTTTAATATATAAATCAGTCATAAAAAAATGTGAATTTTGTAAAAATGATTTAGAAGGTGATAGTGAAGAAGCATTTTCAAAGTTTATTACACTAAAAAAACACACAGATAAATGCATTCTTCACTATCCAAATAAGCAACTGCTGGAATGCTTTATACATATAGAGGAGATTTCCATTAATATATTGCAAAATACTTGTCAATCTCCTACAATCGCTAACTATATAGAATTGGTCACCAGCACACTTATTTCATTGAATTTTTTAAAATGTGAAAACCACCATTTGCAATTATCAAAGTTTATAATAAAAAAAAGCATTCAATTTTGTATTAGGGACTGGTGCAAAGAAGTAAATAACATTTTAATTGGAAAAAACACCGTTTTTGATGAACGTGACCCAATGAAAATATTAGCACATAAACATTTTGTTAAAAATAAAACAAAGAAACGTGTACTCAATGTTTAGATACCGTAAATAAAGACATGGTTCTTATTTTTTGTAGTTTTTATTCGCTGTACCAAAATATTAATGAAATGCACTTACTTTCATTTTTGATAGTTTAGTTTCCATTAAGTAATATTACATTTGTATTAGAAATGTAATATTACTTAATGGAAACAAACTATCAAAAATGAAAGTAAGTGCATTTCATTTACCATATTATTTTAATTCAACTATCGTACCCATTAAAACCGGAACCGGAAGTGGGGCGGATCATGAACTTTTGATCGTTAGTAGTACCGGGTTCGGGAACTAGGTGGCAGCGCTAACCGAATATAGCGAGTTGGCCATCTATACTAGTACTCTTATCTATGCTTGTTTGACATTTATAGTGATGTTATATTTTTTTACTACTAATCACTATTCTCACTGTGTCTTTGGGTCTGAGATATGTCTGAGATGTTAATTTTTCAAAAGTTTATTGAAACAGTAATTTATTAGTATTTGGGTAAATCAAATATGTATTTTTAATACCATTTAACCATGAAGATTGAATCATCGAACCATGAGATTCATCAGAGCAGGGTGAAAAAGTCATTGTTAAATTCATGCATAATTTTATTTTTGAATTCTGGTGTAGTCCAGAATTTTGTTTTACTGCACTTTATTGGACTCGCCAAGAATGTCATTCTTAAAACAGTTCGAATAGGTAACGAATCATTGTTTTATTTAATTAGTAGCCACAAACAATTTAGTATTTCAAGGTCCTTAAATAGTTTAACATCCATCACTTGGCAATAAATGTCAAATATTGAAAGACATTAATTTGTCTTTGCCTTAACCTCAAATAGAAAAAAGCGCTAACAGTACCGCAATTGTTTACAATTACAAAGTCTATTCAAAGAAGTTAATATTTGGATAATTGTCAATTAACTCATCTCACTTACTAAGTAATCCGATAGCCATGGCTGATGATGGGGAAAATGTAAGATTAATCACATTCAGTAAAGTATTCATATTAACTAGTTTCGACTTATTTACTTTTGAAAATATCCCATTTAGTCTGCATTTAATTATCATTATATGGATTATATTTAATATATTAATTAAGAGGAATCTCCAAAGTTTCGCGTTATATATATTGTGACTATTATGAGTGAACTAATTACAATGAAATTCTTAAATTTTAGGTCTCTGTAATGACAGTAAAGGAACCACTGGATCTCATTAGACTTAGCTTGGATGAAAGGATATACGTAAAGATGCGCAATGAGCGGGAATTACGAGGAAAACTACATGTATGTACTATTTTTTATGTTATAGATGTTATTCTAATTGATTGGTGTTATGTTCTACTGTTTCTTTTATTAATTTTCAGGCCTATGACCAACATTTAAATATGGTTCTCGGTGACGCTGAAGAAACTATAACAACAGTCGAAATTGATGAAGAAACATATGAAGAAGTATACAGAACAACTAAAAGAAACATTCCCATGTTATTTGTGAGGGGCGATGGTGTCATCCTTGTGTCCCCACCTGTAAGAGTTGGTGTATAAATAAGATTAATTTAAGCTAAAATAAAAGTCTCTTTTTCTATACATTTGTTTATTTTTGTCCTAAGAGTTTTATAATGGATTTATTTTTAAATCTCCTGTTCTTAGGCAACAATAACTCATCTTCATCCATAGGCTCTATGACTGTGCCTGCTTTAGTTATAACACTTGGACGAATAAGCTTCTTATGAGCTTTCTCAGGTATGAAAGTGTTACCTAATGGTGCTCTTATTGAAGCTTCATAATCTTTGACACTTTCAAAGGGGAATGGTACATCCTTAACTTTATGTACACCTAGTTTTGGATTCTTATGCTCTTTGATGATTATGTCGCCTTTGTTTTCGTCACGACGTGGCATTACCGGTGCAGGTTTAGTGATAAACCTGTTTTTCTTGCGTCTCTGAGGTTTGATGCCTTTGCCTCCCCATGATCCCCATCCTGGTAGGGCAAGATTGATTTCTTCAGGCTTATCCTTATTTATTTCATCTTCCTTCTCTTGCCTGAAGCTGGCTACAACATCATCTTCCTCAAATACTTCTTCAATATTCACTTTGGGAACTACCTGTTCATCATCATCATCTAACTGATCATATTGATTGCCACCTTGTGATATAGCACTATTCAAATATTTTGGTTTAACTTCAATAAATCTGTTAGGATCTATGTTGGATGTAGTGGACTCTTGTGCAGGTGCATTGGCTGCATTCAGTATTTTGGGTAAAGATTGATCATCCTCATCTTCATTCTGTACAGTTTTACTTGTAGTTTCTATAAGTTCTTCATCAATTATCGCCTTTACATTCTTCTTTTTCAGCTTCAAATATTCTAAATTACTGGTTTCTTTTGCTTCTTTAGTTTTCTTGCCATCTTTTTTGTTATTGGAGCGAGAAGCGTTTTCTAACATTTCAATGTTACGTCTTATCTCTTTTAACTTTCTTTCAACTTGCTGAGCTACTGTTTCTTCATGTTTTTCAAAGACTTCTGATACATCTTGAGCAGCATTGATTGGAGTCTCATTAACAGGTTCCACTTCATCCACTTCCCAATTTGAAGTTGCTACAGGTTTGATCTTCTTTGACTTGCCAACTGAATTCTTTGACCTCTTTAGTGATTTTTGAGTAACAACTGCTTTATTTTGTGTTTGTGTCTCACTGCTATTAGAGTTTTGTGAAGGCCTTACAGTTGCCTTTACAGTTATTGGCTCTTTTTCAACTACTTCAGTAGTATCGTCAGAACTGTCATCATGGATTTGATTTAATTTATTTATACTTTCTTTCAAAATACTAATATCATTTTTAGAAGCTTCTTCTTCATTCTCGTCATTTGAGTCAGTGTCACTGTCATCTTTCTTACGACCTAGTTTATTTTGCACAAACTTCTTGTATCCAAAGTCAAATTCTGCATTGACATTAGATTTGCCAGTTCTTTGCATCATCCAAGGGTTCAGAGGATCTTGTGATAGGGTGAGATCTGGTATGGCTTCATCATCAGCCTCATCATCAGAGCTTTCATTGTCAAGTACCTTTTTAGTCAAACTTCTACTTACAGCTAACTGTTCTGCTAGTTGTTGTCTTACCTAAAAAAAATCGAAATAGGATTATAAATGATTCAAAGTCCTCTAAAATCAAGTCTGCACCCAATGTATTTAAATATTCAACCTAAGCCATTCCCCAAATTAGATTTGAGTAATTTTGCAAATTATGCAGGCTGGGATGAAAAATTATTAAGGCAACACTAAACCTAACAATAAATAAAATACCAAGTCATTAGATACCTTACCTCTTTATCATATTTAGCTCTTATCAATTTATTCTTAGCCCACTTCCCTGTATTCTTATGTCTTAGAGTATGTCTCTCTAGCGCTCTCGCCTTTTCTAATGATTCCAATTTCTTTAGGGCTTCTTCAGGGTCTTTCTGTTGTAATTCCTCAAATTCTTTCAGTTGCTGTTTCAGTTTCTCTTTTTTAAGGACACTGAAATAAAGAAATAAGTTTAACATCCTGTGTATATTATGGTTAATGAAGGCACTCAAACAAAATTTCTACATGTTATGATAATTATTGTATAAAACATTTATACTGATTTTTGGTAGTCATATCACTTTGAAAGATGCTCATGTAACAAAATCAACAATTTTTTCAGTTTGTAATATGCACATGATATTCATACACAAATAAATAACTAATAACTAAATAATAAATAAAATGCAATTGAATACATACCGATGATACTTCTTACTCTTAATCTTGCTTTGTCGCTTCGCTTTAGCAGCTTTGTATGACTGCTGGGCTCTCATCTTAGCAATGTGTTTCCTATGTTCCACCATTTCTTCATAAGTCATTGGGAATACTGGCTCTTCTTCTATCTCTTCCTCCATATGTTGTGGTGGGTCCACTTCATCCAATTCCTTCTCAAGATCAGATTTTAGGGTGAGTTTGGTCAAAAAATCGCCAGTAGGTTCGAGTTTAGAGGATGCGCTTTTTAAAGGGAATGACACATAGTCCACAGTACGGCTTCGTGCTACCACAGGATCCCATCTTCCAACCTTCTTCTTTGTAGCTTCATACCCTGTCGCTCTCTTTATTCGCTCAGCTTGCGGCTTTTCTAAAGGTTTACTCAAAACTTTTGACTTATCTTGAGTTTTCTTTAACTTTTTACTTATTTGAACATGGTGCGCAGTGTCTCCGAGTATTTTAGCTACATTTTTTAAGTTCAATTTATTTGTTCGCTTTAAAAGATTAAATTCTGATCCAATGTTTGTCGACTCATTTCTCGTAGGTTCAGTTATGTGTTGAGTTTTATCTAACTTCGACACGGAACTCACCAGAAGATCGTGATCCGGTGCAACATAATCTGATTCTTCGAAGTCTTCCATTATTATAATAAAATTAAGTTATTGATTTTTTTAGCTATCTGCTGCACTACCTATAAACGTGACATAACCTACAAATTACAAATAAATATCTACGATGGAATGTCAAGTTGACACAGTCAAAAATTGACAATAGGGCAGTTTCGAATAGTGGTAGTTGTAATGTGATCTGAAATCGACTAAAACATTTACAAAACACAATGATTTATGTTGATTTCACCAGAAATAAAATATATTTAGAAAATTACCGAGTAACAGTAGATTTTTAAAAGCAAGAAACTTTATTATTTTTTTATTATTTAAACCATCGTAAAAGTTTATAAGCATCAAATTTGTTTTAATCCAGTTAGGATATCTTTGTCAACTTTGTCTTTAAATATTTCTGAAGCTACTTATTGAAAATAACCATTTTAATAATGTACATTAAAAGTTTCATTAAAATCGGTTTCATAAATATCAAGATTTATTCAGCGGAGAGCGTGGTGTTTTTTTAAATGTAATACCGTTCGTAAATAGGTACTTGTTCCAACCAAATGCAAGAAAATTAGAAGCAGGTGACATAAAAAAATAAACGAATAGCAATTACCATACTATTTATTAAATCAATTAGGTATTTTCAGATCCAATTAAATCTTCATCTTAACCACATAATCAAAATTTACATAGTAAAAATTGACTAAATACGCATTATAATTATTTAAACATAGAAATCATGGTAAAGCGTCGTAGGTAGGATGTAATGGAATACCTAGATAATGAATTAAAATCAACATTTCACTTATAAATAGACTTGTAGACCGATGTCTATTTGGCCCCTTAAGGCGCTACCCCGAGCAAATGACTTTGAGCGTTTGACCTCTAAACCCCCCTCTTTGCCCCTCTACATATACATCGCTACTTTCTATGAAAATACAACGCCATCTGTTTGATATACCGACGTATTAAGTAGTAAAAATAGTAGACTTATGAATTTATAGACAAAAATATAATCAATCATGTTCGCAAGATTAAAAAAAAAGATAAGAGAAATATATTTTATTTGTATCTAAAATTATAACTCAAGTAAGTGAATCATTTAATGATGTAAAGTTATTTAGTCAGAAAGGTATTGAATGTCTTTTTACAAAAATCTTTTTTCAACCAACTTCGAAAATAGGAGGAGATTTTCAATGCGGATGTTTTTTTTTTTACGTTTGAGTATTTCTCGAAGTTCGGGATTTCTCAAAGACGGCTGGACCGATTTCAAAAATTATTTTTTTAACCATTTATTCAGTGTGATTCTAACAAGGCACGTATACAGAGCAAAGGCGGGCGGCGAGACTTTTGAAAATTCGGTTCTTGAAGAAAGTATTGATGTCCCAATACGGCATGATTTGTGAATGTGTGAAAGTTGACAGTGTGTGAGTGTAAAGCGCGCTCGCATGGAGTAGTACTTAAGAAATACTCTACGCACATAATAAAGGGCAATGGCGAAATAATTGTTGATATAATTCTTATGCGTGATATACAAACGTCTTAATTACAGATTTACATGAAATATAGCGTCTAAGTCCATGAGAAAAAATACATTAAATTGGAAATACAATTGATTGAATTGTACTTTGAGTGTTGCCATATGAACGTTAAATCTAAACTAAGTCATACGAATATCTTTGGCTAGTAAACTATGTATAAAAGCTTGCTTTTAGAATATATTGAAGATTTATGAATCTGAATAGTCTAAGGACATATTATTATTTCTACCCAACATCACCGAAATTAATAAATGACATCAAAATACTAGTGGTTCAGGGGGTGGATCTACCAGTTATCTGTCCGAATGCTGGCTAGATCCACTACGGGTACGCGACCCCGGACTGCCCTAGCTGTTGCCGTCACATTCATTGTACCTCCGTGATGGTAGCATCCTATAACCCGTCCTACCTTGTTATCCTTTCCAACGTATCCTTTCCCATTTCCTTATCCCGCAGGAACGCAATGGATATTCATAAAAATAATTTAATTATCCAAAATGGCGGCGATGTGGTTCGCCACCCATCACGTCTCGTTTCTCGCGGGGGCGAAAAGTGGGCCACGGAGAGCCGCTTCGCTACGTTGAATGTAAGAGGAGAAATGCATGGAAAGGTGGATGAAGTATGTCAGATGATGGATGTTGAGACAAAAATTAAGAAAGGTATGCTGAGGAGGTTTGGCTATGTCGAGAGAACGAATGAAGAACGATTGACGAATAAAATGTATAAGGCGAGTGTGAATGAAAACATGCCAGGTCAAGAGTACCATAAACCGAACAGCATGTATGAAGGGAATAATGAAAGTGGATAAAGCGAAACAAGTGTGTAAGGATCGTAGCAAGTGGAAAGAAGTGGTCTCTGCCTACCCCTATAAGGGAAAAAGGCGTGATTATATGTATGTATGTATGTATGTAAAATACTATTATGAAAACTTCAATCTAGCATGGCAACAACAACGGATACAATCAATGTGAAATTTTGCGTCATGCCACTGACATTGTCTTGCACGTCACTTTGCTTGTGCGCACCAAAATCTTTGTTTGCGCATTTGTTATTTCTATTATTTTGCTTTTTGACTTGGACTGCTTATGGACTTTCGAGATTTCTCCCTGTGCTAGCCAAAAGACTCCGATTACCCACCACTTACGACGAAATTTTGCTGTGATGTTTGACTCCGATTTTAAATTAAATTGGATTTTATTACGTGAAAAAGAACGAGAGAGAGAAGAAAGTCTTTTAAAGCCTCTTTGCACCTGCTGGTTTCCTGGATAATATCGTGATAAGGAAGGATGAAAAATAAATGTATTTGAATTAATGCTGTTTCTTTTTTCATATATGCTTTTGATCATCTATTTTATAGACTATTTTTGTGCACTAAACAATATAACAAGAAAGCCTATAAGAAAACATTAACATACATAATATTATTCTGTCAGGATTATTAAAAAAACTCTGATTATAATTCTTTACAAGTATTATCAAAGCTATAGGCCAGGGAAAACCTAGATAATTATATCTCTAGAAATAAGTATAAAACAACCGCATTAAATATTTTGAATAGTATATTTCACAAGGTTTACTTTTTCAGAATCAAAGACTTTTTCAACATATTTCCTATGAATTTCTGTCATATAAATGCAAGGTCGGGCAAAAGTAATTAATTGCTTACGAGAGCCCATTAATTTCACACATAAATAACTGAATTTAATAAAAACAAAGAACGATTCTATCAATTGTATTTCCAATTTTATATATTTTTTTCATAGACTTAGACGCTATTTAAATAAAACTTCAAAAAAGTAACATATTATTTCATGTAAAGTAATTAAGACATTTGTAGACGCATAAGAATTATTTCGACCTTTTGATAGTTGGACATATTTAAACAAATATAAATATGAGATGAAATAAAACTACTAATTATAAACCGCGAAAAATACCGTAAAAAGTAGTTTTATTTCAATGTCAGATTTAAAAAAAAATCTTAAAACATAAATAAAGCTCGCCCCCTATTACTTACATGGGACCGAAACATATCGGCGAATTGTGGGTGTACATTGGTACACCTCTGCCTAACCCTTCGGGGATACCGGCGTGATGATATGTTATGTAAAACATAAATATGTATTCCATGCTATTTGAATTTTATCACCAGTGCCGTGTGTAAAACTACATAGGGCTATCAATGACTTTTTGACAGTTGTCATAATATAAAATTGTAAATGACATTTCAAATAAAAAACCGACGTGCTCTCACGTCGAGAGCCTACGGCTGACTGCTGAATCGCCGCCGCGACTGTGTTTATGTTGTGAAATTGACCATTTTTAGGAATAATTTGAATTATAAAATAGATGTTTGGTCTTTTTGAAAAACAAAGCAGATGAAAATGTTAAGAATTAAATCCTCTATCAGTTGGTATAAGTTACATTAATAAAATACGTGTACATCGTGAGCCTATGCAAGGAATAAATTTTGATAGACCATTTTTAAAATGAGTACTACTAAATATTCGCTGCATTAAAAAGAAAAAGCTCTGTTGAAATTAAAGACAACATATTAAATAATGATTTGGTATAACAGTGAATTTGATATATGTTTTAAATATCGAGTTTATAGCTTAATAAAACTCCGTTTTTGCGCATTTTGCTCGGGGGAGCGCCTTAACTAAAGTCATAAAATAATACTAAAATGAACTTGCGAACTATATTGTCAATTATTAGAATTGTAACGCAAAAATTAAGAATAAAATGGAATTCTAAGTAGCTAATTAACTTTTGTCAGTGTATAAATGATGAAGTAACATCTATTAATTAACTACAGCGTTAGATTCATCTGAAGATGGTGTTGATGGAGGAACATTTTCTTCGTTTTGAAGCATTGCCTGTCGAGCTTGCTTGTATTGTTGACGATTACGATACAATTTAGCTTCATCAGTGCACTTTATTGTGATGCAGTTTCTGTAAACAAAAACACTGGTTTAAACAAGTATATAAGAAGAACTTACTTATATAGGTTCAGTGATTGTATAATCAAAGATACCTGTTATGGGGCCTTGAATTACGGCCCAACTAAAACAATGCCGTTGAACGTAGGCTTCAAACGTTTACTTTAAATGAGAAGATTTAAAATATCTGATTAAAATTATGACTTACCTCACCAAATTCTTTGGTACTACACATCGAGTGGAAACTGTCTTTACAATATCTTCAACAAGTTTAGGATCTAAAATCTTCTTCGCTGGTCGATTAAGAAATGCTGGTGACTGCTTGCCTGTTAAAGAGTGAGTTGCCAATACCCTGAAATAATAAATCCGGTTTTGTCATGATTGTATGTAATTCATTATTTTGTGAGGCCATTTTATTAAAACTTTCTTGTACCTGCGCGGGAATACAGCTTGAAGTAATTGTCTGGTAGCAGACGTGTGTGAGTTCCAATCGATTTCATTCAATAATCTTGCTGGGACTTTAACGCTGCCGCTTCCAATCGGTACCTGAAGAAATAATAAGATTGTATAAGTAGTCTTATATATTTTACTTAAATAATATTGTAGGTACTTCTATTAATTACCATATCTGCATCGTTCGACGTTAAAGTCTCAACATTATTAGTTGTTTGCGCTGACATCCGACGTACACGTAAAGTATTAGGGTTTGGCTTTTCTTCAACTTTGATTGTAGAGCTGTTCACTTGTTCATTTTCAGCATTTTCTTCACCCTCGTCTGTTCCGAACTCCTCAACGATTTCAACCACGTTGACTTGTTCCTGATATTCAGAATTATTCGGTTCCGCCCAAGACTGTTCTGAGTTAGGCGGTAAATAGGCATTACTTTCATCAATTATATGTTCAGAATCTAACATAGAGGCATTCGCAAAAGCAGGTGCTTTAGTAATCAGCGACTGAAATTGACTGTAAAGGTTTTGGAGAACAGATTCCATTTCTTCTATTTTTTCTTTGGGAGATACATATATTTGTTCAGTCTGTGTGCCTTGATCGAAAGAAAGTGTTGTTTGCGGCTGAACACTGGGAGGAATTGGTGTACTGCTGACCATAGATCGACGTCTCGTATTTGTGTTTAATGAATTACGGGAAGGACCGCCCATTGATTCGTTACGACCATGATGGTTTCTGGATTTGGATTTGCTGAAATTACGCGATCGATTACGCTCCACATGTGAAAATGGCTGAAAATAAATTAGTTGGAGGTTTAATTTTATGACAAAATAAAATTCAAATGGATACTAAATAAATCATAATACTTTGTTAAACTTGAATAAGTAGTTCAATACGATGCTAGGTAGAAAACTTTGGATTATCAAGGGCTGATTAAAAAAAGGGCTATTGTTACTCACCTCTGAGTCACTTTCGCTTCCGCTGTTGACCGTGTTTGCCACCAACACATGTGGCAAGGGGTGGTGGTTGCTCGCTTGGTGAGATGCATTGGACTGTAAACAAACATTTAAATAGACTGCTTATTTTCATCATCTTCACATAATTATTTAATATTGGTTCATTTAACTTACCGAGTTTCCTGATTTCATTTTCTTGATAGTCCGCATACACATTTCCAAAACATTTTTTACTTGTTGATCCTCACGTTCCAGGATCGCTTTTTGTTCTTTCACATATCGTTTGCTCTCTGAAATTTCATATATTACATGGATTTTAGAAATATCGGGCGTAAAAAAAAACTTATGTCATAAACTCAACCCATTAGGTATAAAGGTGAAAATACTGTCATATAAATATAGCTACGATGATGTGCTTCAATCGAATACATTTCTTATTTCGATTCTTATATGTGCCAAAATTAATTACCACAAAAAAATACCGTTAAATCTATGAATTAAGCATAGATGTAACGCCCGTCCTGCACTACCACCTGCACTCTCCAGGACGTGATGGAGGCCAGCGACCGAGCCATCCAGGTGGCATCTTTTTGGTCAGACAGAATTTGAGTTGGATCTTTGACTCGAAAAGAAGAAGAAGAAGCATAGAAAGATAGAATTCTCTGTTTTTATTGGAATGAGTTTCTACTTGAACTACAATTATATCAAATAAACTATGTGATCTAATCATTTACTTACCAGATATCCTTACAATTTTCGCGCGACGAGGATTTTCATGCTTGACGCGAATGAAAATCAAGTTTCCGGGGTGTAAGTCTGTTTCATCGTACGCCAAGGTATCGACATTCACCACTTCATACACTGGGTACATGTTCATACCAGTACCCTCCATCCACTCCACAAGGAGCCACACACGAGAAGCCATATCACTATTTACCGTTCTTTACAATGAACAAAATGCAACTGAACCGCCAAGTCTAATGTGCGATGTGTGTAACTCAGGTAAAAAATCACTACAATACGTAGTCTTCCCTAACGACGACCCTATCAAATGTGCACGCAAAAAAAATGCAAACACAATGGAATAGAAACTGTCTTAGGGTTCAATTACGCTAGTTCCACTGGTTTATAAGAGTTTTATAGCACATAGAAACTTATTAGATAAAATTATTCTGTAACTGGTTACCCATCGACAGTACCGGGCCAAGGGAAGTTTAAAAAGACCCGTTAATTTTAATTCTATCATTAGCTAAATGTAATTCAGAAAAAAGTAGGTATCTTTATTTTTTTATCGTTAAGTTTGAATTTGAAACAATTAACGTTGGATAAGGTTACAATCAGAAGCATTTACGAATACCCACTAAATACAAAATGTAATGATTCCGTTATACGCACAGCCAAAACTGCTGGGATGAAGTATACAGAATTTATTGTCACACCGCCGCGCACCGTGGTGATTTTAGATTCCAGAAATTAGGTCTATACAAACATTTACATAGCAAAGACGATGGGAATCAAAATGAATTAAAATGTTTTATTTACTGCAGGAATAACCCTAATTATTTTGGAATCTAATACATATTATTATATGATTTTAATCGGATTTTGTCGACTTTTTACAATCAGAAATAGTTATTTCGTAACCGACGACTTCATACTGCAGTTGCATATGTTTTCGTACAAATATCTACATCTATTTAGATATCAAAGGTCTGTATGGCTTCTAATCTAAGACAATAGGTGACCTGGAAAACCCCACCTTATTATTATCTTTAACAAAAGGACATGGACAAAATACATAGAGACTCATTTGAACCTTGATTCAAGTTTAAACAAAAGTTTTACGAACAATAGCTTTATCGTTTTATGGTGACTTATTGGAATTAAGAGAGGATTATGGATTATGTTCACTAAAACGAAATTCCGATAATTTTTAGCTTCTTTAGCAAATTGTATCGAAGTCCTTTCATTATCTTTCCATCCGAATAAATAAATAACACGTTCTGATTTTATTGTAAGAATCATGTTAAGTTCCCAATAGTAAGGACCCATTATGTAGAAAAGTGGCCAGAAAATTGCTTACGTGGATGTATATTTTTCTCGTAACTAACGTACTATCTATAGAATCTAAATGTTACCTAGAGAACCCGAACTATTGTTCCTCTTTAGTTTTTTTAGCCTTTCTTACATCCCATCACTGCGCCTCTCTTTATGTATAAACTTTCCGGTCCTGCGAGGATCTCATCTATGTTCGACCCGCAGCCTTCCCTTAATCGTTACCGGACAATCGTCGCTTCGTTTGCCTTTTCTTGGCAATCACTTAGTCATTGCTTTATTCCACCTGACGTCACATTGTCTGGTCAGGTGTCCGGCCCATTAGAACCTCGTTACTTCGGTACCTACTACCTACCTAACTCCTAACCTTATTTTGATTTCGAATATCCATATTACGGACTTGATTATCGAGTATGATGCTGAGCATGACCAACGCCATGATCTATCTTATTCATATTTAAAATTATAAATTAGACAGTACTTTTTTAACTTGATCAAAGTACCTAATTAAGTAGCAATTAGATATCGATGGAAATTTTCAAGGTATGTAACATTTACCTGCCTTACCAGCTACTACTTTTGATTTCTCATTCTTATTATCTGCTTATTTTTTATTCTTTCTAGTTACATCTTTTAATAGCTTTTTTTCTGATCAATCTTCACAATATAAATCTTATAGAAATGATATTTATGTCCTTCCTAATGATCGGTGCAAAAATAGTTAATTGGGCCTACTTTTCTTCTTTCAAAATTTTACCTAGGAATTTGAATAAATAAAATTATATGGTACTAAGTAATTAAGTTTTCTTTAACATACAGTGTTTCTAATAAGTTGTTAACCATTTTGCCTATTGGTACAGATTATAATCCTATTATTAAAATTATTTTGTCTTCGAAGGTAGTTCAATAAAAGTTCAGGCTGTTATTTCTAAATAACCTACCTACTCTCTTTGTAATATCAATTTTACAACTATAAGACGATGTCTTAAACAAAAGCTAAGCTGACACAGGTACTAAACCTTGAATATAGTTTTAAACAATAAGTTAAAAGTTCGGGAGAAATTTAAAGGGATTTACGTAAACTACCTGAATGTTAAACTCAAAGCAGCTTAACCAGCGTGGTGTTTTATTTTATGACCCATTGAAATAAAAAGCTACATAAATAGGATAATTGACAAATGCTAGTCAGTACGGTTCGGTTACATGTCGAGGACGGTTCTTCCTTCCAAGTGTTTGTAAATCGTAGACTGTGCATAATTATTCAGTGAATTTTTGCGAAAATCAAAGTTCTCGTAAGTACCTTTCTAAAGTCCTGTGAAAATGGATGTGTAAATACAAATGCTTCGTTAAATACATAGTGGCTGCAAATGTTTAGTTCTTTAATTATTGTGTACCTATTCCTGAAATGTATGTACTCTATTTGCAGTACAAAACATTTTTAAAATGTCGACGGTTGGTGTAAGTGTTGCCAACGTCGAGTTTGACGCCGCGCAAGCTCTGTTGGATCTACAGAGCAATTTTCGTGAAAGAAGACAAGAAAATTGTGAGCGTCATTTTATAATCATTAGCCAGTAGCTAAAAATACATATGATACTATTAATGTAGATAGCATGAGAATAATGTTACCCTCAGGCCTTCAAGAATAGGAAACTTTTAACTAGTGAATCACCCAATTTTCACAGTTGCTTTTTAGCACTACCATCTCTAAAATAAAAAAAAAAAAACGTAAAGGTACCTACACTATCCTGATGATGTACATAAACCTTCCCCATTTCACAGTCTTTCTGAAATCCGCACAAAAATCCTTTAAAAAGTTTAGGAGGAATTCGCGAAAAAAGAGACAAGTAGGGACAGAGACTTTGTTTCACACTATGTATTATTGTCCGAAGATTGTTATAAAACCAGAATTGATTAGTTAAAAACAGTGTTCTTTTTTACAGATGAGGATAAAGCTACTGCTGACCGAAAAGAAGCTTTAGATAGCGCCAAATTATTCCTCAGCTGTGTTATAGCTTCGAACGTAACGGTAAGTTTCTTTTATTTCAGAATAATCATTTTTAATTTGTATTTTGTTTCTTACTTTTATTTCAGCATTTATGTTTATATATTGTTTCAGAAGCCATCAAACATAGCAGTCCCTGTGCATAAAGTTGGGTCCGTCGGTCCCTTGTACTCAGTTACCAAAACAGATGTTGGAACTTCAACGGTAAGGCTTATTTAATGACACAGTAAAGTTTACCTAACATTTATGTAGGTATTACATAAATTCGATTCCATTAAACTAGGAAATTCAAGTAAGATCTCATTTTCAGCATACCACAAAAAGGAACACCCCTGATTATGAATCACCACGAGATTATAGCATTGGTGGCCCAAATCACAAGGCCAAGCATCAGGCAGAAGAATCAGAAAGCAAAAAGTCAAAAACATCGAAGAGAAAATCGATAAAACAATTCACAGTAACTGCAGGACCTGTGCCAGATGTTTTAACCAACAAAAAAACTGACCTACCCAATCAGAGTAAAGGAAATCATCCAAATGAAACTAGAAAGAGAACTCGTGACGCATCGACACAGACTGAAGACAAATACCAAGAGGTAGTGTCGATGGAATGTATGATGTTAGAGTTATGCGAAAAAATCAAAACACTAGAAGCACAAATAGAAGTTCTGACTGAACAGAACGAAAAGCTGGCCAGGCAAATTTCTGAAAATGAACAAGATTTTGACGATGACGATGACGAATCGTACAAAGCAAACACTAATGAAATGGTAAGAAACATAACAAATGCCGCAAATGTAATTTAGAATACCTCATTTTCTTTACTAGAAAAAACATATTAATTTTTTAATTTATGCTTTTAGGACGACAGTAATGTATTTGATTCAGATTTTGATGACACCGACTACAGCACCCCAGAAAAAGAAAACAAAGTAAAACCCAAAGTTGGACAACATAATGGACATGGACATAACAAAACCACAACGAATAAAGTTTTGAAAAACAGAAATCTAACTACAAATAATGACGTGGTTAGTACTTTATATGAAATTTATAATGCCACTACACCTTGTTCTCGTAACTTTGGATTAACTTATCCTTTTTGTATCAATAGGTTTCTATTGGAGACGGTAATGCAGTAATTCCATCTAGAATCTTCAGGCACATCAATTGGAATTCTTACACAAGTGCTACCCGGAAACTATTAACTGCAGTATTTTCACGCAGGTAATTAAGTTAATAAGTTGCTTTATGTTGTATATCGAGATGTCAGGAGGAAAGAGGGTCTATCAGAAATTGCATGCCAAATTTCGAATTAAAAAAATGAAGTTATAGCTAAAACTTATATTCTTCTTTTTCAGAGTTTTGGCTACTCATTCTCTAACCGGTAAACCATCACCAGCGTTCCCTAATAAACCTGCAAAGAAGAAACTAGATCAGGCGATAGTAAACGACATTGTTCAGACAGTTGTCGAGAGATGTTGTGTACCTGAAAACGTCGTCAGGTATTTGATAAACTTCTTATTATGTTTAATACTCCAATTAGGTACCTATGTCTTATCCTCTTTTGTTTACATATCATATAATCATCTAACGAAAGGTTTTTAATACCTGCACGTTTTGAATCAAACAGTTCCAAATAATTAATTTTATTTATTATTTTTTCACAGGACAAGTATAACTACAAAATGCGCCGATGAGAGCAAAATGTTCCGCACCCGTCAACAGAATAAAAAGAAGCGCAAACTTAAAGGAAATAGGGAAAATATCCCACCAGAATCTGATTCTGAAGACTTTTAACTTTTGCAGTAATGATAAACAGGGTACTTTATTAATTAGGGTTTTAACATATTAAGGTGAGGATTATTTTTGGTTGAACTTAACAATTAATATTTCTTACCCCTCATGTAATTTCTTATTATTTAATTTTATAGCTATAATCGTTTTCTCCCTTTGTCAATATCGTTTTTCTCTATCACTGTTGATTGAACACTCATTGTTTTAAGGGAAGTTAATTTATCTTTCTCTTTTTCAGATAAGTGACACAATAAAATCAAAGTGGTTACCACTAACTCCGCCACCGCCATCCGGTGCCAGTCTCAAGCCTGGGAAAAGGAGGAGAGATTTTTTTAATAATAATTGTATTTCTTAATAAATTACATAATAAATTTAATAACGATTCACAAGTTTTGTTTAAATTGATTACCCTTTTAGGATATACCTACTTAAATTGTTCAAGGGCTTTAGAATCTATTTTCCAACTAAACTTTCCAACTCTTTTCACAATAGTATTCATACTGTATGTGTAGGTAGTCGTGTACACAATATATATTATACTTTTTGGTGTACACAATCTTTTCTTGTGAGACATCCTGTCTATTAATAAGTACAGACTGGCCTATTTATTCACATCTCTAATATTTAGTCGATTTAAGTAGTTGTCACATGTCTATTGAAACATCTGTCAAACTAAAATAGTGACTTGTGTGTTGGAATGGAAGGTTGTCGCAGTTGTTTTGATACGAATTATGCAATAAAGTTGTGATAGTCGTGTGTAATTGTTATTGCGACACACATCAAACAATGTCTCAGGATACGGATCTTATAATATCAGTGCCGCGTTCTCGTATCAATGAATTTTATTGTAAATATTATAATTTAGTTGAAACGTTTTACTGTGTCACACTGTCTGAGAGTAAATTGTGTCTCGCGAATGAAAAACCTGATTATGTGTATTTCAACGTCACTTTTAACTTGAATCCGGCAGATGGGAGTTTTAATCCAAAGGAATTAGTCGGAAGAATCCAGGTAAATACATTGTGTTGCTTTGTAGATGTCAACTAATTATACATCCAATAAAAAAACTAAATGTAACAAAGGATTGAATAATTAAGACGTATCGTCATCATCATTTTTAGTACTTAGCGAGCTTCTTATAGATAGCGAATCAATGACTGGTTCTGTTCTAGTGTGATAGTGACTTTTTTGCATGCTAATTATTTACCTAGTTAGTCACAACAAAAAAAAAGTATCAAAGTATTAATTTACAAAGTCTATAATAATAAAAGAGGTTTTTTTACTTAGGTATGTATTTTTGGATTAGTACATTGATATATTTTTACTTTTTCGTCATTTTTTATTGCCCCCTTATATATCTAAATATCCACTTTGTAGTAAGGCTTTTTATGATTAATTTATAATTAGATTTTTATATCTTAATTTGTGATTTAGTTATTATAATACAAATAATAAAAATAAATTAGAACACCCAAAATATGTTTAAGTCTCATCTATAAAAATAATCTCAGAAGTAGATATTGGGTTAAGTAGGTTCAAAGATAAAAGAAAAATGAGTCATTTCAAAATAATTCATTATTTGTGTTTTATTTCTGGGCTTAGAATAAAAGTACTCAATTATTATTTTTTTCATTTAATAGATTTACCTTAAGTGGCAACTATTTTTACTGCAATAAATAGGAGTAAATAGAGAAGAAAGCCATACAAAATTAAATTATATTTATGTATTATTTAATTACTCATCTTAGGAACATTTATTCCTTAATAGAGAACTATTTTTTGTCTGTATTAATGGTCATAATTAGCTATAACTGAATGAAACAGTTTATTGATTTTCCAAAATGTGGTTTAGTCCATAATCAGTAAAGAATAAAAATAGACAAGCCCATACCACTGCCGCAGTGCATCATAAGCTGATTTCAATTTTAGGGAAAAATATAATAAATATTATATGTATTACTCATTATTTTTATCATAACTCTAATCTTAGCATATTATCTCATCATTGTTTTGATAAGGGTTAGGCCAACTTTGTATATAAGGATCATTAATAATGGGCCAAGTGCACAACCTAGGGGGACAACCTAATAGTCCTTGGTAACTCTTTTCAATTATTTTTATATTTATGTCTTAGGTTGTAGTTACGAAAAGATTAAATATTCTTGTGACATAATTCATAGGTATCTCATGTTTATAAGTTTTCTGTATTTTTTTAAAGTCTTATAGTAAGCTACAGTTAATATAATTATGTTGCTAACCATCAAGATTCTTACAAGAAGGCAATTCAATAACTGTATGAAATGCTACTCTCTTGCTTGTCTAAATACATTTTGTTCACTAAATTGGAAGACTGTTTAATGGAATTTTGTATGTCACATTTGAGCAAATATTGCGATTGTTACAAAGTTAGGCAAAGTAAGCCACTTTGAAAAAGTACATAATGTAAAATATCTGTCATTTACCAAATTCCTTAAAAGTATTAAAAACCATTTTGATTTTTTAAGATTTCAATTTCAACATAGTTACAATACAGATGTAAGTAACAGAATCATTGAATTTGTTAATTCATTCAGAATCAGTGGGATAAACAATTAATCTTTTGATTGCAAATGAGTAGGCTTGCATGCCTTGAATATAACAAGGCAAGTTGCAAGTGACAGAAACATTACCTACTTACTGTCTCTGACTTTTATCTGTTATTGTGAATCAAACAAATAGCTCTTCATGTATCCTGTACAATTAATAGGATTTTTCTCATTATAAACCTACATAGGTACCTGTCACTCATTGATGTATGGTAACTTTACCATGTTGGGCCAAAAGTATGCCAAGTAATAATTTTAAAATAATCAAGTGTAACAGATATTAATTATTAATGTACAATGGCTGTTCATCTTAGATATATAAAATTTTTATAAAACGATTTAAAAAATATCTCACGATTTCGTTTACAAAGCAAAACCTTAAAGCAGTTGATTTTATGATTTAGTACGTCATAAACGGTGCTAGAAAGTTGACGTCGGTGTTTCCGGGTACAATTCATCACCGTCGCGTATGGATGCGACAAATCCGAAACGATATTGGTGTGTAGTGGCAGAGGTCAACGGTGCGCGGTTTGTTTGGGGGCCGCCCGCCGGGTGCAGTGGGCGCACAACCCGGATCTCGCGGTGCCCCGCTTCCCCTTCACTCAGCGGGCTCGTGCGTGGAGGTGTGCATGCGCTTGCGCCACATGATACGCTAGTCAATAGTCTTGCCGCGAAGCACGCCGCGCTCGCACACGCGCGTGATGCCATGCTACTCGCGCACGCATTAACACAATATTATGTACGCGATCGACAACTCCCAGGTGAGCGCGAATCTCATATCCTCCGTTAGGACACCTGTTACAACTGATAGCGCAGTACGTGGCCCTGCTTCTTGGATCTTATATCCCTCGAGAGTTTCCGAGTGAGCCGCGATTTAACGTACATCGCATTGTAATGATGTTCATTCACGAACGGTCGATATAACGAACCCGGAAGTAGAGCCGGTTCGTTAACGTCATGTAGGTATGCTAATTATTGTATACAGTGCTCAAATACAGACGAAATGCCTAGGATGTTATTTGAGATAATTCTTAGTGGGTGAGTGAGATCAACGAATTAACATTTTGTGGAGTTCTATTGTTGGTGTTCACAGCGAGAAAATGAGAATGGTTTGTTGATGCACATTAGAAAGATGGATTTATTGCAGTGAACATGTTTAGTGCCGGTAGCATGCGATGTCTTAGATGGCTGCGAGTGTTCGTCCGTCGTCAGTCGTTGCTCTACACTCCACAGCATCACGTTACAATGTTGATGTTTTTGTGGCCACTTGTGAAAGCAATGTAGAGGTTTAATTAATGTGCATGTCTTCATTTGTCGTCTGTGCGAAGTGTCGCAGGTCCGGCACTGCTCGGATATCAGACAAACTTTCACTTCGCCTCCGCGAGCACTAGTGATTTATATATTTTTGTTATCAACGGCATCCGATCACGGATATGAATTAAATAAGCGTTAGGCCATTTCTGAGAATCTTTTGATTTGTTTTAATCAACGTTATGAATATTTATCGTTAGCTTTTGTTTTTCGGATTAGCTCCGTTGTCTCTGTTGATAAGCGCTAAATATATCAAATGTCGAGACGCGTTAGAGCATCGCCCCTTGAGATTGTCCTTTATATTATTGTTTTATCAGATAACTTTCCATAGACATCCTACACGCGAAGGTTACGTTACACACTCACGGATGTTTCGCAAGTAAACAAACTGAATACAAAAGACGTCACTTTCATTTACCCAAGATTGTTGCCTTCGTAACTTTAAAAACACATGGGAAACCCTAACGTAGTTAGAAACTCATTAATAAATATCCACCATTGTTTTACACTAATTCTATACACATACGCTTGAAACTTTAGAAACTAAATGCCTACGTAAGCAATTAAAATAATGTTTAAATACCAACTAAAATTATGGTCTCTAATGCCAAATTCCGCCTAACTCAATGCAAAATCACTTCACTAAAAAGAGAGACTTGTCAACCTTCTAATAGTTGAAATGAATTAATATCCGGTATGATTATTCTCTGATGTAATTTCAATAGGTAGGCAGATCGAGCGATTGTGTAACATAAATGATAGGGGCCCACCGTTTCTTTTGATGACAATATGACTATATTTCGGTCGACATCAACGGATTCGTCTGACGTATTCTTATATCCTAATGCTAATTTGTTGTCGGTTTGGTTTGTAGCAACACGTCATAAGTAATTAATAAGCCTTATTTAAATATCCTGTTAAATAAATAAGCCTATTCGTTTAATTCGAAGTTATATTCTTTTATATTAGTAACAGCTGTGTAATGTACACCTTCTTGTCTTTCAATCTCCATTTGTTTTATTGTGCGCATAATGGTAAATTCAGCTTTTAAACACGTAGCTTTTTCTCTCCGTCTCATTCAATTTATAAATGCCAAATTCAAGAACTACAGTTCTTCTATGGTACCATAACCTTAATAGCTACACTTGATTCAAAAACAGAAAGATAGGAATATTCCTATTTTGGACCAGTAAAGTCTCTCTCAACCTTTTGAAGGCTAAAATATTCGCTCAGAAACTATTATCTATTGTAGCTTAATTCTAAAAGGGTAATTTCAAAAAATCCTTTTACTCTTTGCAGATAAATGTTATACTTGTAGTCAGGATAACGAGTTCCTTCCAATGCTTGTGAAGTGGTTATGTCTGAGAAAGAATGTCGGTGCACTGGTAGTCAAATAGATTGCAGTCGCCGCATCAAGCCCTTCTGAGTATCCGTTCTATCTATTTTGTTTATGGACAGCATGACTGCATTTTATTTAGATTAGTAGCCCTATAAAATGCTGTTAGAGTTCCATAAATGGACCATTTAAGGATCCTAAATTCCAACCACGCTATCGTTAACCATACGTTAAAGATGTATAAGTAATCTTGGTCATTTCAGCCCAGATTCGATATAAAGATTAAAAACGTGGACTAATTTCTAAAGATATTTATGTTTTGCATTAACGCAATTATGAAATGGCTAAAAGAATTTGTTACACCTTATTATGATCACATATTTTATCGTATAATCTGATCAAACCCACTGACGTCATGTTCCGTTTTCAACTAATCTTGTCATTATTATTGTAAGCACAAGTCACAACATAACTACGTCACGAATTAATTGCAAGCTCGTGAATATCAATTAAGAGCTTTATAAAAACAACTGGCTTCTTATGACAGACTGTATGTTTATAGACAACTAGTCTACGTCCATTAAATATGATTTATCAGAACACATGTAACATAAATCTTTTGGATACGTTCTCATGTGTGTAAGGCCTGCGATGTGAAGACAGCGGTATTGTTATGGCAACCGAATGTTAGAGCGCACTCAAGTGCAGTTTGTATTGTACTCATGTGTACGTATGTATAAAGTATGTCGCGTGCCCGCATCCTGTTCGTCGCTGACGCCACATCGCACGAGGTGGCGTGCGCCGACGTCGCCCGAATGCTCCCACCCTATTGGTCGTTGTTATCTCTTTAACAAACCAACGATAGAATTTCTCCTCTACAAACGGAACTAATTGTACTCACTCACCCGCAGACATTGCTTATCGTACAGGCATGCCTTAATGTAAATTAACATAGGTAGCGCGCTGACCGGTTCGCAATGAGACACCATTTCCTGGGAATACAAATCACGTGCTTTAAACAGGTCAGCCGTCGTCTGGGTACTGTTTCGGGAATTCTAATACGTTTGCAGTATACAAATAATCTTACTGCATGTGTTTCAACAAAGTGCGTATACTGTATTATCTCTTTAATTTCCAGAACTCTCATATCAGTAATTGTAACCAGTAGTACCTACGTCAATAGTCAAACAAATTTTAATAACATGAAATTTCATAGATTGCGCTGGACGATAACCTTTGCGAATATCTATGAAGACCTTCCTACGTAATTAATAGTTCCTTTAGTTGCGTCTAAATGAGATAAAATTGAACTTACACTGACGTCAATATACTATAGCATTGGAGTAATTCGTGAGACGTCAATGAGTAGGAAGAATAACAAATTATTGCTAAAAACATATGTACTGATGTGAAATAAATAAACATGTCGCACGTGTTGATATAGACCGGTGAGGTTAGAAAGAAATGGACTTCTCGAGAGCTGGATGAGATAGGCATGTGACGTAACGGCAGAGCTTCTGAGAATACAAGTGCTTCGCATGCAAAATGGACAGAAGCTAGCAGCTAGCTAGTAACCTGGTTACGTCATGACTTTAACGTTCGTTACTTCATCATTTGACGTAGACTTCAAGGAAATGAAAGATGAGGTTATTTTGAAGTTCTAGGTTTGATCGAAACTCGTGCAATAAGACCTTATAAATCAATTATAGTTAGTAAGAACATAAATGGACCAAATGATTCGGTTTTTTTCGCTCGACCTCTAAAATTTAAGTGGGTCGCGAATAATGTTTCGTATTTTTTACACGAGGCGGTTGGTGCACGTTTGTTATTTATTATAACAAGCTGAAGCACTCAAGTTTAAGTGTGTGTTACAACAAGTCTAGCGTGTTTCGAGCTAGATACTAAATAGTGTTAGAAAAAACGTAAACAAATAGATCGCCTAACGTAAACGAGCGTGGCTCGCGGTGGGATTAACCGATGGGTTTTGCCTAAAATACTGCTGCTGCTAATAAGGAAATAGTTTTGGCTATTATTTCATTACTCCCATTTTGAGCCTCTGTCTGCTTTACAAAATGTTCATAGATATTATCTTCTTTTATTGAAACATTATCTTTTTTTTTTTTTTTTTTTTCAGAAATTGTCTTTCTTCATTTAGCACAAGTGTGCTTACTTTTAAAAGTTGGAGGGTATTTCCATTTTAGGTCCTTTAATTCTGGCATTGTTGCATATTAGTTGTTTTTAAAACTATTAATATGCTACTGATAATCTATAACTTTGACTAGGTAAGCTACTGATAATGAGTAGCTTACCTATTCGAAGTTATATCATATGTGTCAAATTTCAAATCGCAACCTCATGCGGGTATACATGTACGCATATTGTTATCGCGACTTCTAGTAAAACCTATCGAATAAAAGTCAGTTTCGCGTAAACAGCAAAGTTATATCACCGTAAAATGAACTTTATCACAAGATATTTACGTAAAAGTGAAACTATGGCACCTATGTATTGAGACTGACGTAGACTGTGCGGCAAAAGATTTAGATAACATTATATTAATAACATGTTTGTTAAATGAATATACAGTAATCATAATAGCTGACCCCAAATACGAACATCGGATGATCATTGACGTAACTCGCTATCTTAGGAAGCAATTAGGGTGTATTATTATATCGGAAACATACTCATTGACTTAATAATATCTGATAATAACTTTCCATTACATTGCAAAAATGCACGTTCAATGTTCAAACTATACATTTGGACTTTGGAAGTATTTAAAATTTGTGTTGCCAGACAAAATATACGCTATAAAAATTATGCTATCAGTAGATATTGTAAAACATAAAAAGTCAACTGCAAATTCTGTTTTTGACCTACATTAATATTTTAATGTTTATAGACTAAAACAGATTTTTTGAATAAGTTTCTCGTTTCATAATAGCATAGTTGAATGTCTCGCGCCGCAGCCAGGCTTGATTTTTTTAGAAAGTCGCATCCGGCTCCGTGGCGTAGGCGGGGCGCTTCCGTGCTCGCCCGGATGTGAGCTCCAGAGACCTACTAAACTTTATCGTCTTACACGAAGTGTACTTACCGATTTTCTAACAGGAACTTGGCCGTGCACTACTTAAATATTTACTTAGCTAGTTAATGATCAATGTTATTGGAAATGGGTTTAAATGAAGGAATGGATCGTAAATTATTTTCATCTTCTTTCTTTTTAAAATAAGTGAACAAGATCTGATGATACACTTGCGCTTCTGATGGTTTTCGCGCTAATTTCACCATCCGTGTAAAATAGTATTTCAAGTAAATCTTTTGATTAACTGTCTACCATAAATAATAGCGTACTAAAACGGATGCTATAAAATAATGTTATCTACCTTATTTATTACACGGTTCATTATGATTATTGTACTATTTAGACTTTGTTCTTAACTTTAAGAAGTGACGTTTTGTTTTAAGAAACTAAAATATTTTCTGACGAATAAGGCTGATATTTTGATTGTATTTTTTGATATTGCTTCATTACAATGCCTGATATAACATTGATTTATTATAACACTAATGTATTTTAATCAGAGATAACGATAATCCCTGGATTAACATTGTTGTGTTCTGTTGTGTTTTATCTTATTATCAGCCTACATGTTCTAGACCAAAATCTAGATTTGTATTTTAGTTTGTGAGCCAACTAGGTCTTGATGCGGATCTTGTGCGGCTATGACTAACCGCTATTTTGTAGATTATTAAATTTTCTAACAGTAAACGTGTATACTGTTTAGTACGCGGTATGATTGCAGTGGTCATTTCTATCGTTTTGAAAATACTTCAGAAATGTAATATTATACTCTTAATTTGTTTTATGTACATGTTACGCGTTGGTTTTATAATATTAAATGAATTACAAAAGTATTTAATATTATTGGAGTTTAGATTCAAATGCAATTTGATATATAGATGCAGCTCTTATGAGTTATGTACCTAAATATCTATCTATTGGGGCTAATCCATCAATTTAAAATATTTTTTTTAAATTCATACCTATCTGTATTTTATAATAAATTCAGTAATAATTTTGTCAATTCATGAATAATGAATTACAACCGGTACGGCGGACAGCGCACACGCTAAAGGTCAATGATCATCTGTAGATCCGCTTCGACGGCCCCGTGACCCTGTGCCGAGCCGGTCGCGCTAATATCAAATTTGCTTGATCGATAATCATCACAAAGAGCACGTTAATATGTATAATTATTTTTAATTTTATGCCATTTTAGACCTTAGTGTTAGTGGCAAACAAATATCCATGTAACTTACCTTTCGCGCAACTCATCTTCAAAATGTTCTATAATGTCTATCTGTCCCTATTTTACACCTTTAAGTGATAGAGACTTAACGGCAACTTAAAATTGGTTTGAATTTGAGTATTCAGAAGTATATAGTTTTTAAATATTTTATCGTACAGCCTTTAAATTCGGTGTAATATGTTTTAAGATCCGTGTTTACGGCTCACGTTGCAAAGCTAATCTTAGAAAACTGAACTGCATTCTCGCTACATCCGGCCCGCAGCAATGCAAGTCATATGTGAAAGGATAGATTATTTTATTAAAATCGTTGCTTACTTAAAATGCATTACACATTGTTCTTTTCATTTGCAATCTTAATCGAGTCACCTCATGTATAGATTTAATTAAAATTTAGATTGCTTTACCCATAATTACAAAGGTAATTTTAATTACAATAGATTTTTAAATTGATATAAAATAATTTGTCGGTATCATGAATCAAGATCAATTGATTTATTTGTAAAAAGATAAACTTGCTTACAGCGTAGCTTAGATAATTATCTATAGAAGTGGCCATCCGTAGTCGATTTTTTGTAGGTCATAAAAAGTTAAAGAATTAAAGGCTATTCACGAATCTTCCGACTGTTTTATCCTCATAATAAAATCAGGTGTTTTGAGACAGTGTTTGTTTGGGTGGCTTCCGTTTAGACTGGGTTTCAATTTGTTGGTATTGTTTCAGAAATATGTGGAGTCATCGTTGGGGTGGGCTGTGGAGCGAGGCGAGGACTCTAGCTATGACTCGGAGTGCGAGGACGAGAGCGCGCACAGGGCAGCGTCTCGGACCCCGTCCGACACACTCGCCGCCGAATTCGCGGAGTATGTCACACTCACACCAACACCACCCAACCAGGTAAGGGATCCTGATATTCTGGATGTTACTATTGTTGTTCAATTCAATGAGTCACCGCAAACTACAGGATAAATGGAAATATAAACTTTTCAATTTGTTATTTTGCACCTATCTTATTACAAAGTTTTATCTGCTCCTGTTTATGCCTTCCTAGTAACTATATTTGAATATTAATAATGGAAGTTTTCTGGATTCATTCATATTAATATGAATTCAATATAGGCTCTTTACCTTACCTTGAAATTGTTTAATCAATCCTGACCTTTTTGCAGGCTAAGATCGAGTTTGCCGTGAAGTTGGGTTACTCTGAGCGTTTGGCGCGGACGGCTCTGCAGCGGCTAGGCCCGGACCCACCATGTAACGAGCTGCTGGCGGAGCTCATCAAGCTGGCAGCAAAGCAGCCGCCGCGCGCGCTGTCACCGGCCCCGCCCGCCGAGCCCGAGCCGCCACCCGAGCGGGGCGCGCTGCGGCATGTCGTCATCGACGGCAGCAATGTCGCTATGAGGTACACAACTATTCTACATAAACTATTGAAATTATTCTACTTGAAAAGCCTCTATTTAAAGCACGTGCGACGCCATCAAAAATATGTTATTGTAGTCTAAGATTATCTGAATATCTTTATTTATCACAATGCTTAAATGTGATCGAATTTAAAAATAGTAAGTACCTACTATTTTCCTCGTGTTAGTTAAAGATAAACTGCGTGTTCAACGTCGTATTATAAATATCTATCACGAGTTCCGGTTGAAAACATATGAACAATCTTATCAGACGATAGTGTACCTATTAGTAGCAAAGTTTACAAAGTAACACTTTAACCTAATTATATCAATTCCGGTATGTATTGTGGACTTTGTGCTTGATGTATGTAACTATGTCTCCAGCCACGGAAACAAGGAGGTGTTCTCGTGCCGCGGCATCGAGATCTGCGTGGAGTGGTTCCGCGCGCGCGGCCACCGCGAGATCACCGCCTTCGTGCCCAAGTGGCGCAAGGAGGCGTCGCGCCCCAACAACCCCATCGCCGAGCGCGACGCGCTGGAGCGCCTCGAGCGCGACCGCGTGCTCGTGTACACGCCCAGCCGGCTGCTCGGCGGCAAGCGGCTCGTCTGCTACGACGACCGCTACATCCTGCGCCTCGCCGCTGAGACTGACGGCATCGTCGTCTCCAACGACAACTACCGTGACCTCGCCGCTGAAAATCCCGATTTTCGGAAAGTGGTAGAAGAACGGTTGCTCATGTACTCGTTTGTCAATGACCGCTTCATGCCCCCGGATGACCCTCTCGGTCGCTCAGGGCCCACGCTCGATGCTTTCCTGAGAGCGCCAGCTTCCCGTGTGGAGCCGCCACCAGCTTGCCCGTACGGTCGCAAGTGCACATACGGAAACAAATGCAAGTTCCACCACCCTGAGCGTGCGGGCCGCCCGCACAAGTCCGTCGCTGAGAAGCTGTCGGAGCGCGCCGCCAAGACACTCCGAGCTCGCGACCTGCACACTGTGAGTCTTCCACCTGGCGGCCGGCCAGCCGATGTCAAGCGGCAGCTGGCACGAGCTCAGTCGGCAGCTCCACGTCTCGCCGATCCTACGCTGGCCACCCACTTTGACCGCGCGCAAGTTGCCGGGCCCTCACAACCGCCACCGCCGCCTGATGTGAACCCGCACCGCAAGCTGGCGCGCCAGCTCACGCTCAATCCGAGCTGCGACCCGCGACTGCAACCTCACCACTCGCTGGCAGCACGCGTGGCAAGCGCGCCGGGCGGGGGCGCGGGCGGCGCGATGGGGGGCGCGGGCGCGGCGGCGGGGCTGCTGGGTCCGCGCGTGTCGCCGTGCGCGTCGGACGGCGCGCTGCAGCACTGGGACGCGCGGCGGCGCATGCACTACCACCTGGCCGGCATCTTCCCCGAGGCGCAGGTGGCGCAGGCCATGGCGGCCTACCCGGACGAGACGGACGCGCAGACCATGTGCGCCATCATCCTCGCGCGCTACCGTCCCAGCGAGGCGCCGCCGCCGCGCCCGCACTGAGCGCCGCGCTACATCACTACTCCCGGTTTTTGATAAAAATCGGACTAGTAGACATCCCTAGCAGTGACGGCCCCGACAGCCGGCCAGCCTCCCGGCGCGAGAGGCCCCGGGCCGGCCGCGGCGCTCGGACGTATCACTGATTAAATAGGCATTTATATTATGTACATATTCTACGTTCTGTCATACGCTTCTGAGAAGTGTATGCTAATATTTAATAAATATTAAATAGTGTCTAGAGATGTACAAATACATATTTCCTTGTGTACAGTTATTTTGACAACTTGCTTCATTTGATAAGTAAGGCAATACTTGAATTCTGTTTTCATTCCTAAAATCTTCCAGTGAATAATTTCACAGTATATATTTTACTATAAATTGTTGCATGTTATGACATGAGATTAAGACAATTATTATGAATTAATAATAGCTAAACATGTGATCATATAAATCAATATTGGTACCATGTATCAATTTTTATTTTTATATTAGGATAGTTTAAATACCTAGATATTATATAATAATATACTGTTATTTGCAAAGTAAATTCGCTATGATGATTTTATATTGAGTCTTTTTATAAAGGCTCTATAGTTTGTATGGAAGCTATAACTACATGAATCGCACCATGGGCATGGTAACATCCGGGTTTATAGTCGCTGCATTTTGCGGCGCCGCGTGTCGTCAGCTTGACACTTGTTATTACAACGTTCAAATTAAAATGATTCACATGCCGTCGTGGAATACTACAACTACAGACTTATTTCAAGGGCACATAAACTTTGTTATGTTTTAATATCGTCTTGGTTTACTATGCATGTTTAGATGTAAGCAATGGCCAGCATTAATTGACTAATGTAGTCATTATTGTAGGTGTAACATTGAACCAATCTGTTGTTTGATTTTTATTAAATTGAACTGTAAAAAACTTAATGCAATGCATAAATTGAAAATGTAAGATACATATATCTACTGTCGTGGTGTACTCTATAAAATGATAGTTGTTATATTTGTATAGATGCATTTTATGGGGTACCACATGATTTATTTAGTGTAATTAGTTTATCGAGTTTTACCTGTTTTATGTATTAATTGAAATGAAACGTAACCTTTTGACTGTCACAGATACTCGTAAGGTACATAGACAGTAAAACAGTGCCTACTTATGAATTATTATTATATGAATATAATGGTAGTTATGAAATGGTGGCAGTGAAAAGGTTAAGGGTAAAATTTGGTAGTTAGTAACAAGAACTGTTGTGGGATTGTTTCAATTTATTTGACTTGCTTGACTGTTCTTAAGATATCCCAGACATTTCTTTTTACTGATGTGTAACATGAAGTATTAAGACCATATTTATTTAAATTACATGGTTGTTTAGAACAATAGCACCATTTTCTTTTATTATCAATGCAAATATTATGGCTCTTAACACTTCATGATATGATATTTTTCACATTCCTTGTGGAATGTTTAACATATGTCTATTTTGACATAATAGTAATTAATATTTTAAAATAAAGCATATCTCTCATAACAATTTGTTTATTTCTTTTTAACCCTGTCCGGATTATTTGTTATTCTCTTGACTATCATTTTCATATAGGTTCTGCTTTTGTCTTCTGGTTTTCCAGAAAATTCTATGAAATCTTGTCCAATAAACTTTTTTGTTGTCTTTATTTCTTTATCTTGAGTTGTAGGAACAAATACTCTTTCGTTTTTACTTTTTCTGTACAAGAAAGTAAAAGTATTATTTTCAGTTATGTCAATATTGCTAATATCCATTTTTTCTACCTTGTGCACATGGTTATTTATTTGTTTTGTTTCAAGAATCTGTTTAGGTTTAGTATAGCTTTTGGCTATACCTTTTATTTCATTCACAACATCAAGTAAATGGTTACTTTTGACACCTAAACAACTTGTAGGGATACCAAAATATGTGGCACTGACTTTTCTCAACTCAGCCATACATAGATATGGTATATCTTTATCTATACACATTTGTAATAAAGGTTGGACTATTAGTCTTGGACTTATTTTAGCTTCAATAACAATGGCAGAGCATTCTCCATTTTGAATTGAATCACTGCATTCTCTTATACCAAGTAACAGACCTTCCACTTTTCTGTAAATAAATGTAAAATATTACAACATAACATATCATCACGCCTGTATCCCCGAAGGATTAGGCAGAGGTGTACCAATGTGCACCCACAGTTTGCCGATATGTTTAGATCCCACATAATAGGGGGCGAGCATATTGTCACTAACCGGGCACAAATCCAAACACCGACCTGTTACTGAGAATTTCATAGAAAAACCCAATAACACCTTGGTCGACTTGGGAATTGAACCCAAGACCTCTAGCGTAGCAGTCGCGCTTAGCACCAATGCAGTTTTGTATAGCATCTAAATTATCCTATCTATTTAAAGGAAATATACCTAACTAACTCAATCATTAGGCCCTTCATACAATTTGTCTTACAAAGGTTCTGAATGATTTGCTTAAGCATTTAAAAAGTAAAAAAAAAATTGGTAAATAGTTACTTTAACTTTGGTGGTTTAGGCCGCTTGTCTTTAGGGATATCTTTCAGTTCTTTCCAGTGGGATTTCTTGAATGACGGTATGTTGATCCTATGGTTTTTTAAAACTGATTCTAACCTCTTTCCTTCATTCTCTGTTATCTCAGGCCTATAAAACACAACACACTTCATTTACTAATCTCTTAGGGTATTTAGTAAATAATTTTGTACAAAAACAATGTATTATAAACTTAAATGAACTAGTTCAAACTTTAAAACTTACCAAAACACTTGGTCTGGGCGACTTAAGACATTCTTTAAACTTTTCTTTATTTTTCCTTTGCTAATGGTATTCTTCTTCTTGGGTAATGTAGTTGCTTCAGAAGTTTCCATTATTTATCTTATTTAAGATACATCAACATGCAACGAAGATTCAGATATAACCTAAAATATTTGACATGTTTTTATTTTCCATGACGGTAACGTTCCATTTTGCAAAACGAACAAACGTACCATTTCTAATAATGTATGATTCGAAAAGCATTCATTATGATTTTAGCAGTTTGACTGAGTTATTTTTCTTATTTATTCTTTTATTTCATCTATAAAATATGGGCATTATTTATTTTCTTAGTAATTCATATTCACTCATACCTTTTGCTTTGCCTAGACCGAACAGGAACTAAATGTATCTTCAATGCCAAGCGTTTCGCTACTGAGCTATTGGATTAAAATCTAATACTGCACCTACTCTCGGATGATCCATTTCAGATTATCTTTTACGATACCCACTGCATAAAAAGGGTGATTATTAAATTGGTCATATAACATAATATTGGATTTAATGAGTGTGAGCATTTTAAGTAACATAACAAAGATTGACCAAATATATTTTATTGAATTTGTTACACGAGTATTTTCCCGGGTTTGAACCCACTACCTGCGTTGGCTAGTGGTTTAAAGACCACCTAGAACACGTTACTCTAATTAGAATGAAAATAAATATGTTTAACCCAGTTTATTTAACCAAATATAATCCCAATAGAGTTAATATGGTTAATAGTCGTCAAGAGCCAAAATATATCAATTACAAAATGTTGCTGATTCTCAACACATTTTAATGACCTCGTTGAATGGTACAAGCATATAAAAGAAAGAATAACCAATTGTTTCAAAAACTTTTACGACTTTCGGCAAGACAACACAAATTATACACAAAAGAATATAAATCTCCGCTTAGAAACTTACTAGGAAGTACGGTTGCAAAAAAGGATGCGTTTTTTGTTGGGCCCGGCCCGTTGGCGAAAACTATTGTTCGTTTTGGGCGGGGGAAGTAATAACTGCAGTTAGGGAGCGTTGTAATGAAACTTTTACCTGAGGGCCCGATGCAATGCATTTAACATTCTAGTCATTTGGCAGAGCTTGAGGTGTATGCCCGTGATTTTCGTGAGTGATGTCCAGACAAGGTGATTGTAACTGGTTGCTCGTGGAGTGGAAGAGTGGTGGCCGTGATGTGGTGTACGTGAGGTCTGTGGTCAGTCCTTTGAATAAGGAGCTGAAGGCTGGGGATGTGATGGTGGTGAACAGGCGCGGGGAACAGGAGTCAGCGACGCTGGTGGCGCGCGCGCGTAAGTAATTGAATATTTGTTACCTTTACGCAGGTAAGGGCCGTTATGGACGAGTGCTATTGTAATGTGTGCATGTGGTGTTTTAAATTATATTATATTGTGTAATAGATAGCTACTTTGCTTAGGTACCTATGTATGGAGTTAAAATCTCTATGATCATTCAATATTTTTGTGACATAGTTTTAGTAGATGCAATGAAAATTATTTAAAAAGTTTTATTCCATTCTACACTTCTTTATTAATTCTTATTTATGTATTTAAAATCTATTTTGTTGTCCTAGATATAAAAAAATATTATTCGCACTAATTAGTTTCAT
This sequence comes from Autographa gamma, assembly GCA_905146925.1. NCBI lineage: Eukaryota > Metazoa > Arthropoda > Insecta > Lepidoptera > Noctuidae > Autographa > Autographa gamma. The sequence goes on along the minus strand of LR989866.1, from coordinate 7,747,659 downwards.
CTTATAAGATAAAATAAGGAAAGATTAAATTTAAATCTACTTATTCTCATGAAAAATTACAGTTCATTATGTACCTATTTCAAAGATTTTGCCTCTAACATAACTCACTATATTAAAATACCACGTGTTATTTCACAAGTTTCATCAAGTATTAAAATAATACACTAAATCATAAAAGTATTAAAATAATTTCATTAAAACATTTCTTATTCTATGAATAAACAAAAACATTACCTATGCATGAAAACGTTTTAATGTAGCAACCTTTTTGCCGCGTAATCTCTCCTTTCTTACGCGTTTCGAGAGTACTGGGTTCGATTCCCGAACTTTCGTTCCATAAAAAAAACGTAATCCTTGCGTCGGATTTACCATCCTCCGTATTGTTGAAGATAATAAAAACGTGCAGCTGTATATGCGTAGGTGTAGGTAGGTAGTCACACGTATGTTGATATTTTAAAAAGTAATTTTTAGTCAAGATCATCTTTACTTAAGTATGTTCACTTAGTTTGCAAATAAACACTTTGTCTTTGACTTTGTTCGTTTTATGCAGGAGAGCGAGATGTCCTGGACTCCATGATAAAGAAGGAGGACACAGCAGGGCCCAGCGTGAAGCCAGAAGATGAGGCTGAAGACTTCTCCTCAAGTGCTTCGTCCTGGGTGCCCAGCGATGACGGTGGTCAGTCCGGAGACTCGGCTACTGAGGTAGGCTATTGAAGACTTTATTAAGTTCGCAACTAGGTCGATTTTTATAACGATTTGATACTATTTACGACCTTTTACGACCATATCTCGGTGAATTTTAAATTAAATGTAATTCGCGCGTTTCTAAACCAAATATATTCACTGTACTTATCTAGGTATATGTAATAATAGGTACATGTATCACATCCATAGGACTGTCAAGCTGTTTTGAGGGTAGATCAAAAAATATCGTAATGTGGGTATCTTCTTACAGATGAACAACAAAAAAGTCAAATTGGATCGATCCAGACGTCAGTATACCAATAGAAGATCCAGTAAAAAGGTCATAGTTCCCTGTCACAGAGCCAATGCAGTCATACCCAGAATGATGCAACAACCTAATGCCATAAATCGGAAAAGACAACTTAACGGAACCCCAAAAACGATGGCAATGTATTCTATGAACAAATCGTCACCAGATTCGACGAGGAAGAATGTACAGAATGGAAGTGCTCAAAACATAGCCATAGATGTTCGTGAAATTATGAAAATAAAAAGCAGTTTCAAAATACTGTTCAAAATGCTTGAAGATTTGAAACGGCCAGTTTCAATGCTGAATCAGAGTTCGAATGATGTTCCAGCGAAATTGAACAACACAAGTCAGTATAATCATACTATGGAAGATGATAAAGAAGAAGAAATGAGTGAAAATGAAGATTTTAACCGCTCTGATGATAATGTTCTTATTACTAACAAGTATAATAAAGTGGCTGTGAAGACAGTGCAAAATAAAAGTCCGCGAGATGACGATTGGGTATGTAGCTTTCACAATTGATTCATAGTAAGCGTAGTCTTAGCACAAAACAATGCAGAATAAGTAAAAAAAACGGTATCATTTTTTTTTAATTTGTTACGTAAGAAACTTATTTGCCTATGCCCAACAGTTGGATGGACATAATATATAAATTGGTTTCTGTGGCCTGAATTAATTAATGAAAATTACGTAACGTGGTGATTTTAAGATCTTACCAGTTAAACAATTAGACAAATTATTACCGACATAAGTCTACTAAAAGCTCAAGTATTTTACTGTCTCAGGGTACGTAGTTATTACCTATCTATAGCCAAGGCCAATATTACCGTTACTTCAACAAAAGGCAACAAACAATGTGACAACTGGCTGCTAAAAGTTATTCATAGTTTTTTTACACGGCAGTAACTATTATAGTCTTCCGGTTGTTGATAACTGACCTATGCTAGATTTGTGATTGAATTATGATCGTGTTTTTGTAGGGTATTAAACAAGTTAATTGTTTTTTCATTACATAAATTCAAAGTGAATAGGTTTTAGAATCATGACGGTATTTGTTCAATTTTGGAGTTGAGATTATGTTTTTCTATGAAATTCTCATTAGCAGGTCAGAGTTTGGATTTGTGCCCAGTTAGTGGCAATAGGCTCGCCCCCTATTACATGGGACCTAAACATATCGGCGAACTGTGGGTGTACATTGGTACACCTCTGCCTAACCCTTCGTGGATACAGGCGTGATGATATGTTATGTTCTATTATTTTTTCAAAACGCTGAAATCGATTGTTTAGAGCCATTCCGCTTCAGTGTTTAAATTACTTATTTTTGTTTTATAACCATTTCAGGTACCGATTGGTAGTGGGAAAACCTTGATACATAAAGATCAGTTCGCAAAAGTTAAATGGAAATCTTATACGATTGCTACGCGTACGCTCCTCTTAGCTGTATTTCCGAGAAGGTAAGAAATAATCCAACACCTACGATAAAAGTTTCCTGTTTTCCATTTATTTAACTGTAAGAATGGAACGAACTGGATGCAAAAGGGCAGAGGTTTATGTCACAATCTGGGAGATGTCCGTCTAACATAAGTTGATGTCGATGATTTGATAACATTAAATAATTAAAGATTGCCAGGTTATAAATAAGATCATTATATAATTAACGAACACATTGTTTTCATCAACGCCCACATAAATTGCGCGCACCTGTTCTAAAAACGTCAAGAAGACGTGACGTCATAAGTACTATTCAAATTTCTTTCAGGATTCTGGCCACCCATTCTCTTACCGGGAAGAGATCACCCGCCTTCCAGGACAAGCCAGCTAAGATGTGCCTGGACCCGAAGATAATATCCGATGTCATTATGGAAATTATGGACAGATTCAATGTCAGGGAGAACCTAGTCAGGTACGTATTTTTTTTTTTTTTTACTAGCCATTTCTTTCCCACTGCAGGGCAAAGGCCTCTCTACCCTCCTAGGTACGTATTTAGTTATAAAATTATATTTTTTACGTTAACGGTTTTATTTTATATGTTAAAGTTTTTAATTAACCCTATAAGTTAATTAACCCGGATACAACTTTAATTTTAGATAGTTTAGTTTGCTTTAATTCATAACATAATTTTGGCCTCCTTTTTTCTATTTATGTTTTTATTTTATTGATTTACTAGCTGACCATTGTAGTCAAAATTGATTAAATGAAAATCGTAGAAAATTATTTCAGGATATCTTGTGGCATTTGGCTGACTTCCAGTTAGCCAATTATATATGTGACATCGCTATTGTCCTATAAAACCAAATAGACAAAGAGCACGCATAAGTCAAACATAAATAATACATGTCCAGTTTAGACTAGTTATTCAAACTGAGAATTTATGAATCTAACTGGAATACTGAAAGGTCACAATAGGAGTTTTCAAATATAACGGAATCCTTGATGACCTCCGTGGTCGAGTGGCGTACGCACCGGTTTTCAAGGTGTCGCTAGCTCTTAGGTCCCGGGTTAGATCCCCGGGTCAATGTGGAAACTCACTCTTCTACATTGTCCCGGGTCTGGGTGTTTGTGGTACCTTTGTTGTTTCTGAATTCTATAAAAAAAATAATGATAAATAATAAATTTATTTCAAAATACTTTTTTATTGTAGCTGTTTTATGTTGTTCACATTTATTTGTTATATGTGTAAGAATCAGCTGACTGAATTGCTATTCCATAAAGACACAGACAAACACAATAATATCCTGTGTGGTTCCAGGGGCATTATAACAACAAAATGCGCCGACGAGTGTAAAATGTGGAAGACTAGAGTGAACAAGAAGAAACCTCGCAATCAAGAGAACATTCCCCCGCCTTCAAACAACAATGTCGAAGGTGAAAAAGTTAAAAGTTAAATAATTGTGCCTAATGCCTAATGTTGAATGAATTGGCTGTGAATTGACTATATTTATAGGGATTTTCCATGTGATTTTTGGATGCACTTGTAATGTAACGATTAAGTTGTAATATAATATTTTAATTACTTTTTTTTTTATTTAACAACTGTTGCTTTGGTGACATTGTACTGGTTGTAATACCTAATGCCTGTAATACAAACCACCTATCTAATACATACTGCCTTAACTTATACACATACCCTATGTAATGTTTAGTGTCATATTAGTAACTTCAAAGACAGTAAGATTTAATAAAAATATTTATTTCACCTTTGATATTATTAGGTAAATACAATTAAATTTATTCGTAAGTTTATTTGACTAGAGCGTTAATTATGTTTTGTATTAAACATACATTGCAGTTGTATATTTTGTAGACAGTCAGACGCGTGTTAAACTTATTAATTTTAACTATTCTTAGTAAAAATCTTTCAATTTCATCATAAATATACAAAACAAATGCACAAAGCGTTACCTATAAATTGCCATAAACTAGATAAGTATTTCGGAAGACCAGTAACTATTTTCCAAACATAGATACCTATGTAAAACAACATGCGCTTATTAAAAACTGGGACTACCCCGGTGACTTAATACACACATTGCGTGACGAATTCCGGGGTCCGTCCTAACATACTTATCTAGTAATTGGTACCTATCTACTTAAATAGTTTATATCAGTATAAATATCATATGTATGTAATACTAGTTCCCTTGCTGGAAAATACCGAGGGGTGACAGCACTAGATCAGTATTAGTGCTCGCTATGATAGCTCGCATCAGCATCATGTCATCAGGGGTGTACCTCCAGCCGCTCAACTGTCCAAGACTCTGCAGGTTAGGACAGCACTCCATGAGTAGTTCCACAGTCTGAGCCGTGAGCCGCGGAGCGTTGGGGAACCAAATGCCTTCTAGGTTCTCGAATTTGTATCTACGAAGCATGCTGGAAAAGGAAAATATATTATTAAATACTATAATATAGTTCAGAAAATGACTAAAGTATTAATTATTTTAAAGAATGGAGAGTAGTACCTAAGTACAAATATTTGTGCTGCTCAAATTGTCAACCACTGAAACACGTATTTGTCGATCACGAGATTTTTAATTGCAGTTGCTGCTTTTATTGAGTGCATAGCAACAGTTCAATATAATTAAGACATAATGAAATACGAATTTTATAAGAGTAATACTCAAATAACTCTACCGCGTTATCCGCACATCAGTGTTTTGTTTTCTTTACCGAGATAGATTACTCACAATACTTAAAAATATGTGCCAAGGTCGCTGTAATTTCGGGAAGTGCCTAAGCGTCTGGCAGGTATGTACAATAATGTACATTAGTTAGTACATATTACAGCTACAAAAAAGAATAAAAAACGTAGCCTCGTTAACTTGTTCTTGTTTTGAAGAGAATTAAAAACCTTGTGAATTTACTAGGAATGTGATGAAATAGAATCTACCTATGATCTAATAAGTTCGTGTTGTTCAACTGTCGTTAAAGCTTTTCTCTTTTCCGTTCACTTTGAAAAAGCCACAGGACAGGACCTATTGATATGCCTCTTAGTTGAACTTTAAATAAATACATGGGAAATGAGGAAAACGAGGCAAAAATTATGAAATGTCATCATGATTGATGTACATTTTGCAACAAAGCGTTTTTTGTTTGGCATTATCAGCTATTATACAAGGAAAAAGGCTCATAAAAATTACCTACAAAAAAACCCAGTTTACTACCTTGACTCACCCCATTTCGTCGTATCTACAATGAAACCCAAGAACAAAAACTTGAAGGAACTTACCGTGCCATATCATTGTCATCCAACTTAATTTCGTCGCCGATAATCAATTTCTTTAGCTTCGGACTGCCAGTCATCAAATACTTGAGCAGTGACGTCGACAGGTTACCCTGTATAATCTCGATATGCTCCAACCTGTTAAACGGTATTTCTTCCTCATGTGTCGCCGTCTGAATCTGGTAGAACTCTAAGCTTTCCAAGTTTCTGCAGGTTTCCGCCACCCTGGTGAAGTTGAATGAACCAGATGACCCAGAAAGCATCAACGTCACTATTCTATGGCCAACCTTATCTAATAACTGGTGCAGTTCGTGGCACTGGAATTTATTTAGTTTAATTTTGGTTACATTGCTTAAGTCTTTGATCTGCTGCAGTACGTTTAAGTCCGGCTCTTCGAGGTAAATAGTGTCTATCATAGGACACAAGGCGAGTATAGCTTTCATCGTCCTCATATTTGTTTGAACATCATGCATGTATTGCAGTTTTGTTTTGAAATCTGGAGGACAGTCTGTGTTGTATAAGTGGTAAATAGATTTACCAACAAACGAATAACTGCCAAGATTAGTGAGGTTTGGCAGCCGCCGTATTAATAATGCGACGTCTGTGTGATCGATGTTCTCCTCGCCGTACATTCCTATGTTTACGACGGTCAGACTCTGGATCAACTGTGGGTTCCCTGTTAACATTGCATCTATTCCGATTTCTGTGATGTCTGTCTCTCCAGAAATGTCCAACAACTTTAACACTTTATTATATTTACCGATATATTTGAGCACTTCGTCATTGGCTATGTAAGGGATGTTCAAGCAAGTAAGGCCTGGCAGATTTTTAAGTAACTGATATAATACTGGTAAGAGCTCGTCCTTAACCCACACGCCTTTCAAATTGAGAGCAGTCAAGTGATGGCCTTGCTCCGCAATGAGCTCAAGGACTTTTCTATAATAGGGACAGGGGAAAATTCCTGTCGCTAAACTCTTGACATTTTCTTTGAGCAATAGTTTCATCGTGTAGTATCTTACTGACGGATCCAGGTATTCTGAACTGAGGATTAGATTAATGAGATCTTGGAAGATGTCGCTGGTGGCTCCCATGCTCTCGTAGTAGGAGGAGACCATGGCGAACTCTAGCGCGGAGTCTTCGTCGGAGGTGACGCGGGAGAGCGCGTGGATGAGCTGGCGCGCCACCAGCGACAGCGTCAGCTCCTGCAGCGGCGGCACCGGCAACTTGGGCGACATCTTCACAATACACTTACTTCACAAACTTATACTTAAATCACTTTCACTAACAACTCCACTAAGTCGCACTAATTGAGCATCGCAGTATCAGTGTTGCGACTTTCAGTTTTGGGAAGAGAAAGAGGTGAAAAATCGTATAGTTATTTAGCTCACGCATGCGCACCGCGGGCTGGCACTGCGCCAGCGCACGTTTATAATTCAAACTCACACAACTCGCGCCGTATTTTTAGAACTTTTATAAAATGTGTTTATCGCTTGTGGCGTGTGAATTGTTATTATAAAAACATCGATGTTGAACAAGATTCATATACCTAAGAGAATTCTTGTGCCTACCGAAATGGTAGGTAAATGAGCTTGTTGATATTTATGTTATTAAACCTTTTCGTAAAGTTTAAAGATTTTACTGCGAAACATATATAGGCTACTGAAAAATGAAATAACGCTGGGTTGATTGGTAACTATTTTTAAAGAAGTTGAATTTATTTGCGGCTCGGTAAGATCTTACCCTTTTCTGGTCGTTAATAGTGTACTAACCAGGTCTGAGTATAACAAGGTTACAGGTTCTAATCAGGGAAATATCAGTAAGTAGCTAAGAATTACCGGTTCTAGACCACTAAAATTGACATGTAATTTGAGCCTTAAATTGGTACGAATAAGGTCTACTTTAGTTTGTAGGTAGGGTAAATTTAAGTTGTGAGGTTTCAAGTAATGATGGTTGGTGTTTGTTTTGGTAGGGGTATGTATGGGATGGTGAGACAGGAGTGGGGCCCGAGTCTGCTATTGACAAGTGCTTAAATCGCCTAAGTGGGTAGCGTTAGTAGGTCCATTTTAGGATAACTACGTAGGTAAAACGTAATTTTAACGTCAATATTGGCCCTTGGGACGGCCAATTTTGACGTTTTCACATTTAGTAAAATGCCAATTATCTTAGAATGGACCTACTGACGCCGCCCACTCAGACGATTGAAGCAATTGTCAATAGCAGTCTCGGGCCCCTGGTATATGTTGAGCTGAGCTCTGGTTGCATAGATCATGGTATGGACGCAGGGGTCTTGGTACATGGGCGGAAGTGGATGCGTGTGAAAATGGACTTTACATTGTAAGAGAGAGGATGTTGAGGTTGATAGATAAGCTGTACTTGAAGATAAGGGATGCGTGTAAAAATGGACTTTACATTGTAAGGTTGATAATACCGATTTTTTTATGATAATTTCAAATTATTTTAACAATTTGTTGCTAAGCGGTGCGTGTGATTAAATATATGGATGTTGTTATGTTGAGGTTGATGGGGATGCGTGTGAAAATGGAAATAGAAAAAAAATGGTTGCTACAGGGTGCGTGTGAAATAATATATTTAACATTGTAATAAGGAGGAGATCGTTTCAACCATCATTACTTGAAACCTCACGACTTAAATTTAACCTACCTACAAACTAAAAAAAAAACTACCTAAAAACTAAAATAGACCTTATTCCTACTAACATAAGGCTCAAATTATATGTCAATTTTAGTGGTCCCGAACCGGTTATTCATAGCTACTTCAGTGTCCTAATGTTTGTTATACTATAAAGTATATACAAAAAACAATCTATAAATAGAAGGCAGACTCTTTTCTATATACCTACATAAATACAGCTAGTAGAACACCATAAATACATGTTAAATTGGAGGAATTGATACAGTTCTATACAATTTAAATATATTTATTTTTATACTAGAATTATAACAGTGTTATATTGAATTTGAGAGGGTAATGAAGTTTAAATGTTTTTTTTATTCTTCTCACATGTGTCCATAGATACATATACGGCAAACCTTAAGTTAGTTAAACTTACTGTAAAACCTATTAAAGTTACTAAAAATATATTTTTTACCCGACTTTAACTAATTTAGGGATTCTTACATTGACTATTTTCTGTAAGATACAGATTACTGCGACCCTAATTTTTCACCGACTTCAGAGATGAGGTTATCAATTCGGATTTCTAGATTTTTTTAAGAATTTAATTTGTACTCAACCTAGATAAGTACTAGGTAAAGTTTAATGAAAAAAATGATCTACAACAGAATTTCACATAAACTCCACGAGACAGAAAATTCCGGCACTACATTTCATAGTAGACTTAACAACCTTTTAATCATTTTTTAAAACGTCACATCTACACTAAACACTAATTAACTAACTACGTAGGTACTGGTAGGTTCTTAGCGACTAGCAGCAGGATCTGCTTGGTGGTGAAGCACCAGTTGGCGATGTCCTTGGAGACCTTGCACCAGTCCTCGCCGTGGTGCGGCTCGGCGGCCTTGCAGCGAGTCTTCACGTCCTCCTGCTGCTGCTCCGTGCCGTGGAGGAGCTCGAATTTGTAGAAGTAGGCCCACGCGTCGCCGAGGTCGGGGTCGATTTTTACCTAAAAGTAATCTTTAAATTAGATCGGATTTTTTTTCATCTTTCTACCTAATTTTTTTTTGTAATTCTATATTTGGAAAGGCAAATTGAACTGACTCTATAAACTGATATGTGTTAGCCAGTTTATTTCGATAGGGTGTTTAATTTTAAATATAAAAATTTACCTAATTACCTAGGAGGTTGACCAACAGTTAATCGCTCAAAATTTATTACCGACAATTTTAAGAACATGAAGGACATTAAGGTAAAAAAGAAGCTACTCTTAAGCAAAAAGATGTCTCAAGCTGTAAATATAATGGGGTTTCGCAAGCTTAGCATTGTCGTGCATATCTAACCGTTCTGTTAAACCACTCCCGACACTTGTTGAGTTTCCTCTCCGTCCAGAACAGTTGAGACACGGCCAGCAGCACGTGCGCGTCGTGCTCACATTTCTTTAGCGCGTCCACCTGTACAACATAATGTGTCAATATTAGCTTTGAAATAGTTTAATATCAAATATGGACTGAAAGATGAAATTTATTCGTTAAAAATCGGCGAAGAGTAGTGTATGTTTATTGACTATAAATTATTATTTTTAAAGCAGTTTAAAAAATCTACTAAAGATATGACACTAAACATCGACAATGGGGTTGATGACTATATTATTTATAATGTTCTACATGTATATGAAATACGTAACAAAATCTCACGACAATACGAAATCCCCTATTACGTCATGATTTTGTGTGTTTTCTGCGAAAGTGAAACGTAAAATGTGTATCAATTATGATATAGCTATGAAATCCTTACGCTCTTAGTTTTCCTCTGCGGGCGCGACTCCATGAATATAGCTTCAGCCCACAGGCGGCCGGCGCTGGGGCACTCCTGCAGCGCTTTAGCCATCACGGCGTTCGCTATCTCCGCGCTGCCATTCCGCCTTTCTAGACGAACGCTTTCTAACCTGGGTTGAGTTAATGGATAAAGTTATGTTAGTATAGGTAATTGCCACACAATTTTATTTGCATTATAACCTGTACTTCAAACAAGCTATAACATCGAACTATTTTGTACCAGAATAATTAACATATTTGAGACCTAAACCGAACCTCGATAAGATAATATCGTCTTCTTATAATTTCAATATTTTGTAAATTAAAATTACAGAAAACAGAAATAAAATATTGTTAGGAAGTAATATGAAAATTTTTAGATGGCTTGAGTTAAGTATCCGAGGGTAACAAGAAAATCATTAATCCATTATGGATCAATATGTACAAAGTTATTATTCCTTACCATAAATCTGCAGTCTTCGGATTTCTTAGCCTGGCTTTCTCCAGAACTGATCTTGCTTTCGTGACATTCTTGAGTTTTTCTTCTAGCCTCGACAGTAATATCCACATGGGGACGCTTGTTGCGCATTTCTTGAGCTAAAACATGATATTTTAGTTAACCAAGATATTACTTGAAAAAACACCACATAAATTACAAAAACATCTATTCTAAAATGACTTTTATTTGTGTACATCAAAAAGGACCGGCAAAAATGTTCGGAACTTGGAATATCGAGTACTAAGATACATAATGGGCTACGTCGTTGAGAAGGACAGTTTCAGCTCAACGACGTCTTCTTTGGCGGCAAGTCTGAATCGCTGTGCCAAATTTTCGGTCCTTGCATCATAATTTCGGCAATTTTATACATATTGTCAAGATTGACACGTGACGTCTTCAAGATTGAGTTCAATGACCTTAACAAATAGGTCCGGTGCCTAAACCCGAATTTATAGTAAAATATTTATAGTTTAACATAAATCTTTTAGTTTATTGCTTACCCCTTGCGAGTACGTCTGCCTGGCCTCCTCGTGCTTGCCCATCTGTTCTTCTATCTCTCCCTTCATCATGTGCAGCTTGGCGTAGTCCGCGAACACTTTGATGGCGTCGTCCAAGATTTGTAGCGCGGCGTCCAAGTTGTTTAGCGCCCATTCGAGCTTAGCTGATTTTATCATTACCTAGGAAATACAATATGAAAATTTATTTATGTGGATAGTCCAGTCGAATAATTTTATTTTTATATTTTTAAGCCATTCAGCCTCGCGCTTTGTCACCGGTGACCTAAAATTAGTTATAAGACGGATCGGAGTGGGAAGACAACTAAAGGCTTTCAACCAACAAAGCTTGTATAAGAACAGCTACGGATTCTAGTCTGCAAAAAATGTTATACATCATATCTTAAATCACTTTAAGTGACTTTAACATGCACATTATTGACTGTATCATTTATTATGTACCTGTGTAATATAAACAATTCAACTGTATTATCACTGAAAATTATAAATGTTATGCACATAAATATAATTTGACTCACCCTCGGCGTAGGCGCAGACGCGCGCGCCTTAGACAGCAACCGTCTCGCTCTATCGTACTCTTTGTTCTCGCTCTCCAGCTTGACGGCCGCCAGCCAGATCTCCTCCGAGTTGGGGTTCGCTTGGAAAGCCAGGGATAGGATACCACGAGCCGCTGGTACGTCACCTGCGAAACGGAAAACAAATATAAGTTATTTATAAGTTAGTTATATTAGTTAGTATATGGTATTAAACAGGCATGATAGCGACCTGTAAAGAATAAGCTATTGTTTCGTTTTTTTTATTATACCAATAAACAAGCGCGTACACAAGAAATAATTCATTTAATTTATTATTTATACGTGTTAGATTAATGCATAAAACTGTTCAGCAAATTTTTTGTTTTTTTTTAGCCTTACCAATAATTCGCCATGAGACTTTAGACTTGAAATATCATTTGATTCTGAACATTTGGTTGCGAAAGCTTGCCGTGACATCATTAGACTAAGTCTTGCACTTTATATACTTAGTTACTTCTTATGAAGAATAAGCAAAAAAACTGTCGGACTAAACAGATTTTGAGTTTTGAAATATGAGGTCATCTGTAAAACTTCCCTATATAGTTAGAAAACAACAAAAAATTGTACATACCCGCTAGCCACTTAGACTTGGCCCCCATAAGCCACAGCACCTCACTCTTAGGACAATGAGCCACAGCTCTCTGCAGCAACGCTTCCAGACTGGTCCTAGTTCCGTGTTGTTTCTCCAGGTAGGCCGCGCGCAGCCATATTGATTTCTTGGAGGGGAACACGGAGAGAGCGTAGCCGTATACCGCGCGAGCGCACTCGTAGGCGCCTTCGTTTGCACACTGTAAGAAAAAAAACATTGATAAGTATGTTTGTGAAGACGAGAGTATAATAATAACTGGAATAAATGATCATCAACGGAAATACATTATGCTACCTTGGCCTTTCGATCGAGACTAAGCTCTCAGCCTTTTATCGACTTTAAAGACTTTTACAGACAGCATTAAAAAAACACCTGTCTTGACATATAAATCGCATTAAGGCGTTATTAAATACAATGAGGCCTTAAAATAACTTAGTTTATTTGTCTATACTTACAGCTTCAGCGTCTTCCATCCAAGTGTGTTTCTGGTCTTCTGGTTCAATACCGTGTCCGATTACCGCCCGAATAATAGCCTGAAGCAAAGAATTCATTACTTGGATTAATATAATTGATTATAACACAAAACTGTACGCTGAAACTGACTGAAAAGCTGTTTTTGTAATTAAAATCTTAACACACAGAAATAAGGCCTGTATTTCATTAATATTGCATACAGAATTCGGTCATCTGTATTAGCTGCGATGTTCTGCGCAAGCGAATATTGACGATGAGAATTATAAAATTGTGTACTACTATGTGTCACTAGTATTTACCTGACAAGTATGCACAGCCCCTGACTTCTCGGCCTCCATGGCCTCTTTGAACCAGTGCTCGCGGTTGATCTCCACGCCGTTCGCGCTAAGAGACGTGATCGCACGGTCTATGATCTTCTCCACCATGTGTGTGTTGCCTGTAGATAAATTAAAAAAGGTTTAAACATTAATAGATCGTTGCAAAGACCTATGTTTGAACATGAGTATTTTTTTTCCCTGCGACTATTTAAACTTACTGTAATTTTGTTTAATAGAAAGTATAACTGTTTGGAATTTGAATTGGAACATTTTTTTATGTTGGCAACATCTTGTTTTTTTTTATAGTAGATTAACACAGGGGCCCAAATATGGGTCAGTAAAATTTCTGGTATTATGTAAACCACCAGAATATCAACTTACCATGAGCTTCTTCCAGCTTCGCAGCGGTCACCCAGATCTGTCTATCCGTGGGTATATTCTCGCGGGCCTTATTGAGCACCTTCCTCGCGTTCTCATAGGTCTCGAGTCGGGCCAACGCGAGCCACAGCTCGACACTCGTGGGACAACACTCGACGGCTCTTGATAGTAGAATGCGGGCGTCTTCCGGGTTTTCTAGCTCTACGGCCGCCTTCCATAGACGGACCGAGTTGGGTATGTGTTCTAATGCTTTGCGGTAGACGCGGCGTTTTGCCTGGGAACCAAATATACGTATATAGATACGTACGTAAGAACAGTATAACCATGGTGAACATGATAAGGATAACTAAGATATCGATTGTCGGTCGGCGTGGGACAGAACTGTTTACTGACATTTGGCAGTTGAAAATATTAGATGGTATCAACTACAAAAATGAAATAAATGCAGTTAATGAAATAATATTCTTCTGCTGTACTAGAACACTTTCAAGTTTCTTCCCATCCTATCCAGCGGGGTTCCAGCCCGATCCACATACACTATTTCAACCAATTTACTTAAAATAAAAATGTAAGATGTCATTATCATCACCTCCCTGCCCTGCTCCCAATAATTTGGGGATTAATAATAGTGTAAACTGTATTTCTATAAACACATATGTTATAGTTTTCCTTTACCTTAGTCTCCTGCTCCAGATCGGCGGCCTTGACCCATATCCTTACACTGTGCGGCAGGTTCCGTGCGGCGTGCGCTATCACAGCGCGGGCGGTGTCGCGCGGCTGCAGGCGCGCCGCCTCCAGCCACAGCTCCTCGCTGCTGGGGTTCACCTCGCAACCCTTCATTATTAGGTTACGGGCGGATTGCACCTTGCCTGGAAGATAGGGGTAGTTGGTAAGCTGTAAGTCGACGACATAGTTAAAGTCGCGGGTCGAGTCTGGATGAGGCTTGCACAGGGCTGTAGAAAATGGCCCGAAAAAGGGGAGGCCTATGCCCAACAATGGGAAGACGAGGGCTGTGGATGATGATAACGTGGTGAGTGAACGTCTCAATTATTGCAAGTGTGTGATATCCCCCTGGGATACAAAAAATATAGAGGGTAATCCTCGCCATGTAAAGTGGTGACATGTCTTAAAATATCAACAAGGGTAACATAGCATTGTCAACTAATACAACCCCCAATCAAGCTCTCGAAATAAGTAATGATATATCCTACTAACAAAAAAAAAACATATTCAAATCACTTCAAAATTGTAAAGCTACTTCAAATGAATGGTATACCCAGCGTGCTGAATGACCATATTACATTGACTGCAATGCCAAGGTTTTATTTCCTTCAAGTCATACATCCAATCTATTTACTATTCAAGCTAAGACACTTACCAGTAACTTCTTCCAGCCTAGCACTAGCGATCCAAGCCGGAGGATGGTTAGGATTCGTCTCTCTAACAGATTTCAGCAACAGCCTCGCCTTCTTAATATCATTGATATCACCACCATACGTCGGTATCATAGACTGGAGATCAGTCAGGTAGCCTTTAGGATCCACAACTGTCTGACCCGTCACTGAGTCCGATACTTGAGACAGTTTCACTGTCATTAAAGTGTTTCTTGCTTGACCAATCTTACGCAGATCCAAATCACCTGTAATCAAAATTTCATGAGAATAGCTTGTGATTTAGTTGTTGGAGTTCAAGTCTTGTGATTTTCTATACAAATAATAAAAGGGCTTACAACTTGAGAAACTATGAAAGAAATGAACTAAGATCATGTCTTTCATTAAAAAATTGCTTATAAAATGTCGCATGTCGGCATAAAATTTTATACTTTTTAATAACACCTAAAAACCTAGAAAGCCGTTTACAACTTTTACAAGAACATAATTTAGAGAAATACGGGTATCAGTCATTCATAGAAATACCTGAAAGTACTTAATATTGTTTATAATTGAATAAACTCACCAGAAGGTGTCAACATTCCCGGTGTCATTACACCTGGCATCATGGAAGCCAGTCCAGAGCCAGGGTCTATAGATGACGAAGACTCTCCTCCTAAGTTCCTAGACAGCATGCTATCTGGCAACGGTGTGAACTTCTCCGCACGAGGATTCCGTTGCTTCCTATTACGTGCGTCACCCACTTCGGGGATTGCTGACCATTCGTCTTCGGATACTGATTTTAATTCACGCTTTAGGTCTGAGAACTGTTGTTGAATTTTTGGCCTAAAATAAATTATTTAGTTAGATGGAAAAGCCTACATAACTACGCTGTTGGACAGATGCCTCTTTATTTGACCAAGTGTTTTGTTCCTAGACTAGATTTTTTGCATTGTGGATTCTCTTTGAAAGTGGGTGTAAAACAGATATTTTTTTAGTTAAAAGATATTGATATTTCAATTTAAATAAAAATTAGGTAATTCTTAATTATAACTAACCTAACTTTGACTTACAGTTGCAAATACACTTAAAGGGTTAAATAGCAATACTACTTTACCTCTCTTGACGGTATCTCTCCAAGTCTTCTTTGAGACGTTTCTCTCTGTACTCTTTTCTCTTCTCATCCATTCTCTTGTCAATTGATTCGTAAATGGCATCTGCTTCAGCATCGTCTTTGTCATATGGATCCTGAAATTGTATAAATGATGTAAATATTGCTGGAACTTGCAGACAAGGCAGGCCGGCAGTGGCGGGATGACAACAATTGCTTCTTTAGTGACCAGTGTCCTGTGGCTCAAGACAGGAATGTCTGGAGTCAGACGAGGGAGACCTTTGCTCAGCAGTGGGGCACTTAGTATGATATATAAAAAAAATGTAGATATACAAGATATATAATTTTAATATAGAGGAGCTATATATCTGGACGCCACATTCCACAAAAAAAATATGCAAAATGTATTTCAGATAAACAGAAAGTATTTCTATGCAGTGTTCAAAAGGGTATTGAGCAGCAGGAAATACCCACTTCAGACCCTACATACAAAAAGTTCAAGTGCATTTAAATGATGTTTAAATATAAAACTTACTGATTTAATTATTTATTATTGATTATATTCACTCAAGTATTTAGGTACTCAAAGGCACAATGATCTCAAAATAATAATGGTACTTGTGATGTAAAGGTTATTAATAGATAAATTTAGTAAGTATTAAGATCTTACCTTAGAAAATAAGGAACCACTGTAGCCAGAGAACTCATCATAGTTGGAGTCATTCAAATCTTCGTCATCATCTTCTTCCTCAGTCTTTTTACGCTTAGCTGCGGGGGGTGCATGTCGATCATCCCTACAACGTAGAAACTCAGTGTAACACACATTAAATAAGTAAACTTGTTGCAATAGATCCAAACAATAGAATAATAAAACACAAAGATATATACTTCAGTTATTTTTAATATGTAGTTTATTGTAAACGTATAAATAAGTACAACATTGTGTACGAACATTTATATGTATGGAATACTTACGATACATCGTTGGCATCTCTAGCTGGACCAATATCAGATCGTGTGGTAAAACCAGTGGCACTGAAAGAGAAAGAAATGATTAGTTAACGTTTATACTAAATACTATTAGGGTTATAACAAGTAATCCAGGTAAACAATAATAACTTACCCTCGACCAACACCAGCAACATAACCTAAGGGAGCTGGAATCCCCAGGAAATGTTTCTTGTTTTTATTCACAAACGCCTGTGGAGGCACCGACATCTTAGCTATTAATTATGCAACCCTTATTATCGATAGTTAAGGTTAATTATTGTAAATCTTTAGTATTTATCTGGAAATACAATATTGTTTATTAGCAAATTTGACGTATTGTTCGTACTGCATTGATGTTTCCATTATTGTGTTGCCATAATATAAATGTAATTTTGGTAGAAAAGAAAGGATATCGATATAAATTATTATATCAAAATCTCAGAATCAAAATAAATTCCAGTTCATATCTGAACCGTGACGTACCTAGTAGCGCATAGCTCAGACTCTGAGACGCCTAAACTAAGTTTTCTGATCCTTAGAGATATTTATTTTACCTTACTGAGGCTTACCTGTAGTACAGTTAGCATAGTATATTTAAGCTGCCTTTACGCATCTAAGATATACATTCACACACTACGTTTTGATTACAAATGATTAAATATGCCTTTATCTAGCATTTGGGTCCAATGTAATATACTAATAAAAAAATATAAATTTATTTGCTGAAAAACCGGGCTTTCCCGACAATTAATTTGCAGTACAGCTGGGTTACTTCAAAAGTTCAAATGCACAGAGCACTACATTTTTTAAATAGTTGCTTAGCAACGGGTGGTTGTGTTTGATTGAAAAAATCAAAGAATCCGTAGCTATTGTTTGTTGTTATTCAATTCTTTGCGATTTCGCTAAATAACTCTGTTGTTGGTTGTTTTCTAAGACAGCCATGGCGCAGAATATAATAGCACTTCATCAAGATGTAGGATCAAACGATAACAGTATGTCGACGAAGGAATTCCTTCAATTTGAAAAGACCTGTGAGGCTTATAATGGCAGTGATGAGGAAATAAGATTGATTTTTAATGAAATAAAGAAATTAACCGCTAGTAACAAGACAGAGAAAGTTATTAGTGATGATGTTGATGATGTAGAATTAATCTTGAAGAGGGCCGAAGATATTGCGCAAGAAACGAAGAACTTGCTTAAAGCTAGCCCTGTATCACCAAATGATAACGCTACCGGACCTAAGAACCCGGTATTTAGTCCAGATCCTGATGCTATTCCTCAAATTAAAGTGACCAAGCCTAGTGAGACTGATATGGAGGTGCACAGGGAGCACAAGGAATACAATAACAATACCAAGGTAATTATATTTTTTGCTATTCTAGAGCATTATTTACATCTTAGTAATTTCTATAATTGATTGGATAGGATATAGGTTGGGAATTTAATAATTAAAGTTGTTGATATTTAATCAAAATAAACTACTCATTGTTTGTTACTACAAATAGGTCTCTTAAAAAAGTTCTTACAGCTTAGCTTCTAGGATTAAAACAAAAGGCAAGATTTTAAAACATATTTATTCTTAAAATCATGTATCTGACCAAGAATACATATCTGGCCCTCAGTCTTCACTTGTATTACATTATTATGATAATAAATATACTATTTTGTACATCTATGCATGTGAAAACTTACATACAATAAATAAATAATTATGTCATCTTAAATATTTAGACTTGGCTTGCTAAAACCCTTAAGGCGGCTAAGTTCTCTCGAGCAACTGGTTCTATGTAGGAAGCTGGTAGTACGAAACCATAACGGCCAGTGTCACTGAGTTCCACGGTGTAGGTGTACTTAATACCCAAGGATTTGGCCCAGTCGTCTGAGCCTCCTGCCGCAGGGTAGAGTAGCCCGCTTGATGATCCAACCTTGTATTGAGATCCTCCAGCTTTTTGTATTGCCTGTGAATAAAAAAAGAGGTATAAGGTTTTTTTCTGTTCTTGGCAATAATATCTTCATTTGATATGTTGCATTAGCAGAACATTTGGGCCTGTAGTCTGTAAAAGCCCTGGTGTACCTAGTTCCCTACACTGCATGTTGGAATATCTTCTGGTTTAGGCTTATCATTTTTAACTTACATTTAGGTAAATAAACCTACAGGTAAAGTAAATCTTACCTCAGCCATCTGTTTACCAGCACTGTCCAAGTCCATATGGTCTGTTGGCAGGGTGTTATCGTAGCCCCATGGGTACAGCAGGTACTGTCCATAACTGTGGTATGTCAGGTAGGCAGAGAATTTCGCAGCAGTATTCTTGAAGAATTCCTAAAATTAGAAGATGTTCCATTAAGCACCAATGTTTATAAAAGATTAATAAGGAAATCCGCGCATGTTATAAGGGGGAGAAATTCTTCTGCATAAGGAAGCAGACACGAAATCCACCTTCCTTAAATTGCCCTACTATTGGAAAGACTGAGTCACAGCGGATAACTGTTGATTAAACTAGATTATGCTTTAAATCTATCCACCGTAAATGCTTATTTATCGCGATTTTCCTTAAAAACTTTCAACGTAATATTCCAAAAATATCTAACTTACGGAGATGGCTTTGGTTTCCGGTTCAGAGAAGGGCCCACTGCCGCGATATATGTCGCTGCACGGGTATCCTGATGATCCTTTGCCTCCCCATCGGAATCTATGAAACAATGTTAACTATTAGTAACTTCCTAATAACGACATATTAGCTTTAAAACATTTCTTTCTGTAAGTGTAACCTGATCTCAAAAGGACTGCTCTCACGACTTCTAAAAACAACAACACTACCTGACATAGGAAACGAGTTGTCATTTAAACGGGTTCAGTTTTAGGTACTCAAATTTTATGTAAATTATCACCAGATGACGAAACTTCCTAAAATATCGCGTGGCCCAGGTTGACGTACCCTACGCAAAATATTACATCTCAATGTGACTTTGGCAACGACCTGCTTCTGTTTATAATTATTTACCCAAAGTTCCTGTTGAGATCAGCTCCGGTGCAAGTACTAATGCCATATCCGTATCTCCTGTTCTTCCTCCAGAGACGATCTGTCTTGTGTGTGTATTCGTACCCATCTGGGTTCACTACTGGCAGGAAGTACCTGTTAAGAAAGAAAGCGCTTAGTTATGGAAGAAGTTGACACGAAAAATATTTACATGTAACTATAACACTGAATAATCATTCAGATTTAGAAAAGTACTTATTAATTAAAGAAAGGATCACACAGGCCTGATGCTTAGAATTTTTTGCGGCAGTAAATAAGCTAATAAATTAACAAAATTAAATGTAAACTAAAGGAGGCTTAAAATTATTTTGAAAACCAAAATATAGTCCAGCTCTTACCAGTCAATGTTCTTGATGTCATCGGACTCAACGTCGAAGTTTTCAGCGAATTGATTAATGAAGTATGTTACAACAGCCGGACTGATCCATTCCCGGGCATGTATACCGCCATCAATAAAGACAGCTTTATTGCCTGCCTTGCCGTCTGAAATGCGCAGTATCTGAGGACAAGTTTTATTTATTTTATGTATGTTTTGATACTGATTTTCTACCTGGGGCCCAAGTCTGCTATTTACACTCCATTCAATGTCTTCATAGTGGCGTGCCAGCAGAGCCATTTTCGGCAAATTGGTATTCTACTAAACGTCAAAACGTCAAAATTGCGCATTGGAACGATTCGGTTCAATGTTCAACGACTGTGACCAATAGTTCATACATTTGGTACAAATTTCGTATTCCGCTATTTTTTGACAGCAGTTGAACCACGACGATAAACGTCAAACTCAACGAAAACTCGCCATTTTGCAAAAACAACGTACTTGCAAAAGTTGTTGTTGTTTTATTATTGTTGTTCGCCAATTTACGTGACCGTCAACGCCGAAATCATCAGCGTCGTCAAGTAATTCCGTGACATGTTGAGGCTCCATGTGGTTTCTGTCTCGCGAGACATAAAAACAAAGAGAAGAAAGATCGAGTTACTCAGTTAGTGTCCGAGTTAACTCCTCACTTAAAGATACATCGACGAGCTGACGCTATCTCGCCTCCTAATAAGGTTAGTAAAGATAATATCCTAATAACTGCTGATGAATAGAAAACCATTCATTAGCTTGATATATAGTAATTACAGATATTTGTGGAACACGATGTACATGTGTAAATTTGTTACATTGCCTTCAAATTGTCTTCAAAAGTAGTGTTTCATATTTCACATGTACGTATATTTATTGTATATTTATTACAGGTACTTATTGCGGTCGCTTTTTTACGCGACGGGCTCATTCCAAACTTTGGTTAGGCAATCATTCTTCAGTGAATCAAGTGACAGATGCTTTAAATGATGTGTTGACTGCTATATCAGGCTCAGCAGAAGGAACTTCTGAGAATAATTATTATATGCGACATGTGGCCACAAGAAACCTAGTGGAATGCTGCATTGGACTACTAAATACAAGTTTCAGGTAATACAATGGACACATATTGATTTAAGCTATCTTTCTAATATAACCTTGAGTGTAAATAAAAAAAAAATTGTTTTCAGATGTTTGCTTGTGGCATGCACTGTGCAATGTAGCCCTATTACAGCAGGGGAATTAACGATGCGTGCATGTGATGCAGTGTTCAGCATAACATTGCCAAAAGACACCGAGTCTCTGTAATACCTTTCACAGCTGAGGAGACCAATGCTGAAAGGGAGCGACAGCACCAGGTATTTAATATATATATTTTTTTATTATCTACATCTTGCTTTTTATTAAAAAGTATTTGGATACTCAGATCCACATAACCCCAGTGTCAACATGGACCTATGTAGGGGATGAACCTTAAAACAGGCACTTGCAAATAGGCTGTGGGCTGAAACAAATAAAGTTAACCAATGTACTTATTTGATAGTCACAATCCTGAATATTATATTTATAAATTTATAAAGGGTGATAATGGTTAACTATGAGCATCTGTAAAAAAAAATATAATATAGTTTCAAAGATGAGTTAAGAATTAGTAGACATGATATTCAAAAACTAATGAGTAAATTCTGTTTTCAGATGTTTTGCGGTGCCCACTTTATTATTTTGACTGCAGTTCCAAAGATTAGATGAAGATAAAATTAAAAAACTAATTAGTAGCCACCTGAAAGAAGACTATTAATAATAAATTAAAAAAGATTGAAGAATATAAATACAAAACTACTTTGTGGGCAGCTGAAATAAGACAATTATTATTTACCAATATTTTCTGGTTTTAGATGCTCACTTGTGACACGCACCTCACGTTGCAAAGCAACAAACAAACGTTAAATACAATGTATATGTTATCGGTCTTGAAATAGGATAAAATATGTGGTTATAATATGAGTATGTTAATATATGCAGTGTTTACATTTTCTCATACCAGAAAATTTGTGATTTTTCTTTTCTTGTGAATGCATCAACATAGTTAACTGTTTTCTCTTTTTTCAACTACTGTAATACATCTTAGCTTACTTAAAATATTGTAATCCATTTGATATTGATTTGTTTTCTGTTTATACATACTTAAGTTTGTGTATGTGGGAATTATATAATATAATTATGTCAAATAAATTAAATCGTGTGAGTAAGATAATTTAACTAGTTTTAATTTGGGTGACACTTATAAAGTTTCTTGCCTGTTCTTCTCCATAGGAATGGAATTTTGTAACTGCGCAAATAAGACATTGAATAAGGCAGTATACTTGTTTTTGTAAAACCCCGTATATTAGAATTGAAAATAAATCAGTTTTTATTTAAATTACAACTTAAATTATTTATTTCTGTAAGAAACCCATAAAATTATATTAATTATAAGACTGGTTTATAACCAGTCTTAAAATTTTACAATTTTTTAAATTTAATTTTGGCGCACTTAAAATTTGTCACATAAATGGCTGATGTCTATGGTTAACGTTTGTTTTTCATAGACATTGTGTCAATTTGAACAAAAACTTTCCTTTTTTACATATAAATATCCTTATTTACAATTTTTTAATAGTAATGACATATTTTATGGGCTTTTACAATTAATTAGTATTCAAAAACCATTTAATACAATTTTTTGCAACGTAAGAAACGATTAGTAATAATTAGTGACAACTGGTGTTGCCTATTAATATTTACAAAATGGTTGATACTTTTATTTTTAATTTTAATTGACAACACCACATTGCCCACTGAACCCACGACGATGCCACGATGTTGTTGGCTTATCTGAATACGAAAATTTGGCTCATTTGACGGTGACACTGGCACGACACTATGACGACATTGAACCGAGTGTAAATAGCGGACTTGGGCCCCTGCTCGACCGCCTGACGAGTAAAGTTTTAGGTGGTACACAAAATTAATATCTAGATTCATTTTAACACTTAAACTTCCTTAAATTATATTTATTTTATTTAAGTACCAAAAACTAACAAACAAGAGTACTATTTAGTTATACTTATTAGTTAATTGTAATCCGAAAAAAACGACGTCTCGTGTTGTTGTTATTGTGACTCACACAAAAGTGATTTCGGAAATCTTATTTTTTTTGGAATTTCAACACGTTCTTATACCGGGCCAGTATAAGATCATGATTAAATAATAAGTGTTTAATAACTTCTCTTATCATAGCAATCTGATTTACGAATAAAATTGATGCGTAACGCTAATTCATTTCTCCATCGACATGCTTGTTTATGTTCGATTATATAGTGCTGTAATTATGTTCAAATCGTGAATTGATGTGATTTGAAGTTTCGTCATGCTAACAAAACCAGTCTGCGAAACAAGCGATTCATACTTTTAATATATTTATGAGTAGTAAATGCATTTTTGATAAGAGCAGCATTAGTTATAGTTTCGTTATGGGTAAACTGTGGGTTTCCTAAATCTTTACCTTAAGGTCACGACCTTCGTGTGATTTTCCTATTGAGTTGACACTGATGATTGACGGGTACGTTTTCGCCAAGTAGTCCAAAAATCCGTGAATATCTTCTAATCTATGATATTGCTTCCATGTCATACGGTGACCTGGAAAAATGAATAAGTTAAATATTTCAAACTTGGTAAAGCATATTATTTTCTTCGATGCCTGTCTTCCCAATTTTTTAAGGTTGATTTCAAAATTAGTGACGATGGACATTATTTGCAGCGACAACAATAAACCTACGACATAATCCCGTATTTTTCCGTTTCCCCACACTTGACTGAGCAAGTATTTTTTGTTATTTACATTAGTTAATTAACACAATCCTGTTCCAAATGGTTAGAGACACGTCATGTGAAGTTTTAAAACCAATATTCAAACAAACATGTGCATAGAATGACTCGGTGCCGACATCAACAACGAACCCCAATTTGCATTTGGCCAATACTCCATGGGAAGGTTGAGAGAATTGTAGCCCATGTAGGCGCTTATGAAACCTAGTCGGCGATGAGATTCCCTGTAACGCCAAAAATTGTAAGCTCTAGCTGGAACAAAATTACATCGACCCTTGGAATATTGTTAATTGATCTTCGGAAGCTTATATTTAGCAATTAATTAAACAAACCTCGTCTGTCTTGAAGTTCTAATTCATTTTCGTCTAAGGGAGGGTTTTCTTCATTGATCCTTTGTTGAAGGTCTTCAATCATGATGTCGTATGGAATAGCTCCACTTTTGAATACACTTGTTACGTTTTCTCTCGCTTTTGGTTTGACGAGTATGTCTATTGATGAGTGGTTGCCTCCCCATGATTCGATGACTAAAAAGTATACATTGTTGTGTTGATGATCATGGGCAGTCAATAATAAAAATATAATGAAAAATCTATAGCAAGTCGTGTTAATATTCAAAGAGCTTACGTTTATCAGTAGCCAGTTTTTTAATAAGACGTTGAGTCTCTACGTTTTCCGTGCATACTTTCCAAACCTGTGCGCCGCTGTAGTCTATTCTGTCTACATTTTCTACCAATGGCTGTTGCGGTTTATTCTCATCGGAAATAATTTCCTTTCCAACTTCTGTTACATCAGTTTTGGGTTCATGTTCATTTACATCAAATTGATGGTATGGCTGTTTTACTGAACTACGTGTAGGCCATTCTGAAACAAGGTAGGTATTATTTATTTATTTAGGTGTCGCTTATATCTTAAGAAATCTCTGTCGCCAAAAGAGAAGTCGTCAATATTGGCATTCATGGTGTACGGCTCAATTTATAACTACATACTACTAATTTACAACAACTACTACAAATTATAAAACTTAAAACATGATGTTGAGTAGAAGAACCAAATGGGTA
Organism: Autographa gamma; assembly: GCA_905146925.1. Lineage (NCBI taxonomy): Eukaryota > Metazoa > Arthropoda > Insecta > Lepidoptera > Noctuidae > Autographa > Autographa gamma. The sequence continues at coordinate 7,722,367 of LR989866.1, read as the reverse complement.
ATTATAGCTAATTTGTATTTTTGTGATCAAATTATTTACAATCGTGATTTTTTAACAAAAATCCATTAGCAGCGTGTTTTTTCATATTGTTTTAACGAATGAAATACAGTTTTCATTGCAGGTTCATATTAGGTTTTAGATATGTTTTAGATGTCTCGATAACATTAAAAGCTTTTGTTTAATTTCATGGTCCTTTAATCTATGTGGAAGTATGACCATTGTTAAAAAAAAAACAATACGCATTTTAACAATAGCTTTTTATTTGTATGAATGAATGAACATAAGTGTCTTTTGAAATGACGCTCTCACATTAGAGTTAGGAATGAGGGTGGCTAGGAGTCGCAGTCCATAAAATGAATTTATAAATTTCTTCCTGCTTATGTATTCCACCCATATCTAAACCGAATTATAATATAACTCAGCTTTTACGCAACTTCATGGTAATGAACCGATTTCTATATTGATTTACTGCGGAGACGTATACACAATATTAAGTTTTCAAGCATCGATAGCGACATAGAGCGAATTGATAATAGAATAGATTAAAATGCAAGGCTCGTGTCTCCCGTGACATGTTTAATGACTTTCTCTGGCCGCAACTTGTTTCCATTCGCGGCTGGCCTGATCTTGGCCGGTCTAACGGTTTTCCATGTCGAACTTGAACTCGGCTTCCAAGGGTTTCCGTGACTTTCGATATTTAATTTCGATCACGCGTATCGAAGGCAACAGTAGAATAACGATATACGGGAGAATAAACATAATTTGTATGCGATGCGATTGTTAGACCATCAAACCAGGAAAATAAAAGCAATGTTGTAGACTGATTTTTTAAGGCAACAATGCAATTTGCATATTTTTTCAATTAAAAAGTGAAACTCCTTACACGTGTGGTCATACTAATTTTGGGTTGCAAATTGCAATTAATATTTTGACATCCTAATCAAAGAAATTCTTATCAAAAACACGTTAGAAAACGAAAAATAATTAGAAAAAATTACCTTGTCCTGGCTGTAACTGATTTATGAACGGTGTACATAAAACCGTGGATGCGGCGTACAGGAACACGAGCGACACCGTCAAGGACCCCATGGCTACTGGCGATGCGGCGTACTGCCGCAGGTGACAGTATCACACTGATGCGCCCGCGCACATCGATTGCCTCTTTTAAGCTCCGATAATATAAACAAACTCGCGTAATTGATATCATTTTATGGGAAATAAAAACATTGTTGGTAGCGCAGTTGCATTAGCCTATATTAATTTTAAACGCATTGGTTATTAAGTAAAAATTATTGCTTTGCCGTTTGAAAATCAAATACAACTCGTATTTGATTTTCAAACGGCAAAGCAATAATTTTTCAGATTTTCGCTAAGATTATAGAAATATATTATTAAATAATTAATGAAATACGAGCTATAATGTGTTGGCTACTTATGTCAAAAGATATTACCTACGTATGATAACTGAACTAGAGGAAATAGAAAAAAAATATGCGGATCTTTAGTATGCTAACATTGACCCATCGACACTAAAAATAAATACAATAACAAAGAATAAAAAAATCTTCTTAATATTCTAGAATGAAAACAACAAGCCATCCATTTTAAGCTTTTAAATGATAATTTTTGATTACTAAAGCAAAGCTTATTAGATGCGAATCATGAGTTTGCAAAATCTGCGTGACATCGGCTATAGGTACAGTATTTGACTGGAACCAGCCCGACGACTTTTCTCTCGGCCGCGGGCGCCATGCCCGGTCGTTGCCACCAAGTTGCAGTTATTTAACTTTGATGACAAACTTTGTTTACTGTAAACACGTTTTTAACGATTCATTTATCTAATGCTCTTTTTGTGGCTTATGGTTAAGTTTATCTTTATGAGCTTATTGCTTTTATGGAATGTCAGAATTAGGATTAGAAACATTACCTTTATTTCTTTCTGGTGGTAATTTTACCGTCTCAGTCTATAGGGATTCTGGACAGTTCTACAATCAATTCAAGTTAAGAAAGCTGAGAAATTATGTATTTGTATTAATCTTAATAATATGTGTTTGTAGGTTAACCAGTATGCTAAACATAATGCTAAAGAAAACACTGAAATACGTCGTAAGCCAAAGCTAAGACCTTTCTCTGCGGGCGTCATTGATTCTAAAAAACGAGAATCCTCGAAAGCTTCTAAGTCTACAACGAGTTCACCTAAAAAAAATAACCTTTGTAAACATGAACACTTGATTGAGGAATTAAAAGACACATCGGAAAGAGCAAAAAGTTTAGAAATAAAGAATGTTGAGCTGACTGAAGATAACAAAGCACTGAGAAAGAAGTTAGAACAGATAAATGAGGATAAACATGTAGTTGATTTAAAACTAGCCGAATGTGAGAAGTTTTTGGGAAGGCTAGGCAAAGAATATGAAAACAGGAACTCTGAACTGAAGTCTGTTAAAGAAAATGAAAACAGGATTTTAGTAGAATTAAACAAAGAACGTAATGATAAGAAAAACTTTACTATACAGCATGAGAAGGACTTAATGATTATACAAGATTTACAACGACAAGTTAAAGAAATGGAGATGATATTGAAAAGGAAACATCCTGATTCTGTATCAGCATTGATAGGTAAGTGTCGTGATTTTTTTACCTAAACTAATTAAATTGTTTTTTTTTTATGTAGGTATTAATACTAGTATTTTTTGTAGTGGCATCAAAATCATCAACGGTTGAAGACAATAAGAAAAAGTTACTTGAAGAACGCATTTCTCGTTTAGAACAAGAATTAAAAGATAAGGAGGATCATTTTCAAGGCATACTGCTTACTCTACAGGAGAAGTTTGGTGATATGAAGCAGAAATACGAAAGTCACATAATAGACGTAGAGAGACAATTAATGGACGATCGGAAAGTTAATATAGAGTTAAAAAACAAGTTGAATAAATCAAACTTGAAAGATTTGGCTACTCAAACGTCACCGCGAAATAAGCATACAGTGTCGACGCAAACCTTTATCAAACCAGATAGGGCGTCGTCAGCGGTGAGCAGACTATCGCAAAACTCCGCGCTTATTTTAAACAGGCTTAAAGAGGATAGCTACTTAGTAGCGACAATCAAAGGCTTGCAATCTGAACTGACAGTGAAGCAAAGAACTATTGGAAAGATAAATCGAGAGACTGAAGAGCTTAGGAAAAATTTACGCAATTTACAGAAGGAAAAGGAAGGTATGTACAAGATTTATTTCAACCAATACAATGCTTTATGTAAGTCTTTGTTTTGGATATTTTTGTTGACAAAGACATGACATTTTACTTTTATTTCTCTGAACTTTTTGATTATTCAATTTACATGCAATAAATTACCAACTATTCAATTGTCGTTCTTTTCGCATGACATCATTGGCATATAAAATTTTACTCGCAAGTTAGAAAATAAAGGAAACGGTACAAAGACGTGTGTTGAATTATTTTGCGACTTTTTCCTTTTTTCTGAAAACAAAAGAAATTCCTATAAATATTTAAATGGATGTGTGGAATTACACAACGTTGCATTATAAGAAATAAAAATCTAAACGTGTTTATTTGCCTTTAAATTTGTTAATCTAGACAAATTACCCTTAAAAATATTTTCTAATATACCTCATGATATTTCTACGTCTTTAAAATATGTCACGTTTTAGTGCTACTTACCTTAAATCCGCACAAAAAGACTGGATGCAAATCAAAGTCCACGGAGAACATATTGGCGCGAATGAACACGGAAATGGAAGCCGAACTAACGGAAATCAGAAAACAAAAGGAAGCCTTGGTACAAGAACGAAACACGCTGCTTGATTCACTCAAACGTACGAATGAAGAATTCATATTGTTGAAGAAAAAGAGGATTCAAGACGTAAGTTACTATTTGTTTATACGCAGCATAGTATTGATAGATAAAAAAAGTATTAGTACCCATGTAGTATTAGTAGTATTAGTACCTGGGTAAACAAAATTTTAATAAGGTAAAGTTTTATGTCGTGTCAAAAAACGTTTTAAAATATCGTGCCACGAAAATGTTACATACTGTGTGAAAACTGTTACAGTAAGCTTACACAGTAGTCTGCGAGTTGTGAAAGAGAAACTTCTTGATTCTAATTCTGGTGTTTTGTCAAAGCCTTTAAAATTAATATGGTATGTTTACTACGATCTGGGCTTATTGGCAACATGATATAACTAAACAAATAAAAAAAGACACAAATTATTCTAATTTGTGTCCTTGTTTAGTTAGTTAACAGCTCTTAGTTTTATGTGCTTTTGGCGGTGGCGAAGAATGCAAATCGATAATAAGTTTATGAGCAACCCAATAAAAAATTAAATAAGATTGATTCGATCGATCCACGGTAGACAAACGTTTTATCCTTCCTACGTGAACCAAGTATATTTACGTATTCATATGGAGTATTCTGAACTAAAAGGGAAAAACAAAGTAGACGTTTTCTATTGGAACTACAAAAGAAGGTCAATCATTATTGATCGCTTTATACTCTGCTGTGCTTCCAATGTCATTATATTTGTATAATTTATTGAAGACCAATTATTATGAAAAGGCATAAGGTATGGAAAGTCGGAGTTAGTCGAACCATGACCATTTTCATTTTATTATTGTTGATGAAAGTTTCAAAACTATTTATTTGTGTTACGCTTATACAGAATAAATTTAACATTTCTATATTATTAAATGACATTTCCATAATTACCTAGGATCGTTTTACAATAGTACGGATGTGTAAACCACCAATTTTTTGTCGGATAGCTAGATGTGAAAATAAACTTGAACATAGTTATTATAATGACGTGCAATTTACTACAATGCATAGTTAAGTGAGATGAGACAAGCATATTTTTATATTTTGTAAAATTATTGTTTCTTTTGTCCTTTCAAGACCTCATTATACCGCCGGATAAAGTCTCTATTCGATTATATTTTATTGTACCACAATATGCCTACTTGCAAGTTGCAATCATCATAATTTAAGTCTGAAGCCCTTGGCCTAGTGATTGAAACAAAACAATACAATTATATATTATTTTTATGTAATAATTTATTTCAATATCAGCAACGGCATCATCATACTATGCTAGGGAGGTACCTAGTATGTTAGGTATCTTTCACCTTAATTTGAACCAGCTCTCGTATTTGATTGAGTCGAAATTTCGCATACATATATGAATTGGATGACAATACAATTTAATAATGTCTTTATTTTGCATTGTCATCCAATTTGTGGAGCTGGTTTGAAGATGGGGCCGGAAGGTAGCTATAGAAACTGTAACGAAAGGATGCTAGTCTGCCAATTTTGATTTGTTCTCACAATTACTTACTTACATCTGGGCAAAAATATCTATTTGAGATATTCTTGTAGATGATAAACAAGTACAAATGCTGGTCTACAAAAATAAATATAATAAGGTCGCTTTCATAATCTTAAGGTTTATTTTTAGAATGGTTTACAAAAAACTTATTGTTTGACAGCTTCACACTCTCCAACTGGCCCACGAGAAAGAGCTAATGCAGATGAACATGCAAGTTTACCCCCTCCAAGAGGAGATCAAACTCCTAAACCGCACGGTGGAAATCCTGCAGGACCGCGTCCGATCAGCTGACGACAAGATGCTAAGGTACCAGGCTGGCATAAAAGACGACGTTCATGCCGGAGGCGATAACAACGCCTCCAAGGGAAAACGTGACATTCGTTGAGAATTGTCAGTTTCGTAAGATATGGTTTACAGTTAGCCGCTAACTGTTGTTTGTTGACCGACTAGGTTAAAATGGCTACTGGAAGCTAACAGATTTGGATTATTTTGGATATTTGGTATTGTAAATGTGTTCACTAGGTAATGTTTAAGTAAGCATAACTGTTTACAATTACACGTGGTAGCAATTGACAAACAAACTTTTGTCAAAGCCTTTAAAATTAGTATGGTATGTTTACTACGATCTGGGCTTATTGGCAACATGATATAACTAAACAAATGAAAAAAGACACAAATTATTCTAATTTGTGTCTTTGTTTGGTTAGTTAACAGCGCTTAGTTTCATGTGCTTTTGGCGGTGGCGAAGAATGCAAAATTATGCATAGGGATTTCGCGCTTTTCTGCATATGCACAAAAAGTTTTGGTTGAATTCTTAAAACATCGTGTTGTGTCCTAAAAAGCTGTTAAATCTCGTTATCTTTGTATGTAGTAAGATTACATTTGTAACTTATAGATGTAAGATAACCCTGCCTACTATTCAAAGATGTGATAAAAAGTGCACTTTTTTTCTCTAGGTAGTAAAATTTTACATGAATGAATGACTGGGGTTACAAACTAGCACAAAATCTTTAGATCGGAAAAACTTTAATGTATTTACTATTTAGGTACTCGATATTTCGATAACTACGAATACAATAGGCGTGTAAAATACGTTGAATACGGGTTTTACTTTTATATACAAAAATATACGCAAATGTCGATAAATAACATCGCCATAAGCATCTATATCTATTATTAATGTGTCATATTGCATTTACTAAAAATACACTTCTCATCAAAAAAATCGAAACACCTCGCAGTTTATGATTTGACAAGGATTATCAGAAAAATGTGCATCTTTAGGAATAAATATAAAATGTTATTTAATAGTGAGTAGTATGAGGTTTTTAAATCCTAATGTTAATGTTCTAAATTCAAATTAAGTCTTCATAGGTTTCGTATTTTGTATAAGGAGTAATTTTTACCCTGTATGGAATTTGAAGGAAATGGGTAAAACAACACGCGTAAATGAAAAAAAAAGTAAGAAACGTTTATTTAATAACTTGTATTCCCTCCGCGAGCTCTTATTACTGCTTCCATACGGTTCTTCATCGATCGGATGAGTGTCACGATCACATGTTGTGGTATATTATCCCATTCCTCTTGGATTGCATTTTGCAGCTGGCTAAGTGTTTCTGGGGCTGGATCTCTTGCTCGAATTCGTCTCTTTAATTCATCCCATAGATGTTCAATGGGATTCATGTCCGGGCTTCTTGCTGGCCATACCATAATGGAGATACCGACTTCGGTAAGATAATCTCGTACGACGCCCGCGGTGTGAGCTCTAGCATTGTCGTGCATGAATATGAAGTCGTTGCCAATAAAATGTGCATAGGGCATCACATGAGCTTCAAGACACTGTTCGATGTACCGATGAGAGTTTAGTGCAGGCAGCCGTGGCTCAGATACAAAGGCAAGTTCTGTCTTACCGTCGGCGCTGATTCCTCCCCAAACCGTCCACGAACCGCCACCATAGCTGATCTTTTCTTCAATGCAGCATTGTGCAAAGCGTTCTCCATCTCTTCTGTAGACCTTGTTCCTTCCGTCGTTACCATACAGCATAATTTTACACTCATCAGAAAACAGTACTTTGCTCCACTGAAGGTATGACCAAGTTAGGTGCTCGCGTGCAAAGTTAAGGCGCGCTCTTCGATGGTCTGCAGTTAATTTCAGCCCATTCGCTGGCTTATGCGGTGCCAATCCGCGTTCCTTCAACCTTCTTCTTATTGTAGAGTCACTTACAGCTACTCTTAGTACAACGCGAAGCTGCTGCTGCAGTTGAAAAGCGTTAAGGCGTCGATTTCGTAAAGAAGTTGTTATAATAAATCGATCATCTCGCTCAGAAGTGACCCGATTCCTGCCAGATCCTGAACGGCGCGTGAACGAACCAGTCTCCCGATAGCGTTTGTAGACTCTATGAACAGATGATAAGCTTAGATGCAATCTTGCAGCCACAACACGCTGACTAAGTCCAGAATCAAGCAATGCCACCACTTGGGCGGCTTCTGCGGGCGAAGTATCCATATGTTTTAGAAAAAAAAGTTTTTTCAGACGTCCCAAAGTCACAGTAAATGAAATAAGAAACAAAAAGTTTAAAGACAAGCGCTAATTTTTAGTTTTTAAACGAGAAACGTACTCCAACCCTAAATACACATTTGTCTCAAAACAGTGATTAATTTCATTTATAGGATAAACAAATGAAATTCTAATTTCGAATTTTGATTTTTTTCTTCTTACTGTATGACTAAACTGCCAGCTACACAATAATGTTTTTTTTTTTCATGGAATAAATTCTCTTTTGTAAAAAATTAGGACAAAAACAATAAAAACGAAAGTGTTTCGATTTTTTTGATGAGAAGTGTAGTAATATTTCACTGTTGTAGAATTGTAGGTACACAGGTGCCTTATCTACGAATCTTTAGTCTTATATACATAAAAGAAGTATTTAAGGTTGTTGCACAAAAATAGTATAATTTAATAAATAAGCCTTTATTCTAGGCATAGGTAATAATTATGTTCAATGCTAGACATGTAGTGCCTTTATCTATTATTTCGCTGTTCTTTATTTTTCTATATTCACTAATGATACCACAAAGCAGTGGTATAGTTTATAACAAAACATTGTATACGAGTAAATAAACTAAATTCAGCATACATAGGATACACTTGAAAATTCAAATTTTCTGGGACCATATGTTAGTCATAAGTAATTTATCATGCTACAAGTGCCTAGATGAGTGTCGAAGTACTTAATAATAATTGTGATTGTCGGTTGTTCTAGCTAAAATAGATAATGCACTATTTAGGTCATAATATTTACAAACATACTCTAAAGAGGTTCCTAGGTATGTCCAAAAATCTTCTAGTCATATTTTCGTGAGCGTTTTTAAAGCTTTTTAGTTATAATCCCACCGATACAGCAAGTCAGAATTGTGGTGCCTTTGTAATTGTAATAAATATGTATATTTGTGTATAATTTGTTTTTATTTCAGTCAAATCCCTTTTAGTAGTGCCCTAATCTATCGAACTTTTATTATCAACATAACAGCATCATTCTTTCATTTTAATCGTTTTTTATTTTTAGAAGCTATTTAAAAAGACATTTACTTTAGGAACAAGACTAAAATAGCAGAACTTACTTATAAAGAAAGTTATGTAGGCATGCATTACCTACATTTCCCTGGTTTGCATCTTAAGTGCGTTTTCTCCTAAGGCTCGTAATTAGATTAGCCGGCTAGACACGAGTTTTACTTTGTAGGATAAGCCGAGATAAATTTAGAGGTAATAGAATCATGTTGGTGGCTTGTTTGACCCAATTTTCACAAGTGATACATTGTAGGTATAGTTCTGTTTGATAATGTTATATGTAGTTGAGTGCTATTAAAATATATATTGGAGCTATAGTTTGGACATAAATGGCGGAAAATTAGATGTCGGGATAATTTGAGAACATATTTTGAGTAGGATCTCTACTTATTTCCTGATTCTACTGTGCATACATTAGGTTTTTACTATAGTAAAACGCATGTAAGTAGGTATATATGTATATACAATTCCGTTTATTTTTACAATCTTGACAAACATACTACACCGATTTTTTACATTTCCTGGTACATTGGTAGTTTTAAAACCAGGTCTGATTGTCGTTAGAGTTCTCTGACTTTATCCGAGGAGTGATAGCTTTGGCTAAATATTTCACAGCTGCATAAAGCTCTTTGCCAGTTCCTTCAATCTCTTCCGGAGGTATCAAGAATCCTAACGCGCCCTTGTCTCTGGTCTCTATGACGTAAGCATGCGGTACACCTTTGGAGTATGCCCAGTCTAGGAGAGTGCCAGTAGCTGGGTAGATAATGTGGTATGTCGCTCCGTATGTGTAGTTCTGTTTCGATGTTTTGAATATTGCCTGTTGAAGAAAAAAAAGTTTAGCAACCTACATACAATGAATTTGTTGGTTGGAGCTAAAATTAGGGACCTACAGGGAAGGTGACCTTAAATAATGGTTGTAGGTATAATAAATAAAAGATTGTGTACCTATAATACATAGGCGGACAAGTCATTTCCTCACGACATAAATAATTCTGTCCTAATTTCTTAAAGCGAAAGTTAAGACAATGTACCAACGTAAATACTGGAAGGTCATACATGCCGTATAGGTATGTCGACGATTAAGGTTTATTAACAGTAAAAGTAGAAAAAGCTTTTCCTCTATTTACTTACTGTCACGGGGTGTTGTGAACATGCTAAATATAAAGTAAATAATGACCGATCTATAAATCGAACTGTCACGTTTGGAAATTGTGTGGCGTTTTACCTTACGTACTTAGTGGCAGTATCTATCTCGGAGTTGTACATTGACATGTCATGTGACAAAAGGTCTTGTGTTTAATAGTTTCGTTCAGAGATCTGAACGAAACGTGACGGGCCCGTTGGTCTAGTGGTTAGAGACCCTGACTGCTATACCGGAAGTCGTGGGTTCGATTCCCACCCGGTAGAAATATTTGTGTGATGAGCACGATCATTTGTTCGGTGTCTGGGTGTAATTTATCTATAATATGTATGTATTTAGAAATATATAAGTATATTTATCAGTTGTCTGGTTACCATAACACAAGCTCTGCTTAGCTTGGGATCAGACAACCGTGTGTGAGATGTCCCGGAATATTATTATTATTATCTACGGTAGATTTTCCGCCGACTACCTATCCGGCACTTATCAAACTCTCCCGGCATCAATGTATATATCCTAGATTTTTTCTTAAAAATACACCCCTAATAGTGAAATGACCAGCAAAAAAGCATGGCCATTACAAAAAATAATGGCATGAACTTTCAACGACAACTAGCTTATCTTTGTATTGATTTGGAATCAAATGTTCAAAGGAAAAAGGTTCTTAAGGTGTACAGCTGACTGTATGTTCCATGTGATATCTTTCTTGTACTCGTGCTCAAGTACGCTCGCATATTCTTCCTATAGTGCTCAGAAGAGCAGGTGATATTAGGTAATAGAAAATGTATATTATATTTACTTTGCTCATCTCATCAGCTGATTGCCTGTGCATCTGCAGATCCTGCGTGGCGTGAGTCCTAGCGCTCCAAGGAAATAGGATCAGGTTTCCATAGGCGTGCAGATCTAACATCGCTGCCGGTGGCTGCTTGCATGACGTTACTACATTCTATAAAATATAATATGTAATTACTGTTTTACATTACTGCGAAGAACATAAATAAGGGCCAGACTCCAATGCATGCACGTTTTTCGGTAGAATATTTTCATACTTGCCTAAAATTACGACTCTTTGGGTCGCCGAAACGAATGTAAGAATATTAATTCTATCTATTGGTAAGTCACGCCATGTTACCTATTTAAGCTTAATAGTTTTAGAGCTTAAGATAAAAAACATTCCGAGATAATAATATAGATGGCGTCTGATGGCAGGACAAAGACCTCTGACCTCAAGAACATTACACATACTCACTTTTTAAGTACGTTATGGTAAAATCAACTTTATTGGTTTGTAGCTAATACAGGATTCCCAGTGTTATATTATTATATTCCAAAGAATATTTTTTCTGGTTCAGCTTTTTAATGAAGGAATATGCATATTTGCTAAATTCAGATAATATTTTTTAGTGTATTTTTGATATTTTTACTCTTTTACATAAGCAAAAATACTACTACTTACTCGGATAGCGATGGTTTCTGCTTCTGAGAAAGGATAGGGCCCTGCATAGGTCCCTTTACACTCATTGTTTTCTGTAATGCCTGCGATGCCCCAATCTGTTCTGAAAAATTCTTTTGAATTAGGTACACCTGTTCATGCCGAGTCGAAAATATTTATGGTATATGTAATGATTATATATAGCTAGGTACAAATAGGAAGATTTTTGCTTCGACAAAAAACAGTACTTAGTTGCTTAGATACCTGGCACCGAATCTAAGCAGTTAGTCAGTAATTTCATGTGTTATCTTTTCGTTTTTTGAAGCTTTTCAGTTTTAGGTTCTAAGTTTGTTACGTTACTTACTCAAAATTCCTATTAATATCAACCCCTGAACAGTACATGAATTGTCGACGATTTTTGCGCCAGAGTCGGTCTTTAGTGTGTGTATAGTGGTATCCATCCGGATTCATAACTGGTATAATTAACCTGTAAAGAGAAAAGGTAAGTAAAAGTTCAGTATTCTCATTAATATTATTTCACATCATTTTTAGGATTATATATTATTTTGCCTGCAAAGCTAGTCCGTGTAATAAAATAAAGGTACGTGTGCAATGCAATTTTAGTGTAGAGGAAAAGTTTGAAACTCATGCGGGAATCGAATACGCGAGGCGAGGCGCACTCGTCCCTTTACCAAGTAACCTTCGTTGGATGAGCTATAGTCGAGTGTTAAAATGGAACGTCTGAACCAGTCTTCGACTGATATCACTGACTGCGACTCAAAGCAACATTAGACATCCTGGTGCTAGGCAAAAGCCTCTTCTCTCAATAAACACTACGTAACCGACGACCTTTTAAAAACCCACGTCGAAATCAGTCAGTTATCTTATAAAGATCATCATCTTTCCCGAGCCTTTTCCCAACTATGTTGGGGTCAGCTACCAGTCTTACCGGATTCAGCTGAATACCGTATTTTACACGCAGCGACTTCCTATCCGACCTTCACAACCCAAGTTATCTTATAATATAAAGATGCCAGTAAAAATTACCAATGTGTTCTCATATAAATATACCTAGATCATTTTTTTATCATTCAAACACGATGATAGGAAAATGGCCAATGTGTTTACATTTAGATACCTATATCCAGCTCTTTTTCTTACCAGTTCTTGTTCTGCATAGCAGAAGACTGTTGATCAAACTTCGTTACTAGAGTATTGACTATGTAAAGAGCAGAAGTGACTGAGATCCATTCGCGAGCGTGTTGTCCAGCTGTTATTAGAATTACTTTGTTGGTTGGATTGCCGTTGGTTATGTTGATCATCTAAAAAGAGAGTTAAACTATGGTATTTAATATAGGCATACGAATAACAAAGCTAGTCTATGTCAAAGGTGCATAGTCAACACAAGAAAATACCTATATGGTGCGACCCTTAACTGCTGTCTAGCTTATTTATTGTGTATGTATTCATGTGTTCAGAGAAAAATCGATCTTAAGGTATCAATGCAACTATACCTACAGTTGATTACTTTATTCTTTACTTATTTGGGTAAAGTTAGTATTGGTCTACCGGTCCCTATTTCTGTATTATAAAACCGACATATTTTCATTCTAATTCATTACCCGTACTTAACAGGACTACTATAAAGAAAGAGACCTTGTTTTTCAGGTCACATTAGATATATGAACCTTGACATTATTTTGTAACTTGTTGGAAATCGTTTCAGAGCATGCTAAACCCGCATTAAGGTGGAAGGTAACAACTTTCCTCATTTTATCAGCGCTGATGGTTATAGCTTATTAATAATCCATTTAATGTCGATAAACATGATAGGGGAAGGATGACTAAAACACTTTGATTTGACCTCATCGCCAAAGGTGCTGAAAAATATCGTATCTATGAGGCCCTAAAAGAATACAGAAGAATATTAAAGTTCTTGATTACAGATACATATGTATTTAACCGCATTAAGTTAAATAGCCGCTAATTTGAGCAAGATGCAAGTTGCAAGTGCACCAAAAAATACCAAGGTTCACGGATAGAACTTTGATTAGTTCACCATTGGCCCTTTTATTATTGTCACTGTATTTGTGTAATATTTCTATAAATAATAATAATAATAATCCAGCCCGTAAGCGTCCGACTGCTGGGCACAGGCCTCTTCCCATATAGAGAAGGCGTGAGCATTGATCACCACGCTTGCTCACTGCGGATTGGCGATTTCAGATCCCAAATTTTGGAATCCAGGTATACCTATTTCGCGATTTTGCGAAAGGGACATTTTGCGAAAGGGACATTTTGCGAAAGGGACATTTTGCGAAAGGGACATTTTGAGAAAGGGACATTTTGCGAACGGGACATTTTGCGAAAGGGACATTTTGCTACCTGTAGTCATTTTGAGAAGTGGTCATTTTGCGACTGAGCCCTATATTTGTTTTCATTTATTCTCGATGTATTAACATATGTCTCAACGAAATGTATTTTTCTGATACCTTTATTGTTCTATTCTCGGCGGTGTAGCCAATAGTCTGCACTTTGCATATAGATGAATAGTCGTCTGCCAAGTAATTGTAGTACTCATCGATGATGTTTAACGTTGGGAACTTGTTCCAGCTAAGGCGGTGACCTGTAACAGTTACTTAGGTATGAATAGAGGATATACATAGGTAACGATGTATGTAGGATGGCTCCTTGGCTATGTAATTCGACGAAACAGTCAAAGTCTGCGCTCGGGCTTACTGTGGCAGCCCACATAAAAAAGCCTCAAGCAAATGCGTTCAGGAAAGTCATTATAGCTTTGAAACAACACTTTTGAATTGATAAAACGAGTTAGTACGGGGTCAACAGCATTTTGATCTCTATATTCCAATTATCCTCGATGTTAATTACAAATATCAATTTGTTGTGACCGTTACGTAGAACGAAGATATTACAATCAAGACTTATTTGCTAGTTTAGGCAACTCAGTAGGCACTACACTAGTAATTCTTAGGGCGCGCACACACGTTCTTTTTGCTCAGTCTGGACACGGACCGTTTTCCAAAAGAAAGGGGAGTGGGGCGCAAGTGACCGTAGAAGCAATTCAAAGCTTGGGCATGCCAAGTAGGTTGATAACAGCTGAGTATATGCTCTAGCGGTCCATGTAAAGGCGACCTAGCCGCCACACTCATGTCACTTACCAACTCTTAGCGTAGTCTCGCTCCATAGTGTAGGCGAGATGGGCTGCGTGTCGATCCTTCGCTGTACATCCAGTATCATCACGGTATGGTTTACATTTCGGGAGCTGAGCTGACGGTGGACCTTCACTTTGTCTTGAGCCTGAACCATGAAGTCCGCTCGAGTCGGACATAAGCTCCATATTGATATATCTAGTGGTAGATTTCATTTTAGTTAGTAGATAACTTAATATTCCGGGACATCTCACACACGGTTATCTGATCCCTAGCTAAGCAGAGCTTGTGTTATGGTAACCAGACAACTGATAAACATACTTATACATTTATAAATACCTAGCTACGTACATATTATAGATAAATTACACCCAGACACAGAACAAAATAAATGATCGTGCTCATCACACAAACATTTGTCCTTGGTTGGAATCGAACCCACGACCGGTATAGCAGTCAGGATCACTAACCACTAGACCACATGCCCGTCAAAATTAAATTGACCTATGAGTACCTACCTAAGGTACTCATTTGCCGGTTTTTTTCGTACGGTATTATTAGCTACTCAATTTGACGACCTCATCCGGACTCTATTTCTAGGATATTGGGCTGTTTTAAGTTGCGCTTTTTATACTGTATTCTATGTAGTGAGTATCAGTAGGTGTATATAGAATTAATTTCTTTAGAAAATTAGTGTCTCAATTTTTAAAATCACCACTTATTTGCCTGAAAAATTCTAGGCAGAAAATTTTAGTTAGCTTTTAAAGTATAATTAAAAAAAACATGCCTTGTAGTTATGCAATACCAAAAACATACGTTCTGAAACAGCTGTTAGATAAGGTGTCTACGTAATCATTCATTTGTATGAACTATGACGACGATTACATACTCGTGCAGTGTAATACTTAATTCAATCTCCATAAAATAGCAGTGAATTTGTAAGTCTGACGTCACTATTCTCGTTCTAATTAGATTCTGTTTTTACTCAAAATTGCAGTTGGGCTTGAACTTAGAACTACATAGGAAACGAATTCTAAATATGTTATTTTAGAACTATAAACGTCACCAACTTCTCAACAAATGACAATTCTGTTCTAAAATGATCTATATTTATATCAGTCCTGTAACTTCTTAGAAGATATATTTAGAGTTCCGTAACCTCTATTCGACCTATAAAAGAAGATATGCATGTTTATAGTAACCTTGGTTATCGACGAGTCTCTTGATGAGCAGCACATCGTTCGCGCCCCGCAGCTCTATCCGCCACACCTGCGCACCATCATAAGACACTTTGTCCACTGGCGCCGACAACACATAGCTGGCTTCAAATTAAATATGGGAGTATTTAATATTAAATAAAATAATCAAATATATTTTTACGTTTTCACTTACCTACAGAAAAGAAAATCCAATATGTATTTACAAAAGGCATTTCATTTCGTTTTATTACAACTGAATAAATGTTATTGGATATTTTACTACTCTGATAAAGTTTTTATCGATTGTGTCGTTCCTAGCAGTTTGGCTTTGGTGAAAATGTTTGTATATTAGTTTTTACATAAATAATACGCCAACGATGATGCAAGTTATATATGTTTATTAACATTATTATATACAATCATTGTAATTTGAAAATAGAAACATTTCACATTGAAACTCACATAAATTTATTAAAAACGTGACAATTACTAAAACATTAGGCATGGTGTTCCATATTATTGCTACCGATATCTCGACTTCATATCATTCTCGGGCATGTAAATAAAATAAATGCCACCGAACATTTAATTCTCGCAACACAATTCATTGCATTATCCATATATCATTGGGCCTCTCTAATAAGTATCACAATTAATTCACTTATTATAAATAAATTATAAAATTGTCAATGCAGCGTCTAGTCTTAATATTTCAGTGTAAAAACAATGTCAAAAACGATTCACTAATATCTGATCACATGGTCCATGGTTGTGCATACAAACGCAAACTATGCTTTTACCAAATGTTTCTTTAGTCTCATTTTCACGACAGACACAATCATCACCAATTAATTGTCAATGGAAATGACACATATTAGTCTATTTATTATGTCTTCTAATGAAAGTACATAGATTTTAAAGAATACACTTTATATGCTAATAAATAAGCATTTCACATGTTTTGAAATGAGTGATTAGACACAGAACCAGCGTTTCACGTCAGTTGGACAGTGACGATCACTCACAATGATATTCATCGATAATAATTTCGAGTCAACGAAATGGCCGTAAGGCTAAATAGATACGATAGCGTTTCACAAGTTCACTAGTTCATAGACAAGCGTCGTGTTCCGCGGGCGAACACGGGGTCCTGCGCTAGTCGGCGTCGCCGTTGGTGACGGTGAGCGGGTCGTCGTCCTCGTTGTAGTCCAGCGACAGCACGGAGGCGCGGCGGCGCTTGCCCGCGGGCGGCTCGCTGCACTCCGAGCCCGAGTACGCGCGCTTCTCCGCCGGCGACGCCGCGCGCCCGCCGTTCACGCTCGCGTGCGACGCGCGCAGCTCCTGCTGCAGGAACAGCACCGTGCTCTGCATGCCCTCCACATCCTCGTCTAACTCTTGGAGGAACTCGTCTAATTCTGGAATTTGAAAGCAGCGCGTCAGTATCGGACTCTTGCAAACTGCCAAATATTACGAAAATAGGAATACTACTGACCTGATTGTGACTTTTTGACTTCTTCGCTAAAGCTTTTCTGGAGCGCCAGGTCGCCCTCTAACTTAGCTATCCGACCGCTCGACGTCATCCTCCCTAGGTCCTCGTTCTCCTGATGTAGCAGCCTGCATTTTGCCATAAGTTTCTTGCCAGTGTTTGAGTCGGGCGTGAACTTCCACGCGGATAATTCGTTTTGAGTTTCTTCTAACCTCGCTTTCGTCGATGATAATTCTTGTTTAAGCCTTAAAATTAGAACATTGACAGCTGGGTCTAAAAGGGTCGGTCTGCCGTTGAGACTCGCGTGTGATGACTTCAGTTCAGTTATTTGACTCTGAAAAGGAATATGCATCTATTAAAGCACATCGCTTGTGGAAGAGCCTTTAGGCAATCTGCTTTCATATGAAATTACGGCTCACGATGATGGATGAATTACTTATATGATAAATCTAGATAAGGTAAGTTCAAGCATCTCACATCTCGAAACTATTGTCAATCATAAAATAGATTTCTACTTACTACATAATCCTGTATCTCTTGCTCTTTAGCAGCTAGTCTTCTAACTAACACTTTTTCTCTGTGTTGGGATTCCGCATATTGCTGTTTTATCCTATCTTCTACCTCTTTCGCCTTTTCCAAGCTTCCTGAAGATATTAATAAGAAGAATTAGATACAATATAGATTGAATTTATACAGTAGCATGACTTAAATGTAATTTAAATACAATATTCCGCATAGTAATTGTAACGAAACAAACATATTTTAATATCAGAAATAACACTTTCGAACACATGACTTTTTGTCATCTACATAAGATATTTTTATACTTCAGAATGGATAAGATAATGTCTGGGTTATCATAAAAGTATGCACTGGAGACAAGATGTTACACATTTCAGTATAGTTTTCCTTGAATAATAACAATCATAATCGACAACACCTTAACTAAATCAAACCTATAAACTAAAAACATGGTGTGAACATAGTTATTAGAACAGTAAATAAAAGATTTTAAGTATATTACGACAGAAAGATGATCTATTATTTTACCAACATTATAAAACATTAACTTTTTGTGTGTTAAGTACTAATGCTGTACATGAAAATTTGAATCTAGTTTTTTAATCAGTAGATGTTCTATGTATTATTTTTTACTATGATGCAGTTGAACAATGAAATCTGGCAGGAAATCAATCACTGAAAACAACTGGCAGCACTGTCGAGGCAAAGATTGAAGAAAAACTGACTGGTTCCAAACACTAGGATAAAGATAATGGACGAAAGTACAGAACAGATTTTTTGGAAACATTGAGGAACTGAACAATGAAGTCTTAAAGTCTTTATAGTTATACTCGTCCAAAACTAAAATTATGAAGATTCTAATATCATGAAACAGGTTCACGAAAAGAAGGATTATCGAAAAATATGGTCGATCAAATGAATTTTAATTTTAGTAATTAGTGTTTATAATTTAACGGTAATATTCGTTTGCGCCGAAAATTCATAACACAAAATAAAGCCAAAAGTTGTAAACATTGAAAAACCGACCTTAGTCCTTTGCATTAAGATTTTAAATACATGAATAATGGTTATACTAACTCGT
This sequence comes from Autographa gamma, assembly GCA_905146925.1. Lineage (NCBI taxonomy): Eukaryota > Metazoa > Arthropoda > Insecta > Lepidoptera > Noctuidae > Autographa > Autographa gamma. The sequence continues at coordinate 7,703,430 of LR989866.1, read as the reverse complement.
TTGATAGAGCGAATACGCAAAAATGCGGATAAGCAACAATCAAATTGCGTGTTTCGCACCATTCAAAAATTCACACTTGTCGATTTTTCGATGTTGTTCATGAAGTCAGGAAGTGTTAGGGCTCTTTTTCAGGGACTTAACCGCTCTAACAGGTAAGTCTGGGTATACGCCAAATTGTATGTATGGTTGTCGGCAATTAACTTGACCTAAGTCGAGTCTCATGATTTTTTTGGGCGGATTAGGCTGAATAGTCTGTCCGTGCGTTTTTTTCTTCAGAGAAATAACTTTTAAAATCGACGAGACACTTCATAAATCTCTCTAACTTACTAGACAGTTAATTGGTAGATTATTTAAATAGTAAATGGTTTGTATTTGCTCTTATTATGGTTCATTTAGCTCAAGTTATATGTCAATTGCTACTCAGTGTTAGTTATAGCAATTAAACCACCATTTGATTAAATTAACCAAAGGCTTTGACTCCTACATGAAAATATGATTTATTTGTTTCAGTAGATTGTCTTCCCAGCCCAATGCCAAATTTTGTTGGGTCCGGCTTCCAAACTTACCAGATTCAGCTGAATCCCATTTAAAATGAAGCAACTGTTTATCTGACTTTCATAACCCATTTTTGTGTAAAATGATTAAATTACACATTTACTACATAAATATATTTTGTTCTATTAAATCCCTAAACATAATATCAAAGCCAGAATATATGCCAACATTCTCAGATGAGTCTCTTTCTTCCAATGTTTTCTGTTTATGTATTTCCAATATTTATGTATCATAAATTATCCATAAAATTTCTTATGTTAGAGTAAATCAAGATTACAATTATTAAGCTAGTAATTTTCATGTCTTTTTATTATAAACCTAGCTAGTCATTTGTATAATTTCTGTTAATAATTTTTACATATTTCTTTTATGGATCATATTTTTTTTGAGGATCAACACTTCTAGCAGGTTTACTACAATTCATTTCGATTATAATGTGTTTCATTAATATTTAGTAAAATACATGGTAAAAATTGTTTACTACAAACAGATTTAATGCCCTAATTTGTAAATAATAAACAAACTTAAATTATTTGATGTTACAGTGAAATTAAGCTCTCATCCAAGAAATAAGGACATAAATTATGCTTTGAAATGGCATAAGCATAAGATAAAAGCACTCAATGACTCTCAAATGCTTGGATGCCTAGAAATCACGAGTAGGATAAACATATAGTAAATATTAAGGTAAAGACTGATTTTGACATTAGTAACATGACAATATTTTTTTAGTGAATACAGGTTTATGTAGACATGACAAGTATGAATGAAACATTCCTGGATATAATTTGATTTAAGATACTTCATTTTTTTGTTTTCTAAATAGTTAAACTGCTAGTAAACCTATAGAAAAGTCAGAAATAAGTACACATAAGAAGAAACACCCAGACACCATATAGCTAGAAACAGATATTTTGTGTTAAATGTTCTACAATTAATAACAACTGATACAGTTTTTCTTGGGCAATAACAAGAGCAATCAAATGCTTTGTATAATGTAAACACTGTATGTTTAGTTTTGATAAATGTAGTTACAATCACAATCAATAAAACATAATTACATTTGTAAAGACAGAAGATTGTACACCAAGAAATTGTACTGTGAGAAACAAAGTAGTTTAGAGAAGTTATTAAGATGTGTTAGTCATTCTAGTGACAAGCTGTGAACATGATCCTGTTAATTTATGAGTTACATGCAATGACTCAAAGCTGAGTAGCAATATAGAGCATTAGTCTAAAGCTGGCAAGATAATGTTATAGACTTCAGTATTATCACATATTATATTAAGCAGGATACAGTCATACACTATAATTATAACACATTCTTTGAACTTAAGATTTTTATAAACTTTTTTATATAATACATCTTCTGCTATCTAGTCAGGTGATAGCAAAAGAGTAATCAAATAATAAATATTTAAGGATTGCCAAACAAAACCATTATACAGTTGTTTGTTAATAATATAACCTAAATTAATAATAATAATATTTTACAATAATTGAAGACAGAAGATAATAAAGCATGTACAAAATAAAATCTTATCTATACAGCAAAAGAAGTGATAAAAACATATTTACTTTTTTGTGTAGACAAAGACCAGGCAACTGGGCAACATCTTCTGTTGCCGAGTCTAGAACAACACCACTGAACATGGACACTGCTCCAGGTTCATCTGGAAACACCACACGGCCTTGTGCCGACATATGCACTTCCACTGAACACTCCACTGGCACCTCTCTTACACAGCAAAACACCATTTCTTCGTCTTCACCTTTTGATTAACTTATAACACCTAAATACACCCCGTACCACATTCCGTTTTATAACTAAACAATTTTTATTATCACAGTAACATTTCAACATCATGTCATAACAGTATCACTAGTTAATTTTAGTTAAAGTATTGTCGATATAGAGAATAACATAACAACTCGCGGGTCGTACGTCGCCGACCTGGCGCTACCAAGCCGATGTAACTTTCTTAAATACCTTCCAACTGTTTGTTCAAAGTTTCGAGATGATCAATGTACAAGTCCTGGGTTCTCCACGAGGCGCGGAGTGACTCGGCCGAGGCGGCGTCGAGCTGGTGCGGGGTCAATAACACGCGTGCAACGCTCGAGCCTCCGCCACCTGCGCCGCCTTCACACGACCCCTCGCCGTGCCGCTCTGTCTCCTCGGACATTTCACTCTTACTATTACGTTAAGAGGCCCTTTTCGACTGCAAGCAAATGATCACAGTTAATCCTAAATCAAGATTCATTTGCATTTCTCCGTCGTTATCAGAAACCTGTAGCAATGTGAACTGTGGATATGAACGAGAGACCATGTTACTTACAGTAATTAGTGTTTAAACTGGGGCTTAACTTAAATGGGAAAAACTCTTATTTACAATAACTGTATTACACTAAAAACTATCTTTATTATTTTACGAGGTCATCAAACGAAACACGACAGACGCCATTTTATCACATACCAGTTCAAGGTGACCAGTAAATAAATATAATTTTCGTTTGAAAAAATATATCAATAAACGAATGCCCATATTTTTACATTATGGATCCAAAAAATAAAAGGTGTTTATTTTATTAATTAGTTTTCGGATTTATGATTCAATTGGAACATAAGCATCGATTCAAACAGTAGTTTTTCTTCTGGCAACATTAAAAATAGTGTTTATTGAAGTACGGTTCATATGTTACTATTTACGGTTTATCAGAAAACTGTCATCGATGAACGATTCACAGATTAAAATATAATATTAAATTTTTAACAAATATTAAACTAGAGTTTCGAATAAATGATTTCATATGATTACTACGTTATATATGGATAAAAATACCTTTATTAAAGAAATGGTCTAGTAAGGCTATTGTAAATGATTTAAAAGGAAACTTTTACTATATTTAAATATCATAAGTATTTTTATTTATTGACTTGTTTAAAATTAAAAATAGGATGAAATTAAACTGGAAATAGGAATTTACAATTCTAATATCCTGAGAATAAATATAAAGGCTATTCAACAGGTCCATCCATATCTAGTTAAATTACGACGTGATAGACCTTCTGTCTGAGTTTAAAGTTGCTCACAATATTTTTAGGTACTTAGTTACCAAAAGTTGAAGTCTAGTTCTACATAGCAAGTTATGACTGAAACTCTTTGACTGCTTCACCGGTCTTTAAACTGATTAGCCCTTTTATTTTTGCTACGCTTTCCTATTATTTTGTACTTAATGCTGTTTTGTACTTTGTCATGACAATCAAAGTATTTTTTTTTTTTATAATTTCTTTGCTGTACCTAGTTACCTACTAGCTGACACTATGAGTATGTCTACGAAAAACTTATGATATAGGTATGTCTATGTGAATATCTAGCAAGGATTGGAGGCCCGAGTCCGCTATTTTAATTCAGTGAGTGGTGGGTCAAAAAACGTTCCAGTGTTATTGTGCCTAATTTTCGTATTCAGATAAGAACAGACACTTGCAATCCTACCATGACAACAGTGGGAACCAGGTCTACATTTGTCATTAAAAAATTATCAGAATACGAAAATTAGGCACAATTGAAAATAACATAACAAGTACACTGAAACATTTTTTAACCAACCACTGAACCACTCACTGAATTAAAATACCGGACTCGGGCCCCGGGTCTTTTTCTTCGAGGTATCTGGACATTCTCCAGCTATCCTTAAAATATGAAACAAGCCAAGTAAAACCACATTGCTTATTCTTTTAATTTAATATTTTATTACTTAATCAATTAATTTAACAATTAACATCTAATTAATGTTTAACATTAATTTAGTTGATTTATTTCTATACATTATTAAGAATCATAAAATAGATTATATCACAATATGTACAACAGAATGTTTTTGTTCGTTGGAGGAAACGAACTGTCAATATGGTCTCCACACTTCTTGGTTTCCCGCGCCGTAGAGGCCATGTTTGGCCTCGTCGCTGGCCTCACAGGTCTGGACCATGCCGCTGGCCTCGCCCGTGCCTTGTAACTCCGTCGTTATAGAGATGCCGCCGTCTATATCACTAATTTTGATTTCACTCGGGAAACATTGGTCTAGGTTGTGTTTGTCGCCTGAGCTGTGAAGGTGGACGTGTATTTGGTTTTGATTGACTGTTGAGTAGAGGTTTGGGAGGATCATTTGAGGGTTAGGATTGATGTATGGGGTATGTGATTGTATGCAAGCGGGGTTGTTGTTGATGTTGTTGTATTGATAGTTGTTGTAGTTGTAGGTGTTGCTAGGCCAGGAGTTGTAGTAGTTGGGGTCGTATCTCTGGGAGGGCATGGCGGCTGGAGTGTTGAGCTCGGTGAGGGCAGAGCCTGTGCCGCTCGGGCTGCCTTTCACGAAGCCTGTGGTGCCGGACTGGAAGCCGCTGTAGTCTGTGTGGCCCAGTGGGATTTCAGGTAGCACTGTGGAAAAAGGAAGTTTGTCGTTAATAAAATTGTCAGATTCATTGACGTTTTATTTAACTCTACATCTAATACAAAATTATATTTTTATTCTGATATCCATTGTTTTTTTCAGGTACAGGTTTTTGATGTTACGATTAAATGTAGTCATGTAGATAGCTTTTTAAATTTCAATCTTTAAGTTAATTTATTTTAATTTAGTTTTCAGGTATCTAGTTCACAATATAGCTAATTGAATTATATAATCATTATAGGTATGTGGTATAGTTCTGTCCCTATCGTGCGGTCAACCGCTCCATTACCGCGGTAACAGCTATGAATGGAGGAAGTTAGTTTATCAATATTTAACAACGTGTGACGCAAATTGCAACACTAGTACTAAACATTAAATTAAATAAAGGTATTGAAAACAATAGCCCACCAGAGACTGTACTTTGAAAATAGTTTAGAATGAAAAACGGAAAGCGATTTTCTGTTTATAAAAAAATACGCAATATACATTATTTAACAGAGATAGGTAGAGCTAAAATTGGCCAAGAAAATAAACTATCATAAAATGTACGTTTTTCAGTTTTTTATTAAGGAAGAACAATATTGTTAAAAGATGAAGAAATGTGAAAACTATGGCCAGCTTTATTAGGATTTATATAGTAACTAGGTAACTAAAAGTACATGAAAACAATACCCATGCTTTAAATAAATAATCAGTAAATAATAACAATATTACAATTAAATTTTCGACCTCGTTCACATTCGACCATATTAATTAAATGTACATTGTGGTATTATAATTTACAATTTAAACAAATATTTTCCGTAATGATTTAAATAAAACGAGTCGGTTCCAGTGCAGTGAAGTGAATCATTAGTAACTTTTATAATGACTGCCAAATCTGGACAATAAATTGACTTCTATGTAAGCTAACTTCTATATTAATAATGAGAGTAAAATCTTAATCTAGTATTTGAAAATTAAGGTTGCTTCAGGACCAGTGTAACTACTTATAGACTTTATAGCGGTTGACTGTACAAGGGTACGTACATACACCTATATTTGTGTTTAGTTAGTTAGGTCACGACATGTTCATGTTGTTATTATCATTTGAATATAGATCTGTAAGCGTCGTTAAGTCCCAAAGACGATGGATTAGAGTTATATTCTCAATCGTGCCTCTACATTTCCGACATTCAGTCTTACGAACAGATACTGTATTACCCTATCAATGTTTGGTAAACATAATATGCAACCACTATGTGAAATTCTGATATTCATAGAGATTAGAAGTTCACCCCAACATCCTTATCCTTTGTCATTACCTATTAGTCTGTGGTGTTCCACTATAGAGCTATTCTTCCTAACTCTTTCCCCGTCTTTCAAGTGTTGCTAGTGACCAATATAACCCCGTGGCTACGGTAAAGACAAGGACGGGACCTGGGTATACTTTAGTCCGTGCAAGTCCGACATATCCCCACGCTGTGACAGATGGCCCTGCGTGGGGATATGTATACGTGGGCAACCTTTACCTCACGGGTAACGTATGAGCGTGAGGTAAACTTTAAATGTTTTTTCACCCAGAAGAAAAAGGTGGACATCATATCTTTGGAAAGACTATATTATTTATAGCTTAAATAGTACTTTATTTACCTGCAGGTATGTGTATAGGATCTGGCTTATAGTATGGTGGCTGGAGAGGAGCATATGCAGGATACATGGAGGCAGTTGAAGGGTACCCTGTGTTCCACTCGCTGGCCCCAAGGATGTTCCCGCTCGTTTCTGGAATAGAAAGACGAAAAATGTGAGTAAAATCGGTAAAAAGGAAACAAAATAATTATAATTAAGTAACGAATATAAGTGAATTTTTATAAAAAATGGTGCTTTGCTATGGACTATGTAACCAGGATGTTTACACCACAATGTGTAGATAAGAATTTGGGTTGGATCCAGAGACCTATATTTTTACAAAGTATCACATACCAAATATGTAGGTAATATTGTTGTCAATAAAAATATTACTTCTCAATATGTAGGTTTATCAGTAAAGTTATATCTACATCTATTATTTGGCAAAACTCATTAAAAAGACACTATAAAATCTATGTCGATCATTAAACGAAATAAAATTCAACATTCCGAGCTTTTTATTCTAACTTTGTATTGGTAAGCCCCGAGGAAAACTGCAAATCGGTCAAATAGCATGACTTAGACAAAATTGCGGAAGAAAGCTCGACCTTGGAACGGGTGGCGGAAGATCTTGTGTTGAGGCCACACACATATCGGAATGTTCATTAAAATAAGGCTTACCGCTTTATACAAAAGCCCAGCGCAAAATTTTTACACTAGGGTCAAGTGACCAATGAATTAGTGATATGTTGACTATGTTGTTAATCGATTCAACATTGCCTGACGAAATCAAGACACAATTTTCGAGTAAAGGAGTCATCAACAAAAGATGTGTATAAATCAAGCAAACGAAAAACCCATATTGTGTTACTTAAAATTCTAAGCATTGGGTTAAATGATGTTTAATCTTATTATGGCGTCTATAAATTGATGTTGTTGGCATGTGGGTCACGTGTGCGGAACTAGTCGTGACGGCTTGGGATTGCCAGCTGATTCATAGTGGATGTAATAACGAAAGTGAGGCCGCTAAACAATGCCGAATTTATAGATTCAAGGTCCGTTGGAGCCCTGAGGTGTGAATCGATGTGAAGTAGATATTTGAGGGTTTTAATGAGTATATAAATATAGTATTTTTATTCACAGTATAAGTCGCTAGGAGGTTGGTAACTCTATTTATTTGTTATAAAATCTTTCCTAATAAGAGCTTCATAACGATAAAGGTGAAAGAAAGTTTTTGAACTTTTTTTCAGTAGTTTGTAATTTATTTTAGTTTTGGACTCAACCTACATGTTCTTATGGCAATATTTAATACAAGGAAATTCAGGTTTGAATATCATGTATAACAAATTAGAAAGCTACAATTATCCTTTGTTTTGAGTAAATATTACATCTCTAAAATAAATATATCGAGACGATGCTAAATAGTGTTTCCGAGGTCAACGACCGATTACTATGGAGATAGATACGTCATTAGCTTAACACATTGTTATTGCATCAAACTATTAAACCGTAAAATATTATCAGCCTGTAAACAGTACAGGGTCCAGCAGACCCTGAGGTTCCCAGCAAAGTTACCTACCCAATCATTAGGCATCTCATAAGGCTAACCAAGTTAGTTCACTTGCGGGTTGGCGATAATAGATTTCAACTTTTTGGATTCAGGCTTACATACGATATTTGCCCTCAATAAAATAGAGGTCTACCTAATTAATAGCTTGTGTTGGAATTTGTTTTAATAAAACCTTGTTATCATAGACTTTCTTATAAAAGGAATGTTGCTTGCAGCAAAGTCATCTTTAAGAATCTCAACTATTGTGAAACTTTGTTATAGAGCGCAATACATCCGTCATACATTTTATTAAAGTTTCAAAATATATTCTCGGAGTCAACTGACACACGGTTATGACTAATTAAATCGAAATCCTGGTGAAAGTGCATTATTTGCAAATCAGTTTGACCTTGGCTTCAAGCCAAATCTCCATACTTTGAATGTTTTATGCTATAAGCCATTGTCCCTTTCTTTTACAGTGATGGATATGAATAATCTTTTGTGTTAAATATTAATTATGGTAGTATTTTTCTTTTTCAGTTTCGTAGGCACATAAATGATTATATGATAGGCGCGAAAGTTACTTGAAATGGGCCCATTTCACGTAAATGTTTTGAAAACTAAAAATATCCCAGCAAATAAATTAAGTGCTAAATAAGTTGAATAAAAGCACCACCAATCGTATGGCAATAATTTTTTATCTACTAAGATTTTATTAATACAAAAACCACATAAATAAAACCAACATTGTTATAATCTTTGCAAACCCTAAAAGCCTTATTGTCTAAAGTTTGTTGTCGGTCAAATCAAACTCCTTCAAAAATCAATATAAACAAACAAAAGCCACGCCATAAAAAAAAGGAAAAAAAGCTTGTACAACTTTTATACAGCTTCAACGATGATGCACAACTAAAGGGTGTTTCCAAAACGTGATTGTTTTACGTTATTAGCGCGGCGCTCGCGCAGCTCACTGTCATACTGACTCAGTACCCAGTAACACTGATAAAACAAATCATTATTATGTTAATTCGTACGTTACTTTTGTATGCGCATGAGTTTGTTATTGTACACGACTCGTGCCACGTACACACGGTTTATTCGAAATTCTAATTTGCAAACACGATTTGGTGCTTTCGTAGAAGTAAGGTATCGTCTATATCAAAATTTTTATCGTATCTTGATGCAAGTTATTGTTTTGGTTTGTTATTTATATTTTAAAGAGTAACTTATTTAATAATGAATAAAGGCCTAAGTTTGACAAAATTATGTGATTTATAACATTTAATGTACAGGGCCATCAAAATCATGCTATCAGCAAAGGTATTTAAATATTTGTTTGACTTTTCTCCCTTTTTTCCTCTACATTAATTTGATTTTAAAACCTAATAAACTATATTTTTACACGGTTACCAACCAAAACTAACAATCGATCATATGCATATGCAACTTATCCTTACGGGAAAAAGTGTTGTATATTTATAACTGTTGTCATTATCACATTGTAAACCATGCATTAATTAACAATTCAACTCTTTGCCCCCACAAACCACAAGTGGCCAACATAGTAATTACATAGTTTGAATAGTTGTTCAAGCGATTAGATTATGCTTATGTATTTACTTTGTTCCGTTTTCCGTATACGAAATACGTTTTCCTATAGACTTTAGGATGAAGAAACTGTTTTAGTTGAACCTGTGTGTATTCGGGAATGGGGCATAAATACGTCTTATTTTCTTTTATTTTATTTTTACATCTACAATCATATTTATACGGTTTCAAAACATGCTATTAGCATATTAATTTTTTTTAAGACTTTTAGGGATTTCAAAATTAAATAAAAATATTAGGAATATTTACTATGCCAATAACGCAGTTGTGCTTGGTTAGAATCCGGATCAAATGGTCACAACACAATTTTTATTACAATTATGAATATTTATGACAATTACTCATTTTTATCCGAAATGACTAACTCGTCGAACAAAAGGCTATAGCAAACTATTCCAGTAATTAAATAAAACTGGAATAATGTACTTAGTAACGTTGACGTAAACCAGTGACCCTGGTAAATACCCAATATAAATAGATCCTTTCTATTTTATATCATCTATATTCTATATGTTAGAAAACAGTTTATTTATAGTCCCTTAACACAATTAAAGATACATTTATTTTAATTTATGCGTAATCATTCATGTAAATGCTAATTCAGTTTACTGTTTTGATTTTATCTTGGTGTGTTATAGAAATGATGTTCTTCGTAATCGAGACAAAACATGTTTACTTTTCATTAATCTTGTGTGTTAGATTATTTAGTTTTTCAGGCACTGATACTGTGATTACTCCATTTTTTTCTTTCACAAAATAAGGTATTGTATTCCTTAGAATATTTTTACTGGTTCTCCAAAGTTTTCTTACATCAAGCATAGTTAACATAACCCGCCAGTAAAATATTAAAGGCTTAAGTAGTCCCCTAGACCCTCGTTGCTCTCTTAATACGTTCAAGTGAAGATATGACACAGTAAGGAAAATAATATAATTGTTGTTTACATAACAAGATCCGTCATTATGCATCACTACTAACTGTATACAGACTTAATTAAACTATATAAACGGGTATTATTTTAATCATTTTACTTTACGTAAGTGATTTACGTCAATAGAGTGACATCTGCGCCTGAGTCATTCAGTGTTCACGGCAAACGCCTATAGTAATTAATTCACAGAAAATTGTATTGCAAGAAGGCAATGACCCATTTTCTAAAAACACATATCATGTTTAGGGTCCCGCTGTGAAAAGGTTAAATAAACTATCGCTACCCTTTGAAATGGAGATGACAAGTCATACAGATTTACAATTATCTAAATAATACTCAAATTCTTTATAATATTAACGTTTGGAAAGTACCTTAAACGGCTATTTCAACTGTTTCGTGATTTTGACTCTTTATGTACCAACATAACTAAATGTCTATGATTTTCTTAATTGAGATAATAAATAGCTGGGTCAGTTGCCATTTTTTTTTATCGCATCGTAGTAACCAAAATCATCAATCAAACAATTGTTCTTCTTTATTGCAGGTAAAACGATTATATCATTTAACATAGTATCTTGTTTTTTAATTGTAGGAGCTTGTAGTCATGTTTTTTTTTATATATGTACAGATCCGTCGACGCCTGACTCAGCTCACACTTAACTGTTTTACTCATAATAGCGTAAGGCTGGTGAAAGGTAGGTCTGCTGCCAGTCTTCTTTGAAATGCTTTTTTTATACATCTTAAATGCACAAAATGTATGTTTCATTGCAAAATTGTGATTTGAAAGTAACAGTGCTCTGCATGTCTTTTATGCAAAATAAAACAATGTTGCTTGTTAAGTTATGAAATGTACAATGCGTTGAATGTATTTATTCATTTTTAAAAGCATATATCTTGCATACTAACTTATGATTCTGATAGAAATAAAGTCTTGAAAAATAATTTCTTATTTATCTAATAAAATATGTTGACCTATATTTAAGACAATAATTGTACATGTATTATATTAAAATCATGTTTATTTTTGTAGGAAGGGAAGCAACGGATTATAAAACTATCTGAACCAAATAGTAATCGCAAATATTTCGATTCGTCTATCCTTTCCGGCGCACGACTCATCCTATTAGACCAGTATTATTTATGAGATAAATGAGCCTTATAAGGCATCTTAGAAAATAAATAGTCGGTATTCCCAAGACTTCAAGGTAGCGATAGCCTGGAAAGATACTAGTGTGTTTTGCATAAAATTGCATGATATATATCAAACGAGTGAGATCGCTTGAAACTGCGTCAATAGAAGTAACTGATCTGTTCCAAGTAATGGGGAATTGTTATTAGTCTTTTTTTATGGTATTTGAAAGTGTCTAGGGTTATTGGCCAAAAGATTCGGTACTAGACGTAGGTCTCCTGGTAGGAGGTACGGTAGGGCGACTATAGCGGGAAACAAAAAAAGAAACAATAATAAACCAGAACACCCTTGTCCTACAGTGAAACAGTTACAACCTAGTGTGTAAGTTTTTTTAAATCTGATGCAAAAATTAGAAATAACACAAAGTTTGGACATCCTTAATACGTGCATATTAAGCGCAATTGAGACACAGACTCTTAACCAGACCATTCTCCAATTAGTTAGAAAACCCTCGTGAAATACATCACTTAAAACAAGCAGCGTAAATGCAATAATTACAGGGAAAGCAGTTTATTAATCCAAAGTGTATTCGATAATGATTTTCCCTAGTCGATGCCACTCGCACGCGGCGAGCCCACACTGTACGAATCCACTTCATTTTGTGGTGCAAACGTTCACCGTTCCTAATTTTGCGCGCTCGTACATGAAATTAAAATCGGTTTAATGTATAAATGTGATATGCACTTAATTAATATTTAATTAGGTGTCTAAATAAAAGCGCTCTGTGTTGGCCGCTGCGGTTCCGATAGTGTTGTCATGTAAAATTATGTTCTGTTAAACAGCGTTTTGTCGTTGGATTTGAATTGTTTTATAATGGCTTGTTTTGTGAATAAAGCTTTCGAACCTTCACTCATTATGTTTAATTTTTAAATAACTAATATACGTATAAAAACTATTTTTTTGGCTAGATTTCCAAGATGAAAGTTTTCTTAGCCTTTTTTGAATTTGAACCCTAATATATTTTTCTTAAAACATTATCATTTGCTGTATAACGCGATAGTTATGAAAGCTAGCTGTTAACACAGGCAGGACAGGGCGTCTAGGCCTGCCAGTGACGTGGGATAATTACCGGGCGCCCCCCTCACCTCCCCCCCTATCCCCCCTCCCCCGGGAGGTCCACGGTAATGTCACATTAACACCCGTACCTCGGTGCCTCGGCCGTCCGCGCGGAACTGTCAAAACATCGCGCCCCGACTGTTTAACGAATATGAAATAAATGAAAATACAACGATTAAAATTGTTATTTCCAACCGAAAATCTGGATCCGTTTGAAATTGCGATATGAATGCGAGTCGCCGTAATTGCGTTATTGTGTTCGGGTTTAGTTAGACGTGTTTAGTTTTGAACATAGCAAAGTTTGAAATAGGTGAATAGGTGATGATTTTAAAATATGTGATAGTACATGTTATCTAAGTGAAAAAAACCAGCTTAGGGCAACTTTTCGCTGTTGTTAAATATGAATATAGTTACCTACTTCACACTTTACCTCTACTGAATACTTGACGATATCCTTATTATATAGGTAAGGGAAAATTTTGTGACAAAGTAAATTTAAAAATTACATTACAGAAGGAAAAAAAAAATATTCATACCTACCTCAAACTAAATTTTAAACAGAATTATGCTTCCAATAACGATTTTTTCTCAAATACACCTATGGTTATTGTGAGAGACTGATTTCCATCTAAATTATTTTTGCATTCCAACTTTAACTTCCTTAATACTGCCTACACAGATCTGAATGAACTATATAGGTTTATCCTGACTTAGTACACACAATGTGCTACTTACTACTGTAATATAAAAAAAATATGCTTTTCGGCTATAACTTAGGCACAAGGCTAAACTTACTACTTTTTGCTACTATTTAAAACTTAAGTAAGTATTATAATAAGTTGATAACGGGAAACCGTCTTTTTAAAGCTTTTAAAAGTTGTCTGTTTGTTGAAATTACTCAATTGTACGCACCTATATTTTCAAAATATAAGAATTTTCTCTAGTTTTATCTAAGTTTTTCTATATAACCGACTAGTGATTACAGTGTATGTATATTGTATACATCAGTCACCGTCGTATGCAAACACGTCTCGCCAATCAAGGGCGTTGATTAGGTAGGGGTGTAATTAGCCTCCTTTGATCGTGCCGCACTTGTTCTTGTTACACATGACGTCTAATCGATGCGTTGTTATGCTAAGTTATATTGTTTGTTATGTATTGGTGTTTAATGATGGAATTTGCAGTAAGTTAATCCAAAATACCTTACAGGTTACTACTATCTGTGATGTGACAAACAAACATACAGTACAAAAGAAGTTACGATTTTTTTATTATTTTGGTTTCAAGTGCAATTTGTAGGGTTTTCTTACAGCAACAGTGTGTTCACTTCTATTGTAGAATTAATGGCTCTAGGTAGAAAGTAAATGGTTTAAACTATAAGGCTATATTATGGATTTAGTTAAAAAACATCCTCTACATAAAGTTTTAATGAAAAGGACGTTAAAAAAAGAAGCGTTTGCAGTCTACTATGATTTAATATCTGTTAACAGGTCAAACTAGATCAATCACAAAAAACAAACCCATCGTCAAGAAAACCCTACAAGGATTAAAACAAAACAACAACGTTGCATACTCGGCTGAAGCTTTATAAATCTCATTATACTCTCATAAGAATTTTCTCACCCCTCGATCCGGATCGTGTTTTGTTTTTGTTGGTGATCACTTACATCGCAAGTCGGCGTAATTCGATACATCCTGTGCTTGACGGCCAACGAACAAGAGAGGTCTAACAACCATATTCAAGAAGTTTAACCTAAAAATGAACATGCATTTTGTCTTGTTTACCCTAATACTTACAAGACTTGTAAATCTTGCTTGTTTCCTAAAGCAGACTAAGGGTTACTACTACATGCCGTGTGAGTGCAAAAGTAAAAATGTGTAGTGTGTTCATAAGCTTTCACATGACTCAAAAATGTATGCTTCTTAAGTAGTATTAGATCGGTTAAGAAATAATTCTTAGAAGCGATCAATAAATACATTTCAAATGTGGATTTCTTTTAAAGGAACGTGCAATTCTTGTAAGGTATTCGCACCAGAATGAAAGCTAAGTCCGCTTGTCAGTTGCATGACCGCAGTTAGGCTGCGTCTGGCGTGTAAACTTGTCCTAACCAGCCTCCTGGGAAAGTATTAGGTTAACAAATATATCTTATATAGATATATTTTATTTTCCTCTCATATAAAAAAGGGAGAACTGAACTCTATGCTAAATAGTCCTAATTCATATTGATACAACTACATAAAATCCAACTCTTGAAAAGGGCAATTGTATAGAATTTCTTTTTGAAAACGAAAAGTGTCAAGAAACAAAAACATTTTTTCAATTTTATATAATAGAAAAATCAAGGACGATTCAAAATAGTACCAAAATTTAAATGAACCTCGCATCTCTACCGCTTAACACACATCCGTATAATCATCCCTTCGCCCGATAGAGAACGAAAATGCCAACGGTATTGACAATAATTATTATCCGGACAACGGAAATCCGGTCTAAACTTACGTCGGCCAGCCGGGCTCCGGATATCCGGCTTCATTTATTCATCTTACACAAACAGTATTTCTTGTGTAGCGGTTGAAAATGGCCGGCCATGTTCAATTTTCCGTCGGAACTGAAGCGATTAACTAACGCATACGTTTGTATTGTGTACTTACTAAAGGAAACATTTGATTGTTCTCTTATTTTATTAATACACTAATTTTTCCAACGCCAGTCAGTTGTCAGTTCTTCTATACAAAGTAAGGCGGGAGTCGGAATTTTAATTTTCGAATAAAAATTGTCTGAAGTAGGAAATATTAGCCCTAAAACTTCCTTCTTTTAAACGTATTTATAAATAATAGTTGTTTATGCATCAACTTCGACTAAAAGTTCCATCAACGCACAAACTGCGGGTAAAAAAGGCTCTACTTTTTCGAGATTTCGTTATCGTAAGTAATAATAATAATAATATCCCGGGACATCTTACACACGGTTGTCTGATCCCAAGCTAAGCAGAGATTGTGTTATGGTGACCAGACAACTGATAAACATACTTATATAATAAGTGTATCTTGAATCTATATATACCATGTATGCAAGTAATAATGTAAATAATATTATGATAGCACGTTAATGAGGCGTGATTGTATCGTGCAGAAGCTAAGTATTATTACGTATGTAGGTAGTATGTATGTACAATGTAGGGCCGACTAACAAGCTAAAGAGATTATTCCTGCAAGATTCGAAAATTAATAAAAAGCTTGATTATCTAAATCTTGTCAAAGTTGCAACCGCTTCTGTAAACTCCGTGTTGATTACACAATTTGTTTTTATCGCAATTCAATTTTTACATTGATCCATTGAGCCTCCAGAATAACACAAAACAAATTTTATCGAATTTGCAAATCGAATGACAAAAAAATAATAAGAGAAATATGTTATAGTAATAACAGAATGTAAATAAGTACAAACGGTAACATTGTCCGGTTGAATGCGTTCGATTCTTAAGACACGTCCACTGCGGGTAGTGTAAGTTGTCCAGATTAGATGTGTGGCCACGAAACATGAGCTTTCTTTATTAATTATTATTTAATTTCTTCCCATATAAAAAAGCGTTTAGATATGTCTAATTAAGAACATTTTAAAACTGTCTTCTCCTTTTAATTCAGCACCAGGTTTATAAATAACTAGACACACGCGAAAACTACAGAGAACAGTTATTGACGGAAAAGTATGCATGTGCCGAAAAGTGCGTCGATGTCAGCTTACAGTCACACTCTATTTGCGTCTGGCGTTGGTTTGCACCCCGTATTTGTATGCCTAGCGAATATCAGTGACTGTATGGTCAACTTTGTTGAGTCAAATGACATGCAAATTGCATGATATGCACATGTCTGATGATTGTATTGAATCTAGCTTTGTGTACTTTTGTTGATTAAGTTATGATTTTACGACCGCTATCCGCTTTCTCGCCCGCTGTTTTCTTGGCTCTACCAAAGGTATTGTTACACGGAATGGATCCGGCCGATTGACGATCGTTGATACAGCCGGCCGATCGCGTAACATTATCCCGCGTACACGCGATACGCAGGCTAGCGTTACCTATCTCGCACACATACTCGTATGTACTACCTACTGGCGCGGACCGGCGCGAGCGCACACTCCGCTCACCTACCACTTATACATCTACATTGATTTATTAACGGCCGTTGTTACTTGTGAAACTTCACATCAAACTCTACCATAAAAATAATGCCCAATCATGATACCGACATTGCCAACATTACTTTCCACTAACTCCACTCGACTACTAAACGTATCTAATCAAGCCGATATACGAAAGCAGAATTACACCAAAGTTTGCAGTTTCTACGCGGCCGCTCCGCTAGTGTGCTGTAAGCTTTGAGCATTGCCCGTGCTCCTTCAGTGAGATAATCAAATCATTACCGCCTGACAACACAACGGGCACTTATTTAGAGCTGAACCTAAATAAAATAAAGTGTCCTTTTGTCCGTTTACTGGGATCGTTCGATATCAAATTATACGGTCGGTTTTATATTGTAGTTGAAACTTGCAACATAATGTCGTAAGACGAAACGCAAATTACCGACACGATTTTTACAATATTTTTTTGTAACAAACTCAAACACATTACCGACAGAAGGCAGCCGGGCAACACGTAGAACAATAATTGATTGTATTGAGCCTGGCCGACACCTCAAAATGTATCGATAAGTATGAGGAGCGAATATTAATTTTGCGTCTCGCTTGTTCTTGGGGATGTTTATGGGAAGAAAAGAGAAAGGAGTGTGGACGGTGCTATTCGATATGCGTTTTCCTCTGAAGGATACGAGTACGTGATTCGGTGTGTTTTTTTCGTGGGTGGAATTATTTGTAAGGCTTCGTTATGTGTTGCTCATTACTGTACAAGCGCGTATCCTGCCGGCGACCGCAAATGCGAGACATTACGGCTGGCCTGAGCCACCTGAGCCCGAGATGCAAGCTCCTGCACTTAATGCTTCATACGTGCTACGTGCACGGCGCAATCGCTGCCAGCGTTTTGTAAAACAAAACGTTTTATCGCCTTACAGGTGCTAAAACTATACTCAAATTGATATAAATTATATCGAGCAGTTCTCTGGAGGGTTATATTTTAATCACATTTTGTTTCTTCTTTCAGAGCTTTCTTACTCTACATTCTCAATTTAAATGATTTCAAGGCTTTTTTTACTGTTGACATAGAAAAATGATTTTTTGTTTAAACACGGATCTTGAGGTAGTCTTGCTTAAAAGTTTTTAGATTCACAGAAGTAAGTTCTTAAATCTCAGAAAACGATAGGTCAAATAATTAAATATCTTTTACATTAAATATTCTTTACAACAGAGCAATATGAATAAAACAAGTAAATTCGGTGTACCGAAGTGATTTCTTGTATGAAGTTATCGGTCGGCGGCTGCGGCGGTCGCGGTAAGTTTGGGGCGGGCGCGCACCGAGTGCCGACCACAGACCGAACGATAAACACTTATCTGATGGTCGCCAGGCTTATAAATACCAAGATTTAAAGTAACAATTAAATATCGATCTATTATTAAGGTATTTATTCTTGGGTTTTGTTAAATTTATTTACTTCTAAGGTTTTATGGTGTTAGATGATTGATTGACAACTCTCCACGTTGTTAATTAACAAAAGTTACATTAAAAAAGGTACAAGTTTAGACAAACTTTTACCCTTTTTTAATGTAACTTTTTTCTGCTTTACATTTCTCCGTTTGTTTCGTTACTTAAATGTCCTATGTAGAATCTAAATCTAGTAGTCCTATCAGGGCATTCAGTAACCCTTATTTAGGCCTTTGTAATCCACCACCCATTTTAAGTTGTTAGTTGGTAAAAAACTTTGCTGCATTTGGTGCAATTGGCAGCCGACCCCGAAGTAGAGTGCTTATTGAAACTTGAACGTTTCTTCCCTTTTAAGAATGGACAAGGATAATTGCTTCTTTTGTATAGCCAATTATAAGCATAACGTATGGCTACTGTTTTAAACTATATATTTACGAGTTTGACTTCACAGCTCCATTCAATTTAGCTACATTAATTAGCAAACGATTATATAGGGTTTATTTTAAAGCTACTAAAATATCAGTCGAATCTTTGTGGTTAGCGCTTTTACAGTGCACTTTGCTAATACATTTAAAATGCGCGAAAATTAACACACCGGAAAATAGTGGCCGATTGTAATGAGTTGGGGGATATGCGGGGTTAGATGAATAATACAAGAGTTGTCGACAATACGTCGATATAATCATTCACTACTTAACTGTTTTAGAAGTTTTGTGAATGCTTTTTGTAGCGGCGCGGCGGCGGGTAACGTCTAGGGTTGGGGAGGCTTCAGGACTGGGAGTATCGATAGAATTTTATTATTTTATTTTATATAAAATATTTATCGAAAAAAATTGGTTCGTTATTTAATAAGTTTAGTAAGTCAACATTTACGTATGCGAATATTTTCATCCTTTTGAAATATGCGGGTGGAGAGGATAAGTGTATCGAAATTGTACGTCAGTAATTTATTGAAGAAACAATATTTATGACAATCATAAACCTAATAATCATGTATTCAACAATAAAACATTACCTCCGCCGGCGTCGCACGAGGAAAACAACCTAACCATAACCATATAAGTAAAGTTAAAGAAGGCAATTATAAAATTGACGTATCGGTAATAGTGAGCACGTACTCAGCTAACTGTCCAGTCCGACCAGGAGCTGTGGTTTGCGGCCAGCCTTAATTCCACCCGCACCGCTCCGCCCACCATACATTTTAATAGTTTTAATGCCTCAAGACTATCTTCAGTATCTCAGTAGCCGTATAAACTGATAAAGAACACTTCCAACTTCCAATAACTTTTTTGTACCAGCCAGTTATGAAACTAGAAATAGAGACGTTACTGTACGTGATTAATTTTCTAGGGATTTTTTGGATCGTGTGAGGTCAACAGGATTGATTCTAAATTATAGACGAAGAATCGGTGAAGGGTTTTTGCTTTTCGGGGGGTTCTATAGATCTTGTTTTATAACTCAATTTATACAAGGTGTTCTGTATAATGATGTTCTTTGAATTTAGAAGTTATTCAATTAGTCAGTTACGAAACTTTGTAGAGGATTTTGGAATACCTTAATTTATCGGTATGACTGATGTAGGTGGGTACTGGGTACTCATCGTTACGCATTGATATCGAGTTTAATCTACATCAATTACTGTAAATTGAGGAAACTTTTTTGTGTTCTTATAGTCCAACAAGGTATTAAGAAGTAAGGTACTTTTGATTTTACGTCGATTGTCTGTATTTGAAATCATAATATGGGAGTACAGCAGGAAATACACGACATAGAGCCAGGTGTAAATCACGCTGTAGTAGTCGTATATACAGGAGTGTCCTATGCCCCGTGTTGCTCGCAGTACGTCGTCCGTGGCGCGGCGTGCGTAGGCGGCTAATCCGTTGCCGCTTATTACATCCCACAGTAGCACACCGATTGAAACCGCAGCCTGCGGCCCCTGATTTCTGCAGCCCCATCGATCTATAGTTTCGTTATCAAATTTTCACACGGACCCTCGCTCTCGCACCAAGATTGACTTTATTTGAGTAAGTGTAACCGCAGACCTACGCGCCAGCTCCGGCTAACGCTCGATAACCGACGCTGTTGACTCCGCTTTACAATACATAGCCGACTTGATACTATTTTACAATTGAATCTCTAGTGAATTAAAGGTATTGGAGTGTGAAACAGTGAAAAGTATCGTTATAATGCGATAGGTAGTCGGTTGGTAGCCAATCACGGCGCCCGAGATATTGATCATCGAAATTGATCAATCAAATCGAAATATCTTACCGGAAATAAGGCGCGATGTAATATTACGTTGTTCTTGGAATTGAATGTTTTCGAAAATAGATTTTATATTTTATAATAATTTTAGTAAAAGTGTGAAAAGTACGGTATCTTTTTATAGCTTCCTATTTCGTGATGTTGTTTGTGTTGATTCCGACGTCTCTAATCATTTTTCCACCATTTTGGGTATGTATCAGATGTGAGGTAATTATTGTGCAGCACAGGGAGCCATTGAAATTGATAGTATTTGACGTAGAAGTGATTACATGGTGTGCCATTGGCAATAGCAGCCGTCAGTGAATGGCCCGCCACTCTGATTACTTTGGATTCAAATAGTGATAGACAAGCGCGTATTCTAGGACTATGTATGCCATAGATAGTCTTCAGGACATGTGGAATTTTTGGGTAAGCACATTCATCTGTTAATTGAATAAAAATGATAACTGTTTTGTATTTAAAATAAACCTTTGTTATTCCGCAGAGTCGTTTTAGATGGTTAACTTATTGCCTTTGGTTAGTGGTGTTTTCAAGTTAGCATTTTAAGTATTAAACAGGCTACAAGTCGAAATTAAGTGGGTAATATACAGTCACAATTTTCTTAACTTAAAATAGCTAGAAAAAATAAAGTAATACTGAGATTCAATAATATGCTTAATACCTATGGAAAAAGATTTATTTTATTAATTTATTTTAGATGAACTGTTTTATCCACACTATGCTAGTACTTCGCAGGTATGTGACCATATTTTAACCGTCTTCAGAATTAGGAGGTTTCCAATCCACCTATGTGTAGGTATTTTTTTCTATTTTCTATTTGCCCAGTTCTAATAGTTCTCTAGTCTATGGCGCACGATGTTACGCCGCCCGCCGACGTAATGACATTGTGCCAGAGCGTCCGTTTTTTCTCCCCATCGCATTTGATGTTATTGTTATTATTTTTCTCTTGTAGCACATCTAGAGGTCGACGACACAGCATCAACACCATTGACTTGTGGAAAGATCAGCTCAAGATTGAGACAGTGACAAGTGGTGGTAAGTAGAGCAAAATTGTGTGGACGTTAAGATGGTACATACTAGTTTGCTAATATGTATTCACTTGTTTTTTTTTATATATTTCTTTTAAGCCTTCTACTGCTGGGTAAAGTTCCTCAGTCATTTGTTTTATACAAAAAGGTATTTTACATAAATTTGGGAATGTTGATAGGAGTTCTTAATATCATTAGTCATTTCTGTGTTTGTAGTGTGATTGCTGACCTGAGGTACGTTCGTTCAGCCGTCTGAAGACTTGTGGGGTCTATTATATAGTTGACGTAACATACAGGCTAGTTACTTAAGCAAAGAGTTTACGGTGTCGGTGGGTAGATAGCTAACCAAATAGGTTCTCTTTACAGCCAAGGTATTTTGCAAGATGACCTTTTATAAAAGCCAAATAAGGAGCTTTAGATAATATTATGAAGAACAATGTTTCACATCACTCTTGTTTATGACTCCAATTATTGAAAACAATCTTCACGCATGCTACGCGGGGGCTGCAGGTAAGCATGTTAGGCTGCCGCGCCGCCGCCGGCGTCATGCAATTTCGTTTCTGACAGTTGTCACCAACGCACTCAAACTAGGGCTACCAACTGTCTGTACTGTGTATAACTGTTATTGTAGTTTTAGACGCCTGACAGCCCTAGTTTACTTTAGTGTTAACTGTGCGTAAAACAAAAGACGATCGTTTTTGCTTAGTATGCTTTTAAATGTAAGAAAGTCTTTCTTGTCATTAGGTAAATCCCTCATTGAATGGGACTCACAGATTTTTTGTTTAAAAAGTGCTATTGAGGAAGCTTTATATGGATTTTAGTAAAATGTTTTTCTGAAAATAATTTACATGACCTGTATATTATTATGTACGTAGGTATATTTTAATTCCATTAAAGGATAACTATATTCCTAAAATCCCCGGAGTTCCTGGTAAAATAATGAATAACTATTAGGTACTAAATAACCTGTTAAGGAAATTATTAATTTCTGTTAATGATAAGGTTTGTTAACGTTTCGTCATATTTTGTTTATACGTCAATTCATGCTCTTTTCAGGGTTAACAAGTTATTCGGGATTGTAATTCCCGATAGAAGATTAAGGATAATTTTAAACTCTTAGGTATTTATGATTTGAAAAACTAAGCGGTGAGTGTGTGATAATGGGGACTATAGATTACTAATTGCAGTAGATACAACCTCTTTAATTTTTAATTTTCGGATAGTGAGCTGTCAAAGTGACAGCGTCACTGAAAATCTTATGTCTCTGTATATATTACATACATTAATAAATGTATGTCTACCTAATTGTGTAAACATTTTCAGTACCAAATCATTCCTATTTCGATTGATTTGACTAAAAATTACCTATGTTAAATTTTTTGTAAGTACAGTTTTTTTATATGGCAGTAGTTCATACTTAATCGTGAGTTTTCTACAATTACCCACATATAGAGTTTAAAAACGTTGTAATAATGACGTCAGTAACGCATACCCGTTGTTTAGCGGACGCGTGCCCGGCTTGCAAGGTGTTCGATCAGTGCGCGTAATTGGCCGGTTCCGATTGTACGGCAGCCGGCCCCCGTCCGACCGTCTACGTCATCATCCAACGACCGCATTGTTTGCCTGTCTGCTGACACTGTTTTAATATCATTCTCAAAACAAATGAATTTTTGGTAAGTAATCTTTTCGCTAGTACCCGTATGTTGTATTAAAAAAACAGTCTGTCACCTACCGACCTCTTTTAAGTAATCTGCAAACCAGTCATAAGACTGTTCGATATTCAAATAGATTCGAATAGGCTCAAACTGGTTGGAAGATTCGCGGAAAGCGTTCGGCTGACATTGAAATCAAAGAAAAAAACAAAAGAAATATAGACGTCAAATTAAAAATAGAAGGAAAATATGTGCTAGAAGCCACGTAGATGTCGTTAAATTATACCCGTGAATCACAACGTAATCGAACCGGATTATTACGAAGATATTTCATAGACAGGAAGCAAATCATTACCGATGCAATATCGATCGTTTTATTTAAGTACAATTTTGTTCCATTCAAGAACTTGTAATTTATAAGCTCTAATACTAAGCAATTTGTCAGATCATTGTGGACCGTAAGCGGTGAACGATGAGAAAGGTAGAAAATTCTTTTGTTTCTTCCTTTACTTAAATATACCGACATTCTTATTACTCGGAAGACAGAATTTTAAGTATAGTATTAAATAAAGTGTCTGCTGCTTCTCTAATTCCATCCTATAGCTGAACCTAACAGGACTTAATCGTCGTCTCAAAGGACCAAAGTTAGTTACCTATTACCATTCTGAGATGTTCTGTATCCAAACAAACTACGTATTACATTTACCTAATTACGACAACAGACTAAAGTAGCACTGCCTAGACGAAAAAGTGATGGCTAAATCTAAAATAATTAACTGTAATAACGCCAAGAATTACAGTGAGTCAAAACGAAGCAATCTGAGGCCCGATGCTGCTATTTCAAGTCAGTGAGTGGCGGGTTCATAAACGTTCAGTTCAGTTCCACTGTACTTGTTATTGTGCCTAATTTTCGTATTCAAATAATTTTAGTTTCATGACAAATGTACATTACATCGCCGCGGTTGTTCCGTGGATGGGTGACCATTTATAGCATACCAAGACCCCTCCGTGTTTCGGAAAGCACGTTAAACAGTGCGTCCCAGCTGTCATGATCTTTGGCAGTCGTTACGTCAATTCTGACAATCAGTCTTACTAAGGGATACTGATAATAACATGGACTGGAAAACCTTTGACCTTAAATAACAATAATTTCAGTTTTAGGAGTAAAAACCTCACTATTCAATATTATGAGCATACATATTTATAATCACGCCTCTTTTCCTTGTAGGGGTAGGCAGAGTTTCATTTCACTTGCTATAGTCCTTACACACTTGTTTCGCTTTTTCATACATGCTCTAAAGTAAAACCTAAAAAAACGAAGTTCAATGAAAGTAAAAGGCTCAAAAGTTTCTTATGTCACAAACAGTATCCCAAAGTCTTACTATGGGATACTGTGTTTCTCAGTGAAATTTGTAGTGGAGGTCAGATAGCCAGTCTCTCCATGTAAAACTAGCTATTCAGCTGAATCCGGTATGACTGGTAGCCGACCCCAACATAGTTGGGAAAGGCTCAGGAGATGATTACAAATGTACACAATGACATACTTGCCACTGTTGTCATTGTAGGATGTCAAGAGACTGTTCGTATCTGAATACGAGAATTAGGAACCGAATTAAAAGTACATTGGGACGTTTACTAGCCCGCCACTCACTGACTTAAATAGCGGAATCGAGGCCCTGACAGTTAGCAACAAGCATTAGAGTTGACATGGGCTGTCGGCGGCGGCTAATAACGTGCGTAATGGCGGGGCGTCATTAGCGGCGCGCGCGCAGATTGCCGGGCTGCGCTGATGAAACTCACTGGGATTGCCTTGTAAACGCCAAGAGGATGAACTTAGAATGGATAGATAGGATTTTTAATGTTGTTTATGTTTTTGGTAATTGTAAAAAAAAAAGTTTGTAATAATGCACATGCGTACAGGACTAATATCAAAATTTGTGAAAAGGAAACACTTTGTTCTTCTAAAAATCTGTTTGTTACGTAGTATATTTTAAGAAATTAATTCTAGATCACTTTTTTATTTGTAGGAGCAGTATTTATTTTTATTCATTTAAAGGATTTTGGAAATTTCCAATGTAAATGCATTCACAAGCATTTTTTGCCTTCGAAACCCGCCTTCTTAATTGTGGTCCGTGTAATTTCTCGGCGTCAGAAGCAATTTGTGGTAGTTTTTAATTGTTCAAAATTTAATGCTTACCGAAGCGAAAAGATAACTTCCATTTTAATAGTAAATTGTTTATTTAGCTAATAGTTTGCTAGAAACTATTTTTATAAGAGTCCTGCAAAATTGGCTAACGTTATTTGAAAATAAAGTGGTTAAAACACGGGTTCAATATTTTTACTAGCAGTGAATGTTAGAGTATACTATTTAGTATTTTGGAAAGTGAAATATTATTTGCATAGATATAAAAAATTGTCATATGATCAAAAAAGGTTTATCTACAGTTCTAACACACACTTCCAAAGTAACTTTATCTTTCTGAAAGCCCTACAGGTCTATTCTATTCACCAGCTTATCAAGTCTACAACCTAGTCTGTTCCATAGCATCTCGTCGGCAAATAAGACGGCAGTTAGAGGGTCGTGATGGAACTCTCGGTAATGAGCGCGGATATTTATATATTTAACGACTTCAGGACATTTTACAGTTGTTTAGGGCTAATTGCATTAAAAATTGCTTATCTGTCTGTAAGTTGATTACATAATTTCCTGCGTATTGCACTTTGAAAAGTAGGGTTTAAAAATAACGTAGTAAGCGCAATAAAAATATTTTTTTTTGGCCTACGTAGTTAATTGCATTTAAACGTAATAAATACAATTTCCTGTTTCCTTAACAATCACAACAACTATAAGAAAAGTCCCATGGTCTTAATATAGCGTGTGTAAGTAGGTAAAATATGATGTAATATCATAAATGTAAACAACAACTAAAGAAATTAACATTGCTATTCAGCTGACATGGTCAAAATTAGCTTACAAGTTGGCTAATAAAACACATAATTAAGGTACATACCTCCAGCTGGCAGGTTAGCGTTAGTCTTATACTCTCGTTCCTCATGAGACAGGGAGCGCAGACTCCTCACGGAGGAGCTCTTGTACTCCATCTCGCGGAGAGCCAGGGAGGCGCTGTCGCACGTGATCAGCGACCGCTGCAGACCGAAGGACCGGATCTGGTGCGGGGAGGCATTTGTACCTGTGATTTGAAAAACTGGGTTTGATTAAAAGGTTCGATAATAAATTTAATTGGGAATTGAAAAGTACGTAACAGAAAGTTGTCTTGTCGTTTGAGAGAATACTCAGAGGTAAAGTACTGCTAAATTAAAAATATAGAGGTTGACATTTATGCGTTTCTGAGCATGTTTTAGAGTCAGGATAGCTTCAATTAACCTAACGGACGAGAAAATAAACAAACAA
Source organism: Autographa gamma (assembly GCA_905146925.1). Taxonomy (NCBI): domain Eukaryota; kingdom Metazoa; phylum Arthropoda; class Insecta; order Lepidoptera; family Noctuidae; genus Autographa; species Autographa gamma. The sequence goes on along the minus strand of LR989866.1, from coordinate 7,676,539 downwards.
TGTGTAAACCTAACCAAGCTCCTCTGTCACGCTAACACGAATTAACTACGGTAATTTAATTTATTTCTAACTAGCACAAAAACTATGGGTTTCCGGCGTCCAATCTTCAATTAAACGGCAAAGTGTCAATCACCTTATTACATAAATAGGTGGTCTTTTTTTCAATCAGCGGACCCAAAATTGGCGGGCCTTCTGTCGGTCCTTACGGTCGAAAAGGACCCGCCTCAATTATTTGGGCCGTGTAGAAAAAAATAAGATAATTAGTTTATGAGTTTACACAATGCAAAATGCTCATATGGGTACCGCAATTATGTAGTGAAATCGACGCAAACAAATGCAGCCGCTTTATTATTTGTTGTTATACAATAATAGGGATACAGTGATGTTATGCGTGTAAGATGTCGATATTTCTTTAGAATTAGGTTAAGCGTGATCTAAATAAATAACTTCTGATATATTAAGTACTAGATATTTTTTGAATTTATTCGTATAGTGTCTTTTTCATTTAAAAAATATAATACAACTATAAGTTAGTTAGATGTAATCAATTAAAATGCTTTTAAATAAACACTACAAAATCGCAAATTTTGTCATTCAATAAAATAACAATATCTCAATTTGAGCCCTTTTTAGCTTAACGCAATTATATGCACTACAAAACTATTTAAATATCATTCGCTGCGACCGCTGCAAATAAATTGCATTTTATCGATAGTCGATAGTCCGTGTAATGTGGGAGTACAGCGCAATTAGCGAGGGTCACTGCGAAGCGGCTTACGTCCCACCTACAAATTAAGTCTATTAACTCAAACTTTTAAGTCCCCCATGATATTGGACTTTCTTGTGTCCGAGAGTTGAGGCTTATTCCTAAAGTACTTTGTTTGCCCTTTCTACAGTTCGTTTGATATCTTCTCTAATGTATCTGGATTTTGTGTTCGTTGAGTTTTGATAAAGATCTGACGTTAATTAACCAGTGAGTGTTTTTGTTTGTTATTGTCTTATGCATAGGTTTTGTGTGAGGCGAGTCATTTAGTACACGGACATGTCTCATTTTAGATTTTAATCCGATTGGCATGTTTTTTATTTTTAAGATCTCGTTAAAATAATTATAGGAATGTATTAGTTAGTAATTTACTAATTATTAAGTTGTAAAACGAAATTCCTTGCTGGTTCTCTTTAAAGACAATTCTTCAACGTATTAGATGTTACATATTTTTGTCTTTACTCAAAATAAACATCTGCAAAAAAATATGTATTTATATTATTTGAATATGATCCTGGTCTTTACAGTGGCTCCCATCGCGGCAGCAGGCACAAAGGTCCCAGCAGTTGCGCAGTGCGTGAGTACAACTTATTACTGATATAATTTCACTATTGTTTGCCGCCGGCTCCGCTCCATATGGCGTAACGTGTTTTTTTATCCTTCCACCAATTTCGTCGATAGTTCGAACTCCTTTTGAGCGACTCCTTAGTTTCGCGTGACTGCAGGCGGAAGACGATGTTTTATGATATTAATTAGATATTTAATGGGCAGACTTTGATGGATGTGGAATTCAATTTTATTTGTTATGTATTGTTTTGTGGGAAAAAGGCAAAATAACACAAAGTTTTCTGCTGATGTAGACTTCTTAGTTGCAACCCGTTTAGTAAACTATTAATCAATCTACTCTATTAGGTTCTACTCTATCCAAACACAGCGTTGTCGTAAATGTCCAGCACAAATAAAACGACCTTAACAATATGTCAATGTCATGTAAATGTAACAATAAAGTAGGTAAAACAAAAATACAACGATTGTTCATATCAGTTCGGAGTCCCGTGGGAAGAAAAGAGTTTATCTACGAATTGCGATATCGCGGTCGCCGCCGCTATCATAAATATGAAAACTACACGATAATAATAGAAACAGTACAATATTATATGTTTTAATTGTTTATGCCCGCGGTTTTTGTCGTACGACGACGAATAATAACAAATTGGGCGCTCACGACACGCTCCATCGAATTATGTTTCCATATTAGTTTTTTAATTAATTGGCGAGTCGCTTTATTGTAATTTTGTATTTTACCGTGTATTCATAATTGTTTGTATTTCGAAAAACCGCATTATTGAAATTTGTTGACGCATGCGTAATGAGCGAATAGGTATTTACCTATTGTGTGTTGTTTATAAAAACAGTTTTATTTATCTGATTAAATCTGATGGTATATTGAATATTTTATTAGCAGACAGGCGACACTGGGCCTAAGATACTTCCTTGAGGAAAACCATTATTTTGATACTTGTAATAAAATTTTGACTATAAAAGTATTTTTAAATAATTATTATTGAAAACACTCGGACCGTTAATTCAATGAACTAGAATGTCTACAAAAGGACACTTCTTAAATGTGGTTATTAACATATACAGTACAGTCACATACAAATGATACCACCATAGATTAGCACACATAACAAGTCAAAATTAGATGTCAATGTCGCCTTTATACAAAAGCTATAAGTCTGATTGTCATTACTCGTTATCACATCACGCGGTCGACATTACACAGCAGTCAAACTGTGAAACTGTGGTTGCCCAAAAGGTCGGTCGCCAGCCGACCTGCGTAAACCACGAATCACGGATGAAATGGACGAAGGAACTGATCGTGTGTATCGACGACTTAATGCAAAGCCTTTGAGCCACAGATCGCTGCAACAGGTTGCCCAAATAACAGAGTAGGCCGATTGATTTGTAGACCTACGATAAAGGGTGCTGTAAGCGTTTGATTATGCGTCTATCGGTGCATCAGTAGCTATTTATTAGATGCTTTGATGGTTTACCGTAAAGCCTAATGCTGTATGTGGTCTGTAAGCTAATCTTGTAATATAGGTATACTGTTTAATTTTGGATTTTAGAGTTTCAGATGACCTATAGTTTTACTTATAATCGTCATGTTTTACAAAGAACCGTCGCTATATATGCGTTATGCATTTTGTGATATCCGCAACAGAAGTACAGTCCAAAACTTTATTCGTCTACTCAACATGGTTTTTTTTACATTATAAAGTGTATTTCAAAGCTTATATATTTATCGAATAATACCTTTTACCTGTTCTCCGCCCGCGTATCAGTTTTCGCGACAAAAAGAGGCTTCTGTCGTTTTTTACTCTTTCACTCCAAACTTACCAGTGAAAGAGTTAGTGGCAGACAGAGCTACGTTCGGGTCGGTCTAAATAATATTAGTATTTTTTGGGTACCTATAGTTAGAAATAGTGTATAGTACTTACTAGTTTTGGAGCGCGGCTCCCGAGGTCCGTCGACAGTGACTTTGATAGCTTTTTGGTACGTTGCTATTTGAGGCGGGCTCGTTGATATTGTTATAGTAAGCGAAAAGCTCTTCCCTGGAACAAAAGTAAATTGTGATTAAATCGATAGAAGAGTACATGCATAAAGTTAATACCGGGACTACTATTCTTAAGGGACGAATTACTCAGTGTAAGCTCAAACTTTTTTAAAGAATAGTTTTGTCATATATTTCATGTACTACAGCAAAAAGTCTTATAATTATTTAGAGATAATCAAAAGAACACACTACATACATCCTATACTACTATATCCCAAAATTCATTTCATTTAATTGCAAGTTACAATTTTCAATCCTGCCGTCGAGCTTAATTAAATTAAGTATTCCTCTTCACATTATTTAACAACAGTCTCATAATATTTAGTAGCAAATAACATACTGTTGATAGTAACATAACTGTTTACTACAATAAACAGCACACCATACATTAATATAACATTAGTAATGTTAATCACAATACCAAATTAACAGACCACTAATTCACACATTCACCTAACAATCATCCTTTATAGTATCTGCTCTAACAGGATTCAATCAAATTAATCAACTTATTAGCCTCTATAATCAATATAGTATATAATCGCATCACGCACACACGCGTGTGGGCTTGTGTGGGAATGTACCCGTAACTGGGCTGCGGATAGCGCATGGTGGAAAATAGCGAGCTTTTTGGGCGCCCGATTTGCGGTCACCAGTAATGAATGCACCGATAAATACCGAATAAAATTACAGTTAAAATGAGTAGATTAACATGTCTAATGCAGATAATTCGTGTGTAGAGCGCACTCGATTCCGAATAAATGACTGATTTCAACGTGTTCCGCGTGCTAGATTAGCTGAGTTTTGATGTTTGAGTACCTACTGAGTTTGTTACATTGTGGGGATTTTGAAAGATTGTTATGGTCGTGTAGGTTTAAGTTGAGTACTAAGGGGTGACATAAATTATGGATGGAAGGTTGTAGTTTATAAATAGTATGTTAGTTTAAAAGTGGGAACTACGGAGTTGTCGTTAATTTAATATCTACCCAGGTTTCATATCGTGTGCTTATTGATAAGGTTTGGTGGTTTGGCTGTTTCCTGTTTTAAGAGACACGTTAAGACATGTTGTATGATATGTATTTATATGCACTTAAGTTTTACATAAATTATTATGTTTTTCCAAAAGAGAACGAATTGACTAGGTTTCGTTGCCTAGTAGGTAGAGATCTATACGTGAAGTCCGATTCTCGAGGCAAGTTAGTAATATTATTTTCGCCCGGCAAAGTCAAGCTTACACCTCAATACGGAAACAAATCACCATAAAACATTGGTCGCTAAACCTAAAAGCCTTAAGGCGTGTCTTGAACGATGTGAAATATTGCTTCTAAAGTTGCTATTAAACTTAATGCATTCCACATGATCACTCATCAACAGTTTAGGACCTAACACAATACGAGCGAAGCCGTAAAATATAACATTGTATTGCAACGACCATCTCCCGAAGGTGTTGAGAGAGGCGCGTGAAATATTCAATTATTGTGCCCAGGCGCAGGTGGGCGCGGGGTGCGGGGGAGGGATGGCCGCCATCTTGATTTACGATCGAGCGTAAATCCTGAGTGACATTTGTGAGTGAAGACGACTTGCAAACCGTCGTCTCTTATGTACACGACTATGACACGATTTCAGGGAAATATCTTGCGGTTGACTACACATTACGGCTTTGCAACACCTAATAGTGTGCTAGTTGGGTTTGAAGCAGCAATGGAAAGCTGGCAATCGTTTTGTGCAGCTACAGGTCTTAAATGTGATCATGAGTTCTCAATATTGTGTGGAACGCCCAGAGAGCATAAATATAAAACGTTATGTGCCTGTCGTGACATGTGAACTGCTGTCGTGTCAATTCGCTCATACTTTCGGCAACATAAAGACAATTTGACACTAATATAATTGGCAATACAATATAACACACGGCACATCAGCTGCTGAAAAACGAAGACATCGTTTGCTTATTCTGGAGTCAGAAAAAAGGAGAGCTAAAATATCGCTGTTTAAAATTCGGATTACCAAAACATAAGTAACTTTTTCGGCCCGTATTAGTTACTTGAGACCAAAATAAGAAAACAACCAACATAAAGACATTTGAGAGACAGCCGTAACAACTACACAACCGCTACACAAATGATTTGGTCACATTCTGGTCATGCCGTTTACGTCGCTCGCTCCTAATTATATGTTCCATTTGACAAATATGAGGGTACTCTTTCGAAATAACGCATTACTATCAAATTACAGATTTACAAATTTGAAGAACGTGTTCGGTAATGCCTTGATGATGTCTTTGTGTAAATATGTGATTGCTCATTAAATTGTATTGAGAATGCTGGATGGAATTTGTCGTGTTGGGAATTCTAATATACGTATTGTTTTTAATAAATTCTGATAAGTCGGTCTAGTCTTGATTATAATTATATACTTAAGGACACTTTCAAGAATCGTCAAGCTATGACTACTAGTTTTAAATAGTTATATTTTTTTTATCACGCGTGTTTTTGGTGAAAGGCTAACTACTTTTAAGGCTCTTTCTACACATATGATGTTCATTGTACCCATAAATTAATTTCACCAAGGTAATGTAAAAAAAACTTATTTTATTTATGAAATTTATTATTAAAAGCCGTTGTTTTTCTTAAAAAGACAGCTTATGTATCGCAAAGTTACACTAATCCATTTAATTCCCGACTTCAGAAAACAAACATTTTGATCAACACAAAAAGTATTCTCGTTCCCAAAACGCCAGCGAAGCAGTCCTCGCCATCCAATCTAATCACATCACATTATCGATGCACTGTTGTGATGAGCCGTCACAACTAATGGTAGTTCACACACGACGGTGTTTAGTTACATTGTATTAATAGCGGCTGTGTATAATGAACGCTTCGTTTGTAGCCGGCCTGCGGGTAGAATTGGAATTTGTCGTCTGTTTATTTTTTGAGAATATTGTTGTGATATGAATTTTGATGGTTTTTTGTTCTATTTTTGTATTTTTGGTCCTTAATTTTGTTTATTTGGATAAATTGTTATTTATCATGGTTGTAAGTATAATATCTAATCGAGGTGTTTTAGGTCATTGCTAATAAGTAGTAATATAATTAGTGTACCAATTTAACATAAACGTGATGTTTTGAATGTGGCTAATTTTAGTCACCGGTTTTCTTCCGGAAGACGAGTACGAGGAGCGTCATGTGTTAAAGAAAGATATTGGCAAAGTCGTTTAAAAAACAATTGAATATGAAAGCCAACGGGGCTTTGCTTGGTTAGCTTTTTTTTAATTGTAATGTTCGAGATTCCTTTGAATGTTAAGTCATGACCTTAAATGCTAGGTTATTTTTATTATAATATGACTCATTGTTTATTCTTCGTCGCATTATTTATAGTTGCATCAGATTAATTTAGAATTCCCCGCGACCTTGTGAGCTTTCATAATACGTACTGCAAACATGTTTGGGTCATGCGATTTAATAATACCGATGTATAGAATTAATTATTAATTAGCTTATAGGCCTAAAGGTCATTAAACATTTTTGTCAATGGCTTTCTCTTGATCTGACCAGAAATATTAATTATAGTGGCAATAGTAGTAGAAGTAAAACATAGGCAGAATGATTGACCTTTGTAAAGAGGTTATTCCATACCGCTCATGTAGACATTCCCTTAAACAACTTTGTACCATTTTGGACTGCAGCAATGTGAATCTTAGATGCATTGGTCAGGTCAATGATCAGGGTAGACCTCTCTTCCCTTTTCCAGAGACAAGGAAGGATCTCAGCAACAATCTACCGCGGTTCCAGGCACTTTCATGAGCTCACATTCGGAGCCTCAAACTAGAACTGAATTATCTCAGCAAAGAACCTGTGCTTTCCACTTCTCCTCGATACATAAAGGCACAATGATGTACAAAGCTATATACTTAAATGATCCATACATATAGCGACATACCGGCCAGTCACAGCGCTGATGGCGTGTTAAAACGATCTCCGTGATTTTACTGCCCTTCCATATTGTTGGTGCATGTGGGCTGTAATGGCGGCTAGCTGCGCCGGCGCAACAAACACAATGGAACACTAAAGTGCCAACGTCGTTTACTGCCGCCTGCGGTTTGGAAATTAAAATCCAACTTGCTGATCCGACTTTGTCGTGGTACCAAAGTGTTAAGGTTGGGGAAATTCTGATGTGAACGTCAGAATTAATTACCAGGGTCAGCATCTTAAAAGAGGTATGTGAAGCTCTCAGTTTGGCAAAAGTACTGGCTTGTGATTTGGTTTGGTGTGTCTTCAAAGTATTCTTGAAACAATCAATGTTTAAAGGCAGACAAATCGGATGCTATCTGTAATTTAGGTGCGCTTGAAGTCCTGCAGAGAAGGCTGCTTGAAACAAAAAGTATTTATGTGTACCAAGAACTTTTGTGCTAGTTTAGTACTCAAAATCAGCTATGTTGTTTTACTCACAGGATTCAAGATCTTACATTAGCAACAATTCCATACAAATTAACATATTATTTACCCACATTTCGCAGAACGCTGCATTTGCATTGACGTCTATTTCGGTGACTTGATACTATTCTAAAAATCTTGATTTTGCTGTATCAGGATTTTCCGTGTTCTTGTTGACTTTTTATTATTATATCCTTATAATAGCATATTTGCATTTAATTATCAAATGTCATTGATTGATTCTTACAAACTACATAAAACCAAATATAGTCCAAATAATATGACACTCAACTTCATCGTTGTTGCCTGCCTTTTCCCTATATTTTATTGCTCTATGCATAGGCGTGTAATATGATTCTTTAATAACATAGTCCAGACAATTTCGTACAAAAATCAAGGAGTTTGATAGCTATTCCAAATATATTACTTAGGGGGAAGATGAAGAAGGTTCGCGCGGACTCTTACCACCAAAAACCGCCGAGTACTTCTCAATTCCTTTTACTGGGTACCAGACAGGAATACATTTGCTATCTACACGTATATTATGATTTAAATATGGACAGGGATATAGTAAATGTCAACATACAAGCATTACCACCTCTTGGTCATAGATGTCTGCAAATCCTCTAGTAATTAATCTCGTTGAAGATATTTTATAAACGTCTCTATTACGATGACACTAGTTTTATATAATTGTCGTAGTAAAGGTACTTCCCGTTGTTTTCTCGTAAACATTTTGTTATACTTCTGTCTAGTTGTTGAATCATTTGTTTATTTTATATAGGCGATACATTATAATGTAAAAAAAAAATTTCAATCTTTATGACCATTAAATAGCAAAGTTGTTCTGTTCGTCCGTTTTTTTATTTTCTGCTAGCTAGCTAGTCTTTTTTTGATGAAATTTAGTTACACATGAGAGGACAAAGTAGTAAATATACCTTATTTCCAAAATCATAATACCGTCCTAAAGTACTCAAAGATTCACATTACACGTAAACACATCTAAGTACACACTTCAACTTTTTTAATTTACTGTTATAAATGAGTCATTAATATTTGAATATGTGTAAAAAAAGGAAATATACGTACTTGGAGTTAAGTACACTAACCTTGTAATACACTCAGATAAAGATGATACAATAAAAACTACGGTATTTACTACAATGTTGATTTTAAGGAAAATCCCCTTTGTTGACTTGCTCAGATTGATTACCTAACGTAATTTACGCAATACTTAGATATAGTACGCAAACGTTATTACGCTATGTAAACAATCGCTTTTATGTCGCGGAAGCACAAAAACTGTTACTATAATAATAATAATAATATTCCAGGACATCTCACACACGGTTGTCTGATCCCAAGCTAAGCAGAGAGCTTGTGTTATGGTAACCAGACAACTGATAAACATACTTATATATTTCTAAATACATACATATTATAGATAAATTACACCCAGACACCGAACAAATGATCGTGCTCATCACACAAACATTTGTGCCGGGTGGGAATTGAACCCACGACCTCCGGTACAGCAGTCAGGGTCTCTAACCACTAGACCAACAGGCCCGCCCAACTATAAAATTGTAAAAAGAAAAAATATTACCTGTACCGATCTAGAACAAACATTAGTAAACATGACACCTATCCCAACATATTTTATGTAAAGTATATTGTAAAATAACGTATATTATTATAAAAAATGTAATATGACGGACGAACTGGAGTCCTTTGATAAGGAGTAGATGACCACCACTCTAACCAGAGAGAAATTGAAGAAGGCTAGTAAGGTCTTTGCCCTGCAGAGGGACAGAAGTTACCGGGAAAAAGTATACTTGTGCATCTCATTTCAAGTTGTTTTATAAACTGTACTTCTATCCACCGACCCATATTTTAGCATTTTTTTTTGTAAATAACATTACTTGAAATTATTAGTTTCATCTTAGATATTTTTTGATTTTCCCATTTCAATTTTCACACTACATTATCAAACTGTAAATATTGCTAGTTAATAGACACGACAATGGCAAGTTAACGGCAAACACGGGTTTTCACATTCGTGATTTAGAAAATGCTAGTTCGCTCACCGCAAACTATTATTTTGTTTATGAAGGGGTCTCGTGAAACGGGGCCTTAATAGCGTGATCGTTTTCTTTTATTTTATTCGATTAACTGTGTTCATTTAAACTGATTTATCTACTTAATGAAATAACGCCACGCAAGAAAGAATATTTCTGAATTTCATAATTATTATCTTCTAAAAGATGGAATATACTAAGTTACTTTTTAAGCTCTGCGGCCAATCGTTCTATCGCTTTGACATTTAAAGTAAAACAGTTTTCCGTGTTATAAAAGGCTTGATTGTTTTAGTGACTGGTGGCAAAATCAATTACAGTTCTCAGGGTTAAACACGCGATTAGAAGAAAAATAACTCCAATTATTAGAGTGGAAGCCGATGCACAGACATTAAAAATCAAATTAGTTTTGACATGAACGATCAATTACACGTTACAAATTAGCATCCTTGATTAACAAGAATTGACATTTCTCATTGAGGCAGTCATGCATTTTTTGTAAACTCTAGCTTCCGTAGTAGACCACAAGATTATCTGCTAACCTAGTGGGAGATAGAAAGAAGATATTAATTTCATTGTTAACACATTAGAGGACGTCACCGGCGCGTGACAGGTGAAACACCGCGCAATGTAAATTAATGAGGGACCACCGCGTGGCGTGTTAATTATCGATTCCGATAATAAGTGCTATTGCCGCGCAGCCTGACGTGATTTTATAAACATTTAAACTACGAACGTGTCATGAATGAAACCGGTATATGCGCGAGAGACGCTTTCGTCATCGTTCTACTAATTCAATGCGTCATTATCACTTCAATTTTCCAACTTAATGACGTTCCGTGGGTTTTTTACGTTTCTTTTATCGTCATTATTTTGATAGGATATCGGGAAATTACATTTGCCTGAGTTTTTAAGGTATTTTTAAACGTCAAGGCCGTTTGATAGGGTCAAGGTGTTACTGCGTCTATTTATAATCGCGGGCCTTTAAATCATTTTTGTCAATATCCGAAGCACTATAGAAACCAAATAATTATGTAGTGTGGGAGGAAATTAGCTTATTTTCCTTATTATGAACCCTGACACACCATCTGCGTCAAGTAATTAAAGTTGATATACGTAACTGATTCATACTATCAAAACAACTGACGTTTGGTGTATAACCTACCCCACAGTTGACGAAAGTTTGACGCTTACAATAAAATCAGTAATCCGTTTATTAGACAGGCGGTGTGCGCAAATCATGGCGGTCGGCCGCGTTGAGCGCCAGATTAACCAATTATTATCCGCCTCTGCTAATAGTTATGAACGCTGTAGTACCGTCCGGTACGGCTCAGATATTATTACATGGTACTGCGTCATTAGTGATTAAAAAGACGAATTGTATTTACCTCTTCATAATATAAGTATTTGATGTCTCACCTGATTTTGTTATGGCAACCGACGGACAGTTCGAATTCGATTGCGGTTTAGTAAACCAATGTTCCTGGTTTGAAATTGATTTATTTTAAAGGGTATGCTTTAAAGTATATAGCTAATAGTTGAATGAGGGCTTCGTTAGAGTATGCTATGATGGGGGTCAAATTAGAGCATTAAAATTTTAAGTTAGTTAGTTACTCATTGAAAAAAAAAACAATTTTAAACGGCATCTGCTATTGACTATAATAATATAGTTGTATAAACGTATAAGTACAATAAACCCCAGGTATCGTCTATGACTGTTGTAATCGTTCTCAGTATTGTGTAAATACGCGTGTCATAGTGCTCTCGAGACTTGTTCCGGTTACCGCTTGGGAACACCCACTGTCTATTAGAAGAGACAACAATAATACAACTAGAAAAAATGCTACAAAACAGATAAACAAAAATCTATGCTTGTTAATTGTACTATCTTATGCTAGTTTATTATATTCTTTAAAATAAGATCAAAGTTTCTGTTTAGGGTTTTAGGTATTGTATGCACCAATTTATATCATAATGTAGAGCTACTAGCGGTTTATGTACTTTGGTAAATAATAAATAATAAAAAAATACGTATGCCAAAATGCGAACCAGTTTACTTCTAATACTAGTTTGCATCTGGTACCTTATACAAGAATCCAAAACAACTTATCCATATAATATCAAAATATACCTACATACATACAAAATACTTTAAGAAATATCAGTCCTACTTTATCCTAAAGCACCCCTAGTATTTTTCCCACAATCTGAACTACATTACGGAAAAAGTACTAAACATATACCACACATTACACATATCTTAAGATTCGTAATACTTGGTTTCACCAGTTCTAGCTCATAATTATGATAATATTTATGTAGGTAATCGTTCTTAATTACACAGGTATATCCGCATCCTAATATTTACATACATTGGGCTAACCCACCCATTATTTCCGTCTATTAGTAAGTTCTAATAAAAAGGTTCTATTTAGAGAGGAAATACCCGAATTAAGTTAGTGCATTGGAATTGACTAATGCGTGTTGGACATATTAATTAGTTTCGTAATTGTTGTTACAGTTAGTATTCAATGTTATGTTAATAAAAACACTGATCTAGTTTTGTTAACAACTTTTTTTTCTATAATTGAACGGGGAGCCGAGTCTGCTATTGACAATTGCTTGAATCGTCTGAGTGGGTGGCGTTAGTAGGTCCATTTTAGGATAATTACGTAGGTAAAACATCATTTTAACGTCAAAATTGGCCATTGGGGCGGCCAATGTTGACGTTTTGGTGTTTAGTAGAAAGCCAATTATCCTAAAATGGACTTACTAACGCCACCCACTCAGACGATTGGAGTCATTGTAAATAGCAGACTCGGCCCCCCGGTAACAAAGCAACTTATTTTTAAGATTCCACAAATCGATCTCGATTGTAGTTATAGAAGGTTTCATATGTTTGTTGTGTCGTAGTTAACGATAACGATTTTAAATAAAATTCGAAATAGAAAGCAATTACTCACATGATAACAAAAAAAAAACATTGATTTATACAAAATTGAAAATTCAGAACGGATATAAATTACAAACGCACGGGCTCTCTATACCTTCCTCAAAAATATAAGATTATTATTCTCTAGTAAACAAAAATCTGTTTACGTAGAGGTCATTGCCCTATACGCCACCTATAGAATGATACTAACGCTTGTAAATAACATTACTACTATATCTTTCGAAAGGCAGACATAAGAGTAGTTACATAATTCATACATTCCATTCCAACTGGTAACATCCCAAAAAAATAAATATAATGAGGCCTGAACATTTTTTTTTATTTAGATACTATTTTATGTTTTGTATTTTTAGTAATATTATTGTTTATTTTTTTTTCTTATTTTTTAAAGTTTCTTGTTTTTTTTTTGTAGGTTCCCATAAAAAATATAACAGGCCTATAATAAATCAACATTCTTTATTCAAAAGGGGTATTCCCTGACAGACACTCATCACTGTTTTTCTTTTAATCATCATTGTATACATTGGCAACGGTAAAACCGTATTGAGCCAAGCTTTTTTACGTAGCAAACTATTATAATTGATTACGTAAAGATGTGTGCCGATTATAAATATAGTTTTCGTAACTGGTTTTTTAGTTGACCCGAGTTCAAATGTTTGATGAAAAAATGTAACTTGTTGGTATGTGGATACATCATCTTAAGCCGACATCATTTTGTAACAAGTATTTTTTTATAATCAATGTTGTAAAATGTCAGGACCTTAGACTATACATATGAAACTATAGAGTGAGCCTATCAGAGTTTAAACCGTAAGCACTAGTGTGAACAAGTGTTGTCGTGAATTATGTATGAAGATGAAGCTTGCCGTTTTAAAAAATCTATCCAAAACACTAATATTATCCTAACAATGTCAAAACCATCGATATTTTCTTATATAAGTTTCTCGTTGCGCGAAAATTAACTTAAATGAAAAACGAAATGTACTAAGTTCAGACTTAAAACTGCTCTCGCTTGGCACAGGGGGAAACTAGCGATAGTAGCAGTCTATGCATATAGTACGTCGATGGTCAGGACATTTTATAAATAAAAGTATCAAAATCAAATGTTGTTATTCCAATTTCAGTATATTCATTTTAAATCCGATTAACCTTACTAATCTTTTTATTTTCTTAGATTACTTTTCAATTAAATTTTAAGAGCATTTTTATGTTCCTAATATTATATTGGAAGAATTATGATGTTCTGAATAATATTGACCATCTTTATTTGATTTCCGCGGTATTTGAATTCCACTGCAATCGGTAGGAGATTTTTATTGGCATACTACTATTTGCATTGGTTAGTTCTGTCAATAATCTATAAAAAGTCGGATCAAGTGATTTCCTGAGAAAGGCAACTCCTAAATACTGGAAACTATGTTCTATGAGTCACGTTACTATGTGGATAGTAGATTCAAACATTGATTTTAGCTTCGTATAGTACACAAGAAGTATTCTGGTTCTAAGAAATCGTATACAGAGATTTTTTACATTATGTAATGATAATCTGTCCTTAACATTGATGTTAATTTTATTGTTTTTTTCTTTGCTCCATAAACGTTGTCTATCGTACCGTTCGAATAAATAAACTTTATAACATAGAAACTTACTCTTTAAAAAAGCAACACTCACCTCTCCCACTCCTGCCGACGAACCTCAAATCATTGAACTTGGCAACCCTGTTCTTCATGACCGCGGAATTGTTCCTCAGTTCAGCAGAACAGTTCTCGTCGTTGCCAGCCCTGACGGTGACCAGCGTGCCGTCGAGCACGTCTCCCAGTGCTACCACCTTGAAGCCGCCGGGCAACGTCTTGTTCGAGCGCCAGTGTTGTGGCAGCATTGAGCACATGTAGTCTGGGCTGCCCGTTCTTACTGTCGACAAAGGAGGTTTCATTAGAGGGGTTCTGCATTCTTACTGAATTCTACTACATATATTATAGACCATAATGCGATTCGGTCATTGTTTTTATCAATACCTAGTATCAAATCTCGAGCCGAATGAAGGATTATGAATAATATCAGATAAAAAATTCGTATTGGTTAAAAAAAAGCTGCCCTATGTAGAAAATTCTAACTTGCAGGACTGAACATGAAGTCTGAAATTACGCTTATTTATTTTTCTTGCATTTAAATGTACTATCTTAATATTCTTTTTAATGGTCTATCATCTTGTTTTATGTGCTGCGTTAGAATAATCAACTAGCAGAGCCTCTTCATCTCACCGCAAATTTCTCGTATTGGTCGCCATTCACTCCAACTTACCTCGAAGCTTCTAGAACACAGCCAGACTTATCAGTCACACTGTATCTCATTATGTCAGCCACAACGGACGTATTCCATGGAATTAGTATAAATACAGATATCACACGGTTCGACACCAACTAATTGGGAACGCCGTAAAAAATATCCGATTGGATGAGGAAAACAGTTATTTATAACAACCATTTGTAATGACCACGTAAAAGCTTAAGTTTAATATTGTATCATTTGTGTGGTTACATTTGTTGAAACGGTGTTCAAGATTTGTGCTATCATCATCTTGTCATCACGAGTTTTGCCGAAAGAGATGCTTTAATTGCGCTCTCACATTCATCATAATATTTTGTGTGAAACTCCATTGTCACTTTAAGAACACTATCTAAGATGTATGGTAGTGCTCTAAGCAAAATTATCCCAAATCTGCGAGTGGAAATTACACTAAAAACTAATTTTTTACCATATCTTTGTACTCTGCCTTTAATGCACATATTATTTAAACGTAGATATTATTTAAGAAAGAAATTAATTATATGGTATTACAATACGGGTTATTTGAAGTTGGTCTTAACACAAATCATAAAAATGTATTAGTTTTTTTTTTTCTGAAATACTTCGATAAATTATTTAGGTAAATGAACTAATGAGTTAACGTTAACCTAATCCTCGAATTAGGATGTGGTCAAAACGTTCACGCTGCGAACCTCTTAAAAAAATCACGGTGTAACGGGTCGGGGAATCGTAAAAACATGAATAGTGTAAATGCGGTTTTACTATTTACGGAAGTTGATGGTATATACGAATTATGGAGCCGCAAACTGCGGGCTAGGCGCGGCTATAGGAAAGGTTTTCTAGTAATACAGTACATAGAATTTATGTTCACATTAATCATACTAAATCTAAAGTTTAAATAATGATAATTTTTAGCTAGCATCCTTCGAAAAACCAAACTTTAAGTAATGCTAAAGTATCTATTTCTGTTACGCCTACAACGGTTAGAAAGATCACATAAGGTTCAATTCATACAGCGGAGTCATATTGCATGGACGCGTGATTTTCTCAGAAGATATTTATCAATTTGTTTTTGAGTAATAGGTGAATTTGTTTTATACAATTATGTATAAAAATAATAAAAAATAATAAAATAATAACACTGCGCTAGTATAAATTGACTCTAAGAGATAAATACGGATCCATCTAACGTCTGAGACCTAAGTAGGGCAGCTTATCTTGCTTTACTCCTTGTTGATTAAAGCTCATGTGCTGATTTCATGCCATAAAGATATGACAAATAAAACATCTAAATTACTCTTGGTAGTCAAATCAACGAATTTACAATAGAAAATAATAAATATTTACCGTTTTTGTTGCGCGTGTAACCTTTTGGCCTTTTATTTGAACAACCTCTTTCAACTTTGTTGTATGTTTAATCTAATATTATTTATGCAGTTTGTGGTCTGTGGCACTAGATAAAATAAATATCATTATTTTAAACTCAATTGATAAGGTGTAATACAAAAAATTGGGTTTATCAAAATTCCTAAAAGAGTACATCGAACGATGATCGCGGTGCAAAAAAAAAACACGAAGTTTCCCACTATAGCGGTTGTTGAACTTTTTTTACCGACTTCAAAAAGGAGGAGCATTTTTTTTTATGTTTGTTACCTCACAACTTTCGACTAGGTGAACTGATTTTGATGTTTTTTTTTTTTTTTTGATATTTTTTCCCATTCCATCCCATTTTAATTTGATCCAGTTATGACAGTGGGATCCATAAGAAAACATAAGACATATTTTGGAGTCGGTTTTTTTAAGTATTTGTTTCAAACTGTGCCACATACTTGTCTTTTCAAAAGGTACCAAAATAGAGGTTTAGCTTTCCAAAAGTGACCACAAAACGTAAACATTGATTAAATCAATAAAAAAAGTGAATTTAAAATAGCTGTAAAGAGTTTACACGTGCTGTTGTTTTATATTTCACTAGGTTAAAGAATACTATGATCTCCGAATCGCTTAAAACCGGTTTTCTATTTAAATCGTGTTACTTACGCTCGTTTTTATAAATACCGCGGTTCCACTCATCTTTGTAAACTGTTATGAATTATTTTGATGATTATGGTTTAGTAAGTTTTCTAATTATTTTGCGATTTGTCACTGAATTATCAATACAGTTTTGTGTGATGTGTATCTGTGAAACAATACCATTTATATATATCTCTTATATCCATAATTTTATAAAAAAAAACTGAATTTGTTATTTTAATTTTTCATTAACTTAAACGATATAATTTTATGTCACGTAGTTGATGTGACCATAATAAATATATTTTTCTTTATGTGTATTCATATGACGGTGTATACAGGTAAAACTGTCAAAAATGTTATATAACGGAACTGTCACTTACACTCACCATGATTATTATAATATTAAAATGCTTTAACGTGAGCTTACCGCTTGATTTTGATTTACATGAGCCGTGAACACACATATAAAACATGTACTTAAATGAAAGATATTGAAAGAAAGCGTATATTTAATATTCTTGAGCTTCATCGCGTCTTTATATCATCTTATATTGTGATAGAATTTACGCAAGTTAGAAGTATTTGACTATCGTTGAGTAGACGAAATAGCATTTAAGAAGGCAGAATTGGTGGAAGTTTAGTAAGACCTTTGTCTTGTAGGATAGAAATAGTTGAAAAATCTTTTTTTTGTTAAATAGACTCTTAATCTGGTTATAATTATTGCAGGGAATGAATTTGTTTTATTATGAGGATGTCCAATATCTTAGTCTACGGTAAAAGGTTGTAGTTTTAAATACGGCAGTTGCGGTATTTAAATCTGAAGACGTTGCGTCTCGATTTCTTTAATATCATAGAATTTCGCAAGTTACGTAAATAGTATGTGCTATAAATCAGTACTCTTTAACTTCATAAACTACGCTGTTAAAACATACCTAAAGGTACTCGTTGGTAGCATCACGTAGGCACGCAGGTATAGCTGAGTCCATTGATGTCGCATTTAGCGTCATTAGCTCATATTGAATAGCGCGAGCGCTTATTACAATAAGCGTTACGCACCGAGTGTGTACGTGCCCTAATGTAGTGCCTACCGTGAATGAGAGAGGTCATTATTACATACCTAGTAGTATTTGAAATAAACTTAAAATATATGTTATAATGCTGAAACAGAAAATGTATTTAATAAAAACTGTTTTTCTGAATAGATAAAGCAACAACTGAAAATTTAGAAATGTACAGTATTTTTTCCATACGCTTTGTTTTATTACACATTTTTCTCAAATTTTTTTTACATGGTCGGCTTAAAATTCTTATTACAGTTTTAATTAAATCGTGTGAGTATTAGATCGGTTCTAGGTCTGTCTTAAATGAACGGTTGAAAAACAAGATTTTTTTTTAAATCTAAACTAAATTTATGTTACGGATCATTTGAACAACGAACATATCTCTTTTATTGAGATTTTGCACAGTTTTTTGAGATTATAAAAAATACAATAATTTGACACGAAATTAGCATGTTAATAACAAGTCTTCATAATTAACGAGATCTATCACTTGAAGTGTTGCTAAGTGAGTAGAGTTCGTGAGTAATTAATAAAACGCTTTTAACATTTAGAATAAATTGTTTTATTGCCTTGAGATAAATCTATCATTCTTGAAAGATGTTAGTAAAATAGTTTTGCATTATAGAAATATTGATGACGGAAGAAATATGTTAAAAAAATATTTCACAATTTTTAATATTATGGTTAAACTGTTTTATGGTCTATATTATTAAGATATTATTAAGGTATATATATGTGAATGTCACGGACCTACATCTTACCGATATCATAAGCTTCTAATTGAATTGTAAATAAATCACTTGAAATAAAAATGTGTTCATTTGTCGCAATACAATAAATACGTGTAGATAATTAATTAAATCATTCTACAAACATTACTTAATAACGATTACGGTTTTTTAAATGAAGTGCTTTCAACAGCTTCAACAAATAAGGTTGCAACATCTATGTTTCTGTTTGATTTGACACCCACGCGTGCTCAAGGAAACATTGAGTACTTAACTCTTAATAAGTCTTAGTGAAATGTCTGGGTAATATAATTTATAGTTTTTATTAATTACTAAAAATCAAGCAAGAATGATAATATATTTTGGATTGACTAAATTAACAGTTCTGTAACTATTAAATATAAAAATTGATTACTTAGAGTATACATAAGAAACTAGAGTGAGCCTATCAGAGTTTGAACGTAAGCACTAGTTTTTTGGTAGAGATCTTTGCAGTTAGCCTGAGCGCAGGCTTTGACTGCTTCACCGGACTTTTAACGTAAGCACTAGTGTTTTAAATGGTTTTGTAGTGAATTATGTATGAAGATGCAGTTTGCCGTTTTAAAAATCTATCTAAGACTAATATTATCCTAACAATGTCAAAACCATCAATATTTTCGTATATAAGTTTCCCGTTGCGCGAAAATTAGTTTAAATCAGTAAACGAATGTACTAGTTTCAGACTAAATCTCGCTTGGCACAAGGGAAAACTAGCGATAGTAGCAGTCTATGTATATAGTACGTCAATGGATACTTATCAAATAGTGAGATTGATAGATTTGTGTAATGTATTCAAAGGATAATATTAAATAAAGTATTAAACAGTGTTTCATGCAATAAATCAGTAACCGATAAATTGTAACAATCGAAATGTTGGCCGACCAAGTTATTTAATCAAGCATCGATACTTGAAGTTGTTAATATTTTATCGATAAAATATAATTACATAGTAACAAGAATGCAATTAATATCAAGCTCAAAATAAACACAATAGTGGAACGTTAAGTAACACGTAATTAATAAACGTGGTTAATTACTATCATTAAAATTCCGATGTATTTTGCATAATTAGTGACATTAATCACTATGATTAAATTAAATGATTTATTCATATCTATAACAGTTTATTGGGTTATTTTTATTATGTTTAATTTCTTACAACTTTCTCTCAACCGCGTTGATGTCTTTTACTTGAGGATGATTTTGTCTTTAAATTACTGCTAATGCTAAGTATTATTTTCAGATTTTATTTTACATGCAATATAGCCGGTAATAATATGTGTTGCAAATTAATATTATAAAATTATTTAACACGAATTGCTTTTGATGTTTTCGACAAATTTAATTTTCCTTATTAAAAATCGGGGAATCAATTTGATTAAATAATATTTATTTAAAGGTTATTACTGACGCCCACCTTTATGGAGTTCTTAGTAATTCTAATATAAAAGGTAAGGTCAAAACCTTAATAATAACAAACCGGAAAGAGCACAGCTTCTAAAAGTCTTATTCACTGTTTATGAAGGTTTAAAGTATAGAGGTTGTTTACCTAGGTCGGGGTACTCTGCGAGGGTCTCGTCCACGATGGACTGCAGCCACCACGGCTCCAGCTCCGCCATCTCGCGCCGCCGACGGCCTCGGGACTCATACGGCAAATGCATCCTTCACACCATCACACTTCACTCGCCGCACCGCCACGGTCGCCGGTCCCAACTCAACCCACTAACCCAGCAATGTACACCGAACAGAACGTTACTATCGATGAACAAGGTCACCGTAATAATTTGGCAAGTTAGGGCTCAAACACTTAAATTCCAACACTTCCGCACTTCGCGACTTTTGTAGTTTGTTTGGCTTTCGTCCAATGTTTTTATTATGAGCTTGTTGTAACGTATCGTACGTCTTTACTTAACTGTAAGAAGCCTTCATATGAACGAGTATTATGTTAGCATCGACACGATAATTTACTATGATTAGGAATTCTTTGGATTCTAATACTTTGTCAGTCTTCGCGTAGCGTTGTAGAGTCCTAAATTATTATTATATTACTTTGTATGCTATAAACAAATGCGTCCTGTTTCACTCACAAATCGACCGTGTTTGTCGCACTATATATTTGTTTATATTTCCTTATTCAAAAGTTCATTTACAAGTCAGGGATTTCTTGAACTTAACTTTCGTCATTTTAGATGAGTCACAACACTAGTCCGTAGTACACTGGGGACTACCTGATACATGAACAGCTCTGCCGTTGGTACACCTGTAGGATGTCGCGGTAGTCGGTGTTATGTCAACATCAGCTGAGCGTTAATTTATTTATGATAATCGGTATCGGAGCGTTGTTCTCGCGAGCCGTGTGTATCGCGCCGTGTCCGCGTGGTGCGTGAGTCAGCGCTCGGCAGGCTGGCGCGTGTTCGCTGCTCGCGCGACTCTCTACTACTGAACCGCCGCCATTCTGTCACTCGCTGCCTCCATTCTCTGCGGTCAATCTGCGGTTTGGCCACGCTTCATTTGTCGGGAAAATGCGCGCTGTTCTCCTCCCGCTCGCACTTATAACGACTCTGCTACGTGTGAGAGAGATACACGCAAGTTTTGTACCATTATTCATTTTTGTTTAGTCCCATTGTTGAAAGGGAAATATTATGAGCTTTTTCATTTTAAAGCGTGGTTGCGTATCTCCCTCTTTCGGTCCGCTGACTGCGGTTAGAAAGAAGAGAGACATCTAAAAGAGACCTAGACATTTGATAACAATATATACTTAAATAAAAATCTATCCTTTAAAAATATTTTCCATTTTATAATTTAACGGTCCTAATTGTGAAATCCGATTACATAGAAACAATCACATTAGAAGGTAATGTCGCTCCAAATTATTGGAACTAATGAGGTTTGATGGCGACCAAATTGTATGTAATTTGAGCCGTTTGTACTAATAAACTGTACTAATTAACATATGGGTTTAATTTGTTGCGTTACATTACATTGTTGTTTGTAGGTGTATTTTTCATCGGTCTTAAGATAGTGCGGTGGGCGTGTTCGTGGCTGGGCGGGGCGACCCCGCCTACTGTCGCGAAGACGAAGCTCGCGGGGAAAAATTCCCGCGTCGCGGCCGTACGGGACCGCGCCGGGGCCGGTCCGGGGCCGGTCCGGGGACGAGACGGGGACGAGCCGACCACGCGCCGCACTTGTTGCGTCCACACTCGCCCCCGGTTACGCGGAATTGTTGCTAACAATCTTGTAATGTTGAGGATAGTACAGGTACTCGTACTTTAAATTCTTGAGGGTGTTCCTGTTAATCTCTTGATATTTGTATATGGAAAGCTTCAATCGGTTGTTAGCTTTTGTTTGTAAAGTCACTGAGTAAAGGAAGGTAGAGTTGTCGAAAAGTGGAAAAGTTTACATACTTATGATACCTAGGAAAAACTCAAAGCAAAACACAATCTACTTTCGACGTGCGTAAATATGTTATAAAAGCTATAACTAGTAATTAAAATTAGGGCCACTAAATTAGGAAAACTGGGTTTTTTATGTGAGTAATATTTTTAAATTACAAAAACCATTTGTTTTCGAAAACTGAATAAAGATTCAACTTGAATTTTACATTCATGATAATTATATCATGTTAATTCATGTGCGGATGTTAATTCAATTAATTAAATAAATTTTCATTAAGAATAATTAAACTTTGTAATTACCTATTAAGAACGTACGTAAGACATCAATTTGATATCAGTAATATTATAATTAACGTTAACATAAATTAGTTAATTACATAGAAATGGAATACAGTAATAGGTACTAGAGACGCGACTTTAAGTAGCAAGTAATTAATTCAATTTTTTGTTACTTTATAAAATCCTTCAAACCAATACTTTTCAGTTACAATGTGGTCAATAAATTTAAATATCGCTCCAAACACGACATAGTATAATCACCGCAAGCCACAAAAACAATGGACGCGCGGACGTCTCGAATTTTTCTAAGTTACTAATTATAAATGGACGGTGAGACACAAAGGCACCGCGACGTAATGATAATGAGCGTCATCCGTGACCCAATAACCGCAGGCTGTTGATTTTTGCGGCTGTCGTGTGACCGCACAGGAATACAGCTCTTGAATGAACTTCTAATAGAACTGCCTCGTTGGCCCAGTGGTTCTTAGCGCGACTGCTACGCTAGAGGTCTTGGGTTCTTCACAAGTCGATCAAGATGTTATTGAGGTTTTCTATGAAATTCTCAGTAGCAGGTCGGAGTTCAGATTTGTGCTCGGTTAGTGGCAATAGGCTCGCCCCCTATTACATACCGGCGAACTGTGGGTGAACATTGGTACACCTCAGCCTAAACTTTCGGGGAATACAGGCGTGATGGTATGTATGATAAAATACTCTAATGGTTGTGGAGGCCAGATAGGCAGTCGCTCCACGTAAAATACGGTATTCAGCTGGATCCGGTATGACTAGAAGCCGACCCTACACCTATCGACCCGAGTTGGTAAAAGGCTAGGCAGATGATGATGATGATGACTCTTCTATTTAAAGATTACCATGTCTGGTATTTGATTTTCTCAAAATTCTTGTAACAAGTTAGCATTTTGCCTCGTAGCGTCAAAAGTTTCAGCTGAATACTAGTAGGTATAACTGTGTGAATTCCACGACACATTTACCGACTAAAACGGTATGTTCTTGCAAAAAATTGTGATGGTAAATACGTCTTTTCGTCAACCTTGTTGGTTGGCTTCCAGTTTTATTATTGCTTCAGCGGAAGTTACAGTAACTACAGTAGTATGGTAGGTAAAGCATTTGCATATTTGGCCCTAAGCCGCACATTCAGGCCTTTGTTGACTCTTTTTCAAACTGTTCGTATCGGCTTCAAGTTTCAACGGTTTCAACGGAATTATGTAGAGTCGCAACATATACATATGATTTCTTCAACCCAGTTCAGATCACTTCTGATTTCAAATACTGTATGTAATGTCCAGTTGGTTGCGTCTAGGTTATGTCTGCTACCACGAAACCGTTAAGTTCTATTGTGGCAAAGTCTACCCGCAACGGTGGCGATGGCATACCGCGAATCAATTAGCTGCCCTTGGACCACAACAGTGCCGAATAATGCCCAACATAACTAGGTACTTTTATACTTGCCCGCAGTTTTAGCCGCGTAAATAGTCCTGTAAGACACCATTTATTTTCGTGGCTATTTCGATGTTATTAATGCTTTTATTTATTATATTCTGCTATTCGGGGTGCAGATAGATTCAACAAATTAAAGATGATGAAAATCAGTCCGCCCGTCGCCGCATCGTCGAGTTTCAGATGGTGTTACTTACCCGGCTTTGTGATATATAATTGGGATATGGAATAAATCGAAAAGTACATTTTTTACACATTACATCAAAGTAATCCTGGTTTCCTGGCTTTAACCTAACGGTCTATAAGCGTGTTAATGTATTTATTTTATCTCACTACAAATTAGTATAATGGAGCAGCTGACAAACAGAGCAGGTCTATTAAGAGGTTGGCCAAAGTTTTAAAAATATATATTAATTTTTACTTAAAAGAAAATAAATTAAGCCGTCATAAATGGATTTGCAAATTAAATTACAAATTGAAATTTCTTTGAGCCTGAAATCATTATAATTGTGGTTTAATGTTTGTTTACTCAGATATTTAAACAAACATAATGTTTACGTAACAGGAAAGTGCGCATAAATCGAGTAAGCAAATAATATTTGGTATGATGACGTCATACCTTGTATTGTTAAATTACAGACCTATTGATTATAATTTACGCGGTTTATAAGTTACTTCTTTGAGGTTGGTAGTAGGTTTTTCTGTATTATCCGACATGAGTATTTTACGATGGAAAATTTTTACTCAATGCAGTCTTCTTATTTATTTAGTCAATAGTGGCAAAATACTTTGCAACTTTCTCAATAGAAATTAAATTTGCTTCTTAGTTCCCACATTGCAAGATCCCTGTATTTAAATTTCTAAAATCAGATTTTGTCAACCCATTTGCGAGTCTAAATTGTGAGGAATCAGATCCCAGCGGTTATTTTCGTTCCTTAAGTTTAAATTTCTATGCTGGTAAACAAAAAGTTAGGTACGTATTCTTATACCTAACCATTTTCCTCATTTTGTTTGTTTGATACATCTCCACGTGCTAGTCTTATAGTTATTAGCAGGCGTCATTTAATTGCCGCGCAGAGATTGCGCAAGCGACTCCGTGGCTCTGACCAAGGCTAAGACGGGACCGGGGTGTTTTTAGTCGGTGCAAGTCCGACATATCCCTACGCTGTGCCTTCAGCGTGGGTTGAAATCATTAGAGTTTCACCCCGACAAAAAAAAAAAAAAAAAAGGCGTCATTTAATTATTATTGAGAGTTTTCCTATTTCGAAGATGGACATAAATATTGGTTATTCATGAATCAAACAACCTAGAGTAGATGTGGTTTCTTTATTTTGCAATATAAACAAGAAAACGAATTAAACTTAAGGAGAGTGTTATTATAAAACGGTATAAGTATAAAGCAACTGTATAAAAACAAGATAATACAAATGCAAGGCTTAAAACGAGAAAATAGGCACTTTAGTTTTCAGTCTGGCGTTTCTGCCTTAACATGTAATTTTTTTTAAATCTTTAAGCCCTCTTCCATCCTATTCTATTCATATAAATTACATAGTTCAAAAGTTATCAACGTTAGCAATCAAAGGAAGTTACAGGGCAAGTTAGAAAAAAATAAAAAATACACTTAACTGCTTTGAACATAAGTTCTTTACAGGTAGAAATGTTAATTACCACTGATGTGCTAAGATTACTTATAAAAGCCAACTGAATTGTTCTACAATTGAAGAAAACTTACTTGTAAATTTTATCTACATTCTCTTAAATAGATCTAAAGTCACGAGCACTTTAAGACTTCTATTGGCAATACTGCAATAACATTAACAGCAAATAAAATAACTAGTTCAAACAAATAATGGGAAATGTCATGAGAAAACCCAACGACTCATACAAAATATTTCATAATATTAAAATGTATGGAATAGTCTATGTGATCAAAAACTTGAACAATGGTGGTCTAGAGTCGTTCTCAAAAAACATTTGCATATTAAATAAATGCTCGTTAGTGTAAATTTGTTAAACATAGTCAGTTGCTTTGGACTAGTCTCTCAAAGGGAATCCGGATATTACGAGGGAGCACTGTGTAAACCGGTAAAATAAATACTGGTTGTTTTTAGAAGATGAGAAGCGCTCTCTTATTATCTCCTATATTTACAATAACACTAAAAAATTTACGGATTGACCTTAAATGTATATTTGGTTCTAAAAAGACCCATTGGCTTTTTTCAGAACCAAAAATACCTTTGATCCAGATTTTATAAGCAGCTATAGAATAAAAAGTTAGGGAGTTGCGTGTAGTGTTTTTATTTTTGTAACAAAACCACTTTCTGCAAAATCCAATTTATTAATATCGGCTAGTTACTGGTTTCTTATGGCTTTTTTAGACATATCCCGACATATACCGATCATAGAGACACAAAAACTTGTTCCATTAAAAAAAATCTGTTGTCGTTTAAGGAAGATCTTAGGATCCCAAATATTATAGGGCGTCGAGGATAAAACATAATAACATAACAAATTAGTCTTTAAATTTTAATGATGTAACATTTGGCCACCAGTTTATTGTTGAATGTGTTCTGTCAGCAATTCCGCGGCCGACTTTCACTACTGCCATTTATCTAATTACTCGCGGCGTTATTTTCTTCGCATTTTTTCCTTGTATTCGTCTCGTAGTAGCGGAGGAGTGTCTGTGATTACTTAACTACATATATGTATGTATACAATCACGGTAATAGTTTTGGTTGTGTAACTGTCGCTGTGTTTGGTTGTTGAGTTCAAAACTTGGTTTTACGGTTGACCGCAGTTACAACGAATTGCAAATGCCAGTCTTATCGAATGGTCCTATAGAGGTACCAATCTCATGGTTTAAAAAGTGATATGTTATCTTTTATACAATAACTATTTGCTACATATATTATACCTTCTATACCATATATGAAGAGTCCCATTAGGGTGAAAAGTTATAGGTTCCTACAATCCCTAAAATCATTTTATCGTAACGATCTAAGGTATGTGAATCTCTGTGTATAGATATATCTATGTCAAGATGAAGTTACAGTCATCATCTTTATGTCAATATGTTTGTGTCATTTGAACACTGTATGGGTTTTTAAACTGCGTGGGCTTGGTAAATAGATTGCTAAGTAGATGAGTAAAATTACGCATACGTGAACAAAAAATACTATCATAACTCGTGTGTTTTTCTTTGGAATTTCCTTGTCTTTATCTGAAATCATTTTCATGTATGGTAAACAGGTGTTAAAAACTCCTTATCTATACGTTATTCTAGCTATTGTAGAAAAGTTATATTTCTACAAGCGTTATCTATGATGGAATTTGCATAAAAGACGTTAAATTTATGACAATGACGTTTTTAAACATTTATTTTGTTCTAATGAACAATTAAATCTAATATAAGAACAAACTCTAACTATACTAAAATTAAAACTTACATACAATGATATTCTAATAAACAGATATGTTATAAGCGTGCAATCGTGAAGACTCGAAAACGTCCTAATTGGGACGTATTGCCATTAACAACAACACTATTTGTCTCTTTTTTCTTATGGGTTTTATCGCGCTATCTCTTTCGCTAGCTGCCGCGCTGCGCGGAACACTTTTTTCGATTGTTTTGTATGGGTATAACATATCTGTTTATTAAAATATCATTGCTTACATAGATAAAAACTTACAGGCGTCAAAGAATTATTCGTCATCCTTGTCAATTACGTTTTTTGATAAGCACCATGACAAACTTGGCGTTAATGTAACTGAAAACCTTTTTTTGTAAACTTGTGTGAGTCTACTTCACACCATCACATACGAATACGTAGTTCCTACACATAGTCCAGCAAGACAATTTCCTATGCAAATATATAAATGCATCAATAGCGTAATAGGCGTAGTAGGCGACAATCGTCTGTGGACACTAACAAGCTTGATTGTTTGTCAACAAGTGGAGTACTATGCTATACGTACTTACATTATATAGATATATGGGACTTCTATTGTAAGCCATGAAATTGGATAAGCAGCTACTTGAGCGTCGTAAAATGAAGTATCTAATCGTTCAGTTTTAATTATTGTTGCGACGTGGTTGCGACTGTGGATGCAGCACCTGAAAATTTTTATTTATTGTTTTTTTTTCTATTATTAAACTGCATGATTTTATGACTTTTTTTGAACACTATACTTACCTAATTTATAGTAGGTAGGTACTGAAAATAGTTGTCTCATACATGCCCAACTATTAATTGAATGTTTCGCCATTTAACGGTCTCTTCTATAATTTTGTTGAGTATTCGGGAAATCGAGTTCTTTGACCCCACTATGGCATTGTTCTTACGTAGTAATGTGCAAGACTCATAAAGCAAAGTAATAAGTAGGGCAAGACTGAACGGTTTTCTTTTTGACATACTTTTTTGAAAATGTAGAAATTCAACCTCTACCGTAAACTGCCCTAAAATTGCAGATTTTACGTTATTGTGTTCAGGTAACATTGCCTTAATTTTAGAAACTCTAATGATTGTCCTAATGACGTATTAAACCAAATGCAATATATTGTTTTAGTGCAAATCACTGTTGTTATTGAATATCATTGTGTACAAATGTAGGTAATTAATAATTACCTATCTAACATTGACAATGAATCGTTGGCAGACAATCCGTGAATCATCGGCATTGCGTTTCCCTAAAAGGACCAACGCAATATTTCTTTATATGATATTAATGACTCATTTTGAATAATTATTTATCGTATTTTCCTACCTTTGTCATATGTTTGGCTATGGTTTTAAAGATAGTTGGAACTGTCTTTGGAGCGTACAAATCCTGGCTTACCGAAATATTTTTGACAAAAAAACATTAAGCCGAGCTTAATTATTTTTTGTCAAAATTTTTGTAATAAAAAAATCTAAGAAAAGTGTTTATTATAGTTAAGGTACATAGGTATCGGCATACTGTATAGACGCACGTAAATTAAGAGAAAAATATCATAATTGATATTACCTAAAACACAAGAAACAATGAAATGAAACACCAACATTTAATTCAGCATTTTACAAAATTCTTCTAACAAACATAGGTAGGTACGTATTTATCATCTCCCCTTTGCATGCAAAAATGTTCGGCATAAAGTCCTGTCATTAGGGCGCGTCTTATTGTGTCCGCCCAGCTAATCGGTTTAAGTGCTGTTAATGAACTCACCCGGCGTTTGCCGCGCGCCGCTCGCCACTCGCTGCTTGGACCATGGAGGCTTGGACTAATCTCATTGACAGAAAAACAATGTGCAGTGTGACAGGCGATTTGTGAACAGAGAAGGCGAGTTTTAGATAATGTGCTTAGTCTGGTTTAGTCGTTTAGATGTTTTAAATATTATGCGTTCATTAGTTACGTGTGTACTGCATAAAGGTTTTATGTAATTTTTGTTTTTATTTCGTTGGATCATTTTTGTAACTGTCTGATTTTAGAAGAATTGTGTTTTTTTTTTTGAGTAGATATTTGAGTTTTTAAACGTCATTCGTTGGGTTTGTCAAAAGTACATTAAATATTTACTGGTTTGTGTTTTACTTCAACATTATTTGATAATTCAGTGACATAAAGTTCAGAAATATTTTACTATCATGTAGGGTCTTGTTTTGGTGGTTCAATGAAAAGTACGGGCTCAGTTCCAGAATACGATGCAAGTACACATACTAGTGTTTAATATTTGTTTTTACATCTCAACGTCTAGTAAGCTCACCAGGGAATAATTAAAAAGGACCGATTTCAAAACATTAGGTATTTCTAAATAGTTATGTATTCGAAATTAATATCTAAAATGAAAATGCACCAATGGATTTAAGAGTATAATTTCTGTATCTATTACTCAGTTTCATAACCTATACTATTCTCTAAGAACATGTATAAAAGTTTTAACAAACTATTTTCAGAACGAATTGCGGTATTAGAGTTAAAAACCCAAGTAAATCTTGAGTATAATGCCATCTATTGTGGAAGTTGGTAAATAATAATGCTATATAAAGCGCCATCTGCTGATAACTAAACATACTACGTACCTAAGCAATGTCCTGACATCCATGGTTTTCTAATAGTTCTACATAAAATAACTAGATGGCAGCACTGCTGTAGTTCCAAATTAAACTAAAAGATGGCGTAGATGGAAGGGTGGTAAAAAGTTTTGGATTGTTGCGAACTTCGTCAACTGTTCTAAAATGTTTTATTTTATTTCTATTTTCAAAAAACTGTTTTCAAAATGTTAAACACAAAATCGTTACGTAATTATTTCGTTAATATCGTGTCTATTTGGTAAATAATCATAATAATAAATGTAAATTTATAAACATTGAGAAGCTTAGCTAGTTACACATACAGGGTGTTACGAAACCCCTGTCCGATCCGTTAAGGGGTTGTTAGGTATCGATAACTAATTACAAAAAAGTAAAAAAAAATGGAAAAAAAAATGTAACCTAAAAAAAATTTGTTCTCCTAATCGCGGGTGAGAGTGACGGCATCGTCTCAGGTTCTGCCAAATGATCGTACAAAAGGCCACCATTAATACCGACGAAAATGGTGGTGTAGTTTTTGATTTATCTTCAAATTTAGGGATTTTGAAGGCTATTTCAAAGTTCATTATTGTTGTTAATATCATGAATATTCCAAATTTGATATTTTATTTGGGCATGTGATTGTGATCCCTATATCACCCTTTCGGGTCCTTGTATAGGTAATGTACTTTCGGCATGTATAAGTCTCCTTTTGAGTAAAGTGCTATGGAGAAAAGTGCAGAATTAATGATTTCGGCTTGACATACAATTTACAGGCTTCTACGACTTCTACCTAATTTGTATTATTCTCATAGTATTGCGGTACATCCGTGAAGGTATTCCATATTTTTTTTTTATATTTAGGTATCTATAGAGCTTTAGAGTTCACTTTTTTTGTGCTAGACAGCGTTGTTGTAGATGTGCATTAAAACATCCCATCACAGAATTATAAAATTAAAACATTATTATGAATTCCCCACATGTTACTTTTAATTTCGTTATGTTAATATTTGTAAATATTTCAAATAGGCACGGTAAAATTAGATTTATATAAATTTTCCCGTGCAAGTCCTAAAACACTTTTACTTTTAAATTTTCTTCAATGTAGAGTCAATTATTTTCTTGTAAACATCTTAATTAAGCAGGCAAACGCTCGCATAGTTTAAAAATGTTTCTTTTATATCAAACACTACCTTTTTTATTACTGTACATTCAGTAATAAAATAGGTAGATACCAAATAACACATAACCATTAACACCTGTATAGACCAACGTATAACACTGTCCGCCTACATTCTGGGCTTAAACAAATTCAAAAGAAAACATAAATACATAATAGGATTCCGTGTAAGTAAATATTTGGATAGTGAGTCTCATAACATTATTGAAAGAGTATGTTTTTCTCAGGCGCGGCGCGGTCACGCCCTCTGCTGAACACAATGGGAACTAACCTTCACCAAAACTGCAAATTGTTATTTCCACACCATAAAGTTTTCTAAAAGTAGTTCTTTAATAAAAGTGAATGAAATAGATTGCTATAACTATTAATCTTGTCAATGAATAGCAGATGGTGAAATGACATGTTTTATTATAGGATTAAAAATGTTTTCGGCGAATTAAAGTAAGTGCAATTAAAACCTACCTTTTTTCACCTATCGCTCTAACTAAAGTTTCGGAAGAAATTGACACAGTTTTCGTATATCCTTGCAGAAAATAATCAATGATAGGTAATCTTATCACTATCTAGAAAAAAATATGTACTTGTTTTACCTAAACCAGATTATCCCATTTCTCAGCATTTAAAAGAAATTAAGAATATTAAGTCAGCAGATTTTAATACATCCAATCATCATCTATTACTTTAGTTGCAACTTCACAACCATTGCAGACATAACGGCGACACTCTAGCAAACATTTGCCTTCGGTTTCTCACCAAAAGAAGTTTGCGTCTAAGATTCGGTTTATCATCACACTCATTGTCCGCCGCTTTTCTATCATCGCTCGCCATTTATTATCAAATACATGAATGGCTTGTCGCATCGCGCCCAAACAAAGCTTTCTGAGGTATAACTCAACCAGCTTACTCTGCCCGTCTCATTTCTATTGGGAAGATCTTTTTTAGTTCCAAAATGTAGGTGACGAGGGGGCCGCGGGAGCTCTTGGTTAACTGGTCAGGGTATTATAATGCGTTTAATGGCCTGTAATGAATGGCATAACATCCATAAAGCGACAATGCAGCCACTCGAACATGCCCTTTTATAATAATACGTGATTTATAGCTGATCACCGCGAAAACTTGGATTGTTTTGCACGTGTTTATAACGCTACGCCTTCGGCACTAAAGTAAACTGACAGAAGAAATATAGATGATGCTATAAGTTATAGATGAATGAAGCGATGGTAGCAGCGGCTTTGTATTAAATAGTATCGGTTACAATGTGTGCCCATATTGAGATGTAGCGCTTTTTATGCGAAGTTCAAGCTAACATAAAGTTTATGTAATTCACCAAATAACTTCAATATGTGATAGAAAGCTAAACTCATGGGTAAGATTAAGCGAAATCAATAATTTTACTTTTAATTTTATTTTAAAATTGAACTGTGTATCTATGCACAACGAACAATATACTAAGTAGTTAAAACCTAACCATTTGCATGTAGAGTTACCAAACCTATAGGAATGCATATAAGTTGGGAGTAATTATACCTATTTTACAAGTAAATATAATAATTTAAGTTCAGTTAATGCTATGGACTGCTTATTGTTAATCACATATTGATGCATTTATCACGAATCTAAGTAATTTCAGTAATTAGTAGGTTGGCAGACCTTGTGTATCTTACAAGGTATATGAGCGCGCGCCTCTAGTCTGGAATTGCTAGTAAGTAAAAGAGCGACGCTATCATCGCCTTTCAGAATTGATGACTAATCATCCAATTGAACGTAACTTTGGTGAATGGAGAGCGTTTTTCCTTATTCAGCTAGATTTTTTATCATAGGTACGTACCTTATGGTTTGTGAAACAAATGTTTTTATTTTTTCACTCATCGGATACATTTTATGTGTGTGTTTTAAACCGTCAATATTTGTACGAACCCTCTATTTTTTAAAGGTACAATATGCAGTAGTTTAGTAAAAATAATAGTCTCGGATTTAAAGCTCTATCTTTACTTAAGACGATTAAGAGATTGAAAACATTGCTACCCTACGACATGTGTCTCTAAAAAACTTTGCTCTTTTAACAGATAAAGGCCTGACCAAACGGCCTCCACAAAGCGAAAGACAGATGTCGAAACGATCTAAAAAGTTTCGGATAAAAAGTTTATATTCATTGAGCGCGTAGGTGTTATTCGATGTTGGTACCTTTTGTTAGACAATGGAGGGTTAAATGTGACGTGAAATCTGCGCAGAAGGTATAATCCACTTATAGTAGGCATGTCGCCTTTTTTAAAATAGAGCGGTATTGTGATTGATTTGTAAAAAGAGCACGCCGCGGGGTTTCGTTGTGGGCAAACATGAGGACGGCGGGTGACGGTTTGATGTGCGGGTAACTTGCCCGATAGATGGAGCTAGCTGTTTTCGATGGATTGAGATAGGCATTTGTTTTTGGGAATGTGCGTGAGTGAAGTTTGTTCATGATTTTTATTTTATTTGTAACTCTACTGATTGGTAGAGTTGACTGTTGCGGTGAATGGATTGTTGCATCTTTATGATCAGATTGATCTAAGTTTGTTTACATAAAATTATGGACAGCGACGTTATATTCATTAATTATCCGCTAACATCTTTTTTAATTTTCGCTGTTTGAAGTGGCTCTAGCCTAAGACACCACTTCGCCTTCCTCATAGAGTCCTCATTGTATTATACAAGATTGTCAATTTGACGGTCATGTTTTTCTTTCGTAACGTTAAGATCCGATTTTAAAAATTTACGAGAAAGTATGGTACCTTTTAGATGAATGTATAAGAAGTGAAAAATCTGAAAAAAAAAACTTACATATCGTCTCATCCAGTTAGTTTACACTAGGTTACTATCTTTTAAATTTAATAACAAATACAATAATCTTTATTGGCATTCCTATTTTCTAAGAATGGACGTCACATCAACAATCTAACCAGAACGCGTCCATCCATTGATTAGGCGAGTTGCCCACGGTAATCCATTCGCCGCTGAATAGAATGTCAGCCAGTAGGCATGAAGGCAGAGTGGGTAAAAGGGCGGACGACCACAAAGTCAGTGGCTAACGCTATTCAAACCGCCTACAATAGTTTTTGTCACCTTTTAAGGGCAGGCAAGTTGCAGAAGTATAAGTTAAATATGCTGTTGCTATTATCGTAATCGGTACTTTAAAAAAAAACTAGAACTTTTTTTTATAGTTTATTACTTTTTTATTATTGAAGACTTTTTTATTTTTTAAGATTTTAGTGCTTCCTTTTTAATTCTGAGACTGAGATGCCTGAAATAAAGGACAAACTATAACATTGTTCAGAATGATTGCTTCAAATATATGTAGATAAATGTTTAATTTAAAAAACATTCGGATATGCAATATCTATTTTATTATGATGTACAGAACACGCAACAAAGATGAAATTGATCATCTTTAAACTTTCTTGAAAACCTTTACCGCCTTAAGGTGGCCGAACTAATATTTATAATAAAAAAAAAATACTTCGACAAATTAAAAACTCTCTATTTACTAAAAAGTAAAAATAAGATTACAAGTTCCTTGAACTTTCAGAAACCGCAAAAGAACTTGTACTTCTATCTTCTACTTGTCATACACCTTTTCCCTTTTCGTTAATATCTTGTTCAACTTTGATTTATGTGTAAAGCAGTCGTTATATGTGTACCAGTGCCATTGTCTGCCGATGCAACTTGAATAGTCGCCGAAATCGTGCGAACACAGCTTTTAACTTTTTCTAAAGAATTTCACGGTACTTCGTGAATGTATAAATATAGATTGTGGCCATTTATGGCCTATTTAGGATGTATTTTGTGATTAATGACGTGTTTCACTTGTTATTGCTGTTTGCAATACATTGTGATTGACGATCATGTCTCTATTTGGAGATATCAACAATTGAAATTATAGTTGGTAGAGTTAGCTACCAACTGAATTTGGTCGTGTACTTAAGTTGATAGAGATGTTGTCAATTTAACTTAAATATAGGCTTAATAAAAATAAACACATAATAAATATTCACACAGCCTCGATAAAAGAATAGAATAACATAAATTGTAAAGTACTATTATTTCTTCACTGTAGATGGCCGATAGTCGGTTAAAAAGTGATTCTTACTATAACTTTAGACATGTTTCAGTTACAAAAACAATTTGTAAACTTTTTCTCGCAGTTATGGGTTTAATAAGTACCTAGTTATCTACTGTTTTTTTCACGCATTCATAGCTACATATTTTCTTGCTACGAGTACGTGGTTAATGGCTGGTGCGGTGTGATGTGGTATTTATTGGTGCGTTGACCTGGATTATTGCCTATTTTCAGACTTCTTACCTCCAGCTTCACAGTCTTATGTATCAGTACTAATATACATGTATAATCTTTTTGCTATTTACAGTATAATATAGAGCACTAGCTGTGTCCCGCGGTTTTACCTGCGTCATTGACAATTCATACACTATCTTTATAAATTATAGCCTATGTGATATTCCGAGTTATAAACTACATAAGTGTAAAGTTTCATTAAAATCCATTCAGTAGTTTTTGCGTGAAAGAGTTTCTGTGGGTTTCCGGCTTTACAAACATCCACACATCCATTGTCACAGACTTTCACATTTATAATATTAGTAGGATATAGTCTATACTCTGATCAAATTGGCCACAATTCTCGATTCATGCATAAGGGTTAGTAAGTATCAATTTAAGTTCTGATTACAGGATGTCATGGAAAACGAGTTGATTTCCAGGAAAACAGAATCCCCACAATATCGTACATTCCAATCACCGCACGCAGTCTCAAACTAAACAAAAGAAAGTATCATACAAATCCGATACAAATCTTGCACCGCCAATAAACTCGCGTCTAAGTTAACGTCGCGGGGAATATCAGTTTTCCGACTTTACCCAATAAAGGGTAACCCCTGATCCGTTGAATAAACAGAAAAAAGGAACGCGAGGCGACATAACGAGTAAATCACGGTAAGCCCCAATACGCGCGGGCGACGCCGCTCCGTAAGCTCCGTAACCCCTTTAAGTTCACCTAGGCAGCGCGGCTGGTGGGAGCCGCCGAATAAACGGCGAGCGAGCTCTCTCGCCTGTTCAGGATACAATGTGTGTTTAGCGGTAAGGTAAGATGCTGGTTGTATGTATCAATTAGAAAGAGAAGGCTAGATATTGCAGTGCCAAAAAATTTGAGATCACTCAATAGGTGCATAATTTGCATGTATCTATTTGCCACACCAAATCTAGGGAGGTTTTTATTACAATAAGGGTAGGCCAGGTGCAAGTGCTTGTTTTTGACGTTCATTCCTGGCGCTCTAGGATGTCAGTCATTATACAAAGCGACCTGCGGTTTATATTATTTACTTGTGCTGTTTACGTTGTAAAAGCTGAAGAACATGGGTAAATAATAAAAAAATAGCTTGATTATTTATTCTAGCTATACTCTGCCGCATAGTCTCAGCCACGGAGTCTCAGCAGTATATATATATGTATAGTATAGTCTTCCGGCATCTAAGAGTTTTAACATGAGTTCATCGCATTTTTTATATTCTATGTACCATCAGAAAAGCGAATTCAAATAACGTTTTTGCTTTCAAAAACTCATGGATATAAAAAATAAACTCAACCACCAACCATCACTATGCGGTTTGAATTACGCTAGTATACCAGAGTTTAACTATTTTTATAAACTTGATTTCCCAGAAATTTTCGGATAGTTGGGAAGAGTGAAAAGCGGTTTATTTTACGGGCAGGCTCGTATCGCTCATTTTCATTGAAAATTACTGGTAGGAAATAAAATTATAATGTAATTAATTCAATGTGAAATTACATTATTATCGAATATGAGTCTTACACATATTTATAGACACAAAACAAGAGACTATCATTTAAAGAATCCTGCTTTCCAAAAGTATGACTCTCGCATCGTTCTAGGTTAAATGCCAGGAGGTAATATTTTTAAAAGAGTAGATGAATATTCTGTCTAACAACTCCTACGGAAATCGAATAAATAATATAATGGTTCTTTTGCACCTTTTCATACTTGATTGCAAGACAATTATTGCAAACTGGCGCATTATCACTCGTGACGATATTTCATACCATCAATTTGTTATGTTCCTAAGTAAAAAAAAACCTGAATCAAATTAGCAATAAAATCGGCAGCGTATCGGTTATCAGCGCCTATTATCTGAGATCACTTTGTGTTACAATACGGCACAGGAGGGGCGAGCCGGCGTGACCAACTCTCCCGCACTGACCCCAAAGCCCAACTACTTTCCAATACGCCCTTAACACAAATTGATTTTAAATGGCGATTTATTTCCGCCTCATATCGCCGATCCCATCTTCCTATGAGTTTTACGGGCGGCTTTACGTCGGCCCAAAGAAGTCCAAGTTATAAAACGGTTTATTTCTTTTTCAGGACCGTAGCTACCCCTAATTATGCCGGATTAACCCGCGAATGTACCCTCATTATTCGCAGATACATAAAGCCGTTTTCAAACTCTATCACGATCGAGCCAACTTCCAACAAAGGCTTGGAATTACACAGAAACGAACGACCTAAACGAGTTACAAAACTAAAAGTCTAACGGTGTCGCAGTTTTTTATCGCATATTCTATACATAACGGGTGTTTGCAATAAAAGTTTAACTCTATTGCAGAAATTTTACCCTTTTGCAAATTTGTGCAAATTACTTTATGAGCGCGCTTTCAATGTTGTGAGTTTTTTGTAGTTTACAACTGCAGCGAGGTGGAGCGGCCGCTGAGCCACCCGGCCGTGTTCGGATGACTTTCTGATTTTACGAGCGCCTTACCCGAATGTGTCGTACCCTAAACCGTCGGCTAATAGAAATAAATAGTAACCCTTCGGTGGCGGCGCGTTTGCAGCCGAAAGGTTTACTTTTATTGCCGTCGACTTTCTTTCTTACCACCCCTTCATAATTGTCAGGGTTAAGTAAAAAAGTAGAAATCGCAGCTTTTTTGCGAAATACTTCTTTGTTTGATTTCAGCAAATTGCGCTTTTTAGCAAATGCCATAACCGTTTCATTTTAGGGTTGGGAATAAAAAGGTAATATAAATAAACACTTTTTGAAACAATGTGCGAATCCTTTCATTATTATTTTGTGATTTTTGCAAATATTTGTAACGGGAACCACTATTTGCGAGACCTACACATTTAGGTAAATGGCAGCTTGTTGTTTTGTTTCAACAAACGTGACCATCGCGGTCGGTAATTATATAGTGATACCTAAATCTATATCTGCATGCATATAATAATAAATAACGAAATAGGCTTGCCTTGTACTTATATCTAAGGATCCTGAAACGCATTACCTTGGGATGAAATACCTATTGGGACTTAAAGATCTTTACCTACTCAACACTACAATTTTGTATTCCGCAAATTTCCACTTAACACAATTTGCGAAACAGTCATTAAACACAAGCACACGTAAACCTTTTGGCCCAAAAGAAAGCCCAACCACTGTCCCACTTATATCAAACTCACAAAAAAAGCAAATAAATCTACAAACACAGCATGAACGTTAACTAGAACGGCGAAAGCAAACGGACTATTAAACGAGTTTTTTTCTTAAACGGTTCGTCCTAGATTGAGACGTTTTGTAACCGCAAGCCCTTAACAGTTGGGGGTTGTCTGTCGGACGTTTTTCTGATTCCCAGTAAGTTGTCACCGTGATAAAGTACGTCGATAGCGTAATATAGATCATGGACGTGAAAGTCGGTGACAATGGGAGATTGTAGGACGAGTGACAAGTGTGGCACCTGAGTTTTAAGTGTTGGATGTGTTTTTGTTGTTCATAATTGTAAATAAATAAAAAGTAACTACTTGTACACTTGTATATCATGTGTATTTTGTTTTATGATAGTGTTTGATTATGAGTAGATTCGGTTTTGATTAATTAGCAGTACTTCCGTAGTTCATGTTTTTAGAACAGTAAAAATTTACTTAATTGTGAAATACATCCTCATTCGACTATTTATAAATAAAAAAAAACACCTTATGAGGCCTTATAAATACTTAATTATATAATTTGGTTTTGTAATCCAACATTAGTAGCAGTAATCATAAATAGTGCGTTTTTGCCTACCGCCTTCATAAACATCGAAATTGAAGGTTTTACCTTATAATCACAGCTCTATAACATAAAATTTTATGTGACACGGAAAACATAGATCGCAGTAGCTCCGCCCCTAAGGTTCCTACCATA
Organism: Autographa gamma; assembly: GCA_905146925.1. Lineage (NCBI taxonomy): Eukaryota > Metazoa > Arthropoda > Insecta > Lepidoptera > Noctuidae > Autographa > Autographa gamma. The sequence goes on along the minus strand of LR989866.1, from coordinate 7,636,962 downwards.
AAATCAGAACAAATTCCCTTACGAAGTCCAATGCGCGTTACCTTAGAAAAACGTAAAAATTATGTAAAGAAACCCCGCAATGGATGTTAGGGTTAACCTGTAAACGATTATTTTTGATTGCAGTATTTTTGTCAGAGACCACCTTCCAACTATTTTAGTCGAGAACATTTAACAGTATTTAAATGGTGACTGAGCAGATGAATGGTGTAAACAAGGGGTAATTAAGTGGATCGCTACGCCGATTACCAAAATAATCGCCGACTAAAAGTAGTCTAAAATTAGTTTGACTAACTGAGCGGGTGAGGTCACATGACGCTTTCGGATTGGTTTTAAAAGTTTATATTGTTGTGGATTTCAGATAGGCTGTCGCTTCGTCTAAAATAAAGTATTCAGCTGAATCCGGTGAGACTGACTGAACCCAATATAGCTTGGGAAAAGGTTAGGCAGACGTTTAAAGGTTATATTGTTGAAGTTATTCATATATTATTATATTAAATACAAATAGGCATTTACTTAAAATGTAACTGCTTAATTTTGAAAAAGTTGAAGTGGCCTCGATGTTTTTTTACAATGCTTGATACTGTTTTGAATGCTATGTGAAAATAATGTGTTGTAAGGTTAAGTTTGAAAGATAGAGATAAATTACTGAAATTGTTACTGAATATGAATTTTTCATCCGAAGCTATAAATACCTAACTTAATCTCCTCATGTAAACCCACCGCAACGCATAATAAGTCGCGCGACACACGGTGCGACGCGACAGTGCGACGCGACGCGACGCGTTCGGAAAGTAGCGAACAATCGTAAAATTTTATCGTCTCTAATGGGCGCACTGATTTGTAGCCGACAACGCCCCACTCACTTATGAAACCTCAATGTATTGTTTCCGAAAGGACAGGGGTTATCTATTTTAGGCGACAGGTACATTGTTAATTTGTGTAGCATTTAACTTGCGATCGTGTTAGACATGTAATTTATCTATAATATGTATGTATTTAGAAATATATAAGTATGTTTATCAGTTGTCTGGTTACCATAACACAAGCTCTGCTTAGCTTGGGATCAGACAACCGTGTGTGAGATGTCCCGGAATATTATTATTATTCCGCATGTTGAGTAATCCTGTCCTGAATGGTTAGTGACCCTGACTGCTAAAGCAAAGGACGTCGGTTCGATTCCCATCTCAGTAAAATTTTGTGAGCACGATCATTTTGTAAAGTACTATTTACTATCTAATACCTGTATTTACTAAAAAAAAAAATGTATCAGACGGCGGCATTTTGTGAGTTGCCCCAAGATATTATAATATGATTGATATTATAATTCACTCACTTTGTATTAACCATTTACACTTTTCGTATGTAAAATTCATTTCGCAAAATCCTTACCATCTCGGCGATATCCGGTCAACAGCGCACATATTCTTCATTTTGGATTTTTCGCTGACAGGAAATGTTTTATACTTTTTTTACAGCTGAAGGCGGACGTAGAAGTAATTGCAAAAAAATGGATTGACGGACCGTGTACCGAAAATAGCCAATGCATTTCGTATTTAATTAGCAATGCTCCGTAAATATCTTATTCACTGAGTAATTGTTCCTTACAGGCGAAAAAATATTCTCCCACGAGTAAGGTGGATGGGATCGTTCATTTGAATGTTTTTGTCACACAAATTCACGCTTATAATATTTATAGTTAAAAGATCATTTTGTTGAAATGGAGCCAAATTTCCGGGGCGAGCTTTCAACGGAATTTACAAAAAGCGCCATAAATTGGCAAATAATCCCCCGCATAACGCAACCTTTGTTTGCCCACACGTGCTTTTAATATCTGGTTGGCATCGCGAATGCAACAAAAGCCGGATTTAGTCTTTGTGCACCACCTAAAGTAAACACTCGTAAAAACTTGAACGGAATGTGGAAATATAGTTGTTAATAAATTTTATTAAATGATATAGGTACAAAGAGGTTTGGATTGTGAAGGCGACAATGTCCGCGTCGAATTTGTCATGTTACAGCATCCTTTGTTCGCGCGGATGAATGCCGTGTGAGAAGGAAGAGCTTCCGGTGCGCTCGGTGTACCGGGATCGATGCCCCCGGCCATATCTTGCCATCGATATGCACCATTGTTGTTTTTTATCTTAAATTGATAGCTATACCGTGTTCATTGAAGTTCTCAACTTACGATTTTCTATCTAAACTCACAAAAAATGTAATCGACCCATCGTATATTACATGCTACTGTCTGCTATTGTTGGATGTACTAATGGGAAGTGCTGAAGTTTTACAATAAATTATGACTTATTTGTTAAAATTAACACAACAAAGTTTTCAATTTTCGCAATCATTAGCTATAATTTTGTGTTTTTGGTCAAATAACGTCTCTGGCTTTTCGACCTGACCAAAAACCGGCAGATCACATGAAATCTTCTGAAACTACCATAAGGAAAGTAATGAGATCACTATCAACTTGAAATCTTGTAAAAAGTGTGGTTATCTAACATGTTCTCTTAGCTTGTTAAACGGTTAATGAAGTGATCGTGTAACGCCACGGAGGAAACCGCGCGACCGCGGCCGAGGTTAGTGGCGCATCTAAATCGCTCCCTATGGTGATACTGTTATCACCTTAGTTAGTTAGACTAATAATACATTGACTAATGTTGTTTCAGGTTTTAATTACTCGTACAATACTAGTAATTAAATAATATCGAACATCGAAGATATATACATAATTTAAATATTTATATAATCTGAAAAAAATAATGTGGACTGCTTTACGTTGGAATTTTTGCCACTGTTTCCACTCATCTACTAGAAGCCTATAGTAAAACTTTGTAGTTAAAGTGCATTAAATATTTTTTACACATGGTATCGAACAACTAAAAAATGCTATCCAAAACATTTTCCCCAAACCAAAAAGGAAATCCATCACTTCATTCGCTTAGAAATAGATGTTAACTTCAGTACGCACGCAGCCGTTATAAAGAGTGGCTACTGACAAACAATCCGGTCGACATTCTCAAAAAAAGAACATTTTAAAACAAGAAAAAATTTCAGCCATGTGTCGATCGACGCACATCGGTGGCGCGTGTATGATACGGGGAAAAAAAAGCAAACCGCGCTCGGAACAATCGAAGCTAAGTTATAAAATATGTATCCTAGTACCGGCTTTTGAAACTTGCACTCGTACTATTTTGACCGCGATTGGGAATTCCGACAAGAGAATCAAATCGTACGTTGTTAGTTGGCTTTTTTTCGGCGACTTTTTTCGGCACTGAAAACTGAACAATAGTCGGTCGAAAATGAGATATAGCTATATAAATAAAAGACTGGCTGGTGAATATATGTGAATTCGTTTGTTTTTGCTTTTTGGTGCACTAGAAATATGGGTAAATTGTATTGTCTGTGTTTATAAAAAAGAGGTTTTATTTACAGGCTAGGTAACTCTGAACGATTGATTCAATCTATTTATGTAGTAGGTATATGTATGAAAATTAACGAACCTTAGTAGCATTTCTGGTTTTCATTTAAAACTATAAAGAAGGAAAAGTTTATTATACAAATTTCTGAGTAGGTAGTTATTGTCTTAAAGGGAGACAAATACCTCAAATGATCAACACAAATCATCGTTCGGTACAATAATTGCACAAAAAAATCTGAAACTAAATAAATCATAGCACACCAAAATTGGTCCTTATAATAAAAACTCATACATAAATAAGGTCCTAACAAATACTTCCGCACACGGTAGTTGAAAGGCGACATCAATAAGACACAATAAGACAAGTCGTACGATCTTGATGTCTGCATTCCGTTATCGGCGTGCGATCGCGACAAAAAAGTCGCACTTATGTGCCGGTCATTAATTAAGTGGTTCTTGACAACGATTTTAGAACGATATTGTTGTGGACGGATGTTGGGTCCGTCTGTTGTCGTTTTTCTATTGAATTTTGACGTAATGAGTTTTGAATGTGATTCAGTATAAGGTCTGGTATAAGAAGTTGCAAGTGTCGCAAAATAAAGACCTTTTTTTTTTTTTGTAAATAATGATCGTTTGATCAATGAATTTGTAAAACTAATAATTAATATTTTGTATCCTCTTACGAAAGTTACAAGTTTGGTTCCAATTTATATCTTTTAAATGCAATTATTAGAGTCAAAACATTAACCATTATCAAATTAAAAAATCACATACCTATTACCGCAAAATCACACCAAATATCGAACAAAATTTCCAATTTGAACCAATATAAACAGTCGCAGGGCTGTCAAAAGTTATAAATTAATAACTTGCCGGCTGCCGTCGCGTCGCCTCTCCGCCCGACATTTATAACCGGCCCAACCAATACGCACGTCATTTTTAACCGTCAGCACTAATTTGCCATTGTTTTGCCCACTGACGCCACCTTTTTTGCTAAAAACCATAAAATAGATAAAGTTTTTTGTCATTTGGGGCATCCTTAATTGATTACAAACGTTAAGGTGGCGTTTGATGATGGATCCTAGTATTTGGGGCTATGTCGGGTGTTATTTATCTTAACACGTATTTAGCAAGTCATAAGGAATTATATTATACACTTTAGGACGGGACTATAAAAGTTTATGGTAAGCTGGAACATATTTTAATGTTAATGAAATGTCTGCACATTTCATATAAGAAATGTAATTGTGGGTTAGGCTGAATATGTAGCTGAATCGGAAATAGTATAAGTAGAATATTTTTATGTTATTAATTTTTATCATTCAACAAACGGTCACATTTTTCGTTTGTAAGATGATAGCAAAATCAGTTGTTATGTGTGTGATGACATACACATATACTACCTGTCTATATTTCAATCACATAGAAATGTAATATAAATGGAAGTTCCATCTTCCAAATCTCTGTTTATGTATATCTGGCGTTCTGGCGTAGCAACACGGAAGCATCTAGTCCCCGGGCCGGTGTTTGCATAACGCCTCGGCCATACGTTAGGCGCACCTCCGCGTCGCATCAAGGCGACAGAGCGCCTGGGCCGCTATAAAGCACGGTGCAATAAAGAGAATGGATGCCGCCCATCGCCCGGCACCGGCCGCCGGCTGGATTACCCGAATCGCCACTATTTATCGCTCGAGCCTTGCTCCCAGGTGCCATCAATCTATTTAATGATCGGGTCAGCACATACTCTTGGTCTTTTTCTCTTCCACTCGCTCGCCGATCCAAAACGAAGACGCAGATTCCGAGACTGGGAGATGGACGTTTGATGAGGCGCTTTTGTGTCGATCGCTCGCGTTAAAAGGGTTTGCAACGCACTATCACAGTATTATAAAGGTTTTGCTTGCTTTTTAGGCTTAACGGGAGCGGTTGGGGGTTGAGAGTGACGTAAATACGTCCACCTGGGATAAGATTGCGAGGAGGGATGGTGTCGGAAAATTGTTGCTCAAAATGTGTTACGAAGTAATGAAAAATGGCGTCGGGCTCATATTTTTCGCCCAAAGCAACGGTGCACATAATCTAATATAACGTCAGTATAACAATTAATCGCTGAACTAAGAATGTTGGTGAAAAGCTCTATAAAAAGATTATTAATAAATTAAATAGGTACTCCAATTGAAAAGTAGTCTGGGACAATACATAAATTAATTTATGGAATCCTAAACTGCTAAGCCGGTATTATCACAATTTAAAAAAAATGCTGAGTTACTAATAAACGCACAAAACAATATAAAAAAATCATAACCTAAATCCAAAAGCATTCAACCAAAGACACCCACAAAGAATAACAGCAGTTCCTCAACCGTTATATTAATTCAAACACACACAATAGTGACCATCAATTAATCCGGGAATAAATCAGGCTTATTCTGAAGAGCCCTAAGTTTGGTGGATCACAGTCAAGAGTGGCCATTGAATGGTCGCAGCGTCCGCTCCGGCCGGCGGCCGTACATCTGCGGGGATCGTGCGCCAAGCAATGGATGTAAGGATTTGACGGGTCTTTACTCACTCCGCCTCGCTTTGTTTAAGCGATCTTTGTGCGTTTGACTCGATTTATGTTCATAATAAAGTCGTTGAAGGAGGAGCGGACGGTTAGAGCTGTAGGTAAGTTGATTGGGTTAGTACATTTTTTCTGAACATGATTCAAGTTAGATTAGATTTTCTCTGACGATTCCGTGCTGCGACTGGGTGATGCGCATATCTAATGTAGATTATATTCACCATTTATATTTTGTGAACATTCTCAGCGTATTCCGCGCGTTATCCGTAGATAAAACTCCAAACTATGCTGACAAGTGCACAAAGCTTTGTCATCAATACATCACAGATTTTCAGGAACTATTATACAAAGGAAAAAAAAACTTACATTTCTGCACTTACATTGCATTCAAAACCTAAATAATTTCTGAAACCTTACTTTTAGCATAATTATCAACAAAAAAATATCTTATCAATTGCATTCAAACCTACTTTATGTTCTAAATAATCTTCAAAACCTTACTATTTTATCAACTTCAAACCACTAACCAATAATAAGTTTCGTTAATCCTCCCCTTTAGTGGTGACATCAGTATTCTCAGGTGGTGATATGATTAGCCCTGATGGCACTACCCTACCTCAATAAGCCGGGGCTTGTCTACAGTAAACTCGCTTACTTCACCTGAGCAAACTACCTCCCGAGAGAGAGGTGTGGCTCCGTTGTTATACGTCACGGTATTTTGGAAAACTAAGTTCTTTTTTAATTATTTTTTTATAATATTACAAATACGCAATGCTTATTATAGAGCGCGTTCTTCGATGTCATGTTTTAATTTACTGAACTTCAAAAACATAACGGAATTTATAAACTAACAATCACTCTGTGTTACAAAAGTTTAACTAATACCTCAATTCCACAAGTTTTTAAAAGTACTACTTTATTATCATAGATATATTTTTATTACTCTCCTTCACAGCTTTGTGTTAAATAAATCCTAATATATAATTTTTTAAACTTACACACAGGTAGACGTAGGCACCGACCAATTACACTGAGCTAGCAAATACAATTTGCTGCAAAGATGACCGAACTGTTCATCTTCAAAAACTTAAAAAAAAAAAGTACATAGTATCATCAACATTAATTTCAATAAACACCTAATCTACTTATTACCAGTATAATGGGCACGCGCCTCAAGGCGGGCAGTCCGTGGGCGGGCGCGGCTCGGTTCCGGTCAAGTCGCGGGCGGCTTCGGCTTCCGGCCGTCCAATTTGCCCACATTCAGCCCAGGATGGGGGCAAGGCAAGACGTTTCATACCACCCCTATTCGACTTGCGAGACGGAATTTGTGGGTCGTGGCTTTTCGAACTTTATTTGTTTAGGTATTGAGTATTAATCATGATTTTTAAATTACCGATAAATTATTAATACTTGGATAAGCATGGTGCAGTCTATTTTTTCCCCCTAAATACTTGTTTTATATTTAGAAACTAAGTATTGTTTTGGTGGCAGTTATATTATTCTAGGAATTCGTTTCTATTCTTACTTTACATAATTATGAATAAATTATTTATAATTCATATTATTTGTATGCTACAATTATGAATAATATATAGATAGCTAATAAAGCAGTCTAAAATATTTCCTCTAAATATTATATTAAATCCGGAATATCTCCGAACAATATTTTGTGCCAGTAATAATATTCTGGGAATTAGTTTTCGTTTTATTTAGAAGCTGAATTTTCCTTTTTATTCAGTCGAATATCGTTTGTGGAAGGTCTGGAGTCATGTTTATTTATTTCTACAATGCAGGCAGAAGTACATCTGGGTCTGTCTAGTTTTTTTAACCTTTTGAGAACAAGTGCCGTCCGCGACTTTTATTTTTTCAGTTTTCCTGAAGTTTATCTGCAATATGATCCGCTTGCTATCGGATATCAATTCTTTACTGAATTGAAGTGGATTTCGTGCCTTTGTATACTTATGATAGTTATGCTGTCCATGTTTTCTATTGGTTTGAAAAATTAGTTAGGTAAGGTATGTGTTTATTGATTTCTGAAAGAAATTTGAACTTAGTAACTAAGTATTTCTCGACGATCATCTAGTTGCCAATTATAAGTGACGTTTTTTCACACGGATCCACTGTTTTTCAATTTTGAGCAAAATGTACAAATGTCACCGTAGCTTGGTAGTTTACTAACTCAACTCGCAAAGGTTACTAAGCTGAGCAACGATGCGTTTATTCAATTTTACAAATCGCAACATCATGTAGGTTATTGTTTCGTTGCATTAAGAAATAAATTATACATTTAGCCTTTACATGAAAGCACCCATCCAAAAATACGAGATCTCGGAATTCCCCAAATTTTTGGACCTGCGCTGACCAATCGGATTACCCGCCTTACCTATAACGTCCGGCATATAATCCGACACTAACGACTGATGCGACTAATTATAAGATGAGCTCAAGTTAATCCTCGGGTCCAGTCCAGCTGTCGGAGTCGCTTCGGCTTTCTCCGTCACCGCTCGGCCTTACGACATAGGCAATTAAACTGATCTCCGGCCGAAACTAAACAAGGACGCCTTTGAGGGTATGGTCAGAGCTGTGTGCTTAGCTACTTAATTTAGGTTGCATGGTAGAACGCAATTTGGGAGGCAAATTTCGGGTATAAGACAGGGTTTTTTACCTTTAAAGTAGCTTATAGCAGCATATATGAAATAAAATGCAAAACATTTTGGACTCTACTTAAGATGCTTACAAATATTTTACTAACAATGAAAATTGTGTTGAAATTTTATGAAAGTTTGCCATGATTGTAGTACTACGCTCAAATCTAAAAACACAAAATAATATTAACATTCAAAAAGGAGTAGCATCAATTAAAAGTCTTTGCATCCTCGTTTATTCCCCGCCTTTTTCCCTCTCAGTTACTCGCGGAAGACAAGCATGCGGGCTGGGTTTTCCGCCCAACATTATTATTGCAAATTTCTGTCGGAGATACTCACCGCACAATATCAAAACAAAGGTACTGTCCCGTGAAATCCACACTAGGTGGTTGGCAACAGCTCATTAAGGAGTCAGAAGGGTAAAAATTCTGGTCCCTCGAAAGCATCGGGCTTTTTGTAAAAAGAGGCTTAATTAGGGCCTCATGCGGCTACCCTACAACCCCTGTAACTTTTAATAAATGTTCGAAGAGCGCCCTTTACATAGCCTTTGTATATGTAGATTGTAGGTAGGTATAACACGGCGACGTCGGCGCGGCGGCAGATACTTACATGACCATGATTTTACTAGATAATTAAAAGGAAGAGAAGCCATGGCTTCTCTGATCAAAAATCTTTTCCGTATTCTGTGAATTATAAAATAAATTCACATATTTTAAAAGTTGACCTGTGGGCGTTGTTAAAATAAGAATCCTAACGATTTAGGACACGCTATGATACTGAGTTAGTAGGCCACCTACAAGCGAGAACCTGTACAAAACCGCGGACAATAATGTCCGTGTTTGAGGAGTACTTTTATTAACTGGTCTGGGAAAATTTAATAACCATTGATAAACACGCTAAGAAGAAGATTAAAATCAGACATAATGAAACGAACCCCTTACTTTTCAATTATACAGTCGGCTTGTTCATTTTGCGCATGTAGAGATAGATAGTGATTACACTAATAGTGACCGATGACCGTAAAATTAGGGATAATTACCTCACTTCAAAGGTGAAAGTCCAAACATATTATGTTGAGTACTAGGGGGACATGAGGCATAGGTGTTATGCGCTTACTTCCCACGTACTGCGCGTGTGCCAAGTGCCAAGTCCTCGTGGGAAGGTATTAAATATCTCGAATCAGTGCACATCGCTGTGCTCAATGAAGTCCTGATCGGACCTCCGATAGTGTTGTTAAAAACACGCCAATTTACAAAGAGCCACCTCTCCTCTCGGGTTGGTACAAGATTCGGTGGGTAGTGATAGTTATTGCGGACCAAGTTATGTTTGCTATATCATTCTAATAAAACGATGCGCCCTTATCAGCGCATCTGTCCGCGCACAATGACGGATCATCCCGTAATGCGGACGGGAAAAACAGGGTGCATTGTAATAGTTTTTTGCCGACACTATTCCGGGTTATTGTTGTGTTGTTTAATTTTATGGGATATTTTAAGCAAATGATACGGTTTTATCGTATATCTGCGCTGATGAAGAGATATGCGGTACTGAATAAGCAGGGTCTGTTAGCATTCATAGATTTGTTGACATTGATATTATAACGTTTAGTTTTCATTGTTGGAGTCTTACGATTTTTTCTGTTTGCCAGTATTCTACTATCTACTGTTTGTATTTTGTGCACAGAATAGGTACCTGTTCGGCACGCTAGTATTTCATATTTGTGTTACAAGTCAAAACTATAGTTTACGACTAATAACATTTTAGTTTACTGCTACATCCAAAATTTCTTATTTAGGATATGCAGATGTAAAAAGGATGAAATTAAAAAGTACGTGATTTTGAGATGACAATTTAGTTTTACTATTAGCTGGATATTGATGATCCAAACAGACAAATGTCTATTTATCGTCTCCTTGAGACACTATTATGTACACAATTATTTACATAACTTCAAATAAGAAGCCGCCTGACCTCTTAATAAAGGATAAATACATAAAACCAAGTACTAAAACCCTGCGTCATATGTTTGTGTGAATAGGAATTGTTTATGAGCGCCGGAGCAAAGGCGGGCAATAATGAGAGCTATAAAGGCGATGCCACATCGGCGGCGTATCTGCGATCTGCGTCTCGACGGAGGTTATTTACATAGCAATAAGGACAGATACCGTCGCCTCTGTACCCGGCACCTTATCTGTGTTATTGCCTGTGTGCACACGGCTTATGGTCGGATAGAAAATGAACTGGGGCGTCAGGAAATAAGGAGTTTTTAAACAAGATCCCCCTGATTTACTTTATCTTTGAATGTGGATGAGATTGCAACCGTTGTGGAATAACGTTCTGCCGGGAACGCTTGTTGGGATGAGAAGTTGTTTTCGTGTGTCATAATAGAGTAAAAGAAAAGTGTTTAGGTTGGGTAGTTGATCAATAAAATAATTGGCTGTGGTGATTTTAGGATCAGTATCTGCCTAGCTTACTTGTATGGTACTTAAAACTTTAATATTGCATATAACTACAACATTAAACAATATCAACATTGAATTAATTCTTGTATAATTTGTTTAACTTTATAAAGTTATTAATAAAATTAGACTCAGCAATAAAGCAGGACCTCCACAAAAATAAATTATCACACCATATTAGCTCCGTAATTTCAAAAGCGATTTGTACACGCGCACATTTTTAATCATTTGACCCTTGCATATAAAGATTTGTCGCACAACAGAGAATTCATAACACCAATACTGGCAGGAGTGAAGCCAAATATTAAAATGAAAATTTATGAAGTGTGACTGTTGGGGACGATCGACGTCGACCGTAGCCAACCGATTTGTATGGAAATCTGGCAAAACGTCTCAGTAAACGGGTGCTACGGGTGTCAAGCCATCCGGAGGTACAATTTGATGGCATAATTTGGGACAAGGAACGTAAAACCGTCCAGATTTATGTATGTTTGCCTTTATTGAATGTTGTGGAGAGGGGCGGTTATAGGTTCATTGTTACAATGTTTATTGTTATCGCGTAGGTGTTTGCATGTGATTTTAGTGTTTGAATAAATTTTGCTGTTTTGATCCACGTGTAGATGATGATTGGGTTAAAGAGAAGGACCTTACTTTTTCCGTTGTTTCTTTTGATGATTCCTTATAGATTAAAGAAGGGAAACTTGTATTACGATTAGCACTACGTTTTATGCAAGTTCTAAGCATAGTATCCACATTTATAATTTGTAATTCTTTTAAGCATTGGGTGAGACATAACATAACATAACATATCATCACGCCTTTATCCCCGAAGGGTTAGGCAGATATGTACCAACGTACACCCACAGTTCGCCGATATGTTTAGGTCCCATGTAATAGGGGCGAGCCTATTGCCACTAACCCGGGCTCAAATCCAAACTCCAACCTGCTACTGAGAATTTCATAGAAAAACCCAATAACACCTTGGCCGACTCGGGAATCGAACCCAAGACCTCTAGCGAAGCATTCGCGCTTAGCACCACAAGGCCAACGAGGCAGTCAGTGGGTGAGACATTATCTTAATTAATTACACTTACATAGACCAAGTCCTATTGTTCTGAATATTCTTTAAAAAATAAATATTTTGTTTACTCAGTATTCAATATTGGCTGGTCTTTTAGCCGGGTCATTCGTCACAATGCGATCAGCTCGCGTGCCGCTGAGAGCTGCCGATGTGCCATAAGACCACGCCGCTGTTTTGTCAAATATACTGCTGTGATTCAGCTGTATGCCACAGTCCGTATACAGTAGATCAAGTTTATCAATATGTTGTATAGCAGCAAGCTGAATTTCAAAAAGATCTTCCCTAAAAATAGAGGTTTTTACGCTAGTTTTAGAAGTTTTTTTTTTATTAAAATTGTATCTTTATATTTTCTTATTTTTATTTAGAAAGTATGTTTTAATTAACCAAGAAAATCAAGTATGCACTGTGTCTACTTACACATCATCTTAAGTTTGCTTGAGCGTACAAGTTATGTCTAAATAGTTATATGTATCAATTATAGATGGCACCAGCAGATAATCAGCCCGTGTACGTATAACTTTGCTACCGGAACGCTGCTTACAAGAAAATTGCAAATGTTTCCAATATCCTTCTCTTTCACCATTGATTGTTTTAATTGACATACTGGTACCTACAGTCTGTGTTCAGCAAAGCCGCTGAGCCGTCATATCGACTCGGTTCGTTGCAATGGAATCGGTTGAGCCAGGTTTTTACGCACCCATAACTGGACCGCCTATGGCCGGCGCGTACTACCGATAGACAAATTTCAGCGCGACCATTTTTATTTTCCGACGCTGTTATGAATTTCCTTTGTAAAATAAAAACACTGGCCGGTTATAAGTTTAAAAGAATTTTTATTTTTCAGTTTGGTGGCGTAACTTTTGATACTTTTAAACGATCTTTTTGGAGATTGAGTGTTTTTGACTGTGCTTTTCCAAATATATGAAAATAATACTGTTGAAGGGATCTATGAAGAGAAAAGACCATCGATTATTACATGAATTACAAAAAAATATGTTATAAACCACGGGTCATTTGGTAGTAGCCTCCCTTTCCCCTCAAAAAGCAGATTTTAGTTATAAATTCTGATAAGATCTGAATTAAATGCCTTTATCCTATTGGTTCTTTTGGTCATAATTGAAACTCAAAGGGCACCCCTAACAGTAGCCACTTTCTAAATTAAATATAATATGTTGTCATAGATACTGGAGAGTTTAAAATAATTTGTTATATATAAAATGTTTTGGGCATCAAAATCACCAGCTAATAATAGAGGAGAGCTTTGTCCAGCGTAAATAAATGAAACAACTACTATTCAACATCCGATTCCAATTAATTGACATGCGAATTGTCGCTGTGTCGCGCGACACAGTCGCTGTCAGCCGGGACTTACTGCACACTGTATGTATTCATATGCACGAATGGTTTTTCTTCTTTTATACTTAAACATTAAAATAAATAAACATTGTTTTTTTTTTTAAATTTTTGCTTTTTATTATTATAATTGAATCCGAAAAGAATGGAAGCCAGCCTCAACATAGCTTGGGAAAAGGCTAGACAAAATACTAGGTTATTTGTGAAAATAGTGATACCTGAAATAAAAGAACTCATGTTTATTTTTTGTCCTTATGAGAGATTACACTTTTCGCATAATTTTGATGAAGGGAAATAAGAATAAATGCTCAAATCAAATCAAATCTTTATTTCGTAAAATATGGGTACAGTCAGATGTATACAGGGTCGCACAGTTTCCACATATTTTGCCATAAGAAGCATACGAAAATTAGTACATAGGCATTCTTATTAATTAGCATAAAAGTATTTAGCATCATATATTTTTACAATTACAACAAATAATGACAAATATTATAAGAATTGCAATAAAAAATAACATCAAAAACAACTCTATTGTTCGAAAAACTCTTTAAGATTGTAAAAAAACATTGTTAATTAAGTAGTGTTTAAGAATTCGTTTCATACGCAGCAATGGTAGCTCACGAATACTTTTCGGAATTTTATTAAATATTTTGATGCACATTATAAGACAGTTGTCATGGAACAAAGTGGTTCTACAAGACGGCATTATTAATCGTGACGGATCTCTCTTTGCAATATTCGCATTATTTTCTTGTGCAGTGATAAACTGTTTTGGATTTGTTTTAACAAACACGCATATTTCCATTATATATAATCCAGTTAATGTAAGAATATTTTGCTGTTTGAACAAAGATCTACAACTGTCAAGTGGCCCTACATTACATAGCGCGCGTATGCATTTCTTTTGACTAATAAAAGCTTTCTGGACATCTGTCGAGTTGCCCCAGAGTAGTAATCCATATCGTAATACAGATTCAACATACCCGTAATAAGAAAGATTAACGAAATAAACCAAAAAAACTGGCTACATTAATACGGAAGGTATCCTAAATTAAAAAAAAAATGCATGCAGTCAAAATATAATTAAATTGAACTGTAATACACTCTTTACAATACAGTTTTCGGGTTTTGATTTAGCTTCATTCTGTATCGCAATTCAAAATACCCCAGTTTAGGTAACTAATAGACTAACATTGTAATGGTAATTTAATTTCACTTTTAAACAACTTTTCCCATATAAACTAACACATTGTCATGTAGACACATATCAACCACATCGCTCCGCAGGATGCCACTCCCGACTTCCCGAGGCAGTTGCTTTAAAACCGGGTGACAGTGGTCGGTCACTATGCCATAGGCAGTGTTAACAGTTATAAGTTAACTGGTACATAAAGTACCATCCAGGTTTATTTGTTACGTTTAATAGCATCAGAGGTTCCTAGGTATATATGTTGAAGTGTTAGTTAAGGCAATTTAGTAAATTATTCAAAAATGGTTTATCGTCTTGATTAAAGTGCCGTTCAAAAATAGTTAAAAACGGTTATGGTTATATTATATTAACAATCAACTCAGCTTGCAGTTTATACTGCATTTACTAGATACAAAAAATGTGTGTCCGTAGCGAATTATAAGTATTCAACAATTCATTGATTGCGCATTAAACCGTCCATTGCCAGTTATTTGAAAAAGCCTATACACCCACAAACTAAATCGTATGGACACTGAATAAACACGAAAATACCTATTTAATATTTAAATAACGCATCAGTATGTAGTGGACAGTCAAAATCAAAGCCGTTCGTAGCTGCATACAGCGCGAATGCAAATGTCGGGTGGGGTGTACTGTGAACGCGCAGTTGGCTGCATTGTGCCCCTCTCGACCCCGCTTCACCCCCGCGCAGACCCGACACATCCCGCGAGAGTTTGTTTTTCGGGGCAAATAGCTATAGGCTTGATAATGGCCTCGCGGGCTGTGGTATGGTTAGGATGTTGCTCTACATTGTGATCATCGTGATAATTTTCTCTTAAAGATTTACGACGATTACGATGGTGATAAATGATTAATTAAATAAATATTCTATTAAGTTAAGCCAAAGATAATATATTTTATTGAATGAGTTATACATTTTACTGTACACATTGCAATTTTTCTACACCTTCCGTTTGATGTCATTCTATTGCGAAATCACATTAAAAATCAATAACTTCAAATACTTTATTTGCTTTTCTTTCCTAATATACACTAGCTACCTATATCAGTGATGTTGTTTTCATAGTTATATGCCTTGAAGCGTAAGGGACGTCTACATTTCCAAAGATACAACACGAAAGGTTCATGTTCATTAGCAGCTACGACTACGAATTTCGAAGTAGAGCTACTTCCATACCGTACCAACTGTATCGGAGTGGCGGATGGGTTTTGATTTTTGTAGTTTCGTATTATTTGCGTATTTATCCGCCCGCCGCCCGGCGGTACATTTATTTGCCGTCCACCTCCCCACACCCTGCTTACCCCCGTTCGATTGATCGCGATATCATTGCGATAATAGCAGCAGTGCGATCGGCGCGCGGTTCCGTCACGCGGCCGGAGCAGAAATATGGCGGACGACCGATCAACCGTGAGCGCACCGAATTATTGCATGGGTGGCCTCTGTGGAAGAAACGAGCTTCGTTTATGGTCACTCTATAATCTCGATTTCAACATCACACAAATAAATAAAACATTTTAAAATCGGAAGCCACAATTTGACACTAATATTTTTTCATGTTCATACGAGATAAAGTTCTTTAAACTATCTGAAAGTGTTTATTTCGTAGTTGAATTAGGAAGAGAGAGACTACTAGGAGATTGTAATATGACAAGAATTATTGCATGACAAAATATTCGATAAATTCGTAATCATTATTAGAACAGTATCACAGTAACTAAAAAACATAAATGTTAAATAATAATAATAAGCAGGCAGTAAATGAAACTACTAAGTAGTACATAAAATCCATTTTATACGTAGTTTATATCAATACCATTGATATACTCGATATAAGAAAATAGTTTTACCACACTTTTCTATTGTAGTATTACGTGTGCAACTTAAACTAAAATTGCACGCACCGAAGTATCTGAAATAAAGATCTGTCAAAACACCTTATTTTATGAAGTGCGACATACCATTTAGGATCAATCAATCACAGCAAACCGACTTCCCAGTAAAACGGTGGCAAACAAGATGCGCAAACGGCTTCCAACAAAGGCTGGGACTGACGGACGTATGCAAATTACACAGACAACCATAAAAGTTCTAAACGACGATACGGTTAAACTTTAACCAAATAATGTAGCTGCTGAATAAATGAATATTTGTCATAGGCGCATACGCACTGTACAAGCTGGTTATCAATTTAAAAGTCGGCATTATCCACATAATGCTGCAAGGGGCTGATATAAAACATTTCAATTTGGTGATCCGGTTACCCGGCCCCCGTTTCAAATCTGCATTGTGGGACCCCATACACTAGTAGTTTTGGGTACTGTCGCAAACACAACTTTTGCAACGAAATATAAAATTCATGTTCCATTTTCGTTAATGCTTGAGTAACGAAAAATGTAAATATCTTATTTCAGCTTCCGTTTGTTTATTTAAAAAGGCTGTATGTGTTTTTTTAAGTGAATCAGGAATGAGTATTTTTTTGGTTTAAGTTTTCCTTTGATGAATATTTTATTTGCGATGCGATTGTTATGATATCAGATTACCAAAGGCTTTTTTATTCTGATAATAGTACCAATAAACTGTTATTGCTCTCCAAATAATTTGATTATCGAGCTAACAAACATCAAACTATTATTTGAATTTTTTGTAAAAAGCTTTACTTACCGTACCAATTTTTATCACAGTATCCTTTATTTACTTAAGCCCAATGAAGAGTACTTAATACAAAAAATAATTTTATTACTAAAAAGTATAAAAGAAATCGGCAACATTTCAAATCACATTTAACAAGTTAAAACTAAGTACTTTAGCCCGTTGCACCCGAGTGTCCCCACAGTGGGTACCCCAAAACGCAGTGTACGCTTGGTTAGGCCCGCGCCTCCCGCGGCCGGCGGCTTTACAAGAAAGGGGTAGTTAGCCGCTATTGTCTCCGACCCCATACGGTACTACACCGCTACAGAACCCGATAAGCGACATTTTTTTAATGTCAAAATAAGTATATAATTAGGTTCTTAAGTAGTTTTGTGGTGTGGAATATGAAGAAGCGTTTACGTGAATAAAGGACTGGATGGAGAGTATCTTGTTACGGGTTATAAATCGGTATAGCTAAAAGGTAGTTAAAATATTTTTAAGTATAAATAGGTTAAAGAATGCATGTGTTTTGATTGAAGCCATGAAATATTGTTAGTTATTTAAGTATCTCTAATTTAGATAGTTTAAGAATAAGTAAAGAATAATATGAGGATAGTTATACGATTGGATGCTAAAACGTAGGTTATAAATGCTTGTCATTGCATTAAAGCTCGCCGCTATTGCAAATGATTTTTTCTTAAGATATAATATTCGTGATTTCTTCGCAATTAACCTTTTAGTAAAATGTATTTTAGTAATAAAACATATTATAAGGGTAACACAACTGCTAAATGCCATTATAACATATTTGGAATTGCCAACTCTAATAATAACTGCATAGCGTTCCAATCCCACAAAACAAGATATCAAAATCTCCAAAAACCAAAAATCAAAACACAAAAAAACTCGTTTGTAAATTAATAATAATTATTACAACTTTATACCCGGTTCTAAGTTACAACAGTGAGGGGAGTGTGCACGTTGCCCCGTTCTCCCCACAAAGACGACACGGAAAACACTTAGCCCTGTTGACACTACACTTTACACTGATTCTACTTCAGAGCCGACACTTTGATTCTACCATTGTGACTCAGATAACGTTGCGATTTTCATTAGAATCAGGTGTCATTAAGCTTTAAATCTATTTCTCTTTTTAGCCGGTATACATGCATTCTGATGTGTATGTGCCTGGTTTTTGGTGTATCTGAAATAAAAACACAACCAAGTAGGGAAAAGATCACAATCAAAAAATATATTTAGAAGTAAAATTTGAATTGACTGGCTAAATATAGATTTTTGGTTTTCTTCGAAAATCATTGTGATCGTGCTTTGCAAAGATACTGCTGCTTTATCAAGTTAGACTCTAACAATTACCGTCGTCATTTTTGTTATTGTTTTAGAAAAGTGATATTCCACTTGTGAACTTTTGTGTACAATTACAGAAAGGAAAGGGCAACTTCTATTAAATTACATAAATATATAGCTGAAAAGCAATTTGCCATCACGTAGTTAACTACCAAAATTATTATTACTTGAAATTACTATATTACATCAACACCCGTATTTCGGCACAAAAAAAAGTATACGTTGATAAATGATACCCATTATCGTTAATCTGCAAACAAATTACAAAAACGTTACAATAAAACTTTAAAGTTTGCGACAAACAGTAGCGCGAGTGTAATGAATGGCCACAGTATTATAACCGGACTGCAAATCTAGTTTGGAAGGGGAGTGCGGCAAGTATGGTGAGCCTCCATGGCCAGACGTTCACCACACTCCGGCGTGTACTATTCCCGCTTTACACATTACCAAAATAACCTAAGATCTACAACTAACACACGCGACTTTGAACTTTACATGTCGGAGATAGGTTACATTTTCGAGTGGAGTTGTTTTGGTTTTTAAGCTAGTTCGGAATTAAGTTGATCACCAGATCGCTATAACGTGTTCTTTGTCGCTTTAGCCACGTCCCTCTCACACAATGGCATACTTATTAGGGATTTAGTCCAGATATTAGTTGGGGATGTCGGCATTGTTTGGATTTTAATAGAATTCGGCTTCACCCCGGGCGGTTGGGTATACTTACACGTTTGTTTGTCGTAGTGAACACGCGGTACCTTGACGCATGTGTTCCGAATTGATTTAGAAAAGTTACTGCTTCGTTATTGGTCTTGATATGTTAAATTTTCGTTTCTTGAACATTGGAAATGAATTTTCGTTGTGCAGGACAAATGAAAATAAATATGTGAATAACTTTTCAGGAGTTTTGAAAGTTTTATTTCTTTAGTAGACTAAGATTATTTTCTGTCATTCAAAGGCAGAGACGAAGTTAACGATGTTGTTTCTTAAACGTGATTTAAAACTATTCTGGATTTAATGGCCTTATCTCTTTAATTATAGTGAAAGTCAGTATTAAACAAAACTATCATTGTTATATTTCTAGTCCACGGTTAATTGATAGTGATAATACAACGACAAGTAACTAAGAAAATATAAAATATCATGAGCAAGAGCGAAGAATGATTTATATCATACAAAAACATGTTTATGATAACTTTACCTATTAGAAATAGTCTTTTGAATAAAACAATTAAACTTTTATAATTATGCCAAGAGGATTGCTGGAAACCTGCAATTTTAGTGAAGCAAGTTTTCGTCATGCTGAAACGAAGTGCCAGAAATTTTTGCACCTGCACTTTCCTGTGTACTTAATATATATGATGCTGATATACTTAAATAAGAGTTATACAACTTTTGTAACTTTTCCCACCCATGCCATAATTTCCATCCAAAAAGATTTTATGTAGCATAAATTACTTTTTCTGCACACGCCTCGCGTTTCCTTCTGTTTACTAACTGCGGATATTTATAGTTGGATGCACACCGCAGAAAGGATGCTGCATGCTTTCTGTAGCCCCCTGTATAGTGCGCGATCGATATATGCCCCTCATAGCGCCCCTTATTGAAAATTATAACAATAGAACACGGCTCTCTCCGCGCCCTCTTAACACTCACTGATTTCGGGAACGCACTGTGGATATGCCCTTATTTATCAAGTTTAATAAACTCATATTTTATATGCACTAGGTTGCATGGACTTCTAATAAACAATACTTTTTGTACGGTTTTAGTTTTAGTTTGAAATTGATCCTGTCTGAAGGTTGACATGAATTTGTTGTTTTATAGAATCTTTACAAGTAAGTTTAACAAAAAGCGACTTTTAACAATTTGTTCTAAAACCATCTCCAGAGATATTGTTTTTACTATGTTTTTAGATTTTTTTTTGTTAGCCTTTGGTGCTTAAAACTTAATATAAAACTAATAATTAGGCAAGAAGGTATGGTGTAAATATAAATGTTTGTACACTTAAAAAAACTGTTGTTTTTCTATGTTTTACTAAGACAAAGTAAAATATAAAAAAATAAGTTTTAATTTAAAATTCATTAAAATTTTTCAAACATAACCATTTCTCATATTTATTTGTTGCATAAAAAGTAGCAAATCATATCCATACACAGATGTATCGAGCGCGGACGTGTTAATATATCGGTCGAATACTCGGAGGTCGGAGGGCGGAGGTCGGGCTGGGATTATAATGAGGAGCAGCCCCACTAAGTATTTTCGACATGCGTCGCCGTCACCCGACAAACATTTGGAAGGCCGGGGGTTAACGAGTGCAACGCGAAATTACGCGCCACCGGCGAGTTTTAATGCCTACATTGCCTACGTTGCTTGCGTTGCCTACGCTGCCTACGTCACAGGTCATTCAGGATGAGCGGAAAAATTGTGCAGACTCAGTCGCCCCTCGATGTATGTAATTAGGTATTTAGTATGCTCGCGCACAAAAGTTATCGATTATTTTTGAAATGGTGATGTGTATGGGGTTGTAAATGATGCACGAATGTAGTTTTGTCTGAGAACTAGTACTGGAACTGAGATTTTTATTTTGTTTAATGTTTTCTCATGTTCGGATTGAGATCGATGGTAATTATGGCAAGGCATAGCAGTAACAAAGTTTTAGACAATTTTTTATTAACTGGACGGGATGGTTTTGGTTGATAATAAGAAATATTAAATGTTACTAAATTAAGTCCAATAAAAGTTTGAATTCACTTATTCATATTTTCCAACTATCCACCGTAAAGTAGTTTTATTTACTAAAGTAATAAATTCATACTGAAATATTTTGCACAAAAATCTAGTTGCGATTTTAGATTTAGTTTTCCTTTACTAACCAGTACTGTACAAATAAAAATAAACTATAAAACGGAAAAATGATTTAAAGAGGAACTGAATAAAGCTAGCTTATAAACTGAACGAAACTCGGCAGTGGTACAAAACCCAATGAACAAAATAAAGCTAATATTCCGACTGATACGGTAGTGCGATTTCATTTGTCCTTTGAAATATGCGTTTCATGATTACGATTTGAAAATATACCATTATTATTGTGAGCTTGTAACTCTGTTGATTAAATTGTTGGAGTGGCTTGGCAATGCCATTTAATATCGCATCGCTGCTGTTCCATATTCTAGAACACGCACAATAAAAACCGTAGCAACTTGTAGAATGGTCGGAATGGTTATTTTTTACACGTCCACTGTGTAGTTACTGGAAGTTGACCAATAACACGATTCAGTATCCGAGGCACGCGCATCGTTTTTTAGGACAAATACGTCCCAGTTTCACTCGCATTCGAAGAATTGACACATCGAGAGAACAGTGTTGGCAAAATACTGGAACTAATGGGTGTTATGGTGTCGCGTGGATGCCATAAACGGGCCACAATGCGGCCGGTATGAGATGTCATTAGGCGAAGAAATCTGGCATTGTGTCATGGTACCGAGAACGTCGAGCCTTTGTCCGCCGTCCATATTGTCGCATTGTTTTTATTTTGTTCTTTGTATAATTGTTAGGAAGTTAAATGTAGTTAAGTGTATTGTTGGCTTTGTGTTTCAATTTCACAGAGCTGCGTGTCGCCCTTTGGTGGCAGTTGCATAGAATCGCGATGTTTATTAGTGACGACGGGACCTGTCGTGGGTGATTGAGGTGTCCGTTTATTAGTCATCACATTGTTGGAGAGCATTATATCCTACGGTGCGATAATGTTAGCTTTAGTTATTTACACAGCTACGTTAAAATGAGGTTGAGTTCTTGTAGTTTTCTGTGAAGCAGTAACGGTCAATACATTTGAGCAAAATACCGTTCTAGATTGTTTGGAACCTTGTGGTTTTGCATTTCAATACAGTAGTTTCCAAAACACTTGATAACATAAACGTACGAATTTTTATTTATATCGGATAGGTATTTGTTTCATATTACAGTCAAATTGCTCCCGTAAAAATATAAAAGTTAATCCGTGAAAAATAATATACGACTACGCGTCTGCAATCATTTTTCATGAATAAACGCAGCAACTGGCAGAATAAGCGTAAAATATTTTTTCCTAGGACATAAGAGCATATTTTGTCCTTGCCTTTAATGACGTAGAAACAAAAGCTATTAAAATGGGTCATGTTTTTACTGAACCCGAAACTCTGTTGCCAATTTAACAAAAGCAAACAATATAGGGTAATACCAGTGGCCGTCCAAAGACAATATTGTTTATGACAACAGAAGCTGTTTGACAATAAAATTAGGAGGAAAAAAATGTGACGAAACGTAACATTGTGATGTTTGTAATTCTGTCGGAGAATTAGGTAATTCACAATTTTTACGTTTAAGTATGATGAAGGTAAAAAGGGTGTGAATAAAAAACCTTTGTAGGCTTGTCATTGTTTGTGCTTTGTGCTTTAACAAGGACACCGATTTAATGAAGCTCTCAATTTCACAAGAGAATTTGCTACACCTAAAAGTGTAGTAGGTACTGTCAATATCTGTAACCTGTATCAACAACTCAAACCAAAAATAACCTGTACTGAGAACTTATTTCCTTCCCTAAAACAAAACCAAGAAACAAACCAAAAACAAAAAGAAATGTATTACCGAAACATGAATTGTTTCATTTTTATAATCAATCAACCCCACCAAAGAAACAACGGTCCCATAAATCAGAGTAACGGATCCTTCACTGATTACCCAAAACTGTACTGACTTTGTTTACATTTAACATAACTGTAGTTAACGGGAACTTACAATTTGACGTCACTAGATCACATACCGTTACTCATAAAAGCGGACTAACGGTGTGGACCATTTTCAAGCAACCCTTTGAATTTGTAATTACACAAGACACCGTAATATCAGAACTGTAGAACGGTTATACAAAGAGTAATGTTAGCTGGCCTTGAGAAGAAAGTACAAAGGACTTTCTCCGTGAAAGGGTTTTGTCCACTTCCTAGTTGTGCGTGACCAATCGTGGAGTATTGTTGGGCTTACTTCAATTGTACCACAGTTACTTTATTTGGGAGTTTATTGAAAGTGATCTTATTCTTTTAGATCTATGATATTTTTCGCGTTTCAAATTGTCGTCTGTGTCTTTAAATATTGTTCTGCGAAGCAGCGAATCACCTAATAGTCATAAAATGTCAAAAAAAATATTGAGTTTATGATTTTTAAAACACTTTATTGCTGTTTCAAACCAGTAATTAAATAAAAACATTAAAATGCTTCATTAATTTTCTAATAATAATAACTTTTACTAGAAAAAGATTACACCGTCTTACTTCTTAAATGTCAGCTACTTATTCCTAAAGTTACTCTACTACTAAACTCATAATTATATTCTACCTAAAAACTATGACGCCCTGAACAGAACTTTTATTTACCGTGAATATTCTCATAAAGCTGCCATTCACAGTTCGACAGAGCTTCATTAGCAATCGCAGCATCACACGCATGACTCGCCACTTTGACGCAATGATTAGACAGGATTAACTGTCTGTCCGTATCAACTCACCGACCGAGGTATAAGGTGACTAGTAGTAAGGGTGTAGAATGCTAATTTATGGTTAAAAAATGCTTTTTGTAACGTTGATATCGTGTAGTTTTGGGTAATTTAGAATGTAAAAGAAACAGGAAAATAATGTAAAGTTCTTTATAATAACAATAATAATATTCCGGGACATCTCACACACGGTTGTCTGATCCCAAGCTAAGCAGAGCTTGTGTTATGGTAACCAGACAATTGATAAACATACTTATATATTTCTAAATACATACATATTATAGATAAATTACACCCAGATACCGAACAAATGATCGGTGCTCATCACACAAACATCTGTGCCGGGTGGGAATCGAACCCACGACCTCCGGTATAGCAGTCTGGATCACTAACCACTAGACCAACAGGCCCGTCAAAAGTTAATAAGAACACTTCTAAATCCTGTTACTACTGTAGGTTACAGTACTAACGGGATAATCAATATTAACTACATCTATTTCATCTGTCTATCTAGGAGGCAAGATCAAACTACGTGAACTTCCATAAGGTTTATTGTTGGGTAGGTAGGTTGTTATTGCAAACTCTAACTTAATAGTAATCAAAAACACAAACACAAGTGTAAAGAAACAAACGTTTCAGGTTCAAATACCAAGCGCAGCAAACTTTTATATCTCATACAACCAAATTTTTTAATCTCTACAAAACATCTTTCATTAAAAATCGTAATTATCAACCTCTTAAAACAAATTCCTGATATTATGATTCCTTCAGACTACAAACCTCTTAATAAAAATCATTAGCAGAACGTTTCCCAACAAGGGGGAGTCATGTCCCAGATTCCGACAACAGATTGACTTGCGTTAAACGTAAGCCGTTGAGTAAGACAAAGTCGATCTTAATCCGTTACGTCTATGCAACATCTCGGCTATTTGAGGACGGCTTTCGAGATTAAAGCCCCCATTCACGGTACGACTGGATTCTTTTTGTTCATAATCTTGTTGTGATCTGGCTTAGTTAGTGTAATACTAATTAATGTGTCGTTAATGTTTTTCGGTAAAGAGTTTCGTTGTTTTTTCATGTTATCTGTCTATGATGTAAATGACAACCGAGATTTTAAATACTGAATTTCGTTATGACCAGATTTTTTAGCAATTTATTAGGTAAAATATGCTGCCAGTCTATATTTCACCAATGCTTCCACCTTCATGGTGGAAGCATTGCTGAAATGATTAATTATAGATACACACCTGCTGACTATTTAGATTGATACATTTTAATCAGTCATCTAAACATGTTTTAAGCTAAAGTCATATAAACACAACAAAACCCAACAACATTAAGTTAACATATTCAATCAATAAGCGGCATTATACCAAAAATTGTACTGAAACCTCGTTAACCCCAGACTGATACGGTTAACCATTTCAAAAAACTGTCGCTGATTCGTTATTGATCTGTCCGTCGCCGGCTGTGTGAGTGTTAATTCATATATGGCTCGTTAATTTTCCTTAACACCCTCTCTATGGAGCCACGTACTAATGAATTTCAATTTGTTGGCCACCGACGTGTACGAAAAAATCGTTGCAGCGGTATTAGGCGGAACTTTTTAAAAATTTCCACTCAACCCCGCGCGCTTGCTGTAGGTGTTTATTTGAGTAATTCGTACGTTAGCTTCATTTGTAGCTCGCGTTTTTGGACAGCTATTTATGTTAACCTGGAAATGCCTAGTTGTTGGGCAAGTGTACAATGTGAAATAATCATCTATGCGATAATGATTTTTTTTTTATGTAAGTTGATTGCTGACTTATCAGTTAAAACTACCAGTGTCTATACAAGTCCATACTATACGGTATGTGTTACAAACTAAGCTAGACGTAGTAGTGCACTTATATACCACGATATATTTTACCTTTTTTGTTTCTTTATGATTCAATCGCAGAAAGAAGAAACATGCCTTATACATGCATATAAACAAAGAAATGTAGAGCATTACAATAAACAGAATCAACCCTAAAACGGACGTGCCTTATTCATGAAAAATTGTTTTCACACCACTCGAGAGTTTTCCGACAGTTACTTGAGTGAACACGCAAATAAAGTGAATTCTATTGCCGCAAACGCGACGAACCGCGAACCTTCTCATTCATATTCGCGAACACACCTGTTACTAAATTGAATAATGGAAGGTGAAAGGAAAGTTATCATAATGCTGCGCTAACAAGTGGAAGCGTAGGGTTGTGTGGACTTAGTTTGCGTCGGTTTTCTTTACGCACGCTTACGTTTTCATAGTCTGGAGTTAAAACATTTAGAAATGTCGAATATTTTTCGTAAGTAACGTAATTTAAGGGTATTACTGGTTTGCGTAAATTCTAGAATTCTTTGGCAAAGATTTGTCAGTTTTCAAGGCAGAGCAGTATTGAGATTGATCACCAATTGATCGGCAAGTTCTAAATGGTATTAGGTAGAATATTGCCAAAAAAGACAAAATATATGTTCTGATTTAAGTGCTATATAATCACTCACTTAACGTATCTTAAGAGCAAAATAGTTAAATTGACTTGTATGACGAAGAGAAAGACACAAAGAAATTGTATTGTCTCACAATAATGTTTCTAAGAAAGTACCGTGACATTTAAATTCGCAAGGCGTTAAACGTTCACAAAAATATAACAACTTCTAAAATGCCATGTTTCATATATTTTTTAAGGTAAAAACGTTAATGACATTGCTACACAATAATTACGCCTAACTGCATTTCTTTACTACGAACACCTATTGTTTAGATACCGTTTTAACTTTTTTGCAAACAATTTCTTCCACAGTTTGCCCCATTTAAGTTGCATAATATTTACATATTTATAACAGTAATAGCGAAAGGTCCCTTTTAAAAAAATGCATTACTTTTGGGCTCTACTTTTTACCGATTTGGGGCAATTGCTTTGGGTCCGCCCGACTTTTACCTAAGTAAATAAAGACATTTTTATAGGGCTCACTAAAATTTGGCATTAAAAAGTTTACCGTTAGTAGAGAGCAAATACATTAGATTTTATTTAAGTTGTATTTAGGTAAGGTTTATAACGCGACCCATTACCAAAATTGGTTGGAATGAAGAACAAGAAAATTAGAACTTGACACCAATACCGCTACGATTACTTAGTTTGGAACTATATAAAGTACCTACTTGTTTGTAATGTTTCAGATTGATGATGAAAATATGCCATTTCAGTAGGAAATGGCAAATTTTCATCATCAATCAATGAATCATCAATCAATCTGAAACCTCTACATGTTTCATAATAATCAGACATTAACAAAATATTGATTGATTATGTGTGCTTAATGACGACTTTTCATTGTTATTGTCAATATGAAGAATTCATTAAAGAAAGGAACCCCAAATTCAGACAAATAAAATATAAAATCTCGACGCCCATAACAGTTCCATACATCTAATCCACCTCTTCAATATCCGCTAACACGCGAACATTCAAACTTACAATAATGCGCTAACCCTCTAACGCGACACGAACTTTGAGCCAACCGTAATCGTTCCAACCCTCTTTCCTCAATCGTAAATCATAACAAACATCTTGCTTAACCCTTCGGTCGCCTTAACCCGCCGGCCAGCTCCGCCGTACCGCCGTACCGCCGGTACCCAAGTGCTGTTAATTGGCAACCGGTTGGGGAAATTGGTCCGCTGTACTTGCTTCCGTGAGTTAATGACTAGCCGCCCAGTGGATGGACGCCGAAACCCATTTAGGCGTGTGCAATTTGCGTATGTGCAACGGGGGTTAGCCGGCTGGATTTGGTGACGTCCGTAGTTATAGGGTTATGAGCTGCGGGATCTAAGATTGTTGTTGCTGTGGAAATCGCGTAATTTATATTTGAATGGCGATTCAGTTGGCAGATGTTAGTTATTCTCATAAGAACGTTTCCAGAAGTGTTAGAACTTCGAGGCCTCGCTAGTGAACCTTTAATCGAGAATTGATTGTGGTAATACTTTCAGTGCGTAGTATAAAGTCACGTCGTATACTTACGACGTTACTATTGCCTGCTAATTAGTTCATCTGCTCAATTTACATAAAAAAGTGTTCGTTTGGAACAAGTTGTACAAAAGAAAGAATAACTTAATCCAAAATATTGCTTTGTAGAAACGCGATAAAGGAGATTACAGAATGCAAGAACTTTACATAAACTGCATATATTTAAAAAGTATCAATCAATATCAATTTAGGAACTACCTCAAACACTTTTAAACTAAAAAGTCAAAAACATTTCTCCTCAATTTTATTGCTTCTAAACTTAAAACTAAACAATTTCTAACAACTCCGTACCTAAGAAAGTTGCAACCTAATAAATATAATTGTTCTAAAGAAAATGATTGTAGCACCACAAAGGTTGTAACTAAGAAACCAGTAGCTTTCATGAGGCGAGGGAATGTTTTTATAACTTGGTTTAGTTACGGGCATTACACAAACAATATTTTCGGGGCATTTTATGATTTTTTATTGCGTTTACCTTTCATGTTGCCGTCCTGCCGCCTTGTTAGTTGCCGACTTTCTTTACCTCGGACTCTTACCTACAGGATTTTATATTGTTTTAACAGATACCATAAATCCACAGATGTGGTGTTTTCTGTTCTTGAATTAGCTTACCTACTTGAACGCGGTCATTGGCTAGTTACAAGTTGATAAAATATTTCTTGTGTTAATAATGGAAATGCTTTTCTCTTATACCGCATATAAAGAGAAACCTGTCTTCAGGAGTGTCTATTTATAGGTCAGTTTTATATATGATAATTATTAAAAAAAAGAACTAAATTGTTAACAATAAACTCAATTGCATTATTATCGTTCTCCAAGAGTAGGGATTGGTTGCTAGAAAATAACATACAAAGCTTTATCACCAACATGACAATTATCGTTTTATAAATTGGCCACAAAACAACTTATCTGCAGTGTTTTTATTATAAGGCCAAGGAATGAAAACGTTACAAAAATAGAATCGAATAAATGTTTTTAAAACTATTAATAAAAAAAAATCTGAGAATAATCCGTCGTACATCAGTACCCATTTCAGTAATGTACCATATCTGAAAGTTAACGTACTGAAATGCATCATTAAAGTATTGACTGTGAGGCAAGTAGAACAGTTTGCAAATAATTGGAGCTTTTCAGTATGTGCCGACGTTGCAAAAAATTCTGTGAATTATCGGACTCTTCCTAGAGCTTCATTTAATTAATTAGGCACATGAATATTGAACCGGACGAATATTAATGTTTTTGCACAGTGTATGTTACGTCATAATATTAAATTATACTTTACCAAAGAACAAATATATTTCCCGATTGTCAACTGTCTAACTTATGTACAAGTAATTGTTGTTGCTGCTAGAAAGTAGAAGTTGGTGCTAGAAAGTATTAAGTAATTAATGGTCTTAAAAGTCCATGTAAATAGCAATAGAAGTATCTTACAATTATCTTATGCTCAGACTTTAATTAAATTTTCAATATTCATATGCCATAAATGTGGACAAAAATGGTTGATAAAACAAATGACATTGTTCTCATTTCATACAAGTCACATAATTGCTGAATAGTTTCTTAAATCAAACGTAATTACATAAATTATGTTCGACTGTCGTCATTCCAAAAATATACTTCCAGAATCCCTTTTTAAAAATACCTTCCAATCAAATTTACTTACATGTGAAATGCTTTCATCAATTTATTTATCCGATTCATTAGCCGATCGAAGTATTCGCCGAGATTTATTTTTCTCCGTTTTGTACGGAAGGAGCGGAATAAATATTAATAATAAGGAGGGTTTGCCTTCAAAATTACGCAGGAGAGGCGCAGCGTGTTGACGACTCCTAATTTGACGTAATTTGCATAGATTATGCCAGTTCGTTGAGTGCCAATCTTTTTAAGTGGCTTCTTCTACTCATTTTGTGTTCCTGCCGCGGCCCAATAAGGAATTTATTATATCCAAGTGCTTTCTTTGCGAATATTTTATGTTTCATGAGGTAACTTGCCGTCCCCTGCTTGTTTTTGTAGAATAACAACGCATTACCTTTTTTGAATTTAAATTCATTAAATTTTTAGATAGGCTGTGTCGTTATTTTTAATGAAAATTATTGTAAATGGACTTACATATCACATGCTTTATCTGAAACATCTTAAAGCCAAAAAATTCGTCAAACGAAACTGAAAATGTAAATTTTTTCCCGTAACAAAAAATGAACTTTCAATATTTTAGCATCGGCTAAAGTGGAACACTGAGCGCTGTGTCGCTACCTTCGTACATTCCGAACACAAATATCAGCTAATCCTACCCTGGCCCCACTTTGTAAGCCAACATTATCTCATGTTATTTTTCGATATTACCCCGTTACAGCGGCGGAGGGCGCGTAAATCAAATTTATAGCCTTTTTATACAGGCATTAAAATTTTATCAGCGAGATTTCTTTCTGTTATGTCCAGTGTGGCCCTGTCGCCCCTTTTTGACTTTCGAGTGGGATGATGAGAGGGATTTGTCTGTTATATTTTTGGAATTTTCCCCTTTTCGTTCATTTTCCTCTTTGTAGACTTATTTTGTAAAAGTATTAATTCCATTATGATCATTAGTTATGAGCCAATATTATGCTTTACTTAATTCAACGTGAACAGTTAACATAAGCTTGCTAAGTTCTGAAGATAGTTCAAACTCTGTCCACAAAATATGTTTCAAAAAAGATTTATGAATATTACCACTCAATGCGCTCATATCAACTTCTTTACCTACGAAATATCATCAGGCACCTACTTCAGAACATACCTAATAAATAACCCAACACAAAATTAAATACAAAACGATCCAGTAAGCGCTTTCCCAAAAAACACTCAATCAACTCAAATGAAACGCAGTTACATCCTAATGGGTGCTAAGTGATGGTACCTGTACGATAAATTCATCGACATTCAGGAGGCCTCCATTTAGATTTTTACGGGGTCGTGCCCGAGGCGATCTTCCGTCGAACGGGTTGAAACAATAAAAGCAGGTGCGATGTCGATCTTATCGATATGTGCTGTCGCGCACTAGCCGGCGGCAGTGGCGGGTTAAGCCGCGGTTCCTGCATTGCGACACGCCGGAATTAAAACGTTTTTATTTTTACGTACGTAGGTTACGTTTGGTTTTATCTTGTAGGTAAGCAGGCCGAATGCTGGGACCTGCTGATTGTCCATTGATTGCTCTATCCAAATGGTTGCTGTGTTTCAGCGATCTTGTAACAGAAAGTAAAACAACGATATTGTTTTTCTACTCACACTCTTTCAATACCTATTTCCCTTGTATTAAACAAAAACTTAGTTTACAAATTAACAAAGTAAAACGAAAAATACAAGTACAATATAGGTCTCGTACCGCGTATGATACAAAATAAGGTTGCACACTAAGCAAATTGGAGTTTTGTTGCAAATTCTTCATACAAAGGATGTCATCCGAACAGTCAATAAAAGGAAATTAAAAAGTATTACAGTACTAAAGTTACATCGGGCTCTTCGTTAATTTTCGTTCGATATTCAACTTTTCAAACACAAGCGTAGTTTATAAACAGACCACACACACACATACATGAAGCTCATACTGTAATCACTCGGGCATTGAAAACATACGTTCATTCGCTCAAACAAAATTTCAAATTCAGAATATACTCACTGACGCGGCTGTCTGGCCACAAGTTTTTAATACGACCAAATAGGTTGGTTGTACACTGTACAAAGGTACATACAGGTACACGTTATACATCGGCGTGTGCACCAAAAAGTAAGTCATAACGAGTGCGAATCAAAGGTTTACATAATGAGGTGCCTCTATTCAGAGAGATGTGCGCGACAAAGTTGGATACGGTTATGAATATATTTTGGGGTGTGAGTAAATTATTGTCCTAGGGTAGAGTAAAGAGAAAAATGTGTCGAAATGGATTGTTATCTGTGCTAATGAATTAGGCTGAAAAGAAAACATTTTATTTTTATTTTTACTTTTTGTAGTGATTTGTAGATTTGTAGTTTTATTCTAATATTTTACGTGTATGCAAAGTGGCATAATTTTATCAATAAATCTGAAGTAAATATTTTTTCTTGCGAAACTAACTTTACAGGTTTTATTTTCTTTAGAAATTATGGTGGAGTAATTAGTTTAATTTATTACAATGGCAATAATGTCAAGTACAGAACACAGATTATTTTAATTTATTTTTATATCACTATATTTCTGTATGTAAAACTTCTATTTGCAACAAAATCTATCAAAAATTATTCAAGGAACCATCAATTAAGGAATGACAATCACCCAAAACTCAACATCCAAAAACAGTGAACTACGAATTTTGTCATATCCAACATTTATAGTATCCAGGCGTTGTTTGAGGAGCGGCGTGACCGCTGGGAGGCTGCAATCAGCTAACCAGATCAGATGGGCGCAAACACAATTGATAGCACCCACACGCATCTACAACTCTACCTATAGTACTAATGTTCGTCGCGATGCGATTTTGTCTTTTTGAAGGTAGGTTTTGAATTCGTGAATGTATTCTATTTTAAAATTTAAATTTTATAAAATATTTGTGTGTTTTATGAATATTAGAATGTTGTGATTGTGATGTTATTTTGTCGACTCTACATTACTAGATAGGATTTCGACAAAGTTGTGGGCACCCGGTGGATGCAATTGGCGAGTTGTCGTTCATTATGGCGTTCTAGGATCCCGAGGCCTTTGTTGAGCAGTGGACGTCTTTTTTTGTCGACTTTTATATACTAGACTCTTCGACTATTGCACTGTGGTGTATGTTTAAGAAGCACATGGGAACATAACACTAGAAAGAGGGCTTAATTTCTAAAAGAGTTTCAAATAGTATTTACCAATGATTGTCAATGCAGATCACAAGCGACGGATGCCCTTTAAATATAGTGCAACCTTGCTGATTGAGTATGATTAACTTCATTGACTTATATAAATTGCCATAGCCAGCCATTTACTCATATTTGATATCATATGTCTTCTGACAATTAGAAAAGTCAGAATTTTTCTATTAATATTTAAATTGAACCGACAAGATAGAAATTCAACAGTGTAGCTATATACAATGACAAAAATCTCGCAAATATATCACGAACAAATAAACTTAACTAAACGAATTCAAGATCAGTAAGAATGAGAGAGCATTTAATTCATCCTTAATTACGCACGTCACGATTTTAGCAAGCTCGTGTTTATAAGCAGCCATGGTTAACACAACAAAACATGTGCATCGCACATTGCGCCCGTTTATGACTTGTTTTCATGTAAATACAAAGAAGGTGGATTTATTTTACGTGATTATAAGATCAACTAAAAAAAATAATGTCCAATACTATAAAGGAACATAATAAATGATTTGCATGATTTGGATTGAAGTCTTATGCAATGTATTTATCATTATGAAAATGTGTATGTCATTTAACGTTAAATTTCCAATTATTTTTGAAATTATTCGTTTCTGTCTTTGAATGTATTTATGGTTTATCTTTAACTTTCTTTGACGCAAATTATTAAACATACGACAACACCAATTACTAATCGTTACTTTTTTTGATGACTATCACAACGCGCCCAGTTGTAATATGTTATGTTTCCCTGAAATACTTTTGAGAAAAATGACATCAAAATTTGGAGTGCGTTGTCAATTCTATTCAGTTCAATTACACACACTTTACTATTCGTGTAATGTCACCGTGAGCAAGACAACATTTATGCTGGTTGGAAATAAAAATACCGTCTTAATTTTTTAGAATCTTTCTTTTATCTCGTAATCTCTAGATACATATATACATTTCGATTATACATTGCCAATTGGCAGACAGTTATTGTACAACGTTCGTTTAATAAATACCCTTTTACACTATTTACAATTATACATTTGTCTTTTTAACTATTAAAGTAATCAGTCGTTTCTCGAAGAATATTAAAATTTTACATTTACAAATCCATTTACAGTTATTAAAGTTAAGAAATAATTATATAGACAAGCTTGAACACATCTGCAATAAAAGTAACAAATAATCTATCAACATTTACTTTGCTATTCTAAACTCTAGTCATCTAAATAAATCTAACAATAAATATCTGATATAAATCAAAGGATTTTTAATACCTACATGTATTATGTACAAGCTCATTGGTTTATCACATTTCAACAAATCCATCATCACGATGAATACATTACTATCAACTACTCAGATCACTAGCACTATAATGTCAATATGGCCGCCACACTGATTTGTGTGTTGCTAACGAACCGTTCGAAATCTTGGTGGACGTTGGACTAGAGGAAAGCATTCTCGTGGTGCGCTGTGAAGGGGCTTTCAATTCATTTCGTACTCGCGGCCGATCTGCCACCGTGGAGTCAGCGGCCTGAACCCTCTTCATCTCTTGCAGCTCCACATTCGCGGGTCTTGTCGGGTGGAAAGCAGACTTTACTACTTCAATTGGTTCTTCGTCTGATTCATCCGAGATCGTAGCATCGTGCATGGAGTTAACTTCCGATTTGGAATCAGCTTTAGATCTGTCAGGACTAGCGTTATTTACACTTCTCGGGCTACCACTCTGTCTACTACTGGTCGGCGACAATCGAGCACTTGATGTATCCATTGATGATACGTTGCTTTGTAAGTGTCTCAATGCTTCATAAGGATTCATGCCATTCTTTAGCGACAGTTCTGGCGGTAATGCTTTCATCGCTAGGTCTGCTGGGTGCGGAGCAAATGGCAGAAGTCCGTTCGGTGGTAAGAAGGCGCCTGGAGGTGGAATGAGACCCGCCGGAGGAAGGTTCGACATTGCTGGTGGGAACGGAAACAGTTCCGCGCCGGGTAATGTAACTGGTGATGTAGTCATTGTGCCAGCACCTGTAAACAAAGATAACTAAACATTAGTTATGGTATCAAATGCATCAAAGAACCCTTTACAGGTCTTAAAATCTTGATAGTTATTAGATATGGCGATGGAAAAATAATAGAATATATCGAGCAACCGTTTGCTGATTAGCTAACATGACGTAATATGAGAGACGAGCCCCCGGGGATGGCCCGCGGCGCTCGGGCACTCCGTCTATTCCCCGAACAACGGGGGTGCATAATCGTACCAAGGATAATGTACAATCTGTAGGCGTTTAAAGGCGGCATCACCGAAAGGGATGTTTTTTTAGTGCGATATCGGGAGGGTGAGGGTGCAATATTTATTTATCCGAACTCTACGAAGTTCTTTGCGACACGGACACAGCATTCCGTAATTCGGTACGATGCTAGTCTTTCAGTGACACGGTGGAGTATGTGTCGGCGCATTATAGATGCAGAGCACGTGAGTAGGTGTTACAACGTGTGCACTCCACAAAGCCGAGAGCATCGCGATAAGGAAGCACACCTATCTCCGCACACGGCGGACAAAGAGGGCTCGAAATGTGAAATTTTCATTAGCAGCTGTGTTCAAAAAGTTCTTCCCGTGGAAGCTTTGATTCTCGATAGCTTGTATGAGAAGCTGGCGCATAAAAAGGACACGAAGGAGGCGCAGATTGGGCCACAAAGAGCTCGGAGGTGGTGCTACGTTCGTTTCTCTTTTGCACTTTTTCTGTTTGCAGCAGTGGCAGTGCGCAGACCACTTTAAAAGGCAACGAGGGTGGGAGGGGACGTAACTAGGGGGTAATTTGGCGAGGTGGGGGCCAATATCGGCGTCGCGCCTGATTGAGGTGATTCCCGATCGTTGAATTTGATTCTGTTTTGCTTTGGCCGTTATTTTTAATTAGCCTTTATTGGGTTAAGCAGATCTGTTTCCGGAGGTGACACAGTATCGGCATTAGAACGAGTATGTATGTATATTGGATTACTATTTTATATAAGTCGTCATTCTAAATTTCCTACCAGGTTGTATGAAAGGTCATAAAATGGCTGGCCTATTGTTCTCTAGTCTCATCATAAGCTGATGAAAAAAGCACAAATCGATTACACTTGTTCAAAGTACGTCTCACGTCTGTGAGCTCGCTAGTACGCAGCTTTAATAAAAGTCTGTAGGTGTTTGAGTACATCGCTCCTCGCGTTTCAGCGTCGGAAACAAAAAGTGGCTGGTGGCGCGGTCGCCTACATTGGAATAAAATTGACTCCACACTCTCTCGAACGTGAAGGCAGTGCTTTTTTGTACGTTTAGTAGCACCCCCTACTTTCCCCCGTTGTGCGGACTTCAGCGGGTGGTTTTGCTTCGGTCGAGCCGGTGTTGTTTTGCAGAGTTCAAGAGTCGCTTCTTTTATTTGAGCCGCTTTTGCGTTGTACGGCCTTGAGGGGCGGTACTGTTGCTTGCAACATGTTTTTGAGTGCTGTTTGTTAAATCGGGAATTTTTAAATTAACAAATACCGATATTGTACGCCGATTGAAAGTTAAAGTTGCTCGGATGCAGTAAGAAACTTTCTTCAGTGCAAGTGCAGAAGCAAATTTGTTGAACGATATATTCTATTAAACTGTTGACCGTAGATGTCATTTGAATGGATTATCTAAAACATATATCTTACCTTTAATGAGCGTGGCGGTTTGGTCTCGCATTTGCGGTGGTCTGAAGTAGTCTGCCCACGCGTAGTTGAGGTAAGCCGCATCCAGCCAGCCGGGGTTCAACAGGAACGGGCTAAATGCTCCCGGGTGACCGTAGCCATAACCTAAAACAAAGGAAAAACAATTGTAAGATTTGCTAAAGATTTAGATTGATCAATTCTTAAAACATGGTATAAGGTTTTTATTAATTGATAGATAATATATGTGTATAATAATAAATGTGTAAATAAATATAGTCCAAATTCAAGACGTCATTGTGGCTAGCCAAAATTACTTTGCGAATCAGTTCCTGCCTAACAATGGTGTATGTCGTGATAGCGACCTACGGAATGGCTTACTGAGTAGATAGTGACGTAGCGAGGTCAGTAACGTCTTGAGCCACGTCCGCAAGCACTAAAGGCACAAAGGGTGGCCGTAAAGGCGGCGACACACGGGCCGCGCTCTGTTTACCGCCCGACGACTATAACAAGGGCTCTGTATACAAAACGAGCCGGTTTACTACTGCAGTTAGCCGGCTTCTCTGTGCCATACGTTTTTACGACTCTCCAACGTCACGTTGCCTTTCGCCTTTCATAGCGAAACACTTTTTTTATGTGTTTAATCGATACACTACTGAAGACATCGTCCAAATCTATTTTCGGCGTTTTACAACATTCTTAATACAATCAAGAGACGTCCCAATTGATGCGATCAGGTGTATAACGTTTTTATTGCCGGATTAAACTGTTTACGAGCACTTAGTCTACTTTGTTTTGAACTTTGTATACGCGGTGCTTCTTACACTCTTTATACGAAGTTTGTTGTTGCAACATTCGTTGGAGTGTTTACCCTAAATTTATAGTAATCTAAACACTGATCGTAATGGGCACACTTTTTAGATTTTACGCAGATCGCTTAACGCTCACTAAAATGAGAGTTGTTTACGAAACAATTAGTTTATTCGTGTACAGTGTACCCCTTTTCGCGGGGAGATTAGCGAGTGTTTCGTGAGAGCGTTTCCCAGATCGCGGGTATTTTAAATTAAGAACTTGATGGATGGCCCGTCGCGCTGTCACGCGGCTATCCGGCGGAGCTGAGGAGCGCTCCGACATCATGGAACAATAATAAGTTAAATGTGGAACTCGGAAACGGGCCGCTCCATTTGTTAATGCCAGTATTCAATTAAATTCAGTTCCCGACCCTTTGCATATGCGGGGCTCTGAATATTAAAGCGGCAAAGAGAGCAATTCTAATGTTGAGAAGTGGTATATGATTACTGAGTGCTTGAATTAATATTAATCAGCGTAAGTGGGGACGTTAACCGACACAAAAATTTTGTTCGAAGTACATTTAAACTTCGTACTTAGGTCTACCTATATAAATTTTGGATTTGGTTTGTGGCAGATATTCTTTGTAATATTAAAAGAATCTGTGCGTGTCTGAATGTGCGCCGAGAGAGTTATTTGAACGAGAATTCCAAACAAAAATACTGCACTCGTGTGTGAAAGTGTTGTGTGAATCTATAAAGTTATTTCTGCGTCCGTTAATCACCGCTGTCCTAAAACTGTACAATGGCATAAGAATGTGGCTCGGATCAAAACGCGTCGCGGCCAAATGTGTACCGCTCCGGACGATAAACGGACGATACGACACATAAGTGTCAAAACGGGCATTAAATAACTCGACAAGATGAGATGCGAGCGGGCTGTCACTCGTAAATTAATGTTAAGGAGCCGAGTTCTTGAATAAATGGAATCAGAGTTATGGCTCATAATTTGGACGGGGTGGCGACGACGCCCAATAACTAACACCACATTAATACGTC
Organism: Autographa gamma; assembly: GCA_905146925.1. Lineage (NCBI taxonomy): Eukaryota > Metazoa > Arthropoda > Insecta > Lepidoptera > Noctuidae > Autographa > Autographa gamma. The sequence goes on along the minus strand of LR989866.1, from coordinate 7,598,308 downwards.
TGTCTGCTTAATTGTCTGTGTTTATGATAATATAGTGATCTATATTCATCTCCAACTTGTGTGGATTCGGATGTAACTAAGACTGATAAGAACTTTTTTTAAGTTTAACATGTTTTGAAAACTTCAGATTTATGTTTAATTTTTTGAGAAAATTTCTATTTTAAGCGTAGCCAAACCGTACAAAACTTTTGTAATAGAATCAAACTGTTGACTTCAATACAGCAAATCGGTGCAATTTCCTAAAACTTTCCAACTAGTTTCAATGAGTTGAAATTTCCCATGTCGTTTGTTAATCTTCTAGGGCCCGGCTGGTTATGAGGGTCACTGGCTGTGATGCGGTATTTTAGCAGCTAGGAGGGACATAAAATCCATATTTTAGAGGCACAGGCGTCGGGGTGCACGCGGGGAGATCAAACGGGAGTTTACGACGCGGCCCGAGATTGTTTACATCTGTTACGCGGCCACCGCCGCACCGGCGAACTTGGTAACCGCTGTACACCAAGTACCGAGTATTATACACCATTGTAATATAACGTCAAGCTTCTAGAATGTACCTCAATATTTCTGGCTGAATAAAATTTATTTTGGTACGCAGAGTCGACTGCTAGATACTAGGGTGTTTGTGGTACCTTCGTTGTTTCTGAATTCCATAACACAAGTGCTTAATAGCTACTTACTTTGGGTTCAGAGCAATGTATGTGATGTTGTCCACATTTATTTATTATTAAAAAAAAAAAAAGATACTGCTCTAAGTACACCTCATGATTGAAAAGTTTAGGCTAACCGTACTTGTTTCTTGAACTATTGTAATTTTGAATGAAAGCTTAAATAATCTTGTAACTCTTTTACTAAATATAAAGCTGTGTAACTAAATATCGCTATGATTTTCATGTTAGAAATATCTTATAAAGTTACGCACAGAAATAATAAATTCAAAAAATATCTTATCGATATTAAAATTCAATCCGTGTAAAATACAACCAACGCAAAGGCGTCGGAAACGATTTATTTACTTTTATAATGTCTAAATGTAAGCTTAATTTACTAACTACATGTTAATTAGTGCGCTGTAACGTGGCCATTAGACAGTCTGCCATTGATCGCTTTATTACCGTCTCCTTTGATCTTTATCTCTCGGATGTTAGTTTTTCCGCATACTGTCTTTTTATTATTGGTCGAAGTTTGGGCGCAACTGTTTGTTTATACAGACGTCTTACATTCAACGCTGTAACATCCAAAATAGATTTGTGGTGTCAAAACATTATGATTTCAGTTTAATTTGTTGATTGTCTGAACAAGTCTATTTTGAGGACGATTTAGTTAGATTGGGATTGATGGCGTCTGGTTGAGATTTAGCGATGACTTTTAATTTTATTGTGTTAGCTAGTTCTGAAGTCGTTATTGGTGTTTTTATTGTGTCTAATAGACCGGAATTGAACGGTTAAATACTTTTCATGATTCTATTATTCTGAGAAATGATTTTAAAGATTGAATGGACTTTTAGATGCTTTCTTATTTATTAGAGAGTAGAAGTTTATGTTTTTAATTTATGAGTGATTAAATACATTATTCTTCTTACTTTCTCAGAGTACTAATGTTGGCGTTCTTTCAAACATTGACCTTCAAAAGCTTCATATAAATCGGGGGAGTATATTAAGACATTTACACATTACACGAAAGTATAAAAGCGTGTTCTTGTAAACACCAATAACCATTTATAAACCCCACGTCAAAACATACCTCGTTTAATGTTAACTCCTTACTAACATAAAAGCAGACAATCGGTGTTATTTTAAGAGAGCTGTCTTAGCAGTAATTCTTACAGTGAGGAGATTAAACTGAGGAGGCAATTAACGTCTCAATGATTGACTATCGTTCGTTCACGCTGATAATCCGAGCGATTTGTCTTTGACAAATTATTAAAGAAATATTTAAAGTTTTGAATTTCGATTTGTATTTCTAGAATAAAGAGACGTTAGATTTTAAATGGTTTAGAATAAAAACTCGTTTGAATGTGGTTGGATGTTGCGGCGCCGCAGAATCGACCTCGGCTCTGTGGACTGGCGCCGAGCCAGAAAGTCGCGCACGCGCATGATACAGATTATTTTATAAAGACTAGCTTTTTTATTGTTTCAGCATGGTGTCTAACAAATGGCGATAAATGTCAATCCTTTTTGTTGAGTAAAAAGTTTATTTAGGTCAATAAGTCAGCTATTCTTGTATTGATTAGTCTACTTGATTTTCAGTCGTATTGAATTGAAATATTGTAGAGTATAACTTTATTTTTTACAAATTAATTCAAATGTTTTATTAAAATGATTTTATAATTAATATGCAAAAATAAAGGTCAAAAGCTATTTTCACATGAGTTAATCGTCATTTCGATACTTAATTGCCTAAATTTTTCTGCGTTTAATAAGAATAAGTAAATAAATCTTATTTAGTTTTAGGTAATATACAACAAAGATATATTAAGCTCAAAATATAACATATAGAAACTATTTAAAAGTAACTTTAAAGAAGTTTGAAACTTACTTTGTTTAGTTCTAGGTTCTCTGGGACCGTCGACTGTGACTTTGATGGCTTTCATGTATGTGGCCACCTGGCTGGGGAACGAGCTGATGGTGATGGTCAGCGAGAAGGACTTGCCTCGTCCGCTACGACCTACGAACCTCAGGTCATTGAACTTCGCCACCTGGTTCTTCATCACCGCCGTACAGTTCCTCAGTTCTGCCATGGCGTTCTCATCATTGCCAGCTTTGATCGTGACCAGAGTGCCATCCTGCACGTCATCCAGTGCCACCACTTTGAAAGCCACCGGCAGCGACTTGTTCGAGCGCCAGTGTCCAGGCAGCGCCGAGCAGAGCACCGCCGGGGAGCCGGTCTGCACCAGCTCGCCGTGGCTCTGCCGGTAGTACTCGTGGATGTGAGCATAGACGTCCGCCATGCTGGGGGCCGGAGGGCTCGCGTGCGGGAGGTGCATCGACTTCAGTCTACCCTCAACGAACACCGCACCGACTCTCGACACGCCACTGAAGTCCTGTGTCACGCCACTGTAGTCTCTAAACACTTCGGTAAAAGTTTCAAAACACGCGATCGCTTTTCAAACTCGCGGGAAATGTTCGTCGCGTGCGCGCGGAGCGCTCGGAAAGTTGTGCAAAGTACGGGCGCGAGACTCCGTGTGAGCCGCGAGCAGCGTCTACACCACTTGTTGGGCGCGGACGGCAAGACGCCGGGCGGGGGACTCGGAAAAATAAACGGCGGCCGGGTGACTCGCCGAGACCGCAAGCCGAAGACTCACGACGCGCACCGAAGTCGTGGCGGGGACGCGTGCTCACGAGAACTCGGGTTTCGACTGATGACTGTGATACGACGCGACTTTTTCCGATGGTCAATATTTTGCGTTCGCGCGGTCGCCGCCCCCACCCGGGTGGCGGCCCCTACGTCTCGTAAAAAGCGGGAAGGAGACGAAGGGTGCGGGTGATGCGGTGACGCGGCGGGAACGAGCGGGACGGCCGCGGTCGGTCTCTGCGTTTTTATAAAAATGCTCGTTGGAGTGGGACGCTGCCGCTCACCGCCGCCTAGTGGGAGAGGGATGGGTGGATTTTTTTGAATCACCGCGGTGACGTATCGCGAGGCGGCGGTAATTAGGCCGCGGGGCGGCGGGAAACCGCGGCCGGCGCGAAAACCTATCAACGAGCTCATGAAAAATTATGATTTTCATGTTTGGAGTCGGCGCCGCTCGCGGGGTGGCACTTCATTTTCGCTAAAACACGCGAAGAATTTTGATGACAAGGGTTTTAACTGACACTTTTAATAAACCCAATTTCAGTAAACAATATTAGTAGGAGCCGACAGAAACAAGTTTACTAATTAATTGCTTAGCTTTGATTCTTAGTGTATAAAAAAACTTTCTATCTATTGCAATATGCATTTGGGAGAAAAATAAGATACTTACTATTTGAAGAAAAGTTTTCTTATTAAGATTTTTAGCATAATTTGGTAATAGAAATAGAACTAAGCTTTTATTTTTACTGAAGTATAATGTATTACAACCTCCCAATCCAATTCCATTCCGCCGCAGCGCGTCGTAGGAATAGCACGCGCATATTGTGACGTTGCCGCTCCGCTCGAAGTGCGCTCGCGACGCGAATAAAATAATAGTAAACAAAGTTTTAAAAGCGATTAGTGCATTTGAAATGGAGTGCCAAAGGTGTAAAAAAGGTCTGTCAAAAAGAGGATCGCATTTTGTATGCCAAGGTCAATGCCAGGGTACTTTTCATAGAAGTTGTGTGAAGGGGCTGGCAGCTGATTTAAAGGCGGGAAAAAGGCGAATTCACTGCAACAACTGCGAAGAGGATGAGTCGGAGATCGAGGACCAGGAGGAAGAGGGACGAGAACCTGATGAGATACTGAAGGATATTCAGAAAAATGTACGGGCTATCCCTGGACTCATAAAACAACTTGAGTCCATAAAACACAGTATGTCCTTGCTCTCTGATAAGTACGACACCTTACTTAGCGAGCATGAAAAATCGAAAGAAAAAATTCACAAACTAGAAAAAACAGTTGAACATATTAACAATAAGTGTACTTACTTGGAAAAAAACAATGTTGCCCTAGAACAACGTGTGCACGATTTTGAGCAGACAGCACGTAAGCACAACATTGAAATTGTAGGTATAGAACCGATGCCGGACGAAAATGTGAAGGAAGTAGTCGAAAAAATCGGAAAGATTATTAACGTGAGCAGCGAGGACATTGAGTGGGTGAGGAGAAATCAACCACGAAAACAAGGATTAAAACATGCTTCAATAATCGTAGGTTTTAAGACCTCGGGAACCGAATCCCGCGACGCCTGGCTGTCACAACGTCGAAAACTCACAGATATAACAAGCGACAAAATAACCGGTGGCACTAACAATAGCAAAATATATATAAATGAAGACCTGACTAAGGATACAAGAACTTTACTATGGAAAACAAAGAAAGAGCTACATAGAAACTACAAGTTTATCTGGGTGTCTAAAGGTAAAATATTAGTTAAGAAAACTGAAGAAGACAACTCAATCTGGGTGAGAACTGATAACGACATCAGCGATCTACTCACAACGAAAACATAGGTATAATATAATTACTTTTATTTTTTATTTTTTTCATACCTACATAAATTCATAAAATTCAAGTATTAATGGTTTAAAACTACATCAAAATTCACAACACTAGAAAACATTGAAATAATTACCGATAACATAACTGTTGAAGAAGAAAGTTTAAATATGTGGATATCATCTATTAAATATAAATATGACTTATGTGTAATACACTTGAATATTAGATCTCTAAAAAAGAACTTTAGAGAATTAACAGTTACTTTACAGGACAATCTAAAACACATCGACGTAATAATTATTACAGAAGCGAACATAAATTTTACTATGATTAATTTATATAAGATTAAAGGATTTAATATCCACAGTGTAACAAGAACGGGGCGAACCGGGGGAGGGGTACTTGTTTATACGCGCGAAACATTACGAGCCCGAGTGAACGAGACGGTATACACACAAAACATGCAATCGGCAGAGTGCGTTTCCATTGTGCTCGACGGCTGTTGCGGGAGTGATCCACTTAATATGTTATGCATTTACCGACCGCCTAAAATAAATAAAAAAGATAAAACCAAACAATTCCTCGAAGAACTACGTAAAATATTAGAAAATTTTCCGATTAGTAATAATTTAATAATATGTGGAGACATAAATATAAATTTATTAAAAAGCCAAGATGGGTGTGTTATGGAGTATGAAACTTTACTAGCAGAATTCGGATTAATTAAATATATAAATAAAGTAACTCGCAAAGAAATCATGAAAGGAAACATTGTTGAATCATGCCTTGACCATATATATATAAGAGCATCAAACGCAAATATTACTTCAGCGGTAATTCAACAAAAAATATCGGATCACTTTCTCGTGACGGCCGCAGTGCAGTGGAACCGCGCTCCGCAAAATAGCGAACGAGCTGGCAACAGCGCCGGCGCACCGCGCGGGCGATCAGGTGACGAACGGAGCGACCGGAATAATATACCTACCGCGGGTCGCCGACGCGTTCTTGACAATCGTTTAGTTAGAGAGCGGTTATTGAAGACTGACTTTACCTCACTATTATCTATTGAATGTCCTGTAGACTTGTATAATTCTCTAAAGCAAATATTTATTAACATTTATAATGAATGTTATAAAATTGTACCTGTTAGTGTAAGTAATAGAAATAATAAAACATGGGTTACGGAACATTTAAAAAATTTAATAAAGGAGAGAGATAGACTGTTTAAAGTTTGGTGCAGTGATCCAAAGAACATGGTTAAAAGATTAGAATATACTAAATTTAGAAATAAATGTTATAAAACCATAAATAAATGTAGCAACGCATATGATAGACAAAGTATAATTAACTGTAATAAGAATATAAAAAAGATGTGGGATAAAATAAATATATTATTAGGAAAAAGAAAAGAATCTGTAGATTCTTCAATATTATCTTATATGAGTATTCAGGGAAACACCAAAAATGTAGCTGACGGGTTTGCCACTACATTCGATGAGGAAATTCAACAAATTAAACACATGTGTGATGAAAAATGGTTAAGTAGAAACAAATATGTACAAAAATCTGACAGAAATATGAGATGGCAACCAGTGAGTGACGACTACGTAAATAGAATAATTAAAAGTATGGATGCTAAAAAATCACATGGAAGCGATCTCATACGTATGTCTGATTTAAAGATAATAGCTAACAAAATCAGTCCTATCATAGCTAAGTTAACCAACCTATCAGTCAAAAAACATAAGTTCCCTGATAAACTGAAAGAAGCAATATTGCGTCCTATATTTAAGAAAGGCGACCGTAAGAATTACTCTAATTACAGACCAATAGCCATTTTATCCAGTATCGACAAAATAATAGAAAAATGCATAATAAATCAACTTGGTGACTATTTAAGGTCAAATAAAATAATAAATAAATCACAGCACGGTTTCCAAAAAGGTAAAAGTACTAATACATTACTGTCCAATTTTACTAACGAAATTAATAACTATTTAAACGAGAAGAAGTTTGTTGTTGCAATATTTTTTGATTACAAAAAAGCATTCGATACTTTAGAAAGTAACACGTTGTTGACATCGTTAGAAGAGTGTGGTGTGGATAAGCCTCTGAAAGAATGGTTCAGAGACTATCTCACTTCACGCTCGTACCGGGTCAAGATAGGAGACACATTCAGCGACGAGAAACTGGTCCGGTGTGGGGTGCCGCAAGGATCGGGAAGCGGTCCTGTATGTTACTTAATGCATGTAAATAGCCTGTGTAACGTGTTACAACATTGCTCAGCGCACATGTTTGCGGACGACCTGTGCGCCTTGCGCGCCGGTACGGACCTCGCCGAAACGTGTCGACTAGTCCAGCAAGACGTAGATGCCGTAATGAAATGGTCGCATGACAATGGGATAGTAATTAATTCAGAAAAAACACAATACATAATTATACACTCACCTTACTTACCGTTGAAAGAAAATCCTATACCATTATACACTCACACATTTGATTGCATTCATAGCAACCTTATAAATTGTGGCTGCAAACCTATTCAGAGAGTAAAGTGCGTAACTTACCTGGGGGTTAAAGTTGATGAACATTTCTCATGGATAGAACATATACATTTCTTGTGCAATAAACTAAGATCTTTGTTGAGTAAGTTTTACCACCTAAGTTATCGAGTTCCTACTAGTACACTTAAAATATTATACAAATGTATGGTCCAATCTGTGATAGATTATGCTCTTGATTGCTATGGACTTACGTTTAAATCCTACATTGAAAAACTAGAAAATCTACAAATTAGGTTCCTAAAACTATTAGTGGATAAAAAAACTAAAAATAAATATAAAGAAGACTATAGTAAACTATTTAAAATTTGTAAAATATTACCGGTAACACTTAAACATAAATACATTCTCGCAACTAATAACCATAGCAACCATGAGTATAGTAAATTATTAACAAATGTATGTAACAAGTATAACACCCGTGCGATGTCATCTGGTAAATATATGATTCCGAAAATTAATAATGTGTACGGAGACCGTACACTAAAAAAGCGTTTACCCTACATACTAAACCACTTACCAGGTGACATCAGGGACGAAACAGATAAATGTTTATTTAAAAAAACACTAAAAAAGTATCTAATTGATACATTGCCCTAATATATGTGTACTCATAGTCTCATAGAGATACTGATATAGATATAATATACCTTTAATAGTATTTAAGTCAAATAGATTACCTATAAGATAAAATTATATTTAATGTTAGATCCAGCAGACAAACTATGCAAATATAGTTTTGTTGGACTTTTTGTATTTCTTAAAATGTACCTTGTGCCTTAATAAATAAATAAATAATAATAAATTTTTGAGAAGAATTAAAGAATTAAAACAGAAGTCGAAAAATGCGTACAAAGAGTTGATACGGGCCGCGTCCGCGTGCGGTTAGCCGCTGTATTGCGGTGTGAGCGTGACAGCACGGCGAGCGAGCGAGACGGCACGAGAGGGGGCGGGGCCAGGGCGGGCCGGGAAACTTGTGAAGAACTTTCATGAGTTTCCCGCGCTTTCCGCGAAGCGACGCGTGGAAATGCATACGTAGACTAACAAAACTTTCGAGTTTATAATAAAGTATTTATATATGTGATTGTGTTACTTCCCAAAATATGTATGACATGTAGAGCCAAATTCTTCTCGAATACCAAGAACTGCATATCGGTACCCCAAACCTAAAAAAAAACAATTCGTTGTTTTATTAGGTGTAAAAAGCCGAATACCGAATCATTTCCGATAAGGAACCACATGTTAAATACAGCAAAAATACCTCTACAATTAAAATTTATTAGGTTAAAACAAACTTCTTATCAATCGTTATAAATATTTACAGCTTTTATCTAAAACGAGGTATACCCAAACAGGGCCATTGTTTTACTAAAACTTATTTTTTTTATGACAGCGGTGTCTTTGGCGGCGTCCTCTATTGTGCACTATATGGCGAAGAGTCTATTGTCTTTGGTATTGTAAACAAACTTTATGGTCAGAAGTTTGCGAATACAACAATTTGCGAGGTATCGTAAAGTAGGTATAAATATTTATGGTTGTATTGGCGAATATTGTGGGTTTCTTATCTACCTATGGTTAGTAACGGTCGCTTGTAATTTGTACCGGAATGTAGAGATGCTCCTTTTTGTTTGCCGAAGTAAAGAGTTTTGTAATTATTTTATTACTTTTTTACCATTTGAAAGCAGTAAAAATATTTGGTTTGATATTGGTGTAGAATAAAATAATTTAGTTTTATGTTTTTGTGGTTTTATAGATGCGGGTAGGTACCTAAATATTTTTGTGAGACCATGTTTCAGTTGACACCGATTTTCTTTCTACTTACAGTTTTAATTGTTAGTTTACAGACAAATATCTGCAATGTAAACAGTGCAACGTGTTCTTGTTTTTATGAAATATTTTTTTATTACTTTTATTATGACAGTATATTTTGCTGCATCTGGTGAAAAAGGAAGCCGATGTCAGCTAACTAGGCAGACCAGTTCTTAGTGATTGACCTGAAAAGAATTATTAATTTGGTATATCCTCAACCAATCCTGTTCCTGTTAATTTTTTAAGGGTTTTCTTTTTACTTTTATGCTAAGGAACGATTACTAGGTATATTTTAAATCTTTTAACATATCTATGAATGTGATCAAGTACAATTCGTAGGTTGAACTACATGTTTAAATTAATTTTCTATTACTTAACAGACTGGTATTTAAGTCTTTGATTTATATATTTAAAGAATACAAATGAATTAAACCGTTTATCTGTTGTTGTAAGAGGTAAAATGGAGTTTGGCCAACTATCACGCTTTCTATGAATTACGAGAGTTTACAGCCTGTTCTTGTAAATCTTATCTCATGCAATACCGTGAGTGGTGAGTCCATATGTTAGCTACTTGGAGCTGTCACTTCAACGAAAAAGGCAAACAAAAGCCTATCGACACGACCGCTCTATAAAAAGGCGATAGTAGAGCATAATCATGTTTAAAAACAACATCCAAATAAAAAACATCATAAAATTTAGAAAGTCAACATCTAGCTATGTCACCGCCGTTCACAGGGGACTGTCAAAGAAATTCACTCAATTACAGCAATAAAAATAATATTGTAGGCAAACATTGGACGCTTTGAAGTTCGCGCCGATAGCTACCGAGCGGTTTTGTGCAAGCGCACTAAGTCCCGCAAACAATGGGCCAACGTACAATACAAACTCGGCTTCTAAGACTCCCTATTATGTTGGGCCAAACATTGGCATTGGCGCATTGTGAGCCCTTTTGTTACCTATTTACCGACTTTTGGGTTGTTACATTCAAGGGGATAGTAACAGAATGCCGCTCTGCACGTCACAGAAAAAGTGGATCCCAATGCGTATTGAATGGATGCAGCGACGGCTAAATAATAAGTTAATTGAGTTGTACTATTTTACTAAACCGATTATTGTGTTTTCGTAACGTTAATTAGAATCAGATATGCTTGGTTGTTGAAAAATTTCGGCCTTATGAAATGATACCAAATCTAAAAATATTAGTAGAGGAAGAGAAGTAGGTAAGTCTCGTTTTCTAGGCCTGTAGAAAGTTTATTTAAATATCATCTTAACTGTCAGAAAGCCAATACACCACCTTAGCTGGATTTTTTTATTTGAGACGAATTTATCTTTTTGCATTGGAACACCATTGTCAAATTCATTAAATTAAACTTTTTTCAATATATTTTTTTATACTCTTAGATAAAATCATTATTCGTGTTCCTTGACTCCTGTACTAATATTTGTATTACTAGTACACCATCTTCCCCTTATCAATAGTTTAAGTTTACATAATAATGTAATTGTTAGCAACATTACTTTTAGTTCATTTTCACACGACCAAAAAGTTAGATGGTCATAATAATATAAAAGGATTCCATAACATTTCACACTGAAATCTCACAGTAACAATATCATCTCGATTTAAAATATCCACCCTACATCAAAATTTTACAACACACTAACTAAATAAATAACTAAAAAGGTTTTTAACCTTATAGAAAACAAATTAACATAATTCATTTTTAAATACATTTTTTGAGAAACAACATTTGGTCGAAGCGTAGGTTACAACTTAATTGTTGAACGGAAGTACGGCGCAAGGGAACGGGTTCGATTCCGAACAATAACGATCACTTAATTACATACAAATGTTTCTTTTTATTTTGAAGGGTTAAGCTGTTTCTTGAAACCAGTTGTGTAAACGGCATTTAAATGATCGGTGGTGTTATCGAAGAAATGCTCGTGAACTCTAAACTTATAAATACTCTCTTAAGTTTTTGATTAATATCAACAACTTTTAAATCTTATAATAATATGTTCTTTCTTTGTTATTTTAAGACACTTCTGACAAACGGTGAAGGATAAAATCGTGAGGTAACCTGGATCCCAAAATTGGGATCTGAAATCGCCAATTCTCAATTGAGCAAGCGTGGTGATCAATGCTCGTGTCTCCTCTATATGGGAAGAGTCCTGAGCGTAGCAGAGGGACGTTTATAGGCTGGTATTATTATTATAATCAACAAATTAAGAGACAAATAAACCTATTTCCTATAAATATAAAAGGTTTACTTAGCCAATTATGTCATCCAACACAGATTTTAATGGTTCCCATTTACTTGCTCTACAAAACCGGATACAGCTCTACTTAAATGTTCTTTCAATCCAGTTTACTTCAAAACACATTAAATAAATTACACTTACCTTAATGCACCAATCCTAATATTTACCCACGTTTTATACTGAAGTGTCAAGTAAAAAAAACGTTGCACAATCACAATAGTAATTCAAAATAATTCCCGACCAAATAGCAAGACCTATCCGAAGTTCGACATAATAAAGAAAGAGCAAGACACAATCATCTATCAACAGTAATGTGAGAAGAGGATGGCAATATGTTGTAGCTTACTTCAGACGGATCAACTTTGATTGGTTTTGTTTTTTAGTAGTGCTTGCATCGTGCTGTGCAGCTCAGCAATCTGTCAATGTTAGCAATCGTTCCGCGGGCACAATGGATAAGTGGTCCTTAAGATCACATAGTCACTGATCAAACTCTCTAATTGGTCACTCAAGTTCTAAACGGTCTTGATGGACGAATAAGGGCATAATGGGTAGACTGGGTATAAAAAGGTAAAGTCTATTTAGTACGTAAGATACATGATGAACAAATAACATGTTTTGTGCTTTAAGAAGACACTAAGTAGTTACATAGAGCATCGTCTTGATTTAATATTTAAGTAAAGTAAAAAGAAATATGGGTCTATTTTTAATTGACAATAACAATTTATCTGAAGTACATTTTTACACACAATTCTGAATTGTGTATGTTTATATGCAAGAAGGGGTTTAAACCTTACACTGTTAAGAACCATTATTTACACAAGCTCAACTGCCTTTTTTTAATACATACAACAAAGTATAAATATAAACAAATGAAAAAGTTTATTCTCGCAGGAGTGAGTAAATACCTAGGATCCTAAATCACCAATACTTATTCTTAATAGTAGTATTAGGATGTTTACCTTAATCGATGGTCCATAGTGTCAGTAAACGGTGCACGGACACAAAGGTTGAATGGTCCTTCTGTACGCATGTACGAAGACCAAACATAACTCCGTAATTGGCCACTTGAATTTTAAGGGAAACCTTTTCCGGATGTTTTTAGACCGAAGAAGGAATAGATAGTGCAAATGTAATTGTAATAATGTCTACACGGAACTCGAAACGACGGATACGATTTGGCATATATGAGTCAGAAAGCTGCACCTGAAATACTAGTCTTCTTATACCTAAACTAAATAGATTTTAGTTATTGTACTTGTGTACATTTTTAAATTGTATTCCAAATAGAGTATAGAGTAGAACAGGTTAAAAATCCCCGAATCCTTGATGAGCTGGCGCGCTTTAAGAGGGACAATGATGGTCCGATTTTTCCGTTTTTTGAGTATATTTTGTTTAATAACATCATCTAAAACTCTAGTTCTATACAATTTCCTCCTTTTCCCAATATCTTTCTAGATATATATACGCTCCGAAAAATGGTCATATAAAACGATGTGCCAATTCGTGTAGCTATCTAACTCTACACGCATCGGTCCGCTAGCGGCAAGTAATGTGCAAATACAGTAAATCCGGTAAGCGCCGGCGGCGACGTGGGTTCAGTTCCCGTGCACTTACAGGTGAAGGACCAAACAATATAACAGGAAGTGAATTCAGAACGTTTTTGTAGTTTATATTGAAGTATCTAATTACATACTGCAACACTAATCCGATAATTTCAAATTTGTGCAATATTTTTTGCTGAGTTTAGTTATTAGCCAGCTGAATAAGTTTATTTTCATTCAGAAAGTATATTTAGAAAAAGGGTAACGTTTGAAAATGATATTATGGACTCACGAGATTTGTCTAATTTGGTGTAATTTTCAGTACAGGAAGGAGTCCATTTAAATAGTTATCCCAATAAATCCATTTAAAGTTATGTACGCTGACATTTGATCAATGTTTGAAAATAGGTCACAAAGTCAAAAACTGCTTTATTTACACATTCGATATCGAACAAAAATGCAGAATAAACATACTCTATTTTCACATTTCAATATCCGCGAATGCTTAATTAAAGTTATAAAAAATAAACCTGAAATCGCTATGAAGAGAATGGCGCGCGCAAAAAATGTGACATCATAAATCCAAATAATCAGAAGTATGCGTTGTATGTGCGAAATTCCATAGTAACATAGGCGGGGAGGCCGGGGCAGAGTGGAACTCATTACTGGCACGTGACACGGCCTCACCGCGCCCACTCGCCCCTCGACACTGTTATATTTCGGCAATGAGTTATTGAGTGCGCGGAAAGCTCATGTGTTGAACCGGCAGTATTAATGTTTCACTATGACGGATACATTCAAAGTGTACGTTAAAACACTGATTTTTGCTAAAAACTTTATGAAACAGTGTGGCATTTCAGCTTTAGAGTAAACTTTTGATATGTGTATATGAAAATGAATAAAGTCATATCACCATTAAAAAATAAAACTCAACTATTTGAAAACAGACAAAAAAGCTCTGTCATTTGATAAAATGCTAGCAAAAAAGTTTCGTTTCAGCATTTGATATCATAATTGTGCAGCAACAATACCATTTTAGCACGCCACTTCAACAGTCGTCATTGTTAATTGAATTTGATTGATGATGCAATACAAAACGTCAAATTACCCTACGTATGTGGCTCGTTGGAAACGCGACAAAATCCCGAGGTTGCCCGTTCACCCGCCTGGCGTATTTTTCTAATTGAATCATGTGTGATTTATTATTGGTCTGATGATGTATCATTCTTTCAACAGCAGCCGCGGCTCACCCCATGGGCTTGCGGGCCAAATTATTGCTACAAATGTTCACATCCGCGCTTTTTAACTGCTGCCTCCCCTACGTACGCTTTTTTATTAAACTGAGTAATCGTTTTTTTTAGGTTTATTGAACGTTAGAAGTAATAATAACGTTAAATAAAACTTTAGATAAGACCGTAAGATATAAACATATTATACAGATAGTTATAAAAAAAACCCGAAATTATAAATAAATAGTCCTTTCCCTGATTTTTTTTTTGTTGTTTTGTTAATTTTTGCTGTTAATAATACGGCTAAGATTGTTTGAAATTTATTTTCTGGATGCAAACTAAATAACATAAGATTAGTGATTCATTTTACAGGCATGAACTTAAAATAATGGGATAACGATATGTTTACATTTTTGTTAAAAACATAGAATTATCTAACCATTCCAAAATAATCCTCCTTACCTGCAGTACCGGCACCAATCTTACTTTCTTCAACAGTTGTACCTAAACCCTAACCCTTCCCTACCAAATCCAGCAGCTAACACCTTTACACGTAACCCTCCACTAGCCGCTAGCTCGCGACCTCATCAGCTAAGAGTCCCTAAGAGTTCCGCTTCCAGCCGGCGCGCACATTGTCGCCAGCGCCATTGTGTCCGCCCAGGAACAGTGAGTGTTTGTGCAGTGCAAGCCAGGTTAAAAATACTCTACTAGATTCTCAGGGATGACGTGCTTGCTAGTATGTACAGGTGACGGCAAAATTGTTAAGTTAAACTGAAATTTTCGTACATTTTGATTAAAACCATTTTTTTGCAAAAAAATAATAATTAAGTAAATATGAATTCGTTTTTGAGGTCATATCTGTACATTCGACCAGCAACAGAATTTTAGAGTATCGTATTTTAGAGTGTCCTACATAGTTTTTTCTAAACATAAACTTTGAAATTAAAATCCTGTTTTATGTTTTTCTTTTTTTACATGTAAGTCTTTAGTTGTTACATAAATGGTTTTTCTATACAGTGTTCAGTCATCATCAGTGGCATGACGTGCTATTCCAGATGTTTTGACTAATTTTGATAGACCTTGAATGTCATTAAAAACATCTTCAAACTTCAAAGATTTTCTATGTAAACTATGTTAGTTTTTTATTACTGCCTTATTTTAACAATGCTAGTGTAATTTAGAACAAGGTGCTAGTGTATGACTACAACTGTAAAAAAATACAAATAAGAAAAATATTGTAGAGTGTAAGTTAATTAAAAAAAAACTATAATTTCAAAAAGTAATAAGAACAAAATCATTATTTCACATTTTTGCAAATAAATCGTGGATCAAGCGGGCGCGGCTCCCCGCTAGGGCTGTCACAATGCTCGCTCAGTTTCCGCACCGTTGGCCGCCAACAAAACCGGCACGCGGACACGCTGACACCCCTAATGTCACTGGTTCCGTGTGTGGTGCTCGGTTGTGAGGTTCGTATCCTTGTTCGGCAAACGTGAGGGTTGGTACGCAATTATTGTGTTTATAATTTTTATTACCAACTATGTTAGACACATTCGCCGACTGATAAAAATATAACCCTTGTGTTAATATAAATAAATAAAAAAAAAAACAAAATATTTATTATTACGTGCTTGTTATAATATGGGATACTGATTAGAATATAGTACCTTATGGCAATTAGGAAAAGTAAATATAACGATTATTCATAGTGATAATATATCCAGTAGAATTTAGTACAACTATTTTTCCTTTCATCTCCTTTCAGTTAACATAATATCAAGATAAAACGTACCAAACGTACATTGACACTGCAAAAGCACTAAAAATTCTACACATCACACACCTCCAAAAATTCAATCCACATCAGTAATTAGAGTCGACATCACCGAATCTAATTCCGCGACAGCCCTACTGTAATGTGGGCAAGCGCGATGTCCCGCCGCGTCATTGTAAGTCCGCGCCGTGTGACGTCACGCCTTTGAATACAACTTTTGTTTTGCACAGCCCTTAATTATCTTGATTAGAAGCGTCAAATATGTTCGTATTCTGCTTTTACATCCTCTTACGATAGGTGCTCTATTTGCTTTTGCTTTAAGAATTCGGGTTATGTTTAAGGTTGCATTAAGGTAATTGGTTTTATTCAGTACTGCACCTGTGTGTTAGATTAATCTGGAATTAGATAATTTTCTTTTCATGGTTTCAAAATGATTTCAAAATTTCTCTATAATATGATTGGGGTAGATAACTTGGGAGAAGAAGTGTTTTTTTAAAGAGTGATATGTGTTAGTTTATACCTTTACAAAATATTGAGCGTTATCTTTTTTCAACTGGATTCTTACATGTCTATTACTGACATACAATATTGTATGAAATCATTAGGGTTGTCTATGACGTCGATACCTGAAACAATTTATCGGTAGACACTTAAAAAACGATGATTAATTTTGTAAAATTAGATACTATGATTTTATTCGTGTTCAATATATGAGATTTAAATTAATTAAGCCAATATATAAAAATTGTCAAGTAGCAAAAACCAGTAATATATATATATAGTTCCTCCCCTCAAAGTACAAATTCTTCACCCACATAGGTACTTAAATAAATATAAATAGCTTCAATTTGTGTAGCACAATTATGTTTTAACCGACACAGAATGGTTCATGGCGAGGTTTAATGGTACGTGACCATACCACGCTCAGCTGGTCACGGCACAATTAATAGTGGCCATATAAGAAGCTATGTGGTATATAAGTTTTGAATAGGAGGCTATTGTTCTTTGATATTGGTGTCGAAGATCGGTACAGTTGGGACTGCTCTTGTGGGTCAAAATGGCTGATAGATTTCTGTATTTCAATTCTTGGTGAAGAACGTTCTTTTTCAATGATGTTTTTTTTTATTAAGTTGTAGATTTTTTTTAGATAAAAAATATTATTTACCAAAATCCATAAAAATACAAAAATATGATGTGCAGGATACAATTATGATATATTATCTGAAAGCAAAGGGGTAGTTGCCAAAAATAAGTTAATTTGTAGTGTTGAAATATATGCCTTACATAACTAAAATACTTAATGATTTTGTAACCCTACTACCTTTAGGGTTGAAACTTTTCTATATACACGCGACTAATATATTCAAATAACAAATTCCAAGTAACCGTCAGCTGCGAAACATTAAGGCCTATCACATTATTTAGCAGTCGTAATAATAAAAAGTCAATAAAGTCATAAACCTCGCATCTCCTGCGGCTAACCTAATGGCGGGCGTTTACTTTAACCGTTCTAAACAAATAAAACGATCCGGAACTGTGAAATATAACTGTAACAGGTGGATTATATATTTTTTTATTTAATGCCAGTTGTGTGGCAGCCCTGAGTAATTAACAACGTTTAATATCCAACCTGCTGTCGTGTGTCAATTTATTTAAGTTTTTATTCTTAATTTAAATGTTAGTAGTTCAGTTGGTCAAGATTGATGATTCTTAGTTTTGTAATAACGATTTTTGATTTATGAATTAGGGTAGGTACATGTGTTTAGTACTGTTAGTTAAGTGGGGCTGGCACTTAATAGCTAAATACAAGTTAAGATTTCTTCATATTTATTGGATAAATAAACGGCGACATAATCCGCGAAAACGTAGTTTTATTTCAATGTTCTACATATTTTTACGCTGTAACTCATAATTTGGCAAATCTGTCTGTCATTAAACTTTGGTTTTGCGTTTCGATCGTACCTCGATTTATGACTTTTTAGCTAACTTCAAAAAACAAAAATACATTTTTTAACATGAAAATACCGGTTGAGGTACAATGTATGTTACTCCCTACAGTATTAAGGCGGTAATCGGTAAGTCAAGTAACAAAAGACGGTGAGGCTGCGGAATATCGCTTGCGTGTTTCGGAAGCGGTGTCGCGGGAAGCCAACACCGCGATCAGCTGCGATACTCCAAGAGACAGGGATCTTTTATACAATACTCTGAAATCTTTGATTTTGAAATTACATTATTTAAGAATAATAATATGGGAATGGTGTAACATATTGTATGATTATGAAGAATTGAAGATTATACCTAGTCCAAAAGAATGCTACCAATTAATAAAATCAAACATAGAACCCCGGCTTTTTAGAAGTCGATTATAAAAGAGTGAATAGTTGCGAATTAACTTCTCATATCAAATAGTATTATTTATTTTGCTTCGTTCGTTTCTGGCGTCACCCGATATTGCTTTTGTATCTCGAAGACCCGCTCGGAACTGACCAATAGCATGATGGTAATCTTCAATATTTGAAAACAGATATTTATAAGACACTAATATTTATCGATGCAGCGATTTCTAGCATACGCTTTACCTAACACCAACTTAGCTATAATCACAGACGCCACAATCACCGTCTCCTGTCCTACATCTGCTGCGTCAGCTCGCGATCCTATCAGCGGCGTCAATTGCCCGTGCCAAATGCCACTTCCCGATCTCACCACCCTCCCCCCTCCTTACCCCCCCCCCCAATGTCTGAGATCGTCTTATCGTGGAAAAAGCGAACGTGATTGAATGTTTCCGCTGATCTCATGAAACAGATAATCTTTGTGTGAAAACACAATCCTTGGATGATGATTGGAATACTGATGGGAAGGTGATATGGGATTGGATAGCGGAGATTTTTTGGTTTGGAAAAGGTAGACGGAAATGTATACTTGTATATTGGTTAAGTTGTACATGATTATGATTGCATATTCACGTGTGGTTTGCCATGCACTTGTCAGAATGGGGACACTTCTTCATTTCTATTTTTTTAAGTATGCACTACTGCAGATAACTTAAGTTTGTAGGAATTTCAAAGCTAAGTTAGTTTGGAAGTCGAAAAATTATTCGTTATTTTTAGCTATGATATAAATGGTGTTGGATTTGTGAGCGGTGTTATTTATTTCACAGATAAACTGCATGCCCAGTTGATGTGTATGATTGTCATCTAAATATATTTATTACATATAGCTATAGTGTTGCGTCTTTGTTTAGCTGAAAAAAAAAATACCTTAAATTACCACCAATTTTAGTACATGCGAATGTATTTACTGCATCAAGTGCAATGTTGCAACAATTCCCATCCAGAATAAAATAAACGCATGTCAGCTCGCATCGAACTCCCTGCAAGGAACGATCGATTATCGTTTCACGGGTTAATTGCTATGCGTTTAAACAAAAAGTCTGGCCGTCGGCCTGTTGCCTAATGATGCCATAAAGTCGAAATTATACGCTTCGTTAATTCGACCAACCGTTGTTCCTCCGTACGTGTGCAGGGTTCATTGCGTTTGTCTCTGGCGGGTGAAGGTTGGATTGTAGGTTCAGTTTCGTTGGTGTATATCGTCATCTTCATGAACGGCTGTTAAATATAACTGGCTAATTGTTTAGCCTGATAGGAGAATGGTTTTGGTGGTGACTTTCTACGCAGAATTTAAAAGGAAATTGAATTCCGATAGTAGTACAGCCACAGGGCCAAGACTGAGTTTAGTTCTTAAAAATGTCCGGCAAGTCGTTTGTAATGACTGGCGAGCTGATTTTTACGGTGTAGACGGTCCCGAGTAATATCCCCGTACTGGGTCATTGAAGAAAACTACGTTAGTACACTGTCTCTTACCTGAGCGTACCTTCGTTGTCTCTGATTACATAACACAAGTGCTTTGGACAGTTATTTTTGGTTTATAGCAATGTATGTGACGTTTATGGCAATGTATGTGAGTGCGTATGTGTGTATACGTAGACCATTTATTAGCCGGGAACCCGACAAAAAGTTAAAAGCACGAAAAATACCTAAAATAATTTCACAAAGAACCTTAAATCAAAGCCAATTCCCCAAAAAATCTAATATAAAACCCCGCACGTTAACATAATGTAGGAGCAAATGGAGCAGTACGGACGCAGCTATCGCATATTGAAAGAGGCGGGTTCCGTGACAAAGTTGTATTATCTGTGGCGATAAGGCGAATCCCATTTATTCGGAGGCTATTGCGAGACGCCGTGGAGACGGTGCCCGCGACTCAACCGCGCTTTCCCCGCATCGTTCCCCGCATCGCTTTATGAGTCTCCGCGGATTCGAGTAGAATGTGTTACGTGGATGTGTTTAATGTTGAGTTTGGTGTAGACTGCTCTTGATTCTCTGAATAAGATTTTGTATCTAATGATTTGATGAAGAAAATACTGAAAGAATTTTTGAATTTATATCTGAAAATCATATACATCGTTTTGTTAAAGTAAATTAATAAGTACAAGTATAAGATTTTGAGAATGAGACCTAAAAAGAAATTGGAAAGTGTGGAATATAAATCGGATTACATACGCACGTAAAACTATTTCCTAAAAAAGAACCACCACTTACGCGGTAACTAACCGAGCCTTTGAAAGGAATACCGTGCATATAAACCGAATAAAAAAATACACAAAAATCTCGACCAGATTTTCGTGTGGTCAGCGGAAAAAAACCGGAAAAAACTATCATCCGTTGGGCGCGCGACTTTATAGCAGCGATAACGAAGCCGGCAGATTGGGGCTTGAACGATTCACTGTTATCTCACTGCGTGGCTTTCTCCATATAAACTAAATGTTTCAAACTGAACCAAATCTTTTGGATCCTTCAAACCTTTTGGTTGATAATATGAGATTCGTATTCGATTATCTACTTAGCAGTCATTCATCGGAAAATGTTATATGTCGTTACTTTTAATCCAACTTAAAAATAGCTAGATATGTTTTGGCAAACTGCTAACGTAGGTATATCGAAATTGAAGTTATTTACAAATACATCAAAAACTTCAATTCAAATAAAGATAGATGTGTCCAATTGTACTTGTTCAATTCCTTCGACAATGTTAAAGAACCTCTTTACAAATAAAATTTATTCAATAAAAATCGAATAATAAAATTACCGGAAACGTCCGTTCTAATTTCAAAACTTCCAAATTCAAATTCAACAAAAATGGCAACACACAAGCGTACATCCGACTTTTTTTTGATTCAAAATGTTTGACACGCATCATAGTTCGCGCGAGTGGCCAATCTGGCCATACACTGCATTACACTGATATGCAATGTGTCAGTTTGACGAAGGTCACAAACTCCAGACTGGCCACGTGCCCGACATGGATACGAGTTTGTTCTTTTTTTGAACCCTGATTTGACGTATATAGCTGATCGTTGGACAGATTCGCGGGATTTTATTTGTTGTTTCGAGAATGTGTTAATTTAATGAAGATGAAGTGTTTTCGCAGACAAAACATTATTCTGATGAACAAAGTATTACTATATGGTTGTTATTTGGGACTATTAGGGACTCACTAAGATCCGTCGTTTATAACATCTTAACATGCTTCAATGGTACTCTGATGTATATGCTGTTGTCAGCACCCAAGGTTTGAAGGATACTTCTCGTTGTATGTGAATCGTAGAACAAATAAGCCCTAGCCGCTGTACTTCTTTACCATACAATAAGCAAGACAGGTGCGTTATTCATTACTTTAAGTTCTTATTTTGTTCTGTTTGAATCTCAACACGTCATTTATTTAGCTACAAAAGTTTTTAGTTCTCCCTAGAAATCAGTGCAACTCAAATGAATGCTTATTATATTACGTAGCATTTGTAACATACGCGTAATAACTATGTAACTACCTCGCTGACCATTTTTTGGGCGCCATTGTTCAACTCGGATCAGTTTTCTACTTGACATTTCAATACGACTGCTCGCTTGTCGAATTGCAAATCTCGAGCAGATGTTTATTCAACGCATTCACAAAAATTATCGCAACAACAAAATCTAAATCCATACACCATAACTAATTATATCCACCATGTAATAGTGTGTCGGAGTCGTATTGTTCAACCGACGCTATTGTAAGAAGCCGAATTACTAACCTACTTTTGGGGATATTTTTGGCAAAAAATGTTCTTGAGATATCACGCTTTTTTGGTTTTGAATGCGAGTTATATTTTCTATTGTGTGTTGGGTATTAGTGAGCGATATTTAGTTTCGTTGGTGTATCGTTCGCTGTTGCGATCCGACGCTCGGTATTACAAAAGTTTGACGGGTGACTCGTCCGATACGGTATCGATTTAGCTCGGCCGCATCCGATTCTGTTCGTTTATTTTTACGAAATCGGACGTATGTAGGTTTTCGGGTTTGCGGTGCAACTGTGTTCAGTTAGTAGTAGGTGGTCTGTTCGAATAAAAATTTCCCGTTGTTGTCCTTTTTTATTGAGATTTTTCTATTTCGCGTGTCAACAAGCGAACGTGGTTGGAATTCCGATACAAGGAGTTTTTCCGAACAAACTTTACATACCTCTGTAAAGTAATTGATTTTGTCATCTAGTAATACTGTTATTCTAATCCATTTAACTTAATTTAACGTTCTAACGATGACTTTGTTGCTACTTCTAGAGATAAATCGGTTAAAATAATACTTATGTTACACATTCTTTAATTTAATCTGACCTAGCTGTGAATGTCGAACCGACGCTATTCATAAATATTAATAAACGCGTGTGGCATTCATAAACCGTTTACATATATGTATATGTAGTCACCTATCTTTTTTACGTTGCCTTTTAAACTTGCGCGGTAGCCATTCGATTGCAAAAATACGCTGAAAATTCTGGATGAAAAAGCTTTTATATAAAGCTCATATAAACCTATTAGTTCAATATCGCCAACTTTATTACACGTATGTACTTGGGGTAGGCTACACTAAATGATAAAAAGTTTTACATATCAAATATTGTGGTCTTGAGAATTAAAAGCGAACTTAAGGTGCCCAGAAAATCATGATTAATTCAAAGAAACTGACGTTGTAAATGAAGTAAACTGTCATCAGTCCAAACTTTTTAATTCAATATTATCTTGGCGTCCCTTATCAATACTAAGTTAGTTTGTTTTAGTTTCTACCAATTGCAATGAACCAATTATTCATCAAGAAATGTGTGCGTCAGATGTCATCATCATCTGGGAAAAGGCTCGGGAGATGATGATGACACAGCGTCAGGCTAGTGCTTTAGCACGCACGATAACACAAACTCTTAATTACCCTTTCAACCATCCATCTAGTTATCTATTACAGCATACCTGTAGGTATAATTAGGGTATCTCTCAGCAAACACAGACGTCGGCCGTGTTTGCATCGGCCGGCGGCTTGATTTAATAGCCGACGTATAAATCTATTCATTTGCCAGCGAAAGCTTTGTACAAACATTGCTAATGAACGCGGCGCTCCTACTACACGGTAACTCAGTTACCCCAGTGGCTAGCGTTCACAATCCATTTTTTTTTTTCAGTCTATAAAATTATTCAGTATTGAGTCACGTTTCGGTTAAACACTGTTATTCTGTAAGTTTTTATTGCGATGGCGCGTGCATTTTTATTGGAGTTAAAAATAGAATGTGTTTTAAATTATCTGACGAAATTGAATGGATTTTGTTGATGAGATTATAGGTGTGGAGTGGTTTCAAATTTAATGTTGAAATGTACAATATTTGTTTCCTAAATAAAACTGCTTGTTTATTTGCCCCACGGTTGTACCTAGTAGGTGTGAATCTGAAAGTCGTGACGTGGCCTATAATATTGTGATGAAAATGATTTTGATTTAAAATGCTAACACCTAGAAAGCTAGACGGTCAATAAATTATACTTAAAAAGTAGACACACACATTAAAAGTAGCTCACTTGAGAAAAGCTTTTAGTAAAATTATTTTATACATCTGTTAGTTCTGTGACAGATAACTTCACACATAATACTATAGTATCCGAAATTCAAAATTAAATGCCTCTTTGGGACTTGCAGAGTATATTTGCGCTATCAACCAGTAGACCAATATATCGTTGAACGTAATAATGTATGTACGCTGGCAACACATAAAGTGTAGTGTACATAAGTACATGAGGTAGGTGTTTAAACAGTTTTTCACTGGCTACAGGCCTGTCGTTGTAATTCACTGACAAACGCATATAAAAGAGTCCGGTAGCGCACAGTGGGTGGCGTGGAGACGAATTGTTACTACAAAAATAATTAATTATTGGTAATTATAAAAATTTTACTCATATTATTATAATTAATGAGTATCAGTAATTGCAAATAAATCTACCTCTACCATTGTGGTATGTTTTTGTAATTAAAGTTCATTTGGTTGAAGTAATTCTAAGGACTGTCGTTTTATAAGATATTTGCGACACATTAGGGCAACATCTTAGTCACTGCAACAACCTAAAACAATAGAATAGTTACACAGTGCATAACTTCTTCTAGTCCCATACTATTTAATTTTGATATATTAAGTTAAAGAAAAACTTAGTCGCATACCGCGAGGGCTGGTTCGAGGCGTCGCGGGATAAGGTATTATGGAAGGAATTGGGGGAGGTCTTTGCCCAGCAGTGGGACAGTAAAGGTTAGAAAACAAAAAAGAAAAACAGTCGTTCAACAAAATGCAACACGGATTTTTAGGGTAATAGCATTCTTTGTTGTAAATGAGAGTTTAGTAGTTCTAGTAAGTACTTAAATAAGAATATAAGAATGTTTTATTATTACTGCGAAGCTGATTTGCCTTATATGTTACCTACAATTTCTATAACATTCATTTTATAAATGCCTAACTAAAACTATTGCCGAGATCGGTCACAATTTTTCCGACCTCCAACATAACAATGGGGTAATGAAAACTTTCATACGTAAATATCTCCATTATTTAGGGTTCTCAGAGATGCAATAAAATTCCTTCAGTTGTCACCAGTCCAAATCAGTTTGTGCCTTTACGTAACATATAAAAATACTATTTAATAACGTGTCTACTCCATGGCCGTCGCTATTCGCTAGCCGCGCTCGTATCCTCGCGGGAGGTAATTATGCATGGGCGCTTTTTAGCGCGTCCACCGACGAATAAAATATAAAACGCGCCGCAACTAATGATTTCACGTACATTTCATGCTATGTACTTACTGTAATTACTCGGATATGTTATATATGTACTACTAGTAGGAGAGCTCGTTAGTTCGCACATTATGACGTATTTATGAAATGAGTAGATACTACTGTAGTATCTACTCGTTTTTGCTGTGTTTTGTTTTGTGTTAGACTTTGATATTTAGGTTATACATAAGTTCAGAGTTTTTTATGAGCTTAATATAAACAATTAAGTATTTTATATCATTATTTGTAATTATTATACACGGTGTGGGTTATTTTTTACCTATTCGCTGCACGTTCAAAGCCCAGACAATAAGATTTTTTAATATTAATGAAAGTTATTTTTTAGTTATTCTTAGAATATAAAGTAGGAATAAGGATAAATAGGTTACAAAAATGACTAGTAAATTTTAACAAATATCTACTTATAATATTATTAATATAATTATAAAAAGCTAAACATGAACTACGAAACTAAATAATTAACATTCATTTAATTGAAACAAAAAAATCAAAATAAAAGTTTTAAAAAGCTTATAACAACGCCATCTACACATAAGCGTAGGAACTAGAGAGCTTTTATTGTAAGCTCGTGTAACTTTTAGATATTTCCGCTGAGCGGTGACGGCGCTGCTATCGTTTTAAATGCTGAAAACTCGGCGTGTTTTCGCCGGCATTGTGTGAAAACGTTATTAGAGAAAGGACGTTTCGCTTCTCTCCGGAATACTAAAAGCGTCTATCGAGAATGGGTTGCGAGTTGATGTTTTGTATGCGTTGGTTTGAATAGGTCGTTTTGTAGTGAGTATAATGATCTTATATAGCTGCTCAAAACAGCTTTTTTCAAGAAGCTGTCACTTTTGGTGCTTGTACTGATTTAAAAAATCCGGGAGCGGTTTTGCCTTCCTACTATTCTACTAATACCTATGTACATTACTATTTCTGTGCTTATATACTAGTGCCTTTATCGAAAGACATGAGCGTGCTTTGTAGTGCCTTAACGAATATATGATTCAATTATATCTTATTTTGCCCCACACATGAGATACGGGATCATGATCACATTTGTTTATTTACAAAGAGGTTTTGCCAATTAAGTTACACTACACAACTAATATTGATAGTATGTAACTATTAGCGCTGTATTTACTTAGTAATTGTGTGCATTCGCGTCATCATTAGATATGTAAATACACAAATGCTAATTGGTACAATCCGTATCTGTAACATTCCATCTATCACTGAACAGGTATATTTAGGGTATCTTAGGATTCAACAAGTTTGTGTCATCCCTTCACTACATCAATGTGAATTTAATCATAAGAGTGTATTAATTTATTATCTGAAGAAATTGCCATTTGCAATATGACCGCGCCTTTTATACTTTACTACATACATTAAAGAAATAAATATTATGAGTTTCGTATTTGAAATTATAAGAAAGATTATTTGCTTAAATCCTCATGTCTTGTGACTGATTTTCTATTAATTGTTCAGTAACATATTATGCATGACGCTATTCTAAAGATGTTATGGTCAAAACAAAACACTTGTGTAACTGCTCTTCCGGTCTCCAAATCCAAATAAAGCTGCTGACACAGTAATCTCATTTTCCGTACTTAAAATATTAACACACATTAACTTTAACGAAGCGTGAAGTGAACCTCGCTAATCGTTTATCAAAACCGACCAAAAAGTTTTTATGTCTTTGTTTGTCCACATGTTATGAAGGTGGCCGGAACTATAAATTTAGTGAGCACAGATATTGGTGGAGGAAGAATCGTTGGTGGGCCGCGGTCGGTGTCGGGTTCACTTCCCGGTTGGACACTCGACGTGTGCTGGTTTAACGTTTTTATGTTATTAACTTTTTTTGTGCACGCGACTGTGTTGGTTCTGGAGATTAGAGAGTGATGACGAATATTAACAAGAAGAAGCTGTTTCACTAAGTACAGCTATGCTTTTAGTAAGCAATCTTGACTGTTTACTCTTACTCTTCATGAGACAGGTCCATTGGGTTTCGCATGACTCAGTATTTGCGATCATGGAACATCCATTAGGTACAGTAAAGTATATGAAAGATTAGGTGTTCATTGTCATCAATCATACACGGCCGCTTACAGATCTAAACGGGCCGCATAAAACACGCGAGCCACTCCACTCGACCCCTGACATCTCAACGAGTCCCATTTGTCAGCAACACCTGAAATCACTGCCGGTTAACCGGGCCGCGCTGGGCAGGATCATTTCATATTTTCGGGAGGTCCATCTCTCTCGCGCCGCTCAATTATTCACCCGGCGACCCGGGCACCCGGTCAAAAGTAATGACCGGTGAACGCGAAATTACACGTGTTACAATGATGATTCTGTTTACCCCGGCCGGAGTAATTTCGCCCGGATGCTGTTTGAAGAGCTGTTAGGTTTTGTGATCGTTTTATTTAATGGCCGCCGAGTACGTTGGGGTTTTGTTGTTTGTTTCCCTGTATCGCTTTTTTGGTATAAGTTTTTAAATGAGTGTTACTGAATGAATAGGATGTTATTTCGTTTCGCGCGTATATGGTGCTTACTACACAATTATGTCATGAAAATTGACGTTTGAATTCTGTTTATATGTTTATTACTCTTATCGTGTACCACTACAGCTTACTACCTAAATATAGGTATAAGATCGGCCAGAATATACCTAAGCATAGAATTTTCAACTGTCGTTCAGCAATTTGATTATTCTATTAGTCTCCAAAAACACTTTCTTGTTACCTATTGTCACATCGTACTTTTAAAAGTTTGCCAACCACTCTTCTGAAATCGAACCCAGAAGTGGTTTGTCTCCAAACCATGCCATCCCAAACAAAAAGACACAGGAACTAAATACATACAAATGAACAAAAACTGGTCACTATTGTTTATCCTGGCCACGTGTCTCAAGTATCACCGTCGTGTGACCGGCCAGATTTATCGGGCACATGTCGGCGGTCGAACATTGATCAGCCATGTTTGTTTAACCCGCAAAAACTTGGTGCCAAGCTGTCTGGGTAGACCGGGCCGGCCGTTTTTGCAAGGTTAACTTGGTATTAAGTTTTAATGATTTCCTTTGATGAGTGATTGGTGATTGATGATTGTGTTATCTTAAGTTGCGTATTTAAGTTTATGTGATATTTTGCTTAGAGACTGATGGGTGATTGTTTCTTAGATATGTGAATATTAACAAATATGTAATGGACAATTACGAAATTAAGTATAGAAAGACGTAGGAAATGTAAAACTACGTATTATTTACTAGTATATACCATGGCCTATTATATTTTATGATATTGAGTAGATTGTACCTACTTCGTATGTCACTGTACATTTAACAGATTAATTAGGTATCTAATACATAAACCCATCATCTTATGCAGTATATCGTATCACCAACCTTCTTACATCAGACACCCAGTTCAATCCTTTAAAACGCCATACATTCAAATCAACCCTACAACGCACAAAACAAAACACGTCTACGGTCTACACATATTTAAAGACGTATCTGTGTATCACAGGATCGGCATCTCGAGCCATTGTCGTTCATAATATTTGATGTATGCGCGTAATGAAGTGGAGTGTGTATTTATTAAGTTAATTAAACCGTTCTTGAAGCCCAGGGCTACGGCCCGACGGCCGGGATCTATGTATGAGATATTCCAAGATTCCAAGATTAGAATGGGTTTGGGTATTCCAGTGATGTAGCCTGTTTTGAAAGGTTTGAGGTATAGTTGTGTATCGTTGTTGTGGGCTCTAAATAGAAATTGATATTTTTTGTTTACAGTTGCAGGTAATAAAGTAAAATAACAAAAAATTCAATATATTAGACGCTAAATAGATTAATAAATTAATAAATTTGAAAAAAAAAACAAACAAAAATGTGAAAGAAATATTGTAGCTCACATCCCTAATACAATTAATTAATTTCCTTTGATGATCACAAGTAACTCCACCAAAAAAGCGAAAATCATCCCCATACTGAAGTATTCAAAACAAACAACTGCCGGTCGCCCCCTTCATAACCATTAGTTACCTTTGTACCAACATAATTCAAACATATTCAACATATTCAGACGTAACAAATATTCATAAATAAATCTTCTTAAGATACGCGTATGTTTGTCTTAATTTTAATAACGCGTAACAATAATGAGACATTATTAGACATGAGTCTCGTAATTAACTTTTGAAGAATCGACTGTTCTCTAATGAAGCGAGGGCTTTTATTTGTCAAAGCCTATGTACCTTATGTGTATATAATAACGATTATATTTGTATATCATTGAATTTTCACGTATTGTTTGCGTTATATATGATTAACGATGAAGGGGGCTGTAGTTAGGATACGGAATTTTGTTATCTTAAACAAAGCAAGTTTCAAATCAATGTGTTTAGAATAACTGGTTGTTCCAATTGTTGTGTACATTTTTATCTTATAAATATCTCAGGTTATAATATAATAAGTATTATAATAAATGATATAATAAAACCTTCATTTTCAAAAAGCCAAACACAATTGCTCCATCTCAACTGAAATATAAGAATGCTTTTACAATAATAGTAAATACAAATTGTGTTTAGGGCTTACTACAGAACAGTCAACAAATACTGATCGTTGGAAATCTCTATACATTTCGAATAAAAATAAACCATACAGTACGAAATATTATCAGAAATAAGACACTTCCCTCACATCGAAAACAATATCCAATTCGCTTATCGAACTAAATCACAATAATATCCCTCAAGAGATTCATCTCAATTCGGTGCGCGAGCCCTAAAACATAGATCACTCGAAGACAGCTGAAGCCGGCTCTAATGAAGACACCGTCTACAAACTATAATACGCCATATAAATGCACCGTCGACAAGCATAAACAATTGAAATAATTATCAGGATAAGCCCTGAGGATCAGGGAAAGCCCTCGAGAATCTCAACCCTTCTTAGAGCTCCTGACAGCATCTTATGCAAATTCACAAACTTATCAACCCTAACGATTAATCCACAAGTCAATTCCATCATTAATCGAAAACCATCTCTATTTCCGATATCCTTAAGGTTGGATTTAGGTTGACAATGTTGTGATATAGGTCGTTATTAATATTTGATTGTAATAGTCGCTCAATTGGCTCTCCTGCTATGATATGCAAACTTATGTTTTGTTTGGACTCTTGTAGTGATAACAACTGCCACTTAAAATGTTTTCAACTGCGCAAACACTGAGCTTCGAATGTAGAGCACATTCGATTTAAATTTTGAGTAGGTTAAGCTTTTGGCCCTATCGAAGTGGGGAGTTGATTGAAATTACGAGGTAAAATAGTAAATAATATTCAGATACATGGAGAAATCTAGTCAATATAGCAAAAGACTGATTATTTTCCTATATTGCATCACTACATTTTTTTTTTGTAGTACCTTGAATGATTGTACAAATTCATCAATTACCTGCAACAAAATTTAAACTTCTTTGCATCCTGAAAACATAAAAGAGAGTATTTCACATTAAGCGCCAATAAAAACACTTCATCTCTAAGAACTAACGAATAAAATGTTTATTTTTCTGTCTGGTTCCTTTAATAAAAGTGTAGTGACTTGCATCGTGTTAGTTCGGTAAACATCGGTGTAATGTAAACAAAATTTAGTGATATGTGGAGCCGTCCGCGTGGCTCTAAACTGTGGTCGAATGAATACACATCATATAACTGTAAGTGCGTGTGTGTTCATACTGCGTGTTGCAAACGATGAGAGATCGAGATTTCAGAAAATACCTGAAGCTTTTTTGTTGATTTTATAACTTCAAGAAAATTTCCGCATCGGCAAATCTTAAAACATTTTTTTTACATTTAATTTCAGAATTTATACTATTAAAATATTTTATTACCGAAATATAAATGATATGAATATGATGGCTATAGTAAGATTGGTATCACAAAAGTGTACAAATGAATCAAGTTATTAGTTCTATTGAAGTAATGACTACCTACGCGCTTTACATTCTATTTCCCAAATGCTATTTTGCAACAATCCCACACATTCGAAATTGGTCAAACGAAGCCTCTTCACAAATATCGCATAATCTGTACGCGTAGCCCACACCTACTTATTGTAGGATGTGGTCACATCAAAAAGAGATCCGTACCGTCTTGAAGGGAGGGCCGCAATAATTCCCAAATCAAAGGCCCGCTTGGGTGGCCAGCTATAACAATAATTGTTTGGACCTCAGAGAATCCGCTGAGAAAACGCCGACAAATATCTAATTGGAATTTCTAATTAGAGTTGTGAAACGCGGCCCTAATTAGTTTTCAATTGGGGTGGGTGATGATCAAAAAGGTCGATGTGTTGTTTGAAATCTAACCGGCTACTGTAATAGAAATACTTGGCGTTTGGAAATCGTTTTCAAAAGTTTTATTTGCAAGTATTTTACTTAGAGTTAGATTTAATTATTTAATAAAAAATAATAAAAAACTTTTTCTTCTACGATATCCAGAGGATTGTCGAAAAGACTCTCAGACATGACAATAGTGGGAAGTAATTTTGCTATAGAACGAAAGACTGCACTATTGTATATCAACGTGGTATTTATTATTATTACTATATTAACTGTTCTCAACAATAGGTCCACAATCTATTTTGAACCTCGTAAGTCTATTGTCTTACAAACACCCCAAAATACGTCATACAACTAAGAAAAGAATCACGCCCCACCTGACCGACTCCAAAATTAGCCATAGAACACGCACAAACAAGAGGGAACAATTTCGGTAGCTTTTCACATAAATTGCAAGTGCGATTTCCATTTAAAACACACGGAGCACGCATTAGGGTTCCTCTGGCATGTCGGAGGGACGCTTGACCGTCCGGGTTCCGTACGGCGGCTGGAAGAAAGGGCTCATTTTCATTAGGCAACTAAGCGTCAGCGGTACGTAGATTTATATAGAATGCAAATTAATGAGGTGCTCAAAGTTTTTTGGTAGTACTGTTTTGTTTTTTGTTTATACTTATTTTTTATTTACTTTTATTTGAAAAACAGTTTCAATTAAAATTAAAGTAAGGCAAGGCAACATTGTAATCATCCCTTTTTAATAATATTTTTAGAAGTACATAATCAAATACACGGTGTTTATCTAATAAGGCTCGATTCTCATAGCATACAATCCAATTACTGAAATCTTACAAGACTTAATTTTACATCTATTTCAATTCCTATAAGACATACCGTTACTATTTACTTAGGTACATAATAATGTACTTAAGTCTTATATCTCAAAGCACTAAATACGTCACAAAACCAAATACGTCACAACTTCAAGAACCACTGGGCTTGCTAACGAGTGGGCAGCGTGTCCAACCCTTCGTTTGAAGCGAGCACTTTTTGTGTGCACCTACATTCCTTGCGCAAGGAACTCGGGCCGGCAAAGGCGACGTCTGAAGTATGTGGCGCGCTCGATAGATGCCTCTCTGTCTGGTACCTGCAATTCAAGAGTCCTTTCATCTTATATTTCAGGAATTTAAATATAAGGTTGATTTTTGTTACGCACCACACAACCTGCAAATTATATTGATTATTTTTTTAAGGAGAAAAATATTTGGCTTTTTCTAGATATTTTTCAAAACATTTTTGTTCCTTTCTGGGTTTACAAAGAACTGTATAAGGTCGCAACATTTGTTTAATAATAATTGCATTATCGGTTTTTTTTTTTTGCGACGGGTTTTTTCAACCATTTCGGAAGTAAACGGAAGTGCGGTGTTTAACTTAATGGTAAGCGACATACACCAGCTATGTAGAACCATTTAGAAGTTGAGTTTACTACTTTGAAAACTTATAGACATAGGTTATGAGTACCTCGTTAAAATTATATGTCTATTTAGTCTAAGTCTGCCTAACCAAGTCTCTTGCATTAGACCCCATGACCCCGAATCAAACAGTTGACGAGTGCGGTGTGCCCATTGCACAGTAAGATATATATAATTTAATTCCAACATCTACGTATATACTCGAACACGTCCAAGCCATTATCCCCTACGAGTGAGTCCGACTTTTGTTTTAAAATGTAGAAAATTAAAGTTTCTTTTTTCGTTGGAACAATTCTAAACTCGACAACAACTTGTATTTTAGCGGGCCACCCTCACATGTTTGTGGAAGTTTAAAAAGTTTCCGGCGGACTTTAAAACGGCGATTCATTTCACTTTATCCCCACAATACGGTTGAATATTTTAATTGGTGAGCGAACGAAATACCTACCGGCGCGTGAGTCGTAAAAGAGGTGTAAAATATTGTGTTTATATGTTGCTGGGTGGGACCGTTCCAAGAAATCATAAATTATGATTTAATTATGTATAAAAACTGTGGGCTATTGTTATGGTGGTGCTGACGTCGTTGCTTCACGATCGGCTTTGGCAATATGATTGGGTGTCTGCGCTGTAGGTTCCAGTCCAACTGTTACCACGATGTGGCCTTGTATATTTTATTTTGCATTTACGTTCGTATCATTCGCTAACGTTTTAAGAAAATGGTTTTCGTTTTTAAGTAAAACAAATGAAAATTTGTTATGGCAATAATAACACAATCTTGATAAAATGTGTTGCATAACTTGAGCAACTTCCAGCATTTGACAAAAATACATTACTAACACTTTTAGCACTCAATATTTGTATAACCTGTAAATCTAAATATATATCTAAATTTCCTTGTTCTGATGTTTACGTGAATGTTGAATTGAAACCATTTTAACGAGTTTTGTCACATACTTAAAATTGATTAAAAAGAAGACAGTAGATAAATAGTACTAACAACATCCTTAGAAAACTTAATATTTTCATTTCATAGGTACTTACCTTGCAGACCAAGAATAGTATCTATAAATGTAGGGCGGCAAACTAAACTAAGTTGACTAACCGCAGCGCTAATTGGGGCGTTTTAACAAGAAGGAAAAGTTATTTTCTTTGGAAATGTATCTTGACCGTTTGACACCGTCTGCGATATAGTATACAAGTGTACATGTTTAAATGTAATTAGATAGGGTATGAAAAATTTCTTTACTACTTAAGCGCTGGCTAATATATATTCTCACATGACTTTTATCTATTTGTGTTCTTTTAGGTATTTGTAGCAACATTAGATATAAAACACTCATATCATAAACATACCTAAAATCTACACAGTCAAGACATATTTCTTTGAATTTGAATTTGAGTACCTATATAATTTCTTCTAGCCTAAACTGTCATCTTACTCGTCACTGCAAGACAAATGACACCCAATTACTTGCATCGTAACAAAAAACCCAATACAAATTAAAAAAAATACATAATCAGCAACAACTTTAAACCCTTAATTACTTATTACACACACCTTTAAAACATATCCCTAGTACTTGAAGTGATTAATCAGCATGCGTTTAGGCGCGGCTGGTGCACGGTAATTAGATTTAAGAACAACTGGGCGGCGTCAGCGGGAGAATGGCCTGCATTAATTTGAGCTCCTCTAACGAGGGCGACGGACGCTACGGACTAGGACCTTGGAGTAAAAGAGGGATGGAGTCGCTGTTTGGAAGAAAATTTTATTTTTACTTTGGGTTGGAGGTGGTGCGTACATTTTGAATATATGTAGAATTGAATTATAGAAAGACATTAATTATCTGAATATATTAATTATAATTGGGACACAGACACGAATTAAAATAAAATGCTATCTAATTTCCATAAATATGACTACTTATAGAGTAACTTAATCTTGTAATTAATAATGCAAAGTAGGTTAAAAAACTTGAAATATAAGTAAACTATCTTGCAAAGACTTGTAATTGGCATTTACTTAAACTGCATGTTGTTTCACCAACATTTTGATATTACTCTACGTACTACATGACGAAAAACAAAAATAAAGTTCTAATATTTCCAGGGCTATAATTTATACTAGTTAAAGATAATTTTAATTAAACATTACATTAAAACGCATTACTATTTACTAAACATGACTAAATTACTCAGCAATTTTCTCGAAACAAAACCTAACGAACGTCTCTACGCCGGCCTACGTCGTTCGTAGTCAAGCTGTGTCCAGCGTAGCAGTGTGCTACGCGTCCACTACGCTATGTTTATTGCAATCTGGCGGTTAAATGCCCGTCTGCTTAGCCCGCTTATGCCGCCCTTTTGTTACACAGGATTGCACCCTGTATATTTATGTTATTCCCTTTTAAAATGCCCGAATTAAATGTATATCACGGCATCTACATTTTATAACGGTCCGGAAATTGGAACCTTTTTACGCAGTTGTGAATATAATTTTAGATTCGAATTTGTTTTTTAATGTTTTTTGTTATTGAGGATGCGTGCAATGGCAGGTATTTTTAAATTAAATAAATTTGAACATTGCAGCTTAGTTTGAACTAAGCTATACATCTAGTAATTTCTAAATTAATTTTAATTTTATACAAAAAAGGTGTTAGCTACGATAAAGATGATCTAAACTCATAATAAAATGGTTATGAAATTACATTCCAAAATAACAAGGTTCTAGAGATTAAAGCAGTATCGACGTAGGGAAACTTCATCATTGAACATGTTCTATGAACTTCCGATGCCCAGACTTTTGAAATAAGCTTGCTGTGAAAAAGTGCGTGAAAAGACATTTGTCACACAAATGACGTATTACCAATTATTGCTAGTATTATTAGAAGCTATATTCTAAACACGACAGGGTTCTTTAAATTTAAATTATACCCATATCACAATGCATATTCCGTAAAAAGTTAGGTTAAGAAGCCCAACATAATGTAAACTTCAAAGGTACAAAATTATTATACAAATCAAAAGCATTGAATTTCAAAATATACGTTGAACTAGATTCATATTCATAACATCTTTCAATTTAATTGATAATAGCGTGAAAATTGAAACAACGATAGGTCCCAACATTAATAAAACAATCGCTTTAAATCATAACATAATCTAATCGTTCTTGGGATCACCGGTCAGCTAAAAGGGTTATTGAACTATCTCCCTCGGCTAGCCCTTGCAAATATAACCCTTTGTGTGCGCGGACTTAAATAAAAGGTTTGATTTCGTGTTGTAAGGGGCTATGATCAATATTTGTTGAGCGGACCGACGGACCGATCTGCATACCTTTATTATCAAGCCTTTGAGGTCTGAGGCCGTGTTTATAAACTCTTTGCTAACTCTTTTGAGGGTTATTACCTGGGTTTTGGTTTGGTAAACCGGGATGTAATTTTTTGGGATACAGCGAAAAGTAAGTTTTTGAAGATCACTTTTTCACTCAATCACAACAGTTCTGATTAGTAAGTTCTGAATAGTAGTGCACTCGAAGCACGCTGACTATGACTATTTAGTCTATAATTATTATAATTATACGAGCCAGATTTATAATAAAATTGTTCTTTC
This sequence comes from Autographa gamma, assembly GCA_905146925.1. Classification (NCBI taxonomy): domain Eukaryota; kingdom Metazoa; phylum Arthropoda; class Insecta; order Lepidoptera; family Noctuidae; genus Autographa; species Autographa gamma. The sequence goes on along the minus strand of LR989866.1, from coordinate 7,561,443 downwards.
TAACTAACTGAGACTTCAGAATCATTATAATAGTCCTGCCATCTAGTAAAGTCATTGCAGTCAGATAAGATCATCAAAAAAGTTTTGCGGGTTGCAAAACTTAAAGTTATACAAACTATATAATATGTATAGTCTCGGGTCCGTTTTCTTTGAGGTATCCTAAACATTTTCCAGTTAAGTGTTTGTATAATGAAGTATAACAATAATTAATTTATCATAAATAACATTGTTTTGATATTTTCAATACTTATGATTTGAAATAGATCTTTGAAACTAAAACCTTAATCGATTTCAGACTGAAAAGTTCAATGGCAGTGCAAACGAAAATTCTTGAGACCCACATCGAACTATAAGAGCCACTGTATCGAGTTACTTGCGAAAATGACAGCTGCAGCAAGCCTCTCTAATGGCTGTCCTTAGGTTCGCACACGCGTGCTCTCACGCTCACCACAACCCTTATCCCACACCCATAAGGTTTATAATCCTTTGGCAGTTGAGTAATAGACAGTAGGGAACCAAACTGAACCGTCAATGGATTGTAGTAGGAAATTTATTGTGTGTGCACACGTACAGTTGCCATGTACAGGGCGGGCCGCATTTGTAATTTAAAGTAGATTTTGTTGCCTACCTAAAAATATATAGTGGCCGAATATATCAGATGCATTTCAATTAATTGCAATCAAAAGTTCGATCGAAAGAGCTGTCTGGTCGGTAGTTAACGTTGAGCTAGTTGAGTCATCTATTTTAACCAGTAAGTTTACTTAAAACCCAATTAAAATAATTTATTTGCGTTAAAATTTGCGTAGATTCCACTATGAAAAAAACCTTAAAAAATTTCAAAATTGAGACCTTTATTACACGTGTTTTCACATGGGAAGTTCAAAAACAAAAAAGTTGATGCTTTAATAACTAGTATAAGAAGGTCCATCTATTTTCTTGACACACTTCCAAACGAGGTTGCCATTGAGAATGTCTTGCAGAACAATCAATAGTTAGCACGGTGCCAAACTTGCCGCAAGCAAGTGCTGTACTAAGACATAACTGCTTCTTTACTGCTACAGAAGTTTGCCGTACAATAGTACTTCGAATATTTGTTTTAATCTGTTGTGAATGTGTGACAGGTTTGTAGAAGAATCTTTGCAACTGCTGTCATGGAGGTGTCAAAGTTTTCATTATTTTTCCGATTTCTCTGTGTTATGTACTATGTTAAGTAGTGTAATGTCAAAACTTGAGGTTACATTATTTAGTTATATTATTTCATTTTAGTGGAAAATTCTGAAAAAAATACGAATCCAAAATGTTTTCTATTGTTATATTTACTTATTGAAAACATCGTGAGAACTAGAAAGAGTAACATACAACAAAACAAATTTTGTGTATTATGAAATTACACACCTTGTAACAATATCTTGATCACACAAGAGCACTGTTTTATAACGTTACATGTATAGCTTCATGAAATCCTTTCGTATAATGGCTTCTATAAGATGGGACCTAACGTATCAAGTAAGCAGATTTGGGAGTCCGAGGGGCGCTTAACAGGCTTCGTTAACTCAATCTATTGCACCCGTCCCGTCTTATCTCAACACTGGATTTATGATTAGGATTTTGTTTTATGGTTGGGTGTTAAATCTTTTGTTAAGAGTGAATTTTCGAATAAATATTTGATTTTTGATTCGAAAAATTCGAATCGTTGGAGAGTGTAATAATTGTTGTAAATATTAAAAGTAACGAATAAGTTAGATATTAATCAGTCTTTGCCTTAGTAGTTTCAGGAATATGACGTCTTTACATTATATAGTTTATGAAAATTTTAATAAATTTATATCGAAAACTTTCACTTTTTCAGTATATTCAATTCACAAAGTGCGTATGTAGTATTTGTTCACTCCGCGTAATTGTTGATGTTCTAAAACTGAACTAGTGTGGCGACGGTGTGTGCCCATGGTGGTGGTGGTACGTCGGCTTGGTGGCGGCCGGCTGCCGTCGTATCGGCTGCTAAATGCCGCAAGAGCCGCGCGCCATCCCGCTTGCACCGCCGCTCTCGCCGCATCTCTCGCTCGCGCCGGCGCGAACACGTGTTTATTTGTATGTTTTATCCTTCGGCGGCTTTAAACCCAACCCACCCTGACCGCAAAGTGCGCTCCGCCGCCCGCCGCGCCCGCGCGCCGTCGCCGCCTCTCGCTCGCCGCCGCCGCTGCCGCCGAGCCGCACCGACTCGCCCGCGAAACTTTGTCCGAAGTCGACGGGCGCGGACGTACGCCGCGTATTAATAGCCACCGCGAGCGGTCACCGCAAGCGAGCGCTGCGAGCCCCACACGCCACGAGTCGCACCACGACCGCGAGCTGCGTCGCACGCGTCCCGCGCACGCACCCCTTACGCGTAAACAAATCGCCGATGTACCGAACGCGAGAGCGAAACTGAAAACGAAACTCCAAAAAATTCAAAAAAGATCGTCGACAACGCTGAAAGTGAGAGGGACGTGCGTACGGCGATCGCGTAAATACGCGGTCTGCAAAAAGTGCCGCCGTCAGTGAAACTAGTGAAAAGTTTTTTCGCCGCGTACGGGGAGCCACCCCTCGGCGCCGGAAAAAATCGGCCCCTCGCGTCCCTCGCCCGCCCGCCGCCGAACTTTTCATTCACCGGGGAAAAAAGTGTGGCAAGGCCGCCCGTGACGTCACCGCGTCAAGTGGCCACGCGCGCGTTCCCTAGCAACGTGTTGTCACGTCTTGACAGCGACCCTTCTTACGAAAACTTGGGACTGTCTTAGAAGTGCGGCCGACTCGGTCTCAGTGTGATTATGATAGTAGCATGTGACAATGGTGTTTAGTCGTGGAAAATGTCGGAGATGTGTGTTGAGTAGTGACATGTAGCAATCGCTGGAAGCTAGTAGACTCTATGTGTAGCACGCAGCGCGCTCGGGTGTCGAGGATGCACCTGACGGGCGCCAGCAGCGGCGCCGTGTCGCCCGACACCAGCTCCACGCTGCTGCACGAGACGTACACCAAGATGACGTCGGACATCCTCGCGGAGCGCACGCTGGGGGACTTCCTGTCGGAGCACCCCGGCGAGCTGGTGCGAACGGGCAGCCCGCACTTCGTGTGCACGGTCCTGCCTCCACACTGGCGCTCCAACAAGACTTTGCCGGTGGCGTTCAAAGTGGTTGCACTAGGCGACGTGGGTGACGGCACGCTGGTGACGGTGCGGGCTGGCAACGACGAGAACTGCTGCGCGGAGCTGAGGAACAGTTCTGCGGTCATGAAGAACCAGGTCGCCAAGTTCAACGACTTGAGATTCGTCGGCCGCAGCGGTCGCGGTGAGTGCTGAAGGTGCAGTTATGTGATACAATGAATACTAGTGATTATCTAAAACGTTCCAATAGTCATATTCTACAAAGAATACAGTACCATACATTCAACTAGAAAATAAAAAATGATAAACTTCGTAAAAGTACAACATTAATTAAATGCAATACACAAACAGTCGAACATTATCCATTTCTAAATAGCCCGTGACAATATTAAAATAATCACCGACGGTTACGCAAACATCCCGCCAAAAAAAAACCCAAACAACCATAACATTTCAATAACAAACCAAACCAAGACGCAATAACTGCAACAAGTAGGATGACACAATAATAACTTGCAAATATTTTCCCGAAGTTCTTAAGTAGGGGAAAAGTCGGTGACATTGTAAAGTACTTGAAACTTTTTCCGAAGAACTTAAGGAATTGCGCGAATGTCAAATAAGGAGGGCGGGAGATTTGGGCGGCTATTTCCGCCCAATGACTGTCCCGCCCGCCTTTTCTTAGAAAGTTTACTTTTTGCGAAGGGCAAGTGCCCAAGTTACGCGCGAAAGTCTTCTTGCATAAAGTGTAATTTTCGCTTGCGTATGCAGTAACATTTTAAACATATACAAATAAATTATGAAATAGTGCAAGTAGCTTAATCTACCGGCGGCTAAACGTATTCATGTTTTGTAAATCATACAAATCTCACTAAATGCAGTCACATACTATTAATTTGTTATTGACTACTTTATATTTTTTTATTATTTAGATAATATAATTAAATAAGAAAATGTGCTAATCTTCATTAATATGATGCAATTTGAAATAATTATTCTATAAGCTAAAAATACATTTAATAATAGCATGAATCTACTTTATTTTATCACTCTGTTTTATTTTAAAATGGTATCTAATTATGCAATAAATTTAAACAAATACTGGGCAAATGATAACATAACAAAAGAAATCTTAAGTGATCTAATAAACAGTGCGTTACTAAATATATTATATATATATATATAAATTATATTTTTTTACATTTATAACGTCTCATTACATTATTCATAGCAGTCTTACCCTTCTAAAACGTAGCCATTTTAAAAGTCATTAAGGTTATCTGATTTAATTTCTATTTAGAAAAACCATAGATACAATATTATTTGGGAATTTTGAGATAAGAAAATAACGTAACCTAGTAGGTACGTCTATTTCCATTTATATATATTCCATCTAAATTTTTTTGGCAAGTTCCAGCACACGTTACGTGCCTTAAAAATTAATTGATTACACATAATTGTTCAAGAAAAATGACTTCAAAAGAAAATTATTAATTAATTTCAAATTAGGATAAAATCAATTAAACATTTCAAACTCTTTAACTCGTTATTCCTTCGATTGCTTCGGTATTCAATCCCCAGATCCTGACCGAATGATCATCATACTACTTGGGAAATATACCCTTTCAAACCAAAAACAAGTTTCCAAATTGGTCCAGGGATGTTCGAAAAATCTGGGAAAATAAATAAATAATAAAAAATTCCGACGCATTCAAAACCTTGCTTCTTTCGAGTCGGTTTAAATACCATAATCTAAAATATTTTTATGAATATGAATTAACAATTTTTATGAAATATAAAATTAGACTTTCATGAAGCTTTTAAATTGCTTTATAACAAAAACATTTGTCTCCAGGCCGTGAAAACAATATTGCGTAGGCCCAACATAAAAACATGCTCTTGGCCACTAAACAAAAAATCATATTGTATAGTTCCATGTGAGTCCTGTTAGTCTTATTATTCAGCATAAACCTTTTTCATTTTGAGGAGTTTCCCATTATTATTCGTTACACTAAATATTAAAACGAGTGACGGAATAAAGCATCGTCACATACCTATTTCCTATCAATTTTTGTACATGTCATTTCAAATAATTTCTGCGATGATTGACTTTCAGCTACTGTCACTATGTCCGAAACCCGCAGGGTTAACCCCTTAGTGGACGTTGCTGACGTAGTTAGATTTTTAGTACTGGTCTGGCTGGAGGCCTTAAGGTCCTCGCCAAAAGTCCGGTGAAGCAGTAAAGGCCTGCGCTCAGGCTAACTGCAAAGATCTCTACCAAAAAAAAAAAAATACCTAAAAATACCTCCCGGCGTGTGTAGTAGTAACAAATATATGACAATTTTAATTTTCTAAAATATAGTTATCTACGTACAAGATAAAATCATTTATTTTTTGCTTTAATTTCAGGATAACTAATTCAGTCGTAAAGAATCACAAATGTTGATTATTAACTAAATGAATTATATTATGTTTATTTATACATAACTTGTAATTTCAGATCGCTAAGTTATCTAAATCGTTCCACAACAACATGCTACTCTAATTCCATCGTAATTTTATGAGATGTGCCATGAACCTGCATGCGTAGGGTTAGATAGGCTCACAACGTGAACGAAACGTGCCCCAGTCGTCGTCGGTACCCGAAGGGTTAACCCAAGGGTGCTCGCCACTCATCATTCTAAATAGAATATTGCAAACGTACAATCAACATCACATCAGTAGAAACAGATGAGCATCAGTTTGGACTTTATCTTGTAAGAAATAAAGGTTATTTTTGCACTTATTTTCATTCATAATTGTGAGGTCTGCGTACAAGATTAGAAGGCGATAATGCACATGTCATTTATTTATCAAATTAAAATAGACAAATCATGTTGGTCTTTATCTTCAAGGAAATAAAGGTTATTTTTGCACTTATTTTCATTCATAATTGTGAGGTCTGCGTACAAGATTAGTAGGCGAGAATGCACATGTTATTTAATTATCAGAAGAAAATAGACAAATCATGTTAGGAGGCTACGTTAGTAATTTCTGTTTTTTATACGTCAGTTTATTGACGTCGATTATTATTTACATGGACTTAATAAGATTATTTTCATTTACTTAACTTTAATTTACAAGTCGTGAAAATGTTCAAAAATATTTTCAGAAAAGTATCTAAAATATTTATTTATTTTTATACAATTTATTCATACAAGAGAATACATAGAACACGCAATAATGACAAAACAATAATAATGTACTACTTATTCCTTAAAACTTCCAGCAGACCTGCGAAAAGAGAAAATTTAATAGACATGGAGACAACAGTGTGTTGAGGTAGCAAGAGACTATAGTAAAACTAACATCCCAAGATGGGATGCACTTGAATTTTTTTATGTAAAATTCCGCATGACCTCATATTTTTGTACATTCTGTCCCAAAACATAACGTCATTTGGCGCCTTACACCACTCCTGAACATTTGCTTTTTCACCTCGGCTTTTTTTTTTAATTAAAAGAGCAAAAACTACTTTGCCGAATATTATCTGACGGAATCAATAGAATATATTGTCTTTTCACGCCTGTATCCCGGAAGGGTTAGGCAGAGGTGTACCAATGTACACCCACAGTTCGCCGATATTTTTAGGTCCCATGTAATAGGGGGCGAGCCTATTGCCACTAAGCGGGCACAAATCCAAACTCCGACCTGCTACTGAGAATTTCATATAAAAACCCAATAACATCTTTGGTCGACTTGGGAATCGAACCCAAGACGAACGAGGCAGGTCTTTTTATACTCAGTCATCTCCCCCATTTAAATAGTTCATCTACCTACATTCTTAGTACCGTTTGAAGTTTCGTGTGACATAGGGCCAGGTTGCTTGGAAACTATCCCTCTCACATATTAACCCTTCGAAATCGGTTCACCAGTTTAACTTGTCACTTTGCATTTTCAAAATCGTACCTATTTGACAGTATCGTTGTTACAATTCTAGAAAAACACTAATAAGTATTTATTAAAAAAAATGCTATAACTTGTTATAATGTAAAAAATAAAACTATCTACATTTATGTAGCAATACATAAATGTAGGTAGTTGTATTTTTCATCTTTCCCGCCTTCCATTGCATTTATAGTGACATTTTCCTTCATTGTGTACGACTCGTGGCTAAGATCTACAAAAACCTTATTGCTATTCAATCTTAACAAAATTATGATTTCAAAGCTATGGTAATGTTGACTTATGCCAATTTCAATCTATAATATAATAAGTTCGTGCTGAACTGATTTTCATACGATTCTCACTACATGATTGATTCAAAAGGAAGGGCTGTGTGTTTGTTTGTTGTGTTGTATTCGTTTAATTTAGCCTACGCTTTCGTAGCCGGGGAGCATCCCTAGTAAAACATAAAAATCTAATTCTCATATTTGTAATCATAGTTCTTATTTTTTTCGTTTTTGTTATGTATACATATTCGATTTAATTATTTTTATATAGTGGTTGTATTGCCGTGCATAGGACTATAATGTACCTTTAAAACTGTAAACTTACCATTTAAAAAACTTATTGAGAGCAATAATATCATTTTTTTTCGTTTAGCTACCTAAAACAAGCTTCTTAGAAGTTATTTGACTCTTAGTCAGAACACTGTTATGTGTTATACTTAAATCTCCTAATTAATTACAACAGCAGCCGTATTATTTTTTTATTTATTTTAAGGCACCTTGGAGCACACACTTGGAGCACACACTTTAAGAAACACTTGAAGTAAAATTAATTTATATTTATTTATCATCCGGGGCTTCTTAAGATACAAGATCATTTATTTGTTCTTACAATATTTAAACAAAATTAAGTAAATAATGTAAATGTATTAACTTTTTTCAATCCTATTTAAAAACAATTCATTCCGTAACAGATATATTTAGGAGGACAATAAAAATAAAAGCCAAATGTGGGATACCGCCTTCGATGTCTCCATAATAGGTTTTAGTAGGGATCAAATTATGCGGCCAAATTTAGGAAAGTCTTATGTCCGTCAATGGACTGGTAAAAGCTGAATGGTTGTTTGAACGATAATACAAGTACATGAAACCGACATAGCTCATAGAATTAGCTCGCTGAAGTTGCAATGGGCTGGCCATGTCTGTCGAAGGACCGATAGCCGTTGGAGCAGACGAGTCCTAGAATGGAGACCGCGGCTCGGCAACCGTAAGGTAGGACGCCCGCCCGCCAGGTGGACTGATGACCTGAGAAAGGTCGCTGGAGGGGACTGGATGCGGAAGGCGGAGGACCGGGTGTTGTGGCGCAAATTGGGAGAGGCCTATGTCCAGCAGTAGACTATGATTGGCGGATTGATTGATTGATTGACAAGTACATGAAAGTGTGGCGTACCTACATAAAAATAGGTTAACTACAATATTAATAGCAACTTTCTAAGCTCGACAGCCTGAAAACTAGATATTTAAAAACTTTCGAACAAAACACGAAATATTATATTATAGTACCTTCTGCGTATGTACGTAGGTATACGTATACCGCATAAAATACTCAACTCTCCTACTGACTGCAACCTCGGAGGAAGTTGCTGAACTATTTTCATATCCCCATTTTTGGTGCAATTTTCCTCAAAAAGGGTGTTCTGCAACTAGTTGTGCTATATTACCCAGAAAGCATCTTATTTTGCTATTTATAGCTTTATAACCAGTTATGAAAAAGTTTTACTGGTCTAATGACTAGAATATAAATAGAGCAGCTGGGACAGCAATATTAACTCTAAAAATCAGTCACATAGTTACTAGGTAATTATTATTGTGTAGTTACTATTTAGTAAATTAGTAATGTCACCTTTGTATTTCCTCCGTGAATATATCCGTGAAGTAAGAAAAATAAAAGGTAATTTATTCATTTTTTTTATCTTTCAAATTAATTGCTTTATTCAATGCTTGCATTTTTTCTTTGTAACCGACTTGAAAAAAGAAGGAGGTTTGAAATTATCCAGAATAAATTTTATAACTATATCTAAAACCTACCAACGCAATGACAGAAAAGAGAAAAATGACTGAATTTGGTTAGGTTTTTCCTCCCTTCACAGTCATTTTTAAATTACTGAAACCTCTACAGGAAACTAAGACGTGCTCTGAAAACTTGCGTTCAAAGGAAAAGAATTTAAGCATACTTTTCGTTTTAAAAGGAATTCAGCAAAAGAGAATTTTCCGTTAGTTTCCTTTACATTTTAAAGCGTCTTAAGAACTATCTAGCTAAGATGCGTTCTTGTAACTTTTATAGATAGAATATTCTTTAAAGTACACCATTAAAGTAACATAATACTAAAGTACTGTAAAACTGAAGCGTACAATGACGGTCTTATCTCTGATAGCGATATCTTCCAGACAATCTTTTAATTTAAAATAACTCTGAACAAAATCATTATCCTAGCAAAAACTCAAACTAGAATTCTCTTATTTCTCAAGAAAACTAGCTTTTTTACTGAATAAAAAGCGATCTATAATACTTTGTACGAAGAGATATTTACGAAGTAGATAAAATGCATTCTTCGAGTTTTCTGGAAATCATATTATTCACATTTATATTGATATAGTACCAAGATTGAAACTACATACAATATATATATGCCCGTATCCAAAACCTTCAAGATGAAATTTCTTACGTAGAAAGGCGTTGCCAAGCCTAATCTATAACGCAGGTAGTATCTTTTACTAAACTCTGCCAAGTCTTGTACACTATATCCTTCTAATTAATTTCCCAGACAACTTTTTATAAAATTTCCAGAAAACCTTTTCCAACTTAAAAATTCCAATATGAACCGGCTTTTAATAAAGTAAAGAAAAAGCTTCCGCAAGTTATTAATGGAAATTGAAGATCTACTGCATATTACTTAGGCCGGCTGAACAAAAAATACGTCTCGGGAGAAACCGCAGCGAAGTTCCACGTTGCGCTTTAATCTGAAGCTATATTTCAGTGCTGTGCAAATGAAAAGTTAGTCTCGAAGACTTGAAGAAGGCGGGCCTTCTCGCTCGCCAGCCAATGGAAAAGGTCGGGAAAGCGACTTCTTCCGAGGAGGCGGGGCGAGCACGGCTGCGGTCGCATCGCCATTTGAATAAAAATTTTCCTTTGAAGAGTTCTTTATTTGAATACATTGTGGGCGCGTGGGACGATCGCATTACGCTTTATTGTAGCGTTTTATGATCTGCCTTTTGATCGTAAGGATTTGTGTGTTGTTGTTTTTGTTGCGCTCGATCTAAGAGATTTCTCAATGATCATTTTCTTCATCCTAATTGCAGAATTAATAAGATATCCCGTGATGTTATTTATTTTAGGTAGTTACGCCTAAGTAAACTTAAAGATAGTACAGTTTAGGTGTATCAAAATAAGTCAATACGAAGACAGAAACAACCTCAGCCAAGCCATCAATGCCACCATGAAACTCGACAACCGTTTTCAGAAAGGTTAGAGTCACGCAAACACCGTGCGGAGGGCCGCTTGCGCCGCACGCACGCGTCACACATAACAGCCCTTGTCAACCATAACGCGGCCGCAGCCGGCGCCGGTTAACCGGGTGCGGACCGGCCCGGTACCAGCACGGTTAGCCGGTTAGCCACGGAAAACTACCATTTCATTTACGGTCGCCCCTTGGTTTCGGGTAGTTGCTAACGGCACAACCCGCAACTTACGTAACTATGCTTTGTGGCGCGGCTCACTCACGCTCTATTAACCGGCGTTTTGTTATTAGTTTAGCTATTGGAGTTGAATGCCGCTGAAATATTGTAATGTCATTGCAATATTTGGTTTGGTTTATGCGTGTTAGATAACTTTGCGGGGTTGTTGAATGACGTACTGTTGCGCGTACTCGTCCTCCTCTCAGAGTTATTTCGTATCAGTTATTTATCTCATTCTATAGGCTCGTATAAGCTCCATTTACTAAAATAGATTTAGCTGTTTAGTAAATACAACATACTATATATTTTAAAAGAAAACTAATACTCCAGATTGAGTCTCAGTAAAAAAAAATCGTACATATCATATTCATATAAAAGACTCATTTCACCTTTGTTTTCAAGACTAAAAAAACATCCCAATTAACTAGACAATTTGAACTTCAATACCTCCAAACACATACTAATCTCTACAATCCCATTCCGCCTCGATTACATACATCATCCATACCGTCATTCGCAACACCTAGCTTACACGGCCATATTAATTCACTCAATTAGCAGCAAGGGCATTAGCACGTCGTTATCGTGCGACTACGACGCTTAGTAATCGCTGCGACTGCGACAAGGCGACGAGTGTATTTGACAGCTGTCAAATTGGATTGCATCCAGCTATTAGGGTATGTCGCTAGACGCCGATGGAATTGTCTGGATGCGGTCGGGAAGTGATGGCCTTTTGTTTTCAGGTCATCAAAACGATTCTTTCGTGTTTTATTTTGCAATCGCCGAAAGATAACATACGACTATATTTTACCGCTTTTTTGTTCTATATGGAACGAATTTTAGCGATACGCTATTGATACCTTAAAATAGTAGTTTCTAGTTGCCAAAAAAAAAATAACACACGGTTGCATGGAATTTCAAAAATTGCCAGCACTAAAGCCGCTTTTTGTACTTAGATCCTTTATCTTAATTTTATATCATTTGTATTTTTCTACCTGTATGTGCAATAAAGGAACAAATAAATATGCTCGCCCTTCAAAATGTAATAATAATATAGTAAAAACCATTTTCATTGAAGGCATATCCACAAGCGTACCAACGATCACTGATTGAGATGTCGCACTGCAACAGAAGTTGAAACTTAGTGTCGCGTCGGCGTCGGCCCCGCGCCGGAGCGCCGGAGCGCCGGAGTGCTGAACTCATTGTTACAACCTATTCAATTAAGTACATACATGCAATAGTGGACAGCCTAACAATTGAAACCGTTTCAAGTAAATAATAGATTTTCTATAAGTATAACATAAGTTCAAATAGAAAAGACAAAAATAATGTCTTCTTTCTGTTGCCTTGGCTGGTTTAAAGAGTTATTATTTTAAGATAGTTCGTCGTTTTTCCATTTTTCATTACATGCTTGTATATGTGAACTAATCACATGATCGTTTTCTACCTTTATTATGTTTGGAAACGATAACTTCTCAAGAGGCGTAAATAAGTCTTACTGTAAGAATTTCTGTTATATTTTTAGTTAAGGTACAAAATAAAATATGACTTTTACTCAAAATCTAAACTGTCTTACGGTTGTATTTAAACGTCAAACGGTTTACAAGGTGGTAAATCAAACAAAACAAAGCAGGTCAATACGATAACACTCGGTAAAGCAGTTCACAGATAACGAGCTCAACTCACAAACTTCGCCCGTCAATCGAAGGTTGTCGCGCCTCGAGTGAGGAAATTGTGAACTCATAAAAACGTATCGTGTGGCCCCCACATTAAGTAGGGTTATTTATTTTGGCGCGCGGTAGACGATGGTACGGACTGGCACCGAACTGGCAACCCATCACTCATTGCCTTGTCTTGCCGCGTTGTAACACTGGTTTGTTGTGTTTAAAAATGTTATAATGATGGTGATGGTGTGGGGAAATTGAGTTTGTGTGCTTGATGTTTGCTTGTGTTTTTATCTTCTATATGTTTTACCTTTTCTACACTTAGTGTCAATAACATGCGAAAAGAGCTATCAGCACCGTCTCTAAATTATTGATATTATTTACCTCTTGCATCTTTTGAGATACAAGATAAATTAGATACACAATATATAGTGTCAGTTAGAATTTGCATGCAATGTATTGCAAAATAAGCATGTAAAAACGTTTCAGTATCGAAATAAACTTGTAACATAGAGGGTAGATTCGCTGTTTGTGATAAAATGTTGTCTAAATTGTAAAGCATCGCAAACACTTGTTTTGCGAACGGTGCAAGCGTTCCTCCGGTCGCGTTAATAAACTCCGATAGGCCGCAACAAGCTGGCTGCGTGTACGGCCTCCATTTTTAACGAGTCTCACCGCCGGGCCCGCAGAAAGTAGCCTACACATGAAATCACGTATGAATGAGGCTTTTTTCAGTTTTTTCGCGTGTAGCCGGCGGCTCGCCGCTCCCGGGCCCATTAAAGCTTACATGTCACTCTCCCGCGCCCCCCCAGGGAGGCGCGCGAGGGGGCGCTGGAAAAATCACAAAATCGGTATTGGCTGCATCCCGCAGCGCGAGCGCCCGCCAAAACGCTCTACAATACAGCTTTGACGGACGGTCATTTAATATTAACTGTGGTTTTTCCGCAGATGGAAATGTTTTTTTTATTGCCGGCGTTACGCTGTGATGAAGTGGTCGGCCCGCTGTTTGTGACGCGCGCTCATGTGTTGCGGATGAGTTGCTCTTTTACACACTCCACTTTTGAATGAGATTGTTTCGATTCAAGTGCTTGTTTTCGTTTGTACTTTTTTTGCAGCGGTCGTCTATGAAACTGCTTTTTTGTAATAAGTGCGATAAAATCCAATTTATGTAAGCGGTGATGATATTGATATACCGTTGTGGCTTGGACAGTTTTGATTGTCAATATTTGTCGCGGACGTGTAGTGCCTATTTCATATAAAACGAATTCATTCGGCGCACAGAAATTGAAAACGAAGCGGCAATAAATTTTTAACTTTTCGAACAAGTGATCAAAATCGAACTACAAAAAGTGGGCGCTTGCCGAAAAGAGAGGCGACCACAGATTGAATTTATGGCTTACGCTCACTTTGAGTGAAAAGTTTGCGCAAATAATATTTTCAGTTTGTTATAATTACTTTTTCACAACGGCGCGATTTAATAAAATGTATGGACTCTGAGTTAAGGGAATGTCGTTATGTGTAATTCGACATGGAAGATTAATATTGAATATTTCTGACTTTTTCCATTCGATTGCTTTTTAAACCTCAGCATAATTGTTAAGTAGGCCTCTTTCAGAAGGATTTTGTTTTCTGGATTGCCTCTGAGTCTATCAAAATTGTATACAAATGCTGTGCCCATATTTTTTGAGAAAACCTTATTGATTTTTATTTGTATTGTTACAGGTAAATCGTTTACGTTAACGATAACAGTATCGACGACGCCGCCGCAAGTGACGACGTACAACAAAGCCATCAAGGTGACGGTGGATGGACCTCGGGAGCCGAGATCTAAGACCAGTTAGTATTATCTCCTCCTTTTGGGGCTAAGAGCTGGAAGAATAAACAAGTACATTTACCTTATTGAATCCAGTCAGTTTTGCAATCTAATATAACTTAACATATGTGTAGGCTTCGGAAGTATTTTGCAAGTATATACATTAGGGTAAACCAGACATACGTGCCCCAGTCGATAACATGCCCTACTCGCAAAACTGACAGATGCATTTTGAATTTGTTTCTTTCAAGAAATGTTTTTTGCTAAATTAGGGTTAAAATAAGATCTAGTTACACTGTCGGTGAGCTACCGAATATTCAGTTTAATACCTATATTTCTGACTAAATAGAAGTCTCATTCCGAAGCAATTAAGTTACGTATATTCCCAACTAAATCAATTCAAACCCGTACACAATAAAATCTTAACAACAACAATACATTATTTGACTTAAACAAACACGCATCGCGTACCAATTAATTCACCTCACTATTCCATTTACACAGTCCCACTCCTAACATCAAAGCGTCCAAATATCTAAACACTCGACTACAAACGAGGCAAACCGCAAAACATTGTAAAACGGCCCTAATGAAGGTAATTTATTAATAATTTGCCAAAATGTACCTTTTTGAGTTCAAAATGTTCAGATACCGTGAAAAGGGAACGAGTTCTTAGAACGAATGGTTGAACGAGTGAACGGTGAGCGCTTTGATTGGTTGAGCATGTTGTGACGTAATCATATTTGACGTTGACGTGAATGATATAAATGTCTTGTAAATGGAGATGTTACTGGTGACGGATGAAGGCGTTTCGTTCAATGATTTAATTGCTCTGGATTCCGTAGTTAAAATTATGTCGTCTTTGGCGATCTCTTTGGCGTTGTATAATACAAACCGATTTAAATTAATAGCGATCGATTATTTTCATACTTTTACAGAAACTCATACTTGGGTAGTTGTTTCTAATTAGAGACCGGTAATTTTTTATTTATGAATCACATAACTTGGATGGCCAGTAACTAACTGAGCTACGACTATCATCTTAGCAGATAAAAAAATAGCAAATATATTAGGAACTAGAAAAAATAAACGGATCACTGAAAATTTACTTAAAGATTTCTCTCAAAGATAGATTAGTAAACACTGCTACTATTTTAGTTGCAATTACCTAACACTACAACCAACAAATAGCTAAAGGAAGCAATTTAAATAGTTAGGTTGGTGTGACGGTAACAAATGACGGGGCTCGACGGTCTCCGAATCTCAGGGAACGCTCGATCAATCCTCATCACGTGAGAAATTAAAATAATTGCAGCACCGCGGGATAGTGCCGGCCGAAGGCGAAGGGTTGAGTACCGTCCAACTCGCAGGTTAGGGGGTAGAAGAATAAGTTTGAACTTTTCCCGAAAAAATTAAAGAGTGGTTTTTCTGCTGTTAAATAGGAAAAAAAAAGTTGTTTTTTTGCGGTTTTGTAGTTTTAAGTCTCGCTTGTGCAAGTTTAGGGTTAGGTACAGAATAAATATGTAAAAAAAGTGTCATGGTTAACTTGATCGAGCTGTACTGTATTTTTTTAATATATTTTTTGTTTTTTTTTTTTATATTTATTACAATTTTCAAGACAATAAATGAAGATTTTCTTTTAAAATAAAATTTCAATTTACCTCTATCAAATGTTGATAATGTTGACACACCAATATACTATTACTAAACAAAATTAAGTGAAAAAAAAACTTTGAAAAATATTAATTAAAATAAAGTTAACCATCTAAATGCTATCGCTACCTCACTAGACGAATGTGAGGGTACAAAGAGGCTGCTGTAATGAATCGGTTGTTTAATTAATTAGTCAAGAAAGGGCCGGGGAGGCTTCCCTTCCGCGTGTGTGCATGCTCTGCATATTGATTTATTATGCCTCCGTCTATACCAGCCGATAAATTATTTAATTCTAGTAAGTTCCGACGCATGTTAACATGAGATTCCGTAGCTATAGTTATCAATTTGAGAGGAATTTTGTTGGTTGTTGTCTTGCTGTAGAGTTGTGGGTTGATTAATTACTAGACATTTTATATATAGCTTTGAAAATGTATGTGTGTGATACGAGGTGATATTTGTTATTTACCACAAATATATTTTGAATAAAATTGTTTCATGATATTGTTATGTAGGTGCGTCGTGCTTCTACGTTTTAGCGACCATAAAATAGGCGTCTAGGTGCACTGAAGCTAAATAAAGTGTTTAAAGAGTTTTAGGCTTCGACGTTATATTATTACATCGAGGATTATATATTGTATAAACCTTGATTAGGTAGCATAAAAGTTCAAAGAGTGCCATTTAAAAAACGAAACCTAGTTTCAGTCTCTTCATAATAACCGTCAAAGATAAATAACCACGCTCAGAACAGTGCAGATAATAACACACCGGACACACTGCGCTACCCTTACCCACTATATTTATCCTCCGAGTGGGTGGCGCGTTTTATCGTCGCCAGTAGCTGACTACAATTTAATAATCCGCCCGACTATTAACGATGTTTTTCTTAAGGCGCGTTCGGCTCATTTCGGGTTATTTCGGGAGCTGCGCGCTCGGACCACCCGTGCGCGTGGCGCTAGCGTCGCCTGCGCCGGACCATCCAAATGTTTACGACATTAAAGTTCGTTGTTTACGTCACAAGGCGACTTAGCTCATAACTTTCGTGTATTGTCTATAGTTTAAGGGTGATGAACTTTTGGGTTTTATAGATTTATTAACAGATATAAAGAGGGGAAGTAAACAGATTTTCCGAATTTCGACAGAGTCAAGGGTTAATTGCTCACATTGAAGAGTTATCCCATAAAATCCGAGCAGTAATGTCCAAAACACATAAATTATAGATCAAGCTTAAAGTCCAACTTAAATCTTCTAAGCGGCGATCAAGCAACCCGTTCTAAAGCAGAAGCTAACTAGTAGAAATACTTGGCATTATAAATTTAACTAGACCGGACGCCACCCCGGTGTAATCCTTTAATCAGGTCCACAGTAGCCCTTGCCCGCACCCTATTTTTCCCTCCCATCTGTAATGCCCCCTCCTCCCACCCGGGGGCCCCTCGAACGGTGCAAATGACAGTTTCTAATTCCAACTTGCCATGAAAGTGTGTAATTGTTGCGCCGTTGATTTATACACTGGAGCCTTTTGCACGGGAACAGAGCATGTGTGCGCTTAATAGGGCTGTCAAGCGATTTTGTTTTCGTGCGTCTGTCATGACGTATTTGGCATATCGTTTTATTGCAGGAATTGAATAGCATATAGCTTTATTATATTTATTATGTTTAGCAAACAAAGTATATTGTAAACAAACAATTTTCATTTATTGATAATTAAATGACCACTAGATCTTAATTTGGCCTTTCTTTTAGCTACAAATAATGTTCATTCGGTTTTTGATAATACAAGTGCCGATAAAAGCTTAATACTTAATAATATAACATTGTTCTTCCACCTTTTGCATCCTAGAATCGATTCTTTAACTGAAATATCATCCTTAAAAAATGTAGTGATTGCCAACCCTATGAGATATCGTAGAGCAAAGTGTACACGCACAGCGTCCAGCCGTGCTTTCAATTGTTTTTGTTTGTGTGCGTGCATTTGTCAATTTAATGTCCGCGGCCCGTGTAAGTGCGTTTATGCATTTTTGTATTGAGTATGAAATCGGTCTGCCTCTGATTATATGGAGGGGTTTGTTAAGTAGATTTCATACGGAGGCAGTTTGCAGTGTACATGAAGTTATTTTTAATACCGTCAAATTTTGTTATATTAATAGCCGTAAATCATTGTATTTATATGACTTATTCACATACGACTGTATGTAAGTTGTAGACTTTATGTCCTTTCTGAGGTAAGGAAAAAGTTATAAGCAGTTATTGTGCGCGTAGCCAAACAGCAAATAATTTACTAATTTATTCATTTGGGTCATCGATCTCTAACAAAAAGTTTTTATTAGTGATCGATGATTTGGGCTTATGTTAGTTTCTCAATTAGTTTGCCAAAAACACAATTGCAAGAAATATCATAACAGATTTGTCAAAGTCTTGTACATCTGCTACACATAACTAAGTTTACAGCGAAATAAACATATAAATATAAACACACAATATTGACATATATTCTAATTTCTAGCAACTAACTATACGGGTTTAGGCGTGATTGAATTATGTCGCGCGTGAAGAGTGTCGGCGCAGACAATGCGGCTTTGTCGCCTGAATTATTTGGTACATTCCCCCGTAACACCGCCAACCGTGTACTGAAGCAATTGAGATTATCTGGATATAGATCTATTTATAGTGTTTAAGGAAAATTTGATGTCGATTCCCTCAATTTAATTCAGGAATTAGCTATAAAATTAAACAGTTGCAATAGTCGCTACAAACGTGTAGCAATTTTAAACAATTCGATCGGAAAGAAAAAGGGATATTACTTATTACTAGTTTCTTCTTCATTTATAAATTTTGCTCCCTTCGTAAATCAATATTGCTCAAAATGCACACTATTAGAACACACTTCAATTTAATGCATAATTATTTTTGACGTTTGTCTTCTCAGGCAGACGATGCCACGATTTTGTTTTGTTTTTTGATGTTTAGAATTGGATTTTAAAAGTTTTTGCATTTGTAATAAGCGCAGTGTTTCAATTACCTTGGTTAAAATGAAATGCAGTAGTAGTAGACATAAAAGGTTTCGTAGCAAAAGCAAAAAAAACAGCTACGGCATAATTTTCAAATACGTATTAATCCAAGTTTACATTAATTTGGCCATCAGAAACTAGTCAAAACATCTACGTATTCATAACTATCATTGTAGTGTATTATCCAGTTTAGATCACAGAGTACCTAATGACCGTTCGAGTGCGAATGGAAGTCTTAATAATAGATCGACTGTGAAGGGGGAGCGTATTCAATAAACGCATGCTCCGAACGTTATAAACAATACTAGGGGATTCATGAAGGAGAAATCTTCTTAAGTTACGTTAGTAATATTATTTTATAATTAAATATTAACTACAAATATGTGTTACACATAGAAACGATAAAAATATTTAAAAATCATCCAAAGCGTAGATAGTATCTTTTGTTGTTGTACTGAACATTTGAAAAAAAATAGGACTTGTGTACATAACACATCATTATCATTTAGACAATAAAATTAAGTGTAGTAACTAAAAGCGCATGACTTTTAAAAATAAAGGTTCACCTATAAAATGCCAGAATATGATGATCTTTCCTGCGCTTTATTTAAAGATCACATAAGTATTTATTTTGTAGTTAAGAGAGCAATCTGAGCATTACACTTTCGAGTGTTTTATTTATTTATTTATAATAACCAACTTGAATTAACAGTTTAAATCCACACACACAAGTTATAGGTCTGTACAAAATAATGTGTTCTGATCTTAACAACTCTATAGTAATATGACCTATAATGAAGTTAGTGCCGTTCCCTACGTTTATTATGCACCGGTACGCAGATGCAGCCGACCTTGATTAGTCGATTGGTTTGCAACGCAATTCGGAAGTGTTGCACCGGGGACCTGTATAGAGTATTAACTTGTTAATTATAGATATTATGGCTGTTGGATACAGCTTTGGGTGAGGCAGTTAAAATCATCAACTATGTAAAAAAATTAAAATTTCAATAAGGACACACATTCTAGTCAACATGCCTTTCATCATCATCATTATAATATCAGCTCGAAATCACCCACTGCTGGGTTAAAGCCTCCCCTTTTTTCCTGTCTTGCGTTTTTATGAATATGACCTTACTTTCTACTACTACTCAAATATATGTTTTACATGATGTGAACAAATAAAGAAAATATCTTGATGCTGTATAACAACTGCTTAGTAGGACATTAATTCAAAATAAATTTTTAGTAAAGCTAAAAACAAATTTCTTTAACTAAGAATCAGATATACATTTTTAAACACCGTCGAGATTTTTTATCAATAATGTTCAAAAAGTCTATCTAAATTGCCTCCGTAGAGTAGATAAGTAGTTCTAAGTAACATTATTTAAATCAAGAACTAAGTACAAAGTCTTAAGTGCAAACTACACACTTAAAACTCGCGCAAACTAAATTGAAATTCCAATAAGACTGATATTTGATCACAAGTCCTAACTAATTCGAACACGCGGCGCGAGGGTTGTCACACGAGTGTCAATGAATTATCGAGTGTCTCGGGACTAATCGAAGGGTGTCGCTAGAGCGCCTGACAGTGCCGACACTCTGCATGTGTTACACTTTACATGAACGATTAAATTGAGAGTAGAATGGTATTCGTTAAAGAGATGTGCTTTTGTTTTCTTTGTATGAAAAGTGATATAATTAATTTACCTTGTATTATCGTTTAAACCTTTCTTTTACCGGTTGTTTGCTTCGGAATTCGGTATGTTAGATATCACTATGTATTTGCATAAATAACTTAACGATATTGCCTATTTGAGTTTATGGTTAACTTCTTGCAACAGACAATTTTGATGACATAGTTTCCAGACGCCCTTTTTTATTTAATTTGTATTTTTTTTTCAATGCCTATATTATTAAGTCCTTGTGTAGTAGCATAAGCAGTAATGTTAATCTCAAAGGGCAGCTAGTATCGTACTGATGTAGTGCTGTCTCTCCTAGGGCAGCAGCAGCAGTTCCACTTCGCGTTCGGGCAGCGCCCGTTCCCGTTCCCGCCGGACCCGCTCGGAGGGTTCCGTATGCCGCCCATCACTACCTGCCAAAGTGAGTATTAATTTTTGATTAGTATTGTAGTAGTAAATTTCTCTTAAATTGTGTATTTCATGTGTATTTTCAACGCGACTGTATTTGGATATATCTAATCGTATATGCAAGAAAAAATAAAAGCTTGTTTGTTTTTTAATTCGATATACGATAAAACAATTTTTATAAAAGACACATTAAACTTGAG
The DNA here is from genome assembly GCA_905146925.1 of Autographa gamma. Lineage (NCBI taxonomy): Eukaryota > Metazoa > Arthropoda > Insecta > Lepidoptera > Noctuidae > Autographa > Autographa gamma. The sequence continues at coordinate 7,540,227 of LR989866.1, read as the reverse complement.
AGAGGTTTAAAGTATAAAGAAATAAAGTTTACTAACCTATCAATTCACTGAAAATTCGGTGGCTTTCGCCGCCCACAAAAAAACAGCCCCATGAAACCAGAAATCTAAATCGGAATGATGCCACACAAACCTTATAACAGGCACGCGGCTCAAAAGTGAATGAGTCGCCAAACCAAGCGATACGCTAAACTACGTTCACTAAAGCGCGGATTCAATCAGCCGACGCCAAAAAGAGGATCGAACTGAAAGCTGACTGCGGACGCAATCGAACAAGCGTGCACGAGCCCGCTAAAATCCACGGCTACCCCAAAACAACTCATGCGGCTCAAAATGGGAAAAAAAACATTCGCAAATCGACGCGGCGGGAACGCGTACCGTATAAAAACCGAGTCCGCCGATCGCCGGCCAAAAACGGAACCGTGATACCGAAAAATAAAAGCCACTGATACCGGCGAAAAAATAAAGTGTACGCAGTTCCGGCTACCGGCGGCCTGACATCTTTATATGCGGCCGAGTGTGCTTTTCATTACAAACGGCCGATGTTTGAATGTATTCGCTGCATGCATATGCATTTAATATACATAAATTAAGTTATGCGTGTGGTTATGCCCAATGAGAGTTTATCGCACTATTGTAGTGTAATTAATTGACTTAGTGTCATGACATAGTGTAACTGAATTTTGATCTGTGAAGTGTTGTGTTCTTTATTCAGTATAATTTCTAATCAAATCATGTACAATAGTGATTGAAAAAAAGGATCACATGAATTTCGTAGTCTTAAAAATCTAGTGCTTGATTTAAATTAGAGATTAAATAATAATATAAAACTATTGACTGGCACTCGTTAATACCCTTTCTCATAAAAAGCATGCCAACTGATAATTAAAAAGTGCTGTTTCTTGAAGGCGAAAGTTTTTTTTTTACATTACAGCTTAAATAAAATTTGACAATTGAAGCTCATTTACCTATTACTATTTTCCATTTATCTAGATTGTTTTTCTAATCAAGTAGTATTTTCGACCAATTCTTACCACCTATCCCTTTCCAGACATGAGTCAATTCGGGTTAAGTTCGAGCAACTCGCACTGGGGCTACGGCGGCGCTGGCGCGTACCCGGCGTACCTGCCGTCGTGCGCGGCGCCCGCGGCCTCGCAGTTCAACCCGCCTGCACTCGGCTTTGCCGGCACCGTGCCTGATCAAACGCCCACGCAGGATTTTACGGCTAATAATACTGGTAAGAAAAGTTTGGAGATGTAGCAGTAAGGTAAAGAGCAGAATATGAACATTTTTACAGGCGGACAGAATTAGCTCCGTTCGCGGTTAGATTGTCAATTAAATCGTGGCAAATAATAAGAACCGTTTAAAGGTCAATATGATTGACATCGACGCTCATATTAACAACATGCGACGCAAAAAGAAGCAAGTGTTTCTTTCTGAGATTTATACAACATATTTTTGACCCAGATAGATAGGCATCTAAGCAGTTACTAAGTACTAGGTTTCCGTAACTAAAACTATTCACACTTACCAAGTATTCTCTAAATAAAACAGAAAACAATAAAGAACATTACCACTTACAAACAACTACCACATGATACATATATCATGGAGGAAACAAAATTAGTATTAATGTTTATCTAGTGTTATTAGCAAGCTTCTTTCCTTTGGAAAACCAAATTGTTGAAGTATGTAGCAGCTTCTGGCACTAAGAGTTACTGAGTTTGCCTACTTCAATATCAGTTTCCTCAGTCGTTACTCAACTTAACAGCAGTAGACTAAATACACAAATATTTATCCAGCAACAAACTTACTCCGGAAAGCTAAGTGCTCCTGCGTTTGGTCGTCAAATCTGTAATCAATCAAACATAGTCCGGTTTACAACGCAACAGTAACTCATTTAGGTAGTAGGCTGAAATTAAATACACTCTTTTACGATTCACATCGCTTTTCACACAATACTGTGTTGGTGGAGGCCAAAGAGTATGCAGGAGGCAGATGGTTGTACATATTTTAGGGTATCCAATCTATCTTATGCTCTACGAAAAAATTAAATAACACAGTGTAGTATATCGTGTTCTTCCACAAATTTTGTCTCCTAACCCTAGGTATATCAAAACTATGCGTTCATAGTTTTTGTACGAGTTTTCATCTGAATGATCTAAACACCTGTAAAATAAGCATATGTAAGCTACACATAATTATAAATATCACGCATCTTAAACTTGTTTTTAAGATGTCTGTTGAAAAATAAGTCAGATTAGAAAAAAATAATGTGACATATCCTCCTTGATCCTTACAAGAGCAATAAATACAATGTAAGATGTTTAGTTAAAAAAATCAGTGCAACATTCACAAAAAATATGTACCAGCTATATGGTATCTCCCGTTTAAATGCTCTAAGGTCGCTGGTCGGACATTAACCGGCTCTCATTATAATTTACAGCAGCTCGCACGTCCGATCCGGCCGATGAATTTATTGCCGATGCGTGCCCAATGAACGAAAAATATAGCCATATTAAAACCATACTAAAATACTGTCGCTAACCAATAATTGCTATTTCTGGACGCTCCACAAGAATGGACCATAGCGGGCGTTTATGAGGGGATGCATTGTTTCTTGTAACTGCACCTAAATATGGATCATATTATTTTATTACACATAAAACAATCTACAAATATAAACAAAATCTTATCTTATATTAATAAAGTGTTTTTAATTGAGTATAATTAAGTATTTACTTATATTTGTTTGTCTTTTTGTGCAGTGTTACCGGACACGACGGGCGTCGATTTAGACCAGCAGTTGTCGGGCCTAGTGGGCTCGTCACCGTCGCACCACGGCAGCCTTCTGCCGCGCTACAACAACAACACCGACTACAGCCTCTCGACAGGCCCGCGCTCACTCAGCGACAACAGCTCGCAACCAGAGTCCCCCGTCCAGGACGATCTCCTCACATCAAACACGACCACCAACATCGGACACAATCACACAAACAGCTCCAACTTCCCCTCACTAATGGGATCACAAAACTCATCGTACGGCAGCAGTAACTGCAACAACTCGCTGTACCCCGTCCTCCCCGCGAGCTTGTTATACAGCCAGCTGTACACGGCAGCCAACCAAACACACAACTTCCACCCGCTGCATTCGAACTCGATACATTCAACGCAAAACCACCACAACGAACTGCAAACTATGATGGATCAGATCTCGTCGACGACGAACAATCACCGGCAGCACGGGAACCACGGGCAGGAGCTGCTGCTGGGCGGCGGCAACTCGTGCGCGGCGGCCGCGGCCCGGGGCGAGGACGGCCGGGTCAACAACCTCGGACAAAGAGGTAATCCGCAGCCAGACAGCAACACGGTGTGGCGACCCTACTAAACAATGTGACGCTTCTTTTATTGTATCCATACGGACAGTGCGTGTTTGTAGATAGATATACGTCTATGTCGATACCTCGGATAAACCTGTAGTGTGTCCATTTTGTATTTTTCATGTGACGAAAAGTGGTTTTACACTGTTTCGACGTTTAGATTCGGGATGTAAATTGCCGTAGATTGGAATAGATTTGAGGCTGCAACGAAATAGATTTGCGATGACGAATTAATTAATTTGTGCATCAAATACCAATACAGGTAATTCGATTAGATGAAAATTTGTACCTAGATCCAAAATTCGCTCCCGTCCTAAATTTATACGATTTTGTTGAATTTTAATGATAAAACAGTCTAGAACACTTTGGTCATAGTCTGGACTAAACTAGGTTAATATTTGGATACGATGTTGGATTAAACTTGGACAAACATTGTGGCAGGATTAGATTTAATTACACATAATCAGTGAATGCTCTTGAATAGCGCGTCATGTGTAATAAATCTGTCATTGGCTACAAACGTTGGCCAGCCAGCGCTTGGAAATTAAGTTCATTGCTGGATTACTGAGACCTTTGGTAACCTTGTATTATATGAATAAAGCAATGGATGTCAGTAATTGTATGGACTTTGGCTAATGTTGGCCGTTAAGAAAGGAGTTGTAAAATATACTATAGGACTTCACGGAGTAACTTGTAAATAAGAACTGTGAATAATAATTTGTTGTAAATGCATCTTGTAAAGTGCAATAGATGTGCAATTATAAAGTTGAGTAGATGTATACTTAGTTTTAAGTGACTATCTGTTGACTATGTGAACTCTGTCCAGTTGTAGGTCATAGATTTTCTTTGTTTATGTTCTAAAAAATAATGTCTAGTTTTTTTTTGTATAGTTAAATTTCAAAATTGACTCAATTTTGTCCATATGTCTATGAAGTGTTTAATTTTGATATCGTCAATGTATTTAGAAAAAAACAGTGTTTTATTGAAAGTTATTTTATAATTATTATTCTTGTGCAATACTAAATATTGAATGTAATGTTTGTGACATCGGTTTAACTTGCATAGCAACTCTTGTCTGTTCCGTTTAACGTTATAATTATAATTATTTCTGTTGACTACAAGTAGCGGAATTCATTTTACAATAAATAAAATCTACAAATTCAATATAACTGTTTTTAATTTCATTTTAAACGATCTCCAAATTCCAGACAAATTTGCAATCATCATCATTATCAGCGGACATAGGCCAATTGCACGCCAGTCAGTTCTAAGAAAAAAGATATTTTTAAATAATTATTTGTTAAATAAAATCGAAGTTTCCTATACTGAGGTTAACAACCCAAAATCAATTTCAAACTTCAAATCCACGCGACCGAACACTTCGTCTCTGTAATTACAAATTTCGAAATACCCAGAGATCGGTAGCCGCAAATATCGGCCTTAATGAGCTCATTACTACAACCGTCGCCTATGTTTGTATACAAACATATACATAAACATATACACCTGTCATATAGCAATCGAGGTGATATTTTGGCAACTGCAAACGAAACTCTGAAATAAATATCCCACCCTCATTAATTTGCGCCAATGCGATACGATGGACAGACGGACGTACGCCCACACGAGTGTGGCTATGAGTTGTGATGGCACAGGATAAGTTGAGTTGTGACTTACTAAACGGTCAATAAAACCTGCAGCTTGTTTTCAATTCTATGCATGTAGAAATAGAGGTTTTTCTGCTCTTTTATTAAAGACTCATTACGGTTTAAATATCTTGCCATGTAACAACTGAAAACCTCCCAAATCCAGATATACAATAAACTCAAATATCTACATGTGAACGTGAGCCAAACAATATTTCAAATCAATGAAGCCATGTTGCAATGAGGGATAAGAAAAAATAGTTACGAAAGTCTACGTATGTGAAAAAGCCATCGACTTACTAACGAATCTTTTCAGACTCTAGGAAGTAATATTATTATTAATTGGCCCTTGAGTCAATACAAGCTATTCAGTTTAGAATAAGAAGCAAACAAAAGATAACGTCACCTAAAACAATACACTTAAATAAAATAACAATTGAAATCCGGTTTGTTGACATTAAAATCCGCTCTAAATCCATAACAAAATGATTGTCACCTGAGGGCGATAATATATGCGATTCCACCCACGGCATCGGCACATAGGGAAAAATCGATGGCAGACCGATTTGAACGACTATAATGAGATTTTAAATTGCTAAGTAATTAATGAGGATTAGTGCAGTAATTGCCATTTCGTATTATAATGCAGGGTGCCCTACAAATTGTTGAAATTGTATATTTCAGGTGAGAAGGTAGTAAGGGTGTCTTGTACAGTGATGCTGTTTGCAGTTATTATGAATTAAAATTTAAATAATAAAAAGTACTAGGATGATACTTGTAATAAAATGTAGAACATTAACTTTTGCATTGGGGAAACTAAGGCACTCAATTGTTTTGGGACAGTGATGGAGACAACAGATGTCCGACGGCGACAAGAAGTCAAAGCCAAAGTGTATGTAACAAGAAGACAAGACAAAACAGGTAAATAATATAATATGTCAAAACAACTAGCGGTAATAAAGACAAACTCTGGTACCTAAACTATGACACACTTTTACCAAATTTACTCATGTATATCATTCTATGTAGTTAACTAAATAATATTGTATTAAACGCACAGTCTCTGTAATAATATCATTCCGAATCAAAATATTTGCTCCACTCGCCACCAACCAATGAATTTTCAAACGATGATATTGTATCAGCAGTTATTGTCCACATCAATTCAAATTTCATTAAAAACACTGCCTATAAGTATATTCTAAATGTTGGCTCATTGTATAAATTGATATTTCATTTTATCGGTTGGATGTTTGCAATTAATTACAACAATCAATAATTTCGCGCTTCGCCGAGCGAAAACTACTACACAAACTGTGCGGAGGGAGATAAAACGATGTGTACTATACAAATAAGAGTGGTGGACTACTGTTTACTATAACCAACCGATGGAATATTATTTGCCTTTTAAAATAATTGGCTCGGACATCGCAACGTGTCACGCTTGATATAGCGCACTTGATTGTAATTTTAAACGTAGATAATGAGATGATAAATACATGGAAACAGGGAGAATTCGCAAGAGGGGACCGCAACACTTCTTGATGCTGTTTTAATGATGATGTAAAATGAACGCCCTTCAGTGTTGCGCGAAATAAGAGAATCATTTCAGGTGGGATAAATAATATATTTAGAGTTAAAATTTAAAGCAAGTACATTCTGTAGTAAATGTTCAATTACACAAACATGTCACCAAATTCTTACATACGTTTTCGAAGGTGACAAATGGAAACATCTTCGGTTTCCACATCTACGTCCCATCTCTTCGAACCAATTCAATCTAAAAATACAATCTTTGAATGACAATGACCTAATTTTTACACTCTTAAAAGCCGAAACTTTCTGATCCCGTAACCTTGACCCTTGACCCGATCTTTTCTTTGCAATAAATTTCAATATGTTTGTCGTGATTAACGAAGTTTTCCGGGGATTGCCCTCCGAGGGGGCTCGGCTAAGGGCGCGGCGACAAAAAAAAAGGTCTCCTTGATTTAATTAATCTACGACTCAATATCGTAAGCCTTTATCATGTCTGCCCTTCGGATCAGTGACCAGGGGTGTCTGGTGGTTGACCTATACGGAATTTTTATATTGTCATTTGTCAGTAGGTACGTACATGTATGTTTGATATTTATTTGATTTTAGAAGTTAGCATAATGTTACTTCTTCTATTGTTTGACACATGAGGAAAATATTTTATGTTCAATAGCTGCTCACTAATGAATATCATTGTATTTTTTTCTAATTATTGACACTCAGTATGCCTCAGGTATTAAACGTTTAGGTTTTAGAAACAACACCAACTAAAAATCCACTAATAACTTCACATTACACATAATTGTTATAAATGTATAAGTAAAGTAAGTAAAGTATAAATGTATATTTAATTTTACAAACTTAAAACCAACCTCACATTTCATCACAAAAACAAAACCTTCCAAAAATCGCAACAATACACCAGCAGCATACATAAAAACATGGCGGCACCCACATAAGTACCCCAATTATATAACAAAATCGCTATCGGATATAAAACAAGGCTTTCGAAATGACGGCCGGGCTTATCATCGTGTCATTTTCATAATGTATGGTCCGTGCATTTTAGCGTTCGTGTATAATGCACGCGCCGTGCCACACGGACGCATCGTATTAATTACATACATACACAGCTTAATTATTGATTTTTAGCATTAAACAGGAGCACTTTGGTCGGCACGCCGCTGCCTGATTTATGCTTCGGGTGTCCTAAGTATTTTATGATGGGTTGTGTTTTCTCTTTTGGTATTTTTGCTGTTTATTTTTTGATAAAAGATTGTCATAATCTAAGTTAGGTACAACACAGACATTATGTTCATTGAACTAGAGTAACAACTCTACCAAAAAATACTAATTTTGTATCTTCAAAAGTTTTTTTTACTGTAGCACACAACAGATTAAATCTGATAAAAGCATCTCCAATCTTCCCTTATTTCAAACTATATGTCTGGTCGGCTTCCAGTCTTAACGTATTCATCTGAGCACTGTATTTAACATAGAGACTATCTGAACTCCACGACTCATTTTACTGGGTAATATGGAGTCCTGTTACTAATGTGATCAATGAATGCGTGTAAAATGATCCTCTCAGTCAACATCTGCAAATAACAAAATAACATAAACCTATTAATTTGAAGCATATCTTGCCGGAACTATAAAATAAACAAGTCCATATCTACAACGCTATTAAATAGTCGTAAATCTCCTTACACTTGACGTCTGAGTGAGATTTCCTATACAAATAAAATATGTTTGGGTTGTGTTTAGGGCAATTAATGTTGTTCATCCGGTGTATTAGCGTGAAGTAAGTTAAATTTAATTGTAATTGAAATATCAAACCATAAACAGGCTGCGGTCAGCCAAGTGTTGAATAAACGTTGCCGGCTAGTGAACTATAGTGCGGTAGGATGTAATACATGAATTTCAAATGTTGTACCGTCCCATACTTAGAACACGCTTAAAGCACATAATTAGTATTTTTTTATCCGCTAAATAATCCTGGAGCATCTTTTAATAGTTATCGCTCTCATTGACTGTTATTTTTCTATTTACAGAGACTTTTAAAATGTCTTAAGTAAATTGATAAAAACATTTCTATCAACTGTGTTTATTCCAGGCTGCAAACAAAATTATAATTAATAAAAAAAAATAAACAAAGTAGTTTGTAACACGGTCGCTAGAAAACAAATATGTAGGGTGATTTCTAACTCGCTATTATTTAAATACCAGCAAAGAGAACTAACAAATCTATAGAAACATAATGATCAACTATCCGATAGACCGTCGAACTGCAATCGCAGGGGGGGCGTAATTTAAAACCGCACGGTCCCCCCCCGCACCCCCTCAGCGAAATTAAGTGCGAGGCGGTAGATACGTGACACCGGCAAATGCGACGCGCCTACCGTGTGTACCCGCCTTAATTGTGAAGCTTCGTTTGTTGGTCACAGGTTATGTGCCGGTGTAGTTCTTGGTACCACAATATTGGAGCTGGTTGCAAATGAGCAAGCGCTAATCTATCAACTTATGTGAAAAAAAAGTAAAAATACAAGCAGCCTTATATCATGCAGTAGTTTCTTTCATAGAGTTTCATTAAATTGCATTCCTTGTTCAGAACTTTTAGATAGGTACGAAATCGTAACACCGTCAAATGCGACGTGCTTACCGCGTGTACAGGCCTTAATTGTAAAGCTTCATTTGTTGGTCACAGTATGTGCCTTTGTAGTTCTTGGTGTCACGAAGGCTAATTGTAAATGACTTAAATAAAAATTCCAGAAATGGACGATGACCTAAAAAGAAAATGCGACAGTACCAGCAAAGCATCACGCACTAGTATCATTCATAAAGCAAAACCAATCGAAATTTCCTCCACATTTTTTTAGATGGATACTAAATCGTGACACCTTCAAATGTGACGCGCCTACCGTGTGTACCCGCCTTAATTGCAAGGCTTCATTTGTTGCGGGTCACAGGTTATGTGCCTCTGTGGCCGCTGTTCGATCACATTCTTGGAATCACGAATATAGAGCTGTTTGCAAATGAGGTCACTAATTCTCAGTAAGTTCCAAACTTTACTACCTATTCATTATAGTAGAACTGAAGCTGCATTCAATTTGACTATTATGTATTACTGAAGTAAAATGATGTCATGCACTAGATATTAAGAACAATAATATTTAAATGTATAATAAGAGTTATCTGCTGGTTTAAATTCAACTACATGTCACCATCAGACTTATATTTTGTACCATCGAATCAAGTTTCAAACTTACGCATTTCTTTAAAGCACCCCCTAGTATTAACCATTATCTTTTTTCATCAGTAGCTAAAACACACAGTTAATTATTGGTTATAGAGCTTTTACCCACACCTAACTACATCAATGAAACCGCTAACAAGTCCTTAGTAATTACCTTCAATAACATTCCCAAAAACATCCAGTCTCCGAATATCGGTAACTGGATCATTGTGTTATTATCTAAGCTCTGATCGAGAGCTGTCTGGGCTGTCAGCAGGAATCAGTGTAGCGTGACCTATTAATCATCCGACCCGACGGAACCGGTCAGGTTAGGTTCGCAATACGGCGGTAATCAAACTCTTTATATGCACGGGACATGTTAACATACTTAATTTTGTGGGGTTCCTGAAAAGGTTGATTGTTTATTCGTCGATGAAATGGGATAAAGTTGAATTTTTAAGAACGTTTTTTTTAGTTTACTTTTATTACATTATTTTCAGTCAACTCAAGTGATATGAAATATAAATGCTACTAAATCTCAAGTCAAACTACCAAAGCTTTACCGCATTATTATGTTACAGAAATTCATAGTACCGGTCTGTAACTGTAGTTTCAGCGTGCGTTATTTAGTAATACAAGACAGTGTTTTTCACAAAACATATTTCCAACAAAAATCACCCTTTTCCACTTCAAGTACAAATACAGACACACCAACATTGGAGCCAACACAACCAGCCAACCTTGTCTATCAGACATGTAAAGACGAGCCATTGTCGAGACGTTCGAACGTATGTAATTACTGCACCTTTCATACGGACCCTTCTAATTACAACCTCCTTTGTAGGGTGCGCGACAATTATTGCACTAAGTAAATAATAAGCATTGTCTCGCTTTGTTATTACATGTATTCGATGTAATTCCTTTCACGGTATTTGGTTTCGTATGGTAGGGAAATTGGATTTTGTTGGATTGTGTTTTGTTTTGGTGATTAGAATTTTGAAGTTTACCTGGTTTGTAGATGGCATATACATGATTTTAAATATACCAGACGAAATCATACGGTAAGGAGGTAACTATCATAGTTTAGATTGCAGGTAGAGCGTTCAATCCTTTTATTTTTGTAAAAACATAGCTAATTACTATAACAAGTGTACAAACACAATAATGTTAACAGTACATAAACGAGCATTAGTTATTTTTACTTTGAGCCAATATCAGATCCCACTTTAAGAGTCATCATTTATGCATATCCATTATCCATATAGACATATTATGTCCATTTGAATATTACTTAGATATCATGTATGAATTTTATATTTTAAAGAGTTATCAAAATAAAAACAAACAATAGAACATCAAACGAACTCCAACAGAAAAAATCAACAAGAATATGTATTGTATCAATGAATACTGATTAGGGTTGTCGGTTTTAATTAAACAGAGCTTGACGCAGCGAGTAGCCGAGCCACGGTGGATGGGAATATTTTAATTATCACCAGCGCCACCGCCTGCACGTAAATTTCCCACGACTGCGATAAAGAATAAACATCGGCATTGTCTTAAAACCCCGCTAAGAATTACAACAAACAAGGGTTGCTACACGACGGCTTATCATTAAAAGGACTTTTGTTTCAATATCAGACTTTTAACACTTATTCAGCAATGAAAGATTGCTCCATAGGACTGTAGATTATTTACATGAACTTTTAACTTGGGGTTGAAATTGCCCCACGTTGGGCTCCAAAACTAAATTCTAGAAGAAAATTCGAATTAAACATAAGATTGTTGAGTTACTCACCTATACGTATAATTCTTGGTTATTGGGTTTACAATCTTTTGATACTTGTCACAAACCAGCAGGCATCATGTTAAAGTTTTTTTATTAGTTTACCTTTTTCGGTGAAAAGTGCAAAAAAAATCTCTTTGTTTGGTTTTTTATGAATTCGTTTCTAAGAAGTTAAATCTTCTTTAATATTTACTTATGTGAAGATGGCAGCCCTACCCTGCAATGGCTCAAGTCGTCGAGCGGCCGCTCCCGGCGGGGCCATTACGCGGTCACCGGCTGATTACCGCCCCGTCTTGATTTCAACCCTTCTTTATCTACGAAATACGGACTAGCACCCCCTAAGCACGTATAAGGATAAGCAAATATGCTCAGTCTTAAGGCTTTCGCTTTGCTTCTTTTGATCCTTAGTGTATTATGTTGAACGAATAATGCTCTTTGTATGTCTCTATAGTTTATAAAGATAAGTCTAACAGGTTACCTGTCTACGACACTATGAAAAGTAACTAAATCGCAATGTTATTGGAGTCATTCAAAAACTCCAAAAACAAATAACACAATTATTGTAAACCTAAAACAAAACAATACTACTTAATACAGAAAATTACAAAAAAAAAAACGATTAATCAAATAAAATCTAATTTATTGATTTTACAAGCCGACATTCTGAATACGTATTTTAGAATAAAAATATCTAAAGTATTGCAAATATGTTTGGCCACTGTAATTAGTATCTACTTGATAACTTTTGAAGGAAAAAAGAACAGAACTTAATACTCATTTGAAAGATAAAAAAAAAACTACCAATGAAAGAAAACCATTGATCTTTCACATGCATTTGTTATTCTTGGTCCTCAAAGGGTAAAGTAAACCCAACTCCGACTTACCAAAAAGGGGTAATGTCTGAGACGTCCCGCGACGGCCGTTTCGCGGTCACCGCTTGATTGCCGCTCGTCTTGATCTCAACCCTCTTTTCTTTCAACCTCTTCAAGTGAACAATGATTTCACTACATAGTATAAAACAAAGTCGCTTTCCGCTGTCTGTCCCTATGTATGCTTAAATCTTTAAAACTACGCAACGGATTTTCATGCGGTTTTTTTTAATAGATAGAGTGATTCAAGAGGAAGGTTTATATGTATAATACATGCATAATATAGTAGAGAAACATGGATAATGTTAGAGATTTTTGACGTCAGGTCGTAAATCAACACATTTTTTGCGCTTTCATTGAAAACGCTGGCTGAACCCTACGAGATAGATCAAAATAATGTAGTACAGTATTGTGCACCTTAAAAAGATCTACAAAAAAGTCCGCGATGGTATATGTCTATCTCTTGAGGGTAACCCACAATAACCATTTTTTATCCTTTATTTATTACTTATTCACGAAAAGACGATTTTAAGCAATACAGCATTAATCCTTATCCAATTAAGTACCTTCAAAAAATTGTGCATGTAATATAGATCAATATTGCCTTTTACGACATGTAATTTAAATGAATATTTTCGAAGATATTACAGATTTAAAATGCAGGGACATAGCGGTTGCGGCGGTACCGGCCGGGGGGCCGCGCGGGGGCCGGGGGGCGCGTGCCTATACCAAAAAATGCTTCTAAGGCTGTGCTTCGCCCTACAGAACTTTATGATTGTGTTATATTTGGTATCAGCGTTGCACCCGAGCAAAGCCGGGGCGGGCCGCTAGTTTATTATAATTGGAAACATTTTGGTTCCTGTTGTGTGTTTAAGTTAATTTTGTTGTGTTGATTATACGTTCATTCTACGAAAACTCGATACAAGACTGAAAGAAAAATAGTCGAAATCCGTCGGTTTTGAAAATATCACAAGTACAAAGTACATTTTACTAAAACATAATTAATTTATGATATGTTTTGGTAAAATGCAACGGATATTTTTTTACAAATAACAATATTTATTACTACGTATATTTTTAAGCTATGTAAGTTCAATTTGAAGTTTTTATAGTAGATAAAAATAATTTCCAATAATTTATCTTTTTTGCCATTCGTATGAAATCGATGATTTAGCTTGATGTTACAAATACAGTCAAATACATGTGTAATTCACGTCTTATTTTAAAGTTTACACACAAATAATCATAGTCACTAGGAAATAATACAACCAACTATTAAGTGAACCAAACTGAACTGTAAAAGCGTAGCTTTAATGAAGGTGGATAGGTACATTAAAACATAGCGGGCCGTAATGTGACCAGCGAGAAATAAATAGTCCAGAAAATTACCACCCCTCCCCTCTCCCAACCCTTTACTCCCCCCTTTCAGCCTATAGTAGTTAATGTTTGGAGATATGGCGATAAATATATATTGTTATTGCTATAAACATATTGTCGACCTTTCAGTGTTGCGAGCGTTCGAGATTTTTGCTGGAATTTAATATTGATGCACTATTTGATGTAATCGATGCATGTAGAAATTACTTATCTCTCTTTAGAGTAGCTTAAAAATGTGGTTTGTTAATCTCATACTGCCTCGTTGGCCTAGTGGTGCTAAGCGCGACTGCTACGCTAGAGGTCTTGGGTTCAATTCCCGAGTCGACCAAGGTGGTATTGGGTTTTTCTATGAAATTCTCAGTAGCAGGTCGGAGTTTAGATTTGTGCCCGGTTAGTGGCAATAGGCTCGCCCCCTATTACATGGGACCTAAACATATCGGCGAACTGTGGGTGTACATTGGTACACCTCTGCCTACCCCTTCGGGGATACAGGCGTGATGATATGTATGTATGCATGTATGTTAATCTCATTACGAACAATTTTGGCTTTTAGTGAATGCAAAAAGCGTTCTCATTCGAATATCTATTGCAAAAATTACCTTATGCCTTCATCAACTACAATATATAATCTGGCTTCAAGCAAAACGGCCAAACTAGTTCTAGAAACCACCAAACTAACGATTAGCTCTATATAGAGAACAAAACAAAGTATAATTTCAACCAAAAATGAATCTGTTCTAGACTCTGCAAGACTTTAGTCACACAACACTATACTCAAAACTATAACAAGAAAACAGTTCCAAACTATCAATGTCCCCCTTATTCAAATTCTACAGAACCATAGCATGTAAAGTTTTCTGAGCACCATTAACTATAACTATCGGAAGGAACCCTGTTCTAGTCGTCAAGGGCTGTTAAACGCTAATAAGTCGGTAGACGCTTAATCATAATTAGTGTTAAAATTATACTTTAGGACGTTGCCTTGTTGGTGGAACTTAGATACTGTTTTAGTGTAGGTTCGAATTACCTGGTATGTCAATTTATAACAAATAGTAAAGTTTCACACGTCGGTATCGGTACTTTTTTTTACTGTGTACCGTATGTTATGTTGTTGTATGTTGTGTACTGTGTGTTTACAAAGATTAATCAAAAGAGTCGCCTAGGATTGAACCTGCGACATATCGCAGACATGGTACTGACAATGATGTTATATGATGATACTCAGGCATTTGTTTTTGCAGTGTATATTTATTTAACGGTCTTTAGAGATGAACTACACCGTACCCATTGTAATGTAACCTACATTTCCTTCACTAAGCAATCTCCTATTTGTTCACCCGTACTTTTAACGTACTCTACACAACTCTGCAACAATACATACGCATAATGAAACTAATCTAAGAACCAAGTACCTACGAACACTTCCACTAACTAATCTTCTAAAAGCGTTTTCAACTCATCTTTCAAACGACTGTCGGGTTTCAGAATGCCGGGACTCGTTTATTTCAGTAGAAACCACAACTACCGCCAACGCCATCTCACGGGGATTTTCCGCACTAAGAACACACTAGCGCCACTAACAACACACATTTTTATACCCCCTGTACGCACGCTCACTCACACATGACCGCGGAAAAGTTGGCAAAAATTGTCTAAGCGACTTTTGTTGTAAACTCTTTCAATCCAATCACGGGAAAATGAACTTTATCTGGTTGAAACAGAGTTGAACTTTTAATGGATGAAGTAAAAAATAATAGCTATTTTTGCTTGTAGGGGATCACTAACCCAGTTCGAAAAGAGAACAACGTCATGTTTACCCGCGATACGAAGCGTCGTTTTTGAAGCGAGCGCTTCGAAAGTCGGTCGCGCAGTACTAAAAGGTCGTATAAGCGCGCCAAAAAGTACGACTTATAACATTTCGTCATGCGCAGTAGACTTTGTTTCTTAGGGGAGAGTAGAAGCTTTGACTGTGTGCGTGCGGGCCGTGTACGCGAAGCTTCTTACAAGGAGTTTGGAGTTTCTTAAGAACGCGAAGAAAGTGAAAAGGTTCGCACTTGAAGGCGTTTTGTTAAAAATAGGAGCAGTTCGTTCGTAGCGCGGCCGTTAGAGGGCGCGTTTTAAACTTTTTTCGTTTATATATAGAGCTATAGGTATGAATAGAATAGTGTGAGGCAGTTTTATGCATTTGGGAGCTAACTTTGTTCCGTGTAAGATATAGTGTATTTGTCTTAATAAAATCTTTAAAACATTGTATCTCTGTAGTTTTGTCTACAACCCGGAGTGTAATGCATAAATGTAGAGACGTAGTAGGTAAATATAGGGTCCGGTCTGATAAAACTAATTTATTCTACAAATCATCCAATCCTGACTTCCAAAAGTCGATTCGTCGAAAACGTTAAACTTAGGGGAATATAAAATAGATAATCAACACTCGTAACCACAGCGGCCAGTGGTGAGCCAGCGGCGCGAACAGCCCCGCGACAAATCCTGCCAACTGTGTCCACAATCACAGCCCATTATAATCTTAACGAATAGCGTTTCGCGGTTAACCGCAAAATTACCGCAATCGACCAATCACGGCCTCCGATGACATATATTTTCCTCTATCTATTTTTCCAGGGGTGAAAATCTTAGAAACCACACGACTAACCGCAAAGGTCAGGTAATCGACCAATCAGAAGTTGTAAATATAACCACAAGCCACGCCCATCTAACCGCAAACCAACCACAACGCGAGACGTTCACTTCGCGTCATCGATCGTGGTGACGGGAACATTTTTTTTCGAATTACGATCAGCGGTTGGTTATTTACGGCCAGTTGGTTCGGGATTTATTCTAAAAACGTCTCTGGGTGAGACAAACGAAGGAATTTAAAAAAAAAAATGCAAATCCGTTGTTTGAGATAGTTGTAATGTTGTTGTGATAAAAGTTTGTGGGGAGTATTTGAAATTGGTGGCTGTGCTCCACAAAGATGAAATATTGATTCCACCGCGTGGTAGAAAGGCGCGCCACACACACACGCGTGGGACACGTTCAAACGCACAGACACAGGCGCGACCGCATTATATTCATAATGAATACAGCTATCCCACTCGCCAGTCGTCTTTGACTTTGTATAAACATATTTTGTCTCTGTCTCGCGGCACTTGAGCGAGCGTTTCCCCCTCGCGGGAGAGGGACGGGTGAGGGTTAGGAGTCTGTCTTCGAGAGGTCGCCAATTTCTATTTCATTAAGTGGCGCGCTAGAAACCGCAGCGGATCGATGGAACTTGGCCACCTGAAAAAATGTATTCATCCTAATACCTTGTTCCTCTGAACTTAAGCCCCACACTATGATAGATACCGAGTACCTCACTAGTACAGACCGACCTTCAAGTTGACTAAAAAGAAAAAAAATGCATTGCTTTCAATTACTTTGGAACAGTAAGATGCTAACATCTTACTGTTCCAAAGTAATTGATTTCGAATGAGACTAAGAAGAACTTAGAATTTTCAATTCAGATACTAAAACAGAAAATTTCATTCTTTTTTCTATAAAATGGTTTCAATTGTTAATATGTCTAGTGAAAGTAAGTACAGAATAATTCACTACACACACAGGTTGTTATAGGAACTCTTACCTTAAAAATATGTTTTGGGTTGTATAAACAGATGCTCATATGATATTCAGTAGTATTCCTTTGAAAGTTGAATTCTTTGTGATTTGAGTGGGCATTAAATATTTATAGAAGGACATGTCGGCAAGAGTTTGGACCCCATTGTGCATACTAAACTCTGTATGTTGATTTTGTAGGTACACATGTAATAGTAGACACGTTCTTCCTTTATATATTATTGTAAGGCCCTCTAACTTAGCCTTAAGATTGCACCCTAGAAGTTATATAACTGTTGTTAGGCGACTGGTCTGATATGCATCTGCAGTGTTTCTTAAAGCAAATATAGTTAAAGTAGAAACTGAATTATTTTGGTTTGTTATTTTCCTTGTATGATGGGTAGTTAAAAAAAACAAACAGTTTTCTAAAACCGGCTACCATTAACTCCTAAAATGTGCAGACGTTACTTCATTACCAATCTCGCAGCTTGTCGAACGTTATTTGGTAGCTAAAAGAACCTTATTCAATCCTAGGTCTAAGTCATAACAAATGCTTTGCTCTTAAACACGATCAATTAGAATACTCCATAGACCTTTGCAAATTAGCAGCAAATTGACATTATAATTTCTGACAAAATGATGTCTAGTCTCGGTAGCAGTCAGCATACAATAATTAAGAAAACATACACTTATCCAATATTTTTGTTAAGTAAATTTTAACTACGAAAATGGGAAGTACCTAAATAAGTAGCTACATCTACCACAGTACTTAACCACGTCAGAAAATGTGTACTATTAACTTAAAATTATGAGTCAATAAACCGAGTTACACCACTTTTCCCCGCTGCGAATGAGGTGAGTACAAACGATCGTGCTAAATACTTATTCTCTTCAATGGCCCGTATTTCATTTGGGGGGCTCTAAATAACGCTTTATTACGTAAATAATATCCCCCAAAATATTCGTGCTAATTAATATAAGGGCCTGTTGAACTTATCTTAAGCGGCTTGAAGCGCAAAGCCTGTTTTAGTGGGGTCCTAAAATAAAGGATTGCTGTGTGGTTAAGGTATTTTTACTACGGAACCATTCGAAATGGTATAATATGCTTTTATTTTTTTACATTAGATGGTTCTCCGGTTTCGTTTTAAAAAATAAATATGTTTGAAATTAAAATACTCCGTTTGATTTATCTGTAGCCGAGATTTTAAGCTGAAATTGACACACTTTTTTTTTATTTTGAATAATTTTTATATTTTTCGGGTGCAATCGAATTTAAAATTCCAGGCAGTAAGAAAGAGGTACTGTAAAAAACGCGAAATTACCTAGTCAGTCGTTGAAGTACTTTTAGTTTGTTTTTTTCGACACTTTTCAGCCTAATTTCGTACCTACCGCCTTAGTACTGGCATTTTAAGAACACACAATTCAAGAGCCTTAAATACTAGCTAATCCAAATTCAGGTAAATCTGTCTGCCTCTCTATTACTCTGCCTATCCGTTTCAAGGCACACATCTAATATTATCACTATCACATTAAATGTTTATCCAACACCACCATCGATAAGACAATATTAGATCTAACATCAAACAAAGCTAAGCCTAAGTAACGTCACAAGTCAAGCCCCAATCGGCTCGTCAACAGAACTAGTTCTACCTAGTTATAACCCGTTATAACCAGTTATAGTCAGTTATAGCTGGTACATAACAAGCCATCGTCGCCTATACACCCTAATCCATTTATCTTAGTAACGCCTACACCTTGTGACGAAGCTGATACGGTTCATTAATCTTGAACTTTCAAATTTCTATGGAGATTAGGTGTTATAATAACTAGGCTGGTTTTCTTAAGACATGTACTGCGTAACTATTTTACTTACTATAAATAAAAGGTAATCTACTTAGGATTTCTATAAAAATACATCACTTTTATAGTGTCGTTAACAAGTGTTTTGATTTGTTACAGGAACAGCTATTTGCATTGTTTGCATTTATTTTCTCTAATCCATGCATAGTATCTATATCTGATCATGCCAAAATATTATTATTCTACATAGTTACTTATTTATATCAGGCAAAGTGGAGGTCTACCCAAAAGAATTAGTATAACAAATAGTAAACCAAAACTAGAATGCAGCTTTCACACATCTTATCTCAAAGGCTTCTTATTGCAAGTTACTTTTATTTATGGCATGTACACTCGTAATTGAGCACATTTTGCCTACTAAACTGAATGCAAGAATTAAAGTTGACACATCCTCTGTATCTAGATAAGTAGATACAGAGGATGTGTCAACTATGTGATCCTAGTAATCATGCCCTTAGAAAATCACTTCAAGAAGAATATTTTTAATAAATCTTTTTCTTAATCACTGGTTTCTTGTTGGTTTTTTCTGATGAATTCCTAAGATGGTTCGGCATTTACAGCGAGCGACCGTCGCCCGCATCTAATAACAAGATCAAACATCACGTGGGGTCTCCGCATTCCTCTGAAACAATTAGCTTACATTTTTGATTCCACAAACCCCATCTAATTCTGGCTCAAGAGACCGTTCAACCGTGATTCGATCATGCAAAAAGTCAGCCTACACATTATTTAAACACAATGGTCGTTCGTTAGGCTGGCCTCAGGAGTTCGATGCAAGATTTAATTAAATCGCCCTCCTCCGCCCCCCTCCCCGGCCCCCCCTGGCTTGCCTCACCCCCGGTCGCGTCGTCGGCAATTTCCTCGAGGGTTGATTTATTGTCGCCTCTGGCCGCGAGGTGCCGCCAGCACGCAAGGCCTACGGTAAAGGATTGAGCAATACATCTATGTTGCTTGAAATCTGTTCCGTAAACATATAGATTAGCTGCGTGATAGATGATTTCGGCTTGTTGTTGAGCCCAGTTTGTAGTTTCATCTTGAAACTGGAACTTTACATCTGCATCCTAAGTGTTTCTTGAACACTGACTTAGTTATATACATGGTTGTAATTGAACCTACTATGCAACTCCATGGATATACAAAAAAGGAACGTATAATGATTGAGCCTACGATATAATTATACACATTTGATAATTCCTTATCTTATCCGTATATTTGAAGACACCTTCCAGTATCGCGCCTAAAAATACTTAGTTACAACACCTCAAATTCACAAAGCATGACCATACAAAAAATCCCCAGCATTCCACCTTTCAAAGAATTCGTCCCAAACTTGTGCTAAGTGTATTCCTATGTCCGGCGCGGGTTACTTCGCGCAGTATATTAAGGCGGGATCAGAGAGGGCGCGTATGATTTATGCCAGTACAAAAGAAGTCCCAGGGCTGTCATCCGTTATATTTCTTGAACGTAGGAAGGCAAGTAGGGAGTTATGAGAGGTGCTTAGTAATTGGAAGTAATGTGGTTAAGAAGATTAATTGGACGGTCATTTTGTGACACTAAATATCCTACTCAATCACTTTAAACTCTTACAAACTCATTGTCAGAATCACTGTCTTGTTTGGGATCGTCTGATTTTATGATAATAAATAAAAAAAAATGTAGTACACTCTTAACAGATGCGATTTTTTAAGCAATTGTAATACTAATGTCTATACCAAAATAGAAATAATGAATTTGGGCAATCACAGTTAATCGTGGAGTAGAAAGCCAATCCAATAATTAACTGTTGAAAGTGACGAAAAAACGATTTAATACCTATATACCAAAGTAATCGACAGTCCACTAGGTATATAAAATCACTAGTAATGTAAACTATCGGTAACCCTAGCAACGGCACCGCGGGCGATACGTCACGCGGACAACGGCTGACAGTTCACGCGATTGCGATACGCATCGATGTGAACACGCCTTATCTTTACTATTTATCCACCTTGCTCTACGTCTTCGTCAACTTGGTACGGATATATGTTATATGTATGAGTGTATGCATACAAAATACATAGCTTAGGTAAGTTCCTAGTTCATTACTTCTTCCTTACACCATAACATATTATACCTAACATATTTTCACAGCACGAGTCAATTTTGAATTGACTCGTGCTGTGAAAATATGTTATAGAAATATTTTTAACCAAAAATATGACTAAATAATCCTTTACGTTACTTATAGTTTAGATTCTTTAAAAA
This sequence comes from Autographa gamma, assembly GCA_905146925.1. NCBI lineage: Eukaryota > Metazoa > Arthropoda > Insecta > Lepidoptera > Noctuidae > Autographa > Autographa gamma. The sequence continues at coordinate 7,518,709 of LR989866.1, read as the reverse complement.
CAAATAAACAAAAAAGACAAAGCATAAACACAACTTTCTGTACAATATTAAAAAAATAATGAACATACGTCAAACGAAAAAGTTATTTATGAAGAGAACGAAGACGTTCTAATCACATCTGCGTCAACCCCTCGTCTCATCAAAGCACCCAAGTTTCACTCAAAAAGACGTTTTCTACAGAACTTTGCTTATTAAGTCGAACAAACTCTGAACTCGGCTACTTTTCATATCAGCCCTACTAATTAATCAGCTATCCGGAATACAACAACAAAGTATTAAATTACAACTCGGAAACGTTCTAATAACGTTAATTAAATCGAAAACTTTTGGGACCTCAACGAGTTTGTGGATTGATTTTTGGATTTCGATTGTTATTATTAAGATCACGTTTTTGATCATTGACGTCACAGTTTGCACTACCATACCCTTAAGCAAACCCAATACCTATTAATTTAGGTAATAGGAAAACCCACCCATTGACACGTTGTAACTTGACCAAAAGGTTTTTCATAGTTTATATATAGATTTATGTTATATCTTATTACATACCAAGAAAAAGCACAATCCTTTTCGGACAAACACAAAAAGATATTGCGAATCCTAATAAAAAATGTATCGAAAAAGCAAGTCTATCTAAGAAACAATCAAGAGGCCAGTCTATAAATATTAAGTCCAATACATAAGGGTGCCCGCTCACTAAATCAACCAGCCAACATAACTCATACGCACAAGCGTGTTTATCATTTCTTTGTCCACCCTGGAGATTTATCGAGGCGATGTGTGACGACCCTGAACCCTTGGGCCACTGGGGATACAATAACTCAACTAAAACTGTTATTTATATTCCTCATACCTTTAAAGATAACTTTGATGAGTTGTACTGACATCGGAAAAAGATAAAAAGAAAAACTATGAATGTCCGCCTTAGAATCCATTTTAGGTAGCCGGCGAGATACTTTTCCATACATTTGTGGCTAGCTATCGGCCGACACTGACTACACCTGCTTATTGCGTTATTATCAAATGTATGAACAAGTGTGTAAAGTCACTATCACTAGCTACTCGTGGATATGGTGCTCCGTTTGCACTGGGCCTGCAGGAACTAAAACTAAATAAACTGTGACGGATAAACAATCAGGTTCAAAGTAGTTTTGTTTATTTGTTTTTGTATTTTAATTCCTCAAAACGGTTATGCTCTTATATGGTATTATCAAATTATGTATGTATATTTGGTATTTACAGTATACATTTAAAGTTTTATATTAGCTTTTATTGTTTATTATGGAATACTGACTCAATAATTCCTCTATTAAAACTCAATTCTTTTCTAAGAAGCTCAGCTCAGCAAACATCCCAACATGTTATATTATCTAAGGCTGTGCCGGCTCGATTGCTATTAAAGGATTAACGTCGGGTACAAAGCGATGGCATTTTGTTCTTGCCCCTTGTCCGGTCCCCCCTCCCTCATGCCCCCCCGTACCTCACACCCCCTCACCCCTTGCCCTTACGACCCTCAAGACCTTCGTACATTTGCATAGCTTTAAAGCTTAGGTTTTTTGCTTTCACTAAGTTCTTAAAGGATAAAAGAAGGAGGCGAAAGATTTTCTTTCGATTTTTTCCTTCCTGGATCGTGGAACATAGCGATAGAGTTTATTGGTATTTAAAGCTCACTTACTTAAAAGTATTTTACTTGTAGAGAGAATTTCCTATGTTATATAATCGCTGTTGTATAAAAATATAAAAGTACGATCCCATCAATTCCACATAATTTGTATAACCTCTTTGGGCAGTCTTTATTTATCGATAATACATAGTTTGGCAGGCAGTCATTTTCTTCAACGTACTTAGAATACTACTTGGCACATCCGAGGTATCACACAGGGTACACACTGTATATATGAAGTTTTCGGTCCCAAATAAGACACGTCAATTTTGTGCTTATACCATGACCAGAATCAAAATGTATTATCTAAATGCATCATAAGAGCAATGACAATTCATATGATCGGTGTTAACTAGGCAAACAAGTAATAGTTTTATTTGATGTTAGCAAAATTAAGTTAACTTCTTAAAAACATTATAATAATTCCATTTCAATAGTATCTAAACACTAAGCTAATTAAAATCAGTCGCACATTTGTCTGTAACACATACCTAGGTGTTCGCACTCGCCTCGGGTGAGCTCTTAAGCCTGCTTTCGCTTTTAATTATTAATTCAGACCAGTGCTTTACGCTGTCCGTCTGCATATTCATGTGGAGGACTAACACTTCTATAATATTCACTCAAATACTGTATATGTATAGACTTTTGAGATATGCACGCCATTTTGAAATGTGTGGCTCGTTTTAGCTAAGTTTGGAACTGAAATATGCATAGTGAGTGTGAGTTAATGTATTTTTTTGATGGGTGTTTTATTATTTCATAGTATATGCAATAAAAATAATTATTTTCCTTAACGTTAAATTAAGTATTTTATAGTGATATGATACCACTGAAGAAAGCTGCACATTGAGTTGTCAATAAATAACATGTACAAGAAACACCCAAGCAATAAAGATTGCTGATAACTTTTAAAGTACGGAAAAAAAATCATGAATTATAGCTAAAAAACATCTTGATTATGACGGACACAGTTTCACACCTCTTTTTAAGTAATTTCTGAAATAACGCATTGTTTTTTATCAGTTGTGTATGTTCATACAATCTTAATACTTCAATAACAATATAAAATAAATCAAACAATGTTTGTGTGTTTTCCCCTGAAAATATTTTAACCAGTTTTAAAACCAACCATGAAATTTCAGCAATCTTTCAACCAGCCTTACCTTCTCAGTAGAGAGACAATGGAGTGACAGGATCAAACAGTGCATTCCCGCAGCCTATCTGGTGCATATCTTGCATAGCTGTACAGGCGCGCGGTATGCAGCTCGCAGATTCTGACGCCTGCAATATTATTGCCGCATTCCGATCTGATTAATGTTAATGCTAATTTTTTAATTATTAATTATTATGCTCGTTTTTTGGAGTTTAACACATACAAAGGTAAAACTGCAAGGCATGTTTGATGAATTTAGTTAGCAAAAGTGAACTTAAATAAAAATTGAAATGTATTTCTTATACTGTAAGTACATTCGAATGTTAGGGTTATAAATAAAGGACTTTTTATATAATAAAAAATATGTAAATAGGATTAACGATTACCAGGCTTTGCTCATCCAAACTTGGTACATTTACCTTAGCTTTCTACGAGGTTACAGAGGTAACTGATTATACAACATGAAGGTAGAAAATGTGAAGGAAAATACACATTACCTTAACGAAATGCATCAACTATTTCTAGCCGCTGTCCATCCGCTTCCTCTGCCTTCAACTTCCATAATATACCACAACTCACCTTATCCCGCCCGCATAAGGTTCATTTTCCTATACTTTATTTTTATCCTCTTCCCTCACCTTCCATATACCACAACCGACCTTAATCCAACAGAATAGAGTCCATATTCCTGTAACATCGAGGATATTGGTAAGTTCAGCTATATTAGCGTGATCAGCGGGTTGACACGGCTTCAGGAACTTCGCCGACGTCTGCCGTCGCCATCGGCCGACCTCCCAAGATATCCCAACTTTCACGTATCATTCTGGTTATTTTAACTAAAGTGTCGATACCTATGTGAATGGATTTTGTGATTTGAGCTTTTGTAATGTGGAAGATAATGGAAGTCTGTTGGTGTTGGTACTAAGGCAAGCAAAGGGCGTGTATGCGTGTAGGGATAAATAAAACAAACGTCTTATTTAGAGTATTCTTCAATTCATTTTTTTTACTGCTGTGAGAATAACGTACCTACTGAATTACATGCTACTTTCTAATATAACTAATGAACAGCCATATGAACTAAATACTATTATGTGGACTTTGAACTAGGAATAGTTAGTTACTCAATTTAAAAATATGGTTTGAGGACAGCTATTGATCGACATAGCCTTTATTTTAATATGCAGAAACCGAATGTGTCGGTTCAAACATACTTAAATGGCTATTTAAAGAGCTTCTTTTAGTTCATCACCTATTTAACAACATCATAACTGAGTACCTACAGCGCAGTTTAAGATCACCTTCGAACCTATAATTTCAACACTTCGACAACAACATCAATATAAAATAGACACGTGATATGCAAATATTTCCCGGTAAACATGCCTCGAATACCAGGCTCGCACCCTTCTGCATACATCACTATCGATATGAGGGACCTGTCAAAATGTAACGCATGCAATACTCGCGATACATATTAATATTATAGTATGCTCAGGTATGACCCACTTGTTGATGTTGAATATTTAAAGTGGAAGATGGACAGGCCAGTGAAGAGTTTAGTAAGATATGCCTGTCCTAGTGATGGGCACAGGTATTTTCTCATCTTTAGAAGGAGCGACATTAAACAGCACGCTTGAGAAAATGAGTTCTTGATTCAAACAAAGTTTGTTAAGATTTTTGAAATATTTATAAAAAGAAGCGAAAAAATTTACTACATAGATAAATAACATAAAATATTAGGGAAGAAAATAAAAGCACTTCAATAAAATACAAGTCCGAGTTCTAACACCGAAAAATATAGTAAAACAATCACCGTAGGAAATGTTCTAAGATGATTTCATTACCTGAATTATAAATACGTCGTAGGTACTCTGTAAAAGGTGTTCATCTTAAAAGAGCGTGCTAGTTTACGATTAAAAAGTCAGTCTTAAATAGCGAGAAAAAAAAAAGTATTCTGTGAAATCTTTCAGCCTTCCTTATAGTATCAAGCTTATGATTAGTTCTTCAAGATTCTGATAGTCTACGTTTATTACTTTATTTATAGTCCATACTTTGTTTTATTATCTACATAATATGTATTGGGAAGCGGTCGTTATGTGTATAGATAAATTCTTCTACTGTTTTATTGTAGGTTCTATGCCAAACATCGAATTAACTTTATTTATTGCTTGATTGTATTGGTTTGTTCAATATAAGGCTGGATAATTTCTGATATCAATTTTTTTGTTGTTATATTTGTAATATATATCAGTGTTTAAATATATAACTGTGGGGATGCTGGACAACCTGTACACATCTTAAGATCCTATTAAAAATATACGTACTGAATGCACATATTTATACTGTATTTTGTACATATTTAGCATGTATCATGTAGGATGATCAAGCAAATCATCAGTTCTTATTTAAAATGGTGAAGGAAAACATAGTGAGGAAACCCGGATTCCAAAAATTGGAGCTAGAAATTGTCAATCCTCAATGTGTGTGATCAATGTTCCTTCTCTACATAGCAGCCAAAACGAGTGCACAGCATTTCTTAAAAACGAATACTCAGAAATAGGCCATAATTCAATTATTTTACAATTAATCAATTACCAACTTACCAATCCAGACAGGCTAAGTTGTAACAAGAGGCGTTACTCATAACCGACAGCCCTTCAAGCAACTTGTCTCTAACTTAGCAAGAGTCTCGGATATATTGCGAATATAAATATCCTGTCCCACCCCTTCCGCGGCACTTTACCCATCCCTGACCCTTGTAGGAAACACTTCGGGTTACCCATGGGAACTAGTGCACAGTTTGAAAACTTTATTGATGGGTTGTCAGTACCTTTCAATGGAATAGCCTTTTTACTGTCCAATGGGGCTACGGATTTATTTATGTTACTTGATTTTTACATAAAACTTTACCCCTAGCAATTGCTTTCGTCGACTGTTAAAAGGGACATAAAGGGACATTACAACCACACTATACCCATAAGTACCTTAAACAGTATACAATTTTTTGTGTTTTTATATCAAAGTTTTAAATTTATGTCATTACATTTATAATCCAAAATAAATTCCACCATTAAAAGATAATGATGAAAAATTACACGCACTCAAACTAATTACACGTCAGTAAACACGTTAATTTTTAATTAACGGAACAATTAAACCTTATTTTCATTACAAATTACATACGTTTTGTACAGTATTGCCTACATGCTCACATTAACAAATGGGTTAATTACCTGGAAATAATAAAAGGTAAATATGTATATAAAAGTAAAATAAAAAGATAAAAGTATTGTGATAAGTCACACACCCACACGTCATTTGCTTAAATTGAATATATTTCTACAATAATGTCTGGAATTTACTTTGGTGTCAACTAAATACTTCTGATATATAACTATTCCGACGATCGGGAAAACGTTTATCCGGTAAGTATCAAATTAAAGAGATTATATATCAATTATTAAAACAATCTGTACTTAAAGTCCTTCAGATCTGTTTCCACCTATTCTTCTTCTTTTCGAGTCAAAGATCCAACTTTCAAATTCTATCTGACCAAAAAGATGCAACCTGGATGGCTCGGTAGTGCTGTAGAGTGCAGGTGGTAGTGCAGGACGGGCAGGATAAAAGGAGTGCCATGTCCTGCGATGGGGCACCACACTCACATGCGACTAGTGTTGGGTTTCCATCCATTAAATATCCTAACAACCAATCTCTTTTCTTTATTTATTTCTGAAACATATAAACATTAAGAGAAAAACACAATAAACCCTATTTTGTAAAGCAGGCAATCAAACGTCGAGCATTACTTTGCACCATCGAGTTCTGTAGTGGGGGATATTTCCAACTCTTGCCTGTTTATGTCCCGAGACCAGACAGGCATTTAATTCAATAAGTAACATAGAGCTACGAAGATCTGGAACTTATTTCTTGGGCATATAAGAATTGCCGGAGTCTTCAGTTTTCTGTTATAATTTGAATTCGATTATGTTACTTGATCAGAGACGACATATCTTCATAATGCCTCGAAATAGTTTTTTTTTAACTATAGGCACGAAATCTCACTTAACCTATAAAACTGGAAATAAAAATGTTATTTTTTCGGTTTGATTGAATTGTATTATATGGACTATAAAAGAGACTAAGACCCCCGAGTTTGTTTCGACATTTCTTCTCAGGGTAGTCAGTTAGGAAATGTCGACTTCATCTAGCTTAGGAAGACATTGTAAAAGTGATTTATATAGTCCTACTTACAAGAATAAACTATTTCCTTTCATTTCATTTCATGATCACATTCATCTTAGCAAAATAGCCGTGAAGAAAATTTCAGGAATCCTATTAAATAATAGACCCTATACCAATAACCTATCCTGTGGAAAATTAATGCAATACTATATGCATGTAATATACTTTAACACTTTAGTTAGACATTTTAAAAAAATATGAAGAAAGGTTGATAAGTAAATACCGTATCCGAGCAATCTTTCTTCATACATCTACACATCTGGGGTCCGGTCGGAAAATCACTACTTACGCTGATTGAACAAGTTTTTCCCATAAGAAGCGAGCGGGCGAGGCGCACTCTCGTGTGAAATTAGCCGACAGTCCTGATTGGAGCCACCGTCTCTTGTTTCTTACGCTCATAACTTGTTATTGTAATTAACAATTATGAGTTGCTTATATTATATGTGTCTGTTTTTGTTTTGGTGGTTTTTGACCTGTCTGGTAAGATTGGCTTTGTTAGACCTCTGCGAAAAATGTATTTTTATAAGATTTAGTTGGTAAAAACATCAAACGAAAAAATTATTTACAAAAGTTTTTACATGTTTCTACCATCGTCGTTTTCTAAATAAAGGCTCTGACTATAAAAACAACTTTAAGACGACAACTACCTGGGTACATCATGTTTAATTTTGTAGATCTATAACTATCCTTTGGTACATATCAATTTAAACTACAAATTAAAACTTAAAAAAAAAATTGTGAAATATTATACAGTTATGTTGGTATACAAATGTAGGCCTATATCCAAATAGCCACATTAAGACATGTTATAACTCATCATCACTTTGACATGTTTATAATACAGCTATGAGCTAATGCAGGCTTTACGTGTAATTATCAGTGACAGCTTGTAATCTCCGCTAATGCTGAGTGAATACCTGTGGTGTCAACCTGTAATTAGTTAGACAGCCTCATTTGTTATTACCTATACATTATAGCCTTCACAATGTATGCGTGTGTCTTTGACCACGTGATAATAAAAATAGGGTTACAGTTTATTTACATTTAAAAAATGCCACATTTAACTAAAAATGTATAGTTAAAATTAAACTTTTAATTCTAGATATCCTTAACTTCATTTATTTGAGGTCAGATCGTACGCATTGCTTTACATCAACCTAAATGCGGTAAATATGCAAATTGTGTTCACTAAAAGATATGAAAAAGCGCACTAATTAAAATTTAAAGTTGTTTATACATATTGATCTCACATTAAAACCTTCTTGAGACAGTATTGTGATCAAAAGGAGCTCTTTAACATATCTAAGCATGTTTTCTATTATTAAATTCTAAACGTAAACAAGGGCTTACACTTCAGACAATTTCCATTTCTACACAAGGTCAATACAATCAATATTAATTTTGCACGAACGTGATTCCGTATTATAGCAAAAAAATATATTTAAGTTTTAATTCGGTTAGGTGCAGTAGTTACATGGTGCGACAATTCCGATATTAATCGATCAGAATTAAATTCAAGAAACTCCCCCGTACAACTGTTGTCAATACATTCAATCACAAAATTTCCCACGATTCATCTCCAACACATCAGTCAATATAAAAGGCCTAATCTGTATAGAACGCAAGCGCTTAACTCCCAATAGAATTTAGCAAGTCACGGGTACCAAGTTAAGCGACAATAAGATTTAATTTACCCGACAACGCTGGTCGACGTTGCGTCATGTGTTTACCGACAATGACGGTGATCGAACGTCCCTCGGGCTTCGAGTAAAGGAAAAAATGTCAACGGTAATGGGACATTTTGTTGGTGTGTTTACGTATGTTTTAGTTAGTAAATCTGTTTAAAAGTTAGCCTTAGAATAAAGCTTAAAATTAATGGAAACAGGAACTACTACATGGCAACAAAGCTTTTGAGTGCCTAATTCAATTTGTTTATAAAACTATTATGAAGTTTTTCTGCCTACTTTACACAAATTAACGCAATTGATTTGAATTGGAATACTTCAAAGAAGGAAAGAAGCTGTAAGAAGAGACATTATGACAAAACTTTACACTTAAGGGTTTATTATTCACCAAAATCTGGCGCTCAACTTCAATAAAGGTAAACCTACTACAATTAATTGTGCAAATATATCTAAATCGCAGATAAAATCCGGTAGGCTACCCACTTCGCGTAACAAACCGTCCTGTCCGGTCCGGACTCGCGCGGACACATTTATTTGCCCGCCGCCGGTTTCCTCCTCTGTTTACTTAGTACGGCTCTCATTTACGAAGTTAGACGTCCGGCAAAGCCGTGTCCGTCTTATTTGGATAATGCTACGCAAATATGTAGATTTGCAAACATTATGTGCCCTACCAGTTTTTGACGGCGTTAAAAATGCATGAATTTGCGTCACCCTTTTTGTAATGGACTCGTGTCTTCGTGAAAATAATTCGTTTGAGTTAAAATTTACGCTTTTATTGCACGTTTTTAGATAGCATTAGTAGTCGTGTATATTTTTTGCATATTTTCGGTTTATGTTTTAGTGTAGTGATGCTGGCGCGTCGCCGAGCCCGCGACAATAAAATTTCACGCGACATAAAGCAAAAACACACCCCAACGCATTACCACTGTTATACGTAACGACCACATTACCAAGAGCCGCCGACGTTCTTACAAGACCCCTGAAAAGCTTCATTTTCTAAGGAGGAATGAGGGGCTGGGAGGTCAAATAGAGTGGTGCATAAAACACATCTTGTTATGGTAGTACGGAAATCGAGCAAGTTTAGTCGGATGCCGAGATAACAACTATGAAAAGTAGAACTATAACAATTTACGTTCGGTTTAATGAACATAACGTTTGTATGTTTTGATGGCCGATATTCGGGAAGTGCCGTTTTGTCTAATCTGGACTTGAAGTAAAGATCTACCGTTCCTTCCGTTTTATGTTTTTGGCCCTTATTTGAGTACGAAAAATCAACTGGTCTGCTTCATCCATAGCCATAGATTTGAGAATCTAAGTAAAAGCTAGTAATGTTATGTCAAAAGCATAGGTTTTGTTACTATTTTCGAACATTTCTTTTATATTATGATGATAGATAAAAACATAACTGTGACATAAAAAAATACCCATATAACAAACATCTTCTCCATAAAATATTTCTTACCTAAGTTTTTTAGATGTAATAAAACAAATTCACTTGGATTAGGTAAGAAGGTAAATAAACAACATCCCTTCATCTCTTAATCAATCCGTAAAATAAATGTTACTCGAAGTATAAAAACTTGGTAAAAATAAGTCAATCAATATTCGCCTCGAAGGTACACCAGACTTGCCGGCTAAATGCCGACTAAGAAGTCTTAATACTTGATTGAGTACAAAATTTTATTTATGAAAATTTTATAATATATAATATGGCCAGGTATAGGTTGAAGATAATTTTAGTTTAGCTTTCAGTTGTACTAGTTCTTTGAGAATGGTCAAACCATTACCACAAAAACCAATATGGTTGTTGATTAAATACCCAGGCCTTTGAGTTATAGCTTGAAAACGAATAGCGCAGATAGAAAAATGTCAAATCACATCGTTGAATAAATACGTCTCAGAACAAATAATCATAAAGACCATAATCTACAAATATTACAAGATAATTTATTATAATCCTCATGGAAAAAACAACTAAGTGCAGTAGGTTTTTTTTTTTTTTTTTTTCACAATGTATCAAGACGATGCAGTCGAACTAGTTAATCTTGTAGAATTTTAACATTTGCGCTCGTTAGTCTGTAATAAGACGGAGTTGTATCAGTCAAATATTGATGTTGGAGCTCCATCATATTGATTAGCTGAGGCCGCGCCCAAGATCTACCCTTATATAACATTATTATATTACTAGTTCATGATTATAATGTTTAAGTAATACAAAAATAAGATTTGAAGTGGACTTGGTACATGATAATCTATACTTTTCCTTTTTTTGATAGGTCTTTCAGATGAGTATACCTTAAAATAAAATCAAACGTAAAGTTGAATCGCTTCCTAGGGTAACTTGAAGTGCAATTAAAATGCAATCCCGCAATTTTCCACTTTTAGGTACAACATTGAGGCTAGGCCTGTAACTTATAATCTATAACTGGATTTTCGAATGTACTTAATCACTTATCGTCCTGTAAATATGACCTACAAACTATTTTCCTTTATTGGTACCTAGGTACTCTATTATCTGCTGGAGCTGCGCTGAGAATACTTATCGACAAGGGGACTAAGGGGACCGGGGTGTTTTTGGTCGGTGAAAGACGAACATATCCCCACGACGCCCAGGCCGTAGGTCGAAATCATTAGATATTCATTACGAAAAAAAGAAACAATAAAGAAAAAAAGATACACTATTATCCTCATGTTATGTCTTACAAAAACTTTTGTGATATGACTTGTTAATAAAAAGCTACAACCACAAACGTATTTAGACTATAAAAACTACTAATTACCTTTTTCTCACAAAAAAGTCTCTCTAAACAAACCCACCGACAGACCTTCCCATCAGTTTCGTCACCCAGTTCGGCACAGCTCGCAGCTCGCACGACAGTCGGTCCGTCTTCATTAGTGTAAAGCAATCACCGTGAACGTTCGCACCAGCACGCACTCGCTCACGCTAACTCTGTCACACTACTATTGGATCTCAACTCACTTTAAAGTCACTGGGAACTCGAACTCATTTAGTACTTAAACTTGGTGTAAGTTGCAAAAAGGGTAGGTTAATTTAAGCCTAATGTTTTGTATATAAACGTAAAAAAACGTTTTCATTGTGAAAAAATGACGTAGTGATTAGTTTACATACTAAATTGCATAATCATCGTATTTGTGCATCTTGTCCTAAAAACCAGAACTCAAAATAAAAGGCAGAGATTTCGCATTTGTTTATTCACTGCGTTGACTAAACCGAAAAGGAGGAAGTTTTAATTTTGTATTATCGAGACTTATGAATCTAACAGTGGCATATTAACTTTTAAAGTATAGCGCTGCATGTTTATGATATCTAACAGTGGCATTTTTGTTCTATCATAAGGTTTTCCATATCACTATAAAATTAGATATAAATAAAAGTGCCACTCGAAATAGAACAGTTAAATTCTATTATTTAACGTCGCTAATGAAAATCGCTGAGTTTCGCTACTTAATACGGGTGACCTACATACGATCATTTTGTCAGTTTGAAATTAAACTTTAGCTTAACAAAGAGATAACTCACATGAAAGATACCTAGACAGGTTTATAGTCATAAATTGAACATAATATGCAATATAAAGTATAGTAGACATGACATACAGAATTTATAGAACATAATACAAAAAAAAATACATAAATAATTTGGTGAATGTATAAATGTATGTAAAGAGACATTCATTTCTAGTAACAGAAAAATTATGAGAAATCAAGATCCGACTATGAAAATCTAAAAGACGTTCTTGCTTTTGTCATAGGGCATGTAGATATAGTAGATACATACTGCATGTAATATTAAAAAATAGGTACACATTATGTTTATATTATGTATTTTAATCACATTGAATGAACTGATAAGTATAATGTTGGGAGGATCCGAAAATTAAGTATGAACGCCAGTAGGATGATTACTGGCACTTATAATATCAATAAATAAATGATCAAAATAAAAGAACGATCCTAAAACTTTACCCAGAAGAAATAAGTAAATGTTACATAAGATGTTCGTAGCTACCCCGTAGCACCGTAGCTGTAGTAGCTCGCGTCGCGTAGTAACGCCGGCCGGTGTAGCGAGGCGCGAACCGTGAACGACACCTGACTGCTACGCCGCATCGACCGCCGTGTGCGGACTTACTTTACGGTTAGATTAATTGAGGTATGGTCTAGAATAGTACAGTCGATATTAGTGGAATATACTTTAATTTTGTATTATGAATTCAATTATTTGAATGTTTGTCATTTTCTATCATACGTAGTAAACCAAAATAGTTGCATTTTAAGAATAATTTTAACCACTAGCAAAACTGGTTTTATATGAATTATCTTCTGAAGTACAATTATTTTTTAAACTAGACCCAAATCCGTCCTACCAATTATTGCTCCCCGTACCTTCTTAAAGAACAAAAAAATTGTTTAAAAATACGTGTTCTGTATTTTACTTTACTACATAGTCACCAAGTACTGCCAAACGCCATGGTTACAATAATTCAAATATAGATTAGCAAGAACTTGAGAATGTGTCGCTTCAAAGAATATCTCAATTGATGAAGGAAGGAAGGCTCGGGTACAAAGAGGACCCGGATGTGCCTGAGGGTTAGTTTGGGTCCTACGAGGTCACGGAGGGGACATGTATTATACTTGCCAAATAAATGGGTCAAATACAATCGTCTTATTTTGAGTTTGACTATGTATTGTTGTCTTCTAATATCTGATGTATTTAAGATAAATTACGTTTTCTTATGTAAAATCGAATAAAAATGAAACCGTAATTTAAACGATCAGTCAATAACTTAATCGAACTAAATAACAGTATACATTATTAAGAAAAGTTGTAAAAAGCAAAAACAACTCACCTAAACCTTTTGGGTAACATTTTAAAATAGACAATAATAATATCAGCTCTTATACTAAAACGTACACCCTAACCTGGTCGTCCTACCTAGACATATCATACCATAGCCATAACGTCTGCCTACCCCCAAAAGCGAGCGTAAACATAACACATACTTATAAATTTGGCAGCATCTCCGTCTCGGACACGTCTCGGTGGGCGGTGGGTGTAATTTGAACAAATGAGCGACGGCTACCGAACCAAATTAGATTCTCGCCGGTCCGGTCCCCGTCCGACCGCCGGACGGCACCGGATCGCCGGACTTATTACGTATCTCACAACAAAAATACTACAAAAAATTACTACTAATTCTGAACAATAAATGCTGTCTAATTGCACATTTATACAATATCGCGAAATGAATTAGGAATTTGTCAACAAAAATAGGTCCAATTTTTTGCTTTTGCTTTGCTATGGCAAGATACGTGATACTGCCGCGGATCGCCTCACTCGCCAACAGATTACGGCACTTGGCTACCCAGCCCCTGCAATTTGTATCGACTGTAGCGATACATCTTACGTCTTTTGCGATACGATTTAAGGGCCGAAATAATTCTGACAGTTGTGTAAAAATTGAACGTAAGTGATTTATATGAAACGGTACTTAAAGATAATTGCATGTAGTGCTGTGAAAGTGATATTTACCATCATATTCATGGAGCAGGCGATTAAGAAGCAAGTAATTTATGAGATAAGTCATGAAATAACATAATGAATAAACGAAAGTAATAACAATTTTAAATAGATTATGGCATCTGTATTTGTGACGAACTATCTATCTGTTTACAGCTTTGTCCAGAGTAGACTAAGGTATCTTTGTAAAATACCTAATCAAAAAACTAAAAAGACCATCTTCCAAAATAAATCAAATCAATATTGGGCGAATGTAAATAAATGCCCTGTTATCCGGTGTTTAAACAGTGTTCGCAAAGGGCGTCGCCCCCGCCGGGTCCTAATCAAAAAATTGAACTTTCAATAAAGAGAATCATTAATTCTGCTTAGGGAGGGATCCCGTAACATCCTAACGAACTCCACAAGAATCTTGGGATGTTTTTGTCGGATAATTATTTGAAAGAAATACTTAGGAGTATCCCTCCGTCCACTTGGGAAATTGTTTTCGACGCTTTACAAACATCCGAGCAAAAATGTCTTACTTTTATATGTTCTTGGGGCAACCTACGCAAAATACTTTACCGCTTTATAGATATGTATTAAGTAGAAAATAAATAATTAAGTATATTTGTGCTTTGTTTTACTGACACTAAACATTAAATCATAGAGGTAACCTGGATGTTTTGATTTTTTTAATTTTTAAAGTACTGTAATTATCATTAAACGACAAACTTTAACTTGGTCATATACATTTTGTAACCAAATCTTACCTTCCTATTTTATCCACAAGCGTAAACATCAGACAATCAAGAGAACGACCACAACGGCTGGCGTCTCGCGGATATTGATCCGATATTTTTCTCAGACGCTATTACCGTAATGCAGCCAATCCCCCGACATTGCCCGACATCGCGAGCGGCGGGAATTAATGATGTCCTTTATTGGAGCCACCATTTTTTGATTCCATCCCACACCGGAAAGCGACAAACACGAGTTCTTTTATCCCCCTAACAATTTCGTCATCCATTACGCACTTTTTCGACCTTACCATCAGGATGTTAAAGTGTACACAGCAATGGATGATTTTTTTGTTGTAGATTACTTCTTCTTGATTTTGTAATAGGCCCCTAAACTGAGATCCATCGCTGGAGGCACAGGAAGCCAACAAAATCCTTGTTTACACGGGCCGGGTTCACATTAAAAGCAGACCCCAGTCCCTTTAAGGCATTATTCGGATCTGTCAGGGATTACCGTATTATATTGTCAAAAAGGGATGTACAAATTCCTATTTGTTAATACAATGGTTCACCTAATTCACACGGCAGGAAACAGCCGACAGGGAAATCAATTTATACCTTAAATTAGATTGGTAATGTTTTTAACTTTCAGTAGATAAATTTACCAATGGTGTAACACTGATTTCATCTTATAAGATAGATCTTTATAGATAACCTTAAGTAGTCTTTCCTGCAACAATCTAATTAAATATAATATTCATTATTGTCTTATAAATATTTTTGAAGAGCATCAAGACGTATATTCTTATTATATTATATTAAAAACCAACCTACATATTATAAATATTATTTTCTTTTAAATAATCCAGATACAAGAACGAATGTGAGCAAACAAGTGGGCATTGAAAAAAAATGTTTTAGAAGTCTATTCAACAAATAAACTAATTAAACCAAAGCACCTACACCGACACACGTATCAAATACAAAATGAAAAGCCCTCTGTACCCGTCAGAATCTCATTCGGTGTCCTACCACGAAAACCACTAGTTCACCAAACCTGCCACCTAATGATAAAGTTAGCGAACTCTTTGACCAATTACGACAGACAAATGATACATGGCGTGTAACGTAAGCAAGCCAGATCGCCGCCGGGTCGCCGGATGGCCGGATCGACTGATCGCATCACCTCTCTGTAGCGAGCCAATTAATTGAAGGCACTAGAAATCCAGTGTCGCGTTGAGCCCGGATTATCCAATGAGCTAATTCAAAATACCGTTCATTAGTTGTTCCATTCTTATATTGTCGAGTGACAAAGAATAGGCCGCGTTGGTCCTTGGTCCATTATTTTAGATATATGTTTCTCATTTAAGCCATCGGGATTTACCAAAAGCAATTTAATACATACCAAAAGTCAAATAGAAAAAAAGGATGAATGTATTTATATTAACTAGCATTTTCGTGTTATATTTCATATTCTTTAGTGTTTATGTAATATTCTTGTTTCTTATAACATATTAGAGTATAATGTCTTACTAAAGTCTAGTTTATGAATGTTGAATGCAGTCACTTTATTTGTGTATATTTTTATATTTTACTTAAGCGAACTCTTTAACAAATCGCAAAACATTAAATTAATGTAGCATTTAGGGTACTTTAGCTGCATAATAATACATACACATTTTTAAACTAAGTACACAAAATGCTGGTTACAAAAAATCTATAATTTTTCCTAAATCACACTAAAAGAGATGACAAATGTATAAGACATACCATTGCAACGCATTTACTGTAACGTCTTGTTCTATCCATCCATCGTACATATCAATTAGGCGGGGTGTAGACTCGCGCCACTATCTCCGCGGCAATCGCGTTAATTATCGGCCAGACGGTAACCCAAGTTATCGCCCCTCCTGCCTGCATCTTAACTAGATTAGCTGCCGAACTGCGCTCTTTACTGTACCGTATATAAACATCTTTGTTTCTCGTCTTTCGTTTTTTGCATATAAAATCTGAAAAGGAACCATTGAAATGCAATAAGTCAGCTTAGTAGAATAAAATAATAGATTTCGAGGATTGAATTTACACACGCAATATTTAATTTAAACATACTACCATTCAGATTATTTATATACGCTTACAGAAAAATCCATTTTTTTTTTTAGAAAAGAGCACTTCGTCCCATTGAAATCATTTTTTTTTTCTTTTTTAAATAACATGTTTAGTTTCCCACTGCTAGGCAAATGTCTGAAATTGAAAGACAGCTATTGAAAGCTTTAATTATTATTATTTTTAACACTTTTTGTATCAACCCATAATGCAGTTAAAAATAGCTACTTTTTCCCTATTCAGCTCCCACCAAAAGTTAACCACTTCTTTCTTGTCAAATTACGCTAGAATTAGTTGTAAAAGGTCCAATTGTTAGTTAGTAAGGTCGTCGGTCGCATGTCCGTTACAATCAATCTCATTTGTTGCCAATTAGTGAGGCTGCGTCTGCAGGCCACTGTCCCCGTCAAACTTCAGCTGCGAGAGTTTAGAGCGGACATTTATCGTGAAGCGATGTCGATGCGATTCTGATGATGTTAAGTCACTGACAACTCGATGTTTTGCAAGTACATAAAGTTTTTTCGTTTTTTTGCAGAACATTTTGTGCAGTTAAGTAGATAGATAGGTGTAGAGTACCTAGGTTAAAAGGCCAAAAAAGGGCATACTATCAAATTCGCTTAAACCAATCAAGTATTATCCAAACGCGTTTATTATGTCATGTATTTTCTCTTCATGTATCATCTCTTTTCTTCTTCCAGTTTTTCTTTTAACGAGATAGCTTCGATACCGTAAAAATATCGAAGCAGGATCGGTCAGAAGCATCAGAATAGGTCTTCGCGGCGTGACATTGTGCCCGTGTGATTGGCTCGCTACCGCAGCGCGGCATCGCGCACCGAGTTTTCTGCCGGCGGTTTTCTAATCTGAGCACGGAATTCGTCCGCGTTTTCGACAGTTGCATTTAAATGTTTCATCGGTATACACGTAGTTTTTGCTGATGACTTTTATTTGCTTTTCTTCACAGACTCGATAACTACTAGATTTAAGTCCGATTTATTGTAAATAAATAAAAAAATGGATCAAGCAAGCAGGTTTTACTGCATATAATGAATACCTTTTTAATTGCGAATGTTCTTTGTCTATACTTTTTGACATTTGTCAAAAATAGTAAATATCCATACCGTCACATCTAGGGTACCAAATTCGTGCACAAACCCAAAATTTTTGTGAAAACTAAGAAGTCACTAATATCACAAAGTATGGAATTCAAAATCAGAAAATAATATTTTAAAGTTTCATTTAATTGCTGAGTACATGAATAAAGGAGCGCCCATAAGAATTAGACAAGACTTGGTATAAAGGACGCTGTGTGCTGCTTTTCAACTTGCTTCTTCCAAGTTCATGTACTTTTCATATTTGCTCACCACGAGCAAAATACCTCCAAACTTAAAGAATATTACCTACAAGGTAAGTCTGGTCATCACCTCGTTCTAAATCAGAAACTTGCTATTGTCATCATATCGTTGAGAGAACCAATTAACAATTTATTTGTAGACGATAATTGGCATTCAATAGTCCACTTCTATTTAATTTGATTTATCCATTTTACCTCCCCTTATAACGTGGCTGCGAATTCCGATGTAACGGACATTGATAGCCATACACTGACCGCAATGGCTGACATTCGATTTGTTTTTGCCGCATGGGAATATGAATGTAATTCACCAATGTATTGTATACCAGTTGAAACAATTGGTTTTCGAAAACAATAACTGTTTAGAATCGTTTAAGGATAGCGTTTATCATCATTGATTTTTTGCAACTGGGATCTTGTTTTAAATCTTGTCCAAATTTGTGTAAGATTATGGTAATTTAAAAGTTACTGAATAATGCTTAGTTTCTTTAACCAGAGACATTTGATAACTGTACCTCTTCCAGTAATATAAATCAACGGAAATTAGGTGCCAGACATGTAGAAATACCTGTTAAGCTTGACGTTTCTACCAGGTTACGCCGGCCGTGGTCGCAAGAAGACTAGATGTCTCACGCCAATTCCCGTTAAATTATATTACTGTAAACAGTGCAGTGATAGTTCAAAAGTTAGTGTTCTTTTCCCAGTTAAATGAAAACCGACCAAAATGAGCGTTTCCTTAAAACCGGCACGCCCTCGACAAATAAAAAGCACGATGCAGCGACAGGACCTGTTTTACATCTACGATGATGGAAACGAGAGTTCGGAGTCCGACCAAACCGAATGCGCCGATGGCTGTACGCAGACGCTACCAAACAAAAGTAAATAAACATTAACTAATGTAGTAAATTATAAAGTTTAAAGACATTAAAAATGGGCCGTTTTGCAGGGCGACGCTCACCTATACAAAAAACCATTATCACACCACGGAGAAAGCTAAAGAAAAGAAAGAGTAAGAAATAATTAAACTAATCCTAAATCAAACCAAAAACATTTCAATCATGATAAAATTGTATCACGTATATTTTCAGTAAAACTTATGGACTGGAAGAAGTATCACAGATTGAGCGTAATATATTCTTTTATAGATGATTTAGAAAGAGACTTCCCAGCAATATGTACCGTGTCAGTCATTGGGAAATCTGTCGAAGGCAGAGATATTAAGGTAAGAAAACAAACTCTTGAACTTTAATCCCGTTATTTATGCCGTAGTCATTTTCTTACCACTAAATGAGTCAACAACCCTATCGTTCGCATTGAAAACTCCAATAGCTACAGTGGTCTTTACTCGTCTTCCGACTCTTTACAGAACTTATTAATAATATGTTTCCAGATGTTAAAGATATCGAACAGTAACGCGAACAACTCTGCAGTGTGGCTCGATGCTTGCATACATCCTCGCGAATGGATCAGTACTGCTGTTGTGACGTACATAGCTGATATCCTCGTCAGAAACTTTCATACTTTCTCAACGTCCATCACCAATAAAGATTGGTAAATGCTTTTCTTTAATGAACCATTATTTCCAGAATCAGATTTTTAGACTTCCCTATTGGAAATGCAGAGGCTTTCTTTAATATCTACTGTTTTATTATTGTCTATCTTTAATATATTTGGTTTTCCGTGTATCACAAATTTGTCATTACATCGTTAACAGCTCACCAAGAGTATATTCAAAATAAATAAAAAACATTCCACTTATCAGTCATTACAGGAATTTTCCAATCTACATCTATATTAATTGGGCTTGAAAGTTAATGTTGTTTTGTTTCCAGGCATATAATACCCGTTTTAAATCCAGATGGTTACGAATATACACACACAGGTGAACGCATGTGGAGGAAAAACAGAGCATGTTACGGAGGCGAGTGTGTGGGTGTTGATCTGAATAGAAATTTTAGGTAAGTATATTTTGCACTAATAGATCAATGAATTGATACCTACTTAAAATTCTGGAAAATAATTTAGTCTATTCCTTCATAGGAAGAAATTGTATTAAATACTTTTTTTCAGTTATGCATGGGGACAAAGCAACGGAGAACAAGGTTCGTCTGACGAACCAACTCATGTGTTTTACAGAGGTCCAGCACCATTTTCAGAACCCGAAACGGTTGCTGTAAGGGTAAGATTATTGAGAACTACAAATTTCTACTCATATCCATTTTAGTGTCATTTACTCAATTAATATACCTATTGTTTTTACAGGACACAATATTAGGATCGGTCACACCATTCAAAGTGTTCCTTTCCTTTCATAGTTACTTCGAACTAATAATATTTCCATGGGGCAACAGGAAGGATCCATGTCCAGACTATCTGCATCTGTTGGAAGCCGGCACAATCATGGCAAGGGTAACTCCACGTAAGGGACTAGTAGATTAGTCCATGCTAACGAAACTTTTAATGGAATTATACATGGTGATGTATCAAAAAGACTCATTCAAAAATGATTTTCAGGCAATACATGAAACAACTGGGAAGACTTACAAAGTTGGAAGTACAAAAGACCTAACCTACTATGCATGTGGGACCAGCATAGATTGGAGTTATTCGATAGCGAAAATACCATACTCTTTCATGGTTGAGCTAAGAAGCAGGAAACACAAATTTAGATTACCTAAAGAACAAATTATGGAAAATTGTGTTGAAATCTGGAATGCAGTCATGAAGTTAATGGACTACGTTGATGAACATTAGAGAATATATTATGTGATGTCAATAACGTTTGTGCATTTATAAGTTCAAACACTCTTAGTTTTGTGAATGTGATAATAAAAATAATACCGATATTTGCATCCATTTTTATTTATAATTCGAAAAAAACATGATACGAACACTTCAAAATAACACTACAAACAAACATCACTTCAAAACTACAAACGCAACTTTTTCGCATTGATAGTGCAGTTCAAACACTTCTTTTTATCTACAAATTCAATAAGTGCCTTTACACCGCTAAGTACTTCTGTACAGCAGTCTAAAATTTCTTCTTTGGGTAAAAGAAATCGATCATGTTTACTTCTGAGTTCAACAAGATAGGAGAAGGGTATCCGAGCTGTTCCATAGCTCCAGTCTATACTTGTTCCACAAGCAAAGTACATGATATCCTTGAAGTTACCAACTTTGTACATGCGACCGGAGGTTTCGTAGATGGCCTAAAATAAGAACAAAATAATAAGAAACATACATTCATTATTAAAAAAAATGTACGAAGATGAATATAGAAATCTTACTTTAGCCATAGCAGTTCCACCTTCAAGTAAATTTACGTAATCAGGACAAGGATCAGCCGTGTGACACCAAGGAAAAGCTATCACTTCGCTGCAAGCATGCAACGACAGGAAGATCTTAAACGGTGTGCCTGAGTACAAAATTATGTCCTATAAAAGGAGTAATTATCTACATTTAGTATTTTACCTCACAAAATAAATATTTACTTAGACAATGTTTAACAAGACCTTGATTGCAGTTGTTTCGGGCTCCGAAAATGGTTCGGTGCCTCTATAGTTCAAGTGATTTGGATCACCGGACGAATTTTCGCCACCACCACGTCCCCAGTAGTAACTAAAATGTGAATTACTTTTTAATGGACGTCCAAAAATGCATGACACTATAAAAGTTCGAGCGTCGTTACCCAAAATTTCTGTTGAGATCAACGCCAGTGATAGCATTGCCAAACCGCGATCTATTTTTCCGCCACATTCTATCAACTGTATGCGAAAATACATAACCATCTGGATTGACTACAGGAACAAGATACCTGAAACAATTTATTTCTATTATTTAAATCTTCTTCGTCAAATTTAATTATTTCGTCATTATCATATCGGCTCTCTTACCAGTCTTTAGTAGTACAATTTTCTGGTAATTTATCAAAGTTCCTGGCTATGTGATCAGCTATGTATGTGATGACTGATGTGCTGATCCATTCCCTCGCATGTGTTGCACCATCTATCCATATTCCGGTATTGTTAGCATCGCTATTTGATATTTTTAGCATCTGCAAAATTAAAACCTTGTTTAATGTGTTAGTATAAACTTTTAAACTATCGCGCTGCATGTTTATAGTAATATTATAACGGGGATTAGCGCGTACATGCATAAATACCTTTAGGGCTTGACGTTTCGACCGGGTTACACCGGCCGTGGTCGCAAGCAGACTGGAGATGCGGTGTCATTCTTCCGTGCACGGCGTTGATGATTTTTCTTCACCTACCCCATGTTTTTGAACTACCCTACACACTGTACTGACTGTGTCCGTATTACGATCACTATCCGGCCTTGCAGAAACGCGCGGTTGTGTTAAACGAATCACTGGATTCCACGATGCTGATAGATTAAAGCCGTCTTCCCGATTGAAATTAGGATGTTTCTTGATTTCAATCGCTTCTCGCACTGCTCTCGAATGAAAGTGGCGATCGGTGGAGAGGACTTGCGCGCGATGGAATTGAATCCAGTGACTGATGCCCGGCTGTAGTAGGTGCTCTGCAATTGCCGATTTAGATGTCTGACGGTTTTTTACAGCTGCGATATGTTCCTTGAGCCTTTCCGCGATCGTTCGCTTTGTTTGCCCTATGTATGACTTACCGCAGCTGCAGTCGATTTTATAGACACCTGGTTGTTGTAGGGGTAGAACATCCTTCGGTGTGCCCACCATGTTTTCTACCTTTGTCCCTGGAGTGTAGACGGTCGGGATGGAGACTGTTTTAAGTACAGCTCCGATTTTGTCCGTGACTCCTCTGATGTAAGGCATATAGGCTCGTTGTCTGTTAACGTCAGGATGCTCGACACGCTTCAACCGTCGCTTCATATTTCCTTTCACCCGAAATCCATTCTTTTGTAGCACCTCCTGAACATGTTCCAGCTCACGCTCTAAGTGTTCAGGGTCACAGAGATCAAAAGCTCTATTCTTTAATGACGTCATGACGGATTGCAGGTGTCTAGGGTGATGATGCGACGTACTATGCAGGTACCTATCAGTGTGTGTAGGTTTTCGGTAAACACAGTGTCCTAATGACCCATTTGTTCTCGCACTTATTTTGACATCCAGGAAAGCGAGTGATCTGTCCCTCTCCAACTCACACGTGAATTTCACCTTAGGGTGAATGGAGTTCAGATGTTCTAGATATTGATCTACTTCTTGTTGGCCCCCTCTGATGACGCAGAAGATGTCGTCTACGTATCTCTTCCACAACTTGATGGTTTTTGGCCCCAAGGCTAACGCCTTCTCTTCAAAATGTTCCATCCAGAGATTAGCTAGTACAGGGGCTACTGGACTCCCCATTGCGACGCCATCAATCTGGAGGTAATATTGGCCGCGGAAGAGGAAGTAGTTACCTTCTAAGCAGTGTTTCAGCAGATCAATATAATTGTGTGGCATCTCGTTATCACTCAGCTTGTCCTTGACTACGTCCAGACATTCTTTTATAGGAACATTGGTAAATAAAGACTCCACATCAAAACTTACCATTGTGTCTTCAGGTTCCAGTACTAGGGTTCTTAAAATCTGAACGAGATGTCGCGAGTCTTTCACGAAAGACGGTGTTTTTCCCACAAGTGGCTGCAATACTGACGCAACGTGCTTCGCAAGGTCGTAAGTGGGAGACGCAATTTGACTTACGATAGGCCGCAGTGGCACGTTGGGCTTATGTATTTTTGGCAAGCCATATAATTTGGGGGGTTGGTGCGATTTTGGTCTATAAAGATTTAGGTACTCGTCTTCAGTGAATAGGTCCTGGTGTTCCTGTATCAAAGATCGTATTTTACGTGTAACTCTGGCTGTGGGGTTGTACGTAACCGGTTTATAAACCTTATCGTCGCTTAACAACTCACGTATTTTATTTTCATAATCAGTAGTGTTCATTACTACGGTGGCGTTTCCCTTGTCGGCCTTAAGCACTAAAATATCAGCACTATAACGTCAAGCCCTAAAGGTATTTATGCATGTACGCGCTAATCCCCGTTATAATATTACTATAATGTGTTAGTGTTTCTTTGGATCGGTCTTTTGTAAGGTAGCTGATGATATTGGTCTCAGTACTCTCGAATTTTGCATTATTGACATAGATTTACACGGCAACTATCTACTATTAAAGTGAATCGTACAAACCTTTATATCCCTCCCCTCCACTGACTTTCCAATATTAGAAACAGTACAAGTTGATGGAAAACTCGTCTCTAAGTCTTCTAGAAAGCTATATACAGTGTTAAGAGGATAAAAGTCTTTCCAGTCCAAATAACGTTCTGGAATGAGAAAAAATATGTCATTAAGAACACATAATCTACCGCTGATATGCAGTGTCTACCAAACAAAATAATATTTCTAGCAATCGTAAATATTATCTTTGAAATGGTTCTTATCGTTTATGAACCTAAAATATTCTTTCAAACATGGTATGAATCGAAAGAAGAGGAAATGAAGGCCTTTACCCTGCAGTGGGACAGTTGGATGGATGTTTGTGGGCCTAGGGCAATCTGCCCTTATTACATATAACAAAAAAAATATATATTGAAAAGGCTTAGTAAATATGTTTGTTCGTACTCAAAGGCGATCGATGCCGGTTGCCCAATGCGGGGCTGCGGATACGGCGCGGGATCCCACCGGTGCTGGTGGTGTCGCTCACAAGGACCTCGAAGTGGATATCTCTCTCTCGAAGCATCTTCTCCACGTGCATCGTCCGAGTACCCTCCACTAGGACTTCCATTGTGTTCCGAGTCTCTCTGTTGATCATTATAGCTGGAAATTGATGAAGATAATACAAAGTCCATAATTACTTCAGATCTGCTGCGTAGCCGTTTTTAAAAACACATTCGGCTTCCAGTCTCAACGGCAGCATATCGTATTTTACATGAAGCTAATTTGACGTCCTCCACCGATCAGCTCGTTAATACGGAGTGGTGTGTCAGACTATGCTTTGAAATAGACCAGACCATTACTATAAAACTAGTTCCAAGACTGTTTTTTTTTCCATATTGCCGCATTAACCCATAAAATTCTAGTGGTACTGAAGAACATTTATCAACAATACTTGCATCACTATCACCAACTCACCCCCTTTGCTGTCTAAACTTTTCAAAAACGTCTTTTGTCCGTCTTTCGCGCATCTTATATCCCATACTTGATACCTCGCGTCCGTGCGTGCCACTTTGAATAATATTTAATCACAATTTAACTCTGAATTTTAATAAAAAGAATATTCCGCTGAGGCCTTAAATTTTTAACATTTTATTTTGACATTTTATTGCAATGTTTGACACTGACACAGCTGACACACAGAGCAAATGTTTGACATAAATATAGTGTGAATTTACAGTCTCTATTCGATTCTATATCGATCAATATAACAACCTACTAAATATTAAGATTTATAGTTTATGTCATTATGTTATGCTTTTCCTAAAATATTCCATCTTGAAAATCTGTATTATAGCAAGTTTCGTGTTGCACAATGTTATTGTAATGAAGAATTGTGGCTCAATGCGCTGGCTCGACGCTCGGCGCTCGGCGCTCGGCGCTCGGCGCTCAAGGCGGGCTGGCTCGATAATTACATGTAATCAGATATTTTCTGTAAGCGCCTCGCTCGCCCTCGTCTCGCCCATGCACTCCCCACTAATGAAACAGATTCCCCTACTATAAGTTCGACGGACTAAACTCACTTTGTCTTCACTCTTGAATTTCATGAGATGAGTTAAATTTCTTCAACAATATTCAATTGAATGTAGCCTAAATTGCTAGTAAATAAAAAAATAGAGAAAGTTTGTTTTCAGAAATTAATTAAATTGTTATATTTTGAACACATCTTCAAACAGTTATGAAATATATCTTTAGATCATACTATTATCACTCATCTCATCGCTCGATAGGCTTTAACATTGATATTTACAACCATTTTTAAAACTTTGTTTCAGCAGATGAGTATAGTAAGTAACTGTGTACTACGTAACAAAATACACTTTTTTATTGTTACAAACAGTAGTAGGTATATTCATCTCGCGTGAATTGTGAGCGTGTACTGTGAAAAACTGGGTTACGGTGCGTAGGAGTAATGAACTAATGTTTTAGCTTTCTACATTAAACTTACCTGTTAGTAGTACCTACACAGATACTGTACACAATGTTGAAGAGCTGTGTGTTTAGAATGTTGATGGTTTTTATGAAAACAAAAAAAGATGTAACTCTTGTATTGTTGACACGTACATTATGTAGTGGCAGAATAAAAAATACATTTAATTCTAACTTTACCAAATACCTCAAAATAAGTTTTTCAATCTAAGTAGTCTCATCCGTTATTAAGATATAAAAATAAATAGCACAAGAATTATAAACCATCTTGACCTTAGTAGGTACTCGAAGTTTATTACAAGCATTACCAATTGAAGTATAACCATTGGCCTTATAAGGCGCTGTTAAATATACTTGCCTTCTTAAATTGTGTGGTGTTCCGTGCAGGATTTCTTAAATGACGATTCGTTGTAATATTATCCTTCTTATCCTCTATTTATTTTTGTATTGAATTTGCATGCTATGTAAAGGCAGAATGTACATGGATTCTATTTAGAACTTCACAACTTATTTTGTATAGGTATACCTACATTCTAAGCAAAAAAATATAAATATAAATTCCATGCTATTCTATTCTAAATTACCCAAGTTTTGTATTTAGATATTATAACATCAAACGGTCTTTAATCTCGCTTCATCAATATACTACTTTCTTGTATTCAAGTGACAATGCGAATCAGCAACAATAGTTAGGGCACAAGATGTCGGTAGCCCGCTAACCTGCCGGTGTACCCCAAACTGCTCCCCGCCCGACTGTCACCTCGGCTCGGTCTTACGCGCGTTTATCTTTTTAATTGTACTCCCTCCCTTCCCTCTCCTTCTCTACACTTCACCCCCGCGCCCCCGCTTGTTACTACCTCGTTAGGTTCAGCGAATCACTCATACGTCTTTATTTATTAGTTAAGGTAGATTAAGTCGAGCTTCTTAAAGTTTTGAACATTAATTCTTATTTTGAGTTCTCTATTATCAGCTTTTGTCATATTATCGATATCAGTTGTTTTTTTTGCTTGGCGTCGGGAATCTAGGGCAAAAAATTCTTCGTGTTCTAAACTCTCAGTTGCACTTACCTACTTTTCAATCTCTTCCTACTTTTCAGTCTTTATTCTAAACACACTTTTTTTTACACAGGTCATATTGCTGTCACAAGGTTGAGTTTACTTTGATTTAAAGAAAATAAACAAGGAATTACAATTAGTCGCAAAATGTACGCACCAATGCTTAGTGGGTGTTCAGGGGTGGTAAATCGGTGGACGTTTACGTAGTACAGTAGAACTTCAGAAGATCCACAAAGATAAATTATTTAACTGAATACGAAAACTAAAAATATATTATTTGGAAAAAAAGTTCAGTACGTTGTTATAGATAGTTTGTCAGTTTCGGTACATAGGATTTGGTATTTTGCCTATGAAGCTGTACTTCTCATAATACAAGGACTTCTTAACTAGATCTTCCAATTTCGAAGAAGTAGAACTCGAATTTGTTTCATCTTCGAGTTTTACTCACGAGTCTCTTTTATACATTGCAAATAGTGAAAAGTGTTGACCTTCTGTCGTCGGTTCTCGTTTGTGGCTTTGCTTTGTTTTTCATTAGACGTTGCTTATGGGCCAACGTCGCATCGCGTCGCTAAGCACTTAACTGCCGGCCCTGACTTAGTATTCAATGTGAAAAACGTTTTAACGATCTCTTTCAAATCAGTTGAATCTTTTCTTCTTAGGTATTAATCTTAACAATAGGATATTAGGTCTACAATTTTTGTGACTAATATGGTTAGCAGGATTCATGTTCTCAACGGGATAAGCAGAGATATGGAAATGTGTAAACATTTTATCGAAAATACAACACTGTCCCAATTAATATTGAGTAACCGTAATGCATGGCTACCATAATAGCGTTATAGTCATGTATTGGGTTAGACCCATATTATATACAAATATTTGGGGGGTTTGGGGGTTCAGATTAATTGCAGTATATCAAAGACTTACAAGACTACTTGATTTGCTGAGGTAGGTACATCTTCATGTCATAACTTATGAATAAAACTTCAATACTATTTTACAAAACTCTGTCATGGAAAACAGTTTAGTTTATGTCTATAGTTAGTTTTGACAGCATCAATCAATCAAGCATCATGGACATTACCTCAAAATTATAGAGGCCTCTTAAATTAAACAGAAAAATTAACCCGTAACCTTAACGATGATTCCATTAGAAAAAAAACTATACATTCCAAAAATTACACCAACCATCATAATATAATGGGCCGGTTACCAAGCAGCCTAAGTTCCAAAAATACTTTCAATCATATCCAAAACCTTTGATTGAACTTTTATTTTTGATCACCTAAGGAACCAGAACGACCTAACAATGGCTGGAAGTGGTTTCCACCGCAAATGCCACACGGCATACGTCCCGGGATCTCGACCACCGACTCCCAAACTAAATAGCCAACGGGACCACTCTGCGGAAAGAGACGAACACCGTCAGGAATTACAACACGAGAATCCTAGCGTTAAGTTTTGCCACATAAAGGAAGGCATACATCTTAAAGATAGAAAGCCACGTGAAGTTAAAGTAGAAGAGAAAAGAGAAAGGGCAGGCAAATCCAGCGACGTCACACCAAAAGCACCAGAAAGTCCAAAATGCCCAGGTCCCCAACGCGTCATAGATTGTCGTGTGGACAACAGCTTGTTCAATAACCCTATTGCCATAAACATAGAACCAAAGAAAGCTCCTATAAAGAAACTTTACTTTCGAGGTAAGATATCCTTTTCATTTCTCTTGAAGCAACTGAAATGGGAGGTATTATTATTATGTTGCTATATGGAAGGCTTTGATATGGAGATCGTAGTATTTTTGAGAAGAAAACAATTTCACTTATTTGAAACATTTTAGAACAGTTCATTGACAATAATGTACGAGTGTGTATTTTCATAGTCAGCTAGTACTCCACAGATGATTGTGTACATTTTGGAAGCCAAACAATTAACCACTAAGATTTTTGTTTTCCTCATCTACAGAACCAGAAAAAAAGCCTCAAGAAGAGCCAGCTCTGGAGACGGCTCAGATGGACTGGAAGGATTATCACCGTTTAAGCGTCATCCACAAGTTTATGGACGATCTGGAATTGGACTTCCCTTCGCTGTGTACTACCGGCGTAATTGGCACGTCGGTTGAAGGTCGAAAACTAAAAGTAATCCGTACATTTATAGTTTCTATCCTAATATTATCGTCTTTTTAGCATCATTATGTATATGTCTAGAAGTTAATATCCGCTAGGTACATGTTTGTGCTAAGTTTCTTAACACGATCAGCCCTCTGCTTCAGTATCCAGCTGGATCAATGATATCTTGACATCGTCTACAACTATGCTAACGTTTATAAAGAATACTTACCAGTTCCAATATCTTACCATTTAATTTTTCCATATGTTTATTTACCAAAAATACTTTCACTATTATTTAGATATACTTCTTTGTGTAAATTGTGCTAGATCCTGAAGATATCAAACAGCAACGCGAGCAACGTAAGCGTGTGGGTGGACGCCGGTATTCACGCACGGGAATGGATCGCTCCGGCTGTGAACACGTACATCGCTGATCAAATCACCAGGAACTTTGATAATATGCCCGATAGTATAAGGAATAAAGACTGGTAAAATACTAAGCAAGCTTTATATTTAATTTTAATCAAATTCAATATGTGAAGATTTACTTTGACCGGTCATTCGTTTTTAACGCGACAACTCGACAACAAATTACATTTATCATTGATAAAGAAGGTATACCTTAAAAGTGATCCCATATAAACTTCAAACATGTAGTTTTTTTTTTTTATAAATAAGTAACCTACTACAGTTATCAAATTAGAACATCTTACTAATTATTGAAAAAGTTCGCTGCGACACTGCTCGCAGCAAAGCTTAATTGCAAGCGGATCTAGGAGCTGTAGCTTGCGATAATGTGTCGATGAGTCTGATGATAAGCTTCATAGTTTATTTATGAATACTCATGTCGTAGCGTTGCGATAGATTTTATGGAATGTGATATCTCTTACAGGTACTTTCTACCAGTTGTGAACCCAGACGGATACGAATACTCGCATACTATTGATCGTCTGTGGCGGAAAAACCGCGCGTGGTATGGTGGACAATGCTTTGGAGTAGACCTTAATAGGAACTTTAGGTAAAATTATTATTATTATTTTTTAATTTTAAAGTTTTCTATTTTAGAATTCTTTATGTCACCTTAATGTTTATCTTTATGTTACAGTCTTGGTTGGGGCGGCAAAGGGTCATCAGACCAACCCAACAATGCGTTCTTTAGAGGCGCACGGCCATTTTCAGAACCTGAGTCATCGGCCATGCGGGTAAAAAAACTCATAAGCTATTCATACATCATTAATCCACGGACTTTATATTGCAACTTATTTATTTACTGAAAGCGTGCGAAATCTAATAATACAATGTACTAAAAATATAGTTACAACAGCAACAGAATCCAGTGGAAAGCGGTAGCTATTTAATACATTTAGATTGTCCAAATGATCATTGGAGTGGGCGCGCATCCACGATCATTTAGCTGTAATATGCCGTTGATACCGAAATCGTGTCGTCGCCATTGCACGCAGAGATTATACTGCAAACAGGATTTAGCCGTAAATCAATTTCAGTGTAACGGATTTATATCATTCTGTTACATTAAATTTAATTCATTGTTTGCATTGTAAGCGGTTTTACCTGAGAAATGTAACGTGTATAATTGTAAATGTTATTGACATACTCAGTGGTTTAAAGTATGTTTGCTGTATATAAATCGAGGAAGTAGATCCACCCATTATAATTTCATAAATCAAAAGTCTATGAAGATGAAAATCCAAGTATATTATTTTTAAAGAAATAGATAAGATTTTTCAGTCCATCACTATGTAATGACTTCGTTATTTGAGTAAGGAATGTATTTTTAACATTTCAGGACTTATTTTTAAATTCAGGATTAAAGTTCAAAGTATACATCACACTCCACAGCTTCGGTCAAATCATAATATTTCCTTACGCATGTAGTTCTGAGCTCGCTCCCGATTACGTGCGTCTACTTGAAGGAGCCACTGCTATGTCAAAGGTAAAGTATTCTATTAGAAAGTAAAATCCCAAAAACTGTTATTTGAGGTCATTAGATAAAACTTAACAAAACTTATCGATTGTTTTACCTATTTCCCGATTAATGCATTATTATGACCCACAATAAACTTGAGAATTATAATCTTTTTTGTAGTATCGACAACAGATAACGTATCTATTCTTTTCATCAGGCCATCTATAATACAAATGGCAATACATATAAAGTGGGCATTTCAAGGGACGTCATGTACGGAGCGGCTGGCACCAGCAACGACTTCTCCTATGGTACGGTCGGTATTCCTTATTGCTATCTCATAGAACTTAGAGACAAAAAACACAAGTTCAAACTACCGAAAGAACAAATCGAAGATACAGGCGAAGAAATTCTGAATTGCATAGTAGCATTGATGGACTTTGTGGACAATTATAAAAGCATAAGAATAAAGAAAACCAAAGAAACATCTCCGGAACCTCAAGCTGAGACAGCCGACGCTACCGTCGAGATATTGGATCCTGTTGCAGAAAGAAGCGAATATTATGAGAGTAAGATTAGTAATAACGTGAAACATAAAAGCTTTTATATAAATAACAGTGATTGTGAGAAGTGGGACGATTCTCACGTACGGAAGTACGATTCCGAAGTGCAGAAATCTGATTCTTTCGCCAAGCAGGAAGATTCAGAATTTTCAAAAGTTGACTCTTACGCACAAAAAGACGATCAGTACGTACGTCAATATGAACGTTACATACTGAAGGAGCAACTTTTCGATCCGAGCGAAACTTTCGATGATAAGTGCGACATTCTTGCTGAACAAGACCAATTGTCTGAAGAAGATGACGATGAGGGGAGTGATACTCACTCTCAAAAAGATGATTTTCTCAAAGAAGATCCTAAACGTCATGCACTAAAAGATAGCTACTGTTTCATAACGGAAGGGAAATTTCCTGAAAAGTGAAGCATTTCTTTCGAAAAGCAGGAAGATGGGTATACTTCCGACAGGCCTAATTTAAGGTAAGAATTTTAGTAGTTTTTTTTAACGTAGTAGTGATAACTGTAAACCATTATTATTCTGTCAGTAAGGATAAGTAGCCACTATTCCTTTATCATGCGTAAGCACTTTAAGCAGGTACTATTGTAAATTTAGTACAAGATACTGACGGATATTAAGAAGAATCTTCAGTTACAAAATAAGTAAAAAAAAAAAACATTGATAAAGAATTCAAGTTTGCTTAAAAGTATACAAACTTCTTTCATCACATGTAAACAGTAATTTATATAGCCTATGATTATTTTGACTTGTGCTGTCATTGTGAATCAAAATTTTGTACTCTGCACACCAAAATTTTTGTGACCGTTAAACATACAATAACATTAAAACAATAATTCTACTAAACTGTTCGTAAAACTCAGTCAAAGTGGCACCCCCTAAATCTAGAACCCAAGTATGGGAAATAAAATTTATTAGAGAAGGTCAAAGGCATTTCGTGAAATCCCTGGATACTGTGGGAGGTGCGTACTCCGTAGAGATTTAAACCAGCTGATTGATGGAAGTACCACATAAGGAGTATGATGAAATAGTATGAGAAATAAGTTGAAAATGTTTATAAAGCACCTAAGATATAAAAGTTACCAAGAAGATTACAGGGTGATATCAGTCGACGACATTTTCGCCGGGATACTATTTTTCATGGTACACTTTATAAAGGCGGCAAAGCACTGTTAGTTTTTTTTTTGTTTGATAATTAATACACCACCTCTTATCGTAAGTTCTAAATGTGCAACATTTTGTTTCTTACAGCGATCAATATATGGAAAGAGGAACGTAGTACAATGGACATCATGGTCGATGGCCCTAGAACAACTCAAGTGGCCGGAATGTTACATGAGAGAGAAATTCCTTATTCTATTGCTATACCTGACATCACTACACTAATTGAGAAAGAACGGGGTTGCGGTCTATCTATCCTAGGAAGGAATTCCACTCCCATCCGTAAGAACAAAGTTTAATAGCTTTCAAAAAAATCTCTACACTACCAAAAACATACCTTAACTAGATTCTGAAGGATATTATTTGGAAGTGTACCATTTTAAAGACATAGACCGAAGATACACCTTTTTTTGTGCTAATATTAAAGTTTTGTCTTTGCAACTTGATGTAGCCGCGCTTGGCTAGTTGACCTGAAAAAATATTTCCTCATTATTATCTAACGTAATCATCCCAAATAATTACATCACGAAACTTAAGTGAAACATATTACGCACTAATTAATTTTATGTCCTTAAATTGTAATAACATTACTTGCAACGATAATACAGCAATTATTAGGTACGATTAACTAATTAGACGTGATACTAAATATACTAATTGTCGTCAGAATGCAAAGCAAGTGAAATAATTTCACTATTGAACCATTAGTGCAACTGAGTCACGTATTAATCACTTTTTCGTTTAAAAACTGGTACTCGACTATTAAAGGGTCATTTAAAGTTATCTTCTAAATGGACATTCATTCAAAATAATTATTTATTTCAAGTACATACGAACTTCTTACATGAATCAACACTTTCACAATTAATTTTAATCTCTTCAATATTAAAAAAATAGGGTTACGAGAACTCTAATTCCGTGACTTAAAAGAAGGAAAAGGGAACAAAATCAGTGAAGAAGTTCTGTGTTTGTGATTTGAACTGATATTGCAGGCCAAACGATGGATTGGAAGAGTTTCCACAGACTGGATACTATCTACGCTTTCATGGACAACTTGGCTGCAGAATATCCGTATCTGTGTGAAGTTAGTGTGATCGGAAAATCTGTGGAAGGCAGGGATCTTAAGGTACCTAAGTCTTCATTATTTACCATTTGACATATTTTATTATAAGATAAAGAACTTATTCATCCTCTGGATATATTAATGTAAGAAAGATCGGTATCAATGAATGCGTAATGGTTCTCATATACGTGTCATGCATTTTACCCAAGAAGTAAATTGTTTTCGTCTTTTATTTCTTCATTTAAAGATTTCCGAATGGTTTTGTTTTTATGAGTTTATTTTTCATATAAATTTGCATTATACAATGTTCGATTTTTGTAACAGATGCTAAAAATTTCAAACGGTAACGCGACCAACACCGGCGTGTGGCTTGACGGGACCATCCATCCACGGGAGTGGATCAGTCCATCTGTAGTCACGTACATCGCCGACAGAATCGTCAGGACATTTAACGAATTGCCCAGCAGCGTTACTAACAAAGACTGGTAAGGATATTAGAAAAAATCTAGATTTATTTACTTAGTGAGCAACAGCAGCGATACCCTTGGGCTATACTTAAAATATAGGAGAGAAAAATATCTACACAATATTAATTTCTCGCCATAATGTAGTTTGCTCTTTATAAAAGATATTTATAAAAGTCATAATCTAATTTGCCCACTGGATGTTGTATTGGTTTGAGGAACTTAAGATGAACTATGTTTTATTTGTTTTTATAAACCCATTCGTTCTACGAATGGGTTTAGTATATAGTTTAGTACTTAGTATATAAAAACACAAAAAACAAAATAGATGTTTTGTATTACTTCAATTTTGTCAGGTATATTCTGCCAGTGATGAATCCAGATGGGTACGAGTACACTCACACGCACGACAGAATGTGGCGCAAGAACCGCGCTCGGTACGGCGAGTGCGTCGGCGTCGATCTCAATAGGAATTTTAGGTATGTTTTGTTCAAATATAATATGATAAAAATAAATCATTTTAATTTCGATTCTGCTATCTATATGACTTCATTTTTAATTTCGATGAATCTGTTTATGCCAATTTAAGTAGATCAGGCTACTGATATACCGCAAAATTCCTTGAAATTCGGTGGTCCTCTTAGCGATTGCCTGAAAAAATAGCATTTAATAATGGAATGAATTTATTTCAGCTA
Source organism: Autographa gamma (assembly GCA_905146925.1). NCBI lineage: Eukaryota > Metazoa > Arthropoda > Insecta > Lepidoptera > Noctuidae > Autographa > Autographa gamma. Next base: position 7,483,091 of record LR989866.1, on the reverse strand, counting down.
CGGTTTCGGTGAAAAAGGAGAAGAAGGCTCTTCGGATGATCCGGGAAATATATTTTACAGAGGACCGAAGGCCTTCTCAGAACCAGAAACAGCTGCAGTCAGGGTATTACAATTTATTCCTATATTTTATTACTTATTGCCATGTGTTTTACTGGAAAATAGATAGTAGATTACAAACTCTTTCTAACTGGATTAAAAGTACTCCCACGACCGACATTTCAATATGCCATCAATTTCTGCACCCACTACTGTTTCTCAAAATATCACATACAATACTGGATTGTGGGTGCTATGTAAACTATTCTATTTTTGGTAACTTCAGCTAAACCAAATCCTGAAATAAACCAGCGTACAATAATAAATACAGGTGCACTTTATTTTTTTTCTTCTGCCTACATTTTTATCCCATTCTTTATAAATCTGAATCCATTGACATTTTATCCCATAATATTTCATTCATAATTGATAGCTGAAATTCTTTATTTTCTCTAGCGTGCGATAGTGGAAGCGAAGACCACGTTCAAGGTGTTCCTGTCGTTCCACAGCTACGGCGAGGTCATCATCTTCCCGTGGGGCTACACCAGTGAACCTTGCCCCGATTATGTCGAGCTGCTCGAAGGTGGAACTGCTATGGCTAAGGTGAGTAACTTGATACTCTTCTGCATTTGGTTAAAATTTGATTATAAGATATGAAAAACAATGAGTAGAGAGGTTTTTGAGAGGGAGTTGAGAGGTATTGGCTGACCATTAGGGTGCGTCCAGATCTGGACGGCCCCTTATGTTTTAAAGCGTGTTTTAATGCAAGCTTAACTAAAATTCTTGATGGATTTATGATCCTAAATAACAAAATTATGTGAAATGAAAACAATAAATTGATAGGTAATTTTCTTTCCGGCGTTAGGAATTCTTCTGGTTTCTGTTTCCCAACATGGCCTAAGGTCCATTTTATAATGAATATACTCAAAATATGAATTTGGAGCATCAACATCGTTTTACCATAAGCATTAAATGAAGCTACAAATTAAAATAATTATCCCAGCTCTTTATAACTATCACTCCCATCGGTGCTATGAACCCGCGCAGCCGATATATTCCGATATTTGTTTTAATAATTTACGTCTACATGAAAACTGAACAATTTACTGCAGCGATAAGTGCTATTAATGTTTTCATATTGAACATTAAGCATCCAATAATAAAACAAAGTATAGATACGACTAAGTACTGTTCAGGGCCTACAGAATTTCCTCAGGTCTTACAAAAATAATCTTTCCCATATTTCACATAAATTCTTTTGTGAACAGCGTTTTTGTCGATTTTGGGCGATATTCACCCGTTCGCCGTCTTTAACTTCTTGAAAATCCTTCCAGGCTATCCACAACACAACCGGTCACACATACAAAGTTGGCAGCACAAAGGACCTTATGTACTACGCCGCAGGGACCAGTATCGATTGGAGTTACGCAGTCTGCAACATCCCATACTCGTACATGGTTGAGCTCAGAGGGAAATCACACAGGTTCCTTCTACCTAAAGAAGAAATACTTAACACAGCTACAGAGGTATTAAACGGGGTATATAGACTAATGGACTTTGTGGATAGACGGTGTAAGGGGACCGACACCTGTGCTTGTCCCAAATGATAATGAAATAGACAATCCATGAGACCTCGTGAAGAAATTACCAAGCCTTCATTTCTTTTATAAAATAACAGATATTAGCTCAGTAAGTTATAGGTTTTACACAATCTTTGATAACAGTTTTAAGCTTCTTCAATCATAATCATTTGGTCTTTTCTTCATTGAAAGGTCTCATTCAAACAGTGATTATACTATCTGCCGTGTATTTATAAGTAATTGTCTAAATAAAATACAATTTAACATCGACACCCGTTTTTGTATTTGAACTCCTGAAATGTGTAACTCGAGACTGGCGACTCACCAATTTATTAATCCAATTCTCATAAATCCAGACTCTAGGTTCTAGTCAAACTTCTGAAAACGAAAGAACAACTACAAGTTTTTAGAACTCTTCAAAATATGATAGTGTCATGATTTTGTTGATATAAATATTCGTCTTTTTTTGTAAGGTTAACCTCTGATCCGGTTTCTATTTAAAAATATTGAAATCATTTCTCAATACCCGACGTCATATTATATTTCACAACAACGTCCCAACAAAATGAAGAGAAGATAGCGCATGTAAAATTTTGATGAACAGGAATTAATTAAATGGGCAGTAGGTAAATAAACAACGTTAAAACATTTCATTGTTCCATACATTCATAATGCCTGGACGCAATGACCTGTGCCAAATAGCTCGGCCGTGTGGTTTCGACTATAATGGACACAATCCAAAACTTTTTACTCACGCCATTTTAAATATTTATTTTTGTTGGATATCTGCTTTTAATCTGTTGACTTAGGTTTTTAGTAAACATTGCTGCATCAGTCGGCTATGTTAAGCGCTATTTCAGGCTGTTTAAAAATTTTCGTTTATTCAGTTCTATTCCCGTCAGTAACAGAATTTAAAATTCACTGTCAACGTGACAAAGAAAAAATGTATATGTTTTTTAAAGTAACTAAGTTAAAAACACTGCACTATGTACTTGCTACTATTTTCATCGCGATAACCTATCTCCAAAGATCAACCATACAACAATGAAAAAACGGTTTAAAAAATTTCGATAACTTTATTTACAGATTTGCATTATCTTATAATACAGTCAACAATTCATTAAACGTTACGATTTGAAATTCATATTCAATTATCTAACGTAAAACACCTATCAATCGACAATAACCACTATTTTACCGTATCCAATAAGACGAGCAGTTTGTCTAAATGTCTGTTTGTCGCAACACTCGGGACGGGACGGGTGTCGAACGATTGTTAATTTTTGTTAAGAATACCTTCATGACCAGGGCACATTTATACCACAATACACACACCTACACATAGCAGTTAACCTTCAATATAGACATTTCCTTCAGATCACACGGTTTTCCATATTCGTGCCTTGCAATGGCTCGATTCAACTTGCCCGAACTGCAATACACCTCGGGACGTAAGCCCCTCGTGAATCTTTGCTTTAATAAATTCTATTATTTACACATTCTGTGACGACACAGACTTAACAATTTACACTGAATGTAAAAATTAGTGTTCTACGTAATTTTAGTTATACGTATTAATGGACAGTTCAAAGTTCACTAACACAACACTAGTAGGGGCGCCACACGTCGACCGGCCGTCTTTCTGACGTGATGAGCGATTTGCTTCGCGTCCGCATCCCTTGCTCCGCCCACTCTGGCGACGCTGGACGCTTCTTCACAGTTCCGGACGCAATCGAGCTATCCTCCTCTCTCTCTGGACTTGAATGGTTGGAGTCTTCTTGTGGTGGCGGTGGTCTTAGCCACCAGTCGTAGCCGCCGTAAAGTTGTGAGTACAGCCAGGCTGGTGGCGTTGGTAGTAAGGGGGAGTTGAGGAATAATTGAGCTGCTAGCGCGCTGTGGAAGAGGGATGAAGGTGCTGGCAGGGGCTGGAGGGGTTTCCTTGTCCTGGTGACGGAGGTGAATGCCCCAGGGCGGTCGTCTGGAGGTGGGCTACTGGATGCTGTGACTGAGATGTCGTCATCTTGTGGTGAGCTTGGACGCGAGTTTGCCGGACTCGTTGTACTGTGCGCGTGCATAGTGATGGGGTTATCTGACGTCACATCTGTGGACAATGGTACCATGTACTTTGCTGTTCCTTATCATCACATTGATAGTAGTTAAATGAAAGAAGGTGAGACCGTAGGTGATGTTGCGACATAGACATAAGGGAGAAGATTTCTTGATTTTTTTCTGCAGGAACATCAGTTTCACTTACCAGTTTCATGCGGCGCAGGTGGTATGTGATGTTGCGTATGCGCCGGCGGCAGTACGTGTGGCGTGAAGTGCGCAGGCGTGGGCAGCAGCGGCGGCGGGTAGTGCCGCGCCAGCGCCCCCCACTCGCCGCCCGGAAGACCAGCCAGTTGGTGGGCTATGCCTGGAGAAAGGAGAAATATTTTAAAGCTATGGCATTCAGTGCCTATCTACCCTAACCTAGTCCTGAGTAAAAAGCAAAATACTGGAGAAAAAGGCAAAAATAAATTTAACAAATATGTAATTGCTCACATTACTCTTTGACTTTAAATATTTCCTACACCATATGCATGTGTGCAGTCGCCTATCCCTTTCAATACAACACATAAATAAGTTGGCTTTTAAAACCTATGTAGGTACGCGTTCTAAGCCAACGTCTTCCTATCATTTATATTTTCTTAACATAACAAAAACAAATTAGAAATCTGATAACCAGCACACAAACACAATCCCTCACCCCACTCAAAATTGAATCAAGGAAACAATAGCGCTAAGAGTTATCGCGAAACGCTCGACTAACGCTAACTCGCTATTAACGCAGCCATCAGAATATTTAAATAATAAGAGCCCCCTCATCGCGGCTTGTTGCACTCGTCTTATCGCCGCCGACACTCGGCTGTGCTGGCAACTTCTGACTATTGTTCATGTGTGGGAGTCGCTCCTCAGGTTTCCGGCAATATTTGTCTATTGAGGACTAGGTGGTAATTTGGGTGGTAACGTATGAAAGTTTAAAAATTGCCCCGTTAGTAAATATATGTGTTAGTAAATTAGTAAGTAGAATTTAACAGCTATATGTCCAAGGATTTATAAAAAAATATAATGGCCGTCTGTAGCATCCAACGAGTCCTGTACCGTAATAAACAAGAATGATAATTATGTCTGCACGGTAAAAAGGTTCGCAATAAATAATGGTCACTGCATTCAGCCCTCTTCGTTAAAATAAAATACTTATAAACAATATCACGACATCATATTCATACAAATAGGAAATGTGTTTTGGCGTCATAATTTTCAGTTGACATTTTTAAGCGCATAAATTAACAAAGTTTGCCGGCGCCGCGACCCCGTATATTCGGCTTAACCCTTTAGCACCCACCTTGGGTAATTCCCACCCCGAGCCAACCCAACCCTTTCAGCAATAGAATAAATTACAGGCCGTTTTATGTCGCAGATACCGACGGTACGAAAATGTAAAACACATTATTTTGAATCCGACCGCTTAGCCTTTATAGGTGTAGTGCTTTATGAGTTCGTTGCAATTAGACAAGAGCTGCTTTTTAGGATTAAGCCGTGCTTAATCTTGCCTCCGAGCGACTCACGGCTTTTACGATAATGATTTGAGATATCGAATCGCCGTTCAACGGGTTAAATAGACATTACCTACCCGACGGTGTTCATTGTATCGTTGAAACTGATTGAAACGTTATTATTATTAACTTATCAGGATCTCTCATTTAGATTATCTCGGTAATGTCGAATAAATGTCTGCGTTAGACAGCTTAATTTACCTAGTGCAGTTACCACAGTTTTGTTCGCTTCGCATATTTATTTAAACATAAACAACTTAACCTTTTAGACTTTTTGAGAGAAGCTAACCAATTAACACAGTTAAAAAGATTATAGAAACTTTACCTAATTAGATGTTTAGAAAAACTTATGTAAAGACACATCACACTGCGATTATAACTTTTTAGAAAACTGTCAGTTTAACAAATAATCCTTAACAACAAAATCACCTGCAACATAAACTCTTGCATCACTGAACAACATAAAGACTATTTAATAAGTGCAGTAAGTAAGGCGAGCCATCGAGCCAACAACGGTATTCAGAGCTTTCTTGCAGCTAAGAGCATCCGCTTAGACAATATCCGCATTCAGGACAAAAAATAACGTCCATGCTTAAGAATAGCTGCTAGCTAGCTGGAACGCTCGGATTATTCTTCATGGAACGAAAAGAATGATGTGGAATATCTATCGCTTATTTAAAATTTATCGTTCATATTGATGGTGCTTTTGTTTTACATATTATCACGCCTGTATCCCCCAAGGGGTAGGCAGAGGTGTACCAGTGTGCTTTTGTTTTGATCTGTATTAAATATGTGGAGAGAATGTCGTCGCATTGAATGGGTTGAATTAAGGACACATAACTTTAATGTAAAGCAATAATTAATTATATAATATTATTCAATAAAAAAACTAGAAAACTTACAGTTAACCAAGTCTTAAATTTCAGCGTTCGGTATGGATGTTAGGTAATGTAACTTACGTCGTATACAAGTACCGGTAAAAGGTTGTTTTTATTTTTAATTGTAGCTGAATTTCTTTTATCAATTACATAATCAACTGCTTACAGTTCTCTACAAGAAATGAAGCTTATCCTCTCATAATACGATACAAAAGTAGAAAATCTCCCTCACATCTTAACCATAACATATCAAAGCTCGAGACTATGTCCGCATAAAATACACCAAGGCTTTGTTTCATTATGTATTCGCTGTTGAAAGATTCAAAAGAAAGGGCAGCACCAGACGATTTGCATTCGTTAAAAAATGTCGGAATTCTTTGTTGTGTGCACGATGCGTAATCGCTACTTACTACGATCAACTAGTATTGATACTTGGATGTCGTTATAATGATATTTTGATATGATATTACAAAATATTTTTATTATATGCACACATAACTATTTTATATTAGGCAACAAATATGAAATCAAAAAAGGAGGGTATTTTAATTTAGGGTCATGTTTTCAATATTGATTTTAATTATCCAAGTCGATGCAACTCTATCATTCCTAGTACTTATTCCAGCATAAAAATACTGAATCTTCTTCTACTTAATTGCTGTAATCTTATTAACATAGCGGATAAAAATATGAAGTACTTATGTATAAAAAAACTTACAAAAACAGATACTTATTCAGTAAAAAAAACTTAAAGTATCAAGACAGTCGTGTCGCAGTAGTAGTGGATTGGCCGCATCCGAAGACGTGCCAGTCCGCTACATTGCCCCGGACGAAGGGGTTTTTTCTTCGACTTTGAAAAATCGCGCCGCGCCGCGAGAGGGTTGAACCCAAACATTTTAATGCCATTTGCTAGATTGCGTCTTGCATTTTTCCTGCCTCCGATACTACAGCGCTAATCCGCGAAGACGACCGGGATTACACGGATAAAAGTATTTACGTTTTTAGTGTGATTCCGATGCGCCAGGATTAGGGCGGAATTTTTTAACGACTCTGAGTCCCTCGGTGATTAGATAAAGGGTTGGAAGCACTTTCCAGTAATTATTTTACATTTCTTCGAACATCATTTATAGAACACTTAGTTGAGTGAGTTCCCTTTCTTTTGTGTTAACAACTGCTATTCAAATGACTTTTTCATGGAGGACAATATTGCCTTTGTGAGCTTATGGTATATAGTTGAGTATCTCTACGATTTATCTTTATAGGTATTAACATACATATTAATGAGTTCCTGAGATTACTCGTGTACAATATGCCGGGATATTTACTAATTCCTCTTCGAAACTAACTTAAATTAATTTTCTCAGACAGTTGTGGTGCCACATGCCTGCCTCTTCACAGTTTTGACACTTCAGATGAAAAGACACGTGTTGTCTTCAAATTCATTTTGTGTCAAACAAATATTCAACTTATGTGGGGTTCGGCATAGTAACTTGTTTATGTGAATTGGTAAATAGTAAGCTATGGTATAACATTCTACAATAATCAGATCTAAACGCATCCAAACTTGTATTTTAAGCTTTTTTTTTATCGCGTTAAAGAGTTCTCGAAGTGTGTTAATTTTTCTAGGGTTCTAGTACTTTACCGGCTTTGTTAAGAACATAACACAACACTATGGGTAATATAATAAGAAGGAGATTAAACATGTTTTTGCAATACTGCTTTATCACTTTTAAACAAAACTTGAACCTAAATAGCTAGGAGAAAAGCTTAAATCTGTTAAGATAAGGTAAATTTCAAGTTTAAGCCGGGATTTCGGTTGGTGTTTTAAGGACATAAGAAATTGACACACCATTTCACCTATGTTAGCATTATTGTTAATCTTGCGAGCTCGATAATCACGCAATAAGTTAAGATTAGTAAAACCGTACGCCTATCCTAGGGCTGTCTCGTGGCAAAAGATACTACGAAGCGGTTTTACCCGCCGTCTAAGGTAGTTGTACATCGTAAGTTATGATACCATAAGCCTCTAGTTAGTGTTACGGGCTGACGTCACAGGCCGGAGTTAGCAAGACGGATGCCCTCCGTACATCATAAGGTTAATAAGAGGGCTCGCGAACTAACGACGCCGCTTTGTCAACGCGCCTCAACCCGACGCCATCTTGGCTGCCATTTTGGATTTCAATCTGCTTAGCGCTTAATGAATTTGCTTCTATTGATTTTGTTTAACCCCTTTTTGTTTTGCTTAATTAACCTTTCGGTGTAGAAAAGTAGCTGTGACAAGGGAGTTAACGGTAAGGTTATTTAGGTTATCTATCTAATAGATACGATTAATTAAGTTTCTGTGTAACTTATTTTGCCTCTTATTTCTCTTTATAAACAATTAACATACATTTTACTTTGAAACAAACAAGTTACACTGAACTGTAAACCCTTTACTAGTAATAATTATAAAACACGTTAATCGCTACATAATTTATTAAAAGCGGTTAACTTTATTATTTCCTCGTTAAGCTATAAATGTCGAGCACCGTAACGCCAATAAAAATTACATCGCATTTAGAGTTAATCGCGCTCAGTCATCATACGAATCCATTTGAACCGTTTAAAAGGTACGGTGAGAGCGCGAATCACGTCATACAAAAGGCTATATGAGGTGGGTGGAACATTTAAAATTTACAAATGCGTAATTATGCACCCGCATTGTCGCGCGCCAGTGGAAGGGTTATGTGGCCCCTTTCTTCCACCCTCGCCCCCACAATCCCGGGCTTCCGGGCCTAATGCTATATTTAATTTTCTCTAAGACTCCCTCATTAATAATGCGAAGGCTGCGACTTTAAGTGGCGCTCACACGGCGACGTGAGATACACAGATGTACGAAATTGGATTGTGACTGGATGTCTGAATCAATTAAGAACCTTTTTCCGGCGACAAAAACATTACATTTTGTCTTCATTCGCTTTGATTTAAAAGTAGCAATCACAAAAAATACATGTACAGTTTTAAACACGTAAAGGTTGCATTAAGCTTTATTTAAACATGACATATTTCAACACACGTGTTACAATATGATGTGAGTTCATCACAAAATCATTTGTACAGATTGTCATATCCATATTTTCGTACATCCGCAACAAAAGTGGCGTCTATAAGAGAGGCGCGTGAACGTGAGTGTGGATAATTTATCATGATTTCACAAGGGTTATTGGTGCTAGCAAGAGGGCAGTAGTCTTGCCATTCTTGCCACTCTTGCCTTGCTCGTCACAGCCGCGAAGCGAGGAATTTACATATTGAAGTGCTCGCTAAATTGTTTCTAAAGAGAAAACAAAGCGAGCCGCCTCCCTCGAGAAAGAAGTAATCTTGTAATGTGCGTACATTCAGCTTAATGAGAATATGCGAGTGAATAGTTGAGCGGCTACATAATTACTGATCTTATTTAGTACTTATTCTGTTCATATATTCTTTAGTATGTACTATTTTTCCAACCCGGGCAAGTACCAATGTAACTTTTCAAAGTTATATGTACTTTCTTAATTATTCTAAGACACTTTTGACAAACGGTGAAGGAAAACATCGTGAGGAAACCTGGATTCCAAAATTTGGGATCTGAAATCGCCAGTCCTCAGTGAGAAAGCGTGGTGATCAATGCTCTTGCCTTCTCTATATGGGAAGAGGCCTGTGCCCAGCAGTGGGACGTTTATAGGCTGGATTATTATGTACTATTATTTAGCACACCTACATCGCTGGCTCGTTTTAGTGAGTTAATATTCAGTGCCTAAGATGAATTTTAAATACTGAGTTTTTAAAAAATATATTTGGGTTGAACAGGAATTGCTAGGAAGCTCTTGTTTACTTGACAACATAACTATGTTACGTATATAAGATCTATATTTTTTTCGATTGCTTTTAAAAACAAATTATCAGTTCAAATTAAAGTAATGAATGTGTCGTTTTTTACAGTAGCAAAAAAAAATATAAAGTTTTTTGTGGTAACTTTTTTTTCTATTACTACAAAGACACCTACTCGTCATAATAAAGAATAACCCACAACCCCAACTTACACAACAACAAATAACCGATCCGATATAAAATCCAAAGTAAATTAGGCGCCATTAATTCCGGTGTCTTGGCACGTGTCGGAGTCGCGTACGTTGTGTAATTGAGTTACAGCCCTTTGACACCCGACGTAACGACGTTTGCGACACTTGCGTACGGACGTACAAAGGACGTGCGACTTTAGTGAAGAAGTCGAGTTAGGTTGCAGAAAAACTACTGGAATTAGTGTGTGCTTGTGTGTATTTGGTAGCTAAATTATTATTCATGTAAAATTATTTATATTTTCAGGTTTCTGGCTAAAACATTATGCAAGTCTGGTTCTTCAACATGTCTTAAAAGTACCCAACTGGCAGTTGATCCGGGTGGTCATAATTATTTTGTCGATAAGAATTTTGAGGGGTCAAATGGCATGCTTCTTACATAGGTATAAATTGATACGATTTCCAGATTTTTAACGACTATGGTTACAACGGCATAAAAAGGAAGTTTAATAGAAAAATTAAAACAATAATAATAGGAAAAAGTCCTTGCTTTGCGTTATAGTACACAGGAATAAAATACAAAACAAAATATAACGTCGCAAGTTTCCTCTACATAATACTTATTTAAAATGGTATTTGACATAATATTGAATACTTCACATTTAATAATTCGGCATGCAATTACAGCGGTGTTTATTAGGTGCAAGTGAAGGGAGCGGGCGCCTAGCGACGCGACGGCCCCCCGCGTCGCCTCCTTCAATATCCACGAAATCTCATTCGCCTGCCATATTTCCTATTTCGCGGGAAATTTCACCTATCCGTAGCTACACGTGCTCGAAATAAATATTTCGCAATTTTAAATTGCCTTCGTGGAGTTTACTGTGTTACCGACTTTGGTAGGTACCTAGTGGTTTAATATTTCGATATTGGACAGACTTTTAAAGATGAAACGGAGTTACATCTAATTGTTAAAAAGAACATAAATGCTAAATACTTATTTAAGTTAGTTTTTTTTTTATATTATAATAAAAGCTTCAACCCGTCTGTGTTTCAGATTGAACTCGTAAAGTTAAAAATTCCAAACAGGTATTCATATGGATTTCACCAATAGGAAGAGTGATGAAGATAATTCTTCAACAGTTTGTCTATCTGTGCTGAGCAAGTGCGGAATAAATGTATTGAACATTAATTTCTATACAAATATCAACATCAAATAGCGTCATTACGGAGCTCAAAACTCCACTAATCTAATCAAAAACATAATCTATTTAACGCACAACTAAGAAAATTATGAAACTCCAAACTTAATGTATCTTGAATATTAAAATACAGTACGAGTACCTCGCAGGTGTCAAACTGAGGCCCCTAAATTGATAATTAATTGTCACGCAAAAGTTCTCGACCAAATTAAATCCCCTTTTGAAGCGAAGACAGGGAGTGACAACGGTCCCGGCTGACAATTTAATATCTTTTGGATAGAAACATCGCACCGACTCAAAACGGGGGTAGGTCAGAAACTCAGAAGTTGTGTACGTCTACTAGATAACAAGTTAAGACGTTGATATCTCGGACGTGTTATTCCCATCCTTGTTTGAAGAAGTTAGAAGTTTTCCGGCAGTGTGGAATTTAATAGTTTCTGTTTCATTATTTTCTGAAGGAATGAAACTCATGGTAAGGTTGAACATTATACTATAATAAATTATTATGAAACAGTTTTTCAAAGTACCTGAAGACCAAATAGTTCATACGTTGTGTTTTATACTTTACTGTATGGTCTGGTACTTAGCCACTTGAGTCTTACCTGACAACTTAAAAGGTAGCGACCCCATCAGCGGGTCTGGCGGGAACCGTGGTCCGAAGTGGAAGGGATGGAAGCCGTGATGCCGGGTCTTGGAGCGCGGCTCCCGGGGCCCGTCCACCGTGACCTTGATCGCCTTCTGGTACGTCGCCACTTGAGGGGGGGATGTCGCCAGCATTATCGTCAGCGTGAACGATTTACCTGGACAGAAATGTTGGTAAATAAATAAAATGGAAGGAAAAGCGAGTATACCACATACAAAAACCAATGCATCTTGCAATAATAATATATACTATTATTCTGTACCACAAAATATTAACGGTTTCGATTGTTTGTAAATATTCTGGTTGATTATATATTCGAGAAGCAATTCACGAAACGCAAATAAATATGTTTGTTCTACAACAATTAACGAATTCACATGTTTATTTATTTTCACTTCCGGCTTCAATATATTCAAAAAACGTCTTTTCACCATTAATTCTTTAAGAATCACAACTGTAACCCTCACACCGGCACCAAGACAAATGTCCTCAAACCCTAAACAAAGCATTTCAACACCTCAAAGTCTATTTAAAAACCGTCACCGAGTCACGTTCGAAAACCATCTCGCAAGTTTCAAGTTTGGAATGCATAAGAATTCGGTTTAAACACTTACAACGGTTCAACCCATTCGGTTGTTGGCGGCCGACGGCGGCGCGGTTGATTTGTGGAGCGCCGCCATCCCGCTACCCTACCGCGTGCCGGCACGAACACACAGATTGCTAGCACAAGATTTACTAAGACGTAAGATGACTTAAAAATGCTTATTCGTTTTGGAAGAGGAAAGTTTGGTTGTTAGGAGTCGGTAGAAAAGTATTTTTAGAAAAAGGAGAGTCTCTATTTTGCTGTTTAAAGGCTTTTACGCTCGCACTAGTTAATTAACAACACAAGTAAGAACATAAGTTTTACTGACCCAACTTAACACTATTAGCCAACCGCTCACTTCACAAAATGATAAGCACAGTGTAAACGCGATCGTGGTCCAGCCTATCACTTAATAAGTGTTGGAAACTCGCGACAGTAACGTCACAAAACGACTGCCTATACTACTGGAGTATCCATTGCCGTTATTGTACATTTAGATATAGAAGCGTTCCTAACAGCGCAGTCAATGGATGCTTAACAGTCAACAATTCGCGTGCTGTATAGGCGATGAATATCGAGAATAGGAGTGGTGTAGTCGAAATGCCATCGTAACACATCCACCGCAGAGCGACCACAAACACGGCACCAAGCGTTTGAACAATCACTGGCGTATCGACACACATACCGAATGGTAATTCTGGTAAAGTTCATCGGTTGACATTCTATACTCGCGCGGTAATCAATAATCGTTCGTAATAATTCAATTGTATATAAGTGTTGCAATTTCCGGAAGTACTGTATTTCTATATTTTACTTAAATAGAATACTCATCGAAACTGATTTTATCTAACGAGTTTTAAGAAATCTACCAGCTTTTAATAATAGGTTGTTACAGGCAGTTCACTAAAATCAAAAAGAAGTATATAAGAGCATAAAAACACAAATAGAGGTCTTTTTATTATTTGCTTCCTATTTTCAGCAGTGGAGGTAAGTTAAACAAGCAATCTAAACACAACACAGACCAAGAACATATCTCGAAGAACGCAAGATTTCATATTTCTAACCAAATTATATTCTGAATAAAAGAAACGTACCGAGATAACATTCCGAGCAAAACAAAAGAGAGACTAGTATTTCGAACGTCTGGCTTGAAGCCAAAAGCCGCGGCGGTGGTCCTCCGAGCCATGAAAACGACATAAACACCCTCCCCCCGCGACCCGCAACCCCACCCCACCCCCCCTCGACCCGAAATGAGCGGCCACCCGCTTATTTTCATAAAACCCGCATAAACTCGGCGAGAACTTAAGAGAGAGACCAAGAAATTGTTTTTCTGCGCAAATATACGCAAAAAAGTTTTATTGTCTCCGGGACGGAGATACGAATTACCCATTCCGACTACTTATGTAATATGGATGGAATGAAAGGAATCTACATGCGACAGTACTGTGGAATGTTATACAGCACAATATGCTTAATATTCATAGAATATCAAGTGTATCGGCAAATGTTTGTCAAAGAGTGAATAATCACCAGTTGGTGTAATTGAGCCTTGTTTTTATTGCTTCTAATACTTTTATGCCTTCCAAATATCATGAATAAGTAAAACATAGCTAACCAACATATTATATGTTCACTCTCCATCTAAATATCTAATCGATAATTTCGTCCTATAAATTAGTAGAGTGAGTATGTCTAAGTCGTATGAGTTGATCCAATTATACTCAGGCAATTCGGCCATTCTAGTAGTATTTTTACATATTTTTATTCTTAGACTTCTATATCTACTCGTACAAACATAAACACATAAACAATTTCAGCGGCAAAATAAAGGCATTCGGCGCTCACTTCATAAATCATTTAGTTATTCATAAAAAGGCTTTCTGGCCACCCTCGCGACGCTAACATATTGCAGTTGCACGTGCGACACACTTCATAAACTGTTCATATTGATCCCGCTAGGGGGACCCACTGATTGTTCATAAAAATATTGTGTGTACTTGTACAGCAACAGTGATAGAATTTAGGGGTGCAATTGATAGCTAAATATTAATCTGTTTAACTTTATTGGTAAGGGCTTTGCTTTTAGAGATACAATTGGATTTGTAGGTATTATGTTATTTCTTTATTCTTATGTGAGTTGTGCTCAGTTATTTTGAAAGAAAAAGTGATACATTTGCATATGATTTTTGAAATATAATATTTGTACCAAAAACTGCTTTGTAACTTACTGTTATCTAATAAAAAAACTAGAACAAAAACAGTGTAAGACCATTGTAACTTAAGTCTGTTTCCGAGACTTCTTTTTACTTCCTAAGCATTACTTATTCATTCATACTAGTTATACAAAAACTTTCCAATCAGCATAAATAACTTTCAAGAACAATTTACGCTCACCAAATTGATAACAGTTGAAATATTTGCGAGATCCAAAACGAAATTCAAATTCGGCAATTTCCTGTTCACGTCGGATTAAAAATCAGCTTTATAACGTCATAAAGTAGGCGAGAGGTACGTTAAGATAAGAGATCTCCGCTCGCGAGCTAAATAAAAAATGAGCCACAATGGTAATGGATGCCAGCTCCTTTGATCTCGGTTTCATGGCTTACTGGGGATTTTCGGCTTAGATAACGGCAATTTGGATATAAAATACCTAATTCCGACCGATACGCATTAGGGACATTAGCGAATTGACTACCCTATACAAACATTGTACTTACACAGATTCTACATACACATGGAACAATTATACAGATACTAGCGCAGTAGAATAATATTTGTACATGAGTTATATCTCCAAGGCAATATAAAACTTCATCCCTACCCAATAAAAATAACTAATACAAGCGAGACACCGTAAAATCCGAGTTATTGAGGCGTCTCAAAAGAACAAGAGGAAAAGTCAAAAGCGTGCACAATTAAAACCGGTCCCCTAGGAAGCACCTTGCGAATGAACCAAGCGGTCAATATTGCTCGACAACACCCTCAATTTTCACCACTCTCCCCAACGCTAATAACAATAATTAGGAATGAGTGGTTCAATAATTAAAAACGGAAAGAGAACAACTCCAAAAAGACGGACCAAAATGAAAAGAAACTTGCTCTGTCCCAGTTTAACGTAAAGAAAAGTGTATGTGCATCTCTGTCGCGCGCCCGTCTCAATTTCACTTATAATTTTTGCACAGCCAATGGTTCTCCTTTAAATTAATAAAAATTCAAATGGATGCTCATCTTAAACTGTGGCGGTAGTTAGCGATGCTCTTAACAATTATGTTTTATTTTGATGATCCTTGTAGAGTGTCTATTTCATAAGTAGCTAGATTCTTCTTTTTGAACTGTATTACTACAAAAGACGAATCCTTACGATTAGCAGTAACTATTACATATATAATCAAATTCGTGTTTTTTTTAATGTATTGTAATAATAATAATTACAGAAGCACACCTCATTACTTAAGCTAGTTTAACTTCTCAATCTAATTCACTCCAACGTCATAAATACCTCGTTCAAAAGACGGATGCTCCCTATTCTATTTAAATAACATACCCTTGAAACTCTAATTTACATCCTCAATCATCCCATAACATACAGCGAGAGGTTTTCAAAATAACAGGGTGAAATTGAAATCATTAGTTTGTAAAGGGGCAGTGCATCAAAGGGGGTTCTCGAGTTAATAAGGAAAGGTGAGGCCGAGATCTTTTTCGCCGCGGTGCTATACAAAAATAATTTTCCTCCGGGGGTTGAAACAGAAGGTGCGGATAGGGTGAAAGCCGTGAGAGCCTATTGTGTCCCACCGACACTGTTTGGTAAACTGTGGACCATTGTTTCCGCGGAGAGATGAGTACGTTGGTTTGCTTTGTACCAGTTGTCGTCGGAGCAGAGAAAATACTGTTGCCAATCAACACTGGATGCAGGCTATTATGTGTCGGCAGAAAACAAACATCTTGTAAGTCTAAACTTCTGACGATTTTTTTTTCATTGCTTCGACATGTTATGCTAACGTACTGATTGAAAATAGAGAAATAAAATTACTCTTTGTTGCAGTACATTTTTTCCGTCGCATAACTTAAATAATTTTCCTCTCACAACTTTAGAACGCACAATATAAAACGCCAATTAAAGTGACTGCGTAGAGATCAGACAAATGAGACTGGGGGCGTATTTTTTATCGGCGTCTAGCTGTAAGGTGGGGGTCAATCAATCGATTAGCAGATGTCGCCCTTGACTACTGGTGCGGTAAATTGGCCTCTTACTACACCACTCGAGGGTATAATAAGGTAAGGTTGAATTTAGATTAGTCATGAATGGAAATCCTGAAATGATAGTATGTATTTTGGTCATATAAAATTGGTAATTTAAATCTTACTCATTTTACACAGACTTTATTACGAAAATACTCATTGCTCTGCTCCATGTAATTGGATATTACCTAAGCTTAAATGTAATTTGGAAACAAAGAAAAAGATCTTACAAGTAATTAATAATTCTTGTCCAATACGAGGTCGGCTACCCGGCTGGCTGACACGGCAAACCGTGGCAAAAAAGTGGTTGGGGGGCCCTCATTAAATTTTTCGCTTATTAAAAATTCCCCGCGCCCCGTCCCTTCATGTTAGATACGCAACTTTTTATCCCGGAACGAAGCAAAAGTTATATTCCGCAGCGATCCCCCTTTGTCTTTTTACCCGATAATTTGAGTGAGATTTTCTCGCAATTTAAGATAAACAAAGAGAGCGCTTACCCTTAATTGGAAAGCAGAGCGTTATTCAGGAAGGAACGTGACAAATAGACACCTCTTAACTTCTTTTCCACTTTCCCGCCGCTCAGGGCTATATTGGTTTTTTTCGTGTACACGCTAGCCGAAAGCTTTTGTTTGTTTAAGGAATTTTTAATGAGGGTTATATTTGTACTTCGGGGCTGAAATCCACTTTAAATTTGCCACGCGTCTATCAACTTCAACCAGGAAATTACCTCTCTTATGCAATTAAATTACAAAAGAATAAACTCAAATAGTCAAGTAGTAATATTCAACCTGGCTTCCGAAGTCAATTGTTATTTATTCAAATTAGAAAGAAAAGGTATTTCAAAAGAATCAACCAAAGAGCTTTTACTACTTACTAATATGCGAAGAAGGGAAAGGTAATTATGTTCAAACTTTTAAAAAAATATGAATTTAATTTTAGCCTAAGACAATACTGATGAAAGATATGGAAACACTTTGTTTAAATGTTTACTAAGAAAATATTCCATAATAAACAATTAACCCTTAAAATCCGCAACAAAATGATCCAAACAAGAACATTAAGCAATACCACCATTTATAAACACAAACAATTTATCAGATGTTCACTTGTTTATCCGCTATCGTTGACACGCATGACATATCCCGTGTCGTTGATATTTTCTTACATGTCGAAGGCGCCCCTCCCTAGTCCCCTTACGTTCGTTAGGTCCCTGCACTATTTGAAAACGATACGAAATATGAGACGAGGCAAGTTTACAGTTCGTATGCTTCTGATGTTTGCGACCCTAACTTAAAGTTTGTTCGCGCTTCGTTGTTCATTTACATCGATCCCAAATTCCCAACTGTTTACGTTAACTGGTTTAGTGGATTTTCTTAATATCAGCAGCGTTAGAAGTTCGGGCTGATTTCAGTTGGCTTGCTTAGAAAGTTTTCCAATATTTTGTACTAATTCTTTTATGCATCGTTTTTTTGATACAACTAATATTACGGCTAATCTAATTTCTCCTGTACATCCACTGAATGTTATTAAAAAGGTATATCCATTCAAAAAGGAGCGCAGAGTATATCTCATACAGCGTCAGTTTACAAAATTTAAGCTAAAAAGAAGCTACTTTAAAAATGTATATCACACACTTCTGTCTAAGACAAACTCTTAACTCAAGAAGAACAACGCAACATTTCAATTGTAAGCTGTGTAATGTGCGATAATTAAAAATCGTAGACAGTTTAAATGAAGTGCAATAACATTGCGTGCCTCGCTAATAAGGGTTAAACGCCAAAGTATCAATTTAAGCCGTAAAGATATCCGCAGCCGAAGTGCTATAAGTGCAGACACGATTACAATTATTCCGCAGAACTTAATACTATCTAATCCTTATCCACAATTTAACCTCTTCATCTTTCATTATAATATATTTTAAACTATCATGCTGCATGTTTATAGTAATATTATAGAACGGGGATTAGCGCATACATGCTTAAATACCTTTAGGGCTTGACGTTTCGACCCGGTAACACAGGCCGTGGTCGCAAGCAGACTTTCAATATAATTGTAGACGGTCATCATTTTATTATTTTAGTCTTCTTAGAACCATATCTAGATTTTTAGGATGGATTTTAGTAGAATAAATTAACTGTTGTTTCCATGAATTTATATTCTCTGGAATTGGTCCCAACATTGTACACACTTATTATTACAGAACTTTCACGATTTATTTAAGAATATTTAAAAACTTTTTTTAATAAAAGCTTTCATGGATAACAAAATGCCTATTTTTACTGTTTACTAATAACATATAGGTACCACCTATCAAATGATTACCACTTAAATAATTATCAAGTGATGTAGATAGTAGTGTACAGTGCTATTTATACCGATTTCTCCAATAAAAAACAACCTAATCGACTGAGAAACCTCAAGTTGTCAGGTGTGATCGAGCATCAAGGTAACATTAGCAACAGTAAGATTTTTCAACAGATTTGTACTCGTATGAGAGACTAAGATTTAGAAGGCTCTATATATATCTTAATAATTTAGAAGAACCAGTTAGGCCCATGTCCAGCAGTGGACTGCAACAGGCTGATATGATGATGATGATGAGTTAGGTCTCAACAATTTATTACTAAATAACCTAAAGACAAGCCGCGACGGGTAAGACACAAGTATAATCGGGCACGATCGAGGATCTGAATCACCACAAGTGTAGACGTCGCGACTTGAGGCGGTTGACCGCGCTATTACACGCTCGCTATTTGTAGAGTACCTAGTGTTATGATACAGACTTGATAATAAAATAGTTTTGTTTGTTACTTTAAGATGTATGTAGTCTTGTAGGCGGAGTCATTTAAGTAGCACTGGATGGAAGGGAAAGTGTTCGAATTACATCTACTTATACATATGTAGGTATGCGGCAATGCTTTATAAGCTACAAATTATCAATCAATTTATACATAAAAGGTAAATAATTTTTGATTAAAAAAAGGATTATTATTTTCACCACCCTGAAAATCATATTTCGTATTGAAGCACTCCATATTTTCCTACAGTTATGTTTCTTATAATCTAATTTCTAAGTGGTTACACTTCAGCCCCTAACTAGATGCCTCATAAATTGGTATATTAAAATTCAAGCTCATTGAGTTGTATCTTCACAAGAAGATTTTGAAGCGGTTGAAAAAGGCAAACTAAGGTCACCACTAAAAAAGCAAAACGAACAAATTTCTACTACATATTTAAAATATAAACGAGCATATATGAATGTTTACGATAATGCAGACATCTACTCATAAAAAATCCCCCTCTCCCCTGAGTGAGCACTCAAAAACAAAGCCCGGGGCGCCTTGCCTTCTGAATATTTCAACAGGTCTTCTCTTTGTTGGAATATTAAGTCAATGGGGGTAATTGATCTGGTAAGGCCCTGCTACGCAAAATCTATGCCATAAATCTTTAAATAGGTTAGGTGGGTACGTTAGTACGAAACCTCTTAAATTAATAACGCATGTTCTGAAGGTATTCGGTCGAGATGCAAAATTTTTGAGCATCATTTTAAACATCAAAATAATTAAGCATATATCTTGATTATCCTAATGAGTCAGTAATCGGTACGTAGCTATAGAAAATTCCGTCGGACTGCACGTATTTTTTTCTTCTTCATTTTGCTACTTGCTATTTTAATTTACTCTTATTTACATTTGGTTATCTTGTCTTACTACATCTTTATTTGGTTTTCTTTTAGTACTGCGAAACCGCTTCCCCGCCGCCGCCGCTTCTTCTTGCGGCGGCGGTGGCGCGAGGCGTGGTGATCGCGGTCTGAGACCATTGTGTGAATCGCGGTATCTTGCGACTCTTTACCGAGTGTGCAATTCCTCTTTGTCAATTTACAGACAATACTTCAATTAATAGCTGTAAACGTTTTATTCTCACGTTTAGCTTTTGCTTTTTGATTTTTTCTTTTTAGGAATTTTGTTATAATAATTGGTCTATAGTAAAAGGTCGATTATCACGAAAGAAAGATTATGTACACCTATGGATACAATTGGCAATGAAAGTCAGTGCTGTTGTAGTTTTTCATCACTCTTGCTATTATCACCCTATCTTTTAAATTACAGTACAAGGAATAAAAACAAAATCTCACCTCTCCCACTCCTCCCAACAAATCTGAGGTCGTTGAACTTGGCGACCTGGTTCTTCATGACTGCAGTACAGTTCCTGAGCTCCGCGGAGCAGTTCTCGTCGTTGCCAGCCCTGACGGTGACCAGCGTGCCGTCACCGACTTCCCCTAGAGCCACCACTTTGAACGCCACTGGTAACGTCTTATTTGATCTCCAATGAGGTGGTAGTACTGTGCACACCTAGAAACAAAATAAAAACGAACTTTATAATAAAATTTTAGAAGCAAGAATAACTGAAACTGTTTCGTGAATGGCGAATGTATAAAAACCAAGTTAAAGTTTGGATATAAATAAAAGCCTCTCCTGATAACCCCGCTGCGTCCATCTATATTAACGCGATAAACTCAAAATCTACCAAATGGTTTTCCGTATGGTTTTTACAATTGATGGAGTGATTTAAGAGGCAGGTTTGTGTATATGAAATAACTTATGTTTATCTACACGAGCCAAGTAGGGTCACTGGTAAATACTCAATAACTTTATTGCAACCCATAATGTATACAAAAGCTGGTTGGTAAAGTTAAAGAGAAACTATTACAGACCCTGTCGGGCACAGCAAGTTAGTTTTTAGAGGAGAGGATAAAGAATCTTGTAGCACATACTGGACCGGCAAACTTACTAACTTACCATATTTCACTATTGCATTTTAACACACCGGCCTTCAAAGGAAGGTAGAACATCAAAAGGTGAAGACAAAAAAAGCATTATATTATATCAAGTCATTGAATTGTTAACTCACCACATGAGGGCACCCAGTTTTCACGAGCTCTCCAGGATGGTCAGCCAACAGACCCTCCAGGGTCCTCTCAGCCAAGAGCTCCGCCGTCAGCGGCTGGCTCGGCAGGTTGCTCCCATAACTCGAAGAAGGTGCCTCGTGGCCCAGTCCATTAGTCGTAGAACTCACTTCACTAGACAAATGCATTGTCCTTATTCCACTTTCACTTAGTGTTACTCACGCCTCAGTCCACTTACACTTAGACTTAGTTACTCCTCAGTCCACTTACATTTAGTCTTACACCTTAGTCCACTCACACTTATTCTTAGTTAAACCCCAGTCCACTTACACTTAGTCTTACTTACAACTTAGTCCACTTACAACTTAGTCCACTTACACTAATATTGAGTCTTAGTCTTATATAGTTCACAACCGTCACATAACTTCGACACTAGGATTACTGCTTCTTACATTTTCAAATAACTTTTGAGTGAAACTTCTTGAGCAAAATGGTGATGACATGTTTTCTGATGGTATCTGGAAAAGACGAACTGTTACTGTGAGTATTCTTAGGTACATACTTATTTATTCTAAATAAATATTAAACAGAAAAAAAAGTCTTAGAACTACTGTAAAACTAAGTTGGCTTTAGAAAGACATGTTAAGTACTTCGACTAATCTATACAAACACACATATAATCCTTTAATTATAGAAATATGAGAAACACGCATCCCTAGTTTCTCTTGTAAGTTATGTAGTAATTCTATAGCCTACGAAAATGTAACACAAACTAGAATGACTTTATCATAACAATATCTAAGGTTCATACAATTTTAGAATCTATTTGAACAATTAAGCAATAATATATTCTAATCATTGATCTATGTTGACCTGTCATCGGTCCCTCGATAATCTTATTTGCCTGTGACTAACTAGGGATGATAATACATTAGGGGACAACACAAAATTGACAATATTGTCACAATTAGAATATATTAACTATAAACTATACAGTCTGTGCTGTTGACACAGACATAATGGTAACTCTGTAATAAGATGAAAAAGTTTTAGTTATTAGGGTACAGAATATAGCTTTGTGTTGTCTATGTGTGTTTATATAGGTTTTTTCAAAACAAGGTCAGGAATTCATATGAGATAAGTATATTATTATGTTAAACACAATGGTAGTATCGCAAGGAAGTACAAAAAGCGAATTGGAAGTAGATCACAAAAACCTAATCTTCAAAGAGCCTTCAAAGCCTAGATACAGACATAATGTAATTCACTCATGACGTCACGAGTTACGACTGACTTTGTGCGAAGAGCTTTGAACTTCGTTCAGGTTACTTATTGACAATGGTGTGTGAGCATCAAAGTGACTTCCGCGTGGCGAAAGCACGCACAATCAGAGAGGAGAATGGGGTGACAAATGAAGCGGGTAGAATAAAATATTAGTATTTTTGTAACATACGACTTCGACGGCTAATATTGACTCGATATTATATTAAACTGGATTTAAAATGGGTTGCGTTTTATTGCGAAACTGTTTGCTTGAGTTTGCTTGCAGCGTTTTTTGTATTAGGGGAAACTCTTTTCAGTAAATTTTAATATAACCTGATCAAAGGCTTAAAAGGTGAGTAATGTTGATTAATATAGGGATTTTTAGGTGAGATAATGAAAAGGAAGCTTGTCAACCAGAATGCTAGAAAGCTTAAGCCTTTCACACATCTGCCTTATTGTTAGAAACTCATCCGTAAAAATCTTCATAAAACATAAGATTTCAAAATTATAAATAACCGAACACATCCTCATTTTCTTCGTCCGTAACACAGAAACTACAAATCCATTCACATAGCGCCTTTGCCAAAAAGGTAATTACAAAATACCAAAGCTATCCCATTCCTTGTTCCGTTTGATAACACATTGACAATAATACTTAGACCGGCGGCTCCCCACATCCCCTAGGCGTACAAATAGCCTGTTATACGTTCGCGAAACACGATATGTCGATTGGGATGTTAAACTTAATTCGGGTAAGGGGTGAGCCGACAACACGCCTTTTACTGTCTTTACCCTGTTCGCATTGATTCGAACTCATAAATACTCGATGCTTCTGACAAATAGTTGTTGTGACCTTTTTATGGCCGTTACTTAACCTTCTACGACCATTATCTAATTGGTTATAAAAGAAAACAAAAGTGATTCGAAATTAGAACGGTGATATTTGATATAATTGAAAGCTTCTTGACAGCTTTCTGCAATTGGCCTTTGGTCATTCTTATTTCAATATTTTTGAAATAGGATATGAATAAAAAAACATACTAATTTATTAATAATCCATCAAAGGAAAGCCAAACTTCTGCAATCACTTAATTGAACCATCATGTGGAAGATAAACAATCAAAGTTCCCTCGCAGTTTTGATTTCCGTCCGGGTTTAGCTCATGAATAGCCCAGCAATAAAATCTTAGCGTAAAAACATACATAAAGGGTAAAAGTCGTAAATAATAAAGCATGTAGGATCGTGTAGGGGTGCCCTACAAGTGGATAATGCTCGTTACCCGTGCCCTTCCACAAAGGAACCCGAATGGGGCAAAGATACATTACACCAACCGTTTCTATTTCACTGCTCTCGTTAGCTTTCAGGCAATATTTTTAATAAAACCTCACGCGCCGATGGATTCGAAAGCGTTTTGTTTTATAAAATACTGTTTTAGGATGTATGATTAAGTTGGTACGCCTTAATTCCACTTTTGAATTTTCTGTTATTGTATTTCTGTTTGTGTGCGCAGGAAAAACATAAGTGAAGACAGGGAAAAAAATGATTTTTTTTTTATCTAAACCCTTAAATTATTGTTGCATGTCCTGCTATAAGTTGGTATGTATACATTTTTCATTTTGACTTCAAAGCATTACACCTTTTGTGTGTAATGCTTGAATTTTCGACTCCAGCACTGCCTGCTGAAATTCAACCGTTATTTCCAGTAATCTCAATAATGGCAGCATCTGTGCGTATAATAAAACGCGTCAAGCCCTCGGAGTTCCAATAACATCTATTATCGGCCCAATTTTAAAGAGGAGCGAATGTGAAGGGAATCAATAGGACAGAGGGACACGAATTCCTGAGGGTGGTCCCTGGAGGACGGTCGGACATGGATAATGATCGTCCTACCAGCGACGGGTACAAATGGGTTAGCAAATGTAATATCCGACGGTGTCCGAACCCTCAAGGCTCGGATATTCAAATCGTCCCAGCTGTAAGACGGTGACGGACTTCCTGATTTTAAAGGCGGTACGCGTTTGTGACGTGTTTTGAATTTATATGAAACTGATTGAGAATTTGAATTCAATTAAGGCTGTAAAGGATACTTAAAAGATTAAAAGAGAATCAGTTAGAAATATGAAGTAGAGTCCATTTATCATCTACTTGACTAGGTAGATCAAAAAATTAATTAAAATATTTCTTCGCAGAAAAAAAAAATACCACTCAGAGTTATACCATACATTCGAAACATGTAACTCTCTTTTTCTTGACAATATCTTAAAATTAAAAACTATAAACCAACTATTTTTTCATAATAATATCGTCCCTAGTAATCACTTTCAAACATTTGAAATCCGAATACCAAATTCAAAACTTAAAAATAAACAACAGCCGGACCCTTTTCGCGCCAATATTGGTGACAATAAACAACAGAGCACAATCAAGCAGTTAAATAAGAATCGCGGGAATGCGACGGGGAGATGTGACGTCATTTATTAAAAACCCGCCGGCATCTGAGGGTTACGATTTGAACTTACAATGTGACTTTTTAGATTCACTTAGATATTTAATTGAAGATTGTAGCGACTGTTTTATTGTTAGTGCTGTAAAGATACTTTGTAGGTTTCAAATCAGCTTTATCCGGAACAACCATGTTTTTTTTTTATATTCAATACATGCATTGTTTTTTAAATACTTTTAGTTGAAGGCTTCGTTAGTCAAGTTTCTCTAATACAACCACCGAGAATTAGATACTTGTTCTTCCAACACTTTGAATTCTTTATTTGTATGTAAATTACGCCCAAGAAAGCCATACAAACCAGTTTGAACAACTTGACAGGCTTTTGTTTTTAGATTTCCATTACTGTAATACTGAGTATTTTTTTTTACACGTCGCGTACCTAATCCTGTGTTATACTAACACATAAGAGTCATTGGTCTATATTTTAATTAAGACACCAACATGTGAAAAATTGTATGCTAAGGGTAGGATTTATTTTCGAAAGATTTATAATTTCTAAATCTGGTAATTAAACATTCACTAACTTACACTCTTAACCCTAAGCAAGACTAACTGAATATTTCATAGACTCGTACAGCCACGCATTACGGAAAGCTACAAATATTTATTTATCACTTCAACAATTTTCGTTATTGACACGTTCCCCCCTCCATGTCACACTGCGAGGGTGGTAAGATCGTGCAAAATTCAAAACGTTCCATGTTCGAAATTCAAAGGTCGCGCAAACAACAAGTCGAATCCCGCGAACAATGCCGCCAACCCCACCCTACGAATGTACTAAGGAATTATCTTATACAGCCTCCTTGATTGACGTTCGATTATCACGCTTAAATTATTGAAAATGTTTCGTTTATGCTGGAAAGGTAAAACTACCTGTATTTTGTGTACTTATGAACACACGTAGAGATTCTAGGAACCTGAAATATTTGGTAATTAGGAACGGCATATTTGTCACATGTTTCCGTAGAAGCTAAACGATTTCATCATGGTTACTAAGTTATTAATATAGCAAAGCAATGTATCATAAAAATAAGTATGTAATAAATAAACTGTATTTTCTGATGAATGTAAGTAGTATTAGTGTTAAACTTAGTTCTTTGTGCCTTTAAGTTTGTTTATATGTTGCACTTTTTATTATTATATATGGCTGTATAATACTTCTAACACATTTTCATAAATAAAAATCATTACTCTTACCTTAGTTCGGCTTATACAACTGGCTACATAACAACAATTGTAAACTGATGTTATTACTAAAAAAAGTATATTATAAAGTCCGTTTTCTTTCTTCTTATAAAGTGGAATACTAGCTGTTATTATTTCGGTCTTTACTTATTATTTCGAGCTTATTTACTAAAAACTAAAGTTTTAGGCACATTTGAAAACAGACAGAAGACTTAAAAAATAATTAATTCACCAAAATTAATTAAAACAAAATTAAGAATAAAATAAAGGCACCTCTCAATTACAGTGTAACAAAAGCACGCGTCGCGAACATGCGTATAGGAACAATTCGTGCGAGTTAACGAGCGTGTAGCGCTGGGCGCCGCGTCGGCCGCGACAATTACAGGTAAAAGTTTAGGGATCGCTACATCCACTCTAATGGGAGTTCACGCTTACTTTTTAACAAGTTTCCGCAACCAAGGCTACTTAAATAGGACGTAATTGTATTACGATGTGGAAAAATGGAAGACTGTTGAGATGCCATCTAACTGTCGTTTCAAATATTTTTATTCACACTGGTTTTCAATCACACTGGTTTTGTTGTTGGTAGATAACGATTTTATGCAGTATATTTACAGATATTGTCACATAGAATATTGCTATCATATAACATGTTTTCGTTTTTTTTTTATATATTATTTAATTTAACAAGCAACAATGTTTTTCTGTGATTTCCCACACTTAATTAAAACACTATAACTAAATTAAATAAAGTAGACGTTGTTTGTTTGCAAGTGCTTAAATAGAAAATTCAGTAAATAATAATAAATACACTGTTTAATTCTCTTGTTCCGAATATCTTCCTATTCCTCAAACAAAAGATCTCATCATCCCACAACGTAACATAAACAAAACTAGAACTAATCTAATCAAAGTCATAGGCTGTATATAACAAAGCGTTTACCCAACGTTATCACAATATGTGCCGTTATCTCTGGAGTTTAATCGTCGCGGCGTAGTGTGCGCCGAGGCTAATGAGCCTGCGGTTTTCGGGAAAACAACACGCAAGTGAGCGCCGCGCCCGCCCTCTCCACGCTCCGACAAACTTAAGTTTACCGACTTAAACAAACTTTCTACTAATTAATTTCAGACTCATCATTATAGTTACAAGAAAATTAGATCAAAACTAATTTTAGTAGAATTAAAATAAAAGGAAAGTTGTCCTACCTCAAAAAAAAATATAACGTCTCAGAAAAATCCACAGTAAACACAAAGCACAATGTCCGCACAAAATTAAAAAAAAGTTTCGACCGGTAACCGCGGAAAGGCGCGGGCGTCCGCCACCGAAACGTGGTCGACATTAAAACCTTAGCGGGAAAGAAACGGTCCCCTTATTACGTCTCGAAAGAAATTCGCCCGCACACAGGGGCACGGCGAAAGAAGTCCACCCACACAGGCGCGCGCTGCAACGACACGGGGGGCGTGCGCCTGTGTGGGTGCGGCACAAATAAGTATTAAAAGAGATAGTTAGGTGCGAGACAAGCACGGCACGTGAACCATATGTCGCCACACACCTCGCGTGCTGAAAAGCTCAAAGGATTTCTTCAAGTATACATCAAAGTTTCTTTTGTTTCTTTTTACAAAACAATAGCAGTTACCTAACGTATTTTCCTTGGAGATTTTTTTTTCTAATCTTTTGTTTGAGCTCTGAATTTTAACCTACCAAAATAAAACTCTGTAATTTTTCGTGTATTTATAAAGTCCTTATTCTTTCATTGCTATGTACTTTATAATCAATCAATGTTGTATTTACACTAGATTTTGTTCTACCTGTACACAAAATTTAGTCCCTACTTGAGTTCAGATTTAAACTGGTGTAATTAAACTTTCTCAAGACACGAAACAGTAGATCTCGCTCTGAATACGTTCTGATGAAACCACATACTAATTTGGCAACCTCGAGCAACGAAATTTTCATTCATGCAGAGAAATATAGAGTACTAATAAGTATCATACATTTCTTAGAATTGTCTGTATCTCATATTATGATATTCATGCAATGTTTAGATACGTATTGTAATTTCTTTAACCAAAAATAAATAAAATTATTCTCAAACAATTTTCGAGTAGTCTTGCCAAAAAGCGAGATCAGAATCTTTCAAAAGTTAATGGCATATTCATGTAGAGCCAAATTAATCATAGATACCTACAATAAGGTCGAAAGTTCGTGCATTGTTAGAAAACGCCGCATAAAGGACCTCAGTGCCCTCGAGCTAGCCGACAATGGAAATTTTATATCATCGTAAAATTTAACTGCGCACTTTAATAACTAAAGCACGAAGCCGATATAGCGCCGTATCGTTGACAAAAGGATGAGCGTGCTTCCAGAACAACCTTTCAGTACGAGCACGCACACATTGACGGTAATACAACCACACGCCTGCACAGATACACGCACACATTGCCGGCTCACCACTACGCGTACAAAACCCACACGCCCACCCGCCAAACACGCCCAACGTCTTGGGTTTTCTTATAAACCACGTTGTGTTCGATGTCCCATTCTCGAGCACGGCCAGCCAGCGTGTCCTCTCTGTCTAGCGCAATGACGAGCTTCACATAAAGCGACGCCACATTCCCGCCTTTTTTCCCACTCCATTTTGACAGCTCGTGGCTCCATATCTGGCCGGAAACTAAGACAGCGTTCACAGAAGTCGAAGAGGTTCAATCTAATACATACTAATTGTGTACCCTAAATGATTTAACAACAACAATGGGAATAAGATAAGGTAGATGTAGAATTACAAAGACTTTCATCCAAAGAGAAAAAGATTTCTAAAAAACAAGAACTTGATATTTAATAAACATAATGTCAGTTTCTCGAAAATTGTATTGGTAAATATAATATTTTTTAAGATCTTATAAACATTACCTTACTGACCCTTACTTACTTCTGAAAAACAAAATTAAGGAGCCTAAAAATACTCTAAGAAAGCATACAAAGTTACTATAAGAAACATTACCAGATACTTCCATATCGCAACAATCATACAACAATACAAATAACATCTTAGAACAGCGAGCATCGCTACTCTGAAGCAGTGTGTGCGTCGTCTTAGCGACTAAGTGGCTCAAGACGCGTTAGCGGGCGCGGGCGAGGCGCGGGCTCACTGGGCGGGGCTGCGGAGCTGCGGCACTCCGCTATCGGCACACCGAAACACACATTTTTCCCGCCGCAAACCTCGCGCCGAGGGTTAGCCGCGACCCGCAGACCTCGTTCAGAGAGAAAGGGATACGTGTAGCGACGTCTCGTTCTTACACGCCTGCGCCTGAAGATTTTCCGGCGCGCCAACTTTGACAGTTGCGAGGTGAAGTTAAGGAGGACGGTCGGCGCGACGAGAAATGGATGAGCTTCTGTTTTTGTTTAGCTCCCTCTGATAAATAATACTTGTATGGTTTTCTTTTATATGTTTATAAATCTGATATTTAGCAGTTTAGATAAACTAAATAATGTTACATAACGTTCACATAATGTTAATTCACTCAATTATCTGCTTTTCCATTTAGTCAGCCTTGTATTCTATTTTAATCGAAGAACATAGACTTGTGTGTACATTTTGAGTCATCAGGCTAAAGTAAAACAGTCTTGAAACGTGACAAAGTGAAAAAAGTAGGATATGTAGCTTTTATCGTGATAAAACATATAATGGACTAGCTAAAGTATAAAATCTTTTATTTTGGATAACGATGATGTCGTTGTGATACAGGACTTCTACACGTCTTCGTATAGGTAGGCCAAGTGTGCAATAAACTACATTGAAAAGAATACCTAATAGAATTCACGGATCTATTTCGAAATGAAAATGAAAAGTCCAAAACAACCAACTAATCATATTCCCACTCAACGCTTAGTTATCACAGTTAATCCAAACAAACAATCGTATAGAACTAGTTGAAGTTGCGTTAGCGAGGTCGACCACAAACTGCTCGTAGCTAACCCGAAACTTACATGGCGTGTGGCCACAGCGTGAGCGGTGCGGGTGGGACATATCAAAACAAAACGGGCAGCGATACGGCCGAGCTAATCACGCGGTCGGCCCGCTGACAATTTACAGGTTAGCCGCGGCCGCCGCGACCGACGCGACCGACGCCACCGCCGCTGCGGCCGGCCCGTCGCCGGCGATCCGACGCCGCGTCATAAAGTTACGTTTACTTACATATTGGTGACCGTGTTCACACTCACAACTTGTATTATCGGTTTGGTCTAGACACTTCCTAAGTTTATAAGTTTTACCTGGCGACCCATCGTTTATTTGTAGGTATATAGACATGTCTATGTCTACGTGAACAGATTAGGTTTTGTTTGAACAGGACTTAACTGAGATTCCTCTTAGCTATTGAGGATTCCAGAACACCTAATCATGCTTTCTCACTTGCACAGAACTTAGAACACTATACTAACCTGATGTGCAACCTCCAACCTTACTTACCAACCACCACTCTTATAAAGTTGTATAAATAAATAAAATTGAATAGTTCTACTAATCTTTTTTCCATCCCCACACGTACAAGACACCACATTGATATACTATCGCATAAAGACAATTGTTAGTAGTCACTAACGGTTCTCCCCTCGAAAATCGCTGTAAAAGCCATCTGCGGCCAATGGCGATCCACCTAAAAAATAGCATGTAACAGCCAACAAATGTTAGCCAGTATGTAGGTATATGACGAATCTCATGGTGGCCAAGCCATTCAACGACCAGGCAAGTGTGCAAAAGGTTGCAGGTTTGAAGTCGAACCTAGGCTAGAATCGGAAGATAAAAGCCGCTCAGTGAAAATCAAATATTTTGAGGAAACCGTGATTCCTAAATTACTATATAAAAGTAAATAAGCTTGGTGATCAATTTTCATTTCTTTTCCAGATGAGAAGAGGCCTTTGCAGTGCAACAGACTTCTTTATCAAGCCCATGCCAGTATCAGCTCAGATTTTTGCAACGAGTATATAATTATATATATTGTCCGTAGGGTTGATATAGCTTATATTTATTCTTACATAGGTAACACAGCATGTTCACCAGGTAAAGTAATCGACAGCCGCTACCTCCAAACACGTCGACGTCACTGAATAAATAACTTGACACTTGTTCGCAAATAAACAATTTAAAATGTCAAGAATAGGGAAAGGGCGAGCCAACCCTTTTCCTTCGCCATAATGTTTGCTGACAACCAATTCTGGAGTTGTTTGCATTTCTGTACATGTTTATGAAATGTTAATGTTTTAGTAATAGCTTTTCGTGTGGGTGTTGCCTTAGTAATTACTGCGAGGAAATAAATATTGAAGCTATAGCCAGTTTAAAGTTCTTCACAATTTTATGTAAACAAATTTTGAGAATTGAAAATAATGAATCACCACTTTAAAAAAAGACGTCCACAAAAATGTTAACTAGATTAAAAAGGCTTTCCAAAGAACTTAAGAATTTTGTATTGTTCAAATCAGAATACACTGAATGTATATCGAACAAGATCTAATAGAAACAAGTAAAGATCGACGTCTGAGAACTTTGAAAAAAACGAACTTCTTTTGTTTTTTACACTAAATTAGTATTAGAACACCTACAAAACACATGGTTAAAATTAAAAGTAACCTCGTATCTGGTAGAAACCGTACAAATGAAGCCGACTAGCAAAGTTTCGGCGACGTAATCGTATGTATCGCGACTTCACTAAGCTAGTTATAATCGAGCACCGGCCCGTATTGCAGCTGTGTCTGAGGAACGAGCGGCTGGGCTAGTGCTGGGATGAGTCGATAAACGGGATTTCCAAATGAGTCGACTATACCGCTGAAATTATTTCAGTCCCTTTAACATAATTAAAACTTAAACGCAATCGATTTTCCTTCTTTATATGATGAAATCTTTTCTTCCACTGAACGTTTATTTCTTTTTTATACCATTTTATTATAACAACACTCGGAGCTACGCCAAGATAATTACGATAAGGCATCAATTAGCTCGTAGAGCTTTCGTAGCGTTATTCGTAGCAGACCTACAACACATTTCTTTTATAACACCATTTCTTTGTATAATGGTGACTTTTTCAATTAATGTTCTTTTACTACAGTATAAAATGAAACTATATTATTGAGGTAAAGGAAACAGGTCATTGTTAGCGTAATTGCTCCAATTATTAAGATAATTGTAAACCAATATTAGAAAACTTAAAAAACTTAGAAAACCTCGCGCTGTTCTACCAAGACAACATGGTGTTAAATAAATAGCCCACCTCGAGAATCGGGCCAAATGCGATAAGATTTTTCCGATCTGAAAATTTCAAAGACCAGCGCATTCAAGCAAAAAAAGCTCCACAGCTTTATTATATTGGCATAAATAAGAACTAGTTCTAGAACAACTACCCTACTCTTTCACAAGCTAAACGATTATTGTATATCCCTAATAAAAAATATTTCATATTACATGTCTCAACACGACGGCATGACGCATCGACTTACCAATAACTTGTACATGACATTCGACACCTGTTTGTAATAAAGTGTGCAAAAAATCAAAACATCGACATGTTCACGTGTGGGGCACAACCCTTCCCGCCATATGCCGCGGCGCTGCGCCCTTAAATTACAGAACTTCCCGCTCATAATAGAGAGATATGCCTTTAATATCTGCCGGAAACTGCCTCTGTGCCTTGTTTACTTTTTGCCTCCGTTCTTATATTAGAGAGCGTACCGACTTTGTACGCTTAGTTATTATGAGTGAATGTAGAATGCTCAATATTGTAAAGTAGGAATAGTTGCCGTATTTGCTCCGAAAAATATAAGCTTTTCATTTTCATCAAAAGTAATTAGATGTGATGAGAATAATTTAGAACTGGTGTGATACGATACAGGGGTAAAAGGCAAGGACAAAAAAGCAATATCAGCTCAATAAGGACAATAAAAATCAACCCCCGCAGAAACCGGGAGCAATTTCAATCACAATTGCGCAACTGTCCTGAAACGCACCTGCTGACTGTCACGGGACAACACGTGCCCGACTAAGAGGCTACTTAACCTAAGTGACCCTACTTACAGAATCCCAACTGTGCCGTCGGAGACACTCCAATAGCCGGCAATTTCCCGAGGCCCGGCCGCCATCTGCGACCGACGCGCCAAAAAATAACATTCCCCAAAAAACATTTGCGAAAGAAAGGGATATTAGTCTCCGCGGGGCAATAATCGAAGCCAATCGGCCCACCGAACGCCCTACACGACACTTTCTTTATTTATACCATTACTTTACTGTATGGTAATATCGTAAAGAATATTTTACGTTCACGTGTAGACACCTTCTGATTTCGCAATACTGTTCCCCCGATATGTAGTTAGCAATCGGGGAGGTTATTGATATTTTAGTGTTGGATTGACTTTATCACTGCCGGCAGTTGTTATATTTTTGGGCAGATTTGCCTTTTTCTTTGTAGGGCCTAAACTTTTGCAATGCAGCTGCATTTTACACGTTCTTACATTATATGCAAACGCCTCAGTCAAATTGCTTTCCTCTTTTACCTAAAGGTGCTACATGCCCTTTTATCCAACTTAACAAACACATACCGGTTAAAGTATTAAGCAGTGCTGAAACAGTAACGATTCTAAACGAGCCAGTCCATCACTTTCTAGTTCAAAAGACATTTGTTAACCCTTCCCATCGTATCCAGGAGATTACTATTGACTCCATATGTGTTTATTTGTTCCATATGTAATTTTTGCAACATTTAAGCTGTTCAGTATACTTATATAACACATCCAAACTGATAAAGCAATGCTAAAAAATACCATACCTAGGAATCCCAAGTCGTGTATAACAAATAACTGAAACAAAGCTACCGTACAACATTGCGAAAGGTCAAAATATTCCTAATAGACATGCGGAAGAGACTGCCAAACACTTCGCGACCCTACCGGCCACGGATAAAACGCTCGCTAAATAATAGTGCACCCAAAAAATGCATTAATTAACTTAGGTCCTGGTTTTGTTAATATTGTACGAGATATTATTTACAAAAAAAAATGCAAATGATTACGGTGAATTTCGGTCTTCTAGACCTAATTAAATTTGTGTTTCATTAATTTAGTTTGCTTAGTTAGTCTTTGTGCGTTTTAGTGTTGCCTTTTTTTTCTTTTATGTAATACTTCCCCAGATCCCCATTAAAGGGAAACGCATTAAACCAACTTACAGGTTTTACTCTAAAATTCCACCACGCACCAAGATCACAAAATAAAGGCGCCGATCTAAATGGGCTTAAAATGAAACAACTACTAATTTATAACATTTGTAATATTTATTTCAGCAAATAAGTGCTATTCTAAATAATAAAGAATAACAAAATAAATCTTCTATAACCCAAAAGATTTTAAAACAAAGGCAGAAATTAAAAATCAGTCACCGAACAAATCAAACCCCGCACTCTGTCCCATCGTGTAACCAACATCCAATTTCTCTCGCCATTGCCCCCGTATTTTTTCAATACGCGTTCGAGATCATTTAACATTTTTATGTGTAATCTTGCTTGGTAGCGATAAGACAAGAAGATTTTTGCGCGCCTCACTTTATTTTATCGGCTACGTTTTACGGCGAAGTCTAAACAGATTAAATCTAACAGTGGGGCGTCTTCCGAACACATTGTGCATTTATTGGCTTGTATTTTGGCTTTATAAGATTACTAGTGGATTTTCGCGTTGGGATTTTGTTATCTCCTGTATATTATCGGCATAAAATGTTCTATCTACGTAATAAGTGCTGTGTTTTTCCTTGTTTCGTACCTTCCTGGAACTGTATATGATTTCTCCAGTACATCTAAGTGTGTATACATATTTTAGCATAGGAAGATATAAATATATTAATGCTCTACTCAACTCTCTACCTCGAAGATATGAATTATAATTATACATACCTGCAGATTATCCCATTCTTCTTCTTCTTAGCGTATCGATCAATGGCAATTGGCTAGATTTTTGTGGAGCAGTACTCAGCCACGCGGACAGCGTTATCTGTAGTGTTGTACAGATAACGTACGATAACGTTGTATCCCATATATTGAACTTATATACAACAGTCTAATTTATACTAGTAAGACTCTACCATGTAAACTTTCTATTTTTTTAGTTTTTCTTAAATAGAGTAAATTATGTTCTTAAATAGAAGAGAAATCTTAACCTACACGACGACAAAGTTCACGGATAAACGCGTCCCCATAATATTATGACGGTCTAAGTAATGAATCGTATAAAACACGAGTTTTATAACGCGAGAGGCACATTGAGAGTCCTTTTTAAATTATGCAACATTTGTATGGAAATACAAGCGTCACCCCTGGCCTACGCTGCCTCCTTAAAAATACATCTAGTGTTATTTGTAGCCTTGGTTTGACGCCACTCGCGATTTGATTGCTTTTTCATGGAGATCATATCGTATAGCAACAAAACAACAAGGCTATCGTATTAAAAGAATAGGAAATAGGTGATTCGGAATAGGCGAGCTTCTTGGGAAGCTACAAATAAACGCACCATCTCGTTTACCGCGAAAATGTAGCTATAACCTTTTCCATGTGAAGGGATCCAAAACAAACATTGGACACTTCGCCATTTTGCCAAGGCTCTGTAGGCAATACAACACGTTATCGAAGCACAATGATCTTGATATAACAAGCAAATTACCAAAATTCCAGGGAGACATAAAACTTATATTGTCTAAGTTACCTAAGTTATAATATTTTTGTCACTTTGATTGCTGTGTTTTTTGTTGTATGGTTTCATTTTTTATTTTATTTTATTTTATTTTATTTTCTTATTTTAATTTTTTGTTGTTATTTTTTTATTTTTTATTGTACTTAAAGTCATATTAGATTAAATTACGGTCTATCAGACTGGTTGTACCAACCTAGTTATTAGTAAATGATGTGGCCGCCTATAATTGGAAGCGCACACTAGTATTGTACGTGTTCTTATGTTAATATGTATGTAATTGTGTAGCCTCTGTTGGCGATCCAATAAATAAATAAATAAATAATAAATAAATAAAAAAATTAAATCAATCTTATTTAAACTACCAAATTTATTAGCTACCTTACCTTCCTTCATTAACACGATCCATGACAGGATATTCCTGGAAAAAGGCTTTTCATAATGTAAGTTTTAAGAGCATGTAGCTATAAAAGAAATAATAAAAGTGGACGAAGTGAAACAAGGTATAAGCATCGTAGTAAGTAGAAAGAAGTGGTCCCTGCCCAACCCTAGAAGGAAAAGAGGCGTGATTATGTATGTGTTTGTAAGTTTGAAAGTCGGGTGAAGCAAACAAAGCCCGTGCTTAGGCCAGCGGAGAACCTCACCAAAAAGAATCTTCCAAGTTCCTATAACATAACAATTGGTTTACTGCTTTACGCATACCGCCTTACCCATACTTTCATAAATATATATTTCTTAACCATTTCATTCTTTATCTTCCTAAATTAACCAACAAGTGGGACGAGGAACCAAACAGCCATGTATTAAAAATATCCTTAGCTATATCATTAAAAAATATCTTATGCCAGATAAGAGAACCTTTTCTATTCATCTCCCTAATAGTTTATATAAGTAGTTCCCCCGCTTTCCCGGTCCCATACGGTGCCTACAAGGTGTCCCACCGTCCCAACACACAGTAGTGCCGACTCAACAACAAACAAACAGCACTCGCAATCACTAGAGCAAATGTTTACGATTCTATTCGAACGTGCGCCACTTCTCCCAACGAATTCTGAACCGCATTCCTGCTGCGTTTATAAAAATAGAACCTTTAACATGTATTTTGTTTTTTAGGTAATAGGAACTCTTTTCTTAATGCAGGCCAGTACTTCTAAGCAAAAAATATTCAATAGCGATAACTAACCTAAAATGGGTAGTTAGGAGGAAGGGTAAGTAGGTACTAGATTACTAGATAGGCAGGGGCATTCTTATTGACCGGACATACTTATCAACTAAAAGTTTGTAAGACAGACTTAGTTTATAAGTATTT
This sequence comes from Autographa gamma, assembly GCA_905146925.1. NCBI lineage: Eukaryota > Metazoa > Arthropoda > Insecta > Lepidoptera > Noctuidae > Autographa > Autographa gamma. Next base: position 7,445,422 of record LR989866.1, on the reverse strand, counting down.
TTTGCAACTACAGTTTACCCTTAACAATAACTAGATACATGGTACCTACCAGACAAAACATAAAAGTTCAAAAAAAAATTCAAAGAATTGTAATAGGCATTCACCTAACTTGTAAATTGCAACTTGTGACAGACTGGACAAACACGTCGAAATTAAAAAGGGCTAACAGTTTCCTAACAATAGGCGCACGTGTCGCTGTTTGTATCATATTTTTCATCGGGAAGGCTTTATTTTATTATTCGCTCACGTAACCTTGTCGGCTACAAGCTACAACAATTTCATGCCACTATAACACTTTCCTGATTTCCGAAAAGGAGTCTTTAGGTAAGAGGGTAAGGTTTATTTCATCTTGTGTGGCGATTGATTTTAGGTGGGATCGTCATTCATACCAGCTAACCTTATATTCTTCGAAGAATGGTTGGTAAATTCTCAATAGTCACTTTATTAGGGGTGAGGGCGGAAACCGGGCGAGTGAAACTGCCTTTATTAGATTTTCTAGAAACATGAGTCGAAAAGTGGTGCATAGCTTGCGTCCGACACCTCGAAATTGAAATTTTATAGACAACATATTACCTTGTGTTGTGAAACATTTTACAAAGTTACCAATTCATGCACGAAAAGTAAAGCACATAACACAAAGATAGATATCATTCTTATAAATTCTAAACATTTTGAACGAGGCTTGTTGTACACCTTAGTACAAACTTATTGTTCAAATTGTGATTAAACTTGAATTGCAGATTAATCATCAGAAAAACAATTTTGAATAATCGACCAATTAGATAATAAGTAACAACCGTTACCACACCTCTGACATAGGTGTAAGTAATAAGTTCATCTAAACATCGGAACTGTAAAATGAAGGGAAAAATCAATTTTGATGGTTGACTTGCTTGTTTAGTATACCTACCTGGTAGGTACAGTCACCCTAAAAGTGCATGGCCTAACAAGACTAGTGCCAAAACTTATTGAAAATTCAAGAACTTCAAAATTAACTAAACACAATGCATGAATTCATAGTAAATCTACTTTTGAAGCTTCCCTTAATAATCCAGCCTATAAACGTCCCACTGCTGGGCACAGACCTCTTACCATATAGAGAAGGCGTGAGCATTGATCACCACGCTTGCTCTCTGCGGATTGGCGATTTCAGATCCCAAATTTTGGAATCCAGGTTTCCTCACGATGTTTTCCTTCACCGTTTGTCAGAAGTGTCTTAGAATAATTAAGAAAATACATATAACTTAGAAAAGATACATTGGTACTTGCCCGGGTTCAAACCTGCAACCTCGTGCATACAAATCCGTTCATTGAACCGCTAGGCCACCACGACCTTACCACGAAGCTTACCTTACCTTACAAAAACCGAAAGACTGCATACATAATAAAAGTTCCTGAATTAGAAAAGTAATGGTTTATTTATAAAATAATGAATAATCATTAAAAGAAAAGGTATAATTCAACTCCCTCGAAACAATTATTTGCATAGCAATTATAATAATTTAACCCGGTAAATCTGATCATTATTATGTTAAACGCCATCTATGATGGATATTGTGATTCAATGATTCGTTCAGTTTGATCAAATTGTGGTATTCATGTATTTACTGCATATATACAGAGATGGCGTTCGCAACCACATATTATGTTCAATACAGAAAATAATTTGCATTTATTTGATTTGCGTATAAAGATAAAAAAAAGTTCTTAAGAATATTTTTTTGTTGATACGTTTTGAGGAAGATGTTATTGTCATTCAATTTAATTAATTCACATATTTTGATAACTCAAACATTATTGTTTTATGGAAATGGCAACATTCTCAGGAAAAGTAAGGTTATGCCTTATTTATTTCTTCTTGTGATGTGTCAAAGTTTTTAGCATAAATAACGTAGTTTTGGACTGATTTCAATGAAATGTTAATGTATACGTGACAAATACTTACATATTTAATACAATAACCATGGCTGTGGTAATTGAAACGACTCTGGGGGATATAACTGTGGATTTATATCTAGATCAACGACCCGTAACATGTTTAAACTTTTTAAAGTTGTGCAAGATGAAATATTACAATTTCAACCTATTTCATTCGATCAGAAGTGGCTTTATAGCACAGACAGGAGATCCGACAGGTGAAGGTTCAGGTGGGCAGTCTATATTCGGCGTCCTTGAAGGACCAGAGAAAAGATTTTTCTCCGGTGAAAAGATGCCGAAGATACGACATACGGATGTTGGTTTGCTATCCATGGTGGGTACAGGAGATATGATGGTTGGTTCTCAGTTCTTTTTCACTCTTGGCTCTGATTTAGACTCCTTAGACGGCATGCATTGCGTCATTGGAGAGGTTACTGAAGGCCATGAAGTACTAAGGATGTTAAACGATGTTATCTGTGATGAGGGGCACCGGCCGTACCGAGACGTGAGGATAACCCACACTGTTGTACTGGAAGACCCCTTTAATGATCCACCAGGGCTCAGAGCACCTTCTAGATCTCCTTCACCAAGTGCTGAACGCCTCAAGGGTGGTAGGATTGCACCAGATGAAGAAATAGATGAAACTCAAGGTAAATCTGCTGCTGAAATACAAGAGATGATAGAAGAAAAGGAAGCTAAAGCTAGAGCTACTATTCTAGAAATTGTTGGTGACCTACCTGACGCTGATATTGCTCCCCCTGAAAATGTACTCTTTGTATGTAAACTGAATCCTGTCACAACTGATGATGATTTAGAAATCATCTTCAGTAGGTTTGGTAAAATTGTTAGTTGTGAAGTCATTAGAGATAAGAAATCTGGGGACTCCCTACAGTATGCCTTCATTGAGTTTGGAGACAAAAAATCATGTGAGGATGCTTATTTCAAAATGGACAATGTTTTGATTGATGACAGAAGAATTCATGTTGATTTCTCTCAATCTGTATCTAAAATGAAGTGGTTAGGAAAAGGTAGAGGAGTTAAATATTTTAATGATGATGAAGGTCAAGGGGATCATGTAAAAAATGAAAAGCCAAGGCATTCTAGAAATGAGGAAAGGGATAATCACAATAATAGAAACCATTACAATAATAGTCGTAGGCATGATGACCGAGAAAAAGAAAGGGACAGAGATCAAAGGCCTGATAAACACCAGAGGTATGAAAAAGATTCTAGACAAAGGTATGACAAGGAATCTAATTATAGACATGAGAAGAATGCTGACAAGTATGAAAGGGATTCTAATGATAGACGTGAGAAAAGTACTACCAAGTATGAAAAAGATGATAAAGAAAGACATGAAAAGAAATCTAGTAATAGATATGAGAAAGATTTGAACAGAGATGAAAAAAGTTCTAATAACAAATATGAGAAAGATTCTAACAGATATGATAGAAGCTCTAGTAACAAATATGAAAGGGAATCTAACAATAGACATGAGAAGAATTCCAACAACAGAAATGAGAAGGATCACAATGACAGACAAGAAAGAGACTCCAGTAGGAGGCATGAAAAAGAAACTAATAATAAGACTGATGAAAGGTCAATCAGAAGAAGAAGCCGAAGTAGGTCAAGGCAGGAAAGGTCAAGGAATGACAATGATAATTATTTTAATGACCGTAATAACTCACAGGACTCAGAAAGAACTGTTAAAGAGTACAAACATGATTCAAGAAGGCATGAAAAAGAAGAAAGTCGTGATAATTCTAATGCTCATAGGTCAAGGTCATCTCCTTCTAGACATAAAACAGAAAAGTCAAGGGATCACAAAAGTAGACAAGAGCATGATGAAAGGAAGTCTGAGAAGGGCACAGAGAACAATAAAGATGGAAAAATGAAACGTAAACGTGAAGACTCAGAAACAAGTAAAACTAAAAGGTCTAAAAAAGATTCACATAATATAGAACCTAGAACTCCCTCACCAACGGGAGATCGTAAGAAAAAATCCAGTTCCAAAAATAGTCATAAGAAAACTGAAAAGCGTAAAAGGAGTACTAAAAAGAAACGTAAACAATCTACTTCTTCGTCAGAGAGTTCCTCGGAATCCAGTTCATCGAGCGAATCTAGCTCTAGTGATGAAAGCCGTAAAAAGAAATCTCGCAGACGAAGAAAGAAGAAATACTCAACATCCAGCACTAGTAGTGACAGTAGTTCATCCAGTTCATCCTCTAGTAGTGAGTCTAGTAGCTCGTCAAGCTCAAGCTCAGACGATGATAAGAAAAAAAAGAGGAAGAAAAAGTCTAGAAGGAAATAAGTAATGGCATAGTACAAAATGTAGTTTTCAAAATAGACCAAAATGTTGTGTGCATGTTAAGTTGATTGTAATGTTAGCCTAAGTGACCTGTTTACACATTTAGATTTAAGAAAGTCTCAAATGTTATGTTACATGTGGCCATTTTTAATGAATTAGTAGCTTTCAATTACATTATAGACTGACTGGATACTTACCTAGTACAGTGTTAAAGACACCTACTTTTTAGCAGTAATTATTTAATTATAATAATGTAAATAACTTACTATTTACAAGACAAACCTATGCATGTATTGTTCTGTTATTTTAATGCCAATAAAGTTGTTATAATCATAATTTTTGTAATACTTAAATTTTAAAGCAATTGAACTAATCCAATAGATTTGAATGAAATTAAGTAGCTAATGCTATGTAAAAGTAAGTAAATAAATTATTTGTTATCTGTCATGGGCATGTTGCATTGAGGATTGGTGGCAAAGGAAGGTCCTACCCTAGTACAATGTCTTATGATTAGTAAAGATTAATAAATAGACATAGGCCTATGCAAATCAAGCAATAAAGTTGATCAACAATAGACTGAATAATGCCTTTTCCATGATAGCATTTATTATTGCAACAAAATAATAACGAAACAATGTAGTCTTCATGAAAAATAGTAAATAATAGTTGTGGTGTTATAAAAATGGTAGCTTTTATAACAGTTATAGTAGGTCTAGCAATGCACTGTTTGCTCCATTTATGTATTATGTTCGACTTCAGAGTAGGTAAACGAATTAATTATTTTTCAATTTTGGTTTTTCACACTTGCAATGTATTCACAAATCATCTTGTCACAGTAAACTTTATAGGATGTAGACAGCTATTTATTAGTTTTTGTTCTATTGATTTGTGATGAGTTCCCACTGCAGCTTGCATTACTTTTGTTTTCGTCTTAATCTTAACCTTTTTTATAATAAAAGCAGCAGTGTGAACACACCATTTAAGCCTCTGAAATATTTTGTTTTAATTAAGTCAGCTAGGAATCGTAATGTTACATATTTATGTATGAATATTTTTGTATGATTAAAAGCGATTCAATGCACCTTTTGTTTTATTTTGTAGATAATTGATTACAAGCATAATGCAAAAATGTAGAGCAAATAAATTATAATTGGCGAGGTAATTGTGTCAAGGGCGAGAATAAAAAAAAGCAGAAAATAATAACATAACTGACAAAACACGAGTAGGTGGCTACCTACCTTATCAAATGATGTAGCAACCTATTCAGGCACTTTAGTAACTTTGTTTTAGGAACTGCTTTACCTGACTCGAAAATTTTGCAAATGCCTTCCGACTTGCACCATCGTCACTGGTCAATTAATATCAGCGTTTAGGCGTTAGAACTTCTCAGTGTGTATCCTCAAAACTAAGGAAAGCTTTCTTACCTGTATAAAGTTTAAGCACGTTAACATTATTTTAAATGTTCCGGTATTTCCCGCCAATAATAATAGATAATGTAGAACGTAGATAGGAAGGTCCTGTATTGTTATTTAACGGAATAGACGGTTTATTGAAGTTATATAAAAAAAGGAAATCATAAAACATGTCAAAGTTTAAAATGGAAGGTAGGTACTTAACTAGCGTCTATTTACAGGACGTGGAACGGGCATAATCGGGAACGTTCCACTGGCTGGGCCTTTGTGTGTTTAAGTGACTGAACGAGAAGATGACTCTCGTTATAGAGGTCCATTGTGTACCTTCGACCAGTGTCATTAAAGTCTGTACGGTCAACACATCACTATGTATGGCTGGTATAGTAAGTTTTATTCAAAGGTTTTGTTTAAAGAGGTTCTGATCAATTCAGATTTAGTATTAGTAGCTACGTGGCAGGTTGTCAAGGTGTCATCCTCATCTTGGCAGCGATGCTAATTACTGTAAGTACCTGAAGGTACCGAATTCAGATAGTTTCTCAAGGATAAATCTTATGTACACTATTTTAATAGTTGGTCTATCAGTACAGGGATGAGACACTATCCAAATTATACACGACCTAGGTACATTCAGGAAAAGCAAACATAATGTTTAGGTACCTACTTACTTTAGGTAATGTCGTAGTGTCCTATAAAACACCCCAAAATCCCCCTGCAAACTCTAGGGAATGGCTTAATTAATACCTTTTCACTTCGTTACCTAATTATGAGCTCAAGCTCGTACTTACGTAGGTAGGAAAGTATGTAGACGGGGGTGCCTTTCAGTTCATTTTGCTTATGCAATACACAGGTACCTACCTCACTACCTACATAAACATAGTTGGTACCTACATAGGTACGTATAAGCACTATAGGACTACAATCAAGGGAAGTGCTCTCAATCTGTGTTCTGAGGGCACGGACTTGGAAATAACATAAATTTGGCTGTCATGAAGTTGGGGCAAAGGTCTGGAACATGTTTAATGTAATGTAATTAATAAGTGTTGACGCCGGTCACGAGGCCTTGTCTTCCACGCAATAAGACTTATTTTATGAAGGGTTTGTTTAGGCAAGCGATGTCGGACGTCATAGGTACAGGGGTGGACTGAGGCAATACTATAAGATTACATACCCACATAACTATTTACATAGAAGTTCGAAAAGTATGATTTTGTGCCAAAACTAAGCGGGTGCGACGTTTTGCGGGTTCGAACCCGGTTGAAACTCAATTCTCAAGTTGAAACTCAAACAATCTAGGTGGTCTTGTGTATCTACAGTAGGTAGGTACTTACATTAATCAACCAATAAGTATATGCATTTTTTATTCAATATCAACATCTGACTGATCTGACATGTATCAGAAGCACTACCTACCTAGCTAGCTACTATGGCTATATGGCTTTAAGTACATACAACCATTCTGCAGCCACGCAGCTAGAGGCTCTTCATCTTATAACGACTTGAAATCAAAAAGACCGGCCTAGAAAATGTGATTAGCTACCTGTACTATAAAAATAGTAATAGCTAGGATACCTTTCTATACCATTACTATATTTAATCTCAACCTTCAGTTTCAGTCATATACAAAACATGAAACAATTTAGGTAGCTACCTAGCTACTTAGCTACTTAAATACTAATCTAAAACTTTTGTTAAGAAAATTGTTCTTAATTAGGACAAACCAAATATTTGTGCTTCCATGGCCCAGAAAACGTTACGTTTCTAACAGTCGACGTTATATTCATAATTCATAAGTCCGGCCCTGTGGCCCACACTGCGCATGTCGCGAATTTATCGACAGGAGCAATGGGTTTTCTCTCCAGCTTGAGCTCTGCTAAACGGCACTCGCTCTCAGCGCTCGGTCACATAACAGTCGCAGCCAGTGTGTCCTCCAGTTTCACATATTAATTCTACATTAATTATCCTCGCATATTGAGATCTCACAACGATGTTACTAATTACTTTAACCGCATTTTTTGCGGTTTTTCTGATGGGTGATGCGGTGCCAACGCCGTCGAATAATAAAGGTACGTAAATCATTGATCTGTATTCCAGGCTTAAACAAAGTAGATACTTGTCTATGATAGGTGGTTAATCGATGTGTTTGCAAGGATATGGCGGTTTTAGTGTTGTTTTGGTGAGCTTATCGATCAGCCGGGACCGGGGGCGCTCTATACCTATATAGCAACAGGTCAACAGGTGTCCCGAGTCGATGTTATGCTGCGGCGCAGTTTCACCTCCACCATCAACTATGACCTTTTATTCACAAAAGCATAGAAATAGGTGTTCCTATCGATTTAAATAACTAGTTCAATCAATATCTTAACAAAGCTTTCTTCGAAGTAAGCTTGCGAAGTGGGCGTTGTTATTTCAATCGGTACCTGTAAGCCTGTTATTGATCAACAATGGACATAGATAATCCCGTGTATTTTCAGGGAATGGGTGTGAGCTACAATGCATTATTTTTTTGTCTCATTTCTTAAACATACTTAGTAAGGGCTAGTAATAAGGCATTTTCTACGTCGCATATTTCAGCCAAGTAATTTCATCGTGCCGTACCTACCTACTTAAGAAAGCTGTGTATTTATTAGTATTTGACCAGATTGACCTAGTTTACTAACTGAATACCTAGTACCTGAGACTACTCCATGTAATATAAATTATGCGCTAATGCTAATTAGATCAAACCTCCGCCGACGGATGATGATAAATATTTTGCATTTTGCATTTACATTAACCATTTAAAAATGAGTAGTATTTTGCTACTCTTTAATTGAACAATATGAAACAAAGATGTGATCTATTTCTGATGAGAATAACATAACATATCATCACGCCTGTATCCCTGAAGGGTTAGGCAGAGGTGTATCAATGTACACCCACAGTTCGCCGATATATTTAGGTCCCATGTATTAGGGGGCGACCCTTGCTACTCATTTAAATAGTTATATTTCAAACAGCACTTATACCTACGTTACCTAGGTAGGTAGGCAGTAGTATCACTGCAGAATTGGTATATTTACCAAAATTATTGAACTTAACTCCCTGCTTCCGAACAATATCTTGAATCATCGCGGCACAAGTCAATATAAATAACATTTTAGATGGTGGCGGCCCAATTGGTGAGCTCCCCGAGAATTGGGACCAGACAAAAGATGACACACAATCGCTTTTCCTGAATAAGAGCGATAAGAATGACTTGGAGCCGTACCCGCTAGCTTTAAGCGAGGAAGGTAAATGTGGTACCACCGAAAACAATATTGTATAAGTACCTGGAACAGTTAATTATCTTTATATGTAACAAATCGTTACTGCTGTGCTTTATCTTCTACATGTCTCGTTTTTGCCAAAGTTCTTTTTGAGCCTTGTTAATTGGTACATCGTTCTTATTTTATTTATTTAACAGCTATTGTTAAAAATAAACTAAATACTTGATTAGTATTTAATTTTTACGGACTTTAATAAATTAAGAAATGAAAATACAAAAAAAGAAACAGCTGAAAAAAATATATTATTTTCTGGAATATTTTTGGTACTTAGACCGGGTATGTACTTTTTACAACGCAGTACTTTTGCTGAATGAAATATGAACGAACATGCACTGTTCAATAACAACGCACTGATTGTCAAATTGTACTACAATCACTACAATAGCGCAGTAGATCCGGCAAGTCATAAGCCCTACTCCTCAACCACTCATCTTTATTGGCTCATGCAATTTAAGTGGACATGAATAGCTAGCTTTATCTGAGATTATAGTTACAGTTGCAGATAATAGATACAAATGATCAATAATTTAACAGCAATAGGTACCTATTGCTGTTAAAATTTAATAAGACAAGTTTAATAAGTCCAGCACGTTCCTCGATCACCAACAATTATTTTAATTACAGGAAATGCCGAAGGTTTTGAACAAGGAGTGGATCAAAGATTTGATACTTCACAGCCTAATGGAGAACTAGATAATCTTATCATGAGACCTGAACTGTATGGTGAACCTCCAGCAATGGAGAGCCTGGCCACCAGCTACGATTCCCGTCGCCGCAAGCGAGGCAGCGGGACTAAAGTCGGTGGAGCCGGGGCTGCGACCAAAGTAGCCACCAAATCCGGTTCAGGCAAGAAAAATCTAAAGTGAGTGATTCAAACCTGAGATCACATGCATTTTCTATTATAGGAACAGTAGATCAACTAATATGTATTTTTTTAGACCGGAGGAGCACGGAGCTCTCTCGCCCGTGGATTCGATGACTCACGAACACGATGCTCACCGCCGCAAGCGGGGCAGTGGCACTAAAGTGGGCGGCGCAGCTGCGTCTGCCAAAACCGCCACTAAAAACTCCGGCGGAAATAAAAAGAACTTCAGGTCAACATAAACCTCCATCAATGAATAGGTATAAGTATATTAGATCATGAATTGATATGGTTACTAAATAATTTCATTTACATTTAGGCCCATCTCAGAACGTCGCAAACGTGATTCTGGTCTCAGCGCCGCTGACGTTCGAGCTCTTCTCAACCTGTGGGAGGCGCAGGAACGCAAAAAGCAAGAATGGAACGCACAAAACCAATGGGCTCCTGCACCCGTGCCCGTACCCGAACATTACTATGGAGTCGGGCGCGTGAATACTGACGACGAACAGCCGGAGGTGGATGAAAATGGCGACATCTGGTACAACGAACCTGTAGTCATCTCTCCTCGTGAACGAGACTACCCTCGCCACTCATATTTCTCAGAACAGAACCGCATGGCCCTCGCTCACGGCTACCCTGACATGTATCAAGTAGGCCCAGCAGAGTTAGCGCAGAGATACGAAGAGGCTCGTCGCAAGAGGCAATACGCTAACAAGGTGAAGCGGTTCATGGTCGCCAGGAAACGTTCGGACAGCATGATGAACCACCAGAACAGCTACCGGCCCCGCGACGACCTCTACACCTTGGCAGAGTTGCTCCGCTCGGCACCGCGGGTGCAAGAACAAGACATCCCTGTATATCGACGACTGATACTGTAAAGCGTCTTTTAAAAGCGGTGTCCATTCTCAGCAACCTGCGATTCACTTGTACATCAGAATCAATGGTTAGCTAACTGAAAGAAATCTTAAAGGCTCGCTTGTTGTCGGATGGACGCCTTTGAAGCAGGTTTAGATTTGGAGTGGGAGATTGTCGTGCATTTAATTCGCAGTTTGTAGCGGATACCTAACAAACATTAGATGTAGGAAACCTAGCATAAATCAATGGCAGCATTTGAATAATTAAATTTCTTATTTTAAATAGATATTAAATCTCCATGACCTGGCCTAAGAGTAGTAGTTTTCAGAAAATATTATCTTTATGAAACTTTATTACATACTTATTTTAGAATTTTTATTTTTTGTGTAAAGTGTTTTCGTTTTTTAAGTTAAATTTAAGTTGTGTATTTTTATATTTATGTCACTACATTATATCTGATACTTATGTACCTATTTCATAAATTGTAACCGTGTTTTGTCAAATAGTCTAGTTTCATTAAACATTGATACCTAGTTCGAGGTGAAGTTAAACTTCACATTTACTATTACCTAGAGTTAGTTATTGTATGTAAATGTAAACTTTGCTGTATTAAATTAGTATTATCTTAATCGGGCTTTTATTACGTACCTACTTCACGATTCCTCTTGATTCCCTCAGTACCTTAGCTTCCCATTTATGTCTTTAACGACCTTTTTCATCACAAAGTATTTGATGCTGGCTTACCTTATACAAATACTTGTCTGTCATATTTTTGACCTACGTGTCAAAAATTTGCAAAGAATTTATGACAGTTAAAATAAAAATAACATAATTATTCCAAAAAGTAAATGTATTATAAGCGTTACTGCATATTCATAAGATAATATGAATAATAATAACACCCCCAATAGTGTAAGTAATAATAGAAGTTTGCCAGAAGCACCTCGAAGGGACGCTGTTACGACCACCGAGAGCCGCCCGATTCCAGATGACGAACCAACCGCGACGAATTCGACGTATGCATCACTTTATTGGTTGCTTTCTTACATTAAAATGTATACTTCACGGTTAGCGTCTGACTTATACACAGCGTTAATGATTTATTGGTACCCCGACCGCGTGTTCCTACCAAGCCATATCGTGAACTTATTGCAAGTACAAAGCAGACTTCGCGCAGAACGCGAATCGCACACGGTCACTTACAGCAGGTACAAGTTGATCAATCACTCTGCGGTTAAGTCAACTATCGAACGCTCAACACAAACTATTTCGTTAGTTGCAGAGAACGACACGGACGACGATCGTCAGAGTTGTATATGAACAAATTCCTCAACGAATTTAAGTCCTATATTCTTTCCAGTGAAGATGACGCCGGCATCCAATTTGCACCCATCAAAGATTTTGATTATATTGGAAGTGACCGTGAACCGATGTTCGTCATTGTCGACTCGAGCTGCATCAGCAATCCAAGTTCAAAAGAACTTCTAGTCGATAGTAGAATAAATGCAAATAATACTGTCCTTAAGAAACATTACACTAAAAATGTTACGCCAGTTGACATACCTTCTACTAGTAGAGATATAAGAAGTGATGTACTGAACCAACAACTTAAAGAATCGGACTCCACTGATGAGATGCAAGTGATGGACATAAATTTACAAAGTGATAACGAGCTATCGGTTGGTGAGTCAGATGGCGACAGCGACTCAATAGTGCTTTCGTACTTACGAAATAAAGATGCGTTTTTGGAAATGGAAGGTACGATAATGTCCACAAAAAAGAAATCATCTCTCCTGGAAAGTGTACCAAAAATGGAAACTATAGTAGAAAGCGAACAATTTTCTACATTTCCCATGGTGTCCAGAACTGAAGTAAAATCAGATGACATTCTCAATAACGGAGATAAAACAAAATTAAACCATTAAATTAAGTAGCTAGATTTTATTGGAACTGAACCTGTAAATGAATTATGGAATTGATTGTATGGTATCGTCATATTTCATTAAATTTTGTAGTCAATTACTTCTTTTATTTTGTACACATTATAAACACACAGTGTAAGTATGTAAAAGGAATATTTCTCTCCGACTGGTAAGTCTGTTTTAGTGTAATTTTTGTTTTAAGTTTATTTTACTTAGTTATCTTACTACTACTCCCTTACTCGTCTGTATTGATTGATCAATCGATCAATAAGATTGGGAGATATTAACTTGTTTGTAGTAGACCTAAAATTTATTTTTTTACGTCCAGAATGGTCGGAGAGTTCGTTGGACGTATTTATACCCTCCTTTCCTGGATCACCAAGAGAAATATGGGGGCAGGCATCAGTCGCATCAGTTGTCTCCGAGGATGAGTCGCATCATAAATACAAGCGAGCTATCGAGTTCCTACATTCGGACAACGAACTTCTGATTGCTGCCGAAATGGGAGATGAAATAATGACACGACAGCTAATTGAGTAAAATATTACAAATTTCTTTTGAAAATCGTTAAGGAACTATATTTCTGTAATAAATGGCACCTTCTTTAATAAGTATGCTCACCGTTGCGGAAATTTAGATAAGAATTCATTCTTAAATATCTATTAAATTTTTTCTTTCTCTTGCAAGATCGAAGATTACGCTACTAATTTTATCCTTAGATTGGATCAGGCAAGGGAAGTGCCCTTTTTTGGTAGGTAAATAAGGTTTTCTAAACCAAAACCAGTCCTTTGTTGCAGCCTTAAATGGCTAGTAGATGCCTGCCATATTTTTTTTTACATATTCCATGGACTAACTAACTAACATATCGAAAGGTGTAAATTATTTGCAGCAAAGGTGATAACATTCATGCTAAGGATCACCTCGGCCGAACCGCACTTCACTTCGCTGTCTGCTCGGGGAACAGGCACGTCGTGGCTATGCTTCTAAACGCAGGCGTCGATCCAAATATAAAAGACAATGTCGGCATGACACCACTCTCCCTGTGTTTAATGAGAAGGTAATATATTCACGTTCATACATATTTCGTGTTACAAAGGAACATTATTATAGAAGTGTCGAAATAGTTACCGGATGTAAGATTAATAATGTATTGGATAATATGAGAATGAAAAGGCTACTTAACTTGTAGGATGTCAAGTAGAATAATGAATAAATAAAAGTAGGTGCGCTGAAACAATAAGTTTGAGTAGGTACTATAGGGAACTACTCTTTGGTTATTTTCAGGCCATCTTGGCGAACGGCTTCTTTGTTATTTAATCATGGTGCGGTACTTCTTACAAGAATGACTCCCATGGATACTGGATTGTTCTTACGTAAGCAATAATTTTATTGTTACAGTAATATTACATATTTCCAGTAGGAAGTACCTATAACCATTTACCTATATTCTGAATGATAACCGAGATAAGCTGATATTTAGATAGTTAGATCTAATCCTAATCAGATCACTTTTATCTTTTATTATTAAAATGTTTTGGAACGACTACCTATCTACTTTCATAGATAGGTACATAGATTGTGAGACTTTCATATGTAACCTATAAATGAATTGTCCCCAGAGTTTGTAATGATGTGCAAACCCACTAGAGAAGAAGAAAGGATTCTTCGACTTCTTGTGGATAAAGGTGCTCAGGTTAACGACCCGGAAGCCCCGGGAAAACGACAAGCATTACACTTCGCTGCTATGAGCAATAATTGCCGCCTTATCGCTATTCTAGTCGATCTAGGAGCCGATGTACACGCAAAGAATCATAGAAATGAAACTCCTAGAGAAGTAGCGGCTACATTTAAATGCAGAAATGCACTATCTCTGTTAGAGGATCTTGAAGGATTAATTCGAAATTATGATAATAGTTCAATGACCATAGAAGAAGGGTACATATCAAGTGACATGGAAACTAGCATATAGCCGTTCAACAGTGGAAAGTAGTTTGTTGATGATAGACAGAAAAACTGTCTATATCACTCAGAAGAATGGGCAAGGCACCCCTCAAATACTTACTCTGCTTATTTAAGGCGCTACCCCGAGCAAATGACTTTGAGCGTTTGACCTCTAAACCCCCCTCTTTGCCCCTCTACATATACATCGCTACTTTCTATGAAAATACAACGCCATCTGTTTGATATACCGACGTATTAAGTAGTAAAAATAGTAGACTTATGAATTTATAGACAAAAATATAATCAATCATGTTCGCAAGATTAAAAAAAAAGATAAGAGAAATATATTTTATTTGTATCTAAAATTATAACTCAAGTAAGTGAATCATTTACTCTTAAACTCTTAAACCTTGGATAACTCCTGGTCTTATAAAATGCACTAGGCACCGAGATAAGTTACATATGCAGTCAAAGAAAGAACCAGATAACCTTATGCTTAAAATTACATATAATCGCTACCGAAATTTTTGTAATGACCTACTTCGAAAACTAAAAATATTATACGAAGCAAGTGAGCTTGAGAAAGCAAGTAATAAACCAAAGTTATTATGGAAAACAATAAAGGACATAACCAAGACAACAAAAATATGTGCAAGCCCCGTTGAGCTTTTAAAAATACGCTGTGATTCCAAGTCTTCCATAAACGAGGTCTGCAACTTTTTCAGTAATGTTGGAAAAAACCTGGCTGACAACATTTTATCACGGCACCACACCCCATCACCTCACACTAGCGACCAGTCGCCTCTAAAGACTGTAAAACCCTCCCTTATGAACTCTCTTGCTCTCATGGAAGTAGATGAAGATGAAATAGAGACCCTTATCCTACAGTTACGCAATGACTGTGCTATTGGATGGGACGGCATATCGCCTCTCTTATTGAAGAACTGTCGCCACGTACTAATACCGCCACTTACCTTCATATACAACCGCTGTCTACAATTGGGCATTTTTCCAGATGCTCTTAAAAAAGCGATAGTCCACCCTATACATAAGGGAGGGAGCAGAAGCTGTGTCAATAATTATCGACCTATATCAGTTTTGCCGACACTCTCTAAGATTCTTGAAAGGGTATTAAACAATCGTCTTAGGACCTTTTTAGAAAAATATAAAATTATAGCTGACAACCAGTATGGCTTCCGATCTGGTGTTTCAACAGAGGATGCTGTGCTAGGTTTGACACAAGAGGTAGCTAAAAGTCTAGACAATAAAACAAAATGTCTAGGTATATTCCTAGACCTTTCTAAGGCATTTGACACAGTTTCTGTTCCCATCCTTACCGCTAAATTAGAACACTTAGGTGTACGTGGCGTGTCACTTGACATATTTAAAGATTACCTCAAAAATCGCACACAAAGAGTTAAAATTGAAACCCACCTTAGTGATGAGGAGTTTGTTACTTTCGGCGTCCCTCAAGGCAGCATATTGGGCCCCACCCTATTTCAAATTTACGTTAACGATCTTTGCAAAATGAATCTTCCTAACACTAAGATATATACCTATGCTGATGACACCGCGATCTTAGTTCGTGGACCTACCTGGGATACTACCAAAACTATTGCAGAGTCGGCAGTGGCGGAAATAATGAAATGGCTCGATTCGAATCTGCTTACCTTAAACATTCACAAAACCTGCTACATCCCCTTTGCAATTCAGCGTAAGACCGCACCGTCACACTCATTTTCAATTACGGCCCATTCATGCTCTAACCGATCATCACCATGCCGTTGTCCAGCACTAAATAGATGTGAAAACGTCAAGTACTTAGGAGTCCACATAGATGACGGACTGACATGGAAAAACCAACTTGAGGCCGTCACGACTAGAACTTTGCGCCTCATACATATATTTAAATCCCTTCGCAACTCTGCTAATGCCGATATATTAAAAATGGTGTATCATGCTCTATGCGAATCGGTCATAGGATATTGCATCTGTGTATGGGGTGCTGCAACGAAAAGTTACATGCTGAAGGCAGAAAGAGCACAGAGAGCCGTACTGAAAGTCATGACGAAGAAACCTCAGAGACACCCAACAACACAGTTATACGCAGACTGCAAGGTCCTTACAGTCCGTCAGCTGTTTGTGCTTCAATCGATCCTTAGGAAGCATAGCAGCCTCCCTCCGTCTAACCCAAATAAGCGCACTAACCTTCCTTTAGGCACTCATCACAAGACAACGTTTGCAAAGCATCAATATTATGTAATTAGCCCTTACATTTACAAAAATATTCACAAAAAACTGAACATCTTAGACCTCAACAAACACAATCTAAAATTAAAAGTGAAGGAATGGCTTCTTAAACAGGACTATGCCGAAACGGAGACTTTACTTACCTTCATAACCTAATAATCACACATTCATCTCCATGCTCGCATAAAACCAAAATACTCAAACACTTATTTTCTTACATCCATACCCTCACACATACAACCCCCACCCACTTACACTTACTTACCTGCACAACAACACTACATCACCTTCTCACCTACACACGTACAATCACATCAATTCACCCTCACCTTCATTCTCTCACATGTTCACCCATAGTTATTCATAATAATAATAATAAAAAAAAAAAAAAAAAAAAAAGTTAATATATACCTTTTCCTTTTTTTCCCTGCTGAATGTAATCGACACAGTCCACTCATACATACAACAATTGGAACCTCCTTGCGAAACACTGTCTCTTAAGATACAGGATAACCTAGTTTAAGAGACAGAGTTCAATCTATTGTGTACAGACATTTGTAACATCCATGTTATTTTTGTAAATCTCTCTGACATATGCTTTCAAATTGTAATGATCTGTATTTTTTGGGAAATAAAGAATTTATTATTATTTATTATTATTATTATTTAATGATGTAAAGTTATTTAGTCAGAAAGGTATTGAATGTCTTTTTACAAAAATCTTTTTTCAACCAACTTCGAAAATAGGAGGAGATTTTCAATGCGGATGTTTTTTTTTTTTACGTTTGAGTATTTCTCGAAGTTCGGGATTTCTCAAAGACGGCTGGACCGATTTCAAAAATTATTTTTTTAACCATTTTTTCAGTGTGATTCTAACAAGGCACGTATACAGAGCAAAGGCGGGCGGCGAGACTTTTGAAAATTCGGTTCTTGAAGAAAGTATTGCTGTCTCAATACGGCATGATTTGTGAATGTGTGAAAGTTGACAGTGTGTGAGTGTAAAGCGCGCTCGCATGGAGTAGTACTTAAGAAATACTCTACGCACATAATAAAGGGCAATGGCGAAATAATTGTTGATATAATTCTTATGCGTGATATACAAACGTCTTAATTACAGATTTACATGAAACATAGCGTCTAAGTCCATGAAAAAAAATACATTAAATTGGAAATACAATTGATTGAATTGTACTTTGAGTGTTGCCATATGAACGTTAAATCTAAACTAAGTCATACGAATATCTTTGGCTAGTAAACTATGTATAAAAGCTTGCTTTTAGAATATATTGAAGATTTATGAACCTGAATAGTCTGACATATTATTATTTCTACCCAACATCACCGAAATTAATAAATGACATCAAAATACTATTATGAAAACTTCAATCTAGCATGGCAACAACAACGGATACAATCAATGTGAAATTTTGCGTCATGCCACTGACATTGTCTTGCACGTCACTTTGCTTGTGCGCACCAAAATCTTTGTTTGCGCATTTGTTATTTCTATTATTTTGCTTTTTGACTTGGACTGCTTATGGACTTTCGAGATTTCTCCCTGTGCTAGCCAAAAGACTCCGATTACCCACCACTTACGACGAAATTTTCCTGTGATGTTTGACTCCGATTTTAAATTAAATTGGATTTTATTACGTGAAAAAGAACGAGAGAGAGAAGAAAGTCTTTTAAAGCCTCTTTGCACCTGCTGGTTTCCTGGATAATATCGTGATAAGGAAGGATGAAAAATAAATGTATTTGAATTAATGCTGTTTCTTTTTTCATATATGCTTTTGATCATCTATTTTATAGACTATTTTTGTGCACTAAACAATATAACAAGAAAGCCTATAAGAAAACATTAACATACATAATATTATTCTGTCAGGATTATTAAAAAAACTCTGATTATAATTCTTTACAAGTATTATCAAAGCTATAGGCCAGGGAAAACCTAGCTAATTATATCTCTAGAAATAAGTATAAAACAACCGCATTAAATATTTTGAATAGTATATTTCACAAGGTTTACTTTTTCAGAATCAAAGACTTTATCAACATATTTCCTATGAATTTCTGTCATATAAATGCAAGGTCCGGCAAAAGTAATTAATTGCTTACGAGAGCCCATTAATTTCACTCATAAATAACTGAATTTAATAAAAACAAAGAACGATTCTATCAATTGTATTTCCAATTTTATATATTTTTTTCATAGACTTAGACGCTATTTAAATAAAACTTCAAAAAAGTAACATATTATTTCATGTAAAGTAATTAAGACATTTGTAGACGCATAAGAATTATTTCGACCTTTTGATAGTTGGACATATTTAAACAAATATAAATATGAGATGAAATAAAACTACTAATTATAAACCGCGAAAAAATCCGTAAAAAGTAGTTTTATTTCAATGTCAGATTTAAAAAAAAATCTTAAAACATAAATAAAGCTCGCCCCCTATTACTTACATGGGACCTAAACATATCGGCGAATTGTGGGTGTACATTGGTACACCTCTGCCTAACCCTTCGGGGATACCGGCGTGATGATATGTTATGTAAAACATAAATATGTATTCCATGCTATTTGAATTTTATCACCAGTGCCGTGTGTAAAACTACATAGGGCTATCAATGACTTTTTGACAGTTGTCATATTATTAAATTGTAAATGACATTTCAAATAAAAAACCGACGTGCTCTCACGTCGAGAGCCTACGGCTGACTGCTGCATAGAGAAATATAATAAGTAGGGTACTGCTGAATCGCCGCCGCGACTGTGTTTATGTTGTGAAATTGACCATTTTTAGGAATAATTTGAATTATAAAATAGTAGATTGGTCTTTTTGAAAAACAAAGCAGATGAAAATGTTAAGAATTAAATCCTCTATCAGTTGGTATAAGTTACATTAATAAAATACGTGTACATCGTGAGCCTATGCAAGGAATAAATTTTGATAGACCATTTTTAAAATGAGTACTACTAAATATTCGCTGCATTAAAAAGAAAAAGCTCTGTTGAAATTAAAGACAACATATTAAATAATGATTTGGTATAACAGTGAATTTGATATATGTTTTAAATATCGAGTTTATAGCTTAATAAAACTCCGTTTTTGCGCATTTTGCTCGGGGGAGCGCCTTAATATAAATACTTTTGTGTACTCATACGGCTTGTGTTTACTTTATTTATCGTACCAACCGTACAACCAAAAAAACAGGAAAACTGTAAAGAAATACTGAGTATTTAGGTAGCTACTTGGACGAGAGTAATTCTATCTATACTCAATTCAGAAATTACGTAGTCCGACAGAGCTATTGAACATAACATATAATCACGCCTATATCCCCGAACGGGTAGGTAGAGGTGTACACC
The DNA here is from genome assembly GCA_905146925.1 of Autographa gamma. Taxonomy (NCBI): domain Eukaryota; kingdom Metazoa; phylum Arthropoda; class Insecta; order Lepidoptera; family Noctuidae; genus Autographa; species Autographa gamma. The sequence goes on along the minus strand of LR989866.1, from coordinate 7,425,274 downwards.
CAAATTTCGCCGACATGTTTAGGTCCCATGTAATAGGGGGCGAGCCTATTGCCACTAACCGGGCACAAATCCGAACTCCGACCAGCAACTAAATAAAAATAAAAAAAATGAATCAGGCTAAATGGTGCATTGTTTTATTAATTTTATTTTAGTAAAGAATTGTAGGGTTTTTTACTATGTGATTTAAGATAAGAAAATTCTAAAGCTATGGTTCTATATCTTAGTATAATACCAGTAGAATTCAAATCGAATTTTTTCCAAAAAAGTGTTGGCGTGTCTCTATTTGCTTTGTTTACGATTTTTTGTAAAGTAATGTTACACCACTATCATGGTGTGACATTTGTTCTACAGTTTCAAAGATGGCGGCCTTGTCGCAGTTGCTTTTCTCTGCCAAACAATACTGAGAAAATTGAGATAACCAACTATTTTTACATTTTTATAAAGAAAATTAGGTAGATCTTATAAAATTACGTTAATCTAACGTGCTAGTCATTTTGATAATGTGATAATAAGTGTCCCCATGGCTTCCAATGTGCAAGACTCGCCTGTTCAGCAGACATTTGTGGAGGAGATAGATTACAGTGAAATTCAGGAATTATCGGTAAATATCTGAACGAGGTATTAACTATGTTGTGTGTAAAAACATTGATTGAATCTATAAACACTAAATTTGTGTCGTCAGGTGGTGGGCAAAGGTGCGTTTGGTGTAGTATGGAAAGGTCTATGGCGGAACACACTCGTAGCCGTAAAGCACATCAACTCTGAGGCTGAGAAGCGAGAGTTTTCCATAGAAGTGCGTCAGCTGTCGCGCGTGTGTCACCAAAACATTGTGCGGCTGTATGGAGCATGCACGAAGGGCGCCCACGTCTGTCTAGTCATGGAATATGCAGAAGGAGGATCGCTGTACAATGTGCTACACAACCGCCCGAAGCCTAAATACACTGCTGCTCACGCCATGAGCTGGGCTCGACAGTGTGCTGAGGTTAACATTATTAAAGTTTTAGAGTGCCTCTACTTAAAACATGTACCTAATTAAGAAGCATAACACTAAATTAACTTTTCTATTTTGAAGTTTACATGTTAATACCACATGATTTATTTACAGTTACTAATATCTTGTCATTTGTTTAAAGATTGTAATTAACACATATTTTATATAATTACAGGGTGTAGCATACCTCCATGCAATGAAACCAAAGCCGCTTATACACAGGGACTTAAAGCCACCTAATTTACTATTAGTCGGAGGTGGGCAAAGACTGAAGATCTGTGACTTTGGCACTGCCGCTGATAAAGCTACTTATATGACTAACAATAAGGGTAGTGCAGCGTGGATGGCACCTGAGGTTGGTTCTTATTTTGTTATATGATGCCTAGAATATTAAGTTTTGAATATGGCAGCTCTATACTAACTGTATGGATGATCGTTATCATAAAGAAGCATATGATTTCCTTAAGATAATTTAATTCTAAAAGTCCAGCATGTCATCAAAATTGCTTCTAGAAAAACAAACAATCATATAATTCTGATGGACAAAGAGGTAAAACATGGGTACATTATTACAACTAGTGTTTTAATAAACAATATTTGTCATCTGTGTGTAGGATAATAGTGTCATAAAGCTAGCAACATATAAATATTAAGCTAAAATACATTATTCAACAATATTATACACAAATTTCTCAGATTTACTGGGCATACTTTATTGAATCACATAAAAATTTGATGTAAAGCCTCACCAATAGAAGTCTAAACATTGTCTCCGATCTATGTGATCTTAACACCTAACTGAACCACCAGTTGGCACAATAGTTAAACAATTAGAATGTATATGCGTATGTGACTCATTGGACAAGGAAAGGGTAACATTTTCAGGGGTTTGTTAAGGGTAACACTTGTTTCAAATGGTTGAAATATACGATAGAGTAAAATGGCATAAAATCTTACCTAAGTAGATCTAATCAAAGCACAAGTGATATATTACTGCCTATGGATTTTAAGAAGATAGGCAATGTTATGTATTGAATAATTATCATTACATTCTAAGTAACTAGATAATAGCTTTCTTTTAAAACATGTAATTTTTTTACAAGTCATCCTTTCAAAACTGAATATCTGTTTGAATGTATCAAACCAAACTGGGTATAAAATGGATCAATTGTTTTTATGTAACGCATAGTCTAACAATCAAGTAAGAATTATATGTAAGGTAACAACAGACAATATTAACTCAGTAGTATAGGTTTAAATATCATAAATATTTACTGTTTTATTCTTGTAATACATTATACATACATGGATTTTGATAAATATACACTCATGCATAATTAAAAATCATTAAACATAGTTACAATAGTCAATGTTGCTTTCCTTGTATAAAAATATTCAAATGTGACATTACACAAAAAATATTGGTCGTATAAAAATAATTAATAGTAAAAAATTACTTTATGAAACAGCTGTTTAATAATAATACAATCACTTACACACATAGTATTGGAGCAATATTGATCTACAGATAATCAATTGTTTTAGTTAAGATATTCATGAAGTGTATTTGATAGTAGAGTTGCAAAAAAAATTAATCTTATCAATAACAAACACTTTTTCCTCAATTATGTTTTTAGTAGTAAATGGTTTTTGTTTATACACAAATTATTGTACTTGGGCAGGTCTCAAATGATTTGAACCTGGCAAAGCCAGAATTTTGTGTCATTTATTATTTTTATGGTAGAGATCTTTGCAGTTAGCCTGAGTGCAGGCTTTGACTGCTTCACCGGACTTTAAATCACTTATTAGTATATTGATAGTAGTAAATAGACAGTTGAATATGTCTTATGAAACAATTTCTTTAAGTTATTTAGATTTTATTTTAGTGTTTGTTTTTGTACATTCCAGGTGTTTGAAGGTTCAACCTATACAGAGAAATGTGATGTGTTCTCGTGGGGCATCATCTTATGGGAGGTCTTATCAAGGAGGAAACCATTTGAAGAAGGGGGTTCAGCTTTTAGGATAATGTGGGCAGTACATACAGGTATTACTTGAACTATATAGAGTGCTATTTAACTTGACCAATTGGCCTATATGCAAAGACCGCTTAAAAAATAAAATTGTTGTTTGGTTATTTAAAGCAAAAAACGTCCATTAAATTGAATCACTACTTACATCTTGAGTTTATTATGGTTTTAATAAACATGACAACAAAGTGTCTCAATCTAACTTATTGATTTTATTACCAACAACTACAATTTAATCTGCTCTTTAATCATTGTTGCTTATTAGTTATTACCATATATATTGCTTAGTCATAAATCTTCAACAAAACACCTATTAAAGTTTTAGTTCCAGTGAATTGTGATATCATGACTCGACATGATTCAGTCCGCCTACCATCGTTTCTCAGTATTGTTTGAAGATGCGTTTTATATCATTACAATTTGCTACTTCTTTAAGATCTGACATTACTTTTGTTATTTTATTAGGCTTTATAAATAAACAAGTTTGGTCTGTGAGCGCATTGCTTTGTCTTAGTTATTTCTTGAATTAGATGCTATATATTCGAAGTGTCTTATTGTGTTTGATTAGAATGGTATTGCATCTTTATTTCATTGTTAAATTCTAGGTCAAAGACCAAATCTGATAGAGGGTTGTCCCGAGCCAATAGAGTACTTGATGACACAATGTTGGCACAAAGTTCCTGCAGAACGACCCAGCATGGCAAAGGTAAGCTTCAATCCAAATATAAATGGCCAATGGGCTGCCAATCGTAAAGGTTAAGCTATTATGAAGTGATTAGTCACTACTTGCACTGATATAAACTCTCGCCCAGGTGTTCATCTCGTTACAGTACAAATAGAACAGGTGGATTAGATGTGGTAATTTTAGATCAAAGAAAGCCGTTTAAACACCTTTGTTTTATTTCATTTGTTGTATGTAGAACAGTAGTGTGCTGTTATTCATGTAAATATATAATTCTTAGATAGCTTACCTGTTTCAACTGCAATTACAAGTTTTTCTTTTCTTTATATTGTTTAATTGCAATAAAATGCCATGTAGAAGCAAAAACACCCAATTTTTTCATGTTCATATTCCTGTTGAATTTATTACTTATGTCAGGGCTAAGAGAGAGGAGGGATGATGTTTGTTTTTGGATGGTAATAAATGCTTACACATAGAACAAATTTTAATCAAAACTAAATAAGTAAATGAGTAAGTAAGTCAACTTATATTTCAATGATATAATTCTTATTTCAGGTGGTAGAGATAATGACAGCGCTGTGTGAGTTCTTCCCGGGCGCCGACACGCCCATCAACTACGACGACTGCGAGGACGACGACACCGAGTGCTCGGAGGATGAGTACATGCCGTACGACACGCAGGACAGCCTAGACACCGACACCGAACACGGCATGCTCTCACAAGTACACATCCCGACACAGTTCGACGCCAGCGTCTCCAACCCCGTACCGCTCAGAAACATCGACCCCGCCGTCCAGGCGCCCCGACCTCGCAGCTTCGTCGAAACTCAAGTGAGTAAGCTACAGACCTTAATGGCCGCCGAGGCGCATCCCAAAACCTCTGCGTTACCGAAGGACGAGCCGGACGTACATAACAGAATAGGACCCGTTCGGATTCCGCAGCAGTTTAAAAAGCCGGAAATGTATACGGAGGCCGGGCGGTCGCCGGTGACCATCAACCGGACGTCGAGCTCGCCGGTGCCGTCGGAGCACGGCTACGGCAGCGGCGCCAGTGCGACCAGCGCGGGCGAGCCGCTGCGCGTGCGGGAAGTCCGCAGCCCCAACGTGTTCAGCGAGGCGTCGTCGCCGCGGCGGCTGTCGCCCATCGCCAACTACAACGTGGGCAACATGAACCCGCGCCACATCGACCTCGACCAGTACTGGAGCCGCAGCCCCTCGCTCTCCCACACCTCCAACTCGCGCAAGGAGGACTACAACCAGAACTACTGCGACAGGCTCAGCGCCACCAACAGCCCCATGACGCCCGTCAAGGAGTTCAACGGAAATATGTCACAGAGACCGATCGATCCCAGATATCAAACGCCATTACAGATAGAAGTTGACCCAGTAAGTCTTACTACTAAAACTATATAATCACCTATATGTCGAACATTTGTAGTGTAGCAGTTAGGAATTGGTTATGGGCGACTAACATATTATATATTTAGTTTCATAAACTACGTGTTTATTTGGATATAAAGAGTATATTTTAATTTTCCAGAATTCATGGGAGTTGATCGACGTGCCAATCGGTTATGACGATTATGTGGAAGTGAGGAATACGGCTGGCTTTGATAAATTTTATACAGTCGGTAAGTATTGCATGTTGTTTGTTGTGACCATTATTGCGATTATCTGTTATGTTTAGCTCTGTAAAACCATCTCAAATGGATTGTAAATATTTAAAACACATAACGTGATTTTTTCTGCAGCTGAAACAGTCATAATTTGTAAAATAAAATATTATTATGGGACGAAATTAACCAAAAAATAAAAGCACTTTTTATAAATATAAACGCGTCATTCTATTACCGAAACCCCTAACTGTCAGGTATTATAAGCATTACATTCGCTCGGTTCAAGAATAGTAGCGCACTTCAGATGATTCACAGATACAGGGAACCACGTGTTACCATCTGACGTATGAGCGCGTGAGGCTAATGCAAAATGGATTTTATCTCAATAATTACGCACAAAATGAGCGTAAAAAGGCCCATAAATCACCCTATTTATACAGCAATTGTTTTAAGTGTAATTATTTCTGTGCGATTGACTCACTGTCTGGCTAGTGGATTGAGAGCAAATAATGTGAAGATAGTACTAGTATAATACGAAAAAAGCTTCGGTTGTTAAAAAGATAAAATTGGCACTTGTGTTAAATGCAGTCATTGTCCAATTTTAAATATTTTTGTTTAGAAGCTCTAAGACATCCAAATAAGGCCAGATTAAAACTATACTAATTAATAAAATACATCGACAACAAAATATTTCGTTAAACTCATTGTCACATGTTATAAACGACGATAAATGAAGAACCGTAAAATTAAAATAAAAGTTTAGGCTCTTTCCGTTACATTATTTTAAGAGAAATATTTTTTAACAACAACAATATTTCTATTGTGGCAAGTTTGTCAAAATAGAAACCCTCAAAAAATTAATAAAAACCAGACTACGAAAAAAATATTTAAAGATATTATTATTCGAAATTATATTAAAAACTATCTAACATCGGATTGTTACTTGTTTGACCACTATTCAAAATAATATATGTATGTAAAAGGCAAATTAAAAGTTAAACACATTATCCTCCAAATATCCACGAAAAATATATACAAGTTACAAAACTTAGATAAAAAAGTACTTTATTGCACAAGTGATACTGAAACTAAGCATAAATGTAAAAATATATTATGTCTATGATAACCCTTATTTAATTTAACTAAACATGTATCGTTACCCGTCCATGCTCCCTAATTCATTTGATTACCTGGCTTACAGTACAGCCGCGAAGATAATTCCCTGACAGGTCTGGTCAAGAGAAATGATTGCTTAAAAATGTCCTACTACTGCTGGGATTAGGCCTCTTCCCATATTAAAAAGGCATTTCTCCTATAAACTTATAATAATATCATTAAAAGCTATATCATTGTGCCCAAGTTAAATTTAATAATACCTATAATGCGGTTTTTATTTCCCCATACACGAGCTGACATGTTTAGCAGCCTAATTATAAATGATGGATTACTCCAAAATACATGATGTTACAATGATTGGCATATTGGTAAAACGTCCATACCAATTAAACTGATTTTTGGTCATAACTCCAATGGTAAAAGGTTGTCACCGATCGTATAATTATAATTTCAATTTTGTATTCTTAATATTTATTTATTCATCGAAAAAAGTTTTCAAAACAAGGAATATTGCAATAAAGATTTTTTCTTTGTATCGTAGACCCTTCACAAACATTCCAATGTATGCACAATGATTATTAAAACACTGGTACTCTAAACAATAATTTCATAGTTCAAACTTGCCTTACCAGAGATGGAACTTGGCCTGTAACACTTCATTAACCGTGAAATTACATAAGTACACTTGATTATAGATTATACAATATAATTCGATAAAAGATTCTTCCTAGATCAGTATCTATCAAACGCACGATTAGTGTCCAGTCTAAATCCTGTATAATATAATAAAAATACTTGCTCCAAATAAGCTTTAACTGTGTTAAACACAATTCTCCGTCCACTTATTTTCATAAAAAAAGTACAAAGTTTTGCTTCACGTATGAATATTAAAGTACATAAATAAAACCAAGTTTAGTACAAAAATATTCATCAAAAACATCAGATCACAAGATAATTGAAGAGATCCGAGATTGTCGTCTAATCTCGTACGAATGCATCATTGGGCATGAGTAACCGCATCGAAATAGCTAAGTCCTGGCAGGACATGATCGCGCGGTGACTCACTAGCGTTTATTTATCGTACGGTAGCTGTTTGTTGTGCTTTGTTTTTGTTGGTAAATAAATCTTACAAGTTTATGTGACCTTTTCTGAGTAGAGTTCGTTTTGTGCTGTGTTGTGATTAACTTTTCTTCGTATGAGGTCGACTAATACGATGTCACCGATTATTTTTATTGGTTTTGAATTATTTTTTTATTACATGTTGATGTAGTTTTTGTCAAGACGTGGGACCGGTACATAACCATATTGACTTTGGTTGCTCATTTACTATGTGGGCTGGTATATATTTGCTGTTAAATAATGCTTTCTGTACTGAAATACAATATGCACTTGGTTTCTATGTGCACTAACTTGATTTATTTTTTTGACAGCTCGTAAATTCAACTAAAATATACAATTGACCATTGTTTGCTTCTAAAGGGTAAAAAAATTAAAAATGCGGAAATGTTTAGTTCAAATTTCACTTAATAATATTTATGAAACTATAGAACAGTTGACTAAGATACATAGCCCCCGTCACTTGTAATGTGCACCTGTGTATAAACAATAGTTAACTAATTAAGACTTGACGTAGCTGTCATCAAGTCATTCATCACTGATCTGGACGCTGACTATGACAAACTGCACTATTAGAACACGTTCAAACAAATGTCTTCATTTTTCTGTCAAACATTTCAACACGCACATTTATTTATACAACAAACGGTCTTTCTGTTGATCTAGCTTATCTGTTATTCTGTGGATAAGCTAGCCCGCTAGGGTATCGCTTACAGTCGGACAACAAGAGTCCTAATGTTAATTATAATGCGCAGTGTTAGCACTTCTCAGAAGCTCACGGATCAGGCGCGCCGCCATTTGACAGCAAATACCGCGCACTCAAATATCAAGCGCTTAGTCATCTCAACAGACATGTTAGTTTTATTATTACATAACTTATTTTTGCACTTTGCTCGAAATAAGTGCGTTAGAGTATTAAAAGATACTACTGCGTCTAATCCAGGCTTTAAACACAAAGTGAATCATCGCTTACGTTATATGTGGATGGATGTTTAAATGTAGATGGTGGTGCCAATCTCCTTGATATTACTATTTATGTTATGTTACGAATCTGTTTAATCCTCTTTTGATTTACATCTCATTCTTTCTTTTTGTTTAAAATCTGTCAATGGGGGAGAATTATTAGTGCAAACATTGCCAGAAATAATACATTGTAACCTATTTGCTAACCGCTAGCGAAAAAAGAGAGAAAAGATTTCTTATTTCTCTGTAATAAATATTATCTCGACAGTGTGGTTCCGGCATTATTATTAAAGAAATGTAAAGCATTACCGAGTTCTAGATTCGATTCCGGGTGAGATCATAAGTATATTCGTTTGCTCTTTGCTTTAGCATAAGTTTTTTATTCTTGTAGTCAGATTGGGGTCGAATAGATGTAGTGTTAACATTAAAGTGTCTACTATTAGCAGGTTTTAGTGGTAAGCAATAAAAGCGTTGCGTGTTTGTCGTAAATGTCGCGGAGTTGCATAAACTGCGGGGTGCGTAGGCGCATAGTAGCGTGGAGTGAAGAGTTACCGCGGTGTGCGGTGGCGCCATACACTAATCTACATTTTTTGCATACGTTATTTATTTATCGTAAATAAAACACGTCGATTGTATATTCAAAAACCAATTTATCTGTACGTGCAAATGTTTTGGCAGTTAATGTGAACATTTATTTGCGTTTATATAAACTGTTTTGTACCTCGGAAACAAGTGTTGTTGTTCAAGTCTTACTTGTTCTTGTAGTTCGTGTGAACTCGTATTCAAATAAATATTATGTTAAAAACTTATCAAGCTATAGTTTGAACACTCATTACTGCCAGTTGGTCGTTAAAACACCCCGTCAAAACAGCAATTTTAATAAAAGTGGAACTACTTTATAATTCCGCGAAAATGTAAAACTTTATAATAAATCTTGTGTTAAATTTCATGGAAAGCATTTCCGCTATCGATGGAGTTTATCGGGAGCGCCATGACTAATCTTCTACAGTGTTATTACCTAAAAATAACCATCGGTTTAAGGCAAAACATAATCTTATGGCATTACAAAAAATAAATAAGACAGTTCCTTGAAACTGCTTCGACAATAACCTGTTTATTTTCCTTGTAGACATTATTTTTCTGACTAGTTTTCTGGAATGTTGGGATTTTTTGCGTGCAAAGGGAGTGACAAGGAAAGTTTTCGCTTTAAATTTCTATAAGATCATACTTTAGTCACTCATTATAATTTTATAATAATTAATGTGTATTTCAACAAAAACACCTAAACATAAAATAATATATAAAGGACTTGTTTCGATCAAAGAAACACTCAGCTTATGTCGAAGGACAAACGGCCCCAATTTGTTCCTTTTTATTTTTACATACATACACAATAGGTGATATCATACAACCATTATTACAAAACAATACCCCATTATCTCTACATCAAGAGAGAAAGAAACCGCATCATTGACGTAGGTATATTGATTATACGCACGCTGTATATGCGGTCCAGATGCGGCCAGGACGGTCCCGGCGTGACTCACGGTTCTCGGAAGGGGCCGCGACTATTTTAGACTGTGTCCGCTTACCTTCTAGGAACCGGGTAGTGGGACCAACGACCGATCGCAAACCCAAAGTATTGTTAGATCGCTAACGGGGTTGTTCCTTGCCCATCGGTTCCTAGTTTCGTTCTCGCTATTGATGTTTGTCCAGGAAGTCCTTTTCTTGAAATTGTGCGTTTTCGTCGATGGTTTTGTTCCTGATGCTAAGCGATTAGTTAAATCATCGGTGTTGTGAACTCCGATTTACTTTTGTCAATTTTGCAGTTAGTTTTGATGATTTATCCTCTTCATCTTTGCACTAATAGTGTAAAGACCTATTAAATGCACTTGGTGTGATAATAAAAGAGAAACCAATTTAAGTCGTCTGAAATCGTTACTGATATAAGGAAGTTAGCTACTTTTGCAAAAAGAAATATGCAGGTTCAAGAAATTACCAAAACAAAAATGATCCAAGCAAGTATGGAGCAATGGAGAAAGACAAATCTTGCCCCATTATCTCATGTCTCAATCGATGGTGTTCAAAATTCGTAATAAAAATCCAATAAGTCGAAATATTCGCGAATCAAAGGTCATTAAGTTTTATCGGTATGATCTGAAAATAGTGTTATGATGCCGGTATGTGTGTCGCGTCGGCTTGCATCCGCGCAGATGGCTAGACGGATCGCCTTTTGTTTATCTGCCGCTTCCGCCCGTCGCATTGAACCACTACACATAGCGACAAATGTTTTGCTGTACCTACTCTGTTATTGTGATTCTAATTTCCTATTTAACTTACATCCTTTACTGCTGGCATTAAAACCTTCCGTTGTCTGATCTTGGTATGTTCTGTTGTATTTATTTATGCAATGCTTTATGAAGTGTCCATAGGTGGACTTAATGCCAGAAGGCATTCAGTCCGCCAGCCTCAGCTTTTAAATGGTAATCATTTCTTTATTTTTTTGCTCCGTTATCCAGTTCAAATCATTCTTATAACATCGTTCGTCGATTATGACTACAGTTGGCAGTCATTATTTAACCCTTTTTTTTTGTAATCTTAAAGGGCACGGTGTGTTTTCCTCATGGTGCTTTCCTCGAAATCCGCTGTTACCGACCAGTTTTTTAAGATACTCAGTCATCATTGGGTTAAACCAACATAACTTTGATTGATGTTGGTAACCAGTTTCATAATCATATTTAGAATCGTATGGGTATCAATTCAGTTTGCAAGATTAAAGTGTGATCTCAGACTTGAGCGTAATTTACTCTTGTAACAATTGTGCAACGCTAGCAGCTAAACAATGCACTATATTCACACACAAAAATAACAAGAGTAACTCTACGTTTTGTATAGTAGGGTGATGTTGCAAATTTCTTAAATGTGTTAAGTGAGACGTGCCTCGTGGCTCGCGCCCTGCTGACTCAGAGATCAGACGTCAATGCGGTAAGAACAGTATCGCGGTAAAGTAAATAAGTCGTAATATTTTCATGGGTGCCGCCGCGGCGGGCACCTCGCCCGTTATGCGTTGCTCAAATAAACAAACGTGTTGATTTTTATACAGTATCGGCCTTTCCAGCGGCGAACAAATCTAACCGCGCTTCCAGATAACTATCATCGTTGTATCTATACTCACTTCGGACGTTACCCGGAATGTATTGCTTGTAAACTTGTAGCTAACGAGAAAACTACTGGTTCAGAGTTTGTTACACTGAAATTGGTCATATAATTTATATCCATTTTGAACTTTGATATAGTGGGATTAATTTTCAAGTTCTTTTCGCCGAAACTGCCATCTCTTTCTCCATCGAAGATCTTGATGCTTCAAGGAAGGTACATATTATACATTTAATTATATTTTTATCAATTTGTATAATAGCCATGAATTTAACGTAAAACACTAACTACTTCATCATGATACAAATAGGACAGTGTTGTTAAAAGTGTTGTGAAGTTACCTGTTTAATTATAATTATCATCTTATGAGAGGCGAGCTTGTTAATTTTTACTGGGCATATTTCCAATAATTAGATCGCTTGTATAAAGTTTTCTAAAAAAGTCTTTACCATTAGCACGTATTTCAATATAAACCATAAAAGCTCTAAGCTTCCTTACTATGCTTTGGCCTGCCCTATGAAATGGGTGAATTAAGCGTGAGATATGAGAGAGTTGAAAAAATAAAGTAACAAAAAATATGCCTCGTCGTTCACACATCATTAATAGACAAAATGGATGTAAAAAAATTCATTCACCTCTCATAATCCTCTTATTCTAAATAAAGCTAACGCATTTGTCCGGTGTCAACAAAAAGAAGCGCGTCGCGGGCCACGCATGAATCAGCGCGATACAATTAATCTAATTTAAGGTTATCGAGGAGGCATCGGACGGGATCGGCGACGACGCACAGTCTCGCGCACCCGCCGCGCGCCGGCGCATCGTCCGCGCCGACTGCACTCGATGCACCGCCGCGCCCGCGCGTACCCGCCACACCTATGTGCATGTGATCGTGTGAAATGCCGCAAACAGACTGTTCCGTTCAGGTTTCTATAACAGTGCAACCCGGTTACGATAAATTGCAAGTGTTCGTTGACGTTTACATGAGTGAGTAGTCCGATGTTTGACAGTAGTTTGTAGTGGAATTTACGTTGCTGCTCGATAACATTTTGTATACAAAATTATAAAACAGGTACTTAAATTTTAAGAGGAGATTTCAGGTAACTATTAAAAAACGTTAAAATGTATGAGATGAAAATTGTTACACAATATTGTACAATTTTAAATATATTATATTGTTGGATGAAAACGCAAATAGTAAGTCCTTGAACTTACCTGATATCTGGTTGTTGCAGCGTTGCATATTGAATGTGCATTGATTAATACTGAAATAGTATTCATATCTCAGAAGCTTGTTAAGATACTAAAAGCTAAGATTTATCTTAATATGCTCTTGATATAAAACAAATTATATCGAGAAGAGGAATCGCTTTTTATGTGAACCAAATTTTGATACAAAATTTCCAAATAATTAGGCCTAAATTGAGAAATAGGCTCGTGTGGTTTTATGGTTAAGTGTTAAGATTCTAATCATAATCCCAAAACCCCTTAATAACTTGACATTTACTGTCAACTTAATACTATAATCTCTTAATAATCCTCAAACATTAACTTTAAGCTGTGTTTAACCTTCTGAACTTGCCTTAAATTTTCGATATGATAAATTACACAAATAATTTGTAAAGACCCAAAACTTTTAATATTTATCTGAAATTGACGTTAAGCAATTTTACTTCTTCACCTCAAGGTTCCCGGTTTTTTTTCCTTCTTAACTATACTGTATTACTATAATATACTTCCCCAAAAATGTCTTAGTGTTATTAACGTCTGTCAATCAATAAGAAAATTCGAATTGACTGACACAGTAATCACGCGGTAAATTTTATACTAACGATCGGCGACAGTGAAATAATCGTCTGTCAAAAGGTAATGCCAAAATCTCTCAGCTAACGGCTATCTAGCAGCGTCGAGTGACGCTTTCGGCGCGACGATGAATCACTGCTAATTATTTTATGATTCGCGAGCAAAGCCGCGCGTGTGACAGCCGTGATAAACAATTAGATGAGCCACTTATATCGTACCTCCCATATACTTACTACCACCCTTCTGGGCAGGACCTACGATGGCAACACTTACCCACCTCAGTCCATAGCTTCTCGGCTGCTATCCAAAATTACGCCTCTAAATTTACTCCCAATGTTAACTCTTTTGTTGTAAGAGATCTCTAAGCGACGCTTATAAACAATCCTCTTTGAAGATTCAAAAATAATGTTGTTTACGTCCCGTATCGTGTAATGTTCACACGTAACCCTTCTTGACAAGAGACGCTCTCTTACTCGCCGTATGTTTCTCTCGAATGGTGCTTCTGGTTCACTTTTGAACTAATTGGTAGATCAAACAAATTTGTGATGAAGCATGTCTTTGAGACGCGTCGGCTATAAATGACCCTGAACTTTTACAGACGTCATACAACATAACGAATTGGACTTTTTAACTTATCGATTTATTTTTTATGTATATCATGCGATGCCTTACGTATAAACAACTCTATTTCTAGTCCTTATCTAATCTGATCTTGATCTGTTACCAATAGCGTTACACTCGAGTGACCTTCATAGTGAACGAGAATGTCCAAACTCGTACCTTATGTGTTCGCCACAATAACTATAATAAACATCGTAAATACGGCAGTGATGAGACATTTTGCAGACGGCGCCTGTAGTGATTCAGTCTGGAACACGATTGCCTTTATAGATGGTGGTTGGTCGCAGTGGCCGGGCCGTTGGCATCGGCATCACGACATGACTAACCGCCGCCCGCTCTAGATACAATCAAAATATGTGACAAGTTTATTTCTATTCGGAACAACACATTCTGCTCGATATATCCCGCGCCTCAAAGTTGAACATCTGCTGATTTTTTCTACGACATAAGTAGGTCGGGGCTCGCATCTGCGTCACGCGCGCCCTGGCCGCGGCCGCTCACCGTGCGCTTACGTTTACGCGAAATCGTTACACTGTTTTTCTATGCCATCGCATAGTATGCTATATTACATATTCCTGCAACTAACTGCCGCAATTGCGATGAAAACCGCTATTCCAGACTACCCATTGTGTTTGCCAATACTGCTTTATTCCGTTAAAATTTGCAAGAAATGAAAGTGTTCTCTAATACACTTTTTCTTTCCGATCCTCTCATTTACTGGAATGAACTAACGACTTAGAATAAATCTCTTTTTAGACTTTTCTGAGATTCACTCTATGCTCAAATTCAATGTCTATACTGCAATTACAAAAATTTGTCGAAAGTTGTCAAAAAAAAACACTTTGTAAATAATAGAAAATACTAAAATATCGAAGCAGTAATCTGTTAAAAGTATTTTATGTAGAACGAATAATGAACGCGTAAGAATATAATTCGTAAGATATAAACCGACGTAAGACAGAGCGTGTGTTGTGGCGTAGGGGCTGGTAGCTCGGGTGCGCTCCTCACAAATACCCGAGTGACTCATCGCACAGTTTCACAACGATACCTTTGCCAATAGCTTTTGTATTACTTCCTATTGCTGCTACAATATTCTTCCATTACTTATTGGAAGATTCCTCTCGATACTCCAATAATTCAGTCTTCGATAGGTGTTTTTAAATATTATTGCCTCTTTGATGACGCCAATCAACAATATTTGGACGTAAAATATAACACAAGGAGACTCGGGCTAAAAAAAAAACCAGTTAATTTGTTTATAATATTTAAACGCTGTTTTATTTGATGCTAAGATCATTATTAATTTTCTAAATCCAGTTCAAATTTTTTGATCATTTTTAAACAAAGCCGTAAACTGTCCATGAAATACTATTTTGTTAGAGATGTAACTTGAATGAAACATTTTCTATGACTGCAGTATATGCTAAATGTGACTACTAAGGAATAGATTCTTAAGATAATACCCTAGTACAACAGTTACTCATGGTTCCAATTAGCATTTTTTGTTTATCTGTTATCGTCATTCCTTTGTATACAAATTAGTTTGAAATAATAGATTTGGTTAAATAAAAAAATATTATAGAGATAACTAAATAATTGTACGAAATATAGGTACAAAAGACTAGTTTTTTAATCGTAGAGCCAATACGTGGTATTACGAAAAGTGACGAAAAATACATAATTGTCAATATGAACGTAGCGAATGTAACGTCAGAGTAAGAGTTGCGCAAGTAATCCACTTCCGAGTTGGTCTGCCACCGGCCACCCACTCCGCGTAGTAAACTATACCACAACAACATTCTTCAACTTCACATCTATCGCAGTTCGCGTACATTAACACAACTACGATTCGTTTATACAATCATTCTTTTGAGATCACATTAAATACACCTCTTCGGAAACTTCAACATCAAACATCAGATAAAACATTCGCGACTCGTGAATCGTGATCATTGAAGTTTACGTTCGTCTCGATAGAGTTTTACGAGTTTCTTAAGATAGCAAATCTTCAGTCGCATCTGTCCTACGAATTAGTCCTGCTTTGTATCCCCCGTCAGACGTTTCTTTGATGTGATCTGGATACAATCACCTATATAGCGTATTAACGGTGACTGGCCCAGTTCTAGATTCGCCGTAGAAGTTGGCACGAAATTGTAAACTGCCCTCTTTACTAAAGGCGCTAAATATCCAAATAGCATTGTACTATAAAATTGTGTTCGCTATCTTCTACAAAAGCGTAAGAATTAATATCGGCACGTAATTCACGCATCAATTTCATTTTACTAAGGTACTTACCTCCTCCTAATATAATAAACTTTCGCAACTAGTGAAAAAACTATGATGCTACTTATAACTCTTAGTGAGTCATAATTTGTCTGGTCACCGTAACAGATTCGCATGTATTATTGTCCTTTAGGCAGTTTAATACAAGGACGCCTAAATTTGCTCTGTAGTTATTTCCGGATCGAATGAAAGTGTCTCCGGTGAATCAGACTTTTTTTAATGTGCGACGTAATTCCCTGTCAGTTGCCCAACGTGATCCTAACATTAAAAGTTTGGACATTCTGTAGATATTTGGCACTCGTTGGTAGAGTAAGTGAAGGCATTCATTTCAATTTCGATGTAAGAACCTATTTTGTGAACAGCGAAACTATTTAAAAATATACTTCGTTAATTACATGTACAAAGTTTCCGCGGCTCGATGTAACATTTCAACGTCTCGAAGCGTTAACCGACTTTGTAGACAGACATTTGCCTGCTTGTCATGCAGCCGGTCATAAATCGGAGCGCTAATAGAATAAGTGTCGTTCCGTGGACAGTTTCCGCGAGGTGTCACCGCCACTGACGCAATCCGAGCGGTCTGCGCCCCGTCCCGACGCCAAACTCTAAACATATTAAACCCACCGATCAAAGAGAGCTTTCCCTCGCTCACCAGATTTATGGTATTACCGAAATGTTTTGTAGATCACCCGGTACGTTAAACATGGATTATAAGACGTCTTAACGAAAATGTTTAGCAAATGGCCAGTCTTCTTTCGAAAGTTTATGCTTGGGTCTCACTTTCAAAATTGTCTTGATTTTGGACAGTCATAATTTTAGCGTTAACCTTTAACTACCATTATCTTGTACGAACAAGCATGCAGTAAAGCCACGAAACCTTGCCTTGGTGAAAGCTTGGTGGAGCTATATTATGCGGCATCTAAAGTCTGGTGCTAATGCAGTTGTTATCCTTTACTGTTAGACAGTAGTTCGACAAGATCCATATCCAATATGTTTATTATTTCCTCTCTTCGTTTAACTCTAGTACTTATGTGCTGTTCAAAGTCAGTGCTGAAAAAACATGATAATATTGTTATTTCATCATCCTATGAAGATTTTCTAATTGGATTGAAAGGAACCTCTTTCAGAGCGAATATATGCTAACCAATTGTTTTGGTTGCCAGAATCTGTTCTGAGATTTAATTTTATGGTTCATCGAAGTTCGGGATCGTAAACTTTGTGCGTTAGTCATGATCTCCCAGCAGCCGTCCGTAAGCTATCCGTTAGCGAGTCTGCGCCGATGCCTTCTCTACGCCTCCCGCACGTTCATTATCACCTCTAAAACGGAATTAACCTCCTATTTGCTGTATTTTTAGTACCGTTGCCAAATTTGATAATAATACGTTAGTTTAGTAAGTTATCTAACCAAATTAACACACCCTATGTATTTTGGTCTCGTGTGCTGGTCAGGTCGTTAAGGAATAAGGATCATTCACCGGGGGTGTTATGGTGTAAAGACCTCGGTTGGTCCCGTAACGCCGCCACTAAGGCGAAAGATGGCACCAGGTGATTTGCCGGAGTAGTCGGAACCCTTTTTCAAGGCTCTGAAAGCCCGGACTCTTGCATCCCCAACCCCCATGGAGATGTAAGGCTGGGTCATAAATGAGTTTCACCTGTATTAAAAAAAACAAAACAAAAAAGGAATAAGGATCATACTTATCAAAATTTTATGAAACTGACTGCTCAGCTCCTATACGCAGCTAGATATATAAAAAAAAACTAACCGACCAACAAAGAGACACAAAAAAAAACGATCCGAGACAAGCCAATTAAAAAATAATGAAGTGTTTCCTCTTAGAAATTTTACAAGCTGAGGTCTAGTTGCGGAAATTTAAAGCAAATACTTAGCTCCCCACTTCCGCTGTACGTTAAGATTTATGTGTCGGATTATTCTGGGCTGTAGGACTGCGTAAGTTATACTCCGGGTGTAATGAGCTATTAAAGCGGCGGAGTTGGCACGCCGCGCCGGCAACGGCTCTAAGGGCACGTGCTACTCGCACTCGATGACATCCACCTAGTAATTTGTTGTCATAGCCTGCTCGTCTGTCGCGCATTGTGTTGTAATTGATGTGCAACGAAAAAGTCTAATGACATTTTTATTTAGTTTGTGAGTCATCGATCGAAACAATAGTATAGATCAGTATAGTACACAAAATCAGTAGTAGGTATAATTTCCTTAAGCAGTGTTAATATAGAACCAGTTTGTGAAGAAACTGCTCAATGTACGAAATATTCAAAACAGAAAAAATCTTGGTTTCTATAACTAACATAGGTATATGACGTTGTTCACGAAGAAACAGTCGTTACGGTGCTTATTAATTAAGGGCGCTGCTTAGTTTTGTGTGAACATTAGGCAGGTATATTACATATGTATCCCTACATAAATCATTTTAAAGTTGTTTACACTATATTATGGTACAACAACAAGTGTGAAAACCAGGTGGTCCGCGTGCCGTCTGCGTGCAGGTACAATGTTCGTCAATACGAACTCAATTTTTGGCCAGTTCTTCCAATAACACGCCCAAGTGATGTGACAGTTTTATAGACGTTTAACACATGTCACATGTGAATGGTGACATGCACTTACGTCGGACCTACGTTTGTTTTGCGCACTGCACGGTGCCCTGGCTATGCACGTCGCAATCGTACCTATTAATTAGGGCTGCGATGCTGCAATCGCTCGGGCCCTGATTTATCCTTACGCAAGCGGGCACGCGAGCATCACCCACTTCGCACGCGTCATGTGACGCGAGCGCATCGTCGGCGCCGCTTACATGTATGTTTACAAGCCAAGCGAAGTTTACAATCATCAATAACCTGTAGGTTATGAATCGAAAGGAAACAAGCCGGCGTCAGGTGAAGTGGGGTGCGGCTGGATATGTCGGGTGGTGGTGCGCGGTGCCGGGTGCAAGAGCAGCGCGTGGGTGCGGGTCGTCGACCGCTGCACAGAGCGCGGTGCGCGCCCTGCCAGCGAAAACGGCAGAAAACCTCACGAAGGGCGGCAGCACACGGTGTCCGCATTTAGCTCGGGCTGACGTCGCTGAGTCACCGCACCGCGAATAGCGGCGGTTTGTTTGTTGCACCGCCCGCTCCCGGCTCTCCCGCCGATTATTTCGAGCGGGCGCGGCGTGCACAGCAGTGCTGCGCGCAGAGTCCCGGCGACCGCACGCGCCATGCCCCCGCTGCCCGCGCCGCCCGCGCGCATGCGTGACGCCTCCGGCATCGTCACCACCATCAGGGACACAGTCAGCTGTAGTTGGATTTTTTACAGTGAGTGTCTTCCGCGCCCGCCTGCTCCGCACACGCGGAAATCCAAACTCGTCTTCTTCATGGACCACGTTTTGTGTTAGCGCACCTCGAAAACTCCTCGTTTGTTCTCCCAAAATCAGTGACTTATTTTTTAGGGTTTGTTAGAGGTTTCCGTGATTTCTCTTCAAAACAGGATTATTCCTTACGTGCTGAAATTTTGTGTTGCGTGAAAGAAAATACGATTAAGAATTTTCATCTGAAACATTGGCTTTTAAGTGATTTTTTGCGTACGTGTTTCCATAGAAAAGAACATGAACAAATAACCTAGTTTACTTCCGCAAAGAGTATTATATAGTTTTTGTAAGTAGTGAATTATTAAAAATCTAATACTTGCATAACATTTGTGCTACTAAATACAAACAGTAGTTATTTATTATGCCGAAACGGGCAGCAACAATACTGAACCGACGATGTTTGGCTTATCAACGCCTTGTTAGTGGTGTTCGTACACTGCTGCCATCTATTTGCGGGGAAAGGAATCATAATGCTGAAAGCAGAAATCTAGGTGAAGCGTCTGACATCAGCAAGTCCGGAGTAAATTTAACTCTTGACGTATTTAACCGTGCCGTGGGACCGCGACCGATTCCTCTAAACATTCAGATTGTTCTCGCATTGGCTCCTATTAGACGATCATTGTTTTAATTGCGTCATTGAATCGCGCGCGGCATCATTATTATTAGTTGCGTATGCGTCTTAGGATACGTAATATTTTGTTGCTACGACTGTTTCACTGTTTTATGTATGTATAGCTACAATGTGCTCTTTTTGACGTAGTTTTGAGCTTTCACAGACGGCTTTTGTTCTTTTTATATTCACTAGACCAAGCTGTTTTATCTAAGACTGTTTGAATATTCGTTATTCTTGTTAAAATTATATTTAAGATGTACGCCGTTAATTTACATTGTTTACTTTAAGTGCGCCATTTTTTTAATGTTTGTTTGTGTTTTGCGCAGGTAACAGTAGCGCGTCGACGGGGGGCGAAGGCGCCGCTCCGCCAGCGGAGCCCGACCCGGCGCTAGACTCTATGCACATGATGCTGGACCCACACCTCAGGCCTATCTCGCCGGACCTCAATAATGAGGAGTCCAAGAGGATATTTGAGGAACACAAGCAACTTGCGCAGGAGTACCTCAAGGTAAACACTTAAGAACTTTTCTATTATTTAATTTTATTTATTGGGGTCATATTTCCGCCACCACTCAACAAAAGCTTTCCTATTCTTCCATATCCCTGCCTTGAGCTACATATGCTTATTTGATAGAAGTTCTCGTGCTCTCCAACATATTTATCCAAACAAAGAACATGTGAAGACGGCTTAAGACAAAGTATTACCGAAATACCGCTACTCCATTAATTAAAATGTTGCACTTCTGGGAACTTCCAAAAATATCTCTGACTACAATATACCATGCAATCTTGTAATATAAACTGTTATGTATACTTCAAGATTTCTTGGTTCCACCATAAATAATAGGATATAATAATATTAATCCTTACGAACTGATGATGACTGATGTCCATGTGTTCACACCTTGTTAATGCCTCTAATACAAAACTATAACTATATTAAATTCAGAATGTTATTTGCCCCATCCAAAATCATAAGTAACTTTTTATAACCTGTTTAAGCTTCGTAAGAACACTAAATAACATAATAATTGATTATTTCTTAAGTTAATTCTGAGTCCATTTTCCCATCGTAACTGTAATTTAAATTGTCAAAAGCTAAATTCTTTTTTTAAGTAATCATAAAAGGAAGTAAGATTCTGCTGTATAACGATCATGTCTTCACTGTTATTTTCCCAGTTATCTGAGAAGCAAACTGTTATGTTATTGTTTTGTATTCACACGAAAAAGTTATCTCTGTTCACATCAAACACTATTAAAAAGCACCATAATACCTGAGACTAAAGAATTTGTATTTTTAGTCTTGCTGGGAAATTTGTAGCTTTCCGAGGTAGGTTCACCTAGTGATAACCCACCGGAAAGCTTTAAATTTCCTTTTAATGGTGAAAAGATAGGAAAAACTCTAAAATCTGCCTCGGACCATGTTAGAGACTTTCTTCTGGAGATACTGCGAAAAACTACCGAAACCCTTACAAGGGATCGCAGGATGCTCTACTACCCCTCTTTTCTACGAATCCCATGACCTACCCTATTTTTGTCCCTAAAAATTCTATTGCAACTCCCACAGCCTTGGAAATGCCGAACGTGATTATTAATTAATTTTTTTTTATCATTTGCAGATACAGACTGAGTTTGCTTTCCTCAGTAATCACAAAGCAGAATTGGAAGAGAAAATGGACGATGATGAGTTACGGCAGAAGAGAGAGATTATACAACTAGAGAAAGAAAAGGTAACTATTATATGGATATAAAAATACATTAGAAAAATAGCCTATTCTTATTAAATGAGCACCTAGAAGGTGTACCGGGTTTCATTCAATTTGTGAAACCAAACCGCAAGAATACTCAATACTCAATATAATAATAATAAATAATAATATAATAATAAGTAGGTTTATTACGATTTCTTATAGATATTATATATATTGATAAACTTAATACCGCCCATTGTTATCCCTGAAAATCAAAACAAGTTCTATGATTTTCTTCATATCGAAATTCCTAAGACCACATTTTCATATTCTAGGACTCACTGATCAAGCTATACTGCAGCCTTAAGAAGCAGCTAACGCGAGCGGAAAACGACAGCTGGCTACATCCAGAGGAGATGCCCCACGAGTGACGTCACTCGCCACCCTCGTGTACTGTGACGTCACGCGGCCCGCCGCCATGACCGACGCCGGAGTACTCGTGCATTGATCTCAACATACCAAATGAGCCTTCAACTCTACGTTCTCCTTATACAGGTTTAGTTTGTAATGCATGTTATGTTGATATTGTTGGCGCTTGTACACAGTCACTCACATATGTAGAGCCTGTTGTCATGGAGACGACCAAGAATTATTTTATTGTTTATTGATGCTGCAGATGGTGAATTTATACTCGAGTAACAAGCTTTGTTACGAAAATACGACTCGTAATTTAATATTTATTTTCACTAAATTACACGTCATGTGTATGTATGCTCGCTGTCAAAATGTGGGTTTTTCGGAACTATATAAATAGCGAGGGGTGACCTCGTATAGAAACAAATAAACCGGATTCGTATTCCTGTGTACAACCGCACTTACAGTCATCCGTAGGATAGTTTTGTAGCCTTGAGATTTTACTTAGTTTCATTATTTCATGAACACATTGTTCAATCTGCATTAGTTTTACCACCGTCAACAAACTGCGGTGTTACCAGGAAATGGCGTCTAACGTAGTATTTAAATTGTTATCCGCTCATCTTGGTTTACTTTGCTAAGTAGCTACAACCTGCGACTCCGTCTGTAAAAATTACAAAATGTGTATGGTATGTATGTGTATCTTGTGCGCACAATGGTTCAATCGTGAGACGGAAATCGAACAAAAAAACTAAAAGAATGTGTATATATCTTTGAATAGTTGTGCTAAGGTAACTGAGACCTTAAAACTACCAAGTTGGGCTAATACTTCCTCAATATACCTACATAATCTGCTAGGATCAATACAAGCAGTTTTGACAGTAAAGTTGTATCGGTTGGATAAGACAGTATTAAGTGATATCATGAAAAATAACAGACACAGAAGAGTGAGAGCAGCAATTCACTGCCTGAAGTTAGGCGCCTTTTTGTGAGACCACCGTTAATGTTTTTGTCGTTGTAAAAGCACGTTTTAGTGCTTTATATGTGCGTGTTCCATATAACGTTGAAGTACTTTGTCATACTTTTATACGGAATAATAGAATTGTATTTTGTTTACTATTTTGTCTCATTCGATCATTTATTATACTGTGTGGTATGCATTTGTTTTGATTGTATATAAATGTAAGATAGTATTAGCAGTATTAGATAAGTTAAATTATGTTAAGTTTAGTAAAAATTGTGAAATGTGAAAAACTGTTTTTATTTGATAAAAATAAACCCATTATTTAATCGAGGCACAGATATAGTAAAAAAATCTGTTATAGTCGTGTAAGAAATACAAAATGATTAAAAATAGATCAAATTGATTATGTTGATAGTTTATGGAAACGTGTAGACAACTCTATTTATTTATAGAACAATACCGAATGTCTTTTGTTGATAAAGTGAAAAACAAAACAAGCCATAATAATATGATCAATCAATGCATTGCCAGATTTCAAAGCAGAAAATTCACAATTTAGAATGAATAAAAGCAATTTTGCAATTAATACCCCATAATACAGTCAAAATCATCGATACAAGTCACTGTCTCATTGGTCATCACCAAATCAAAACCTCAAAAAATATATTAAGTTAATTCTCCTCTACGAAGTTTTAGTAGGTGTATGTTTAACAAATAAAAAGCAACTGGGTCAGTCCAAATAATTTATTTCAATTGTCATAGTCACAATATAGATTTTTTGTTTATTGGAATGGTGAATAAATGTTACAAACATAGACATTGGTGATGAATTTGGCACTTTGGTTATAAATCCATCAATATACTTCTTGAGATTCAAACCTTAGACAAATAAATGCTTTAACGATGAACACAACGTCATTCTGGTGTGTTATATGGACGATTCTTCAAGTAACAACTTATGTACAATATAATTACAATAATCGTCTACATGACTAAAATACTGGACCGCGGCGGGCGCAGTGCATCGTCCGCGCTCGCCAGCGGCCGTGAACGTTACAAACATTCAACAATATACAAAATAGTGTCGG
Source organism: Autographa gamma (assembly GCA_905146925.1). Taxonomy (NCBI): domain Eukaryota; kingdom Metazoa; phylum Arthropoda; class Insecta; order Lepidoptera; family Noctuidae; genus Autographa; species Autographa gamma. The sequence goes on along the minus strand of LR989866.1, from coordinate 7,400,774 downwards.
GTGAAACAGAAATCCTTGAAAATCTATATTTACTGAATATTTTATTGTATATTTATACAACTATAGACCGTGATGTACTGTATACAATTTAGGTAAATAAATAAACTTGCAAAATTTCTACGTCTATAATAAAATTTACAATATCTTTATTTTACATAGTGATATGATCTTAAATTTATAAATAAACTGAAAAAGCTACATAACTCAAATCACTAACCAATTTAAAATATAACCAAACTCATGTACATAAATAATTCGGCATCGAGAGGAACAGTCTCGGCCCTTTGTGTTCAACTAAATTAATATATTTTAAATGGAAATAATGTCACATTCTCGACTTATTATAATAGCCGCCTTATTATATTTTCGTTGTCAGGGCCCGATGTATTATGATAATTACATACAATATATTATAATAAATTATAAAGGAATGAAAATTTGCTAATTCTTCCACTTAGCTAACACTAATACGACAAAATCATAATAAAGGCAATTCCATCAAGCCTTTTCAATATGATATACATTCACTAAAATATTATCATTACTTTATTAACTCCTAACAATAACGCCATGATTTGAAACATCGTAAAAATAATTAAGGCAACAGTTGTATTAAAATATATAACTATAGTTACACCTGCAAGGCGTTGAGCGCTGCGTGGCGTTGCAGGTGTAACGACAGGCGTCGGAGCGTCGGAACAGTCCCCTCAGCTACAAGTATAATAATCTCACAGTCGAAGTAGTATGCATAGCACGCAACACCGCGCAGACATCGCAACAAACGCGATTGTGACAACTCTCGAACAACATACGACAACTAGATCTAACTCAACATACATTATGAAAATACTCTCCCGTGTGACAATGGCCGCAGTGAACTTAACAGTTTGTTACATATATTAGAACAAGTTAAACTTACATTATCGGTATCGTGGTGGCAACTTGAAGGCAGTTTGATAATGGGTTTGACACTAATGTGCCTCTAGCATTACTAATCGATCGATGATAAAAAATCTTAGTCGCAAAGATTAGCACCGCGAGAATAAAACCATTCTATACGAATACTTGAAGACAACGAGATAGATCAGAAGTATTGATTGGTGTAAGAAATGTACTTATTGGAATGAAATATACAGTACTAGAAAACAGAATGTATACAGAACAACTGTTAACGCTATAAGTGACTTATTCTGAATACTTGAAAATAAAAACAATCGTCTTAACGATAAGAGAAAATGCTGTAAATATATAAAGAGAGACAAACGTTAACCATATTAATAAAATTACTTAGATTGTAACTGGTCATGACATGGAGTATTCTTTTGAGACCCAAACCAGTTGACGCGCGCACGCATCCTATCGATTTCAATAACTAATTCTAAACTGCAACTGTATATACGCAACCGCCGGTCACAGAGCGATACAACGCACCTTAAGAATACACTAGCTTCAGATAAGCAAAAAATATAGTGTTTCGTAATCATAATAATAATATATTCTTCAATAAATATCTCTCGTAATACACGCGCCTATTCAAACAAGAACAACGTCAAATAAAGCGCACTTTAAAACATCCGACGCAATACTAAATTGAGCAACGTTTACAGGGAATACAACAAACATGTCGGCATCTATCGTATTGTCAATAGTTCTCAGGACCTCGTGTGTCGATACATTAAATCTAATAGATATAAAATTTCAGATATAGGAATAAGGAATAAAATCTGATATCTAACGAGAGGGAAGACTGGTATGGTCAATCGTTGTCATTCCTGAAAAAGAAAATTAGTTATTTAGAATTCGATACCCTTAAAATATTTCTTAAAATTATTAAAACAAATCACATATCATATCAAGACAATAAAACACTCTATTTCTACTTTATATAGAAACCTCTAACAAATTTTATAAAATGAGTTATATCTGAAAGTGCTGAACAGATCGTCACAAATTACAACTTAGTGTTAACCATGTCGATCAGATGGGCTTTCAATCAAAAACTCACATCAATTACAAACCTTTAGGAGCTACGATCATACAAAGACGTGAAACACATAGAACCCATATGAAGAAATACAGCGACACCTTATTACCAGAAACTTATTCCACATCAGAAAAAAACATTCTGACATTAAAAAAACTACTTTTTAAACAGACAAACCCTGAAGTAGGGTGTTAATGTAGGTCAACAGTCTCACAACAATTCAATGCTTGTTTTTAAGACAATGTACCATCGCTGCTACAATGCAATTTAATGAATGCAAATACTAATAAAGGTTAAACAAATCAATGGTTGCATTATATTGCCTTGTCATAAAGAACTCCATCATTATTGTTTTGACGATGAACTCGACTTTACAACAATGTCAATATAACTTAATTTCATTGTACAATTATGTTTTAATTTGCAAAAAAAAAAACAAGTAATTTATACAAAGTATATTTTATAATGAACATATTTTTTTATCCAGTGCTTGTTTGTATTTTAATTAAAAAGGTTTGAAACAGAAAAGTATTGTTCTATTTTTGTATGAGATAAGGTTTTACCGTGTATTCAGACGGATACAAGATGATAAACAAAACGCGCCCGGCTGCACGCGCGCAGCACCGGCTTCCACACGTCGCCCGACTCCGGCTTGTCCAGGCACATGCCCGTGTTCGTGTGCTAGTGTTTATGTATAGAATGCAATATGCCAGGTACCTGTTTCCTTAGCGACTAGCTGTGGTCTCGCTGCGCGGCCTTGCGCGCCTGCCACTTGAAGTCGACCTGCATGAGCCACTGCTGGCCGCGCGCCCGGCTGCACGCGCGCAGCACCGGCTTCCACACGTCGCCCGACTCCGGCTTGTCCAGGCACATGCCCGTGTTCGTGTGCTAGTGTTTATGTATAGAATGCAATATGCCAGGTACCTGTTTCCTTAGCGACTAGCTGTGGTCTCGCTGCGCGGCCTTGCGCGCCTGCCACTTGAAGTCGACCTGCATGAGCCACTGCTGGCCGCGCGCCCGGCTGCACGCGCGCAGCACCGGCTTCCACACGTCGCCCGACTCCGGCTTGTCCAGGCACATGCCCGTGTTCGTGTGCTTTATTGTTCGCGTCTGCAATTACACAAATCATAAGATATTAAGAACTAGCTCACCCGGCAGACCTCGTACTGTCTCAATAGATAAATAAAAGCCTAAACGTTGCATTTGTTCCTTTTTTTTATTCCGAGACTTTTCATATTTATTCACCTTTTAAAGGAGAATGACCAAAATCAGTACCACTCTGAAAAAAAACAGTATAGCCACAAAAATATACTCATAAATTATAAAATATTTTTTCAACTTTTCTCACTTATCTTCATCGAAATCGTAAGTGGGGCTAATATTTTGTGTGTAATTAGTTAATTATTCGATATTATTGCATTCGTTTTAAGATGGCTTAGGTACTTTAGCAGTGTTGCCAATTTTAAGAACCTCCCTATATTCGGTCTTAACTGATAAAGTAAGGCAGACGCTAAGTTTTAAAAATAATTTAAAGTTTAATATTTTCCGTGTTACTAATGTTTTTCTTTCGATGGAGATAATTAATATATTACTTTACCAATTGAAAATCTTTCTTTAGTTGACAACTCACTTATGGTCAGGGTGATTTAGATTAACTGTTGGTAACACTAACACGGGAAAGGTGTGTCCAGTCAAAAATAATCCTTCGACGTATTGTAAATTACTTATGGATATGGAATCTAACTATTTTCAGTTGTCTAATGGGAATCGACATGTTGTTGTCTTAAGATCTGCTTTTTGTGGTAGAAGGTTTGTTACTAAACCAAGCTGAAAACTAAACAGAAAAAAAAAAACAAACTACAAAAATAATGGATAATTTTTATTTCCTTGGATACTACGAAATCTCCCCTCGTTTATATCCAATTTATGCTATCATACAAAAATGTTTAATGCGCAACGGCGGTCCATAGAAGAATGGGCAATCTCCTTTCTCTGGATTTCCACAAATAATTCAGTACCAAAATTCGTCAAGTCGTTTCAGCCTTTCTCGAGTTTTAGCGAGACTAACAAACAGCAATTCATTTTTATATACAGATTTATAACGGGGTTTATCACTGTGAATTAGAGACTATGGAATATAATGACTTTACATTCTTGCTTAGGCATACAAATTATACCAAGGAATCACAAAGTTCACTAGTACGCTGCGACCGAGGCTCCCCGTAGAGAGTATATCGTGTATCGATGCCTCACTTTTATAGGTCGTTTTCCCATATGCGGGGACTGCCCGCATGCGGTATAACGACTTATGTAACGACCAATGAAAACGAGACTCTAAATAGTGTAACCCGACTTAGTTCTACATATAAAAAAGATGGGAAAATCAGTTTACCCTGGATAAGACATTTACTACTTTTTATCTCAATAACTCTCAACCAGGCTACGGAACCGCTAGAAATATGTACCTATTGATCGAGGTAATCCATAAAGTAGGTCATAACAGTATATTATTATTCAATTACCTTAGAATCATAGGTCCACTCCTGGTTCCCGCGCATGCCGTGGCAGCGGATCAGCTTGATGGGCCCGCGCGGGTGCGCCGCGTCCAAGCAGTTGTCGTCAGACATTATCTGCTTACGCTTCGTGTACGCGAACACCTGGACATTGCGTTATACATTATAATACTTGTTATTTACTTATAATATTACACCAATTTAATCTTATATAGTAATTATATGTTTGGCTGTGTCACGTTGGGTTTCCTTAAAATTGCATAACAAGAACTGTAAATGACTGAACCGACATAATATGTGGATCTAACTAATGCTTGTCCCATACCAAGATAAAGTCAGCAAGTGCCATAATGGAGCTCCTACATTATTTTATTACTTATTAAGTAGTTGAATATTTTACTTGACTACCGAAGCACGATAAAAGCTAATACTAGATTTCAGACAGATAGACGCGCTAATCCCCGTTCTATAATATTAAGGTAAATAACGTGAGCAATAAAAAAAAGCACTCCAAATATTTTTTCCATATGCACTACATAAAGTTAATCGTTAGAGTTGACAAAAGTGCACACCTCGACAATGATCGGTGAAGTTAGTAAACTAAAAACTCTTGACCTATTAATTTTACTGTGTCGTAATATTATATGAGGTTTGTGTACAAAAATGTAAGCCTTGTAAACACCAATGTAACGTGCCGATAAACACCTTAACATCACGAATACATACGTTAGTTAGTTTTATTTCTCGTGGACGGCGTTTCTTTGATTTCTTTGATTTTCTGGACTGGCCATTGTAATAAGTAATGTGATTACTTCAATCGTTGTAATAATTTAATAGAAATATTATTTGAGGTGTGTTATTACCTGGTTTCCTCCCATTCCGTGACAGTATCCCATGCCGAGCGGTTGCCCCGCTTTCCCGCCGAGCGTGTCTAAACAGTTCGACGTCTCGGCGTTGCGAATCTGTGAACATTTAATGTTCGTCATCAAACACACGTACTACGTAGCGACCACTTGAGCAAACATTTGGTATAGTAATATACTAACATTCAAAATATATAATACGTTTAATTCCTCAATATGTTTTAATTGAACAATGGACTGATTGTGGCAATTCTTATAACAACTAATCAAGGTTCTGGTTACACTTAACAAGTATTAAATTAAATATCAATAGCATAGTCAACAATTAGAAAGAAACTTCTTTTAGTAATACGAAAACAATATTTAGATTTAATATAATTGCCTATGTGTGTATATAAAAATTACTTATGTTGTAAATTTTGTTGCACAACTAAGTAATCGCATTTATTTGTAAGTCTATTTAGGGAACCGATTATCCACAATATAATGTAAAGTGTACCTACCGCTGAAAACAAAAGAATGCAGGATGCATTCTTCCTTATTTATCTCCAACATTTCCGCAGTGTTATAGTCAAAGAGTCGGTGTATAAATAGCTCACCTCTCCGAGATAATAATAGTCGAGTGGCATCTGACTCTCGGGGTATATGTTCTCGAGGTACCAGCGGAAGCTCTTGCACTTGAGTCGCTCGCGCAACGCTCGGCGCTCGCTCACATCACCGACCGGCACGTTTAATGCTCCTGCTCATAATTATTCATGTAAAAATATATACTAGAATTGTTTAGGGAAAGTTTAGTTCTTGAGCACTAAGTCCTGGTCGTTATAGGGAAAGGGAATCGTTTAGGGTTCTTTTTTTGTTAAAAAGGGAAAGATTCTAAGTCTAAGAGAATAGTCCAGTCAAACTATGTTAGAACAAACATTGAAATACTCAATTTAATTTGACCACATTGATTAGGGACCCCAACACAAATAATCATGTAACATATTTAATTGCGCATATAAAATCAATTACTTTTGCATGTCTAAACTACTGTTAGTCTTGAAGCATGAACATTTTGTACCCAACATGACTTACAAATGATGACGATATGATCAAATGTTAATGACGGGTTAATTTTGTGAAATGCATGCTGATGCAACACTTGCTTACGTTTTCTATTAAGAAAACATAAATAAATGTCACATTAGTTATATAGGGTTAATTAATCATGGATCTACTGTGACTATAAAACTTTTTTAATTGCAATATTGTTAACTAATTGACCAATCAATCCTATATATCATTGAACTGAGCTACACGAACACGTAACAAGTAAATCATTGACACAAAAAAAGTAGAAAATGCCCTCGACTTCTTTGTTCTAACTGTTATCGATACATTTATGATGCCTATTGAAATATAACGCTTATCGCTTAGCCCACCTGTTCTGAATTTAGTCAGCGCACAAAAATAAAGTAAGTGCGGCATTCAAGTGCACTTGGTTCGTCAGGTATTTGTTTGACAAATAGACTTATCTATTGAATACTGTGAGTATCTAGTATATGGTAATTTGTAATATTATGTTACATATGTTATCAAACATAATCGTAACTTAAAATTGTAGTATTCAAGCTTTGAAAGTTGAATGAATTTTATAGCTTATTTAATCCAATGTTTTACGTTATAAAATACTAATAAAGCGTCATACAAAGGGGGTGAAAAGAGATGTCAAGGCTGAATAGAGTTAATAAAGACAAAATAATTCTTTCTTTTGTTGTAAGCACCGATTTTACAATGGAAGCAGATATTTTTAGATTACTAATTGGCGATTGAATCTCTTCATAATATGAGAATTATTTACTATTCAACCCCTTATCCTCATTCATCGCATTTGACAGTATATCCAATATTTTTTGGGGATCAACTTTCAAAGCCCCCAAAAAGCGCCAACAAAATTGAGAACAGACGCGCAAATAAGTACCCGGGTTAATATTGTAGTAGAAATGCTTCCAATCATCGAGCCAGACTTCCGCGAGGCGCGCGTTGTTGTGGTTGACGACGCGGCCGGTGCCGCCGGGGAACGAGTAAGGCGTCGTCTTGCGGAACACGTGGCCCACGTGCGAGCACGGCGCGATCTCCAGCCGCCCGCCGCACATCCACACCTGCCCGTCCCCTCACACCGTGTTAGCCGTGTTAGCCACCCAAGCGGGAGCCAGGAACGAATGGATTTAAAACTTTATATGTCTCAAAATTTAACTCATTTTATATTTAATTCTTGAGTACTTTTAGTGCAAGTTAGATGGGTCAAAAATCGGCCAACATTATGTGGTCATTAGAAGAAATAATACCAGCTACTGCAGCAAGTCAATGAAATCATACATATAATCACGCCTCTTTCCCTTGTAGGGGTAGGCAAAGACGACTTCTTTCCACTTGTTACAATCCTTACACACTTGTTTCGCTTCAGCCACTTTCGTTATTCCCTTCATACATGCTCTTCGGTTTAGGGTACTTTTGACCTGGTCTTTTTCATACATACTCGCCTTATACGCTTTTTTCGTTGATCGTTCTTCATTCATTCTCTCGACATGGTCAAACCATCTCACCTTTCATAAATTTTGTCACTACATCCTTCATCTGACATACTTCATCCACCTTGCCATCCACTACTCCTCTTACATTCAACGTAGCTAATACTCTCCGTAAAATCATACAATGGGGCTAATTATTTTAAAATGCTGTACCTAATCATGTCATTTAAAATTATTGTAAGTGAACCATTTAATATTTTTTTTATTCTAAATCTTTGTCTAATTATGTTTTTTACTATTCATTCATAAAATATGGTGCTTAGTTGATTGATAATATTATCTTTACTAAAAGTGCCTAATTTGTAACTGATTAAATGATCAAGTTTAAATATACTACATATGAATAAACAATTGACCAAAATGTTGACAGACTTTTGTTGTATCTAAGCGTGAAAGTTAAAAATATTGTTTTCCTTCCTGGCTACGTAAATGTTATTACATTTTACACTTGATAGGTGCTACGAACACACACATACGCAACATAGTAGTGGAAAACTTTGATATTGACAATGCCTTTATTTCAAGGTGATAAGGTCGATTTTGTAGTTCATTTATTGAAGTGCGTACATGACGTTTCGCGGAATTGAAATAACAATTATGTGTATTCAGTTGGTCGTTAACACCCTACAAGTGTGAAATGTTCAAATATTCACAAGCAATAATAAATACTCATAACAATTAATCTTGTAATTTATGAAGTAAATTTAAATATGGCAGAATAATAGACAGCTCATTGAATTATTGCGTGTGCATTAGGCCAATATAAACATTATGAATGTCCTTATTGCGAACATTAGCACAAAATGATGTGATTAAAATTAAATAGAAAAACTAAACTTAATTTAGTTTTACTATGAATAGACATAAGTCATAAAAGCTTATATTAATCAGATTGTTGTTAAAGAAACGGAAATAACAAAAAACCCCAAGTTTTTTTAAGTTTTCTTCGGTTTTCAACCTTCGTTTGAGACTAACGACGACGTAGTTTATATTTAGTTGAAAGCATTAGGAACAATACTCATTCTAAACAAACACAGAAGTCGTTCTAAACAGGAAGAAACACTTTGAGTGTATCTACTTTGTTAAAAGCTTACAGTAATTAGATTGTTTGTATAAGTAGTAATAGTAAAAATCTAATTCTTAGCCATTTCTGTAACAAGAAACGGAAGGGCCCAAGAATTTATTTTTGCATATTTTCCTCCAACGAAACAATTCAAGATTTTCATTTGAAAACAATAGGAAAAATACCCATTCTAAACAAACAAGGTATGCTCGCTGCAAACAGGAAGTCACATCTCAGTTCTAACAATCGGTTTATCTAATAGAACCGATCATAAAGACATCAAACTATCCCAACAGTTGAAACAAATCTTAACCTTATACTTCTTGTACATACCCATATCTGGAATATTAACAACAATCTAGGATTAATAACATTATTATAACAATAACACAAAGTATAAAACAATACACATAGATAAACAAATAGGAACCGATATTAATGTTAATCTCTTCCTCTGTAATATTTATTATTTATATGCTGTTATCGCAGTTACACATAATTCTATTAAGCCATGATAATTAGACGAGTTGAGGCAAATTATATAAAAACAGCTAATAAATGAGATATTTTGTAGGCAAGTACATATAGACATACAAGTACTGTGCTGGACTAAACGACTAAGGACATAAAACAACAGTGTATAAAGGATTATTTAGGTTTTGGACAGCACAGAGTAACACTCATATTTAAACATAAATACCTAAAGAGAGGTCAATAAAATCTTTAACAAGAAATCTGATTGATTTTCAATATGGTTTTTTTTTTGACAGAAAATAGGCAATTAACTTTATTTTTGTAAGGTCATATGAAAAACTGTTTCTATTTTTTTTTTTCGATTATATATAATGAAGGGATAATCTCATTTCTTTTCATCATAATTTACCACAACTCATTCTAAAAGGATTGCTGTGGTTAATACTATTATCGACAGTAGACAAATATTATCATAACTCATTGCTTCTGCATCAAGAAGAAGCAGAAATAAATGTAAAACAGTTAGAAAATATAGAAAACAGCGAACAGAATAAAAAAGGCTTACAAAAGGACGAAATTAGTAACACAAGACAATTTGTTCAGAAGCATAAAAAATTAAGTATTACTAATTAATTAATACTGGGCCATAATTTAAGAGTAGGAAAATTTTCAACAGATAACAAAGGAGTGAAAAACACAGATTATAAAAGCTACGAAGCGAAATGAATGAAATAAAATGTCATGCTTAGGTAAATGAATGCAGCCGCAATGTGGTTAATGTTGAAGCTTTACTGAATATATCCAAATGTTAATGATGTATTAAAACTTTACGTTGTTAGTGTATTATCCCAAGCCACAACAAAACTTTCGTTTTTTGTACCTTCACTTCTATCATTTTGTTTTGTCTATGTTTCAAATGCTTATCTTACACAAGACTACCAAAAGACAGGACAACATAAAACAATTTTTAAATCTGATGATGTCACCTTATAACCATATTGTTAAAAGTGAAAGCAGCAGATTTAAACAGTCTAATGTCTGACACCGTTTTATGGTTACACTGAATTAATTTACTTCACGATTAAGATAATCGCTTAAAACAAAACATACATGACCTAATGGCAATAAATTATATTTTTTATGACTCTCACATGATTAGGAACACTGAACGAGATAAAATGTTAATTAGTACTTTCGAGTTAGCATAACCCCCGTCATTAATTTGTAATTATGACATAATGACAGGTGTAACGCTAAGTCAATCAAAATACAGTAAATATTTCTAGAACCGACCCCCTGATTTCAGTCAAATCGGGGGTCAGGCCCCCTGTTCCAGTTTTTCAGAATCTGGGGGTTTATTTAAAGAAGTGGACTAAAACTAAAGTGAAGAACAAAATGTTAGCAGTGTCGGCACAGTCGTCCAGAATCGAACCTGGGTTCATGGCGTAATAGAACTCTCCCCACTCGTCCATCCAGACTTCGGCGACGCGCGCGGCGTTGTGCAGCACGATGTTCTGCACACCGCCGGGGAACGAGTAAGGCGACTTGTCACGGAACACGTGGCCCACGTGCGAGCACGGCACGATCTCCAGCCGCCCGCCGCACTGCCATACCTTGGCGCAACCCCACACAGTTATAGTACTCGCTTACTAAATATTTACTAGATTCCTCCTAATGTTTCTCGTATTTACTGAGAGATCTTCGAAGTGTGGGAAACCTACGATACCATTTCAGAGATGTCCACGTCTGGCTTCACCTAATAAAATGAATCCTTATTGGCGAAAAACAAATGAGTGTCTAACGCGCCTACCAATTAGACCCATATAACTTGAACTCTCATTAAGTGAACCGTTTCTGTCCCACATGGTCATGTGATAGATCCTGTCCATTCTGTGAAACCTAAATTCAGAGAGATTAAGTATACTGCTGTGCAAAGCCTACACATAGCAAGCTAATCTGAACTTTATCGACTCGACTCTTTTCTTTCTTTAGAAAAATTTACCCTGAAGCTCATTTCGAGGTTTTCACCACCCCAGATGTCCATGCCCTGATCGTAGGAGCCGATCTGGTAGAAGTAGTCCTTGTCGATGGCGAACAGACCGCCGGCCATGGTGGGCGTGCGGAGTGGCGCTGTGCGGTCGCCCCCTCGACGCGCCATTTCCCTTTCCGGCACTCGATACCTAAAGTGTAACAAGGAAATATATCACTGTATAACTGTTGGTGTCAGACATTCAAAGAAGAGGAGACAGGAAAACTTCGCGCTGGAAAAAATATAAAAGCATTTTAAAGTAATTTCAGTACGTGGTTCATTTTTACCCTTTTACCAAAACCCTATCCAATATTTTTTAAGTAAATTACATAAAAGTTGCAAAATTATGATGTTTAAATAATAAGTCGTTTTCTAGAATTACTTATATGAACAGCGGGCAATGAACTAGACATAGAACAAGTTTTAAATGCCAACTTAAATCTGCGACAGCGGAAACGGAAACAACTCCTAACCTACACTAACTCACCATCAGTGGCGAAAGCGCTTACTTAGAAATGAGGTCGAAAACCAGACAAACCAGACCAGGCAGAGGCCAACTGCATGCATATAATAGCTATTAAAGAATTGCTATAAAATATCATCTTTTAATGCAACCAGATGAGATGTCCGCTATCCTATGTCGGTCAGAAATTGTTATATTACTTCTATAGTGAAATCAATTTATTAGCATTGCCTTAGCCTGAGTGGAAAGGATAGTGTTGTTGTTCCTTATTGTGTGGCAATAAATGATATTTTATTTCTTCTTCTATTTCCAAACCGTGCAAAGTATAATAAAAAAATTAAACGAAATCTTCTGCCTTATTTTTTTGAAGTATTGAACTCTTTTTAACATGGACAGGGGTTTCTTAACACCCCGTATAATTTTCTAATAAAAAGCAATTTTTGTTCGCTAGGCGTCATTACGGATATACGAATTTTAGAAATATAGCCCTTACCACGTCTGTTTTTTTATCACCAATGCCACATATGGATTAACACAATAGTATTTCCGTATTTTTTCATATTTTGTTTAACTGGTGTCTACGAGGAAATTCTCACAACACTACACTTGTCCCAATATTAGCATAAACGAGCCACTACTGAAAACTCACGAAGGAAAAAATTAACCATATTGCTTAAACACGTTCAAATAAGAATTGAAAATACGTCCGATACAAAATGTTGATGCTCAATGCTTTACGATTGCGTTTTATGAATTAGTAATTATACGATTGGTTTTGGTCGCGAGTGTTTTAATGGTATTTGAGTTTTTAAACATAATTGTTTATGCATATTATCGTTACTTCCTACTATACGACATAAGATAGGTTATATTTTATTAGTGTGACATTTCTAGTTTAGGAATCCTGCCCCAAAGACGTGACTACTTCATTGATCCAGTTCTTTACGTTGAGTTCAAGTTGTTTGCCTATTAAGTGGAGAGCCCACGCATCGAATACCAATGCCTTTAAGACTAGTGGTCAGTTCTATTATTTATGTAACCTACATTTGGCAACTATTTATATAGTAACGGGAGATTTACTTCTTTAGGCCGTCCGTAATAGCCATATACAGCGTTAATAGTACAAGCTTCTTCATTTGTAATTTCATTAAGTAAACGAAATCGATTAGGATTTAATCAAGTACACAGAAAAACATAGATTTACATAATTGGATAATCCGAAAGGTAAAAGATATAGGTACCTAGTTACCTACATAACTACATGCCTAATACTTTGATTAGCATGAGCACTACCGGTGGTGAAATTATAGTCTCTTCTCTTTATGACTATCAAGGGAAGAGGAAGAAACATTTTCAAATTCTCGAAGAAACTTTCCGATTTTGTTTGATACCTTAAGGTACCAGGAAGATCTTAGTTTGCGGTACCAAGGCATTCTGTTTGATTATCTGTGGAAGTTAGTTGTTTGAATTTTCCTAACACAAAAATTCAAATACATTTATCCCTCATTGGACGTGAACTTTACATTGGAGTACTAGGGTAGTTCCTACAAAGAAAACAAAAGGACGCAGCATGTTGTACAATCAAACTAATCTGTAATAACAATAGCACGTTCGGTTGTGAGTTGTGGCCGGCGAGTGCACGCGCCTAACTCTCAATTAGCTAACATTAAACAGGTGATATAGTTACATGCAACTGAGTAACTTGTTGTTACAAGCGACAAAACATTGGACACTGGCAGTCGAGGGTATGCTCATTCAATTCATGAGAGTTTTCATGTTTGACTGACCGAGTTTAGTAGGTCATCATGATCATATTATTGTTTTTTTAATGGGAAAAGCAACCTAAGAGTTTTTTTTTTTTTCAGGAACTAATAAAGTGTTGTCATATTTTTCCTACTTTGTATTTTCATTAATGATCAATAAAAATAGATAATAATATAAGCCTATAAACAACTCACTGCTGGGCACAGGATTTCTTCTCATATCGAGAAGTAACAAGAACGGTTTGCCACGCTCACCTTCATAAATTAATAAAATAGAAATATTTAAAATAGACAAGCACAATGCTTATTACTTATATGCATAAGGATGTTTAAACTACCGGTCAAACGAAACGCCTACAATTTATTACACATACCTAAGCACCTGCAGTTAGGATGTTATTATTAAAAGAAATAATTTCTTAGGATAATTGTTAAACAATAGTCCTTGACACATCACTTTCTATAATAAGAGTGAGAACGTAACGATGAACTTGTACAAAAATATTTCTCATAGGTACTAGGCTGTATCTATAAAAAAAACTATGGAGAAAAAATAAGGGAACTAAATAGTATTTATATTTTAGTATGGTAAATAGGAAAAAGAATGGTGTACTTACCACCTAAAGTTAAGTTTCCAGTTGAAACCTCCCCACGTCATGTCCGAGGCTTGTATGTACTCGAAGGTGGTGTCGGAAATGACGTCAATGATGGGACACACCACTGTAGTCCTGTCTTCCACTATCCGCGCCAACAGCGGCTCCAGCCAACCCTCTGTAAAACAAATGCTGGTCAGAAAAGCTGCTTAATTAACCCCCAAACTACCTAGAGGGCGGGGCGAATTGTCCTATTTCTTTGAGTCCTGACTAGCCTTTTTTTCTATAGTTGATCGTGTTTGCTATTAGGAATGATATAAAAAAATCTGCTGTAAAGCATAGGATCTAACCGAAAAAGAAAAAAGTTTTTTGAGAATATACCGAAAAACGGTTCACTTGAAACCAAGTGAATATCGTAGACACAGCTGACCATAAACATCAACAGTCTTAGAGATGCGTTGGCAGCCTATAAATCGAGTTAGACCTATATAGTGTTTACAGTCTACGCTATTGTTCGTTAAGTCTAACTAGCTTGCTATTAATTGACTGCGAATTTCTTGCTACCGTTGATTAATTACGCAAAAACGGGTCGAGCGCCGGTGAACTGAAGCCAGTGCAAAAAATGCTTTAGTTCCGATCTAAAGAGATCAGAGGAAAGATATCTTAGGAAAAAGATTCTAAGATATTAAAAGGTATTTTTTTGTAGAATTTATTGTTCAACAAACATGACATGAATTAAAGCGGCAAAAATGCATTCGTTTCAGTTCGTTATACAAACAACATTCATTTTTGAACGGTAGCACAGTTTACTTTCTGCCAATCATAATTAAGAACTGTAATCAAAAGACAGTTATTGAAATGCAAACCTTTGTTTAGTCAGGCACGTGCCCGAAACAAAATGTTTGCTTTAACAGTATCAATAACAGATTCTATTCGCGTACAAACGCTACCTGTTATAAATAAACCTAAATATAGATATGAGTGTTAAACTCCAAGCCCAGTCTAAATACCTTGCGTCTATAAGAAACTAATGGTGGATAAAAATATGGTATACGAATAACGGGCTGGCTTCACGCATGCATGAATTTTGAATCAACATTCAGTATCTAGCTCACAAACAATGCATTTTATATCACTGATGTATTCAGCTAAAGCTTTATAGGGTGTTACCGAAATGTTAGTCATCATCGTTAATTTGAAATACTGCCTATGAACATCAACATTAGAAAGAACTTTCTTCTAGAAAATTACACAATTCCGCCAAAAAATGTTGGGCTTTTATCAGCTGTTGATAATTTTATATGGTAAGTCGATTTATATTTTGGTAGTAGTCGATGGTTGCCTTGAAGCAAATATTTTGTATCTATGGGAAGAAGCAGAATTAAATGATGGCCCCGCATAGTAGCAACCTGTATAATTATAAATTGCGATCAATTGACTTACACCCATTGTTGTCTGCAAAGAATTCTTCAATCGATTCAGTTCAAATGACTTCTAATATTTAAACAATCATCTCAAACATCGAGAATATTTCGTTAATGAAATTAAGGAACTGATATGTAGTTTTATCGCTTCATTTGAAATGACCTATGTAAACAAAACTTTTAAATCGATTTCACTACATCCAATTATCGTCTAATAATTTCATACATTTCTCTTCTATTAGGTGCTTTTATGTAATTTGGATTACAATGCAAGAAATCAATCTTCTATTACATGTTGAGAGCGTTTAATATCAGTGCTGGATATAACTATTTAATATTATTTGTAACACAAATGCGGTCTAAAAATAGTCGCAGGTTTAGACAGGTTTATAGATAAAATGAACCTTGTTGTAGGAGTCAGCTAAGGCAAACCGGGTAAGTTAATTTACACTTGTTAGTCAACCTGTTTTTGTTAGATTCTTAAAGTAAAAGGGCCTGGGTATTACAAGATACATACTCGCAATTGATTGTGAAATTTTAATGGCTACAAAATGACTTTTATGAAATGTAATAAAATAATTCAAAGCTTTATGTCTGAATATCGGGGTAGTCTATCGGTTGACTGGAATTGTTTATATGCTAAAGGAATTGCTTATTTAAAATTTATTATTATTTTAAAAGCCCTACGCCCGATAAATTGTGACCTCCTGACTGGTAGCGAACGTGTTTATGTGCGTGCAATATAACAATATTTCATTTCAAGCAATTTCCTCAAAGAACATTAGCGTAATGATATTCATACATACTTCCTTAAAATCACCATTAATGTGATTAAAATCTAAAAAAACCTTGTACACCATTAACCGATGAAAACATGATGAAGTCCTCGCTCGAAGGCGCTTGTTGCTGGTAACGCTAATGGATGCTATTTACAGGTCCAATATTTATCAAAATATCGGTCCCAAAAATATTTTTAAATGTCGTTAAAAATGAGCATTGCAAAGCCTTACCTGTACATTCACAATGGGCGTCAAGGAACGTGATGACGTCACCCTTGACATGCTTGGCGCCCAGCAGACGCGCCCGGATGAGACCGGACCTGTTCTCCGTTCGGAACAAATGCGTCGGCACTGGCAGCGTCTTTATGTAGTCCTCCAGCTTCTTGCCGAGATGTTCTGGTGACAAACAAATGATGTTAAAAGACAAGGAGACGCACTAAGCAGCTTGGTGGTAGTACGATAGGACATGGAGACGGTATTTCCTACTTTGTTTTCCAAGGTAATATAATACCACCCTGGTAAAATGACTTGACACTAATTTTTAGTGTAGTTTGTTCACCTTTGAACCATATCACCCAGGTGAACAAATCAAATGCGACGTATGTTTTAATTCAAGTCGACTTTTATCACCCACCATACAAAATGGTATCTAACAAGTAAACTAAATTAATGTTAGAAAATATTTTCATTTTACTGATTTTAAGTGGAATATACAACATCAACAAAAAGTTTTCCGAAAGAATTTCGGCGTCGATTCGTATGAACATTCAACAGGTTAAAAATGAAAGAGTTCGGTCTAAACTTCCAAAAGCAACGAATACAATTCTGTGCTCCTAAAATGACCAGTTCAGCCTATACAGCAAAGTAAATATTACGCCTTAGTAACAAACTAGCCTTATGGTTTAGACAATAGCGAATTGATTGTGTATGGGCAACAGCACGTGTGTTTACAACGAATTATATAATCAATCTTACTGCTTTTAAATAAAGGTGCAATTTTTTATATCAACACTTACGACTATGTATCTGTTACGTTGCCTGCATATCAGTAAAAATATTACTAAACTATAAAAGAAATTGATAGATTACAGTGACAAAAAAGATGATCGAGAATTCCGCACGCCTGCATACAGCGGCACGGAATAGTATTGTCTGTCTGTATTCGTTGCGTGGATTCAGGTAATATAACGTCAAGGTCGTATCGTGCTCATGTCTCTATCGTAAGCGTCTTAATGGTGAATCTGAAGCTGATCATTTGTTATTGAAGTTAAGTCTTTAGATAGTTTATTAATAAGTATGAATTCAGGTGCTGAAGTCAGGTACCATTAAAACACAGGAATAAATCATACATTATTACAACGAAATCTTTATGAGTTTATACATCAAAGACTTTTCCATGAGGCAATAATTAAACACGGTAATTCTTCTATAAATAATAAACATTAATCGAGTGCGGTCAAGTCATTCAGAGTATTTGAGTATCACGAGCGACTATAGCGAAATAATTCAGCACGCATCATTTGTGATGGATGCATCCACTATCAGTTAGAGTTAAACCAAGTTTAAGTCCGAATACACTGTTATTTATACCGATGAGTAAGCATGCAGTCTTCACGATACAATGTACGAAATACGGCGTGAAATTATCGCGTATTCAGTAAAAAGTAGATTAAGCATCTCGCCGTGTCGACGTCACCGCTGCGCTTGCGCCTAAGAAGCATTCAAGGTGAACGTGGATTTATTCATTCATGATCATAATCTACATATTTACTCAATTATGTGGATCGAGAATAGCTGCTATTTGTTAAGATAAGATAGCCGCTAGAAATGGTCTGGACTCTCGAAAATTATATTAAGTGGTGTAGTTCTGATAGAGACATAAAGTACTAGTTTTCATTTCTATATCGTAATATTTACCGCTGTTCCTAAGCGTCGTTGAAAATGCAAATGCATATGTGAATACTATTTCATTTACCGTCAGGTATAAAAGATTAAGTACTTTTAATAAATTACTTCACTTTCTCTGCTCGCTTTTAGGTATATTTAAACAAAATACTGGCATTTACCTATTTGTTTTTACCACTAGTTATCTTAATACGTCGAAGTAAACTAAAAATAGCTTAAATTTACATCAAAATACATTCTTATCAATTTATATAGGTTCCACGTGGATTATTAAATGTGGTCACGTGGTCTATAAACAGACTTTTTAATACGAATTACAGTAAAATGTTTGATAAGATACATCCTCGTAATATCAACAACATAATTTAAATTAACAGGAATTGATAATCAGCTGTTATCAAGATTTTATTGAAAATGAATTTAAAGAAATTAGAACTGATATTAAAAATTATCTCGTACGTAAGAAACTTTATAATAAACATAATATTTATGAAATTAATGTTATTTTTTGGGAAGGGGAATTCCATCTTTTCCAATTGTCGTAATGATAATTATAGTAAATCAGATCAACCCAAAACGGAATCGTTATGTGATTTTTCAAAATCTTTCACAATTTTATGAATGTGCTTGAGTTTTAACTCTGAATAGTTTGTTAAACTTACTTCGGACGCGACTGCAGCCTTAATGCGAGCTTTTCACGCACCGAGGTCAGAAGCCAAAAGGTCGAGGATTCGCAACAAATCACGCACGACATAGTATACGGTACGGTCACTATAAGAAAGTTTTCGATTAAACTGTAAAGTAATGACATTCGTAGTGTGTCTGTAGTATACGACGTGTTTTTGTGTCAATCGGATCATTATCCGATCCGCGGCTTATACCTGTTTTGCAATTTACGATGTAAATTGTAATGGCTAGACATAGTTAAGTGAAATTTAATACAAAGATAATGTGTGCTGATACATTAACTATACATACATTAAAAATTTAACTAGAATAAGTAATTGTATTTGCCGTAAATTAAGATATACTGTTTAATTTTACTCCGGCAAAGTGCTCAAAATGTCAGGTATATTTTTGGAGACACTACATATTTCATAGTCTATATTTATGTGTGGGTGTGAAATCGAGGTCACTTGAAGGCAGGAAACAGAATGTATTATTACGAAAATTTATCTCTTGATAAAACATAGAATCACGGTACAATCAGTTCACAATATTTATAGATAATAAAACTATTACTCGAAACTCGAACGTTACTTCAGTGACGATAAGAAATTTATGGTAAGCGTAAGCAGGTTGGCCAACGCCCGCGGTACAAAGATGTGCTGAAGCGCCACCTAAAACGATGTGACCTACAACCGTCACAATGGGAGTCTATGACAGCGGATCGGACATCATGGAGGCGTACCGTAAGGGACAAAGTGTGCGATTTTGAGACGAGGTGAAAGGAAGAAATCGACGCTAAAATAGACGAGCTAAAAGCCCGACCACCCGCGGCTATTCTTTATAATTATGTCGGTGGAGTGCTGACTTGCAGTGATTGTGGACGGACCTTCTCTGCAAAAATTGGCGACATCAGTCACTTGAGAGCACATCAGCGAAGCTCTCAATAGGTAGATCCAAGTCGCTGAGGCCGAAATCGGTCAGGATGGATAGATGATAAGAAGTTACAGAAATTGTTCTAACTTCATTGACAAAGGCTAGCTTTGTCGAATTCATAATGTTAACTTTTTTTTTGTCGAATTCATAATGTTACTTCTAGTAAGAGTTTCTAGTTTAGAACTCCCCTAGTGTTCTATAATTACGACTATAGGTGCAAGGTCAAGTCAGGCTATAAATAAACCTAGTTAATAGATCCTTCGTCTATAAAGTCACAATTTTCGCTGACGTTATCGAGGAGATATATTACTCAAATAAACCATATTTATTTTTATTTGACACTAGCAGTAATTTACAGGTCATCATTGATAAGCGGTTAGGTCTACTCGAATCTATACAGAATTTCTAGTGAAATGCCAAGTTTTCTAACGTTCTCGCTAAAAAGGTGCAAGGTCAAGTCTAGCTATAAATAAACCCAGTTAATAAATCCTTCATGTATAACCCTTAGAGAATACATAGCAAGAAACGAGAGCGAGCATTACTAATGGCCCTAAAACCGTATTTTTTATTTGGAATATTTTCATTTTCGTTTAGTGACATTTTGGCATTCCTGCAAAAAAAAACAATCTGTTTTTTATATTACAGCAATAAGATAGATATTAAAATTATCGATATTCCATTAATAAAACTTCGCGCTCTTTATTTACATTTGACACTAATTTGACGTGACCTTGAAAACGCCGCGGGTTCATACCTCCTCATTGTTCATACTCCGGTCTCGCACTCTAGTATACTTATTTATTCTGTAGTAACTCACCCTTTTCGCTGGCGTCATCGACGAGTATGATTTCTCTGAGCAGCGGCCGCGGCGACCGGTTGATCGTACTCCATATCGTACGGATGAGTGTCGTCCATGCTTCGTTGTGGAACACTATCACTACGCTGGTCGTCGGCAGTAATGTGGGGTACGGTTTGTCTTTGCACCTGGTGACAATGAGATTGTAAGTTAAAAAGTTATCAAAACATAAGTAAATTTCTGTATTTGCGGCCACGGTCTTAACACGATATGAAACCACAAGGTTTGTTATGATGTCATTGTTATGCCCGACAGGGCCCACAATGATCCAAAACTAATTGTATATTAAAATTGAATGTACCTACCACCTAAGTTCACATTAATTGTGGAATGCAATAAAAGTATTGAGTATTGAGTATACGGTTCTTTTGTATATGCATAATTATTCAAAACTTAGCAATTTTAGGACACTTTATATTTTGATTGTTAAGAAACGTGGCCAAAGTGTAACCGCATCGATCAACGATCGACAAATTGGTGTGGTAACGCCTTAAAAAGCTAAAAATAATTTTTAACGCTTTTGATGAATATTTCCGCTCATTAGTGTGTTATCAAGCGGTTCCATTTTTTCTCATGACATTTAATTTCACCTATAATGAAGATGATATTTAAGGTTGTTACAACATTTACAAACGTTGCGTAGTGAAATACCAAGAGGGCTAACCGGGCAATAAGGCTGTTATTCTGTGTGTAATGAAACGTATAGTTGAAAGCACTTTCAAATTGTGACAGCTACGTGTTGCAATTGCGTCACGAAGTCTAGAAGTTGACAATTAGTTAAAGTATTTATAAGTTGGCAACATTACACACATGTAACATTTAAACAGAGATTACAAAACTCTGTCTACGTTTAGTATTGAAGAACTAATAAGTATAATTAATATTTAATTTTAATTGACCGTCACATCTCAATTAGGCATAGACATAACGTTGTTATCAAATGTTTTTTGACGGTCTGTCAATTATAAACTGATTAATTACGATTACCATCGATATTATTGACATAATATTGCACATGGGAATATGTTATTGTAATTTAATTATTACGACCTATCATAACATACTTATGTAGTAAGTTATTATGTCATTATTTATGGTTGTTTTGAAAGCTATAACCGTGCGAAAATAGTAAACATTATACACATTTGCTTCTGTTCAAAATTACGTCGGTGATAAAAACAACATTACAACGGCATTATGGATTAAACCCCTAGGTTTAACGACGTTCAAAGAACATAAAGTCAATCGCAAAAAGTCATAAACAAGAGCATTTAAGTCACTTTACTATGTACTTAGAAACAGACTAAGCATGTTCTAATTATAGACAATTATTTTGTCCCAAATTTAACTAAGTGAATCTATGAGATAACAAATAAAAATCGTCTCTCAATACTACACAGCAGATTTTATTTGTCTTCAATTTACTTGTAGCATCATTCAGAGTAATGGCACCATGAATAATATTTAAATATTATTTACTACCTTGACATTTGATAGTCCACCATTCCTATGATTATTTCGAATAAATAGACATCGCACAACCATACATTAGTCAAGGTTTGCCGGCTCCGTCGTGATAAAGGATAATCTTACGAGGGCATTGATCTCTAAGCTTTTGTGGAACTGACAAAGTTTCTAGCAAACCAGTCAGAAATAACTGTTACATTGTGTGGAACAAACGTTGCATAATGACACATCCAGTCCAAGAATAGAGTAAGTATCTTTACCCAGTAACTCTATCCTTTGACTGAAAGTTAGAAATTCTATAGACTTTAATTGCGCAGGCTAGCTTAGTAAAACTAATTTGCAGCTTTATTTATTTTTAGTGGAAAAGAGCGGAATAGAATTCCCAAGTCGTAGTATGAAAAAGGTTTAATATTGCCTCCAACTATAGAAATATTTTATTAGTTCTAACTAACGTAATGTCCACTGGTATATTATCACATATTAGAACCAGTTATTTGGTAACTTCAGTATAGAAAAGCGGCACAGCTGTATTGATTTCACACTTAACAGAAGCCATATTTTTACAGTTGCAATCAACACTATCACCTCAAACGCTACACAAAACTGACAGATAGGCACTTATACTCTTTATAATCATATTAGCTGTGTCCCGCGGTTTCACCCTCGTGAATGACAATTCATACACTATCTTTATAAATTATAGCCTATGTGTTATTCCGATGTATAAGCTACATTATTGTAAAGTTTCGTTAAATTACATTTAGCAGTTTTTGCGTGAAAGAGTAACAAACATCCACACATCCATTCTGACAAACTTTCACATTTATAATATTAGTAAGGATTAACTTTGTTTGGGTAAGGAATGACATAAGAATTCTAAGATGAGCTTCCTACATGCTAGTGTCTACCATCTTATATCTTAGGAGTCCCCTCACTTTCCGCAAGGCCGTTGCGAGTGCGACTCCATTGATTACTAACGACTGTTAACGAAGGCGAATCGCCACGAAGATGATAGCTCTGTCGTAAGATATTAGCCAATATTAACATCTTAAATGTTATTGTGTTAACACCTTTGGCTTACACCTTACTGCTACGTATTTAAGTATGAGAATGTAGAGGCAATATGTCGTCAAGTTTGTTCTGGAAACCGGATTCTATGCAAGAATGTTTTTCATTTAAAATAAATTATATGACAAAATTCTCCTAGTCAAGAGATTACATTTTCCCTTAGAAAGCCATGGCGTGCCTTTGTTACGTTATACCCCGTTAAAGTGTGCCCGAAGGACGGGCGGCATTGAGGTCAATGTGAATGGTCTGTAACAGATGAGACCCTACGGAGTTTTAACACGTACACGTCTTAAAACCTAGGATAAGTAGCTAACTTAAATAATAATTTGTTGTATTATTTAATTTTTATGTGTAATTTGGAGAAAGAACTATAGGTACATTATTAAACTCCAAATAAATTGATACCTGTCACAAAATAACAGCAGAGTAAAAAAAATACAGAGGATATCCCTAATGTACCGAATGGATATCTGTTCAATTTTAGTATAATAAATACGAGTGGAAATAGTAATGTACTATTAGATATCATTTTCAGTAAAACTTTAGCTACAACACATAAAATAAAAGGAGTGTAGATAAATGTGTCGGGTCAACTTGTTTACGTAAGGTTTGATTGATCAATCTATCAAGCACAGTAAATATTATACAGAGGATCGGAGAAAGATTTTTGGGTCACAAAAAGTAAGTGCAAGGATCTAACCTGATCAACAATTCAACATCACTCGGCCACACTCAATGCCGTACCTAATTGGTTTGTCGTTTACAAACGGCGAGTATAAACAATAACTATCTTTGACACATTGTTACAAGACAAAGACCGCCTAACTAACAACATTAACTAAATCATAAGTTTTTAAGTCCGACAATGGAAGTATACAAAATTAAACATACAAAATTTCGCCGTCCCAAAGCAAAAATGTAAACTATTCAGGAAGGTGTTACAAGTCTTTGTTGTAGCTTGTCCCCAGAGAATAACTCCAAACAAACACGACTCCAAACACATTTATTAAATGAATATTTAACCGTTCCGTTGAATTAATTATTTAGGTCAAGCGGTCTTAACCAAGCTCACATTTTTCAGACATCTCTACGTGCTTTACATGTTTAAAATGGAATTTATTTAATAAAAATGGTTGGACTACATTTTCTGACAACGACACAGAGGAAAATATTAAATACTAAGTTATGTATTAAATACGATTGCATGTTTTAATTAAACTTTTCTGTAGTAATGTGTAAACTAAAACATTTGGAGGGTCTATGGGCCTAATTAACAAGTTTGTTTCTACATTGTTTCCTTATACAACAAATGGGCTAATTAAAAACAAACGTCTCATTTTCAAATTCATGTGACATTATTTGGAATGAATACGTAAAAGCTCTTAACTGGTAAATTTATCCACATTTAAAACTGTTAACAAGTATGATACATTCGAGATTAAAATTAGCAATTTTAATTGATTAATGTGTGTGATGCCTTACATTTGTGAATGTTACGCATTAGACGTAGCCACTTCCATCTAGTTTTTATAGGCTATTGTGAAAGCAAAATTTGTCAGTTAACACTCAGACCTTAAACACTTCCTTACTCCGAAATTGTATGTTAAAAAAACTTGTTCTCTAAATACTAGTGTCAGAATACGTGATTAGCATAGACGTTGATCCAAAACATATAAGTAAAAGTACTCATTGTCCTTGACTTCATCAATATCTATAATATACCTACCTCATTAATTATATAAAAACGACAAACGTAAATACAGTCAATTCAAATTGAATAACACTTAAACAAATCGTTACAAATTGGTTCACCGTGCTATGACTAATATGTGTAACAAAATTTTATCGCACTTTCTACTAGAAATGTGATGTAAAATTACCTAGATCAGGTTATAATCGTACACTGTTTATTGCTTTTGCATACTAATTTTTGCAGCGCGATTAAATATTGTTTACTTTCTATTGTGCAAAACTGTAAACTTTTATTCGACTATTAAATTTATCTCGTGAAAACCACTAAACATTCTCTATATGATGTGTTGGTTTAGATAACATTTCTTAAATTTTACTATGACTAAAAATATCCTGAACTTTACTCGAGGGTCCAAACTATTTCCATACAAAATTCCGCTTAAATTTCAGCATATAAACCGAAACACACAGAATTTCAAGTTATTTTTAATAATGGAGCCATAATTTATACAACGTTATGACATAAATATGCTATGAATGTTCCATGCAAGTACAAATTATGATCTTAGAGTGAAGATATCACTCCATCAAACGCACGCACTATTAACTTTTTTTTTTAAGTAAAAGCGAAAACATTAACATCGATAAATATAATAGAAGTACTCGTCTCCAGTTAAAAAGACCTGTTTATTAGTATGCCTATGAAATACTGAAAGCTGTTAATCCGTGTTCGATTGTCGGCCTGAATAATACAAGCAATAAAATAGTTTGGAAAACAATAAATTTTAGTCATATAGTTTATTTGTTTAGTAGTTTTACGAGCTTGTTTCGTGAGTAAAGTGTAAAATATACAATAGAAGGTAATCATTGAAGGTAGAAAAGGTAGAACTTAAAATGACTTAATTAAATTGAGGAACAAATCCATAAACATGTATTAACCTAAAGATGTTTACGTATAATTTAACTCATATTCATTAGTATGCGTATTACCTACACAATCTACTAAGGAGTTATACCTAATTCAATCATTATGTGTTACAGAATCTCCCCTCTTTTAATGAACGATGCAACCCTCATTGAATTATTTGGTGCCAATTTTAGACATTTCTTCTAGCCTGTTTATATTCATGAGTGTTTGTTTTTCCGAAGTGTTATATTTTTCATAACGATAGTAGCAGATAAAATAAATATATGATATTGTTAATATTAATACTTATTAATGTTTAACGTCCGGTCGTGCCTTCATTAAGTAACATGTCCGGATTAATTGTTATCAACAATGAATCCATTATAAATAATCTAATAATATAATCTTTATAGAATAACAATTTCAATTGAAATCATTATTTATTAATTGCATTTCGTTGTAAAGTACCCTTCTGTCCATCCGTCTCATAAGACGGTATAAAATAACTGATAATAAGTTGATAATATTTAAAAGATACAGTTTCACGGTGGCGATTAGATATGGCTTTTCAATTATTGCAAGAAAAGGTAATTATCTATACGGAGTAAGTAAAGTTGTTTTTAAAAGGTAATCTTTGAAATAACTAAAGCGACTTCAAAAATGTTTGTAGAGACAGATAAGTTAGTAAATCAGGGTGTCTTATGGTGTGTATTATTATTAAGAAAACTGTATTTTAGTCAATGTGGAGCATTGCATTTTAATGCCTATAAATAATTTGAAACTGAATTTTCGTTGAGGTAGCGGACGTTATTAATATTTTATAGTAACCTGTTTATTTACACTATTAAACTAAAACGTCTTGTGTAGATGATTACTTGACACGCGAACCATTTTTTCATCGAATTATGTAAAGCTTGACGAATTAATCGAAGTAAAATCCACAGTTTAGGACACGCTTAATTTAAATGTATGATTCTAATGGTTTTTTTTTTATATAACAATTCTTTGGTTCAAAATAAGGTATAAAGAAACCTAGGTACCTAAAACATACTGAGTTTTCCCAGCTATACGATGTGTCATACAATGATAACTCATAACGTCATAAAATATATTAATTCACATCACGACTGTACATCCTCATACAGATAGAAACGCGAGTTTATCTTTAGCTTAATCTAATGTAACCACGAGTAATAGGTCTAACCTCGTAATCTAGTTAATGAGTCTTAACCAACTGTTTGTAGGCGATGTCGACGAACGATATTAGCTTAGATACTATACAAGTATTCTCATAATATACTTACATACTATTTTTAATAATAAATTCGCCCTTTAAATCTTTCGTATGCAAACTTATAAGACAATAGGATCATCGTTTTTAAAGAAGGACTTAATAAAAAGGTTAATCATCCTAGTAGTACTTGAACTGTGCTAATTGAATGACTAAATCATGGACAACGTTTTCAGCGTGTCAATACAAAATTTAACAATATTAAGGTTGAATTAACACAGCCTTTAAAGAAATTTCTTTAAAATGCAATAGCGATTTGACGCCTGATACATTTTTTAGAAATAGTTCAACATGTTTGGCTCTCAGAGTGAAATTGCAAGGAATGATTACTTACTTTTCGAATCGGACGTCCGTCAATGACCTGTTAAGTGAGATCATGTCACTGGCCAGCAAGTTGAACTGATTCTCTTGGAACTTGTCCAACATCAACTTCTCTTGTTCTATCGGAATGTTCACAGCCTTACCTGAAACAACGACACATTTTAATACAAAACTCACACAAAGACATATATGCAAATTAAAATCACGATCGCTGGAGTATTGAACTTATATTTATCTAATGATCAGGTCAATGACACGTGGGTATAAAAAACCGACTATAAAAAGTAAATAAACAAACTTATGGCACTTAAAGTTGCCACGTAAATTAATTTAATGAATCCTTTCTCTTCTCTAGACAGAAACTTTCCTAATCTCACACACCTACCTGTATTCTAAATGAATCCATTGCGGAGGGTATAAACGTGTAATTTTCAACAGTACTAATTAACTCGCCTTTTCCCGCCATTTGGCAACTAATATAAATGTTAAATGAAAAGGTTAAATAGTATATATTATTATTATAATATAATAAATAAAAAAATATAATAGTATTTAATTTTTTTTACTGTGCTTTTATTACTAATTATACCTTATGTTATGACTTTTCTAGGCTTTATTACTTGTTTGTTAATTGTAAGTAGTCGAGTCATAAAATAATTAATACTTATTAGTTGTTAACCGATCTATAAGGTAGTATTTAAATGATAATAAATAAGTTATAATGATATAGTTATTAAGGAATGTAAATGTTATTTAGATTTCTTTCAGGCCTTATCTTTCAGAAATCAAACATTTGCGATGCGAGTAGAAAGAAAGTCTGTTACAAATAGCTAATGATACTGGCATGGAAAGTACAGATTCTTGTTTCTAACATCTAGCTAAGGGAAACGTCAAAGATCATGTAACTCTCACGGTAAGATATTTTTAACACCGAAACTGAAAAGCTAGCTGTTGGACGAACCTTTAAAGTAAGCTATTTTGAGCTATATTTTCTTTACATCAATTATAGCTAATTTGCGGTTCAATGTATGACTTCAATACAATAATTTGTTCTATTATTATCTATTAACACATGACAAAGAAAAATGTCTGCAAAGTTTACGTTAAAAACCATATTTCTTGAACATAAAAAGTTTATATGAGTTCATTAATTGCATAGACTGTATGAACAATTAATTAAGTACAGACTTGACCTATTGTGATAAAAAATAACAACTGTATAGTTGTTAATTTGCTGCTTGATTAGGCCATTGTTCTAACAGGCGTTCACACAATGCAAATAAAATAATAAATGCGCATGCGTTCTTACGCACGATGTATTCTGCTTTGCGTGTCAACATTCGCTCAATTTATTTCTTTTACAGCAATTATTTTATCATATTCTATAACTACGTTATGTACCTCTTGTTTCACCTACTTCTTCTAAAATCCATATCCATATTAATTTTATATGCGAAAGTAACTCTGTCTTTCTGTTACGCTTTCTCGGATAAACCGCTAATTGGTATGGGGTAAGCATGGATCCCAAGGTATAAAAAGGACTATGGATAAAATAAAATCTATAGTCCAAGGTTTGAAAGGCAAAAGAGGAACTAAGGCTAAAACAATACCGTTACAGTAAGTAGATTCATCAAATAATAAAAATACCAACCCATTGACACATTTATCACTGGGAGAATACAATGGATAAACATATTTCGGAAATCCTGTTATTTAGGAGTTGCGGTGTGACTAACCTAATGTATGGTTTTATTTACCTATTAAATGGTTATTTTTGTAATACTTTTATTTTAAGAATCTTTCAAGTTTTCTAAGCAGGTCAAGCACTTCTTCATGAATAATATTAATAGGTACAATGATTATACAGAAGATATTTTTCTACGGTAAAGGCAACATAATCAGTACCCAGAATTTCATGAAAGGAGAGAAAAGCTATAAACCTGTTCTGAGATGCGCAACAAAAAGGAAAACGCGACTTAAATGCCGCAGAATAATTATACTCTTGGATTCCGTAGATTGTAGAGTACTAGGAAAATACTTTTTCAGCAGAAATACTTGGACTATTTACTAGTAACTTGCTGAAAAACCCGCAATAAATGGTCAAACCTTATTCAGGTACGTAAGTCTGAAACTTATAAGCGACGTGGGAAGTGCACGCGGTCTGTTGTTTTTGCAAGACAATGTACCGGTTCACATGACGCGCGTGTCGACGGACGAACTAAACGCGGTGTATTTACAGGTTTTAACCAGCAACCAGCGATTACAAGCGGCCGGTACATTGCAGATTAGTGTGTACTGTGTATGTAAACACAAGTCATTACAGATGAAAGATCTACAGGGAAGCATCGGTTAATAAACCAGAGGAAAAAAAAACCTAATTTTGTAATAAATAAAAACATTTCTGTTTTGGTGTTGGCAATCGAACAAAATACTATTTACTTCCTTAAAATTCATGCTTACACAATACATAATTTTATCGATAAGTTTTCCGTGAATAATATCAGAAATAGAGACCATAGATTAGCTTGCCAGAATACTAACAATGCAGTAAGGCTACAGGATAAGTAAATAAAATAAAAAAAAAGTTAATATAAATGAATCTTAAGTAAACATAAACAAGCTAAAGTACCTGCTCATAAAGAACCAAAGCAAACCTGTTTGAGCAGGAAAATTAAATACACTGAGTCAT
This sequence comes from Autographa gamma, assembly GCA_905146925.1. Lineage (NCBI taxonomy): Eukaryota > Metazoa > Arthropoda > Insecta > Lepidoptera > Noctuidae > Autographa > Autographa gamma. Next base: position 7,370,458 of record LR989866.1, on the reverse strand, counting down.
GTCTTAGACATTACAATTTGCCAATACAATGAGCATGACTAAAATATTAATAATTAGGTTATACACTAAAAATATATATTACAAAGAATCTAACTGAACATGGTGGTTACTAAAATAACACTTGATTCCTAAAAGAATTACCTCAGAAGGCAACAAATAAGTGTATGGAAACAGTTGACCCAGTCATTAAAATACAATAGTTTGTATTGGTTGTTTTTGTATATATGGTACTTTCCTTCTTAGTGTAGAAAATACTTTTCATATTACACAGGCTAGTGAAAACAGATATTTCAAAATACCTGACACAAACCTTTTTCTACTAAGCCCTTCTGCCCAAGTAGACTTAGGTTAGGTTAAACAGGTGTAACTATAGATATAAAATTTTTGATAAATAAAACTAAATTTAACATACCCAGTTCTCCTGGTGATTCTGCTATAGGTTTGACGGAAGGTGCTGGCTGCCACCTCTTGAGCCTCGACCTTGGATAAGGTGAGAGTATGATGCCATCTTCTCCAATATCCTGTTCCACTTCATTCACTTCTAAATTGGTATCATCATCATCTATCTGGTCTCTTTGTAATGCAGCTGCTATCGCTGCCTTTTTACCTCTGAATTCTTCTTTATTCTGTTTAGAAAGTAAAAGGTGGTGCAATATACAAAAACATTTTAAAAGTATATGGGTAAGCTAAATAATCTGTGACCCTATTCTGAAGATACTAATAACAACATTTTACTTTGTAAAAATAATAGATAAAGATGCAGTTTTCTATATATTTTTTTTATATAGTTAATTTGCATTTCTATTTAAATATAAATCTAAAAAAAGATTTTTATGTTTACATTCATAAATTTACAATAAATAATAATTTAAGTTTCATCATTAAAAATAATGTGGTGCATTAAATTCATAATTGTTTTGCTTTATGTATGTCAGTAATGCCAATGTCAGAGATAATATATTTATTGATAACAGAAATAAGTAACTATATAAAAATAGACATAGAAAACATAATATTAACAAATGTGAAATTTCTGCATACAAGATTATGTTTTTGAGTTTTTAGAGATAAATTATTTCTTGTGCTAGATTGCTAAAATATTCAGAATTAAGACACTTTTAAGTCTGGTCATAACTTATAAAGAAAAATAACTATAAATAACACTGAGTTTTAAATTAATTTTACATTAGGTATATTGTTTACTTTTTGAAAAATGTAAACTAATATCTTAAGGGACAACAGGATTTTTTAGATCTATTTTATACATTTGGAAGTGCACTAACTATAATAATCCTTCTACCTTCACAAGTTATTTTATGTAGATATCTACCTAAGTTACTGTTAAAAGGCATACATAGTCAATTAAATTAGGAACTTTTTGTCTCCCTTTCACTACTCACACAGTCACACTAAATTTTAATGCACACAGTGGGTATGTCACCCACATAAATTTGTTCATAGCTCACTGTTTTCTAATATACCATTGACTAGTGATAGGCTAAATAATTAAATTTTTACAGTTTAGGAAATACAACATCCATGTATTTATGCTAAGTACAGATTGTAAACATTTTTTTGTTTTATTTTATTAAACAGCACTGCAATATTACTTGATCATAAATTACTAAATGCTTACCTGGATAACATTTTCACTAGCCTTTTTGCTGCAATCCCAGCCATCTCCGAAACAGTCGGAGTACATAGCCAGGAGAGCTACGTCCACTAACAGCCATACCAAAGAAGTAAGCAATATTATCCGGCATGTGTGTATCCGTATTTTACTCCTGAACATTTTAAATAATCAAGTTCGTACGCACTAGAGTTCACTGCCTCATGACAACACCGCCACACGAATGTCACGTTATCTCCACGACCTGCAACACACGCGAATTTTGAGCAAACAAAGCAAAACTAACTTACAACCGTACACCCAAATTAAACTTTGACACGGCCCTAATTAACATCATTACTGCTTGCGGTATTTCAGTGAGCAAACTACAACTTTTTTACAAAAACTAAAAATCAAGACACAATTTCACAGAGTTCACAGTAAGTAGGTTTCCGGATCTAAATTGTGAATAATGCACCAAATACTTCACAATGTTTTAGTATGTTTTTATATTTATTAGCACCGGTTTGAAATGATACATTTGAATAACACAAAAGTCACAGATTATTATATAAATTACCGTTTTATTTTAGTGAAATCTATTTATTTCTGTGGCGAAACGATAGTGAATGTTGGCTTAGCGGTCGACATTCATTCAACTCGTCGTCGACGACAATCAGTTCCATCGACAATCGCCAATCGCGACAAGCCAAAATGCATACGTCAAACTTTCTACCGTGTCAAATTGTTATAGACAAATAATTCTCTACGACTATCCCAACCATATTTTGCCGTTTTTATATATTTTAATTATAATTTGTTATTACAGCCATTTACAATATTTAAATATGGTTGAAGTACTACATAATATAATGTAATATGCATATAAAAGTTTTTTATAAGTTTGTTTGAAAGGAGATGTTGCCAAATTGAAAAACAAGAAGCTAATTTTTTTACTATTTATTTTGTAATTATTTGTTTTATTAAGAAGCTCTTTGCTAAAATAACGGACCCCATAACCTTAATGTGGTAGAATAACTTAAGTTTATTTTTACATTATACTCTTTTTTCCCCGACTGCTTTGGTTTTTGGTGACGCGGCGTTTACATACCTGTAAGTGGGTATAGTAATTGACGCGTCGCGCTTGCAATGTACCTATTGCTGCTTCTTGCTGATTAAATTAGTAATTTAAAAAAACCGGGGCCCTGTTATTTTTACATACTCTATTTTGACAAAATTTAATGCCTGGTAAGAATCAAATTAATCTGCTACTGTCATGTAGACAATCGTTAGGTGACATTTGACAGCTGTTATCATTGTTGCGGTAGATTCGTATAGATATGTGTTATCCACTCAGTAGTAACACGGCTTACCGGGCTACTGTGTAGTTATATTTGTTTCAATATTGTTACGCCGTTGAAGTAATTAGTATTTTTTATAATTCTTTTACTGCTGAGTTTAATGTTATGTAGACAACTTTCATAAGCGCTGTGTACTGTACAACCTACATTATTTTTTACGAGTGTCCCGTCAGTTCGCCAACAAAGAGACGTCAAAACATCAAATTAATTGTATCGATATGAAAACCCAATTAATGTTGTAGCTGTTTGGTGTGACAAAATGAATTCTCTTATCGTATACACATCAAACACGGAAGAGGACTGAAGCAGCTGGAACATCTATAAGTGTACGTCTCGCTTTTGTTTATAATTTAGACAAGTGTTCTCTTTTAGCTAATAAATACGTGTCATTTCATATCAGAATAATTTAATTTATAATTATGAACAGAAACAAGAACAATTCTAGGATGGTGCGAACTACCGAATTAGAGCCTGAAACAAAGACGACAGATGCATATCGACTTATCGAAAATGAAGATAAGCCTCCAGATATTAAATATGAGAAAGAAAACTCATGGGTGGCAGGAGTTCAAATGTTTGTGTCATTCCTACTGGCTGGGTTTGGCATGGTCGCAGCCAGCCTCCTGCTAGATGTGGTGCAGCATTGGGATGTCTTCACCAAAGTCTCTGAAGTTTATATTTTAGTGCCAGCCTTGCTCGGGTTGAAAGGTAATCTGGAAATGACATTAGCATCTCGACTATCAACACACGCCCATTTGGGTCATCTGGACACTAGCTTGGGGTCCCTGGTTATGGGTAACTTGTGTCTCATACAGTGTCAGGCCGTCCTGGTTGGGTTCCTGGCTGCTATGGCAGCAGTTGCCATGGGATGGATACCAGAGGGAGAATTCGACATTCATCATGCATCTTTGTTGTGTGCGTCTAGTGTGTTAACAGCATCAAGTGCTAGTTTTGTGCTTGGTTTAATAATGATTGGAGTGATAGTTGTGTCAAAAAAAATGAATATAAATCCTGACAATGTTGCCACCCCTATAGCAGCTAGTTTGGGAGACCTGACAACCTTGGCACTGTTATCTTGGATAGCATCTGTGCTATACAGGTCTATTGGCACTAGTTTAATTTTACCATCTATTATTATCGTTGTTGGCGCACTCCTTGTGCCTGTGTGTGGGTATATTGCTTGGAACAATGATTTCACAAGGCAAGCTTTGGATGAAGGATGGGTGCCAGTTGTTTCTGCAATGGTGATCAGTAGTGCTGGAGGACTGATATTGGATCATACTGTGTCCATATACTCGGGCATAGCTGTGTACCAGTTGGTTATCAATGGCATAGGAGGTAATATGGTGGCGGTTCATGCCTCCAGGCTTTCAACACAGCTTCACACAGGTCAAAAGGAAGGTTCTGTTATTGGTAGCACAACTAAACTTTTACTCCTTATGGTAATACCAGGCCAGTTAATATTCATCTATACAATAGGATATTTAAGAGCTGGCCATACATCTACCACACCAACATTTATTTTAATTTATATGTCTGCTGCAATGTTGCAAGTGTTCTTATTGTTAACAATTAGCCACTACATGGTGGCATGGATGTGGAAAATGGGTATGGACCCTGATAATTCAGCAATACCCTATCTGACTGCACTTGGTGATTTGCTGGGCACAGCACTACTGGGTGTGGCATTCAGCATTCTATATGCTATAGGTGATAAAGACAGTGATTTAGGTGACTAGCATTTCTCTCTATATAAAATTTTGCCTGATCAGCTCAAACTGAGAATTTTAATAATAACTAAGTGTAAGTGAGTATTTTAAAGTAATTGTAATCAAGTGGCATATGCATTCTTGTGCCATTATTTTTTTACTTGATGTGTACTTAAGAAGTGGCACACTACTTAGGAAACTGTTTTGCTATCATTCATTTTCTTCTCTTGCTGAACTGAAATGTGTTTGATACTTTTTACACATTCTATTTAACTGATAGCTAATGTACTTAAATTATACAAAATCCCTTTGCAAATGTACATAAATGTAAGACTTAAATACATAATATTAATATTGGTGCTACTTATGTATAAGTACGAAAACTTAAATTGAAGATGATATTTTTATAAGTACATAAAATAATCATTAGTTTTGTGATTTAAATAAAGTTGTTGATTTTATTTTGTGTTTCAACAATTTTCCCATATCATATATGAATATAAAATTATTTAAGTGTATGAGAATGACAAAAAGCAAGGTACTTAAACCAATCATCTTGAAACAATTGACTAAAATTGTAGGAAAATTAAACCTATAAAGTACCTTTGAAATGTTTTGTTTGTACTATAGAATGCTGGTCCCAAATTAAATTAATCAGGAATCAGCTATTTTATACATTTTAAATAGATACATCATTATTATATAAAATACATATACCGACATTTAGTTACTAGTTTGTGCCCGGCAAGTGGCAATATGCTCGCCCCCTATTACATGGGACCTAAACATACCGGCGCACTGTGGGTATACATTGGTACACCTCTGGCAAACCCTTCGAGAATTCAGGTGTGATGGTATGTTATGTTTTTAGTTACTAGGTAAATACTTTTAAAACGTTACAGTAGAGCGACGATCCCACGATGGTGGCCCGGCGTAATTAGTTAATTTAATGTACCTACTACAGCAGACATCAACGCATGTTTCGTCTATTCTTTACAATTATTGGGCACTAGTCCAAATCCCGGGCTACTGATAAAATAACTCGATAAAAACCTAAACTACTTTTCAATATTCTTTTAATTTTTGACGAAATCGTCCTAAATATAGGTGGCATCTGTCCATCGTAACTATTATTTATTTAACTTACTTATTTTGATCAGCCCAATGATATTATATCATTGGATCAGCCTGTCATCCAATGGATTATGTAGTCAATTATAGTCCATAGATGTTATGTACGCACCTAAGTGCAAAACACGGGAAAAGTTAACATTAATTTTACCTCGTTACATATTAAGAGTAATTACGCCATTATTAAAGAAGTGTCGTAATTTAATACGCGGCATAGCTAAGTACTATTTTCTTTCATTAAAAGCATTATTTAATTACCTAGCTAGGTATTTTATTGATTACTTACTTAATTTACACTCGACTATTAGTGCCAAATTACACTTAGCTATATTGGAAATTTAATTGGTTTTTAAAGATGTTCATTAAAAATACCTGCTATAGCCGAGTGGCATACTTTACAACCAATGACCATCGCAGGTTCGATCCCCGCATGCACAGAGCAAAGTAATATGTAAGATGTCCACTTGAGAGATATTAAGTTCCGGAAATTAATGTGCAAAGTCTGCGTCTGTGCTCTTTGTAACTACAAGACAATTGCATGTTTATGAAATTCCCGCGTCAAAGGGAAAATGGGATCCTTACATCACCTTTAATTTCGGTTCGGACACACCCCTCATTGCACTGGCAATAGACGTCGTAACCTTACATATACTACTGGCAATTTTTTAAAATATGGTAATAGACTCCTAAAAAAAGTAAAATAGATTTAAACATTTAACGAACCATAGCTCGATTCGTCCCCCATTTCGCAGGATTAAGGCCATTCAACTTAGTACCTGCTTTCTAACAAGAACAAGTTACCATTTGATAGACATGTTCAGATTACTTTTATCAAATGTAAAAAGACAAGTTGCTATTGAATGACAGCTGGTACCTACAAATGAGTTGGTTTGTTTCTTATCGATTTGAGACACAAAATAAGGCAAGTAGGTACTTAAGTACCTACTTAAACTTCAGAAGGTGAAAATATCTGATAAGTTATTAAGATAAATAGGTTTATATTTTTATACGTTTAGTAGATAGGTACCTATCGTCAATGACATTACACAGAATTCAAAATCATTTATTTAACTTACAAAGTAGCACTTATTAAACGTCAAAAATACAAAAAGGACAGCACCCTAGGGGTCGGCACAGAGTAGGTACATTTGTATATAGGGAGAGGGGTCGGTACATACCCGGCGGAAGAGGCAGCACGCAATACCGGCCGCGCAACGCCAGAACGAACGAGCACACGATAAAAATAACATCCGACCTCTCACAGAAGACGCACCCACGCATCAGTTCAGTGTGAAAGGTCGAACGCTCCACCACGCGCAAGCCCGCCCCAGCGCCGCGCGACCGACAATAAGCGCCGCCACCCCCGCCAGACATGAACCGACCCCAAATCGTCCACCCTTCACCGCTTCCTAAGTGCTCTGGCTGAGGAGAAGAAACGGCGCAACAAACTCCCCAGTAGCACGCTGTCTTAACAATAATATCAATATCAATAAGGGATCGTGCAAAATGAACAATGAAAGGTATACGATATCTCTACAGAGACCAAGGTCAGCAGAACGACCAGTCACCGCAAGCAGCACCCGTTCACGAGCATGACGCAAGGATCAGCCATCCCCTCCCTCGCCATGTTAGAAGGAAGGAGGAGACCCGATCCAAGACGCCACCGCAAGCAATGACAAACTAAGGGAGCATGACGAAACTGCTGGCGGCATAAAAGGAAAAAAAAGTCTTAAAAAGAAGAAATAAAAAAAAAACCTATTAAGTTATGTACAGTCAACCCCATAACTGCCGTACAACCTTAGCTTTTCGTACTCCCTTTGTTTCCTTGCGGCAGAACACTGCCAATTTTATGATATTTAGTGATACAAGTCACTAAATATCATAAAATTGGCAGTGTTCTATCAGTGTTATATCAGCACACAACTTTGGGACTGAAGGCACATCAAACATGAGTATAGCTACTCCATAGAGGCAAAACTTAAATTTTCAAAACATACTGATTAGCCAAGAACCGCTCGAAGCTGTCTGTGCGAGCACATCTATAGCTCACCATTTACTTACTCGCAGTTTCTACAAGTACAATAGTCATGTAGATCGAGTTTATTTTAATACATACCGTTACCATCAATTGAAGGGTTAATAGGTAGATCCGTTACAATTGTCTGCAGGAGGTATTATATAAATTGTTAGTATCATAAATATAGAAGAAACTGGTAATCTTGCACGGCTAAGCCGATTTTGATAAAACTTAATTTACATGGGATAAGACAGTGTGAGAATAGGTTCTCTATATAGGTATTCTATTAAATATTGATTTACATCAGTATTAACCTTGGTATTTGGCTCCTTACTATTAGGTGACTTCAGTATATAATTATTTAATTTAATATCGAAGAAAGCAGAGGTGCTATGAAACATTAAAGTTTCATAGATTTGGAAATAGCTTCCTCGTGCACTGAAATTAAGCCAAGTAGCTGTTAAACTTGCAATTTTATATGGGTTAATTATTATATTCATTTTTCATCTCGTCTCTTCATAAATACAGATGTCGCCTTCTTTCATCACACAACATTTGCGGACAGACTCTTAAACGGCTGTTTATACACAAAACGTTTGATTAACTTATCTCTTTTCTGGGTAAATACCACCTATTTGCAACATTATACCAAATGCACTACGGCGCCTCATCAGATGACGTACATTACTCATTGCAACATGCAGGTTTATCATCGAACTTGACTCATATTTGCGGTTAGGTTACACGTGTAATTTAATAAAGGGAGGTTCCGCTTTCCCGTTTTACTTGCTTTTAAAACCATAGAAAACAGTAGGTACTTAATACAAGTTGGAAAAAGGAGTATTCCCATAAAAATATCAGTATGGTTCGCCCAGAAATATAGTAGGTACGTCTAACAGAGCTGTGGCTAAAACCAAGGTTTCAGGGTTTCGAACCTGAGGGTTCTTTCTCGGCAGTCATATTAATCAGGCTCCTTGTTCAATACATCACTTCAACAAATAATACACCTAAAAAACATTGCCAGTCTACTCCATCTTTGCACAGTGGAAGTTACAAACTTTAAATCATGGATACTTTATGTGCCCCCCGTCCCCCTAGCAAATACTTGGCCCTAGCCGGTCTAACTAGAAGCAACAGTCAAATATTAATCCAGCCCTCTCTAGCTGTTTTATTTGTTATGATCGTGAGCAACGAACCAAGTCGAGGTTCGAACTCCGCATGAGTGCCCTTAGCTTTCACACACAGGCTTTGCCACAGCCCACATCTATTGATTGGTAGCTTCTGGCTGGAGGCGTATTAGTATTGTCTCGCCAACTTAGTCCGGTAAAGCAGTAAAAGCCGCCATGAGGATGACTGCAGCAGCTTTCCAGAAAAACTTCTTTATGTGATTCAAATGGCTTGTCATCATTTAAGTAATTAAATTCTACACTAAAATAGTACATTTAGTATTTACCTAGATCAATACTTTATAAATATCAGATACTAAGCCAGGGAAGACTAAAATGTAAGTAAAACAATAAATTGGTGTTTTTGTTTATTATCTTAAGCTAACGTCAGATGTTTACTTGACTTCACGCAATCTTCTGACAGCGGACCTGCAGGAGGAAGCTGCGGTTGTGGAGAACACCCAGGCGCCACCAGCTACGGTCCTCTTACAACGCTTGCATGACCAGATGCCGACGCAGGAACGTTTCATGGCATCCTGGAATGAAAAAATAGTTTGGATTAGAAGGATTTTTTTGTGAACTGTTATAAATATTTTTTTTGTGTATATTATAGTTATATGGTGCAATGTGGTGATCTAATACAAAGTTTTGTGACATGATATTTAAAAGATAATATCGCAAAAGCAATTCATTATAAAATGTACAAAAATACTTATTATTCTTAAAAGTACCTTGTTAGCATTAACTTTTAAGAAGTATCTTTAAAATTTTATAATATATTCTGCTTATATATTAGTTTTCTTAGATGCATGTCCCAAGTTGCAATGAAATGCTATAGCTTTGTTTTTATTGCCACAAACTATCATGCGCGATCTCAAACTAATGTTACATCCTTATACACCATGTTTTTTTCAATTATATACATTATTATTATCACTTCAATGAGGCACAGAAAAATTATGGTACTTTGTTATATCAACAGTAAAATATGCAGACTTTGCTTTAGGAAACTGAATTTAAGAAACATACTAGGGACCTGCAGCTGATTGTAATAACATTTGGTCTTTGTTTACTTGATTATTGTCAACAGAGTCAAATAAATTTTGCTATTGTAAATGTGAAAGCCAATCACTATCCATTATCATAATTTCAAGCTAGTTCATTGTCAAAAAGATCAATTAAATCTTTAAAATAAATATCATACAATAAAACAAATAGCAGCATTATGTTGCACAACTTAACATTTACACAAATTCCTAGTTGTGAGCGAAAAAATCAGGTTCAGTTTATTGAATGAATGAATGCAGAAGTTTTATATTTAGAGTGACTTGTGTACTTTTAAGCTCAATTTGAACTTGCAAAATGTCTATTAGGGTGTAATTGATGTAAACAATGTATATTATAATAGCCTCAGCATAATTGCATTGATTTCCACCCCAAATAATAATAGTTATTCGTGTTCCCAACAGACTACGTTAAATTTGGAGGCAAACGTTTTATAACCTATTATTTACATTTCGGAACTAACCTTTCCACAGAACGAGCAAGTGTATTTCGCGTGCTGGGTGACTTCCATTTTCTTGACCATCTTACGGAGTGAGGCACCATAACGTGTGCCATATTTGCCAGTGATTCCGACCTTCTTCGTGCGTTTGGCCTGAAAACATTACAACATTTTGTTATAGTTGCATTGAACACTGCCACCAAAGTCTGTCAACAATTTCAGAGGCAAATAGATATTTGGCACTCAAAATATTTCTTTAGCACTTTAGTATTATGCACTGGCACTTATTATATCGGTTTAAACACTCATATTATCAGTGGATTCTTTAAATATTAGCGAATTTAATTCTCACCATTTTGATAACCTGTCTAACTCAGCGGTTGACAGAAAAGAAGAGAGACATTAAATTTGACAGTTCCAACTTCAATGTTGCCATAAAGCTTTGACATTCCATGTTAAAACTTAGTGATGACCATGTATTTGAATTAAACCATTTTAAGTCAAATGATTTGAAAACACAACTGTAATAAAATAATAAAAATAAATCTATTAGACAAACTCTGCGTTCTTTATTTAATTATCTTTTTGCTTCGCTAAGAATTTTAGGACAAAAAGCTTTAGCTTTATTTTAGTGATAACTAACAATAATTTAGTTGATTTTTAACCAAATTGATTACCTACAATATTTACCATCCCATAAATTATTACGGTGAGCAGCAGAACCCTAATGCTAATACTTTTAACATCGTGTATTTCAAAAACAGACTTTCTTTAGTATTTTCTGATTAATTAATTTACAATTTTTCGTATATAAAAATGATGGCATGGATAACATCGAAATTCAATTCTAACAAAATAATTGTTTGAACATTGAGCCGTTCTGCCCATTAGTAATAGTTTCATAACTTCATCTCTTAAGCTAATGCTTAAAATATGATTTATTTTGTAGTGAAACACTCAACAACTTTGAACCAATCAATTTACCGTGTTTTACATCCACACTCAGCGGTGATTGGTGTGAAATCTGTCAAAATTTAAGTTTTCCAGCACCTTGTTGTGTAAGATTGCAAGCATTTACAACGACCTACAACTTGTAAAAAGGTCGATCTTACGGCAATAAAACCGTCCCGATCACCTGGACGGACTAGTTTTTACAAAATATAAATCAAAATGTTGCGAACGATCTTAGTACGAAACCAAGTTTTAAACGATGGCTTAAAAAAAGCTATACGGTCCAACATCACAAGATGTATGAGCACTGAACTGTCCAGGAGGAAACTTTCGAACAAGTGAGTTATTGCACTTTTTACCGTATTTACACTATTTACCAATGCCATAAATATTTGGGTGAATAGGTTGTTGTGTCAGCATATCATTACTCCACTAAACTGACTCTTTACCGCTCAAATAAATTCTACTAGTTGCATAACCAAAACGTCAATGGTCTTCACCTTGCAGATTGTCATTTCGCCGATTATTTGCCGGCTATTCCACGTGTCTTAAGTTATAACTATACATAATAATGCTTTAAATAATATGTGCAATTGGTTAGCTTAATATCGTGGAAAAATATGGCTCTGTAAAGGTAGGTTAAAAGATATTCCAACAAGAATGTTTTCCTTCAATGTACTCATAGTTCAGTTTGCTGAATAAAAATGTTAAACCAGTACTGAAACACAGCCTTCTTACCTTTTCCAGATAGTAACATTATAGATTGTATGTTGAATCAAAATGTTTATTGAGCCAATTGGCTTTATTGACTTTAATTCCTGTGAAGGTGGTACTCTTCAAACTGGTGTCTCTTTCAGATATATCTATTGATAACTATGTGTAGGGTACTAAGCTTCTAACTTTTATTTATTCTGAAGAACAAAAAATCATATGATTGGAATTGAATTACGATGGAATAAATTAAAAAATAATTAAATTAGTTTGACATTGGAATGTCTCATTACCATATTATTATGATATTTGTTTCAATGGTTATCATTGAACCTTTATATAATTGGTGCAAAAAATACCTCATATTATGTTTCTTATCTTAGGACTGATAATATTGTCTGCGCATTTTTGTGTTATGTCTATATTAGTTTAAATTGATAAAATGTTAATGCTATTTGTATCAATAAAAACGAATATCTGCATATGTCATTTCCTAAGAATTATTTGAACATCAAAATTATACAAAAATGTCTGAAGTTACAATCTAAGTTATGTTAAAGAGATCACTTGATTATAGAATGACAAGAATGTTTGTAAAACTTTTCTATTCAACTCAGATTACTGCAGATATCATTGAGATGTCTCAACAGTGCGTAACTGATAAGCTAAAACATAATATAAACTGATTACTTTATCTCTCGGTGACTTTGATAGCAGGCTTTACGCATAATATGATAGCAAATTAATTTTACGCTAATGACAAGGATATTCCTTTAACTACTAATGAATCTGTATCTGTCATGGACTATTTAAAAAAGAAATTAATTTAAAGTTATATCAATTTCTTTACAGCCTATTTCTTGTACTGTTTAAGCCTAGTCCACACCTCAATCATTAACTATTTTCAATCTATAAATTAAAAATAAAAAATAAATTCTACCGATAGATAATAAAATATATTTAACTCATTACCCACCAAAATGCCTATTACTGCACTTTAGGTTCAGGAGGGCAGTTAGATTTATATTTATAAAAATAAACTATTTAATTTTATTACTAGATAGATTAGATTATAAATAAAGTTGAAGGCCCAAGGTTAAGGACAAATTGGTTATAATAACCCTTGATTTCCTTTTCCTTTGTGAACATTTACTATTGTGTTTACTGAATATTAGTCTTTATTTCCAGAGTATTAAGTGCTCAGAACAGAAGAATCTTGGCCACCCCACAATGGACCACTCAGATGAGGTATTATGCGGACCTTCCGACTCACACGAAGGTGAACCTGCCAGCTCTGTCTCCTACCATGGAGAGTGGTTCCATTGTCAGCTGGGAGAAGAAGGAGGGTGATAAACTCAGTGAAGGTAACTCTCATACTTATCTTTACATACCTAAGCTTATAATTGATGTTATTTTGTTCTTCCTCTATGCTACTTTTGCGATACGAAAGAGAGTCCACAACTGTTACATATTAAATTTAATAAGAAATTTATTCATTGTGTAAATTAAGTGCTTGTTTTAATTTTTTATATTTGTGCACAGTAAAAAAGAACCTTACTGATTTGGAACAGAGGTCAATTTCAAATAACACTCATGAAAAGTTAACAGTACACTGATTTCAGTGGCTCTTTTTTATGCCAGCTAGCAATATTATTGTTCCTGCAAGTATCAGATCTTAGTGTAACCAGGTTGAGTTTTATGAACACTTAAAATCACCTTATCAGAGCAACAAATCTTTTGATATACAAGTAGGTAAATAAAAAACTCATTAAATTACATGAATGCATCACATGACACAGCCATTGATGTTGTGTTATAAAATAGTAAACTTCACAATGTGATTGTAATGTGAAATGTACTATTTTTTTAACTAGCCTGTACTGTCCCACTGCTGGGGTTTATACATATATATTGTTATTTTTTATGGCAATTCAGTTTAGGTGTAAATGGGACGGGTAAAATCTCAAGGCTATTATATATAGTTGCCCCTTCTTCTTTTCAAGTAAATGACCCAATTTTCAAACTCATATCTGACCAAGAAGATGCCACCTGAATGGCCCTAAAAATAAATATGTTACCCTAATTGGAAAACCCCTTTAAGATGATATGTTTAGGTGATATGTTCAATAAATCACTTAATTTTTGTTTATAGGTGACCTTCTATGTGAGATTGAAACAGACAAGGCCACTATGGGTTTTGAGACCCCTGAAGAGGGTTACCTGGCCAAGATCCTCATCCCAGCTGGTACAAAGGGTGTTCCTGTCGGCAAACTGCTGTGCATCATTGTGGAAAGTGCAGCTGATGTTGCCGCATTCAAAGAATTCAAGGATGACTGTGAGTTGAAGAAAATATTAAAAAAATGTAGATAGATAGCTTTTGGTGTGCCGTTTTCTAAAATACATGATAATTTTAATCAGTTTAACTATTGATGTGATTGTGTGTTGTTTATTAAATTTTAATGTTATTTATTGTAAAAAAACATACATGTCATCACGCCTGTATCCCCGAATGATTAGGCAGAGGGTGTACCAATGTACACCCACAGTTCGCCGATATGTTTTGGTCCCATGTAATAGGGGGCGAGCCTATTGCCACTAACCGGGCATAAACCCAATAACACCTTGGTCGACCTGGGAATCGAAACCAAGACCTCTAGCGTAGCAGTCGTACTTAGCGCCACTAGGCCAACGAGGCAGTTCGTAGTATAGTAAAAAAAAAATATTTTAATTACAGTTTGGAACTGCAGTTAGTGCACTAATGGAACATAATTAACATTATTGGTTATCACACATCTCAGTAAATATAATTGGGATAATTTAAGTTTTTACATATATTCATAGCATCACCTTAAACATTAAATTTTGTGTGGGAAAAGTGAAGTAAAAACATGGAGTGCTTGATCAAATTATTTAAAAATTGTCTTTGGGGAGAAAAGACAGATAGTACTATTGGTGTCTTATAAATGATTATCATGCTTAACTTACTGGTTTACCACATTTCATAGATTTCATTCAAAGTATGAAATAAGTTCCTCAAACTCACCTTGTCTACTGTTTATGAAGACTAATATAAATAAAATATAGTACTTGTTGTGTTGTTATACATTATTAATGTTTGGTGTTTAAATACTAATGTCCATGATCATTTGCATGTGTTTGCTTAACAACTGAGTTTGACCCACAGCATTACCTGGTGCAGCCCGGCCTCCTGTCAAGGAAAAAGGTTACTTTTGTTATATAAATTACTTTATCTTCTTATATTTTAACTAATAATATATTTTAGGCTTTTGTCCGCTTGTGTATTGATGTTGCTGTGTTCACACTCTTGGAATACTCAAAAAACATATTTATAGTATTACTACATTTAAAAGTTACGAAGATGTTCCAGCCCACATAATGGGCACATTAAGACTAATTTCAAATTATAATTTTAATAATGATGATATTCGTATAAAATTTGACTATCAAATAAATAAAAAATAAAAAATAAAAATATTCGTATAAAATTTGACTAAACATTTTTCTCATCTTACAGGCATGTGTTTCATGTCGATTAATTCATCTAAAACATCTAATTATTTTCCTTTACTTTTACCATAGCTGTATACTGACTGTTACCTAAACATATCAGCAGCAGCAGCGGCCCCCGCAGCGCCAGCAGCGGCTGCCCCCGCGGCCCCGGCCCCCGCCGCCGCGGCCCCGGCTGCCGCGGCCCCGGCTGCCGCGGCCCCGGCCGCAGCACCAGCCGCCGCCGCCCCCACCGGCGACAGGGTCTACGCTAGCCCCATGGCCAGGCGCCTTGCAGAAATCAGGAATGTTAGGCTTGGAGGTAAAGATTTTATATGAAACTTTACACTTTTTCTTGCTGTTTCTCTTGTCTTAAGTAATCATGTGGTTTAGTAACACAGAACGAATTACATTTTAAATTTAAACTTTAAGATATTTTCTTTAACCTTTTTTATGTAGTTCGCATGTCGAATTTACTACATTGGATTGATTTAAACTAAATTAATAAAATTAATAAATTACCATCTCGCACACGACCAGCTTCGCAATCGTGTCCCATCTTAAAGTTACAGCAAGTTATCATAATCAATAATCTTACAAAAGCGTGCCAATACCAGATCACATGAAATAAAAATCTTTCTTCTTGATAAATTTTATTTTCGAAACTATATTTTTAAAGTCGTAGCAAGGCTCGATAAAAGGTGTATTTCATGCGATCAGGTCAAGGCTCCGGGCTGTACGGGTCGCTGAAGAGTGGTGACTTATCAGAGGCGGGCGCGCAGCCGTCGGCCGCCGCTCCCGCGCCCGCGCCCGGCGCCAGCTACGTGGACCTGCCGCTGTCCGGCATGCGCGAGACCATCGCCAAGCGACTGTCCGCCGCCAAGCAGACCATCCCGCACTACCAGCTGACGGCCACCGTCAATGTTGAGAAGACCATTGCTATGAGGAAGATGGTTAACGATAAGTTGGCTGCGGAGAAGGCCGATGTTAAGGTCAGCATGATCATTATTTTATTGTTGTCTTTCCTCTTGATTTCCTTGATTTAACATAGTTATTTGGACTAGAAAATATGGGGGATATAATGAAGAAATTATTACATGTTATAATTTCCAAGTTGATTCCAAGCTCAAAATAAGACATCTACAATAAATGATTTCAATTTTCAATCATGCTGGAAAGTCCCCTGAAAAATGATTTTTTTTTATATATTTCAGGTTTCCATGAACGATTTCATCGTGAAAGCGGTAGCCGGCGCCTGCAAGCGAGTACCTGCAGTCAACTCACACTGGATGGACTCATTCATCAGACAGTAAGTTATTTCAATCCCCAGTGTTCATTTTTAGCCATAAATTAAACTTTAAAGGGAGAATATAAAATATATGACATTTATTGTATTTTTAAACGCGTATTTCTTCCAAAGGTTCAGCAACGTAGACGTAAGCGTAGCAGTAGCGACCCCCACCGGTCTGATCACGCCGATCCTGTTCAACTGCGACTCCCGCGGCATCCTGGAACTGTCGCGCAACATGAAGGAGCTGGCGGCCAAGGCTCGCGACGGCAAGCTGCAGCCGCAGGAGTACCAGGGGGGCACCGTCACCGTCTCCAACCTCGGCATGTATGGTACGTATACCAAACAGTGGGGCAAACCCGCCACATATTATACTCATCACTGCAACTCACGTGAGCCAGGATCTCCAATGAAAACCACCGAGATAGTTAAGCTTCGGTGTCTTCCAGGGGGAATGATTAACTGGCATGGCACCCGAAACGAAATTGCGAAAATCAGCAAGATATCTAAGATTTTTGGTAATATAAATAAATTATTTAATTTTACAGGCATCACAATGTTCAACGCCATCATCAACCCTCCACAGTCGTTAATATTGGCGTGCGGAGGTCTGCAGGAGCTGGTCATCCCTGACAAAAACGAACCACAAGGGTATGTACAAGTAGCCACACACCACCCCTTTTAAAAAAATAAAAACATCAAACCTCTGATCTAGCATATTTCAGTGTGTTATTTAGACGAGACAAAAGTACCAACATTGTTTGGTTAAGTGTGTGTGTACAAAAATAATTAGAGTCGATCCCATTTGTATCATATAAAAAGATTCTTTAACTTAGGGCAGTAAAGTTCCTTTTTTGTAGTTCGCTGTTTATAACGAGGTTTATTTGTACAGTTTCCGGCTGGCGAAGTTCGTGACGTTCACGGCGTCGGCCGACCACAGGGTGATCGACGGCGCGGTGGGCGCGCAGTGGATGAAGGCCTTCAAGGAGAACATGGAGGACCCCGCCAACATCATACTCTGAGCACACCACACACACTGCCCACACCGCTCCGCACAATTTGTTACGTGGACGACATTCAAATCAACTGTAACATAGCGAACATTTTTTTAACCATTTTTATTTATATTATTTTAAATAAGGATAACTTTAATATAAGATCGAAACTCATTTTTAAATCATGTCAATTTGTTATACATTTCTTGTTATTAATTTTTTATCAGTTATCCAGTTATCAAATTGTAAAGAGACGGCGTTGCTGTGTGTCCTACGATTAACGTGTCGATACTAGTTTTGATATGTTTTAATTAGATGCCCTTTTAAATTTAATTTGACAGTGCTGTGATTATGCGATTACGTTCGGTTTGCAGTGGGCAGTGTATAGTATGGCCTAGATATAGCGAGACGTTTAATCGAAGGACGCATAGTCTTAACAGAATTAAGTGATTATTTATTTAGTTTAATAAGGAATGGTAATCTTACAATGTTCAACATGGGAAGCTCCATCCATTTTGCTATACTGTGAATAAATAACATAACAAACACTATAAAAACAACCTGCCATCGTGTTTGTATATTTCTAATCAAATACCATTCGCATTTTTGTATAGTAATTCGTATTTATTGCATAAAATTCATATCGATTGAATAGAGAATCTGGAGCAAAGATCTATCAATATTTATATTTATTATTTTGTGCCTGAAGTGAAATTATATTGAGATAATATTTGTAACCATATAGGTTGATATATACTTGGCGCAAATAAGAGCTTATGTGGTCTTTTTGTTACACCTGTTTAAAACATTTTGATGGTGCAGATGATTTTATGAACGTTAGTGGAATATATTTTACTTATAGACTACTTGTTTTATTTTTAACCCCTTGACTGATAAAGAACCTTTTTTTTATATTTTAGTTGTGTTAATGATACTTTTCGCTAGTATTTCTAATGATGTTCTGTATTGATGCTAAACAGGTTATTTACCTTACTGTTGTTACCTATACCTTTGATTTTCTAAGACTACTGCATAATTGAAACAAAACACAATACCTACACGTCAGAACAATACATAAAATAATAGTTTTATGTAAATTATAACAGTAAATAGTCTCGTTGTGGTAATTAGGGCCACGGTCACGAGTTCGCGTGCGAAACGTAACACGCGAGGTGACAGGAGTGACATAATAGACACAGGACATATCAGCTGTCCGCCTGTCACCTATAAATTAATAAATATAAAAAGTATTTTCAGTATACCTGTGAGTATTCGTTTTAATTATTTTTTTTCCACGAACATACTAACTTATGGGCTGGAAGGTTTTGGTGTGTATGGCAGATCGAGATACTGTTTTGGCATGATTTTAATAGCTGTACGAGGATCATGAGTTGAGGGCTCTTACAACAAAACTACTATACTTTAATAGTGGTAATTAAACTCAACGCTTTGGCGACGTATGAAACCAAACTTGTAAGGCAAGTTTTTTAGACAAGACCTTACAGAAAAAAATAGTATTTGACTCATAAAATCCTCAAAAAAATCCACAGACATTTGCTTGAGCTCCAATTTCTTAAATCATTGTTCTACTTACTTATTATATTGGTCCATTGTTCAGTAAAAAATGACTGAGACTGCAACGGAATCCGAGGTGGACATTAAAAAGCCCGCGAAGGAGGTTCCAATCGTGCAAGATCATGGCTTCTTTAGACATACCACGGGAGACTTGTATGACGGCTACTTCGAGGCGAAGAAGAAAGATCGATCTGTTAGGATGCATGGTAAATTAAACTGGTTTCTTTATCAATCTTTCACATAAAAGAGAACCTCTTTCGTTTTGTTGTCGGTTAAATAGTGAGGGATATAAGCATATTATATCTAAATATATCAGGTTTATGGAAATGAGATTTTACAGTTTACCTACTCAAGGAAAAGGAGCTTATGTATCTGTCCGTGACAGTCCGTGTCCATGTAATTTAAGTATAATATATGTATATCCTTACTAACATAAAAAAGGGAAAATAACTCGGTGTGTATGTCTGATACGCTTGTACAGCCAAACCGCTGAACCGTTTTTGATAGAACTTGGTGTTGGGTAAGCTTGTAGGTATCACAAAAGACAATAAGCTATTTTTGCCGCGATAGTTCACATTTATGTGATAAAAAACACCCATTATACTAGTACATGTCGACATGAACATAAATCTTTTGATATTCATGCAAATACGGTTATAACATTCCCGTTACCGCGCTTAATATGCAAAATTTGAAGTAACTGCCCTTCTCACCTCAGCACACTCAATCTTACATTTGCGAAACAATACAACGTATTGTCTTGTAAAACACATCTATTCTCATCGGCTGTTAAACTTACGTAGCTGATTGCTGAATATTTTAGAGTTTTATCGTGTGGTGTAATGGACCGTATCGTAATCCATTTCGAACCGTGCACAGACGTGCGTTACGCTCCAATTACCTAAACTGTTTCGTTGGTAACGTTTTGTACTTACTTTTGTTTGTCTTACTTTACGAGTTGCCTTTACGGGTGCACCATTAAACCGACTCGTAATAAACGGTTTCAGGGCCTGGCGTTTATACTACCGCTGAAGGAGACTGCTACACGGGGCTCTGGGACGCCGACAGATTTGGCGGCAATGAAGAAGTGTCCATAACATTCGTTGACGGCTCTACATACCAAGGTCAATTTAAAGACTGGTGTTACCAAAACCACGGTACTTATACCTATCCTGATGGAAGTGTCTTGCAAGGCGATTTCATCGAAAACTGTCCAACAGGTGCCTTGAAGCTAATTGATCCTAATGGGCACGTTTGGTTGGGAAAAGCTGATGTGGGCTTCGGTTGGTTTGAGCCTGTTAATCACTTCTATGAATTTCTGGACACTACCCGGGAGTCTAGTAGGACGAAACGACGCCCTAGGAATCCTCTCGAACTAACTGAGTCCTCGATGATCAAAACTTCTAAAACTAGCAAACCTGATGAGCCAGTTACTAAAGATTAAAGTAAATAGCTACAAATGATTTTATTTTCTCCATATTTCTTTTAAATGCCTCTAAGATTATTGACCCCAAAAGCATTTGAGTTGGTTGATTGAACATCAATGTGTAAGTAACGTACGAGCTACGGAAGTAAGGAGGTAGGTCACCGAGTGAATGAGTTACGAAGTTGTTTTATTGAGTGTGAACTTGTAAATGTACAGGCGTGCACCAATCATTTATGTAAACAATCGATAGGACACAGTGTAAACAAAGGAAACGTTTGGTGGATTGAGTAACTGGCACCGGGCTAGGTACTTAAAGCCGCTAATGCAGTTAGTCACTCGACTTGTTAGGAGCACTCCATCTTTTGTCACTCGTTTGAACTCCACTTACGATACACATCCAGTTAAAGTGATAGGCAATCGCTAACAAAAAAGTTTGGCATATCTCATGGTGGTCATTATTTTGTATGTAAGTATGTAGGTGCAAATCAAAAAGGGCTGACGAAAGTTTTAAATCGGGTATTTAAATAATTATACGATCGTACTTCAATCCAACGGAAATCCTGTCCTACTTAAGTACGACGGAAATTTTATAAGTATGTACCTTTAGGGACCTATTAGGTATGTATTTCTATTTGGTTGGGTAAACCTACGAAACGTTAACAGACGTTAGTTACGATAACAATATTACGCTTACTGTAAGCCCCAAATGTTTCTTTTATAAATAAATAAATAAGGCCACAGATGCATGTAGGTACTGTTAAATATACAGGTGATTTGGGGCGTAACTGCAATAGATACTGAATGGTTATAAGAATCAAACGGTATTATGATTTACAAACAAAGCAACAAGTATCCGCTTAGTGACGCAACTTCATTAGAAAGACTTGTTGAGATTGCGCAGTTTTACCGACTCCTATAAGGTATGATGACATTTATTTGCATCGTCATATGTACAAAGCAGCAGACTGCCGGCCGCCTACAGGTCACGGATCACGTCACTGATCAAGCCTGTGAACGAACTCTTAGGTTTGTTATTTTGGCCTCGAATGTACACCCACATCTGAATAACCATTCACAGAAGATCCCCATAATCTCAGCTGCTTTTACTTATAGCTTCTTTGTCTTGACTAGATATGGGAGACGAGGTAGGTCAAGTTTAAATGGTGGTGGCTCGCTACTTTTGAGTAGCAAAGGAGTGGTTCAGTGCGTGACTGGGAACAGTGTGTCTCGCGAACTAATGTTCGGTGTCCATAATTAGTAATTAGGAAGGACAACGGAATGGGTCCGAGGTGAAGGACGCTGATTTAACTTCCTGTTTAATAGGCTTGCGGCTATTAATTTATGAGGGACTTTAAAAGGTTTATAATGTGTTTACTTGACTGCTCCGTTATAATCGTAACGCGGTTGGCGACAGAATTCTAAACGATGTTCCGCTACCGTACTTTTGACACACAAGCATTGTAGAGAATCATTAATCACAATAATAATACACGTAATAATTAACCTGAACATTTTTTAGTAGAAACTCATTTCTTCACATTTTGAATGGTTCATTCAAAAGGAAGCCGAACCTTCTCGATAATACGACGAAAACATTAAATAATAGCGATAAGAGTTACGCTCACAATCTGCTCTACATTGATGAGAAAATCTACAATACATACCCAAGGATCCTGCGATTATTAAGCAAACTGGGTATATATGTATACGTATTATATGTTGCTGTAGTCGTTTCATTGAAAGCGTATGATGTCATCTAAGATCAACTAAGCGTTTATGTGGGTTTACTTACTTAGTTTAAGCGTTTACGCACGAAGGACATAAAAATGTAATCTTCTTAACGATTAAATGGGTTCGCCCCAAATTTTGCTCTATAAATGGAGCGTTTTCTTGTGAAAATTACCTAATCATCTCCTCAATTAAATCCTGAAATGATAATATTCTAAGATTGTATTGACTCTACATTTCATGATTATGGCTTTACAGTAATAGGTAGGTAGATACTACTGTGCCGGCATTTAGAGGACTAATTGCGAAGGTACATAATATATTCATACACAGGTTAAATTAATCTGTCAATGATTACAGGAGATAATTATCTAATTAACATAAGGCCGAAAAATCTGAGACTATTTTGATCCTTTTTGTCTTGTGTACTCACAGTAATTTGCCTGAAAAAAGAAAGGCCATACGTCAAGTCTTTCAGTATCTGAATAGGTAAACTTTAAGAAATCCTGAAAATGTTACGAGCTGTATGTTGAAACACACACAAAAACTTGGTGGCTCCGCCGCAGAGTATGACACAAATAATTCTATTCAGTGCCCACTATTAATTACACACTATTATATGATTTAATATGTAACAAGCGTAAACAAACATGTATATTTTTGGCTTTACACTTAACTAATATTATTCTGCTAATATCACTTGCATTGTCTTATCAAGAAGTAAACAAATAGCCGTAATTCTCGAGTACTACGCTACAGCGGTGTATTAGACAGTGTTAGAGGCGCGGCAGATGTCGACGGGCAAAGACGTGAGGCGCGATCCGGCGCGCGTCCGCCGCCGCCGTACTATCGCCTTATCAACCCTTATCAGCCCTTATCACTTACTCATCGCGAAACCGATCGCACCGCCATTCGATACACGCGTAATCCAGATGTGATTTAATTGTTCCCGATCATGTACGGGCACTATGTGTTTGTGTGTCTGTGTCTCTTGGTTTTGAAATTCGAAAATGGAAATTGTCAAGGTATGTTAAATCTTCTTCGTACAAACTTTTTCATATTCGCGGATTTTCTTTGCTGATTCATGGAATTCTTAGAACATAAGTGTTGTATACATATCTATAATATGTTGGGAAATACATCTATATATGGTATGTTTATGATAGTGTGTTTTAATAGCGTTACGCTGGAGTAACTTTGATCTTTTAATTCATGAAACTATTACAGTATGCCTTATTATACAAGTTTGTATAGGTAATATTTACTATGCGATTAACCCGTGAAGGTTGTGATAAGGAGTCTCAACTGTTGTATTATTACTGAATGAAATTGATTTCGATATTTCAGCAGTAAATATAAATAAGGAAGAGTAAACTTTTCAATGAACAATAAATTCATTTTTCATTAAGTTACAGTGCTAATTATATCGTAAGATTTAAGGGATTAATAGCAAATATATTTGCCCATAGTTTGGCAAAAATCTTTGAGCCAAGCTTTACTTGGCTCCTTAGCAACTCCATATGTCTCAAAAAGTGTAAATGGTACAGTCAATTAGCAATCATTTTAACCTTAGGTGGCAGCTTTTATGTCAGACCACTAACAATCAATATCGTCATTTCAAGTAATTTGTTGATGTCACTTATGAGCGGTCACCCATATTAACCCTACCTACCTATCTACATAGGTACTTATATATTCTATTGAAGGGGGCGTAAAGAACGATTCCACTCATATTCTGTACAAGGACATGAATTGTTTTAACGAACTTTGAAATAGGCAAATTTTATTTTATTTACAGGCTTTTTTTCCTTCTATAAATATTGCTATATTTATTATTTGTGTAAAATTTCGCTAGATACATTCAACCACTTATTTAAGTAACTATTTTTCCTTATTTGATGACATATGCGTAACCAAGTAATAAACCTAGCCAAGCCTGGTTTATTAGGATACATAGACATACCTGTTTGACTACGGGTAGGTTTTATGAAAACTTTCAGAGATCATAACTCATTTTACTATTTCAGTTACTTTGTAGTTAAATAAACTTCATTACAGCACAAACTTTAATTATCATTCACAAACAGGACGGAAGCTACAACTGTTCGTATTAAATGTAATAATAGTACAGCAGATAGATTAAAACGGAATAAAAATATTCTTTATCTCAACACGGACATAAATGTATCTTCAAACGGAGAGATTTATTTTATGTTCATACGGAAACGAAAATAGCCAAAACAGACGGGCGCCGGAACCCACCTGTTACGGACATAAGTTCTCCAAAATAGAAGGTATCTTGAATAGGATTGACAGTTTTATTTAAGAATACACGACGGTGGAAATTTTACACTTCACTGAATTGAACGTGAACGGGGGAAAATGTGAACGCATTTGTTATTTGAATTTTAAGGTAATCTATTGGTTTGAGAATAAGTCTGTTTGAACCATTCTGTATTGCTAGCAAGATATAGGCAAGAAACTTGCAATGCAACGGACTCATCATCACAATTATGTAGTTATTTTCTCATTTTAGAAAAGAGGTATTAATTACTCAATACTTTAGAAGATGACTCTATGTAAAAATTGATTTCTGAAAGCATGGGTACCAGCCAACCTACAATACATAATTGCAAGGGCAATTAAAATGTAGTATGTACCTTGTACGCATGGCAAAAGAAGCGTCGGTCGTCCGGGAGCAAGATGGGTCGACGACATAATACGGGTCTCGGGTCGTCTCTGGATGAGGCTGGCACAGGACCGTATATTATGGCACGAAAAAGGGGAGGCCTATGCCCAGCAGTGGGAGGAAAAAGGCTGTGGATGATGATGATGATGATGATGTACCTTGTCTATTGTTTCCTAGATTGGGTTACTAAAGTATTTCCTAAGTAGGTACATACCTAGCAACGCAGTTATGTAGAGTTATAAACTGAGTTATGGGTCTAGCACTAAGCTCGTATTTAGTTTTACTATAGCCGTTAAAACAAATTAGTTCTACTGTCCCGAATGTTATTTTAAGCATAGCATCTGACTATCGACGTCGCAATAATGCTGCATAAATGATTTTTTCATTTTGCAGAACGATATTTAATATTGTTGATAGAAAACCCTTTCAACATTTAACTTAACGTACACTACAGTATTTCCGTAGAGACAGACGTTTTTGAAACTAGACTTGAGTGGTTTTTATGTATTTGTATCCATTAGTTTCATCTACGTGAAATGCACTTTGCGTCCTGCCTATCCCTAATAAAACTTAGGAAAGGGCAGGATTAGCTCAACTACTTACATGAAATATACTACATAATGTATCTATGTTACAGATTTTACAGTAATTAATTTTCCAGGACTACTCACACACGGTTATCTGATCCCAAGCTAAGCAGAGCCTGTGTTATGGTAACCAAACAACTGATAAACTTACTTATATATTTGAAGTAGTAATTATTTTATTGTTATGGCTGTTCAGATACAAAGTAGGTGCCTAGTTTACTCATTTCCTCATTGAAAAATCACGTATTTTAACAATAAATCACGAGGATTTCTGCGGTTTACTCTGACATTGAACTAGATGTTATCACGGCCGTTAGTCATTTGTTATTTGTCGAGTTTACTTTGTTGGACACGTACGTATGTAACCTATGATTTATGAGTTCATAAATAATAATTTCAAATTAACTACATTTTTTTATTTGCAACACAGATATATAGGGAAGGTTTTCAAATATAATAAGAAAATGAGTAGTTAGTTATTTAATTAAATACAAAACCTTATTTAAAACATTGATGATTATCTTCGTTCTAAAATTAAGTCACATCAGTCTCAGAATCTAATATTTACCGTATGAAATAAAAGACCAGTTTTTATTTAAAGAGTTGCAGCTCACTCCATATCACCGATTTGGATGATAAGTCACAATCAGTAAACAAATCTTAAGAGTAGTTTAAGAGTTATGGGACTCATTATGGTATTTAACAATATTGATGGGAGAAATTCGTTTGTTAAGTGGACCCTTAACACAGAAAGATTTTCTCTAATTTAAGAACTTTTACTTCAATTCTTGTCATTCTTAATTATTAACAATTTAAACAAACAGAAAGCGGAATGTAGGAAGTAAATAGTCTTGTCTTGAAAACTGAAATGTCAATCAGTTTAAAGGAAAGTTTTAAGTCTTTTGTTTTATATTTAACGTGTATATATTTTGTATTTAACGTGTATATATTTTGTATTTAACGTGTAAGTAATGACAGATATACATTTAAGAACCTACTGAAGTTAAGTTGCGTTTCAGTATTTACTTTTAATTATTGACTAATATAAATACTTAAACAATAAGTGTTAAGAAACCCCTGACCGCTCCGTGAAGGTATTGTTAGGTATAGTTATCTGATTCCATTAATGTAAAAATAATTGCGGCAAAAATGGTTATTTCAAAATTTATTATTCTTTTTACCATCATGAATATTCCAAAAATATTTTATCGGACCATATCATTAAGAGACCTATGTGGCATAGGTTTCTTTCGGGTTGGACTGGATTTTCTAAACACCCCGTATGTAACCATGCTTGAATTTAGTAAATGTAATAAAAAAAGGGTGTAAGTTCAGAGCAAACGTAAATCTCTATCTTTCAACGCATTTATTAAAATAGACAGATTTTTTCCCGTTGTTAACTATAAATAACTGTCAAAGATCTTTGATACATGGTGTATGACTGCTCCTTCCGAAAATAGTCTCCTTACTGAATGAGTTAAGACGTTAATTTCCAACATAAATGATTACATGTTGTTTCTATAACATACAGGGTGTATGTGTGACCCGAAAGGGGGATACAGGGTTCACCATCACATGCCCAAATAAAATGTTAAATTTGGAATATTCATGATAATAACAATAATAATGAACTTTGAAGTAGCCGCTAAATTCCCTAAATTTGAAGATAAATCAAAAACTATCCATTTGGAGAAAAAAAAAAATTAGGTTATAATAATTATTTTTTTGATTTATTTTCTACATTAATGTATGTTATCAGAAGTCGATACCTAACAACCCCTTAACGGATCGGACAGGGGTTTTGTAACACCCTGTATAATGATTGTTTTTGTTGCCACACAAGTTATCAGTCTCTGGATAGTGTTGGTCTATTAACGCGAGCACGTGCTAGCAATTGTCCCATATTCAGAGGGATTATCTGCGGTAGAGCAATCAACAGGTATGGCAAAAGGTCCACTTAATTACTTGTAGAGTTCGCCACTATGTAAAGAGTTTTGTTTATTATTACAAACCATGTTATAATTATTTTATACAACATAGAGAACAGGATTACGCAGGTAATTTTTAACCCTTTATTAAAATAATATTCAGGTAAAGCTATCTAACTATTTACAAATGTACTGGGGGGATAAAGAGACCAAAAAGCGGAAAACGTAACTCAAATATCTACAGATTTTCTTAAAAAAGATTTTTTTTTTTTGTTTTTCCCTACCTTAGCTACTTTTCTAAACAATTTACGAGAGTTGCACGAAGTTAACCTTCTGTATTTCCCTGCGTATCTCGGTGCGTTCGTAATCTCCGCTACGCCCACATAAATTGTGTCAATGCGGTGCGCTTACACCTCCGATTTTGGTGGTCTATTTTAATATGTTAGTTGCTTCATTCCATGTGTGTTTTATCTTAAGAAATACTCTACATTTTTAGATTTTATCGCTGATTGGTATCCTATTAATTACACACCTTATTGGTACAGTTTAAAGCGTAGGTTAGCTCAAATTAAAGAGGAATTTAAGATCGTATAAAAGGAATTTATATAAATAACGAGTAGACAAATATTCGATTTAGGTAGAGCCAATAAGAATAGAAATTGTTGATCGTATGTTCTACGTAAACCATCATTGTTTATTCATGCGTCATTACGTCATACACACTATATTATTCAGTTAGAACAGCAATTATAAAAAATCTACTTCTTTGGTTTTTTTATTATCAATAATATCCTACCATCATGATGCCTTTGAAAAAAACTAGCCAGAAATGACTCTGATACTTTGAGAACCTTTACCTAGCACCGAGATATGATAAAAAGCCAATTATAATATCTTTAGTGAGTTATCACTGTTATGTATGTAACTAAAGTAAATTGTTTTATCCTACAGCACAACAGATGCTCAACAAGCTGGTGTGTATCGAGCACGATGAATGCGGCGCGTGTCTGTCAGCCGCGTCGCACTGTCGCTGGTGCGCTGATCCCAACTACAACACCGGAGCACCGCGCTGCAATGATGACGAGAGGTGAGTAGGTTCAAGACCCGGTGCTCATCATTACAGACTATGTTTGAAGGATGTGCTGGACTACCATAGACACGAAGTTGGGGAGCTTGGCAATTTTTTTCTTTATTGAAGACCAGGCGGAAACGCTTACAGCTCAGATCACATCAAACAAAGGCTTACAGTATACTTAAAAGCGATTACTTGTGGTCTATCACACTATGTTATATCAACTTTGATGCTATTCTATTAAGTTATTCGTTCTGTAAAGCAGTACAATAAAGTAATTAAATCAGAGAGAATAAAGAATTTGGACAATTTGAAAAGCTCTATTTAGGTCGCGTAGTTACGGCATGTAGTTAGTAGATTGGACCATTCCTTTTCTTTTAGTCATGGCACGGGTAGCGATTGACAGATTAGCATTAGTCCTTCAAACAAAAATAATAATTAAATAAAACATATTATTTTTAGTTAAATTAGCTCAATTAAAGATGTCGTCGTTCAGGTTGCTTATTACCCAACATAGGATGTCAAGCCTAACATTAACTGTAGGATTAATTAAATCCAACTGCGAAGAGAAAACTAGTTATAACTGTCACAATAACACAGTTCGTAAGTCATGCAAGTAAATAATAATAAATATCAACGAGTTAATAATTAATATGACTTTCGCGTAAAAGCGCTATTTATTCATAGCGCTGTATCATTCTACAAGCGAAACAGTTAAGTTAATTATCTGACTCATTTATTAAAATGGTTAGCTATCGACTTTAATCATTCTTTGTGTTTGTAGCTTTCGAAAATAGTTTCTCGTAATGCTGATTTTCTTTTATGACGTCATCCGAAAATAACTCCACTCGACTAAGTTTTCTGAACAGTTGCCGTTATGATTCAAAACATAAGCGAATACGGAAGACCTTTAGAATTTCATGTAGGTAAGACCTGAAATGTACATGTAGGTAGGTACAATCAAACCCTAATGAAGGAAAATACTTTTAACTTTCAAAAGCTTTTATCAAAGAGCGGTAGAGTTGTTTTTCGAAAATCGTTATCACTAACGCGATATAAAAATCCTAAATCTATAATTAACCCACCAAATATTATCACCTGCTCTGTAATTAACGTTCAAACATTTGATCTTAACTAGGTATTTAGTATTACCCATCGCCGATCGCCGATCGCCCATCGCCCATCGCCATAACAAGGGGCCATCATCTAGTTATCTCGCGTCCATCGGCCATATTGCGGCGATTAAAACCGCCCACGGCTGGCGGTAATTGGATAGGGAACGTTTAGGATACGGTCACCTGTCCTTGACTAGATTGGCGTTTCACATTGAGGTGTGAACGTTGATAGAGAAATTGCTGGGTAAACGTGTGAAGGTATTACACAAAATATTAATTATTTTGGCTAATAGCACAAGTATAGTTCGTATTTTTTCTTTCATTTTTAGCCTTATTCTTTGTAACTTATTTCCAATTGCAAGAGTTGCACATATTTACACAAAAAGGGTGACATTAAAGTATACCTATTGGCTTTTTCCTAATTCAACTAATAATTTTACTAAGACGAATTACTTATATACTATTAAATAAGCAACTTTGTAATTAGTAGTTGTTTCAATACAATAACTCTTTTCCATACAAAACACATCAACAGTATCAAAAAGAAACGTTTAAAGTCCCGTTCCATTCCTTTTATTTCGCTCGATCAATTACGTGCGCGACCGCAGCGCAAGCGCATTCCCAATGAACTATTCCCACGTTCGCTGACCGAAATTTCGGTTCTCCAACTAATCAAGAGATGGTTGTTTGATAGATTATATTATTCATTGTAAGAGCGCAGCGATCGAACGATTTTCAATGGGCTGGTACTTGCTTTGGAAGTGGGTAACGATTAATCTGGCTCACGTTGTGTAAGATGTGTACTTCGAAACAGATATGAGACAAAAGCTTGTAGTTGAATGATACGGCGATTAAACAATTTAAAATGTACGTAACACTTACCTATCCACCACTAAAGATTCAGTGTTACACTTTGTGAATATGTTTGTCCGAGTGTGAGTAGTTCTGTTCTCGCTTAATAAGGTACACAAATTGATTGAATAACACATAAGAATAAAGTCTAAAAAATGTCTTAATAACAGAAAAATCGAGAGAAAAAAGGCCTCCCACATGGGTTTGTAGTCACACTTTATTAGTCGACATAGGAATTTTCCATAGAAAATTTAATCAATTTTTTATACCTAGATACTTATTTACTTTACTTTCTTTCATTTCAGCCTGGTCAACACCAACTGCAGCCAAGGCTTCATCCAGCGGCCAGCCAAGCCCATCTGGAACGTGGTGGAGAACAGCTCTCTTCAGGACATGACGCCCAACAGCGCTGAGAACGTCATACAGATACAGCCGCAGAGGATACAGCTGTCTTTGAAACCACGTAAGTAATCTCTTATATCGATATTCCTAAAACATATTCACTATAACAAACAAACCTGGCTTAAGGACTCAGGCGGGCGAAACTGAGGGAGGCTAGTGATATATGATAGGATCATGTGTTTGTTTACTTCCAATTTCCTATTGGTCATCAAAAAGTATCGTCGCAAATTAATTTACTTGGTTTTATGAATAACGAGCCCACTCTTCTTCTACTCGATCTCTAAAAGAACACCCTTTATTCTTCGAAAAAAATCTTTACAATTAAATGAGCTAAAACACAATGCTTACCGCTATATTGGTTTTCTTTAAATATTTTCTTTCTTTAATCCGTTAAGACAATGTCTAAACTGATGAAAAAATCATAATACATCATATTACATACTTCTGTGTATGTAATATGTCGTACAATACAATGCAAGAAAACTCAACCAGTTCTAAACTTACCTTTATGTTCTTTCTAGGCGAAACCAAGAAGATAAACTTCTCTTTCCGACCTGCCAAAAACTACCCTCTAGACTTGTATTACTTGATGGATCTCACATGGTCGATGAAGGATGACAAGGAGACGCTCGTGTCCTTGAGAGACGATCTGCCCACCCTTCTGAAGAATCTTACTGATAATTTTAGGTAAGTAGAAGTTGGAAACTGATTTTGCAAGTTCTCTTCGATACTCTGTGAAGCCACTGCAAATCGAAATTGTCAATGGTGTACTTTTTAAAATAGTTGAACTTAAGTTACAGCAGTTGATAAAATTGTAAGTGTATAATTTTTTGCCATTGTTTTCTAGGCTCGGATTCGGAAGCTTTGCCGAAAAACCTCTGATGCCCTTCATCAGTACCGACGCACGAAGACTGGCAAACCCCTGTTCTGTAGAGGAAGTGGCTTGCGAAGCCACCTACAGCTATAGGCACCATCTGTCGCTTACAAATCAGGTATCACTGACCAGTACATTTACTTCCCAAAAGGAAATCCTTAATACCGCTCTCCATATTTAGATGCTCATAAATAGACAAGGTTAATTTACTTTTATTACAATGTGGCACTTGCGTACGTTTGTAATGTCGTGATCGCAGCTAGGCTAGACTGATATTATATGCGTGCAACATGCAAAGGTCTTGTTTATAAGGAGCGAAATCGGACACTCCTATGACATCTGTTATCTGAAATCTTATCATAGCGTGTGAAATCTCAATGTGTTTTTTAATGTCGTACTTTATTAAATGGGATCAACTTTCGGTTATTTCATGTGTAATTTAAGGTACATAGATTTCTCAAATTCTCTCGACAAGAATTGCCGATAGTAAGATTTAAAATGCGTAGTAAATTAATAAAAATAAAGGACCCTACAGGTATATCATGTTGTACATTATGGTTAGAATGAAATTAAAACTGTATTTTTTTTTCTATTTTAAGGTGGCAGATTTCATAGAGCATGTGAACAGTAGTTCAGTCACTGCCAACTTGGACAATGCCGAGGCTCAACTGGACGCTCTGGTCCAAGTGATATCTTGCGGAGATAAGATCGGATGGGCCGCACAGAGCAGGAAGATCGTCATCATGCTGTCTGACGGACTCATGCATACCGCTGGGGACGGAAAACTAGGTAACATATGAACTCATAGGTTTTAATGAGTCAGTACTACGTGTTCCTCTTAACTTTTTATGAAATAAATTATTATATTTATCAAAATGTAAAGAGGAAATAAAAAATATAATAAATTATGAGCTGTGATAACTCATTCGATTTTTTTTCATTGGGTTCTAATTTCAGGTGGGGCTACTAAAAAGAACGACGAGCAATGCCATTTAGATGAAAGAGGTTATTATTCGGATGCAGCGACTTACGACTATCCGTCGGTTGCGCAAATTTATAGACTCTTAGATAAGTACAAGGTAGAGTTTTATTACGTCCACAAATCATTCATTAAAGGATCAGTTTATTAAAGGATCTTTACAGTTCTAACTGTAAAGATCCTTTAATAAACTGTAAGCTGTCGATGTTTGATGTTCCGAGTTATTTTTAGGTCAACGTGATATTCGCGGTAACGGAAAGTGTTAAAAACCACTACGATAGTTTGAATCAGTTGCTAGAAGATTTTACTTACGTCGCCAAACTGGAGAGCGACAGTTCCAACATTCTGAAGCTAGTGAAGACTGGGTACGAAGATATTGTGAGCGTTGTGGACTTCCATGATGACTTAAGTCCAGGTCCCGTAAAAATCAAGTACTTTACTGATTGTGGAATAAAGGGCCGGCTGTTGATGGAAGGAACGAGATGCACTGGAGTGGAATACGGCATGACTCTTAACTATGAGGCTCATGTTACTTTGGAATCCTGTACGGATTTTAAATCGGTATATCTTCAAATTAACACATCTTTTTCTGAACACAATATTTTGCACAATATTCCTAATGAGCCTTTTTTCCTTTTAAGTCGAAGCAGACAATCCGTATATCAGAATCCCAGCTGGGCCAGGATGCTCTGACCCTTGAGGTGGACATCCAATGCGGGTGCCAGTGCAGCAAGTCACCACAAGAGGAGATGACGCCGATGTGTCCAGCCAATTCGCACCTCGTCTGTGGTGTGTGCGAGTGTAATAAAGGATGGTAAGTCTCGTTCTTTAGAAGTAATATATAATAACATAAGATGTATTTAATGTTTGTAAATATGAAGGATAAAAAGTTCTGATTATTTTAGTTACAGGCGTGGCTTTACTTTATAAATATATCCAAGGACCTTAAATTTAATTTAGTCAGATATTTTATTATGACCAAATAGCGCCAATCGAATGAATCGATTCTTTGTAAATACTTTACAGAAATTTTGTTAATTATTTCGTACATATAAGGCTTTTTCTGTTTGTTTCTTTACAATACTAGTGTATTTCTTGCAAGTTGTACAGCTAATAATAGGTACACATCACTATTACTAGTATCTAAAGTTTCCAGAAAGTTAAGCCACTAATGTGTCCAGTCAATTTGCATTTGTCTTTGGTGTTTGCTGGTGTAATAAAGTACAGTTTTACAGTTCTAGGAAGAATCCCAGCTTCCTAGTTCCTAACAAGTAACGGTCTTGTTCTAGGTATTCTGATGAGTTTGCTTTTCCAATTTGACTTGTTCGCAGAATTTGTCACAGATTAGCTGAATAGGTCTATTTTTTAATTATTGGTAGTCAATGAGGTTTCTTCGCAGTTCATTATTTTAGATATACTTCTTGTATTTCTTTAAAAAATACTGCTGCGTTTTCTGTGAGACTTTGCAAACCATGCCAGTTTAAAATCCGCTTGTTGAGTATTTGGTAGTGGAATAACAGTGTATGTAAAAAGGCTTTTTTTCTCTGTGAGGCTTTAACAACCGCGTTTTTGTTTTTTCAAATTTATTTTCAGGTCAGGTCCAGAATGTAACTGCGAGCTCGGCGACGAGAATGCATCAGCTGAACTGTTAGCTCAATGTCGGGAACCGAACGCCACACGAACGATTCCATGCTCGGGCGCCGGCGACTGTCTCTGCGGCAAGTGTGAGTGCGACTGGGGGTATACCGGACGGTTCTGCCAGTGCAAATCCTGTGAAGTTAGCATGTAAGTAGCAAATAACTACTAATTAATTACGTACGCATCGGTTTTCAAAGTGTCGCTAGCTCTGAGGGTTGGATCTCCGGACGGGTCAACGTAGAAAATCACTTTTCTACATTGTCTCGGGTCTGGGTGTTTGTGGATTCCATAACACAAGTGCTTAATAGCTTACTTTGGTTAAAAGCGGTATTTATTATTACTATAGGTAAAAAAATTCTGGAACTACATATTTTTTCTTAATTTAACATCGAAACTTAGATAAAATATTTGAGGAGCGCACAAATGTAGCATGGTAAACCTACTACAATACCAATACTTTTAGTACTAAACCAAATTATGTACCACAAGATGCTCTCATATGAAACGTCCCTATCTATCAAGAACTGTTTGGTTCTGTGTTCAAAGTATGGAGAAATAGTCGGAAGTAGTTCAAAGCGTTAGTAAATATCACACTACATTACCATCGCCACTTAAATGTATTTCGGGATATTGCGGAATGTGTTTACGTATCTCAATTTCAAATAGACGAGTTAGATTTTAGTTACTTGCTTATGTTATGTTTCTATTTAAAATAAGGGACTGCATTAATTTGTTTAAGATAATGTACTAAAATATCACGGCGTGCAATTTACAAAGCTGTGGGCTCGCGTTCAGTCTTACTGGATTCAGCTGAATAATAGTATGTTTCAAAGTTTTTAGGAATGACTGTCTAACTTTTAAAATAGATGATGCTTCAAAACATTATGATGCGTGAAGGATTCCTGATCCTTCCGAGAAGCCCGACTTCTGGTTACATTTTTAAAGGGTATTCTTATCTTATACTGTCTTACGGCTAAATGACCTGTAATCAATGTATTCCAGAGAGAACGAGCTAGAATGTGGTGGAGTGGGTCGCGGCGTGTGCGTGTGCGGTCAGTGTGCGTGTGAGGATGGCTGGGCGGGTGCGGCGTGCGACTGCCCGCTCGCCAACGACACGTGCATACCTCCTGCTGGAGGCGAAGTCTGTTCTGGACACGGGCACTGCGTCTGCGGTGAGCTGGGATTCCGTTCTAGAGATAAATAATTAAAATTCCCTTGCAGAACGATTTGACTTCGGGATCCTAAAAGATTCTCTGTATCAGTTTTGTTCGCTGATTTTTCATATACATCAAGAAATTTACTCAGAATGGTTTATTTATAGTGAAATATTATAGAATTTATTCTATAGGAGGATTAAGTGGTTTAAACTCTCTCCATTTGATGCTCTAAACGTTACATGCACTATAGAAGCATGACCATTTTTTCAAAGATCAGTGTGCAAGATCCCAAATAAAAAGATGCTGCCGTCAACCGAAGACAGAGTCATAACCTATACATATCTTAACGTTTCAGGTCGTTGTGAATGCACCATCGCAGAAGACGTAGGCTCAACATACACGGGCAAGTTCTGCGAGACGTGTCCGACTTGTGAGAACCCGCTCTGCATCCACGCTGAACCGTGCGTGTCCTGCCATCTCAACACCAGCTGTACGGATACCTGTACCATAGGGAACGTTAACTACACTGTGATCGAGAGACTTTCTAATACAGGTGATTTACGTTTCGTACATTACTTGTTTATCTGAGCACGATTTTGAGATACCAGGGGCCCGAGTATGCTATTGACAATTGCTTCAATCGTCTGAGTGGGTGGCGTCAGTAGGTCCATTTTAGACAAATTGGCATTCTACTAAATGTCGTTTTACCTACGTAATTATCCTAAAATGGATCTACTGACGCCACCCACTCTGACGATTGAAGCAATTGTCAATTGCAGACTCGGGCCCCAGTTAGCAGTCTTCGCTATGTTCCGAAGTAATTATTCTCATCCAAAACGAAAATACAAAATATGTATATGATCAAACAAAGGTCTTATTTTCGCGTTATGTGACCACAAACATAGAGTGATTGCCTCATATTAAACTAAAGAAGAGCAGTCTAAAGCCCTTTACTCATAATAGTAACTAATAATTATTGAGGCCTACAAAGTTCAAAGAAACTTAACTTTTCTTACATAATGTATTGCCTAAAAAAATTACTTTAGTAACAGTACTGACAGTTGAGCATATTTTCTAAAAGCGCAGTTTAACGAGAAGTAAGACTAAATTGACGATAATTACGAAGCTCTACTTTGTGGTTGGCATTATACTTGAAACTTTTAATGACCGTCATCATCTCTGCGGCTGTGGTTAGCGGTTACAAGAAAAAATATAGAAGAATAACTCTCATAACTACCTTGAATATTTTCTTACGTAAAGTCGACGACGAGGGCAACTTTTTTAGTTTTTCAGTTGAATGTTTTGCCCAAGAATATATGAGTAGAAACCTGCAAAAAAACTATTTTCTATGAGAAGGGAAATTAATGTCTCTTTATTTTGATTTTTCAGAGGACTCCGCCTCCACTGACGTCATTTGCATATTCCGACAAGAAGAAAACAGTTTGGAATGCGAATACCAATACACATACTCCCCCATTAAGTCCGAATCTGGTGTCGAGATCAGCATCAGATCCAAGGAGTGTTACCAACCAACAAGTGCCATGATCATGACCAGTGGCTTAGTGATATTTGGCTGCGTTATAGCAGCAGGCTTACTCATCATATTAGCAGTGAAGAGTGGACAGATTGTATCAGATAGACGGGCTTATGCGAGGTTCGTAAAGGAAGCCCAAGAAAGCAGGCGAAATATGCAACAGTTGAACCCGTTGTATATTTCACCTATTTCTGAATTCCGTTTGCCTGATTCATTTCCTAGGGATAAGAATGATTAGTTGGTACGTTACTTAAGTGTTCGTATGACATCGATTCGATTTTTTTTCATAGAATCGAAGCTGAACAATCCAGTTCCAAAGTACTGCAATTCATTTATTATTAGTTAGGTTTGTTTAAATGATTCGTATGATTGTTGTGCATGTGTGTAAAGAAAGCTGTTAAAATCGTTGATAATTATAAGAATGGTATTTTAAAAGTTTTGCTTGCTTGTAAAAATGATTACGATTTAAAATATAAGTGCGTGGTACATAAGTTTTTACATAATATTACGTTAACATTCTTTGATACCTTTAGACTACAATTCGTGCAACGCACTTTTTGGTACTTAAATAACATTAAGCTTTTAATTAAAAAAGGTTTACCTAGGCGTTGCGTACAAAAGTACAAAATATGATATGATATTTGGGTCTTATTGGCCATGCTAGTGCAAATATCAAAACAAATGAATAATAACATTTAAAAATGAACTGTAATAATTTAAACCATCTGGGCCTTACAGCCATACATTTTAATTACTTCAAAAATAGATTTAAGTTTCATCTTTTCATAATAATTTAGTTTATGGACAAAAGTATTTAAGAATTGTACTTAAATTTAACAAAATCTAGTTCGAAGTTACTTTAGTATGTTTTTGCTAGTCCCGCAGTATTGCATTTTATAAATAGTTTTACTAATGTTTCTTAATATTAAGATGACTACATAAATAAAGTCGATCGGCTACTGCCAACTAAATTAAGTAACTTTGGTTTAGTTCACACAGTTGATGCAGTATGTCTAATTGACCAAACGAAACGAACTGAATTAATAATAATATAATAATAATAAAAATGTTTATTTTCTCATCATCACATAATATATTACAGTTAGTAATAAGGTTCTTAAATAGAGACTGGTGTCTGTGATAGGTAAAACCTGAGTTACAGATCACCAGGCTACCCTCCGAAGAGACACAAAAGTATTAAATTAAAGTTACTTAGTTTAGTTGGCGATGGACGGTCTGCCCATATCTTTCATATTATTATTGTTAGCTCTTTTTACAATCCACAAACATGTTATTACACTTAAATGTATTTATATATATTAAACCTTTTATATCTTTGTTAAGAGTAGCAAATCTAATAGTCATGATCAAAAGTTTGTTGTAAAAATATTTCTTAAACTAAACCAAAAATAAAAAGCTCGTTAACTTTTAAATTGTTTTATTAATTTTGCCGCATTCGTATAAAATATTTTTAATATAATTTGTATATTTTTGTATTTAAAACAAATATTGAATGCGTAAGACTGCCACCACAACATATTGGTAAAAATTAAGTACGAGAGGTATCACTATTTTCTTAGGGTAAAAGGTACTATTACTATATTTAAATTAATATTTTTTTGTACATGATTTTAGTTGATTATAATATTTTGTATAAAAGGTGTGATGGATAACATTACGCTATTTATACGTGTTTTAGTAACGGTACAATTTACCCTAATGCCCAAACAACGTTGTTAGCTGGAAGACTATACAATAACTAATATTACATATTTACATAGCCTTAAGCACTTACACATCCCTTTCCGATATTATACTTAAAAATAAGTAAAAATAATAACTACATAATAAGAGGTAAACTTGTAAGTACAGGGTCCCGTATTTTAGAGCCTTATCGTTTTCGTGAAAGAAAGGGATAGAGTCATACGGAAAGCTAACACCATCTCGTTTCCTCACGATGCAATAAATGCTATAACAGTTTTTGCAGACCCAGCTGTTTTTTTAATAAGTACATTTTCATCTCTCTTTTCGACTACATAATATCGATAAAAATATCATTATAGAAAACAAATACATATTAATACTTATATTAGCGGTAGAAAATTTCTTATTTATAAATCACATCCAGTAAATCTTATTTAATATCTTAGTTTGACTAAGTACCACAGGTGACCGTACACAACTAATTCTTAAAGAATTTAAAATAACATTTAGTTATGCATTAATGTGGAACAGTACAGCCTGCTTTATTACAAACTCTTAAAAGAGAGCATATTAAAATCAATATATGCAATGTTTTGTGTGTAGGTAATATTCGCCAAGTCAATCCTTGAGTAATCAGAACTTAAATTTTAAAGAAAATGCTTTAAGTTTGTTATAAATGCGTACATAGTTTAGAAAATGGCCAAAAGTTACATTCATTTAATAAGAACTTTAATTTTTCTAAATAATTTCAAAGATTGCTTAAAAATTTTAGGTTGCATACTTATTGAGGCCACCAAAAAAAACTGTAGATCAATGTGCTTTTAAAAGCAAAATTCTAAAGGGTATTTAGAATAATCTACAATATATAAATGCGTACCAAACACTTCTAATTTTAAGTCATTTTATAAGGCCTCGTTATTTTATTCAAAAGGCAATAAATAGCGTTTTGTGAAGCCACCATTCCTTGCGACGTTGAACACATTTGATAGTCGAGATACAAGGATAAATTCATATCATTCTATCTGGGCGTCGATTCAACTATTTAAGAGTTGCTTGAATTGACCGAATGACCTGCTTCATTTGGTAATTTTTACCATAATTAGTTTTCTGCTAACTTACGATCATTCTCTTCGACAGTACAATGAGATTTTTTTGTAGGCTTATCTGAATACGAAAATTAGGCACAATGACACGTACACTGACAGACCACTGATTTTAAAATAGCTGAATCGAGACCCTGCTCATTACAACAAGAAGCTATATGAGGTTATAAAGAGATTATTTTATACCTTGTTCTGTAGACATATATCATAACAAGAATAATGGTCTACATATATCAAACTACTGATATAAAAACGTGTTTTACCTAAATGCAGTCCGAATAAAACTCTGCTTGGAAGTCCTGATAAAATTTCTTAAGTTCACATTTGTCAGAATAAGCTCGATATTTTTTTCTGGCTGTCTCCTAGCCAAGTAACATTTTTAGATGCGCCTATAATGAAATAACTTCTTGCAGTGCATATGCGTTAAGGCCAGTCTGCATTAGAGCATGCATGGTGAAATTTATAAATTGCAAAAATTTTAGCATCTTCAAGTAATGTTGGCCCAAAAAAATATTACTTGGCTAGGAGAGATCACATATTTTACATCTGCTTAAATTATATACAAAAATCAGTATGTTTATATAATCCGAGCGTAGATAACTAGTGCTAGAGCAGCATGAGGTCAGACGTGTCGGTCGTGTCGCGCGGGCGGGAGGAGTGTCATGGCGCCGGCGCCGTGCTTCGCGGGGGGAGACGGAGGGGGGACCATGTGCGCGGGGGACGGGGAGGGGGGAGAGTGGGGGGAGTGGGGGGAGGGAACCGCGTCGGGCACGAGCCCGCGGATGAGGTCTGATATGCACGGCCATGGTACCAACCTGGAATGTAAAACAAAAATGTTAAATTTGTCTTGATTTAGTTAGGCAGAGATAGATTTTTGTTTAGTTTAACAATTTTTGGTGAAGTAACTACTTCTGAAGGTGTCAAATATATTTTATTATTATTCTCGTCATATTGGGTATTAGTGTGGCTGTAGAGTATTATGGTGTCTTATGCTTCTCTCAGTCGGGGCATCACATACCAGATTTGTTCAGAATACGGTTTAATAGTAAGATACATATGCTTCACATGTGTAACGATCAGCAAACTCGGATTACCAATCTAATAGTGCAAGGATCCAGTTCGATAATCTATCATTACATGAATCTGTGATCGGGTAACGGATGCATCTTCACGTCACTTCATAGTCTCATTACATATGGCAGTGTCAAATGTCCTGCCGGGCATCTGATCTTATGTTACATTAAGACTAATCGGAGTCTACTCTGAATCTTCACGTCACATGGTCTACTGATCTTATTACGTATACCAGTGTCAAATATCTTATCTGGTGTTTTACGGCGGAAGTAGTCGGAAATGAGGGCAGAAGGAGTTTGTCTGATGATCCAAAATACATCAAACAGTCGGATATCTAAATAAGCTCGTTACGTAGGCCAGTGTCTTTAAACAAATAGAGTTCACCATGCGACCGGCAGCAAGATGTGGAAGAAGCCGGGAGTAAGGGCAAAAGGAGTTCCTGAGTTCGTGTATAGGAAGTACTCACCACTTGAAGGGCAGCAAGACGCGGAAGTATCCGGGGATGAGCGCGAAGGGCTCGTTGGTGCGGATCGCTAGGATCACGCGGTCCGCCACGTCGTTGGAGTTCAGTTGGGGCACAAATCTGGAATACAGCAGATAAAGGTTAATATAGTTTAGAGGATTCTGAGACGTGATTTGGATAGCAGTTCACTGTAGTCCAGAAACAATGAGTCAATAGCAATTCCAAAATGTATCCTCGGCCTTCACAACGGCTTAAAGATTATATTTTGTAAACCATTGTAAATATAAAATTCAAATTGATGTTGCTAGTTTATGTCTTGAATCCTCCAGAGATGAAAACCTGGGCTAATTTTTCTATTAGTCCTATTTAGTGGACTGTGTAATCAATGCCCTTTTGTGCGAGAGCATATAATGAAATGATGACTGAAATATCAAGATACATTGATATTTTTTACATAGCACCATTCCCACGCAACAAGTTTTGCAGTATAACACAATGGTGCAGTTTTTGCTGAGCAGCATTGATGTCGATTCCAAAGGTCATAGTACAACGGAATGTAGAGGTTCATAAGGAAAAGCTTGACTGCATTTATGCTACGCAGAACTGAAGATTTTTCCTTGATATTTTTCAGTATCTTTTCTTTTATCCTCATCCATATAATTATGTAGTTTCTAATCAAATTCGTTGAATTCAAAGTAAAGAATGGAATAAGAAGTGTGCTTCCGTTGATATATATTACGTTTAAAAAGAGTCCTATAATAGTTTATACTATTACTATATGTAATGTAATTTTGTAAATAAAAAAGACAAAATTATTGCTATCTAAGCCACTTTTCATCGTACCAGCAGGAAAAACATACCACTTAATAAAATAATGAATTACCTTGAGTTAACCTCCTCAAACATGCCAGTAGACCTTATGAAATACGGGCAGATTAAAGACGTCCTGACTCCACTGATGCCCTGGCACTCCAGCTCCAACCTCAAGGCCTCGTCGAAGCCACAGGCGGCGGCCTTCGAGGAGCAGTAGTCGACCAGCTTGGCTACTCCGACGTGACCAGCCATTGACGCTATAGTCACTATGTGGCCGTCATTGTGCTCGATCATCGATGGGAGGAAGGCTTTCACCGTCTGAGGAAGGCAGGAAATATGATTATTAAAATGTCTGTCTGTCTGTTGCGCTTGCCTGGTTGAACTGGTAGACCAGTTTTGATGAAATTTAGTATAATGAAAATTTGATCCCAGGGTTATATGGCTACGTTTTGCCGC
The DNA here is from genome assembly GCA_905146925.1 of Autographa gamma. Classification (NCBI taxonomy): domain Eukaryota; kingdom Metazoa; phylum Arthropoda; class Insecta; order Lepidoptera; family Noctuidae; genus Autographa; species Autographa gamma. The sequence goes on along the minus strand of LR989866.1, from coordinate 7,327,340 downwards.
AGATTCCTGAGGGCCGAAGCAAGTGTACAATCAAAAAAGAATATTGTACAGACTGAACTGAGTTTTTGCATTGTAATGAGAATACAAAAACCCCGTTTTACATAGTACATGACTTTAAATATTCAGGTCTAATTTGCTGGAAGGAAGTCGTAAAGTAATTAGGACATTTTAACGAACATTTCCTTTGTAAATCATTTCAGCAATAATAGATGCACGTTTAGTACATAACGCAATGCGAAGTAGTATTTATTACTTACATCTTTGATCTGTTGTTATATTTAGCAAAAAGTAATATGTAGAATAGTTTTGCTTTTTGCTTCTTAAACCTGAGATTTTATACTATTGACATTTAATATCAAAAATAATACGGCTTTGTACATCAATCATTGACTGTAATGCACAATGTAGACAGTGATTATATGCAATGATTATTTATTGCTGTAGATGTATCGTGAATGATATTAAAAAGGCGATGGCCTACTAAGTAATGATTAATTGGTACAGTCTAAGCATAATTTATGAAAAAATATGGTAAAATCCGTTTTCCGCGCCTGTCATAAATAAGAATTATTTATCCTGTATAAAGTTTATGTTTCCGTTTGTTAAATGGGAGTTTAAATTGCGCATAATAATGTTGGTAACAAAGTAAAAACTGAGAATCGAGTTGTTTATAAGAAGGTCAATCACCTCGAGGGGTGTGAAAATGCTCACGCTAACGGTTAAAGGTTTGTCCTTGTTTTAACCTTTAAAACCCCTTGAGAGGCTCCAATGAACATGCTCTTTAAAAATTAATTTATTTTTATAACAGCACTGAAGAAGATAGTTAAGTACGATCAAATGCTCACGTAATTAAAAAAAAAACCTAATGAATACTTATGTCTAACTTTCTATATTGTGGTTTTTATATGAATTAGCGTTCTTTCGATTAAAAGTTTTAGCCAGACTTGTTGTAGAGAACCACCAACCACAATATAACATTACCATCATACAATTTATGATATCTTGACTTACCCAAAAGTGAGCCAGTATGTTGACATCAAACGTCCTCTGGATGAGATGATCGGGAGTGTCCAGGAGGTAGTTCCCGGAGACCACACCAGCATTGTTGATCAGCAGGTTTACCTGGAAATAAAATATATAACTAATGTTATAACTTTTAAAAAGCATAAGAATCTTCAAGGTAGTCAACTATGCTCCAAAAACTATAAGGTTATTACAATAATTACTTTATTTAATAACTTATAAACTATCGCGCTGCATGTTTATAGTAACATTATAGAACGGAAATTAGCGCGTACACCCGTACGGGCTTATCCCCGTTCTATAACGTTATTTGTTAAAAAAGTGTTTACGTACATACCATACATATATAAGAAAAAATAAATAACATTACCAAAGGGCCAAAGGCTAAAATTCTGGCCAAGCAACGTACTACTATTGTTGACTAAACATTTTGCAAGGTCTTAATAAAAGAGGTTTTAACACTTTTAACCTTAGACTTTGCATGGCATAAACATTTATTGCCTATGAAAATAACATAAAAATATAAAACGCGTGTTAGTATTTAATACTCGCAGCGAATTCGCCATAAACATTGCAATTATTTTGGAGGTCATTTTTTGACATGCTTTTTAAAGCAGAACTTTTGACGAAGAATTTGTAACTTGATTGCTATCTTTATGGTTCAATAGATTTTGACGACCTCCGTGGTCGAGTGGCGTAAGCACCGGTTTCAAGGTGTCGCTAGCTCTGAGGTCCCGGGTTCGATCCCCGGACGGGTCAATGTAGAAACTCACATTTCTACATTGTCTCGGGTCTGGGTGTTTGTGGTACGTTCGTTGTATCTGAATTCCATAACACAAGTGCTTTAGCAACTTACTTTGGGTTCAGAACAATGAATGTGATGTTATCCGCATTTATTTATTATTACAGTATTAACAGTTAGTATAATAGATTGGCATAAAAATATCTCCTCTTTTCAATACCTACAGAATGAAACGGAAAACGAAACTCAAAGAGCTTTGCCTTATCATAACATTTATGTTTTATGTCAGTAAATAGTATTCACTTCATAGTTGAGTATGTTGACATAATTATTCAACATTACTCAATATTTCGACGATCAACATCTTAATCATATCCGTAGTCTGAGTACCTTATCTTAAATATGTAGTATAGTATCTAAAATATGTAGTATGATAAAGTAAAATGAATTTAAATTAGTGTAACCAGGTGTTACTCTAATTCTTCTTTAGGAAAATTGCTCAATTGCTTGCCTAAATTTGAAAGATCGTGATGTTTGATTATATAAAACTTTTATTAACCCGACAGAAAGAAAAACAAGTTATTTTTATGGCGGTATTTATGGAATCAATTTTAATATAATATTTCTACTCTTGGCAGTTCTTGCGTCAACATTGACAAGGTCTATAAACCGAAAAGATTTCTTTGTTAACAGAAATAACGAACGCGTTTATTAAAATTCCTATCCAAAACTTGTAATTCCTTATAAGGACTGCTGACGTCAAATACGAAGTAATTAAATAAATAGGTGTTTTTTTTTAAATAAAATAAAATATTTTTTACTTTGAAATGTTAACGCTAAATTAAAAGGACATTTAATGAAAGGGAGGAAGAATCAAGGGCATTTTAACCTCATTATAATTATTTTAAAACATTAGCGAATTAATGTACCGTACAAAAAAAACATCCTATGTATTATTTATGTTAAATTATATACTTAAATCTTTAACTAGGCTTGAATCTTTCACACTCAATTATTATATTAAGTTGCTCGACTTTTTTTGTAAAATAATGGCTCGAGGCAAAGTTCTCACATTAAAAATATCGCTACGTGCCTATTTTTAACATCGTGCTTAACATTAAGTGCGTAATTGCGTAACTAATATTATAATAACTTTATTATTAGTAAGTTAATTACCGCCCTATACATGTATTATAATTATTAGATGGCCTTCGTGGTCGAGTGGGGCGAAGACATCGGTTTTTAAGGTGTCGGCAGCTTTTAGGTCCTGAATTCGATCTTCGGTCTCATGTCTGGGTATTTTGTAACACATTTGCTTTAGCTACTTACTTTGGTTTTAGAGTAATGCGTATAATTATGATGATACACATTTATTGGGTATATCTATCATATAAGGGGGGAGGCCTTTGTTCAACAGTGGACGTCTTCCGGCTGATGATGACACATTTATTTATTTATAATTATTAATACATTTACGTACCCTGCCAACTTCGCTTTCGACTTTCTTAGCGACTCTGTAAATGTCTTCTCTGCTGGCCAGGTCGACCACGTATCCGTAGCATTTCCCGCCAATTCCTTTGACGAGCTTCACAGTGTCTTCCAAACCTGGAAACAAAAGAAAAAATGATGTTATTTAGTGCACTCTTATTTTACATGTAACATTATGATTTAGGAGTTATTGTTAAGTAAATTTAGGAAAAAAAAAATGTGGCTACAAACATTTACGTTTTTTTTGGTATATACTACTAATTTTAAACCAAAGATTATAATTGAATAAAAAAGTTGAAATTGAATAAGTTACATCTTCGTAACATTCCTCCTCCCTCCTCAATCGTATTAATTATTTGTTTATTTTTGTCATTAACTTCCAAATTAAAAAACCGATTACCTAACGATCAGTAAAAAAAATACAAGCAATTTTTGAACGATTAAAAAAGGCGTTCTGAACACAAAATAATGACGGACAGAGGTTGACGACCTCTCTTCTCTGTACAATCCAACGAGGTTGGATTTGAAACTATAGAGTGAGCCTATCAGAGATTAAACCGTAAGCACTAGTGTGATCAAGTGTTGTCGTGAATTATGTATGAAGATGGAGCTTGCCGTTTTAAAAAATCTATCTAAAACACTAATATTATCCTAACAATGTCAAAACCATCGATATTTTCTTATATAAGTTTCTCGTTGCGCGAAAATTAACTGATATGAAAAACGAAATGTACTAGGATCAGACTAAAAACTGCTCTCGCTTGGCACAAGGGGAACCTAGCGATAGTAGCAGTCTATGCATATCATACGTCGATGGTACAATCTGACCATCAAATTGCAGATTGACATGCAAGATCAACTTTAAAACAAATGCTTAGTAAAAACAGTTAGCTGTTGAGTTCCTTAACCTTCTTTATAACGGGATACATTATAGTTCACTTTCATTAATGAAGTTGATAGATGCTCATTAAAGAGGTAGCCAGTCCGTTGTGAGATTTTTTGTGAATTTGGTCGAGTGCATGTAGAAAGTAACGGGCGGCCAATCGAGCCAGATGCTTGGATGATTGTCCAATTTTGTTAGTGTGATAACTGGTACTATTCGAAATATAACAAGGAAGATGATCTTGGTCAGTAGTATAAAAAAAAATCGTGTAGATTTTAAGACATAGATTAGAGTATTTTTCATTTAGAGGAATGAAACATACAGTACTTATTATATATCACAATATTGACTTACGTACTCTATTGTTCAAGTACTACAGATAATAAAAATATTATTACCAGGACCATCTCTTGTATATGGCTAAGTACGAGATAAATAATAAGGAGGGGACCTAAGTAGTTATCTTCTTAACAATTAACATACCGATTATCATACAAATGATAAGCTAAACAACAGTATAAGCATCTTATTAGAATCATAGCTCAACTTTCTATTTCACTCGTAACCGTGAAGAGCACTGCTCTAGTTAATTACTAAATTAATCAGATTTAAACGAATGCAGTACACAAAAATCTTGTATGTGTGTCAGTGTTGCTTGTAAGCGTTGCCCGTGAAGCGCGGAAGCAGCGACGCGTGCGCAACAAGCAGCACGCATGCGCAGAACAGTCGACCACACAGGTGTTTGAGAACTGAATTACGATATTGAACTTTATATCGTTGACATAAGAGTGTTTTCTTTCAATGTCAGTGGCATCACTCATGTGTGGTTGACTGTACGTATAAGACATCGGGTATTGGAAATTCAACCTTATTTCGTGGAGATAAAGCCGCAGCCGTTAGACAATGGAATTGGCTTTTTTCAGTTGTGTTATGAATGGTTACGTTGTTTTTAAGGAAGTGCAATGTTCGTGAAAATTCTGTAATAGATATCGATATTTAATTATAATAATAAAGAAAGAAGTAAGGTAATAGACTAGACTAGATAGAAATTGACTTAATATTAGCTTTCTAAAATAACATAATAATGTAATATATTAAGTTAGTACTAATTACAATACAATCACACCCATATAATTAATAAACAAGCTTACTTATGTACCTACTAAACCCATGTACTAAAGTATACCTAAAATTTTACAAGTCAAACCATCTAAAAAATATTTTTGTCTCATTAACAGGTTGAACGAACGCTGTAGCAAACTTCACATTCACTTAGTATTTTGAATCAACTTATTAGAGAATGTTCCTGTATGATCTATGCAAAACGTTGTCAAAAGATCTCAAGGTTTACTTAGATAACTATCAATAAACCTTAATTAAATGAGGTGCATATTGTAAGCCCCAGTTACGCAACAATTTAAAATAATGTAAATATTACAATACTAAAGAATAGAATAGAACAGCTAATAGGTTTCGTGCAATATAAAAAGGGTCAGTACATGCGTGTGCGCAGTAAACGGGTGCTCTTGGCCGATTACTCTTGAAACCTGCGCCTGATTCAATTGATCGAGCACGAGGTGTTCAGACCCGCTCACCTTGAAGGTTTCATGTAATTTGGACCACTATTTAGGCTTTTATGTCTAACATTCATTCATCGTGTAAACAATCATATTTTTGATTACTCGCTTTTGTTTCTTTTTGCAGTTAGTCTGAGCGCAGGATAACGCATCACCGGACTTTTGGCGAGGACCTTAAGGTCTCCAGCCAGAGCAATAGGAAAAACTAACTACGTCAGCAACGTCCACTAAGAGCACCCCCTGCGGGGTTCCGACCTCGACTTAGTGCGATGGTCACAATCTTAATAAGGCAATACAACAAGGGATGGCTGGATCTAAGTTTTAGGGACTTTTTTATGACTCGCCTTTGTAACATAGTGCGACTGTTTCACACATCCGTCTTGGGTTTTCGTTATAATGGAAGAGATATCTTGCATTGCTGAATCATTTTACAGCACTTTGTGTTCTTCGGTTTATTATTAGTCATTGACTATCCAGCCTTTATTACTTTAAATGACATTAAGGCCGCTGTAATTCAATTGTATTTTATAGCACAAAAGCGTATAAACTGATGTTTAATAAAGTAATAACACAATTCAGAATCCATTATCTTAAATATCGTTTATTTTTACGTTTGCATTGTTTACTTAGTTTTTTTCTAGCATATATTGTCTCTAACTGTGCATATGCCCCTCTCAAAATTCCTTCCATAATTATTACAGGTAAATTATTATAATAATCCTTAATTGAAGTGCTCAATCAATATTAAAATCATTTATAATATTTATTATTCCTATTAGACATTTGTAAACACGAATCTTCAGTTATTTGTTCAGAAAATACATTCACATGGCCTTAACATTTTACTAAATTAAAATATTCCAGCATTTAATTACTAATGTTTTCTGGAAAGTTACGAAACTATTTAGCCTTAGAATTATTCAGTCATTAACCTCTGTCAAAATCTATCTGTTTTAAAAGCTATCTTAAAATAGTGCTGACTAACGGTGAAAGATCGTTACGACACCAGCGAGATAGCCATTCGATGAAATAGTCGTTTCTTCCTTTTGTTCTAGCCACGGCGAGAAAAATAGGCATTGTCTAATGCTAGGTCTATACACACCATACACTCTGTGTTAATCGAGTGTAAGTATGTGAATAAGTGTCTGAGTGTTGGCCATTTATTGCGACACACAGACTCTATTTAGAGAAGGAAAATGCTCAATGTGGAATGTCAACATATTACTTTATGTGATGTCAATTAAGAACCATTCAATAACAGTTTGTTAAACAGTCTTTTTTTCACATTTTCTTATAAACCTATGGTACCTTTACCTTATGGTAATTATTACTTTTTTATTACCATAAGAAGTAAGAACACAAAGTAAATAGATTTAAAATAAGTATAAGTACGAGTATCGTCAAGGTACCTATCAATCATGTATATTGTCGTAAGTTTATAAAGTTTTTATGACAGACTTGACCCCAAAGTTCTCAAGCGTTACGCGTGTAAGTAAATAATGAAGGATTTTCATTAGAGAACTTTGAACACGGATATTACTGTAAGAAACCAAATTCATATTAAAATCACACATTCATGTTCTTATTACGCATTTAACGTCAACAGTCTGAAATTGCATATCTACACGCTGTCCTGGAGCGTATTTGGTCTAATTTTTACTATCTTCAAGAAGTCTAGAACTATGCCTTTATATTATCTTTGACTGTTACAATAAAAATGATTAGAAATCTGAGAGAAGTAAGTAGTACAGAGGTCAGTTTTCTCTACACAGGCTCCAATCTCCATGGAAAGAAAAATTGCTGGCCAACCGCAGAGCAATCGCTCGCATGTAAGACAAGCAATCTGAAGCGTTATTTTCTCGAATATAATGACTATCATGCATAGGGTTGGCAACTTTTAGTACGCTCAGAAAATCGGTCACTTGATATGCGTCTAGAAAGATTAGGAAAGGTCTTTTAAAAACTCACCTAGACTAAGTTGTATAAGTTTTCTTTAAATAATTATGCCTAAACTAAAGTATACTCATCAAGTACTTTTTTAAAATCTAATTCAGTTTATTCTCTTGGACGTTACGATGCATATAAATAGATACCTACTTTATAGATACTTATATATACTATATATAATTTCCTACCTAAATAGATACTTACCTATAAATAGATACTTTAATCTTATAATAATCCCATCCCAACCCCAATTAAACGGCGGAGTGCGCTAAAATGATATTGTTTTAGAATAAACTGCAAATCACGAACGTTTTTAGTTTTTTCATGTCCATAGCCGTAACGTGATAAATGATTACATTCTCTTTCAGAAGTTTTCTCAGGCCATTTGACACAATCGTGAGTTGTTGCCCTTTGTAATGGTTCCTCGCGGTAACAATGTTATTATTGCGACGCATCAATGAGATGGATGTACAAATCGTGACATTTGAGAAGTGTATTATGTTACGTAGGAATATAGTAAAATAAGGAAAAAGTAGAATTTTTAAATTAGTAATACCAACTATGCCAAAGATTGAGAAAATACTATTCATTACATTACATGAAATGAATGCCACATTTTATCGAGTAAGTTATTTAGGTTAAGATATTACGATCTGTAGATACATAATTGTTACATTACTTATTAAATCAACGAAATGAATTTTTTTAGATGAATAATTTAAATATAGAGCTAAGTGACAGACTTGTGTAAAATAGTATCAAGCTTAAAATGTAAAGAAGTAAAAGTGCCATCCCTACATAAATAATGATGGCCATTACGGTGCGTTATCTGAGATACACATGGTGTTATTACAAATGGAGATCAATAGACATAGCTTTGATAGATTACACCTGTATAACATCTCTAGTACAGCGGCTATAAGAACAATGTCATTAGCTGTATTGACTGAACGTGGCCGTCTTTTGTTTTGTTACTCTCTGACAGTCTCTGCTTGGAGCTTTATAAATATGTTCAAACAACTTCAAAAAAGGGGGATTCTCAATACTTATGTATGTTTTTAATGGTTTTTATTAACCAAAAATAAATTAATAGAATGAAAGGAAACGTTTCTAGTTACTATTTTCGTTTTTTATGATTTTATAAGGCCATTTTCTATCACAAATTGAACGAACGCATATGTGTATCGTATGTTAGTTATTTGTATAACAGTGTAACTGTAATTAATAAGCTATAAAAAAGTCAGAAGAAACATTGTGAATAATTGCATCGTTATGAGTGTAATAAATAAATAAAATGAGAGCTGCAAACAAAGTATTTTTAATTTAGGTACCTAATTGTTAAGGATTCGTGTATATTTAAATAACAATGCTGTTTTTGCAAGTTAGTCATTTCCGGCTTGTAACATGCTAATTGAATATTGGGGTATTATCCTCGTGGGAAGGTAACAAGGGGAAAAATATGAATGAAGTTCATTCGAATTATGTTATGCACATTATTTTGCAAGAAAAGATAATTAAGTGCCACATTGATTTCAATAAACAAGGTAACTATGACTCGTTGGCCTAGTGGTGTTAACCGCGACTGCTACGCTAATTCTTGGGTTCGATTCCCAAGTCGACCAAGGTGTTATTGGGTTTTTCTATGAAATTCTCAGTGGCAGGTCGGGGTTTGGATTTGTGCCCGGTTAGTGGCAATAGGGTGTCTCCCTATTACATGGGACCTAAACAAATCGGCGAACTGTGGGTGTACATTGGTACACCTCTGCCTAACCCTTCGGGGTTACAGGCGTGATGATGAGTTATTTTTATGATATATTATGTTAAACAAGGTAATAAAACGGCAAATTTGCTTTCCTAAAGTCAAAAAGTTCATCAAAATCTTGATAATGACACAAACCATTATCCACTTAAGTGCACTTAAATTTGCACTTTACTTTTATCTTAAAGGCAAAAAGTTTAATGTGATTTTTGATTGATAATGTTTTTAAACTTGGGATGCATTTGAATAAATAAAATAAACAGAGGAATAATGCTTTAAATTGAAGTGTGTTTGGAGAACATCTGAAATGTTTTTTTTTATCATAATAGCTTAACCTATTTAAATAAAGAGTGGTTACACACAACATATTGTTTATTAAATATATATAAAATAATTTAACGTTTAACTGAAGAATGCGTATGTAAATATAGGCCTATTGACAAAACACTGTGACAGCTCTTTCGTAATACACTCTACATATTTATTGTTCACAAAACACGGGTGTGGTCATTTGAAAGGCACTGTGACTACACTGACTTTGTATATTACTGTTAAAAACTACTACAAAATAACACCATAACAATTGTGTAACTTGGGAGATGCCTATGGACAGTAGGTCAATATAGGTTGAGTTGCTTCATGATTTTTTCATCATTACATGATGTCCTTTTTCAAGAACAAAATAAACTTGATTATTGTGCTCTTCTGAAGCCATTACGCGTAAGCTTTTGATGGAAATTGTAAGGTCTAAAATATGAAAGGATTAATATTTATTAAATACCGTATTCAGCTTAATACGGTAAGACTGGAAGCCGATCCATCACAGTTGGCTAGGCTGATGATGTCATTATAATTCCCCGGGAAATCTCACACACGATTGTCTGATCCCAAGCTAAGCAGAGATTGTGTTATGGTAACCAGACAACTGATAAACATACTTATATATTTCTAAATACATACATATGATAGATAAATTACACCCAGACACCGAACAAATGATCGTGCTCTTCACACAAACATTTGTTCTGGGTGGAAATCGAACCCACGACCTCCGATATAGCAGTCAGGGCCTCTAGCCACTAAAAGAGTTTCAGAGATGTTCAAGTTATGTTTGAAGTTTTTGCCAACAGAAAGCATCATTACTGTATCATAAGGCTAAGTCGTTTCGGGCCAAATAACGGGACTTGTATTACATTTTCTCATCTCGGACTTAATTAACGTAACTTTAATCTTTGACGCTTAAATAAATGGAAACTTGGAGTACTATGGACATAAACAACACTATTTGATTGGTTGTTTAGAGAGAATTCCTTATAATCATTGTAAATAAACCTTTATGTGTGAAAAGTTGAGTTAACTTTCAATTATTTACTACTCGCCAGTTTCTCAATCGAACACTTAAACATGCTAAAAGTTTGTATACTTATGTTTAGGCTTATACAAAAGTGTGTAGAAACTTTCCAAATACATATTTGAGCAATGTTGAAATGTCCAATAAATATGATTAAAACCGAGCTCATAAGATTGGTTTTTAATGTTCCTAAATGAGGATTTTAATGCAGATCTACGGGTTACATATTAAAATATCAAAACTTTCTTGCGCAAATTTCAAAAGAACAACGTACAAATCAACAAAGTTTAAAATAACGATGGTCATTTGATCAAAAGTTCAACTGACCAAAGTCTGGAATATCAATGTTTAAATTGTTTTTACACTCTTGACCAAATCGTTTAAAGGTCAAATGGACTACTGGATAAATTATTACTTATCAAATGGATTAACTGAATAAGGTAAAAATAATATTAATATTAGCGAATAACTTAGATATATAATAGAACAGAAAGCCTTTGCACAACATGACCGGTTAGCTAATACAAATAATATAGGCGTTATACTAATGCGGGTAGAACTTAGATGATAATTTTTTTAATTTAATAGTCAATTGAATGCATGTTACAAATTGTTTGAAGCGTTTTCGTTTTCACTCGTGTTCCGAGTTCGATTATTCAAGTTCTAAATAATGTCTCTTTAATGTTTCTTTAATTTATAAAAATATATGTGATGGGTACATACGTCGTCGCTCGCTTCGCTCGCTCTGTTGCAAGGTCACAATATCTAACCTAACCTAACCTATTGATCTCCGTCACAAAGTCGAACCTAACCAAGCATACTAAATAAACAGCCCCGCAACCCTTGGCCACTTATTACATTTATCACTACTAGGGTTAAATTATTAATAAAAACCGACAAATGTGATTAATTTATCACTTTTACCTCGACTTTCGGTAATTATTAATAATACTAGATAATTATTAATAATCTTCAAATAATCCCATCATGACATGTATACTATTTTGAGGCACTATTATTTTAATCATAATTTTTGGACAAATTAATGTGTTAAAATTAATTTTGTACTTCAAATATAAGTATACCTACATTTAAATTAATAATTCATAATAAGAAATCATTTGTGATTATAAAATTTGATTAGTTATGATTTGATATTTTAAAATTACATCTAGCAACTTTTGATCAGTCGTTCATTTGATGTAACATACATTGGGATTGTAAAATTTTTCTAAATAAAACATTTGGTCATTTAAATTTTGTTAACTCGTTTATTGTTCTTTTAAAATTTGCTCGAGAAACTTTTGATTATTTAATATGTAACCGATCTACGTCTATTTAGTGAAGATAAAATTGTGATTATCTTATAACCAACTACTACTACTACTGTTTTAAATTTTAAAAAGATAAGTTATTAGTTTCACTAATTTAAATAGCGGTTTAAAATAAAACAAACTGCTAATCGAAGTAAAGAACTGTTTTAAAAAGAAAAATTGTTTGTAAAAACAAAAGCTGGCGTTGATTTATACATGTCATAAGTATGTGTAATGCTTACTATTTATTTTTATATTAACACTTCATGATAGTGTATATTTTGACCATATGATGTAAGACCGTATTGGTCGTGGGTGTAAGCCTATTATTATTACACATCATTTGTTATATTGACAGAGAAAGCTGACGAAGAGTTGACTATATAAAATGGAGACAGATAACTGAACATAATCACCTTTATTTCCAAGTAGTAAGGTATATTTTAAGGTATATCGATAAAAATTATAAAAATATAGTGTTATTTAATATGTCCTCTTAATAGGTACCGTATAATAAAGAAGATCCAGTCTTTGTTTCTGTGAAATAGTATACACTAGTGCATTAAAATTGAATTAATGGTAATATGGCCAATGTCCCTGACATAACATTATGGATTAAGGTAAACAACTTTACTTTTTAAGGAGATAAACGCAATTATACTAATTATTTGAAGACGATATGTTTCAGTTAATTTACGAATCAGGTTTACAAGGTTCTTTGTTTCGAAATAATCTGAAATAACGAAGTTTTTGTTTCCATACTCATTGAGTGAGTGCTGATGAGTAGTAAGTGAATGGAAGCTGAATTGAAATACATATACATGTTTCGCCGACCCCAAACTAATTGGGACCAGGGTAGAGATGATGATGACGATGAATCATTTTAGACACTGATAAGATTAAGCTTACGACTCTACTTTCGGTTTGCTTGAACAACAGTCAACATGCCTTTGTGTTACTGTGTATAGTAGATATTTTACGAGGGTAAATATATAACAGATATTTAGTCTCTTCTTATGTACACTCAGAATAAACCTATATGAATTTTATACATACATTACGGTATTTACGGTGTACATAGGAGAGCATAACCTTTTGTGCCTCAAGCAGTTGATCCCGACTATCATACGTTGATCTTTGACAGTCGTTAAGTCATTACAATTCTGACAACTAGTCTTGCTATGTAATACCGCGTTACCAAGTAAAATGGATCGCGGAGGTCAGATGGGCATTGGCTCTAAGGAGAATAAGGTATCAGCTGAATCTGGTAAATCTGGCAATATAGCGTGAAAGAAGGCTGGGCAGAAGAAGGAAGCCACTTAATCCGAATAAAGAGATTTTACATACATAGTTATTTACAGTCTTTATTTAGGATAAACCGAACACATTAATAAATAACTAGGTAGTTCTAAGAGCAACAAACTCATAACAAAACGACTATATTTGGTGAGAGAAACGTTGGCGTATATTTGTTAGGTTTCGACTCAAGAATGTGAAAACATTAACGTCTTTTACAAGACCGAGGATACTCCCAATTTCTAGCCCATGTAGTGATGGTATGTATGGTTCAAAATAACAGATTTCGTATGCATAAGGCCTGGTTTAGACGATGCGAGGAATATCGTGCGAGTTGCTGCACACTGCGGCACTTGCACTGTATGTTGTTGTAAGTGATCGATTATAGACGGCAACGTACTGCAACTTGTACGATTTTTCTCGCATAATCTAAACCAGTCATAAGGCTGCAAATATTGATCTCAATAATCTATTCTTTTGCCTAGCCTTTTTTCAAACTGTTATGGTCAGTCAACTTTCATTGCGAATGTAGTACACATATTCATTTATAAATTAATAAAGAGTTCGTTTTATTCTTCTCATTTATTGTAATGCGTTTGACAGAATTTATATAAAGGGCTTATAGTAAGATTGAAAGTTATCACTTTTCCCACGTGTATATACATGTTACGATAACGGAAATTAATAAACATTTGTACCTTCATAATTAACGCTGTTTCCGGTTACGCTAGTTACGGCACCAGTTAAATTATTTTAATCGAATATATGAATTATACGTTTTCTTACTGACTTAGTATCGTAACATATAAAAAATATATACATAACAGGCACATATAACAGACATATAAAAGGTGTTAGTGTTAGGAGAAATAAATAACTCATTATAAAGCGAATTAAGAAAAGACAAAAATAAAGGAAATTCGCCTCAGAACATTTTTTTACTGTGGTTACACACACAATAATTAATATTGCGATATTTGTTTCCAATCACAAAACAATTTTTGTAAATAAGTAAATTTATTATAAATTATAGTTGATTGATATTACCACTTTATTGAAGTACCTACATAAAGTCGTTATGGTAAATTATCATTACAGCTCTACACTCGTTCTTATAAGCTAGTAATAGAGTCTGGTGGCACAAAAATAAAAAAAAGTACCTAAAACGAAATTCAAAATTTCGGTTATGAAACTTATTCGAGCACTTTACATTGTAAAGATATATAACAAACTTAAAAACTATAAAACACTGCTTAGTTAATCCTAAAAATACTTGCGTAACGTCTTTGTTAATCAGAGCACACAATAATTAACAGCAAAACATGGAGTAAAAAATAATAAAAATAACTAATAAAATTTTAGTTTAAATTACCTACATAGTATTTTTTCTCGTTAGTTTGAAGAGAGAGAATTAAATTTATTCTGTATGAATTATTAAGAGTCACATTAAAATAACTTAAATTGGTAATTCTTAATACATTGCCTGTGGTGATTCGATTTAGATATGGGGTAATACAAATCTAATCTTTGTAATATCGTTGAACAATAATAAAGCAATACAAATAAATGTAATATTATAAAACAATATAAAGGTTTACTGTAAAGCGTTTATAATATAATTCTGTAATTGATCATAAATTTATCAATATTTACGTAATCTTACTTCAATCTTTATTTACTACATCCGTACTATTCCGTACACAGTTTAAGCATAGAATTATGAACAGTACTCGTAGTAGCGTGATTGTTTTAGTAACTTTTGCATTCACTCATATAGGTCAGCACTGTAAAATCTCCATTCATGAAACAAATGTAATGTGACAGAACAGTAATGTTTGAGAAAATGGGGTGGTATTTTCAGTGCTGTGATCGAAATTCTAAATTGGAAGCGTGTTTACATGACAAAATGTCTAAAAGAACGTAATCGGCTAAATCGTTGCACTTCCTCTTCTAATTTATACCTTTTATCATACTTATTTATTTACGTTACGTCAACTATGTTAAGGAAAATGATTACCTATTTATTTTTCTTTTCGAATCCATAAACTACATGCCTATGTTTTTGAAGATTAGCTGTGTAAGTGAGACGCGTTTCTATTCATACTTCGCTCTTTACTATTGACAAAACACACAGCTTGCTCTCAAACAACACAGTCAAACAAGAAAGTGAAATTATAAAGTAGGATGCATTTTTTTTTGTCTGTTATGGAAACGCGTAAAAGGTTGGATACCGGATGAATAAATTGGCATTGTTATCGTTAACATTAATTACGAGGTAAACTTAAATAATTTAATGGTAAAACCAATCAATAGTTATGTTTTACAATATAAGCCTACATATTTATAGGCATAGGCAATTAAATAATAAAAAATAAGTATTCGATCGTGGAAAGGCTTGATTCAGTTTTTGAATAATATTTTTGGACATAAAAAACAACCTAATAGGCGTAGCGAAATAATGAACAAATTAACATCGGTAAATAATCAATAATTGGGCTAGCAACAGCAATAGATCGACGCAAAACATTTAGAGATAACTATAATATTTACAGAACATTTTTCAGATATACGTATATACCTATGATGTATGAGACACTCATAACTGTTCATTATTCCCACCTGTGCCCATTACTGTAATTAGTTACACCTTATTGATTTACTTTCACATTATCAAAGCGAGCGGATACCGCTTCTATTATTAACAGACCATCTTGGAGAATAACCAATTTATCAAATATGGCATGCTGTCGTAAGACGAATGGAACGTACGGTAACAAGGGAGTTATATCACTCACTCTGATTTAGTCCAAAAAGATTGTAACATGTAAATACGTTTATTTCCAGAAAAAAAACATGCTTTTTACCGACTTCAAAAAAGGAGGAGCTAATCAATTTGTTACCGCAGAACTTTGACTGGGTGAACCGATTTTGATGTTTTATTTTTTATTTAAAGGCGCATGCTTCCGTTGTGGTCCCTTTTTTGGTCCAGTTTTGACAACGGGATACATAAGAAATTAATACAAGACTTATTTTGAAGTCGGTTTTTTTGTAAAAATTATATATTTTTAACCATCGCTTCGAACTCTTTCTAAGACAGGGCTAAAATATACTTACCAACTTTTATGCCAGTTATATGTATATCAGTACATTATACACTTGAATGGATCGCTAAAAATCATCTGTTTCTAAATGTAAATAGCAACAGAGTGGACGACCTTGTGATACATTAAGTGATCGAGCCTTGAACCGGTAAACACATAAGTATACAGTTAGACATAATTAAACCTCCATTCTTACAGTCATTAAACCTTTAACCTTAATAGCCTATGTTATAGAAGTCTTTAGCCTACATCACTCACATTTATTATAAATGCTGTTAACCCATCCAACCTAAATGATGTAAACCATTAGATGATCACACTATTAAGCGAAAATCACTGATTGAT
This sequence comes from Autographa gamma, assembly GCA_905146925.1. Classification (NCBI taxonomy): domain Eukaryota; kingdom Metazoa; phylum Arthropoda; class Insecta; order Lepidoptera; family Noctuidae; genus Autographa; species Autographa gamma. Next base: position 7,310,515 of record LR989866.1, on the reverse strand, counting down.
ATTTAATTGCTCACGTGCCCGATCACGTATTGATATTATTAGTTATTGTTATTACACCATGCTTAGCTTAGAAATGCTCAAACATGCTCAAAAAAATAAAATCCTTATTCTTCTCTTTCAAATACCTTTCCTATTTATTTTATAAAACTCCGACTATGTAGCTCTTTGTTTACCCCATAGCTCTATCTTTAAAATGTCCATACATCGGAATCCAATCATATAATGTTAAAATATTATATTCATAAGTTGAATTCTTACTTTGATCACCTTATTATATTACGCAATGAAATAACGAGAGTACGTTCATAGAAGTATCTCAAACGCAATATAAAGTACAGTCGATCACTTACCGTTTAACAACAGTGTACGAAAAACAACCTAACTACATTGAAATACAGGCGAAAATTGAATGAAAATTTTATAAATAACCTGCGTGCGTACATAACCCGCATTATCAAACACTGCATTATTACGAGGCCTTGTTTCGCCCCGGTCAAGGACCTTTACATTATCGTTTAAGTATTGAACGTTCGAATACGATATATTTTCTTCATCCTACAAGATATTGTTGGCAATAACAAACAAATAAAAGCAAGGTCGCGTTCTCGACTTACAACTTTTACAATCATGAGCTGTTGAATGAAACTATCTGTAAACATCATGTTTACATAGAATCTCATTTGTATGTAAGCTAAATCGATAGCTTGTATCAGACTAAAAGCACAAAAAAAAACAAAAATGCCTCTTAACTAGAGACTTCTGTAAGTATAATACCACGAGATGTACTCGAGAGAAGAAAGCTAATCATACTTAGTTTATAATCAGTATGACCTGCTACTGTGTTCAAAAGGTTTTCTCTAGAATGTTAGATCAGAAAACTTTTTACTTGTGTATTAAATAGTAAGGGTACATAAGTATTATATCCGTGTACAAACACATAAGGTTTGCAAATCTTATCGCAAGGCGACATTTTGGAGCCCTACAAATTGCATGCTAATAACTTAATACTAATTTATAAATCCTAACACCATAACCACTTCAGAATGTACCAATATAATTTTTCAAAATTAACAAGATTTTTAAAATTATTATCTCATAAAATATTATAGCTTTTTTATATGATTAAAAACTCTCGATACTAAATTAACGAAGATTAACTTTCCTGCTTCAATATCTTATTTGATCGATCGCTTTATACTGATTTTATTAGACTATTAATATAACCGCACAAAAAGTTATGGCGAAATCTAGTCCTAACAAAACCGCAAATAAAACTAATTGCTTTATTCTAACCGTTTCATATTTAAGGTAGGCATATCGGTTGTTACGGTAATATAAGTTTTGTTTATACTGATTACTATTAATAAAAACCAAAGCTGTATTAAGTAATATCGACAATTATCATGGAAAAATACTTATCTACTTATTACGGTCAAGGTGGAGCTTTCTTTGTAAGTTACTTATAACGAATTCTTGCGAGTGTTATTGGTATGGCCTAAACATACCGGCGAACTGTGGGTGTACATTGGTACACCTCTGCCTAACCCTTCGGGGATACAGGCGTGATGATATGTTTTTTTGTTTTTATATTAGTATGGTTTACAGATTTATATAGATAGCAACGTGCACACTAATAATTTTACCGTCTATTAAATCTTTACTCTATCATCATGACAAGGTGTAAGAAATAACACATTATAACAAGATTCCATTCCTCTTAAAAGATTTGTCGATATTCATAATACTTTAAACGGTTACGGTATTAAAGTTATTAATATTTAATAGTTGCATATCTATACATTAATTAAAAAAACACGCATGAGTGGGCAGACCAGATGACCAGACAGACAAAATGGTGTCAAATACCAATTTTTTTAGAATGACAATACAACGGCTTTTGAATAATATCTCAAACACATATATTAGAATAACTTATCTATCCAATGCGACTGTCACTGTTTATTCCAATTTACGATATTGATCACGTATAACATCTGACTTATCATTAAAAAAATATCTCATTTCGTAATCTGCTGCTGCGCTTTCCATAATTCTAGTAAATTATTTTCTCCAACAATTTATAAATTGTAGAGCTGTATAATTATTAGCGTTTACCTGCTTTTTGATTTTCTTTTCTACGTTATCTGTATATGCTTATTAGTATACTGTATTATTTACAGACTAAAGATAATAACTTCTAGATAGTGTATCTAATTTATCATTAGCTCTCTAGCTTGGATTAAGATGCTAATTAAATTCGAGATTACCAACATTAGAGGTCTCGTGTCAAGCTTACAACATCGGAATAGATAAATACTTACACGAATATTAATAATATTTAGATTTATCGCATGATTATTTACGAGTCCTAGAAAACAGAAAGAAGTGACAGAAAGTTATAGATTTTGCTATCAACTATTTCGTTGAATAAAGTTGTTTGAAATCAGGTAGGTATATATATAGAAGAAAACCATGTCGTTCATTAAAGTAATATAACAATATTATTTATTTGTAACCTAAATTAGTAGATTTTTTTGTCATATAATCGTTTATCTTCTAGTAATAACGCATTTCTAGCAAAAACTTATACCTACATAAATTATACTTATTCCAGGGATTACAGATTTCCACTGGCATCCTACGATCCGCTTTCGTTTAAGTCACATTCTTACAAGACTAACTCGCTATAATAATGTTCAAGTAATTTCTTAATTACATATAATTGAGACCGGGGTTAAGTTATAAGAACCAATGGTAATCAAACAAGTTACGAGTAACTTAGCTACAAGTTATTTAAGTAAGGATTGCTATAGAGATATGTATATGAATAGTTTTAAATGGTATTGTAGAGTCAGAAAAATAATTTAAAATATTACATTATCGGGTGTATAAAAACACCTAATTTGGCCAATGTTATTTAACGTGTAAAAAATAAAATTAATAGATATTTGAAATTAAAAACTACAAAATTGATTAATATTCCTACTTACTTGAATGTCTTGCTAAATTCGTAAAAATAGCAATGAATGTTTAAAGTCCAGTCACAATTAAATCCATGATCAGATGACAAAAGCAAATAACAATTTAGTTGCATAGAACATAGCAAATATTTTACATAAACCGCATGTATATAAAAGTTTTGTGAAATATATTATAATGAACATAGGTACTTGCTTTGATTATGTATTGTCGTGATTGCAGTCTTATAAGTATATGGTACACGTAATTAAACGTCGTAATGGTATATATTATGATCATCCAATGTGAAGGTCGGGTTATTGTAAATAATATCTAGGAAGATGATGTTTTGTTTACGATAGAGCCACGGTTAATGTTTATATGTTATTACAGGTAGAGCTAAACTGTTTCTAACCGTATGATGTAGGTATCAATTAAACGTACTGTTTTAGATAGGTATATCTCGTATTTTATAGACGTGTCATAAGATGAACAGTAGACCGGATCTATGTAATGCAAATACTAGGTACAAACTTCTAGTAAATTAGAAGAATTCGTGAAATATGTAAGACTCTTTTTCTCTTTGTTTCAGGAAGTTTGTTTTTCAAGAACACTTAAGTAACTTTAATTTGATTGATAATGAACTTACCCAGAAAATTACTTTATGGGTAAATTCTAACCTTTCAGTAAAACTGTATCTAAGGTCAGGCTTTTTATATGTGAGGCACAAAAGTAAAGTTATAAACTTGGTCTATAAATCATAAGATATTCACTGACACGTTACCTTCATCTAAACACTAATGTCACACATCAATACGGTATCAATACAGTATCAAGAAATAACGGTTGTTTTTGTAGGTTATAAACAAATCAACGGACATAAAAGTTTTATGGGAACAATTGATCGAATATTTTATTACACAGTGCACTCTACGCATACTTTGGTATGCATTACGTCTTGTTTTAAAGTTAAAAAACAAGTGAAAAACTAACAACAAATCAAAGATCATGTAAATCTCTTCGGCTTTTCTTAAGTGGTTTTCGTAAATGGTGTAACTAATCTGACTTCGGAAGAAGCTATACATGAAACGACTCCTAATCATATTTAAATGTTCTAAAACGTCATACTTTTCATTAATTCATTGAATTTTCATACGAATACATACCTCCTTTCTTTGAAGGAAAACATTGACGAGGACGTATGTCTGTAAATATTTATTAAGTTTTGAAATTCCATGACCATGCATAAGTCCTTAAACATTTGTAAAGTTGTAAGAAAAATATTGCTAAAAAAACACTGAACAAACATCTTATTGTAAATCTAATGACTGTGCGGATAGAAAATAAAAGGAAAATCACGTAGATATATCTATGTAGGTATAACCTCAGTTATATTACATAATGCTGTTTATTATTCTATGGTTAAATGAAGAATCGTTTGATGATATTACATACTTACATAGATGATATTATAAATTATACACTTATTAGATTTACAAGTAAGTTTTTATTTGGTACGCTATGTCAAGGTTTATAATATATGACTCATATTATCTGAGATATTTTCTGAAAGTATGCGAAGAGATTTTTTAATTTCTTAGCTGTCTCTTTAAAACTTAATTTTATATTTTGTACAATAAGTACTAGTAATAACCGGTACCTCTAATGAAAAACAAAATATAGCTATTCATCTGCGTGTAACATGCCCATGGCTAATTTTACACATAGCTATTGCAATACATAGCCGCAGGCTGCCACAAACGTCAGCTGTTTCGAAAACTCAGTACCAGATAAACAAATATTTACCGACACGTAGATTGCAAGACTCTAAATCGAAGCTTAGAATGGTATGAATACATTGCGCTTTTCCAACGGATGTGATTTGTATATTGTAGTAGCAACTTTGTAATGTACGATGAACAGTCACTTGGATCACTGCAAGCTTAGTATCCAGGCCTGCAGAGATTGATGACAGCTTTATTTCACATCGATTGAAAACTGTTTACATCATCCGTGACGTAATCGAGAAGAATTTGTTCAACCTTTAAATTATTACCTTAACATAGAGATGTGATATTATCGATTAGTTAACGCGGCCAAGGCAGCAAGCTGGCCAATTTATTTAAAAACATTTAATCAGAACAAGCCTAGCCGGCATTTTAGATAGTATGTAAATGTAAATATTTCTTCAAAAGGTAACCTTGGTCTGAATATATAATTAGTCTAGTAATTTTATAGTCACAGTTTTTTGGCAGATATATTATATTTGCACAACATACAAAAAAGTCTTCAATTTTTTCTCTACCTTAACTATTGTGTATATTTTTATGTCTGCATACAGTAGGTACCTACACAAAGAAAATCAATTTATTGTTTTTTGAGATGAGATTCATAGGGAACCAATATTCTAATACCTACGTAGGTATATTGTAGAACAAGATGTAAACACAGGGGCAATTAAGACATTTATGTCTTATCAAAGGTCATTTACACCCAATAAATGATGTCTCATTAAAAAATAATCAAATTTAATTCGTATAAAAATACCTGCGATTTTCCTCCTTTTTTGTATCTTTAATAACCGAAAGGGTTTTTTACCTTAGACATCCGTAATTAGCATTGCTTTTGTTACACCTGGAGTCTCTTAAAAAAAAGCACGGTCAAAGACCGAGGTTTTGATTACCTAGCAAAAATTATCCTCCGCTCTTTGAGCTTTGATTTAAAACGCGGACTAAGTAGTTACACAAATTATATTGTGAGCAAGTAGGAAAAACATTTTCATCCACTGAAATACCAATTTACAACAAATGCAAAATACATATTTTTCGAGTCTACTATTTTTATATGTTAGCACACTCGTCTACCTATTCTTAATTTGCAGTTTCATCTATACTACTTCATATCTCTTTTCAAGTACAATATTCTTGAGATGCGTGAGATGTCTACAAGTACACTGACGTGCACAATTAGTGCATACAACAAACATGACTAATTGCCTGACTTAGCACAACTCTCTCTGCCTTGAATGTACTGCAGATTACTTTGAACTAAAAAGGGAATAATTCAGTTAATTATGTATGTATGGCAGTAAGGAAATCCTTACGGCGGGTTATATTTGTTACAATGAAGAACAGACAACATAGATATTAATAAAAAAAACTTTATTGTATCAATAAAACTACGCTTAGGTATGGAGGCCACTTAGCTGCACAACTTAATAAATAATAGTGTTTAATGAATACAATAAATTTAGGGTGCAAAAAATCTTATCTAATGCTAATTTGGTATAAACGACTCTTTTTCTGCAACAAAGGCAAATACAAAGTAAATCTTCTTACCATACACGTGTGTTAATTACCATTAAAAATACCACAACTAAATAGCATATAACTAGGAAAATAGTTTACTTCTGACCTTAAAAGCCGCTGCATTTACCTTAACATCTTATGCATCTCATGTTAAGTAGTTTACTTATACTTAGTGCATTACATGACGTGCATTTCAATTATGTAAATCTAAATTATTATTTGTCAAGTTGAAATATAATACCTATTTAATATTGTTGTCCTGCATATTAATTATATAATGCAACAATGTATCATGCAGTTGAGTTATAGTCATTTTGAAACATGTCGATGTGTTGTGTCAAGATTTATTAGTGCGATACATAAATTATGTGTAGTGTCAAAAGGAGAATTAAAAACAATGATTTATGATGCATTTGATTATGAAGAATATGTTAAAAGTTAGGGTACATTATCTTTCTATGAATAAGTTTTATAAATCGCAAGCTATTGTAGGCTTATTGGCAAGCTAGATAATGGTGCAAAGAGCCTCTTTCAACAAAATCGTGAATAAACAATTATAATCCACCCATTTATATACTACATCAACCAAAACTTAGGTTAGTAACACTGACAGCAGTTTCTCGAAATAAGTTGAACCCGAAGTTAAAAAAACAACAGTTGACCGGTTTTTTGGCTAAGTCCCTTGACCGGTGAACAACCGGTCTGTTTTATCTCAAGAATTACAAGAACGATGCCGTCGCCACATTAAAAGTATCCATATACCACATAAAGGGATAATTTATAGATATGACATGAGAGAACAAAACAATAAAGAAACAGACTCCATTCTGATTAAAATCAAAAGATTTGTCACATTTTATTTTTATAACTGGAAGCAATTATCCATTAAAGTGGGCTGTGGATGTCAAATTGGCAGTTTTCATGTAAGGTATGAAAATTCTGCTGATTCCGGTAAGACTGTAAACCGACCGAAATATATTTTTTTAAAAAGCTTATTTTTGATGATTAGCAATTTTATATAGTTTTTACTTGTACACATTATCGTGAAGCGCATTGCACCAACACTAAATGCGGGAAGTACAGTTTGAGTTGGGAAACAATCTTCGTCTTCACGACGCATGCGCGATACAACAATATCTCGTGTGAAAATGTTAGTCAACCGTGTATTAAACCTTAGATGTAACCAACGAATGAATATTGTAAAATGGTACCTATTACACACAACTTTGTAATGAAAGCTTTTACGAATCAAAAGGGCAGCATTTTAGGCAATATTTCTAACAATTTACTAACGACGCATATTGCAGAAACATTTGATATTTTTAATGAAGATAAAAGAATATATCTAATGGTTTAATAAAAACTAGCTGTATCCAGCTGTTTCACTAGCATAGTTAATTCTCTAATAGTAAATGTAAAATCTAGTAAAATATTTGCATACGTAGCTAAAAAAACACATTACATTGTCTAAATCACCGAGTTGCCATAGAACATAATTATACCATGCGCGTTCCAAAAATAAACAAGCACTTAATGACCTTCAATGATTAACAAAAAAGGTTTTAAGCAGATTCACAAAGTAATTTGTTTTTCTTATTTAACAATGCGTATATTTTTGTAAATACGTACATATATTAGGATATATTTTTTGCTGAAATAATCATTAGGTACAGCTAGCTATTTGTGTAGATAATAAACGACTCTATCGCTCTTATATAGCTAGTACTACAGAGAGACGTATTTGGAATTAAAAAATACGAATAATAACGTAAAGATTTATAGACTTTTAAAAAGAAAACTTAGGTTCAACATTGGAATAATTAACGTTTTTCCTCAAGTTCGTGACACGAAATGACATTTAAAAGAAACATACCTAATGTATACTGAACCATCGTATATATTTAAGGCTATAAAATATAATATATAATGATCTATCAACATAGCTTAGTAAACTGATGAACTTTTAATGGCATTTAACAGACAGTTGAAAACAATAGCGAGACTGAATCTTTTCGTAACACTAATGCAACATTACAAGATTATTAGGCGAGCTAGTCTGGCGTAATATTTATTTCACTTTAATTACCCGTCTAGTTGATCCAAATTATACGTCTTTGGTCAAACAAATATAGTTAAATATGAAAGGTATATTTAAGTTACCGCTGTGTTCAACAACGCATAAATTCAACTCTTAATTGTCTTCAGTCAAATGCTGGAAATAAATAATAACCATACATAGCTTTCTCTCTCTGCAAGAGAATTAGATGAGAATTTGACATAAGTTTTCAAATTATTGTTTCTATAGAGAAATCCATCTACAGGTACGTTATTTATAAGGATTACAAGCTATTGTACATATCACGTTTTCTAACCGTAAAAATAGTTGTATATGGTATAAATAAATAACTTGAATCTTAACCGTTAATCACAGTCAAAAATTCAGATAGGCAAATTACCCGTTACTTTTTAAGCAAAAAATCCTTGTAGGTATCTTTCATTTATTTTAGCCTAGTCTTCTTAGCGTTCGATCAATGACAATGGATCAATTTTTCCGGACCAGTTTTCAGCTGCGCACAAAAAGTCGAAGTATCGTCTTTTAGAAATCACAAATTAATAGTTTATTTATGTATTAGGAAGTCATAAACATCTTCTTTAGTTAGTCAATCGGGATGTATCAAGGTCTGATTAATATGGATATTATTTTTCCTGCTCTATTCTATCTAAGTAGATATTGCTTCGTGCATGCAGCTTTACTTTTATTAAACGTTCACTCTGTGTGGTAATGTGTTGATGGCTTTGCAATTGTCCTGTTTTTTCTCACACTTAGTTGAGTTTAAAGATGAAGTTAATGTGATATTAACACATCAACACTGAATGATTTTTTGTAGTATTTTTCATTTATTTATTATTTAGTGACATGTTAAGAGGAAAATAATGTGTGTATGTGACATGTAATTTTTTGTAAATATACATAAATACATACAGCAAATTCATTTAAATATTATTTAATTATGTTCGTCAGTTAAAACGCATTTGCAAGTGCAATTAATTATAATTATTCATGATGGTATACAAAAATCTCAAACTGACTAGAATAAAATAAGAAGGAAACATAAATTTTCAATCCAACATATCACGCTCAGAATAAACTAAGAACTGTTTATATTTCGCAATTATACGCAAACGTGTCATCGTGTTTCATGATTATGATCTGTACGTGCGTTGTTATAATATAGTAATTAGTGAACTGACCTTGTTTGTTAATATCCCATAAAACGACGGTGCAGCCGAGTCTCGCAAGCCTGAGAGATATGAGGCTGCCCAATCCACCGCCACCGCCCGTGACGATCGCCACAGCGCCCTTCAAATCCTTTTTATGCCTCCCGACGATACTTTTGTACGTCGCCTTTATAACATATCCGATACCGACGATGACAAACATTATAACGTCTATAATTGCTTGCACGACGGTGTATTTATCCCGCATGCATTCTGGTATCTCCCTAGTCAGAGGCCCTTGCCTCATCCCGTTGATATATTCCTGAGTTTCCACGGACATCTTGATTCAATTAATATTCTAAGTTAATAACCAACCACTGAACATCACTGTCACTGAACGTGTAAACACTGCACTCGTAGTACCTGTAACAAAATGAAATATATTAGATATATTGTAGTCATAAAGTTACGTGACATTTTCTTCATTGGTGGGGATAGATTACATGTGAATATTTCTTAAGACGATATCTATTAGTTGAGGTGTGATAACCTGGTGACATGACGAAGGACTGCTAGGTTGTTCAAGTTGCAACAATTAAGTTTGACGTCATAATTAAATATTTCTCTTGAACTCTTCTGGGCTTTTTTTCCCTGTGGTAGTTTAGTATATGGAAATAGGACGGTTTTACTGAACAAATGGCCCATATAGGTATTATTCTATGGTAGTATTATGGAATATACCATACCAGTTGTTGTTTATTCCAACATTAGCGATAGTAGGTATAGCATTTGACATAATTATGGTAGTTATATGAACGATCACATAACTCTCATCTATTGTTGGAACGGTAATAACTACCTTTATATTGTAGATATTTCATGACGCAATTTAGAGTAATTTTTGTTTATATAACTTTAATTATGTTGTTATAAAAGTGAAGCACTTATTCTCTATGTAGAAGACATACCATTAGGATGTCTTCTCATTTTTTGTGGTTACAAATGGAGCTGTATCTTCTTATTTCATAGTTACTGAAATACCCAAATAGTCAAGCTTAGCCTGTGTTCATAAATCCATCTATTTGAAAGAAAGTGGAAGAAGTAAGTAAAAATAAATATGATTTCTACTCTACATCTTAGGGCCACTTGCAGCAAATTTTCTAAAATCTCGATTTTATTAACGCTAGATTTTGCTCTGAAACCCGGCTTAACTTAAATCTCATCGGTGTTGTCTTGCACGTCCTAAAATTATGTTCGATTTAACTAAATCAAGATTTAGCCCATCATTCACTCGCCATTCATTCTTTACGTTCCGTTTTTATGTCATCATAACATTATGCGTGTGAAAGCGTGCGAAGTGCGCGTACAAAGAAACGTGTTTCCTGTCAGTGTCAGTTTTGTTTTAACGTTCCCGGATTCCCGGCCTTCTGTGTTTTCGTTTCGAGTTTGTTTACTTGCGATTGTGCGGTGTGCGTGTTATTTTTATGGTTTTATTACAATCAAATTGTGCAGTATAACCAAGATGATGAAGAAATCCAGGGGACCTAATTTTTCCACGGCGGAAATAATGCATCTTTTAAAACTAGTGGAAAAATACCCCATAATAGAAAATAAAAGAACAGATGGGGCTACGGCAAAAGATAAGCAAATGGCTTGGCAAAGGTTAACTGATGAGTACAACTCGCAAACCAAATTCTCCCCCAGAACGGCAGACAAACTATTATCTTGTTACAAAAATCAAAAATCTAAAGTAAAAAAGATGCACTCTAATGAAAAAATGGCTATCAGAGGTAAGATATTCATTAGTTGTACCTATTAATTCCTTATTACACTTAAAAAATAAACAATTTAAAATTAATCTACCATTTTTTTAGCACCTTTGCTACTGAATGCAGTGGAAGAGTATGGGCAGGACTGGGACCAGGTTGCACAGGCAACAGAAGCAAGCAGTTTAGACTGTAAAAATACTTTTGAGGAATTGGTAAAGGATGCCAAAAGAGAAGAAGCTATACATAAAAAAGAAATTAATCGTACAGGTAAGTGTACAGAATACTGTTAGCAGTGATGCATACTGCTTTGTTTGTTGACAGATAATTTCAAGAAAATGTTGTTTACAGGAGGAGGTCCACCTCCACAGCCATCTGGTAGCCATGACCCTATAATTGAAAAGGTCAAGACAATAATTGGACCCTCACTAGAAGGGCTCTTCACAATATATGATGGAGATGCAGAGTTTATGAAGGAGCAGCAAGAGTCAGCATCCATAAATACAGAGATGCAACCAATAGAAAAGATAGTAGTTGACTCACCACAGGTAGAAAATGGTAAAGTTTTTTGATACTATTACTTTGCATCAACCCTGATGAATAGATACTATGATAAGTGCTGGGTAATGATGGATCATGCAGATGAAGTTGCAGACAAAAGCAGTTTATACTAATGTTGATACATTCATAAGCAAACTGTGCTATTCTATTCTTCATCATTCTTGTATGACCAGATGTATGAATGTGGACGAGGCGAAAGGAATATGTAAGCATCATACCAGGTGGCGCTCTGTGGTTTCTGCCTACCCCTATAGGAAAAAGGCGTGAGTTTATGAATATATGTATGTATGTACACAATTCTACTATCTTTAGCTACTACTAAACTAAACTACTTTTTAATTTATGTAAAAGCAGGTTACTTTAAATTCTAATGAAGTAATTACTTTTGTACTTTAAAAGAATTTACAAATATGTAATATTATTTCAGGCAATGATGAGAAAAGGTTGAATATCATGAAAAGAAAGGTAGACCCAAGTCTGGAGTCATTGAGAAAAGGTAAAATTACAGAGTAATTATTTTCATAACACTCATTATAGTCAGTTTTTTTAAGAGAGTCTTATTTTGTTAACAATTTTCACAAGTCTTTTTAACTTTACAGGAAAGAAGCAGAATGTATCTCATTCATTCAAAGAGTTGGCAGAGGATAAGAAGGACCTGGTGAAAGCCCAAAAAGCACTGGCTGAACTTCAATTGGAACATCAGCAGTTATTAATTAAGTTAGCTCAAGAGAAACTTAAATTTGAAGAGAAAAAAAATAAAATGGAGCTAGAATTTCTCAAAGAAAAATATGAATTAGAATTAGATTTATTAAAAAATAAAAAACAATGAATTAAAAACATTTATTTTTATTTTTTGTTTTGCCAGTATTTATGCTACTAATTATAATCTTGCAAAATATTCATTAATTAATAATGTTCGTTCAATGTTGCCGGCTATACTTCTAGACAAAGTAATGGAGTTTGCTGGTATTGGTATATCAGGTATATGTGGTATATCTTCATCTGTAGGTGGTTCTGAATCCTTTTGTAAAATTGCAATATTATGTAGAACTGCAGTAGCAACAATGATACCTGTAAAATAATAACAATAAGGTATTTTATAAACAAAGGTCAGAAAATGTATAGCAAGGTAACATAGGTGCAGCAGACTGATTACAAATGTATAGAACTCGGCTAAGCAAACCAAGCTGATCTGATTTTAGCTCTTGGTCTGCAACCGTAAGGTATGGAAACAGTACCTGGCACTCTTCTTAATTTAACATTAATTCCTTTTGAAAGAATAGGGAATCTTCTCTTCCAAATACCAAATGTTCTCTCTATTACATTTCGAGTTCTTATTTGAGACTCTTGATATAATTTTTCACCTCTAGTACTAGGTGTATTTTCAGGCAGTGGTGTCATCATGTATCTGGTCTGAGAATAACCACTATCCCCAACCAATAATTTTTCATTGTATACTCCCTGAAAAGTAGTAACATTATTTAAAATTGCTTGTGAAATTCAGTTTGTAGTACTATATATAAGGAATATATGGATAATAAAAATTAAGTTATATAGTATTTGTTAATGTTAATTTCTTTTTGTTTAATTTTTTTTTTTATTACCATTTAAAATATACAACAAAAACATGGATATACATAGCATTCAAAAAAGAAGAAGTCTTCTTCTTTTTAAGAAGATAAGTTTTAAAAGTCCTACCGTAACTGCTTAGCCCATATTGGATATATGATTCAGCTAAAGAATTATATAACATAAGTTTAACTTTGAAGGGTATTCGGTTAATTACATACATTAGGTTCCTACCTAATGTTATAAATAAGAGTGGTGCCACCAGATACAGATACAGATAGTGCAGATATTATTATACCTACTAGGTTGGTCCCAGCCTCTGATTATTGGTTTTACTGAATTTGTATGAAATAATATATTTCACTTAATTTTTAATAATGAATAAAATTCCCTACTTGAACAAAGTTTCTCTTTTGTGCACAGTTGTCCCAGATGTTAGCATCATGTACTGAACCATGCCAACGAGCCACTACATCTAGGAAAAGTAAATTAGCCGAGCATATGCACTGGGTATTAATGGAAAAATAGCCCTTTCGATTCCTATAAATTTCAGCATGATCACCACCTGTTAATAAGAGAACATGTTACATATTATATAATCTGGATATTTGTAGACATGCAAAAAAAAACAGAACAAAGATTTTTCATTAAAGTTAGGTACCTGGTGATAAAATTTTTATATGTGTACAATCTATAGCGCCAATACAACGGGGAAATTTTGCTATGTCATAAAACTTTGCCACAACATTGTTTTGTTCATCAACAGTAATTGGCATTTTAATAAACTCTGAATATAAAAAGGCAATGGCATGTGTTACTCGATGCAATATTCTACAGGCAGTGGACTCATGAGCTCCAATAACATCTCCACAAGCTGTTAATTGACTACCAGTAGCATAATATCTCAGGGTGCATAAAAGCTGGTTCATTGGGGATACAGCATTTCTGAAAAAATAAAATGACTTTTGGGTCCGAGTGTCGTGAGGTATTTTTAGGTAGTTACCTATACATTTTATTTAGCTTAATTGAAGGCGGATGGTTTCTAGTCTAGTACATGTTTAATTCACAGCTTACCTGTTGAAAGTATTTGGAAAATTATGAATAATTTTATCAAGGAGGAATGTTGCACTGCGTTTACTTAACCGGAATCTTTTCAAGAATTCGTCGTCTCGTAAAGTGCTATGTAAATCACTTCCAATAAATACTCTTCGAGAGAAAAACGGGGTTTCTAAATACTGCACGATTAACTCGTCATCGTCTGATAACAAATCATTATCATTGTACACTGATAAAGCTAATAAATCCATTTTCACGTAATAACAGAAAGAACAACTGATTTATAATAACATCATCTGTCATTAAAAATCGAGATTTAACAACTTTAAACCGACCTACACGCCGGTTTAACTTTGACGCCAATTTAAATCTCGATTTTAAGCTAAATCTGTAATGAGCAAGACGTTAAATCAGATTTAGACCTAAAACGAGTTTTTGATCCATTAAATCTCGATTTAAAGTATTCCTGCAAGTGGCCCTTAGAAGTACCAAAAAGGCTTAATGTTGACCTAAAATCAATTTGCTTAATTTCGTTAAACCTATATAATGTTATGTACATGCTCTTAGAAGGACGCACAGAAATTTTGAATCACACTGTAGACCGTACCTAATGCATATTTTTTTTCGGTTTACTCATTAATGTCCTTCGCTTAATGTCAATGTCCTAGACTTAGACTCATGGCCATGTTGTCTGAGCTATGATGTGTATAATAATATGTTGTTATGTCTACTAGGAAATAATTCCAACGTGTTTTAATCTAATATTTATCGTTCATCTTAATAAAGCAAATATATCCTTGACTCAAAATATTGGATTACTATATTTGAGTACATTAATTTTTTTATTAAAATTTAAATATTTAAAGATAACTAGGCATTCTAGAATGCCTAGTTTTTAATTATAAGTGTATTTGTTGAGCATACAAAAAATCGTAAGTAAATGGTTTTTGAAAATCTTGTTTGACATTAAACAGAAATAAAAGAAATAGATTTAGCAGTTAAAACCTGGTTGTGGGCCTGTTTTGTAAACCTGTTAGTGTTTTATGGAACTACGCCCTTTGTCCAAACTGGATGATTGTAATGTACATATATTATTCTATTTTTTATATAGAATTTATATAACATAAATATTGGTCATACAGAGTAGGTATTAATGGAACTTAAACACTATCAAAACACCAAAAACATCTAAATTTTATTAATAATATAATACAAAAAAAAAATTATTAACTGTCATAGTGGTGCATGATAGATATTTGAGGAAAAATGCAAGTTTAAATTATTTGTGTTCATCGGTCTAAGATTCTAGACCAGTTTAGTTAACCTTGTCTTTAAAAATTGGTATTACCAAACGTGAAGAAACCATAACATAATTAGCATAAAATAACCATAAAATGATTTTTAAATACCTAAATTATTATTACCTAATATTTAGTTGACCTTTGCTTAGGTAACACTTAGATAATATACAGGCATCATTTGAACGACTAGGTTTTTCATTTGGTTTTGTCCTGATTATAAAAATCAAATAAAATGTTTCGACGCAATTAAAATAATGAGCGATGGATTTAACTACAAGATGTGTTTAGGATGTGACACAAATTATTACTGTTGCTTAATAGCTTTTTAATAACATTAACCCAATCTGGAAACTGGTTTCTAGTTTATTTAATTGCGTGATCAATCTAGATATTTTCAAGGTTAATCAATAAATCAAAATATTTAAAATTTATTATAGAAATAATATTAAGAACAGGACGTGTATTTTTTGTTCTTAATCAAGTAAAAACTTAAGTTAAATATGGAACAAATCACGATCGAAAAAGTACATTGTTAGTGGCCAGGATTTTATCTCTAATTCTGCAAGGAGTGCTTAATTCGCTAAAAGAATTTCAACAATGTTAGCGACCAGAATTCTCTTTTTCATTCTACAAAGAGTATTTACTTCTCATGAAGATTTTCAACATCGTTAGTGGCCAGGACTTTTCTTAATCTGTAAGGTATAATAATAATTATAATAATATAACAAAATTAAATAGTAGCTAGGATGTTCTTTCTAATTCTGCAAGGAGTATTTATTTGCCTAGTCCTTTTAAAGAATTTGTCTAAGCCATATGATAGCATTATGGGAGTCAGCCTCACACGGCTGGTGTCGCAAGCGGCGGCAACGGCCGGTGAATGCAAGCATTGCACAAACTACGCTCAGTCGACTATCGATATGAAGGTCGACTATAATATTATCAATGAGTTTATACGATTTTAGAGGATTTATATTATTGTCATGGCCAGTGGAGAATTTGGAAGTTAGGTGTCAAGAAATAGAGTCAATTTAGGAATATAACACTCCATAGGTACCAAGAAATATTTCATTATGGGATCTACATAAAATGTTAAAAAAAATAATTGCTGCATCCTCATTGTTAATTGTAAATATTTTAGGTTTTCGGTCAGGAAACTTAAAATTATTTCTTCCACTAAACTTTCCTGTATAAAATCAGATCTTGTAATGGTAAAAGTAGATTTATTAATTTTAACATTTAAATAATTTAACAATAAAGAAGAAGACAAATGCATTATTATTATAATAAAGATGGAAAAACAAATGCAAAAACTGGTATCAATTAACTATTATGTCAGGGAGTTGAAGATCAGCTTGCTATAGAAAAACAAGATCTACGAGTTAGCTGCTAACCAGAAATGGATTAAAATTATTATTTATATACATTTACGACTGTATACAAAAAAAAACCTAATAAATAATGTTGAGACCTAAATCTAACATATTATTATGCAAATATTAAAAATAACTGCCAAGTTTTAAATAGTAATATTTTTTAAATATCGAACGCGAACAAAATAAAACTGACCACTAATCGGGCGTTCATTTTAGGACGATTAATGGCATTGATTCGTGATTTACGAACCGAAAAAAAAGGCAAAGTATTATATTGTATGCACGACCTTCAAATGCAACAGTGACAGATCCCAAATTAAGAGAAGGATGTGCAATGTCATGAAATTTAAAAACTTAATTATTAACTCAATTTTATTAATACATACACACTTTTTGTAAAAAAAGGTTTTTTTATTGTATTTATTTATGACAAAGGCACAAACCTAATCTGCCTGAAAAGTCAAAAAGGTTATTCTTTTTTTTTTTACTGTAGGTATATAAATACAGGATATTACAAAAATATATAAACAACAACCTCATGCATCTTCACTTAATGTCATTAGGCAACCAGAAAAACAGTAAAAATTACAAAGGTTTATAAAAATCTTTGACCTTCTAAAAAGTTTACTTTAAAACACTAAGGGCAATGATATTCTAAACTAAGGGTATGTTTGAAACCCGTTTTGTATCATATTTATAAACCGTTTCATCCATTTTTAGTATCGTAAATAACTCGAATATAAACTTTATATTAGTTGTTTGTAATTTTGTGCGTATTTTTCCATTAGGCGTGAATGCGCATGTCCTCCAATTATTTCGCAAAACAACGATAAAAAAAAGAATTCAGTTTGATGATGGATCCGATTAAATTTGATGTTCTATGCTATTTTTCCAAAGATACGAATATGGAATAAGAGGATTAGATTTTGGAATGCGGATTTAATAATATAATATTTAATGATTTATGTGATGTTTATTGATTTGTGACACATAACTTAAGATTATTTATCAGTATTTTTAATAGCCAAATTATTGCTGAACTTCTAAAACACAAGAACGTTGAATGGTAGGTCATTCAAGGCCAGTGTGTAAGCAGGTGCAACGTTACTGCAACACTCGTAGATAGAAATTACCTAAACAATGATTACATTCACATTTGATAAGTATATGCTGTTGAAACTATTCATGTTAGATGAGTGTGTAATTTACTGAATAAAAGTGCAATAACTTTATGAAGACTGAGATTTTGTGTGCATTATTCATGACTAAATTGAAATACAAAAAGTTTGCAAACAAGATAAAGGCCAAAAACCCCATATGTTATTCTGCCAATCTTTATTATGTTATTTCTTGCAATATTATAGTCGATGACAAATATAGCTATATAAGGTAAGTCTGTGATAGATTTTATCATTATCGCTAAATTTGCAATCGGCATCGAACTCGATGACTTCATAAATAGAGGAACAAACACCCAAAAAAAAACAAGCTTACAAGGTACAGATACAATTTGCATTATCGTAAATAAAATCGTTAAACCGTCTCCCATTCATGGATGGATCCAACCGCTTGGTAACTTACGATGACGCACGCACTATCCATCGCCGACGCTCGTGATCTGAATACAAGGATCACTATTTTTGAGCGATGCATTCAATGTCACCAGTCACTAGTAACTACTAGTAGCAACACACTCCATTGAACCACTCAAGGACGGATTTGATTATCAACCACAAACGTTGACCGCAAAATGCGGGCGACGTAGACATCAAATTCTGTATTTTAGACCAACTTATTGATATTTTCGTAACTGATTCTATAGGCTAGGAGTTACATATCATTACGTATTAAAATTCCATATTTCATAGTTATGAAATCCAAGGTCGTGTTACGTCTACTGTTATCATCGTAAACGATGCAACTTTTTTATTTCGATTACTACAGCCATAATGACATAGAGCCAGCGGTAATCTCTACGGATTTCACAACTAGCTTATTTTATACAGGTGGTCACGATAACGCCATTAAGAGTTATATCAATCACATGACTAAGTAGAAATGTGTTCCAGAATGTCTATAAGAAAACGCCTGGCTATTTACATGAAAAGCAATTTACTGTTTATTATCTAACATACTAGGTCTTCATAAAATTATATTAAAGTCACGTCGCGCGTCGCCGCAAATCTGCGACCTATTTCTCAATAAATAAAAACATAACAAGCAACAAATACTAAATATCAGGTATCTTAAAAAGAAACTAGGTTG
The DNA here is from genome assembly GCA_905146925.1 of Autographa gamma. Lineage (NCBI taxonomy): Eukaryota > Metazoa > Arthropoda > Insecta > Lepidoptera > Noctuidae > Autographa > Autographa gamma. The sequence continues at coordinate 7,291,139 of LR989866.1, read as the reverse complement.
AGTAATAAACGATTTCATGGCTACAGTAACAAAGAATGGCATTAATTGTAGCCGCCGCGCTACCCAGCGTGACAAGAAAAGTGTCCACTAAACATTCCGTACTTCAGAATTGGTGTTTTTACTTGACTTAACTATGTTGATGCAATGTTCTATGGTTAAGTGATGACATACGTGCTGTCACAGTAGTTTAACCCATTACGTTTACTTGTAAAGGCTTCATTTTAAATCACTTCAATATTCATGAAGTAGATGCGCCAAACATTTGTATAGTCGACCAATGTTTGATCCAAGTGTCGGGGTTTCAAGATTTTTTGCTATCTGCAAAGTAAATTACTAAGTGCATAAAAACAGAAGTCGAAGGTTGATTGCTTAGTTGTTAACACCAAACTGTTACGTAGCTTAGTCTCAGACTATTGTCACATTATTTGGCCAATTGTTTGTATACTGTATTTGAAAAATATGTCCTTTAACACGATTTGTGTGGGGGCCAGTTGACAGCCTTGAGGGACACCTTAAATATGGATTTGACCTAGATGAAGCGCTTTTACTAATGTCGGCATTTCTTTGATAGATGATCAATCATTCATAAAGTTCCATTGCCGATTGAATATGCATAGGTTATGAAAGCTGACTCTTATTGATACCATTCAAATCTTTCACATGTAGAGTCGTAAATATTAATTTATTTCATTCAGGCTATTAACTAAATGCGTTAGAAATTATAAAACAAACTGTCTAAACGGCGATAAATAATGATTGTCTTTTTATTATATCAACGAGAATTATTTTGTAGAATAAATATTTGACATACCTAAGTAATTTAGCTTGCAATCAATGTATTTTTTGTTTACCTATTTTCCTCATGGGCACCATAGATTTATCTTTTATAAATACGTCACAGTCTATACAGAGCAAGATTTTATATTGATTGATTTGAATTATATCACAAATCACTTCTATTGTTATCTAGTTTAAAACTAGGAGAAATAAAATACCATTAGAGGTCAGCAGATAAAAGAGTTTGCAAAAACAAGGTTATTCTCAGTAATGCATACGAATGCATCAATTGAATAACATAAAACGCATACTCCGTATGTGAGTTAAGAATAACATTGTATGCAATGTTCATTTACAGACGATTAACCCAGTTAATATCAAGTGCAATTGAGTACGTCTCAATATGTATTATGATTATAATATTCAACGATGAACAATTCATGAAATTATGCTTATTATTCGTTTTATTGACTACTTCATCATATTTGGTAGAGTCCCAATATCTTACTTTATTTTATCGGGAATGAAAAATTAAATTAATAATAAGACAAATAAATGCATGATGCTTAGGTACCTACTTAGCTACCTAACCTAATTTTTAATACTCATCATCAGCCGGAAGATGTCCACTGCTGAATTATTTAATAGTGTCACCTATTAAATAATTTTCTAAACATAATATATTTTACTCTATGATAAAATCAGTACCTTTTTACTACTTTCCTCAAATGAAGACATCATGTTTAAGTACTCTCGAAACGAATCTTCATTCAACACATTCAACGACACTCACCTTTAGTTTGAACAATAAAACACTTTTTATTGACACAATCAATTCAATCCAACACTTCTGTGTTGATAAAGTCATATTTCCAGTTTAACGTGTCCGTCGGATGGTTTCGGCGGTTGAATATTTTTTGCGACGGCTTTCTCTCTTGCTTTCTCTGACCACCAATGGCCCGTGATTTTGGTTATTATTTGACTAGAATGTTTGCTGGCAAGACACGTCATATTCTTGATTCAGTTTCAATCGGGTTTCGGTTTCTATCGGAATTTGAATAAGCTACTATCTAAGTTACTGGTAATGTTTGATAAGTTTGTGTGTCTAGGAAATCATTGTAATACATGCATTCCTAAGATAAAGTAATAGAGTTACTTAATTTAATTATTGAAATACATAATCAGTTGTCAATAATGCTTGTACTTTAAATAAAACTAATTGGTATTTAATTATTATTGGTCTTCAAGTATTTGTACTTTTTCATGTAACGCCACTTGACAACAATTTTTCATGGACACCATTTAAGGTAAAACTGAATTATTGAAACGGCTTTCCTCTTCATTACCTTTCCCATTTAATACTCGCATATTAAACCATTCATTAACAATCAATCAACCAAGGTAAATTAGTTAATTACCAACTAACGACTCAGCCACTTGAAAGACCGTCGACAATTGTAAAATTAATTAAGAACTTACCAATTAACGCTTAAAATAAGATATATGACTATAGAATATGTAGCTATATGTATTAGAATATCAGAGGCCTTCAGAATAAAAATTAAAAAGTTAAACTGCGAAACAAGTCGCACCGAATTGCGTTTCAAAGTTTCGACTAAACATGTCATAACATTTCTCAAGCTATACTCAGCTATAAAGTATTTCGATACTACGTCGATATCGCAAGAGATCTTCGCAGATCGATGGCTGGACTGGGCGGCCTTCTGGGCCCATTTCCCAACGCACGCCGTGTGACGTGCCCGGCGCGGAAGGACGTTCGTTACACCATAGTCCATAGTTCCATACCTCCGTACTATACAGCTCTATACTAGGCTATATAAGAGTGCTCTGTTGCAGATAATTGCACTTACAAAAGTTAGATTTGTCTAATTAAACATTTCGTTATGACAGCTGCTGTCTTAATACGCAACGATAGTAATTTGTTTTTTTAGATGTAGTTCTTATGTGCATTCTAAATGTAAATTATGTATGTAAGCATATACGAAAATGGATATAGATGTCTAAATAAGTATTTATGAGATGCACAACCAACCTTGTACTAATTTCTATTTTCTTTCATACAAAAATCTACCTATTTTTTATGGACAAAACATATTTCGAATGAGAAAAAACGTTATGCAACGGTGGCAGTTTCCAACTGGTGGCATACATAAATTATTGGAAATTAGGTAATTGGTTCACAACCGTTCAAGAACGCGACGAAAAACACTTACGTTGCGTCTTTCAAATATACATAGTAAACATAATTTATCGTTGTACTTGCAATAAATGTAAGAGATTTCAATCATATGATCATTACTCACTTATTTGTAAAATTCATTATGTTTTTTAAACCACGGATTATAAAGAAATGAAGGCTACACGTAATTAAAAAATAAAACAAATTTTTCGTGTACGTTTAGATTATGTGATTGAATGTCGAATGCAAAAATGGCTATGACCTTTTTTAATGACAGTTATATTTCTAGAAAGTTATACTTTCTTGGTTGGTTTTGGTGAACAATAATAGTGTAGAGAATAACGAAATTATCCAAATGATACCTAAGATTGGCCAAGAAAAAATAACAAAACTAACAGATACAATAAAGAAAAGATTGATATATAAAAGCTCAAACTACAATTACAGTGCTAAGAGTCTTGTTTACGCAAACCAATATAAACTAGTTGCGAAAATAAGATAAAATCGATAGTATTTGTAAACAATGATACCGTAAGCGTAGTAAGGTGTTAAGCGTAGGCTGCACTTGCTCTGCCACACAAATACATACAAACACAATTTATATGTAGCTATATGTACAATATACATTTTTACGAAGGTTTGCAAAACTTTTCAACACATGGGCAAATATTAGTTTTAGATGTATTGTATCGCAATAAAAATGCAAATAGATAGATATGACGTCATATAATGTTGACTCACTAATATATTAATATATTCAAAATACCTTAATCATATTTATTTTTTATCAAGGGAAGTGTATGTCAATAGTTGCTTTAACTAATTACTAAAAGATCTGTCAGAATCGTCAATCACTCTATCAAGTTATTTGCGATAAATAATAGAAGGAATAATTGTGAGCGAAGTGTGATTCCTTCGTCTATTTCATTGACCTAGAATTTAGGAGAACAAAAAGTGTGACTAATACACAACACTGAAGGCGATTATATATCTTAGATGAACTACGTACAATAAGTTAATAATACTTTGAATTACAGATTCGTTACATACTAAAGTATTAGGTACTGGTCTCAGTTTGAACCTGCATCCCTATACGTACGCAACTACACTTTTAACCACTGCACATACATCCGCTCTTCCTAAATTCATGTATAATATGTAATGATATTAGAAAGCCGGTATGTATATTTCACGATACGAGAAGCCGGGGGCAACACACTAGTCTAATTAGTTGCGCCCTTGAACGACATTACTAAAACAAGGTTTCCCAATAACTGCGCCTGCTCTAAGATACAAGTTTAGCAATATTAAGAAATATAATCAATGTTGTTGTTTTCTCTATCAATTCATTACTTATCAAAGTATACTTCTTGAGATCTCGAACAATGTTTACGCATAAATTTAATTACAGAAAAAAATGTGAAAAAAAATGTTAAACGGATTCGAAACTAAATTAAATATGTCCTAGTATTCGTTCTATAATTTAGTGTAATAAATGCTATAGAAAATGCATCTATATGTGCTGTGAAACTAGCCAGTAACTACATTCAGCAGTTTTGAACATTTTTTTATAAATATTATTCAGACATTAAATTATATTTGAAGACTAAGTTACGTCATTCCACCAAATGGCTTAATTAGTAATATAGTTACCACTGCAATTTATTTATCTTCAGCAAAACAAGATCGTTATTAATTTCAATCAAAAATATAATCCAACATTATCCTCATAAATCTATCAATCGAGATTCATATTTAAATGGTTATTGCAAATCGTGTTATTTAAAAACTGTAACTAATAACTTTATATTTTATTTCTTTAAGATTTTGTTAGTTATTTATTGCTTTTGAGTGCAGGATATAAGCAATAAATCGTATAATGAATTAAGTAAACTGATTCTGATTCACAGATCATTAATTACATTGTTTTCGTCCTTGAACGAAGCCGGCTGAAGGAATCATTGTAGAGTGATTACTAACCTTATTGAATGCAACATGAAACAAGATCCACAGATTTAACGAAATCATGTCTAACTCGAGAGCACATAGATGCAGGATTGCCTTGAAATACTTTCGAACCACGTGAACTATGCGAAAACGTTTACTTCACCGAATCAACATTTAATTAACCCTTTAATTTTGTCAACAGAACTTACCTAGGTTGTAATTCAGCCGGTGATCAGCTGACCACATTCACTGACACTTGGATTGGAACTAGGTTTATATTTTGAATTTGGAAACAAGTGGTTGGTTTTTGATGTGTTGTTGGTCCGCGGTTGTTGGTTGTTGAGAGTTGAGTTGTGCGTCGGCCACTACCGGCGCGCGACGCTGGAGATCGACTGACGGCCGCGAGTCGCGCTGGTGTGCGCGCGCAGCCGACCCCCAAACTCCGTCTTAAACCCTCGTGGCGAACGAACCTTCACGAGGCATAGGGTGACTTTAACAAACAAACATTGACGTTCATTGCGGAAATAGTAAGCAAAAAAGAAAAAAACAAACTGTATGCAAAAAACACATGCATGGTTTTTTTTTGTACCAACAATTAAATGTAAGAAATAATTTTGAACATAATTTTTATATGAACGTTGAAGGACAAAACTTTAATTTTTAAACAATTAATTTTAAACAAAAATAAAAAAAATATTATTTTTGTTTAAAATGTATTTATTTAATGATTTTGTTTGTGAGTGATAAATTTTGAAAATATTGCTGTTTATAGGATAATAGTTTAAAATTAACACTTGAGTCCGTGTAATATTTAAAGGAGGAGCAAAATTAAATGCACTTAAGGTTAAGGAAAAAGCTAGGTAAAGAATACTACATTTATTTCGTACAATGTGCAAAATTTCTCTTTCATCGTGAAAGTTACAGGAATTTCACATGCACTTACTCTTAAAACATATTCCTGTAGACTATTAAATATATTTAATAGTTGGCTAAGCATACTGTTTACCTAGAAAATAAGGTGTGTAGGTCACATTTACAGTAGCTCTATTTGGTTTTCAGCGGAACTCATTGAGCATGGATATATGCATGTAACAGCTGTTTCTCAAGCCACGTTTATTATTCAAACCTTTATTATTAAACTACATTATTCATTTAATTGAGTAACTTATTAAGTACCACAACTTATTAACAGCATTACATACTTAAAAAAATAAAATTAGTAAATAACGAGATATCTTATAATTATGCATTCCTATTACAGGCATCCTATACACAGCATTCTCAATATCAGTGTTCTATTTTTTTTATAATATTTATTTATCATTTACAAACTTACATTAGTCTTGCCTTTCCTGTTTTTATGTTCTATTGTAACAAATATTAAGCACTGACAAAATCATTGTAGATAGTTTTTCTTTTAAAATACAGTTTGAAATTATACTTGTCTACCTAAAATTTATGAAATTAAAAGTTCAGACATAATCTTCTTTATCCATATTAAAACGACTTAGTAGTATCATAAAAAAAACAAGGCTATATCCTCGATAAGTGTTAAATAAATAGCATCTACATGTTAATTGGTATTGTCTTTATCCTTATTTGCAAACGTTACGGTAAATTTGAGACATAGTTCAAGATAAACGTTTGGTAGAATCTACTCGTGATCAGAGGGCTGGTTTGTTCCTTGCACAGAGAATCGGCATAGCCATTCAACGTGGCAATGCTGCCAGCCTTCTGGGCACGTTTCCCGCCATTGACAAGGATGACGATGAGTTCTTTGACGCCGTTTAGTTTTAATTTTACTATAGTTAGAGTTTGTTCTTATATTAGATTTAACTGTGTATTAATAAAGATATAGTTCAAGATAAATATTTTTTACTCTTATATGTCTGTTACATTTAAGATTTTTTTATTCCTGTCACATATTTTATTTTCCCGTTAACTAATTAGTTAGAAATTTGGATGTAGTTACGTATGTTATCGATGTTTATAAATGTAATATTTATAGTTTATAACTTATAAGCCATGTAGGTATGTAACAAAATTAGTGCCTAAAAGATTATGGTACTAATACATTTTTTAGTTTTATAATAACAAGATAAATCATTCTTAAATTAATGATTTAGGTGTTCTTTAAAATAAACACGACCTAAAATAAAATTAAATGATTAAAGAACATATGTTGCAATACTTAATAGTTGTAGTATATTTAAAAAAATCCTATCATTCTACAATACCGCGTAATTTGATAATATCTAAGAATAAGAAGTTTTATGGCATAATTATACTTAATCCACTTTGACAAGTCGGCTTTTCTTTAACCTAAGCTTCGTAAACAACCATAAAACAGTAGATAATTATAACCATCGTCATAATTATTTAAAAACAAAGTCTCGAAACATGTTCGACCCTGACTGCTTTAAATTGGCCAGTTTGGAAAATTACCAAATCTTGATACCAGTGTTACAAATAGGTATACCTACGTGGGATGTAATTAATAATTTAAGACTGAATTTTAAGAGTAAATCATTACATCATCATCATTCATAAAACATGACATGTCATTGTGTTTGTCTACACTCTAGGAAATGCAATTAGCCGCGATAGTCTATACCAATATTATAAATACGAAAGTAGCCTCATCTGTCTGTCTGTTACTATATCATCGTTAAACTAAAAACCAACCATTGTAATAAAATTTGATATGGGCCTATCATATCTATCTATTAATGTATAGGTAAGGGACATGCTTTTTGCTATTTCTTATTCTGATACCCAATCGAGCGGAGCCGCGAAAAAATCTTTTATATACGCCTAAACAGATTGGCTAAGGAAGTACATTTCGTGTATAAAACTATATCTATTTCAAACAGGTACTCTTCACTACACTTATATTTTAAGTAGGAAATTTTGTATATCCCAATTAGTCACCTTAATTCTATACTCTACAAATCGGGTTACTTAACCACCAAGAATTATCAAAGAAAGTTGTAAAGTATAAACTTAACGGATGCAAAACGTTTACTAGATTACTGTATAGCATCGATTGAAAATATAGAGTAAAGTAGAACGCGTATTATATGATGAGTAGGCTGAATCAGAATATTAAACGTTAGTGGATACGTAGCATTCAATCAAGTCATCAAGACCATTCAAAGTTATGGGGCGTAATACCAGTAGTACCAGTACCGACCGGGAACCGCTAATACATATCTATGGAAATAACGTAAGCTAGTAGCCCGCGACTTTGTCTGCGTTTAAGGTATAGCTTATGTGATATTCTGATATAGACCCAAAAATACAGTTGTTTTGAGGTTTCATCAAAATCCGTGCATTAGTTTTGTAAGGTGTTACCTATTTGTTTTTCAACTTATATTTTGATTTCATTTGTTTATTTTTACATTAATGAAAATACCACCGGGTAACCGAGAGGTAACTGAGCGTCAATAATACTTATTTTGAATACAAAAAAATGCAATTTACCGCAAAATATTCCGCCAAAAAAGTTAGGTAAGCCAGTTTATTGCAAGGACCAAAAACACCTCTCTCTTAGGTCTTGACAAACAAATAACTATTTATAAAAACCCTTTCGAATTGCATACATAGGTTTACCTTGAAAAATGCATGTATTTTCAACAACTCTTTCGAATCAAGTACCAAAAAATATTAAGCAGACTAAAAGAGAAAAAAAAGTGTTACAATTATTATTTTTTCCATGAAATACAAAAATAGGTCTGTATCAGTTCTCATCTGTACATACGTAACTATATTTTCCGCCCAGAAGCATGCTGTAATAATATATTACTAGCTGAAGTTCATCTACTCTTTTCTCCCCTTCCCTTTTCACTGTAAAGACTGTAATCTACCAGAATTTTCAGGACAAAAACTTTATTTATTTATAATAATCATGTTGAATTAACAGTTTACAAAACCACACATCATTAAAACTATCAATGCAGTCAAACTGAACTTTAAGTTGTTGAGAGTAGGTAAGCGAGTAAAAAAAATAAGTATATTATTATGTAATAGTGAATTAAGACCCAGTTTGTGGTATGTTCCACTAAAAACTGTTTTTCTCACGCAAAGTAGACAATCTATTTTTGGAGCTGCTAGTCTAGCGTCAAATAACTTTTGATCTAAGCTGAAATATTATCGCCGTTTCTTGTTTTCCTTAAGTTCTTCCCCTAAATATGAGTTAGCTACATGTATTTTACTAAAAGATTTATTATAAATATTTGTTCAGTTGTCCACTTTGTAATGTACTTATTTAGGAACCACCGGAAGTATAAGTATTTACTTGAGTAAGACTTGAAACATTGACCTTGTTTTAAACTAAGTATATTTGTTAAATAAATGTTTGAATGGCACAGCATCAGGTAAGGCCTTGGTAATTAGAGTTTGTAAGATAAGTAATCATTACACTGAATCATAGCAAATCTCGGGATATTCGAAAGCAATAATATTTTTCTTTATCTATTTCGTCTTTTCATTTGACGTCTACTTAATATCAGAACTTAGAAATAGTATAAATAGATCTTTAAAGGCAATTTATAAACACATTATGTTATGTGTTTAATTATGTTAAAATTATTCTAGGGAAACTTCCACGAAAAGAACAATAATAAAAAATAATCATTGAAGTAACTTAATTATCGCAATGAATTCACTTTAGTTTTGATAAAAAAAACCTTTTTATGAGGTCTTGTTGATCAATACTAAGCGGATGTTCTCATGTAATAAAAACAGAACTATAAAATGCTCAATTAATTACAGTACCTCTTAGCAACAATTCGTCACTTAAATATGCCAATTAACAAAACTGGTTGTGATGAATCTTTGACGACATTAGGATAGGGAGTAGGTATTGAGTTAACTAAGGGGTCGTCCTTCGCGAAGGTGGTGTGATGATCTAGTCAATTATGCGGGACGCACGTCGCCAGATATCAGAAATGACAGACAGGTTTGGAGGACGGAGGGGGAAGCCTTTGCCCAGCAGAGGGACCTGAAGTAGGCTTTAAAAAAAGAAGGGGTAGTTAAGACAAAAATGGGGCCAACATTTTACCACAGTGAATTAACACAGACTAGCGTGAAGTGGCCGCAGACAATTCAGGGTACTAGTTCTAAAATTCTACAGAAAAAAAACCTTCCATAGTAACAATGAAACTAAAGTCATCAATAATCAAGAAGACCAAACCACTAATGACGTAAAATACAGTAGGTCACTGTGACAGTTATTAGAGGGTATATAAATATTATATCCTACGGAACAATGTAGAAGTATGCTAAACTATATACAATAGCTGAGCGTAATGTCAATAATAATGTCAGACTAGACATCAATAGACGATGCTTACATTTAAAATTATCAATACCGTTCAATGCGTTATAAATTTTACAATGGACAGTTTTCCTAACAATTTATTTTACACAGAAATAAACGAATTGCATACTCATCGTCATCATTTCCATACCCTGTCCCGATTTCATTATTTAGGGTCGACGCAATTCGTATTTACCTCATATTCAAATCTATATCTCCTATGCCTTTCTCCTATCACCTTTCACACAATCCACACCTCTCTTTTCGGACTTCCTATTTATATATTCCTTTTTTAATTTTCTGACTAAGAAGGTATTACGGGAATAAGCAATGCAATTTTTTCATATTCAACTCCCTGCTCAGTTCCTGATTATTTGGGTTCGGTGCAATGCATTTTCCCTCCTAAACACTACTAAACAGAAGGGATATAATACGTCATACACAGAATGTTGCCCATAGGCGTTTGACTCGACCTTATGTGATACAGAGAACAGCTTGGTAGTTGAATAAATACAAATAAAAAGCGAGGTAGAAAGTAAGGAGAGTCGTTGTTAGACTTTAAAAAGCTTCATAAAGACTGTAAACAAGATATCATCGTATCACTTCCTGTACTTTAGAAAAGGCTTAGTCATAGATGGTATGATAAGACTTTACCTTGTCGCCAAAAATAAGCTGCTCAAAAAAAAGTAAAAAACAAAAATCTGAATATTTTTATTTCTTATACCAAAAACAAAGGCACTCAAGAAACATTACGCTAAAAACTACTGACTCTAGTTGCTCGGTCCAAAGTGTCATTCCTATAGAGAAGAGCCGACAAGAAACTCCATAGGTTACTCTTTTTAAAAAAAGGTTCATATCCTTAAGATAACATTGATTTTAAAATATGCGACAACAAGGTGCTCCTTAGTTTTAATTAGACTCTTCTTTTTAGATAATTGAAATTCACAAGTAATGTATTTCTGTTGAAGCTATAACAATAATAAATACCTAAGGGGGGCTCTCATACAACGGTAGTACGGAACCCTTCGTGAGCCGGTCCGATTCGCACTTGGCTGGTTTTTTTTTTGCTTTACTGATAACTATTACCAAACTCATTTGAAGCCAAAATTCGTGTCAATTTTATATACCTACCTAATATTTATATAGCTTTTGTTTAATGTCGCTGCTAGCGCCACCTATGTTTAACTTCACAAAGTTTGATTGTTCTTGCTCACTAGCTGCTTTCAAAGTGAAGCCTTTGATGCAAACCAGTTACACACTTGAAACGAATCAGTTTAATTTAGCTATATGTCGATAGAGGGCGTAGTTAAAAACAAGAGAACAACCAGCCGTACCTACCTCAGTAACGAATTTTTCAGAAATCTTTAGGAAGATAATTAGTTATAAAGTAATATCCTTATAATGTACCTACATTATTTTTGGATTCTATGAAAATTTAATACTGAGTTAGTTGGCTAACTATTTAATAACATAAATGATTAAATTAGACAAAGGATATGTATGCATTTATAGTATGCAACTAATTACGTACGTCATTATATTTTGCTTGTCTATTATGTTTTAAGTTATTACAAAATTAAGGAACTATGAGGTTCCATAAGGGTCAGCCTTTATAACAACCTAGGGGGACCTTGAATGTCGATTTAAACTGCTCTACTTTCGGAACTGCATTCTCTAACAGCCTTACTTTGAGACCTAGGGCAAACTTATTATGAGGAGGTACTTGCCTGCCTATTCGCCGCATTTTTATCATGACTTTATTGAGCAAATCTAAGAGCATTGTCAGTTGTAAAGGTCCTCAGGGAACCCATAGGTAGTCCCTGAAAAGGGACGGACGTCTTCGATTTATTAATCATCAAATAAAGCATTTGCTATGCTTTTTTTTGTATTGCATGAATAAATAATTTTAATCAAATTGTATACAGGGTGTCCGGTAAATAGTCCGACAAACTGTGGTGGCTGATACCTTAGGTCACGCCCTATCAAATGAACGCAACATATGTTCCCCGAAAAGTTACAGGTTTCGAGTTACAATCGATTTTCGGAAATTTTAGAATTTTCTACCTCGCATCAGACTTTTCCATTTTTCTTGCTGATTAATAGTTTCCGTAACACTTTTTGGATCTCAATTGAATCTTGAATAGTTACTCTACGCTTTAATAAGTCTCATAGTCATCTAAATGAAGAATATATTGGCGAAATCGCCTTTCGTTTAACAATTTTCACTTTCCGTTTTTCTTAGTGCTTAACTTTGAACTGTAGTGGTGAAAAATAAATGTATGTAGGATTTTTGTACAACAATCTCAAAAACTTGCTTGAATATTGGTGATTTTGGGAAGGTAAAATACTTGCGTATTTCATTACAAAAGTTGACAAAACAAGCTGCTGAAGTACACATGGGCTTGTTTTTTGAAATATTACTACTGGAAATCTGAGGAAAAATGAGACGTAACTTAACGCGGATCGTTGAAATACCTAAATCATTTGCAGTTTGGCAAATTATGTAAACTTAGATGTAAAAAGACTTATATAATTGATAGCATGCTTACTTAGTTCAATATTTTTCGAAGCCGATGTCCTGTCTATATTTAGTTGTTAAACAAATCCTAATTACCATAACAAAATGGCTATGTCATACATAGTCCCCTGTAATTTTCTAGAACCACTAATTATTCAATGTTAAGTCACAAGTGTGGCGAACTGGCGACCTTATTGAAAAACTTTGTTAGCTTTTGAAAAGACAGTCGTAATTATTTCTAGTGGTGTTCGTGCTTTGAATAACTTTGTATTTGACACAGTTTCGTTTCGCAATAGTGATAGTATCTTCAAAAGCGTGATTTGTTTGGAACTTGTTTTGGATCTGATCAAATAATATTTTTACAATAAGTAATTCAGGTATTAGTATTGTAAAAAAAACGCAAACGCTTTTGGAGAAACTATCATAGGTAACAGATTCCTGTAAATAAATTCTAAAAGCCTTTTTATAAACTTGCGTCTTAATATAACTCGAAGCTAATTCCAACGAATTAATCAGCTGTTTAAATGTGTCTCACACAAAAGTGCGGAAAAAATAGTGAAAGTCAAAAATCCTTTCGTATACCCGTTTCGTCCTAACCGAACATAAACGGTAAAAAAGTGACTCAAACAAGCTCTTTCATCGTCACCACGAAATCCAACAGAGGTGTAAAGACAATACTTATAGGCATATCTAGTAGACATAAAGACAATCGAAGGCATTATACAAACGCGTGCGGCCTCCGATAATGAGTATTCTACTACTACAGAATACAAATAAGCTAATATGCCCATTGTAGACTCGGGGGCAAAGGATATTAGTATTTCAAACTCATAGCACACAATCTGAAGTAGGTACTTGTCTTTGGTACACCGATTCTTGAATCTAGAATATCGAAAGTGTAAGTTGAGTGAATTCGGTTGACCTAAAGAAGTCGCATATTTCTTAGATACTTATTTGGATGCTTAGATCGTTTCTCGAAAATAGGAAATTTTGCAGAAACTGACTATTTGGCAATTAGTCTAGTTCTAGTTTTTCCTGTTTCTTACATACTTATAATATCAATTATGCTTAGAACATAATAATAGATGGTACTAACTAAAATAAAGGTAAAACGAGACTACAATATATTATAATACTGCATAGTAAACATTTCTGCACATTATCAATATTAAGTAGCTAGCTAGGTACCACTAACCTATATTTCATTCAGTTAACCATAGGTGGTTAACTGTCAAAGCATTTCATTGATTCGCATTTAGAAAGGAAAAATTCAAAAACGATTTAATTATGGATCCTAAATTCAGAATAGTGCAATGGGCACCTTTAGTAAAACTTGTCGATTTTATTACGATCATAAATCATAAGGAGAGAACTGCATATTTGCAAGACGGATAAAAATCATTATTCTCTATGTATGTACCCTGAAGGGCAAAGGATGGTGATAATTACATAAATGACTTATCAATAGCAATTATTTTCTTATGTAACATCCCGCAGTCAACTATGTCCGTTATATGATTTCTGACTTCCATAACTTATATCTGTGTTTCAAATCTTTTAAACTATACAATCCCGTTTAACATGGCATATTTTTTGCCAAACAGGATAAAAAAGTACCTTTTTATGAAGAATTTTACAGATATACCCTCTACTTTCTTACTACTCTACCACAAAAATCTTCTAGTTATGAGTTTATTCTAAGTAGGTATGCTATTTTTTTTTTTGCCAAGTATAGCATTAAAGTATGACACCTAAAAATTTGAGCGTTGTTAGGTGTAAGTATGACACTATACTAACAATACTCACGTTTTTAATATACATTCTATAAATGGAATCATCTTCCCAAGGCGCCATATTTAACCTTGACCGACAAAACCAAAGATCCGCTCTCGTTTTATTTACTTTCTCTAACTTCTTGAATTCAAATTATAAGAACTCTAGGTATAATAAGGACAACTAGACTGTTATTTTTATTATTAACTATGCAAACAGCTGATTCTACTTTTCGACCTTTAAACAAACCATTAAAAGTTTGCGTTACTGGGATCCACAGGGGGTAATCTGTGGAGGCTTCGAACCCAAAATACTTAAGATAAAAAAACCTTTCCAAAGAGTTTGTTGTACAATAAAAACTATTCCATAACCTAGAAGTATGCATTTCGGTGACACGGGAGGCGGGAAAAGCGGTGGATTCACCGTTATCGGAGAAAGCCGGTGAGTAGAGCAGTCGTGGTCGAACGGTGCGCGAGCCACACGCATGCGCAGTAGCGGCAATATCGTGTTCCATCGTTTGAATTTGAAAATACGCGGTTGTTTTTGTGGATTTGATTTTAAAAAAGGTAAGCAAGTCTTTTTTTATAATAATGCCATTATTAGTATTGCAAGAAAATTGTTTTTTATCTGCTTTATTTTTTAATTAATAAACTCAAATGAAAGGTACTTCTTATAACAAAATAGAAAATTAAATCAATCCAAAATATTTCAAAAAAATATTATACATTTACTTTCTGATCTACCGGTATAAAATCAGTTTTATACCGGTAGATCACAAAGTAAATGTATATAGTTACTTCAGAGTACAACACTTCAGTACACTTGAGTTTTATAATAGAAAGGGACACATCAAATCATCTTTCTGGCACAAACACCGTAAGTGTTATAAGGTAGAAAGGCGGATCTCCTAAATATTCCGTCAGTTCAATCCCGGCCATGCAAACTAGTTTTATTGTGTTCCTACTAGATACTAGCTTAACAAAATAAAGTTATAAAAAAACCTTTTTTCCTCATATCTAATTAAATACTTCATCGTATCAACGTAGTTTATATGTATCGAATTAAGCGATACCAAACGTAGCGAAAAACTGTAAATAAAAAACGTATACTTGCTAATAAAAATTTACTGTTTTATTTACCAGTCAAAAAATCAAAATCAAAAAAATCAAAATCAAAATGTTTTTATTTCTTATAAACCAAAAAAAAGGCGCTCAAGAAACGTTACGTTAACTCTACTGATTCTAGTTGCTCGGTTCCAAAGTGTCTTTCCTATGAAGAAGAGCCGGCAAGAAACTCCATAGGTTACTCTTTTAAAAGTCACCGAACTAAGAAGTCATGTTCTGTAGAGGTGGTAACAATAAGTAGGTACCAACGACCTAAAAGCTGCCAGTTAGCATGTTTGACACAAATCGAAATAAATAAACATTGTAAACACAAAGTGTTGTAAAACCTATGTCAGCAGAACAACTTTCGTAAAACAACTTTCTCAATTAGTTCATCTGGCGTGATTTATTTTTAGAATACACAGAAACAGTCTAGTGTTAAGAAATAGTAAGTAACTAGCAGTGCCCCGCGGTTTTATCTAGTATATATATATTGTGCCCCGCGGTTTTATCCGGTAAAGTAGGTCCCGACTTTTTAATTTTTTTATTTCGTTATTCGGGGTGGAGACGAAATCAAGGATGATGATATTAGTCCACCCGCTCTTGATTTATAAATGGTGTAACTTACTACCCTATATACTGCTTTGTTCTGTGTAACAACCCTAACTCTGTACCTGAAAGACAATGTAACTAATTAAATTATTTTTCTTGAAGTATAAGTTAGCTCATGAAGAATATTCTGTTAAGCTATGTTACCGTAAGTTTTAAATGTACTTTCTAAGATGATGTAAATCAACATTAAAGTAGACAATCATGTGTCATAATGGTATGTAGGCTTAATGATCTGAACAGCAATAAATAAAAATATATAGCACACAATAATGCATTTCTCACTTGTATCGTCAGTATAAATTACCACGATGTCAGGATATTCTTTCAATACCTAACCCTCTTCACAGCACTGTGAGGGTCGGAATCCAGTCTCACCAGATTAAAGTTATCTAATTAATATAGATAACAGGAGATCTCTGCTATATTCACCTTTCATTCAAAGTTTAGGAGTAGATAAATGGAAAAGCTTTCTTCATAGCATCAATAAAAGATCACGACGAAGGAGGCGAAAGTCACTCCTTCAAATACTCTCTCATCATCATCATCAGCCGGAAGACGTCCACTGCTGAACAAAGACCTCCCCCCTATAAATACTCTCTATTTAGAGCTATTTACTAAACTGCTCATTTATTAATCTAACTTCCTAATGATCTTATTACCAACACATAAATCACCTTAAGTGAAGCAACGCAGAACAAGCTTGCATCGAAGTCAAGACATAAATAAAACATGAATCAAGTTGTTATTCTAGACTTGTACTTTTACATCTCATTTGATTTTATCCTTCACGGCCTAATTAACAATATTGCATAGTAAAACACACTGTATCTACGACGCAATATCTTAGAATACTAAGATTGAACTGTAGGTAAAGGATAAATTACAGGCGAGACATTAATTGTTTTCGGTTTTTCTTTTTGGTAGATTTCTTTGCAGTTAGCTGGTGCGCAGGCTTTGACTGCTTCACCGGACCTTAAGGCCCCCAGCCGGAACGTTTTCCATATTCTAGTATTAAGTTAGATATTTGTGAGTATGTACATATAAACGTAGGTTTTTACGGTCACTACAGAACCCTAAGTTATAAGTATCTAAAAAGCCGTGTTTGTGCTTCAATATAATTTGTAGCTTCGTTTAGATTTAGTAGTAAATATTAGAAACGCAAATGAAATACGGTATACCAATGCTTTTTACCTAGGTAATTCATTTTGAATTAGAATTAAACATCTATTTAACAGACAGCTCTAGTTTCAGGCGCAACTATATTTAGATACTGTTACTAGAGCTGTTTACCTGCATTAAATCTCACATAAATTGTCTAGTAACTTTAAAGAAACAGGTTACACCCAAAATGAATGTATCGTTGCAGACTAAAAAAAAGTAATCTATAATCTCATAGAGACCGGATTTACCTCATAACTTGTTTATATTAGAGTCATCTTCATTTTTGTGACACAGAATAGGGAGCGATCAAGCTAAAAATGTATTGAAGAATGCATTTTATATAAATTATTTTATTAATTTACCCATGTGAAGTTTTCTTTAATCAATTTATGAAAAGCCATTTGACGGACAAATGCGAAATTGAAGTGTAGTCATTAACTTCTTTTAAATAACTTAATTATTATACGTAAAAAATACATAATACCCACAGGTGTCGGATATGTTAAATGTGCCTTATTTAAAATTACGCAACCCTATGCAATAGCCACAATAATTGTAATAATATTTTTATAAGCGATGCACTTGCATTTCCTTGAACCCGCTCAAGAACTGACAAGCACAATCACTTTTCACCTGTCAACCTTGACTTAATCACATTTCAGGTAAAAATTAATTAGCTAATGTAACGATCGTATCTAAGTAATGATGTACTTAGATAGATACAATGTTGTTTGAATATTCAGAATTATAATTGGCAGCATAGATAATTGAATGAGTTATAAATATCCTTTAGGTTACGTTTTATTGAAAAGAAAACGTTACATGAATATTAATGTGGACAACATCAAATACTTTTCTCTAAACCCTAATTCATTACTAGTGGGATCGAACCAAGGACCCCACATATAGCGACAATTTAAAAGTCGGTGTGTACACCACTCAGCCACAGAGGTTGTCAAAAGAAATGTTCCCGCAGTTTCACCTGCCTCCATCCTCGTCATAGCGTGATTTAAATAGCCTTAATGAGTATTGTATAACTATCTACTGTATAATTAATATATAGTTAATTGTTTATTCTATAAATTTTTACGTCGCTAGTCGATAAACATAAAATTTTGAGTGGTAATATAACCGACAACCACATCATCTACACCACAAAATAGTTATCTTGATTTACAACACTTTTAACGCAGCCTTGTCTCAATGTATGCAATTTGTAGACCGTTGCACAATCATCCCACAAGCATCGGTGCATGTCCCTAATGATCGTCTACTCCCAGCGGGTGAAACTGACTGTCATTATAACCATGATCTAAGTACTAAACACCACACTAGAAGTACCAAAGAACTTAGAAAAAACAACCTTAGTGCTTTGACATAGAGGTGGTTTTAATTTTAAAGTGGTAGTGATGGGCAGACTGTACTAACCGCAACAGTGGTGTGTTCACTATAATCGAGGTAAATTAGTTTTGTGAAACGCGATGGAAAATTTTCGACGTGACTGTAGTGGCTAGTCTTTAGATTGATGTTATTTCGTATGCTAAAATCTAATAATATTAGGATAGTAATTAAATATATGACAGCGTTTTATTCGAAAATTTAATTAAATTTTGAATTGGTATACAGTCACGAGCAAAAATATGTAAAGGTACAACTCTCCTATTTTTATTGATGTTCTCTTCAATTCTAGATTGGTATTGTAAAACAAGTTATGTAGAAATTATTGACAAAAATTGTTCCTTTATAACGTACATGTTTTTCTTTTTGAGTTTCGATAAAAAAAACTCGCTAATTTTATGTTACAAGTTTGCTATGTGTATACATATTTTTTGCTCGTGACTGTACGTATGTCGACCTTAATAAATAGTCGCTTTAAAATAACACAGACTGTCAGTTAACTACGAGTCCTACTTATTTATCCAAGCTATATTTCAGTAACCACTACATAAAACAAAAAGTATATGCTATAAAAATCGATATAAATATTTAATACTTATTGTTCTAACAAAAATCATCAGGGACAAAACATCCACGCTACTGAATACAAATAGAATTTAATGGCGTTACTCAATGCTTTGTGCATGCATACCTTTATAATAGCAGATAGCTATTGCAAGAGGCCATCAAAGATTCGGCAATAGACGAAAGGCTATAACTTCTGAACGAGGTAGCTTCGACACTCTTTGCTGGTATGCATGCTTGGCATACCGATCGTTTCGCTTTAAATTATCCTTATATCTGGAAAGTTTTATTCGCATTTATTATTCCTTTCACTACTTCGCAGTTTAGTGTTAGATAATAATTTAGTTAGTACGGCCAAGACGACGACGTTCTCATTGGACAGATGAAATGGGAGTATTTTCATTGCTGGAGGAAATCTTAAAATAGGAGCTATTATATATTGTATGTAAAATACGGTACTGATTATGGCTGGGACTGAAAGCCGACGTCAACAAAAAGGGGTAGGCAGAGGAACGGAAACCGAGGCTTAAAACATTAAATAGATCTAAGTGTTTTATAGGTAACTGACACAGAATGATCGCTTTATTTTCAGCATTAGTTTTAGGATAAACTTATTTAATCAGTGTTACATTATTTTGTTAATAATTCATCTTCTTGTTACAGGAACCAGCAATGCTAGAGGGAACAAAGATCAACTCCCCATCACAGATGGCGAGCGTCTTCGACATCGCGAAGGATACCGTCCTATTCCTCGTGTTATCTTGCTACTACATCCTGGAATCTCTATTTTGGACCTTAGTGCCTAATGCTATAAGGCCTATGAAGAGTTTAAAGGGGGATGTGGTATTAGTGACGGGAGGGGGAGGGGGTGTCGGTCGCCATCTTGCCGTCAAACTCGCAAGACTTGGCGCCAAGGTCGTCGTATGGGATATAAGTACAGAAGGTTGGTTTAACGATTTGGTTTCCTTATTCGGTCTGTCGCCGTTCAACCTTAAACTAGTTTAGGTGTAGACGGTTTCGGTTGCGTCTAATGGCTAGCGATAAATTACACTTTAGCTCCTACAAGACATATAGCTAGGTATCATATACTGTTGACATAAGTTACGTCTTTAAATTCAATTTAAAACCAATAATGTAAATCAAATCATCGCTTAGGTGTCACTGTCTCTCTGTCCTTGATATTCAATACTCAATTAGTTATTGCACAATGCATAATTGTTATTATTACGACCATATTTCTTTTTTTTACAGGTTTGAAGAAGACGTGCTCAGCGGTTATTGATGAGGGCTACGAAATTGCAAGCTACGTCGTAGACCTAGCAGATCGTAACGCTGTCTACGCAACCGCCGAAAAAGTTAAAAAAGAGGTAAATTATTGCCTGTTTTTTTATCTTGTCAAAATCCTAAATATTGTAACTATTTATTTACAAATTCAAATATTATACTAGAGTATTAACCATGAGAATTTGGGCTACATTTTTATTTAATTTTGTTCTATATCAACATGAGTTCGTACTAAAAAATATTATAATTGATTACAGGTCGGAAAGGTAGATGTACTGATCAACAATGCAGGCACAGTGTTCGGCGAAACACTGTTGGAACTTTCCGATTCTGCTATAGAAACTACTTACAAAGTCAACATCCTCTCACACTATTGGGTAAGTGCATTAAAATAACTAAATAAATGAATAGGTAACGGTTGTATTCAATGCGCATTTTAATTACATATTTAGCTTCAATGTCATTTTCTAATGGCAAGTGCATTTCGTCATAGTACGATACCTAGTAAACAAATTAATCATTGCTCAATGCAAATTATTTTATCTACGTTCAATCTGATGGTTGAAACAATGATTAATAGTCCTTTCACTTTATTTTAATCTTGGCGGTGCGATTTGTTTTTTTTTTTATAGTAAGTTGCAGTCTAATGATGTGCAAGTAAATATGTATTACGAAAGCACACATTTCTCTCGTTTTATGGGTAGGTAGGTAACCTTAATCGCCTAACATGGCTAACATAAGGCACGTCTGTACGTAATAATATTATTAATAATTTTTAAAAAATATATATTTATTCTAGCCCTAAACTTCATTAGATTAGTCACATCTTTGCCTACTACTTAAAAATATTGAGGTAGGAACTTACCACCAATCCATGATAAATCACCTTGTAAATACCTAAACATCGAGTAGTAACTATGTTCTTGAGCCTTATATAATCCAATAAAGGTAGATGGATACTTAAGTAATAAAAAGATTTGTAAGTAAGGAAGTTGATGAGTCGAAATTGACTTTCATAGTTCGTCAACGACATTAAACAATGTGTTTGAATAAGTGTAAGGATGCCTTTAAAATGCAAAAATACATAGGTATAGTTCGTAATACGTATACGACTACCTCTTTAAACCCATACATTTGTTGCAGACGGTAAAGGCCTTCCTTCCTGACATGATCAGCTCCGGGAAGGGCCACATAGTGACAGTGGGCTCAGTGGCCGGCCTGCTCGGTACCTACCGCTGCACCGACTACAGCGCCACCAAGTTCGCGACTGTCGGCTTCCATGAGAGCCTGTTCACTGAGTTGAAGGTAAGAGTGGAGCCTAAATACTCAATCCATCACAGAACGTTTAGTAGCACCTAAAACAATCTTTAGATTAGAACCTACCTACAGCTAGTTAAATTACCTAAGTAGCTATGTTCATTAATCGAGTGTAAGAAGCTTGGGTGCAAATACTGATGGCAATCCAAATGCAACGTATAAAATGATTCAAAGTATGTATTTTGCGATAGTCGATGAGATTCATGAGCGTCTTTGGTAGTGTCTCCCAAATTAACAGACATACTTAAATTAGGCTTCCATAATATGTTAAACTACTTGAGTGAGGGTTGAGTGACCTTTATTATTATAAGTGCTATCAAAAGTAGTGATTAGTTTTTTGCTGTTGTTACAAAAAAGTATTAGGATTAAATAAATAAATCATTTGTTAGTACCTGACATATAATTCGGGTCAGAAATAAAGGAAGAGTCCTACAAGGCTCATATGCCCCAACTGCAGGCTCATATATAATTACTTTTAACCTTTTATTTTCTCAGGCTCACGGCCACAACACGATCCACGCGACTCTCGTATGTCCGTACTACATAAACACGGGCATGTTTGACGGCGTCACGCCGCGACTGATGCCGATGCTGGAAGCGGACTACGTCGCGGAAACCATGATAGACTCCATCCGGAAGAACGAGGTCAACTGCGTCATGCCGGGCTCAGTCAGATACCTTCTGCCTTTGAAGTGGTAAGATTTTACATGATGTGCTGTGAGTTTAATTAGTCTACACAAAAGTAGACCAAATTAACTAAAGCACAAAATACACTTCTCATCAAAAAAATCGAAACACCTCGCAGTTTATGATTTGATAAGGATTATCAGAAAAATGTGTATATTTAGGAATAAATGTAAAATGTCATTTAATAGTGAGTAGTATGAGGTTTTTAAATCCTAATGGTAATGTTCTAAATTCAAATTAAGTCTTCATAGGTTTCGTATTTTGTATAATGAGTAATTTTTACCCTGTATGGAATATGAAGGAAATGGGTAAAACAACACGCGTAAATGAAAAATAAATGTAAGAAACGTTTATTTAATAACTTGTATTCCCTCCGCGAGCTCTTATTACTGCTTCCATACGGTTCTTCATCGATCGGATGAGAGTCACGATCACATGTTGTGGTATATTATCCCATTCCTCTTGGATTGCATTTTGAAGCTGGCTAAGTGTTTCTGGGGCTGGATCTCTTGCTCGAATTCGTCTCTTTAATTCATCCCATAGATGTTCAATGGGATTCATGTCTGGGCTTCTTGCTGGCCATACCATAATGGAGATACCGACTTCGGTAAGATAATCTCGTACGACGCCCGCGATGTGAGCTCTAGCATTGTCGTGCATGAATATGAAGTCGTTGCCAATAAAATGTGCATAGGGCATCACATGAGAGAGGCATCACAGATGAGAGTTTAGTGCAGGCAGCCGTGGCCCAGACACAAAGGCAAGTTCTGTCTTACCGTCGACGCTGGTTCCTCCCCAAACCGTCCACGAACCGCCACCATAGCTGATCTTTTCTTCAATGCAGCATTGTGCAAAGCGTTCTCCAACTCTTCTGTAGACCTTGTTCCTTCCGTCGTTACCATACAGCATAATTTTATACTCATCAGAAAACAGTACTTTGCTCCACTGTAGGTATGACCAAGTTAGGTGCTCGCGTGCAAAGTTAAGGCGCGCTCTTCGATGGTCTGCAGTTAATTTCGGCCCATTCGCTGGCTTATGCGGTGCCAATCCGCGTTCCTTCAACCTTCTTCTTATTGTAGAGTCACTTACAGCTACTCTTCGTACAACGCGAAGCTGCTGCTGCAGTTGAAAAGCGTTAAGACGTCGATGTCGTAAAGAAGTTGTTACAATATATCGATCATCTCGCTCAGAAGTGACCCGATTCCTGCCAGATCCTGAACGGCGCGTGAACGAACCAGTCTCCCGATAGCGTTTGTAGACTCTATGAACAGACGATAAGCTTAGATGCAATCTTGCAGGCACAACACGCTGACTAAGTCCAGAATCCAGCAATGCCACCACTTGGGCGGCTTCTGCGGGCGAAGTATCCATATGTTTTAGAAAAAAAAGTTTTTTCAGACGTCCCAAAGTTACAGTAAATGAAATAAGAAACAAAAAGTTTAAGGACAAGCGCTAATTTTTAGTTTTTAAACGAGAAACGTACTCCAACCCTAAATACACATTTGTCTCAAAACAGTGATTAATTTCATTTATAGGATAAACAAATGAAATTCTAATTTCGAATTTTGTTTTTTTTCTTCTTACTGTAATGACCAAACTGCCAGCTACACAATAATGTTTTTTTTTTCATGGAATTAATTCTCTTTTGTTTTTAATTAGGACAAAAACAATAAAAACGAAAGTGTTTCGATTTTTTTGATGAGAAGTGTAGATACTGATAGTAAAGCAATAATTATTTAAATCTATATTTATCACAGAACATAAAGTTCGATGTTCTGTAAAAGCTGTGTTATATTTTAAATTATTTTAATGATTGTTGATGAGTTTTCTGGAAAAGATAATAATAACAAAATCTTATTATTTTGTGCGCACTCCGATGTACAAATTACATTGATCAAAGTACGAAAAAGATTACCCTTTATACATTTGAAAATAATACGATCAAGTGCATTAGCTTTTTCGAAATGAAAATTATTTGTCAGTTCATAAATCTTAATGACTATAATTTAACATCTTTTATTTATGTTCTAGCCTGCTCCCCGCAAAAATGTGCTGGGACCTGATGCACCGAGTTATGAAGGGCCCACAATCTATGATGGAGTTCAAAGGAAAGCCTAAGGCAATTGCTACTTAGATATTAAGACTTACTTGCTCAATTTACCCTGTAAATAATGTATTGTGTAATAAATAAGAGATTATAAGAGATTAAATATAAGACTGAAAATATTTCAGCAGCATTTTATGTTAAGGTAAATAAATTATAAACAACAACAAATATAGGTCTTTAATTTATTTGTTTCATTAAAAAATCCCGGAATTACGAATATCACAAAACATAAAGATATCAATTAACTTATAGTTATTATCACACGCTATTCAGAATAAATCGTAGAAGTAGTCGAGGCCTTGTCCGAGCTCCCAAATGGCGATGCCTGTGCCGTACTCCTTCGCTAACTCGAGACGCTTTTGTATAGAGTATAAAGTTGGATAGAATATCTTCTTGGTCCCTTGTGTTGTTCTGAAAAAAAAAGCGTTCATTGTAGGAAAAATAAACTTTTTTTTTTAATTATTTTCATACCGAGAGACGAACTCATAATTATTTTTAAATTAAGACTGAAACCAGTCACAGCGTATTCACAATCGAATAAAACAATAGGTCAGCTCAGCAGCTGTACACATAAACAACATACTAACTAATGGCAACACAAAGAATTACAATGGTTTGTAGTCTATGGAGTAATTTCCAGAATTGCAACTGATTATGTACACAAATGGGTATTTCTGCCAGTTGTCAGGCAATAAAAGAACTATTCAATCAAGTCGTGAGACTTTAAATGATCATAGGTATGATTACAAACATTTCTGCCTATCTAGTAATTAAAAATCTTTAATTATAATTATGCTTACCTGATCTCAACGTAATTTTCCGCCGTATTATTATTATAAGACAACGCTTGGTTATTTTTGGCATGCTTCAATAATTCTATATACTCTGTGCCAACAATGGGCCCGCCACCATTGGCTGTATAAGAGTTGCCATAGAAATTTAATCCAAGTAAAATCTTGGACCTCTTTGATGGATTTTCATCACTGTCTATGAGTTTTTCTACACATAGTCTCACCCAATATAATGGTCCATTAGGTCCTGAAATAAAGAAGACAAATAATATAAGACTAAATTTAAAAAAAATCCTTATGTTAAAACTAATAAAACATCCAAGCTAAGGTTAAGGTTAAGAGCTAAGGAATAATGTTATGTGAGTAAAGATCAATGCCAAAGACATTTTCGATACTGGCATTCTTCATCTTTTGGATGTGTTACCAGACTCTAAAAAGATATAATAACTCTTACAAAATTTAGTTTTTCAGGTCATTGTTGATATTAGTTTCCATATAGACATAAATTAATACTAGATTATAAACTTGCCTGGTTTCTGTGGACTGGAGAAGTCATAAGTCATGACAGACACAGCTTCTACATAAGGATAAATATCATTAAAAGCTTGGATGAAGAACTCATCGGTGGGGAACCCACGGAATGGTGGGTAGACTAGAATAAGACTCAGATCATCTTCTTTCATCTCCAAACCTGTAACAAAATTTAGTAAGAAACAATAAGCAAAGGTAAAATAGTGATTAGTGAAATCCATATAAAGACTAATGAAAAATAAAAAAGTATGTATTTGAATAAATTAAAGTCAATAAATATTAATATAATTTTAAAAACATTTTGTTGCAATACTTAGGAGAGGACTTTATCCAGCAGTGGACTACATTGAGTTAAATTGATTCTGAGTTTTATTAATAAACTACCAAACTAAGCAAAAATACCTAAAACATCTCATTTGCCAATTCTGCCACGTTTATCATGAGGAAACCAAAGAAATATTATTAACCAGCACATAAATAAAAAAACCATAAGTTTTCACTGATAAGAATGGTTTCCTTGAGCATATAGTATTATACATACTGTAGTAGTATCAAGGATATTGCTTGTTTTTACAACCAATTAAACCAAAACTATTAACCTACATTCAGTAAAAAACTATAAAATAAACCCTGCCTTAGTAAATTACTTAACTAGTTACTTGTACATGTAAACATAAAAAGCTTCTATATCAACTTCAATGTAGAATTTCAGACATTATGGGATTTCAGTACTAATCCTATTTATATCTGAAATATAACTTACCAAACTGCTGTATAAACTTGACAGATTTGTCAACATATTTCCCTATTTGAGAAAGTACTTCTAACACCACACCATCAAACTTCCATTGCTTACAGGCTTTCTTGATCTCCTCTATAAGAGCCTTTTGTTCCGTATGGGAAGTCGGCTCCATGAAAAAAGCTTTTAGGTCCGATGGCTGCCAGTTCTCGAAGAGAATTCTTGGCAATACTAGAACATAAACAATGTTGTTAGAAATGTGAATTATACAGTGGTATGTTAATTTTATACTATATGTTCATTTAGATTATACAAGTATAAATTTTATAGCAACTTATCAAGAAAAGTCTGTAAAAGGTATATTTAAAGTAGACTTATTTATGTTTAGAAGACTGAAAACATATTTTCTGAGCTAGAGAATAAATTGTAGCCAATTATACTTACATTTTAGATTTGAGGTGGAGCCTTTTTGCTTGACTGACTTCATCCAGGCATGGTCTACATCATGCAAGCCAGATATGATGTAAATGTTAGGAGACTGTCTCTTGATTTGCAGCCAAACCGGCGACACATAATTAAACTTAGGTGCCCATGTCTTGGCCACATCATAGCCTTTATTGTTCCACTAAAAATAGAAATATAAAGAAATAAATTCATAATTCTTCTGCCCAGAGTAAAAAACTACGGAAAAAATAAAAGACAGCAACGTAAACAGAAAGACTTACAGGTGTAACGTAACCTAAGACGGCATTCTTGAAATTCCGTGTTACTACATCCTGGTGATAGGTAGCATGGTATTTTATGATATCTTTCACTAGAGGAGCTTCGTTCACTAACTTACGATCTAAGACATTGTTTTTCCTGGGGCCTTCTTGAGGTTTAACACCCTTTTGGCCCTTCTTATCAGAGGGTGGCGATAGTGTAGCCAAACAAACATTAAGAAGGAATATAATCTGCAGAGCTGTTTTAATACATCTCATTTTTCCGAAGGATTTCACAAAATAAAAACTATACTCTCACAATTCACTGTGAATTGCAAAATCTATATCCGCAACCACTTCGTCAACAAAATTCAGTAAACAATTTGCCGGATTCGCCGGCTGAAACAATGTAGACAGTAGAGATGCCAAAAACGTCAATAACATTGATATCGATTTTTATATTTATGTAGACGTTTCGCGAACTTACAGGTTTATTGTTGGTAAGTTTATTAATTGTAAAAAAAAAAGTTAAATTTTTAACAAAGACAAAAAATAATTTAATTAGAATACAAGGGGCGTTAAGAGAAATAAAAATCAAATGAATTTAGAAGTTTGAAGATATCGATATAATATTTACATCTCTGGACATCTCTCTTGAATTTACCACAGATAATTTATATTAGAATACTAGCACAGGTTATACATGCACGACTGATGAGTATTGATTACCTACTTAGAGACCGCGAAATTAAAAGATTCAAAATATTAAAATCAGATCTACTTGCCCTATTATCACTACATAGTATAAAATAAAGTCGCTTCCCGCTGTCTGTCCCTATGTATGCTTAAATCTTTAAAACTACGCAACGGATTTTGATGCGGTTTTTTTTAATAGATAGAGTTATTCACAAGGAAGGTTTATATGTATAATACATGCATAATATAGTAGAGGAACACGGATAATCTTAGAGATTTAAGTAAATGAACAATTTTTTTGCGCTTACATTGCAAACGCTGGCTGAACCCTACGAGATAGATCAAAATAATGTACTACAGTATTGTGCACCTTAAAAAGATCTACAAAAAAGTCCGCGATGGCATATGTCTATCTCTTGAGGATAACCCACAATAACCATTTTTTATCGTTTATTTATTACTTATTTACGAAAAAGCGATTTTAAGCTATACAGTATTAATCCTTATCCAATTAAGTATAAATCCTTTAATAAATTGTGCATGTAATATAGATCAATATTGCCCTTTACAGCATGTAATTTAAATAAATATTTTCGAAGATATTACAAATTTAAAATGCAGGGACATCGCGGTTGCGGCGGTAACGGCCGGGGGGCCGGGGGGCGCGTGCCTATACCAAGTAGTGCATCGAAGGCTGTGCTTCGCACTACAGAACTTTATCATTGTGTAGATATGTCGCAGACAAATAGTATAATTTGGCATTTTACATACGGCATCGTCAGTTTAAAATATGTAATATGCCCAAGGCAAAATGTAGATTGCCGTGTCACTTTATAATATGCCTCAACATTTCATCGAAAATTTAAACACCATATACATAATGCCGAGGCAAATTGAAGTATTTAGTTTTTGAGGTTATCCAGCACGTCAAAAATGCTAAGGTATCCATAGACCCTGGGTCGTGAAGGACTCCTGCAGAGTATTTTTGGTCAAAAACCATGTATTTGATCGAATATTCATATATTCATAGGCTCAGAAATTCATTGCTTGATTAGGTTCGACTTTGTGACAGAGATCAATAGGTTAGGTTAGGTTAGATATTGTGACCTTGCAACAGAGCGAGCGAAGCGAGCGACGACGTCGTACGTAATTCAAAGTTTTTCTCGAGATTTTAATGAGCATTGTCACCCTAAAATAAGACTAACGTCGCATTATAACGATTGAATGATTTGACATTTTGCCTTCAGCAAATTACATAAATCAAATCAAATCATTTTATTTGCCAGAAATGTGGTACATTTAGGTGTTACAATATTGCAAGATCCTCACATATCGCCAGTTTTGGCATACAAATATTACAAAATACCTCATATGCAATTTATACACAGTTGTGACTTAAACATTATTAATATGAATTATTTGTACTTTAATGTTCGTTTATACGTATAGAATTTACACGGATATTTATGGAAAAATTCTTCGATTGAGTAGAACCTTTCATGTAATAACCACTTCCTCAATACAGTACAAAATTTATTGAAGGGTAACTGAGTTATAAATTTAGGTATTGAATTATAAATAAGGGGACCCATATAAACACAACTCCGTCTAAAAAGTTCCAGTCTGGGAACAGGCATCTCAAAATCTAAATGTTTAGCCTTTCTCTTACCAGAATTGTTTTATAACCGCAAATTTAATAACCGCAAACGTTTTTAAACTGACGACGCCGTATGTAAAATGCCATATTTTACTATTTGTCTGCGACAGATATATAGTGTAGGTATCAGCGTTGCACCCGAGCAAAGCCGGGGCGGGCCGCTAGTTTAAAATATTTACTTAGATAATAGAAAGTCTTATGTCCAAGGTGTCTTGATTTTTTTGCAAGGGTTTTGGTTTTGCCATGTTTCATAATATTTAAATTGTTTTGATTCTATAGTTTCCGATTTTGCATGATTACCCTCCAATATCCCGACTTAGTTTCAGTACAACAGTTCAAAATACCTAGTTCTGTGGCTACATGGGCCGTTCAACTCTGTTCGCGTTGGCGGTCGACTATGCCGTCCATACGTCTAAAACCAAATTTTCATACAAACATAGGTACTGAACACAATCATCAAAGAATAACCCAGCCAACTGGTAAATATAGAAATGCGTAGATATGTAAGTACAGACAAATTATAGATAAATTACACCGAAACGCACTGATTATTTTTATTTTTATGGAGTTTCTTGCTGGTTCTTTCCCGTAGAAACAGAATCATTTAACGTGTTAAGAGCTTAAAAAGGCCTTGTTACTTGAATTAAAAACATGCACCATACTATGATGCATCATTGATCACAGTATGATCCAATACCAACACCCTCGTATGGAGTGACACTGTTTTAGTACGATACGATTATTAACTCACATATTTCGAGCGGTCCCATGGTGTAATGGTTAGCACTTTGGACTCTGAATCCAACGATCCGAGTTCAAATCTCGGTGGGACCTTTCTTTTACCGACTACATTTTATTTTTTATTAAAATCTACGGATGTTGCGGCAGTGTTTCATGCATTTGTTATATTATCACTGCAGTTTCGATATAAGGTACAGCTTTAAGACGATCCGTCTGTAAATTATAGGTAATTGCTATGTTTTCGTTTCCTACTAGCTACTCTTATTTTACAAGCTTATAATATGATGGATGAATTTATGGGACAACCATACCAAATAAACACGCAATAAAAAACAAACTCAAATGAAATAACACTATACAACAAGAAAAGGAGGTTTTATTTCCTATCTTTAGTTGTAAGGCATCGTGAACAGTGTAAAAGAAAGTAACGCGTTGAATAGTCGTCCGTCGTATGACTGTATGAGTGGATAGTTTGTTGTTCTCTCAGTGCCGCCAAAACAGCCGGGCTTACAACATGGCTCGACAGAAAGATCTCTCTTGGTTATTAATAACCATCGTAATATCATATTTATCTTTAGGTAAAGTGAGAACTGTTAATAAGTTTAATTGTCACTGTTTTAATTATAAGTTTTATACAGTTCGTATTTTTCAGGGGTGCACGGAAAATTTAGGAGTAAAAGAAGCTTAACGGATGTGAAGTGTCTTGAAAATGGGAGGTTTTACAGGTATGCCTAATATTTGTTTTAAGTTATCAAATTTTTAGTCAATTAAATTCGTAACCAAGTTAATCAGTTAAGATCTGATCAAGAATCAAGCTACTTACGATAATCCTATCCCCAAACCTTAATCGTTGATGACCCTTGGTCTTAACTGTCCTATTTAATAAGACTAACTTAGTCTGACCAAGTGCCCGTTTTCCAACACCAGATAATTTTTATTCAAGTGATAAAGTTTTTAATCTGACATAAAACGTGTTTGGAATATATTTATTGTATGGAAGAAATGTCAAAAAGATCATATTATTCCTTGGATAATATTACATGGCGTTGGAGCAACCGGCCTTAATAAAACCTAGGCATAGGTACTTAGCAAAATGCTATGAACCCTAGGCATTGCATTTCCTAGGTCTTCAAAGGGCAAAGGTCCTTAAAGAGCAGCAACAATGTTAGCACACCCTCGTCTAGTTATCTACTCCATTCCTTTTTACATTGTCTACCGCGTTGTTAAGTAACTTCCTTTTAATTTTTCAACATATAAAACGGAAAATACTTGTACATTTCATATTACTAAATGCATAATTAATTGCTTTAATTACACTTTAAAAAGTAAGTAGCTAGTAAGATCTAACAAACAGATAGTTTAATCTCTAGGATCGCATTGATTCAAAATGAAACACATAAGAGTTTAGAATCGCATTCATTTGTTAAAACAATTAAAATAAACAGGCTTATTCATCTGGATCTTAATTTTCCAATTGTTTAGTAAACAGTTAACAATAGATGTGAATTTCTTACGATCTTTCTAATTCAGATGACTTTTTGAAGATAAAAATAAATTAACATCTACTTTACATTGTTTTAACTTAATTTAAAACAAAAGATGAAAGCATTGATCTGTATCTACATGAGCTACGTCTCTATGAGCTACAATGGTGGTGAAAAGGAAACCATTTAGTCGAAATATTCACAATGGCTTTTGCTGTAAAGAGTCGACCTCACTTTGGAAAAGAGCGGAAAAATGTAGCTGCAGAAAATATCCCCTTAATCCTAGTAATTAGAATTTACAGACAGTAAAATTACAAAAACAGTCATTAAAGAAAAAACTTCGTCCAAAAGCCGCTATTTATCATTATAGGTCTACTAATTAAGGGCTAACTCTAACCATACAGTTTTTTCCAAGCACAGAGTATGAAGTGCTATCATCATCAAACCAGAATTAAAAAAAATACCTTCACAAGAGTAGGAACCCATAAAAACTCTGTGCAATAGTAATTATTCAAATTGATAAGATGCCTGGCTCGAACAAAAAGTTTGCTAATGACTTATGTAAACGTTATTGTCGTCTTCACATCTCAGTAAAGTAAGACACAAAGGGATTCCCACGAAACGCGACAATCACAGCAAGATATTTAGCTAAGTTACAATTGAAAAAGTAATACAGATGTAACTATAATAAACAATTACAGGCCTACCTAGGAACTTATAATGAGAGTTCTGAATAAGCTCTATGTAACAACTTCATGGAACGATATTTTCATACATTCGTTATTAGTCTCTGACATTAGGTAGGTATTTCAATGAACATTAACAAGAACTGAAATAATCTTAAATGTAGGACTCACGTTTTGAACAAATAGAAATTCATCATCATTTTCGTAAGTACTTATGGTATGTCAACCATTTGTTGCATGTAACACAATATAAATTGTAAATTTCTCAAAACGTAAAAAAAATAAGAGTCGCTGCTAAAATGCTTGCTCAGCAATATTTGTTACTAATTAAACATAGTTTTAACTACTTAGTAATATTAATAAATATATAAAAAGCTATAGGTATCGTCCACAACAATAACAAGAAACACACGTCATCAACATAATTTCTCTCGTTAAAAATCAATGTAGAGTCACCAATATCCAATACGTTACATAACGAAAAGCTATTAAAAAACGAGGTGAAACTGTTTAACTGTCCCTTGTCTGTCCACATGCGACGACAATCAGCTTCCGAAGTGAAATCTTACTAATTGCTGGAAAAAGTCTGGCTAATACAAGTAAGAGCGGTTTTAGACTAGCGTTTTTTCGCGCGTATAATACTCGTCTTTTGCGCGAATGCGCGCGTTTTGTCACACTTGAAAATTGTAAGTGTTGCACATCGATCGACTTATAAAAAACGTGTTTCAGTTACAAGTTCACATTAGCACGAGCTTTATTTTACTGGCTTACCACTACCGTCGGTACGAGCCCGGAATATACCCGTGTATGCGAGTCTGGTTTTCAAAAGCGCTAAATGTAGAGCGCGCTTACCAATAACGTAAATGATCGCGCAGGAAAAAAGCGCTAGTCTAAAACCGCCTTAACATGACTAGGCCACACCTAGGGCAGTTTCTAATTTATCACGGATGGCACTTCGTCCGATCGCTAGGAAGTGTAAAGTTATGTAACATTAGTAAACACCTACTCTTGACAATTACATCAATTACTCTGAGTTTAATCTCTAGCATGTACGCAAAAATTGTATATTGGTCAAAGGTTACGTCAATGTTATGTTCATTGTTATATCACAGCGTTTCGCTAATCATTATTTCATTTTAATATTGAAAGATTATAAATATTGGCTTTTTGCTGACTCTCACTTTTATGACAACCAATCATATTATAACATCAACCACATTATGAGTATACATAGTCTCCACAGAATATCGAATTTCTCGTTCATGAGATAATGTTCTGTAAGTGACTGAGTAAGATTTAAAAACTACTTTAGGCGAAAAAGCGTATCGCCCGCTACAACTTGACGAAGGCGGTGGGTTCAATCCTAGCACGTCACAAAATTTTTTTTATTACCAATTCAATGCATTTGTTCAATCCCCGCTAGAATACTAGGCATGGCGATGTTTATTAAAGCACATATCACTAATCAATATTTAACTGTAGATAAACTAGTTTGTCACGTAACAAAAAAACGGAAACAAGCATGTTCCTAACAAAACACATTGACTTACAAAAAGCGCACTGCTTCCTCTTATTTCCGTAGTCGTGAAATACATAATTATAATTTATAATACTATATTCTGTGTCGAACAACACGCAAATAAAAAACAACGTGTGCTGCGTGCATTACAGAAGGATGATTTTTCCGCCATTTTCGTAGCGCGGTCGTCGACCCCGGGCGACTTTCGCCGCAACCTTGACTGTTAGTGCTACCCGGCTTGTATCAACATTGCCGTTTCCTACTGCGACTTGAGAAATCCACTTTCGCTGCATTCAATCTGTATGAGAACACGTGCCGAAATGCTAACATTATGTGTTGGTTCAAAGTCGTTCGACAAGTTTTGTTTATTCGTGTGATATGGTTTATGTCATTCAGTCTGACGATATAGATGCGAATTTCTTATGTAATAAAAAAACTGTTTTTTTTTTTTAATAATTGATTCTTAAGTAATTTCTTACTTATGTTTAAGTTTTAAGTAACAGCTGTAAGTTAACCAGTAATTGATGTTGTAATGTCTATGTTAGTACCTATTTCGAATAGGCATACCAAGTTTAATTACCATAATTCTATAACAGCAGTATTGAACCTGCTACCTCTTGACTATCAATTCCTAACCACTCAGCTTATGTACCATTATTTAATACTTACCGACTATTTATTCAGAAATCCAGATCGAGCCGAGGATACAATGTGGACCAACGACGAGTGCGCGAAGTACTACCTCTGCTTAGACGGCGATGTGTTCGAGTTCCATTGCTCGCCCGGTTTGATGTTCGATGTCAACCGGCAGCTGTGCGACATGCAACAGAATGTGCACAACTGTGATCTTACCATGGGTATGTTTTACCACTTGTTTTTTCTGTTCCGTGTTTTACCATCTTTTATACTGTATATTTATAGTCAGTAGGGTCTTGTAACTTATAACTCGATGTTATTACTAATTTAAGTATCAGTGTGTTTTCAGAGCACCTAATTAACTTAGTTTTTAATTTAAGTAACTACTTAGTTACCTATTTATGTACTGTATTTCTGAGCTGTAATTAATAAAATATATTTTATATTTTGGCGTAGGCGTAGGTAGTTTTTATTAGTGTACAATTCCTACGATTTAATTTAATAATATAAAGTAGATACTTTATATGCTAATTTATACCTAGGAGCAGTTTAATAGGCATTGGACAATTTACTTTCGTAATACTCCAACTTTCCAAGTCACTCGCAGTCAGAGGTTAATAGCAGTTGTATCGTACAGGTTACCAACATTTAATAACAGTTATATCCAGCAACACATCACGCAGTAATAAACCCCACGGCATCTATCATAATTATGATCATTTAATAGTAAATAATACAATCTATAAACTTCGTAAGCATATACTACCCTATAAACGTCCCACTGCTGGGTTCGTACATAATATATCTGTCATCATCTTTTTACCCTTTATTTTAGAGACAAGGATCCCAAAGCCTCTCCTGGATATGGCAGACTGTGCCAACGACACTCACGTTGGATGCTCAAATGGCAAATGCATACCAGCTGAGTACTTCTGTGACGGATCTATTGACTGCACGGACGGTTCCGATGAAGTAAGACCATTC
Organism: Autographa gamma; assembly: GCA_905146925.1. Taxonomy (NCBI): domain Eukaryota; kingdom Metazoa; phylum Arthropoda; class Insecta; order Lepidoptera; family Noctuidae; genus Autographa; species Autographa gamma. Next base: position 7,255,206 of record LR989866.1, on the reverse strand, counting down.
ATAACTAAATTAAGAGTATCATTACAATTTCTCACTTCATTATGACTTGCAAATCAATAGGCTGACCATTCAGTTTCTAATTTTCACTTAATTCATACTTTCACTGTTATAGTAATCGATAATGCTGTTGCTGTGTCATTTGACGTTTTCTCTTGATTTATTAATGCTGTGCAGGGATGGTGTGATGTCAACTACGACCCGAACGCGTCGGCACCATGTGACCCGAATATGTGCCAGCTACCAGACTGTTTTTGCTCGAGGCAGGGTAATGAGATACCTGGAAACTTAGTTCCTAGTCAGGTAAAACCAGAATCACATTTACTCAATAGCCAATAATGATTGCGCATTTTCTAACTACTTCAATCGTCATTTATTTTGCAGACACCACAAATGATCACACTAACTTTCGACGGCTCTGTAAACCACGAGAACTGGGACGCATACACCAAGCATTTGTTTACACCAGAACGAAAGAACCCAAACGGTTGTCCAATAAGGGGGACATTCTTCGTTTCACATCCGTATACAAATTACAGACATGTTCAAAAACTTTGGAATGACGGGCATGAGATTGCAGTAAACTCTATAACGTAAGTCATTCTAAATGACCATACGATTAGGTACACATATGATGTACTTAGGACTATAATAAATCATCGTTATGTTTCAGACGTCGTGGGCCGGAAGACTGGTGGTCTAAAAACGCTACCGTTGAAGATTGGTTCGATGAAATGGTTGGAGAAGCGAACATTATTAACAGATTTAGTAGAGTTCACATGGAAGATTTTAGGTAGCACAATGGTTATATCATAGCTTTTATATAACATGTTTGTTACCGATGCAGATGCACTAATGTTTGTGCGATAAAAGATAAATTATGCATGAAATCTTCCTCGTATTCTTTTCCTAGTTAGTTTAATTTATTTAATATATATTTTTTATGTTTTTCTGCAGAGGTCTTCGAGTACCATTTCTGTCCGTGGGTTGGAATCGTCAATTCCTGATGATGCAAGAGTTTGGTTTTGTGTACGATTCAACAATTGTAGCACCACTGGCTGACCCGCCATTCTGGCCTTACACCCTTGACTATAAGATGCCTCATAAGTGTACCGGTAAGCTAACATTTTTGTACGACTTGTCCGTTTTCAAATACGTTCTATTGAGGCCAGAACTTTAGTTATATTTTGTATCCATTGCAAGCAAAACTATCGAAGGAATGCGTAAATAACGAAGTAAATCAATAAACTATTTGGAACATAACGGTTTCCCATATTCTTAGGCAAAGGTATGTACTTCGTATAATATGGTTTATTATACGAAGGTAGGACATTTTTAAACCTACTTTTTCCTACATTAAAACTTTGAATTATTGATTCATCCCAACGCATATTAAGTAAGTAGAGCGTGTGAGTGATTAAGTAAGATGTTATAAGCTGTGATTGTCGATGACAGCGAGCGGCGCACGCGCAAGACGGGGAGAGATTGCGCTCTGCGTGCCTATTGTTTGTGATATTACGCATAATTACCTGGAATGCGGAATGGTTCAGCTAGGGAATCACGTTTCAATCAAATTAAGTGGTTTTGCTATATCTTCTTGTTAAATGTTAACTACCCACATAAATACTTTTTTATGCTTATGCAGTTAGCCTTAGCGCTGGCTTTGACTGCTTCCGGCGAGGACCTTAAGGCCTCCAGCCAGAGCAATAGAAAAAACTAACTACATCATGAAAGGGGGTATCCACTAGGGATATCCCCTTTCATGTTAAGCATAATGATTGTTAGCCACATAGGTCAATGTACCGCGTTGTGGTGTGGCTGTTTGCATAGTAAGCAGTACGATGTTTGAGTCAGATAACTCATAAACGACAACTTATTCACATAACAATAGCACATAAACGGAGAAGAAAACCAACATTTCCTGTGACAGACAAAACTGCGCGCATAATTTAGAAACTAATAGTTAATTCAATAAACAATGCACACGCTCACGTAGGCGGAATCTAACAATGGATTATCTCTACATCTAATTCATTTGTTTTCCAACATTTATGAGCAATTAGCAGGCCTACCATATGCTACGGTTAATGCGAGTAGGAAAAGTATTAAGGTCGATACGCTATGGCTCGCGAATCTAGTAATCACGCAATATAGTCTTGTCCAACACTCTTTAATTATTCTGCAAGAACTTATCGGACATCTTCATAAATGCATGTTATTTAGTCTTCAAAAGAATCGCGGTGCGTGCCTAGTAGTTTAACCCGTGAGAGTTCCTCCGTCTTCCACAGGAGAAAGGAATTTTATAAGTATAAGGAATTATTCAGCTCTGGTCTGGAATATTGAGGTCAACAGTTGGGCCTTCAACAAGACGCCGCATAACCCTTGGGGTTCGATAATTTCTCAGTTCAAATAACTATTAAGTTTTGGCCACTTTCAGGATCATCAGATCCTTAAAATAATAGGATTTTTAATCCCCGACGTCTTTCGGAGGTTTTTATTACTAAGTAGTTAAAAGGAATAAGCGTTTTTTTTTTCCATAAATAAACACGTTATGCTTAGGGAGCGTCCACATCAGACGAACGTGACGCGTGAACGTGTGCATCCTTCTTATCCTATTTATTTGCCTTCAGGGAACAACCAATACTGCCCAACACGTAGCTATGCAGGCCTATGGGAGATGGTGATCAACCCTCTCTCGAACGGTGACCACACTTGCGCCACCCTCGAGTACTGTCCCTCAACACTCTCTGGTGAAGATGTCTACAACATTCTGGTGAACAACTTCAAGAGGCATTATCTGAAGAACAGAGCTCCATTTGGCATCCACTTGAACTCTACTTGGTTTAAGAATAATGAATATCTGCTTGCTTTTAAGGTAAAATCTATCTACATACAAAGTAATTTTACTTTATTTATGTAAACTATTTTTGTCCTACAGCCAGGCAAACAGCTTCTCTGTTTGTTTTATAAAGTTAATATAATTTTAGGGATACAATCTTTGTGAAAAGGCTCAAATTGGAATGTAGGAGACAAAGTTTATGACAAGACAGCTATAATATTTCAAATGCAAAAAGAGCTTTATATAATACTACAATTTATTTTATGTTTTCAGAAATTCATCACTGAGTTAACAAAAGTACCAGATGTGTACTTTGTGACATACAAGGAACTGATTGATTGGATTAAGAGACCAACCCCAGTGGTCCAACTGAAGAAATTCCAGCCCTGGCAATGTAAAGAGCGTCATTTGGAAGAAGCTGAAGTTGCCTGTGCCAAGCCTAACACATGCAAACTGTCTTCAAAAGTTTTAGAACATGACAAATACATGATCACCTGTTCCGAATGCCCTAAAAGTTATCCTTGGATAAGAAATGAGTTTGGATTTGATTGATATTGTGTAGTGTTATAATTTATTCACTATTTACCAGTTACCAGTTTGACCTAGAATAATTTTGAAGAGGGGACCTGAAGTTTACTATATTGACTGAGTGAGAATTAATATGAGAGAAAGTTCTTTAGCTCAGTTGAAGTATAAGTATTAAGTTTAAACTCTATGTAGCAGTATTCTAATGATAACTATTATAAACCTATAAGTACTTTGTGCAATAATTTATTAAGTAGAATAATAAATGACCTTTTATACTGAAATTATCTTATATTTTACTTAATATACAGTTACACCTTAAAATAGGAATATTGGTAGAATCTATCCATCCTGAGTGATGAAAGGGTTAGGTATGGCTTCCATACCATCCATGGGGCATATTAGTACAACAGAGGTACCTCGGCACACAACAAGTCCTAGTGCTCTGGTGTCATCCAACAGTTTGTATGGGTCATCAGGATCTGAAATTTTAATAAGTTTTTGGTATATATTTGTTTTCCTTAGAGTTTATCAGAATAAAATTCCTATTTATTACGTGCAACATCATCACAGCAAAAGTTAAGATATTGATCCAGGTCTTTTTTGTCACTTAGTAGAACTGACTACTTTGAATGTTTAATAAAATTATATCTTACCTCTAAGAAACTCTGTAGTGTTGTCTAATACAAGATTTAATAAAGGATCGTAGCCTTTTAGGATTCCCGCCGCTTCTCGGCCGCCAGCGAACTTCACTCGAATACTCTTTTCTAAATATTTACTCAAGTCAAGGATAGACTCTTTCCTCCTTTTCTCTTTATTGTCCCCAGCTCCTTGAGAAGACTATAATGGAACATAGCAGGTTAATATCAAAATAAACAAAGTTAAGCAGCAGAATTCAAAGTGAAAACAGAAACAGGAATGAACAACAGATTTCTTACCTTTCCTTTATCACCGCCTTCTTTCGATGCCATTTTGTTCTTACTCAGTTAAATTATCGCTATTTAAAGATTATATCGTAATTTCCGCTACAATAGCCAATCAAACAGTAAATGCTAAATAAATAATTAAGAAAAGAAACACCGAATACCGATCCGGTTGGAAATATTTATAGGTTAGTTTGTAAAAAGTTAAAAACTGTCACTCTGTTGTTGTCTTTCGTTCAAAAACGAATATGTAATGTAATCATTTATGACATGGTCTACGGACAACGGGAAAATAATAGTAAAATCAATTTAAATAAAGGCTCCCACCTTTTGAAATTTTTGGTAATAAAATTTCTGTGAAATGGATTTGACGTCGTTGTCATTCGTATTTCGTTGTTGTGCATGTCCGGAATTCTTCCTTTCCGAACGCCGAAAAATATGCCAGAAATGCTGTCAAAATGAAAGTAGTCATCTGTCAAATACGCCCCGTCCTGCGAAAAAATCGCGACGTAAACAAATATAAAAATATAGAATAGTTATTTTACATTTCTTGTTGATAATCATAATATAATCTTTTAGCATTTTGATTGTCGGCGATGGATAGTGTACTTGATAAGAAGTCATATAAATATTGTAATTGATAATAATCAAATGTGATATCAATGCGCTCTTCGGTGAGCTACATTCTATCTCACGCGCCAGGCGAGTCCGTGATGTCGCACCCTGACTACTCGCAGCACGCCCAGCACCATGCTTGCCTGCTGGTGCTGGTCAAAGGCATCGGCGGCATGCTCAAGAACTTCAACAAGCTCTGGGAGCGGATACAAAGGGTCAATAATATAAAAGTTACTGGTAAGTTTATAGTAGGAGCTAACAGCTGTAAATAATAAGCTGGAACAACTAAAAAAACAGTATTCTCTTTGTAAGAACATATACATCTACCTCCTACTACTATTTTAATGAACATTATGTAAACTTAAAATATTTTTCTTGCATCAAATCAGTATTTTCAATATACAAATACGATAACTATGTATATGTAAAATCTAGTAGTCATATTACTAAACATTTTTTTGTTTATGTATAGATTCAGCTGGCCAAGTGAGAGATATTTGGGTGAGATATGTTCGAGACTATCCTGTGGAGAATAATGATTGGGGAGACTTTCAAACTCATAGGTAAGTTAATAACATTCAATTTATAGCCAAAAAATATCTATTCATTTATAGAAACAAGTTTTCCATCAAATAGGAAAGCATTTTATTATACAAAGTCAAAGAAACAAAAATTAATAAATGTTTTAACACACACATAAAGAACTATTTTCACAGTGTGTGTATTGCAAATCAGTGTTAATGTAGTACAAAAGAGTGAAAGTACAACATAGAAATAACAATAGCAATCTTTTGTAATGCAACATAATTGGTCAGTTAAATTGCTTTTCACACATACCACTTGTCAATTATATTCCATTACATTATATGAATCAAAACCAATGGCATTTTGTCCTGATTTGTGGAGAGGTCTTTGCCCAACTGTGGGTAGTTACAAACTGATAGCTTATTTAAAAGTATATTATTTATGAAATATTTATAAATAGGTCAATAGTCATGAGCTGTAAATTTAGTATAACTACTGTGGTTCAATAATCTTCTATTTTAATTTTTTATGTCAAATATAAATTAACTTAAAAGTTACATATTTTTATGAGAGGGACTGCATATTGATACTTGCACACATATTTTATCTTTTATCTTAAAATCTAACTATAGTTAAAGTAAATATTGCAGTTTACCACCCACAACAATTTGTACTTTTAATTTCCCTGTTATGACCTGATAATTACATTGCACATTAAGTAATTAACTCGGCCAATGTGTGTTTTAAATTAAGCAAATTGGTGTAGATTATCATACATGCATATTAATTTTATACTTCTTATTTTTTAACTCCTAGATAACTACTGGACCATTTACATGTTTTATGAGGGGTTTAGTCAAAAGAGGATTTTGTACATAATATATGATGGAAGAAGTACATACTTTTTAAAACATATTTGTTGCCTTATGTACAGATAAGTTTCTTTATCCATATACAGACATTAATCTCTTGTTCTGAACTATTACTGTTCTTATTATTTAATTATTATGACAAAAAATATTAACTAATTATTTACTGTGACATTAAAAAAAATGAAATTAATCGTATTATAAAATCGCTCAACACGCTCATATGTGTCAAATAAAAAATAATCGGAAGTAGGCAGACTTAATCACTGTTCTTTTTATTACTCATAAATAATAAAAAAAACGTCGTATGAAAGTGGTTAAGCCTAAGACCACTGCTTCGGTCTATCTATACCTACGCTTTGGGCAAGACAAATCAGTTAGGTTAGACCAAAGCTGGTTACTTAATACTTCTCTATATCAGAAGCGGCCATTGTCTAACAATAATTTAATAATAATTAACTGACCCTTATGTATAATTTCCGGCAGGCGTCTACTCGGCTTAATAACCCTAAGCAAGTTCACCAACCAAGTGGAGCTGAACGAGGTATGCAGGGTCCATGAGTCTCTTAAGGTGAAGTACTCGAACACGCTGTACGACTCGCGCGCCTTCATGTTCGGTCCGGTCAGTAATATGAAGAAGCCGGAGCAGGAGCCCGAGACTTACAGCTATTATGAGGAGGAGAAACCGTTGAGGGATGGTAGCTTGAGTGACAGGTAAATTATTAAAGTATATCTAAACTTAGGCACCCAAATACATGAATAGTGGCCAACATAGCATGGCAGTGTATCCTAACGAAGTAACAAAGTATTGTTGCTCTAACCCTTTATTAAGCAAAAAAACGCATTTTTTTTAGGAAGGTAACACTATTTTTTGAACACTCTTCACATTTACATCAATGTTCGTATGATTGAAAAAAGCTGGATATTGAATTCGAGTTTCCGTGCAAAACGAGCACAATATTCAGCACCGCATTTCAGTATCCCGCGCGTATACACCTTCGGTTCTTTGGTATACTTAATCTCAATTACCAAACACAATTTCAGAACATCATCACTACCCAGTGAACAAGCAGACAGTCTATCATCATCAGACAGTTTCCCACAATCGACCTCCTCCAACGCTTCGTACCCAATCCAGGAAGAGCGCTTCACAACCCCGTCCAACTTCAAGACTCACGCCATGTTCTACGGCGAGAACGATCCAGTGCCGGACCTAGAGCAGAATGTAGCGGACCTTATTAATTCCTTGTTCTGGGTTGTGGAGTCGAAAAGACTGGAGAGGTCGAAGGAGAAGTTGGAAAAAGTTTCGTTGTTACTAGCGCCGTTTGAGAAGAAAGACTTTGTTGGTAAGTCTTTTTATCATGATGTAGGCTTACAACTTTTACAAAAATAAAGCGTGAATTTGAATACATTTTGCATTTTTTTTTTTGTAGCATTTGCACTAGAAAGACATTACGGTATTCATTCAGTGCTATTCCAGGTTGAATGAAAGTACGATTATTTACTTGGGCAGTAGACTGGAACAAGACGGACCAAATTTATGTACAATTTGCATATAAAATTGTTATATATTTAATATTTTTTGTGCTAGGTCTTGACATGGAGTCTAGGAACAATAAGAAGAGATGCATGGGGCGAGTGACGAAGAATCTAGCTGATCTGACGCTGCAAGCAGGCCTAGTTGCGGACAGTTTGACTCTGTATAATTCTTCAGCCGAATTGCTTAAAACTGACTGGCTCTGGCTGGCTGCAGCTAAGGAAGGTAAGATTAATATGATCATTTCTATTTCTTTATAACCTAAACCGAAATGTGGAAAAAGTCTTTACTAAAAACAATAGAGCAATCCAAATAAAATGTATAATTTATTTAGAGTGCCTAATATAAAACCATTTTATCATAGACAGAGACATTCACAATAGTTATGAAAATACTCTCACAATATTATCAATAATATAATTGTTACAGGGCTCTGCACCGCATCAGCTATACTTCTCTATCCAAATCTCCGCAACCCGACCCCATTACATAGAAACGCCAGCTTACAAGAAAACTCGCCAAACAAAGCTAAACAGCTCTCTCTCTTCCAACCAAACTCAGAGGCGTTCAAAAAATACAAGATCACCTCATCTCCGCTCAAAACTTCAAAAACGTCTAGTCCTGTGAACCCCCCTAGCGAACTCACCCCCACTTCTTCGGACAGTATTGAAACTTCTTCCAGGCAATCTGAAACTGATAACGCTGATTCAGAATCTCTAGCTTCATCAAGCGACATTGAGTATCAAAGCCACAAGTCTTTCTTAGCCCCTGACCTTCCATCTATCCCTCGACAACCCCCATCACAAATTAACAACCAGTATTTACTGAACGGTGAAGAAATCGCTGAGAGATATCGGGAAGCGATTATGGATTACAGTAAATATAAGAATGCGGGGGTGGTTGAAACGGAGGCGTGTTTTAAAGCAGCAAGGATTGCCGTTGAACAGAGCAATAGTTTACACGCGTCAAGCTTTTTGCAGAACGTCATATTTATTAACCTTACTTTGAGTGAACAGGAGAAAATTCAACGTTTTGAAACGCTTGCGGAACTGTATAAAGAGATAGGTAAGATTGGTTTTACACATTTGTAAAATGATCTATCCTATTTAAATAAATGTCTAAATATTATATCTGATTTGTGTAGGTTTCCATCGCAAGGCAGGTTTTTGCCAGCGTTTAGCGGCGACTCGACAAGTGAGTCCTAATAACCCGAGTCCCGATTGGCAGAAGTGTTACTACCTGATGCTTCACAGCTTCCCTGGATATAAGCTCAGCTTGGACCCTAACTATGTTATTCAACATCAAGTTGGTAAGTGTCATTTTCATGTTTAATTTACTCAAAATATTTCAAATAGGCTTTTTCAGCTCTTTTAAAACGCTCTTTCAAGTAAGTGTGCGTTCCTAAGTGGCACATATACACATTTGTAACGGCAACGTTACAAATGTGTATATGTGCCACTTGACACACTGTCGCAAGACAGTGTTTAATTTTTTTTATTAGCCTTATTAATTATGATTAACTTCTAGTAAATATTACACGTCAGACTCTGTGACTCTGAAATAAACAATTCCCATATTATCAGGTTGGCCAGCCCTTCAAATCCAGTTACTACAAGAGTTGGTAGTGGCCTCCCGTCGCATGGGCCACCCCGCGCTCGCCACTCGCCACATGACGTTCCTACTGCAGACCATGTGGCCACATCTCACTCGACAAGAGCATCGGGAACTAGCCATACAGTTACAGGTAGGATATCGTATGATGAATATTAAAAAAAGGTGGAGAGACCACCTAGAATCCTACCGAAAGGACTGGCACTTCCTAGTTCAAGAAAAAAGGCTGTTGCCCTACAGTGATACAAAACGGGCTTAATCGATAGATAGTAAGTAAAGAAAATAGGCATGTAAAAAGTACATGCGACCGTTAAAAAATCTAGAACTAATGAGAAAAAAGAAATGATTCTGAATATGGCTAATCCCAATGACTAATACATTCACTTACTAACAGCAAATACCTATGTTTGAATCTGAAGAAATTTATCTTTCGCTATCTTATTCTTTACTTTAACATAAAACAATAACATTTATTTTTTGGTCTCCAGGCTCTATCAGCTCAATGCGAGGGCGGACCCGTCCCTCTAGTGCTAGAAACCGGCGAGGTGATCCCGCCCGCCAACCTGTCGCACGTGCCGCACTGCTCGTGGTTCTCGGCACGTCCGCTCGCGCCCGCGCGCCTGCCGCATCTGCGACAAGCTAAGCCGGCGCATGGACCCTTCATATTCACGCCCATACACTTTGGCAGTCTGGAGAGGAATGGGAAGAAGGATGAGGGGAAACTTGGTAAGTAATAAGGGTCATTTTTTTTGCTATTTATCATAACCCTGTTAATATAGATAAGCCTTCAGTTTACATGCTGATACAAAAAATTTAATATGTTTTTTTTCCATTAAATTATGAATGAATAGGTATTTGACCTGTGCATAGAATACTTTGTTATGTTCATAACGAAAAAAAACTTATAATTTAATTCTTGTGATTTTTGCGATAGGTATTTTATGTACTAAAAATATTACTTTCAGTGAGCTACATTAAACTATTTACTTTTCAGAATATCTATGGGTAGAAGACGATATATGCGAAGTGCAAATGAAGCTAACAAACCCACTCCCTTTCGAACTTAAAGTATCCAACATGAGACTGCTAACATCAGGCGTAGTATTCGAGTCCATACCAGAAACTATCATCCTTCCTCCAGACTCCCCAACTACAGTGAACCTTCATGGAACTCCAAAAGAAGTCGGAGAGCTACAAATCCTTGGATATTCCACCCACACTTTAGGCGTCAAATCCAACTGCCGCTTGAAGAATATGCCCACTCCACATAAGTTCCCCGCTTCGTACACAATTGAAGTGATCCCGAGTCTTCCTACTATTACTATTGAGACAACTGTCACACCTTCTGGAAACCTTAGTTTGTCGAGCATGGAAAATGTTGGCAGTACCACGAATATATCGCTGTTTAATGGTGAAAGTACTGACTGCTCTATAAAGATTACTAATACAAGCAATGTGCCGATCGAACATCTGGAATTGGCTATTCAGGTGAGGAACTACCCTTACTTTTATTAAAACCGATTTAAAAAATGTGTGACCAATTTTTGACCGACTAAAAAAGAAGGGAGGTTCATAACCCGACTGTATATTTGTTACGCGATAGCTCCGGAAGTTGTGGATTTATTACGGAAATTTATCTGTCGTAGGTAGGATATAAAGAAATCTGAAATATCAGAGGTGTTCCCATATTTCAATTCAATTCAATTCAATTCAATTCAATTTTTATTGCATTCCATAATGTACATTTACAGGTGGTAGGCTTAAAAATAGGTAACAATTATGGACCCTGTCGGGCACAGCACTATTAGGAGAGAGGAGGATTTAGCCGTTTTCGTATTAAATAATTTAATGGTTTTGGAGTATTTAGATGTTTAGAATTTATATATTATCTTCTAGGTATTCTTTGACCGTGTAGTAACTTTTTATAATTAGAAACTTCTTCAACTTGCTAACAAAGATATTCAATTTATTCTCATTTTTGATATTATTCGGTAGCTTATTATATAATTTAATTGACATAACCAATGGGCCAGAGGAGTGCATCTCTAAACGTGAACTTGGAAGGTTCAATCTATTTTTGTGTCGTAGTGTCATTGTGGTTTGGATGTCTTTGCGCTTGGTGTAGTGTTCTGGATATTTACGAACTAATTTACATAGTTCCAAGATATAGATGCATGGTAGTGTTAATATTTTGAGTTCTTGGAAGTGTGGTTTACATGTGTCAGTATTTTGTATATTAACTAAAATTCTAATCAATTTCTTTTGTTGGGTAAAGAGAGTGAGGGCATCTGTGCTGTTACCCCACAAAATTACACCGTAGCTCAGCCAAGAATATGCATAGGCATAATAAGTGACAAGCGCAGTAGATAGGTCGGTAGTCTTCTTGACTTCGCGTAGGGCATATGTAAAGCTTGATAGTTTTGCTCTCACCTTATTTACGTGCGCTTTCCAATTTATGTGGGTGTCTATGGTTAGCCCGAGTAAGTTAAACTCATTTACAACTTCTATGTTTGTTCCGTTAAAAGTGAAATGTATATCTATTGATGATTTTTGGGGGGGGTAGAAAGTTATTAATTTAGTTTTTGAGAAATTAATTTCCAAATTATGTTTGTTCATCCAATCTACTGTTTTTGTGAGTGTATGGTGGAGAATTTCATTTATATTTACGTTTGTTTTACACGAAGTGAGCAAAGAGATGTCGTCCGCAAATAACACGCATGGTCCATTTATTGTTTTGGGTAGCTGGTTTATATAAATTATAAAGAGTAGGCAACCTATGACACTACCTTGAGGAATAGATGCTTTTATATCTCTCTTTTTTGAACGGATTTTTTGTATCTCATGTGTATTTTTGTTGAAAAATTCTAGTTCTACTGTTTGTTTTCTATCGGTTAGATATGACTTAAGCCATTTATAAGCTATTCCCCTGATTCCTATTGCATACAACTCGTCTAATAGAATATTAAACTGGACTTTGTCGTAAGCTTTGCTCATGTCTAATAAAATACCTATTGCGTATTGTTTATTATTTAAAATATTTAGGGCTTCTTGGATGTATTTGTATACTGCTAGGGTAGTCGATTTATTTTTGCGAAAACCGTTCTGGCATTCATCTAATATTTGATATTTTTCACAGAATTTATACAATCTATTTGTCATAGCTTTTTCAAGGATCTTGGAAGCAGTTGGCAGGAGCGCAATGGGTCTATAATTGCTTGGGTCGGTTTTTGAGTTTTTCTTATAGATTGGTTTTACTAGGCTATGTTTTAATTGGTCAGGGAAAATGCCTTCTTTAAATGATTGGTTTATTAATAGATAAAATGGCAATGTTAGTTCGTCTGCACAGTGTCTCATTAGGGTAGGTGGGATCTCATCTATACCACAGCTTTTTTTATTTTTAAGCGTTTTTAGAATTTTGTTAACTTCATAAGGATCTACTGGGCTGAGAAAAATAGTATTTTCTATCGTGTGGTGGGTACGTTCTCTGTTCGGATTGCTGATAGAAGGCTGGTGTGTAGTCTCTCCTATTGATGCAAAAAAGTTATTGAAATAGTTAGCTATTTCATTAGGCTCAGTTATTAAATTATTGTTTATGTGCAAATTAATGTTTTGTTTATCTTTTTTAGGTTTTTTGTTCGTTCGCTCGTTTATTATACACCACATAGTTTTTACCTTATTGTCAGCTTTTGATATTCTATTTTTGTAGTGTAATTTTTTTGCTGTTGTTACAACCTTTTTTAGTACTTTTTCGTATTTTTTATAGTAGTTAGTTATAATCTCGTTATTTGATTCTGAAGCAAGTATTTTTAGTAGCCTTTTATTTCTACACGAGTGCTTTATACCTACTGTTAACCAAAATTTTTTATACTCTGGTTTTAGTTTTATTTTTCGTATTGGCATATATTTGTTTAGGGTGGTTTTTAGTATTTTCGTAAATGTGTTATAGTTTATGTTTATGTTTTTTTCTAGTGAAATAATGTCGTTCCATTTTAGGTTAGCTAGTTCAGACTTAAATTTGTTCATGTTACATTGACTGAAATTTCGTTTCTTTACGTACCATATACTCTGTTCAGTTTGCCGTGGTAGTTCTAGATGAATAGTTGTCCCGCAATGATCTGAGAACCCTAGCTCTTCGACGGTTGTATGTAGATTATAATCATTAAAGTTTGTGAATATCAAGTCTAAGCATGTTGAAGTAGTGTGTGAGATATGTGTAGGATCTTTTACATGTTGTATGAATCTATTTTCCAACATAAGGTCTAGGAATTGGTTAGTTTTTATGTTACTATTCAAAACATCTATATTGAAATCCCCTCCCAGAATTACTTTAGTTTTCGAATGCTTGTTGTTAATGTAATTTAGAATTTGTTTTAACTGATTTTGAAATATCTCTTCCTCTCTTCTATTCCAGTATATAGTTACTAACAATATATTTTCTTTAGGTAGTTCACAAGCGCACACTTCTATAACATATTCAATTGACATGCATGTAATTTCGCGTATTTCATTACATTCGATGTCTTCCCGCAGAAGGATGCACACGCCGCCTCCCGTTCGATTTACTCGGCAGTACGAACAAGCAATTTTATATCCGGAAATTTGTACAACATCCAATTTTTCTAATGACAACCAGGACTCTGATATACATAACGCGCTATATATTACATTTCGTGTTATGAATTCTTCTAAAATATGTTGTTTATTGTATAAACTACGTATATTTTGAAATAGGACTTTAAACTGAAGATCTGTATTTACGAAAGGAATTATTTAAGCTTTGTTCACTTGTTTCTGGTTGGTGGTAGGTGTGGTTGGCGTTGTGTGGATATATCTCATTTCTCTCCATTTCGGTTTCATTATGGTATTGTCGCTTTTCTATTTTTTCCTTTAAATTAATTTGTTTACCTTCTATAAATAGATGATTATTTCGTATTACTGCATGTAGGCCCTTTTTTCGGGCTTTTATCATTTCTTCCCGTAATAGTTGCCTTTCTTTTCGCGCATTATCGTCCAAAAAGTCTGATACAGACATTCTCGTTCCTTGAAAGTAGCGGCCGTTGCTTAAGATATATTTAACCATCCTTTTGCTAAGTAATTCAATCACCAGAGGACGGTTGTTGTATGATTGTTTTCCTATCCTGTATACCTCTTCTATATAGCCCGTTAGGTCTATACTCATGGTTTCGTGAAATAGTTCTATAATTCTGGTATATAGGTCATATTCTGGCTCCTTGTAGAATTCAGCGAAGCCATAGATTACTATTTTCTTTGTGTTGGATTCCGGGACATACAATGCAGAGGGTTTAATTTTCGTTGCTAGATCGTTAATTTCTTGTCTTAATTTTTCGCATTTTGTTTTTATATTCTTCATTTCTTTGTTTAATTCTTGAATATCCTCTTTTCTCTGATCATTTTGTTTAGACAAGGCGTTAGTTTTTTGTTCTATTTCTTCTCTTAGCTGTGTAATAGTTTTGTTTATCTCTATCTGGATTGTGTTACGTAGCTCTGAAATAATGAGTTTATTGTTTTCTTTAAGACTTTGCATTATTATTTCATTTAAGTTTTTCAATGTTAATTCAACTCGTATATCAGTTTGTAGGGCCGATTCTTGGTCATCTGTATATATCGTATCCCCTAGTAAGTTTAAATCTTCGGAACATAAGCTGTCATTTTTGGTATTTGTTGTTCTTTTCCTAATAGTAATGTTGTTTCTATCTGAAGGTGTACACAATTTCTGGATGGCTTCAGAGCACTGTGGCCGTATGGGTGTATCTGAATTGTCAGATTTGGGCATTTTGCATCGACAAGATTGGCATTTCCATGTTTGTTTATGTTCTGTTGTCATTTTGTTTATAAAAAATTGTTTGGCAATATTTGCGCATTCCAAATCATAAACAGTTGCGCAAAGAGCACAGGTCATATATTCCATGTTAAGTATTTTATGCTGGCATCCTTCACAAACATGCGCCATTTGGAATGGTTTTTTGTTATGCTTGAAAGATGTACAATTATTATTTATTTCTGTAAACAGCGCCCTCTATGAGTAGCTTAATTTAACATTTAGTCAGTTCAATTTACTGTGGGTCTTTCAATCGATGCTGGATCTCAGGGTAGTTTAAAGGATTTTCGTTAGATGGCGTTGTTTCTGTTTTTTGCGATCAAATGGGCAATGATTTGCACTTTTAAGCAGTTATTTTGTAATTTTTTTATTTTAGCACTTTTTAACACTGGTTTTAGCTTTTATTGATTTATCACATATATTATTGAACTAAATTGAACCGTTTATGTTTATAACTTGCAATTACCGCCACTAATTTGAAAACTGTTCGTTATATTTTTCTATTCGTAATGTCTTCTAGTTCACTGTATTTTCACTGAATCCTTTATAATATACTCGTAGGTCAGCGTCCAAATAACGTTTTTATACACATTTCGTTACACTTATTTAGGTATTTTTATTTTTAATTTCACTAAATCGTAAGACCCGATGTAAACAGTGGCACAACTAGCGCCCTCATTTAACCTCATTTAACATTTTAATTCGATCTTTTAATAGTTATGTGTCATCAATTTTATTAATCATATTTTTGTTTTCAGTCAAACATGGACAGCCAGCTTCAATCAAAAGTATTCCAATATTCAAACGAGGACATTCAATCTCAACTGCCGATCCCACCCAACCAAACTGCAACAATCGCTATCAAGCTATACGGGGAAGCGGACTTCCTAGACTTGGGAGGGGTTGGGGGTGATAACCTGTTCCCGAACAGTCTTAACTCCAACTATCCGTCGAGGGTTGGGTCTCCGGTACCAAATGCCCAGACCTCCCTGCCGACACAGAGCTCTAACCCACAAACGTCGTTGAGTAGCGGACTGATCGCTAACAGGACTTCTGGTAGCTTCAGGTAAATATATTTTGAGGTATATAAAAATAAAGTAGGTCTTAATTTGTTTTATTTTCAATAAACGACTGTAAATGTAGGGATGGTCTCTTATTCTTCAAGTTATTGTCTCGATGATAATACTGTGAACGATTTTAGGTCTACAAATTCTCACACAACAAGTTGGTCTGCTCCTATCTCAGTAATGTCTCCTTCAAGAGGACGACAGATTGAAACACAGGTAAAGACATAAACATTTGTAAAAATAATATAATTATTTATTTATCATGTAACTAAATGAAACTTATATTCTTTCCTAATGTTTTTAATTTCACAGTTAATCATAAGGTATTCTGGAGGTGAAGGAAAGGACATGCACTGCCGCCAATCTACATTACAGATCAATTTGGAACTCTTACCAAGCGTATCTATAACGCATTGGGACGTTTTGCCAGCAGAAATGTAAGTATGCTTGTATCTATTACTGTGAACGTTATATTTCAAATAATGTACTGTAATTTTTTTGTAACCAAAAAACACAATATCTTTTTTATTTAAAAAGTAAAAACCTTGTATTTGAAGAGAATAAATTGTTAAATAACACTCAAGCGGACAGACACCTACCATATATTTTTTGGCTGTAAAAACTATATTCAGCAAAAAAAAATGTCATTTTAATGTAATACACTATCTTTTTCCCATAGTCCGTCTCAACTATACCTGGTGCTTGACGTAACGAACCTAACGACTGAGGAGATGGACTTCCACTACGCGCCGAGCAAGCACATCCTGATCGAGAGCAAGGAGTCGTGCCGTGTGCCCGTACCTTTAGACCGGTGCCCCTTCAACACTACGCCCAGCAAGCCGGCTGATGAAGGTAAATTGACTCATTCATCACTCATCAAAATAGTGTACATAAACATCTTCTATAATATTTGGAGTTGCGTTTAGTTATCGGCAAAAAACTTGCGCAAAATGAGAGTGAGCATTGTCGTACGGACAAATAGTACTTAGGTGAGGTGGGATATGGGTGTTACAAATCAACCAAAGTTGACGTTACATGACCTAAATGTCCATGCAGTCAGTTCACCAAAGAAACCTATAACATAATATTTCAAGTTGTTTGCCGATAAATCAATAATAGTTTAATTCATATAACTCGGAAGGAAATACATTTTTATTGCTCGTATTCTTAATTGAAAATCTTACTAATCATAACATATTTTCATCAGATCTAGTAGAATCGAAGTCAACGAACACTGGGACATCCACCAACAGTTTAGAGCTGATGTGTTCTGAGCATATCACGAACAACATCGACCTGCGCTGGCATCTCATGCAGTCTGACATCAGTGGCCGCGCCTCGGTTAAGGGCATTACGCTCTCGCAAGCTATGATGGATATCGTTAGAATGTCGCCGCTGAACTGGGGTACGTTGAATTATAAACTGTGTTAAATTCTGAAAAAAAAGATGTAAGATGGATTTATACAAAAAATATTAATTTCTCTGTCCAATTATTTGGGGTACGTTACTAATTTTGTATACACGACATGGAAAATAAATAATAAGTTTAATGTGTATGTCTGTGGCATTACCACTCAGATTGAGGTTGTTTTCTTATGAATGTTTGTAGAAATGTTTACACGGGTGGGTATATAGTCGCGTGATTCTTACTCGCGGTTAATAACGGATGATCCTTCTTTGGAGGTTGAGATTTCGGTCTCTATGTAGCAGCTTTCAAAAAATTTATGTATAAAGTTAAAATATTTAAACCATAGTAACATTTCTATTCCCATTCCCCAGAGGTGAGCGTAAACAGTCAATGCATCAAGCCGCAGGAGGAGTACAACTGTTCGGCCGGCGAATGCTTATCACTCGGCGTGGCCGTGTGGAACCATCTGACAAGACCGCTACACAAGCTATGCCTCTCCGTGCAGTTCTACCAGGATTATAATAATGGAGTGCTGAGCTATAAGCTGGATAACCGTGTGGCTACTGCTGGGAATAATAAGTAAGTTATTCTCAGTTATCTTATTTTCGACGACCTCCGTGGCCTACCCACTGGTTTTTAGGATTTGAGATCCCGCTTTCGATATCCAGCTGGGACAATGTATAAAAACCACTTTTCTACATTTTTGATCTTGGGTGTTTGTAGTACCTTTGTTTCCTGTAAATCTAAACTACAAGTGCTTTAGCTAGTTAACTTACTTAAGGTGCAGAATATATTTTTATGACAGTTTCTTTTAAACGAATTAAATTTTAAATTGTGTAAACACTAAACAGGCAAAACATGTTTAATTTTAACATATTATTAAAAAATATTTGTTTATTTTGCAGAGTGGTACTTTCAACGCTACCTGAATCAGCTAAAGCATACCACGAGTGCACCGTCGTATTCTTAACTCCTGGAGAATACAAGATTGACATTCAGTGTTCTACCACTGAGCCAATATTAGACGAGGTTCCGCTCATTAAAGAAACTGACCACCCATCCATTATACAGCCCTGTGCCGGAGAAGTCAGTCATATATGGCGGTTCATTCCTCCCGTAGCTATAAGCGTCACTGATTAAATTATAAGAGATTATTTAATTATGCCTACAGTTATATACTTATTTATGAATGGCTATTATTATTTTTTTCATGTAATGTTCTCTGATTATTGTTAACAAATATATATTATTTAATTTCGCATGTTTTACTTTATTAACAACCAAAAGTACCTAATTTTTTTTCTAATTTAAGTTAATCTTAGACACTTAGCGATAATTTTTACTCTAAACATCGTTATCAGTCCAATGGTTCTCTGAAAGGTAGAGGCATGTTATTATTTACCAAATCACAAACGCTGATTTTTTTTATTTACATGCCCAAACCTCAAAGATAAAAAATAAAAAATGCACTCCTAAATCTATACGTAATGATTTTTATTATCTTTTTTATATTTAAATTTATTTATTAATACACAATTAAATCTAATATAAGAACAAACTCTAACTATACTAAAATTAAAACTTACATAAATAAAAACTAAATGGCGTCAAAGAACTCATCGTCATCCTTGTCAATGGCGGGGAACGTGCCCAGAAGGCAGCAGAAGGCTGGCTGCATTGCCACGTTGAATGGCTATGCCGATTCTCTGTGCAAGGAACAAACCAGCCCTCTGATCACGAGTAGATTCTACCAAACGTTTGGAAAGTTCTTTGAAAAGATTTCGTGCGCTCGGACCCCATGACCCGAGCGTTTCAACCCCAAACGGCTCGAAAATATAATCACCCACAATGTTATTATACTTCCGCCGCTTAAGGGTCTCCGCAGCTCCAGCAGCAGCGCCAGGAGAGGCTCCCGAACTTAGAACGTGGGACGGCGCAAGGGTGTCGACGCACGTTGCGTCCCACACCAAAGGCCGACCCAATTTCCAAGGCAGCAATGACATACCGTCAGGTCTCTTGCCATCGCCGCGCACCAAACCATTGGGTTCCAAAACAGCTGGTACACCGGCGGTGACAAGAGCAAGGTCTTTTTTATTATCTGTATTGGATAATTCTGTCAATGTCATTAATGCCAAAGTAAAGTTAAAAAAAAACATCCAAGTTGAGTTTGAAGAAGCAGCAGTGTGTGATTGTGTATTTACTTTCATATTTTGTTGTTACTCAACGCATTATCGTAAAGTACAGATTTAATATTAGTTGAAGAAAAAAATCTTCATGATTCAACACCCAAAAATGTCTACAACTCACTGTGCAGTTGAAAACTGTCGCACAACAATACTAAACAAAACTCCGGGAGTTTCTTTTCATTCGTAAGTTAATAATTTACTATAAATACAGTAACTCAGAACTATTCAACCACAAGAGCTTTATTTATTGTCCACTCACAAAATTACTGTTTCTAACATAAAATTTCCTGATAGAACTCCCATGTTTGGGTTAAGTTTGCCTTTGTACATTGTTTTGTACAAGCTTAGCAGGCAGGCGGCTCTTAGCACTGATAAAATCGTTAGCATTAAATGTATATAAAGTAAGACTACTATGAGTGAGATCTTACCCACTTATTTTTTTTATTATGTATTTACAGATGTCCAACAAGCACTGAAATGCGGAAACAATGGCTCAAGCTATTAAAGAATAGGTGTTCTGTGCTAGATTGGTATAAAAGCCAGATCTGTTCAAAACATTTTGATGCCAAACATTTTGACTCACAAGGAAGACTGAAGGACAATGCTATTCCTACAATATTTGCACCAGCACCTTCTGCATCAGCACAATCTAAAGTAAGTACAAGATTTACTAGTATAAGATTTGCTACACATTTTGGTAAATAATTAATTATCTACAAATGTACAAGAAACCTCTGAGGTACACTATAATGAGACTAGTTTTTTTATCCGTCTGAAAGTAATTGCCAGAGATATTGTATAATAGCCAATGAGGTTGCATTTGAAACTATAGAGTGAGCCTATCAGAGTTTAAACCGTAAGCACTAGTGTGAACAAGTGTTGTCGTGAATTATGTATGAAGATGGAGCTTGCCGTTTTAAAAAATCTATCTAAAACACTAATATTATCCTAACAATGTCAAAACCATCGATATTTTCTTATATAAGTTTCTCGTTGCGCGAAAATTAACTTAAATGAAAAACGAAATGTACTAGGATCAGACTAAAAACTGCTCTCGCTTGGCACAAGGGAAACCTAGCGATAGTAGCAGTCTATGCATATCATACGTCGATGATAATAGCATAAAAAACTCACTTAATTAAGAGTTGAAAAGTGAAATTAATGTTTCAGCTAATGATATACATATAACTGTATTGTGATATATAAAGTTTGGGTAAAGCTGTTAATTAGGATGATGAACCTACTGAGTACTATTTCTTGAAAGCTATATACAATGTTACTCTGTGTTTTCAGAATAAACTCATCAAGTCCTACCCAGCTAAACCACAGCAAGGCAAAGCTGGTCGTGCACAAGCACAGGATGCAGCCCGGCCTGGGTTCCATGCTCGTGCTTTGTGGAATAACTCAACTGAATCATCTCCTCGCCATGTAAGTTATAAACTAACATCATTTAGTAGTGTCGATTTTCAAAATATTTTTGATGTACTAAAGTTATGTTTTAGCTAAGATTGCAATGCTTTAATTTATACATAGTCTTGATTACTGTAGATTATATAAAGACAAATAAATACTTATTCTTTGTTTTTTCTAGATGACTGACCTCCCAAGATCTAAAGTGGATAGATTACTGAAAAAACGGACACAGGCCGACCTTACGGCTGACATCAAGATATCAATGAACAAGCTAAATGAGCCATCTGATTTGGACAGTTATGTGACTGATGACCTCAAATGCCGCTATGATGCACCTAAAGAAGCTCACCTGTGGCTCATGATCAAAAAACAAGATCACTTGAACAATAGGTTAATGGATCTAGTTGTACAAACTAAGAAACATGTAGAAATACTCCAGAATAATGCGGAACAAGGAAGGAATGCTAAGAGAGAGAATGAACAGACTATTGAGTCTTTGAAATATGTAGTCAAATGTCTTCAGGAGAAACATGCCACACTTGAGGAACAAATTGAAATACTGACTGCGGTAGAATCTAGATAGTTTAATTAGACTAGTAATGTAATAAGCATTTCTGAGGAGAATTCGTGAGATATTTGAGGTTTTGTTTGATTTTGTGCATCTAATAAGATACAAGCAATACAACTTAATGATGTTTGCTCATAAGGCAGTACCTTTTTTATAAATAAAACAGTTCAATTAATTTAGTTATTTTATTTATTATGTTTACATATTATTATAAATAATGTGGTTACCTAAATTAAAAGGAAATATATTTAATGTTAGCCATTAAATACATCAGTCTCATAATTTTAATTTTACTTCTAATAGAGTCATGATTATAAAACTATAATTGATACTAAATAAATATTGTTCTTAAAAATAGCTTACTATTTACGTCGTAATTGTTTTTCTAGAATATCTCTTAGCTTTAATTTCTTATTTGTTTTATCAGTCAGTGGTCTACCCAGAGGAACAATTTCCATTTGTTGCAAACGTCGTCTAAATCTTTGATAAAATTCTAGAACACTAGGGTCAGCCCAAACATGGCGCGAATCAAAGTCTAACACTCTCAATGTGTCTAAGCTCTGAGCTCTACTAAGAGCTACATAAGCTTGCCCAGCCTCAAATATTTTGGCTAAAGACATTTCAACACAGTCCAAAGTTAAACCTTGGGATTTGTGTATAGAAAATGCCCAAGCCAAGTTCAATGGCACTTGTCTGCGGCACAGCAAAGTACCACTAGAGTTTTTAACAAACCAGCGCTCAGTTCTTGCTGTATATTCCTTTTTATTTTTAAATCTAACTACAGGAAAACCTTCTTCGAATCTTACTACTACTCCTCTAGCTCCATTCACTAAGCCAGCATTGACATTTATATTTTTCAATAACATCACTTGTGCTCCGGCTTTGAGCACCAGCTTCGAAGGTGCAATAGTTTGCATATCAAGTAATTTCGTAGCATTATCACTGTCTTGTGAAGAAAATAGCTTTTCTTCACCTTCAAGGTCATTCAACTTAGATTCATTAATCATTTTAGAGTCATTTGTATGAGAACACAGTCTTGTTGCAAGAATTCCATCACTTTCTATTTTCTGTCTGGCTGTGCCAGTGAGGCGATCCGTAATCTCTTTAGTTACTCTACCAATTCTGATGCTGTTGAGAATAGATATGAATTCCGAATCCTTTTGTCTATGTACTTGCTTGAGTTCGAAACAGAGTTCTATGCACTTGTCCCAGCAAGGTGACTGGAAGCAGAACCTCTTTCCTGTCTTGTTTTTGTCCACAACTGGAGGTAATTGTAGGAAGTCCCCACATAATATGAGTTGGATTCCACCAAATGGTTTATCATTTTTTCTTACATGTCTTGCAACTGCTTCCAATTTCTGTAACAACATCCCAAAGTCAATTAGTGTACACATATTTAAG
This sequence comes from Autographa gamma, assembly GCA_905146925.1. NCBI lineage: Eukaryota > Metazoa > Arthropoda > Insecta > Lepidoptera > Noctuidae > Autographa > Autographa gamma. Next base: position 7,231,883 of record LR989866.1, on the reverse strand, counting down.
AAATTAATTAATTATTCATGCTTGATAATGTATTGGCAATTGCATTATGTGACGTGCTGTTCAGTGGTTATTTAAACAAGTTTAGATCTTTTAAGTACATACCTCAAAGAATCCCCCATCTACCATAGAGATTTCATCAATAATGAGATGTTTACATTTCCTCCATTTCTGTGCTACTAATGGTAGCTTCATAGCTTTTTCACAGAGATTCTGTAATGTACCGTGTCCATCACCAATCCCAGCAAAGGCATGAAGTGTTGTACCACCTGTGTAAAGAACAAGAAGGTTAAAACCATTTATGCAAATAAAAAATACAATTTACTCTTATAATCACTTTGAAACTACAACTCGTGTGATGTGAGGACCTGTATGTACTGCAGAACGAAAGTAATATATTTATATTTTTTACTTGTACTTACCAACATGGCAAGCAGCTACACCAGTTGATGCTGTAGCTACGGTCACTTCAGGGGGCAATGCAGCCACAATCCTCTTTAAAAGAAAACTCTTCCCAGTTCCTGCAGACCCAGTGAAGAATATGTTCTTCCCACCCAGACATGCTTCCAAAACTCTTTGCTGCTCCGGGTTCAATGAACTAGTATTAGTCAATGGTGAAGGAGAGTATAGTTTCTTTGGTGCTGGGCCACGAGCACCCTCTTCCAGTTTACGCTTTTTAGACGGTGGCGAAGGTGTCGTCAATGTCGACTTAGGAATTTGACTCTTAGCTTTATGAACATCAGCTGCAGTCACTGGACTCACTTCCTCAAAAGCTTGTGCTTTCCCACTCAACAGCTTAGATCTCATAGTTTGTTTGGAAGGTGTAATGTTTGCACCTTTATCCTTATCTCCTGTCATTTTAACAAATATTGTTCTTAAAAACCCCACGAGGTTAGTCGGAGGAGCGTTTGATATAAACAAAGTACAACCAGCATCTTGGAATTTAACACTAGCTTTACCTTCTGCCATAAACTTCTTAAACACATTTATACCTTTTAAGCCTAGCTTAATAGCTGCATTTTTTTCACTCGAAATCTCCATAAACATTTCGCGAAATTCGTTTCGTATCAATCTCAGTGAAGCAGTTTTGTAATTGACTTTCCTTGTAATAGATCCTTGTGGGCTCATCCATTCTAAAGTTACAGCGCAAGACAAAAATGAGTCTGCTCCCTCCATTTCAGCTTTTATATCACTTTTAATTCATAAATACAAAAAATAAATAAAAGGCGCGCGTAACGTAAACTTTGTCCAATTTTGAGTGACAGTTGACATTTTGGTTTTCGAGCCGTTGACCGCTTGACATTAAATTTTTAACTTAAACACCAGTCTTTTGAGAAAATTTTAAAATTATTGCGTTTTTCAATTAATAAATAGATTTTGCTATATTACTGAATATTTGTAGCTAAAATAATTATTTTTTTAAGTTACATAGATAAAAATATATATCGTATAGCTAACTGATTTTGAATACAAGTAACACATTTTACCCACCTTTTTACTAAAATTAGAAAAACTCCAAAACATATGTAATGGGAATGTTTAAAACACACTCTTATACTCACTTCTAATACATATCATTTATACAACATCGAACCCAAGACCGCCGTGCTCCTCCGATACTTTGTGACCACTGAGTCATTGAAAGAATCGCATTAGCGTCGATGTTTTACCTTGGAAAGTCATTTAGCTATAGAATATTAGCTGTCATCATTATACGTTGTTTTTCAGTTGGTCGTTAAATCGTTTAAGATAAACAAACGTTCGGGACTAATATAAACAGAAGTCAGAATCATAATATTATTAGAATCCCATAAATACACTGACTCCAAAAACTTTTTGTTGAACCTATAATTGCCGTGTTTATTATTTAAGTAACTAGCTACCCATTTACGTTTACCTTACAAATGACTTGTTTCAAACTCTTGTGATTAGCTAGCTATAATGATTTTGAATAATTCTACCAAACTCAAAGAGAGCTCTTAGGTTAATCAAGTTTACCTAGGAGCCATTTCTTTTTTTTTGTTGATAACTGGACCTGCCTGACCTAGGCCTGTATATCTGTCCAGATTAGATAAGTCCTAATACATTCATAAAAAAATCCTATTCGAACTATGGTCTCTTTCGAACTGGAACAATATAATTTTGTATTATTTTTACTAGTTTAATCTTATGAGAAAAGAAAAAAAATGTAAGCAATTCTTATTCCGGTACTAATTGGGGAGAAGTACCTTTTATTTCTATATGCTAATTAGGATCTTAATCTGTTAGGTGTCTAATAAGTAACTAATTGCCATAAGCAGGACCCTGTTTCTTAAGAAACCTATATCTGCTATTACCAGAAACTGTTGCTTACTAAACAAAGGAAGATAAAATTGGAATTCGAATCAGTCATAAGTAACCCACTTACTAATACCTGATTGGAAAGACAAAAAAAAAAAATGCTCTCCGGCTGCACTTTGCTACATCGATACTATAGATACCAACAATAGTGTGTGATATACCGTGGTGTATAGGTACCTAAACATATTGGTTTATATAGCAGGTAGGTACACAATCCAGTTGAATAGTAACATGATCCTCATAAGACAAGAGCACATTATTATCAGCTCAGAGGCTCCCTATGCAGAAATCGGCCCTCCTCGCAGAGCCATGACGCAACCGTGCAAACAGACGTCCGACCAGAGAATTTCATTACACATGCTATATTTCAAAAGCCTACTGTGACATTAACCATTCCTCGATGCCAAGCGATATGAGGTCATCAGTCAATCTCTTTGTAGTTTCACTGAATTAGATTGCACTGCTCGTCTCATGACAACGAACTAATCGATCTTATACAGTCGGTTTAAGGTACAAAGTACGACAGCAACAGCTTGGCACCAGAACTAGGTCTTCGTTTTACTTAAAATATTTAGACATTTAAATCCTGTGTCGTACCTAATTCAATCAATTATATGCAGCTATAATGAGTTCGAAGCAACTTATGCACCTAACAAGTAGTTTGAAGTGACTGCTCATTACGAGAGTAAGACGTTATGTATTTGCGTAAGTAGGGATGTATTAAAATAAATTGATGATCCGATATTTCGAGTATAAGAACATTAAGACAGAAGCAATAGGTACTTACTTTAATATGAACGGAAGCCGCCACTAAACGTATCAACGCCGTTTGCTTTCAAAGTAAACACGCTTATTTTCGCGATCGTTTGAAAATATTTACCGCTGATAGAAATAAAGCCAATATGTATATCGGGCTTATAATGACAAGATTATAAATGAAAATACTGTTTCATTCTCCGAGACAGACTGCTCGCGGTAAGTATAAATTTTCATAGCTATTTTATTAGTTATGAGGTGACGGAGCCATAAAACACCCATTGGCAATAAAAGTTGATGATCTATTTATCATACAGGACAATTAAAGTGTCACGGTCCGAAAAAACCCGTGATGTATTTTCCATTTCAGGCCCTGATAGCTTCGCATATTTATAAAAAAGAGTAATTTCGTTCAACAAGCAAGACAAACAGCCAAATTTGAAATATAAAAAAGAAACCTTGTAGGTGTTTGACAAATAAAAACCAGCGTCAAACAGAAATGTTACAGGATTCAAATAAGCACATCTAGTACTTGTAACTTCACAGCAACTCATATTTTGTATTAAACTATAAAACCGCCATTAAATTTCATGCACAGCTTTTAGTCCGGCAGTGGATGACAGAATGACATGACATGCACAAGGAATCGATACAGGAAACATGCGCGCGCGCATAACCCAGAATTAGCAATGTCCCCGTCCCATCTGCCATCAGCTTCAACCGACAAATGCTAGCGTCGTAAACGGAACTGTATTGCGAAAATTGTTTTAGCTAATGTATTATTATAACACCTACTTATACGATGTGGAAACGAACGCCCTATGCAAAACTATTTTACATGGAACTTCAGGATAAGATGCAAAAGGAAAACTTCTATTGTTTGCAATTCGGCTAGAGACACTAAACAGTCGCTGATCCAAAATAATTCATATAATGGTTCACTGTTATTGGCTTGGGTATATAAGTAAAAAAAATATATAAAAGTAGACTGTAACTAACTAGGTACCTACTTAGTGCATCTTTTATTGCCGGGAATCCTTAGTTAATGGTTAGATAGATATGTTGTTCTGTAGTGTACGAGTATAGTGTCCAAATCTTACGCACCATAAACATTGCAATGCTACGTTTTGTTCATCCTTGACTTCGGATGCATATCCGTTATAATTTATGAGAACTGTGTAAATCATTTAAGCCGTATAAATGTTTTCAGGAACTCATATCGCGTCAAGTTACATTCTGGTAACTATTTATGTACTATATCAGTCAATATGTATTAGAATCTGCGTTAACTAGCGCTGGATCACACGATTTAGATTGGTAATTATTTTGACTCAATTAACTAAGTAGGTTATTGAATGCGCATATTCTAATCGGTTTATCATATGCCTATGTATTACTTAAGCTCAAGGTATCTACCGATCTAATTTGTGTATCTTTAAACATTACCTGGAAATCAAAACTGAAATATTCTATGTTGTTATATGACAGTGGGAAAGCTAAAGATTGTTGTGGAGGGGCTAGAGGGCATCCCATTATTTTCAGGCTTGCATTCCTATATTGACAGACACATTCAGTGGCATACCCACGTGGCAGTCGGATCACGGAAATATAAACATTAAATTAACAAAATAAATAATATCGCTGCTACTAATATATTAGATAATGCATACCAACGACATACATATCTATTTACGCACCAATAAATCATTCATTTAACTGAAAAAATAAATTCTGACTTCATCAGACACTCCGGTCCTATAATACATGTGAAATGTTTATTTATGATAGTAAAACAAAAACGAGATGTTTAGATTTGTTCATGTGTAATTAGTTGGCAGGGTTCCGAGTAGGTAGGAATGCCCGGGGTTGCGTTACGGGGCATATGCTGAAACAAAACAATTCGTGTGAATACCGGACAATACCGGGGTGGTGTGTTGCCACACGTTTCGTGGTAATTAGGATATACTTAGCTAACGATGTTTTATTAATTTATTCGCAAAAATTAGGGTTTTTCCCATGTATTTCCCCGATCCATAATTTCTAATTCCTAATCCATTGTCTAAATTGTTCATGCACAATTTAGTGGCTCTTCGGTGTCAAAATACGCTCGTAATTCACAGAATTTTATTGACTGCGAAATTACGTTTCTGAGTAAAACATCCGAAAATTTCAAACTAGGTACTTCTGTGTAAAATTTTCTTTAATCAAACAATTTCATATTCATTCAATAATTATCGCATAATTTCATAAGAATTGTCCTGAATGCGCCTAACTTTGTTTGAGACGGCGTCGGCGGCGGCGCGAAGAGATCGCCACACATGGGACGCATCTGCGCGCCGGAGGTGTACCCTTCCAACCGAACCCATAGTCCGGACAACTTAGAATTATTCTAGAAGATTTAGAACGTTTATTTAAAGAACATATTATTATATTAGAAGAAAATTACCTACAACATGAATTTGGGAATAATCGGTGACTGCAAACAATGCAAATGATTGACCTGCCCAAAAAATAATGTTAAGATAAAAATGTTCTAATTATTTTCACGAACATTTATGGCATTGGATTAGTTTTTAAATCTACATCATTGTTTTTTAAAGCTATTTAGTTTACCATTAAGACGATAAGAGTAGGTCCTGTACGGTAGGTACCTACCTATTTATGAACCATGTGTTACGGATTAGTAAAAACAAACAAAGAAAATTCTCGAAACCTCAAAGCTCTTTTACCTGAAACAATGAAACCAGATTAGTGCGACAAAAACAATATAATTAAGTCAAGTTCCGACTAGTTGCTAATGCTATTTATTAATACCGACGCAGCTGTGCAACATCGATTAAAAGGAAAAAACGAATTTGCCGAAATTCATTTACACAAACAATGGGGTCGTTATCAGTAATGCAGGTAGTTCGGTAACTAGACTATAGATTCGGCACACGTGTGACGTATTTTCTTCTAAACGCAGCTGTGGAGGCCTCCGCAGATGTTTTATGGCGCTGAACATTTCCAAGACGCTTTATTATTTATTACGATATTGCCGTTTAGAGCCTAATCTTCGTTTTTATTATCCAGAGAAACAATGGTCATCACTGGGCAGTACTATTTTCGGCATACGGTCTGCAGATGGGGTAACTCTGCGTGGGAAAGTATTATTTTCACTGTTTTAATTACATGTCTAATTTCGTCAGTTATTTTGTTTGTCTGTAAAAATAACACATTCCATTTACATGGGACTCGGAATCACCACCCGGCAAGGTTTCAGATACCTTAATTAGTTAATCTACTTGCAAAAATATTTTATTAGAAACCAATAAGGTTGTTTTTTTTTATCACTTTTGAAAGCAGTTAAGGTATTTATAAAAAAAAAATACCGAAATATGATTAGATTACAACAAGCCTTGTAGGATTGCGTCAAATCCATGTTACATATTTTTGGGAAACCTAGGTATATATCAGGATTTCTAGATGATCGACGGACTAAGCTTTGAATTACAAGTCAGATCAAAATCTCCAAAAATCTGTAAATCTGAAATTATGAAGACCAAGAAGAGTGTAGTTCCTGCCTATATGACAGTTTACATTATTATCCATGAAATAGATCATTTTTCAAGGCGTCATACTTGATAGAAACCATCTCCCAAGAGCCGCGGCTTCACGCAAAGCCATACCATTTTCCCACCAGTGTTTACCACTCAAGTATTCTCCTCGTTATCTAAAGCAGGTGTCACTTACACGGCGAACAAAAAACACTGGAAATAAACCGCAGCGTCGTAAAACTCTTAACTAAATAAACTTGCTAACGCGTTAATCTCGCCACTAAAACATCTGTAGACGCTGTAACTAGGGGATGATGTTTTATCATCACGTAGCATTAAGGGATGATATGTATCTCTTTCCCAAATCCTAGATAACAGACACTTAAAGATGTACTTTTAATCCTTGTAGTTTTTGTTAAAAGATCAATCGATTTTTGGTAATAATATAAAATTCTTGCCATAACGCCTTGGGCCCGAGTCTGCTATTGACAATTGTTTGAATCGTCTGAGTGGGTGGTTTTAGTAGGTTCATTTCAGGATAATTACGTTGGTAAAACGTCATTTTAACGTAAAAATTGGCCATTGGGAAGGTCAATTTTGACGTTCTGATATTTAGTAGAATGCTAATTATCTTAAAATGGACCTACTAACGCCACCCACTCAGACGATTCAAACAATTGTGAATAGCAGAATCGGGCCCCTTATAATTTGTCAGGAAAACATTGTGTCCTCGATGATTCCCTAAACTCTTAAAAAATATCTAAACATTAAAATTGTACTTATTGATACCTAAAATTACCTTCATGTTCTGCTTTAATTAAGCTTTAATTCAGACAAGCAATCGGCCTTTTGTACAAAGCAACCAATATGCCAATAAGAATCAACTCCAACGAAAGTTTGCGTAGCATCCCATTCATGTTTTGGCCATAATATTACTATCGCCTGTTATCTTTATCCGTGAGAAACTTCAGATAACGGTAAGAGTAGGTACCTCCTTGGGTTTATGAATGAAACTAAATTGCACGTTAGGGAATCCCACGAGCTAACACCAGATGCTGACTTGTCTTTAAAAAGGTAGGAAAACGGCATTTAAAGACGTTCTGGAATGTTTTAAAGGTATATAATGGAATCATTGCTTTATCAATATCATTCCAAGAAATTATTTATTATTAGTTTAAATTATACTGAGGATTTTGAGATAGGAACCTTATAGGTAGCGGAACACTGTCTTGATGTTTTCTTAATCAAATCATTTTAGAGTCTCTAACCACACCTGCCTAAACGTAGGCGTGTCAAATAAAACTTGTATGTACCTTTGGAAAATCATCTATCTTTCTTGTCAATCTTGAAGCTTTTGGCATCTGAACATCCTAACAAAGTCGACATATCATATATTCTAGAGTCACAGCCGGATAAAGCCAGTGGGTTACAAATGTTACAATGATGAATGTCTATAATTAGAATCTATTAGTCCAGTCACTTTTGCTCAGGTATAAAGGGCTATAAACGGATTTAGCCGCGCCCTTGACACATACTAAACTATAACAAGAATTGTATGTTAACGTAAATGCATTTACACTTAAATAGCGAGAATATTGATAATGAGGATTAAATATTTAATTTTTGTCTGATTTTACGACAAACGTATGTATAATCTGCTTATATAATGTAGCTTCCAATTTGATGGATAATTCGCTATATTTCCAAATTATTTATAAAAAATACACTACATTATTTACCAGGCACTACAAAATTGAACTATTTATTACCAGTACATTTTTAAGCATATTTTTGTTCTATAACGGGTATCTACTTAATCATCACAGAAAATGCATTTATCTTTGTAATAACATGTTATATTTAGAGTTCGGATAATGAAGCTATTAATATTTTGTCGGGTACGTACGTCACCGGTGTGGTAACTATTCCCGAAATATATTAAAACTCGGTGAACGCATCGTTTCTTTTCCCGCCTTTTAGTCCTTTTAACGGACAGAATTCAAATATAGATGTTAGTTCTTACTTTGGTAAGGTTAGGAGTAAAACTGATGCTTTGTCATTTAAATAGGTTTGTCATAGGTGTGATACCTCGCGTAGAATGTTACATTGTAATATATGCCTTTTTTTATTAACGTCATCTTTTCAGGCAGGAATCCAACCCACATTTGCTGGTTAGGCGCATCAGTAGTCGGATATTTTTCTTTACGTTTGTTATTTGTATCTAACAACAATAATCGGGTTTTCGAGTAACAAATTATAATAAAAAACGTAGATGTTGTTTGGAGTTTAACTCACAAAAAATCGAACTTGACAAGAACAGTTAGTAGATAGACTAACAGTTTATTTTAAATATATGAATGACTTAGATAGAAGCCATTAATTACCATTTTATTTGAACAGATCTCGCAAAGATTCAATCATTATATCAGAATTAAAAATATTAGGACAAGCTAATTCTAAAGATACCTGGGGCCCAAGTCTGCTATTTACACTCGGTTCAATGTCTTCATAGTGGCGTGCCAGCAGAGCCATTTTCGGAAAATTGGTATTCTACTAAACGTCAAAACGTCAAAATTGCGCATTACAATTTGTACCAAATGTATGAACTATTGGTCACAGTCGTTGAACATTGAACCGAATCGTTCCAATGCGCAATTTTGACGTTTTGACGTTTAGTAGAATACCAATTTTCCGAAAATGGCTCTGCTGGCACGCCACTATGAAGACATTGAACCGAGTGTAAATAGCAGACTTGGGCCCCTGAAAGTTTCCATGTCTGAAAATATTTGGTAACACAATGTAACGCAGCCTCTACTAGTGGACAGTTGTTTACAAAGATCATAGCAAAATACAAAAAACTAAAACCATAAGCCATAATTTAACCTTATATTCTGGCCGTGTTTGATAGAGACCATTACCGAGCGTCTGTCATACGTAACACTGCGCAGGCTCCTTCATCATACCTATGAGCTAGCGAGATAAATAAATTAAATATTTATGATATAGTCAAAGGCATGGCGCATGGTGGGCCGTGGGACCGATCCTGGGAGGATTGCATCACGGATACTTTTAGTAGCGACCGAACGACGCGTCACAAAAAATATTACAAGGAAGGGTGGCGCCATATATCAAGTTATAGGTGGCATAATTGCTGAGGCATTTTGAAACCAGAGAACTATTCTAAGATAGTTTTATTTTCTGTTTTACAGACATGAGACCGTTATTATGATAGGTTCTTTTAATTAAATAAGTATTAAAATTGATTGTTTTTCTCCGTAATAAATAAATATGAAACATAATTATTTACAATTCTCAATTTATGTTTATCGTCATGATTGAAAAAGTCGCCATTAGTATGACACTGAAGCGTTCTGAAGTGAGCATCCCTCACAGGATGCGCGATCACCGAAGCGATCGGTTATGGCGACTGAATACCATACATACCTATACCTATGTAGGTATGCAGTAAATATGGTATGGAGATGATGGACAAGATAAACAGAAGGCGATCGACGTCTTGGTATCGCCGTCTCGCTCTAACACGCGGCGCGGGCAGGAGGCGGCGCGCTGGGAGGTGCGACGGACCGCGCGCCGGTGGAGATGGTTATTTTTTTGTATCTTGTCAATGAAGGGACGGGTAGGGGCGGGCCGACGCCGGCGCAGGACTCACTCAGTAGTTGCAGTGCGGCTGCGCTTGTCATACGCACATGCTGGTTCACGGTGCGCGTTACGCTCATTTAACCGTAAAACGATGAATTACGAAAGTTGTGAAAATAGAACAGTGCCGATTAAGCGCGAGGAAGATCTGGAGTACCCGGAGGATGACGACCAGTACTACGGGTACGTGCCGGTAGAAGTCGAGCGACACTCGGAGGCGCAAGGCTTCGCGCCTTCCTCACCGACACACCTCATGGATCTCAGCAACGGCTCCGAGCGACCCTCACAACAACATCCTTGGCCTTCAAACGTCGTGTTCGACGGAGAAGACCGAGACTACCAGCAAGCAGCTTATCCAACCTTCGATCAGCAATTCATAGATCAACGGCAGAGACAAATTCCTAGAAACTATTGTTTACTATTTGACGATTCTAATTCACAAGACAGAGCCAGAAGCTTTTATGATTCAGCGGAAATGCCGAAAATGGGCGAAGCTGTTTACAGAGGAAATGACGACAGGAGAGACGAGACCGAAGAACAAAGGAGATCGAGATCGAAGAGGTCGAAAGCCTCTCGTAAGAAAACTCAATCGTTTGAGGAGATGCAGATACAGCGAGTGATGGCTAACGTGAGGGAACGCCAGCGGACGCAGAGTTTGAACGAGGCGTTCGCTAGCCTTCGACAAATAATACCTTCCTTGCCGAGTGATAAGTTATCAAAGATACAAACTTTGCAACTGGCGACGCAGTACATAGAGTTTTTATATCAGATACTGTCAAACAGTGATTCAGCGGGCAACAGCGACACAAATAGTGACGCGGGGAGTGAGCACGGCAAATATCTCGCGCAAGATAAGTTAAGTTACGCGTTCTCCGTCTGGCGGATGGAAGGTGAGTGGACCAACGGACAAACGTGACGAAATAAGTCTCATGTGACGTCATGGACTAGGGAAACTTAAAAGACGCTTATAATATTCCATTATAATTGATTAAAGTGATAAGTGAGGTGTAAATGACAAATAATTAGATTATAAATAAAAGAAATTAATGATGATTGATGTGATAGTAATTAAGTAGCTGTTAGGATTTAAGCAAAGTAAATTGTAGAAAATGTATACGTCTAAAGTAAAGACAATAATTAGTATTAATGATTTATTTCGATTATAAATGTGGCAACAAAACATACAGCTGTATACCAAAAATTTAATAACAATGTGCCATTCTATCTATGTAAAAAACATTTTTACTGATGAATATACTTCCAATAAACTGATTATATTAAAAATGAACGAAGCATTTTTATTTGAGTCCTTTAAGAAATTACGTGGACTAGAATTAACACTGAAAAACATTACTTTGTCTATAAAATAATTTAAAAAACGCTGAAAATATATTTTTTTTGACATTAATATGACACGAAAAATAAATATGTCAAGTGAATAGATCCATATTTTTAACTGCAATGTGCGCTATTTTCTGGCCCTCACAAATCATATCATATTGTCCAAACAACATTTAAGATATAAATATAACACATCCTTATTGCTAAATATTTACAAATCTGAAACAACTAAAGTTACAGGAAGTAGCCGTTAATTTAAGTAGGTATTAATTTTATAATACTTTGAATATTTATTTTGAAAGTTAGAAGAACAATTAAAAACTTTAATATGAACTATTTCGTTTAGAAAATCCTTAACAGCTATAGTACTTGTGTAGCTTTTGTTTATAAAATAGGCAACTAGGTATTTACAACTAGAAATCCCGTAGAGTCAGCAAAAAAGGGAAATATTTTTAGGATTTTAATACACGAGTACATAATCACCCTAAAGTACATTTTACATAATTATTCAAGGACAATGCATATTCAGTATATTCAATCACACATTTTATCTAATACATCGCAAAACAAATGACAAAAGACTGGCGACGACTAATGATTAAAAAATCCTTTTAACGCCTTAGACATTGTATTTACAACTGCACAATATAAATAGACTACATTTTATAAATGTAAATGTTTTGCATTATAAAAATAAGATGTACAAATTTTAGTTCATATTATGCGTCGCAAACTGCGGCCCGAGTCTGCTATTGACAATTGTTAGAATCGTCTCAGTGGGTGGCGTTAGTAAGTCAATTTTAGGATAATTAGCATTCTACTAAATTTCAGAACGATAAAATTACGTTTTACCTTCGTAATTGTCCTGAAATGGACCTACTAACGCCACCCACTCAGACAATTCAAACAATTCTCAATAGCAGACTCGGGCCCCTGGAGACTGCGATGAATAGATTTTTCCATAGATATTTTTCCATTACTGAAATTTCGCTTACTCGTCCCTCTCCAGTTTTTAAGCATTGCTTACCCGAAAAAATAATTACAGAAGAGTATATTTTTTAAGTTTTAAATTGTTTTACCAACTGTAGTATATCACTATTGTAGTTTAGAGAGTAAGACGGTTTTTCGGAAGCCCTTACAATGAACGATATTTAGTATTATTTATAATTACATGTAAATCTGAACTTTAACAAGTGAATACAAAACTATTTCAAACGTACTTACATTAAAAATCCTCATCATCTTAGGGCTCAAAAATCTATACAAGATGACATATGAAGCATTCGAATGCTAAATCATATACGAGACCATTTAAAAAGATTTGAAAAGAAAAACAATAGTTTCAGAGATAATTAAGTTAATGTTTGGTACCTAAAGTCCTATTATGTAAGTAATATGTAATTATACACCGTGAAAATTGAATCGTTGTTTTCCCGCGGCAGGACGATTACCCATCAGTAGTACTATCGAAATACAAAGTTTAACTTAAAAAACATAATGTTTTTTTTTTCACATCATTAAAAAAGTATTCATAAACTCGAAAGAGCGATAATCAATAGTAGTTCACTCACTAGAGATAACGTAGGCACCTGTAGGTAACACGAAACGCACACGCCGCCGCCACGTGTTGTCGGCAAACTTACAAAGAAAGAATCAATAATAAATGTTCAGAGCAAAATAAGCTCTCGGTCATGGTGATACGGTATAAATTAGCTTGCATGCACGCGGCAAGCGCCGAAACACAATAGAATGCCGCCAAATGTTGCGCTCTGTACCTACGGCTTAGTTAGTGTTCTGTGCGCGAACGTCGATGACGTCAAGTGATGAATGTGCGATGAAAGTGCTCAACACAGAAGGACTGCATCCTTATCATTTTTGTTTTCGTGGCGGGCCACACCCTTGGCCACCGAGGAGCCCGGCCTTGACTCCCTTGGACTTTTATTTGTGGTAGAGTCTGAGCTCAAGAACTTGGTGTATCGAGAGGAACACCAAACACGCGACTCTTTGATAAGTGCGATAGTGGACGCTTTTAATATCGTGAGATGTGACAGACACACTTTAATGAAACTGAAAGACAATCAGTTAAAACGTGCTCGTTTGTGCATTGAACGTAGTGGTTTACATTTCGAACAATTACTCCGCTACCGTTAAGTGTAAGTACTCGTACTTTGTAAATAGACATTTAAAAGTAGGTTAGGTAATCAAAATCATTGTAAATAAGTCGATTCCATTTTTAAATACCTACGCCTTAAATACTTAATTATCAAATTCCGACTTTTTTTAAAGATACCTATTTTGATTTTTTAAGTATTTATGACGATCCTAAGCCCGTAAAAGTTTGAAGCGAAAATTTGAATTACTTATTGGTTTTGTGTTTTATTAAATCACGAGTAGCGATCAGCTGATTTACACGCGAAGTGCAACGACCGCGCGGCGTTCGGGGTAACTGCGCGCCCGCCCGCGTAGGTATAGCGCGATGTATTACTACTGATTCAAGTCACTTTCGAGTTTTGTTTATAACAATTGTTAATCCGCCATTTATTGAGTCCAATTTTTTTTACATATATTAATCGATTGTATGACCGATACAAACTCATTTCGCTTCGGGAAAACAACGACTTGATATTCACCCTGTATATTAAAACACGATTGCACTAGTGCCCCTCAACAACCCTTCAAAATGGAGCGAAAACATCACATTTATATTCTATTTTTTTTTTATTAAATTATTCTAGTTTAGTTTTTATTCGAAAATCGGATATGACAATTATCGAATCTGGAGGAGTAATCATTTATTTAATCAGAGTGGAAAACCTTGTTACAATATCACCGCGAATCTATTCAAAAATATTATTTACTTATTTACATGAATATAGTCCTTATTTCTAAGTAATTAAGGAACTATGAGCTCATTAGCACTAATCCCCAGGTCTGATATCTGAAATCAAGGGTTTGTATTCAATGGGGATGTACGAAGATAACATTTCAATGTACTTCTCGGAAATGTTTAACACCTTAATGAGATTATAGTCTCATTAATACAGAAGATAATCACGAAATAATAGCTTAGTTCTTAGGATGGTAAATAAAGGTAAGTAACATTACCTATTGATAACAAAAAGTTATTAATCTGTAAATTTGAACATACTAAGAACTTTACACCAAATTACTATAAAGCATTTAATAAAACTACTTTTTTTACGGATTATGTCGCGGTTTAATTTAGATTAAAACGCCGTTTCAATTCTACACCTTTGCAGGTGACCATACTACCAGTAAAAAGTAGTTTCATTTCAATGTCTAACATTCGCATAAACCTAAGAAAGCAAATACTATATTATTGTTTAGTCCTTGTTTTAAACGACTCCCGGACTAGATAATTAGATGCGGGAGTTTCACAAACACTCAATCCGATAAAGAAAGTTACATTGCTTATGTTAGCTTAAGGGCTACAGACTTACAAATGTGTTAGACAGTCCTTAATACATAGTCCTTGTATTTTAGTCTAAAAGATACTTACTTCTTGCGTCAAATCTTTGTTAAGCTCCTGTATTCCCTCATTATCGGTATCCGGGTTCCAATCCTCATCCGTAGCCATCTGTAAAGTTTATATTACTGTCATTATTGACGCCATATTTTATTTATGATGGTCGTAAATGTAATGAGGTTGCTACTAGTTGCATTTCTTATTTGTGTGAAATATTTTGTTCGAATAATGTTCATATTTAATAATACGAAAACGGATATGTCAGTCCGTTTGAATCCTTATGTAGGTCTTAGATACTCTTAAGCCCGGTGGCATATTCCCGTCGGTATTCTAAAACCCAGATGAAACCTCAATTCTAAGTAACGTGGTTTAAATTTTGATAAGGATCATAACTTAATGTCGACCGCGGCTGTATTAATACCTAGACCTTAATTTTGTAATGAAACTTAATTTAAACCGATACTAACTACTTCATATATTTTACTACTATTCATCACAGTCAAAGTTTTTTGCCTGTTTAGTGTTTTCCTCAATATTATAAAACTATATATATATATATATATCGCTTATAAAACTATCGAAAGGTAAACTACCTTTCGATTGTTTTATAAGCGTTCCGTAACAGGTTAACTGGAATAAAAATACATTTCGTGTTTTATTCTATCACTTACCACTCTTGGCGGCGACTGTTCTTCCTGCTTATGCGCTTGTTTGATATGGTCTTTGAGCGCGAAAGCTCTTGCGTAACTCGCGCCGCACATCTGACATGAGAACTTCAAGTTGTTCTGACGAGAATGCGTTTCTGTGTGCACTCGGACTGCATATAGTGATGCAAACGGCCTGTAAATGGTTGAAAATATAATTTATATATTCAAGCCTGTATCCAGGAAGGGTTAGGCAGAGGTGTACCAATGTACACCCACAGTTCGCCGGTATGTTTAGGTCTCATGTAATAGGGGGCGAGCCTATTGCCACTAACCGGGCACAAATCCCAGCTCCGACCTGCTACTGAGAATTTCATAGGAAAACCCAGTAGCACCTTGGTCGACTTGGGAATTGAACCCTAGGCCAACGAGGGTTGACTGAAGAGGGGCTTACTGTATAATTTATATACAGTATTTTAATATGGTTCTGTTCATAAAAAGTAGGTATACATTGAATGCTATTAGCATCAAACACCGAAGCCTCCCGCTGTCTGACTTTAAAATTTTTATAAAGCTATCCATTAGCAGTAGCCGAATCAACCTCCATTCACTCATGGATACATTCATTATGTTGGCATCATAGCACAAAAAAAAGGAAAAAAAGCCAAGATGGCGTTTCAAGATGGCCACCATAAAAATAAATGAAAAAGTTAGACCCAGTTGAAATTCGATATTTGGCGTTAATACAATCACGATAATGTTATATTCACGATGAAAATGCATACATGTTAATTGAAAACATTAGCGGAGAGTAAAAAAACGAAACTCTTGACATGCTAGTCTGCGTCGTAATTGATTAGTTAAGATATAATTTATTTATGATGTGTATTTGCAGTCCAAATAGATATTACTACATTTAGGAATGCCAGCTTATATTGTGCTTTTATTGTACATAAACTTTATTATATTTCTCCGAGTGTTAAACAAACCACTTACCGATTACAATGTTGGCAGGAGAAGGGTTTCGTGTGAGAGTTCTTATGCCCCGCCAGTTGTACCGAAGTCTTGAAAGCTTTCGGGCAGTACGGACACTTGTACGCTCGGACCTCGGAGTGAGTTAGCAAGTGGTGGTTGTAGACGCTGTGTGCTTTGAACCTATACATACAAAAACATTAACAAGTATACATAACACATTAAAAATAGATTAATATAAGAGTGTAGGTCTAAATCATGATCAAGGAGTGAAAATAAGAAACCAAAAAAACTAGAAACATATTTTAATAACATGGACAATTCTCTTAGAGTTAAGAATATATAATTAGGTATTTTTGACAGAAATATTTTGGCCTATGGGTTTAGCAAACGTTCTGGAGTTTATTGCTTTTGAGGATCGAATTCTCATAAGAAATCATAAGTGCGGTATATGATGAGTTGACTATTAACAAATATGTGTATTGTAATAATATTCTAAGGGGAACTAGAATTATCTAACGAGCGCGTAAAAAAAAATCTCTTTAGATCACAATCTTATATTAAAAAAGATACGGATTTATTAACATCTGTCTTATAAGTAAATTTCATTCGTATCAAACACATGTTTCTTAAATGATTAGTTCTTATAAGGTCGATATAAGAAGGAGTTACTTTTTAAGAAAATATTGGTAATTATGGTCAATGGTAAGTTGTGAGACTATTTCACGTACTAGTCTTTAACACATAGATTATTAGAATTATTGCAGTAATATAAGAGGCGGTGGAAACGGCAATCCTACATTATTTTTTATGTAAGTTTGTTACGGTGAGGTTATATTTTCACATAGATTATTAGAACTATCCCATTGTTAAGGTGAGGTTATATTTTCACATAGATTATTAGAACTATCCCATTATTATAAGAGCTTACCTCTTCCCGCAGTGTTGACAGGCGTAGGGGCGCGCGCCTGTGTGCGTGCGCATGTGTAGCGTCAGGCAGTACGACACGCGGAACGACTTGCCGCAGATCTCACACGAATGAGGTTTCTCACCTATACAGTATTTATTATATAGAGTATTTGTATGAAGAAATGAATGATAATCGTGTTGTCTTTTCCAAATAAAAAAAATATGCTCATAAATAAGCCTACAATTTGAGAACCACTGGACAGAGTCAGCTTCGATCATAATGGTGATAAGATTTGGATAAGTTTATCAGAATATTTTTTATTGGAGAAGATTGATACATGAAAAGGTTTGTCTAGTGACATAGTGTGATATTTATTAATCGGTATCTGATTTATTCAATTGTGACGAACCTGTATGTATCCTTTCGTGTTTGACTTTTTCATGCGGCCTGGCGAATCTTCTGTTGCAATATAAACAGGTATATGGAAGACTTTCATCTTGTTGACTTATTGGTACCTACAAAATTAATTAAACTTGAATGATATTGTCTAAGAACAAGTGACTGGCCTTGGATAGAATTCCGAATAAGAAAATAAGTATACTAAGGGTCAATTCTAGGGCATAAGAACCGGGTTTTCCCGGTTCCAAAAGAACCGGGAATTCCCGGTTCTGGAGGTCTCTGAAAGAACCGGTTCTGTAAATCTGGGAACCGGGTTTTTCGGTTCTTTCGGTTCTATCTTTCTTTCTTAAAATAAACTTAGAAATACCTCAATTCACGCTAAATGTCAAGTTATTATCATATAATATTGTTACAAGCAGTGGCGTGCATTGGTTTTCGGCCATGGTAGGCACAGACTCGTACGTACTACGTACGTATGTACTCGTATGGCCAACTTTACCGTAAATACGCAAATGAACTCCCAAAAAATTGGAACTAGGATTATTTTTGTGGACCACAGGGTCATTCAGATTTAGCGAACGCACACCGAATGCGCTGCTCGCGCTTGCAGTTAGGTACTGCAATATGTTAGTGCGCCTCCTCGACGCGACTCACGCAAAGGTCGGTAGTGCAAATTTTAGTAATGCCGTCTCCGAACTGTTCGCGAGCAGTACGCGCGCTGCTCGCGCGGCGCGGTCAAGATCATAAGTCTACTTAAAATGCACGCGCGCAGCTCGCGAACTATTCGCTAGCTTAATCTACAAACCAATTTCTGATTGAATCACTATTTCAACTTGTAGGTATAAGTTTATATAAAACAATCTTTGTAAAGCTAACTGCGAACAGCAGCCGAATCCGCGATTCAGGACTCGCGACGAGCAAAGGGTCGCGGTGCGGAAAGCTTATGGTTGAGGACTCATATTTGTGTATTATTCTGAATAAGAAAACGAAACTGAACATAATAGTAAATATATTAAGCCATAGTCAATATGACCATTCGAGATCAACATTTTTTTTACCTACGTTATGTAACTATTACATAGCCAAAAAAATAATCAGACGTATTATTTTACGTGCCAACATATACTATTGTCTTGTATGTTTAATTTACTCCCATTTTCAATAAGATTGTAACTAAAAACAATCACTTAATATAATCATCTACTACAACAAAATTTTTTCGTCGTAGTTATTCTCGTAGGTATCAATTCACGCAACAATTTCGTATAACAATCAAGAAACGACGAATAACATAAAAAGAACAGTTCGTCCAGCAGCACACCGCTAGTCAGGCAATATTTTCTAACATTTTGAGTTAATAATTACTGAGAGCCTTACCTTTAAGTTTTGTCAACAAACCCCATTTGATGGGTTTGTATTGTAAATTTGTAATTACGCACGTATGCTATCAAACATATTTCAATTTCACCACAATCTTAACATTCATACACATAGCTGTTTATTAGTGCTCCTGTTTATTAAACTACAGCCACTTCACAAAATCACAATTAATAGAAACTTGTTACGAAAACAGGCGCGCGAACTATCAAAAACTTAATAAACAATCTGCCACAGATAATAAATATCGAAAAACGATCAAGTTGCAACACAGAAGGAAAACAATAAAAATATTTATTAAAAATAAATATAATAAACATTAATAAATGTAAATAATATTGTGATAATTAATTATATAAGTTATAAGTATTTTGAAACGCTAGTTTCATTTAAAATACAATAATTACCTAATGGAATAAGAATTGACAAGTGCGGTGAACAACCCAAAAGACTTTTGCTCCAAAACGAATATGAGAGTGAAAAAAAAGTAAAAGGACTGAGAACTGCGAGGACTCTATAAGTCTATTGGCAGGTAGGCCAGCTTACTGTAAGTGTAAAAAATTACGTATGTCAAATGTCAAAGCACCACTCTTAGCAAAAATAGGGTTTTTTGTTTTTGTCGTATAATAAAAAGTCAAGATGGCGGGGTATTATTTTCCGTTTTTGAAGTGTGCGTGCGTATATGGACAAGGAGATTTCGTTTGAATGTGTGAGTGTAAACTAGGCACAACTGTCGCGAGCCTACCTCGTGACAGATTATTATGAGTTATTGAATGAATTTGAATTTGACATATGTGACGTCATGATTTGTTTATTATTGAAATGTTTGGTTAGAAGTTTTACTGCCGTTTTATGTTATGATTATGTATGATGAGTGTTGTTGTATTAAAAGAAGATAGTTAGGATTTTTGGAGGTAAGCTCTGCTTATTTGCCTATATGCTATGCACGCCACTGGTTACAAGTATCTTCTTTAACAAATAAAGAGGAACTTAATAAGGAATTAAGTCAAGCTATTCTGCTCCTGAATTGATATCAAATGACCTGAGTACTACAGTCAGGGTAGAAATGGCTCTGTCCGAGAGTGGTATCATTGCCACGTTGAATGGCTATGTCGATTCTCAGTACATCGAACAAACCAGCCCTCTGATCACGAGTGGAGTCTACCAAACGTTTTGACAGTTCTTTAAAAAGATTTCATGCAATCAGACCCCACGACCCGAGCGTTTCAACCCCAAACGGCTCAAAATTATAATTACCCATTAGGTTATTATACTTTCGCCATTTAAGGGTCTCTGCAGCTCCAGGAGCAGCGCCAGGAGAGGCTGCCGAACTTAGAAAGTGGGACGACGCAAGGGTGTCGACGCACCTTGCATACCACACCAAAGGCCGAACCAATTTCCAAGGCAACAATGACATACCGTCAGATCTCTTACCATCGCCGCGCACCTAACCATTAGGTTCCAAAACAGCTGGTACACCGGCAGTGACGAATAATGACATTATTATTTGCGTGACGGGATATACGCCCTGCTGCAGGACAGGCCATGGCGACCGAGGCAATTGACTGTTTCACCGCGTTGACAACAATGGCATGCGAAACAAAGTATACCTAAACGTAAACTGATGGCGAGCCGGAAAGTATTGTCATCCAAAATCGTACCAAGAGTGGATGATGGAAGTGCCTGTTACCAGAGGCCCGATTCCCATTCTCCCACAGCCAGGAGACGCGCACGCTCTGCAGTGTTGATCGACGTATTAATGAATTCTTTCCGTATCAAACTGCAAAGCGGCTCGTACCACTGGCTCTGGGAAGAACGTTGCTCGGGTAGATCTACGCCCGGGCAGGACAATTCCCAACTATTTACTGCCTCAGTCATGCACAAAATCTGGAAAACAACCAGAGTGGACCCTAAGATTTGCCTGGTTAAATTTTTGTGGACCGAAGACAAAAATGCTGGTTAGCCTAAACTGGAAACTTTACGTACACTTAGCCGACCAAATCGGATCGGCAGCGTGGCTTGGGTCCAAGCTCGGTCATCCAAAGTTACGTTAAAAATGGACGTTAACGTAAAGTAATGTAAATTTTAGAGCAAAACAACAGCCAATTAAAGTAATAGGAGAATTTAAAGAGAATTTGAAAAGTCTATTCGGAATTTATTGAAGTTTTTTTTTGAGTTTATTTCAATACCTTATTTCAAACACAGTTTTCGATTTCTATAGTGAATTATAAACAACTTCGAAAAGACTGATTTTAGTGCACTGATTATCGCTTAATGTTACTGAAAAACGATGTTGTAATTAGGAGTATAATTATAAAAATAAATAAAAAATGCTTTTATCAATAAAGTGTGATTTATCCATTCTCTTTTAATCGTTATGGTAGTAGAAAATCAGCTTTTAAACTAAAATTTATCGAAAAGAACCGAAAGAACCGAAAAAACCGGGTACCCGGTTCCAGCTTGAGTTTGGAACCGAAGGAACCGGTTCCTAAATATGGGCCGGTTCTCGATGCCCTAGTCAATTCGACTGGTAAATTTGAACTTAAAAATAAACCCGGTAAGATTCAAATTGCTTTGTTGTCAAATAGACACGAACAAAAATTGTATAAAAAAATACATACTGAAAAACATAATTTTTTTTTTTAGTCAACATACCTTATCCATATTATGTACATTCATATGCATTTCGAGATACTCCATAGAATTGAACTTCTTATTGCAGATTCCGCAGTTCATCTTGTTGGAGGTCTTGTGCGAGTTCTGGTGTATCGTTCTGTAGTACACGGGGATCATCTTGTCGCAGACGAGGCAACGATATCTGTCCTCAGTCACTTCAGAACCGTCCGAGTTCTCTACTGGGGCTTCTATGGGACGAGACCTATGGGATAATATTAGTAAATAAGTATTTTGGAGTAAGCGATATCTTTACTGTACAAAAGAAAGTCGGTTTAGTTAAACCATTTTCTGAAGAAAGTGTCGACTCATTTTATAAGCCAAAAATATCTAAATATAACGGTAGTAGGGACTATTTACGCGGGTGAAGCCGCTTCACCAAATAATCCATAATATAAAGAAGAAACAATATTCGCTGTTCCAAAAGTTTAGCGCAAATATACTTCAATAGGCATCTTTCCTATTCATATCCTTAAGTATCCTTAATCCAAATGTATTATATTAAATAATTCAACTCTGATTCATTATTTCTCACATAGTAAAATCATTTGATTTAATATAACAGCTTAAAAAGATATAAAGTGTGTACCGCAATACTTACTTAATTGGATCGTGCATCCGTTTGTGTAGCTTCAATGACTTGTTTGTTGGGAACACAGTGCAGCATATTTCACACTCGTACGATACGGGGTCATCAATGACACTGTCTTTAACAAAAAATATTACGTACAAAAAGTTTACATATTTTATTTTATCTTTAACACGGAACTTAAAGGAAAAAACAAAATCATTAGAGAGAGAGTATTATATTAACTATTTTACATAGTATTTGTTTACTATATTGTGGTTTTTTAATTCACGAAACAACAGTACTAACAGACTAACAAAAACATCGAAAATAAAGGGCGGTTCAGTCAAAAATTGGTCGGGCATCTCCCACATTCTTGCTTGAATATAATCGTTTAAACTTAAGTGTGTTTAGCAATATTAATAAAAACATTTTTTTTCAGCCTACGTAACATTCCACTGCTTGGCAAAGGCCTCCCCTTTCTTCTTCCAAACCCTTCTGTTTTTAATAAAATCTATAGTTTAATTTATAATCGTTAAATATATTGTTGAACATACCTGCTTTCACTTTGTGTACCTTCATGTGAGCGCTTAAAGATTTCGAGTTATCATACGCCACTGGGCAATGCGGGCATTCGTATTTTACTAAAAACAAAAGATATTAATTTAGAAGTGTGCCCAACTGCATAAGTAACGCTACAAAGATCTAAGCATGGTAGAGCAAGTGTTTGCGAATTCCTATACTTTAACTCTTGTCAAGAAAAATCCTATTAAAAAAATATATTGTAGATTTGTATTTAATTTAATTAATTAAAGGGACACCGCAGTGGTACAGAAAAGACTAGAAAAAAAGGGACACTATTATTTTAGGTTTTCTTAATAGATAATTTCCATCTATAAAATTTGAATCAGATGAAGCGTCCCAAAAATAACAGTGTAATCAATGTATAACTGATTTTATATTATACTAGCAAACCCGGCGAACTTCGGCTTCGTTTTATGTAACATTTCGTTTGGTGATTAAAAGATGAAGATTATTTTTTTTGTTTTCCTGAAATTCTATGCTATAAACCTCACGGAGCCCGAGACCTTTCCAACGATTGCAAAACCGTGGAAATCGGTTCGTGCGTTCTGGAGTTATAGCGTCAGGAAGGAAAACCCGACTTATTTTTATATAATAGATTAATAAATGAATTTCTTATGTCTTTAACATATTTGTATTAAAATCACAAGTGTTAATTTAAAAAATTAGTCGATATGTAGTCGCTTAACTTGAAGAGTTCAAAATCTTAAAAAAGACTACATTTTGTTCACATTTTAGGTTTTTTATTAATTGTTGTTCCATAAATAAGAATGTAGTGTATATAAATGTGTCAAATAAATAGGTTTTATTTGATCAGTGCTAAAATGATATTAAATGTATTACTTACATGCTTTACAGGGATGAGTTTTGAATTCGTCCAAGCCGGCGACGCAAACGTTACAAGACATACATTGGTACATTTTGACTGCAAATCCGCAGTCTGTTTGCACCTCTTTCATGGTAACCTTGTGAAAGTGACCGGGTTTCTCTACATAAAATAAATTATGTTAACATTGTATTAAAATATCGATAATTATGAATACTGCAGGAATCAAGCTAAATTAATTATTAATTCTAGAAATGTTCATAATTGGGGATGTCTTATTAAAATATTTATTATTTAGAAATAACTGTTTAGAAACATAATATTTTATATTTATTTATTTAGGTTTTTAATGATTATTTTTTGGTTTGCATTTCAATTATTATACATTAATAATTGCATTGTAGATCTTAATCAGACTATATATATATCGTGGACTTGAAGTTTTAAATAAGTACCTAATACCTAACATTGTTAAATGGCAACAATAAAGAAAAACAAATATAAATAAATCTATGCATTATTTGCAGGCTAGTGTTTCATAAAATATCTCTCTGCTAATATTCTTGCGTACCAGCCACAACAGAATAAATTGTAATGTAGGTATTAGCGTCTACAATAAAACCTCTTTAGCGACTGAACTTGATCCTTATATATCGTAAACGTGGCATTAAATTATAATATTAAACATCGAATAGTGTTCCATCGACCTATTTATATGATTTAAAACATACCAACTATAACTCAAAACGCAAGACAATTATCTATATTCTGAACAAGTATACCTATGCAGGGCTGCTCAAACTACGATTAAGTAAATTCAGATTATTTAAAACCCAGTAATATTCATATCATAGAACATTTAAAGTTCGAATAGAGAAGACTATGTGATTTATTAATGTAAAAAAATATATCATATTCAATATTGTAAGTGCCAACCCTATTGGAATGACAAGGGATTTGTCGTCCTGTACTAATAAATAACTCAGGTGTTACTACCAACATTACTACTAAAAGGCGGATCCAACAAAGTACTTTCATAATAATAGCTCTGAATATATTTAAATGCCAACACACCTGGCGAAACGCATTTTTCAATGGCTATGAAAGATTTACTACCTAGTTTTAGAGCGATATGGGTCTATGTATCGTCTAGGGATATAGGTAAGTAGGTACTATCGACTGCAAAAGACTCGACCTGAAAAAGTTCGCTGGAGGGGACTGGATGCGGAGAGCGGAGGACCGGGTGTTGTGGCGCAAATTGTGAGAGGCCCATGTCCAGCAGTGGACTATGATTGATTGATGATTGATCGACTACATATCAGTAGTTGGATAACATTCTTGGCATCGCATTCTCTACATTGGAAGAGGCCTTTGCACAACTTTTATAGGCCGGTATAATATTAATACATATTATTATTATTATCGCCTTTATTTCGTTGAAACAAGATTGAATTGTTAAACGTAAGTAATTGATGAGCATATAGATAGACTTATTATCTGATCTCTATTTTGGATTTATTTTGGTATTAATAACAATTGTGCTAGTCTTGATATACATGGTTTTTTTTTTATGAAATATTTGCGACTTCTGGTTTCTTTAGCTTTTATATCATACACCTGATCTGGGAATCGAAACCATCCACACTACCAAAATAGTTAACGATACTGGTTTTAATAGACTTGGGTTACTCATTGGTCGTCATATACAAAAAAAAAACTGTCTTAAAACAACTAAGAAATTAGCAATACTTTACAAACAAATAATAATTATGACGGGCCTGTTGGTCTAGCGGTTAGTGACCCTGACTGCTATACCGGAGGTCGTGGGTTCGATTCCCACTCAGGGCAAATGTTTGTGTGATGAGCACGATCATTTGTTCTGGTCTGGGTGTAATTTATCTATAATATGTATGTATTTAGAAATATATAAGTATGTATTACAGTTGTCTGGTTACCATAACACAAGTTCTCTTAGAGCTTAGCTTGGGATCAGATTACCGTGTGTGAATTGTCCAGGAATATTATATTATTATTATAATACTAAACCGGCCTATAAACGTGCCACTGCTGAGCACGGGCCTGTCTGTCTGCAGATTGGCGATTTCATTTGATGCAATCGCCAATCCGCAATTGAGCGTGTGTGGTGATCAATTCTCGTTTCTTCTCTATATGGGAAGAGGCCTGTGTGCAGCAGTAGGACGTTTATAGGCTAGATTGTTAAAAAGCCACATTAGAACTTAACAAATAATATAGTGATATTCAAAATGCTTACCATTGGTTTTAGCTTTATCCTTGCCGGTGGTATTACATAGTTTTTCCATTCTTTTGACCGTCAAGCCAACTCGCGATACTTTCACTTCAGTTTTTCGTGGAATTTTTTGAACGACCTCTGAATCAATGAAATAATTATGGGTTAAACCCTTATTTATTTTTCAAATTGATAAATGAAAAATATAACACATACTTTTCTCTAATTTTACGTAACCAAAACCTCACTCACGACGATATATTTATTTGAAATATCGCAAGACGTCACCTTTGTACAATTTGGGCGAAAGCATGACGTCACTACCAACACGCCTGGACTTTAATTCGCTTTGTCTTTAGTTTTATTATTATTATGAAAGAGTAAAAACTACTATGACTGTTTTATTATCTGATGGACAATAAATTTAGTGTATATTTTTAAGGAGCAAAGTTTAGGAAAACGTTTTTTCTTAAAAAATATGCTTTGAAGCATATTTTTTAAGAAAAAACACGTGTCTATTATATTTTTATTATCTAAGCAGATTATATTTTTTTTTCGACTTTTCATACCTAGTCATGTACCCGTATATACATAGATAATAAATATAGATATAATTAATACCTAGAGGAACAGTCTCCTTCTGCACCAACTCCTCAGTTTTGAATACAAGCTGTTCTTCAACTATATCCCCTGTGTCGGTGATGACGCGGCGCGGGGCTTGTCTGTCTGTCGTCACCAACGTGTCCTCGCTCTCTACTGTCTCGTACTCCATGGTTTCCAGAGGGTCTGTGTCTTCTACTAAGGGCTCCTGAAATACAAAGGAGAAATTATGTCCTATGATGCACAGAAAAATCTGTCTTCAGTGTGAACTTTCTTTGTATCTTTTAATGATAGTGTTTTGCTCTTCAACCAGTTCACATGAGCTATCTAACAGTGCTTCTTAAGCAAGATTATAAGAATGTAACAATAACTAAATCCATTGAACACAATTTTTTAATTATATAGTACGTAGTTTTATTTCATTTCTTGGGTCAATTCATGATATTGCTATATAAACAAACATCAACTATATGCAGATGTGAATAAAGTTCATTTTAGACTGTTATTTTTTTTCTTGTGCAATCTAGACCTTATTTGAAAGCACTACGGTTGTTTTTCCTAAAACTCATGAAATACATGTTTGTTTAAGAATACATACCTCAACTACAACCTCTTGATTATTGTGGTAGTTCTGTATATGCTCTATGACTGATGAGAATGATACATTGCAAGAAGTACAGCTGTAAGACTCCTCCTGTGATTCTTCAGGGGGAGCGGTGTCTGCTATCACTGCATCTGTTACTATGTTCATGTCTGCAATGCAAAATAAACCTTATGTCACAGGAAGTACATATCATAATTAAATTTAAACAGTTGAACTTTTTATACATAGTCTTATTTGATAAATTTTAAGATAAATGGGCAAGCTATAATTCCCATTTTTTTTTTGTTTTTATATGAAATTAAATGCTCTTTAAATGTGTCTTTAAACAAAATCTGTGTGAGCAAAACTAGAAATAACTACATAATATTATTACCAAGATACATAGAATTAGGAAGGTGGTTATTGCTATTGTCTTTATCAATACTCCCAAAGTCCAAAAAAATGAGGTAAGTAGTAGTAGTATTTAAATATAATTATCTATTATCTCCATCTAACATATTTTAATTTATTATTATTTTATAAATATCAGTAAATCTTAATTACCTTTCACTGTAGTCAAAGAAATAGTCCCATCAACATTCTGTTTAGTTACAATGGTGCTCTCAGCATTTAATTCAGCATCATCCTGTGTGACTATCATGTACCGGCTCTCTCCATTTTCCTTCACCAGTTTTAGCTCCCTGGTTTGAAGGCAAGGTTTGGTCAGCTGTTTGCTGATGAACTCCACATACATCTTATTGCTGTTGTTTGGATCAACCTGTGCCTCATAACTGTGTTCTCCTGTGAAAGTTGTTGTACTGCTAATGGGAGTCTCTGTAAAAAGATAAATGTAATTAATTGGTTTTTTTTTTATACTGTCTGGTCTAGTTTGTTAAGTGTATTGTATTGGATTAAGTGTACCATTTAACATAATAATACACAGATAAGTAAAAAAATTGATTAAAAACAACATAGGGTCATAATAAATCAAAATGCCAGAACTAGTAAATAATAGTGAAGTCAGTTACAAGCTAGGCTCAGGCTATTTACATTTAAACTACCCGCTTTTGAGTAAGTGTGGAACAACATCATCAACCCATTTTAAAAATATACATAAAAATAGAAACTTCTTCTGAAAAAAATCAAGGGTACTGTATTTATCTACCAACTAGATAGGTAAAACTGAGCATATAATTTGCAATTTAGTTCCCTCTTAAGTTCCTATTTTCAGCATGTTTACTGATAAAGTTATTTCCTCCTTGCTAGTATTAGTAATACACTTGGATTTTGGCCCTAAGTAATGAAAAATTATTTGTTGATGTTAATGCCAGGTTTATGTACAATATATATAACCCTGATGATAAATCTTACCATGCTGAAATACTTTAGTATGTGGACTCTGAATATCTGTAGAACTTTGGCTATTGTCCCCTTGTGCTTCTTCTTCCTTATATATTATGGTGTGACGGATACTTGACCCTGGCTCACAATCATCCTGAGCTAAGTGAGCTACGAGTTGGTATAGCGAAGTCTTTTTACTATTACATACAGGACAATATAAATTCTCTAAGACGTTTGACAAATGCTCCTGTAGTGATTGTTTAGAAGTAAAGATTTCATTGCAACAAAGGGGACAATTTAGAGTTAGGCCACCCATTTTTACTGAAAATACATCAATTTAACGCCATTGCAGTACCTAGACAACAATAATGTCTAATGAGAAAGATGGTTTTATTTTGTAAACATATCACATTCATTCAACCTCATTTATGTGCTACATTCAGTTTGTATCTAAATTCTCAACACAAAACCATATTAAATCAGAAGAACTTCACACTAATTTGTTAAACGTGAAGAATGCACCGAACGAAGAACGCACCATTTTTGTCAAACTGACATAAGTCTGATTATGTATTACATGTCGTTTACGAAGATAATAACAGACATGAAACAATAACAACAATTTGTTTGATTTTTGGAAGATCATTAATTATAAGACTATACAATAAAATCGGTAGTCTATATAAACTGATTCTTAAATAAACAGTAAAACAAAAATAAAATAACAATGAAACATGAAAATACTAAATTAAACTGCCAAAAAAAAAATCAAATCAGTCACAAAAAATGACTGAAAATTTTACTTTGAAAGAATATTTAATTTTATCAGATTAATAATCACAAAAATGTAATAACATTGTTTGAATAATAAACTCTATTAAAAATTGTAAATCAGTTTAATTAATTTAGATAGGTACAAGTAGCCGACTTTAATAATGCACATTGCACCTTTGACATTTAAATTTAACACGTATCAAAACTATTTACATTCTACTATTTTCAAGTATTTCCTTACCTACCTACCTCTAAAATGTTTGACTTCATAAATAAACTATTCATGTAAAAGTGTGTCTTAAAAGATGTTTATCAATAATTTAAAAAGAAGAATCGGGGTTTTTATGTGTGAACTACTTTACGACTAAAATAAATAAATTTATTATTGAATTGTTGGTTGGCTGGCATTGCTGGCAACATTAAGAAGTTCGCCATTTTGTCGTGGTGGTTTTTTAATCCTAGCTATTTTTATTTATTCGTGTTAATTATTTCTTTACAGTGGAAATACACTAATAGAATTATAATCCAAACACCAGATTGTGCCTGCATATAATATAAACTAGTTTAAATAATACGCTTTACGAACGAGATATTGACGCTTGATATGTTTATGTTGAAGTGTTTTCGCGGGTAAATTTGATTGAAACAACATGTTGGGAAAGAGAATGCACCATAATACGAAAGGTAGATTGGCTAGCAAGGGCCATGACAATGGAAAACCGTCAAGTCCTGGGATATCACCATACAACAAGCCTGCCAAAATACCAGGAGCTGTATCTGTTGGTAAAACTAAGGTAGAGGTGTGTCCAATACCATATATAAAAATACAAGATAATGCTGTACACCTGCCCCGCTTCACTGCCATTGCAGCTAGGTCTGCAGATGAACCTATAGGCATGGATGAACTGGACTCTTTACAGTTAGAGTTAGAGTCACTTTTAGGGAATACAGCTCTTCGGATTAGATATTACCAGTCTGAAATTGAGAGTATTGACACAAATGAATCTAAGAGAGAGAAGAAAGGAAAAGCTGCTGGTAAACAACTACAGTATCCAGTTAAGAGAAAATTTCCTGATGACAAATTAGTGAAAACCAAAGATTACACTAAGTTGTCGAACCAACCCAAAATGTCCAAGTTTAAAGTATCCAATGCTTCAACGGGTGGATCCCACAATTACTCAAATGATATTGCAAATTCAGATAACTCTGTCAAACTGGAACTATCTCAGTTTGCTCTACCAAAGAATAATATTCCATATAAATTCTGGAATTCAGTGGATCCTTATTGTGCTCCAGTAACTTTAGATGACATCAAATTTCTGGAATCTTTGCTTGCACAGAGTAGCAATACAACTTTGCCTCCAATCCCACCTCTTGGTCGTCACTACTCTGAAGTTTGGGCAGATGAACACCTTGCTGAAGACCAAAATGCAGCAAACCCCAATAAACAAAAATCATCAATGTCCCCTGATGCATCCAGCATTCGTAAGAAACTCGAGAAATCAAATGAGAACATGATTACTGGGCCTTTAACACAAAGATTGGTATCAGCCCTCATGGAGGAAAATTTAATGAATTATGAAGTTCCAGATGTAAAAGTGAAACAGACAACAAATACCAAAAGTAGCTATAAGAATTCCCTTACATTAGAAAAATGCCTGAGAAAGGAGTTAGTGGAGCAAGGTATATTAGACCCTGAAGATTTGCCACCTCTGACAAATCCAGCAGATGATGAAATACTTGCTGAAATCAAAAAGTGCCAAACTGAACTGACTGCGGTAAAGAAAGACAATTGTCGCAACCTGAAGCATCTCATTGGGCTGTGTAAACAAGAAATGATTAGACTGAATCTTAAGAAACAACTGGATCAAGTTGATATGGAGTGTATTGATATTTATAAGAAAATGGTAGCTGCTAAACAGAAGAAGAGGCCTATCACTAAAAAGGAAAAAGAAGATGCATGGAGAGCTATTAATGAACAGATCAGGCTCAACAAAGAAATTAATGCTTTGCCTCTGACAGGTCCAAATTCAATCTAAACAATATTTTAATTTAAAGTATTCTATGGGGCTAGTTTAAGATTGTTATAGGTACCTATTATTTAGAAATAAATAACATCAATAATTAATTATGTGTTTCTTATTTGTTTAACCCACAATAATTTATGCCCACAGTATGTCCATGTTGGTGGGTTTACATATTTCAGCTCCTGTAATTGTATGGTGCATAAAGTCTTGTTTTCCCAATTAAGGACATCTATTTTGTCAGAACCAGTACTGTTTAAAGTTGAGCAAGGTATATATAGTTGGACATCAAACAAGTGACAAGTCATCATCAGAGTCACAGAGTACAGCAATATATAGGGAATCAGAGTACCTAGTTCAGCTTAGTCAGTACTTCTGCGGGAACAGTACATACTTTAATTATAATAATACCATTTAAAAATCCCTAAGTGTCCTACTGCAGGTCAAAGGCATTCTGTCCAATGAGGCTGAAAATAATATTAATTGGGAAAATTCACATGGTCATCTGATATCAGTAACTAGCTAGACGACTAATGAAATTACTTCATCATCATCCACAGACCTTATCCTCCTACTAGGCGGCTTAGGCCTCCCCTTTTTCGTACCATTTTCTACAGTCCTGTGCCAGACTCGAACCGAGACTTTAACTAATTTCTTGGAGATGGGTTGTGTCGTCATTAAAATTAATGACGACAAATCAAATTAGTTAGATATTTCTAAATACATACATTTATTAGAAAAATTATACCCGACACAACATTATGTCCATCACACTAATCTTTGTCCTGAGTGGTAATCGAACCCACTACAGTTCAGCAATCAGGGTCACTAACTACCTACTACACCAACATGCACTGAAATTGGGGTATTTTGTGTTTTTAAGTTTTATCAATTTGATTCATAAAAATCACAGTCGTACAGCAATAATGCAATTTTTTGTTTAAAACCCAATCCATCTAAAGAATATGATATAAACAAGTAAGAAAATGTAATAACGTTATCAAGCTTCAATGCATATGAGTTACGACTTTCGACCAAAAGACACGGTGTCAAACTTATTCCAAAGCACTAGGTATTTAAAAACATGAATGACGTATGGAGAAATATTTGAAAAGTAACGAAAGTACTCGAATCAGCAGATTGAATTTATCTAAATATTATTATTGTGTCCTAATTAGAAGATATAAAGTGCTTCACAATGGACAATCCGCTTACTCCAAACAAAATTCAACGGCTCATACATTTGGCTGAGGATAAATCGTTTAATATGCCTCGTCGATTGTTGCTCAACGATGAAGACTTGAAACGGTATGGGCGTCCCTATTTGAAAAATTGTATTCTTGTTTGCTTTTGTTCCAGCTGTTAATTTTCATGTAAACTTAGTTTTTGTTATAGATTGGCATCAAATCAAACGTCCATGAACAGAACCAACTTAAATAACTGTGAGTCTTCTTCTGGCATTTTGGATTTAGACAGAGTTGAAGGTAATATAACTTACTTTGTATGAAATATAGAAATAATTAGATTAGAGTAGTCTCTTGTAGTGGTATTAAAATCTGCAGTTTTCTAATATTACTATGTCTATTCTAGGTTTTGGTGAATCTGGTATAGGAGACCTATCACTCAGCAAATCTGTGAGTAAACAAAAGTTTTTAAATACAACTTTTTGCTTTTATTCTTTATGCATTAAAGTTCAAGCTGCCTGATACACTTATAATATATTTTTACATTTGTGAGCTTACCAATTATAAAGCTCTTATAAAATTTCAGACAGCATTTAACCCTGGAGAAATGACAGGCAGATCTACTGGTGCTGAAGACTTTAAAGCCATGCCTTTAGGCCGGCACTCAATAGCCCTGGAGAGCCTCACCAGCCAGCTGGATAAACAAACATCTGAGATTCAAGATATTATGAGACATTCTATCGCCTCTAACTACTCATTCCATTCAAAGGTATTGTAGTGTATATTAATATACAGTTTAAAATAGTTTAAATTTTATTATTATGCTCATTGTTTTTAATAATTATTTAATTCTCTCAATTTATGTGATGCATCTGAAATAACGACTCCCTTATTAGAATTTAATAATAATGATTTTATAAGTTGTAAATATTCAAATCATTTATACAAATCTATATTGTACAACATGCATGTTGATTGTTTTGAGATGTACGGTTGGGACTGCAATAAGTTGCCTAGTACATAAATTTGTGTTTTATCATATTGCAGCTTACTGATATGTACTGTTAAAAAGTTGGTACACTATAATGTAGCTATGTCCTCAATATCATTGTCTAAATGAGCATTATATACTTTTCAGAGAGACCTAACAGCTGATGAGGCATCACTGATTGTGCGGGAAGCACCTTTGCCAGTACCTAACTCCGCACAGTTACAATTTGCTGACAGCATGTCGTAAGTTCCTATGCCATTTTATGTCCTTTTACTTAAAACCAGTTCTTATATTTAGAGAACATGCATCATCATAATAAATTAAAAGAAAAGTTATATCATACATCCTGATAATAAATAGTTCTTTTTGAATTTCTGACTCATGGATAATGTTAAGCATTTTAGCATTAAGTTGCGGAACAAAATATTTTCTAATTATCCACACATACAAAAAGAGCATGCTTGGTTATGCATTAGTTATCTGAGCAGGATATGCTCAGATCTTTAGATCAGATATTTCAAATCATAACACTGATGAGTAATAATTATTTAAATAACAATTTTTATTACAGAATGAACAACTCAAACCTTTCAGTGGGAGCTTATTTCAAGAACAGATGTCCTGAGTTTGGCAAAATACTCTGTAAGACTGACAGCCCCGACAGGTCCTATATGCCTAGCATTACTGAAGGTAAACTTCCTAAAAGTACTACTTACGTACCTCTGATTTTGTACCTTAGAACTTTAAACTTATGTAAAAAAGCTAAAGTATATTGTTCAATGCTTTGTTGTAAAAACTTTAGCTAGAACCGGTGTTATCTCGGCTGCATGTCAGGAAACGATACAATGATAAAAATACATTATCTTTCATTTATAATCAATTACAATTTTTTTACAATGTTTTAGTATCAGGCGCTCATTCCGACTCATTAAGGTCCAAGCAATCATCACACAAGATCGACCAAACACTAGATTGCGTGCCCGTGCGCCAACCGCGTAACATAATGGATGATTACTCCGAAAAACAAAGCAATGTGCCAGCTCAAAGCACATTTACATTGCCTAAAATCGACAAGCCTATTGAAGCATCCAGCAGTAAAGTAGAACATGAACAGTTCTTTATGAGTCAAGTGCCTGATAAGCCGAAGTATGTTCAAATGACGTTGAACTCAGTGTCCCCGCAAAAACCAGTACACTCACACCCACACCCACAGCCACAAAAGGCAGGTCCTGTGGCCGCTGCCAAAGAAACAGATTTATTGCTGAAGAATCTGCAAGCGTCATTGAGGTTGGTGAGTGAGGACACTGAAGGATCCGTCGAGAATTCTTTGAGCATTTCTAGAATTGCTGACTATCTTGGTAAGTACAAAAAGCATAAAAAAAAAGTTATAAGACTTTTTTCGCAAAATTGTGATCAGTATCAAATATGTTTTCAATTTTTGCAGGGAAACAGTCCAATGTCAGTGTCACAGATATGTTGCAATTTAACAACAAAAAAAAACTTTTAAACAAGAAACAACCTCTCACTGAACTACACATGAATATACCCGAAAGCAAGAAACTGAATCAAGATGTCCAAGTCACTCTCTTAAAGGATAGTCGGAAGACTGAAACCGCTAGTTCATCTGGGACTGTCAATACGATCATATCGCAAAATAAGTACAAACTAAATAACGAAGTGGAAGTGCCACATGTACCGGCAGTTGTAGTAACCCATCATGCTGAAGAACAACAGGCAGAGGTTGAAGAAGCCAGTTCTAAACGCACTGTAAGGTCTAAATCGCCGTCGAGCAAAAGCCAATCCACTTTGAGCACGGTACACGAAAACTTTACCAGCTTCAAATCTGGAGACAGTCCTTTACATACAAGCAAAGGTATATGTTATAACTGTGAAGTGTTTTTTCCTATAAACACTGTTAAGCTTTATGCAGACGACGACTTTTTCCTCACTGTCGATTCGCGATTGACGTGATAAAAGTCGTCTTTTGCATAAGCCCTTATATGTCCCTATATATGATAATTGGGCTTGATTGGTTGAACTTTCTAGTTAAAATTTTCAGGCGAGGCCAATACATCACATGTTCCTTCCCCAAATATAGTATATAAAGAATTAGATAAGTCTGTAGATTGGCACGAAGTAATGCAACAGAAACGTTTGAAACAGGAGGGCTTAGCTAAAGGTTTGTGGGCCTCGCTTCTTCAGTACTGTGGGTGCTTAACATTCAATAACAACATTAAAATTTGTTAACAAACTAATTTTATCAGCCTCTGGTAACTGACCTTTACTCACTGGAAAAGTTTAGGATGATAATACATAATACACTAACTTTCATTATTCACACACATAAAACATCTTACATTTTAACTATTTAGTATTTAAACATTAAAATCTATTTACTAGAAATAACTTATTATTATTTTTATTTAATTACTATATTTTATAAATTTGGATATGATAATTTTAAATAAGTTTGAGATAAAAATTCAAACGACGAGGTTAATATCCTTTTCATTTCAGAACAATGGGTCGAGATCGGAGCTTCGATCGCTAATGGATATGTGGGTACGTAGATCAAACTCCTTACACACTAAACTCTTATGAAAGGCAGTGATCCATCAGTAAACATATACTTGACAAAAGTAATGTCCAAGAAAATGCGATATTATTATTGATTGCTCAACTTTAATTTCAGGCGTCAGTTGTCCTGTTCTATTGACGGTCACAACTCTGTCGGACAGTTGGCTGACCGCTAAGCTTCAATTCGACGACCTACCAAACAACGGGCAAGACATAATGATCGAACTACCGCGAATGCCTCTCTTGTTGTCGCCAGGAAAGTCTGAGAAAATCACCCTAAACATAACATCTAACATAGAATTAAACACAACTTTGAACTACACTGTGTTCTTAAAAGACGCGTCTGTTGATGGCGATATAGAACAGAAAGGGGAAGTAGAAGTGAATATCAAAATGCCGGTCATTCAGGCTATGTCGTGTGACGGCGTAAACAAAGTCAGCTTCCCGCCAATACAAGAGAACAGCTCACTTATCAAGTCGTTTGTACTTATAAGCGATTGTCCCACCGATCTTCAATTAGCCTTGTCAGTTGTTGAGGGTGACAGTATATTCACTATCAAAAGTGTTCAGGAGATTAAGAAGGGCGATGTGAACAAGATCTTGATGGAGCGTCAGGGGTCCACTGATGATGCGCCGCCAGGGAAGGCTAAGGGCAAGGGCATTAATAAGCAGCTCTGCAGGTTAACCAGCGGTAACGCTATCAAAGTTACCATTAAATTCACTGCGCCTAAGCTGTCAGACATTCAAATTGGTAAGCATACAATATTTTTAGCTTATTTCATTTATTTAATGTAAGTTTGTGCCTACGAAATTATTTAATATTGAAGTTGCGCAAGAGCATTATATCTTTTATTGGCGTTTATGAGGAAACGCCTAGAACTGCGACATAACAAATTATACGATTAATGAGTTCATATTGTAAAATAATACGAATTATATTCCAAGGAACAGTCCCAGAAATATTATTCGTATCGTAATTGCTGTCCATCCATGCAGGACCTTCGAAGTCCTTTGGTGGGCTTTCAATGACAGCAGACATACACCAACCATAAAACTTATACTTAATAAACATTTATTATATTTACAGCAGACTCAATAGTCACATTCAATGGCGTGATGACTGTGAACTTGATTGGTATCAACACGGTCCTACGTAAAGTGGACCTTATTGGCGTCGTGGGTACCGTGAACCTTGTGTTGAACCCACCCGGAAATAAACTGCAACTGTCACAAGGTAAAAGCTTCAGTATAAAAACATAACTCAAAAATAAAATCATTATTAGGTGCCTTAAATGTTGGGTAAACACATTTAGTAGAATTAATAACTGAAATGAAGGAAAAGTATATTAGTTTTATTTATTGCCTTGAGTCCACTACTTTGTAGTTAGCAGAAACGTTTAAGAGCTCATTATCCGCCGTCCTTTGATAGCACGCAGTTTCACTATTCAAGGTAACTAAAATAGGAATTACCTACTTATATTTCAACTTTGTTCTAGAATCTAGAAATCTACATTTTTTAAGTATAAAAATAAGCATATCAATCTTCAAATCTCCCCTTCAAGATACGGCACGCCATTCTACAAATGTCGCTTACTGTACTGTATGATATCAAAAACATTTTATACATCGCAACTAATTATTATTATATTTATAATTATTTACTATCGTTTCAGAACCCACAAACATAGAGCTATGTAACAAAGGGTCCATTTCTGGCATATGGATTGTTAAATTTAAGACTAACTCGCCGACCGATAGTTTTCCCTTCAAGATAGCGCCCTCTAAGTTTGAGATACGCCCGGGTACTTCAAAACCTGTAAGTCTGACGTACACTGGACCACCGGATAGTTGCTGTGAAGCGTAAGTTAATTTTTATGATCTTTTTCGTGCTATTTTTGATACAAAACTTTTCATAACATAAT
The DNA here is from genome assembly GCA_905146925.1 of Autographa gamma. Classification (NCBI taxonomy): domain Eukaryota; kingdom Metazoa; phylum Arthropoda; class Insecta; order Lepidoptera; family Noctuidae; genus Autographa; species Autographa gamma. The sequence goes on along the minus strand of LR989866.1, from coordinate 7,193,574 downwards.
ATACTGAATATGTTAGCCACAAATACCTTGTCGCTATGTGGACTGAAGTACCTGTTTGGGAATAAGATAAAAATAAGTAAAATAATCTCACAAATGTTTTCAGATCTCTTGTATTTGAAGATATAGTAACTGGAAATAAGACGACAATAGACATAAGTGGAGGATCAGATAAACCCAAATCTTTCCCAATCAAAACGAACTACAGTACAATATCCTACGTGCGTCCCGGAAGAAAGGAGTTGAGCTTAAAGAATGCTACAAACAAAAAGATTTACATAAGGTGCCAAATAATCGGCGATGGGTTTGCAATAGATTTGCCGAGAGAGTCAAGGGGGGTATATAGTCTGCCGTTCGGGCCTTGTGAATGTAGACCCCTGCCTATCGTGTTTACGCCGACTTCCAATGCACCCCATAAGGCTACGCTGCACTTAGTTTATGATAAGAACAGTGATTATTCGAGAAAGGTCAGTATTTATTTTCCCGATTTTTCCTTTCCCAGTTTTACTTCTAGATAATAAATACACAAACATTCAATTACATAAACAAAACACGAATTTCTCTCGCCATCTGATCAATGAAAACGTTAAAAACTCAATAGTAAAGTAATAGTAATGATTGTATTCAAAATATTGTATTTTGTACACACAACATTTTTACTTACACTCAAATTACCTACTTATTTCATATATCCCTTTCATGAACTACTGATCAATTTGATCTGCTAAAGCAATGATATTAATGTTACAAGGTGGTGCTATACGGGTGTGCGAGCGGCGAGGCAGTGCGCTGGTCGGGGCTGGTGACGTACGGCGACACCGCGCTGGTGCGAGCGCTCAGCCGCGCGCCCATCACGCTAGAGCTTTATAACAAGGCCTCCGCGCCCGCCTTCATCTGTGCCAGAGTGCACTTCAACTGTAAGTTAATCTTAACAAATCAAGTAAAGATTTTGTGTCAATAAATATCATCATGTCATGTTTGTAATAAAATTTGGACAGATTATAAACCATACAATCAACAATCCCAAACTATCATTTATTAATTGCTACCTAAATTACGGGTGGTTCTTGTTAGGTAGTATTTCTTTGATAGATGTCGCGTATGTCTATACCGCACGGTCGAACGTCGACGGACCTACCCGAACTCGCGGTGGCTACCCAAAACTAGTAAATACGATTACTACGATCCCTCTAAACATAAGCTTCTTAGTTTTTTTTTTGAGAAGATAGTAGTAGTGTTGTTGTTTGTGTTGCGCAGTGCAGTACATGTGCGTGTCTGGAGACGCTGCCCTGCTGGGCGCGCGCGCGGTGTGCCCCGGGCGCGGGCGGCACCGGCTGGAGCTGCGCGTGGGCTGGCCGCGCCTGGAGCGCCGCGCCCGCGCCGCGCCCGCCGCCTCCGCGCTCGCCACGCTCACCGTGCTCACCGGCGCTGAGTTCACACGCCGCAGGATACTCAAGTCAGTACCGTCTGTTACACAACCACTGATCTCACGAATACTCATAGTGAGGACTACAGCCTCACACACTTGCTTTGATTCTGCGTGGAATTAAGCTGGCCATAAACGACAGCTCAAAGTCATCATTGCTTGATGCCGAACAGAACATGGAAACTGCTCAGAATAATAACAAGAGCGCCGCGCATGTGTATGCATATTCTTATCTACTTGATAAAAACTATACTATACTAACTACAGTTTACTATACAATCGCTGCTAGAAACAGTTGATACTGCCTGCATCTCTCCATTTCCAGACGATAAATAGTGTAGCTAATAGATCAGTGTAAAATAATGTGAAGCTTCATTATTTTGATTCTTAATATGCTCATTTATTATATTATACAGGGTCATCCGTGATGAATGTAATGGAGAGCTGGATACTTCCCTTCTGCCTGAACATCTGAGATCATTAGCTGATAAATTTGATGGAGAAGATAAATCAATGGATGACCAAATTGCTGATTTCAAAGAAACTAAGGTTTGTACTATTTTACATGGCTACCTAACAAACCCATTTTCAAATACATACTTGTCACAGTACTCATTTTTGTATCGCACTTTCTTATTTTGATTCATGCTGGACGGTTAATATGGATGTCCAATTATTTTACTTCATCCTCGACACATGGCTAGCACCAAAATAGATAAATAATGATTACATGCTAAAACTGCACGTCAACTTTTCCAGGCATCACTAAATGAACTGATAGGCGGCCTGCAGGAACTGACCGCACAAATTGATCTGCCTCAGGACTTTGCGGAAGAAAACACTATTCTCATAAGCGATGACACTGTCGTAGAGCACCACACGCTGTGCGATTAAATGTACTTAATTAGGTCATCTTTTATTTTGTAAGTTTTAATTTATAATGTATTGATTTAATGGTATTTTTTGTATCTGATTTCGGCAATGAATGTGGTTTAATTTGATCTGAATTTCATATGGTATTAAGCTCTTTGGAGCATGTTCTGATAAGTTACACCATAATAGAAATATAAAGTAATATAAATAATTATGTATTTGAATTATTAATATTAGTCCGTCCTGCTATGCCTTCTCGAAGTTTTTGATCGTTGTGATAATATCATATAAATGCGAAATGTTTGTAATAAAAAAACTACTTTTTAATTTATATCATTTATTATTTTCTTAACCATATTTATTATTCCAATCGTTTTTCCTATTTTTTTTAAATCATTGTATCTAAGAGATTCGACTGTCAATCGCAGTTATCTGTTAGAAATGACCTTTTAAAAATATTGCCTACAACTTATAAAACTAAAATGCATTTCCACTTACAATAAAGTCATTAAACACCGCAAAATGATAAACTTTAATATATACAGGACTAAATTTGACGATTCGTAGAATTCACATGGTTATTTGTTGCTAATAATTATACTAATCTTTTATAGTAAACCCCTTGTATTGAGGATGTAGATAGAAGTGCGGGAGACAGATTAATAACATTATTCCACATAAAACAATTTAAAATTCCGGGTGTTCAAATAGGAAAGTGTTGGTCCTTTATTTGTGAGGTTTACCATAAAAGACTATCTCAACAATACATCGAGCTTGGTGTATTTTATATTATCATGATTATATCTCTTACACAACGAAAAATATCTGCGTGTCGTGTCTGAGCACGCTACAGCACACTCCGCGAACCATCCACATCGCACAAGTCCATCACTCACCTAGCATATTCACATACAACACCGCTGCACATTCACACGTCGCATTTGGCAGTTTATCTTAGTCATTCTCACATTTGTCAATATTCACATAAAACTCTTCGCAACTCATAATACATAAAATGCGACGCAACGTGTCGCCGCTCTAAAACATCCAATTAACTAAGGATGGAGATAAAATGTGAATATTAACACCATATAAAAGTGAGCTCCACTTGGGGTGTCTACCTTGCCGTACAATCTACATATGAAAAAATCTTATTAAAATGGAAGTACTTACACATTTTTATAAAGGTTACGATACAACTAATTGGATCAAAATGGCTGACAAATTGTTAAGTGCTTCGAAAATTACTATTTTCATGAATTCATGGAATTACACCTATAAGTCTAATAGTCGCAAAAGAAGACATTGTGGAGACACGGTTCGCAATATACGCAGTCTAAATAACCTAATAATGAAATAAAATTGCTCCAAAATATAACAGCTAAATATTCCTGGTGACACATTAGTTGTGGTTGCGATGCGTCGTATAATATATACAATACACACTCACACATTTTTACAATAGGAATTAAAACATTAAACTAAAGTAAACCAGTCGCTTAATGAGCTATAAAATAGATTGCCAACGATACACTGGCCTAGTGCGGGACCTCGCGGCCCGCTGTTATGCTATTGTTATGACAACAATGACATCTCTAACGTATTTATTAGTAATTGCCGAGGCTCGTGAGTTATTATAATTTGCAGTTGTTCATTCTAAATTATTTATTAACAAGTTAAATACGGTTCTCTGCTGACGCCCGGTGTAAAGCTGGCACTGGCAGAGAACGTACTGTTAAGAGATCAATATGGCTTTATTCGTGTGGCTTGCATTAAAGTTGAACAATGTTTACACAGGGTTTGGCATATTTAATGCCACTTCTATCTTATAAATAGTATCGTACATAAATTGTCCAATTTTAGTCGGTAACAGAACAGTACCATGTTCGCCCACCAAAGTAAACTTCACAGAACAAAATGGGTTCACAGCTCACAAACCCGTCACCACTACTCGAGGCTCCAATATCGACATCAAACAAATGAACTTATGTGAAAGTATAATGCATTGAATTCAGAGAAATGTATGCTGATTTCAATTTGTCATTAAAGTAAAATTATCACAGATAACGTTAAAATAAAAGTAGGGTATTCGCGTAGAAATCGTTGCGGGGGGTGCCAAACAATTTTAACTAAATCTAACGATTACAGATTTGTTGTGTGCTTATAATAAATTACATTTTGTTTGTATCCAGTGCCGACATCGCGATCGGCATCGAGTTGCGGCTGAAGATCCTGATTGTTCGGCGTTAGAAAATGTTACTCTTAACGTAAACCGCACAGACTGTATTCAATGTTCGTTTGTACACTCGACGCTCACCGCGACACTCCGCCACTTTATGCTAACATGTCAGAATTAATCAAAGTTCTTTAAAGTTCTATCGCTTTTCTAATTTCACACTCGTAAATCGGACAAAACCGTGCGTATTTTGTAAATATACTGGATCTGTTGCATTTCTTTGTCTATTACATTAATACCTCTTATATTCGTATATGGAAGTCATAGTTTACAGGTACCCGTCAAAGTGTCGGTCACATAAAGCACATCGCTGGTACCCGGGCGGACAAGGACTAGTTAACGGCTAAGGCTAATCGGAATCGGCCGCAGCGGAGCACATCCGCTATGTAGTCGAAGTGCGACAGCACAAGAAGCATGGCCGACGTCCACTCTTCATTATCGTCGCGTTGCGTTTCCACAATCAGTGTTTCAGAGTACTACGATAACAACGCAACATCTGTCTTTCTGTACAGTCCGCCTCGTCCGTTAAGTACATTCAAGCGCTGAAAATAAATCTCTAATCGGTCGTGTCGGGCGCGGCGGCGGGGCGTGGGGAGTCCGATCTACTCGTGCGGGGGGCCTCCCGGGCGGGGCCCTGGGCCGGCGCGGGGCCCGGCGCGGGGCCCGGCGCGGGCGCGCGGGGCTCGCGCTCGGGCAGCGGGGGCTAGGGCGCGCGGTACAGCAGGTAGGCGGTGAGCGCGGGCGGCAGCGCCAGCCGCGACGCCGCCGCGCGCAATCGCGGCCGCCCCACGCGCTGCCGGATCACGCGTCTGCATAGCTCCATGAGCGGTAAAGGTTCAGCTGGAACGAATAAAATACGTATTATATAACCGCATTTTTTTTTGTCAACTAAGTAATTATTTTAAAATGTTACTCTGGCCATATATTGTAATAAATGATGTAGTACTCACGATCGAGCCCTCCGATGTACTTCATGGTGATCTCGGCGTGCCCCCACACGGCGGACACGATGGGATGCAGCGTCTTGCCGCGCAGGCCGCGTGCCGCCACGCCGAGGTAGCGGCCGTCCGCGCAGAAGGCCAGCGTGCCCTCGTCCATGTCCAGCACCACCAGCAGCCGGTCGGGGACTAGGAACTGCTCGTCGGGCCGCAATAGCGCCGGGTACGTCGTACCGCTACCGCCTGTGCCTTTTGCGTTGTGATATACCTGGAACGTTAGAAAGGTTACATTGTTAATAGTATTCAAAATGGTTTAATCTGTTCAAAATGTATCTGTCGATACATTAACTAGTTTTGAAGTGGAGACACGAATCAGCAGCGATTCAGTTTCCCGCCATACAATTTCCTCTCCGAAAAATGTCTTGGTTAGCTTAGTCATGATCACACAAAGACTTGATAGACACTACAAAGCATATGCCTCTATTTTTGTACGCCTTCACATTAGTCATGCACCACTTTTGACCCAAAACTTGTCTTATATTCCATGTTTTATTTAGGTTATATTTTTTTATCAATGTGGTGTGAACATACCTTATTTCTGCCCAAATCCCAGCCCCAACTCTGGTCCGTAGCGCCGACTAGGCTCTGATATCCAACAGAATGTAACGGGGCGTGAGCAGTTGCCACTCCGACGACCGCGTGCGTTCCTCTTTGTCTCGCCGGCCACACCACCTCCCAACAGTGGAGGCCGCGAGAGTACCCGACCCGGCCTCTGATACAGTCTGTACTCTGAGCTACGGGGTGCCGGTGGAACGTTAACGCATCTTCTTCTTTTACGAATATATTTAGTGATCTGAAATTTAATAAATCTAGGTTAGATATTTTTCTAATTAAGCACATTTCGTTTGCTTTGAAAGGTTTGACATTGATTAAGTAATTATTCTCAATATGGTCCAAAAATGTTAGTCAAGGTAAACATCTGATTTCCATTTTTGAACAGCAGACGTCTTTCACAAGACTGTTTTACAGGCCGTTTTATACGAGTTAAGTTTATCTTTGTTTTACGGTTCTGAAGCACTGATTGATGATGAATAACAGCAGTTTACTGCTGTTTTTCATCACTATATTTATATAGTGAGGTTTACCTGTCGTCTGGATTCCAAGCATGCTTGAGCTGCAGCTCGGGATGCGCGGGTGGCGCGTCTAGCAGCGCGTCGAGACGCGCGGGCCGCGGCGGCTCGGGCGCCAGCTCGCGCGCAACTACCGCCTGGACAAACAAACACCATTATGTACCACATAATAAATGCATTTCAGAACATTTCAACGTTGATTTTACGGTCACATGTATAGTCTAGTCGCGAAGTACGGAATACAGGGGAGGGAAGGGTAAGGATGGTTCTACCCAGCACCTTCTACTTTGCTTATATTCTTGTCAGGCTAGTGTAGTTGGAGTTAAACAGGAGACAGTGTAAATAAACATGGCAGATCTATTAATGAAGCTTCTATGCATAGTTTATTTCGGGCATGTGTAAACAATTGTGGGTATAGTAATACCTTGAAGGGCGCCGTGCACTCGCGCGACACCGACTTGACTCCGCCGGACAGCTTTTGCCCCATGTTCATGCCCCTACAGCGAGTGCGGGCGCGCTTGGGCAGCGCCTTGAGGCCGCCGCGCCGCGCCTCCTCCGCGCCGCCGCCGCCCCCGCCCCTCACTGAGCGCACCCCGCTCTTGTACCTGCAACAATACAATACAATATTACTACTGTAAACATTTACATGCAGAAAGGATAACCACTAAGCTATTATGTTATTTCTGGATGGATGAAGTGTGGACACATTTTTACTGACAGATAATAACCTAATCTTGTTGTTGTAAAGTTCAGCCTTCCATAAACCAGAAAGGAATGAACTAGCCTACCAGTCTAAATGTTTCGAAGTTGATTCTTTGATCGGTCTTCGGCTATACCACCCCGTAAGGAGCACGCAGCAATTTAGTAACCATCGACCTACATTGGTAAAGCTGTTATTTCAAACCCTAGAATCGTATTACATGCTGCTTGCATTCACTTCCTGACGGACGTATACATTAGTGGTAGATCGTCATAACATATAGGTGTATTGTCAAAGTTCGAAGAACCGGTTTTCAAGTGACCGGTGAGTGGTGGTGTCGTCACAGCAGATGCCGGGCGTCGGCGGAGTACCCGCGCATCTTATGTAACGCGCCGGCCGTCTAACCGTGAAAGTCACCGCTCAAAAGCCAAGGTTAACACGGCCATGGAACCTCGTTCCAACACATGCGAATGTTCTATGATCGCTTCTTGTTAATAGATTTATTTTAATTGCTGTTTATTTTTTCCTCAGTCGTGATGTCATGTAATGGTTCGGTTATTATTTAATTATACATATGGCAGTAATGTTTGTCGGATTTCAAACGACTTCCAAATATAAGCCACGTCGCATTGCTGCAAACGGCCACTGGAGTTAGATTTGTACGGAGCACTGGCAATTAGGTATGATGATGTCATTGAAGGACACTAATAGTGTTGTTAAACCGACTGGCATGTATTTATAGAAATATATAAATAAAGGATTGTCGTTAGTGTCTTATATCGGAAATATTGTGCATGTCACAGATGGTTCGGTTTCTGGCTCGACTAAAATACTGCAGATGGAAACTGGTGGCATGTATTGCTGGGCTAGAGGCTCGCATGCGTATCGGATTGGTATACAGTCTTATGTAGGATGGGAAGGGACACCTAGAAGGTACGCAAGCTACAAGGCCGTCTGCCTTTCCGTCGCCTAGAGCGGCCGCATGACAAAAGCGGGAAGTGAAAGGCAGTGAATGCGTCCCCTCACGTCGCGCCGCCTCTTGACTTCGAAACAACACCGTTGTTTGGCAGAACATTTTAAAATGTTGCGTAGTTATGGGAATATTTCGTCTTGCCATCTTTGCTAACTTAAAAGCTTAACAAATCATTGCAATTAATAACTAAAAACGCTGTTCAGTGTAGACGTTCTCAAAAAGACGCTATCCAGACGTGATCCCAAAATCTGACTGATTAAACTAATGCATTGAAAGCAGCCATTCCTTTCTAAATAAGCAGCCTTGTTTTAGTTAATAAATATATAGGCGTTGCTGCGTTGATCTTCGTCGACATCTCCACAAAGTGTAGATTGATTGGAATGGTACACAGAAGTGGAATTTAGATATGTTTATAACTGCACCTAATATTTAGGATACGAGTTGTGACGTAAAGAAAATACCGGTTAAAATGAGTCTGTGATGTGAGATCAGACAGAAATCAAGATAACAATACTGAATTTATTTGTAGATAGATAAATGTTATCTGTATAACAAATTCAACAATTAATTCATTGTGTTGTGAGGCATGCCAGTTAATATTTGACCGATAGTGGAAGATAATCTGGCGGGCTCACGTGGCGGTCGATAAACAAACAGAGAGGACACGTGACCATCCGATCTCTGACGTCTTCCACCACGTGTATGTGTGTTAAGTGCTAACGTTCGTTCGGCAACACCTATTTCACAACCTCAAAAATAGACTAACAGCTTGTGTATACCTTAAGGACAATATCCCACAATCAGTTTTAACTTTACATTTGTTATGAATTCTCATACGTAGTATAAGTTATAAGTACGTTTTGGTGCTAAATCCAGGAAAACCACATGAACAGTTTACATCAAATGCGCGTGTCAAGTTTAAAACGAATTATTACTATTTTATTCTGAGTATTCAGCACACGGACATTCACACGGACGATTTGTTAATAAAGTCATGTGCTGCTAAAATAGCTGTGATATCACTTCGTAAGTTTGCAATAGGAACGTCGCAGTCGACATCGTGGGAAATGTCAGTTTGCTGTGGCGAGTGTTTTGCCAGGACTTTCTGCGTAAATAGAGACTGGCTGACTTGACTTTTGAAAACTCTGAATAAACGTCGTCGGGTGTGGTCACATGCAATATAACCGTTCACGCTCGGTGAGAGGTGAATGGAACATTGGAAGAGAACGTTGCTAGGCCGACAGCATTAGCGTGTGCCAACGCGCGCGAACAATGAACTAGTCGAATGACGTACGTCTGTGTCACTATTGTAAATATTAAATCCCGTGATTGTTACTCTCAACAGAACCATTCATGAGTGTCACCGACTCGCACTCTTTTGCCTATGTCTACAGATCGAATATAATATTCACTGGGTCGTTTGTTCAGAAAACAAGAAACAAAATATCTAAATACAATAAAAATTAAGCTTTAGTAAAACAAAAATCCGAATGGAATATTAAAATAGCGTGTATTAATGTAACATTAGGCGTCTGATTAACTATAACCAAATAATACCAAAGGTTGGAAAGATACACCGCACAGGAATCATTGTAGCAGTAATTAAATTGTATTATGTAATTAAACAAGGTTGCACGTACATACATACGGATATAATTGATTATGTATTGTTTGTTGAAGGTTTTCTCAGTGCACATTTGCTATGGGGGTGTGTTATACTAATATTCGGAATTTTATAAATCAAGGCATATTACTACTTGTCGTTAAAGGCACGCTATTTAAAAAGCGTTTTTTGTCTGAAAACATTGTTGACAGGAGTAACTACTAAATGGGGTAGATTCTTCGCTTGGAAAATGTTAATGTTACTGCAGCTGGAAAAAGTACCAAACTGCACACATGTAATACATGGGTGACATAAATCAGTCGATAGTCTAGGTTTAAATAAAGCCTTGATTGCCGACATTTTAATTTGTAACACAAACAAAAGTGTCATCTACATGCGAAATTGAAACGTTGGTCCGAAACTGAATTGAATACAGAACCAACGGGGATGAGAGGATTAATTGTTAATTGAATCACAGCATGTACATTTATTATTTAACCGAATTTAAAACGATACCCTGCCAGACAGTGCTTAATTGGAGAAGTGACGAGGATATCGTAAATAACAAACGTATTCGTACCTATATTTTTAAAGTAACTTAGTGGGAAATTTCGTTTTAACCCATACATTTACCAATATATTTTGTGACTTAAAAATCCCAGCATCGACTGCATGGAACACACTTTAACATTTCTCGTGACAGTTGTAGAAAGCGGCGACTTCGATTCAGGGGTCATCTTACGAAAGAGTCACCGAGCGATGCCGTGCCATCTGGAGGTATGCGTTTAATTTTTATCGTGGCCTTTACTTATTATCATTTTATTTTCAACGGTAATTATTCTGCGAAGAAACAACTTTCTCAGATGTTTGCGGCTCTTCGACTACATTGTAAATCCTTTTTATTTCTTGAAATTCAAACCGGCAAATGTTGTCGGAAATAAAATTGTCTCCGTCCCATAGATATGATTTTATTCTTCGCTGCCGATCTACTGTCGCCAGAAAACTGATATAAACACTGCATTTGATATTTTCCAAGTTTCAGTTTTATCCTATTCGATTAGTATTTAATAACTTTAAAACGTCTGATGAGGTTTTTGTTGTTATATGCCTCTATTAAGTAAAATTCACAAGATTAAGGTATTTTGAATTAGTCTATCTACGTCAATGGGTTTTCTAAACAGAGTTAAATACATCAGTACTTACAAATAACAGTCAAAAATTTCGGCGCTTGCCCAAACCAGTTGTCACCTTGATTGGTATTTTTTTCATCGCTTGGTTAACTTAATCTTAAGGTTCTCATTCCGCGACGATGAACTATCTCTGGTTTAAATAACAATTAAATAATCGCTAGGGCGTGTCGGTGCAACCTTGTACTGGTTGCTGCGTTGCAACAGGGCCTTGTGTCAAGGAAAAACCTACTTAGCGTTTTCCCTGGCCCCGAATGCTGAGTGTTTTTTTGATAATTCTAAAGAAGTGTCAAGTGTTAGGAAATGGCAGCCGTAAAGTAAAAGTGATACTGTGACTGCCTTTGTTACAATACGCAGTGTGTTTGTTATGTATGTTCGAGTGTATGCTGTCGAGTCGCGGTGCATTAGTCGACAAGTAGTATGATATAAGAGATGTTGAATAACTATAGTGGTGGGTGATGATTACATAACGAGTATCGGTGAGGCGACGCGGCGCGTGCATGCTGCGGTGCACTGCGCCGCTCCTCATGTCAAGGATGCCTTGACTCCGTCTTATTATAATGAAGCTTTTGTGCCATGGCCACACATATCACATAAGATGATAACGTCAATAAATAATTTTATGATAGTAAAATATTTATTTGTGTCCTTCACATTGTATTTAATTCTATAGTAAACTATTCGCTGTTGAAGAGGTTATGCTTTTTTTTGGAAAAAGAACAGGATACCCATTTCCGCACTCACAATTCAAACTGTATAAAAGTACCATGACGTTGCACACGATGTGGTTAGTCATATAAATAACAAACAGGTAAAATTATTAATACTTGTTTCTCATAGACACATGGAAAATCCAGTTTCAAAAACGTCACGCAAACGTTGTTTTTGATTCCAAGAATAACAGAAATACTGTTGGAAATATGCATTACGAGCTCAATACTGACACACTAATTATGATCGTCAATCAGTGATTTTAGAAATCTGCGTATGTTAGTTTTGTAGTTGTGATTGAGGCTGATTTTGTTTGTTCGTTAAGTGGGAGTGCGTTTTGTCGGGTCGAGCGCATGCAGCAGTCGAGGGCCTTGACTGCAATGCCCGCGCGCCGTAGCGTGTCAAGGGAGCGCTGCTTTCGCTGCCACACCTGCACCCGACCTATACAGTCATGATGGAGAAAAAGCCTAATAAGGTAATTAAGAATAATGTACACAAACTTTACACATTTCGACAACTCGGTCACACCATACATTATTTTAGACAAAAATAACAAAAGGCAGCAAATAAGGAAGCTAGTAAGGATAACTGAAGGAGAATCTGGGTCATTGAATATTAGCTCAGCATTAGTACACAATGGCTTATAACAATATGGTGAAGGTAAGAACAATTTAAACAAGGCCTTCGTCGAGCTGTTGTGTAGGCCTAACGTGTCATGTGAATTACCTATGCGAATGCATCGTCGCTAGGCGAACGCAGTGTGATTACGTTAAAAATACAGTGATGTAACCAGAACTGTTGCTATGACATGTCGGAGTCCGAACAGTGGTTAAACGAATAGCAACACTCAATTTCGTTAAATCAAATCGCGAGAAGATTCCGATTTTCAGTTCAATCGTGCGAACTAAACAGGACTTTTGTAAATAAATCTAAAACCCAAATTGGAGGCGAGACCCGGAGTATAAAGAAGTATCGTGCGAAGACAAAGCCGAGCAATCTTCTAAGTGGTCTGGAAGGCCGGCGCGGGAACAAAGCCACCCTACACCCGCTGGCGCCGCCCTCCACAGATAAGCACACCCTCCGCTTTTAAATGCCTTTAGCATCGCTGAATGAGTACGCGTCTAAGAACTCCAATGACAAACTTAGGATGACTTCTTGAGAAGACATCTCTAACAAGAAATGAATAAGTAAATGTTGAGCAAGATTGTAGCAGTATTGGCAATGAATGCTATAACACATACAGTTTTATCGATAATACAAACAAGGTCTATATCTAAACGGATCGTTTATAATGATATTAGTAAATAAAACTAATGCAAAATAGGGAAGAAGCAAACAGAGATTGAATGTTGAAATCCTACTATGTACAGCTGTGTACAACCCATATGTAAAGTCGAAGTATAATTTCTTTATTGCTGGTACGAAAAAATAATGTTGGTAGATACAAGTTTTCTGTCCTAGATATTTCTTAAGGCCTCAATTTTTAAGTCTTGCGTATTTCCCTCAGAGCTAAAAGTTTAAAAACGTTTTCGGCTCGCACATAAAACTGGTAGGAAAGCTTTTCGAGTGGTGTGCGCAAATAAGCGTCGCTCTTTGAGTTAGAGGCACATTATACTCGTGCCTCAGGAATTTTACAAGACTCGTCTGTCTGAGCCAACGCCGGCCGCAATTTTCGGTTGAGGGATTATTTAAAAAGAGTACCTTATTTTGAATGTATTTATCACCTTAACCCAATTGTTAAACGTGGACGGATCTTACAATACACGTGTATTTGTCGCATGCCAACAAAGCAGCCACTTGCAATTCGTTTTTTTTTCTAACCGACCCAAAAAATCGAAGCGCATTTGCACAAAATTTGCAAGTGACATAGTAGTACAAAAAGTTTCTTCCATTATACACCAACCCATAGCTAGGTCGGGCGGGATCAACCCGGGTATTATTAGCCATGGCAAATTTTATTTTTTTGCCTTTTACAAAGCAAAGTTTTAGTGTGTCTGGGTGGGTAAGGGCTGCTTACATAAATTATTCATGCCTCAACTTATCGTCAGCCTACGGTGCTACCCCTTTAAGTAAAGTACCTTTCAGGTCACGGTCTTAAAGGTTTTTACATGTTTTCATGGATTTCGAACGTTAATTTAAAGTCACTAACAAAGTGATTTGTCAAAAAACATTGTGTTGCAAAAACTATGTATACAATTAATAAATAGTGTAGTTGTTGCTAGCTTGAAGAAACACGTGAAGTTCTTACTAAAATATGGTTGTGGGCAGGAAGCAGCTCTATTTGCTAAGCAAATCGCGTCAACGAAGCGTGACCCAAGTTGATGACGAGGATTCATTCGCTTCCGTGAACACTAATGCCATCCAATCTTACATTGTCTTTATAAAATAAGTTGTAATAAAAGTATAATCTATTAGTAGGTACATATTAAACGTACAAATGTCTACTTGCTACAAAATTCAAATGAAATGGTAACACAAGTGAAGTAAAGATAGCAAGCGAGCAGCGTGGAACAAAAAACAGATTGTTTCATTTTGTTTTTCTGTGGAAGGATCAACAATGCCGTCTCGGCTTGCTGGAAACCGGTATGAGGCGCGGTGGTGGCCGGATCAAACGCCTCGCGGGTATCGACCATAACTTCAATGTCAATCCCGATACTTTTCTACTTCAATAATACTGATAATTTACTTTCTGATCTAGCTATTGCTACGTCTAGACTGATTGAGGTTAATTTCATTAGTTTCATGGTCTCTTAGACCTTATTTTTTTAGTGCAAATTTTAACAATTTACCCGAACAATCCTTGTTGCAGAATATTGTTTTTGTGATAAAAAATATTCCTCACGATAGAGAAGTAATAAAAATAGTAAGCTTGTGTTGAATGAATAAAGGATTGAATCCGTGGATATAAAGAGTTCCTGGTGTAGTGAATAGAATTTGTGTACCGAATCGAATGACAATCACTTGTCCATGCAAAATTGTTAAACCGGGAGCGTGCAAACGAAAAAAGCATAGGGATATACAGTATGCGCTAAAGCGCTATAAATAATAGAGAACACAAAAGGCAATGGATAAATTGTGTGGCGTGCGTATGTGTGTTGCATGGGGCTGCGAGTGGGGTCAACGACACGCACCCCGGCTCGCAGTGGGGCACACAGGACGTGAGTCACTGCTGGGGTTACCAGCTGCTGTTGGCAAAAACTACCCTCGCCATCCACACGGGTGTACGCTAAGCTTTATTATGTACTAATTAAACCACGTCATTTGGTTGGCACGCTTACTGTACTTTCATTTACGAAATAACAAATAATACTAAATAATGTTAGCGATGTTAAAAAATAATTAATTTAATGGTGTCTTTGAACTTAACCCTGTACTTTATAGACTACTCAATGTATTAAAATGCAACAGTTATAGAGCGTTTGATACTGTTAAATTAATAGATTTATGATCTACAGGCACGCATGATGTTTATTGTTTTTATTTTTCTGTTTTCAATCACACAAAACTTTAAGCTAATGTTCCCGATTCGAGTTTGTCACCGGTTTGTTTCGCGACTACGCACGAGGTTATACGTAATATCGATTGTGATGTTGGGAGTGAAAGCGGCAACATATGCCGGCCTCATTCGCTTTATGAAGTGTGGATCTCGACGCCATATGGTACGGGCAGCTGATTCAACTCATTGGACAAAGATTTAAATATAAATGTAGGTGAAAGGTTTTTGGATATCGTTTTACTGCGGAGCTAATTATTGATTTTGACTATAAATCGGATTAGTATATTGAGCCAAAAGTCTTTTGAATCTACGGCATGCAGAAAGTACCAACGTAAAACTTCATAAACACTATAGATATGCATTTATGAGGAAAAACATAAGGTAAATAAATGTTCTTTGTCAATGAGACGCAACTCATACAAAGGGCGAGGAACTAGACAACCGTCCTTCACCTAGGGTTCGCTGGCCATCGATCCTGTGTCTGCACTGGTCTGCACAAACGAGTATTTATAAATATCTATTACTCGACAATGAAAGTCACTTTGCTCAGCGCATTAAGAGCACCAGTATACTGAAGCCTTTTGACGTTCATCTTTGGACTAATATTAGGACAATGCACCTAAACCTTTACTTAGGTATGTTGTTTGCTTACAATACATTGTATGCTGCCGATTTATTATAAAGCGTGTCAGTTGCGTGACTCACGTCGTTAACTACCAAACTTTGAAGGCGGAAACTCGCTTAGCAAATGACGTAATAACTATTGTAGTTATTCATTATAACAAGATCGTCGTGAGAACAATTGCCACAAGGAGAAGGCGAGCATTAAGCGGGCTCGAGTGGCTCGACATTGCTGTTAGTGTTCTCATGATAAAGAATAGTAGTTAGGTGAAGGCACCAAGCCGCGAGGCGTCAATAACCTCGTCGGTACGGATCGTGGAGGTTGCAATAAATACGACATCGGCGGCGCTGGCCTGGTCAAGAGCCTTTCAAGGCCGGGAGGCGAGGCGGGGAGTGCGCCCGCGCCCCACATCTGCGCCTGGGCCGAGCCACTCTTGCCCTACCGCTTGCATTCCACCAGAAATGAGGCGCTCTCGCAACCGACACACTAATGTATTGGCACTGTTTCATCTCTTCATTTTACTGTAACATTGACAATATTAGAAGATATGCTGCTGATAAGTATCAGTAGGGAGTTCTAAGGTTGCAGACGAATATCGTGACCGCTAATTTCTAAGACATTCATGCTCTCGGGTCTCTGGTTTTGTAACTTAGTTGTCAAGGTCAGTACACAACACTAATAACTTTGTACTTGAAATCGAAGTTACTAAGTTTCATTGCAAAAATGGAAAGCCTTTAAAGGCACCAAGCATACTATTCAACAATGAGCTAGCAATAAATATATAGCAACACTGATATAAAACCATGTGGTTGGTAACCATTCTTACAGGAACATAGAAGCACCAGGTGAAACACAAACACATAAACCATCCGATTCAACAGGTAGAACGCGTTAAAAAGAGACGGACACACGTCACTCGGAGGATTCAACTTCAACAAAGGATCAGTGAATCGGTCGTGACGGAAAGCGTGGTACGGCGATGCGAACTCACCGCAGCTCGAGGAAACGCGCGGCCCTTGTTCTCCTGTCACAGGACATGTCGTATATCAATGGATCCACTACTTAAACCACTTCACCAACGAGATGTAAAAACCATAATTGCAAACAACACGCGTGCGTCCGCGCACCACAAACACTACCAGCGCCGGCGAGAGAACGCGCGCACTGAACCACGTTCGGCGTAGCTCGAGCTACCTGCCGTTTCCGCGGCGCGGTGAAGCGGAGGTGCGCATCGCGGCGCACGCGCAGGTATACGTGCCGCGGTCGGGGGGCAGCCACTCTCCTAAGCCTCAGGCCCCGCCAGGGCTCATTCCCCGTCAAAACAATCCCGTCGCCGACCCCGCCCTCCCGTGTCATAAAGGAATCTGACACAATGAAATCGTAACGACGTCATTGCAATGGGACACTATTGCAACATGAAAGACAGTTTGCATGACCAAATAACTTTTCTCAACAGAGTTTATTACAAATAATTTTGTGTTTTGAGTAAGGGAAATGTCTAAGTATATTTTTTTAATCACGGATAAATTTGAGTTTAGTAACTTTAGATCGCTTTGTAATAATATTATTCTGATGAAATTAATAACAATGACTGTTATTAATTTAAATTTGAGAAGTGGAAATATGAAAATTAACCAGACATTTCTTAAAGTTAAGGTATATGCGTTTGTCCTAATTAACAGGTGAATATTGTTTCTTCAAATATGAGTCATTTCAGAAGACTTGGCCAACTTTCTCCAACACGCGTGCAACCATAATTACCCGGACAAATTGTACATCATGTTTGTCCTAATAACCTTTCATAGGGCTTGGCTGGCATTCCAAAAGATACATAATTGTTTTATTTTCTAGAGATTTTTTCAATGTAAACATGATGATTATATTAAAGTTTATTAACTTTATAGCAAAGTTAAGTATATGTCGTAAGGCTAGAATTTTAAACAGTCGAGAATATGCAAATGGCTGTTCTCTCAGTCTGGACAAAAGAACTGTTCACAACTCGCATTAGTGCCAGCGAAGAAGTGCTGGATCCCATTAGCAACATTTTAATAATGGCCTTTTAAAAAGCGGTCAAAAAGCGATCATGAATAATGAAAGTTAAAAAATAAAGAAAAGTGTATCCTACAGAGTACTACACGAGGCGTTGACAGTAGTTACCTGTCCGTATTTTGGAACAGAAGGGCTCACCTGCGATTGAGCAGTGACGTCATAAGGTTCCTTCACCTGTCTGTCGGTAGGCTATTCATTTTGTCCCCCTGATACGGGAGATCCAAGTGAACAAAACACTCTTAGACCAAGTTTAAAAATACCAAATATCAGTTTTATATGTAATGTTTCATCATTTGCAATATTAGCGGCCCTATAAAACCTAAATATATTATTTCCACAGAGATAAAATCCTCTAGAACTTGAACACAAGCTCTTAAGAATTTTGTCCCTTACGACTTCATGACTAAATGCGTTTCTTATTTCATTAATTTATACGCCAAACACCTAGTTTCTTTCTTCTCCGTTAAAAAAATGTGTGAAATTAATCAACAGTCATAAACACCTCTCTAATAAAGACAATAGTATAATAATAATAATCCATAAACGTCCCACCGCTGGGCACAGGCCTCTTCCCATATAGGGAAGGCACGAGCATTGATCACCACGCTTGCTCACTGCGGATTGGCGATTTCAAGAAGACGTATGTAATTCTTTGGGTATTTTTGTCACTAATGACAAACGCCCAGATGCGTCCAGGATGTCAAGTAAGCGTAACATACACACAGAGTAAGTTTATTATATCACTTATATCTGTTAGCATGGAAGTATAGATATGGATTTAGGTTGACTATATCAATTTTCATGGCAGTACTTTGATTCTTAAGATCCGACATCTTTATCTGTCTTTCAACATCTTACCGCCTTACGTAGAAGTATATATTTTGTCTTCTCAGTAAATGCCCTTTAATCATTATATTGGCCAGGCTATTCTTAAATCAAGGGTCTTGTCTTACGTAAAATAATAACACAACGTAGTTTTGTTGGACATTGTTAGTTTCTAAGACATAACATGTACCTTATTTTAAAATAAATAAATTAAATAAAAAGTATTAAATAATTGAAAAACTTTTAAACAATTTTATTTCAATCCATCATGGCAGTTCACTCACAGCAATAAATTGAACAGAAAACTAATCCGGATGCGTTGGAAACGATTCCAAATAACCCTTTTAAGCGTCGAATTTCGATTTTATCGTGTTTCAATCAGAGTTTGTGATATCCAACATGAATGTATACGTGAGTTATATAGGCGCTGGACTTTTATGCTCTTTCATGAATGAGCATTTTACATTACTGCCTAGTGATACATGTGCTTTATGTTGTTAATGTATTGGCTGATCTCACTACAAGATGTAGATTAATGAGAAGCAGCAATTAGATTATGACATCCCTGATCGATATCCTTAGTAATAAAAATATATGCTGGAGCTATCTGCAAATAGATTAGGTAATGGGCTTGGTTACATAACTACATCGTACCCCAAAAACACTAACATGAAACGTTTCTTCAGCGTTGTTTATGAGAAAATTGAGATGATGAATTTGGTTTTGTAGCAAGTCATACTAAAATAGTATACCTAAAATAACACATCTGTACGAAAAAATGCAAGGACCACTAAATTTTTTGTTTATTTGTATTATCATTTGTTCCATTGCGGAATTGTAACCAGGAGTTTGCCGTAGCGCTATAATAACTCTCCTTTAAAGGGAAATAAAACGATGTAAAATGATAACATCCCTAAATAATTAATTATTCTGGAAATATAAATAGCATATAATGTTCGTACAACATCGAGAATTTCCGAGTGCTTCTCGGCTGCTTGGGTTGTTTCCGTGGCTCGCCTACAAAACGGGACGGGATGTGAATTCCCACCGGAATCCTGAAACGACCCTCTTGTTTTTTCATCACTACCGAAATATCATTGTTGCCTTGCTCCCCGTTGTTCTCTGTGTAATTTAGTTTATTGTACACCAGTCAGAAACTGAGAGGCGGCGCGTAGACAACGAATTCGCATTTAAAAAAGATGAGGGAATTTACGGAATACTTTGTTATCTTGATGTCATTAGTAACCTACTTTATTTTAGTAAATCAAGACTGTTCTGTAATGAAATTTTCATGCCTCCACTGGTCTGAAGCTAGGACAAAATGAGCGATTAACTTTATGTTTGTAATTTATAATAATATTATTTATTGGTAGTTTTAGGCGGAGAATCCCTACAAAGTGGAATCGAGATAATGAACAAGTAAAAATCTGTAGTAGTACAAACGATGCCGTCGCACAGAACCAGTGCGGATTGGCCAACCGGCTCTACCCAAAACGAGTATCATAAAGTCCGAATCGATAGCCATCGTGGCTTCGATATTTACGGTTACCGAAAATACACTGAATGCGACCAGCACACTAAAGTAATTGTTATGGTTATTATTTACGACAGCCCTATAACTACCTACTTTATAAGCTATTATAGCAGGCTCGGTAAGTAGTATGTATAAGACTTGGGGCAAGTTTAATCTTAGAAGGCAACTAACTAGTTTCGTGTCTATGTTTAGGAGTTGATAGAGTTGTTAGAGAGAACCTTAGAATTTCTGCTTGGATCGTTTGTTTCTAACACCATTGTTAGATTCATAAAGGCTCATAGAATGCACTGTGTACATACACAGCAGGTTAGGTAGGCAGTAATAAAAAAGCTAAATGCACGCGAAGCCGCCATTAGGAAATGGGCGCCGCCGCAACGAACAGACGATAACGATTTCACTAGGCGGCCATAGTGAATGGAGAAAATTGCGCTTTTCAGCGAAATGAAAGCCCGCTACCGTTGCAGAATTCCTGCTAGATAAAAAAGATATTATAAATTTTCGGTTCCGCTTCTCTTTTAACATTTATATGCATCCACAACTCGCAATAAATCCCTAACGTGCAGCCAAAATTTAATTTTTATTGTTTATGGTTTTGTAGATATACCTTGCAAAGAGACTTTATTGCTGTTCCTTGAATTTATGGCTTTTACAAACGTTAATATTTCTTCAAGCAGATGATATTTCCTTTGAAATAATATTGCTGCTACTTAAGTTTCAGTTCCGACTGATATAGTCTAAAAATAAAAAATGTACTTGGTATTATATCAAGTAATTTTTAGTGCCATAGTATCTAATTATTAGGCTTCACATGCAGGCAATGTCCGAAGCAGTTGCAGATGCCAAAATGCGGTTACAGCTGTTACCGGTAGTGCCAGGTGTAAATGACTTGATTATGCCACAGCTAGATATGTCGCTTGTCGGTTAGACCTATAATATCAACGTTTAATAGTTATTTACTATTTTATTACAGTTTGGTTTCTGAATTAGATGTAAAATATTAAGATAATTTATGTGTCAATTTCGTGACCTACCATATACCGTCTAATACAATAATCCTCAGTATAATATTCTTTAATATTTCGTTCTTGCGTAAAATAAAGGTCAGTTGCTGACACCGGACGCTGGAAAATAATTTAATTTTCGCCCGCCCTGTCGGTGGCTTGTAAAAGCTGTATGTTTTGAATATTTTTAGAGCATGCTGATATTTCCTCTATTCCAAAACTCTTATCGTTGTCGTTCATCAAATATAATACTGTTATGCAAAGTGATTTTACTATCCTTGAGCAATATTATGACGTCAAAAT
Organism: Autographa gamma; assembly: GCA_905146925.1. Taxonomy (NCBI): domain Eukaryota; kingdom Metazoa; phylum Arthropoda; class Insecta; order Lepidoptera; family Noctuidae; genus Autographa; species Autographa gamma. Next base: position 7,171,970 of record LR989866.1, on the reverse strand, counting down.
CGATGGAAAGAAACAAATAAGAATCTAAACTGACTAGTCTAATCATCACTATGTAATGATCCCCGTAACTTTGATATTTATATTTCCGTACAAATTATTTATAGGTACAGTGTTTATCATAATTTAGAATCTAGGCTACAGCTATTTCTAATGAAGCTTGTACATTAGTACTAATGGCCATGTATCCATTAATGAAATATTTCTCTTTGTGGCTGACAAGTTAATGTAGTTTCGCTATTAGCTTCTGTGGTTTTACAAGTTAAAAGTAAATGCGTGGCTGTTATTTACTTTGGTAGCAAAGTTTTTGTAGACGGAGACGAACAAACAGTCGATCGGCGGAAGTGGGGCAACAGCATTGTGCCTCGAACACTACAACTAGGAAGAGGAAGAGATGTGTCTTACGCAATAAAGGTCGTCGTGAACAAGTAAAAAAATACTTTGTTGACAAATTTCGCACGACTGCGTCCTCAGCTAAGTATGTAAACGTTAAGATATGTATAAATAAACCTTTGCAATGCAGCAATCTCACGCACAGTACACATCGATACTATCAACAAGCATTATGTTTATGTTAATATGTATTTAATGTATTAGAAGTGACAAATATTTCCATGTTGTATCTAATACCTGTTTTTTAAGTTTACATTCACGTTGAAATAAGCATCAGTGGGAAAATTGCAAAAGACTTAATTTAGAATCAAGGTTAATTCAAATGTGTTCATTTTAAAACACTGAATGAAATCTATGACTTTCAATTCGATAGCATCGATATCGAATAAATTTAATGCGTTATACAAATATAAATTCTGGATTACTGTAATAGCTTTTAACAGGATTGTGCATAATTATTTAAATATAACTTTACTAGACTAGAACGTACCTTTACCGGACACTTGTTTGTTACCAGCAAGTTGTATAACTACGGACAATTGGACATTGTTTCCGCTGAGGTTTCAAACGAATTTGAAAGCTGTCGATAGAGGATTTGCCAAAAGCCGGGCTCTCTAACGAAGCCACGCTTGTTTGAGCACCGAACGTGTATACCGATTCGATTCTAGATTTTATCAACATTCAAAGCTTTTAAATCCTCTTTTAAGTAACATGGATGTCTGTCTGCCCGTTAAAAAGAGGAAAATTGAAAAGTTCTATTTCTAACTATATGTATAACCTAACACAGCTTTAGTTAAACAGGATAAATGTATATGTTGTGGATAAATCCGGTGAATAATGTTTGGTTTAATGTTTTGCTCACTTTCCGATTCAACTTCCACAGACGATCAGTTGGCTACAACTTTGGAAACGGTAACTTGCAAGGAGCTTGCCCGATGAAGGATAGTTGCAAGTTTTGCATGGTATGGATCGCATTTAAACTTGCCGTTAACGACTCCGAAATAAGCCAAATAAAATTACCTATGCATATTTAGGCTAGTTAGACGTTAAACCTAGATGTAGGAAACTTGGGATTCTCTACCTAAACATTATGTGCTGTGCTAACAACGCCATGCATAATTTATAATATGTCGGCATCGGCAGTTACGTGGTATTGTTGCCTTGATACTGGGATCGGATATCTGCTAAGCATATCGCCTTGAAATTGCGTAAATATAAATTATCAATAAGAGACTATCTTGTTAATTATACTATTTTAGAAAGGGTTATAAATACTAAACAAACTTAAAAATACTTGTACAAAGAGTTACTCATCATGGTATCATTATATGTTGTCAGAATTCGTAACCAGAATATCAACAATATTTAAGGAAAATAACAGTTAACCAGCTAGATGAGACCGGTATTGTTAGGTAAAGGTAGAAAAATACGTGTGCGACATAACAATAGGTCCACATATACATTTGACAAAACATTGGCTATCCTTACACAAATGGTGATTTGTACTCGCGAATAAAATACCAGCAAACATTTCTCTTTGTTTACTAGAGAACGTCGCTTTGGGAAAACAGAACAGTCGAATAATACACGTAGGTGGTGCAAAATCTCTCTGGTGTCGTGAGCACACCCCCTATATTTGTTTCTTGTCACGGTGGCGTACGTGGCCTCATTACTGGATACATTGTACCTATGCATCGTCTGATATCCACGCCGTATAGACGGTTATAGGCGACGTTTTAATATGCAAGAAACCTTGTTCGTTCGAAGCTACAAGGTGAGGCAGAACGCAGCATCTTCAAAAGATAAAAATCATGTCTTATTTAAATGAATAAAACCACGTTGGAATGTTCAAGTTGTTTCAATGCCATATCACTACGAGTTACTAGGTGTAAATTTATTATTACTGTACTGTGTGTCTTGGTTGTTCCTTAAAAGCCTTTTGGATCTCAAAATGTCTACGTTCCATAGCAGAAAACAAAGTTTTCCCATTCATCTAGTGGGAATGATTTTTCACTAATCTGTCAGCAAAGACTGAATTCTGACACAAATATTTGCTTAAATAGCATAGAGCGGTTAGTGCAGTGGTACCGCTCAATAACCATGTACTCTTACCTCCATACTCGATAATACCAAGGCTTTCCACTTTCGGTAACCAACGTTTAGGTCGCGTCTCGCGACACGGCATTCGTATTGAAACGCAAATTTTGGCCCTCGTTAATGTTTACGCTGAATGCTAGTGTGTTCATTGTGTTTAAAAGGACTGTTTAAATTTGAAAGCTGTATATTAAGGTTAATTTAATGAAGTTTGTTCATTGACAACTTTCAAAACGACTACTAAACTGGAATTTTCATTGCCAAAATGTTAACAAATATAGACAACATTCATATATGTATAAATATAGAAGTATTCTAAGAATGTTCTATAAAATTAGAAGTTAACACGTCAGAGCGGCCAATCGAGGGGTCACATGCGACGTATAACATCCGCGCTGATAACGGATAAGCGATGTAAGCAGCTCTTGCGTAGGTACGTCTTGCCGATGCCGTCTGTTATTAGTACTATTTACGACATCGATATCGCTACCGTAAACTAGTTCTCGTAAAGAAGTATTAGGCACCTACCTATCTACTTATTATTTATGAATTCAAGGTAATGAAAACAGACAATTTTTTATAGGATTTCAAGTTACTCCTTACTATAAGATGCCACTACGTACCTACAGGGTTACTTCAAAAATTCGTCAAGCATAACTAATTCTGTTCTACAGCTGACGCGCATCTGATACTCCTACATTATTTTATTAAATACTTAACGTAACCAAGTTTAAGTGTGGTCTACATAACATATAACTAACATCTCAATGTCAACTAAAACCAATTGAACGCATGCAAAGCCGCAGGCGAGCCGCAAGTACATAATGTAATATAATAACGTTGAAATAAACGTGAAACTTTTAACATCACGTGAATTCGTTCAAGGCTCATAACAAGACTTATAACGTTTGAATAAATCTTACAAGGAATAATTTAATACGTAATAAGTTTTAATGAAGTCTCTAAACTCGGCCGGGAGACGTAAGATACGCCAGAAGTGGATATAAAAGTTAGAAGGGTCCAGCAATTGATACGGGATTGGTATATTTGAAGAGATTGTTGAACCTTATAATATCGTCCCTTTCAAAAAGCAGTAGTGGGTGCTTGCTATCCTCGGACTAGCTATTTATATTCATAAAACTCTTACTATTTTCGTTACGAAAATGCTGTATCTATTTATAAACAAGCTTAAAGAGAACTTCCTTTATCAAAACTTATTAGATGTTAAACAACTAGGTACATATTGGTTCTACTTACGTTCAAATGCTGCCACGAAGCACTACAATACATATAAGGCCTAATTGTTTTTTAAACTGTACACAACGTCAACATACACCGATGGAAACAAGGAAACACTGAATGGTGAATATTGAATATCGATCCCATTATCGACAGCACTAGATCACAACAGAAAGTGATTTATAACGGTATTTAACGATATGCACATAATGTTTGTATGTGTATATAAACACAAAATGTTGTAAATACACGTGCTCGGTGCAACGCGCCGAAACCAACTGGGACGGGTGACGATCTATTATACCGGTGCGCGTGCACAGGCTCTCGGTCCATTTCCCCCACGCAACTCACTCCGTTAGATGTTTGCCGTATCGATAGTGTAGAATGCTATTACTTCACGTACACCATATATAACGCTGTGTTCGGAAAATAATACGGAACGAATTAATCACGTCCAGACATCACGTTGGTACTTAATTAAAATCAAGCTAGACGTTTCTTCAAATCTGGATTTTTATGCTAAACATATATTAACCTACACAAATTTTTATACAAGCAGGTAAGTCTAAGAAAATTGCTAGAAATGTAGGAATGTAGACAGGTCGAATTTTGACAGAATTAGGTACAACGTATAAAGTAATTACGAAAACACGAACGTGAGGGTATAGGTAATAGGTACTTAAGTAATGCTGTACATAGATAACAATTACTAAGGCAGTATAATATTTTTGGTTGAAACCTAAAGGTAAAGATGAGTCTGAATGCCAACATTAGAGAAAATTCCCAATTTGCTAGAAGTAGCGCAGATACGACATTTACAAATGGGTTTACATGATGTATGTCAGAGTATAGGAAAGCGCAGATGTGGTTTAGATTTGCCGTTATGCGTTCAAGTTTTTCCATGCATTCGTGATATCGGGTAAGTAGCGTTAGTACGAAGGCCGTTATTCACCGGTGTCGGGACAGGTGTCGCACTTATTGTCACGTTCTCTGACATTGCATTATCTTTCAGTTTTTCGTAATGTAGCCTTTCTCTTTGCTAAGAGACATGTTTTAAATATCAAAGACGTTCCTAGCACAGATAGCAATTCTACATTTCTCCCCAATATGTAAAGTAGTTAAATAAGGCGACTGGTTTAATAGATTCATTCATCAACCAGTATACGAGGCCTTATAAATTAAATTTCTAAGGAAACCTTGAGTTCTTCTGTTTTTGAATAACAGAATCTATAAGTTAGTGTCACAATCAGTATGACAAACTTGGAACGAACGAAATGTGTGTTGAAATTTTGACATTGTAGGAATCTTTGTGCCGACATAATGAATGCTAACTTCGAAATAAAACCACTTAAGGGTTGGTATAACTGCTTTATAATCCTACCAAGGGTTGTATGTTACTTACATAACGGAACATTTCATTCGCATTTCAGCTTCTTATGCATACATCCAAATTACCTGTAACAAAGTTAGGGATATTTACTATGAGGATTACGAAACTCTGGTAAGTTATTACACGTGCTAGACACGAATTATAAACATAATATTATTCAACAGTAGGAATTTATCCGTGCAAACAGCAATTATGTTATTGTTTATGGATTTAATAGAATAACTTGGAACAATCGAAGAAACGTTTTATTTTATAAGGCTTGTTATTGTGTAAACGAAGTGTTACATTGTCATTAGGATTTATCGATATAGTGTAAATAAGGTTTCATAATAAAGTAATTTTTAAATACAAACTAGCTTATCAACTGGGCTTAAGGTCTAGCGAAGACAAATCAAACAACTCGAAACACGCAAGGGATTGCGGGATATGGCTATGGCTAAAGATAAAATACTATAGGTACACTGTCACCATACCTCAAAATTTTCTCTCAATGGCTGAAAGAAATGCTTCTAATTAAGCTTGCAAAATTGTTCTGGTTTAATATTTAACAGGATCTTAAAGTGTAAGTTTTTTATGACTCCACAAAACGATGTTATTAGCAAGGAGCTACGTCTGAAAAGTAAATATTACTTGAGAAGGTTTGTGCTCCCGAGGCAGACACGTTTTATGTTGAGTATAAGATCAATGCTGAGCGTGTGACGACGGCAATAACGTCGCTATGAATAGTGAAGTACGACATCCTTCGCTTCTCGCCTATCATGAGTATATAGAGCCACGTTTCTTATCAACGTCATTCCTCTCAATAAATAAAGCTCCACGTTCCCATACCAAAAGTGGTAATTGCAATTTTAGACATTGCTTTGATAAGTATGTGAATGGTGTCGTTGTTATCCTGGACCATTAATACTTCACAACCTTTACACGTAAAAACAGAAATAACACGGCAATAATTGCATAATGCTAAAATCAAAACTTGTTTTACTAAAGAGGTCAAGTTCTAGAACCACTTTGCCTTGTAATTAACGATACAGTTGCTTATTTCTTGTAAATTCATAATTTTATGCTAATACAAGCTCGGTTTAACATTAAACGCCATAGATTTATTTATTAAGTTTACCATACAAATAAACGTAAGCCTCCTAAGATATTACAATAATGGTCAAGCAAACAACACAATTGCGAAATGTTTACTAAAGACGAATAGTGAATTACGATTCGAGTGCCAAACCCGCGGCTTCGGCCTTGTGAATGACTAACGAGTAGATGAGGCGGTAAGGTAATAGTCGGTAACGTTTGCCGCCGGCGAATGGAGCAAGGTTAGCAGTCAAGTGTACGTTTGAGGGTCACTGGAAATATTACGTATGATCGAACGTCCACGGCTGTCTTCGGCACTTCATGGTTGGCCATTAACAGCAGGCTTGCACGATGATGCGCCGCACATTAATACGGCATGATACGCATCTACCCAGCTAGCCTAGCGCACATATGATATGTGTTGTTGCGGTTAGCGCACGCTACGAACAACCCCTGCATGGCTGCATATAACACGTCCTCTTTATTGCGAGCGATAGGCTAATGAACATAGAAATTGTCGTGACCGTAATAATTAGCTTTGATGAATTATACGTTAACTGCCAATACAATTTTTTGTTTATATAAATAATGTGTCCAAATTAATGGACGATCGACAAGCACGCCCCAGGTGCTATTGAAAACTTCACACTAATCGTAAAAAGTATATTCTTATTTGTTAAACATAAACGTACCTACTATAATTATCGTAGTTTTTTAGCTTTCTTCAGTAATTAACCAAATATTTGGGTTGAATATGTTTTCATTATTTTAAATAACAAGAAAATTACAGAAAGTCTTTGAAAGAAACAAATTATACGCTACTAAGGGAATATTAATCAGAAAAGGGATCGCTGTAGCATATCTCGCTCCCCGAAAGCCGTAGTAGCCGTTTATCCGACCTTAGAGGGTGCCGTCGCGTCGACAAAGATATTTGGCAATTCGATATCTTCAGTCCCAGCGGGTTAGGCACGGTTTTGATCTTGGTCTTGGGTTAAAGATTGTTTAATCGTCGGCTTTAATCAACGTAGCTTCGCCATTAATGATATTAAAATTTAAAGACCTTCTCAAATAAACGGTGTTCCTTAAGATGCTAAAAATAAATTTGATTATATATTTGCTTATTTAAGATGTATAAGTGAAATTCGAGTTGGTTTTTATATTAACGAGCAGCGTGAATCTCTTGTAAGCGTAGTGTCTTTTAAGTCTATAGTATTTTGTATACTTGCGGTTAGGGTGAAGATACAACGGGACTATTTATCACGCGGGAGGATGTCAGATAAGCGACCGCGCCTGGGAGCGGGGGGAGACCGCCAACGATCCACACAGCTGATCGCGTCTATTACACGCCGCAAACTATGTTTAGTCGTGCGTACACTCGGCACGACTCACGTTTATTTTATTTGAATGGTTCAGGTGTTGATTAGAATTCAATACGGCTATTACTTTGATAGATCTTGCATCTCATAAGATTGAAGACTGTAGAAGATATAAAAGGCGACGATTTCGTGCCAGAGTCAAGCGTGTACCTATAGGAAGTGGATGGTCGATGACATTCTGGTGGGTCCTAAGTGCTGAGTGGAGTTGTCGTGGCATGCCGACGAAACGCTTCACCGACCGTCTGTGTACACTTGGGCAGACGCTGCGCGCGCACACCGATCAATACGCCTCGGCTGCGACGAGTTCGCACCACGCGGGCTCTTCTCTAAATTCGTGTGCTTATTTTTTGCGATGCAGCCAAATGGTTTTAATGGAAATTTAACAGCAGCAACGAAAACAATTTTATGCTGACCGGCCTGTACCGCAGAAAGTTTACATTATTAGTTGGCTAACTTATTTACACCGAAAGTTGGGCTTTAGTTTGTTGACGAATAGGACCTCACAGAAATGATTAGTAAACATGTGTATTTCAAAACACCCAATTTTATTTCCGAAAGCTTTTGTATAGCTTATTATAACGTTTGGTTTCAGTAACGTGAAGTAAATGAATAGTAGATTATACATATACTTGTCTGGTTCGTTCACCCATATAGTTTCTTTTTAGCCTTAATCTTAACTTGCTTACTTCTTTATATAATAATATTTTCAAACTTGTAAAGGCATTGTATACTTAAATACTGAGTGTTAGTCGTCACTTAAAATTACTTAACGATAGAAATTGATGAAACCATCAAAATAGCGTACGTGTAGCGTAAATATAAATCAAGGAGTTAATAGTGATATCATACATTTCGCAATTTAGTTACCTTAACAAGTGGATGTCGCCTGAAGAAATATTTTTACACTTTGTCCTCTCTTTCCAGATACTTAATTGTTATTTATTAAAATACACCGTAATATTAATAAAGTAATTAGTTTACTTCTATGTTTAACATTCCCGTAAACTTCAGAAAGCTTTATGTTTTAAAAGTATGCAACCCAGATTAGCTATTTGTGAAGCAGCTTTGTTAAACATTTTGTTATTGTGGTGTTTTCTTTTAAGAATGATAGAAAGCCTATAGAAACGTGATGTTCAATACCATCAATTATTTAGTTGACGAGCCTAAGACAAAGAGTCGTGCTATACAATGTGAATCTTAGAACAGAGTAGAAGCGCACTATGCGACTGAGGAAGTGACAATAGCGACTTGTACGTCACAATGACGGGCTGGGTGGGCGGTACACGGGTTGATTGAACTCCATTGTCAATCTCCAGGTACCAGCGAATGCCTTCACCTTCGCACACCATGCGTCCCTCAATGAAATGCAAACTTCTATAGAGGGGCACCGACAATGCACATTCGGCGACTGAATGGCGTCTAAAAACTACCGGAGAATGCAAATTTTTGAAAGCATCGTTTCCTGCACGATAATTTAAGAGAGTTCTTAAAACTTCCTCGCAGTTTTTGAAAGTTTCGGAGAGTGTATGGAAGGGTTTGCTCATGCGGAACATGGGTTATCTCCATTTCGCAATGCAATAAGTATGTGCATAAGATGAGCTGTTATAGAGGATGTAAGGCGCGCAAAATATGAATATTTTAGTGAGTTAAAACAGTATCCAAGTTGGAGAGTACCGGGTGTCGTGTGTTGCCGGTGCACACGTGTTGTCGCGGTTAAATATAACCGGCAGTTCAACGCACGAGGGGGCGCGACGCGTCCGGTTAACCTACAACTGCAACATTCACTGGTGTTGTGAGTAAATAGCTAAATTGGACACCAATTTAAGTTGTCCACTTAACAAACTGAAACTTTTTTAAATACAGAAATTAACGAAAAAATAGGTTAAAACTACTACACGATAAAGTTTAAAATCTTTATTTTATAATAACATCCAACGATATACCTAATATAGCTGGTTAAAATAATAGTATTACATAATATGAGTTAATAGCAACTTCCTTGAGATAAACATAACGATTGAATCAATCGTAAACACATTACAAATTCGATTCGATCATTTACTAAACATATTAGTGGGCGATCAAAAGCAACAAGTTGGTAAAGTATTAAAAAAACTCACTAATTTTAGTTGGCGGACGTGCCATGTTGTACATTCGGGTAAATTGAAAAACAAAGTTACGAACGTCGGTTATATTCCCGCATGCCCCTAGTCAAGGTAACATAATAAAACAATGATCTCATTACGTAACTTTTCTGCAACTATCTATCCATTAAAAGCCTACTACTGTCATGTTTGCGACGCAACTTCGGAATGATATTTAATTGTATGTTGTCATTTAACTGCAGCTAATCGAAAACATTTCCTTTTATTCTAGTTACTGCAATGTATATTTAAATAAATGTTGTCGGTTAGTGCAACGCCATTGAAATGGTCTCAACAAGAACAAATGCATCGTCAGCGGATGACGTAGTTGCACAATGTTTGTCCAGAGAGCGTCTAAACGCCTACTTTACTAGTGCAGTTGAGAAAAATATGATGCTGCAATAAATACAGACAGGTTACGGAAGAGTGAGCACTGGCGATGGCAATAAGTTGGAAACCAGAATTACATTGCATTACTGAAGTTAATCTGTACAGAGATTAACTGTGACATCCGAATGGACGTTTGAAGTCAAGTGGATACAATTGATATTGACTTTTTGGTAATAAAATTCCGCTAATTAAATACCTTCGTGTTGCGACTGCGAGCATTCTGTAACCTTGATAAGTTCACCGCCTAACTACAGTGGCCAAATTACTGAACAACTATATAGAAACACATTTTATAAAAATACGGTATAATCTCAAATTTCTTCCCTTGTTTAGGTACTCACATTATTTTTTGCGTCGGCCATAATTTTATTTATTTATTCGTAATGATCATATAAGTCCATTTTGAGACAGACAAGTATGGGAAGACTTGGGGAAGGCCTTTGATCTGCTGGGCATTATTTTGCATTATATGGCATTGCTTTTATTATTAGCCTACGCTGTCCTACTGCTGTAGGACAGCTAGGCTAATAGAAAAAGTCTTTTTTGTCCTGCCTATTTTGTAACTTTCTGTTCAGAAAAACTGCTCCAGGGAAACGTTTAAAACAGCACAGCTTATCCTCTAAGAATAGATCGAACGGTTTACAAATCTCCGATAATCGCTTGATTGACTCTATGCTTTGTTCGTTGCGTTTACTAATCGGAATATTCTAAGAATCAGTCAAGCTAGCAAATCGAGTGATTTTCCATGTGCTTATTCTTTGAAAAAATATTAGTCTGCATATAATAGCTGGAACTATTATAAATTAAAATAATTATATTTAAGCCTCGTCTAAATGCTTAAGCTTCTAAGAAACGTTAAAGAACGTGATTAGCTCAAAGGATTAGAGCATGGTAAATTTAATTCAGGTAACTCAGAGAACGGGTTGCGTGCAAGAAGTGGTATGTGAATAACCGCAAATTACTTTTGAGGCTAGCCTGCGTCAAAAAATAGACAAAGAGGTTCACACGGCCTTGCTGGCGTGTGCCGCACCGACAGAACGCTGACGAATGCGGAAATGTCCGACGAACTGCCGCCTACAAACTTTACGAATTAAGTGGCACCACGATGACGATTTTCCTCACAACTCAACAGCTTTGATGTTTGTACAAGCAATCAATTTCAATTCCTTTAACCTTTTATTACCTTAAAGAAAAATAGTAAATGCACATATTGTGTATTTCATTTGTTATTTGTCTGCATGGAAAATTAATAAAGAGCGATAACAGTGCGATTGAGACGTACATTATGACGTCAATTTTCTCGAACGATACGGTTAAAACTTATAGGAAGCAATTTATCGGCATAACCTCCTAACACTGATGACTTAATTTGTAATGTTGTGATAACAGTCGAGCATTTAGATCATAATTACGCCAATAATAATTACAGATTATGTGCAAAATTTCAAATAGACGCTACGAATGTTTTTCAATCGAGTATAGAATACAATAACACATCATCACAAGCGCTACATCCTTATTACGTGTTATAATGTTGTGTCCGTGATAGTATTTAAATGTATATATTTTTGTTAATTACAATTCCTCACGTTTGGATGACTTAGTACTTGTTCAGTCGTATAAACAATGTAGAATTTAACAATAGTATGGTTATTATTCCGGTTTCAGAAACTAGAGCAATAACTTTATATTAAATTAGTTACATACTTATTTTAAATTGTATTGGCAACCTCCTAGTAAAAATTAAGTAATTAAACCGTAAATATATTTATAGACAATGAGTATTTGAATACATGTTGATTATAGAGAAGTTTTTAATATTATTTAGAACGAAAATTATAATCTATATTTTTAATGTTTACCAATTCAAAATTAAATGCTTATCTATCTTTATATTTTAAGTTTAAATTGCCAATCAGCAACTTGTACACAATGACATGTTAACAACTGAATCTGTACCTTTACGAGTTTTCAAGTAGTTTTTAAATGAACTACATAGTTTATATTGCACTAAAGGTTGTAAATTGTGTACATATAAATTAAATAACAACAATATGGATACATTGCAGCAATAATTGGCTGTGTAAACAGTAAGAGGACCATTGCTTGGACAGTGGTTTCCTAATAAACATGCCTATACCACCGACACGACCGGAGATTCGAATGTATTCCCCAATGATCGTTCCTTCTATAGCATTGTTGGGGGACGGATGCACAAACACATGTTCAGAGGGCGAGCATGGATTACTACCAGTACATTGCAAGGATGCATTTTGCTATACATGTTTTTATTTGACGATACTATGCAAACTGGATTACATTATATTCCGGTTAACAGTACACAAATAACATTTAACAAATCATACGGAAGTTCATACCTTATTGAAACAGATGTTATCATTGTGATCTACATACGAACACGACCATAATTTTTCGCTAATCAGTCAACAAGCATATTGAAATTGTCAGTGCCTGTCTACACAATGTATCAACTGTTTGAATAAAAAAATGAATGTATATAGCTTACGTAGTGAACGTTCACACATAGGAGGCCATTCGAGTGGTTCTCTGGCACTCGCCACACATGTTTACATGCCCACACCGGTACACTGAACTCGGATAAATTGTTGGCAGTTCGTGGAAACGGGACAAGTGCGAACGGCGGTCCTTTCGTCCGCGTCTGCCGTGTGTGACTGTACGACTAAAACAACACATTTCCGAAACCAGTTCATTGACTAAATTAAGTATCGACGCTGCTAATTGTACAAGAAACATGAGCAGAAACCGTTCACCTGTGTAGGACTTAATAAACAACTTTTAAAAATATTAATAAATAATCTGGTTTCGTGCACGCACTTTTATTCTTTTTCAAAGCTAAAGCTCTGTATAAAGGCATCAAGATTACTTACGTAATATTAAATTTTCCAAACGATTACCCAGTCAAAAAGTGGATTATTTCACTACAAGGGGTTTGTTCGTGGAACGCGTTCCAAGTTGCGTGCTTCTCAGTCTTTACAGGCTGTTCCATGGCAAATTACTAAAGATCAGCTAAACTTGATAGACCGATATACATTTATCGATTGTAAACCTGTACATTAAAACTGTTTAACATCATTTATTTTTGTTTTCTTTAATAAAATGCGAAATGGCCTTGGATGTCGTATTTCAGAAGTTATAAAAAAATATTCAGGAAGTTTCATTAATTTATCCACCTTCCTATTTATGTAAATATGTTTATGCTAAAATGCCTTTTGGTTCATGTAAAACAAAACAAGATGTTAAATAAACATTACCTGTAATTCATGAATACTTTATCTAGTAACTACCTATATTATGTGTATGTATCCTTTACAGATTTTTGCAAAAAACTAAAAAATAAATATCTTCGTTTTCTACTTAATGTTTCCTTCACTGCGTTTGGGTAGCTTGTTTGGTTTTCAGTATCATCAGAGCCATTAATTTACCCAGTGCCAACAATAATAAATAAAACAATAAGAAATACAACACATTTAGAGACTTCTTCTTAAAATACGAAGATTTCAAAAACTTGGGCTTGTGGTCATTTTATTTATGGTATAGAAATAAAATTATTTTATGTTTCATATTGGATGTGCGATATCGCAATAACTTCAGTATGGCAGCAAGATCTATCAATGGCAGAGTCTCGGTTGTCAAGTAAATGCCATATTTTCGCGAGATTGCAAACGCCGAGTACACTCGAGACGCGACAACTCCTGGGGGAGAGGAGATAGATTGCTATTGTACAACATAACTCGAAGAAGGTTAGACCTACATACTTATATCGAAGCTGGTATATAATAATAATAATATAATATTCCAGCCTATAAACGTCCCACTGCTGGGCACAGGCCTCTTCCCATATAGAGAAGGCATGAGCATTGATCACCACGCTTGCTCTCTGCGGATTGGCGATTTCAGATCCTGGTATATAGTATGATATTTTATACTATGACCGGAGCATCGCAGTGTATAAAATTGTATATAGTGACATGTGAACTAGGGTCGGCTGTCCACAGTATCATAACATTTTGCCACCAACATAGGTGTCTCCGATTTCGTCGTGAGGCCGTGAGCGTCAAACGACGCGGGTGGTACGCTCCGATGAATATAAACGTTCCATAAATGTTACGTGGCTACTAGAATTCACTGTAAGGCCGTGGGGGTTATGAATAACAGAGTAACTACATTATATTCAATGGACTGTTTTGTTGTCTGTGAGTTTTTACTTCCACGAAAACCTAATTTATTGAATCGTTTATAAATGTTTCGCAAGTGATAAGGCAGTCGCGTGTTTTGGCTTCACTAGTCATATCGTGGCATGTTAAGTTTAATCGCAATTCTGATAGCCTTTAATAGTTGCACCATAGTTGGTACTGTTTTATTGTTGATCTAGCTATATTGTTGGTGACATCAGACTTCGTGTTATTGTTATTATATTGATCATTCAACACAAATGTTTGTTAATGATATAACGATCCAACTATCAACACTCGTTTCGTCCGAATGCCTTTTCAACGTTGTGGCATCCAGGCAAGATGATTATTAATAAATGTTCTGAACGTTATGTATGTATTAGGTGTATACTTATGTTTATCGGCGCAGATCACTATTTATAAATACAGAAGACAATTAATAAGCAGGAGTTACCAATAATGAGTTATTTACATTCATAGTTCTAATACTAGTTTAATTGCAATTATTGATGCAGGTTGCAGTTAAGTGTACAAAACTTATGATATACCAAAACAATATAGGTCATTGTCATTGATAGCATACGTACAATACAGGAATATCGAATACATTAGATTTTTTCTTATTTAGATGATACTATACTCTGTACCGAGACCCACAAAGCCCAAATTAATATTATCAGAAGCTAATGCGATGTGTATGACGTTACAATAAGTAAGGTTATTCTACTGTATGCCCAATATTCATTTATATGTACTTAGTTACATACGGAAATCCTAGATTATATTTGTATTTGAATTACAATGAAGGCTTTGTTTAAGCATTTGACGTAAACACACGGAACTTATAATTGGGGATACTTTGTAAAATGTAAAGTATCTATATGTTACACTTTTGTTGGTGATAAAGATTTAAGACAATTAAAAGTTAGTAGTATTAAATAAGATATGGTGTTATGTACCTAGTTAGGTCAAGAGCAGCTGGCATTCCAGCCGGCACGAACCACCAGGGCGGCAGCGGCGTGCACATCCGCTGCGGCGCGCGGCGGTGCTCTCACGCGACCATGCACAGCACTCCAGCACACGACGCTCACAGTCCCAACACCAACAAGCACCAGATACACATTCACCACACAGTAAAAACTTAACGAGTCAATGTCAACGTAGTGTCATGGTTCAGCGCGCCTTAATTGACCTGAATAAGATAACGGTGACGCAAAACCGTTTGGAAACTTAGGATTACGATCGCCACAGCCTCGATGATCTACGACTTTTCCGGATAGTGAAATAGAGGAAAAAATGTTGCAGCCTGTACTTAATTAATCAATTGAGGAAATCAGCGAAGAAGGAAATGAACCGATGGTGTCGCAACTGTCACTGATACAAATTGTAAGCTATGAATTGTAGACGCGCTAGACACGCTACCCAGAGAGCAAAGTAATAAAAATATTAAAGCTATAAAAGGGCAGAATCGAGAGCGACCGGATTTTTCAACAAACTTTAGGGGAGTCAATAATTAAAGGGAGCGATTGGCTGACTGATGTGAATAAGGGTTGTTATGGCTGCAACGTTAGGGTCGATAAACTTTTTGTTTAGGATAAAATTCTTAATAAATGGTATGATGAATATACCTATCCATGGGAAACATTGCCTGGTAAATCTAGCAACGACTCTCCTAGGAGTGATAGGCTTGAAGGAAAGTGAACATGTAATAGTTTGTTTCGCGGAAGACTAGGACGTGCGGTCGCGTGGCGCGAGGCGATCGGTCTGTGTGTCGCTCGGTGTGGCACTGACGTCTGACACCGGCCCGCTCCGGCTCCGCGTACAGACTAGCGAGTGCCGCTGCGCCGCTCGCCCGCCCCCGCGCTGCTCCCAAAGTGCCCTGTGCTTGAGCCGCCCTATGATAGCGCAGTTTGCCCTGCCGTCGCGTCGCTCCCTCAACTTAGACGTGACGCTAAATTCATTATTACTTCGTGTCAAACTTTTAGAGTAAATTTTAAAATATTGTGTCTATGAAGTCCAGCTTAAATTTATTTATCAAGTTAGGAGATGGATGCGTTCTAAGTTTAGGACAGAATACTTCTAAAGTAAATTACTTGCTAAGCTTTGTTAAACTTTCGTAGGTATCATTATTTGTCATACAATGCAAGTAAGATACATCGTACTGGTATACGGTTTGTCTAGAACACTATGTTATATCATCTCATCTGCTAATCTGCTGCATCGGTCTAATATAATTACCTACCTCTATGAGAGTAAACGAGATAACCTCATTATCTATGTGAAAAGAGTAATAGAAATTCGTCGTCGTCGTTACCTGGAGGTTGATCAGGGGTTCTAAAACATGGATTTGCTAAACGGATCTCGATTTACTACCCCAGGCACGTACTGACGACATTGGCTATAAACCATTCCGATATCGGACGTCGAGGAACTGAGCCGTTCGACTCAGAAATAATAGTGGCTCACGAGCGACAAAGAAACCCCTGTATATCTATACTCTATATGGGTTCACGGATTGGCAGGGTCAATTTTTTATGTACTTAATTGGATCGATTAGATTCTATGAAAATTTTTCAGATGGTTCTTTTTTATGGTGTCAATGATAGCATTCTTAAGAGCAGGGTAAGGTCAGCTTTAAGTATAGGTCTGGACATGCTGTTGATAACCCAATAAATGATGTCTATCAAAACACAACATGTAAAACGGCTCTAGATTAATTAGATCTTGATCTTGATATTAAATCAAGTGTCAACCCCAAACTTTGTTATTCTAGATTTAAGATTCAAAGAAACAACCCTAAATTGCTTCGATACTGAAAATTTTTAGAGCAGTCTACGGTAAGATAGACACGTTGCTCGGCAAGCACGTAACGCCCATGGGTCTGCTCGTGATTTGTCTCAGCCAGAATCAGATTACTATACGTACAAACATTTATACAATCTTTTATGTAGTTGACCCGTCCCCTTAGAAATTGACCGTCGAGATCGAAATTCGGTCAGGAGGGCATTACTTACTTTGCTACCCCAATCAATGTTACAATTTAGATGCCTTAAATATATTACAAAGCGCATTTAATTGGATACTATTATTTTGCAGTTACGTAATAGATGAAAAATAAATGTGTCACCTACGAATTGATAAAAGG
Organism: Autographa gamma; assembly: GCA_905146925.1. Taxonomy (NCBI): domain Eukaryota; kingdom Metazoa; phylum Arthropoda; class Insecta; order Lepidoptera; family Noctuidae; genus Autographa; species Autographa gamma. The sequence continues at coordinate 7,154,514 of LR989866.1, read as the reverse complement.
ATTAAGTTACAATAACGCTTTTAATTCAGAGACTAATAAAACAGACTCAATGTATAAACAAAACCACATTTCCATAAAAAGCATTGATTATATATAATAAACACTTTATTGCATGGGTAAAAACTGAAGTGATTGCATACTTAAATCCAATTAATTATCCTATTGTCTATAATAGATCGTTACCAATAAATATGACCCTATCAATATTTATAAAAATATGTTAATGTAGGGATATAATTTCAACTAGTGCAACGCTAATGTTTTAGTTACACGCTTCTGATAATTTATTAAAATGACAATAATAAAAAGGTAATCTGTTTCAGTGAATTAGCTTAGTAATTATCTAATTAATGCTAATATTTATAACTTGTTTATTGTTAGTAAGTATTTTTACTTTCAACATTCAGTTCGATAGTTTGTAAAGAGTTATAGTTCAGCCATAAGGTCTATTATTATGGTAATTGTAAGTTTGTAATCGTTCACGCCCGTTACAATCGTAATCAGTGCTAATTAAATATTATTTATTAGTTACTGGGAACCGCCCTGAGTAAGTCAAGGAGAGTAAATGATAAGATGCTAATCTTATCGTGCATCACGTTAAAGGTTGTCGAGCCAATAATGACGTTCAACTATCCTGGGAAACTAATTAATGGATTGCGATCGAGATACTTGCAGTTTTTATTTGTTCTGTAGATTACATTGCCATCTAAAGTACTGTGGCGTAAATAAAATGCTGCTTAACGATCGATGTATGGCTAAGTGTAGGTGGACTTCTTTTCTGATTGAAAATGTAGAGCTACTTTCAAGTAGTTTCGGGCTTGGAAACGTGCCCGCGAGTGTCAGTTTATATCATACTAGGATCTGTCTAGGTACCATTTTGTAAACAAAAGTCTTTTATTTGGTGCTAGCAGTTTGACACCCAAGATGATAGTCAGATGTTTTACCAATAAAAAGATATATTCTTTGAGGAGCGAAATTAAAAGTACTGCTTCTTCGTCCTGTGATGTCGGCAACTAAAATTTAAATAATCTAATCTCTCTGTGACCTTTGAATTTTTTCTTCATTAATTATGATTTTACAAGTAGTTAATTAACTGTCCAATACATAAATTCATAAGATTCTACGTTCGCATAAATGTGAATAAAGGAATAGTAAATTAAAAATATTGGAATATTTCATGCGGGTTAGCGGAATTTACCACGATTTTCGTCGTTTTCCTCATATTCAGACATAGGAGAATTGAGGAAAAGCATGTAACAAACAACTGAGTGTTCTAGTTTGACCTCAAATATACGCCTATTGTCTGATATTAGCTTAGGTTACCATCACATTACGAGGAGAAAGGACTCTCATTAAATAAAAGGTTTTCTTTTTATAGGACACTGGACAGTATTTAATTACACCATCTATGTGTACTGCTACATAGCTGGTAAGTACAAACAACTAACTAATTAGTAATAAGCGCACTTTTCAACATCATGAAATGTTAAAAATGCGTTCCTGCAACAAGGCAGAGTCTGGGGGCAACCTCAGTAAAAAGAAAAGTAAGGGGAAGGTTTTAGTCCTTTTTAAAAGCCTATTCAGAGATTTTAGCCGGTTTTAGGAGACATTTTAGGTAAAAGTCTGAAACATCCACATACCAGTCTGCTTTGCCCTTTTTGGTTAAAAGAGGCAGTAAGGAATTATCATATAAAAATCCACAAACACGCACGAAAACTTATCTATCTATTAGGTATCTTGCCCTTGTCTTATAAATACCAACTTCTAAGAATTATAAGGGACAGTGCAAGGTTGCAATACAATTAACGCATTGACCGCAGAGGAATCGAAAAAAACAATGACGACTTATTTAAATAGTTTAGGACAAAGACTAATACAATAAGCTTGACCATTACTAAACAATTTGAAGGAATATTGCTTAACACATTTTAACAAAACCAAAAATTGTAAAGTTGCTTATCAGTCAAGTGACAGTATAATTATTGTATCGAAGTATTTCCCACGTCGCACGATATTATCTGTCACTCAACTTTAATGAGGTCGTTATGATACGTAATAGTAAATAGTGGAGATTTCGGCTGTCTGCGTATAGATATAGAAGAATACAAGAACACGGGTCATAAATAAACGCAGCGTGGGTCTTAAACGAAAAGAGCATGTATGGAGAAAGCGTGTTATGGTTTAAATTTCATTTCGAAATGTTTTCACCCACCGTTGGGTGTCCGAGGGATATCTGAGTCGCCATCTTTACTTGTTTAATTTTATGAGGATTTAATTTAAATAGATGTAATTTTATATTATTGATGCTTTTTATTGGTGTTTAGTTAATAAGGAACACAAGAAATTTTGATCATTTGTGACTTCCAACCATGGTAAACAACACTAAAGTTTAGTACCGACCTACCTAGAAGGAGCAAAATAAGTCACTTATTTTGTTAATTTTATTTTGTTTTATTTTGATCAACGTAGAATTCTCAAGAATTCTCAACTCCAGGGAATAATGCAGTAATTGCTAAGACTTCGAAATATTTTCGTGTTATCATAAGTTTTTTTAGTCCACATCTCAAAATAGAATAATGTATATTAATATATCTCGGTAGAATTTGTGGCCCTCTTCTGTAAATAAGAGTGTTCTATCTTGAAAGCCTGCTGACTGCACTTAGCGTTTACTCCTAAAACCCCGAGATTTAAAAACATATTTCATAGTGAAAACATTCCTTTTTTCATGGATTGGACTAGAAGTAACGGTTGTTAGAGAATAGCTTGCGATATCTCGATTCCTTTTACTTTTATGTGTTAGAAACGCGAATGCTACATACAAGACAGGAACTACATGATGTACAAAACTTGTTTACTGCTCCGCTATCCCATACTTGTTTTGCACGACTTTTATCTGCAAACGCGAATAAGTAAAAATATGTTACGTTATATCTAATAGACAATTTACATTTAGATATAAGATAGGATTGTTGCAAAATGACTTTCATTTTGATAAAATAGACGTAATGGTACAATATGCAATACAGAAAACTAGTTCGCGTTCTGGTTTTAAGTGCAGGGATAAACATAATGTAGAAAGCGTTGCTTTCACGTAAAATCAGAAGGTAGCGGCGGATACAGTTGACATATGGTATAACCGCGTTGTTGACCTTTCGCACGATGTGAACGTTGATGAAATACACAATGCAGTTGACACAAGGTGAAATTTTGTACAAAGTGAACGGCTCGGCTAAAGTAAGGATGCCTGCTGAGGACACGTTGACCCGCGGTAAAAACCTTGATTGCGTTCCCTCTGCACTGTTGCCCAATTCCATTGCTAATGACTGTATAATCACAACTATAACCTTAGATCAAAATTAACATGGCAATGGAAATCAAAATTATTTATCTTAAATCGTTACTTCTGTATGAATTGTTAGGTTAAAGGTGAGTAACAGGCGCCTACCATATCAAGATTTTTAAATCAGCTATTATTTTATTTTAGTAGTTGGTGTAGTGTTTTCAGTCGGTAGTGAATTAGGAGACTAAAATTTATTTTTGGTTTAGCGATTTGGTCTATATCCAATACAATAGAAGACAGAATATAAAGAAAATAACACGTGAAAAATATATAATGATGATACATCACGTAGGCAGCTTCACAACCTCGACTGTTATTTAGCCTTCAAGCCGCCTTACCGTTTGAGTGTCGCGAGGTAGCATTGCGAAAGTTGACAACACCGTACGTGAGCAGATTGTAGAGGATTGACATTCTTGTTCTGTAGCGTTCACTTTGCATTTTCAGTTACCATTCTAATACAATATAGCTGCTACGCTTCATACTGAATTGAAGATTTAATTAAACACTGTTATAAAAGTTTTTATAGGTCAATAAATCGATGCTCTAGTATCTTATTGCCCATCATACTAGTTACTAGCTTCTACTTGCGACTAGTTTAACGACAGTCTGATAGCACATTAAAGTGGGTATATTGAATACAGTGATCTAGGAGTGCTAGCTCAAGAGGAGGTTTATGTCGCACAACGATATCATAAGAAGCAGTTGTGTGCAGAACATAATTAAGTACATAGTGTCCAGACTCTTGACGTTGTTAATGGGTTCGGTAGTAACAATGCGATATTACGACCCACTCGGGGTGCCCACACAAATAGCAAATATCCTTACACATCAAACGAATGAGCGCTAGGACAACAAGGTTGCGGTAACTATATGGCGTAACTGAGAACAAGAAAACGTATTGACGTTTTATACAAAGTCGCTGTCAATTCTAATAAACATCTAAAAACTACAGTTTCAGATATCACTCAAACTTGATACGACTGCGTACGGTCATCTCAGCTAGCCTTGTACTTTACCGAAGTTAATCATTGATAGTTACTTTCAAACTGTTACAGGCGTGTAATTAATTTGTGAATGGAAATGGAAAGTATTATTGTTATTTTTATTGCAGGAAATAAGTTGTTACGAAATGCGACCTTAGTATCAAACAAATCAGGCCCAGGTCGGGCTTGGGAGGCAATTAATCTTCGTCCAAACGGCAACGTGATATGCCCAATGTCTGTAGGAATCGTGTTGCGGAATCTTATTAAATATCTACACCTCGCTGGAGTTATTGTTCACCACTCATTGTTATAATTAGTCATTAATAATCTGTCTTGTCAGCGTTGGTTGTATGATTAATAAACCGAGATATTAAACACCAGCTGGCCGCACTCAGAAACAATAGGTTTTTCTCGCGTAACAAACATAGATACAGATGTTGGAATTACGTACACAGCTCAATAGCAAGTATAACTATTCATATTATTCCAATTGAAAACAATTTAATATGATAATTTCAATGTTATAAATTCAATAGCCAAGTCGCTTTTATGATAGTTAATAGAAACTTATCAAGTTGTAAATCTAACTGACAAAACTGCTCATTAACTAATATGTAATTATGTGGTTGTTGGAATCAACGCATTTATGAACATAATACCTGATCAATTTGTATTTAATTTATGTTTATTTTGCCTATTTAAATGTCAAGTTGTTTCATAGTTATTTATATTACAGACAGATATCTTGGTCGCCAATCTTCCGTGTATAAGCAGCCTGAAAGTTACGACCAGTGACAAACGTAAACTGAGGACCATCTTGAGAGTAGTATTAAAAAGTTAATGATACCTATTACCCGGGCCGTAGTAGAAGCGGGTCATCGGCATTTCGTGTCACTATCTGGTTAGGTACGCAATTACTTTAGTGAACAATTGTTGGAATGGTTATTTCAGGAGTTAGGTGAACGGCCTAGACGTACTCAAGGCTTAGAACAGCCCGGGCCAGCTGAGTGGTGAACCGTCGGCCAGTTCAAGGGCGTCAGGTGAATGCCACTAGTCAGGTTTTTTACCATCGAAACCCGCTTACGTGACGACTGGTCTTATCGAAGCCGGATGAACATTGAGCGTTGCTAATACCTAACGTCTTTGGACTGTTTGAAGCAGCCTAACATCAGTCCCAGCTTGGATATGCTCACTTCGCATGTTATCGTACGTATGCATAATGAAACAAAATTACTACCGATAAAAGCATTCGACAAATGAACCAACTCGACTCGTTAAAGTGTGATTCGAAAAATTTACGCTACCATGAGCAATTTAAAATCTCGTTTGAACTCTTCCGTAGTACGACGAGCGAACCTTTACTTAATTTGAATAACGTATGAGATTCCGCTCCGAGCGGTGTCGCAATGATAACGAGAAACAGCCGTCTAAACACAAAACACTTTACGGGGATACTTTTACACCATACACATTTTTCTCTTGAGATCCTTGAGAAAAATAAAATAAAGGAATTCTCGGTAAAAGATAACAAGTTACACCTGCGGGGAGCCTGTATAACTAGCTATAACTAGGTAAGAGAGTAAAACCTTTGTTCTTTCTCGTCGTCCGTGGCCCGACTCTACGAAAAATTATCTTTTTACTTTTTTGCTGAGTCGCTCCCGAAGCGGTGCGGCCCGCGCGAGCAGGTAGACTGCTGAATATAATAAACGTTTATGCTATACGTACACATTTAGGTAACATTTTGAGAACGTCGTTATGCATTACTACCTAAATTATACGCCGAACGTGTTTGAGCAACGAGACGAATGGCCTTTGAAAAATCTTATCGACTAAAGTAAAACAGAATAAAATTATAATTAGAATATTAATTGGTTTTTCGAGTATCTAGAGTGGCAATAGATTTTCCGTAGTTATCTTAGTGCTACGCAATTAAAAAACACTTAGACCGTGATTGGTTTTCATTAGCATTTTATTGGAAACTATAGGTCTAAAGCTCAGATCACATCAAACAAGGGAGATATGTTATAGCGCCCCGACACGTGCGTACGCATCTGGCTCAATTTGCACTTGATACCGATTTTTGCCGCCAGTCAAAAGTACCTACACGCTCGCGTCACGTCTCTCGATTTTTGCCAAAATGCCGAGTTGTTCTGTTGTTGTTTGCAAAAATACAAGCAAAAAAGTGAACTACGTGAAAGATGGAATCTCATTTCATGTGTAAGTATTACAATATTTACATATTTCTGCTATAAAACCACAAAAATAGAAATTAATTATAACATAAATGACATTAAGTGACAATTCATCCTTAGCGTAATAATAAATACATTGCTTGCTAAGTAAGTATCATTCAATTATTCGTTCCGCTCCATGGCGCAATGGATGCGTGCGTCACCAATACTCACAAATTCAAAATGTAATGTCAGTCGCGTGGTACCTCCGCTGTACCCGGCCGTAAAATAGTGATGTAGTTTCACGAGTGATCTGTCGTAACGATAAAACAATGTATCGATATAGTGTTAAAGCGTGTGTTTTAATGTTTTAGTTGTTTATTTAACTTTAACCGTCTTCAAAAAAGGTGGTTCTCAGTTCGACCCGTATGTATATATCCCGTATGTATATGTCAGCGAAACACGACGCCGACACTTCGTGTACATTAGTATTAGTTAATTATGTAGTATGTATTTATAGTATTATTAAGTTGTATTAAGTAGAGTATTGTTTATATTTATATAGGCCTTGATGCCTGAAATAAATGGATTATTATTATTATTATATGTATGCTATTGCGAGATTATCTCGTGTTCGGCTAAACCAATTTTAGTATGGTTTTCAGAAAAGTATTTGTTACGTTTAGGCGAAGGTACATTAGTACATATTGTAACCGACTTCTAAGAAAAGGAGGTTATCAATTCAACCCGTATGTATGTTATATTTCCAGAACTGCGTAGTTTCGTATATATTAGTCTATATCAGCGTCTCAACAAATGTGCCCAATTTCAAAAGTGTATGTATGTATGTTTTATGTTTGTATTCGCATATATGGAATTACCGAATTACTTAAGTCGGCCGGAAATATTTTTTGTTGTACTAGGTATTATTCAACTTAGGGAATGCTGCAAGCTTTATTAAAATCGGTTCAGTAGTTTTAGAGATACGACGGTGTCAGTTTTTTAGCAAAAATTAAACTTTATCAAAGTTGGTACAACGATAGATGAGCATGAAGAAGTAACAAACACACATATTCACAATCTTTCGCTTTTGTAATATTAGTTTGATTAGCAGTGCGCCCTGGGTTTGCTCGTGGTACATACATAGTCTTTTACGCTAAGGTATAAAATACCTTACCTTTCTAATTTTGACATAGGTCCGATTTATCCTGGGATAAGCGCATTCAAACAAACCCTTCAGCTCGTTAATATAAGTGTAAAGTAATCTACCTACTCATTTGTTTAATTTTTCAAGTCAAATAGATATATCAATACCGAATAATACCGACTATATAATATTTTTTTATTTATTTGATGAACCATATTTTGTTGTCTGTTTCATCGATAAATATTTTATCGACCAATTTTTCCCATCATTAGCGTGTGTGAAAAATGCCGTGATTGGAGCATTGATTTGTGTGAGTTAACAGTAACAATGATATTGTTGTGTTTGTGGCAAATCACGTTGACTTTTATGTTTGTGTGTGCGCTGTTGAGATAATCGTTTGGGCGTGTACAAATATAAATGTGTGAAAAGTGGCGACATCGGGTACGCATACTAAAATTACAAGGATAGCAAATCTCCCTTGTTTGATGTGATCTGAGGTCTAAAGGGACGGTAGGAAATTAAATAAAGAGAAGAACTCAACACTGTAGACAATGATTTAACTACAAATCATTGTTCTATTAAAATGTTATGTTTCTCATAATACATACAGTGTATTTCCATGTGCATGCCTATGTGTTCATTACCTAAATATTAAGTCATCAAGTTATACCTATTACAACAAATAATAATAATTTATTAAAATGTGTGAGCACACCAGTTTATACTTAATATAAAGTATATCTGAATATTCAGGTACCTGCAATTATTGAGTGATCTACCGACCAGGAAGTAAGGAATGCCCGACTATTAAGCAAAAAATAAGTAATAATATAATCACCATGCATACAATTTAATAACATGATACCAAAATGATTAAGTATTTCAATGGTAATAAAACTAAACACAGAATAAAGCAGCTATATCTGTAACTGTTGAGATATATTGAATTGAATAGCTCAATTATATGATATGAATATTTATTAATTGTTTAGTAAATATGATTGTATTACAATTACATTGTAACACAACATGGTATCAGTAATTTAATATAATTCTTATTTTAATGGTATTACTATTTTAAATATTACTCACCAGCATTGCTATTTATTTGCTATGGCCTACGAGATACAATAAATTATGAGTTTCTGTAGTATTACCTGAAAAAAAAGAAGTAAGAATTAGTATGACAAGTTAAAAAAGGGTTTAAGCTAAAATTGCTATTTCTTTGTAAATTACATGAGTAACTAAATCATTATTAAAGTTCACAGCGGATATAACTCACATTATCTAGATTTTATGTTTAGTTTTATCTAGTGAAAGTAATAAATTTGAAATACCTACTACAGTTTTATATGTATAGCCAAAGGTATAGCCTTTTCAGTTTAACTATCAATGACTAAATAATCATCGACTGACATTTAATTATATTTTTTAAATCTGTACAAAGCTAGATATAAAATGATTAAAAAATTCATCTGTATTTTATTGCTGCTGTGTGTAATTTAACGTCATGACAATGACTAACCAACCTCTACTAGTCTTAGATAGGTAGGTGTTTGTGTTTAGATATTTTTAATAAAAACATTTTGAGTAATATTATTGTAAGAAATTATATTTTAATGTCAGAAAAGGACCTAAAAAATGTAAGCAGAGGGCAGAAATTATAAACATAATAAATATTTATTAAATCTAATTATTTTTATCTTTAATTAACCGACTATAATCATATAAATACAAACATAACAAAAAGAACAAGTTACTAAGTTTAACCAAAACATATACTTAAATTTAATGGGGTGTATGGGGAATAAAATGGACGCGACAATAATCAAATGATTTCCCAATAAAAGAGTAGATCTCCAAAGAATACATGTAAATGAGTAAACTGAGTCAGAACTTAGACCTTGGCGTTTAAGAAACGCGAATGGCGTAAGTCAAGTGACGCCTGTTTACTTAGCTAGGTACAATACCCAGCTGTTCCCAAAACACATGTATCCAACTACCTGCATACAGGTACCTGGAAACTATTTGTGTTATGTACACACAGACAAACATACTACTGCCCATACTTCCTCAATCATTTAAAAGTACCGAAATGAAGCCGACAGGTTACATTTAATGATTATCGACCCATGTGGCCCGCGTTGGTTGAGACCAATAACTTTATCGCAAGGCAAACTTTTAAGTTACCAAAAAGCCAAAGTAACTTTTCAACTTTGTCCTTCGACTCCCAAGTTTAAAGCTTGCATAAAGCCGTGGCGTTGATTTTTCCTTGCAAGCCAAGCGTCACTAGAAACAATGAAAACATTTTTTTTACCTTCGTTTTCGTGACTCCACGGTGCCGCTTTAGTTTCCCAGCGCTGAATACTATATTTATTCACAGCACTTATCATCACAATACTATAAATAGTTAAGTTACTTATGCTACCATCAAACTTTTGGAATAATCGTAATTAATTTAAATAACATAAAATACACAAGCTATGGATAATACAAGCAAGGGTTCGGGACATGACACAAATCACAAAACAAACCAATAGAAAAAGAGAAAAAAACAAAACGCACGACGCGCATGCGTCTCTTGTCCTCTGTCGGTAAAGCAGTGGAATTATTATTTTTAACATCAATAATAAGGTTGGCGTCGTTTAGTTTTCAAACAACGTAAATCGATTTTAATTTATAAAATAAGTGGCGGAAATTAAACTAAATTATAAAAACTACACTGATTTTTATATTTAAAATGATGACTACCAAACCTATTTATGAGAATATAAGTTTACTTTGAAAGTTTACGATTAAATTTAAGTATAAGAAGACAATTTAACTCTTAACACTTAACTTTACTTATAATATGAATGTCTTTACAACATAATTGCATAGTTATTGTATTCAAATCTGAAATAATTAACTTGATAATATTAAAAAAACTATTTTTAAGGTAGTCACTAGTCGGTAAAACAGATAGTAGCGCCATCTAGACGAAACTTTGAAGGCAGCTGAAAGAACGGGTGGTAATATATTTTTTCCTGACGAAACTAGATGTCACTGCTATTGATATTTAGCCCGCATGATTGCCGAGCACTGTTTTGGTGTTGGTTTAATAATGTAGATGGCGTTGACGAAGTATTGTAATTTATTTTATTCCAGTGATTTAGATTTATTGAATTTCCTTTTATTTAACAGTACTTTGTATTTGTGGCCACCAATATGTTTTTCTAATTTTGCATCTTGTTATAGTAAGATTTCATGAAAGAATTCTCCGCAATAAATGCAAATAAACTCAAACTCAAACTCAAAACTTTTATTTGCTTTCCACAATGGTTAGTAGGTGGTAAGTAAAAAAAAAAAATATGTATGTAGTTATGTTTTAACCGTCGAATATTAGGTGCGGCTCGATTCAAACAATTTAATATTTATTCTATATACTTATTTCTTTTGAAAAACTTATTACTAGTACATTAATGTATCTCATTCACACAGTTGACTGACTAGTTTTATGATAATAAACATACTTTCTTCACTGTTCTCATAGTTACGACTTCCTGGGATAAAACGCACCTAATAATAATACAATAAGGTGAACTCTATTTCACGGTGGCTTATCTTCGGCAGAGTATCTTTAAAGACAAGCCATAAAACAAACGCAGACTCGCTAACTTTCTACACTCGTTGTAGACAGTTATAGAAATCGGAGACATGCATCCTTCACGGCGATTGACGATTGGTTCAGGATTATAATTATCTACCGGTTCAAGTCAATCTTTATGACTCAAAAATTTCAGGACAAAAAGTCGAAAGTTATGAGGTAAAGAACATAAAAAATACAGTCGAAGTAACTCCTTTTTTTTTTTTAAATTGGGTTATAAGAAAGTGAGATGGGTTTCTAAATTACGATTTACAAATTGTGCAAATCAGATTTTTAAAAAACATTTAATCTGTGAATCCCTTTGTTTCCAACATTTCTACAATTTTAAATGTGTGAAGAATAACTAGCTTGAAGATGTGCTTGGAATACTAAATGGCGACACATAGTTGGCGATACTATATGGATATCTACCGGCATTTCCTGCTGTTAAAACCCTATGCATCTTGTTAAAATATATCAATGGATTTTAATACGGCATAAGCTATGAATGAACCTCATAATATTCAGAACTGTTTAGCGTGTGACCATCCTGGCATCGGCAACGCGAATGTCTTTGTTCGCATATGTTATTAAATACGAAACCTCACTTGTTTCCATTTTACCTGTTTGTGATCAAATCGGGTCTTATTTAATAGGTTTTAGGCGTACATAAAAAGAATATGTCTCATTTTTCAGTTGGGTGACAGAAATCCTTTAAAGTTGAAAAAATTAACTACTTCTACCGATTTCAGTTGAGTGAAATGTTTCGAGACCAAAAATATACTTTGTTGATATCAATCAACAAAGTCGAAACGAATGAAATACATTGAGACGTAGGTAAGTTATAGTTTCTTACAAAATTTCCAAAATACATCATGTGACAGACACTGTTACCTCCTTAGAAGACTAAAAATAAGAACAAGTTCTTAGGTGACCAAGCTGTTTAAGTTCAGGTCACAGTGGAAAATACATCGAGTTGCTCAACTAAAAATTATCAATGATGTACAATAAATACAAAGATATTTTTAAACTCGATTTAAATAATTTAGCAATGACTACCCATGCATTTAAATAATGTTTTCGTTAATGCCGTACAAATGACTTCATATAAGAAACATTATCCAAAATGCTAACCGAGCCTGTCACTTCAACAACAGCAAGTAGGTTACCGCCAAAATTCCACCTGACGTCTTACCTTTTTAAATTACCTTCATTTCGTCGGCACGTCAAAGGTGGAAAGGGCAAGGGAAGGCAGTCATACAGCCTCGAGTGGCCCTATTAGGTCCAGCCTCTTGCCTTTGTCGACTCAGCGAGGCTTGACGTGTCTTTGAGATAAGAATTGGGTCGACATTTTCTTGGCACATCAAAGTAAATGTCAAATATTCACTTGTTAAAGCGTTTCATTTTGTTTGAGTACCTAATAATGTTCATATAATTGGCGTTTATGTATTTCGTAAGTAAATAACGTACTTACAAGTCCGTAAATAAGATTTAAGGCTGACTTTTAGGACACATTTGCGTGTTAATATGTAATATGTTTTGTACTGAATTATAGCTGAAAAAAATATTATATATTTTTAATACGGTAAACATACCTAGTGATATTTCTTGGTTTTTAACCGTAACTGTAGTTTAAGTGCCATGAAATGTGCCTTTATATTTGCCTGTTTTATCAATAAATTCATACTAATATCGGAAACGCGAACATGTACCTAATGCTCTCTGATATGTTTCTAGTCACGGCTGGAAGGTTGTAATAAAAATTGAACAGTTCGAAGAAAAAGGAATTAAAAGCCCTTAAACAGATTTTTTATTTACCTATACTTTAATTGTTTCTGCTAAACGTACAAAATAGGCATATAGATTGCTTGCCAAATTCCAGATCTTCAGGCATCTCATTATCCAAAATTGCATTTTAGTTTTCTATTATTGGTCCTTTTGTTTTATTAACCTTTTACTGATTGCTTGCTAATCTACAGTTACACACTTTTCTAAAGCTATGTTTAGAATGGATCGATAAATTTACATATTTAAAAGTGGTTCTACATTATTATTAGGTAAAAAGGTAAGTTCATAATTACTGAGTCTAAATGGATATGAAATTTTTACGAGGTATTTGTGTAAGTGCAGACAAACCATTTTTTTCTTGAAAAGTATCCCTCTTAGTCAAGTTGCATCATAAAGCAGTTTCTCTTTCCTAATCTTCATAACTCTATTTATGCTAAAAAGGTTAATCCAACGCTAACATTTACAAGTCGGTAAAGTTTTTTAAAGAGCAATGAATTCGGCCTAAAAGAAACTTTATACCCTTTAACATAATATTTCATTTCTTTACAATACGAAGACTTGTATGGCATCAGAATTGTTACGTCGTTTCGTGTTCTATTGCGTTTATTTGCAAAACATTGTACAATTTAATACTTGATTATTTCATACTAGCTTCTTACAGCGAATTTCAAAAGAGGTACCTCTTTAATGTAATAAAAATGAAAACTCTATTCAACATGGTATTAAGATTTTGTTAATTGAAACAATAAGCTTTTTGACTTTTTTTTTCATAATATTTAATTTAATAAACAGTTGTTTACATTGTTTTGAAAACACTTGATGTTGACGCTACGTGTTATCCATAGAATATGTGTTTCTTTAGTAAAGAAATGGCTATTAACTCATCTGTAAGCTTGGAGTTGGAAATGTTAAAGATAAAATTCGGTATTTTTCGTATAGGTACTTAGCTGATGCAAAAACTTAGTTTGATTTCGAGGAATTAATGAGTAAATAGCAAGAACCGAATTTCCAAATCATTCATCGAGACCACTGACTAAGAACCTTTCATAATAGTGTATTACGGGATTTAGTATACATTAAAAATGTTATTTGAAAGGCATACAAGCAGTACCTTCATAACAGACTAATTAAATGTTAACAAACATCCGTTCTGATGTCTCGGATGACCTGGATCCGGCGGAGGCTGGCGGGGCGCGGCGGGGGAGCGCGGCGGGGGGAGGGGAGCAAATCGATGTGTTGCCATGGCAACCGCGACGTCTGCCGAGGAGCCTGCGCTCTACTGTCCCTTTCTGTCTCGCCTTGATATCATATCACATGGTAAGCAACTGAAAACAGACGTAAGTCACCCACCCTTCAAGCAAATTTCGGGTTTAAATTTTGGAGGTTAAAGTTGAATTTCGCTTGGATTGAAATGCTGCAGGTGACGTTAGGTGTTTGGTGATACATCTTCGTACGATATAATATAAGGAAGAAACGCTCTCGAGTCGATAAAGTCAAAAAGACCGTCGGCGTTCAGGAAAATGCAGTCTTGGTGGTTACGTTATAAGTTCTGAGATGTAAAGACGGGCCAGAAATGTGTTCAAGCTACCTCCGTCTGCGGTGACACTCAGTGGGTGGCTTAACAATATATTTGGGGTTTGTTCCGAGTCTGTTAACATCTGGCTCTTAATTTATGGAAGGGTAAAATCTGCTCAAGGTGTAGTAATTAATAATTTATTTTTGTTGATTGCTTTGAGGGTCGGAATCTGAATCCGTTGTATCCAATCTTGAAGCCTTACTAAATGTTTGATGCTATTTTCTTAGATATCGTTAGGATTGTTTAATGGAATGTTTTGTAATATTTACACGTGTTACTATATGTTTTTATTAGCGAAGTATTCAAAAGATTTATAGCGGAAAATCGTATTTTCTATCGTTGGCAACGCAATTGCTTTGATGCTCAATACGAATGGTTGCTCGAGATAAGATTTTGAAAACTAAGCATTATCCTTCTAAACCACATTAGTCGTTGGATAAGTGGATAGATTTACTTAAAAATATATAATATTCTATATTTTTAAGTAAATATGTCGTATTCGCCTTTGGTGGAAATGAAATATTATTTTTACAAAAATTACCTGTATGCTTCAAACAAATGCAGTTATTCTATCTCCAACATAACTATTTTTCTTTAGAAACTTTATCTCAGAATAAGTGTGAAATTTTATTTAATTTCTCAACCAATTATCATAACGGGATAAGAACGTAAATAACTCAGGCATGGTTATGATTTCAGATAATTCAGACATAGCTATAGCATTAGTAAGATTTTTTACAGTTAAGTACATTTTTGGTCAGTGATATTCTCCTTTTGTAATATTTCAGTGCAGTAGTGCTATTCTGTAACATTATTTTTGTATCTCGACAGCGGAATCCGCGATGAGATGTCAGAAACGTATCCTCAAATTTGAATTCTAAATCGAGGCTTATTGGGTTCACTTTTGAAATGAGCTTTATTGTCACTCAGATGAAGCTCGATATCAAAATTATTTACAGAATAGACATACAGCATTCAAATTTGGTACAAAGTAATATATCTAGTTTTTAGACCTTATTCACCGATCAAATTGATTTAAACTATTGGTAGCATTTCTTGCATCTAATGTATATTTTTTCATATCTTACATAATTATTATTACCATACGTAAGGCAAACAAATAGACCATTAACGATACATAACTATAGTAATATCATAACTTGAGAAGAGAAATTTACACCTAACGTAAGGATCGTAGCAAGTGGAAAGAAGTGGTCTCTGCCTACCCCTACGGGAAACAGGCGTGATTATATGTGTGTATGTATGTAAAGACCGAACGCCAGTGACTTTGTCTCACCAGAAACGCTATATCCAGGAGTTCCCAAGAAGTTTGTAAGCGTCAGAAACTTTCGACATATGGTTAGAATTAGTATTTCATTTACCTATATGTATATATTTAGAAATATATAAGTACTAGCTGTGCCCCGCGGTTTCACCCGCGTGAATGACAATTCATACACTAACTTTATAAATTATAGCCTATGTGTTATTCCGATGTATAAGCTACATTATTGTAAAGTTTGATTAAAATACATTCAGTAGTTTTTGCGTGAAAGAGTAACAAACATCCACACATCCATTCTCACAAACTTTCACATTTATAATATTAGTAAGGATATTTATCGGTTACCATAGCAAAAGTAACTTATTATTTTAGCAGATAGTAAATGTTTTTTGTAGATCTTTCTAAGTTTTATGAAGATATCGTATTGTAAAGTTGTATAAGAAAATGTTTGGTAGAGTCCGCACAAAAGAGTTGCAAATATCGATTTACACATTTCTGACTACCTCATAACAGATACAGGCGTCGTGATAGCATAATGCCTAGCTGTCAAACGTCTCAGTTGCTATTGTTACGTACTATCAAACAGACTTATCCAAATATATCTAATCGTTATTTTTTTTTTGAATATGCATAAGCAAACATGGCGTCCCTCGCCGTAAACATTAATAAACATTAATCACTCATAAAAAAGACAAAGCGACTTCTGAGTTACGTGGTATCTACCATCGACCTTACAGTATCATTAAAAGGTACGTACGACGCTCCTAATGACCACACAGGGTTGGTAGCCACTACTTAATAGCCACAAGTATAACTAAAATCAACCTTAATCCTTTGAGATAAGGCCTATGAAAGTTGTACTAGGGATGTGCAGAATGAACTTACTTTTCAACTTTCAGGTACCTATAATGGCTAGCATAACTTGAATTCTCTGAAGTTGGTTTTAGAGTGAGTGAGATGAAAATACATATGAATATGATGTGAAAAGAGATGGCGATATTATGAAACGGACTTCAGAGTGGATAAACGACATTGTTATAGTTTGTATAAATGTGTAATACCCATTAGTACTATCTTATATAGTCACAATAAAGCTTAGTGGCAATATTTCCACTATGCATTTATAATAAATATATTTTTTCTTACACTTTATGTAACACGCACGGCTACAGAAGAAAAAACCAAGCGCAAGGTTACACAAAGTATAAAAAAGTATAAAACTGAGTAACGAGACTATTTCTAGTATCCTTGGTACCGGACAGCCCTGCGGTCAGTCGTGTGACACGGAACACGCTAATTTTTATGTAAATTGCAGAGAATATGATTAGTCCGCGTCGCCTCCCCCACTGATAATCATATTTACGGCTTCTCAGCCCCCTTCACCCCCCTTCCGCCCGGTTCCCACCCGCGGGGGTGAGGGGGGGTCGTCCTCGATGTTCCTCAGACTTCTACCTATCACGGTATTACACCGGTAAATTAATATCGACGGTTTATGTGATATGAATGTTTGAGTTACGTAACGTTGTTTCTAGATACAAGGGTTGAGGGAAGTTGTAATGACTTTGCTAGTTACGTAATTCTGATGGTTAAATAATTGTTTTGCTAATAGATTTGTCTTAGTCTCTTACATAAATGTTCTGGTTTATTCTCGCCATCGATTTAATTTAATTTAGTAATATGGAGTAATTTTATATAGGTATGTAGAGTATTGGTAGTTAATTACTTATGGATTTCGAGTTATAATCGTGTTCTATAAGTGGGATCTTTATTTCTAACGTATTTTGGAAATGTTAAGGTCGAGTCGTAGGACGAGGATTTTTATTAGTATTTCTACTGTCAAAAACTTGGGCCGTATTATGTTTCAGGCGCAAAGTTAAGAATAAAAACATGTTTATATCCATTTGTAGTTTTTTGTTCTCAAAAGCCTTTTCACAACCTTGGTTTCATGACTTCACCACACATCTAAGATGAAATCCTTTAGTAAGTGAACAGAGCTTGTATTCAATGTAGTAATGTTAATTTCCAATAAGTAAAATCCTTATGTAATAAAAACATACGAAATTAAAAAGTAAAACTAAAATGTTAGAACATTTCCACTAAACGCTTAGTTATTGATTTAAAGTTCAGCAAACATTTCAAAGTCAGTATTGCAAAATGTTTTCCGCGAACATCAAAACATATTACAACATAGAGTCAACTTTTTAATTTCCTAGTAACTCTACTTCCTTACTTAATCTTTAAGGAACAAGTTTACATCATAAAATATTTTTTTGGAGGTAGACTAGTTGTGCAAGATGGAAGTATTTCACAAAATTTGGAAAAATACTCTTATTGTCAAAGATGCCAAAAATCACGCAATATATCTATACTAATATAATATTATAAAGAGGAAAGATTTGGTTGTTTGTTTGAATTGAATTGGCTCCGAAACTACTTGACCGATTTGAAAAAATATTTCACTATTGGGAAGCTACACTATCTGCGGTTAACATAGGCTATATTAAATTTTCTAAAATGTTAGGGAACCATATTATATAGGTATTAACGCGGGTGGGTTTAATATAGTTAAAATTTTTCTTTTGACTTTACTTCTCTTGTCCATGATCTCCCATGGTCTCCATGGTCCATATAAAATGACTGCAAATTAAGCATCTTAATTGGATATTTAATGTTCCTTAAAGACCGAAATACCGTTTCCGTTAAAGGGAAGAAAGGAGCAATCCCGCAAGTCGAAAAATATAAATACATTGTTTTTTTTTGTTGTAATTTTAACCGGGTTTATGTACTTTTACAGCAGCATCAATTCTCACTGCCACTGATATCTAATCAATTCCATGTTTTTCTTTACATCTACCCCTAATCCGCAAGTTTACCTGTAGTAAAATCTATCTCCAGAAACGAGCTATCAAATTAAAGTCTTTCAAATTCGACTTAATTCCAGATAGAGCATTTTCAAACAAACAATATCTACTTCTAAATCACATAATTCATTAATTACATAACCAACCCTTCATCTACCAAAACGGAACAGTTCAACAAACTTTTACCCGCCCGCCTGGACGCCGTCGCGTGCACACGTATTTTTGCAACCGTCCATAAATTTAATTCATAAAAATAGTTTTTAGTCCTCTAATTAACCCTTACTTTTGAATAACTATCCGTATCTAAGTGATTAACGAACTGGTAAAAAACTGTGTAAAACAAATAACTAAAGTAAAAGTTCTAGACAAAAAAGTGAGTGAAACAAATAACAAAAACGGTCATTTTGAAATTAGACGCTCATAAAAGTTGTGTTGTGCCCCGTGACGCGTGACTTTCAAACAAAGTGGAGAAGGTCAAAGACTA
Source organism: Autographa gamma (assembly GCA_905146925.1). NCBI lineage: Eukaryota > Metazoa > Arthropoda > Insecta > Lepidoptera > Noctuidae > Autographa > Autographa gamma. The sequence continues at coordinate 7,135,254 of LR989866.1, read as the reverse complement.
CTTTCGTCTGTTCATCGTTTAGGATACGAAGTACATTTTTGACAACTGAATTAAGTGTCTGTGTAACCGTGCGCTTCAAGTCGCGGTTATCATATTGCAGAAGCGTCGTACGTTCGGATCTCGGCAGAAATTTGTCTTTTTGGATTTTTTATTTTTATTTTTTATTTTTATTTCTATTTATGAGATAAAAGGCTTTTCACAAACAATAAGTTTACATTAACATAACAAAACTATAAAGTGAAGTGTTGTGCGACAAAGACTTAAAATGCCGATAAATAGATCCCCACCACCTACACCTATTCTTTCAAAGAAAAGAGTTACTTTGCCGTCACCGTCGACCTCAAGAAGTCCATTACACCCTAGTACTTCTGAGCCCAATATTATGATGCTAAATACGGAGCCGGACCACGACTTTGCTAACATAACACAGCGTAGCAAACGTAAACGCTCTGAGTCCAGAAACGAAAAGGATATTGTGCTTTCAAATTTCATGTCTGAGATTAAAGCTATGTTCATTGAATTCAAAGATCAACAAAACAACAAAATCGAAAAAATCTACGAATCCGTCAAAGAAATTAAATTACAAAATACACAAATTCAGTCTAGTGTTACCTCTCTCTCCGACTACTATGATAACCTGAAAACTCAGATTGACCAGCTGGAGATACGTCTAGAAAATGAACGGAAGAACAATCAGATCTACTTAAAAACACTCGAAAATAAGTTAGAGAAACTAGAGCAGGGTGCGCGATCGACTTGTGTTGAGATTAGGAATATACCTGTAAACAAAACTGAAACGAAAGAATTTTTAATGAATACTGTGATGAAGGTTGGATCATTGATAAATGCACCCGTGAAAACTCCAGAAGTTAAAGACATCTACAGAATTGGACCAACCGATTCCAATAATAGGACGATAATAGTGGATTTTGTTAGCAACCTACAGAAAGAAAAATTTATACATTTATTCAAGGAGCACAATAAGGTCAGAAATAAACTGTCCACGGAACATTTGCAGATAGGTGGACCACCTAAACCTATATTTGTGTCGGAAAATCTATCACCGAAAATGAAAAGGCTTCTCTTCCTGGCTAAAGACTTTGCCAGTAGCAATAATTATCGCTATTGTTGGGTGACTAAAGGTAAAATTTTCCTACGAGAAAAAGAAGGTGCCAGTCATATTCTAATTAAGGACGAATTAGATATCCCTAAAACGAATAAAACAGAATGACTAGTCGATCTTTTCATCCTCTTTTTTGTAACTCGGTTCGAAGTTCCTTATGTTTTAGCTCACTATTGTTATTGTTACCTTATTTTATTTGATTTTTACATTTTATGTTTTCAAGCGATTCTAATTTTTGTTTACTTTTACCACACACATTTAATTATACAACATTCACACATAACATATATTACTTATACACTTTCACACCCAATATACTTTACTTATACACTTACACACATAACATACTTCACTTATACACATACACATACTCACCCAAAATGTTACAATTATTTACATAAAACAACGGAATTTTGTTTATATCTTAAACGTATTTTCGTAGTGCCCTTTGCTTTCTTTTTATGTTTGGCCTTAAACCTACTCTTATATCGCGCTAAGTCACTATCTTTCAGAGATGTTTTATACACATTGTTATATCATTTAACTAAGTACAAAAAGTTAATTAAAATAAAAGAAAATGGATAACGGAAGAAACTACATCACTGACGACATTGATAATATCTCTGTTTCTAACTCGTATTTTTGCCCCCCTGAGGAGTGTATATCGCATGTAAATAATGTAGGCCACAGTTTAAAATGCCTTCACTTAAATATTAGAAGCCTAGGTAATACATGCAATTTCGAAAATCTAATCATTTTGTTAAATAGAATTAAAATACAATTTGATGTCATAGTACTGTCGGAGTGTTGGTTGAGCAAATGTCCTTTACTCCCAACAATACCTGACTTTGAATCATTTAAATCAGCATATACTAATCAGAATGACGGTGTGGTTGTTTACATCAGACTTCATACTCGTTATAATATTGAAACACCGATTTTTAGAGACGCAAATTGCATTATTGTTAAATTCCAATCAGATGTAGCACTACTTGCAATATATCGTTCACCCTCACATCGAAATATTAATAATTTTATTGATGATCTAGATCTAACTTTAAATAAGCTGAAAACGTTTAAAACTATAATTATACTTGGAGACATTAATGTAAACATTTCACCAAACGGTAACGACATGAATTCAGACCTTTATTTAAATACACTTGCTTCTCATGGAATGCTGCCCGGCCATACTTTTCCCACTCGTAATGATAGCTGTTTGGATCACTCAATAATTAAATCACATAAACCGGCTATTACAATAGTTGTAGACTCTTTTATTACCGATCACGCCCCAGTTATCTTAATTTGCAACTTAAATCAACTTAATATCTCAAGAACTGCCAATATATCAAAACGAACTGATGTAAATGCTTGCGTAGCTGAGCTTGAAAAAACTGATTTTACAACAGTTCTTGAATGTAACAACGACGCTAATGAAGCTGCTTCTAAACTAGTGAATATATTATCTAATGTAGTTAATAATAATTCCAGCACATCTATCGTACCAAGTAGAAAAAGAATAATTAAACCTTGGATAACACCTGGGCTTTTAAAATGTATCCGAAACCGTGACAAATTGTACCGTAATACAAAACGCGATCCTGGTAATTATATACTTTATTTAACATACACACGATACAAGAAATTTTGTAATAGCTTACTAAAGAAACTTAGACGACAATATGAAAGAACGGAATTCCAGAAACGTAGAAAAAACCCAAAGGCTACATGGGACCTTATCAAGGCTGTTACTAATATTCCAAACAAAAAAACCTCTTCATCTGAGCTACTGTCCCTTACTGCTGACCCCACTACTTCACTTGATGCTGTTAACCTTTTTTTTGCAAATGTGGGTAAATCGCTAGCTTCTAAATTCACACTACAGAATAGCCCCCAGACTACGCCTAACTTCGAGACATTGAACCCGGTCCCAGACTCAATGGCAATGTTTGATGTTGATGATGATGAGATTGAAAGAATTATTTTAGCTCTGAAACTTAACACTGCACTTGGTTGGGATGGTATATCGGCTGCTGTGATTAGGGCTGCTAGACACATTCTTGTCCCAGTGATTTGCCATGTGTTCAACCTCGTGTTGTCTACAGGAGTCTTCCCCACAGTCTTTAAACGAGCTCTTGTTCACCCCATATACAAGAGTGGAGACAGATACAGTGTCAATAATTATAGGCCAATTTCTGTCTTAACAATTTTGTCAAAAATATTAGAAAAGGTTTTAAATTATAGGCTCGTTAATTATGTAACATCTAAAGACATTTTGGCAGAAAATCAGTTTGGTTTTAGAGCAGGTAAGAGTACAGAAGACGCTGTTCTTGAGTTAACTAGTACTGTTGCAGGTAACTTAAATAATAAACTTAAAACTGTCGCTGTATTCCTAGACCTTTCTAAAGCCTTCGACACTGTGTCCATTCCACTTTTGCTTATCAAACTCCAAAACATTGGCATACGTGGGCTAACACTAGACTTGTTTGAAAGTTACCTGAGTGGTCGCTCTCAAACAGTTAAACTTGGAAACGTTATGAGTAAAGAAGAATTCATCTCTTATGGCGTCCCGCAGGGTAGCGTCCTTGGACCTACCCTCTTTCTCATTTATATTAATGAGTTGTGTCGATTGACCTTACCCAATACCAAAACCATAGTTTATGCAGATGACACAGTATTACTTGTCCATGGTAAAGACTGGCTTGAAACGCGCACGCATGCTGAGTCAGCTTTACAAACAATCATGACCTGGCTCTCAAATAATCTTCTCACACTGAACATCGAAAAAACTAAATTTATTCCTTTTGCTATTAGACCTGCTTCACAGCCCAGTTTAACTTTTACACTTACCGCTCATACATGTTGTCCAATAAATCGCACGCTTTGTACATGTAATACTATTTCTCGTACTACCAGTATTAAATATCTTGGAGTAATTGTAGACAGTGCAATGTCATTCCAGGAACAAATCGGATCTCTGATCTCCCGTACTAGAAAATTAATTTACGTCTTTAAAAAATTGAGATCTTCAGCAGATGCACCGATATTAAAAACTGTCTATTACGCTCTAGCTCACTCAATTCTTAATTATTGTATAACTGCATGGGGAAATTCTGGCAAGACTGTTATGCTTCGCCTGGAAAGAGCACAAAGAGCAGTTCTAAAGGTCATGATGCACAAGCCAATTCTTTTTCCTACGCACGAACTATATGCTCTATGCAAAGTACCCACAGTCAGACAAAGCTTTATTATCAGCACAATTTCACGCAAACACTCAGAGCTTGTTTTTGACCCCAATCTATGTAGGCAGAACCGCAGATCAGGTAGAATATGTAGTTTAGAATTTACTAGTATAGTGACAGTAAGACGACAGTACCTCTTTATGAGCTGTATCTTATACAATAGGATAAACCAAAAACTTAACATATACCCTCTAACTGTTCATGAATGTAGAACGACCATTATTAAATGGCTCAGTACACAAAATTATGAAGAAATCGAAAATATTGTTAAAGTGTAATTTTATAAATATTCTAATATTTATCCGTGTACTAACATAGGTATACACACCCACTCTGACACAAACATCACACTACACATACACCACACAAACACTACACTACACACACACACACATACTCACACATAATTTTAATTATTTGTTTTTAAGATCTCATTATTTTATAACTATTAATAACTAAGTATAAGTTAAGCAATAAGTTAAGTTTGTATAATTTTTTAATGTGGAACACTGCTGTCCCCGTCCTGGAGGAGGGCGCTAACAGTTGCGACACAGTTTTATTCTAAACTAATGTAGCTGTTAACGCACAATTAATGTTGTTTATCGTGTTTATTGTTCCAATAAATGATTTTTGATTTTGATTTGAACTCTCACTACACCAGTACAGAACCTTCCGAGTTTCGACTTTCGAGTTCCGAGTTCGGGTTCCGAGTTCCATACGAGTTACAAGACTGGGTTCGTATGTCTCCGGCACTCGGGAGATGGGGGTAACCCCCCTGCTGTCCACCGAACCACGTTGGAACATGTTTTGCAGCAAGTCAATATTCTACCTTTGTTGTCTAGCAAGCTATTAGTAATGGAAGGGTTAGCTGTCTTAAATGTCTGCTAAGATTGTTCTCGAATGGTTAAAAGATTGGCTATGTAAAGCGATTATGAGTTGCAATAACCGTTTTTTTCTAATGTTGCAATGACCATGGTCACTAGTTGACTCTCAAATCACATTATGATAGATTTTCATCATGTTCCTGTACCTAGTCTAGTTGGCTTATTTTCATATTACATGATGTAGTATTTTTTGTTGTTACTTATGACATTCAGACTTATATTATGAACGCAAAATGTCCGTCAATTTGTGTGTTGTGTTTACACGGCTAATTCAATGATTTCCATAAAATTTGACACAAAGTAATTGCCGAAGTTGAAAGTAAGTATTTTAAAACCAACTAGTCTAATGATAGACTGACTGTAGAGGTACATGCGACCTACTTCTAGTAAGTGTTTGAGCATTTAGTCCTTCAAAACAGGTTCAAAGCCCTGAGTTAAAGAATCATGTGGCAAAAATAAAAACCGATTTCCCACTCCCATCGCTTGTAATGTTTGTTGCCGAAATCAAAACATTTATTTTGTATACAAAGCATACTGATGTAATAGACGTGAAAGGAACATTTGACATTTTTGAGAAGCCAAGTAACATCTCCCACAGCCCCGAACTAAAGTTAGTTCAGTCAAAACATTATATAATCCCGGTCGTTTTGTTTCACAACTTCGTCTCAGTTGACAAACTTTTGGTTCCTCCGAAACTCTCGTACATTCGCTATTCATTAAATAAGTTATGTAGGTATACGACAGCGACATTCCAGAAAGTGTGGTCAAAATCTGAAAAGTAAAGCATCGGTGGGGCATGAATGGTCGTTCGGTGCTACGTAGTGTAGTGTAGATCGTAGAGTGGCGTAGAGGTGAGGTGGTTCTGTGCGGAGCGCGGCCAGCAATGAAGTGCGTGTAGGCGTCGCTTGCCGTGGGTGTTGTCGAGCGTAAGGCTTGTGCCGAGTGACAGTTGTTGGTTGGCCGCGGTTCGGGCCGAGACAGCGCGGCCGGTCACTATCGTTTCCCGCGTGAAAATCGCTTTCCCCGCGGTCGCGGTGCGGTAGAGCACGTGAACGCAGTGTCCCGGCGACCGCTCGCGTGATACGCCGCTCCTCGCAGCTCGCCTCCCGCAGGACGCCGGTGCCGCCGGTGACGTACGCTCCCGGCGCCCGCTCGCGCACCACTGCCACAACACACGACGCGCGCGCTATTCAACACGGTTTCCCGTTCGGTTTTCGAAAAACTTTTCCAATTACATTGTAGTGTCATCGATCGACGTTTAATTATTAGAAGAGTGTCCCGTGTCGCAGCGGTGGCGATGCGGTCCAAAGCGGTCGCGAGGCGCCTTCACGCGCAAGGTGAGTTTTATATTTTCTTTGTGTCAACAAACTTGCTTTACTTTGGAAGAAGCGCATTGATCGGAAAGTTTGTTGATTAATGTATATAAATATATATGTTTTGGGGATGCGCAGTAGGTATGTACAGATAAGGACAGTGATGCGCTGAGCGCGCGAGCCGATTGGCCGGCGCCTCCCCCGCCAGACAAGATAGCGAGGGACATCCTCCGCGCTCCGCCGCGCTATAACACGCTCTATACACTCGCGGTAGAGCTTACTTTCGAGTGCATCGGATTTTGAGGGATGTTCCCTCCGTTGTCATTTGTCATTGGATGAGCACGGAGGCTTTTCATTATTTACTTTGTGTATGTACGACACCGCGTGATGCGTATCTATTGTTTTATAGGTAGAGTTCTTTTGTTTTCAGATGCGGTAAAGAAATGACTTATTTGCATTTGTTTATTATTCGATTTTCTGATCAATTTTTTAAAGCTTTCAAACAAATGGTATAACGAAGAAAGATTTTTATTAAACACATTTTATAAGAAGAAGAGTCAATAAATTAGTAAATACTCTGAAAATTTTACTTAAAGTAAAATTTGAACAGTTTTTTTAGGTGCGTACATGAAAGTATGGCTAACAAAGGCATCCTGACCACATATTGACATTACCGCGATAAGAGAGTTAGTCAGCGAGTACTGTTGACATTTCTGTTGATTGTTCTCTTTGCCAGATGAGTCAGGTGCAACGCTTACAGATGTTCGGCCTAGCTAAAAATCAAGGCTGTTTTGACTTTTGTAGCTAGATGGTTTTATTTTACGCACTTTTAATAGTAAGCTGTGAAGATTTTCTTTTGATGGTAAAAAAATGGGCTTTTATGAAAGTTAGTTAGACATATTTATACGTAAAACGCTCTTTATGTTTATTGGTAAATAATGATTACGAAAATATTATGATAATTTTTAATGTAATAGGCGTACTTAAATGGTTTTGCAATTTTCAGCATTAGAACAGCAGCCATTAGAATGGCTGGATAGTTTTTTTAAGTTTTAGAATTTATAAAACATATTTTTTTTTGGCAAAGCTTTCTTGATTTCAGTCTTTTATCAGTACATGTACTTTGTATTTTCTTTAAAGACTCTTTAGATTAAGGTACAGATAAAAAAGATAAATTACAACAAGCAAATTGTTTTCTTTCTTGGAATGTCATTGGGAGCTTAGTATTTCTTTCTGATATTATTATTTAATGGGTACGGGGCAGGATCGAATTAAACTTAGTTTATCAGGAATTAAAGCTATGAAGTGAGAGTATATAGTTATTGTTCAGTACCTCACAAAATAGACTTCACTATTACTTAAACAGAATACGAAATAAGGACAAACAGGCCGAGTAATAAGTTTATTAGTCATCTTACTACAGATAACTAATAGTTTATATTTAGCAGTATTTCTTAAATCTTACAGATAAGATGATCTGCTAAATCGTTACAAAACATAATGTTAGTTTAATAGAAAAGATGCTTTTAACCGACTCCAAGTAAGGAAGCGATTTTCAATTAGTTAGATTTCAAATAAAGCGAGTTTTTAATCTGTAATAAAGCTTTTATTTTAGTTAATTGATATTGATCAATCAATCCAGCAAGTTTTAATGCTGGATATAGGCTCCTTCCTTTAAAACCTATAATAACGCCTTCACCACTTTATGCAGCCAAATGAGGAGAAATGCAGAAAATAATCACTCAAACAAACTCAACTCAACTCAACAATCAAAAAATTTACTCCATAATCTTTGTATATTTAAAAAGGTGGCTAAGCCAGGTTGCTGTCTATTTCAATGTTTATTAAGTGCTATTTAGCCTATTTGTAAATAGTCGATGACACCTAAATGCCTTTGTAACTACTTCAAAGTAAGTGATGTTTATTTGAACTTAAATGAAGAAACACATATTTGCCTCTATGTTCAGCTTTGCCCACGATTTCTCTGAGATTCCATCTGATATGATTTTTAGTATCTACTAACCAGATAACGCTGATACCAAATGGGAAGTATATTATCCTTTCAGAATAAACAGATTTTTCAAATTGGTCCAGGCTCTTTCGAGTAATGGAGGAACATACATTAAGTCAGATATGGACGCATCCTAAGGATTTGTAAACCTACTTCTGCTTTAAAGTTGGTTAATAACTGAACTTCCATTTTGATTGTGAAGCCTACATTCAGAGTGTTTGTATATTCAGTGCAGTGTCAACATTCGGAGGTTATCAATGTATCGAGACAGCTTCCTAAACATTGGTTGCACAATCGCTCGCCCAATCATCAGTTTTTACGATTCAGTTTATTGCAAGCGTATAACCGACGCGGGTGCAGATATGTTGGGGCTGTTATAACTTATAGCTAACCAAAGGACTATACAAACTTTTTACGAAATTATGTACAGAGATTTCCGGGATCAAGGTTAAAAATTAATATAAGAAAAATCTGAATGTGAATTGATTTAGGCGCAGAACACAGATTTTGTTGGGATAAAATGCTTCATCTATTTCTTTTTCTTCTCTTTGAGTCGATGGTTATCAATTTAAACACCCAGTACACTAACTGCAGCGTCATTGGCGAGGTTTAAGTCCTCCAAAGTGCACGTGTCCGGACACTTTGGGCTCTCCAGCAGGTGTGGCATTGTCTGGTCGGAAAGGTAGCACTCACAAAGGATATCGAAAGGGTCTATCATCCCCCAATTTCGCTAGATTGTGTTTACAACGACCTACCTAGGTTTGCAATCGGTTGAGTGCTTTCCAGGCAGGCCACTACAGGTTGCCTCTGGGCGGCAGATGTTCATGAGTCTAACTAATAATCTACTGATTAAAAAGATTCTTACTTAGTTTATCAAAACGGGGCATAACAAAATCGCCTCTTGTTCCCTATTATTACTATAAAATAAAAATACAGTGAAGAATGACACATACTCAACATTTCACTTTGTGTCTGAGTTATCTGAAAAAATAAAATATTTCTACGGTACAGTTATGAATTAATTAATTGTCATGGGATAGTTTAAATTAAGGATAGTTTAAGCTCTTATCCTGATCAAACGATTAGACAACGCTTTAAGTAATTATTTATTTCAAGAAAACATTGCCAAATTTTAAATCCACTTTTTAGAGCAGATATAATTTATAACCATAGCAACTTAATACTGTAGACTAGCTACAATTAATAAAGTTCGTAGCTGCTACCGAGGGTACTTGCTACGAAGATGCTACGTAAAGAGATAGTGCGCCTTATTGTAGACTTACGAAAACGCTTGAGGTATTTATGTAGTTGGTTAATAATTTCTATTTTCTAAACAAATAAATAGTCTGAGAGTTTAGGTTAAAGTATTTGAGAGAAGGAAAGGAAAACCTTTGCCCAGTAATGTGGTTAAAAAAGGATAATAAATAATAATAATAAATAAATGCGGACATCATCACATACATTGCTCTGAACCCAAAGTAAGTAGCTATTAAGCACTTGTGTTATGGAATTTAGAAACAACGAAAGTACCTCAAATACCCATAAAAATTGTTGCTTTAATTTAATCTTCATTTGTCATATCGATAGCAATCCAAATAGCAAGAAATATACCAAGTACAATAGAACACATGTTATATAAGCGGAGTTGATACTCCAAAGGCTTATTTAAAGTGCAAAAGTTAGTACTAAATGATTACACATTCATTCATAATTATCATTACATAATTGTAATTTTCCTTTTAGAATTCATGAATTGTACTTTGATCGAACACTGTGAGCCTATGTAATCTAATAAATGAGAGATTCATTAATAAAGCAATTATACATTCAGTCAATAATTTATCTGGACGAACAGAAATACAAACTTTTTCAATGTTAAGTGCAAGTTTTTCAATTTATACTAGTTCATACATCAGAATAAAGATCAAGATAAATAAGTTTCATTTCTCCGGCTTTAAAACCTTGCTTCATTAAGACATACGTTGACACTACGAAAAATAATAGAAAATAAACTAAATGATAATTGACACATAAATGTAATAAACAAGTGATATTAAAGAAATTTAATTGCTGTAGAAAAAAAAAATTACAATCATATTGAGAACCGCCTCCTTTTTTCAGTTGGTTATAATCGAGAAGAAACTTAATAAACAGTCTCCATATCTACTAATGAACACTTCATGAAATATAACATAAAACACATACATACATATACCTAGCAATATATAGTATAGTTTGTCTACATCGAGCACAGTATAAGCTAGATATATTGTAGGTTGGAACATAAAGATTATATTGATATAGCATAGCGTTCATATCTGGCCGTTTTTATCGTGTCATTAAAATGAAATGGTTTCGAAACGCTATCCGCACTACGGCTGCACTTTATCCATGTTTATAACGCGTGTAAATGTATACGATTTATGTTTCAAATTTACATATCCATTGGATTTTTTAATTGACATGTTATTTTTTTTGTTTTGGGGTTTGTTGTCCTATGGTTGGACGTTCGTGGAATTTTGATTGTTGCGGGTATTTGGAATTGGTAACGTTTAAAAAGAGTAGGCAGAGGTAACTGTTTTAATGTTTAATTATTTCAAAAAAATATTCATTTACAAAGATTTGAGACTTGTTTGATTTTATCTCTTTTCACAAAATAGCTTTGTAATATTATGTAATCGGATTTATCATAAGGCAAAAACCTATCTAATTACTTTGTATTTAGTCCTGTACAAAGTATGTTTGACAGTAACATTCCTTCTGCAAAACAGAGGAGATGTAATGTCTGTATTGTTACCGTATTATTAGTGTACCTAATTCTTATATAATATTCTAGAGTTTTTGCAGATCATGGCAATAACAGTCTTCAAAGATTAGAACGTGATTTATTACCGCTTTTATATAAGAGATAGCTTATCTTGTTGATATTACAAAATATTAAGAGTAATGTTTTTAAATCAACATAATAGATGACTAACGTCATGTACAATACTCATTAATGTAAATTACGTAAAAGTATTAAAAACGATTTTGTTAACATTATTTTGTGTTGTAAAATATGAACTTCTTTTCAATATTTTCTCACGGCAACTACACCTCCATGCAGGTTGTATATGTACACAATATACACAGGTATAATACATAAGGATGTATATGTGCTCGTTCAATATCTGGCCACGTCTTTACGACGATCGTAAACGTGTGCGGAGCTCAACGATCTTCACCGAGTGTCGGGAAATTCGATCCCTGACCGTTGCCCTTTTGTGCGAGCGAGTTGATTGCCCAGCCCCGGCGATTCGTTTGTATTCGATTCTACAATCGATGCTCTGGATGTACCGATTAACTTCTCGATATTGGTTCTTAGATGTTATCATGTCAATAATGTTGATACGATTTGCGTCGGCGAAATTCGAGCGTATTTAGAGCTCAATTTAAGTTACTTTGTAAACAGAAAGTTACCGAATAGAAAGTTTATTCTATTGATTAGGTTAGGCAGATTTGTAAGGAGTACATAACATGTCTAACCTTTGCGGAACTTAAACTTTGTGTCAGGCTTCTAGTATTGAATAATACTAGGCACAAAGACATGAAAGGATTAGTTTAAGGTAACATTAGCCAATGAACTGTAAATACGCAATCACAATGGTTCTCTAAACAAACTTCCAGGGCTAAGAATTCGCGTCGCGTTCTGGACAATGGCGATGTCTTCCATAAATAACCTGAACAATATTCAATAAGCACGACGGTTTATTCCTCCAGGAATAGTAGTCGTAAAGCTCGCAGACATACCTACGACGGATCCTCGAATCACAATAACGCTGGAGCTCAGCAGAATCCATAATCTTATTTTTGTACCGCACCGCGAAGCGTGAATTTCGCAATTACGAGAGTGTTGGTAAACGCAGCGGAATATCGTCGCAAAGCTTTCTCCCGTAGAGGTGAGAATCGCGCGGCGCGACTTTCTCAAAATAAACACTTCTTGTCTGTACACGTGCGAATGTCGACTTTATCTCGGAGACGGAGAGTTACGTGGCGGGAGCGGCCAGGTGGCGCGTGAAAGCGGACTCTTTGCGATGGCAGGAGGGCAGATTATGCGTCGCAGATGTTGCCTCGCGACATCCATTGTGTTCCCTCCTATAATTTTATCGAAGCTGATTTACGATCGATTGTTCGGCCGGTGGACAGTCGGCGAGGCGTGGTGTGCGTGCGCGCGCGCATGTGTGCGTGGTGCGTGCCTGCGCCGCGCTCGTAACTTACCTGCAGATGGCGCTCGGATATGACGAGACCACTCGCCACAAAACGCCCTCGTAAATTAAGAAACGACGTCTTGGACCGTGTTCTTTTCAGCTTTGTTTTATGCATGCGGTGAATAAGTTTCCAACTAGTGACGCCATTATTTATAATATTTCAGCGCTAACACTTATATGCTATTACCCTACTATTGTTGTATGGTAATATTACATTACTGTTTTTAAGGATTCATTATTTTCTTTACTTGCGAACCGCAGAATGATCGAACCTTCCATAAAAACAAAATTAATGCTCAATAATGTAAAGTACCATGTTTGATATAAGTTTAAAACAATATTGGAAATTCATATGATAAACGAATACCAATAGATTTTCTATAAACATACTTATCATATTTACTATAACAAATAAACATTGCACAATAAAGACTGTAATTCCCTTTCCATAGAGAAATGGCAAATAAAATGCCAACAAACAAGCATCCAGTAACTAGAATGTTCTGTAGCCACAATCAATATTTTGATCTCGCTTCAAGAAAAGCTTATTCAGGAGATGTTTATACAAGGCGAGCGGCTGCTAATGCCATGATAAAACGCTGACGATAAAACAGCCATTATGTATTTTACCTGCAAATTGTTTTCCGGCACAATTAAGATTGAGTTTCAATACTCAATAACATGGTGTAAAGCTGAAATGTGCGGGGTCCAAGCGTTAGCGATATTACGTCATTGCCCACTATTTTCAACATACACCTTTTGAAGATAGAATTCTGATTCGAGCTTTAAAATTTGGTCAAAGACGCTACACTGCGTTGCAATGACTCAGTCTGTCAAAATTTAGGGTTTTTTTTTACAGAAATACTATTTTTTTATTTTAACACCTTCTCGGGTTATATGTACAAAGTTTCATCTCAAACTCAGAACATTATTGGTGTAGGCGCGGATGCAGGACAAATAGATACATAGATTGTGAGACATAGGTGGATATATTGAGGTTTGTTCAGTACCGCAGATAAGAACGTAATACAATTTGCATGTTGCAAGTTCCAATTATCTGGAGATACGGTAGTGCCGCCAAGATGAGCCAAGCGAAGCGCAAGGGTACTACCTTTTCTCGAAGTGTTTCGTCATTTTTTAAGTATATTTTGAGAAAGCATCTACGAAAAGGGGATCAATTTTGTTTGCTTCCATTGGATTTTCTGATAGTTAGCTATCCGAGACAAATGACAGGCGGAACGAAATCGTTTGTCAAACAATCTTGTAATGCATGACATGCGTCAAAGAATTTTGTATGACTCACGTTGCAATGTCTCAGAAAAGCAGTAAAAGCATGACTAGTCGGTGAAACCATCAGTAATAATACCTTCTTATATAAAATGCCTATGATGACTATTCCTGATTGTCATGCAGTGAGTCGTCAGGATTTTAACTAGATTTCGTTGCAATTTACCTTTGGTTTTATTTCGGTTACGACAATTTACCTAACAAGATACATTATAGAAACCAGAAGTGAGAAAACTTAAAGGTCTGGCCACTTCTTCTTCTTTTCGAGTCGATGGTAAACTAATTTATTTAAATCTAAATACGCTGCGCCCAGTAGTTTGCCACACCAACTGCAGCGTCGTTGGCGAGGTTCAAGTCCTCCAAAGTGCAGGTGTCCGGACACTTTGGGCACTCTAGCAGGTCTGGCCACTGAAAGTAACTTAATTTATTGGTAACCTTATATCACAACTTGCTTAGAGACATTTAAAGTATAGAGGCGCACTTACAATATAAATTTAAATATATTAAATAATTCAAAACAAAATTAGTATTTCGTTAGTGAAACTGACAAAAGCTAGAAGGAGGTAGTCTAGTTTTTGGTGTGTATGGGTGTTTGTATTAGTTTGTAACTTTTGCCACTACACGTAATGCATGCTCGCTGGCATTGCCGCCTTCGGTCAAACGTAAGTAAAACAAGAAATTATTAGGGAAAGGCGTTAACTGAAGTCGTTAACATATTGACAGGTGCGCGGTAACCATAACAAATGTTTCCATTTCTTTCTGTTTTGATTCCTTCAAGTTTTATACGCATTACCTCATTGTGTCGACGTTTTTTATGCCCTAATATTATAGTTGTTTGTTTAGGAATATGGGATTTCGAATTGGTTGTTGAAGGTAGATCTATGTTTCCTTTCTCTTTATTGATTTGACGAAGGAAGTTGTTTGGTTTTATTGATATGCCAGCTATGGTGAACTGTTTGGGAATAGGGAAATGTCGTTTAAGCACGCTTTCAATTAGGTCCAAAAACATGGTACATAATATAGACAGAGCAATTAAGAGCTTTTCATCCTTAAAATGGGGGAGGCCTTTGTTCAGCAGTGGACGTCTTCCGGCTGATGATGATGATGATTCATCCTTAAAATACCTCAATGATTTTCTGTGACACTCAGCTCAGCAGAAATAAAAACACAAAGAAATTCTCGTAGTTTTTTATAATTATGTTACCGATCCTGGACCTTTCTTCCGATCATTACTTTAAGCCAATCAATATTTACCAATATTTTTCAACACGTAGATACCAGCAATTTCTTCGAAATCTCGCAAACGTCAAGACAGCTATTGGCATAAACAAACTAGTGTAGAGAAATGTGGGCGAAGGCGAGCTATAATTAAACCGAGAGTCAAGGAATTGAGGTCGGCAGCGGCGGGGCTTCACTTTGTGAGCGCAACCTTTCAATTACGCCCGGGAAATGTGTTCCGGGAGGAAAACTAAAGAAATACTTCTCTTGTCTGTTAATATGTAGTGGGAAATGCCAAGGCTGTAATTTTATCAGTTGATAGTAGATGTGAGTTACCCTTTACAAAAGATGTGGCTGTTTTTTTTGAGTCAAACCTTTAACAGGTTGAATTGAATTGTAAGCTTAGATGTTTGTGAAAAATAGGTTCTTAGTGTAAAAGTAAACTGTGTTAACAAATTTTAGACTATGTAAGGTGTCGCTTTAATTGACAAGAGTCTTTAAATACATACCTATATGTATGAAGTATAAACGTAAAAAGTTACCTCAATATTTAATTTTGCTTATTTAATGAGTGCGTTACACCATGCGCATAACAAAATAAAAAAAGTATAACGAGAACAAAATTATTTAGGAAAACGAACATTCAGTTCAAGGAGCATCGGACGACATTATAATTGGAACTATTTGTAATAGTTTGTTGGACTTCCTGTATGTAGAACTAGTGACATGCCCCAACTTCACCCGGTAGAGAAAATATTAACGTATTATACACTTGCATCTTCATCTTGAATGACTCTATTCATTGGTGAAAACCATACGATTATCTGTTCCGTAGTTTTGGAATTAATCGCGTTCAGACAGACCGAGAAACAGACGCCATATATAAGTGTACACTGAAGTTTTAATTTTCTGACTATTACTTTACTACTACTGTAACTTCACCTTTACAGACAGACTGACTTATCGCTTTTTAAAACTTCACAATAAATCATTAATTTTTTTTATAAGTTAACCTTATCTACCTGTCATAAGAATATTGATAAGTTAAATGTTAATTTTCTCTAATATCAGTACTTAAAATCTATTAAGATTTAGAATTATGTGCATTTTGTCAAACTATGAGTTAATCAAAATTAGTTTTCAATTATTTTCTTTTAATATGCTACTTTACTTAAGGTTTTTTTTCTAAACGTGCTAGTATTTTTACAAGATAAAATCATTACTAATAATTTTCATTGGGTGTAAACGTAAAGTGATTGATAGTTTTTGCGTCCTTTTTGGACATTGTTTTATATTTGGTGGATCTTTAATTATTTAGTAAATTGCAAATTCATGCAAAATGTTTGCGTAATTCAGCTTGACTTGCATTCTAAATTAACATTCTCAGACATCACATTAGATTTTCAATGTTATCTACGGATACGGAACTCCATTTTCTCTTAACTGTGTGTGAATAGAATCAGACAATACGCCAATAAGTAATGACCATAAACCAGTATCAGACATTCTTATGATATCTTAATTAAATTTATATGACATGTCGCGAGATGTGACTAATGTGCACTCGAGAGCAAGAGTTATTTCTATTTAAGTCTTTAAAGGCTAATTTAAATACTATATCCGCAAATATTTTTTTCTAGACATAGAAGTTTGAATTAAAGACCATTGAAATGATGTTACATTCCTGTCTAAGGTAGAAACACTGACTATCTAAATGTATATGTCGCAGACAAATAGTATAATATGGCATTTTACATACGGCGTCGTTAGTTTAAAAACGTTTGCGTGTATGTAATATGCCGAAGGCAAAATGTAAATTGCCGTGTCACTTTATAATATGCCTCAAAATTTCATCGAAAATTTAAACACCATATACATAATGCCGTGGCAAATTGAAGTATTTAGTTTTTGAGGTTATCCGGCACGTCAAAAATGCTAAGGTATCCATAAACTCTGGGTCGTGAAGGACTCCTGCAGATTATTTTTGGTCAAAAAAACATGTATTTGAGGGAATATTCATATATTCATAGGCCCAGAAATCCATTGCTTGATTAAATTCGACTTTGTGACAGAGATCAATAGGTTAGGTTAGGTTAGATATTGTGACCTTGCAACAGAGCGAGCGAAGCGAGCGACGACGTATGTCATTCAAAATTTGTCTCGAGATTTTAATGAGCATAGTCACCCTAAAATAACACTAACGTTGCATTACAACGATTGAATGAGTTGTCATTTTGCCTTCGGCATATTACATAACCGCAAACGTTTTTAAACTGACGACGCCGGATGTAAAATGCCAAATTATACTATTTGTCTGCGACATATATTAGAGATCAGAGTAGGTTAAGCACTGTTTTACCTTATTTTCAGTGTTACATAAATAGTCACGTGAATGGTTTCAGAGCATTGGAATTAAGTAGATAATGTTTTTACTAATTATTATTCTATATTTTCAAAACTTAGAATTGTTTAAGGTCCTATTATTTTTACAATTATTATAAATATATTATTACATGTATACATCTGTTGTATGTAAATTTTTATTTCACGAATATTTTTGTATACAGATATAGTTGCACTTACATCGCGTATGAATCTTTTACGTTTAGACCATTAGTAAGATCTACTTATGAGTGCATTACGATAAGACGAATGATCTCAGCGATGTGATCTGTGAGTCATAGTGTTGCATGCCAGCATCCAATCCATCCAATGATAAGGTACGCAGTACGGAATGTTCTTAGTAATTGCTCGTTTGTGCTATCGTTCTGAAATGACGATAAACTTTTAGTTTTGTTACCAAATATAAAGGTAGATTTTCCTGTATCGTGTTTGCTAAATGTTTTCTAACAACTTGCCTTAAATAAAAAATGTACCCAAAAAACTGCCGTTACAATCTAGTTTGGGAAATTTTCGAATTTTGTTCCTTGAGTCTTCCATTTTTCTAGCTGATTAATAGCTTTCGTTATATTATTTGTACATCAAATTAATATTGAATAGTTACTCTACGCTTTAGCAAGTCTCATACTAACCAACAAGAAAAATGGAAAAGTCTGATGCATGGTAGAAAATTCTAAAATTTCCGAAAATCGATTTCAACTCGAAACCTGTAACTTTTCGGGGATCATATGTTGTGTTCATTTTATAGCACCTAATCTAAGGTATCAGCCACCAAAGTATGTCGGACTATTTACCGGACACCCTGTATAATAAAAACTTTTAATTATAATTTAAGAACAACCGTCGGCTTTCAACTACTACTAGTAAATTTTCAGGTAACTATATAACCTGCCTTTGTAGTCCTTCATCTACCAAATTCTTTAACATATCATATTCAAAGGCAATCATAACTAAAGCATTTACCACGAGCTCTTTAAGCAGGTTTGCAATCATTGTGGAACAGAGACGCTGCTACGCGCTGTATATTGCCGTCTAGCTTCCACATAAGCAACAGTCCTGTTGAAAGAGCATAAACATAACATCATCACGCCTGTATCCCGGAAGGGTTAGGCACAGGTGTACCAATGTACACACACAGTTCCCCGATATGTTTAGGTCCCATGTAATAGGGGGCGAGCCTATTGCCACTATCCGGGCACAAATCCAAACTCCGACCTGCTACAGAGAATTTCATACAAAAACCCAATAACAACTTGGTTGACTTGGGAATCGAACCCAAGACCTCTAGCGTAGCAGTAGGGCTTAGCACCACTAGGCCAACGAGGCAATAGTTAAAGAGCATAGTACAGGGAAATAGGAAGTAATAGTAATAGTCGGAATAGCAGAGACCTTGACACCTAATGCTGCACTCAGCCTACCCGGGGTGGTCAATACACATTGATTGCCAGTCAGTTCCAAGGGTAAGGTTACTGTTATTGTATTTATAAGGGGAAAGGCATTTCTAGGATACAGTGTTATAGTTATAAGGAAATAAGTGTGTATTGTAATGTGAAGATATTTCTAAAAAGGCGTCGTTCATTTGTTTCTAAAGACAGGCTCTTGCATAGTGATTTTGCTAAGATTTGTTTGGATTATTTACTTTGTTGGTATGGTAAAAATTGTTGTGTAATATGTTTTCTCCTTACCGTTCCGTAAACTGCACTTATTCTAAACTATCTGTAGGGGAATGGTTGAGATGTCAATTGAGTGACTGATTTATTATATTATTTATTTATTTATTAATTATAAATTAGAAGTACTGTAAACGTTTCCTAGTATATATAAGTTTAAAATGTAATAAGTATAATTAATGTAGAAAATAAGATAGTTATAGTACAAATAAGTATATAAGATGTATGCATATTAAACATATGTTATAATAAATAAGTGTTATAGATATAATATGAATAATAATAAGTCAGAAAGAATAATAAGTGTTACACATATATATATATATATATTTTTACATATAATTATAATAGATACACAATTGCTAAATAATTTTGTTACTAAAGAGCGCTATTATCGCCAACAAACTGCTCTACAGTTTGGCGATATTTTATGTATAAGTTCAATTATGTAATTTTTAAATAAATAAATAAATAAATAATAATAATTAAAAGCAACACAATTGGTTGTTGAGCTGAATCAATAACCAATAAGTATTTAAATGACATATATTGTGTACGTTATTAAAATATTAATTTGACTGAACTTCCATAATATTATTACATAAAAACGTTTTTTTTTATCTCCATCGTGCAAGTTCAAAAGCAATTACAAAGGGCGAAGTAAGCATAAGATTTCACACCAAACCCAACTGTTCATGATAAGGGTTACTAAATAAAAACTAATGAAACAGCTGAATTAAAAGTATGGAAATGGCCTTAATGGCAAAGGGCCTTATCAGCACATAAAGAAATATGTCCCAGTCATAAACATTTGTTATAATTACATCTGCGACCGCAACCTGTACTAGATAGGGTTTATATAATATCACGACTCTTATTTGTAGAGGGAAGGCAGAATTTTAAGCTTATATTTTAGAAGATTTTTAATGTCAATCTGCTTGTAAAGGCCTCATTGCATATACAGACACATAAAAGGTTGTAAGAGAGAATGGAGAATAGTAATTTGTTATTTGATTTATGAATCATAAAATATTGTTTAGACTATTTAATTCACCTATGGACACATCTTTATGTAATCAGAGGTAGACCGCGCTTTGACATAAGAATGTTGTACAAGCGAAGTGGAATCAGACTTATAGAAGTGAACACTAAATTATTTATTCAAGAACCTTTAATAAAGCTTATACACACACGTTTAAAAAATATATGGAGCTAGGAAAAGGTGATAAATAAAGTGCTAAGATATTAAAAATAAAATATTATAAATGATATAAAAAACAAAAACGTTAAAGAAAAATTCGTATAGAATCACTT
This sequence comes from Autographa gamma, assembly GCA_905146925.1. NCBI lineage: Eukaryota > Metazoa > Arthropoda > Insecta > Lepidoptera > Noctuidae > Autographa > Autographa gamma. The sequence goes on along the minus strand of LR989866.1, from coordinate 7,114,542 downwards.
ATATGGCATTGTGTCATTTAGTTCTCATCAATTTCTTGGTTTATAGAAGCTCTTTGAACACTTTGTAAACTTAACCTCAAGACAGACAGACTAAGTACAAACTATTAATAAACCATCGTTTTTGTACCAAGAATTTGGCCAGCATTATAATCGATAAAGATCAACAAAAACTATAGAAAGTCGCTTTCCTAAAGGTTATGGTAATTATAATAAATGATTGTTCGTAAGGGTTATTGTCCAGGGCGCGCGATGCGATACTATCTAGCTTCCTAGCGTCGCCGGCATTATCATAATAGCTTCGGGACACGAAACTTAGGTTGTTGTGATCCATCATAAACTTCATTATGTCTTGTTAATGTCTAGGTGGAGATAATTGTGTTTGAAAGAGCTGTGGGTTAATGTATAGGCTGTAACAAAAACCAAAATGTTTAAATTTTCATTTAATATTTATTTTAACGGTCCTCTTGGTCTAGTGGTTAGTGACCCTGACTGCTCTACTTGAGGTCGTGAGTTCGATTCCCACCCTTTTTTTTTTAGGACAAATCTTTGTGTGATGAGCATGATCATTTATTCTGTGTCTGGGTGCAATCACTACATAGTATAAAACAAAGTCGCTTTCCGCTGTCTGTCCCTATGTATGCTTAAATCTTTAAAACTACGCAACGGATTTTCATGCGGTTTTTTTTAATAGATAGAGTGATTCAAGAGGAAGGTTTATATGTATAATACTTGCATAATATAATAGAGAAACATGGATAATCTTAGAGATTTTTGACGTCAGGTCGTAAATCAACACATTTTTTGCGCTTTCATTGCAAACGCTGGCTGAACCCTAGGAGATAGATCAAAATAATGTACTACAGTATTATGCACCTCAAAAAGATCTACAAAAAAGTCCGCGATGGTATATGTCTATCTCTTGAGGGTAACCCACAATAACCATTTTTTATCCTTTATTTATTACTTATTCACGAAAAGACGATTTTAAGCAATACAGCATTAATCCTTATCCAATTAAGTACCTTTAAAAAATTGTGCATGTAATATAGATCAATATTGCCTTTTACAGCATGTAATTTAAATGAATATTTTCGAAGATATTACAGATTTAAAATGCAGGGACATAGCGGTTGCGGCGATACCGGCCGGGGGGCCGCGCGGGGGCCGGGGGGCGCGTGCCTATACCAAAAAATGCTTCTAAGGCTGTGCTTCGCCCTACAGAACTTTATGATTGTGTTATATTTGGTATCAGCGTTGCACCCGAGCAAAGCCGGGGCGGGCCGCTAGTTTATCTATAATATGTATGTGTTTATAAATATATAAGTATGTATATCAGTTGTCAGGTTACCATAACACAAGTTCTGCTTAGCTTGGGATCAGATAACCGTGTGTGAGATGTCCCAGGATATTATTATTATTACTTTTTGAATAGCATGGTATCAATCAAATTCGTTATGGGCAGGAGAAAGAATTGTAGTGTGTAATCCGACCTTACTCCCGACATACCTATAACTACATGTACTTAGTGCTTATGTTAATTAGTTCAGTATAATATACGCCTTAGACATAGAAACACGTCTCATAATTTCTACACCAATAAGCCCCCACATTGCAGAATAACCTATCCATAATATCTGAGTTCAAAATTGAACCTGAAATTTAACCTGAGTACAATTTATGTATCACACACAGGCAAAAAAGTTACTAGTTCAGTACTTAATAAATTAATCAAGATCATTAAAATTTAAATTACAAAAGACAGTATAATAGTAAATAACAAAGGACAGTTTCAAATGCCCTATTCTTAGTGACATTACAACCAACCGAATCTAATTCGTGTTATTTTAAGCCAGCTCCACTTTACTGCTACGACATGACACGCATTCTATTAATACAGCTATCTCTTTGCTACAGCGATGTCTTGCTACAGCCGTAGCTCCGTAGCAGGTGTAGCACATAGATACTGCATTATTAGTTTTATTGTCATTCTTTGTCAATGTTGTCTGAATGTTATTGTGTATAACATAGTTGTTTAATAATTGATGAATTAATTTATTTGAGCCAAACTAATTACTTATGCTGTATGATTTGATATTATTTTAATTTGTATGATTTTTTATATTACCTTCTGAAAGTCGAGTAGCTATGACACTGTTCTACTATCATAATAGCTTCATAAAATCATATATAAGTATATCGTAACAATCACACCAAAATGTTACCCTGTCTAACTATAAAATTGACAGTAAAATTCAAGAAAAATGCTAATTTTTTTCACATAGTCCTCATTAAAACCTCGACACTACTCGATTAAGTTAAATCAAATCAGATGACAACACAATTACATGTCCTATCATCAAAGATACCGTCTATCTGTCACCGTCAGTCGATCCGTCACTTTGACAATGGGACCGAACTGGCACCGAACTGGGACCGACGACGCGCGACCTGTCACTGCAAGCTATCTATCACTCTGATAACGTTATTGAAAGGTTCTAGTGGCAATGATAGTTGGACGGAATGAAGTTTCCATTAAGACGGTGCACTATTTTTAACCGACTTCGAAATGAGGAGGTTTTCAATTAGAATTTTTGTTTATTGTGTGTAAAGTCATTGTTTATATGTTATAGAAATCTTGCAAATTGATTTCACCAATTGTTTAAGATATTCTTTATTCTTTATACATTGTAACATTAAATTCGAGAGTTTCATCGGTAGCCATAATAATGATTGGTTTGACACTCAGACAAAACACATGTTGTTTATATATACAGCACGTACCCTTATTACTGTTCATTGTGTATTGTTCATTACGGCCACTTCAATATGGGATACCGTTTAGAATATGACACTTGATCGTTTATAGATAAGATTTGGGCGCCAAATAAATGAACGCGACTGTTGCGTTCAGCTGTCAATTTCTTAGAAACTTGAGCGTCAGGTGACATTTAAAGGTTCTAAATTTAAAAATGACGTTATGAAGTTGTGGTTGTTCCAAGGAGGTTTTAGTGTTTGAGTTTTTATTGCTGAGGTGTAGTGATGTTAAAACCTTTTTGGTGATTAAAGTGGCTTGATTTCTTGTAAAAAACGTTTATGATGCCTAAATTGTATTTATTGGGTAAAATTTAAACTTATTTAAATTTAAACTTTTCGTAGTTAAAACCACAGGAATTATACAAGTCAAAACGTATCTAGCACAATAATAATTAAATCAGATGAACTAAAAAAGATTTTCAACAAGTCCGCACTGTAATCCGATTGGGTTAATTAGGTTAAAATTTATAATTGGCCACGCATACCGGAGCGGCGGATTTTTGTGGCAGGCTGAGCATTAAACACTAATGAGTACATATGACATTTTACGAGGTCGCTAATATTACATTAAGCTCGGTTTTCACTGGCTTGTAGTATGTAGTCTGTAAAGTAAAATTATATTGACCGGTATTTTTTTAATACAGTGTAGCCTAGATCGTCTTTTGTTTCGCATCCCATGTTTCGTATGGTGACGGTGATAGGATATTTTCTTATAGATCTTGATGCCTTCAAAAGACGAATTTACAAGCTAGGAAATCTAGGCTGATCGAGGATGTCATTTTAAATTTATTGACCTACCAAAGTTTCTCAATTGAATATCATTAAAAAATTGTTACAAAAATATAATAGGATTTAATATCGACGCTTATATCATTGCTTATCCTATTTCATTAGGCAAATAAACAATATCTCTTGTAAACATAGCCAGCTTGAAATAGTTTCCTCAGTGAATACTTGGCTTAAGGCTATAATATATAGGCGAACCGTAAACACTTCAGAAGAGGCTTTATACATGTAGTCATATAAATAGGTCAGCAGACTGAAAGGCTGTACTGAATGAGGTTTTATTTTAATCTAAAGTTGCATTTTCTTAAGAATCGTTGATAACTTTTTTCTTTAATGTAACTTATTTTAAAAATGTTTTATGTTTGTTCAAGTACTTTTACTAAATAAATGTATTGGTATTGCTACAATAAATATAATTACTATGAATCGAGTTGATTGATAAACTTCTCTTATTGGTTTCTTAGGTTTATGCAAATGTTTGACATTGAAATAAAACTACTTCTTACGGATAAAAACTTATCTTCTATTAGTTGGTCGGGAATGCCGAATGTGGCTCTTATTCATAACTACAAAGTGGTATGGCAAATCTCAAAATGGTATAAAAACCGTGTTGAATTTCATCACAAAAACAATATCCCAAGCCAGTAGGTAAACCAAACACTTATATACGTTTCTATTTACATATTAATCTCGGCAGCAGCGATGGCCGTTCATCGTAAACATTTAATTGGTGATAAAGGCGAATAATTGGTCGCGGCTATCGATCGCTCGCTAATGAAACTGAATTACTCTGTTACAGCCTAACGATCTGTGCGCGATATCTCAATCTTATATACCTCACTTATATAACCAAGGATGTACTCATTAATTTGTTTTGTACACGTTTTTAACCAAGGAGATTTTATGTTCGATTGTATATATCCTTTTTTAGGAGTGTTCATCGGATTAATCGCCGGCCGATTTTCTAAATTCTTTTTTATTTTGGTTTGAATTTAGAACTAACCAGTCTTTTTTTTTTGTTTTGTTCTAAACTGTATGGCATAGAGATTCTGGAAGATGATTTTAATTTGATGGTTACGATCAAGTTTTAGATCAATTAATATTACTAAGGCTTCTACTTTGTTTTGTTTTGATCTGTTGTCTGTATCTGTACCTATTGAATAAAATAAAATAAAATAAATACCCGTAACAAAAATCACTTATTCTTTGTCATGTTTATATTTATAAATTATGATTCAACTCACTTTATCTGTTAGTGACTCATAATAATTTTATCTTTTGTTATGTTATTGTAATCCTTCCGCATTAATTGGTATTGACTCAATTCTTGTCTATTTATGGTTAAAAATTCACATTTTTAAATACGATCTGATTTAAATAGATGACATAGATGTCTCAGTAATAACTTAAAACAGCTTAGCAATGTAATTTAAAAATATATATGGCTACGTTTAACTGCTGCCGTTAACATTCTAATGGAGTACCGACTTTTATAGGTTAAGTATTTTTGATAATAGGAGGTTATATCGTTATAAATGCTTATTAAGGCTGCGTAGGGCGCAGTCACGTCAATTAGTCGTAATCTTGCTTCGTGACTTGTGACTTATGGCTGGTCGATCTCCTAGCGTGGTCATTTCACGATTTGTATCAAAGAAATCGGGCCACAATAAATATGATCACGACATGTAAGCTAATCGTTTGTGTATACTTTAATGGTGTATATTTGTCACCGCTCTACGACCTTGCGAGTGTATACGTGACGTATCTTTACATGAGTTTGTGTGTGCGCATGTGTGCTTATATGCTTGTGTGTGAGAATAAAAATAATTAAATAACTTACAAGTTCGCTGTGTGCAAGTGTGTGTGTGTGTGTAGTAGCCATAGGTATGTATATTTAGTTGCAATCTTGTTGTATTATGTCGGGAAATTATGCTGTTGTACAATAAAAACGGATGGTTTCATTTCTCTTTAATCTTTAGTATATTCTTGCTGGTACTCGTGTGTTTTATTTGCATAAATGTTTATACATTTTTGTAGTAGGCTGGGCTTTTGTGCAGTAGTTTCTACACGAAACCTAATGTAAGGTACAGCTTTTTATGGTGTTATGGAAAGTAGCTTTTCGACTCTGTTTTGTGGTTAATGTTAAGGTTGAGGTTTAGGCCAAATTCTTACTATTTCATGTTGATTCTAAACGGTTAATGCTGTCCCTTGAGAAAGATAAGCAGTATGTTTCAATAGGGGTTTTCTTATATGCAAAGTATTTTGTGTTTAACACACTTGTTTTATGTAAAGATTAGAACTTCAATTTACAAATAAATATAATAGAAGCTACATGTAAAAAAAGCAACCAGTCTTATCATGGAAAACCGTCTAAAATTATTCCATTCTGTATTTTTCTAAAATTTACGTAATTAAATAAATCTAACGACTCTAATGTACACTATTAACCTATAAGCTTGCCCAACAATACCCGCAACAACTATTCAACATAACTCAACTACATGAACTACTAAAAATACTTGCCACAAACAAAAACAAAAGACACACAAATTATTCCCCTCGTTACCATTAAATATATCTTACTTTTTCTAGTATTTAGCGCAACCATAAAGAAGTCACGAGCCAGGGAGGTGGTAATTAACTTTCAATTTGCACACATCAGCGGCGCAAACAAAGAAACCGCCTGATACTGGATATTTACATAGAGGGCTGGCCCCTAAGAACTAACAATTATACTTCATTTAGATGTTAGATTAAGCCCAATTATTTGTCTTTAAGTTTCGGTGATCAGATTTGTTTTATTACTCATTCAGATACGATTCAAAACTTGCTTTGAATTGAAACAATACTGATCTAGGTTTATATAGAGGTGAATATTTAAATATAAAAGGGTTTTAAAATGTCTACTAAAGCTTCTAATTACGACTAAAAAGCACCTGTTTACAAAAGTTACAGTTATTTTCATACAGACATTACGTAATAAACATGTGGAAAAATCGTTATGTAATTGAAAACAATTAATCGGCAACACAAAAAAGTTCCAAAATTAATTCAACTTATTTTGTTGCCAGGAAGGAAAAATATTTCGAGCAGTTTTGAATGTCAAGTTTGTAACTTTTATTAAAAACAAACCATTCCATTTTCAAAAACATTCACCTTTTTCTTGGTAGGTAATTAAAATTGTATGTAAGTAAGGATTAAAATATTTCGACATTTGACTTTCGAACAATTTGTTTTAAAACTCATCGGTGGGGTTTTTAATCACGATGTTTTACTTTTTATAAGGTTTCCTAATGAGGATTATTGATTTTTTGTAAAAAGTAGATGCCTTACTAAGCCATCCTTAAACTTCTTCAGTAACTTTTATGTGGTGAAAGCTTGTTATTAGCCTGCCATACATAAAAATGTCCAGTGTATATAAGGTACGGTACACACTACTGCATGCAGTTGACAGTTTGAGGTAGCCATAGCATCGTGTATCAGTGTGCACTACGCCTTGGCTTTCGTGAGAGAATTCGCTGGATTGCAACGTAGCGAGTGGAAATGACTGCTTATTTATAGATCAATACGGAAGGTTTTCTTTCGATAATGGCTTTTCTGACTCTAATTGTATGTGTGCTTGGAATAGTTTGTGGTTGCTTTGTTTTAGTTTTCTGCAAGTTTAGGATTCATGGCTTGTACCTTACACCTTAACAGGAGGTATGAAAAAATATTCGCTAGAAGAGTTTAAATCATTAACGGTGGACGATATTTGATAATATTGACTTGGTCTTAAAATGAACATTATAATTTATATGAATTATTATGTATTTATTGAAGTCAATTATAATTTATCAGACCCGTAGATATTATTACGTTTTATGACATTTACATAATTTAAACAAATATATAAATGTAGACAATGATTGTTGTCAAAATGATAATTTGTCTTACGTATCGCTACATCGGCACACTAACTTGTCAGGAACCGTCAGCATTTTCAATGTCTAAATCTATCGCCTTTCTTTTTGCAAGATACATAGTTGCTGATTTTTTTTTTGAAGATACATTGCTGAGGATTTATCTTAGTATACCACAAATGAATATTATTCTTATAAGTTTTTTTGAACCGAAACAACGCAAGCAAAACCACAGGACAATGCTAGTCGTACATATCTCTCCTAGTAGCGTATAAAACAGATAATCAATTTATTTATCTTTGCCTGTCACTGTAGGTAATACTTCGCACTGACGCACTGTCTTGTCATGAGTTTTTTTATCACTAAAATATGATAAATATTATACCAATTGGTGTAGTAAGCAATATAATTAAAATAATTATGTTGGGCCCTGAGTCATACTAGAGTAATATATTATGTATCTAGTTAATTGTGTGTAATATTTCGAACCTTAATAATAAACTAGGTATAAAGTTAACCTTTATAACCTTTTATTTTTGAAAAAAAAAAACAAATTAGTCTTTAAATCACTACCTTGACTAATATTTTGGTTAGCCACAAATGTTTGATCCAAGTCTGAGACAGTCTGAGTGTTGTTTATTTCTGTAAACATAATGACAAAAACAATCATATTTTTTTTAAATCTTTCTTTATTACTTACTATGCATGCTTTTAACAATTAAAGCAAATCCTTCTCCGTATTCAGGTTCCGATTGATATCTAATTAATTTATTACATATGTATCTTAACAAAAACGTGACATAAAACATGTTTCTATTATACCATTTTCCTTATGAGATAGACAACAGACAGGTGTTATATATTTTTATATAGACCGTATATCTTGCTGATAAAAACATACCGATTCATGGTGATATCGCAAATAGCATTACACATTCAAAATGATTTCACAGAATTGAATAACAATGATAATGAAATTTGTTACGAACGATTTATTTTATGTATTCTTATTACTTTGCAGAAAATTCTGTCTTTATATATTGATGACTTGATTTAATGTGACATCATTGCTCATGCATTTAGCAGTTACATCATCTTCGATCAGTACAAAATATATATAATTTTTTTTTCTGATTGTGTCCACGTGTTTTTTCGCTAGTTGAATCAGACTACCGTCACATCATCCTATAGGACTCAAAGAAAAGAGTGTGCAACTTTATGTGAAAACTTTGAAATTAAAAAGAAATGGTCAAGAAATTATTATGATGAAAGCGACGTCAAAGCTAATTCTATGCTTTGTTTTTCAAGCAAGCGGTCTTTTCTGTCCGGCAAACAGAACTACCTTTACCTGATCAGCGTCTTTATAGTAACAAGGTCTTCGAACTAAACTAACAACATTCCTCCGACATACAAAACAACCGTTGTCTGATCAGCGTCATTAGATATAAGGTTTTAGAACTAAACTAACAACATTTCTCCGTATCATCTACCAAAATTACTGTTTATTCGAATGAAATACCTCAGTAATACAGACTAGACATTAAGCCAAGGAGTTCGCATGTTGCAGGAAAGCCGTGATCCACTTACCTCGGTTATCGGGTTAGGAATTCCGTAGCAACCCTCACCCCTCGTGGATTAGTGTAATATAACGGTGTAGTCTCGGCTTATTGGGAAGTAATGGGGAAGACTGATTGAATTCTATTGAGGTTGAATTGTTTAGATTTGTGTTTATGAAGATAATTTAATAGAGTATTAAATTACCGAAAAATGGTACTACTTTTTTTTGTAAACTGTTTTCAGATTGTGTACGTATATATGTTACTCAATTCCAGTGAGCTAAATTGATTTAAAAAATGCTATCTTTCGATTTTAACATATTCCAAATAAAAGTAGGTGTGGTCATGACTTGGTAATAAAAAATGATTACCTATGTATTTATCTCGCAGCCTTGCAGGCCTTAAAAAAAACATATCAAATGGAAGCTCTGAAGTCATTCCACCGTAATTCAGCATTACAATGCTCGTAAAACTTCACTTCAATGCTCCTTGCGTCTAAATATTCATAATCAAATCTAAGTCGGAGCCATAAAAGCTAGGCAAAGTCATTAATAAACGGTGGAGTTGGTCACGCATGTCGCCGACTCGAGCGCGTATCTCACCGGCGAACACATTTTCTTCATTAACTTGTCCGCCTCCAGTTTTTTCTACGCCGCAGTAAAGGTCTTTTCATATTAGAATATTCGCGTGTGTGCGGGCGTAAATCACTGGATTGTCACTGCGGTGGACTTATAATTTTATTGTCGGACGAAGGCGAAGGCGACACGACAGCGGCGTCACGCGACCGACGCCCGAACGCCTCACACGACAACACACGGATCCCGCTTTATTGTCCCCGCTCTAATTATACAGTTATTTACAATTAGATCTCACCTGAGATTACTCGTCTAGACTTATGTACTGACCAATCAGAGCCGCTCTTTCGTGAGATTAATTATAATTGGGCGGTAATATTAAGTGGATAATTAAAATATGTTGATAGCTCGAGCTCACAACGTGGGTCGGTACACAAAAATGTTGCCGATTTGAAATTCTCGTTCGTGCTTATGGAGATATCGCGTGAATGAATTAACAAGGTCCATTATAGATGGGCAGTTATAAAGGAATCATAACTTTGTGTTATTTCTTAAGATATTCAAGAGTTTGTCCTCTACATTCCTTGTAGTAATGAATGTTGATTACGTGCTAGGCTCCTTTTGTGTAGGTGATTTTTAAGTCTCTCACATAGTTATAGTTTTCCTCCCTTTGAGCAGAATGTTTTCTGTGCTTATATTTTAATGTCATTCGTTACTGAGCAGTAGTTATGTACAAAATCAAGTCCAATCGCAAACACTTCTAGCTTAAAAATTGGCTCACTGAAGTCTAAGAACAAAGGTTCTTGAAAATCATGTGACAAACCTCTAAAATGCCATAAGGATTCAAACCAGAAACGAAATTAAGCCCGTTTTTTCCTTAGATACCGCCTTAAACCACCATCGACCACCACGCCGTCTACACTCAAAAGTAGGTTATCCATTCTGGCTGCCGCGATGCCGTGGCGCTATTATGCGACAGGATGTCGGCAGCTCCATAATAGGTGTCATTACTGTGTCGTTCAGAAATTGCTTCACTATCGGACGAGTTATCACGACCGCTTTATAGGTCCAGATTACATGGTAGGTATGTACTTTTTACAGGCCGCACATAAGTGGTTTTGTAGGCCGAGTCCACCCGCTTATTGTTCATTACGGGTTTTAATTGAGTGTGGTTTACCTGCCTGTGTAGCTTGTAATGATGTTTAAAAATACTTTACATTATTATGCGGACAATTTGAGGGTTATGTCGCTGTTTTTGCTGGGAGTTGTAGGCTTTTTACTTCCTATGTGCTTGCATCGGTACATGTTTTTCTTGTGAACTTCTATATTCTTGTGTATATTTTTTTTTATTGTAGTGAAATCAAGTCTGTCCAGGCTTTCCTAAAAATAGTGAAATGGTGCCAGCAGTAATTTAACGCCCAATCATGGCATATAATAAATAGAAATGTTTTCGCTTGCTAGACAATATCTTTCGTCATGTCAATATGGATTCATGACTTTGGTAATTAATACAATATGTAAAACTACAGGTATATAGAATTGTTAAAAAGAAGATTTACGATTATACAATACGATTTCATAGAACAAACCACGTAGACAATTAGAACCACATAAAAAACCTGCAATAAAATAAGGCAAATTTTGACGTGTTTTCGTTATCTGCCTGTAATTTAACAGACAAATAGCATTCATAAGTAGTTGTGTGTGTTAATTTATGCACCGTTTGTCGTATACTCGTATTCTGAGTATGATAATGAGTGTTACGATGAATAAGTGCCCACTGTACTGGCGGATATCCTTGCGAGCGCCGTTCCTCGCATTCCGGCTTCAGTGCCATGCAACTTGTCAAATTTCTTACAGATTCTTTTGTTTTTTGCTAGGAGTTTTTGGGTCCTATCTGGCATGATATGTAGTAGCTCGTTCATAGCTGAACTCAGTTAAGTAATGCGACTGTACGTAGTCCTGTGAATTTGATGTGCTATAATTTGCTACACATAGTATTGAGCAAGAATAAGTTTAGATCTTTTTGGTTTTTATACATGCCGTTTTTGAAGACTGCCTATTAGGTACTTAAAAGTCCTGTAAAAAACCTTTGTTTGTTTCAATTATTAAATTACATCAATTAAATTAAAAGCAAATTAGCCTATTTACTTGTTTTGAAGATAAAGACACCTGACAAACATCATCAAAAACCCCAAGTTAGTCATTACAGATACAATGAGATAACGAAATCAAATTATTACATAATCATATTTAATTCAAGTGTTTTGTAAATCTGATTGTCAGATCAACTTTTGGTACTATACTCTAATAAAGCTTTTGTTCGATATTTAGACGAAGGTTTAAACAGTGGGCGTAAAGACAATGTAACGATGGGCGTATTGTGGGAGGTTGTCATTTGGATATAATAGACAATGGTGCAGTTGTGTCTCTTTCTGTCGTCTCGTTTTGTTATGATGTTTGTCTAGATGGTGTTAGATTTATTTATTTGTGGTTTACCAAAAATAGTTACGAAAAACAGATACCAAAAAAAGATACGCATCTTTAAAGTTAAATAGTACTAAGTTTTCATAAAGAAAAAAAACATTTTATTCTAATATTTTGTTTTACATTTGACTAAAATCAAAGTAGTGTACACTAAAATAAAGTCCTTTCATTATTTATTATTGTTTTATACTACTACTACCAATCTTTATATATTTTTCTTCTTAAGGTGCAAAGTCTAGTCCTTCAAATGAGCTTCAGAATTATTTTAACCTTTTGTCTTATTAACTTATTTTCATAATTATAAATTGAAGAACTCAAAAGACTAAAAAAATTAAGGGGTGGTTGTCAGACAGACATTAACGCGTTGGCCAGTGACTCAGCGTCAACTTATTTCATATTTTCCATAAAAATATAGGTCGTTGACCTGGCCGGCGACATTTTTGTAACCGTGTTTATGTTAAACTACGGCATAGTTATCAACCGGTAACATTTTGGTTAAATTTATACTATTACTTCGGTAAGCAAATTAGAGATTAGAAGATTCATGAGTATTATATTTAGATAGGTAGGTAAAAAACTATAGTAGCATAAAAAGTAAATCATTTGATAATAACGATTACCTATTAGCATTCATCATAAATCAAGTTATAGATTCAAGAAATAAACAATGTTATTTAATCGTCTGTAATTGACGTAAAGGTTGTTGATGATAGATAAATAAGATACGAATTTTTTGACCTAAAAAATTAACATTAAAAGTTCTTTTATTTATGATTATGACATTAAATTAATTAAATTAAGCAGAAAATATTAAATAAAAGCGTTAATGATTCATGGAACTGACGAAGTTGATGTATATAATATTTCGTAGATAAGATTTATTTATCGCTAAATAAATCGCAGTCGTATGATGACTATGTTTTATTAGAATAGCCACTTAACGCCAATCGTGAATTCTGGATTGTGATTATATAAACTTTCCTTGATATGCTTTCCCTAGAAGTGGTAAGAGCGTAGTTTCGTGAATATTTGAGCGTAGTACATATTTCAAGAATTTGAGAAGACAAATAACTATGTGAAGATTGGTTTGATAAATTATATTGAATGTTAAATAAATAAGAAATTAAAATTGTATAATATGTAAAAGTGGAGTAGTCTATATGTGACTGTTAGGATGCGATTCGAACGTGCTAGCACTCCTAAGAAGCATTTTTCACACGATTTAATTTGATGTTATGGTTACATATTCCGAATTAATTTAAAAGAGCACCAACGCATCTTTATCCATGAGCTACATCGTCAATTTATATTAACGTTTGGTTTGCACCGTTTCACACATGTTAATGTATTTTGGTTTACCTGCTAAGACTGAAAGCTGAGCTCAAGACAGTTGGAAAAAAATTGGCAAAATCGATATGCTGTTACATAACATCCCAATTTTGCATTTAGTCTGTCATTGTTTGTTATGATGTGTTTTTATCATGGTAAAAATCCCCATATTTAGCTCCCAACTAATCGTTCTCAGTAAACTTTATATCACTTCCAGTAAAATTATAACCGTGTTATGCCATTAGTTCGTTTTAGGGGTAGATGATGAATCCAGATAGTGGGGTCAAGTGTCCCCCCGGGGGGTGAGATATCCATAAAAGGGAGGTAATTTTGACCGCGCAGTCAGATCGAATATTGCGATAGCGACCACTGCAGGAAACAAGACAGAAGTTTTATGAAATTCTCAAGTCCCTAATTGACTTGCAGATTATTTATCACGCAACGGCTATTAAATATTGGCTTTTAATTATTTTGTTTGTGGTGTTTTGGTTAAATTGTTTGTGAAATGTTTATTTCGATTATTGTTTGTTTGGGTTGTGGAAGAGTTTATTATTTAATCACTATATCAGTTCTGTTGTGGGACTACCGACTGTTCTTATTTCACTTATAAATTCTTCCCAAGATGTTTTTTCCAGAACTTAAAAAATAATAATTAAATAAGGAACTTTAGAATATAATCTTGTTTCTATAATATATTTTAAAATTATAATGTTTAATTCGTTATGTTTTGGAATCAATTAGGACACACCTACAACACCTGCTATTATACCTGTAGAACATTCTGTTCTGTGAGTATAGGCCTATGAATATACTATGATGATGATGGTGTGCGATGACTACGAGTATATCTACTTATATAAGTAGGTATAGTTATCACTCATCATTTAGTCCCTAGTGCACAGCTCAGAACGTCAATTCCCATAGCAACATTACCAGCATAAGTTCCCAGGTGTTCACAACAAACACGATGATACCATTCTCCCCTTACAAGAAACTATCACGACGAACACGAGTATTGGCTACAAGAGGGTCGTTTTTATAACGCTCACCAGATGGCGCATGTCATTTACTGCAGCCCTACACAAACCAACATAACTTGGTCTCTATCCCTTCGTACACCCAACAACTCCTATCTTCAACGCCGCGTACTAATGTACACAGCATCTATGAGTTTGTTCGTACTTGCTTTGACTCTGTATCATTGGGTGTGGGAGACTTGTGTCGCCTAGTGTACAAACGGCCTTACAGCTCCACAGTTCTAAGTATTATAATGGTGTGGGAGGGAAAGGGTAGGTCTACATAAACTGGTGATCGACTCTAAGGTTAGGAGTCAAAAGGATCCGTTACGGTATAACATCAATTTCTGCAGCTAGTTATTGATAGTGGGCCATAACAATATCATAATTCAACTTGGAAAAGATATTATTTATTTTTGTCCGTATTTTTATTGTTAGAGGTGATAATATTGATAAAGATTAGCTAGTAGGTTGAATCACCTTACGAAAAAATCTCATTTCACTAAAAATAAAATATTTGTCCACATATTTGTACTACATACTTTTGTACTAAGTACAAGTGTAACTATTGATTTTATAATTAAAACTTAAATATGTTGTCTTCAATATAAATTGTATTAACCACTATTTCATACCTATAAACTGCCTCGTTAGCCTAGTGGTGCTAAGCGCGACTATTACGCTAGAGGAGTTGGGTTCGATTTCCGAGTCGACTAAGGTGTTATTGGGTTTTTCTATGAAATTCTCAGTATCAGGTCGGAGTTTGGACTTGTGCTCGGTTAGTGGCAATAAGCTCGCCCCCTATTACATGGGACCTAAACATATCGGCGAACCGTGGGTGTGCATTGGTACACCTCTGCCTAACCGTTCGGGGATACAGGCGTGATGATATATGTAAAATTTATTTTTCCACATTTTTGTACTACATACTTTACTACTGTGTGCTATAAGAAAAAGTGTAACTATTGATGTTGTAATTAAAACTTATAACTTTTTGCATTTAATATAATTGAAAAAAAATTGCTATTATTTCGTACCTATACTTAGACAATTAATTACTAACCTAAATGTTTCTGAAAGCATGAAAAAAATACAAATACCTAGCGCTAACCAACGAGTATTTATTCAGTAAGAAGTATTTATTTGAAATCGTTATGTTTATCTAAACTTCTAAGGAAATGTGTTACGCAATGGTTTATGTCATAGGTCATACTATTATCATAAAGTCACGTAACGACTGGAAGGGAGAAAGCAGGAGATGGCTTCACACATAAAATAATAACACATTATGCGCCCATCAACCATCGCCTTGGCGTTTCGCTAATAACTTTTAGAAGTGCGAATTCTATGGAAATGCTTTACCGTAATGTTGACAGAAACTTGTTTTTATTTCTGATAGTTTAAGAGAATAAGTTATCATCTCATAATGTCAAGGATAGTTTCGTCTTTGTAAATGACAGCCTTAGAACTAGGTTAGTTTTGTCTTTTCGTGACTAATTGAAGCCGATATTACAACATCACATACATTGCTCTGAACCCAAAGTAAGTAGCTATTAAGCACTTGTGTTATGGAATTCAGAAACAACGAAGGTACCACAAACACCCAGACTCGAGACAATGTAGAAAAGTGACTACATTGACCCGTCCGGGGACGAACCCGGGACCTCAGAGCTAGCGACACCTTGAAAACCGGTGCGTACGCCACTCGACCACGGAGGTCGTCTAATCGTAATGTTATGTCTAATGTGCCTACTGTATAATCTGGTCATAACGTTTTAAGGATAAATCTGTAAACAGAGACCCTTCGTGCTTATTAATGAAAAATCTTAAAAGAAATAAGGCCGACCGTTATAATAACAAATGCTTAACAACATCTCTTATATCACAAGAGAGATTTTTTTCAAGTTCTCCAATTTAGCAGTTTGGAGATTACATAAACAATATCGGGGTGTTTTAAGCGCAATGGTGGCATAACGGCTGGACGAAGCGGGGGTTAATTAAACAATAAATAGCCGCTTGCCGCCGACCTAACGATTATTATATTCAAAGGCGGCAGCTTTGAATTCGCATCACTCTCCGGTAATGTGTCAACGCGAGCCGTGGGCGCCTATTCTCTAAACTTTCAGGGCCTTATTTCGACCGTCGACAAATTTTAGTATGACATAATATTTGTAAAACTAATACAATTCCTATTGCTGATATGCACTCGTACTTCAGTTTAGTGAATTCCAATAAGAATAAACAATATTAATGAGACTTGAAACCAATATAAACGGTCTCACAAAATTAGCCTCAATATCCAACGCAATCAAATTTTAGACGAATATCAATCAAACTTTACTATAACGCTCCCACGTAACATTCCGCTAAAATCATGACGAATGGTATCATAAACGTACAAAACGCAACAACGTTCAAAAGTAATTCCGTATGATAGAGTCGCTCGAAACTGTGTCGTGTGCTGAGAATAGTCCCCCGCCAGTCATTACGACTTGCTCGTTAACGCTCTCTAATTGCATCGGGTTAATATAGACTTTGTTAAATAAAATCTCTCATCTACCCGCGCCCCCTACCCCCCGGTGGAGTTTTTTCGTTATTTAGCGCGCTGCAGATGCCCTTAATGACGCGTTTTGAAACTTACGATGACACTTGGCGCAGCACCGACTCTGGACCGACCTCGGATGTTAATTGCACAAGGAATTAAAGAATTTCCGTTCTTCCTGAGAATTAATGGGACGGCCTATGTGTTGGCTGGGGGTGGCTTGTGATTCTATTTACAAAAATGGCTGACAGACGTTTATGTAGTTTGTCTTAATAGGGGACTCTTTTATTGAAAATTGTGCCAAGTTTCTATATCAAACACCATTTTATGTAACAGCTTATACATTGCGGTTGACATTCTAGATACTTCCAAGATTCGTACATACAACACGATTTCAACTCAAGTTTATTCAAAACAATTGACCTGTTTCTTAAGCAAAGTAGGAAGTAGCAGACAGTCAGTCAGCCACATGAACTGCTACGATACTGCATGCTATCTCTTATTAGATTTAATAAAGATCTTATTAGATAATAGTTTTAATTAGTGGCCTGTTATATAATTGCATAATGTTGTTATTCAGATAACTAATGAGCAAGCAAGAAAACTTTATTTCCAAATATCGTGTGTTACATAACTATCTAAATATTTTAATATGCTGTAGTTTGCTTTTGTATCTCTGATTGATTTTGCCAGCATAAGGAGTTCTAATTATAATTCATAACAATAAAATTAAAAGATTATTACAAACTTCGCTCGTTTTCTCAACGAACCGAATCTGAATTAAGCGCCAAATTAAATTCTGAAGGGCGTATGATCTTCCCCTGTTTTTACGTTAACTGTCCAAGTTTTGACTGCGACATAAATACGAGGAGTATATTTAATAAAGTTGAAATTTAGTATAATTGGCGATGAGTTCGAAGATTCGGTAGAAGTCGCAGTATGAGTGTAGTTGAGAAGGCGCCACGTGGCCCGGACATTACGTTTGGCAATTCGCGCACGATTAAAATTATCCTTCTTGGTTATCGTCGAGGGAGTGACGACTGACGTAGACACGACTATATGTAGAAATGACGCTCAAATACTACATTGTATTGTACTGCACTGAATTCTTGACTGATTTACGTTCAATCCTGATTCTACTTATCGCTTTCAGACATATGAAAACTAAAGTTTTGAACAGTGTAGGTAAAATACAGAACCGTTAATCATGAAACCGTTAGAATTATTATCGCTGTCCACCGTAACCAATGCAAGCAATCCTAATACTCTAGACAATTTAAAATCCAGCAAAACACTTGCCATTCAAATACAATACAAGAAAAACACAACGAACGTAAATAGAACTCCAATTGGAATGTCAAGAAAAATACAAATTGAAAAAATAAAATTCAGAATATTATTCGGAATGGCGTCTATCGTGCAGTTGGTCTGTAGTCAAGATGTTAAAGACGTTCGACACAAGACGGGCGTGACTAAGGAACGGATGACGATGTGATTGGCGCTACTTAATTAATCCAAGGGCCCTCTCTAATTAATAACAATAATTCCTTAGCGAGTTGTCGCTCGATCCGCCAGATGACGTCACTCCCAACCAACAATCAACACTCGACAGTCTTCATTCGAATAAAGTTTAATTGTTTTGGATAATTGGAACAATAGAGTCTGGGAAACTGGGACCGAGAGCTCGGCTCGGATCAAATGTATTATATTATACGAGTTATGTCAGACACCGTTTTGAAATATTGACATAAATAGTCGTGCTATTCTTTTTTCATTGAATAGCTTTTCAAGCTTTGTGCTTTTAAAGGATTTCTTAAAGAAAATTATTTTAACAAAGAGATATTTAAAAAGGCTTTTCAGTTAGTATTTGCATGTTTGAGTGAGCTTATACTTGTAATTGTGTAATGTTGTAAATTGAATAATGATAAAAGTTACGACATTATTCAATTTAAAGGTATTAAATTAATTTATTCCCACAATCTGAATTCGCGTACAATCATGGCGTGCCGGTATCAAAACACCTCCTACCTACATGCGTATGGTGTATTTCATCGTGTACATAATCAAGTCGGAAATAGAGACGTGTCATAAATACATTTATGTATATACGAATAGTTTAACAAGTTCTATACTAAACGATATTCGATTTATAGCTGTAAAATAATCGATTAATTCCACTTTGTGAATACACCTTAATAATAATAACATGTAACAGAGTTAAATCAACACAACATATTTGCGTAACATGCGTTTAGTTTTTCGTTTAACATTACGCAAATTAAACAAGAGGGTGACAATGGATGGCTGAAGCCGTGTAAAAGCCCATCTTCTGGCAGTTCGTGTATGAACAATGCTCAACTTGTCTCAAGTAAATTGCGTGTTTGCCGAGATACCTCTCAAGTGTCTGAGGGCGAACGATCAAACGAACCTTTGTTTTATCTTCGTGTGACAGGGCGCCAACGATCAGGCTTCGCGCTTTTCTTTTGTACCACTTCGAAATGTGTAGGTGACATAACTTTGTTGCTTATTTCCATCGTATTGTGAACAAAAACGATTCGTTTCTTTGTGATGTTTTAGACATGTTTTTGGAACGCGTAGATATTTTCTTTATTGACAATACAAATGAAAATTCATCAAAGACCTTTTATGGTTTTGAATGAAACGTATTCAGGGTGTTTTAAATACTTCGACGAAGTGAGTTGCTCTAGCTATTGATCCCAAAATAACTTATTCAATAATACAAATATTATATTTCTTAAACCTTACATGTTACAGAACAAGAAATCTTTTATTTAATTTCTGTAACTAGATATAATTACTTTAAAAATATGAATTAATTGAGCTCAGTTCCTAATTAGCTATCGCATATATTTACGGTCTTTTGCTGGTCATAAAGTTTTGCGGCACTAAGAAAATTGTAAATAAAAAGTCTTTGTTCAAACATGTTTAGAGTTACATCATTATTTTCTTAACTTATTATCCACTAATAGAATTCCAAATACCGCCACTATTATCGCGTACAACTAAAAACAAATGAGAAAGTAACTTGTAATTTATCGTCACATCACTCAGCGCGATAATAGGGGAACTGTCGAAATGTGTTTAAATCCGGCAAACATATTATGAAGTGGGCAAGTCCTAACAGATCGGGAGCCAATGTCGTAAAGTCCGGGTTTTACGATCTCCGCGACGGCCGAGACGAAAACGCTCCGAACGATGACGGATCGTGTGTCTCCGACTTTATGGATGCAAAAAAACCTTTCGAGATCTGTCACTTATTGCATTCGTAAGAAGTGGACCACCTTTGAGAGGGATACCAATACTTGTGGTACTCGTATGTAAACAAATATTATATTATCGCACGTAATCGTCATTCGAGAGTTTGAAAGTAGGTTTTCTCTGTGTATTAATTAGAGTATGTGTTAAGCTGTAGGTTATCTAATCTTTAAATATTTTCCCCTCTCCATATTATTTTGCATTTTTCTGATAACTATTCTACACCGTGCACCGTTGTCAAGTGCAGTCGTCTTGAATTTAGTAAATTCACGTACGGTACAGTCGATATATATTCGCAAGGTACCATTTAGACAGTATCTTTCATTTAGGATCATAAGATTGATTTATTTAATTAATTTTATAATAGGCACGCGGTCGATAAACAGCAACGGATAGATGACGCTTACGCAAAGTCGCGTCACATTTGATCTAGTAGGGTTCCGCAGCACATGTTGGGGGTTACCCACTGATAATATTTCACGCAATTGTCGCCGAATCCACGCACAATAATAGAGTTACACATGTCCCGCAAGGGCGCGAATGAACAAATACAGATACGAAATAAATGGCCCCAAACCATTATCTGTAATGACCCCATTACTACTGTTAGAGGTGGCTTTTTCAACAATTTGTCATTTATATGTCCTAAAAAATTAAGCTTTTATTCTTCGCTGTCATTAGAAAAGATAATATTTTATTATGCTTATACTAATAAATGTTTCAATCAGTCATAAAAAAGATACGTGCTGGCACAAGCCTATTTTTTACAACTTTAGATTATTTTACAGTCGTCAACAATATTATAAAAAAATCTTATATTTACGGTTTATTTGATGCATAAATAGTCTATAATATTGCGACTTACATGAAAAAAAGCCTTCAACGCCTTCGTTTTCTGGCATTTTCCGTCTTAAATTACCTAACAAACTTACACATCATAGTACCTATATTAAAATCTTAAACAGTTATATAACATTGCATTTAGCTTACTTGTACTTACATGAATACAAGCTATGTAATCTTCAACATTATGATATCGCTTTAAATTCGTCAATGCTACGCTAATTTGCGCACGCGACGGGGGAGTGACGAAATCCCCGTGTCCAACTGCGAATATATGAAAAAATATGACATCTCAATAATAGAGGATAATGCTCCCTAATACATTTTACGAATGACTGTTTCATCCCTTTTTAATGTAGCTTCCTAATTGTTTTTATTGTATGTAAAGTTTGGGGTAGTCTCATTTTGAATTAAGTTTAATACAGCTAAAATTATCTGTACTAATTATCTGGAAAAATTAAACACTGTCTCGTCACTAGCTATTACAGAAATTAATTCCTAATATAAGACACTTTTTACATAATTCTAAAGATTTTTTTAATCCCAGGTATGTTTTCATTTATTTACATATAAAATACGCAAATACTATTCAACGAAAACAGTAATCTTTGCGATTAAAAATAAATAATCACATCCTTTTGATTCGGACAAAATATATGTTGGAAAATCCCAAAAATATTACCCACGAAAGTGATCGTAGTTCTGTCATTTGAAAGACAACTTTAGTGTCCGAGGATTAAGTATGAATTTTCAATACCAGTGTTCTCATAATTTGTTATCTCGAAAATTTGTCCGACGATAGAATCAATAATACAGCTGTGATACGAATGATTAGTTACCTCACTGATAACAATATGGTTCATATAGAAGATTAAGTCTGTACGATTCTGATAAATCTGTAATAGATTAATGTATTGTAATAATAATTTAATGAGTGTGATAGGTTCGGTGGACAAATTTAATTACGCAACGTCTAGACAAACTGTTTCAAGTCTTCTTAAGAAACCTACAAAGATGTTGTGGGTATCTAAGAACGCTTAAAGTACGTTACTAGTAAACATAAATAAAAAATCTTATAAGTATATGAAATTAATACAAACGTTGACTTTTCTTAGAAACTTATATCCAAAATCCAACATAATTCGACTGAAACTTAATTTGTATTATTTACTGCACCGTATTCTTTCCCACTGAACAATTAATAAAACTAAATAAATTGACTAATGTAACGAACTAAAATCCTTAGTTATATCAGCATCATTACTCGCGGCGTCTCATCTCCCTAAATCGACAATATCTGTTGAGTCGCGTGGCGTATAATCCCTTAACCCTCCGCCCACTGTGTCGTGAGAAGTGAATTAAGGCGATAGGATACCCCAACGTCCTTGAGCATTGAACGTGAAACAAGCGGCCAGCGCTGACCGCCCCGCGCGCCCGCGTATTCCCCCGCTCGTCAAAGAGTATCACCGGACGCAGATGCGTTCGAAGCATTTTTGTCGCTACCTATTAGCTTTTACTCGTATTACAATAATCGATTGAATGTGTATTTTGAGAACAAAATATTCTTTAGTGAATTCTGTTATTGTAGTTAAAGTGAATCAAAATATAGATTTCAATTAGTTATTTTGTAAATAAATAATAACGCTTTTATAAATGTGCTTACACAAATAAAAAAGGTCCAAGTGCGAGCCGGACTCACCCATGAAGGGTTCCGTAGTAGCATTAGCAAGCAAAGTTTTGCTTTTAACTTTGTTTTTCATAGTGTGTGTATAAATGAAAAGAATAATTTGCGGTTTTTGAACATGTCCTATATCTAGAAAACTTATGGCTACGTCTCGTTTTAATGTAGTTATCTAAATAGTATAAATATATTTATATTTAGCGTCTACTCGCAAACAAAACTTAATACCTATTTACTAATAGTTTATGCACTACTAAAAATAACACTAAAACAACAACAAAACTTAAACTAAATATTCACAAACGTCCTAGCGCAGACAAAATGTCCGATTCCGAAGATCAACCGTACTATTATTATCAATATATAAGGTATATTATAGTACCGTAATATTGTACCAAACTTACTATCTGCATTGTGTTCTCTTTGACTGACTTTGACGCAATTTTTATAATGCGGAGAGCGCTAACATGCGACACAGCCTTCCCGTGCGAACGCTAGGGTGAGACTGGCCCTCGCATCTAGTGACCGCAACGGGCTTGAATATTATGGTATTTTTGATTTTAGGGCACGTAAGTAATAATTTTATTAAATTTTGAACTTAAATTTTATAAAGCATTAAATTGTTTATGATTGTGTGAAAAAAATATTCAAATCGCTTTAGTTGTTTGAGAGCAGTAAGCAAATTATTGAAAATTTAAAGAGGATTTATTCGATTTTTTTACGACAAAAGTATGAAAAATAATAAAAAAACTGAACTTAAAATTTAAAGTCAAACATGTTATGCGTATAAAGGTATTTTTTTTAATGTATTTGGTCCATCCGTCTAGTAGTAGTAGTCCTTCAAAGAGAGGTCTATTTTGTAGTTTGGCCTACCTTTTCGCCTTAAATCGCCGCGGGGTCCGATCGACCACTTAACGGATCGTGTTCGTGTCTTACGATTGATAGCTGCGGAGGGTTGTTGAAAGTTAATTCGTGTTTGGTGTCACTGCAGTCGCTTTATTACGCGTTAGAGGAAATGCAGTTTTTCTTATGAACTTTCTTTCTTAGGGGAGGGGAAGTTTACCCGGTAATTGAATGTAAGTATCCGACATCGAAATCATATCAAGTAATTTCTTGATATCACGTGGATATTATTAAAAAATGTCAATAACTTAAGTATAACAGATTAACTTAGTAGCAAATTAATAGCATAATGTAATCAAAGATCCATATTTAAAAAAAAAGGTACTGTTACAGTCAAAATAAATATGACCGTTTTGTCACTCTCTTCCGATACCAATTATGTCTTCGGTAAACCATGAAACACATTCTATAACCAATTTAAGACATTGTCAAAACTTTATTAATCTTTATTAGTACATCGGGCGTGAACAAAAGTGATAAATGTTCGGAACTTATTGTTCTAAATAATCCTTTGAGTTTACAAAGACGACCCTCTGTCAGGGTAGTATTAACCCTTAAATGGCGTTGTACGGGGGACGGCGCGACACGCGGACTGTCACATTCACAATATAGCTTCATAGTTTATTATAATATTTTCGTTCAATATTGCCCTCATTTCCCCTCAGTAGCTTACATGTTACACACTGGTGAATTTATTTTTAATTTTTGCTCTGTTTTATTTCCTTCAGAATACTTGAGTAAACAAAATTGCAAATATTTTCAGTATTTTTTTAAATAGTAGACTCTTAGTAGACGGCCAATTAATATTTACAAATTATTTTTATTTATTTAACATTAATTGCCTTTTACATTATAGTTATCCATTCCATACTTTTCGATATATTTCTGAGCCTCACAGATTCCTCTTTTTGAGGTCACCGATTGTAGAAATAGACATCTACAAACAAAAATTCACCTAGTGTGAATGAACGCGCCCTTGTATGATCCGCGATGACAATAAATCATGTAATTTGGTGACGAAATACGAATTCCGCATCCCGGGCCGCTTTATAGTCCCGGCTGGATTTATACTGTTCATATGACAGCAACATGCGGTTATTACAAGAATTACAAGAATATAACAATTTATATCCCGAAGCATATTACATTTTCGGGGTTCACTCATATGATCAACTGTAAATCTTACTGCTTAAAGGGGAGGAATAGATTTGTCATTTCCCGCAAAGGGCTGCACGTAAATGTACTTGAATATTCTGTTTAAATTCCCATATACAAGCATTCCGTGGAAACTGGCGCTGTTTACACATCAAGATTTCCTTCAGTAGTTTCTAGTGCGGCTATATCAGAACATAGGTAGTGGAAGTCATAACAGTGTATATGTAAGCCGATCGATGTGGCTGGAATGGGTACATACACAAGGCGGAACAATAGGCCAAGGCGTCGACACAATGGACAATGCCCGTACCTTCGATACGATAAATACACTCATCTAATGTTTGTCTGTGTGCGTGTTGATATGTGTTTTATATTGCATAACGCTTGTGTTTGGTTTCTTGTAAACTGGAAACTTAAGTCTAACGGTAAAGTAATTCCTTTATGTTTGAATACACACGTTGGTAATGTAGCAAGTAATGTTACAATATAACACATGTCCTAGTCGGTAAGTAGTACTCATCAGGTTTATTTTTGGGTAGCAAATTCATAAAACTATATTACTCGCAGATGTCCGTAACGCTAAAGCTCGTATTATTGAAGGCGTGGTTCTGGTAGATAAGTAGATTTGTGACAGTACGGTAACGACACACATAAATTTGTCGGACAAACACCGTTACACGGCTTAGCTTCCTGGCAAACAAGGGCGGCGGGTCTGAATGATACCACGCGTTTGAGGGTTGCAACTGTTTATTAGCTCGGAATATGCCGCTAATATTGCTAAATAAATATAATAAAAAATATTGGTTGGATATTACTGCGACTATTTGTTTTATTAACGAAATGAATGACTTCTCTACTTTGTTAGTATACGCACCGATGGGTGTAATTTGGTAAATCGCCTTACGTTTTAAGTATAGGTAAGGTTATTTTTTTATTTTAACCAAAGATTCTAACCAACTATTACTTGAGCGGTTTGGTGTGATAGGACAAAAATCAAGGTGTAATATCAGACCTTTGAAGGCGAAAAAAAAAACTATTAATGTCTCAAACCGGAACAAGCAATTGCTAAAAAAAACCCAAAAAAAGTCCCAAGTTCTGTGACCCTCCAGACAGAATGACCTTAGTACATCTGACACCGCAAAGGAAACTATCGTTGCAAGCGCGTGCGCAGCCGCGGCCGGTGTGCTCACAATGCAGCGGAAGACGACGCCCTCGGCAGATGGCGCTTTACGTCCAAACTGGTTTCTAATAAACGCGGCAATATTGACCCCACATTTGAGGGTTATTATTCCTTCTTAAGACACGTGTCTTGTGAGCTTAAGATTTTAGGGTTAATTATAATAAAAAAAAACCTATAAATATTCATACGAACAATAATGTAAGTAGAAGTGTTAAATCGACGCTGAATACTTTAAGGTTAGTTTAAAAAAATAGAAATAAATAAATATTTATTCTTATGTAAATTATATAATATTTAATAAAAGTACGGACACATTAATAAGATAATAATTTTCTTGTACCTATATCCAGTCACTGATATTGGCAGTTTATTTATCTCAGTTCAAAGTCTAGTACAGATACATAGTTACCAAGTTACATTTGAATGTTCCTTTGATGATTCTACATTATTATTAATTAAAACTAGTTTTTAAAAGGATAAGCCTACAAAAATGTACGACCGAAAAAAAATTGAATAATTTTATAAAATTTCTCCACATCACCGGGTTTTAAACACTTATTCTTTGGCTATGCTGAATATCGGTTTAATACTTCCGGTAAATCCACACTGATTTGCTACCGCTACTCCATTCATATCTAACGTCGAAACAAGAACAGTTGCATAAGGCACGCGACACACAAGCAAGCAGACAAACAAAGATAAGAACACGCGCCAATTCGAGTGGCGTAATGAATGTGCCCTAAAATAAACCCCGTACAATGAGCACATCTTGTATTACACAGCTTTGTAAGGAGAGGAAGTGGGAGGCAGCTGGCTGACTTCTATTCTTCGAAGTAATGATGGTTTGTAGTGCAGTGAGCTTTGTTCCGGTGTCCTGTCGCGTGCCTCCGTATTATTTGGCTAAGTAGGTGGAAAGGTGTTCGTCTGTACCGTTGAACGTCTCAAGATGTTTTGATTTGATAGTGAGGGTTGCTAGCCGCGTAATTATAATTATTATGAGCAGTTGCGTTGCGTTGCCAAGATGTATGATGTATGAGTCGTTAAGCTGGCAACGTTGCTTTTTTGGATAGCAAAATCTTAGTGCACTTATAACCGAAGTAAACTTAGGTCCCCTAGAAGTCTGCTAGAAATAGGTCGGGTTGTTGAAAAATCGCAAAAAAAGGTTGGTCTTCTCTATTTCGTTACGAATAAACACAAATTGTTAAATAAACAAATAATCATCCTAGAAGTTAAGTCGTGGTGGCCTAGCGGTTCTATGAACGGATTTGTATGCACGAGGTTGCAGGTTCGAACCCGGGCAAGTACCAATGTAACTTTTTAAAGTTATATGTACTTTCTTAATTATTCTAAGACACTTCTGACAAACGGTAAAGGAAAACATCGTGAGGAAACCTGGATTCGAAAATTTGGGATCAAGCGTGAGCAAGCGTGGTGAACAATGCTCACGCCTTCTCTATATGGGAAGAGGCCTGTGCCCAGCAGTGGGATGTTTATAGGCTGGATTATTATTATTATTATAGATGTTTAAAATAATATATACACATAAAAATAATCGAAATGTGTACCTAATACGTACTTAGTAAATTACAACTACTTATTATGATTGGTCTCCGTGACTATATCCGTTGACGTAACAAGCTTAGTTTCACTATCAGACCTGATATTAACAAAGAACAGAGTTTTAATAGTGCTGCATTGCATCGGTAGATATTAACGTATGTCTGAGATAAGATAATACGTCACACAATCTGATCAAGGTCGTATCAATGAGATTGTGTTACTGAAAATGTATCAAAATTGTTTGTTATTTTGATGCTATAATATTGGATTGGAATTGTTTTTCTGTTATGAGATTAAAAAGCTTGATTATTTGTTAATATTTATTTAGATTGTAATGGAATTACTATTTTGCCATTCTGTACAATATAAATTATCTATATTTGCAAAAAAAACTATTTTTTTAAATATACCTTAACTATTAACTATGTTTCAAGGCATTTTTTTTGTCATATACTTGAAAGACACACCTGTTCAGCAGACGTAGTATTGTTCCTAGTGATGTCATATCACATACAAACAGATCTCATTGATAAACTCCTTTGAAGTCAAGATAAAGAGGCTTAACATACCTAGATAAATAACGAATAAAAATTAAAGACCATATCGGACACGTCAATTTCCGAACGAAAAAATCCGCACCATAATGGGTCCATTCGTTTAGGAACTACGATGCCACAGACAGATGGACAGACTGACAAATCAAATTTATAACATCTATCTTTTGCGTTGGAGGTTAAAAATACAACATAAAACCCCTACTACTTGAGACACAAAAGTTCAGCCAATTTGAACAGTATAGCATTCCTTGTTTTATATAGATACGTACAAGTTGTTGAGGTGATCCATTACGCATGCAATTTAGTGCAATTATCCGGTATTATCCGGTAATATCCTGTCGGGAACCCTCTTCAGTGCTAGCCGGTGCCAGCAACAGATAATGAACGCTTCCTGACGCCATTTTCAATTACAAAACATGTTTGATGTGTAAAAGTTAATACGAAGTTTTTGAAGTTAATTAGTTGATATTAGATGTGGTAGTAAATCTGACCATAATGAGCAGTGTTCTATGTGATATGATAAATGACAATAATTTTACTTATTAAATTATATATTTGTTTCAGGCGCTGAGGAAGACGGAGAACCGTTAGCAAATGATGATAATACGGGTAAGATTTTAAAATTCAGTTTTTAAGTTATTATTTTTTATAACACAAAATATTTCTATGATAAAAAAAGAATATCGACAACAAAGACTATCAAATTTCTCCGATGATATTGCCAATGCATATGAAAATTTATAGGTAGTTTATTTCTGAATAAATGCGCCTCATATTACTTACTTAAAAATAAATTGATGTTTTAAAATAATTCCTGGAAAAATATTTTCAGAATTTTTATCTACTAATTGTCGTTTAATTGGTTAATTAAACAAGTTATAAATTAATCAGATTGTTAAATTGATAAATGGTAAAGTGGATGCCATGGTGATACATATTTTAGGTATATTATTATTACCCCATATTGCGAAATTTATAAACAACATTTTTTATAATATTTTATGTAATGACTACCGCTATTGCGCTCACTAGTTGGCGCCACTAGCGCGTCAGCTGTCAAACCTCACTAACTACGGGATTATAACCTCTTTCATTCATAAACCATTCATTTTTTTTTAGTAAACAAAAACATTCATTCATAATCATTGGAAGTTTAACTGGTTACACGTGTTATCTGATTACGGAACCATCAGTCATCTACAGAGTTTGATAATGCGGACCCAGTGAGTTGCATTATCAGAATTATCGAAATGGCCAAGACGTAATAAAAAATACCCATTATTTATCCGGTTTTTACCGGTAAATCACGGATTTATTTTGCATGAGATTGTAAAAGACATAATGAAACATAAATGGCATTAAAAAGCAAATCCTACCACAGTTTTGTTACATTTTTTTTTCAAACGCAATGGCAGGGCAGTTAATAGATGAATAGATTTTTCATTTTTTATTATTAATTTGACTATTGGATCACAAAAAATATTTCAGATTTTTGGTAGTTTCATCTAATATGTGATCAAAAAGAATAAGATAGGACAACTAAAAATATTGTCATTTTTCTGCGCAACACTGCTTAAATATGTCGTGTTTTATAAAATAATACCATACTGAATATATTACGATCATAGACAGATTTTCTGGCAAAGTACTTGGAAAATACCTACTTAATATTTAATTTTACTTGAAATTTAGGGCATTTTTATGTTTAAAATTTTTATGGGTTTGTCAGTGTGTCTGTTTGTGTCATCGTAACTTCTAAACAAATCGAACAATTTTGATGGTTCGTTGAAAACTTTCCTAAATGTCATTGATGAAGATTCTATTTAGTGGTCGGAAAACAACTCTAGATTTATATATTCTGTAGTTTTAATGAAAATATGCGGTAAACACGAAAGGTTCTCCGAATTGAAAGGTAGTTAGCAGAACTTTTATCAACCAACTTCTACAGAAAACAAGCATAATAATATCATTACGTACCTAATATATCTGCTTTATAATCACAATTTGAGCTATACCTGCCGTCAATTCTGATTAAGGAGGCAATGATTACAGTATCAATTTGATCGTTTGTCTAATCTAAGTATTCATATCTTGCCTATTATCTGGCTTACAAGGATTTTTACTTCAGTGATGAATATACATTTCAACGTAGACAGGTGTATTTTGTGTTTCTCATGGATAGTCAAGGAAATAAGATACAGTTTTTTATGTGTGTTCATTTTGTTGGTTTTTCGTAAATTGTGTTTGAAAGTGGGTGTAGTGATTGTTGATTTGGTGAGTCCGACAATTTTTCCTTTAGTTTTAATAATGTATTTTTTTTGGTATTTAATTTTGTTTTTGAGCCCACCGATCTTTAAAACAGGGTTTTAAATTCTTTATATTAAATTAGCACTTTATTTGTTGAAATCAAAATGAAATCAAATTTAGCGTACAGTTGTGGACTTCACCCAAAACATTATGTAACATGTATGTTATGTTTCAATACTGCGTAATATATATTTTTTACGTACCTATAGTAAGCTAAACATTCTTAAATAGTTTTTTTTACTCTATTCCAATCCAAACTCTATACTTGTATTATAAACACAAAAGTCTGTCTGTCTTTCTGTCTGCTAAGCTGGCACAGCTAAACTGCTGAACGTATTTTGATGGAGTTATATATATGGTTTTGGCTCACAAAAAATACATAGGCATACATTTACCCACACCCACGCGGGCGGAGATGGGGGCAAAAACTAGTATATCATAAAAGTATCTGATTGTTTTTTATCTTCAATTAATTTAACATAGGAAGTTAAAACATACGACTAATATTATTATATCAGTCAACTTATTATCTTTCTTGGTAACTACTTAGTAATTATAATTAGACGTAGGAATTAAAGGTCGTCGATTAAAAATATAAATTGCATCAGATTTATTGATTTTTAATAAGTAGATAACTTATAATCTTTATTAATTCGTTTAGGAATATTTTTAGACTGTTTTTTTTTTGGGTAAAGTGTAAAGGAACTAAGGTGTTACTAAGAGGATTAATACAAAATGTAGTTTTGAAATGAGCATTCCAGTCATATTATATCAGTTTCGCTATTGACATGTGGAGACTGTGCAACAAAAATACTCTTAAACATTTCCTGGCTGTTCTGTGTTTACATTTCAAACATTGTCTTCAGCGTGCATGTCACAATAAGTGCAATACTCAGAAATTTGTGTTTACTGGATTTACTCGATAGAATATAGTGTCGTTGTATCAACATCACATTTCATTTCACTATGATATTACACATTATACATACTTGTACTAACTAGTATGCATATACCACATGGCAATGTACAAAAAATTCGTTTCACAAATGAAACCTTTTTTCACTTATATTGTTGTCGCATTGCTGTGCAATCCAGTATAAATTGGTCCTGGTAATGGTCTCCAGTTTTTTAGCTAGGTACCTATGTCTTGGCGGCAAAAAGTCGTGTGCAATAAAAACCATAACCAAGACAATTTCAGCAATCAGTCAACACATATCGCCTAATCTAGACGTTTTTAATTCGGATTTGTGACGTTACTTAAATTACTGTATCTAATAAATATTATCACGGTGTCATACAGATAGCGTGTTTCCTTTACTGATAGTTGTGCTTGACATCATTCATAGCTAAATGGAGACGGGATATGGAAAATATAAATCTATTAAGTACATACGTTGGAAAGTAAAAAAAAGTAGAAGCTTATATTTTTACTTTTTAAATAGGAAAGAGGGAAGACAAGGTGATAAAGCTAATCGCAGCTCAGGAATTTAGAGGATGAGGGCTAATGACGTCATCGCCTTACACAATACGTATACGTTTACGCCACCGTGACGTTAAAGAGTCTAGAGACTGGTTTTATACATAAATAAAAAAAATACATGTCTGACATATTTCAATAATCGCTGACTGATACAAAACAAATGATAAAGTATCTCTTGTCACAGATTTAGTTTTTCCAATACGTTTCCGCATGGTTTCTGGTAAACGAAAATAAGAAGAATCCCGGTTGTTTAAAACGGTACAAGTTCTTAATACTTTAAGGTTGATTGTATAATAATTTACATCCATAATAGCCATGAATGAAGTTTCATTCATGAATGATCTATTAGATATGTCTATGAGAACCTTGAATGGAAAATCAGCCATTATCAAAGGAATTCATTAAGAAAATACTAATGCATATGAACACAATTCTAGCCTTACATTACAGCTTCATTATCAGGGAATTGACAATGCAACGAGACAACAAAATGCAACTTATTAAGACAGGACACGAACAGGGAAGAATGGTTCAAAGCGACTTCAATCTAGGAACAATTAACCTAAATACAACTTACAATAATGAAATGTTGACGGCCGACGGAACTAACCATGAATAACAGGAATCAAAATGTACTATGACATCACTTAAGTTGTCGAACGTTTATCAAAGACAGAGATGGAACTATCTATTTGTATAGCAGCGTCTCTTTCTATTATTGAAGTAGGGTATTGTTTTAAACGTAATAGAAGTGTCGTGGTTTCATAGTTCGATAGTTAAATGTGTCGTGAATCGATTCTCTTCCCGGTCATAACCGCATGTCATTAAGTGTCGGTCGTAAAGTACGGTCGCGGTCGCGTCGATCGGAATGCGCTGTGAGGCACGCCCGCCGCCGATAAACCGGCTTCTGTCTAGTGTTGCCATGTTGCTTGCCTCAATATGGAAATTGTGGGAGTAAATCATTTTGCTGATTATTTTGTCTTTAGGTGATATGAATATTTTGCATAAAATTCTCACCTTGTGATTGCATCGAAATGAATACATCTGTTTTTGTTGGCTTGGTAAATGCGTAATCGACTGAGATCATGAGTTTCTATATTTTTGTAAGGATATAATTGTAAGTTTCATACGGCATATAACTTGGGATTTAAGTGTTTATAAAACTCATAAGTTACTTGTCTTTAGCGTTTTTCGGTAAATACTATTTACTATACCAATTAGAACATTTTTTTAAGTTAATAAAAGTTTTCTTCGTTTGTCGATCACGGTATTTTTTCTAAATAAATAAGTGTAGACTCGTTGACTCCCATAAAGAATATTACATTTACAAGTCAGTTCCATGAATAGCAAAATTTTCCTTTGAAGTCGTAACTGGCAACACCGGGCCCGATAAAAGGCTTCTGTTAGCACTAATAAGAGCCTCCTCGCTTCCTTTGGCTCGGCTTTACGAGCGCCGGCGGAGGCTGCATTCGTCGCGGTAACTAATTAAAATATGCGACCGTTGTCTTGAACTCTACCATACCTGTAATGTAAATATTAGTTGAGTTTAAAATGTTGAGTTTTTGCAGAACAACTGGAAATGCCATAATTTTCATGGGTGCTGAAATTTGTAAGGATTAAAGACAACGGAAGAACATTTTATGCACTTATTTGTCCAATTTTCTAGCCGGAACTATTTCTTTTAATTCTAAAAGATTTAAATGAAATTGTTTTAACAGCGAATTAGTTACACTAGATACTGAATATTTGTGTAACGTGACTGTGATCTGCATTTGTTTTTTGAATGTAATCTTACCGATGTATACTTTTCCGGGTCATTACACTCGACTAGCAAGGTTAATAGCATGGGTTAGTTAGGCACTAAGGAACTAAATATTATTTATTTTTTTATAATGTTGACGGGTGACTGTCTAGCTTACAATTATCTAGGTTATATCTGAATATTGTAAATTGCTTAGAAATCGATTTGAATGCTCATTACAGAGTGGAAAGTCACATGATATGTTCTGTAAAATGTATACTTATATTCTTATTCTATGTATTGTATCTTTATGACATAATAGGGCATATATTCCCACTTCACCGTACATAGGGGTGGCGCGTGCAACAGTTTTACATGAGGACCAGCACCAATTAGAAGCAATACCAAAACCGTCGGCTGAAGTGCCATCATTATCTCGATAGTCGCACGCAAAGCTAACTCTTCCGCCCCTGCTATTTGGGCATAAAATTCTATAAAATATTCATGGGTTTTTGGAGACAAGTGGAGTGAGCAATCCTGGAGCATGGGGTTGGAACATAGTTAAAGCGTTTAGGTCGAGAGTCGTCGAGTACCTTTAGCCTTTTGTAGAGTTTTCTATCGTTTTGGTGGGTTTGTGCGGCGGAGCTATTTTGTCAATCGTGGGGGAGCGTTTCGTTTTGACAACCCTCGAATGACGTAGCGGGGAGATGCGGAAAATTGACGAACATTATGTGCAGTTATGTTATATCCGCCAACGACATGTTTGGTCAATTATGATAAACATTCATCATTCACTCAATAACCGTTCTTTATCTCCCTTCCTCGTTATTAAATCCAACCTTACATACTTTCGTTTCAAATTAATGAAGTAATTTTATGACACAAACATAACGATAGAACTGTAGGAAATGTAAACTGTGTTCGCGAAGCTATACAAACGCAACAGTTCTAAGTGAACCAACGTACCGTAAATTTGATTTAAAGTAAGCAGGAATGTAGTCACAACTGAGGGTTAGCGATGTATTAATATCGTGAACATAACAGTACCTAACGACTGTATAAATGCACTGAAGCATGCGCTCACTGATTGGATACCTATTTCTGATTTAATAGGATCCGCATATTTAGATATCCGTACGTGAGCGATGTATACGAATGTTAAGTCTGAGAACACTGTTATTAACTGTTAAACATGTACGCCAAACTTACCTTTACATATCTACAAATAAAGATTATAATTACAAGTATATTTAAGACAGTGCCAGAAAATAAATAATTCTTAACAAAAGTGTTTTCGATGTTGTATATTTCACGCTTTTATTTTTAAATGTGCTCGCGTGAAATTTTGATAATTGTTGCATATTTTTTCTTGGTATAATATTAACTTAGTCAGGAAAATAACTAAGATGGGAAACCTTTTAAACCGACTTCTTAGTTCGTCATTTGAACAAATTTGAACAAAATACTTTGTATAATATTTTTCAACTAATTTTATTGTCTGCAAGTCTAACGTTATTTAGCGTCTATATAAAAAGGAATACCAACATATAGATATACGTGTGAATTTTAATGAATATAATAAAAAAGCAAGCTTCAATTAAAAACGATTTCATCCGAATGGGATTGAGTTCTTCTCATATTCAAATATAATGGGAGCAAACTCTTACATTAAACTGTGGCCATTGTTTTCCGCTTTTGTTCGTTTTTATTGTTTTAAAACCCCTTTTTATCGCCAGCAGCACCATCGCCCGATAGGGAAAAAGATATAAATTTATATTATAATTAGTAGGCATATTTATATACTGGGCAAGTACGGGTTTGTACTAATGGAAGTATATTGTTCTATTTTTGTACTCCCGTTTTATTTGCAGACTGCATTTTTGTTGTAACAGTAAGGTTAAGTTTAGAATGTAAAAACTGCAAGTACTGTTACAAAAATATCTAATTACGATTCTCAATGATTATAACAAACGAATTTGTAGTAATCTGGTTGTGAAATTAAAATAAGATTTTTATTAATAAAGAACAGTTTTATACATTGCATTAAATGCATCTCTAGGCGCTACTCTACAATGTAGTTATATTTTTTTTTCACATATATTAAAGTATCATATTCACAACCCAGCATCACTTGTTGGACCTCATCCAATTATCTGTAACACACGATGATTAACTTATTCAATCGGATATTAATCAACATCGCTGCTGGCTATTTGCGACGCGGTAAAACACGGTTATCCGTGGCTCCGCACGTGTCTAGGGTGGGGTTAACCCCCCACTGCCGCCGGCTATATGAAATTAATTTCAAGTATGCTGCAGGATTTGTGTACATTGCCTGTGTACATCTCTGGTTAATGTTAGCGTAAGTGCACGTTTTAATTTTTATGTAATCAAAGTGGATTGACCGTACTCTAATGAAATGATTCACAAAAATTTTAGCTAGCCATATCTTAGTCTTATTAGAGGAGGAATTCAAAATTTTACCAAAATATTTTTGTTGCGATTTTTTTGAGAAACTAAGTCTTGATTTATCGGTGTCTATGTAGTTAACGTTAGATATGTACACAGTTCAAAAAAGAGGTTTAAAATTTGTCTGGTATTATTATAATCAGCGCGCGCTGTTCCACTGCTTGACAAGGGTCAACTTTGCTTTTATTCTACTCTATTATAGGCAAACGTGGACCAATCATTTATGTGTCTATAATAACTGACTCTCGAATCTCACTACTATTTCCAACTCGAATCTAACTCGATCCCACTTGCACCCCTATGCGTGTAGCCCGCGCCGGTAAACAGCGCAGGATGTTTGCCCTGCCCGGCTACAGTATTACCGCAGACACTGGTTTATCTGCAGCCAGTAATGTTGTTCTAATACATGTTTTATAAGCTAATGTAACTTTGTGCTATATAGTTATAACGTCCGCACACACACATTTTGTGTGTTTATTTTTACAAAAAATTAATAGATTTGGTTGTAACCGAGAAATGATACACTAACTTTTTCTAGCGGTTTTAATTATACTGATATGTTCACTGTCCTATAATAAATAATTGGACTGCAGATATATTTAGTATTTCTTATTTTTTTGACATAGTTCGTTTGCAAAACGCTTACAACAACGGTTAAGAGTTAACAATAAAAACTCTAACTAAGTACCTACGAGTATATAATTCCGTGTAAACAGTTTTCCAATTTCCAAAACTGCCTAAGATCGTGTAAAAACATTCTATTTGACTTTAGAGCAATGCGTACTGTTGTCTACATTTACATTTTACTTTTATTTTTATACAGGAAGGCACACGTCAAAAGAGTTATCTTGTTGACAATCACTTTGTATCACGTTTGTGTAAATATAGTTTTGTTATCATAATCACCGAATTCTTACACGTAGGTGTTATTATCAGGACGCTGGTCACGTGATGTGTAAAGTTAATTTTTTTAATAAATTGTTTTAATAGGTAAACGGAAGTAAAATGATAGAAATTAACGGATTAATTAGTTATCAATCTGTTTTGCGGGAAATACGCGAGATTTTGATGTTTGTTGATAATAATTATTTTTTGTTACATTCACTAACTGTAACGCTGTTTTCAAATATTTTCAAGTTGATGAAATCATCTTTTTATATTTTCCCATAGAAACATAAACATTAATTGAACTTTATTTTTGTTTATATTACTTTTATTGCTTATCGATATTGTTTGTTTTTATTTTCGTTTGCAAACATTCCAAATTCGAAAATCCAATTGTTTTTTTTTCTGATTGCTATAAATAATAATGATTATCTATTAAAGAGATACTATGACAAGATAGTGTCAATTA
Organism: Autographa gamma; assembly: GCA_905146925.1. NCBI lineage: Eukaryota > Metazoa > Arthropoda > Insecta > Lepidoptera > Noctuidae > Autographa > Autographa gamma. Next base: position 7,077,032 of record LR989866.1, on the reverse strand, counting down.
ATTTATTGGACCGTGAATAATATGCATAATCCTTTAGCATCGTACAAAAACCAGTTTTAACGTATGTTCGTTATCTAATCAGTATAACGGTAGATACTTAACATTATGTGCCAGCTGTGCGGTACATACTCAAATCTCATTCAACTCACGATCGGTATCAAAGTAGCGACACTCACACAGATTGCCCATTTACAGATCCCTCCGACATAAAACCACATAGACACTTACGTGCGGCTCTGCACATGTATTTCTCAGAAACGTCCCTCAGAGGAAGAGAGGCTTTTAAGAGGCCGAGTGAGTGGAGAGCGGTGTAGCGATCGGCTCCACTGCTCACCCCGGCCGACAGTAAAAAATATGAGCATCCCCCTATACACCCCCTCTGCCCCGCGCCATCTTGAAAAACTTTGTCACTTGTAGCCACAGATCGATCTGTGTCTACGACGTCTACGGCGTAGCAAGTGTAGGCGCTATGTAGCATTTTTCAAAATATCTTATCATTTTTAAATGTATATTAACCTCAATTTCAGTATTGGTATATACTAATTTGTAGATAAACGATGTATTCTTACTAAGTCATCATATAATTGGCATAATGAGTGCGATATGATTGGGCAAATGGGCATAATGCGAACACTTACATCAATCAGTTAGATAACAAGAAGGCCATCGAAACAATTGTTCTGTAGAGTTATCAGTAAATACCTGAAGGTATGTATTACATAACTCGTAGACTGTTACAACCCATTCGATCTTACGGCTTCTTTGAGATGTTGCATATAGTTTGTTCAGAAGTCGAATTATTATGTACCATCTATTGTTGTGACCCCTCATAACACAACTAATGTCATTGAAATGATAATCAGTAAAAGGATTTGTGTGGAATTATTCACATGACTACCTTGACTAAGGAGATACGCCCTGTGGCTAAGTTCTTTTGAAAAAATGAACAGCAAATATCAATCTTATTACTTAGAAGATAAGAGTCATATTTCAGAGATATTATTTTGAATACAAGTCAGAACACCTAAGGGCCTCAGCAGGTGACTTTACAATTCGTACCTTGTAATGTCCATGTTATTTGTGAAGTCAAAACGATTGAATGGAGAAGTTGAATTGAAAAATATAATCCAAATGTTTGAGACAAAATCTTTTAGTATCGGGAGAAGTAATGGTCCTAAGTATGCTTATTATATTTGGAAAGCATTTTTGGCTAGTAATCCGTTACTCAAGTATTTATAAATAAATTTGATGTTAAAAATAACACAAATAATTTAATAATATATACGTCTAGAGTAATAAGAGACAATTTTTTGCAGTAACTTACTGACAAATTTCTCGACAAAGGGCACAATTTCTCAAATCTCAAGTGAAAGAAGACAACATTTCCTACAAGCCCATAATTCACAGATAAAAAGATGATCAACAAACAATCGACGCTAATTAAATTTATCTGAGATTCACACATTCCACAAAAAAGTTAACCCGAACCTTTGTGTCAAAGGTCAACGGAAGGATCGACCCTTGACGCATCAATACACAGGTAGGACACGCAAACCCTTCCGAAGATAAACTCATTGTCACATCAAAGGGTTTGAGAAACCAAAATTAGTCGCATTCAAATCCTCGTGACACACCGATTGTCATAACGAACCGTGCGAAATTTCACACAAAGCCGAAACGCCGGCAAAAAAAATACGAGAAAAAAACGTTTTTGGGTAAATTTTTGGCAAAAAAACAGCGATGCGAAAGGGTAATGTGATGGCGTGACCCACATGTCATGTTGTGATTGCACCGTATCGCTTTTTAACGGCTTTTTTTTCTTCCCCTTATCAATCTATAGGCGAATGCTGGATCACGATATTTATCGAGTCTGTAGTATAATAATAATATTCCAGGACATCTCACACACGGTTGTCTGATCCCAAGCTAAGCAGAGCTTGTGTTATGGTAACCAGACAACTGATAAACATACTTATATATTTCTAAATACATACATATTATAGATAAATTACACCCAGACACCGAACAAATGATCGTGCTCATCACACAAACATTTGTGCCGGGTGGGAATCGAACCCACGACCAACGGGCCCGTCATGAGTATAGAGTATCGCCTATACTACAGACTCGATAAATATCGTGATCCTATATTTCGATCCAAATATCGCGATACATATCGAGCGTGTAGCATTCGCCTTACAATTACAAGAGTAACTAGTTATTATGCACGTAAGCGGTTGGCCTAGATACTACTATGTACCTATACTGTATCAACCATGTATGATAACGTTATCTAATTGATTCGATTGTTTTTGGGCTGGAAAAATACGTTTGTTTAGATAATATTAATGAAGCGGCTGAAGTAGGTTAACGGTATACCTATGTCATGTATTAAGCAACTTGAACACCATTTTTACCTTGCTTTGTGTACTTACAAGTCTTTACTTAATAAAAAAATAAAAAAAAAACAAATCATGCAATGGGCGAACGAAAGTCTTGCAATTAAATATAAAGTCACACAAGTCTGTTTCAATCTGATTTGTTGAAATTTTACAGCTTAGAAAACAATAATCAAATAAAGTTGTTAATATTGCGATAGGATTTTTTAAAAGGAAGATTTGATTACGATATTCATTGATAGTTTATTGCCAGTCCCTTTGTAGTTCAGTTTACGTGGTAAATTATAGAAGCAACAGCTCAACATTCCATCTCTTTACATACAAACCAAACAAAATAATTTCGTCGACATTGACGTTTCATAAATTCATTATACCCGCCATCTTAGAATTCCAATGTACGCTCACATCCAACGGTTTATTATTGTCTTCCTCAAGTATTTGCGCGTACAACACTGGTACAGTCAAGAACAAATGAGGTATATGAGCACGGATTTTATCAGATGCATTGTGGTGCAATCGTTCAGGGGTCGTAAACAATTATGCGAACTTGCTCGCGACTGACTCCGGGACAAATGTCCGGATGCTTTTATTATTTTAAGGGCCTATCAAGAGTTGTTCTGTTTTCCTTGTTCACAGGGTGTTGTTTAAACGATTTACTTTTGAATATTACAAATAGGTTGTACCTGTCAGTCTAGTTGTTTTAAATTAAGAATATCGATCGGATGTTGTTTTGTAGTTTTATTTTGACATCATTGTATATTTCACTTTAATTACAGATGCTATTGTGTTTTCATTCTTATCTGTTGTGTCGGGTGTCCTGCAATTGTTATCTATATGCACCTACATAAACATTCTTTGATTGAATTATTAGTTCACAACATCAGTTCAATGAAAAACATCATACTGTATATTAAAACTATACAAACTAAGAAGTAGAGTATTAATTTAACTTAAACTTTTGTTTATTGACGATTTCTTTGGTAGACACTCGACGCAATTTACCATGACTATCATCCAATGCAATTTCGATTCTAACCCCAACTCGTAAGGTTCAATTTCGCGTGTATACATGCTTCTTCGACTAGGGGTACCGAATAATAGATACGGGGTCCGACTTGGATAGAATTCTTTTGATTGTAAGGCCCATAACGGACCCTAACGTATATTTGGACAGCAAACTGAGAGGTTTGAAGTGGTCCCAAGGTTTATAATTACTATAATTTGATGGCAGATGAAGAAATCTTAAACGGTAAATAGTATACATACATAAATGTCTTTACGTGTGTGTAGAGTATGAAGAATAAAGGGGGATTTATATGCTTTTATAAATATCTGAATTTGGCATATATCATCATCACGCATGTAAAAAAAGAAACCTATACATAAATGTGGATAGTAAAAGTTAACACTGTTAATCATTTAGGATTGGTAAAAAGACTTTGATATCGTTAAAAAGAAACCAGTTAATTATTTACTATCTATCCCTATAATTTTCAATACAAAATGAATATCCAATTCATAGTCAGTTGATTCGAAAAAAAGTGTAAAAGCAAACAACTTCGCTTCGGATTTTATTAAAAACGTGATGAGCTTCGCATGATATATGGATTTGGACGCGCAGGGAACGATACTTCACAAGTTAGGGACTACAATATTATTTTTAAAATATGTTTATTTGATCTTACTATTAGATAAGGATATGATATGATTATATGGTCGTTACAGGGTTTTTAAAATGGCCGTGTTTAGCATTTAATAATACAGGATTAGTCTGTTTTACACGGTTTAATTACATCGGGAATAAGCCTATCTAAAACTACGTATACCCTAAGTCATGAAAAGATACGTTTTACGGAACTATCGTACCAAATTGGTGCACCATAACATCTGTATTAAAAAGTACATCCCTATGCGTTGAAAAAATCTCGTTTTAAAATAAGCAATTTTTCACGGATCACGCGCGAGCCGTGCCAGACTCAGTTAAAAATTTGATTTACTGGTGCCAAATGTGTGTACGATATCTGTTTGACTTATTGCGTTGTTAATATTGTCTGTGTGTGTGTCATTTACATACGTATATTGTATGCACACATGCTTAGAGAGTAGTTGAAAGGAAGTTAAGGTAAAGTATTGGGAATGTTGTGTGCGTTTTAAAATGTAGATTACAATATTGTAGATCTTTGAAAAAACATTTTTTCTGAACTAAGTGGTAGCTATCTGTTTCTACTCTTCCCAAAAGATCCTCGATTTTTAGTTAAATTCTGAGCTTATATTTTATTGCCGAGTTTTAGAAATATATGAGACTCCGTATAATTTACAGTAAAACTACCCTTATGTATTTCGCTCGTTCAGATTAGTCAAAACAAAAGCTATATATGATTTGTTGTCAATACATCCCTGCAACTAACGGTTAGTTAGCAATACCCGACGTTCCCAATCATGTGTGACGGTGACAGGCCCTTTGATGTTCTGTATCGAGAGGTGCTATTTGACGTCATCGCCCGCTAATTCAATTAACCTGATAAACCAACACCATGCACCCACATTACATAACATAATAGACATTTATCATGCCTATTTGCCCACTTACTAATTTGAGAGAATTACAAAACATGAAAGGTGACTACAATTTTTCGGAACATAATTTCCAGGGTATTTCGCTCAGGGTAAGAAAAAGCCGACTTCGTAAAACGCTTATAAAAACTTGAAATTGAAATATTGTCACAAAGAGAAACTCTTATTGAAAAGTGGCAACCGCCGAGGGTACCAACAGAAAGAAAATTAGGATGTGAGCCGTCAAAACTTCAAAACCAGTCCATCAGAGCGACATTTTAGAGGGATGTAGCCCCCGCATTACACCTCTCTCATTATTTATCACATTGTCGCCGAAATTAATGGCGGACCCTCGTCAAATGATTTTTATTTTATAAAATAAAGCGCGGCTTCTGACAGTTTAATCATATCTTTGTGTTTCTAATGGGGACGTCTAGACACTCGGGTTAAGCTGAAGTTGGAGCAAGTATAAAACTTGTTATTATTTTAAAGTATCGCAGTTTAAGGTCACGATCTTTTGCTAATGAGTTTCGAATTTTCAAGTTCAGATGTAGAGTAAATAGTTGATCTTGACCTATTGATTAGTCTTACATATATTTCAGATTAGAAGTCGTCAGTTTTTGCTATTTTATCTATGAATGTTACACTTTTTTTCCTACAAGAATATATCATTTACACGTCATGTAGGAATATTTTATGTCTTTAGATGTTTTGCAATATTATTAATATTGATCTTGTTTTTGAGACTATTTCTACCTGCTTTTGTCTCCTTGACTTGTCGTTCTGAATTTAACTAGGTTTAGTACGTATTTGCCAATTAGGTACGCTACTTAGCTTATTATTTTTGTTGTAATATTCCTGTCGATAACCGACATATTTAATTAGCAGGATGATAGATATCTCGTGTCAGAGGTCAGCTACGAGGAAACCAAGCTTTTTGTTGTACAGTTATGTTACACCACCATCGTTAAAACTATGTTTTAATCATCATTTTTATCATTTAACAGTAGCAAACAGTTTTAATTACGGGAAACTCAGTTAGTGTCCGCCATTAAATATCACTTATCACTCATTTTAAATGACCAGTTATCTTTATATTTTCAATGTTAATGATACTCTGATAAAACAAAACAACTTTCATATCTAAAATTTCTTTTCATACATTTTTTTTTTTCTAAATATTTAACCTAAACTGAAGTTTGATTGTAATTCTTGAAATTTCTGTTCCCTTGACACGAAGAAAGAGACTTGTACTTTATATTTTGGCGTTGAGACATTCAAATTCCAGTTTTATGTGAGTATTATTAGAGTAGATATTGTCTTGGCATGGTATTCAGTCCGTACGATGTAAAATTTATAATTGAAGGCCGTAAATTAAGGTGACATCGACAGTTGTGGCTCGCGGGGAGGCGCCGAGCGCCGCGACGCCGCGCGAGGGAAGGCCCTGCCAATATTTTATCGAGGAGGTAATTATTTGATCGGCACATTGGGGTAACAGATGAAACTCGCTTCCCGTAATGTCTTTCTCATACTTTGTATTAGCAGAATGATTAATGATTAAGTTATCATTTTCAATTCTCTATGGTATGGCGTTTTGTTTTTAAATGTATTGCTGCCAGCGGAACAATCGATATTAGATTACTTACGTACCTACTTAGGTCAGTATTAGTTTTACAACTGTGCGTTAGATACGATTTCACATTATCAGACTCCTTATCTTTTATTTTATTAAGTTAAGCTTTTAGTCAGAACTATGTCTACAAATGATACTAAAATTAACGTGTTTATTACTTTGATTCTTAACATTAATCTTAGCATAAAATATGACGTGCTGCACCGGTCGAGTAGGTCAGGGAAAATGTCTTTTTCATATCAGTAATTACGTTACTTTGGCACAGTAACACAAAAGCCTATCTTACAAATTTTCTGCTTATAATATATCGGTTACCTAAAGGGATATCAATCCAAAAGGGCAGAAGAGTACATCTGGTCAAAGTCAGTTTAAAAAAAACAGCTTGATATGAGGTAATTAAATAATAAAAACCCAATTTCTCGACACCAAAAATTGTATCAACTCATTAAGTAAGTAATTTGGAGCTGAAATTTTGTAGACTGACTCTATACCACACGTACTCTTCGTCCCTTTTGGGTCTGTACACCCTTTCGGAAACCCCCTATACCTGCCTAAACATGTTCAAAACGGAAGCTGTACCTACAGGGTGTCCTGGATACAACCGGCTCGATCAATCGCGTCGCCTCCCGCTGGCTGATTTAATTCGCGCCTTGACAAAAACCCTTTGACGCATTCACTGGTGACAGATCACAGTAGGCGTCTCGCGCCTCGCTGACGGCCCTATTATCATTGCCGAACGTTCGGAAAGGGAATAGACCGAATAACGATGCTGTCTCAATGATTTTGTTGGGTTTTGTATATGAAGTCGTATGTTCTATGTTCAGATATATGTAGTATGTGTAATTTATGGGTTTGTATTAAATTATTTGTAAGTGTAATAGCATTTAATTTGGCTAGGATAAGTAGAGCATATTGGAAAGGTCTTATTTTATTCTACACTATATGTGTTTTGTTCAATAAGTTAAATCTCCATATTATTCATGAACAAAAATTCAAAATTCTAATTGAGCTAAAAAAGGCTACGTAATAATGCGGCTCCATTCATTTTATAGAGTACAAATACACGTGTTTATATTCAATGTCAAATAACGTTTTCGGATATATAACTGTAACCACCTAAATGTGGTTTACTTATGGTATAAAAGATAAGATAAAACATGTTATTTATTAATTGATAGTTTGGAAATATTTAATCCTTTCCGGATGGATAATATATATGACATATAAAAATAGTCTCTAAACCGGAAAATCTAGTTACGTTACATTACTACTATTTACTACTACACCGCTCAATCAAACCACTATTATTACCTACAATAATATATATGATCAACCGCAACACGTATGTAACCACAAACTAATCACTATTTAGTTTAAAAACCATCGACGTATGATATGCATAGACTGCTACTATCGCTAGGTTCCCCTTGTGCCAAGCGAGAGCAGTTTTTAGTCTGATCCTAGTACATTTCGTTTTTCATTTAAGTTAATTTTCGCGCAACGAGAAACTTATATAAGAAAATATCGATGGTTTTGACATTGTTAGGATAATATGAGTGCTTTAGATAGATTTTTTAAAACGGCAAGCTCCATCTTCATACATAATTCACGACAACACTTGTTCACACTAGTGCTTACGGTTTAAACTCTGATAGGCTCACTCTATAGTTTCAAATGCAACCTCGTTGTTAAAAACAGTTTAATTTGACACATGGCATTGTCAGCCCGAAAAGTCATTGATTCTTTTAGAGCTAGCTACTGTTCATCTTAAAGACAATCTTTAACTGAAATCCAAGCTCATAATTATATCTCATGGACTTTTTTAAATCTCGAACAGCGTTCGTCAATTTTTTTTACTGATTGTCCTAAGCGTTTTGGAAATGTCACTGGCCACTAACTTAAGATGCTGATAGAACATATAAAAAAAAACAATGACACAATCGATAAACGGTAGCAATTTATCTCGATTCGTCGAACACCTATCACCGTATTTTGTAATTGGAACAGCGACAAACACACCGCCATGGTTCCCCGAAGAAGATCACAATGTTTGTTGTGTAGGATGCAAGGTGCAGGGGTTATGTCATATCAGTTCTGGGAGAAGCCGGGAGGTCGCTCTTATCACTGATACTACGTTACGATGTGTTTTTAATTACTTTTTTATATTCGAAGTTATTTTTTGTGTTTCAGTATTAATGTTTCTTTTTCGTTTTCTGATAGATATGATTTTAAAAAAGGAGTTGCTTTGTTAATAATTTTTTGCACTTTATATTAAAATTTGTTTGAGCCAGTACATTCTGACATTTTTAAAGATAAATAAGATTGTCGCAAGTATTGCTTAAATAATTTGAAAATAATCTGCGAAACATTGCTAAATAATTTAATGTCAAAACAAAATAAATTATGTGCAAAAATTAACTTGAACAACTATTTGGTCTCACAATAAAGTCGCAACGAACACAATATCATATTTCGCAAAAAACTCGATCATTGTCATACAAATGTATCTGTTGTTACGTGCACGTAATTGCCGGCCTGGTGTGTAATTTGCGAGAGCCCTTTGTACCGGAGTCAATGCACAGCGCAGTTGTTATCAACTCGAATGTGTACACTTGGTAGGGTCCGAATGTCGAAGCTTGGATCGCGAAATATTTCGTTCCGTGAGAATGAGTGAATTGTGATGTGAAATGCATAGGCACTTAGGAAAACAGAAATACTCTATTGAAGAATTATGTTTGGAGGATTGGGTATTTTAAAGAACTTTTGCCAAAAATGCCTTTTGCCAAAAATGACTTTTTTACATATGATATAAATAATAAGGGAGTCGAAATTAGTATCGGTCAAAGAAAATATAAGTCTTATTTTCTTAAGATTCATTAAAATTAAATACAGATACGTAGGTAGCACGCTTAGTTATTTAAATATTGCGCTGCAAAATGTACAAATCTTCAAAGTAAACGTAAACTCTACACGAGTTTCAATATCAAGAATCATTAATAAAAAACCAAAAAACTTAACATCTTAATTGCTGGCACGTAAAAAGCTAAGGCTATAAATAAAGCCTCCCCTCCGTAAGGCTCTACACGGCACCTTACCACACTTCGAGACGCATTAGCAAGATTCCCGTAATGACTACTAAAACTGAAGTCAGGATAACACTGTTACTTGTTTTGAGTGCCACAAGGCATAAGCGAGCTTTTTGTGCTTTACTAGTTAAGTTGACGGCGAATACATGTTGGGAAGGCCAAGGTTCACTTCTAAAACAAAAGCAAAGACGCCGAGGTCAGCTTTTCTTTTTCTAAATTATTGGAAAGAAATATACATACACATGATCACATGATCTATTACAAAAAGTATTTATAAAAAAAAAAAACTAAATTTCAACACGTAAACAGAGTCATCCTTTTAACTCAATGGGAAAATCAAAATATTTATATGAGTTTGAAAAACTGATGAATAATTATGCAGTACATAATTTAGTTTTTTTGCTCCCGCTAGTCATTTTAAACTTGGACGTAAGCAAACCCTGGTCGTGGGGTGGGTTGATTGATGAGTTGGTGCTGTTCTCTGATAGCGGGTTCAATTACACTAAGATTACTTAATTTGACATGATACTCCCTGAATTTTGACACTCTGCGATTTACCGCAATTGTTTTTAAAGTGTTTCCCCGTTAATTAGCTTCACTTGCAACTTGAAACAAATTTTAAACCCTTATTTAAATTTTAGTTTATAGTGATTTTTTTGAAGTAGTTTAGTAAAAATAGATTAGTGAACCTTAAACTTTAAAGTAATGGTTGAAATCATTTGTTGTACCTATTGAAACTATGTAACAAAGGAAGTCACAAAGAGAAAAATATCGCAGAAAGTCTGTCCATAATTTAACAAAATTCAAAAGCACCTAAATATTCTTCCCAACAAAATCTACTCAATTATATGGTGATCTAATCTCACTGATTCAATTCTCTATAATTGGTCGGTGATCCAATGATGGGAATAAACAACAATGTTTAGTGCACGCGCGGCCGCCATGCCGCCATGCTAGAAACACTTCCATCATGTTTCGAGACATTATTAACTTAGTTGCTTCCGTTCCTGTCGTGTGCTGTTTCTTCAAATTGACCACCATTATATAATTAAGGTTAAGTGGGATTGTAAAAGAAAATGAAAGGCAGTCTGATGTTTGTTTTTCTTATCTTTTTTCCAATTTCCCCTTTCGTCCTCTTTGATAGTAATTTCACTAGTCGTTGGGTTTCATGTAAAAATCAACTACGACATATACAAGTGAAAATCATTTTATTTATTGGAGACAAGTGAAATTTTGTCCAACTCGTGTCTCAGTATCGACATCAAATACGATGTTCTAAGATGAGATTTTATATAAACCACTTATCCATAATGGGTGCTTACTTAGATCGCGAGGTAATCTCTATCCACGGCAGAGTAACAGCTATACTTTCTAATACTATTTTATTACGTCTATAAATTGTATAGAATCGCCCCAGGAGGCGCTTACCGAGTGGCTATCGCACTTTTCGATTTAGAACTCTACTCACTCAAAATTGAAATGGTTCGCCCCTTTGTCGGAACAATTTAAATTGGACATTTTAAAGGCGATTCTTTTGGTGGTCGTTGTACGGTCGGGTGTTCGTGTTAGTAAAATGGCTTGTATCGGTGTTACAGCGGGTTTTAGGGAGGTGCGTTCTGTTTACACTGATTAAGGAGATTTAAAAGACTGGAACTCAAAGGTTATTTGGACTAATTCTTTACTAACATCGTGTTAAAAAAACTAATGGAACACTTTTATATCATAATTATTTTTTTATTGTTATTTATAAGATATCTACAGCAAATACATAATGCAATGTTTAAGCTTCCAATGAAAACATAGTTCTTCTTTTAACGAAAATAGTTTTAATCAAGCTCAACCATTTTAGACACTTGAAATTCTCATTCCATTCTACTAAGATTACATTTCAGGAACTCCTTTGTGTTCGGTCCACTGAGGGACATTTTAAAGTCGATCGTTTATCCTTTGAAAGTCAGCGGACAGTGGCGGCGGTAGTTTATCAAGCCGATAGCAACGATCACAATGCATGCCCCAGCATTCACTGACTTACTGCGATCGCAAACGTAGCTTGATATAGATCTGATAACGAACTCCTTGCATTTCACGTTATGATCGCTATTTGAATTTTGTGTGAAATTGGGTTTCGGATGGAAAACAAATCGCTCTGAATTGTGTTTAGAGATTAAAGAAATGTTTTCAAATGAAAAACTCATTGTGCAGTAAATACATTATTGTTGTATTCCGTGGCTTCTGCTTTAAATAAATAGATTATTTCTAGCCATCTATAAATAAATAATTCAGCCTATAAACGTCCCACTGCTCGGCACAGGCCTCTTCCCATGCAGAGAAGTCACGAGCATTGATCACCATGCTCGCTCCCTTGCGATTTCACGTCCTAAATTTTGGAATCCAGGTTTCCTCACGATGTTTTCCTTCACCGTTTGTCAGAAGCGTCTTAGAATAATAAGCCACCTCTCTGTATAGTAGTTTTTTTTTTGTTCTAGAGGTGTTCTTAGTTCTAGTTTATTTATATCTCACACTATTGTTATCAATCACAGAATGATGCAAAGGTTTGCAGTCTTGCTTCTCAAATCATATTAAATCCGTATCCCTTACAATTATCACGCAAATTCTCTCCAAATTACTACCACTATCAAAATTCTAAGATTCACTCAAACATTGGTGTAGGGTCCCGCAACGAACAATAGGTAGGGACAATCCGAGCTGCTAGTGGACGGAACCGCGTCACGTAGCCAAGTCATTAGGAATTCCACTCGGATCACTAGAGGAGACGGGGTTTGTTTCGACGGCTCTCGTGTTGTGTGTACAACTTATAGTTGATAAATTGTAGTTATTATATCCTTTGTTTCATGTATGTAGGTCTATACCTAAAATCCTAACAAAACACGAATTATATTAATTTACGAGATTAACGATCTTTAAATTACGTATTTGTAAGAATAACAGGGAATCTTATAAAAAAATCTTTATTTAATCCATTTTAATAATTTACGTATTTTGACACTTTTCTACATTCATTAGAACATATATTTAAATTACTTGTTATACTGATATCTTTTACAACCTAACAAATATGAAATTATCAGTCTATTTGCTATAAAATTGTATTATATCTCTCTACCGCATCTACCCCACTCATTAATAATTAATTATTTTTGCCATCACTAATTGTTTGTATCGGTAATCAGGTCCTTACAACTAATTAGTTGACCGAGACTAGTTGGGTGCAGATTGAAATTCAGCAGATTTGTTTCTAAATATTAATGTGTATTTTAAACACTTATTTTATAGAATGGGAAGGGGCCTTTAGTTTAATTGACTTAACGTTACATGCTCTATAACCTGCCAAATTGTGATGAGATAGAAAGTTGTATAATAGTAGATTTGATATAGGTAACTTATTTAAAATGTTTCCTAGCTTCTTCGACTAAAAGACTCTACAAAGAAGTTCGATATAGGCTTGTAAGTATCTATATAAAACACGTTGCTCACAGCCTCCCTCATAAACTCATAATGTTGGATATTAAATGATATAAATTCTCATGCGCGGACTAAATTTTCATATTCACGGACCGGATAAATGTGATATGTGAGGGAAATTGTAAGAAACTACTCTCTGTTATATTGGATTTTGTGTTCTGTTGCTTTTCTTGTTTAATGCTGTATATATTTTATAGTAACATAGGTATTTATATGATGTGATGTTTGTTACATATACAATGAAACCTTCAGTGAATATCTATCATGATTTTTAGTCAGCATCAGATTTTTTTAATAGAAATTGTGTGAGGTTTTGAGTGTAGAGCAAGCACATGGAAAAAATCTGGTGCTTGGAAAACAAATAACCTATACACAGTTACTGTAAGAATAGTTAATAGATGTGAAATAAAAACATGCAGATCTAAGCCTTTGTTCATAGATACCACTGCAATAGTCTGCAAAAATCAACCCTTGGAAGGTTAAAAAAAATCTAACAGAAAAACGTAATTAAACTTTCCGACATGAGCATCAGAAAAACCCCTCACGCAATACATTTGTAATCTACAACGAGACAGTTTTTATTACGAACTTATAAACACGCAACTACTCAAGACCAGATCCAAGAAAATGTTAACCATTATGTAAGGGCAAACATATTTCCCCATAAACACATCTGCATTTACAATTCGCCAATTTCCATAAAAACTTGACACACAATCGATTAAACAAGAACCGCGGAATCGATTACAGCATCGGTAGAAACGGGAAATCGATTATCGGCCATCGTGTCTGTCGCAAATCGATTCTAGTTGTCACCTTCACGTTTTCGTGTTCAGTTTGTCATTCTCCGGCAAAGTAATAAAAAATTAAATTAAACTCAGGTGCTTACATATCTCTGTCGATAAAATAAAAAAATAATATCGTTTCTATGTTGTTATTGTAGATTTACTAACCGAAGTTATGTCTATAGTATTGGCAACATAAAAAACGAATTCCAATTTATTTTTGAGAGTAGATAAGAGGAAGAATAGGTATGATTATATTTATTAAAACATAACATATGTAGGTAATTCAGAAAGAGCAAAAACGGATATACTGAAGAAAAATGGCATAACAAACGGGAAAGAACCTTACCTATGTTTTATATTTAAGATAAAAACTACAAGGGAAATTCCATGGATAACCCATGGAGTAAACCAATCCCGATAAACCGCGAGCATTGATTACACGCCATTTAATACACGGATACGAACATCTAACCTCAGACAGCCATTACCGTTAACCATAAACATAATTTCAGTGCTTTCGGCAACGACAGTAGGTATATACAGCCGACCTCGTTCTCGAAGCCCGAAGCACCTGCCACATCACTACAGAATCCGCTGACAGACAAAGACGCAGATAATAAGGCTCATCCCATTGGTGCATCACCGGCGACGCCCCGCCCCCTAACTGCGCCGACCAATCGCGGCGCCCGCCTAAGATCTTGAGCGTTATCTAGTTATCTGCCGTCTCGCTTGGCACATTCTACGGCGATAGCTATTTTCAGATACGCTGAATAAAACGCAACTGTGCACTGAAATTTTATTCGGATAAGAAAATGGACGTCTTGCATTTTATTAAACAGATTTCAGATAAGTTTGTTTTGTTCTAAGTTTGTTTTCAGTTTTTGTTAGAGGGGATTTAACGCCTTAATATAAATAGGTATTTGAGCAAATACGTACACAAAAAGCCTTTCTTAGGGGTGAGTTTTGTTTAGCAGTCCCTTTTGTTTTATTTTCAAGAATCGACAAAACTTTTTCTAAACAATTTTTGCAAATAAATTTCCCTTTTCATGAACAATAAGAGCAAATTCATTGATCAAAAAAATTCTGCAATTTTCAGTCCCTAAACCGAGTTTCGTAGTTCATTCATTAGAATCACCTGATGACTTAAATTGGCAAAATACAGCACAGTAGCCGCACGGAGCGATCGAATACGATACGATAAGAGTCCAAGATTGCTGGCTTGCATTCAATCAAGTTTGTTTTCTTAATCGGCGCCTTGTCTCGTATCAGCGACCAGTATCGTGCGACCTCCCCCTCCCCCCTGCTACAGTACACTCGCAGCTCACCAAGGAGTATTCATTCCAAATGTGAGAGCTCCGAGCTGTCTGGTCGTGTTATACAAGTGATTTGTTATAAAGCACCGTCGATAACTGAAGGCCTATTGTTTGTAGGTCGCTCCCGATGTAAAATATTGTAATAATGTTGTTATTGTAATCAACTTCTGACTTATATTTAAAGAGTTTCGTTTTCAGGAATACAAAGGGCCTGTCGAAAAACTATGAACATAAACGTTCTAGGAATACCTTAATTTTTCCATAAATGGAACATACGAGTAAATTGCATAAGCGCAAATTAAATAACTGATCATTCCTGAAAAATAAACAAGAAAATAATCAAGTTAATTGAGTTATCTAAGCATTCTCCTCCTATGAAAAATAGGGGTAAAGCTTTAACCCTCAAAAACTGCATCGAACTATTTCCCAAAACTAAAGCGTTGTCCATTGAAAAAGCTCAGCGATTATTTTCAGACGATAACCTTGTATTGCGACCCCGAAACGCTTGTGTGAGAGAGAGGGGTGTAACACAAAGACACAGGCGGGGCGCGGGGCGCGGGGCGCGGGGGGCGGCCCGGGCGAGGGTATGTGATTCGGGATTCTAGGGATGAGCTGGGTCTCGCTTCCTCTCGCGTTATTCTGGCACAGTGCGTCGCCGACGCCGCACATACCGGCCCACCACTATCACACGCAAATCGTACGCGAGTACATCGACACGCGTTCGGGTTACGAGCACATCCCTACACTGAAAACTCTTCTAATTTCTAAATTAGAAATTTAGAATCTCTTATTTCTCGAAAGTTGGAGATAGTGCTGTGGCTAGTTGTGATTTTTCGGTTTATATTATTGTGAATATATCAGACACTTATTAGTGAATATTATAAGTATTAGATTAATAGCGTATTTATTAGAATCAGCTTATCAATAGTGATTACGGACAATGATAAATAATATTACGAATGCTGAATTTTGACACGAGTTTTAAGATGAAGATGTCTGGTAAGTTTCAGTGATGAAAGCATGTATTAATTTTTTTATTAATTTGTTGTTAAAATATTTTTTTCGATATATCTGTATACCTTTCTCAAGTAAAAATATATAGTCACAGTTTGTGTAACCAAAGAAAAAACCAATCAATTTACTAAAAATTATGTACATGTATGTTACTTAGATTAGCTTAATTACAACTTATCAGTCGCATATTAGGAACTTATTATTTATTTTGTATTATTCGTCTCGCTTACCAAAGTTAGCTCCGTCGCTAAGGAAATCATTTTAGATTGTAAATGTAGCTTCAAATAAATACATTATAGCATATACACCCAAATACTTGTTGTAAACTAGAAAACCTACGGAATTGAAGTGCATTTTGTCATTAATTAAATATCATAACATTCTCAACCAACTTATTTCTACAAATACCTAATAAACTTGTTCAAAATTGTTCAAATACTAATTCAAACCCACAATATCTCTAATGACCGTAAAATCAGATAAGAGGATCAGCCGAAACCTCTTCAAATTATTTCGCTTGTTAACCACAAATAAACAACACTAACCGTCTTTTTTATCCGTCATCTTAACATTATCTATGCCAAGGGTGTGCGAAAAATAAAAAAAAAGGATTATCATAGTTTATGGTTATTAAATATGAGGTATGAGTGAAGTCGTTTGGCGGTCGCCGCCGGGTGAAGAGCTTGTTTGTTTCTTTGACAAACACCTTTGGTTGTTAAAAATGTTGTTTGTATTATGGTAGTGCGAAAATCGGTATAATTTCGTCTTTGATTTTTCAAAGAAATAACGCGGCTCTATTAAATAACTTTGGCAACTTTGAAAATGTTGAATGGTAACATTGGATATTGGATTTGTGTTCAATGGAAAATTTTACATGGTATTACATTACGTGGACTTTTAGTATCTCTCTCTTATAAACGATTAAACTAAGTTTGATTACGGTCAATCAACGTTACAATCAGTTTAGCTCGATAACCGCAAATTACCGTGGATATAATTAGAATGTTATCGGCAGGAAATACTCAAACCGATACAAATCTATATCCGATATGAATATCAAGATGTTGGGAAACCTAATGTCTTGAATGATTGCAAGCCCACGACACACGAGTACGCACCCACTTTAAGATACCAAGAGCCTTTCATATGATAATGTTTAAGTTAAAAGCATCTTTCAGTTAATTTCTTATGTGAAAATTTACATAAGCAACCATAGTTACAACTGACTCATTAAAGCGTACCGCACCTAAGTAATGTTAGAAAGTACGGGTTTCCGCGAACGTCCGCCATTCAGTCTCAGCCGTCAAGTGAATTTCTCAACGGTGCCGCTGAATCTCCGATGAGCAGAGCCCGAGCCTTGCCATCACATTCACCTGTTTATAAATAATTTACAAACAAATTTAAACCTTAACACGCAACATTAAAGAAATAATTTTATAGTGCGTTTATCGCGCGTCTTTTGTCGCGTTAGAGTGTTTTATGAGTCAACACAAGTCGAGCCGTGCACTGTCGGTGACAGAGCGACGTAAACCGCGCTTATTGTCAGTCGCCGTGGCTAACACGTGAAATCGGCTTGCCGTGGGGTCCACTGGACTAAAAATCTTGTGAGATGCTCTCTTCAAACATGTCTCATAAAGCCAAAACTTTACATATTGTAAGATGTATGAGCTTATTGAATATTAGGTTGCGAAATCCGTTATTTACAGTTACGGTTATAACAAAGTAACTACCATAAGTTTCCTTTAAGCTGTTAAATCTTGCCTACCCATCAGTTTATGTTCGTCGCTTAACGGTATATTTTCATTGCGCATCGAGCATACATTTGCGGAGCTTTCTGCAAGAAAAAGTTGGAACAACGTTGAGCGTCTCCACTCTATTCTATGTCTGTGCATGTTCTTATTTTAAATCTGTCGCGAGTTTCTGCGGAAACCGGAGATTTAACGACGGCTCGTCCGCATTGTCCGCGCACGAAGCGTTCGCGGTCAAACGCGACAAATGGACCTTGCGACGGCTAATTTGAATTTGAAATTCGAACATCAGTTTTATGGCACACCATTCCATAAGTTGGTGGACGTCCCGGGTTCGCATCGGTTTTATTTGTATAAGATGTCAGTGCGAAAGTAGGGCCATGTTGAAGTTTATGTAGCGTATCACTGTAATCTTAACAAAAATATTGTCTACCTTGTAGTATCTGCAATCTGAGAACAATATCATGACAAAAAAGATAACTTAAAACCAAATAAATTATACATAACATTGCTAAAACAATTTACGTCAAAACCGCTACCCATTTACTATACAGTCATGTGAAAAAACGAACAATTGTATGTATAAAGAGTCACGTAGCGATCGTTTATGGCGCGTCGCTCTGCGCTTGCGGCGATCACTAGACAGCGCGTCTCCGTCTGATTCATAGAAGCGACACTATCTATTCAGTCACGCGTTCATCATTGTCACATAAACATGTTCACACTACATTTAAAATCACTTATATTCCATTTACGATGGATCTTATTTTAACTGTCTTTTGTTTTAAAATTGATACATGAGTGATGGAAGATGATATAGAGTGTATAACGTAACATACTCGCTTGCAATTCAAATTAGAATTTCTTTTGTAATACATACATCATAAAAGTCTAAAAATACGCATTTTTTACAGAATCTACTACTATTACTAATTTGCACCTTATTTTTTCTTAAGATAGATCTTCATTGTCTTGACCACATTAATGGCTTAGGTATTTTAAAAATAGAAACATTACAATGTTTTTGTTTTAAATAACTAAAAATTTTACGATACTAAATAACCAAAAAATGATAATCAAAAACAAAATCACGACAGGTGAACCGTCTTGGCAACAGCGTTCGTTTGATTCAAAGGATTTCTATAGACACCATGTTTTCGCATCCTGCCCATTCAACTGCACTTTTATTATGCTAAGCAGTTATCATTAAAACGTTTATCGTCTAATTTCGTCGTTTTTTTTCTCTGCCACGTGCTATGAAGATCCTGACTAGATAGGGGTTGTTTTAACAAGTATATTAGGGGTAGTTATGATTAATGGTGTGTCTCTTTCAGCTGTATTTGTTAGGGTAGTTTATTGATGACACGCGTATCAGACCGAATGAATTTAGTTTTCTTCGGTAAACACGGTGTTTGGCTAATGGTGTAGACTTCATTGAATTATACGGTGAAACTGTGGTTTCCTGTTGTGTGTTTTAAGAAATAATATTTGTCGTTTTACTTTTAATGTTGTAGGAGACTTTTGTTAAGAAGATAGTGTTGTTTGAAATAACAATATATTTTATAAAAAAAAAATGAAAATTTAAAGCGTATTCCGTTACTTTAATTTCAAATAAAAATTACAATTTTTAAAGTGAATATTGACCAGCAAAACTTGGTTGTAAAAAACCATCTCTTAAAGAACTAAGTTTGAGGTTCATTTAACAAAAAAAAAAAACAGATATCTGTCTGGATTTGCATGTCTGTAGTGATGTACCAAAGACAAGAGAC
Source organism: Autographa gamma (assembly GCA_905146925.1). Classification (NCBI taxonomy): domain Eukaryota; kingdom Metazoa; phylum Arthropoda; class Insecta; order Lepidoptera; family Noctuidae; genus Autographa; species Autographa gamma. The sequence goes on along the minus strand of LR989866.1, from coordinate 7,057,246 downwards.
AAGCGGAAACGCTTTGTGAGCGGCGGAAACAGACATAATGCGATCAACATCTTGCACGTCTTCACCTTTTTATAATTCGCTCTTTACCGAACTATTAATGCCAGATATGGGTTTATTGCTCTTTCTGTAGATAACTGGATAGCTGACGATTTTGAATACAGATGAGTTGATTGCGGTTTATATCCCCATTGTAGAGTGTCATTTATTTAACAAAGGTATAGCCATAGGAATGTTTACAGTGTAGATTCAATTAAAATTTGATGTATTGTTAAATAACTTATCCCTCAACCTAATAGATGAGATTTTGAAATTGCAGGCTAAGAATAAAAGATATTTACAGCTAACAAGAAGAATGTAGGTACTACTTGCATCTATCACCATCTTCGACACAGTTACAAATTAAACAGAAACCTATTCGGGTCTCCATAATCGTCTGATTAGATTAAAAACGGTGACGCCAATGAACACAATGCTTCTATTGATATTAATAATTAATAGACGTGTCGTCTAGATGTCTGGAAATTAAAAACTAATCAATATAATAATGAGATGTAATAAGAATTGTAACGCTACTCTGTGTTCATTAAATGTCTGTCGCCTAAATGTCAGATAACATTGTGATTGACTAAACACTCCTTTAGATTAATTTAATTATAGTTTCGTTACGGTTTCTTTGATTTAAGGATCCTAATCTATTTTCTTGATAGTTCTACGTCTTATTCATGTTCTCGTTAATAATATCAAACTTTTTGTCAACAGCAGCAGACAGCCAGGAGTCTGGCAGCCCACCGCCGAGTCCGACAGACTCTGCCACATCTGAATCAGCGCCCACCCTAGTCCACATCAAGCAGGAGACCATGCCGCCAGGAACAGACGTCAAGGAATACTACGGAGCCATAGACTTCGGTCTCTCCGACACATATCTATCTTCAAACTTCCCAGATTATGGACGAGGATATCTTCCAAGGCCTTTGGACTTGCCTAACCAAAGGTACCTGGACTCCAAAAGTCCGAAGGATGAAAAAGAGGATGGGAAAGATGACGATCCCGGGGAAAGAGACTTTAATCTACCAACCGAGTTGTTGTATAAAAATGGTGGAATATATGCGAGACTGAATATTGCAAATGAAACCCAATATGGACCGTATCTGGGGTTGTTGGAGTTGCAGCCGAAAGACAGGCGATATGCTCTGGAGGTAAGTCTATCTTAGAAAATTTGATGTTCATTTGTTCATATCGTATCAGGGATAGGTACACTTTAGTCAAGTATATGTTTTATAAGCTCGCTGTGAGTCATGAACTTCTCATATACTAATATTTTGTTAGAACTAAAAATAAATAGGATCCTCGTTAGTCATAATTTAATGAGCCATAACTATTCCACAAATAGTCCACCTGTTTCTAACTACGAACACAAATGTCACTTCGGTTGTTATCATAAAAAGGTGATGACAAAGCGTTCTTTCTTCCTCGTTTTAGTTAATTTACTTATGAATGAACCACTTGTACTCAGGTCAAGTGCAGTGTCAAAAACGTCGGTTCGTTAATAAATAATGTTCGGAAACTGAAACGCTGTCAAGCGCAGATGCAATAAACTGTCGATTTTATTGATCTCCTTAAGTTCGTAACGTGTCCTTTGAGTGTTCTCCTTTAAGTGACGAGTTACACACTTCATTATTTTTAATTTGTCAAAGCTCATATTACTGTGACGTTTGACAAACTTTTAAATCATTTTGAGGTCGGAGACCACTTTTTACCGATTCCTAAATTACTCAAAGATAAAAACAAAATTCTTTTTTATTTTAAATTGATAAATCTTGTTCTAAAATCTTTCCTTTTTAGTAAGGATGGCTAGGTAACCTTATCCGTATATCTATTCTGCAAAATGTGGGCAGCCGATGAATGAAATGAGTTCAATTGAACGCATCAGAGATTTTTGCGAGGGGTGTGGCGAGTTTATCTCTGGTCGGAAACGGAAATCAATTGTTGGATCGGATTCCTGGATTATGCGAACATGTTTAAGTAAAAGTATTGAATTACTTGCAATCTGCGTTACTTTGAGTTTGATGAATAAGTATTTTATTAGAGAATTAAATTATCAATTTACAAGCCTGTCAAAAGACTGTGATTTGGTTTGATTTTTCAGTTATATAAATTAAAAATAACAATAACTTGAATTGTCTCTTAAATTTAAATGCCGTCGTAACATACTATCCAAAAAATTAATAATATTAAAAATATTTATTTATTTTTTCATCGACGCGTAAAGATAAATACCTACACAAAACAAAAATGTCACATTTAACTAAAATATCTATTAAACCAATCCTAGCAAAACCTTACAAAATATTTTCACAAAACTCAATCGTCATCACAAAAGGCCGGACGCAAATCGGACATAATAGCGCATTAAGATGCGCAAACGCCTATCGAATGTCAGAATATGCGCGACAGATAGCGCGCATGCGCACTCGGTGTATAGTTACAGACAAACCACTATTGTACGACGGATATAGTTCCGGTAATCGTTTAGACAAAACAATATTATCATGTCTGCTTTAAGGAAATAAAGTAATGAACAGATGCATTGTATTTAGATAAACTGGACATACTCCTACATGTCCTGTTTTAAATGCATTTATGATGGCATTTCCTTAATTATGATTAATTAATTTTGAAATGAAAACCGTTAAAACCTAATTGGAATATCAATAGTAAGCTAATAAACATAACATAACACATAAAATATCATCACGCCTGTATCCTCGAAGGGTTAGGCAGAGGTGTATCAATGTGCACCCAAAGTTCGCCGACATGTTTAGGTCCCATGTAATAGTAAGCTAATGTGCGTCCAATTTGGTGTATGAAGTATTATTCCTAAAACCAATATTTTGTGTGATGAATTATGTCAAAGTCAAAGTCAAAGATTTTTATTGGCAGACAGTGGTTACAAGGGTGTTATTATATTATTTTGGTGTGCATCTTCACTGCTCCACCATATTAGGCGTACAATATTATAATTTATGTTAGCTTAGATCTAAAAGATGTGTTACACAAAAGATAAATTTTAATTGAAAAAGAGCTATATTTTGCATCAAAACATAAAAACGTTAAATTAAGTGTTAAATTAATACATATTATTATGTAGTTATTATATCTGTATAAGGAAATAGATATAATACAAGTGTCAATAATAATTACTTCGTCTATATCATTGTGTAAATGAAGGAGGTACTGAAATACAACGTTAATTAATTCACTCATTTACTATTATACCTCTACAGTCAATGATATTCTAATAAACAGATATGTTATAAGCGTGCAATCGTGAAGACTCGAAAACGTCCTAATTGGGACTTATTGTCATGAACAACAACACTACTTGTCTCTTTTTTTCTTATGGGTTTTATCGCGCTATCTCTTTCGCTAGCTGCCGCGCTGCGCGGAACACTTTTTTCGATTGTTTTGTATGTGTATAACATATCTGTTTATTAAAATATCATTGTCTACAGTCAATATACAAGTTATTTTTGTAGCTCAATTATTATTCTTAGTTAAATAAATTAATTTAAATTACTGATATGAGTCAGAGAATTTAAAACTTCTAAAATAATTGCATATTAGTCTATATATTTTTATACTTAAGGAAGTTGAAATCAAACTACTTAAATTTTACGGATTTTATCTCGGTTTGTATTTAGATTTTAGATCGCGACGTTTCGACTCCTTTGCAGGTATCATGGTTTATAATAAATTACCGTTATTGAAAGGATGGTTTATAGATATTTGAATCAAGTGAAACCTTATCAATTAGTTTAGGCCTCGAACTTTAAGAAACAATGATTATGTGTTCATAATTGTTGTATAATTTCTAAAACTTTCCATTCGCCGTTAGTTCTGGAGAATAGGAAACGTATGTTAGCGTTCCTAGATTTTTAACAATATTTTAGAAATAACTCGTTCTAAATGTCTTGCTTATTGTATGTTGGTAGCGGTATTATTATAATCTTTGTTACAATATAGGTTGAAAAGCGGGATCGAATTAAAAAAACTTTTTTTTTTTCTATTAATATTTTTTTCCTTCTCTCTTATTTACAATATTAGTGTATCTCAACTGGCTATCATTACAATTATGTAAAATATTATTTCTTTTTAAAGTTAAACATTAGACATACTTACACCAAGACAAAGTATATCGTTAAGATCACACCCTCACATTTTGATCTAACAACCGCGAACAAACCATTTAAGTCCAATCATTAAGCACCAAGAGAATTCTTTACTTCAGTGACCGCAACTCTCTTGATCTGGTTACCGTACGTGACGTCACGATAACTGGGCCAATTCTAACACGTCATTAGTGTTACAAACGCTGACCACGTTCCCAACTCACTGAACGTAAAATGTCCTTTGATGGCATTTTGTTGCAGTAAAAATTGTGGTTATGACACTCCTAGAAAACCTTACAAAATTATTTAAAGGATGAAGCAGCAAAAATTTTAAATTCAATTTTTTATTTAAGAATTTCGAGTTCTAACGACTCTTCCTAAATAAGATATTATTAATTGCCTATACACTCGGTATAAGGGAACGCTGTATTTTACACTTGAAAATGTCAAAAAAGTGTTAAATTCAATTTCACATGTCTACACAAACTTTAAGGGGTTAAATCCATTGTTGTATCAGTGATGGTTACATTATCTAACCACCGTTTCCCAAACGTCGATATCTCAATACAAATCTTCAGAAAAAACATCTGGGTAATCAAAGAATTCTTTATTTGAACATCCCGTGTCAAAGTGCAGTGAAAGGTTGCGAATAAAACCCTAATTTCGGTTTGGGCGTGACCCCATCAATAATTTTTTTTAACAAATTTACAATTTTTAAAGTAAAAATCGAGGTAACGGTAAATTGAATAAAGGTGATGTCACCGAATTCGTTTTTTAAATGAAAACTTGATTGGCAAGTTTTTTATAAATAAAAACGTCACCAAGTCTCTTGTGAATTAAGTAATAAAAGTTTCTTTTATTCGATTACCACTCGATGTTAGATAAAATGTATTTCTCACAGATCTTTAAAATGACAGCGAGGTTTTTACCGGAATAAAGAATTCATCAATACTGTTATTGCACAATATGCATTACACTGCATGCAAATTAAAAAATGTATCTAGTTAAAAAGTATGAATTTTGATGATAAACCAGTTTGTAACAAAAGGATCATCTCCAAACGTCAATCAAATTATGGAATATGAATTTATTTATGGATTTGTTCGTTATTATTTTTAAGGTAGAGAGGGGACAACTGTCAAACATGATGTGAAATTGGCATGTAATGGATTCCGCTAATTATTATTGGAACATGAATTTTTTATTCGGTGGTAAATTAAAATTTGTATCGGTAATGTTCGGTTTTGGCTTCACAAAGGTTGGTCATGAATGATTTATTGCGTTCTGTTGATTTTTCGACGGGAAGCGTTGGTGCCAGAGTAATATGGTAATGATGTTTATTTAACGTGAACATCGATGGTTATTTTATAAATTTAAATTGCGGTTTCATTGTCATTGGGGCATTGTAGTATGTTGTGTAAATATTTTTATTGGATCTAAAATAACCATCGTTTTCCTTTACCTTCAAACTTAATTGAGTAATGTCTATATAAGTAATTAACTTGTTGATTATATCCCAATAAGGCAATTTTTTATTTAAACTTTATTTAATTTAAAATTTTACTTTTAAAAGTTTAATCCGCTGGAACCATAAATTAAAAAGCGTTAATTTTAAGTCCGTCGATCACCGAGTAGCGTCGAATCCGTTGCATTACTGTCAAAATATCTGTCATATTCGTGTGACATCCTTTATAGTCGGTCACCCCCTTCGGCAAAGGATTAGCGATACACGCGGCCCTATTACATCTTCATTACGGTAGGCGGCTGTCATACCCCACATATTGTAATATTAACAATAAAAAATATTATTGTTATTATGTTTATTGCCCCCATTCATGATATTTATACGATCCGCACTGATCTCTGCTTACAAATACTGTACAGATGCGATGAGTGAATGACAACTGTCACCGCGTTTGTGATATGGTGGACATACTGTTATGACTACAGTTCTAGCAAAATAATTAGTTATTAAAACTATGTAGGTGCAAAAAACATCTGCACTTGCGTAAATTAATCCAAAGAGTTACATCGGTTTTCTTATAATTTAAAATATAAATTGCTACACGCACTTCCACAACATTAATGTGAGTACGTTTAAAAAAAAAGGAATAAGAATATTCGGTATCATCAAAATAAAATTCGAACGAAATAAATTCTCGTTGTACTTATTTATTTGTCCCGCAATGCATTATCACAGTAGCGGATCAAAGCGGCATCTATGTCAGACAGTAGCTGTCAAATTGACACCTGGGCCATCTGACACCATACAATCAACTATCGTAGGAAATAGAATTGATACATCAACATTTGTAAAAAAAACTCTTTTGATTTGTCGATGCATACATTGTTTAATCACCAATAAATTAATTATTTTAACACTGAAAGTTGAATATTTACAAGTTATGCTAATAAAAAACTAAGCAAAGTTTATCACAGAATTCGAAATCAATAAAGTATTCCTACTTTATCTAATTCCAATATTATTTATATCTCTGGTTCTATTTAATTGGCAAGGTAGCCCCCAAATAAAACATCTTCATAAATATTGAAAACATCTTACAGGGGTTTGGCCCCTTCACTCGTATCTAAACATTACTCTTATTATTAACTAGCAGACACTTATCAGTTAATCTAACACTGTTGCACAATACACGCTAATCCCGGGCGTGATAGAAATTTATCTTTCGTACACCGCCATTGTCACTTTGGCCCGGTCTCCCCTTCTGATGGGTTCGAAGAAATCGAAGGATATGTTCGCGTTTTATGCTTTTGCAGATTGTTAAGTTTTTGATTAATTTATTTTCTATGAGCAAATTATTATTGCCTGTTTTATAATTATGATCGGAAATTCACAATTATATGAATCTTTGATGAAAGAGCTTGAATAGCTGCATGATGACCATGTACCATGACCGCTATTGTCATCATATTTTAAATTAAATGCCAATGTAGCTTTCTTCTGAAAGGCTTAACGTTATTTTCGTTGTTCTGTAATTTACAGCTAAATAAGCCGAGAATTGGCATCTATAGTATAGATTTCGTGTTTGAGCTGAAACTTTTTCCGTACCTCTATATATTATATATGTAATCTCATTGCAAAGTTTGCTCACGAGTCGTCTCTCTGCGGCTTCTTATTTGCTCCAATATTTTTCCCAACAAATTCGTGTTCGCAAAACAGTGCGGGCGTGCACAGTGGGGCAATATTTCATCTGAGCTGGCCAGAACAATAATAGCCTGTGGAGTCGAAGCCACGGCACGTTCGCGCCACAATGTTACCAACCACCAGCGTACCGAGACCCCCCGCGCCCTTACCCAAACTTCAATAATTACACGCGAAAAGAGGATGGCAACGGAATATGAAGTTTCTTTCTTCGCTGGTTGGCTGTATACCATCGCCAGCATCCGTGTAGACAAAATAACGAAATACTCCGAAAGCAATGCGATATAGCACCGGTTATTGGGTTAGGTTAAGCGTTGTTTATACTCGAAGCTCGGCAGAGGCGATTGTTGATGCGTTCGATGCCAAGTTGCTAACTTTGACGTTGCACTGTTATTCTATTTAAAAACGGGTCAGAACTCATGAGTGTATGTGTAAAGTATTCCTGATACAATGATGTTTGTTATTTATATTCTCGAATTCATCAACAGCAATAATTAGTTTTCTACCTTTGTATTTGCGGCTACAGATTTCTCTTTTTATTTTACCCTTACCGTATCCACAGCTTAAAGTAGCACCCTAAAGCTCATTTTATTGGTATACATACGACACCAAAAACAGCATCTATGATCACCAAAAAAACGCGTCGAAATAGCGGAATAATTCCGGATCCCACCAATTGTCACCGTGACGAGGCCGCCGGTGTCTTTGTCGTTCTGTGTGCGTTTTTTTCCCTTGTAATCTTCTAGTTAATCCGTTTTAACGCATCCAGATGTGAGGTTGCATCGGCTGACGATTTGCGCCTGTTCCCAAAGGATTCGATTGCTCTTACATAATTATTACGCTATTTTAGATGATTTGAAATTGGTCGATAAATGGGTTTCAAGGTTTATTTTATGATTGTTTTATCGTTAATTAACTTTTGGGGATCAATTTATCGATCTTGCTCTTGTCTCAAACTTATAATAAACTGCATTCCTACATACTTTTATGAAGTTTACATATTTTTGTAACAGGGTGAACATGGATATCTACACGCTTTTGTTCTTTAGGTATGTGTAAGAACGTGACGATACGAGAGTATGTTTTTTAATCGATAATTTTTTAAAGTATTGTACGTACAGTTTCCACACAGTTGTACACAAATATCATGTTACTGTTCGGCTGTTTGTGTTATTTTTACAACAAAACAAAACCGAATACACGGACAATTGGCAGCGGTGTGATTGTTCACCGATCACTGAACAAACGATAGAAGTTCTTTGTGCCAATCAGTGGGGAGCTGTTGACGCCGGATCAATGGGACGTCACAACACCCACTATGCACCTAGCCAAACTATAAATGACTCTAATTACCTAAACCTTAAAGACTAATATCAAATGTAAAAGTAGCAAAATAGCTGCACAAAAAATTGTATAACGTTTTTTTTGCGCAATGATAGCGTCCGTTCGTGAATATTTGGTGGTGTCAGGAATTAGAACGTTTTGTCTCCAGTTAATGGTTGGAACGTGACCGTATAAGGTGTTCGTAATTTCACAATAATGTATCCCGGATAATGTGACAATGATGTACGGTGAAATCCTATTGAAGTTCACGACTAATTTATGGCCGAGAAGAAATTGATGGACAAAATTATTTGTGACCGGTTGAGAATGGCTAATCTTTGATAAATTATTTGTAGAATTATCCCCAAAAGAACACGGCCGTTTTCTAAAAGCCCAATTTCGGTACCTTTATCTAATAGCGATCAAATCTTAAATTCTTATACCTGCTGTTCTATACGACAGAGTAGCATAAGGTTCGAAATCCAGCAGAAAATATAACCACAAGAATAAGAACACTATCAGATAGACGATAATCTATTTACTTCGGCACTAAGGAAGCATTAACTGCCTCGATTCCCTAAACACCTAAATAAAAACACTTTCACCTCACCCCGACAAGCCGCTGATACGTAACAGAAAACAAGACACTATCTAATCGTATCGGAGGAAAAAAACAAAGAAATAAAGAAAAAAGACTTCGAATAAAAGTCCGGATAACACCGGAAGCAATGCCTTTCCGCAGCTGATAAACCAGACAAGTGAAGGAAACGCCAGAAATGTGAGCAAGATGTATGGAAAACCCTGAAGAGGGTTACTTGGTATTTTTTTTCGGAAAGCTTTTTTCCCGGTCCGACGGAAGCGTTTTGTTAAGTGATTTGTTAGGCTAATTAGACGGGGTTTCAGCGGCCTGTAGAATTGAATACTGGTTTATATCTGCATGAGGATTTGTAAAGTATGTGCTGGCATGGTTATTTTTTTATTAGAATCAGATCTTTTAGTGTAGAGATTTGTCGGTTAATTAGGCTTGGCAAGCTACAGGAGAATGTCTTATCAGACTTATATGAAATGCTTGACATAAAAATAAAAGTCTTTTATATATCACAACTCAAATTCTACTACCATAGTCTACTTACTAATCATCGTTAATAAACTTAAACATTTTCCCACCCATTTTCAATCAACCCACTCAAAGCGACTTCCACTCAAAAAGTTCAAACTGTTATATAAAACGCCATTAAAAGCGTAACCTAAATTCAAAGATACATAGTACATACAGTATGTAAGATCAGCGGTCCAATTTGGCGCAGCCGGGGTACGCGCGGGTAAATAAGCGCTCACAAATTGTTATCTTGTGAAACGAGACGTGTGATTCGGGCAACGACGCGTGATCCCCGCAAACCGCGCCAGGAAACGCTCTTCAGTTAACGTTAGTGATGTTCTCGTGTGTCGATGAAACTTTTTTGTCGATGGGAGAGGGAATTTTGAGTGTGGTGTTTAAACTAGGTGCGAAAGGGGTTAGTTACTTGATAAGGAGTTTCTTGAAAGCTAAATTTTAAAGTCGATTATAAAAGCATCGGTAATTAAATCTAATAAAGTAAAAATAATTGAAAAATTTCTATTATGTACCTACATCTTCATAATGATTGTTAACTTTAAATTGACCTCTACATTATTGTTTATAAACCATGTTTGAGTTACACAGTTTGCAATTCCTGGAAATATATTTGAGCTTATAAGATTAAAGTGTGTCGACATTTTAACACCACTAAAGTTTATGAAATGTAATTTTCTGACGTGAACGAGTCACGAACATTTGTAGCTTTTCCGAGTGTACCGGGAAATTGCGATCTCTGCTCTGAGCGCAAAATATGAGATCTACCCGCAGTTCGTTTAAATTGCGGCCGAGGTTTTTATAATATAGTGCTTTAGTCGCTTTGTGTACTCTGCGAGTTTCACTGTAATTGGGATTTGAACAAATACTGCAAGTTTACACTTTACAGGACATTCATACGAATTTAAAGGGCTTTGGCGTAAATGTCGATCGCCAATGCTCGCTGAAAATTCCAATTTTGAGAACGCCTTTATCCTGTTTTTGCTGTATATTCGATATTCGAAATGTTCGTTTTGAAATTTCATTTGATTCAGAATTGGAATTTCGTCGGGGACGGTTAGGTTTGACAGCCCTATCTATCAGTGAACATTAATTTAGCTTGTACGTCATAATTCAAGTAACCCTAGCGTCGGTAACAAGTGTCCAGGCAATCGGCATGGCGGCATCGTGCATCCTTGACCGGGCTCGGGCGGCATCGATGAGTGATGGCCGACATGTGGCACCGGCACCCGCCAACTCATCGCCCGTAAGGGCTGCTCGCCAATTTTCATATTCCGTAATAGTTGGGTTTCTATTACAAATAGTTTTAGGCTTTGGAAATATTAGCATGTTTTGGTTGGAGCCAAATGGCAATCCGTTTATCTAACAGCTAACGAAATTTGTTCCAATAAGATTTTTATGCAATTTGATGAAAATTCAAAGTGTTTTTGTAAAATATTTTCTAACATATTATGAACAGTTGTGCAGAATAGATCTGAAATCTATTTAAATATTATTTCCGATTTATGTTTTACACCTTAAATCGTCACTTACAACTTTGAGCACACAAAACAAACCTGATATAAACTGCCGCATAATGCCAGCTCACTAACATAATAAACGAGAGTTGTTAAATCTCAAATATTTCCGCGGATCAGTATCAGCCCTGAGTAAGATGAGGGTGCTCTAAGATAATTATCTTTTTTACCGAGGGCTCCCGACGCAAGTTTTAATAACGTGATAAATGCCGCGTAAAGGCTTGTCGCTGACGCGTTAACGGAGGGTAGGCAAACATTCACGTTTGATTAATACCTCACTTGTTATGTTACTTTCATTGTGCAACAGATGCTTTTTATTTTTCGCATCATTTTCTTCTAGATTTTTTTCCTCCGTAAAGATAAAGAGGGATCGTGTTTTAATTTTACGCTGAATTAGCCACCTTGTTTTCTTGACTATTTAATGCGACGGATGTTGCGCTCGTAATTTGTTTATTTTGTGCTTTGTTTTTACTACTAGTCTGTTCCTTTATGTCAAATGTTTGTCTTTATCATTTTTACGTTTACCTGGTATGTTTGTATCTATATCAAAACAATAACTTACTTATCAATCGAACAATAATTAATTAATTGGGAAAATCCAATGGCTATTGGATTATAGCATTGTTGATAAAATGTCTACTTAAGAATGACGAATTGATAATTATAATTGATTATGTAATGACCAGACAGTTTGCCAAAGGTAATAAATACTCAACATACGTCATGAATAAAGTAGTACGTGCGGTAGATCAAATACACACGCTAATTTATGAGACACTTAAAAGACAATCAAGCGATCACTGACGCTTATTTGTGAACAGTTACAGGTCGATATCCCTCACACCGCGCTACTCTATTTACCGAAGCAATAGATCAAGTTTTAAAAGCCCTAATTTAATAGTACAAACACGAACCCCTGTCGGGAAGGTACACATCTTCATAAAATAACGGCTATTATTGGCATTATGACTCAATCGAATGCATATCGAAGGGAATTTTGAGTGTCTGTCCGCAAATTGTAGGTTGGGTACCCCTTGTTATTGGGCTACTGTTTTATGGCAGCTACCCTGTTATTTTATACGGTTTTCAAGTAGATTGTTTGAGTTGTTGGAAGTTAGCGTAGATAACTCATGACGTGCTTTTACTAACCAAGTAGGTATTCACTGGAAACGTTTATGTTTCAAACGTTAATGTAAACTTCTAAAAATAAATACATAGAATAAGGGGTTTTGATATATTTTTAACAATTTATCATCAATATTTAAGTGCAAGTTTTAGATATTAAGTATTTTACGTTCAGAATAAATATAAACGTGCCAAAAGTCTAGCAAGACCCACGCAAATATAGTACCAAAACCTTTTACTGAAAAACCAATTTAAAGCCATATTAATTCGAATACAACGTTGTTTGAAAAACACATTCAAAAATGAAACGCACAAATTCATAACAGAAAGAAATCATATTCAAACAAAGCTCCCACAATAAAAAACAGATTTATAATCCCCAAACGTAGATATTTATAAAATTAAATCATCACGCAAGGGGACGGTTAGATTGGGGAGGTTGGTGACAAATGGACAAGCTGTGACGAACCCGTTACATCGTGACAGGGACTAATAGCGCCATCTATTGCGGCGAGGCGGTGTCCGGTGCGATGTCAGTTGTCGATGTTCGCACAGAGATGGCGGCACTTATAACATTGTTGTGTTTAATGATAATTTAATATAGACCGTTCTATGTAACACTTTCAATATTTATTATTTACAACGATGAATGGGAGTTTAAAAATAACTAGTGCATTATATAAAGTAATAGATATTTTAAGATATGGACGAACCGGCTATTTCGAATTTATTTACCAGAATTGTAAATATAATGTTTGCGTTAAGTATTTTCTAAAAAGTGATACGATAATGCTTAGAATTAAAATATTATAAGCTTTATACAAGGTAGCTGTATTGAACATCGTTACGAAAGTTTAAGTCACATCTACTAGGTGGCGCTTTTTTAAGCATCTTCGATACATTCTATTAAGAATTACAATATGTTTAGGAAGTAGTTAATAAAGTATAATATCTATAAATAAATAGGTGCTTCGACTTTAAATTACATATAAAAAAGTTCCACTAAAATTTTTGGACATTATCGCATCTCATCCTAGGTCTGTCATAGCTAGGCAACATGATTTTAGAACCATTTATCTTCAATAAATTACACAAATTATTGTCATGAACAAGAATATAACTCTATACATATTTCCAGGTCCGCGACAAGAACGGTGTGACCGGGTGGCTGGACGCGACCACTGAGAAGACCAACTGGCTGAAGCTGATCCGCTCCACCAGCTACCAGCAGGAGGTGAACGTACAGCATCTGCTGTTGGGAGGACAAGTATGAACAACCTTCTATAACTTTTGTTATTTTTATACATCGCCAATCCGCAGAGAGCAAGCGTGGTGATCAATGCTCGTGCCTTCTCTATATGGGAAGAGGCCTGTGCCCAGCTGTTTGACGTTTATAGGCTGGATTATTATTATTATTATATAAATATTCTATGTAGGTATCTGAATCACAGGGTGTGCTCTACAAAACTAAAAACATTTTCAAATAATTGATGGAAATTGAATATGAAATATTTTAGTAACTCATTTTGAGCTAAAATTTTGAAAACTGACTGTATGTCGATGTACTCTTTACCCCTTTTGGATAGATATAACCTTTTGGTTACATCCTGTATAGGTATAGACAAGCAGAACAGGCTGGAACACCATAATTTATTGTGTTTGTTTCTATTGGTGATATGGAACGGTACATATTTAATTTTATTTAATTACCAATAAGAACTGCCTCGTTGGCTTAGTGGTGCTAAGCGCGCCTGCTACGCTAGAGGTCTTGGGTTCGATTCCCGAGTCGACCAAGGTGTTATTGGGTTTTTCTATGAAATTCTCAGTAGCAGGTCGGAGTTTGGATTTGTGCCCGGTTAGTGGCAATAGGCTCGCCCCCTATTACATGGGACCTAAAACATATCGGCGAACTGTGGGTGTACATTGGTACGCCTCTGCCTACCCCTTCGGGGATACAGGCGTGATGATATGTTATGTTTATGTTACCAATAAGAACCAGATTAACGACCAATGTATTATTTTCCGGTCATAAAATGGATTTGCCTTTTAGCTCAGATTAGGGTTAGATTAAAAAATACCGAAAATTATGTAAGCAGAATTCCAAAGTTATGTATAGTTATACTATTTTAGTTTTGTATACCATCTTATATTACAATTTTCCCATCCAAAGCACCCCATTCTACTTACCACACATCTTCCCCTGTTTAACCTCGCAATTAAAACTAATAACGCACAAATCAACGAAATGATTATCACAACGGTGCTTTCAAGCCCATTGTGGCACTACCCCAATTAAATTTGAATGTGGAACGTTGGTACTTCCGGTGGCAGAAAATCGGTGTTCGGCTGAACAACTGTGTGCCATTTCCGGTCAATGAGGGGAGCGAACAGATGTGATTAGATTCACTATTTGTACCCCAGACGAGGTTAAACGCTATTTGATATTTCAATACCTCGGTATGATATTCACAAATGTTTTTTAGCTAAATGACGCGAACGTAAGAGGTATCGTTTGTGAATAGTTGCTTGTGGTTTTGTATGAATTAATTTGAATAATAAGTTGAATGATTTCGTATTATTAACGTTACCTATGATAGGTTGTACTAAAGAAAATATATGTTTGATATTTTTTATATATTAAATTAAACTTAGTTGAATAAATAACAACGTTAAACTACACCCTATTTAACATTTGTATCAATGTATGTCTCTTTCAAATAATACCGAATATTTCATTTACTAACTTCAAGATTCACTTAAAGTATTTGGAAGTTTCTAAAAGTCCCTTGCAACAATGTTCCAGGTATGGTTCAAGGTGGTCCGAGAGATCTCTGCCGGCCAGGAGCTGCTGCTGGGCCCGCGCACACCACTGCCTCTTGGAGACCTCTTCTCTTCACTACTTGACCCCAGTGAGTATAGTTTATCATGTAAATTGTGTTATATAGTTTCAACTTCGTAGAGCAAAAGACTATATCAAAAGCAGTTTAACGTACTGGCTTAGTAATGTGTTTTAGCGAGTAAAGTTTAGATAGAGTCCTTAATTTTGATTGTTAAGCAACGTTTACAGCCTGTGTTTGGATTTGAAAAATCTTCATTCGATCAACTCTAGCGATTTTCCGTCAGAATTAACTTAATTTTTATTACTTGCTGAAAAATTTATTTAAAACTCTCAGTCATTTGTAGTGGACTATATCTACGTTCTGCGTTATACGCAAAGCTAAATCAAATCACATCTTTAAACAAACATACATGTAAACTATGGAGGCTCACATTTCTCACCGTACTATCAAAAGGCGGTTGAATCACGGTCACGCGCATTCACGCTCCGTTGACACGCGGGCGACAGTTAATTGGAGTCACCTGCCCTCTGCCCCGGCAGACTTGACGAGGCATATGCTTGATACAGGACGATGTTATTATCAAAAAAACAATAGCTGTAAGTACTAAGCAATCCTAGATACTTTAACAAAGAGATCTTAACCAAATTATGACGAAAAGAAATTTCGCTGGACAGTTTAAAATTGCGAGAGTTGTAAACAAAATTTGTATCGAATTTACTCATAATGTTAATGAATAATACCAGTATGGACACTATGTTTTAGCACGTAGTAAGAAGTAGCATACATTACTTTAAGCATGCATATCTGATAAGATCAGGATCAGGCAATCAGTGGACCTACACAAAACCGAAAACTTTAGAGTTTTAATATAGCTTTTTGAATAAATGAGTTACCGTTAAGGAAACAAAGTGTCCTTTTAGAACCTGAATGCCATTTTATTTATTCATATATTTATTTGATTGTTATTACAAACAATAGTATTACTTAGTCATCGCGGATAAATTCATTCACGACTTATCAGGCAGTACATGCGGTTCTATAAATTGGTAAATGGGATGACATCATCTAGTTTACATTTCTGCAGGCTCTTTCGTAATACCATTGATGTCTCACTTTCATTTGTTCAAAACAACTCTAGAAGTCGGTTCTTATAAGTCCTAATGCAGTTACTCATACAACAGTTTCCTTACAATTTCCGAATATTACCAACAGGATTCTAGAAAAACATTTTTATATACACCCACACTTCTGAAGTGGATTAATACTCCTAGCCCAATTTGACCATCAAATTTGATCATCAAATATTTAAGAGAGCACTTTTTATGTATTTTTATTTTATATAAAATTTAATAAGTAGCCTTCGCAGCAAGGATTTTTTTGAAAGTTTAAATTACAATAATTAAAACATGCTGTATAAAAACAAAATCCTAGGGCCTGGACACACCGGTGCCACGCGCGCATGCGATATTTAATTTAGATAAATCGCGACGTACGCGCGACCGATGTGAAAAATCACGCATATGCTTCCGTTAATGCGGGGGTGACTGTTTGGGGTACGTATGCTACTAGATGTGACTTATTATAGAAAACAATGACGACGTATGTTTATTTAAGCCAATATAAATAGCGATTATTTAATGGAATTTGAAATTATGAAATTTAAGTGCCGTCAAACTAAATCTACACAATACAAAAGTAGTAGTTTTTTAAAGAACTTTCCAAACGTTTGGTAGAATCTACTCGTGATCAGAGGGCTGGTTTGTTCCTTGCACAGAGAATCGGCATAGCCATTCAACGTGGCAATGCTGCCAGCCTTCTGGGCACGTTTCCCGCAATTGACAAGGATGACGATGAGTTCTTTGACACCTGTTAGTTTTTATTTCAGTAAGATTTAATTTTAGTATAGTTAGAGTTTGTTCTTATATAAGATTTAATTGTGTATTAATAAAGAACAACAAAGTAGCGTAAATAATAAAATCTCTTTTAGATAAAATGAAAACTTATGAAATACATAATATAGGTATCACTATACTCTCTAATCTAAATGAACGCTTTTATGCACTTCTTAATTGTCTCTATCTATGGAAAACTTTCCTTGATTTCCTGCCTCTACCTTTTACCTAGTTTAGGTAAACTATAACAATTTATGTTTGTTGATCACTCGTTATTCAGTCTTAATCACCGAAAGCACGCTTCTAATAGCAACCACATCTAGTAAGTTCACGATCCGGTACCGGACCGGTATCGTAAGGGTCTTCAGTGCTTCCTGTGCCGGCTTCCGGTCCGTTGCCGCGTCGCAGCCGGCAGTCGGCACGGTCCGGGTGATTTATGCGATTCCAATTGCACGTAATTGCGGGCTTACTCTAATTATGTTACGCGCTGACTTACCGACTTTCCCTCTTCGACACTTTCGAGGCGATTAGGTTATTTAGTCCCTTTTACCTATGTAAAGAGGTAGTTACTTTCATGTATAGTTAGGTATTAGGTAGTTACTTTTTAAACGGCATTGCAGTTGACACAAAACTTAACGTATCTTTCTACATATTTGTCACATGTAATATACATACTTAACCCCCACATATTTACTTAAGTAACCACATAATTCACCCACATTCGTCATTACGAACATAAGCTGCATGACATTCCAATATTGCGTCTACAATGACTCTTAAATATCTGTAATTAGAAACGATTTGCAGTCAGCATCGAGCATTTGTCATAGACCTCCGGGCTCCATTGCACAAGACATGATTGATGGCGCCTTTATACTAACAGAGGCCACCTATAGCTCCATTCATTGAATCATTTCTCGATACTTTTTTTGCGAAAGGATTAATTCGGCACGAGATAAAGTTTTTGAATAACACGACAATTATGATCGATTGACCTCGCCCGTTTAATTTATGACCAAATATTTACATACGTATCTTCCTAGTTCATACTGATCGGTTGCATCATTGTGCAGACGCCATACAATTCTACAGATAAGACTGGACACAGCTATAAAATAATGACACAGATTTATTTGTTCAGACATATTTTCTAAAAGGTCACTTTAGTATTCCTAGCCTCATTCTTCAAGTCTGTAAAGTATTTAGTAATATGTATCTTATTTATATGAGCCAATGAGTAGATTATTGGGATTCCTTGGTACATGATTCTGAATATAATGCGAGTTTGGAATAGTAATCATAGTAATCCATCTCCCGTCATACGCAATAACAATAGTGGAGTTAACCCTTCATTGGCCGTAGTTTTTTCAAATCGCCGCGTGCATTCGTGCGCGTAATGAATGAGTGTCGCGCGTCGCGCGTTGACATTTGTCATCGCGCAATTGTCGCGCAGATTAAAATTGATGACGTTGCTTTGTCCGACAGCACACGCACATTGTGTTATGTAGTAGTGTAGCCCTGTTATCTCGAATCGTGATTATACATTTTGAATATTGATAAGAAAATATGTGATTATTATTATTATAGTCCCATGTTTTGTTTTTATCTGTTTGTTTTCAGACATCTTATTACGCATTGTGCTTTAGCTAAGCCCGATAATGACACACCTTATTAGTAATTTCTTAAGCAAATATTAATTGCGTAGTCCCAATTCATCGAATACGGAAATTCCAAAATTTTGTTAGATAAAACTAAACATGAGTCAACACCTAAATACCATACTTTTATATACTAAAGACTATTAGGGATATTATTGCACAAAGTAAACATTACATATGAACGCAAACCAAATATTGAAACGTCATACAATTGCAACGATTCCCTCGCAACCAAAATGATTAATCAGAAAATTAACCAACGACAATAGACGCACCCTCCATTACCCGACAATCGCTCGGCGTCCCACATCGCGTATTTATTTAACAATCAAATAAATATTACGCACAATAAAATAGAAATATTTCAATTTAATAACACCGCCCCCAGTAAAGGGTTGAATCTGGTTCGGGATCTGTTTTTTGTGTACAGATTAGACCTATCTTGATGTTACGCAAAATTGAATAATTTTTACACCACAATACATTTTGTTCGTGACTTTTAATTTCATTTTGGATTTAGGAGATATATTTTTATAAATATTAAAATCCTATTGTCACGTTACTCAGTCAATTAATCAAATGCCCACTTATTGCTCTACATTCACAAACAAAAGAACAACGAACGACAAATACCTCAAAAGGTCTAAATAAATATTATTTTTAAAGATAACTCAAACCGTCTGTGAAACAAAACACGACCTCATTTGTTTTTCCCTTCAAAACACAACTAACTTATATAAAATTATCGCTCAATTTTCATCTCAAGCCTTCATCGAGTAACAAACGCGTACGCGCCGGCGGCTGTAACGGTGAGATGCGCGTGCGTCGCACCTGATGCGATGGTACTGCCCCGAGCGCTAATAGGACCTATTTTCACGCAGGAAGCGAACCTTGGACTAACAGATTATCTACACGATTGTGCTCTAGAACTTAGTTCAATTGAATTGTTGGTTGCCGTGATCTGAAGAGAATTTCTATTATTTCTGTGCGTAATAGGATTCAAGATACTTTTCTACTTCAAGCCTTTAGGCAATTTCTTTCAGTGAAAATCAACCTCATAAAAATAAATGTAATTAAATATATAATACCAAATAAAACGAACAAATATTTGTACCTGTGTGGTAGAAATATATGTTCGTTTTGTTTTATAGTTATATGTTTCTCATAGGTAAAAGTTTAGGTCCCTTCAACGTATTTCCACCCTTTTTCTTTTTACGACGTTTCAAAACAAATTTTGGATTTTAAAACGACTCTCAAGTTATGAGTACATTTTAGTGTACATACATGTTTCTAACTAAAAATAAAAGTTAACCAAAAATTATAAGCAAGTGAAAATAACACTTACAAATTGCGAGAAACAGCAGGTGTAACCGTTTGGGGTGGTTCATTACGGAATCGGTAAGTCACGGTCACGGTGCGCGGGCGCAACTCCGACATATGTGACGTCGTGGGAAAACTTAACGACCGCGCACCCTGTGTACGCAAATTTTGTGTTCTAGGTGACTTATTGTTTTGAGAACTGTTTTTTTTGTGTGGGAAACTTTAGTATATCACAGTTAGGTGCTTAGGGTGTCTTAAGGTATCTTACTTTTCTCAGCGTAGAAAATTTTCTTTAAACTCAAGGAAAACATTGATGGTGTAACTGAAAACATTAATGTATACTAACTTGCTGATATCAATTATTCATAATAAACTTAACTCATAAAATTACATTGATTTTAATGGAGAAGTATTTAGCCTTCACATTAGCTACATTAAACGCTCTCATAGAACTCTACCCTTCATGTAGACTTAATATTTTCTCATGAAACCTTACTTATTATCTCACCAAGTTTTATTCATTTAAAAAATAAGTCTCTATAACAATCAAAGCTACTCAAAAATCAGTAATTAATCCGACATTCAAACCTCAAACAGCGTACTTGTCACGCACAGATGATTTTCCATATTTCCCCATCGGGTCAAGTGAGCATATTAACCCTCGCGTCACCTGTGGTGGTGGGGGTGTGACTGCCCCCTGATAATTTGTAACAAACACTTCAGTGCTGCACTGACAATACACATAGTTTCACCTCTGACCTCCCGTGACATCCTTAGTGATCCGGTGACATCCTGACTTTGACCTCGTTGATTGAAATTCGATTCTCAGGTATGTGATTAGGTTCTTAGTTTGTTTTTATTTTTCATGTGTATATTATTTATCTTTGTTTTAAATTTCTTATTCTAAATTATATTGCATTTTTTGACATATTATTTTTTTTGTAAAGATTGTGCTCTCTTTTCAATAGTTTTTCATATAACTAATTTTGGTTAACAATAACACACGTTATTTAGTATTAATACATAATTTATGATAACACTGAAGAACTTACTTCCTTTTGTGTGTATTATAGTTTTAGTATACGTTGTAGCGGTTTGCGTATAATACGCGTAGAGATTAGCATCTCAATAGGCTGCTGTGCGTATCTACTCACACATAATAACGCCAACATATGCACGGCTTCCATGAGAAATTGTAATTTATCTTCCTACAATGTATCTCATGCATTTCCATTCTATATTCATAGTGTTAAAACATTTGAATGCTAATACGAATTCGCGGAATCAAAACTCGCTTGTCTGAAACTGCTACATATTCATTGAATCGATCATTTTCAAATATCGATTCATATTTGTCCGATGATATCACATAGTTATCTTAGCCTTGCCTTATCACGGATGCGGCTCGTTAGACAATGCTCGAGGCGTGGCTTCGCCCGTCGTGACTCGAATTAATTCTGCATGTGTCGATGCGAACCATTTTATACTTCCGACGCCCTGATCGTGATTGTCTACGTCAGAACATGACGATAATTCTGTGCAAACGTATGACAAGTTACTGTTATTATAGTTGGATGTCTTTGATATGTTTCCTAGACTGAATAATTGTGTCCTGTATTTATAGCGGCTATTTCAATCGAATTTGAATTTCCGCAACACATGCACATACTTTCACGTTGTTGTTTTAGGATCGGTACAAAATTGAGTAATCCGAAGTGTTTCTGTTAGCTTGACTGCCTAACAGCGGTTAACAACCAGCATTTTCAATGTGCAAAATCAATGAATAACAAATTAAGTCGTGTCAACGCCGCATCGTACGACGATGAATTATGCACATTACAAAACTGTTTGCAGCTTAATTGCACGGTTCCTATTGATTTACATAGACCCGTATGGCTTACACTAAAGGAAAATGTACGATCATCCTGAGATGATGTAAAGAGCATTCAATAATAATATCTTACTGTCTGTGCTCTAAAGTAATAGCGGAGTAACTGCTAGTAATAGGTCTCTTTATCATATAATTAGTCGTAATAACAGCTTCGGAATAGGCAACCGGAAATATTAGGCACTTAATATTTTATTGGTAGACAGTTCCTACAGTAATTATTTATTTATCTAAGATATGCCCGTTTATAGGTGTTTTGTCTCATGATAGCTGTCTGTGCTAAGTACTGATAAATCAACCATATTTGGTTTGACAATAAATTAACATTATGGCAAGGCAAGTTAAGCAACATAAACACCAAATTCACAGGAACAGAAGATTATGAAAAAGTATTTTGCAGTCGACGGGGTCAAAAAAGTTTCTATGTTCAAGAATTTTCCATTTCCAATAAATCACATAATATATATAGCCTCGAGTGTCTTTTGTTTTAATAGAACATTTCAGAAGCTCACCTATCACCAGTCACAAATAAATGTATTGAGAAAACAAAACAATTGACTAACAATATTTGTGGTGTTGTTTCAGAGCGCCGTCGTCTCTTGGGCAACTCTTCAGTGGAGAAGCCCCAGGCTGAGGAAGAAGACCAGGAAGACGCGGAACCCCGCTGCAACTTCTGCGACATACCCTTCCCTAATATTGACATGTAAGTACACCTTTATTAACTAATGTACGAGTATATTTCAGTGGTCGGCCAACTGGGACAAAGGCCTCCATTTCCTTCTTCCAATTGTCACAGTCTCTGTATTATCAAATGTTAAAACTTGTGATGAATAGCGGTTAAGATTATTTTCAGTAAATCGTCAAACTAAATACGATAATAGGTTGGTTCTATTTCAACCCTATGAATTCATCTGTTGATCATAGAAATCATGAATTTATTATCGCCTTTTATTAAAAGCAACATTCTTTAGGTTTAAGATATTCCTATAAGGCTAAGGTATTGTTACATAAATCCTGTTATTTGATATCTCGAAGTAGTTTCGCGGGTTTTATAAAAGATATTCGCTAAGGCATGCTACGATAGACGATATGATTGTATCGGTCGGTAACTCTATTTATATCGGTCTAGGAAATTTATTGAGGTCTAGCTAGCTTAAGTGGCTACTAAATAATTCTTATCAAAACCATTGTTCCACGCATTAACATTAAACAGTTTATAATATTGCCATTGTAACACGCTATAGATGTGTATCTCTTATTATTTTTACTGTTTTGTATTCAATAAATGTTTGCCATCAAAAAGCTAAATAGGTACTTACTCATTACACAAATTAAATTCAAATCAGTCAATCGGGCGTTCCATCTAAACGGTTCGTTCAAGATGTCCGCTGGTAGATGCAGGAGTCTATCAATTTCAAACGTCTTCGGAACCATTAACCTCCAGCCATTAATATTATTTGGTCGTAGAGGAGAGGGCCAGTAACGATTTATTTAGTGCTAGAGATGTGCTCGTTCGATAAGACGCACCTCGATGATTTGTTGTCGAGCGGGTCGATGGCACGCGACGATTACCCGTCTTCAGTGACGGTGACGTACAGATAAACTCCGCTCTACATACCTCTGACGTCAAAATACAAACGTCATTTGATTGTGCTAGTAAATCTTAAAAATATTATTATTGCTTTGGGCACACAATCAAATAAAAACAAACAAACGGTCGCTAAAATAACTGATAAAGATCAGTAGCACAAATAAACTAAACGGCTCATCACGAATGAAACTATATCATGAATATATTATCAACGTGACAAGCGATGGAAGGCCATAATGGCGTGTGTCATCATATTCTATCGAAGCGTTGGCTCGTCAATAATGCAGGAGATCGAGATTAACGACATGCACCGTTCTAACATATCCTCGCAGTCCTTATCGCGCCATCACTATTGTTTTAAACGTTTACAACGTTTCTAGGGCATCAGGAGATCGATTAGTAATTAGATGTGCGCTACATTGTTTCTTTTTAATGTTTGTTACAAGTGGATTTCGAATAACTCGATGGATTTCATATTAGAATCTAAGTACACTTGATTTTAGGTGATCAACTATCAGATATGGCCACAAGATAAGTTTCATTGACAACAGTAATGCATTAGACGTTGGTGTCGTATCTCATACTCCGCAGCAAAATCAGCCATTCTTTATATTGATGTCTTAAATTATACTGTCACGTTCGTTCTTAATACTTGTTCAGGCGTATTGTAATGCATCATATGGATGACGAAATCACATTGTAATCACTCTTATCGAATCTCTTACTACTCTTACTTTCGTCAGAGTGCTGTTCAATTGCAATGATCATCGCCGCTGTCACACCTTGAATCGATATCTGATAGATCAGGTAGCGATTGCGCAGTCAAACACTAAAATTACAGGCTATTCGATCGTGATCGGTTCTTTTGTACGATCATTATTTGTCTAACGCAGATTTATTTTTATTTGTTACTGATCTAGTTTGCGCCGACTAATTCAATATAGGTGGTAATTTTGAGGAATTAAGCTGGCGCGTTATTGAGCTTTATCGATTTTGTTCGATGATTTGATCGATAAGTCAATTAGTGTTTCAAGGAACACTGATGGATTTGACTTTCAGGATTATGTAAGTGGTGATTAACATGATATAATAACGGGTTCATTTTCGTACGATGTAAAGACAAACGGATCCGACACGATGGGTAATATCGATGCTATCTACTCGGACATGGACTGAGCTACGGTATTTCTCAACCGATTGTTAGCGTTAGCCGGGATCTACAATCGATTATTAAAATGTAAGCACGTTCGTCGGTAGTACATCATTAGTCTGTGGAGAGGTTAAAATGCTGCTTAGTTATATTTAGGTAGAAGTATTTTATTTTTAAGCTCTCTACATTGGAACCATATTGGAAACTAAAGACATTCAATTGCAGCAATAATATTGCAGGGTAAATGAAATTTATGTAAATTTTACACAATAATAACTTAGTGTGAACAATAAATGTTAAGCCAAGTGATTTTGTTTTGTTAAGTCTAAGATTTAGGTGTCTTTAGATAGATAGATAGATATAATATTCTTTATTGAGCACCATTAAAATTAAATAATAATACAAATACCATCAATAATGTGTCTTAGACATAATCTAAAATTATAGTTCATTAAAACAACACATAATCTCACTTTCTTTTACGTCTTCATCGAATAGTTAGCGTCATTTTAGTTGCCAGTTAGTATCGGTGGCTCGTGTGGGTGTGTCTTAATAGATCGGCTCGGAACGAAAGTTGTTCATTGGATGTTATCAATTCGTGAACATGTAGATTATTCCTATGATCGGTGAATATCGATACAGCTTGTTCAGTATCGATCTCCTCTGTAAACTTAATGTTGGTTAGACTTGGATTTACTGCTTGTTGTCTCGGAAAGATTCCCCATTAATTTCGTGTAAAGTAGTAGTAGTGGTAGTTAAGTCTTTAGAAATAGAAAGTAAAAGGATCAAATGATCATTTATTGCATTTAATTCGAGGATTGATTTAAGTCACAAAAAATAACTTATTTTTGTTAATTGAAATTTTAAATAGATACTTTTAAAGAACGGAAATGATAAACAGACAATACATTCAACTCTTTTCAATTGAGCAGAGACACGAACTTATTTAGTAGCATAATTAAAGAAGGTATATACAAAAAACCGACCACTTTCAATTGTTACAACTATTACGCAATAGGCTATTAAACTAAACATCTGTTTTACATTTACTTTGATGATGTTAGGTAGTAATGAAAAAATATCCAAGCATAGTACGTTGAAGATCGTATGCGGAGATAGGCGGCTGTTGCAAGCGAGCCCTGGGGCTACAAGTTGTATCTCAGTTGCGCGTGCGTCGATTACGAATCTAGTAAATAGCAGACTGTACTTCGCCCTCATTTAGATGATATGATGCAAAAAATATTTTTTGTTGGTTAATTGTTGGTTTGGTCAAAAATAATGTTTTTTTTTTTATTTACTAAAGTAATTCTGTGTGGACATACTTTACTAAATATATCAAAGTTAGAATCAAAATCAGAATAGTGTTATAGAAATTAGTAGAGTTAGAAATGACTTATATCAATGCCAATAGTAGATGTGAATTCGTACGTCAAGCTTGTGACTAGTTGATGTACGTAACGGACAGACAAACAGCATGTAAGCGACGGTACCATTACCGACGGCAGATTTTATTCCTCTAGATTAATTAAAAGATACGGCGACGGGCCCGCCGTGCCACAGTGAAAACGTTCCATCTCAGCCTTTGAAGACCACGACGCTCTCGCATAGATCAGCATAGATCTACCCGTGCAACAACTAGTCAATTCTATTTCCTTAATAAAAGCGGCGATGTAATCTGTGTTTATATTAGAACACGACTAACGAGGTGTAACAGGTGCAACGTTAGAAAATAGCCGGAGGCAGCAAGGGTTGCGTGCGCAGACCAGTTATGCCAAGGAGACTCACTCGGACCGTTTTTGCAAATGATATACGTTTTCCATCAAATGTCGACACAAGTTATTATGACGACGATAACAGTATTTTCTATCGAAGAAAACCAGGGTCAGATAGATATACTGCTTGGATGGTTCCCTTTCATAAAATATGCGTCGAGTATGGATTTCACTCATAAAACGTGTTCATAGAGAATTTATTGCAAAAATGAATTCATATATACGCCGAAGATCGAAAAGCGTTCCTGAATTATGTATGGGCGAGTGTGTAAGTTATGTCCGCGTGGGCGATCTCTATGCATAAAGATGTTATTATTTTGTCTTTTCCTATAAGTAGTCGGTGGATAGCAGTGCCCTATTCAAGTTCGTTAGCGTAATCTCCTCACTTTCTAATAGAGCCGTTGGTGGTATGCGATAAAATACAATTAGAATATAAAATGAAGTTAAATTACTTGTCCTATGAGAATGTCACGGGTGTATATTGGGGTAGAGTGAATGTTTCTTTCGCGGACATAAAATAGAGTGTGCTTTACTGAAATGTAACCAGACAGGGTCAAATCATGTATTTCACATTCATACGTGCAGTAAATTGTCGGATATAATTGGAAATTGAGTATGTACTTAATGAATTGGCTGTTTTAGGAAAGCCGTCCATTTCATTGGTACTTTTATAACAACAAATAACCACTACTTATGAACATTTCGCTCAGTGATAACAAATTATAGATGAAAAAATAATGGTTAATAAATTTTGCACTCTTAACAATAAACAGTCGAGTACTTTACTATTACATGTTTAAAATTAGTAGTGTTGATACACAATAGCATGCTCGAGTACCAACATACGTTTGGAGGACAACAACAGATCTCTGATATCGATACCGGGTCAATTGCATGACTCGGTCACCGCGGCCGCTTTGAAACAAACCGACTAATAACTACACGTCACAATACAAAACCCTTACAAAGAATGCTACTATCCTTGAATATAAACAACTAAATCTAAACGACCTTCAGGCTGAATCCCCGTTCGTGTTTTCTTACAAACTTTCTCTAGACATACGCGGATGTCAATATCAAGGGGAAATTTTACCGGCCTTGACATTTAGCCGGCTGAACGATATTTTTATTTATAATTCCTTGTGTTTTGTTGCAGTCTCGATCGCCACTTGATAACGGAGCACGCGCAGCCCGCCGCAGCATTTCACTGCGAATTGTGCAACAGAGCTTACAGCACCCGCGCTCTACTCCTCCGCCACCGTGCACTTGCGCATACCGACATCAGAAAATACCCCTGCGAGAACTGCCCTAAGGTGTGAATTGATTACTTGTAGTTATAAAGTACTTAGTTGTATATGAATATGAACTTTAAATGTAGTGTAGTTTAGAAATTATTTCCTGAAAAAACATGGGTTTATTTAAATTTAAATTATCCAGTAGACTCTCTTTAACCTTTTCAATATCAAATCTAACTTAAAATAAACTTCTAAGTTTATGGGTTAACCTCCCCGGGTTGTTTTATTTTGTGGGTAACTATCGGTGGTTTATATTTCACCGTTTGCGAAACCTGATGTTATTTCAGGTATTTACCGATCCTTCCAACCTCCAGCGCCACATTCGCGCGCAGCACGTGGGCGCCCGCAGCCACGCCTGTCCCGAGTGCGGCAAGACCTTCGCGACCTCGTCCGGACTCAAGCAGCACACACACATACACTCCAGCGTCAAGCCCTTCCAGTGCAAGGTGTGCTTTAAGGTGAGAAATGTCCCATATTTAACCTAACCAATTTCTTATTTTTTAATTAATTGACACGGTGAAAACCGATTCCATTAGTTCCACCAACCAGCCAACCAATCAAATTACATATCTATAGATAGATATATGCATTTATCATTTATACATAGAGATCTCAGCAATAAAGACTGGCCTCTTCCAATTCTTCACATATAGGTACATCACTTACAGTCTCTGATTTCGTTCTAAATTATTTTATTTCTATTTACAGGCTTACACCCAGTTCTCCAACCTCTGTCGTCACAAGCGGATGCACGTTGCCTGCAGAGCTTTGATTGAATGCGTAAAATGTGGACAATCCTTCACTTCTTACGCGTCTCTTACTAAGCACAAGAGATTCTGCGACACCGCTGCCGCTGCGTCAGTGAACCTGCGAGGACAAATGCCCCAAGGCTTACCACAGATATCGTCATTACCAAACGTCGGAATGAATACCCCAAACAACAGTAACCCATTCCCAATGTATAGGGGACCAACTCTGCCCCTTCCGTACAACACATTCGCTCACTACCCGGCTTTGTTCTCTGCCGCGGCTGCAGCTTGCCCACCAGAGTTCCTAAGTCCATTACTCTTCAATGTACAAGGGGCCAGGCTAGCCATGGAAGATATGGCTATGTCTAACGCTAATTTAGTATCCAAACAACAAGAAGGCCGATTATCGGTAAAGAGTATGGACAGCTCCAATTCTATGGATGATAACAAAAAGCCCAAGAATTTGGACTATGAAACTAAAAGAGACAGCTACAGCTCAGACCGAGCAACACCCAATAAACTACAGAGTATGTATGCAAAGCAATCACCACCGTCAGCTGAAGAAGCATCATCCCAACGACGACCATCACCAGTGATGCCCATGCCTACACCAATGGTTCCATTCAACTTTTCGAGAGACGAAATGAAACGTAAGAGTCCATTCAACTTCTCTCTCAAGCTCAATAACAACGATATTCAGGGCTTGAAATCAGAATCGCCCTTGCCTAAAGATTTATCTAAGAACACTGTGGAAGAAGATAAAACTTCAGATTATTCAGATGTTGAGGAAGATGCAAAGAAAGACGATGGTGACCAGCCACTAGATTTATCAGTCTCAAGGAAACAAAGTGATAAGGATTCGGAAGTAGACAATGATGATCGTTCCTTTCGTAATTCAGTCAAATCTTATTCGCCACCTGAAAGCCCAGCAGAACGTAGCAAAACTCCTGAAAATGACACGACGGACGTAGATGTAGAATGTGTAGAGCCAAAGAGGGAGGATTCTCCACCCCAACTGGTATCACCACCTCTCGCATTCCCTATGCCCGTTCACCCGCAGCACAGTAGCTTAATCGATGCTATGTACCGGCCTCGATTCCCATCTTTCCACTCTTCGGAATCGATTCTCAATTCATCACACTCGCCTTACGTACCGAGTCCGTTCAATTTTTTATCCCCACTTCTCGGTACTGATGGGCCGGACAGGCAACCTAGCGCATATGCTAAGTTCCAAGAGCTCAGCGCTGGATCTGGAAAGCTGCGCGATCGGTACGCATGCAAGTTCTGCGGGAAAGTGTTCCCCAGGAGTGCAAACCTCACACGACATCTGCGCACTCACACCGGGGAACAACCTTACAAGTGCAAGTATTGCGAACGTTCGTTCTCAATTTCGTCGAACCTTCAACGTCACGTAAGGAACATACACAACAAGGAGAGGCCATTTCGTTGCCCCTTGTGCGAGAGATGTTTCGGACAGCAGACAAACCTCGATCGGCACTTGAAGAAGCACGAGGCTGAGGGAGGCGATTCCCCGAGTTCCGCGGACACTGAGAGGGAGGATGCGTATTTTGATGACATCAGGTCGTTCATGGGTAAGGTGACATGCTCGCCAGGCACGCGGTCCCCGGCGGCGACACCCCCGCATGGCGCGCACGCACGCCCGTCGCTGGCCATCTCCACATAGCCGCCGGCCTGCCCGCCGCCAGCGTACGCGCTGCCGCTGCCGCCGCCGCCGCTGTGGACGCAGCCCTTCAACTAACACGTGCCGGAACTTTACGCATCTCTGCAATACGCTGTTGATGATCGAAGAGTTACTGCATCTGTTAAAGTGGACTGAACATTGTTGTTGGATCGTTGTAAATAAGTTAGCTGGTTCAATTTCAGTAGAAGGCACGTAACAGTAATGCGGGTGTATATTACGTACCTTTAGTGATGCCTCTCTTATTACTATTGAGAGAAATATAGAATGTAAAAGATACGGATAATATACATATTTACATAGTGAAATCTACATTCATTTGGAAACAAATCAGTTTTTGTGTGCTTTGGCTTACCTACTCTAAGATACGCTTTAGTACTATAGTTCGATAATGGCATGTAACAAAATACGTTCTAAGTAATGAAGGATCGTATTTTAAAGTAAGAAACAACAAAGGCACGAAGTCACGGTATACAACAGATTTCTCCTCGTTGATTGTAAAATATTTAATTAAAGAAATACATTATGCTAAGCGACATGACAAATCACTTAAGTATAGTATAGATATTTTAATGTAATAAATGTAATTTAAGTATAAGTGTAGGTTTGTTAAGAAAAAATCGTTTTGATGATAACTTAAATATTTGTTCCTAGTTTATATATTGTGATTTAAGGTTGACTTAAAACGTATTTTCTTTATATCTTGTATATAAAAATGTTTTGTCTGTTATTGTGTAAAGTAGAGTAAAAGTTAAAGTTAACTAATGGATGTTTAAAAAATATCAAAAGCTGCGCTCTATTTGTGAGCAGTAATAAAATTTATCATTTATTTTATTGTATTTTTTAAACAAATTAATTAAGTATACAGCTATAAAATATAAAGAATTATTGTATGGAAGTGTCATTATATTTTGTAAATTTATCAAATTGGTAAAATTATCGGGGTTGCTCGTTTAGTCAAAGAACTACCAAAGTTTTTCTTTAATCAAAATTATTCGATATTTTACTTCAAAGAAAAAATAATTAATTTGCAAGAAATTTTGTATTTGGCATTGTGAATAAAATCGTTACTTTATTGCGTCTTTAGAAATCAATTAAAATATTTTGTTATATTTGTTATTTACACGTTTGTTGTACATAGGAGTTTGCGATACACATTACATATCATGTGTTTTATATTAAATCGAAGCTCAAAGATTTTAGCGATTTTTATTACAATACTGATAAGTATCGTATGAAAAGTTAAATGTATCTTTAGAAAAAGTAATATATAAGAAAACCTTCGTAAGATAATTTTACAAAGTAATTTCGGTCACATTGCTATTCTTTGTCATAAGTGTAGGAAATTAGAACCGCTGTTTTATCGCATTTTATCTTTGAGACTTGGTCACAAATAGTGTTTAACAAAAAGGTTTAAATTATGAAGTTTTAATCACAACCTCCTTGCATGAACCTTCACATATTATAGGATACAGTACCTACACAGATTAAATAGAACATCGTTGCTTTGTCTTGAGACCGTGTAATATAATTAAAGAGCAATGCAATACTTGTAAAGTTAGATATTTGTAATTATCACTTGGCACTAGATCAGTAAGGTTTTGATGTCACACGATAAACTTGCGTATGTTAAGTACACTTGTACCTATTTAATTTCAAGTTCAATTAAAAGATATTAAATATTGTAAACGCATTGAAAAATAAAACGATACAATCTATTTCTTTTGTATTTATTTATAATTTCTTCGGGTTTTAATCTACAAACTGTCACTGTGTGTTTCATGTTTGATGTAAGTTACGGTATCTTATTCGAAATCTTAAGTGAAAGAACTTTGGTAAAAGGCTTATCATTACCATTAAGACTGAAGATAAAACTTGCCGTAGTATAATAATTTTTTGCATTTAGGTATACAAACAGCAGAAAACATTTAAAATGGAGATAAAAACTAAGGCACAAACACGTCACTTCCAGTTTGCAATTTCGCTGATTCAAAAGAAAATACAAAGTTTATAAGAAAAATAAATACCTTAGCGCAGTTCACACTCGGTGATCTGATCCTACACTAGGCAGAACCTGCACTATGTGACAAGACAACTGATAAATGTACACATGTCTAAACACATAAATATATACATATTTATTTAGAATACACCTATAACTCAATTTACAAGTAGGGTAAAATGTAATGAACACACAGGTGAACACACATATTGTGCTTAGCAGGATAAAATAAAATGGTTAATGTTTTTTTCTGACTTTCTGTCGACAACTACCATGATTTCATTGTTTCCAAAATTCCCCAATTTTATACTTAGGTGGGTACAATTTATATTGTAGATGATATTTTGGTACATATTTAAGATAAAATTCTTCAGTCGATCTATATTTCAGCTTTCTCACAAATGCAAATTATTAGATTATGAGTAAAATACTTTAGGCAAGGAGTTACAAAGCGAACTTAATTTCATAATTAACTACCTCAATCTAGCTACCTAAGTAAACACAGCAATAAGATGAAGTGACTCATTTTTATAGAAACCCAGTGTTGCGAGCTAGCGTGCCTCCGTAACGACACTCGAATTACACAAATATGTAATAAAGTTAAGTCGTGATAGCCTGCCAACATGAGGCTTATGTCAGAATTCCCACGTCTCTCCATTTAATTACAGTAAAATGGCGACACGATTTTAAATATCATCACGGTTGCTGGCCAGGTAAGTAAACAGATGTACTTATGAGTCACTCATAATTGTTGATTAATTTGCCTACCCAAGTAGGTAATAATTATTTTTTGCCGAAAACAAAAAAAAAACTTTCACTTTGTTTCAAGACAAGCGTAGAAGAAGTCTTTGTTATATTTCAAGTTAATTTTTGTTGTTACCATGTATTCCATACTCTTTCGAAAATCCTTTGGAAATCGAAATGATTACAAAGAAAGTAACGATCAGTAGAGTTTATTGATACTAATGTAAGACAATTTTCCTAAAATATTATATTTTTTATACTTAACTTGTCAATTTAAATAGCATAAATAAGGACATGACTAAAAATATGGTGTGACGCTATCAGGTCTATTTTAACTCCCAGTTAACCTAGCGTAATTTCCTAGTTTATAATTAGCATAGAGTAGCATAATTAATGAGAATGGGTATCTGAAGATATCATGTTATTTACTAAAAACCCAAACATGTTACCATCAGTAAAACCCCATAGGTACGGTAAAACCCAGCTTTAAGGATTTTGCTCAAGAGCCGATAACACCTCATCTGGAAAGTTTTTGGCAATTATAAAGTAGAGACGCAGCGTTGGCAGGCCTCCCATCAGGTGGACCGACGATATCGTCAAAGTTGCGGGCACCCGGTGGATGCAATTGGCGAGCTTTTGTTCATTGTGGCGTTCTAGGGGGGAGGCCTTTGTTCAGCAGTGGACGTCTTCCGGCTGATGATGATGAAAGTAGAGATGCCTATATTAAGTATTCAGATTTAAATAAATAAATGCGGACAACATCACATACATTGCTCTGAACCCAAAGTAAGTAGCTAAAGCACTTGTGTTATGGAATTCAGAAACAACGAAGGTACCACAAACACCCAGACCCGAGGCAATGTAGAAAAGTTGATTTCTACATTGACCCGACCGGGGATCGAACCCGGGACCTCAGAGATAGCGACACCTTGAAACCGGTGCGTACGCCACTCGACCACGGAGGTCGTCATTAGATTTTCAACCGATATTATTAGTAGATATTTTTGGTTCCATCGAACATTGTTACATGTACATTAAATTTAAGTAATCTCATTGCACTTGTATTAAAATATAGCATGAAGTGTATGTAAGAACCTTGTAGCGAATGTATTAACAACTAGGGTAGTAACGAACATTTTGGTAATAAATTGTCTTAAATCCTATATAATAACAGTAGTAGAACATAATCACTGTCTATTATTATTTAGTGGTGTGTAATAATAGGCAATAAATTCTAGATCACTGTGGCTTAGCAAATGCGATATGTGACCTAGAGTCATTTGTTTTGTTATTATTTGTTATTGAGATTCATGTCAAAATGGCTTCGAAACAATTGGTAGAGTGTTCCATTTTTGAAAATCCTAGGTGCTGATGTTCAAACTGCGATCATTATTACTAAGAAGAGTTAAAAAGGGAACTTAAAAGGAATGATGCGCTTGTAACAGTAACTCTAGAGATTATTTCTCGTTTATATATATATAATTTATCACCAGGTCACAATTATAAAAAAATGCAACACGGTAAGCTTTGATGTTGTATTTAACCATTATTTTTTAATTATTATCATGTTCCTATAATTTATTCTTATTATGAAATAATATCGTGTTACAATAAAAAAATGATAAACATTTGTTTCAATTATTAAATACGTGTTGTATGATACAAGTTGTATTAATAATCCATTTCCGCTACTATAATTAAATGCAATCAGCGTTTTATTAAACGTACCATCATATTCATACCTCAGTTAAAGACAGAAACATCATAGGTTAATTTAAATGCTACGTTTAATTGTGAATCCACCAATGATTACTTATGTCTAATGCAAGATACTCAGTTCAAAAGGACACGACAACGACGCACCAATCAGAGACGTCTCACGATTCACACTCGTTCGTGATTGGCTGCTAAAACCTCATCAGAAACATTCTTATTATATTCGATTGTAGGAACTACTGACCTACAAAGGTAAACTTTACATAGCGTTGCAAAATAACCTTAAAATTGATATTAATCGTGTACTCGCCCAACTTTGGTTTGCAACGAATAACTAGAACCAACCTTATTTGATTGATATAAGAGCGTTTTCAGTGCTGTCTCTATAAACGTAAAAAAAAATGTGAAAAAGCTACCCACTTGTGCTTTGACAATATAATTATTTGAATAGTCGGAACACCTCGGTTGTCATACAAAAAAAGCGTTTTAACCTGTCAATTGCACAATCAGATATGTGATCGAAATTCGAAAGTAGTGATTGTCACAGTCCTTGAGTAAACCCTCAATCGTACGCAATCGATCCTCAGTTTAATGTCAATAATCAGTTCACTGGAGCAAGGGTTAACAGAAAATGTTGACCTTTTGGCAGATTTTAATCACTATTATATAAGAGGTAACCTCGAGGGAGCGGCGTTATCAGTGAAAGCAAGGACGTAACAAGGACGCCGATAACGCAATTACACTCATTATCGAGCGGCCGGTCGGCGCGCGCGCAGCCGCCTCGTACCCTATAATAGAGGATTAAGTGGGCGATTGAGATCGGTCCCTGACACGCCTCATTGTCTAAACAACTGGCGCACCTTAATAATTACCGTTCATCTCCTAGATCTTGAATAGATTCACTAAATTGATATTTTAGTAAAAGCTAGATTTAATTAACCTAAAATCCATCTAACTTTCTTAGCATTCTTTCAGGTGAAATTCAATTTTCTTTATATTACTGTATTTTGAAACATATAAATAAAATAGTGATGTGACCACGCAGCATTTGCTTCGAGTATATTCTCAATAAGGTCTTGCTCGCTAGGAATCTCGCGACACTATCGCGACATGTAGTCACCGCGCTGCCCACTCTATATGTTAGGGTTTGTTTACATGACCTTGCACAAATATAATTAAATAATTATTTTAATAAAAATATAGTTAATTTTAGTTATTTATTTAGACCTACAGATGTTTAGAACTTAACATGAATACAATCCAATTAGGATAGTGTTGACATTCTAATAACATTGTTTTATTGGTATTATTTTTTGTAAAATAAAGTAGAAGGGAAGAAGAGAATTAAACTCAGGAAATAAATATTGTTGAGTTACCAAACAGCTGATTTTGATAACGAGCAACACAATGCGAGGAAAACTACAAACGGTTGAAGTTTTAAATTAGATCGTGAGAAATAACAATGGTTAATAAAACCGGACGTCGATGTTGTATCAATTAAATTATGACTATTTAGTACAATTGTATTTATAATTCAAAGAATACTATTTAAAATGCAATTAATATAAATATTAAAATGCGGTTACTAACAAACTCGCCCACATAGTATTTCCATGTAACACTTGGCTTATAGAGTTGACACGGCCGCCATTGTCCGTCCTTCCCCACACAAGGCGCCACGGTGTCCCGTTTTACACAATCGCGGGTACACCCTACACGAGAAATGTGTCTTATTAGCCGGCCCTTGCAAATGTCATAGTGGCCAAGTGGCCCTTAATAATTGCAACATGTGATATATTGCGCAATTTCTTGATGGTTATGCTGAAATAGCTGGTCATTATCAACATACATAGATCTCATCTTGAGTTAAGTAAGGCTGCTACATTTTTAGTTAGTGTGTCAATTACGCACTGAGTTGTGACAGCAATTTTCTTATTTTATGTGTCTAGGGAGTCCCCTAGACACATAAAATAAGAAAATGGTAGTCACCTAGATAGTTTTTTGTTTAACGAATTTTGTTAAAGGTACAGACATAACTTTACGATTTTACTATCGGTTTTAATACGGACTGTTGTAACGAAGTTGAACTAACCTAAAGTCGTATAAATAATTGTCAAATCAATAGGTCTACTGTTTCGTATTTATCTTTGGTGTTGCCAAAACAAATGAACAGTTAGTGGCTATAAAGTATTTCTCGCCATATTTTACTATGTCAATACAAATTGCCGTCGTATTGTTCAGTGTTCGCAGCAAGGAACTCGCCTTTTGCAATTTAATCTCGACTTGTTCTTTATACGTTTTTTTCTTTAACCACTGGTCATTAGTACTGCAATAAATCTCCCTTCTGTCCGTTCGTTGTCGTTAAGAACTTCATTAACTTTTCGTTGACATGAGTTTTTCAATTGAAATCATGAGAATGGGAACTCGGAGCATTTTAATATCGAGATTGCGATGTGACAAAACGTCAGGGAATCGATGCAGCTTATTATTTACCGTTCCAGTTCCTGGCATTATCAAAATTGGATGTCACTATTACAATGGTAATAAAGTCCAAATTTTCTTGAGCGTCATTAAAAGTTATTCGCTTCAATTTAAAGTGTAGCGAGTACGTGGCTTTTAATTTGACTTGACAATTATTTAATGTCGTAATCATACGTTAATTTAGCGAGAATTGCGATGTTTCTTGGAAGTTTTGTTCTTTGTGGTGTAGGAGACAATATTTAATAGGGCGAGTGAACGAAATAATGTAATTGGTTGGTTATTGATTACTGATACAAAAGTCTCCGCCCACAGCTCTGGTTGATCTGGAATGATAATTTTACGAGCCACATCCGTTTTAATTATAATCTGACCGTTATGACTTACGAGCTATGACGTATAACGGCTTTGCGGATGTCGGCTCTAGGATCTCACTACATATCATGCGTTATGACTTTATAACTATTATTAGGTTGGATAAACCTCTTGATATAATAACAATAACATTGTTTATTGGTTCCTACTCCACCCTATAGTTTTTGATAAATTAATTGTGGATTTATGTTTTTTATTTGAATTGTTTACGTGGAATGGTAATGGTAAGTATGGTGGCAATGAGAAAGGATCGACATAGATTTATTGCGGGGATAAAGTCCTGTTGAAAAAACTATTGGTCCATTTAAAAAAATCGATCTTATTGGTTTAATACTTTTTCTGTTATATATCCGATTAGTACTGACCCTGAGTTAATTACGTTAAAAAATTGCATATCAGTTGGGTACAAATTTGTGTATTTGTGTCCGGCCTTACCTACTTCATAGTATACCTTACACTATATTATTCTCCTTGACTTAGGAGAATAAACAGTAAAATACAGTTGCGACATAACAATATAATATGAAACCCAAGAATTTCTCTAATATCGTGATTGTCAACAATGAATTACACAAAATTACAAGCCTTTACCACTGCGTGAAATTTATGTTACATTTCAAAAGTTGGCGCCAACATTTATGGTCCCAATGTTTGTTCCAATAGCCCGGGCCAACACTCTTCCTATTATTGTATTAAGTATAATTATTACTGAATAGTACTTACTGGTTGAGAGTGAAAGGAATACTGTGTATCAACTGATTACCCGCCTTCGCACTTGTGTACTTAATTGTACTAAAGGAATTAGTGTATCCAGTGTTTGTAGGCGTTTAGCCTAGATTATTGTGTTTGTCTCCAAAAGGCTCGGTAATTTCCTGTCTGTATTGTTTACATTATTGTGTTACAGGATTTTGAATGAATAGCATTCATTGTTAAAGCTTAAGTAACCTCGGTAACAGAGAGGCGAGAACTTAAGTATCTTATCTCATGTAAATAAATATGTATTTAATAAAGGAATTTACTGTAGGACTGCCTCGTTGGCCTAGTGATGCTAAGCACGACTGTTACGCTAGAAGTCTTGGGTTCGCCGTTCGATTCCCAAGTCGATCAAGGTGTTATTGGGTTTTTCTATGAAATTCTCAGTATCAGGTCGGAGTTTGGATTTGTGCCCGGTTAGTGGCAATAGGCTCGCCCCCTATTACATGGGACCTAAACATATCGGCGAACTGTGGGTGTACATTAGTGCATATCTGCCTAAGCCTTCAGGGATACAGGAGTGATGATATGTTGTTATGTTATGTTTTATTTACTGCAAAGGAGACGTGAACAACAAAAAATGAAAAAGCTGTGGGAAAATATACATTCTCAGTCATTAATTATCGATCAATTAACTCAAGCAATATTCCACTGGAGATAGGAATTTG
This sequence comes from Autographa gamma, assembly GCA_905146925.1. Classification (NCBI taxonomy): domain Eukaryota; kingdom Metazoa; phylum Arthropoda; class Insecta; order Lepidoptera; family Noctuidae; genus Autographa; species Autographa gamma. The sequence continues at coordinate 7,018,248 of LR989866.1, read as the reverse complement.
TATTTATCTTACTATAACGTCGTTTCTTTCCATTAAAAAATAATAATTTAATTAAATAATTTAAAATGACTTACTATATCTAGGAATCACCGAGATATGTTTAAATAATCCCACATATCTAACTTCTCAAATACCCCAAACCTCCTTTAATATATACTTATCTTTTTATTACGTTAAACAGTTTATTTACATTAGTTAGCTAATTAATTCTGTCCCACGTTTCTCATACGTAAAAAACTTGGAGACATGACACTCACCTTCAAGTAGGTACTTCTGACAGAACAGTGATGGATGATGATACAATGCAGTTTTACTGGTGGCCATACAAGAGAGAAAGAAGGTCTGTGCTCTTGACAATAATATAATGAGGATGTTCATGTTGTGTGAAAAGTAGAACTCTATTTAAACAATTAGATAGTAAAACAATATAAAATACCTACGTTTTTTTTTTTCAGAAACAATTCAATAAAAATACAAAATATAAAGTGTTTAAATGTTTAGTCACGTGAGCTTGTGACCTCACTACATGGCGAAAATAATAACACATATAACGTAACGAGACATTTCTATTCGCTATTATTCATCATTTTTTTAAACAGGGGAAAAGTACGTGTCGGTTGAATAAAATAACGAAAGAGCATACATACGTATAGCAAACCCCTCTTTTGGAAGTCGGTTGAAATAATATTTACATGATTAGGTACTACAATTGTCCACAATTGTTGTGTTAGCAATAATTTAAGTACGTTTTCAATTAATATATTTTGAGATTTGTGATTTTGTCTTTCTAAACATACCTGAGTGTTAATTTTTAAAAGTATATGTATTACATCCTATTTGTCACAACAATGCTCAAAACGACTCATCGAGAGGGCAATTCCACAAGACCATTAAAATAACAACAACCATTCGTGACAGCAAGCTTTCCGGAGATCCTGAATACTGATCGAATAGCTTACATTATCCTTATAAATCTCAACTATTTAATAATATCTTAATAATAAAGAAACTACAATTATTAAAAATATGTCATAACTGACTTATGATATGATATCTGAGTAATGACGTCTGGGAATGTTGAGTTGAGTTATTTTTATGATAGCTTCAGTCTTTTGTTTTATAATATCAAATGCTGAATTAATGTATCATGTTTAATTAGTAACTTGGACCATAATGATTATTTGTCGTAATTTCGATTCGCCTTTAAATTCTCATAGGACTCTTTTACCTGGAAATCTATCAGTCTGAGGGATACATAAAGATACCGACCTAATGTTATTAATATTTCATATAAATGTAAACAAAAATGCTTTACCACATTCACTAGACTAGCTTCTTGTACTTAGTGCTCTATCTATAATCTTTGTGAAATGTCAGTTTAACAACGAAAAGATTACAAAAGTTAAAACAGCAGCAAATAAAAACACATTGTTTTGTTAATTTATAACAGTTGTTTTAGAAATATTTAGTATGTTGTTGCTCGCAAGAACCTATTAATTATCTTGTATGAACTTTGAAAAACAGTTAATTATGACATTGGCTATGACCTGGGTTGCTAATAAACCTTGCAGGTATTAAAGAAGCCAGACTTAAGGCTGCAGGGCACCACGACCCGGCAAACTTCCTAGTAATTAGCTTTACTATATTAAAATCATTTATTGCAAATAGGTCGTGTTAACACTCCTTGCACATACATTAAAATAACGATTTCTCATTTCAGTGACACGATTATCCTGTTGCTGAAAAACTATCGATATTTATAATGTTACTTTTAATTAACCTTTAATCATAAAGGTTAAATATAAGTTCAAAAAACCAACTGACTGGCTAGTTTTGAATCTAAGAATTCTAACTAAGAATGTAATAAGTATATAAAAAGCTATTTGAAACGCTTCTATTTTTGTTTTTGATAAGCTTTTCAACTTGTCTTTCTGACTCAAATTATTTAGTGAATTTGTTTTAGTTTTCACAATTATTGCAAAACTTAAGGTTGTTATTGTTTGAAAATTTCTTCGTTCATTTAAAATTATTTATAAGCTTTGTTGCTGGAATTTAATTATGTAAATTGAAAACAATACCAGTGGACACAATGCAATATATAATAGAAGTTAACAATAATTCCGTTGTGACATCGCATAGTTATTAGAAAAGGTTTCCAAGCACGAACGACGACAAATCATGATTTTAGTGCATTTGTTAGGTTTCTTGTAGAAAGCCGCGGACAGGGGCGGCAGCGCGTGCGCACCTAGTGTTGCAAATACTTACATTTAATTGTGCTATCGCTCCGTTTTCTAGTGTTGTCCCTAATTGTGATACCTACAAGTTTGAATTTAACATTTCCTTGGGTAAAAAAATATTTTAAATGTCATATTTTTTTTAAACTGAATTTAAAATTAAGTCAATAACTAGGCTATTCTTAAATCACCTATAAAATGTAAACTCGTTCATTGATATTACATGCTACACGTAACATACGTAACAACAATTCCTCAGTCACATACGAAACAAGAGCAATTGGTCAGGAAACAGGGACCGTTACGAATGCCGGTCGACGCGGAAATGATATCGATATAACATCGATATTGTTATACGCACGCCATCACTAGTTAGGCGCGGCTGCGGCACGCGAACCCTAGTGCCGCTATCTGGCCGAGGTAGCTCACTATTTGATACAAGTGTATACCATGTATCGATATGCAATGTGATTAATTTTGTTGCACGCACGTCACTGGCCGGTCTCGTTGTCGTAATAGCACGCAAACTCTTGTGTCTCAAAATGTAGTGCTGTCATTTTATTTTATGTAACTGTAATGTGTTAACATTTTAAAGTTACTTTTTCTTTAAATCCTACTTTCTGAAAATATATAGGTACAAACCAAATAACTGGACATAGATATTTTTTTCGACTGTAGTATTAATTTGTAGATAGCTAAGTTTCTCGGGGAGACTAAAACTCAAACGAAAGAAAGTAAACCTAAAATCCCTTTTTGAATTTACTTCATTGTATCAGATATGTAAGTACTAACATATACCTATGGCAGAACGAGGATTCTTTATTGCTCTATTTAGAATTGACTTTCAATCCCAAATATGTATAAATAGCAAATATAAATACTTAATGATGGTGTAGTATGGCAGTATTTATCGACGTGTACAGCAATCGATATTGTTTAGCGCACGCACATCACTAGTATTAGTGGTTGGGCGCGGCACTGTCGCAACGGCACGCGAACTCGTGTGCCCTGTGTCTGCACTCCTGTTACTGTCATTGAATTAGGTCTTAGTGAATATTGATTACATAAATGTTCAAAAATTATGACGACATCATATAAGCATTCAATGTGAAAAACCTTTCATGTATAATAATAACCATTTTGGATGGCATTTCCTTTTATTGGTTATAAAATAAAAATTTACTTAACTAATTAATTACTTAAATTTTACTTACACATATTTTGAATCTACATTTAACATTCGATTCCTGAAACAAAAGAAAATAACTAAAGAAACCATCTTTAACTAGGTAACAACTAACACTATAAGTATGACAACATTAAATACCAAAACACAGTAACAAAGTAACATAAACCCAGTATCATATCTCCCATCCTAACCGCGAGCGCCAAACTGACCTAATCTCCGCAATCCGCATGACGCGTCGCTCGTGATCTTATTCGTAGCGTGTGCCGTGTTGCGACCACTGCATTGTATACCCTACCATATAGCTAGACCAGTGCAGCAGTGACACTACATGACGTCTGTCGGCCTATTGCGGGACCGCTTTCAAACTACCGAAAAATATCTTAGTAAATGTTGAATTTGTTGCTTTATTGCGTAAATGACAAACTAAAATTGTATAGTCTTTTTATTTGTAGGATGTAGTATCTCTATGCACCGTCTCTTGCCAGTTATTGACTGTTAGTTGTACACACAAAAATAAAAAAGATAATAAATGATTTTGGGTTAAAATTTATATCTACCTAAATAGGGAAGGATATCGTTTGATAAATACCAATAAAATTTCTGACTTATGTTGTTTTCATTTTGCAATAAAATTGCAAATTAATTTTTAGCAGCAAAAGTTAGGTACAACCACAACACACACATACAGACGTTTTCCTCAATCCACTTACTTCAGCTGTTTTTCTCTAATCTAGTGCACATTAATTATAACTAGGATCAAGTACTAGGCAAGCAGATGACTAATACATAGTAATTGTCATAGCCATACATTGTAAGAACAGTGCATTTATTGTGACGACGTTTGTGCCATATTTGTGTGAAATTTATATTATTAAACTAATACAGTGTTTCGAGGAAAATGTGTCATTGTGGGTGTAGGCGGTAGACTGGTGATCTGTCACTACTTAGGATTTAATTTAAATAATAGTGATTTATTTATATTAAGAGATTACTGTTCACTGTTCAGCTTATCCTAAAGTTGATAAATCTGTACATTGGAATATGTGGGTTTATCGTATTATGATCATTAAGATTTAGGCTGATGATTTTATTATGATCACCGCTCAAGACATTTGTCAGAACAATGCTTACAATAGAAACCTTTAATTAAGTAAATAATTGTTACAAGTACAATTCCTAGTCTAATTAACTATTAACTTTCTTTTGCTAGAATAAAATAAATAGCTATTACTCGTAATTACGTAACTTGCGAGAAATACACAGGGTGGTCTAACAAAAAGGAGCCGCGATGTACCAGGCGCCCATAAAAACAAGAAGTAACACCAAACGCTAATGCCGTCTTCCCATGTATATTACAATCATGAGTGCTTGACTCACTACGATTCTATTTTTAAGCCTTATAAGGCAGAGGATACATTACAAAATTTCTACGAGACGAACACACGACCTAATTAATGGGTGGCGATAGAAAAAACAAATTCTCTTTTAACTGTAACGGAAACGAGTTGACACATTTTTAAAGTTCCGTGAGCGAATAAGAAAACGTTTATCGATTAATTAATTTATTAGTGGTGTAAAGTAAAAGTAAAGTCGGAAGTTGTTTTATGTAAGTGAGTAAAGTCAGCACGAACTGAGTGATTGGACTGGATATGAAACGATAAGGTTGCGAATCTGAGTGTTTTCATTTTTTATTATTAATTGCCTTGGTGCGATAATTAATAATTAAAAATCTTAAAGTTTCGTAACTTTTTTTCATCCTGCGATTTCCTCTTCCTGCTATTTGAATTGTTGGCATTTTAGTGTCATCATAGTAGCAGCAGAAATCTTAAAAGACTTATAAACTATCTCTTAAATATCTACATAATTCTCAATCCACCATTAAGAGTTATCTCGAAAAAGTCAACTCATAAAGTTTTCTATTCGGGTCGCCATTAAAAATAATTTATTATTAAGAACACAACCAATTACGGAAGGTGTTGACATTTACCGTAAACTCGAATGCACGCGTAAAGTGCATATCCATTACTGCTTTATTACGTACCTACAGAACTCTTTGCTAGCCAAAACGTTCGTACTTAACTTATTTTTTATTTTGTATCGTTAGTCGCAAAAAAACATACCGCACCTCAGCGCACACGGCTAAAGATGTTATCGCATCAATTAGTGCAGTTGACTGTTTAATTGCATTGTAATTAAAGGCTATATTCGCTCGGCTAATCAGCACGTTACTGCTCTATATGGGAGAGTCGCAGTGAGCTTAGGAATTGGTCTCACTGTAAGCGACGCTCACTAAAAAGATTAAAGTTTTTAAAGCAGTGTTGCTTTTAATTACCAAGTATAAATTAAAAAAAGATTATGTTTAAATATGAAAATATGATTTCATTTATTTCGAGACCTACCATATAATTTTATTTATTTCAAATCAACATGATGTAAAAATGGGGAAGTCTTATCATAACTTTAATTCTGGAACTAACATGAAACAATAATGAGAATATAAACTAGTTTGTAAATAATTAAATCAAAATAAGGTTTTTACTTAACATCAATTAAATAAAAACCAGAAAATAATCTTGAATAGTAAACTGTTTTCTTGTAGTAAAAATGAAAGTAAACAAACCGCTCCCACTCACACCAACGCCCAACACCGCTAAAAAACTAACCCTATAAAGTGTGCGTAACATTTTTTTTCGCGCCAGATTCCCTGAGAGTGGAACGTATTCCAGTAAGTGCGTTTCATCAGAGGCTGGGAAGACTGGCCGGTCATCGAGACCCCTACGTATATGGATGCTAACACAGTCATAACCCATGTTGGTAGAGGAATGCACATTCGCTTGTTTTTCATGTGTAGTGATAGTAATCGACTTTAGTTTAGACATACATTTTGTTACGCATTAGATGTGTTACTTCTATGTTACATAGTAGGCTGTGGGTACTGTTTTACTTGCGAATGATTCGTATACTATGTAAACCATTAATAATCCAGCCTATAAACGTCCCACTGCTGGGCACAGGCCTCTTCCCATATAGAGAAGGCGTGAGCATTGATCACCACGCTTGCTCTCTGCGGATTGGCGATTTCAGATCCCAAATTTTGGAATCCAGGTTTCCTCACGATGTTTTCCTTCACCGTTTGTCAGAAGTGTCTTAGAATAATTAAGAAAGTACATATAACTTAGAAAAGTTACATTGGTACTTGCCCGGGTTCGAACCTGCAACCTCGTGCATACAAATCCGTTCATTGAACCGCTAGGCCTGGAGTTTGTGACCGACCGCCGCGCGAGGTGGACGTCTATGTAGCGTCCCTTCCGCGATTCACCAGTCATTCCGATATTAGTAGTGTTTCAAAAACTTGAAAACAGTGTTGTTTTAGTGCAATAATGACGTCGTTTAGTGTCTTATTCTGTGATTAACTCGAACGCAGTGTCATTTATTGTGTTTGCAAAGTTGTGAAGTTTTTACGCCACACGGATTTGCCAGTTCCTGCCTAAACCCAGCAGGGAGGGTCACACACCCCCGGGCGATCCTACCCGGGGAGTTAGATCAAGCTAGGTTTTTTGTAGTTAGGCGCGCCCTCTCTTTATTCCCCATGTTTAGTGTTTAGTTTATATTGTCGTGTTTTTCCTTCTTGTTCCTCGCGAGAATGGATCCCCTCTGGCTCCGTTTTTTCGAGGAGCAAATGAAATCTAGGTTGATCCAAGACCTCTTCCAGGCTTGGATCCGCAACTCCGACCCTGCCGAACTCGCGAAACTTGGCGGTCCCTCTTCAGTCGATACTGTCAGGGATTACTCGGCTTATCATCATCATAATCCGCTTATCTCTCCGACCATTGTCGCGCCGTCCCTTGATTCGTCGCCCATTGTCTCGCCGTCCTTTGCCTCGCCGCCCATTGTCTCGCCGTCTTTTGCCTCGCCGGCCATTGTCTCGCCGGACATTGTCTCGCCATCCATTATCACGTGTAATCCGACCCGTCCCATTGTACCTGCCTCGCCGCGATGCACACCTGCGCGTGACTCATCGGCCGCTCCATCCCGCCCCCGCTCTGCTACCCCGTCCCTTATCGATGCCGAGATGGCAAATTTCGAAGACTCTGGTGATGCTCTAACAGCGTCCGATTCGTCTTGCTCGACCGATGGCTTCATCGAAGTTGTCGGTAAGGGCAAAAAACGCACCCGAAGGGCAAAATCCCAACAGGTGCCCTCCAAGTCCGCCAAAACTGACGCCGCCTCTTCCGTTGACATGTTGGCTTCAACATGTACTTCCCAGCCCTCTTCTTCCTCACCGGCCTCACCCGCCGCTCCTACGCCCTCACAGCCCATTGCTTCAGCCCCAAAGAAGGGCAGCCCGGTCCCTCCTCCAATCTTCCTTCAGGAGAAAGGAAAATGGACCGAGGTATCCACGTGGTGCTCGCAGAACCACGTAAATTTTTCAAGTGCCCGTTCCGTCAAGGACGGCATCAAAATCACCGTATCCACAGCGACCGACTTCCGGTCGCTCACCCGCATGTTGCAGGAGAGAGCCCTGCCTTATCACAGTTTTACCCTCCCAGAGGAACGAGTCCTCCGCGTGGTAATTAAGTCCGTCCCCGTCGAGTTGTCCTCAGATGACATGCTCAAGGACCTCCGTTCGCAGGGCATTCCAGCCCTCGAGGTACACCGGATGTACCGCTCGCGAGGCAAGTTACCATATGAGATGGTCCTTGCAGTCACCGAGAGATCGGCTGAAGGCAAATCCATTTTTAATATAAAGTCAATTTGTCAACTTTCGGGAATTAAAGTTGAAACGCCACGAAAAACCGGCACTGTCGGTCAGTGCCACCGCTGCCAGTTATACGGTCACTCGCAGCGTAATTGTTTCGCGCGCCCTCGTTGCGTGAAGTGCCTCGGTGAGCATGGAACGCCTGATTGTCCCCGGCCCAAGGACCGCACCCAGTGCGCTGAGCCCCCTAGCTGCGTTCTCTGCGGCGAAAAGGGTCATCCAGCCAACTACCGCGGCTGCCCTAAGGCCCCTAAAACCGTCGTGAAACGGCCTGTCGCTCGTGCAACGGCCCCCGCGCAAAATCCCGCGACCGCTCCGCCGCGTCTTAGCCCACAACGCCCAACCGGGGCCTGCTGGAATAGAGAAACGCATCTCCGCGCGTTTCCGGCCCTCTCCTCTCCACCGAAGGAGAGCATTCCAACCTCCGCGCTTCATGGACCCTCTGTCCCACACATTCCTCTCGCCGCGTTCAAACCCGCGCCTACACCGAAACCCGCGTTAGCGTCACCGTCGGCCGCGGCCCTTATGGCCCCGACGTTCTCGGCCGACATCACTGCGTCGGTTAAAAATTACATCGAGGTCTACGAGACGTTTGACTTTAATCGCATCCGCCTTATGGCTGAGGCGATTAGAGCCAACCCCTCGCCTTTGCACGCGCCCTTTATTAGGGAGCAGTTCAGCGACGTATTCGCCGCATACAAAGCCGCCGCGTTCTAATGGCTTCAACCACTGGTAAATTCAAACCCCGTTCCCTTAAATTAGGCTTCTTTAACGCGCAAAGCATCAATAATAAACGCGATGAAATCGCTACTTTTCTTCGCGACCACCAACTCGACGTTTTTCTTGTACAGGAGACCTTTCTTAAACCGTCTCATAGAAACCCGCGAATCGCGAATTATAACCTAGTCCGTAACAATCGAACCAGAGCCGCAGGCGGCGGCACGCTCATTTACTTCAAAAGGTCACTGTACTGCGTTCCGATGGACCCACCTACGCTGTCGCACATTGAAGCCTCTGTCTGTAGGCTAGGCATGACCGGTCATAGACCTCTGTTCTTAGTCTCAGTTTATATCCCTCCGTCACCTCAGGGGGTCGACTTACGACCTGACCTGCAAGCTCTTCTTGCTCTCGGCGACTCCGTCCTTCTGGCGGGAGACCTGAATGCAAAACACGAATCGTGGAATAGCCACACTCGTAACATCCGCGGTAGACACCTAGACCTTCTTAGCTCCGAGTTAAACTTTGACATCATCGCGCCTATGAATCCTACGCACTTTCCCGATAACGTAAATCACCGCCCCGACATCTTAGATATAGCTTTGCTTAATAACGTTAACCTAGCGCTTCGGTCCATTGAAGTTATTCAGGAATTAGATTCTGACCATCGACCAGTGATCATGTCTTTCGGTCCGCGTGTAGGTCCCCCAGACGCTGGTCAGCCCATCCCCACCAAGATAGTTACGAACTGGACGAAGCTTGGGACTCGCCTTAAGTCAGTCCACTCCGCGCATCTCGACTCAATCCCAGACCACGTAAAATCCGCGATGGACGCTATAGGCGCGATCGACTCCCTCACTGAGCACGTGCAGTCCCTGGTGAACGAGTGTTCACGGTCGGTACCTCTGACAGAAGACGCTCGTTGGCTCCTTCCGGACGATGCCCGTGCCCTACTGACGGAGAAGAACGCGGCTATACGCGCCTACGACGCTTATCCCTGCGACTCTAATCGCGTCCGCATGCGCTCTCTACAGCGTGCTTTTAGAAAACGCATAAGGATATTGCGTGACGAACGCTGGGATAAGTTTCTCGACCAATTAGAGCCCAACCATCACGCGTTTTGGAATCTCCAACGTAAATTACGTAGATGTACCGAAGTTACTATGCCCCCACTGAACCGTCCGAATCAGAGCCCTGCCTTTGAAGACGACGAGAAAGCGGAATGCCTAGCCGACAGCTTAGAGGCCCAGTGTACGCCTAGCGACCTTCCGGTCGATCAAGCTCACCTTGCCAGAGTTGACGCTGAAGTCGAACGTAAGGCCTCGCTCCCTCCTTCTGAGGATCCGGAACACCCACTCGCGCCGGTAACAGTAGACGAGGTACGGTCTCTGATCAAGGAACTGCATCCACGTAAAGCCCCAGGCTCAGACGGCCTCACCAATAAGGTGATTAAACTCTTTCCCCCAGCATTAGTAATCCTCTTGACAGGCATCTTCAATGCAGCATTAGGAAACAATCTCTTTCCACAGAAGTGGAAAGAGGCGATAGTCATCGGCATCCACAAACCCGGTAAACCGAAGTCTGAGCCCACTAGTTACCGCCCCATTAGCTTACTCAAGGTACTTGGGAAGCTATACGAGCGAATTATTTATTCCCGTCTTATGGACTACGCCGAGTCCAGGAGTCTCATACCAGACGAGCAGTTCGGTTTTAGAACCCAACACTCGTGCGTCCAACAAGTCCACCGCATAGTCGAGCATATAAGCGCTGGTTTTCAGCGTGGAAGGCTCACTGGCGTGCTCTTCTTCGATATAGCAAAGGCCTTCGACAAGGTCTGGCACAATGGCTTGATCTTCAAGCTATACCAACTCGAGGTGCCAGATCGTCTCGTGCTCATCATCCGAAACTTTTTGTCGAATCGGTCCTTTCGCTATCGCGTTGAGGGCACCCTCTCTTCCCCTCACCCTATCCGGGCCGGAGTCCCTCAAGGCTCCGTACTCTCTCCACTCCTCTTCACGCTATACGCTAGCGACATTCCTCGCGGTGGCAAACCCCAAGTAGCTATGTACGCCGACGATACGGCCATCTATTATTCAGGCACCAGCCCCTTAGCAATAGGTCGAACTCTCCAGACCGCGGTCACGACCCTCGGGAAGTGGTTCACGAAATGGAGAATCGAAGTCAACCCTACCAAGAGCGCAGCCGTTCTCTTTAGCAAGAAACGGCAGCCTCCCGCTCCCCCTCCACCTATAACCCTCTTCGGCAAGTCTATCCCTTGGGAACAGCAAGCCAAATACCTGGGTGTGATCCTTGATCGGAAGCTTACCTTCATAGCTCATATTAAAGCGGCACGCGCGCGGGCCGCCTTCGCTCTCGGCCGACTTCATTGTATGTTGAACAAGCGCAGTAAACTCTCTCTTACTTGTAAGAAGAGAATTTACACTGCGTGCGTGAGACCTATCATGACTTACGGCAGCGTCGTATTCTCTCACGTACCCGATTATCGACTCAAACGAATGCAAACTCTCCAAAACCGTTTCATGCGTAGAGCCACAGGCGCTCCAGGTTACGTTCGTAACTTGCAGTTGCACTGTGACTTAAAGCTGCCAACAATCAAGCAGTTCATGAAACGCGCCGCGATCCGATTTTTCGACTCCTCCGAAACCCACCGTAACCCGCTAATCGTAGCGGCCGCGCGATACGTACCTTCCGTAATATCTAAGATTAAACGCCCCAGACTTACTCTCTCCTACCCCGACGATAAAACAACGCTTCTCCAAGAAGCATTCGATTTAGCTAGCAGTAGCAATACAAAACACAACCGCCGTATATTACGTCCTCGCCGGCGAGGCCCGTCGCGTATTATAAATAATAGTAACGTAAATGTTATCCTCCCGTCCCTAGACCAAGCTGGCCCGAGCCGGCCAAACTAGCAATAAAAATATGTCCCTAAATAATAAAAACTTAGATCCAGCCATCCCTTGCTGTTTTGCTTTATTAAGATTGTTAGCAACGCACTAAGTCGAGGTCCGAACCCCGCAGGGGGTGCCCTTAGTGGACGTTGCTGACGTAGTTAGTTTTTCCTATTGCTCTGGCTGGAGGCCTTAAGGTCCTCGCCAAAAGTCCGGTGAAGCAGTCAAAGCCTGCGCTCAGGCTAACTGCAAAGATCTCTACCAAAAAAAAAAAAAAAAAAAAAAAAAAAAAAAACCGCTAGGCCACCACGACATACCCACTATATACATTATGTAAACCATTGACTGGGCATTATTAGAAAACTTTTAGTCTTACAAAAAATGAAATATACTTACATATTAAATAAAATAAAATAAGTGACTACCGAAAATTTCGATTTTTAAATTTTTCATTTTATTTTGATAGAGAGGTACACCAGTTAACAATACTTACAAAAATTATGTTTAATTATAAAATTTGCAATCCCTAGACTGTTTGATGAGAGAGAGACTACATTTTGATGACAATATTTACAAATTCAAATCCATTACAACATAAAGTTTACAAGAACAAAGGCTTTTATCTTCGCAGAGTTTACCGAGATGTATCTGTATCGAGTACCAATGCGCATGCGCATACGACCTAACTATGCAGACGCACGCGGAAGAGGCAGAGGGTAATTACTTTATCTACAAATATGTGTCTGAACTGATAATGTGACTGACTTTATAAGGAACATCAGGGCAGACATAGAAAATAGCTGCGTTTGCGCTGATTGTAGGTACTTGTGTGTAAGAAAAGAATAGTGATTTTTACAGTTTTAGAATCTGCAGAAAATGTATTGCTTAAGTTTGGACTGTGGTTATTATTTTCTTTTCTGGTCCTTCGTGAATGTTAATGAGTTTAAGCAGCAAGATTTCATACCGAAAATACTAGCATATATAAATAGTTATATGTTCGCTTTTCTCGGGTCAAGAAAAGGAAGACTGGGTTCATTGATATAAAAATAAAAATATTTATCTAATATTGACCGATTGACTAATATTTTTCGTTTTTGCTTGTGATTATATTAGTCATTTCATTTAAGTTATAGTAATCTATTCTTACACAGATAAATACTTTATTTGGCACGTATAAAATTAAATTAGTTTCTGGCCTTCTATGGCTAAAATGTCACTTATTTACCAACTTTGAGCTTGATGGCTATCGGCGATTTACAGCCTTAAGTTAAGTAATTAACTAAAACTAAATGTCAGTAAAAAATAAGTATCAGTGAGGTCAGCTATTAACGTGAATAACAAGAAAATCGATTAGTTTGTATGAAATTTGTCTAATTTGTCAGTTGTATATGGCAGCAGAAACATTAATGGTTAGGTCAAAAGCGACGTTTTTCGAACACTAACCATATTTTGAGCATGCTACGTTGCGATGCGCGCTATGTGGAAGATGTCACAACTTGCACGTCGACAATGCTGACCTGTATCGCGAAATACACAATTCTTCAACAACCATTTCGCTTGACTATCGAATTTGGAATACATTGCGGCTTTACTTCAAAACTCTTGATATGTTGTGGATAGTCAGACAGTAATGGAATGTAAACCTTAGCTTATTACCGTGATATAGATAGTAACTTAAGCGGTCTGAATCGATTCTAATTGGGTAAATCAATGGTGGACGTGCGTTACTCACTCGATGTTTACGATTTCTTGTTAAACTCAACAGATACACTGATTGATGGATTAAACGTACTTGCGAGTAGAATTTAGGAAAACGATCGTTAAATTGCCTATAAACTATTAGTGTTTATCTACTTAGTAATTTTATAGAAGCCAATATTATATAAATGGCGATATAACGAGGATATTAACTTAGTTTATAATTGTTTGACGGATGGTTGGTCAGATTGGGTCGGCCCTACCTTCTAGCTCAAATATCGTAATTGCGTCCTATTATGGTGATAAAAATCGTCTTTTAGGCGAGTTGTGACGTAGCGAGATCTTATGTAAATTGATTTTACTATAATATCTCAAGAATCTTGTTCTGTTTCTTATCCTATGTTAGTATGTGAAAATATATTTACGCATCTTTTAGCCCTGCAATGAATTGCTGTAAAATGATATTCAAGTAAAAAAAAATACTTATAAAAATAAGAGTCTAATGCCACTAATGCTATTTAATCAAAGTACTAATCTAGCTGCCTAAGTTACGGATGTATTAAACTTAATATACTTTTAAACCTAGGTCATAAACAAAAGCATGGTTTAAAGTATATCTTTTAATTAATCTCGGTTTATGTTTGGTATGTCCTTGACCTTGGGAACTACGTGCGGTCTAAGACCATTTAGGTATCCTAACATCATATTAATGTCAACAATTATCTTTTTCAGTGTACCTTGTAGTTTAATGTTGTTTGTTAGAACCTAAAAATTAATAAATTGATTCAAATTAATTGCTTGGTTGGACATTTAGGTAAATAAAGTATTTTAAAACCGTGGGAAAAGCATAGATGGCCGGTATTCAGTCCTGTCAAATTGGAACACTTGTTTGTAATCAACGTTAATTAAAACGACATCGCTTTTAATTACTCAAGTTTGACTTGTTGGTGTCAAAACCAGACACGGATGGTAAAAAGTATAAGGGCTAACGAGACACAGCCTAAGTGAACAAGAAAAAATTCCTGTGCTTATGGGTCATCCGATATGGCCACGCCGAGTGCGCGGCAAAACTCACCTTCCATACACAGAGTCACAGACACATTAATATTTCATTAAAACACACGTTCACACGTAATACCGATGCATGTGTCAAATTGAAATATACGACAATCGCACGTAAGTGACGTTTACAATAGATACGTTAATTAGTTGTGACTCAGGTAATGTCGAGTGTCGCCGTCTGTACCTCATTCCTGCGGGTAAGTTACGGTTATTGCCGTGATTCATTTATATGTAATGGTGTTACTTCGATTGTTATCTCCTTAATGACTTAATTTTATTTGCCTTAGAATTCTTTGTTGGCAATGATATACTTTTATTTGCAAATTGCAACATTTTTCGCATTATCTCCTTGTGTATTTTACTTCACACGGGGTAATCTAGTGCCTGTATGATATCACGCATGATCTATGTCTGTAATAGATGTCATAGCTTAGGATTTATGGCTGCATCATGATGCATGTAACTTTATTCTATGTCAGTGTCTCAACACACGTAAAAACGGATCAAACTTGGACATTAAAATATTTTAAACATATCTTGATATGTATCTTGTATTTTTCCTTTTTAGGATCCTAGACATCAAGAGCAGTGGAAGTGACAAGCTGTCATTAAAGTCTCACGACACATAATGAGATACTGAGCGTATTTATTTATGGTAATGTGCGCCATCTAACGTTTTTTTCCGCTTGACGCTCAATAGATAGATGGAATAGAAAAATATTTATTAATTACGGCTGTATGTAATGTGATTTTAACTAGTTGTAGCTTAATTTGACAACAGTTTTCTTACCATTGTTTCGGAGACCTGTTCTGTACATTAGTAGATAGTTCGCTTTTTAGGTGTAGTAGATCCTATGATCTACTACTATGATCATCATAGTGATCTGAAATGTTGTTGACTATTCACCAATATTTCGAACACTATGATGAATTTGAATAACGGTCTGTTGAGATTCGCACGATGTGTATGAAAATTCACTATCACACGAGATGCGATAATCATGTTAAAACTTTTATACCTATTTACCTGAATAAAATAAAACATTACATATTTCACCACTTCAAAGCAAATTAAATAGCAAACCCAAAACACTAATAAGCAGTTCTTATCGTTCATATACTTTTACTATTACTATTTCGTCTTCATTATCCACATTAGCGTACAAGACAAAGCTACAACGAACTATATTTATTACAGTAGGAACTGTTACAACTGAACTTTTCCTCAGAACCTCATTAAAATCGAAAGTATAATCAACCAATAAAAAATGCTAACAAATTGATATCAAAAGCGGCCTTATTTTGAGGGACATAAGGTGGATTTTTGGTGGTTGTAAGAGCGATGTGCGCTCGAAAGTATATACTGAAACAAAATAATAAATACTTGTTTATCTAAGTGTATTGAATTGAAACATTGCGAAAACGAACGTAGTTGCGTTACAAATTGTGTCGGATACAAGAAGGGAAATTCAAAGGAGCGTGTGCTTCTAATTTAGCGTGGACTGCTGCCTGTTTGACCAGTTCGGTTACAAAAGCCCTAGGATCCGAGCCTCAGGTTTTGTTACACAAACCTTCTTATACGTAGACATCCTTAGTTTTATCTAGGAAACGTTGGAACTACTTTCTAAGGCTTTAGACATACAAATGTAGAGCTAAAGTTGTATTGAGCTAAATGATGTTGCAATTTTGTATTTTTAAATCGAGCCTTTATCAAGTCGATTAAATTAAATTCCTTTATTTTTTATTTAACAATGCATATTTTTTACTCAACTTTCGCAATCCAATCAGCGAAAAATATAAAATAATCTGAGATAATACTGATATATTGTTCCGTACACAATAGAACAGCTATTAACAATGTTATTATAGTCAGACTCAGACATCTTGAAATTGAATTAATTTATAAATTTAATAAAATGTGACGATTAGACAAATGACGATCATCGCTCACCACAACGTAACTCCGAAATTGAATCACGACGATTTCAAATTCAAATTTGGATCGGAATATTCAAATGAGCGTAATTATGGCGCACGCGCACACCGATTAGCGGCGCGCGCGCGTGTAGGATGCCCTAGCTTTCACTAATACCCTCCATATTACTCAATTACTCTGTCAATACTTTATGTAGGAAATTACTAGGATTGTTTTCGCGATTAATGTTGTATACGGTAGTTACTTAGCATGTAAGCTCGGTTAAATATGTGCTCATGTTCTTGTGAGGAAGTGAACTTTACATGGCAATCTAATGTAGTGTAAGAAGCATAACAGACTGTACATGTATATACCTTTACATAAATAGCTTTGCAAGTGTAACTTAAATATAATTATGGGTGCTTTGACCGATGCCTAAAATTAATTCACAAAACTTTATAAGCCATTTGCGAAATCTCTTCGTGTTCAAGATGATTTTAATGAATAAGAAATACGTGAAATAGAATGAAAAAAATTGTGAATAATAATAAAATAAAAAGATTATCGACTCGGTACTTTTTCATTAGGTACTTATTGCTATGCATAATCACAGTGTTTTTAAGAAAACAGAAAATAAAACGTCTAGCATATATTATGCCTTAAGTATTCATTACATTGTGAAACTACACACGGCTTTGATGTTCGGATATAGTTCATAGGATTACATCACGCCTTCCATTGACAACCATATATGAACATATCTCATTTAATTAAATAATCTGCCACAATTATTAATGAGAGCAGAAATAGATTGTCATATTATGCATTCGTCTTATTGAAATATGTATGACTAGTAGTAGCTAAGATGATTGTAGATGTACCATGGAGCTTGAAATTTTCTCTCCGCAGGTTTAAGACTTCTTCTCATATAAAGAAGGAAAACTTCCTGTACTATATTTCAATAGATATAACAATCCATACTAACATAAAAAATGATTTGCTTTCCTATTTTGTTTGTGAATTAACTCTCGATGATACAAACCGATATTTTTAAAACTTAATGCACAGTCTTAAACTTTTTGAAAGGCTATATATCGCACACCAATATGCTACTTTTTTTCTGGAAATAGCAGTAACATGTTAAAACAGTCGATGAAAAAAAGGTAGAGCTGAATGAAGTTGTTATGGTAAAAAGTACAAAAAAAAATATCCTAACATAATCCTACGTGCGTCTTTTCCTAAAATAATCTAACTAATTAAAGCTTTTTACGTTTCTTTCATTTACTAAATAAGTATACAGACTTACAGTAAGTATCTATTTAAGTTTTAATTGAGTGCAAATAAGCATTGAATGTACTTAGCTACCTAATTACGTGTGTGCTTTGAATTGAGACAGTAGACTCGATGCATACTGGAAGAATGTATTGCGGTCATCGCGACATAAGTTGCAAGCCTTGCAAGACTGCAAAACATCTTAGAATCCAATTTTTTATTAATCGAGACAAAATTTTAGCGGCCACTTTTTGTTTCCCATTGTAAGATATGATTATAGTACCCGGGAAAAGAAAAAGATAAGCATCCATGCACTTTAACCCGTAATTTTTTTTTTTCCACTCCACGTAATTCCATAGGATTTCCTAGGAAAAGAAAAAACTACGTGTAACTCCATTTACCCACTCAACAGCGTAGTCGTTCCTGCACATGCTTATTATAATACAAGTAAATTGAATATTGTTCCAAAAATTGACATGATAAAAAAAAAAAAACAAAATATTTAATTTGTTTTATTGTTAAATAAATAAATAAATAAAATACTAATTGTTTATCCTTCAACAATTGAACTTTTACAGTTAATCTTACGCAGGGACCTTCTTTTAAGTAATAATGTACTTGTTATATTATATTCGTACATGTAATTCATACAATGTTTATATTTGATTTTATGTGTTCAGATCTTATTTTCTTCTACTTAAAGGTCACGATTTTCGAACTACTTTAATCATACAGTTTAAACAGGTCTAAGTGATCGAACAAGTTTATAGCTTAACTAACTTATGACTTAGACTGATGCCTTCCTGAGCCTAGCAAGTTAGCTACATTAATGCTTAATGTATGCACTAACATTTTCTCACCTGCGCATTTATTTTGCATTAAGTTATTTATTATCTAATATTTAAGTATCAGTAGAGGAATATTAGATTGAAGAATACTTGTTTGTACGTAACGATAAATTCAATTCCTTGAATCTTTTGTATTATAAACTATCTAGATATTTTATATCGTTTTATTGTTTACTTTTACTTTTGGTGTTTTTTTTTATCAATTAACGCATTTTACAAATTTTCCTAATATCACGATATTTTAAGCTGTAGTAATCCCACGACAAATGCCTAGTAATGCGTACAAGATAAACCGAACACCGCGCAGAAACTGCGAGGGAATATTTTCCAGCAATTGTCATCAACATTTGAGGAAATCATAAATCCGCTGTCACCGATACCGCGCTAAACGCGTATGCCGAGTGGAATCCTGGTGCCCTACCGAGTACGGTACAATCGTTCGCCAGCTGCGCAATATCGCTTCGCCAGCGAACAGCAATATTTCACCAGGCCCTTGCTATCACCTGTCAAATCGTACAAGTGTTCCGCCCGGCCCGGACCTATTTAAATATCAACTGTTTTAGACGTAAATACTTGCTCTTTGTCTCACTAAAGTAGGGTGTAAAATGCTAATTGTTTGGAACTTGTTTTATTTTATTATCGCTTTTATCTACGTGAATTGTATTGGGCAATATTAAACTATTAAGTTGGTCGATGGTCCTGCAGATAGAATTCAATTACTAGGAAATGTGGGAGCAGCTTTAAAGTACAAATAATTGTCATCGCCTCTTAAATTCCTTACCGAAGCAATAATTTACCCTCTTCAACCTATTGCTTGCGCTATAACACAAACGATTCTTCGAGTCTCAATTAAATTCTAACTTTCGCAGCACGATTTGGTATGATAATGTTTATAGGTATAAACAAACTACTGTAAAACGCTTTGAGAACAGTAATTCATTGTCTCTTTTCTCTTGAAGAAACTTATTTCATAACCAGGCGACTCTGCTTTACATACATTTACATCCACTTTGACGCATAATATACAGTCGGATGTATCGACGCGTGTCATCCGGCGAGGCTTTCAAAACGCCGAGTGCGACGACTTAGCCATAAGAAATATTTATAATGCTTTGTATGCAAAATAACCTAATGCATTTCACTACACATAAAATAGTGTCACTTTAATAGACACGTCGTTATACACGATTGTCGACCTTACAACTATGCGGCGTCGAAGTGCTTTTATTGTTTGACGCCGCGAATTCAAAGGCGAATATCGAATGCGAATATCGTCACGTGGGTGAGCCCGGCAATCTCACTAGGATTTAAATAAAATCTGCATACGGCCCTTGTAGTTTTTGATTGATGATATTATGTAGTGATGTAACGCAAGGATCTGTGATGTGTTTGTGGTGTGAAAGGTGACGCTATGTAGATTAGTATCACGAGTACCTACGAGTTTGACACGCGTTTCAGACTGACACGTATGTCAAGGTCGCAGTTTCACTTCTGACTTGTCAAATATTGCTTTGTTCGATATTATTTATTGTGCTATCATCGGGCAGATTTGTTTGGAATTTTTATCGAGTCACGCATCAGTCGTAATGCTCGCTCGACTAAAATGGAAATGTTCGTAGTTTATTAGTTATTAAGTGTTATGACATATTTACAAAGGTGTGAACACTTTTATCATAAATAATTTAACATAGTCAGATATCTAGTAATATGGTGTCAGGGCTGGTAATAAATTCATGTAGTAGGATGTAATTAATAAGATGTGAGAAATAGTTGACATATTGTTGCTTGTATGGACGTGCTGCGTATATTTTTGTTTGCGTGTATGGGCTTCGGTGGTTAGCCATTTGTATTTAATCGTTCATTATGTGTTTGTCTTTATCGTTTACGATAACCATCAATAGTGGTTTCTATTCAGTTTGATTTCAACATAATAAATTGTGGTACGCACAATAAATTGTATGGCACAGAAGTAGCTTGAGGAGGCTAGCGTACCGCGCACGCAAAATGCATCCGCTTTAAGACAGAGAGCATTCTTGTTGGCGAATAAGGTTCTTCCTAGTTATTTGCTGGTCCTATTGAGATGTTCCGAGCCGGGCTGCTGACACGCGTATGGTCTCCGGCACACCGCGGCCAGCTATTTCAATAGAATGTTAGTGATGTTCACAAAGACCAGTTACAGACATCGAATAAGGCTCGATGCACATTCAAATAGCATTTGCGTGCGCCTTTGGTTGCGTAGCCGAGAGTTTCTAACTGAAATTTTCCAAATGCGAAGTGCGAAAATAAATGAGCGGTCTATTGATATGAAATCAATGTGATAAAATGTTGCCTAGATGTGCTATTTAAATAAACTGTTATGAGGCCATTTACTCAACAAACTTCGAACTAAATGGGTATTTCTTAACTTATCTTAACAAATTGATTGAATGATTACGAGATATTTAACGCAACAGGATCATAATAATTTTGCCATGGTTCAGATTAGCATCGTTGGCACTAAAACTTTAATGATATAAATGCCTAATTTTCTGCTTAAAATATAATTAAATATTTTATTTATTTTGCAAATAAAAGGTGCAGTTCAATTTCAAAGAGCAAAATAAATTTAAGCAATAACAATTTATTTTCGTAAACAAAATTAATTCAAAACTAAATACGAAATATACAATCCAATTACTCTAACAAATAACAATTAAAATAATTTCACAATTCCATATATTTTTGTCAACAATTTATACAGCTGGCCAAGTCACAGGCTTCCTTATATGGTAATGATAATATCCCGGTATGTCCCGAGTGGCGAGGACATATGTCCCGGGACAAAGGCGCGGGCCATTGTAATTGCTAAAGGTTATCATAGCGCGCGGGTCATAGGGTTGTAATGAAACGGATACCTTTAATAAGTTTGTTTGGATGCTGTTTTTGTGGGGGATTTATAGTTTGTTGATGGTATTTTAAAATATGTAATTAATTATTTGTTTATATTGTGTATTATTTTAATTGGCTATAATTATATGCTGTGCTTGATGATTTAAAAACATTTTTGCTCTCTGTTTTTTAATTCGAACATGATTTTTGTTACACGTCATTTTGCAGCAAAACATAAGACTAGTGAATGTGAAAACTATAATCTTATTGGAAAAATCCCTTTCCTTTGAATATTTCAGCAAGGATAGAGTCAGATATCAGGTACCTACAAGTGCAAGACAAAGTATCAAAATAATAAAAAAAAACACCTCGTTTCTGCAACTTCAAAGCACTGCTTAGCTGAATATTCAAAAGACCGGAGTTAATCTATTTCTTACGATCATTACAATGCTTCCTTATTCCATATACAATCAAGCGCCCGTTCTAGATAAGTTTAGTAATATTATTGTTTTGTAGCATCCGCGGACGATGTATGCCGAGCATCCGATATGGGACCCATCTGATAGCTAACTTTGTAACTTGTACCCAGAACCCTTAAAGCAGGACTTAATCGTCGTGTGAGCGAGACACGAGATGCTGCTACGTACAAGTGTAGTGCGCCGTCTCGCTCCCACAACGGCAATAGTCCTGTTTCAAGAGTTTCATGGTACAGGTACAGATAGTGAACAGGATCGTACGCACTTACAATACTAACCCGTATTATCTGTATCTTACCCTTCTTTATAGTAAGTAATCATCATATAAATTGCAGCATTATACTATTTAACGGTAGTTGTTTCAGATCGCGGTTTTGTTTGCTGTATCTGATTGCTTAGGATATTGTTGCATTGAATTCTCATTAAGTGAGGTTATGCTGAATCTTCTTTTGCATAATATATTTGAATTTACGGAGTCATATCTGAATAAACATTTTTTTTTCAGATTGCTTTACATGTTACGCACGCAACCTAGTACAATGTAAATTCTGAAAAGTAAGCCCCTATCTCTTTACATTTATAGGTATATGATCAAAGTATCTTATTACAGGCAAATGGACTATATGTATTTTTTTTTGGTTCATTGACGCCACGTATGGTAGGCCGATACTTTAACATTTATCTTCTTCTTCTTCCTGCCCTTTTCCCAAATTAATTGGGAAAAGAGTATACAAATATGTCTTGTTTATAAAAAAAAAAAACTACGCAGGCGAATTAGGAAGTGGGCCCTATGCATGCACACTTAAGCTATACATAGTTATATACCCAAATAGAACAACCCTAAGATGCTAAACTCACCTATATATAATAATATACCCATACACAATACGTCGTTGACACACTCCGTTACAAAAGTATTTATCAAAGCCGGGAGCACTGAGGAGAGCCTCAGTAATTTATGTGTGTCTGAACAAACAGATGTGCGCGGCTGGAGTCCATTGCCCACGCATGCGCAGAACACACCGCCTTGATTTACTCCCCCACCTCAGATATATATGTTCCCGTCACAATGAAAATATCATAATGACCGTTATATCTATTTGTTAACTATAACATTGAGATAGTTGTTAATTGTGGGTAAGTAATGTGGTTGTTGTGTGAGAAAATTGCGGGGTATTTGTTTTATGAACAGGTTAGTGTTTCTAACTTGTAGCGCAGTGCTTCTGTGTATATTTTTGTGCTGTTGTTATAACTTTTTCTTAAAAGATGAGTCAATTAGGCAGCTTATTTGCCAGTTTGTAATATTTGGAAAAACTAACATTTTTATATATTTTTTGTTAATCTATCGACAGTATAGACGTACTTATATTATAAACGTAGCCAAAAAAAACCATGTCACGATTCATCAAAAAAAAAAAAAATATTTCCCTTGTTTTTTCACAGACAGAAGTGACAGATTCTGAATGTGAAGAGCACATAATATATTAGGCAATTTTAGTTACACACCTCTTTTTCAATTTAAACTACACATATACTATAATTTTATTTTTTATTTTTAAAGCAGTTCCGCAACGTGCCTTTTATGATTTACACCATATTCCTTAATCCCTCCGTTACAACTTTATCCAGTGTCACCGCCTCACGGGGTCCTGATGGGTACCCAACCAGTTCCAAGTCCTGTATAGATATGGGAGGTGCTCAGCGAGTGACATTCGACCTCTGACCCCGAAGCTGGGCCAGTGCTGGTACAGTTGCCGTGTTATCACTGTGCTTACAAATGTAGAGTTATTCTAAATTTGCATTTTACTAGCGCGGTGAGACGTGTACGAATATGCTATGTTATTTTATATTAAGTTGAGCAACATATTGTTTTCAATTATTTTATTTCTTTGATTTCTTACTACCACTGAAAAAATATGTTTCAGAACCAAATTAAACTCCTGCGAGAAAAAGGTCATAATTTTCTTCCATGATTTTTAACATCAGGTAACATTGAAGACACACGAGCTGCGTATTTGATTATTAGGTACAGATATGTAACTACATATCTAGTAGCAATAGTAGGTAGTATATATCAGTAGAGCACAACTAAAAAGGTACAGCTAACAATTAGCAAAACAAAAGAAAGTCAGTCACCGAACCTTCCTTAAAATCAAACACACTGCCAACACAAGGAGCAGGAACAAAAGCTGCGCTACTTCGGTACTTTGGTACTTCAGTGCGGTGCGTGAAGAATCCCATTATTATAAGGTACATCATACATTCCGGGCATAAAGTGCGCGGTATGAGTTAATGCGGCTCGCTGGTGAATAGCCCCATATCTGCCGAGAATGCTAGGATAAGCTACCTCAAGGACGTTACAATACTTTAGAACTGTATTTTTATCAAAAAGTGATGGAAAGGAAAACGATTTTCTTAGTGTGTTTCTTAACTACTAACGCGTACATATTAGTTATTTTAGACTATTATTTTATCGTAAGCTCAATGCTCGTGCTTTCTCCATATGGGAAGAGGCCGTGCCAGGCTGTGGGACGTAAACAGGCTGGTATTTTTTACAGTAAGTACATATCAATTCACCACGTCGTAACATCGTAATCTCTGCTGTGTAATCCACAGCTAAAAAAGCCTCTCAATGGATCGCCAGGCACCAATCTTGCCTCGTTGGTTTTACAAAATGCCAAACACAGTAGCTATACCTGCCTCTAAAACACACAGAGTCAAATGTTCATGAATCATAAGAAGAATTCTTTAAAGTTTTTTAATCTCTCTATACAAAATCGATGTTTTTGTGGTGTGAAATAGATATGCACACTACTTTTAACCAAGTACGTAAGGAAAAATTATAAATTATGGTCTTCTCTAAACAGTTTGAGGTCTACATTCATTTGGCAGCGCATATCTTCTGCAGGAGTGCATTGTTTATCTGCCGCGGCGTGGGGTCGGCCAATAGGTAGCGGGTTCGATCCCAGCTGCGCACTGTTTATTACGGCACTGGTATGTAGCTAATAGATAGAGATGTTACATGCAACATTACTGCTTTCTATGAAAATGTTTATTCAGTTTAGTTTGAGATTTTGTGGAATTAATTTGAGGAGGGATGTGTGTTTTAAACATTACATGCGCGATTGCAACGTGTAACTGATCGCTATTCCGAATTGTTTGATTTGCACTACAATCGTGTTTTGTTCCGATATAGTTAACCATAGAATAATTTTAAATCGTTGTAACATTTAAAACTTTTAAGTTCCAATCCAATAAATGAATAATAATAATAATAATAATTTCTTTATTTCTCCTCACAATGACAAGCTTAATCTAGGTTTCACAATTCACATATTATCTGTTAGTTTTGTTGCAATGTGAAGAGCTGGAGTCTGAGTTAGGCATAAATTGCCTGTATTACAAATCTCCAGGTCCCCACCCCACGGAAGAACATAAAGTTTTACTTAATATCATGTGACAATCCAGTTTTATGGATAAGGAGATAAACATTGAAACAAGAAAAAATATTATAATTTTGAGGGTAGTAGCCAAAAGTAGTACTAACAAAAATTAAAATTAATTATCAGAGCGCCTGTGTGTGTGTGTATGTGTGTTTTAATGCGAGTGTGTATAATGTAAGAATATAATGTTAGTGTGTGTTGTTCAGTGTCAGGTACAGTGTGCCAATGTTTACGTGAGAGGGGTTTGGCGCAAGTTATAAGCTTATATCGTGTCGTACCAATTTAATATGAATGAAGTAGACTTTCTGTAAAATTGTAATCAAATTTTTTTAACCAGTTTGAAACCAAAGATTTACATTTAGTTGTTGGCAAGGGATATAACGTTAGGGCTCGATTAACCTTATTGTATAGGTTTGCACCTAGATAGCAGAAAAACCGATGTGCAAACTTAGTATTAAATGACGACGAGGAACAGACTGCATGTTTGCGACGTTTGTCTCTGACTCTTTCCGGTTCAAAAGCCGTAAGGGCATGTTGTTTTATAACCGTTCTCAGGATGAATAACTGTCTCACAGTAAGTACCTCCCATTTTAAGTAGAGATCAGTAGTAGGGTGATAAAAAGGAAGACACAAACTAACCTTTAGTAGTGCTCTTTGTGCCCTTTCGACTTTTAAAAGATGAGTTTTACACATGCCACCCCATGTGGTGATACAGTATTCAAGCTGAGACTGACAGAGAGCATAGTAGACCGATTTCAAGACAGATTTTGAGGCTGTTTTTCTTAATGCTTTAAATATTACTATAAGTCTACGCACTCTCGCTGATAACAGGTTAACATGATCGTAAAATTTTAGGTTTCTGTCTATCATTACTCCTAAGTACTTTGTACACTCAGTGTTTTTAATTTTGGGACACTGGCAAATTGTGTCATTTGCATTTGGGCACGAATGCGAGACAACATTCAAAGAGTTATCCGGTTTGTCGTTAGCTTGAATAGTAAACGTGATGAAGGTAGTTTTTTCTACATTTAATGTTAGCAAATTCTTATTTAACCAACTTGTTACTGTGTTCATTCCCATCTGAGCTTTGATAAAAACCTCATGCCAGGTGTTACCGCTAAAAAGTAAAGCCGTATCATCAGCGAATGCAACAACCTTTGAATCCGGATGAGTTAAGTGACATATGTCATTTATATAGACTAAGAACAGCGTCGGTCCGAGAATACTACCCTGTGGAATTCCGAAAGTGACTGGGACTTCTTCACTAGTAATATTACCGATTTTAACACATTGTGTTCTGTCTGTTAGGTAATCTTCAAAAAGTTTTAATTGTAGACCCCGAATACCTAGGTTTTCGAGTTTTGTTAGGAGAATAGGAACAGAGACTGTGTCAAAGGCCTTCGCTAAATCCAAGAATATTCCTATGGTTTTCCTCTTTGAGTCTATGTTGTTAACTATATAATTTGTGAGTTCGGAGACAGCATCGGCAGTGGATCTCTTGGCTCTGAAACCAAATTGCCCTTGTGAGAGAAGATTTTTATTTTCTAAGTAGTTAACAAGTCTTTTGTTAATGATGCGCTCTAGTATTTTTGAAATGGTGGGGAGAATTGAAATTGGCCTATAATTATTTACACAGTCTCTGTCACCACTCTTATGTATCGGGTGAACCCTCGACTTCTTATAGATCTTCGGAAATATACCGGTTGTCAGCGACGTATTACAGATATATGTTATAGGAATTGTTAGTATATCGATATTCGATCTCAAGATGTCACTAGATATCAAGTCAAGACCCACCGAACATTCACTCTTTAACCCTGTCATTAGAGACCTAACCTCAACTTCGTCCGTAGGGAGGAGATAAAAAGAATGGCTACACGAGTTCGAGGTGATGGGCTCCGCTTGTAGGTTATTGCTCTTAATGATTTTTTCAGCTAACGTTTTACCAACATTTGCAAAGTATTGGTTAACAATGTTTACTGAATTTTGAGGGTCACTAGTGCTTATTAGTTCAAAGGGACTGTCTTTGGTTTTAGTTGAGTATGTAATCTCTTTAACTATTTTCCAAATTTTTTTACTATTTTTCCCTGCGCTTTGAAATTGTAACTTTTCATATTCTCTTTTAAGTTTTTTTAATAAGGACGAGCAAAAATTTCGGTATCGTTTGTATGTTATTTTATGTATTTCAATGTCTGGGTGTTTTTTTACTTTTTTATAGAGATTATCGCGGTTTCTAATGCACTTTAGGATGCCCGGGGTTATCCACGGTTTTGAGATTTTTTTCTTATTTGATATTTTGACTTCTTTACTGTTGTTTTTGATAGCTTTATAAAGGATATTGTGGAGGAAATTAGCAGCGTCGTTTGCATTTTTAATTGTGTATAGTGGACTAAAGTCAACACTTTTAAGTTCCGCATTTAGAGAGTTGTGATCCAAGAAATTAATGGTTTTGGCAGGTTTTTGTTTTGGGAGACTAGCTATGTATAAGGCAACACTATTATGATCTGTAATTGTTGTTTGGAGTAAAAGACAACGAGCCGTTAATTTAGTCTTCAGAAACGTGTGATCCAAACATGTTTTATTGCGCGTAGGAAATGTGTATGCAGGTAACATACCATGGAATGCCATCATATCTAGATATGCAGAGCGATTGCTATCAACACTGTTTTCGGCAATGTTAATATTAATGTCCCCCAGTAATATGACATTTTGCATAAAGGAATATTTCAATAGTACTTGGTTAAGAGATTGTAAAAAACTATCCATATTTCTGTACCCGGGTGGCCTATAAATGGCCAAGGCTATTGTATCTTTATTTAAGGTAATAATAAGACAGTTTGCGTCCAAAATTACGGATTCTTCAACAGAGATGTGTAAACTGCTCTTGTAGTACACAACAACACCTTCGTTCTGCGTGAGGTTTTTGGTGGTCGCAAAACTGTCATATCCATCCAAAGAGGGTAAGTACAAAGTTGATGACAACCAGCACTCTGTCAACACAATGCAATCCCAATCCACCGCGGTTCGGGCTATTATGGGAATTAATCCAGGTAGGTTGCATTTAACACTCCGAATATTTTGTTGGAATATTTTAAGACATTTTTTGGAGCTTAGTGATAGACCCGCACAGTCCTCCGCGTCACAGACAACAAAATCTGCAACATTGAAAGAGTCTATTTCACTTTGTATTTGTGTTAACTCGTTGAATTTCGTCCAAGCAACAATTTAGCAGGATCATATTTGTGGGTTAATATGGGCATAGTATTATGTTTTGATATATTTCTGTGTAAAATTATATTAATATACCTGAATTCAAATCTTTTAAAATGGTTGAGATAAGTAATCAAACTAGTATTTGCCACGACACAATATTTAAGAGGTTGTGTGACACTTTGGATGAGTGGATGAGTTGTGTGCGCATAATTTAATTGGATTTGGTGTAGTGTAATATTAATCAGTTGTGGTTTGGGAGTATGTGTTATATTGTTATGTATATAGTGTACTTGATCAGAGTAGTGGTAGGCGCTTGTTGAATACTTAGTTTACACAGAACTTGAGGTCTTTTTGACTTTACTTCAAGTGATCAAAGATACGATCTCCATTGATTCTTGGAGTCATAAAATATGAAATTAAAAAGCAAGTACATACTTATTTTTTTTAAACATACAGCTATATTATTAAGTTCTTCATAAAATAGGTATATTTAGTACCTAACGGGACTGTTACATTCGTACAAAAGCGAGTATAAAATGAAAAAGTAAGTACTTACTTACCTACAATACAGGGTGTTAAGAATACTCTGTCCGATCTGTGAAAGTATTGATAGGTAGATCTATCGGATTCCATTACTCGTAAAAAAAAAACAAACAAAGAAAATATATTAAACCTAAAAAATATATTTTGCCTCAAAACGAGAGAGAGAGAGGCGCTGTTGTCACAGATGATCGCCAAATAATCAAACAAAAGGCTACCCGTAATACTGGTGGAATTACATATTTTTATATCTAATATTTGATTTGTGACTGTGACATATAACATCGGGTCGGGCAGGGTTTTCTTAACACCCTGTATAGAGCTATATTTTTAAGTACTTCATAACGAATATTTAGTACAATACCGTTCATATGTACTGTTTTATTAACAAAAGCGTGCAAATATCTTCATACGGTTAGTAAGGCTGGAGGCACTATCGTGACGGTAGGTTAGAGGTGCATCGCGCTGCACTACCTGTCTTCCTTTCATTACGCCTCATATGGATGCTGTTAGATAATGCATGCATAAACGTCAATGATATAGGCTTGCAACTCAGTGAGTTCTAGTCTTTACATTTGATAAGGTTTTTGTTGGGAGTCAAATTGGATAAGATTTTGTTTGCCTAATTAATAAAATACTATGAAAGTGTGACTGTAGTTACAACATAAATATTTAATTAGGAACGGATATTGTAAAATAGTAAATATTAATGTTATTTTGAATAAAAATAGTCGTATTATTTCCATACTTATTTGGTACATATTTTTTTGTATTACATATTTATTTGGTAGTAGCAAGCTTTTTTTCAGGTACTAGTTTTATTTTCATTCAAAACCATCTACGATTGAATTTTCAAATCTCTTGTCAGTCGTAAATAAGACGAATTTTTTCAACTTCATAATCAGACAATCAAACGAAACGATGTGATTTCAAATAAAAGGCCAATACATACCTCATGAAATAACCATCCTCATTACACTAACTAGAAATTAACTAACAGCTGTGAGAAACAAATAAGAAAGTTAGTATTTCGATGTTATCTAGAGGTGTCTCTACCTATCAATCTTAAGATGTCGTATCAAGAATGTTCTAAATTAAATTAGAAAGGCGGACGTGTATAATTTGCGTGAGTACTGCGTTATTAATACGCGTAGGCTAATTGTCGGTGGCCGGTCATCTCTATTATGCTGTTTACAAGGACCTGTGGGTGCTGGATATGACCTTAGAGTTGTTGGTGTCGTAATTTAGATTCAGTTTTACATTATTACTATGAACTTAAAGTCTTACTATTTATGTTTGGGATAAATTGCCATTGTTTATCGGCGCTTCTTGAAAGAATTTAGAACGTCAAAAAAACTTTTTTTTAATTATCTTAAACAGCTTTAGGATTCATATAGGTCTTATAGAAGAATGACCAGATAAGTGACAAACCTTTGTATTTTTTTAGAGTGTCACTTGAACCTCATTTTAAATTGACTTGTGAGCAAGTGGTAAAACATCAGGAGATTTTGCAAGTTATTTTATTACATAATCTAAAAACAGAAACCAGGACGTAACACCTTAAAAACCTACACTAATAAAGCGGTTTCCTTAATTTTCGTTTACGGTAACCGACGATCAATCACATCTAGCTTCACCTTACCTATGTTAGCCCACACATTTTGTTGATAAATACCAAGGCAGATTCGCTTAGAGGTAATAAATTTCACAAGATTACCGAAGGCATGATTAATATGAAGCATCGGTACAAAAATGAAGACTGGGAATCGATCGATCAACGTGGGTGTTTAATTTGAGTGTATGGTCATTTATCTTTACCGATTAGTGGTATACGGTACTATGGTATAATGGTTGTGGAAACTAGATGGTGTGATGGTAAAATTATAGTGCGTTAGTGTCTTTGAGGCTTTGTTTGAGATTAGAGGGTGAAGCCGGTATGTATTTAGTGGTAATTTAATGAATGAGGTTGGTTGGTGGTACAGCTGCTGTGTAGCTCGTCTAAGGACCTATTTAGTTGTAATTCGGTATAGCTACTGGTACCAGACAGAATTTTTTTTATTTATAAAACTTTGATTTTTAAACTGAAATACCTATTTCTTTTAATGAATTAAGGAAAATAAATAAGTTGAACAATAAATAACAGCGAATGCACACGGTAGGCATCTTAATATTTTCGTAAACTTATGTGCCAAAATGCCTGAATATTTCCTACACTTAAATAGAAGACCATAATTATGGTCTTCTATATGTATATACATGTAAGTACAGATATAATACAAATGAACATGTTCTGAAAAAAAAAAAACATAAATTCAATATTTTGGCACAATGGCATAACGTTTTAAGATCATTTAAGATACTAAGGAAATACTTTCAATGTGATCTGTATTCCATTACGTCAATACAACGCATTATACTAATTGCCAAAAATAATTTCCATTCTCTCGATTATCTTTGACAAGTGTAGCTTTTACAGATTTGATTGATAACATGACAGAAGTTAAAATCGCCTGCGTTGAGGTGAGGGGTCTCAGCCACACCGAGGTCCTATTGACCTCAATTTGATAAATCTCACTACGTCTCAACTTACTGCTAATTACTGAAAAGTCAAGTAAGCTTAATTATTGCAACACTGAATAATGATCGACATTAAAATGTTGCCATGTTCTACACTTTAATGTTGAACTGTGTTTATATTTATGATAAAGAAGATAAGAATAATTACGATGTCTCTACAGACATCGTAATTATTCTAAATTAAATGGTACTCTGTTGCATATATATTATATGCATTCAATAAATCTACTGCACTTTTAATTTTTTACTCGAAACAGCAAATTTTTAGACGTATTTCTTTATGGGTACTTCTTTTTATTTATTTACTTACTAATAGACAGTAGAGGGTAACTTTGATAACTTAAACAACGTCCAACTAAATTATACATGGATGCATGGATAGTTTATCTCTGGTGGTCCCGACTATTTGTGTCATATTTTCTACATTTTCTCTTACCTGAAATTAATAATTATTTTTCCTAACCACTGATTTATTTACGTTCTCTCAAAGGTATATCGCGTGCAATTACTTGAATTATAAAACCTTAAGCAAGTACACACCCAATATCGATATCATATCGTTTTCTAACAACAATTGAAACGTTTCCATCAAATTTGACACTTGCGACATTATTTCATTTAATACCCGCAACGCAAACTGAAAAGGATTACTCGGCTTTACAGTACGGTTACCATAACTTGGTGCGTCTAAAAAGAGACAAAAGACATTTTGAGCGAGATGCAATATACATGCGCGGTGTGTGAGACAGGGACGGCGATATGTTGTAGCTCTTTCTAGGTGTGTAAAGTTACGTCGGTCGTGTTGTAGATTTAAATTCTAAATAATAACTAAGTCTTGAAGTACGCACGCAACGGCGCACGCGCGGGCGGGAGCGTGCCCAATCCGCTCCAATTTCGCAAGAGGTTAACACTGTAGAGGTTAACTGCAGCAGGTCAAGTCAGATATTGATGGGGTACACCTGCGCTCGCGCTGGACTTTTGTCACTGTTTGTTGGCAATGCCCTCATTTGTTGTAGGAATATGTGTGTCTAATTAGAAGATAAAGCTCCACATGGGTTTAGATTTTTGTACTGTCGCTGAGGAATCTGATGTTTTGCTGTTCATCGCTTATTTGGGGTGCAGCCAAAAAATTATTTGCTTAGTGTTAAAAAAAAAACTTTATGTCACTGATTGATAAAATGGTAAAATTATACTACATGTAATATACATGTGCATATACAATATACATGCTTATTAAAATGATTGAGAATTCTAACGTTTCCAAGTATTTAGAGTATGTAAATGAGGAACTAAAAACAAGAGATGATCGAAGAAGATTTCTTGAATGCGAACCTTACTGAAATCGATCATGTACAAGAAATGACCATTCATACTTCTTTACTAGCAAGCCTTCCTTATCACGAGCGTTGCGTTGAGCAAAATTTCTGTTATCACCGCAACATGGCCGCTCACTTGTAGACGTCGGTTCGTCGCGCAGTATATCACGCCGGATATTTACCGCCGGCCACCGCCCGCCGGTGACAGCCTTATCTGTTATCAGTATATGGATAGATACCTTATTGGATGCCAGCCGTATCCATAGTGTGCTCTCTGGCCTTGGGATTTGTGAATGGTATCATTTTTTGTACTTGTAGTTAAAATGAGTAAATGAATTAGATTTGCTTTTGTTTTTATGGTACAGGCTAGGTAATTAAGATACAATCCCTAAACGAATACGTTCACAAATAGGATTGTCAATATTCTTATTTGGTCGTTTTACTCGTTTTCTAGAGCTTGTGTGTGAGAGAAAAAAAAGTGCTTGAAGTCAGGAAGTTAAAGTCAGTCTTTCAGCCTTTCAAGAGAACGTGACTTAAATCACGTACGTTAGTAAAAATCTGCGGAATAAATGTACTTTTTTTTCAGAGATTTCTTAACAAGACCTACCGCAGTCCTTTTCTTCAATACAATTACACACTACAAGCCAGAACAAAATTCCTCGAAGCTAACCGTCTTTACTTTTGAAAGTTAGATGGAATTCCGCATTGGCTAATTGGCACTGACAAGCGACGCGAGAATGTATGATATAGATTCAGTCCCGCAAACGTTACACATACCAACCTACACATGCCTCCGGCAAACAGTTGCTGATGCTTTAATTAATACCTTTGATAGATAGACTGTTTTCTAATTCCTTTTTAAATGAGGAGTATTTGATCACATAATCTGGGTATAAGTATTTCGATTACGCTTTGCAACTGTCTGCAATAATCGATGATCGCTTCTTAAATGTTGTATCAACTTTTTTGTCCTGTATTGTTTTTGACTGTGACTTTAAAACAGTTTATACCCATGACATGTTATTTAATATCCCATGCCTTCTGTATTTTTGCTATAGAAGTGAAAGAACATCACATTTATAAGTTTACTGCAAATATTTGAAGATTTTGCATTTGCGTATGCTGATAGAAGTACATAGGCCGTAAGTAGGCGTTCAATTTTGCCAAAAGTGATAATATCGTTAATCCTTATCAAACTAAGTAATAAATGGTATCAGTACAACTCCAATCTGAACTATAACTGCGGCACTGTTACGCCAGTGAAAGGGAGGGTGGCCATCTATTTTACTAGACCAATACTACAACATCTTTTGTGTGTGTGCATAATGGTTGCGACAAGGGTGAGTGGCCTGGGTGTGGCCGGGGTATCGATAGTCGCAAGTGTTCGGCCCTGCTCGGCCCTGCTCGAGCCTGCTCGAGGCCTGCTCGAGGTATAGATAACATGGGAGCATGCGGAAGCTAGTACGTCACGCGTTATGTATTAATTTATGAGTTCGGTCTGGAGGTAGGTACTGTGTAGACGAGTTATTGGGACAAGATATAGTATATGAACTATATTGCCTTATCATCTGTGATTATGCAATGGCGATTGATATAACGTATTTGGTCAAGGAAAAACTCGATTGAAAAACGAAATAGACTTAAAAATGTGATGCCTACTGGGAGATAAATTTTGTAGTATCGATCTTTCAGGCGAATTTATAGATTAGTAAATATATAATTTGATTCCTGTCATCATCGTTATGTAATGTTTTTTTCAAGCTATTGTCATTTTTGTTCTATATAATAGGAGGTAAGATTACAATGTAACTGCTTAAACATTCCCTGTCTTGCATTTGTTCTAGATATTAATTAATTGATTATGTTCTATTGTTCTGTAATACAATAATACATGTGCCACTGTAATAATATCGAGACATAATATTCATAAATAGGTACCATAAGATTTTGAACATGTTATTGAATAGATTTTGAGTTCAGATTTTAGTGACAATGGTTTAACTGTCATTCGTAAACGAGTACTAAATTTAGTCTGTCGCGTGTGCTTCGCGTTGACTAAATATTAAGTAGAACTATCAGGTGCGTGAGTCACACCAATATACCAATTAAACTAGATCAAAATTCAAACACTCTGCACTAACACGATTATAAGGATATTGCCAATCTAATCAATTATGTTTCTTAGGTATTAACGCGACACCGGATAAAACGATTTTAGGTTTCCGAATTGAAGTCCTATGTATAATTAATTAAAGGTTTTTGACAGGAAATCAAAATATTTCGATTTTTTTCAATGTATGACAGTTTTAAAACAGATTCCACGGGCATGGACCATATAGGGGTGTCTAAAATAAAATTACACAGGGTGATCATTGGATTATCGTGATACGATATTCGTGAATAAAATTAGTAGATATTCAATTTAAAGAAGATGCCAAGGTTGCTGATAATTGACAGGCATTTTTAAGGTATCCCAACAAAATAAAAGTATGCAGAAAACGTTTTCGCGTCAATTACAAAGGCGGCGCGCAGCAATGAGTCAACATCCCATTTAAGAGGCTCCGATGCTCCTAATAGGCGCAATGTAAATATCGACACCAATTAAACACTCCGCATAATACATGTCGAAACATCGCACAATTATATCGCACACAATGTCAGAAGCGCATAAATCCGGCACAACCCTGAACCCCAAGGTTGTCCCTAATTATACCTTTCGAATGAGACGTCATTTCCTTACGCTAACGAAACATTAAATGTAAAAAGAGGCTTTTTCGCGTTTCAAAGGTGTGAATTTAAATAATTGCAATAATCGCGGCGTCGGACGGACATGCGAACTTAATGAACGGGTGAGCGCTCCGTGAAGAAGACAGCCGCCGACAAAGACGCAGTATCGCCCGTGTATACGACACCTTAAGTTTCGGTTCACACACTTGGGAACAATTATAAATGAGGCCGATTCCATATTCGTAATTCTCGCCTCAGGTATACACATTTCCCTTATGCTCGCATGGATGTACTAAATGTTGAAAAAATATAAAATCTGTAGTAATGAATGTTTTAAACACAGGCATCCTGTATTTTTATATTCAATTTTATCATGTGACAATTTCTTTATGAGCGAGATCGTCGCCTCCGTTAAACGTTTTGCGTGAAGGTATAATTTCTCAAACTCTCTCATTTCTTAACGTGTGAATTAATGTTTATGTCAATGTTTTTCAGTTAGTTATAAAAATAATCTTCGTTTCTTTAAGTATTTTACATTTAATTATTATGGAAGAAAGACATTACTTTTTATAAGAAGTAAAAATCCGATAAAAAATCTTAAGATTGCGCCGACAAAAAAATATATAAAATAGTGGTTCAGCATAACCCTTGGAAATGTCGGTCAAAATTAAGTAAATTCGATTGAAATTGGTTCGTATAACTGGATTCTTATGGTGGCACGGTAAGTGCAGATAAAGTAATCGAGATTCACTCATGGTCTCGAGCATACCCCTACTTTTGCCATTGTAAAATTTTATTACCACGAATTTGCGACAATTGTCTTTCCGATTGATGGAACTCGATTTTGATAATTAGGGCTATAACCTTTGCCGTATCGATGGTATTTTCCGTGGTATTTTCTCGATTTTATTACCTCTAATGAGGCTTTTAAGCCGCAGTAAGTTATATCTACAAAAATAAGAACGAATAGTAGGATTAGATTTATTTGTTAAATATTTTAATTTTGTGGACCAAACTGATAAGTAAATTGCTATTTGAATTGCCTATTAAGCAGAAATTGCCAATTTCGTGACAAATTAAATCTTTGTTTACTTTTAATGTTCCGTTTCTCTGTTTTGGTTACGTAAATTGTGTAAACTAGTAAATCATTAAATAAAATATTAGCAAAATCAAAATATCGAAGGATCCTTCAAAATTTTAACCGAGCCATACTAATTTAGCTCTGTTTATTATCTAAAAGCAACATAACGCTATTTGTGCTTACTTTTAAAATTGTAATAATTACATTTATTTTTGATATTATTATATATTATTTATTGTATTTCATGAACAAGGGTTTCTCTGTAGACAAACATGTACTCATAGCAACAACTGATACACCGATAACACAGCTCCACAATTTTTATGCAGATCAACCATTGTCTCACTAAATACTACATTCAAACGACCATTTAATTAGTGAGACTAGTACATATTTATGAATATTTATAGTCGGGCTATTGACAGGACTGTCAATGCTATGTTAATAACATGTCAAGCTATGTCAGCAGCAGTCGGTGGCAGTCATTGACGTACTATATACATAGACTGCTACTATCGGTAGTTTCCCCTTGTGCCAAGCGAGAGCAGTTTTTAGTCTGAACCTAGTACATTCGTTTACTGATTTAAGTTAATTTTCGCGCAACGAGAAACTTATATACAAAAATATCGATAGTTTTGACATTGTTAGGATAATATCAGTGTTTTAGATAGATTTTTTAAAACGACAAGCTCCATCTTCATACATAATTCACGACAAAACCATTTCAGACTAGTGCTTGCGTTCAAACTCTGAAAGGCGGACTCTAGTTTCTTATGTATACTCTAAGGTGGCAGTATTGATGAGATTGACAGCAAACGACTATAAATACAAACCCGTGAAGTATCACTTTCGAAGCAGGACTTGTTATAAATTAGAGTAGAAAACGAGGTTATAAAGTTGTATGGATTTGAATATATTCTAATTAAATGTTTGGAAAAAGCTTTATATGAAGTTAAAGGTACTACTTCTGTGCTGAAAATGAAATGTTATAGATGAAACTTTACAAGAATTGGTACACTTTATTTTCAATTTGATTATGCGCTTTACTTATTTTAGAAGATACATTATTACGACGAAATTGTCGCGGGATGTTGGTATTTGGTAAGTATTATAAAACATCTCTGCGTTAAATCTTTGTCTGTAGTGACCATAACGTTCAGTCTGGTAGTAGCAATATGTTAATCGACATTCGAACATTGAGTAAGCAATCCTGTGGCCGTCGTGGCTTCCGGCCGCCGGCCATCAGTCACCAGCCTGGCACACCAGCAGACAGCCAACAGCTATACATGTCTACACACGTCGCCCCCCTTCACCCCTCCCCTCCTTCCTTCTCAGACACCGGTGATGAATGCCCCAACTTAACCCACTTGACAACTCATTTTCTCGTAACAGATTCCATTACCAAACGTTCAAATAACATAGTAGCAACGATCACCTTCGCAATACCAGACCATAATGGTAGCCTTATTCATACGACCATCATTATTTTCTGTCTCGCAACAAGGCAAAAACAATCAATAAAAATAAATCATTTAAATAACCATAAACACGTATTACAATGCGCCGACATTACATCTCCTAATGATTTCGCTAACGAAT
The DNA here is from genome assembly GCA_905146925.1 of Autographa gamma. Lineage (NCBI taxonomy): Eukaryota > Metazoa > Arthropoda > Insecta > Lepidoptera > Noctuidae > Autographa > Autographa gamma. Next base: position 6,979,802 of record LR989866.1, on the reverse strand, counting down.
CATTGAAAGTGGTCGGATCGCGTGCGCGCGCGCATGTCCGCTGCGATCTAATCGCGGGTGCGCGAGTGTGCGTGCGCGCGGCTGTGTGCGTGCAATGCGGTCGTAATAATATGAAAGTGTTGTTCGGACCCCGCCCTAGCCTCGGGCACGCTCTGTGTTCCATTTACATCTGCTCGAATACTTTATTAAGCCTTCTGTCGAGCGCGCGCCAGATTCTGTGCCTTGTTGAATTACTGATAACGATAACAGTTACCGTAGTATTCTTGTTGTTAGCCTTCGCAAAAACGTGCAAAATAGAGGCATTCGCAGATGTTAACTCCTGTTATTTGAACTGATCTATTTCGAATTGCGAATGTAATAAATATCGACCAGATAATTATGTACCTACTGTTGGTACAATAGTACACTTAGAACTCTACTTGCCAAACAAAGGTTTAATTTATAACTGGGCGACTATTTAGTTCAACAAAAAGTTTCCACTTAGTAAAAGGTTACATTACCAAGTTTGAATTCAAAGTCAAAAATAGGTTATAGAATCGTTCTATGTTAGGTAACTATACTATCACTAGGCAAGAATATTTTAAGTACAGCACAGGATACAAATCTTTTACTGCAGCATAGAATAATTAAAACTAATTCAACCGCAATTTATTGAGCAAAGAATTTTGAGACTTACGACGCTCGTGAGCCACCGTCAACCTGCCTGATGTATTGTTAAAATTTATAAGGCAATTATTAATAAGCGGTATAATCAAGCCCGGATATTAAATCGACCAGCGAAACGGCAATAAATCGCAATAATTTCAGTAAAAGGTCCATTTATTATAATCATCAGTGGCTATTTTCTAGTTACATTCGCATTTTGAGTAAACTATCTAAACGAGATCAAGTATCAATACTTGTCGGCGTTTCACTAACGATACTAATGTTTTTGTGATATCTATTATTAGTAAACAATTACTGTCCGACACGTTTTCTGTGGCAGTTTATAAACAAAGAATGGCCAGTTGCAAGTAATCGTAGAAAATAAGGTTAAATGGAATTGTAGAGTTTCGTTTTTTACGTTAATACATATTTTAATTAACGATTTTGTGCATAATGTATTTTTTCTATGTAAATTTTCAGAGTTATTTTAAAAGAAGGCAACAGTAATACCTAAGTATTAATACTCAGATAACCAAACAGATATTATGCGTTTATTTAATTAGCTACTGACTCCAAATATTTACAATAATATGAAAATCTAAAAATATATTTTTTTAATTGTTATATTTAAGAAAGAATAACGGTCAGCAATAGGGATCTCTCCTTAGTTTATAAAAGCTGAATATGCACTTAGCAAGAATTAATCACCATGTGATCGAAGTTCCACACATGTATAAAGAAATTAAAATAGCATAAATAAAAAACGGGAGGCAATAAACAGGTCATGAAAAACCCCTGACTCATATATCATAGCTTCTACATATACATTTATATATATATATATTATATATATTATATATATATATTTATACATTAAAATGCACAATATATACATATTAGGAATTCTCATTATTCCACCCTCGAGCCGACTTACTAGACGCTGTCTAATAAAGCACAAACTTACAAATGAGGCCATAAATAATGACACACTTCCGACTCATGTGTCGTTATTAATACAATTGCTCGTAAATCAATCAGTTTACATTTACTTTTTCGTATTTCATGTCCAATCTTGGGTTATGATGCATCACGGGATCAAATAAGTATGATTTATGTCGTCAGGTGTTTTCTCTTTTGTTATGTTGGTAAGTGTCTTAAAGGAATTTTATGAAGGGAATAATTGAAATAAAACTACTTTTTACGGATTTTTTCGCGGTTTGTATTTAGATTTTAGGTCCCGACGTTTCGACACCTTTGCAGGTATCATGGTCACGGGCAGACATGATACCTGCAAAGGTGTCTACCTGCAAATCTAAATACAAACCGCGAAAAAATCCGTAAAAAGTAGTTTTATTTCAATGTCTAACATTCGCGTAAACCTAAGAAACCAATAAGGGAATAATTGTTTTATTTCTTTAGGTTAAAATATCAGGAAACTATTCCGAGCGCCCCAAATAGTCATTCGACTATTTGGTGTGTTTATTCAAACATATTGAAAATTACTGCAGGTTCTGTAGTAAAATTTAAAGCTTACCACTGCCATAGACGCTATAATGTGACATAGATAACAATACTTACATGTCCAATAATTAAATCTTAATACAGTCTTAAATTTTCCGTTATTATTTTTTTTAAATAGCTATTTCGTAGTGTCAGACTATTAGGCTTGCAGTATCACATTAAAATTCCAACAACAAAGTAGTTAAGCTTTTAAAAACCAACAATACAACCGTTATATCACAACAAACAGCCAAAAGTTATGTCAGTCAAAATAACTGAATAAAAAAAAGGCACCACTAAATTGCGCCGCCAGTGTATCGGTGGTTCGGTAAATTGTTGTACGCAACAGATCCGATTCAGTTATTCTGCAGGATCACGTCTCACTGTTGAGACACTAAAGGTTGACTCTGCGTGAGCTTGCGAAACTTATCGTAAGTAAATAGAGCAGATAGATGCGGTGGGCGCAATTTCTACGAAGCCTAACTCGCAATTTGTCCGCAAAATTCGTTAATTACGCAACACTGAAGTATTGAATGCTCATTCGTGCTTGAAAAATGTACAATCCAGTTCGCTTGTCAAGTTGTCATCAACATTTTGTTACGTTAGAATTCTTGAATCATTAGCTGATGGCGAAAAAATGTTTTCGAACAATGTCGTATCGTGATTAAGATGACATCGTTTTTATAATGAACACGTCTTGTTTTTTTGTTTGAGTAACTTGTTTTTGTGTTGGGAATTAGATGATACTTGCGTAGGTAATAAGGTTATTTTGATGATTAGATGACACGCTATATTTTTTATTTACATCGTGTATGTTGACTTGTCATGGTTGATAGATCGCCAAATTGCTAAAGGTAAATTATTATATATTTTTTTGCATTAAAATCAACGTGAGAACTACTCTACATTTTGAATGATCTAACAGAGATGTATTGTATCAAAAATCAAACATGACTGTTTGTTTAAAAAAAATAAAATTTATGGTCTTCAACCAGCCTTAATAGTATTGAATTACTTGTTTTGACGGTTATCGAATAGTAAGGTAAGGAACCTTACTATTCGATAACCGTCAAAACAAGTAATTCAATACTATTGCGAAAAAAAATCGTCGCATTTGAAATACTTTTGTAAAAGAGATGTCACAAAGACAAAGGCTCGGCCGTTTCGTTGCGTACGCGCAATCACTTTGATGCAGTAATTGGATGATGACCTTGACTTGATATTGATATCTTGCTGCTTTTAGTTCCTAATTGTATTTCGCGAGGCCTACTTTAATAGAGATAAGTTTGACATCCATTGTAAATGAAGGTTTTGTAATGGGATTTTTGTGTTCTCGATAGCAGGCCTAATTTAATATGGATATTTAGTTTGATCTACCGTAGTCTAGAAATTTTTAAATGTAGGAATACACAAACGTCTTGTCTTTGCTTCTAATCATAGCACAGTATGTTTCAAATTCACTATACCATCGGCTAATTTTAACCCATTTTTCGTAAGACATATCATAAGTAAGCCAAAACATATCTTATTTCAATTTTTACAATTTTTATCTGCTATGAACGATAAACGTGTTGAAAAATTCTCTAACCCCTGAATAAAAAAAAGACGAGTACAAGTCAGACCCAAACCACTTACGTTTAGATTACTTTAGATGGACTAATGTAACTTATATATATATAGTACATCGCCAAAACAAGTATATTGCACCAAAGTGTCATGCAATGTCGCAATTATTATTATTTACAAACAAAATATAAATAACTATGTGTTTTAGAACTACAGACAAATGTAGTAGTTGCGTATAAAATAATTACTCATGCGTATTGCGTCTAAGTTCACCCAGTTGTTTGAATTAAACCATGTCGTTACTTTTGGTCATTAGCGATGCATCATCAGTATTGAGCAACTCCACGCTTTACAGGGGCTGCGCCGGCGCACGTGCGTCAGTGGTCAGTGCTACCGTACACGGTAATCATAGGAAACTAGTGTTATTGCAATGTTGAATTGTTGTACCTATGTTATTGTAATCGTTGTTGTTTATTACGAAAAGTAATATGAAAAATGAAATTAGAGATCTTTTCCGATGGGTTATATCTTATGTAATAACAAATGTCTATGTCACTTACAGGTTATTTCTTTATACAATTCTCAATGATAATGCAATAACTGATAGTGTTAACTCAGAAAAATATAAAGTAGAAGAAAACATGACGATAATTTAAATAAATAAACAAAATGCGGACAGCATCACAAAAATTGCTCTGAACCCAAAATACTTAAGTAGCTAAAGCTTGGGTTATGGAATTCAGAAACAACGAAAGTACCACAAACACCCAGACTTGAGAAAATGTAGAAAAGTGGGTTTCTTATTGACCTGTCCGGGGATCAAACCCGGGATCTCAAACCTAGCGACACCTTGAAGACCGGTGCGTACGCCACTCGACAAAAAATTCTCGTCATCAATTCTGACTGCCTCGTTGGCCTAGTGGTGCTAAGCGCGACTGCTACGCTAGAGGTCTTGGGTTCGATTCCCGAGTCGACCAAGGTGTTATTGGGTTTTTCTATGAAATTCTCAGTAGCAGGTCGGAGTTTGGAATTGTGCCCGGTTAGTGGCAATAGGCTCGCCCCTTATTACATGGGACCTAAACATATCGGCGAACCGTGGGTGTACATTGGTACACCTCTGCCTACCCTTTCGGGGATACAGGCGTGATGATATGTTAATCAATTCTCACTTAAAATAAAAACAAGAAAAATTTAATATACATTAAGCTAGTCATAACATTCATAGTAGGTTAGTTATGAGTAAGTAAAGCAAAATTTAATTTTGTCAAGTGTAAATATATAAAATTGTATTTTAAGAAAATAAAGGAAGTCATAAATATATATGATGTAAAATGTATGTAAATAAAGTAATTTAACTTTCCTTTTTAGTCAGTTTTCGGTAACATCTGCTGGCCACAACAACGTAACACAAAAATTATGTACTTGTAATCTAAAGCAAAATTTACAAGGTAGATAATATTATTATCAATTTCACAGGATGTGATCCATATTTAAATCAATATTTATACGTCTACTTAAAGTAAAAGGTAACGGAAGCGGATGCATAATAAATTTATTATCTTCAAAATACTTTTAAACAAACGACAACCGTTAAAAACATACTACATGATGGGCCTACTTTTCTTACTTTATCTATAAATTTTCGTAATTTATAATTGTCAATTAATTATAATTATCAGCACTCCATTTTAATTCGTTATCTACAAAGGGATCATTAAGATTGTATTGAGTGATTCTTAAATATTTTTAGCCTTTTACTGCTTTCAGTATCAGCATTTAAGAATTAACAGTATTGGAATGGACTACAAGATACATAATAAGAAAGAAAGATCATTATTGTACAATTGTTAAATTAAGAAAGATATTAATGTTATGTTCAGGGGGTGGATCTACCAGTTATCTGTCCGACAGTTGGCTAGATCCACCACGGGTACGCGACCCCGGACTGCCCTAGCTGTTACTGTCACATTCATTGTACCTCCGTGATGGTAGCATCCTATAACCCGTCCTACCTTGTTATCCTTTCCAACATATCCTTTCCCAAATCCTTATCCCGCAGGATCGCAACGTATAATTACAAAAATAATTTAATTATCCAAAATGGCGGCGATGTGGTTCGCCACCCATCACGTCTCGTTCCTCGCGGGGGCGAAAAGTGGGCCACGGAGAGCCGCCTCGCTGCGTTGAATGCAAGAGGAGGAATGGATGGTAAGGTGGATGAAGTGTGTCAGATGATGGATGTCGAGACGAAAATAAAGAATGGTATGCTGAGATGGTTTGGCTATGTCGAGAGAATGAATAAGAGAACGATTGACGAAAAAGTGTATAAGGCGAGTGTGAATGAGAAAAGGCCACATCAAGAGCATACCATAAACCGAACAGCATGTATGCAGGGAATAATGAAAGTGGACAAAGCGAAACAAGTGTGTAAGGATCGTAGCAAGTGGAAAGAAGTGGTCTCTGCCTACCCCTATAAGGGAAAGAGGCGTGATTATATGTATGTATGTATTAATGTTAACTACATACATAAAATACTATATTAATGTAAACTACATATATAAAGATACTACATTAATTTAAACTACATATATAAAGATATTAATGTAAACTACATATATAAAGATACTTAACTAATATAGTTGTTGAAAAATTAAAACGGTGCTCCCACAGTCAAACCACTGAACTGGTTTTGTGGGACATTGTATTGTATCACCAACTATGTCTTGTTTTAAAATTCAATAAATAATAAAAAAATAATAATAAGGTACTATAAAAAGTACCGTACATATACGAACCAAAAAGTTCAAAAAGTAACTTATTTGACAGTTTTTGAATTAAATTAGAGGGCCAAATTATTAAATATTATAATTATTTAAAACGTTAGTTAACTTTTTTAACCTGGGTATGGGGATAAACAGTAACTTATATTTTCATAATTACTTTTAAGCTCTTAAACACATAAAACCAACTATTATGAAACGGAAAAAAAACAATTTATATTAAAATAAAATATAAATATTACACAATGAACATTGAGTCATCATACCTCTGTACTCCTTACCAATGAAACTCATTAAATAAAGATACAATGCGTTGCCTTCGGCGGTTTACTTGGGCGGGCGGAACCGGGAGCGGCAATTAGTCCTAACAATGTTGCCTTTATGCATTATCTTTGATTTTTCGATACCATCGGAGTTATTGTTGTAATATCCGTGAATGGTTGAGGCCATAGAGTATACAAAAGAAAAGGATAGAGTGCGCACGTTGCTTGCCCGTTGTAAAAACCGTAAGAAAATGTTTTTGTACTTGATCGGTCGTTTTGTGTTTTTTGTCGTGTAAGTGAAAATAATATGGTTATATTTTAGCTTAAAAATTAATAGCCTAATTAAATGGTTATTAGTTTTCAAATAGTTATAAAAGGGCGTGCTATGTTTTGATTTTAATATGCTGTGATCTAGAAGACGACGGCGACGCTTGTTCATACCTGTGTTGTCTGTTCAGGCTTAGTGCGCGCTCTATGCTGTACTTATTAATACTCTAAGGTTAAGGCTTTTCATGAAGGCCGGACAGTGAATCACCAGCCTTTTATTGGAATAATGGACTGCAAAGTTAATAAAATACGACAGAATTACCTTAACAATAAGTATAGTGGTGAATAATAACATAAATTATAGTTAACAGTAATAAAATATACCTACGTAACATTTACATTTTCTAAATAAGTACCTAATTAAGAAAATCATTTCCTTTTTGTATATGCAGGTAAAATCAAAGGAAAATGCCGCAATGTCATATGCTGCTAGTTATATGAGCAATATGTTTGACTTACCCTTGGTCTTTCTTTAATATTTTTTATATATAGTTTTTTATTTATTAAAAACTAATTGAGCTTATAAATTTGTGTTTTATAAATGCCGACTTCTGATAGTCTACTGGGCGTTTATATCTATATAAAAGACAGCCATACACTAAATTTACTTACAAATTATACAAAAGGTCGTCATTCCCAAAGTATAACAGCGTTTTCGTAATCCCAATGGAAGGCGTATCAGCAATAAATAATATAAATAGGTAACGCCTTCGTTTGCCCTAGTGTATTTGATAGATTCAGAAACCTACAAGGATAAATATCACCAACTTTTGTTCACTATAATATACGCCTGTAACTCTACCACTGCTGGGTAGCGGCCTCTTCTCCATTAGAACATTGATCACCCACACTTGCTCATTAAGGTACTTCAGATTCATTATTTTTGTGGGAAAGCCTGGATTTCAAAAAGTAAGTAAGTATTTGCCTGATTATAATTTTTTCTTTGCCAATTATTGATCGAAATATTTAGAAAAGTATACATACTCGCATCTTTAAAACTTAATTTTGGTTTGAGGCTGGGTTCGAACTTGCAACCTTGCGCACAAAAATCCGGCCTCTGGCCCCCAAGCCACCACGTCTTCCCTGATTAGCTAGTAACAAATCCTAATTCCAATCCTTTTAGAAGTGACTAGTACGAGCTGTCGCCCATCCTTTACGGCGTATTAACCTGAAAGTGGGATTGTTAGGTTCGCCCACGCCTGGATGTCGCGGGGACACTATCCGACCCATAAATCAGGCTTGCACCACATCTTGTTCACTTCATCGATAACATGGACACGACATGACGACGTTAAGTGTACATAATCGTGTTTGGTTTATTTTTTTGTGATCTTTCATGTTGGTGGATTTTTGTTTAGATTCGTAGTTTTTCCTCCAGAGAAAAAAGAGGGATGCTTGTTCATCAGTATGCGGTATCGTAGTTCCTAAAAAAATGCACCGAGAGTGATGCGTTTTGTTTTGCTTGAAAACATAATCTAGATAGCTCTTAGATATAATTTATGAAGATCTTTTAAACATTTTTAAAGTTGTCAGTAATGTGGAGTAAAATTAATTCTTCATTACCTTGGGCTTTCTGATCTCCTGTCACTTGGTTTCATTGGTGGACTGCTGTACTTTACAGTTTATAAAGCTAAATAAATTCTTGAAAACTGAAATTTGTCTCAAACTCATTAAATGATAAGATTACATTAAAGTACAAAAGTAAAAGTGAATAAGTACATTACTTTATTGGATTTTTAATTCAATAACGCACTCTATAATTATGACAAGAATTAAATACAGCATTATCTTTTGCATTAACAAAAAGTTTTATAAAAAAAACATTTGTCATGTGTTTTATTACGTATACTGTATAAAACAATATCTATAATTTAAACAGAAACATTAAGGTTTAATTAACATGTTTCTTAAGCGGGAACAAAGTTTTCTGCATACATTTGTCGAGTGAAAGGGTCATTTAGCGTTCCGTTCCGCGAATCGGTTACAATAAGTTTTGGCGATTAATGCGCTCAGACAACAACTTATAAACTTATTTTAAAAAAATATGCCATTAACTGGCTAGTGTCGATCACGAATAGACTGCAGTCAAACTTGAGAGCTTTGCTAATTATTTTTAGTCTATGTCCCGTAGCAACTAAGTAAGTCAACATGCACGTAATGTTTAATTAATCAAGGATTTTATTTTCAAGTTAAATAATTAATAGTTATTCAAAATTAAAATTTTAATGAATGAAAAACTGAAAATAGGGGCAAACGATTTAAAACACATAACGATTACTTTGACAATGGTCGTTGTTCACAACGCTGACAACACTAGCGTCTAACGGTTGGCAGCACTGTCTGTCGAGCGAGTCGCCCGTTTTGACGTATTGACGTATTCAGTTATTATTTAATTTAATTTTATTATTGTAACAATGATTCTTCATTATAATTTCATGTTTACGAGTGTTTATTCTTATTTAAACTAACCGACGTCGTAAACAGTAGTTATCATTTGATCTTATTGTTGCTAGTCAAATTCATTTGAACACTATGCCGTAAGTAGAAGACAATTAAAGTATCATTAGTCTTAACATTTCCTAGAAAGATATCATAAAACAAATCCGGTATAGCATCCTTAACGCAATCAAGTAATTAGTGCAACGAAGTTTTTTAAACGCTTTTAAGTAAGTCGCGATTTTCTTCCTTACTAGCAAGGACGGAACAATTAAACGAGTATGTAACATAATAAATTTATTGAAACATGTTACTTTCCATATCCTGTTTTAAGTATTAATGACAAGAATCCTATCACTAAATATTTATTTAATTGGTTTTCCGGATCCGTGATAATGGGATATTTTAAGACAGATTTTTTTTTTTTTACGTTGGTTTTCCCTTACGTCTTGGCGTATCCCTAGAGCAAATAAGTAATAAAGAATATACTTCTGTAGTTTTAAAATGTTTTTGAATAAGTTCGATGTACTGCTATGACTTTCATACAAAGACTACATCTGGCCACACTTCTTCTTGTTACTAAGCATAACATAACATATCATCACGCCTGTATCCCCGAAGGGGTAGGCAGAGGTGTACCAATGTACACCCACAGTTCGCCGATATGTTTAGGTCCCATGTAATAGGGGGCGAGCCTATTGCCACTAACCGGGCACAAATCCAAACTCCGACCTGCTACTGAGAATTTCATAGAAAAACCCAATAACACCTTGGTCGACTCGGGAATCGAACCCAAGACCTCTAGCGTAGCAGCAGTCGCGCTTAGCACCACTAGGCCAACGAGGCAGTTGACTAAGCATGCATGTGATAATTAATGTGCGGTGAGTTCCCCAAAATGCCGAATCAAGAAACAACCTGATTTTTCTACATTGTAGCATAATATAAGTCAATTTGTATAATCAACAGATTGAACACATTAGAAAACTACAACAATCTTTTGATTGAAATGCAAAGGTGTTACCGACTTGCCCTATAAAAATGATGTATGCGTATTGCGACACGTCCCACACTGACCGTCATATTGTTTACATTCAATTTTTATTTTATAATTACTGGGTACTTACATTCAAGGTGCACCGTATATCATTATAAATTATAACAACTTCTGTTCCGAGCACGCGAGCATTAAATTAGCACTTCTTTTCATTGTTAGAAATCAGAAACATCGCTTCGGGTGGTTTTATAACGATACAAGGACGCGCCCACGAGACTTAACATTTCGGCAAAAGATACACATCAATCATAATTATTTGCATACATACTGTTAGTCACGATTCGAAACTACAGAGCACCAAATTAAGTGGACCTCTTTGCCCTTACTTTAAATTTAATCGCATTACATGTAGATACATTTTCCAGTCCCAAAAAAACTAATTGAGATTTCGATGGTGCTATTTCTATCCTATGTAAAATTTCAGTTGCGTAAGAATGTATTCTTGTCTATGTGTGTCAAAAAGTAAATTTATGGTTATGCACCTTTACACTCGCAATTCTTCCGATAGATTTTAGGTTGTTCATTTATGATATATATTAATTCGTATTGCGAATTTTTGTGACTCAACTAATTACGTGACAAAAAATAATTATATAGTTAAATACTACCTAATATCTCATTTTCAAATTACTGAGTACGTACTTAAACTTAGCTGAGTACGTTCTGGTTACTATAACGTGTACAGTCAGTCACATTTAGTTGCCCACATAAAGTATATCGGAGGTCTTCTTAAGCTGGTCGCTTCTTATCTATGCATACCAAGCGATATAATCGAAACAAAATATTGGCCATTAACGTCGACAGAAGTTTAATAAATTTTATAAATCATCGTTTGGACAATAACTATTATCTAGTATGTATATCTGGGTAGGTACCTACCTTGGTTACATCTGGACACTATTATTTAATAATTTAATGTTCATTAAATTTATGGACGTGAATATTAATTGCTTTTTTATTACTAAATCACATCAATGGCGCCGATTAAACTACGTTTGACAATAGATTACCACACCAGTGAAAATAAGTTTTATAATGGATTTTATATAAAGACATCATTAAGTAGATTTATGTTATAAACTTTTTCGTTTCTATTAAGAAACACATAATATTTCAATGAAAGGCTTATAAAGGAGACAACAATGATATACTTTCAAATAATTATGTTACGTGTCATTGATCATGTCCTTAAATAAAAAATAACAATAAAGGTCAAAATAAAGGTTAATTACTTTTGTCAAACTTACAGTTAATTAAAGATAAAAAATGATACAAAAACTACTGTAAACTGCACAGGACGTCCGTGTAACAAAACAAATTACTACCAGACAGAACAAATGGCTTAACAGTAATATATTCTGACCTAATAACACAAACAAACTGACATTAATACGTTACGATTGACAATCCACATATTAACAACGAACAATTAATTATCATTAATAGACATGAAGAAAAAAATTCGGATCTTCGTGTTTGAGACGGCATTGAGATGACAACGGATAGGATTATGTTATAACCATAACCACATGACCCCTACCCCCTCCCTTACATAAATAAATGTGTGTAAGAAAGGGGAAGTGTGATACTGATTTAGAGGTCATGTTAGACTGGTTGTTGGGTTGGCTCGAGTCACGCTTGTGTCGCGACCGGCCACGACCGGCGCCCTACCGCCACATTCCTTATGTCAAACTTAGCTTCAAATCGAACGGGAAAAAATATTTGAGAAGCAAGGACAAACTGCAAGATTCTAAGGAAATAAAAAAACTACCTCAATCACTTCGATTTGAAATCTAGGAATTCTATTTAATGATAAAAAATACGCCTCATTGAAATGGCATGAGTAAGTCCTGATTTGCAATTCAATACTTTTTGCATCGCTTGATATAGTTTAGTGGTTGAAATAATTGGCGTGTGATCGTTTTCGCGGAATTTCGAGTGCGCAAGGAGAACTGACGTTTTATTGGATAAATAAACACCATTCGTAAATAAATTTATTTAGAAAGATCTTAGTATATGTAAAAAAAAGGATTCGTTAGCGTACCGTCACTAAAAATAACTAAAAACTCTAGTTAACATGCAAACTATAGGATCAGAGGTCGAAAAGTCAAAATAAATATTTAAAAAATTACAGCGATAAGATTTGACGTATTGACATTTATGGATGGAACTAGACAAACTTTACCAGACGTTAGCGTCAAGTATAATTATGTCGTAGTCTACCTTGACTAAAAAACAAGCATTTGCAATACTCTCAATCTCAAAATCGCGAACGTAACAACAGTCGATTATTATAACAAAACTAGTTTCTAGAATCGATTTTACGATTTTTTAATATTGAAAAGATTTATCGTTCATTGGTCAATAAATTACAATTTCTTCAGTTTAATGTTCATTCGATCGGCTCCCATTAAGTAGCGACTACTTTATTAATAAAAAAACCGGATTTGATCGCAGACTCGGCGAAGGATCCGTATAGGGTAATTGGTTTTTGTTTAAAATGTAAGTATATTATTTGCGGAGATATCAATCTGAATAGGTAAACAGTAATAATATGTTTTAAGATTATTATGCAATTATGTTTTATATTGTAAGTAAGTCATTACAGTATAAAATTAAAACGACAGGATATTGTGTAGTAGTCGTTACATTTCTTAGATGACAGTATTTTATGGTGTTAGTAAACAATGAAATTACGCTCTAACCTTTATGTGTAAAATACAAATACATTATTATATTATATTGTAATTTAAAGACTCTAAATTGCAAAGACATTTTTTTTTGTAATTTAGTAAAATCTGACTTCCCAATTCCCGGGATTCAAAATTTTATCAACGAACTCCAAAAGCTTTCTGATAATCGCCCATTAAAACTGGAACAAGTGAAAACTGTCAAAAAAAAATCCGAAATGTCAACCTGTGACCTTGCTCCAGACACGTCAACAGTAATTATTGTAACATTTAAAGTACTTACATTATACTTACTTTCATTTTTACACAAATTCTTTTAATTCATACATCTTCTCGAGGTAAAACCCGATTAAGCGGTAATTTCCACCTGTATGGGTAGCAAAATTCCCAAAGTAAACTCAGTATGGGTTTTACTTTTTATTTGATACATTTGATACAAGGAATTTTCTTTTTCATGTTGTTGACGTTTTAGTGGAGTTATGACGTGAGTTTTTATATTTTTGTCCGATGACTGTTGACTATTCGGCGAAACAAGTATACGTTATTATTGCCTGTGAACCTCTGCTATATATGGATATAGCGCTAATGGAAGCGTAGGTATGTGCAATTATGCACGGTGGTGATTGCATTTTGACTTGCGATTTATGCATCATTCAAAGACACAAAATGTATACTTCCATAGACTTAATAGTAACACCTCTTTATCATTATATCTGTCACCTTTTTTTAGATTTCTTATTATATTATTTTCCCCATCACCAAAACCGAAATAAAGATTCATGAGACAAACTCATGACCCTTAACTGATATATCCCAACAGTTCTATTAAACTTTTTGATACTCCAAACTAGTAATTACACGCTTTATTACTTTACCCAACATTAGATAACAAACAGTTATTACTTATAATCGATCTATCAAAGAACTTCGAAATATTAGATTGCACGATAAGAGTGACCTCGGCTCTAGATTGACGCTCAGATGTCAACCGATCCTTTATGATAATAATTAAAAGAGTTACTTTGTCCGGCCGAGGTCGCCAAATTATTTGAGTTATTCGGAGCGAGGTGAGATCGAAGAACGACGGACTTTTCACTCTTACACAATGTTGTATCACGCACGTCTATGAGATAGGTCATTATATTTTTGCTGCGGATATAATTAGTGCGGTCAATTTTAGATTTTATTGTTTGGGGTCAGATTGCTTTTGTTTTTTCTTACGAATTTTTCATTCTATAGCTACGCGAACTAAGTTCTAGGTACCTTCTTGTTCCATGTATTACGCAATTTTTTACTATGTTGACTAGTTACGCTGAATCCTAATTAGCAATGTTGGTATTGTGCACTTTTTAATAGCTTTTAAATATAGGTAAATTTGTAGATAGTCTTTACTTCTAACCCCGAAAAAAATTGAATTATTCCATTTCGGATTTATCATACATTTACGTTCATAAGCATCTCAAAAATAACTTGAATGTTTTATAGAAACTTTTATAGAAGTCCCTCATGACGTCACCTCAACATTTTTCCTACTAATTACTCGTCTCATAATTGACATCGACGGAGAATACCGGACTACCCGAAAGGCATGTTGCCGTCATTAACTGTGTCATCAGTTATTTCTCATAAATTCCGCTTTACTATAAGCAGTAAGGATTCACTTGTATGCAGGAAATCATCGAAAAGCAATGATGATTACTGTCAGAGATGTTATTCGCCGTAGATGTCTTACTGAGAATTATTGCATTAATTATAGATGGATCACATATTTTGTACGTTTGACTACAACAACGTACCGCGTAGGCGCGTTTTAAAAAGTTGTCAAGCCTTATATATATGTATATATATGTATATATACTTACTTTTATATGTATATATACTTACTTTTATATGTTACCTTCTTGTTCATAAAATTATTCGCAAAAAGAACAGTGACGTAAGTGACCGGAAGTTTTCTTAAAATAAAACCAAATAAAATCATTATCTAAATAATAAGTAAAGTTTCTCTTCAAATATTTATTACGTGCGAAAATTGCGTAGTTACCTAAATAATTATATATAAAGTTATCGATGTTGATAAGGTAACGACAATAATAACACTTAAAAGTTATTAGAACATAATTTAAATTAAAACATTAAGTAAATAATGTGATCTGAATTCGAGAAATTTCGAAACTCGCTAACCTTAGGGTAATGTATGACGTCAATCACACGTGCCATTATTTATTGTACTTAATAAAAAGACAGTTAAGACTTAAGTACTCAATAGTCCTTGTGAGTCAAGGTTTGGAGTTCGACTTTTTATGACAACGTCGTGGGTTCAAATTCGCGCAATTTGACCTAAACTTTTGTTACGTAAGAGTAAGTTGGTTTGCGATTATTCTTTGACTTCTGATAGAAGCCTCGAAAAGAGACTTTATTTTTTAGAATTTTCTTTAGAAATTTGATTTGTTTTCATAGCGTGATATTACATTTAACACGACTGTGAGGTAAATTAACGCAAGAGCAGAATTTAATTTGACACAGACAGATAAGCAATAATCGAGAACCTTTGAAATCTAACAATGTACATGACTTTTTACCATAAAAGAACACTAAAAACTTGGTTCTTTGAAATTGACCACAATAAGGGCGCGTGATGAAGAATACTTGTTGACTACGACCTTACATTATGAAAGAACTAACCTTGATAAATAATATGGAAATCATATTACATAAAAGTTCATTATAATATATTGACACTAAAGGACAGATGGAGACGAAAAACAGTAGCTTTTGCACCACCGACAAAAGCGAAGATCAAAATAAAAAACAATTAACGTGATCCAATATTAACAAGAACAAAATAATGGGATCTCTTCGTTTTAAGCGAACAATTATACGCTATTAAATTATAATAATTGTTAAACTTCCATTTACCAGTATGTCAACGTTTGTAGTTGGTACAATCAATACCAAAAGCTGATGAATAAAATAAAACTTACAGACAATTTAAATTTATATAAACAGTTACAGTTACAGTAATTAATAGCAAATAAATCAAATTTATTTTAAAATTTATCTTTTTTCACTTTAAGTCGTGTGTAATTTTGTTTTTATTTATTTTACTATTTTGCAATTTAATGGCCATGTTAGGAGGTTCCGATATAACATATCGAATGTGTTTAATTAATGTGCTTGATTTTGATATTTATTTATATATATTATATTTATTTATAGATACTTTATTTATTGTGGTTGTTTGCTACCAAAAATACTTTGCTGCTGACTGTACTTTAATTAATAACAACTCATTATTGGATGTTATTTACATACTTGTGTTAATTTTAACTGACTTGTATGGATGTGCGTCGCCGTTTCATTAATCCAATGAGTTTTAATTATAATTCGGCGACACGGAGTGCTTTTTGATGAGTCTTAAAATGTTTTTTGAGTAAATCGCTTTTACTTTTCATTTTGATTCGGGCTAGTTGGTTTGGATGGACTGTCACTATTTTTTTAACTTAAATATGTGTTATTATTTTCAAATTACTTATGATGTCAAAGTATGAATTATTTACGAAAAATCTAAAATCCATTAAATAAGTTATATTAGATAATGTTACATTCTATGATTCTTATTTTAAATTTACATAAATTATACTTGCCTTCTTATAAAAATCAAGACTGGGGTATCATGAATCATCAACATAGTATTAAAATTAACCACCAAATAAGTCATAGAAGTCCTCATTAGCTCTAGAATGTTTTAAATCTTTTATAGATTTAAAAATTACGAAAAATATTCTAAACGCTTGCTTAATTGACACGCGTGACTTATAACTCAATGCATGTATACATTAATGCAAAAATGTATATATTACGAAATCAAGCTTCATTTAGTATTCCGATATTAATCGGTAACCACTGATATGGGTATTTGCTATAAGCTGAGGTAATGATGTATACTTTAGGTAAAACTGGTACCAGATCTAAAGGAAGACACGGTTTCAATCTTGTTTAGATCGATCTCAATCTTGAATGTACAGTGTGTTACAAAAACCCTGTTGTTCCAAGTTAGGATGTGGTCAGAATCGATATCTGATTTATATAAATAAGTCATTTCAAACTAAATAATTATCTAGTTATTAACATTCGCTAATTAAAACAGATTATTTACCTCTGCATTTGATTGTCGCTCTTTGGCTCGTCTTTACTACCCTTATGATTACTAGACTAGTTAAGTAATTTATAAGTTCAGATGTTATAAACATTTTTTGTCTCTTGAAAGCCACTGATTCACAACACACAGTGGTTTCATAGGTTTAACGTGTCAAAATGACATAATTAGAAGCAATTCCGTAATTTTTAATTTATTTCGAAGTCAGAGAGTGTTAAGCCAGGGTCTACAGGATTTTTCTATCACACTGTATACCAATCGGCATGTAATCACCTGTTGCAAACAGTGCTATTCTCAATGCGTTGGCGAATCGTAAATGAGAGCAACGTTCAGCGAATGCCGGAACAACGACGTATCGCCTTACTGATGGCATTGCATTATTTAGTACATGTACCGCGCCGCGTTATTAACAGAAGGTAATATTGTTTAAGATAACCAATCTACAGCGGTAATAAATAGACTAATGAGTGTCAATATCAAGTGGACCAATCGTGGTAATGTTATTTCTATAGAGCTGTTGATACCACGAAGATAATTTTTATTTGTGCGAATAATTTTTATTTTTTAACACTGTCACTGATGATTCATAATATAAGAAGAATAAATTACTCTGTCCAAAGAAAATATTGAATAATAAATTCATTTTTATTTTTATTCTAGTTTCAATCAATTTACTATTGTATACTACGATGTTAACGTGCCCTTAGTGCTCAATATGCTCAAACACTATGTTTAAACTAGTCACATAATTATCTTAGTATCACTTCCTTTTAAAATTATCGTTATTCTACGTGTAGGGACCATTTTATTTGTAATTAATATTTAATTGATCATTAATACTTTTCACAAAATCGGTGGTTTCATCATCTCTAATAAATACAGAGTAATGGTCAAAAATCGTGCGCGAGCGACGCTCGAAGGTCGTAACGACGCTGCCGCCGATCGGTCACCGCGAACAATGGCCATCTGTTGTAATTACTATTACTTATAACTTGTGCGCCCGACAGTACCTACTTACCATGTTGCCATGTTGTCCCACCGCTGGGCAAAGGCATCCCTCCATCCCTTCCATTCTTCTCTGTATAGAACAAACATGGATCAGTCCTTCATGTAGGAATCCAGCTCATTTTTTAATCTACATCTGGGCCTACCACATAGTGTACACGCAAAAAAAAACGTATATATAGTCGCATATGCAGCGGTCGAATCGAATATCAATCAGTAGAGTGTCAGTAGGTAAAATACAGGGTGTTACAAAACCCCTGTCCGACCCGAAAGGGGGATATAGGGTTCACCATCACATGCCCAAATAAAATTTTAAATTTGTAAAATTCATGATAATAACAATAATAATGAACTTTGAAGTGGCCGCCAAATTACCTAAATTTGAAGATAAATCAAAAACTACACCACCGTTTTCGTCGGTGTTAATAGTGGCCTTTTGTATGACCATTTGGCACAACCTGTGACGATGCCGTCACTCCCACTATCCAATTAGAGAACAATTTTTTTTTTAGTTTATATATATTTTTTTTCATTTATTTTCTACATTAATGTAATCAGACATCGATACCTAACAACCCCTTAATGGATCGGACAGGGGTTTTGTAACAACATGTATAGGTACCTCGAAGAGTAAATGTAAATGTAAAGCTCTTGGTCACAACTGCTGAGCTTGAATTTTTTTACAGTCTTATCTTTCAAAATTGTGGTAATTAGATAGGCCTTTAAGCTTCAACCTCACCGAATGCACAATTTGACAAGCCTGAAGCCAACTGCAATATAGTTTCGAAAAAAAGAGGCAGAAAAATAATACTATAAATATAAATAATCCAAAACAGGTACTGTGTTTTGACAACCCTAATAACAGTATACAAAGAAAAAGAAACAAACAATAAACTCATATCGCGGATGACAGAGTATCGATTACTTTTGTTTTAGTTTTATCTCTGCCCCGGATATATCATATTTATCTGCATTAGAAATTTCAAGAATTGATTCCTCGCAAATGCAATGTGACAATAGTATGAGAAAACGGTATCATCATCTGGCCTCAATGAGTTACGCATCGCTTTCAAAAAGTGGGCTATCAAATCCCTATTTTTAATTCATTTATGAAATTCAGATAATTGCTTTGACCTCTTCTAATATATTAGTACAACAATTATAATTGCGGTAAATTCTTTACTCTGAAGACTGTCTTTAAATTCTTATTATACCACAAAACAGGAAAATTTGAGCTTTTGGCGGTAACTTTCAAGGCAATTAGTTATTTCAAAGAAATCAATTTGGCTTGTTAATTTACGTACCGTTTGCTATTTATGTTTTAATTTTGTGCAGTTTATGTGGTTATTCCATCTATGGAATTCATGTTTTTGGAATAATTGAAAAATATAATTAATTAAAAGGAAATGGTCAGTTCTAGATTAAATGATTACCTTCAAGAATCAATTATAAGATTATTTCAAATTGCGCGTTATGAGCGTGGGTTTCAGTCCGGATAATGTAGGTAAGTATGACCTATCTGTCAATTTAATAGTTAATAATACTGCAATTAGGTTTATAAATTGTAATTATTTGAGCAGCTTACATCTAACTGATACCGATACCTTTTAACCATTTTGAACTTCCACGAAACATCGCAAACACTTTCTCGTTCAACAAAAACGTACCGGATTCAATCAAGACATTTCCTCCGTGACACCGCATAGTTTCCCCAATCAATAATGTAACAAAAATGACGCGTAAAATAAAATCATCAAATTGCGTGTTTGTGTAACAAAAAAGAGATTGACCGAGATCTATATCGATAACGAAACGTTTCGATCGAATATCGTTTTCATTGTCCGCGTGGTATACGGAAGGCGGCTGAACGCAAGTAATTACTGTTTTGCACGTAACGATTGTGTAACACTTATCGATATAAAAAATATATCGATTTTGATCGAATCTATTTGCGCGATGAATGACTTGATTATGTGGTTTCTTGGTATTTTGATTAAACAATTGTGTAATTCTATGTACAAAAGGACGTTTATTAATGTGTGGCCATGAGAGACGGTTTACGTTGCACTAGAAAATTACAGTTGCAGCAACGAATACCTGGTTAATAATATCTCGTGGTCAAATAACTAGATGGCTGATACTATTATTTGGATTTATCGTACACGTAAAATATGCGAGGGCCATACTGCGTTACAAACAGACCAGAAGGTTGTTTCTAAGTTTTTATGTGCATTCATCCTTAGAGTGATATTAATATCTGCAAAAAATATAGGAATTTATGTAACCATCAGGACACCTTCTGAAAAGTTTTATTGTATCTACAAAGCTTTCTATCGTTAACATAGCATCATCTTTCGAATAAGTCTCGTTTCTAATGTAAAAAAAAATACTTAGCATTAATTGCAAAGAGTTTTTGCCACACCTTCAATCACTTAGTATTTATTCATCATCTAGCTTCTCATTAACGATCTATGACTAAAACTTCAGGTTTTCATTGAACTGTTAAGTCTATAAAGCCATATATTAATAGTAACATGGTTAGCAGCGGATTAATGATCGTGATTAATGATGCGAAGGATATTATGTTTAAACAAAGTATCATTATCCAATGTTATGTCAATATTGTACGGTGTCCGATCGTTTAGCTTGAATACATCATCAATTAGTGTTAATTTGGCTTGTAGAGAGAGTACTGTGCAAGCATATTTGAAGTCTGAAAAAAAACGAGTAATATCCAAACTAGGTACATGGAAACTACAATACTTACAAAAATGTAATCTAGCTATATGTCTACTTTACCATTTTGACGACCAAATCGTTATTTGCAGATGAATCTGTCAATTTTAATAAAAAAAAATGTTATTCTGAACCCTTCCGGGAAGACACAATAATTATTACGAAACCAAATTGACCTAAGAAAAACTGAAATCCAATGTAAAAAACTTAATCATTTTCTTTTTACAGGTTATACTTACGGGAATTAACTTACGGGTCAAAAATCGACCTCTCGTAATTTAAATTTAGAAAAATAGTTTATAATAGTTTTTTACTGATATTATTGTGTAAATTGTTGTCAGTTATCTATAGTTTAGTCAATAAGTTAAGTATCTAGTCAAGTGCAGTGTTTGGTAAAAGTTTATCGCGAAAAGTTGGTCGAAGAAATCAGCTGTCAACGGTCACTGGAGAACTTTGAAACTTATAAGTCAAGGAAAGTACCCAAACTTTAGAATTAATGGTTAATTACAGACATTATACACCATAACACACCATCTAATCACACAGCTCATCATCGATGAGCAACGTCCATTACTCACTGGCTTATATTGTGTCTCCTTTTGTTTGACGAACTGTGGAAGCAAAATCGACGACATAATCAATCGCCCCAGACATCAGACACTGCATTATTTACTTGACAAAAACCTTGTTTACAAGGTCGCAACACACATCATTAATTTATAGCAATTATTTAAATTAAGCAAATTTTATTTTTTCCTATTTCTACCTACCTACCTTCTTATTATAATAGTTATCTTGTAAAACTTTAAATAATTTTAGAATCTATTGACTAAATAATCGTCTTGTATCCCTTTTAATGTTCATTTTATTTACTAACTATCCCTAAATCTATATTTACTTCAACATTTTATTTTGTTTAATTTAAATTTACTATTCTGCTGCTAGCTTTCCCTGCCACTAGATTCCAGTATCTAGATATTTAGCTGTACTATTTCTAGTTTCAGATAACTGATAACTGAAGAAAAGGAGTATGATGACCCGCAGAGCAACTGCAAGGGACATGGAGGACAAACTTCGGGCCACCTTAAAGGAGCTGGAGTCTTCAAAAACCCTCTGCAGGCAGCTGCTACAGGAAAGAGATGACAGCGAGGTTGAAGTGAAGAACATAGTCGACAAAAACACCACTCTCAAGAACGAACTGGCTGAACTACATATTGAACATGTGGACCTACTAGACCGGCACCAGCACCTGCAAGAAGTACTTTCTTCTTTTCAACAATGCAGTGAGACACATGAAAGCGCCTTGAGTCGTATATCTGAACTCGAGCATGAACTTTGTAAAGCCCACAATTCAATATTGTTATTAGAGTCAGCAAAAACTAATGAACAGGTCTCGAACACCCAGAGCCTTTATGATGAGTTGGTAGGTTGCTCGGCCTCAGATGTTTGTCAGCCTGTAGTTATTGATCTTACCGGTGATGATGTCAGTAAACAATGTCCTTTATTAAGTCACAACAAGATAAAAAAATACATAAGATGTAGTAAATTAATTAGGAAGGCCCATATGGCCTTAAGAAAAATAAAAAACTTTAAATTAAACAATATTAATAGTCATAAAAAGCACATTCACTTGGTAACTCAATTAAAATTATATACCAGTGAATTAGATCAATGTAGAGAAAAATATGATACTGACACTCAATTATTATATAAAGAAATAGTTTACAAGGAAAATATGCTGAAAGATATCTTTAATAAATATGTTTCCAATGAGGAACAACTTAGTCAGCGTATGTTAGAGGCTAGTGAACTATTAGACCTAGTCAAAGGCAATGCGGAGAGGTATGAGTCTCTGACAAACAATCTCTCTTGCAACTGTACTAACACTGTTACACCATCTGAGCCTCCAGAAGTTCCTTCCCTACCTACGGTCTCACT
Organism: Autographa gamma; assembly: GCA_905146925.1. Lineage (NCBI taxonomy): Eukaryota > Metazoa > Arthropoda > Insecta > Lepidoptera > Noctuidae > Autographa > Autographa gamma. Next base: position 6,956,703 of record LR989866.1, on the reverse strand, counting down.
GCCATCAATTGATAGTAATTTTAACTCGGACAATTTCATTATAATTTCTGATCAAATAGGAGCAGGGTTTGGTTCATTGTTAAATAACAATAACATTCACAATGTCACAAATCACTGCTACCCTAACTCTAACTTCAACAATCTAATAATTAAAATAAAAAATATGAAATTAAATAAAAACACAAACATTGTTTTATTAGTAGGTAATAGTTTAGGCATAGAGAGAAAGGACATTGTTTATGGCATTGACACCTTGCTAGGATTAGATTTAGGTAAAATTATGTTGTGTGCTTTGCCTTATGCAAACACATTAAGTAGCGACCACAATAAGTATGTACATTACTTAAATAACACATTGTACATGTCTACTTGTTGTCATAGTGACAAATTAGTGTTTTTTGACACTAATCAATTTATTACTGGGTTTCAATTAACCCATGAAACTATGTATCTTCCTAGAAGATATAAATTTTTAGTTGCTAGTTTAATAGCTTTTAATATTAACACAGTTATAGGAGATATAACGCAGAATAGGTTAAGTTTAGATTTAAGTCATAATGTAGATTCTTTAAACTTTCAACGCAGACAATAGGGAAGCACTCTGATAACATTTTGCTGTATCATCAGAATATAAATCGCTTTTCTAGCAAAATTCTTGATATTGAACTTTTAGTAGACAAGTATTCAATTGATATTCTTTGTTTTTGTGAATCTTGGCTTAAACCAGATATAATGAATTTTAATGTAAATAACTTTGCGATTGCCAGTGCGTTCAGCAGACTTTCAGCTGAGGGGGGTGGGTGTCTGATTCTATGTAAAGATTATTTTAAGTTCAAGGAACGTCCAGACATCTCCTCTTTCTCCGTTGACCGCATATGTGAGGTAGCATGTGCGGAAATAGAATCTCTTATTGTTCTTTGCGTTTATAGGCCTCCCTCATCTAACCTGTTATCGTTTTTAATTATTATGGAGGAAATTTTAAGTAAATTATGCTGCAATAATAAACCATTATATATTTGTGGAGATTTTAATGTTAATATTTTGATTGATTCGCCGGATAAATGTAAACTCTTATCTTTATTTAAGTCATTTAATTTAAATTATATTTTCAACGAACCAACGAGGATTACTGCAACTTCCCTTACTTGTATTGATAATATATTTTCAAATAGTTCGGTGCTAAACTCTAGATTAATACCCGGTGTAAGATCTGATCATATGGGTCAATTAGTTACTATCAAAGCTAAAAGTAAATTACCTGTAGCTAAAGTTATTTCAACTAGGCCCTTAACAAATCATAAACTAAATTCATTTAAAAATCATATTACATCAGCCCTTAATTCTAAATATTCTTTTTCTGGAGTTCCTAATAAAGATTATAATTCACTATTTGGTATTGTACGTGAATCGTTTAACAAAACGTGTCCTCGAAAAGATGTTAAAATCAACTTTAAGCGTCAATTTAATGAGTGGGCTACTAAAGGCATAAGAATAAGTAGGGACGTTCTTTACGGTCTTTATGATGAAAAGTCATTCAACGCTAATCCTGATTTTCTTAACTATGTTAGAAATTATTCAAAAGTATTTAAAAAAGTGTGTTTAGCGGCCAAATCTAGACTTATCAGCAGGCGTATAGATGAATCTGATAATAAAATTAAAACAGTGTGGAAGATCATCAATTCTGAAACTGGGAATAGTATTAAAAGAGATACAGACCTGTCTTTGAAAATCAATAATAAAATAATTTCAGACAAGTCAGATGTTGCTAACGCTTTTGAAGTATTTTTTTCAAATATACCAGTAGAGGTAACGAAGTCTCTTTCCTCATCCTCTTCAAAAGCAGAATCATTATTAACGACATCTATTAATAAAAGTTTTCCAAATTTTAATTTTTCTCATGTATCTCCTAGTATTGTTAAGAAAACATTTAGTATGCTTAAAGTAAAGACCACTGAAGATTTATGGGGAATTTCTGTCAAAGTACTCCAATCCATTATTGACACTATTGCCCCTATTCTTGCCAAGATCTTTAATGACTGTGTTGATAGTGGCACCTTTCCTGATTTAATGAAACACAGTAAAGTAATACCTATTTTTAAATCTGGATGCAAGAATGATCCATCTAACTATAGACCAGTTTCAGTACTTCCTGCTTTAAGTAAAATATTTGAAAGAATGGTCCTTGACCAAATGATGTCACATTTTAGCAAGAATAATATTTTTCATGAGCAACAATTTGGTTTTACTAAGGGAAGGTCGACGACCGACGCCGGGGTTAAGCTAGTCTCTCACATTTTGGGAGCTTGGGAGGGTTCACAAGATGCCATTGGCATTTTTTGTGATCTCTCCAAGGCTTTTGATTGCGTTGATCATAACACTCTAATCCTAAAATTAAAATACTACGGAGTACGAGGACAATCTTTAGATCTAGTATTGTCATATTTGTCAACAAGACAGCAAAAGGTAGGCGTTAACGGGGTGACTTCACCTGGGTCTTTAGTAAAAATGGGCGTTCCGCAGGGTTCAATCTTAGGCCCCTTTCTTTTCCTAGCTTATATAAATGATCTGCCTTTCATAATGTCTAATTTAACAGATATAATTTTATTTGCAGACGATACCTCTCTTATTTTTAAAATTAATAGAAAATTGCATGACTATTCCAATTTAAATAGTGCGCTCAACGTGTTGTCGGATTGGTTTTCAGCAAATAATTTGCTATTAAATGCTTCAAAAACAAAATGTTTAAAATTTTCACTTTCGAACGTTCGATCTCATCTAGATCATAACCTAATGCTTGATGGTAAAAAACTAGAATTAATTAAAGAAACGGTATTTCTTGGTGTGACTATAGACTCTAAGTTACAGTGGGGTGCTCATATCAAAGCATTGTCGAAAAGGTTAAGTTCAGCTGCATTTGCAGTACGGAAAATTAGACAGCTCACGGATATCCCCACGGCCAAATTAGTTTACTACGCGTATTTTCACAGCATTATGTCATACGGCGTTCTGCTATGGGGCTCTGCAGCCGATGTAGATTCTATATTCATCTTGCAAAAACGAGCAATTCGCGCCATTTACTGTATGGGCCCCCGTGATTCACTTAGAGAGAAATTTAAAGAAATCGGTATTCTCACGCTGCCATCGCTTTATATTATGGAAAATATAATGTACGTTCGTAATCATTTAGATAGTTTTAGTGTCAACAGTGATTATCACAACATTAACACCCGTAGTAAAAATAAGCTAGTAGTCCCAAGGTTTAGACTAACTAAAACAAATACTAAATCCTTCCTTGGGAATTCTATTCGCTTTTATAATAAATTACCAGAGAGTATAATTCATTTAACCAACAAAAAATTTAAAACATGCGTGAAATCCAAACTGATAGGAAAGGCTTATTATAAAATTAGTGACTATGTAGAGGATAAAAGCGCGTGGATCTAGGACCTTCTGCACATGTGGCCTCCCTGGCGGTCCGTTAATTCATTTGTCATGTTGTTTAATAATTCTCGATTAGCTTCCCCACGGTCTCTATTCTTAGAAACCTTTTGACATGCCTTGACATTCCTGTTAGGGTTTAGTTAGGACTACATATCTTTTGTATGTAAAGCTATTTACTCACTTAATTAGTTATTATTATTGTTTTTTATTCTTAATTTATTGAGTTTAGTCTCTTTATATTATTATCTTTCTTTCGCACACGCGACCTTTGTAAATGTGACAACAATGTAAATTTTGTTGCGTATCCTATTAAATTTTTCTTCCATTTTGGATGTTATCTTTTACATTGCTATTTACGCTGTTGTCGCATATTTGTAGATATTTATAATTAATTGTATTGGTATCATTGATGTTAACCTTTTTTTTAAAAGAGTAACCTCTGGAGTTTCTTGCCGGTTCTTCTCCATTGGAATGACATTTTGGAACCTGCAGTAGAGTCAGTAAATTTAACGTTTTAAAAGAGCCTTAACAAGGCCTACTTGAAATAAAAATATTTTGATTTTGATTTTGATTTTGAATCCCCAAGTAAAGAAGACGAATAACATATCTAAACAACTAAGTTCATTCAATAAAAAATAAAAGAATCCATTATATTTGACATTAATTTCCGTACACAAGCAATAATGGTTTCATTGTGAGTCTAATTGAAAAAATTAATTGACGCATCGACTGCCTCTGAATGTCGAACAAAAGCACATCGGACAATTTAATTGGACTGTCAAAGGCGCCTTAATTACTTCCTAATATTGACAAAGCAGGTTTTTGTGTCTCCCGGACCATTATGTCAGTGAAAAAACACAAACATCGATTCATACCTAATACATCCTACTATAAACGCTGCCTGGGCGCTACTAATGACTATGACGATAGACTTTACATACAATTTCTATAAAATCACAACATGCAATTATAGACAATTGCCCCGTTAGAATAAGGACTAGATTTCTGTGATTGCAATCTCGCATTCTGTAATACAGGGTTTATTTAATGAGTCCAATTAAAGTATTACTTACAAATCACTTCTAGTTTGTTGTAGCTCGCGTAATGTCCTTTTAGGGATGGATATCAATAGCTAATGAATATGGAAATGTATTACAGTCACACGTATTAGTGTGAAATATAAGGCTCTTAGAAAAATCACCATTTTAGGATTAATTGGCGACACTTTCATAGCTTCCTTGGCCGTTTATATTTTGCCGATTATGGGTTAGTTTATTATAAGTAAATAGGTAGATACTGCAATAATATTGCAGTAAGCTCGAGGGTATGGATTAGATGTGCGTACGTATGAAGCACACATTTTGTTTTTTATACAAGTGTCGTATACAAAACTAAAGCACCTTTAATATGTTTTCAGAAATAATGTTTTAACTTAAATGTATGTTAATGACGAGTCTTCTGATGATGCTTTTAAAAGATATGCTGAATATTGAATATTGAAGGTTGTGTGAAAGGATTTAAGTAGGCCTTTGTCCAGCAGTAGGACAGTATAGGCTAGAAGAAAAAAGTTGAATTTTTATTTCTTACTTTCTGGTTTGGAAATAAACGAGGTATATCTTTAAGTGGACTGTATTTTTGGAGGATGGCTGATCATCGCCAAGAGGTGAGCGAGCGATGTAGGTCTATGGGAAAAAGCACGCATACCTGGCTGTCCAGCGTTGAGCAGTACAAGATGGCGGGCGGCGTTCTTCCCGATGCGATCACAAAACTGTCACGTCCACACCCGCGGGCGGAATATCACAAAAGTTCGCTATCCGGCAGCAGCAGTAAGGAGGCGATGCAGCACAGGAGCGACACGGGCGCGGTATCGTGTGTCTCCTCTCGGCGATTCGTTTATTTCCGGCGGTTTGCGAAAGCGCGTACGTGCGTTACGCGCCAGGCGTGCGAAAGGATTGGTAAGGAAGCGGCGGGGTTCACATCGCTCATTCCAAAAGTGGTCAAATGAATGAATGGAACTAATATTGCGAAATATGGATGAGACGACTAGTAGTCCGTCTTAAACAGATAGATGGCGCTACCATTTCCCCCCGGCCTTAAAGGGTTGCCTTTAAAGAAATATAATAATAATAATCTAGATATGTAAGGTGTACTACCGCATAACCTATACACAGTCTAAGACAGCGAGCGTTAAAATATTTTAAATTAATTGCGTTAATTGAATTACAAACTAAATACCTAAACTAAGAAAGAGATCCAACTTCAAGCTAGATCTTACTGAGTCGGTAGCGGACAGAGACGTACAACAGGGCGCACGTAGCTACCCTTAGCGGTTTTTACAGTAACGACGCGGGTTGTGCCGTCCTTCGCGGTATGTAACTTCTCAACAATGCCCAGTGGCCATGAAAGCGGTGCTGAATTATCATTTATAATAATTACCAACGTACCCTCCTGTATAGGGGATGCAGGACTATTCCATTTAGATCTAGCCTGAAGTTGGTGAAGATATTCTGAGCGCCAGCGCCGCCAAAACGACTGTACGAGGTTGTCAAGAAGAGTATGTCTCTGAAGCAAGCTAGAAGAGTCTGCTTCAGGCGCGGGAAGTGACGACAATGGCACAGTATTTAAAAAATGCGCGGGAGTTAACGCGGATGGTTCAGCAGGGTCACTACTGAGTGCTGTGAGCGGGCGCGAGTTAACAAGTGCCTCGATTTGCACGAGGACAGTTAAAAGCTCTTCGTAAGAAAGGATTTGTTGACCTATGACTCTGAAGAGATGCGTTTTAATTACTTTGACCATGCTTTCCCAACATCCGCCAAAATGTGGTGAAGCAGGCGGAATAAACTTCCAATCAATGCGATTAATGGAAAGTTCCTCCTGAAGACGTGAACTATACTCTTTATTGAGAAATTTATAGAGATCGCGTAGATAAGAACTTGCACCCACGAAACATGTGCCGTTATCCGTGTATAAACACTTTACGGGACCACGTCGCGAAAGAAAACGTTTTAGAGCTGCGAGAAATGAAACCGTACTTAAATCCGTCGCAACTTCGATGTGCGTAGCGCGAGTTGTAAGGCATGTGAAAATACATAGCCAAGCTTTACGGCTTTTGACGCCTCTACCACGAACTGGTGTGTACTGCAGTGGTCCTGCGTAATCACAACCGGTATGTGTAAACGCTTTATCTACCTGGTTGACACGTTGGCTAGGAAGATCTGCCATTGGAGGAAAGATCGGACGCGGACGGAATTTAAAACAGGTGTTACATTTATGAATTATGTGGCGAATTATTCGTCGTGCAGCGAGAATCCAGTAGTTTTGCCTAAGTAAGGACATGAGTAACTCTGGACCTGCGTGGAGATGCTTCTTGTGATAGAAATCAACAAGAAGGTTGACTACATGGTCGTGACGCGGCAGGATGCAAGGATGCTTGTAGTTGTAAGGTACGTCCGAATTTGACAAACGACCGCCAACACGTATGATGCCGTGCTCATCGAGAAACGGCTTGAGTTTAAGAAGAGCGGGAGAACAAGGAACGTTATTTTTTAAATTTTGAACATCCTTACTAAAATGAACAGCCTGTAGGGCGCGCAACAATGTATACTCTGCGACCTCAAGATCAGAGCTTGAAACAGAAGTTCCATTAGGTAATTTCTTAATAAACCTACAGACATAAACGATGACACGTAGTAACTTAGACCACGATGACATGCGTAGCGCGAGTGCGGAAATAAGAGATTCCGCAACCTCAATGGTCACGGGATGAGAGACAGACTTCCGCTCAGGTATATCCTCGTCCTCTGCATCGTGGACAGATGGATGTATAGGCCACTCTGATGGATCACGAGAAATCCAAGAAGGGCCATGATGCCACAAAGGATGATCCAGAAGATTAGCCGGAGTAACACCACGAGACAGGCAATCCGCAGGATTCTCAATACCCGCGACGTGATTGAAACAAGTAGCAGGAATAAGTTCAATTATTTTAGTAATGCGATTGGCAACAAAGGTCTGCCAGCGGTGCGGAGAAGAATTAATCCAAGCGAGCACTACTTTGGAGTCTGAAAATGCATATATCTTATTGATGGAGTGATGGGGCGCAATTGTGTCTTGAACCTTGCGAAGCAACCGAGACAGCAACAGAGCCGCGCACAACTCCAGTCTCGCAACCGAAATGGTTTTGACAGGCGAGACCTTAGACTTGGCACAAACTAGCTGCACAGAGTAGTTAGATCCAATGCGGACTTGCAAATATATGACTCCGCCATAAGCGCGTTCACTGGCGTCAGCGAAACCTATTAAGTTAACAAAACATCCATCTACTAAACCTAGATGGCGCGGCACAATTATTTTATTGAGTGCGGGAAGCTCAGCACAAAACTGTTTCCAAGCAGCGACAATATGGTCGGGAGGAGTGTCATCCCAATCACATTTTGCTAACCAAAGCTCTTTGATCAAGAGCTTGGCATACAAAATGGTAGGAGCCACAAAACCCATTATGTCCCATAAACGAGCCACTGTGGATAGCATTGCGCGCTTGGTACACTTATCACTTGGTGATAAGATGTCAAAGCGGAAGTTATCACAATGTCTGTCCCAGCGTAAACCAAGAACCTTGTGATGTGCGGACCTCTCGAACTCAATGTCCGGAGAAGCTTTATGCGAATCAGGTATGTGCGCGAGAACCTCTTTGGCATTGCTTGTCCATTTGACAAGGTCAAATTGGCCTCGTTTGAAAAGCTGAATAAGCTCTTCACAAAGCGAAACTGCTTGCGGAGCGGATGCGACACTACAGACAATGTCGTCCATGTATAAAGCGGAAGCAGCAACAGCGGCTGCAGCGGGAAAGTTGTCGCCTTCATCAGCGATCAACTGGCGGACAACTCGTAACGCGTGATATGGACTAGACTTAAGTCCAAAACAAACGCGATTAAATTGATACACGGTTAAAGGCTCACTATTGTCAAAACGATATAAAATTCGTTGAAATCTACGGTCGGATTCGCGAATGCCGATATTGAGAAACATTTGTCTACAATCAGCTGAAAGTGCAATTTTGAAAAGGCGGAATTTAATTAAGATGTTAAATAAATCACCCTGTAGATCAGGACCGGCATGCAAAATGTCATTGATCGACTGACCCGATGTAGTTCGGCAACTAGCATCTAAAACTACACGAAGTTTAGTGGAGGTCTTATCTTCGCGAACCACGCCGTGATGCGGAATATAATACGCGGGAAGAGAATTGCCCTCGTCGTTTACAACTGGGCTTAAAAAACCTTTATTTATGTAATCACGCATGACGTCATTATAAGCACCGCGTAATTTAAGCGACGCATCGAGTTTACGTTCTAAACAGTATAAGCGCCTAAGTGCAGCAGCGTGCGAGTCGCCTAAAGAATACGGGTCGCCACAGAACGGCAATGCTACAATATATCTACCACTATCGTCGCGAACAGTGGTAGCGCGGAAATGTTCTTCACACTCGAGATCCTTACGGCTCAATGAGGGCGGTGCGGAGACCTCTTCAAGCTCCCAAAATCGCTTAAGAAGAGAATTAATATTATTTTCTTGAAGAACAGAACAGCAAGACGTAGTATAATGTGTATTATGCAGCGTAGGTACGGCACCCATAACTACATAGCCAAATACCGTCTCAATAGCGGGAGGTAAATTATATTGCTCACTACGTACAACATTAGGTAGTAGTAAGTGCGGAAAAACTGAAGCACCGATCAAAACATCGATATTACCCGGCTGCGCAAAGTGAGCATCAGCGAGCGGCAATGTCTCGAGGTGCGCGAGTAACGACACGTCCACGTGAGCGCTAGGCAACGTGTCCGTAATACGTTCCACAATAAGCGACGAAACGTTGAAATTAATATCATTATTGAAACGCGAATGTATTTTAATATCGACGGAGCCCTTACAAGATTTTTCTGAACCACCGATCCCTTTAACTACTAAGTTAGTATTTTTAAAGTTATTCCAAAGTCCAAGACATTTGAGACAATCCGAAGTAATGAAGCTACTTTGTGATGCACTATCAAGTAAACAACGAACCACGCGGGGTGTGTTGTTCACGTCATAAATAATAACTTGCGCGGTCGCTAATAATATCGTAGTAGACGCGTTACATTGACGCTCTGCTTCGCGCTGAGTATGTTGAGTGCGTGCGCACTGCCGGCGTGCGAGCGCAATGGATGTCGTACACAAAGAAACTCCGGGCTGAGACGCGGGAAGGACAGGCGCCGTGGTACGAGCGGCCTGTGCCTGCGGTAAAGAGAACGAAACAGCTGGACTAGGATTTACGTTTACGTTAAGGTTACCGGGGTCAAATAACGGAGATTTTTTCTCAAAATGCAATAACGTATGATGTTGTTGATTGCATGAGCGACACTTAGTTTTACTAGAACAATTGCTTGTTTTATGCTTAATACTCAAACAATTAACACAAGCTTTATTTTCTTTAGCGTATTTAAAACGAGCAGTCGGATTTAAATTATTAAAGGCTGGACATTTAAAAAGGTGGTCGTGAACAATATTGTCGCACAGACACTTGTGTGAGTTATTTGCGGAATCCAAACATGTTACGTAAGATTGTGGGTTAGGGACCGGCTTATTATTACTACTTCGCGATTTATTAAAGTTTTGTTTACTTGTATTATTATTACTAGACGAGCTAGACGAACTAGGTTGCGTATTCTGATATATTCGACACTGATCTTTAATGAATGAAAGAAAACTATTTAGGGTAGGTAATTTATTTTGACGTTCGGTCATCTCGAATGCACGAACGGTTTCCGTGTCGAACTTTTTTAGTGCGAGTTGCAATAACATAAAGTCTGCAAGGTTTTCTAACTTTAGGTTTTTAAGGGAATTTACTGCGGTAACAAAGTTATCAATAAACAGTTGGAAATTCGAAACTGACGCGGGACCAGACAATTTAAGATTCAAAGCTTGATCAAAGTAAGTACACGCGAGGATGCGAGTATCCTGATATCTATCAAGAAGTGACTGGAAAATGACCTGATAATTCTCAGCACTTGGTGTGACACCTGCGAATGTAGATTGCGCTTTCGGCGACAGCTTACCTATTAAATAGTACAACCTGTCAGCGTCCGTCAGCGAGGCGTTATCGTGCACTGTAGACTTGAAACTTGCATAAAATAATGGCCAGTTTCGTATATCGCCATCGAATGACACGAGTTCAATCGCGGGCAGTTTCGGTGCTCGGACAGCCGGTCCGGCGCTGGGCTTCGCGGACTGTCGATTATCTAACTGCGATTGTATACGTTTTATGATACAATAAAGATCTTCGAATGAGGTGTATGCCTGATAATTTGGTTTAGATTCAGGATTAATAGAAAGTAATTGTGCGTTATAAGCGTCTAATAATTTATGAAAATCGGTTCGAATATCGTCTACTGTCATACAATAACTAAGAAATGATTCTTTGTTGACATCGGAAATTTTGGCGGTTTTTGAACGCTCGTAAATGTTTTGTATGCGCTCAAATAAAACATTGCGTTTAGCTTCTAAGATAGCTAATTCATTCTCGTCAGAAGTATATTTCTTTTGTTGCGACATTTTATATACCAAATGTAGGTAGAAGTAAATAACCTAAAATTATGCTGTAGTTTTATGTTATGCGGAAAGTAAGTACTTGTACCTAATAATAAGGCAACGACTTTAAAGGCGGTGGTAAAAGGCGCTTGAAATTATGAATTTACAAAACGACTATATACCTAGTTTATAATTATTATTGTAAGTCAGTAGGTAGCTACGTTGAGTATATTACCTACTGGGGGTGCGGGAATAACCACGTAATGGGTATATATTTATGAACTAGGAGTGCAGCTAGGTGCTACAACTACCTAGGTAGGCACTTATAAAAGATACCTACGCGAGCGGGAATACGGATATTTGAATCCGGGTCGTTCGGACCAAAAAATGGTTTGGAAATAAACGAGGTATATCTTTAAGTGGACTGTATTTTTGGAGGATGGCTGATCATCGCCAAGAGGTGAGCGAGCGATGTAGGTCTATGGGAAAAAGCACGCATACCTGGCTGTCCAGCGTTGAGCAGTACAAGATGGCGGGCGGCGTTCTTCCCGATGCGATCACAAAACTGTCACGTCCACACCCGCGGGCGGATTATCACAAAAGTTCGCTATCCGGCAGCAGCAGTAAGGAGGCGATGCAGCACAGGAGCGACACGGGCGCGGTATCGTGTGTCTCCTCTCGGCGATTCGTTTATTTCCGGCGGTTTGCGAAAGCGCGTACGTGAGTTACGCGCCAGGCGTGCGAAAGGATTGGTAAGGAAGCGGCGGGGTTCACATCGCTCATTCCAAAAGTGGTCAAATGAATGAATGGAACTAATATTGCGAAATATGGATGAGACGACTAGTAGTCCGTCTTAAACAGATAGATGGCGCTACCACTTTCCTTTTTAGTATTTCCTATTTATTCATTATGTGTGACATGCAGATGCAGACCCTTCAATCTAAATACGCATTTAATCAAGCCTCTAAGATGTTTCCATAGAACATGTTTGTACTATCTATCTTGATCCAACTAGTTTTCATTACAAAGCGTGTTCTGCAGATGTTCTCCGCAAACTGGAGCAGAATGCAACGAGAGCGAATGTATTATTCAGGCGTTATCTGCTGCGCGCGCACGAGACACACAAATTGTGCGCTTGCGCCGATATAGGACACGTCACGATGCCTTTGTAAGGCGCAGACCAGAAGAGTTGTAAGACGGGACCTGGACAGGAAGTTTAAATACAATGATTTTAGCTCTAGTTTATTTAATTTTTTATCTCGTTTCTATTGAACCCGCAGCATTTAACGCTGTGATGATTTATTGGCGTCATGACCTGAGTCAGTTATCGTTTAGTTTTCTAAATAAGAGAAAAACTAATAATGCAGAAAATACAAGTTTTTATGGGAAAACACTTATATCTATCTACGACAAAAATATTTGTTAAAATCGATCCTAAAAATACACACCCTCGAATTAATAACATCCTGCTTTTAAAGTTCGGCTGAAACAGATAGAGAAGGCTGTTAGAAGTGGTATTTCTTTATTACTTTCCATCTCGTGTCCGCCATCTCTTCTATTCTATGTTGCGCCCAAATTGTGCGCCCGCGCCGATACAAGACACGTCACGATGCGGTTGTAAGGAAGTCGCGTGATGGATGTTGAATGGTAACGTAAGCTTAGCTAAATGAATTGGTCTCTTGTTTTCAATTTCAAATAAACTACTGTTCCTAAATAAACGTAACGTAATAAGTTTTGTGCTCAAATATAACAACTAACAATGCTTCTAAAATGACTGTAAGAAAACCAATGTAATGTTATTCGAAGCCTACTTTACTAAATTACTAAATTACATGCAATCGGTAATAAAGTGATTTATAAATAAATAAATAAATAAATAAATGCGGACAACATCACATACATTGCTCCGAATCCAAATTAAGTAGCTATTAAGCACTTGTGCTATGGAATTCAGAAACAACGAAGGTACCACAAACACCCAGACCCGAGACAATGTAGAAAAGTGACTTTCTACATTGACCCGTCCGGGGATCGAACCCGGGACCTCAGAGCTAGCGACACCTTGAAAACCGGTGCGTACGCCACTCGACCACGGAGGTCGTCAAATGTCAATGATTTGGCCTAATATTTTATTTTCTGGATGTATAATCACGCTGATGCCATTATATATCTACTTTATTACAATTTGCTGAATAAGATTTTTTCATTGATAAGTTCTATAAATAATTAATCGATGAATTATTGCTGAAAACAATTTTATGTGCAACAATAAATAAAATAAAAATAAAATACTTTTTAGAGCTTGAACGTAATTACTTTCGGCTTCAAATAATAATCTCTATATGCAACCGACTTTAGTTCGTATAATTATTGGAAGGTATTGCAACTGCAAATAAAATAATATATTCTAGTCAGTAGATTAATTTTGACTAGTCGTTACGGTCTACTGATTATTCAAATTACTTTCATATTGGTAAGTTTCATAGTGGGGTTAGCTTTCGTTACAAAATAATCACTACAGTCCTTTGTTGTTTAAATTGTATGTAAATATTGAAGAGGCATTTTGATTATTCAATCTGAATGTCATTCACTATTACGATTGCAATGAAAGTTTGAGACATAGTCTAGTCTTTATATATGCTTGGAAGATAATTTTGCGGTACCCTTTTTATAGTTTATTTGGTGGACGTTCGTCTCATTTCGTAATTTCATTAAGAAAGTACAAGCATTTAAGTCTACATATAAGATAAGTTCCCCATTTCGGATATACCTCGGTCTGGTCTTTGATGTATTTAATTATTTACCCGCAGTAATTTAATACCTAAATGATAAAATATTATATTATGTGACAATGCATATTGCTCATTTTTGTCTCTTTTTTTCTTCTATCAAGAGTTATTCCAACATACTTCCATCTGTGTCATCAATTTACATACAGAAAAGCGTAAAACTTGAAAACATTAGGTAGTTACCTTTACTACAACCAGCCCTTAATCCACTTTAAATAGAAGTCTAGGCTCCCTTTAGTATTCAACAACCAAAATCTTTAAGGAACAGTCGTAAACAAACTAGTACGTGATGTCTGAAGGAAACGCTCCACAATACAGTCAATCTAAATAAACAATCGGTAAGTTACACAGCCTACTTTCTTCCTTAACTTCAAGACATCTGGATAGGACGCAAATCCAGTTTACAATTCTACTATCGAAAGTTTTCATGAGCATGTTCGATAATATTTCCATTAATTTTTTCGCAATATATCGAAAGTTGTTTTTTTGTGAATTTGAATCTGCAAAAACTTGCAAGTGTCATCAGTTCATGTAAGAAGAGAAGAAATGAAAAAAGTTAAATAGTTATTTGAGATATCACGAAATGAATACGGTAAAAGTATCAAATGTTACATACATACATATAATCACGCCTTTTTCCCTTATAGGGGTAGGCAGAGACCACTTCTTTCCACTTGCTACGATCCTTACATACTTGTTTCGCTTTATCCACTTTCATTATTCCCTTCATACATGCTGTTCGGTTTATGGTACTCTTGACCTGGCATGTTTTCATTCACACTCGCCTTATACACTTTATTCGTCAATCGTTCTTCATTCGTTCTCTCGACATAGCCAAACCTCCTCAGCACACCTTTCTTAATTTTTGTCTCAACATCCATCATCTGACATACTTCATCCACCTTTCCATGCATTTCTCCTCTTACATTCAACGTAGCGAAGCGGCTCTCCGTGGCCCACTTTTCGCCCCCGCGAGAAACGAGACGTGATGGGTGGCGAACCACATCGCCGCCATTTTGGATAATTAAATTATTTTTATGAATATCCATTGCGTTCCTGCGGGATAAGGAAATGGGAAAGGATAACAAGGTAGGACGGGTTATAGGATGCTACCATCACGGAGGTACAATGAATGTGACGGCAACAGCTAGGGCAGTCCGGGGTCGCGTACCCGTAGTGGATCTAGCCAGCATTCGGACAGATAACTGGTAGATCCACCCCCTGAATATTACATTAGTACTACATACTTTAACAAACCTTACTAACATTTCTAGTTCCAAGAAAGCCTGCTATGGACCACACAATTAAAGTAACAAATAACCGATGGACATATAAGTTTGAAGACTTATCAAACCATCTAAATTTAAACACAAAGCGTACAACTCTTATGTAAAATGGCTGACCAAACAATGAATTGTAATTTCGTTATTTATATTGAACGCAGCGGGCAGGAAGCCTTTGTAGTATCGCCTAGCTCAAATCATAATAAGCCTCCGTAATCAGATACTAAAACACTTTTAATTTTGTGGCGACCTTCGAATGTCGGCCGTTCACGAACGGTGAAACCGAGAGGCAGATAAACAATCGCAATCGTGTTCTACCTACCACCGATTGAAGAGTTTTATTGTTGTACTGCCAACAAGAAAACTGTATGGTCACTGCTTGTTATATTGAAATTCATTAAAAAATTGTTAATGTGAATAAAGGTTAAATAATAATTCTTCAACTATAATTTCAAATTGAATTTCTGGTCGCTACACCTTTAAGTACTACTTTAAATAATACTAATCCTGCAAGAACATTCACAATTTACATCGATTGCTTAGACTAATACTGTGCTTTAATTATACCTTAAACATATAAAATGTAATTGAATTAATTGTGCGAATTTTATGTAGTTAAATGAATGAGAAAACAATTTGCAAAATTCAAGTAATTAAAGCTCTGAAATAACTTTCAGCTCACATATTCACTTTACATCAAAAAATTGGTGGTAAAAATATCAATTCCTTAAAATTTTATCTTTTTATAGCATTTTTGTATGCGACTGTATGCGCCCAATAGACGGGCGTCGCCGCGAAGCCTTCGACTGCGCGGCACGTGCGCGGACGCAAGCAGTGACGTTATCCCATTCCTTTACTATGTTTAAATAACTAATGTTTTATTTAGCTTTTCTATTATATTAAAATCTAGGTAAAAAAAAAATACAGTAAAACGAATTACGTCTTTACGTTAATTTCGATTAAAAGACTTTTTGGATCAATGTCCTTTTAATATTCAAGTATATAAACTGTTCCTAAGTACATAATGGTAAAATGGGATAAAACAATCTAGGTATTCCTAATAAACTTTCTTAAATATTACGTTTTAATTTTTACTGTATTTCATAATAAATGAAGTAATCACAAAAAATCTTGGTAGAGTCGTGTATCATAAAACGAACGAACTGTACAAGCTTAGCATTCCTCAGATCTTAAGATGAGATGCTATCTTCAAATGCTCCCGAAGACAGTCTCACTGTTACATAATAATGTTTTAATTTAGATTAATACCAAATAAAATATAATTAATTACATAATTAATAAAATAACAAAAAGAGTTATGAAGAACGTTGCTATTAATTTATTTTTATTAATAAAAAAAACAATTTTTCTTTTGACGTCAAATCCTTCCTTAAAATTACTCAACTAGGAAATTCGCCAAAAATAAACGCTTTCAATTAAAATATAGGTATATTATTTAAATAAATAAATGTAAAAACCCTTTTATTAGTGTGATTCACTGCGTGACGTGAGGACAGACTGACCTTAGTCGTAAACGTCGACAATGCAATAAATGACAAATTAAAACGTTAAAATGTGCACACAGTTAAAATATAAATTTTGTACGACGTTTAATTACTTAAATTGGGATATTGTAGGTTAATTTTAAAAACTATGTTTTGTAAAGTATCATATTATTATAATACAAAACAGTCTTTTCTATGTTGTTTTTCAACAAAAATGTTGCAAACGAGATGAATAGAAAAGATGTAGTTGAAAAGTTCACAGTAAAGTATTAAGACAGATAGGAAAAAAACGTGTGGTTGTTTTGTTAAGGAATATATCTTATCAGTTCCAACTGAGACAATTTATTCTCATTTTTCAAAAAACCTTTTGCTCCTTTTTGTGTTTATTTTCACATCGTGTTCGGAAAACGTATAAAACTGTTATAATGCCTTGGTACTTGACTAGCTTGCTGAAATAAATTCTCATAAAACATTTAATTACGATTTAAATAAAAATGGCTGACAGAATTATTTCCGAAAACGAAGTGACGATCATACCTAAAAATTAAATAACCGCGAAATAATTCGATCACACCGATTTCGCTTTTTACATGTCGTAATTATATTTTGTGCAAGGTTGATTTAAAACGAGAGCAAATTGGTGTTGCCATGCGCGTAATGCGTTGATAATAAAATTTATGCAGAGAATGGCGCGACCTCTGTCCCGAGCTTGATAATCTTTCACCGACATTAATTAAAGAGACATTTTTATGTACTAACGTATAAATTGTATGTTATATAAAAGCTTTTAATGCTAAAGTTTTTTTATTAAGTGCGATATAATGTGTTCATTTTATTTACTTGATAAAATCAGATAAAGATTGCGTTTTGTTAACGTAAGCTTGTGTTTTGTATGTAGATTATAGCGTAGCCCGTGAGTATCGAAAACTTTGAAGTAAAAAAAGAGCTAGTCTACTTAGATGTAGTATGTATATTTGTAAACTAATATCCTTAGGGTAAATTTATACTACAGCAGATTCGAAGCTCACGGTGCGTCAAAACAAAACATCATATAATAAATCACCAAATCTTAATTCACCAGAGCAGTACAATATTTTTGCACAAAATATACATGATTGCGTAACACACGCGAGTAGTGTCTTTAGATTCATAGATTGAATTCTCTCTTCAATGCGCTTTGACTCTGATGTAGGATAAATCGACCCTTAGGATATTACTAGGCACCCTCATCTAGTAGCTATTCGAATGTATTACAGAAGCCTATCAAGCAACAAAACATAAACTCGCACTATAAACACCTCAAATAATCGTTTATCAGTATAGTTTGCATTTATTTTTTTAATTGCAGCGTAACATTTAACCGCACCTGACCAGTTACAGATTATCTCTGAATACGCTGTTAAAATGTCGTTTTAACTGATCGAAGCCAGCTCTTTTTTTCTGTACAACAACTAGTTATGCGATTTTCTTTAGATAAGTACCCTATTATTGTGTAATGAGCGGACTAGAACACTTAGATATGTCGAATCAATTTTGTAATTAAATGACGTACGAATCTTGTTTGTGACCTTGTTTGGAATTGGTGGCTCGAAGAATTTTATTATAATTAGTTTCAGTAGTAAACAGCCATTGGTTTGTAGTAGCTTTTGCTAACGTAGATTACTATTAGTACGATACATTAGTATGCGATTATTTACGAGACTTTCAAATTATAAAATCTCATCACCTGTGAGCCTCAATTAAATGTCTTTATATTAGATATTGCAAACTAAAAATTATATGTATCTGTTCAACTTTAAAATTAATTTCAAAAAGCTTCCTTTTCAAAAAAGCCGTCAAAATTCAATGCCAATTTTGCGTATTATCAGCTGTTCCGTAATATCGTGTCATTCGTGATCTACATAATTTAACGCGGAAAGGCGGTGAACCTTAGAGGGTAGACAAAAAACTACAGAGTGCACATAGTATATCAAGGTATGAACCGTGGGTTCTGTTATGTACTAGTTTCCTCGTAAAAAAGTATCATAACCGACAGCGCTATTATAATAAAACTATCTCGAACTCTTATATTATCGGAGCCATCAATATTTTCACATAAAATTATGTCGTTGCGCGGAAATTAGTGAACAAGTGTACTACATACAGCCAAAAGTATACTTACGCTCGGCGCAATGGGCTTTTAGCGATACTTGCACTCTAAACTTTTAGCTTATTTAAACTCTATGTATTGAACCAACAAGCCAGCCCTCGGGAGTGAGGTCAGGAGGAAGGTCGTGATGCTGACTCCATCATGCTCTTACCGCCACGCCTTGCGTAATTGTTATTTTAATCTAATAATGTATTACTAATATTACTATACTATATTTAAGATTAAAATTACAATTTAGTATTTACCCTATAGTTTCATTATTAACCTGGACTTTAGTTGTTTATGAAGGTTATATGGACTGGCGGTCGCCGCAGACTAATTTGGTATTTTTTGATTTTGGTTGTCTTTACGCACCTTTTATAAAGTGTTCAATATGGTGGGATATTACGTTATGAACTTGGTGTTTATATTATAAAGAGCTACGTTATGGACCTTTGAAATTTTTATGTTTGTCTAACAAATTGGTATTCTAAAAACCTAGCTAACTATACTTATGTGTTGAAAAATGAATTCATTCTTTGGTATTTATTCGATAATAGCCACTGACCTAAGTTCCTCTATTTATGCAAAAAAAATATATTGAAAATGTTAATACAAACAAAGTAACACTAACTTACATAAAACAAAGACAAAGTAAGTTTTTTTACCTTTCCATCCGGCGTCACTAGTTTCTAGACAAAGAATATTTAAAAACTTTTAGATCTTTTTTTATTAATAGGCTAATAGTATAATACTAACAGCCAGGTCGCTAAATAGTAGTTAAAAAATAATCAAAGTTGAACGTAATCAAAACTCGTTTCTTATCCAAACTTTCGACGACCTCCGTGGTCGAGTGGCGTACACACCGGTTTTCAAGGTGTCGCTAGCTCTGAGGTCCCGGGTTCGATCCCCGGACGGGTCAATGTAGAAAGTCACTTTTCTACATTGTCTCGGGTCTGGGTGTTTGTGGTACCTTTGTTGTTTCTGAATTCCATAACACAAGTGCTTAATAGCTACTTACTTTGGGTTCAGAGCAATGTATGTGATGTTGTCCGCATTTATTTATTTATTTATTAAAAAAAAAAAAAAAAAAAAAAAAAAAAAAACTCAATCTATGATCGAGATATAAAAAAAATAGATCGGTCTCCAGTATGCGCGTACGCACGACGATAGGCGCGGCTCAGTATTGCATCTTATTCAATTATAGATTTAATTTATTCCTTACTAGCCTCCTTGCTCGCGTAAAATATGATTGAAAAGTTATGGATGAATTTTTTGATGCCATAATTTTTTTAGAATTTTTCTTATTTATTATGTAGGCTTCGTTTATTTTTTATTATTGTAAATATGTTAAAAATAATTTCTAAATGTAATGATGCAATAAAAGAACAAGATTTGACGTTGTATTGAAAAGATATTTTCAAATAATTAGGTTACTTTATTTATGAATAGCATTATGGCAAAAACAAAAAAAAAACTGTCTGCTAAAATATTTTTTTACAATTGAACGAAAACCTTTTCATACTTAAGTTTTTTTTAACCTATATGTACCACAATCACATTCCCAAGGAACATGAGGAAAACCATCTCTAGAAATCAGTTACAATAAAATCCTAATACTTTCGATTACAATGTATACCACTTTCATCTTCATTAAGATTCACAAAAAAGAATAAAGGAAAGGTATTACGGACGACGAAAGCGATCAGATAACCGCTGAAGATTTGTAATTAGTTCTTTGACACAAAAAGGCCCAAAGTATAAAGTGATCAGTCAACTCTCGTTTAGATTAAAATATTCTTATTTAAAGATAGCTTAAGCTGTATCATCGAGGCAATTAAACAGGATGTACTTTCATCTATAATACAATTTATCTTAGCTCCGCTTTGTATAATCATTTAATGGAATAACTAAGGCATATTTTCATATAAGATTAACCTTTCATGATTATGATTAATTTTTGTTCGCAAATTACTCTATAATGTTTACGATGTTATCGGCAAAGATCAGAGGCGTTTGTCTAGGTCTAGCTTCATACAATTACTAGGTACACGGCACCGTCAGAAACAATTACCTTCATACAACGCTTGGCCGAGTCATTGACAGGTAAGAGCTTACAATTTCCTTTAGCATTGCTTACCGGCCGCCCTATTGCACTTAACCTAATAACTGCGGCAATCTCGCCCGGTACTGCTGACGAAATTGCGGGGTCATCTATCCGGGCACTAATTGAGACAGTTTAGCTTAAGACACTGGCCGGTCGACAGACGTCCGTAAATTGGCCGTTTACGGTGAAAGTCGAGACCATCAGGGGCCCTATGTGGAAATGTTAAAGTTCATTGTAGCTCCCGATATTACTGCCATGTTATGGTGTTGCTTCGCTCCGGGGCGCTGTTCGTGGTTCTAGGCGCGCTCGCGTTGAGCTCCATTGATTAGACTATTATTATTTAAGGTGTTCCGTGTAATTATAAACCGGATTTGAATGGTAATTTTAGTATCATTCCATCATTATTATGCAATATTTGCACCTTATTTTTAACCGCAAATTGCATGACTACTTAAATCGAAGGTTGTCTTTGAACACTTTTAATTGAGTTTATACCAACAGCTTCTATTAAAACACTTCCGAACAGTGCGTCGCATTCTTTGTTACCTAGTACTTTTCAATAAACTATACACTTAACCACAATTTACCTTATATATTAAACATAATACCTAACATCTTGACCGCAAACAAAGGTTCTAATCCATCCAACATTAACTGCAGTCAACCGATACTTCGAACTGTTCAAAATGGTGTAGTGTCCATGCAATCTGATTTACGCGCGCCGCTCTGTTCCTGAAGCCAGTGTCTACTATAAAGTATACGCTTGCCTTTTTAGGAATGCTAATTCCTGTACAGATTATTCATTGCTCTTGTCTACATAAATTTGTTGGTGGTATACTAGAATTCTATAGTAGGCGTTGTTGGCGACAAAATTTAACGAATTCTGTAATTTTAAGTGACTTCAGCTGTATTTTGTTGGCAGAATAATGTAAAACATTTGTATAATACAATGAAAGAATAAGTAATGTTTATTTAATGTTCTAAGCAAGAATAAATGAATACATTTACTGAGAAAACAAACCTATTTTACGTAGATAGGTATGTATACAACACTAAATCACACTTAGTAGAGTTTGCATTAGAATGATACCTTTGTTAAATTCAAAGCAAATAAACCTATTCAGATCACGAAGCTAATGTTACCTGTCAACATTTCTGTGAACTATCCCAGTAATGTAACGTTCAGACCCAATAATTTACAATCAAGATTATAGCAAACGATTTCATTCCAAACATCTGTACGTGCCAATTTATATTGAAATGTTTGTATACTTATCTATCCAATTGTATAATAAAAAAACAAAATGAAGACATAAATATATAATTTATTTGTATTTATAAATAAATAGCGTGTAATTTATTAGCTTTGAGTGAAGACCTTTGCTGAAAACACGTCAAGGCTTCTAATTAACAGTCATTGTTCTGTTATGACATATTAATCTTTAAAATGTTTTTATTCATTGTGTTCCGTTTATTTAATTGAATAAATGACTTTATAATGCAATAGGTTAGATCCTAGGTCGTATTGTAATCTAAATAGATTGATCTTTTGACAGACCGGTTCGTTTTTCGATTACGCTTTGTCTGGTCAGTCTGTTTGTAACTAATTAAATGAATGTAATTAGATCCGTTAGTTGCTAAAAAGAGAGGTCTTATTCAATTTTTAATAATTAAATGTGCATAATTTAAATTCTGTTTCGTTCTAAATTGTATGAATTGTTTTTTTTTGTCAATTTCACATCATTTAGGTAGTGAATGAAGTATATGCAAATGTATATATATAAATAACATTATACAAAGAAGGTGAATAATTTAACTTTAACTATTTATACTTTTGCTTGATGGACTCCAATAGGCTGAGTTGCTTAAATATATAGAAAACGGTTAGTTAGGTAAGTGAGAATAGTATCGGAAAGTTTTAAATGGAAATATTTACACTCATTCGAAATGAGAAATAAAAACAAAACTTACTATTTTATTATTATTTGTAATAATGACATGTTAATAATAGTAAGTAGGTGTAGGTGAGTCTAATTACATCTCAGTTATGGCACTTTGCTATTAAAACAACTTGTTTGTATATAAACGAGTATTAAATTAACAGACCCCATGCTGGGCCGCAGAGACGATTAAATGCATGTTTTTTATTGTATTTTAAATATCCTGATGTTGTATTTTGTCTTATACATGAGTTCATATAAGTTTTATAAGATACTATTTATTGCATTAAGAATTTGCGTGAAGTGTTTTAGGCGAGATTTGGAGTACGTATTTCTAATTGTTATTTTGGTACATATTTTTTTTATATCCTAAGTCTTGTACCTACTTAACATATGGACTCTTAAGTTACTTATTGATTTTTAATCATACACTAATTCCAAGACCAGATTCTACATAACTTTTAATGATTGAATTCAAACAACAAGTTCCTCGTCCATTTTTTTAGTTAACTCATACAAACAAAATATTAAAAACAAGCTAAATCCTCGACTATTAAATCGTACAGTAAGCCCGACATTAGCCCTTTTCAAATAGGAGTCTAATCTCGATCTAAAATATACGTATAATCGAAATTCCTGACTCCGCCTACCGCATAGCAAAGCAGTAAGTAGGTAAGGTAAGTAAGATAGGTAAGTGCGGTATTCATCGCGAATGTCCTTTAGCTAATAGTTTAATTGCGCTGGCCGGTTCGGGGCTCCGATAGAGATCAGAGCCCGGAGGTCACCTGCACCGTGTTTTACTGAACTATTCATCAGGCTTGCATAACTTGGTGACTATCTATAGTCATGATAAAACCAAATTAATAAAATTACAAATAAACTTGTGTTCAATGCTGTATATTTTTTGTTTATTTCTTGTTTTAATAAAATTGTCGCTCGAATTATATTTTATGTAGTTGAACAAGATTGGTGTACCAACGTACCTACCTACCTATAATGAAATTAATTTCAAAATACAACTGCCAAACAGTCAAAATATTAGTAAATATCAAAATGGCATATGGATTTCTATTACGCTGCCGTATGTGCCACTACATCTACATCAAAACACTTTACGATACACTGGTTTTCATAATTAACTACTAACTACGATCTCAACTCAACAGCTGCAAATAAAGTTGCGCATCCCATCAATAAATATCAATAATAATGTGACGCAAAGCCTCTCTAATGAATTTAAAAGCGCTTCGGTGTCATGTCGTTACATTGTAAACTTTACGACTGACTTTAGTTACCATCAATAAATCTAAAACGATGTCAGACTATGAATACGGCGCACATTTAACGTCAGCGTACTCCGATGAGTTAATAATATTATATGGAATTATCTTTGAACGAGCTTCATAAATAACGTTCTAGTTAATTTTTGTGCGTTCCTGAGGTTGAGGTCAGGTCTAAATGATCGTTTCTGACCAAATAATTGATTGGTGGCTTTTGTTTGTTATTTAGTAAGCTGTCTGTCATGCGCTGTATAATGGTATACTCGAGGCATGCACTGTTATTTTTATTAGTTTCACTATTACTTCTGATAGATATTGTTATGTTACATACATTTTCATTTCATTGACTGTAAAGCTTGTCACTTAACTATACTTAATTCAAATCTCAACGTCTAAAGTGTTTCATTTTATTGGTCCTTTCTATTGTATAGTCCTATTTTAATTTTAAATTGCTGCTTAAATACTGATCTATTGGTTTTATATCTTTATTTAAAATTTGGTGATAAAATACGGTTTTATAAAACATACATTTAATACAAATTACAAGGTTTTTATTAATTTAATTTACAGTAAGTCACCTACGCATCTTTTGGGATTTTTATTTGAACCCATTCTAGATTTTCGTCCAATGGTTTTGGTACACGCCTTTCTACGTGGATAGCTGAAAAGGAAACTAATATTAAAAAAAGATGCTTCTTTAACTTGTTCCAGTAAGAATAATTATGTACCAGTACCATGTATTGTATAATTTAAGGGTGTTTTCATTGAAAATCGTTTGGATATTGATATTTTAAAATCTGTCAAAAGTTGTTTTATTTCAATGTGTAACATTCGCGTAACCCTTAGAAACCAATCGTTTGGATTTTATAGATAATATGTCGAACCTGTATAAATGATATAAAATCAATATATTTAAACCTTTCTTTAACAATTGCACGATATCATCGATGTTTCGGAACGGAGGAGAGTTTGATCCAGGAGTCTCTGGAATCGGAGGATTATTGTTGCCGCCGTTGCAAGAACCTGTGAAAATATTTTATTCGAGAAAAATCATGATCAATAATATTTGTTCAAAGCAATAAATCACTGTTTTGCCTAATTAAAAAAAATAACTAGTAAAGTTAAAAAAAAAATGTTTACGTAAAATTAAAAAATCTTGAACATTTCGGAAGGAATCGACGCACCGACTTGCTGACGATATTTTTTGTCTTGTCGGTGCTAAATTAATTTGGTTTTTATAATAATAATGTTCCGGGACATCTAGTTTGAGTCTATTTTCTTTAAATACTTTTTAAGGAATTGAACTTAAAATACAACAAAAACTTTTAATTATTTCTGATCTAACTCTATTACTATCAAACTTCAAGATCAAGTAATAAAAATACATTACCTTGTTTTCTCGCCATTACTGAAAGCATATAAATAAATACCATCGTCCAATGTGTATGAAAATGATCAGATAATACATTAGAAAGTGGTGAACTTACTTGTGGACACGACTGGGATTGATGATGATGGTGTTCCTTGATTAACTATCCTTTTTTCAAGGTCATCCAGTGCCTTTTTTAAGTCATCCATATAAACAGGCATTTTTTGTGGATCGGCTGGCACTGAAAAGTTTTTTCAAACAATTAAGCTTATAAAACTAAGGTTTCGTTTGATAGAAGTGTTGATAAAATATCAGCGTTATCGTTTAAGCTTTATCTCATCAAAACAGAATACATAGCATTGAGCAAACAAATGTAAAAATAGGCAGACTTGGTATTGGAGGGAAAGTCGGAAATCATTTTCAAGAAATCCGTCATAAGCAATGAGTTGGGTTGTAGATTACCGATAAGCACACTTCCTGAAAATGTAAGCTGATGCTAACATAGCTAAACAAAAGGCAAAACAAGGCGAAAATAAAAATTGTAACCTGGAGGAGCTCCAGTGGTAGGTGGAACTGGTAGTGGCGCCAGCGGTGCCAGCGGCGCTGGCGGTGGTAGTGGCGCGGGCAGCGGCGGAGGCGCGGGCGGAGGTGCTGGTACTGGCACCGACGGCACTAGTGCAGCTACAGTGGTCTCATCCGACCCAGCTGCTACTCAACACAAACAAAGCACGAAACATGTTAATACAACAAACACACACTGTGATGAAATTATGTCAACAATTCAAAGGGAGGAACTGAAAAAGCTTTAACTTACCGGTTATGTCATTATTTCGCTTGGCTGAAATCACAAGAGCATTATCAATATATTGGTTTGAGATAGTAAACAATAATCATACTAATTAATGTAATGTATTAGAATCACCTGGTTTTGGTCGACGAGCATTGATAACACGAATCAATCGTCTTTGAGGCTTTTGTGTCACAGGAGGTCCATTAGGAATAGAGTCATGGATTTCTATTTGCATTTCTATTGCATGGTTTGGAAGCTCCGCTGTAAAATTTTAATGATATAAGGTAACTTTAGATTTAATAAACTTCATACCCTTAACTGTTACGTGACTTAATAAACCCAAATTCTCAAATTGTTATCGATAAAGCTATGATGAAAAAAAGTCAACTATTTATTTTATGTCCTACCCTATATACCTATTATTGCTACTAATGTACAGAGTCACAACCATGAGCTAGTCGCAAAGCAAAGAATGGTGTGAACACAAGCATGAATTCAAAGCAAAGCAAATAAAAAAATGGATTAGAAAAAGAAACAGTTTTGGAAAAAATTACTTCAATAAAACGGAATTTGAGGATAAGTGGCAAGATGATAAGCAAATAAACAAATATTTACTGGTTAGTTACCTGTTAACTTTCGAAGAGGATTCAAATACTTCTGCATAACATATTCGAGGCCATCCTTCATTCGTTTACTGTGATCCACTTAAAATAAAACTAAGCGTGTTTATTTATTTTATTATTCCTCTGTCTACAGTTTATAGGTGTTAAAGTTTATTGGTTAAAATAAAATACTTACGTGATTTGAAAATCAACTTATGATTTACAGATACTACGTTTAATGGCGATTTACCTTAGAGCGTTTTACAAATTATCAACTAATAATATGATAAGTTACATCTAATGGAATGTATAATTTTAATAACACGAACTGTATAAAGGCCTGCAGTCTTTAGTCACCGTTGTGCTAGTATACTAAAACACAAAATCAAATTCAAGACCATTTGATTCACTAGACTTGTAAACGTTTATTTGTTACGGCTACTCATGAGTCCATACACTTTAAAACAAAAACATATCAAAAACGAAATAATCAACAACAGTTAAAAAAAATCATAACTTACAACGTATGACAGTACACTCCAGTTTTACAATAAACATAATCCATAACCAACAGTAAATCGTTAATGAAGACATCTCGACAAATACAGGTCACCTCGCCATGTTGTAAATAAAATTAAGGAAAACTGACACTTATTGTAAATGAACTCAGACTTTACAGTTGAACATTTGATTATGAAACTGAAATGTCGTTAGAAATAAATTACAAAACCATAAACGTTATCAGAAACACTTCATGCGCGGAACAATAATATTTTAACACTATGCGAAAGTATAAAAAGAAACAGGATGAAGTAGAAAATACGAGAAGGATAGCGGTCTGCGAGCGGAAACTATTGAAAGACTTTTTTTTCAGTTATTATTTATATTTTGAATACATTAATTAATTTATGGCTATATAATATTATGCTTTCTAAGATTATATTTTATTGTATAAAAAATGTGTTGAACATTCTAAGAATCTCCTTTAAAATTGTACGTTGAATTAATCAACGTAATATTTTAAGGGAAAATCTCAAGGTCTGTCCACGCCTTCGTTTGGCAAAGTTTATTAATCTACACTAATTTCCCGTCAAATGTATTATTAAAAAACATTAGAAAGTGATTTTAGATCGCAAACATTCATTGCTATGTTACTAGTTGCCTAAATAGATATACACTTTTCATACGCTGTTGTTCCCCAATGAGTTTGGCCTGTGTCGCGTAGTATACTTAATTAATTAAGTACAAACCGTCGATTTACCTAAATACTATGCCAAGAAACAATTCAGACAGTCAATCATATCCCATCATCAGTCAAATCATCATCAGTCAATTATATCCCAGACGCAACTCACTGTATTTCCTCTCTCATAAATTACCTACATTATTTTTAGTATTTTTTTTGTGCAGCCGGACTCTGGGTGAAATAAATCGTCGCACAGGAGATCGCTTGTCAAGGATGCTTAAAGTATCATCGTCTTGTTCTTCAAGCACTTCTTCTTTTTCATTCGATCTATCATCTAGTACGTATTTAAACGTATTTTCTGGGGAATTTTCTTCCAGTATAACTTCTGGCTCCTCGGCATCAACTTCAATCGGAATTTCAGGATCGTTTGCTACATCGGCACTTTTAGGAGCTTCTTCATTTTCTTCTTCGGTTTCTTTGATCCCACTTTCGTTATCAGCTATAATTTTTTCGAGCTCTTCGAGATCCAATCCACTGTTTCCTTCTTTAGAGGCATTTTCATCTATGATTTCACCTTTATCTTCCATTGTTTCATTAACTTTTTCTATGTCTATTTCCATATTTTCTAAGTCTAACGATACATCCTTATCTTGTGTAATATCGTTATTAACCGACGCATCAAGAATTTCTGTTTCATCTAAAGCAACCTCTTTTCCTTGAGAAACGTTTGTATCTACTACCGAAGCTTCATGATATTCCGTTTCATCTAAAGCAACCTCTTTTGCTTGAGAAACGTTTATATCTACTACCGACGCTTCATGATTTTCCGTTTCATCTAAAGCAAGCTCTTTTGCTTGAGAAACGTTTGTATCTACTGTTTCATCTTGATTATTTATTGCATCTTCATTAACTACTAATTTTTCCTCTTTTGACGCATCTTTGGCTCTCGTTTGCATATTATAAAGATCTGAATCTATATTGACGGCCATGTTTTTATTTTCTGTAATATTTTTACTTGCTTGTTCGTATCTTTCTTTTAGTGCTTCGAAAAAGGACTTAACATGTGGTTTTTTCAATAAGTCATATATTTCTGTTGTATGCTTGTATTCACTTGAGCCTCTGTATATATTCCTGGTTAATGTTTTTAAGAATTTATGATCTTTTATTGCTTGCTGATTGTTTAAATTTGAATTCAAATGTTGTAAGGCATCTATGTAACTTTTAGTGTGTCTGGGTTGAAATGGATCTATATAAATGTTCGAGTCTCTTTCTTTTACAATATCTCTTAAGTCATGGTTTTGGACATGAAAGCCCTCATTTTTAGGTAATGCTAAAGGTAAAGCGAAATAGGAGTCCTCATTTTTAGGTAAAGGTAAAGCGAAATCCGCATAAAAGTCGTCTTTATTTTCTTTGTCTCTGAATTCATAAAGTACTTCTTTTTCCACATTTTCTGAGTTTTCTATCACCACACCTGTAACAAAAAAATACCCAGTAAATAGTAAAATTGTGTTGCGAAACATTGAAAACTTATGTACTAAATTATTGATCGCACCATTTAGACTGAATTAATAAATTCTACTAGAAATTATGCATAAAAAAGTACCAGTTTGCCAAATGCACACACACACAAGTACATACTATTTAAAACTTGCTGTATATGATGAGCTCTTTCAAAACATACAAGTTGCAATGAGGAACTGATATTTTTTCTTTAAGATAAACAGTTCACACCCACATAGTTAAACGACAGTGATTATAATTTGACCATTATAATAGACATTTATTAAAATAAATGCTCAACTATTGCAAGTATCCGAAGGTTGATTTTTATCAAGATAAGTCATCAGGATCGTTGTAATGCGGCAGTATCTATAGGTCATTAGTTCGAATCTACCGTTCACGACCAACAATACAATTAGAATAACTTGTGGTATTTATGTTTGAGATAACACTAGATGTAATAGTTTCCTGAATAGATAGATTATGATCGTTGAAATTTTGGTCTATTTTAAAGCTAAATGTATTATAATCATATTTTTTATAGTGCTGGCAATATATACTTAGTTTGTCTTAGAAACGTATAGAAAAAAAGTCGTGTTCGTTGCACATTACATTTGTAACTCAAGAACGGATGAACCGATTCTTTTGGATGTCTTTTGGGAACTACTTACATGTTAACAAAGCCGCGTGAAACGGCTAAAAACGTGCTCTTGTTTGTACTTCACTTTCAGACCATAACTACTATTCTGCTCCCAAGTGCTGAGTATTTTGTTCTATTGGCCGTCGAAGACAACAGTCTACCAGAAATTTGGTCTACTAACAGTTCCAAAAAGTTTACATAGATTTTTCTTCACAATTTGATCCAGTACTAATATATTTAATAAAGCATTACCGTTTAGAAGTAAAGAGATGAGGTCTTCCATGTCGCCACCTTCAGACATGGCTCTCCTGCCACTACGCAGCATACCGTACTGTGAAGGATTCTCTAATTTTTCTTTCACACAAACTGAAAAAGTTTTGAGGTTAGTATTGTTTTTAAACGGCATCAGAAAAGGAGGTTCCAATTGGACTGTATTTTGTCTTTTTGACATTCCATCATTTTTCAATTTTAATAAAGTTTTAATTAGATTCTGAAATTAGTTCTAGTTTTGCTAAAATTTGAGTTACTTTAGGCTCATGGTATTCAGGTTTCATTTACATCATAACAATGTTATACACTGATCTTAAATAATATTTTACCAAAAATATTTTCTGTAACAAAAACTTCACTAATTTTAGTTACTCACCAGAATTATTACAGCTCTTCTCTAAAGTTTTAAGTGCCAGCACTAAATCTTTCAAAATAGAAATCCAATTTGCTGGCATACCTGGGGTCGTTGCTGAAAACAGAAAAAGGTTAGATTAGTTTTGACATCTTTTTGTAGTACTGCTAATAATTACTGCCAAAGACCATGAAGGTTCTCTTTTAATATGAAGAAAATATCGTCTTGATCCTATGTACGTCGTTCAGCGCATTATGTTAAAGATTTTCCAACCGCGTTGAAACCAAAGGTTGGTCCTCAATATTACACTTTTTTGGGTACGCAGTAAAAAAGAGTTTTATCGGCCTGGAAGCCTAGCCTAGACTTTATGGTTTTGTTTACTTAATAGGTTTATTAATATAGATTCTAGCGTAAACATACCTTTTACTAATTTTCGAGTAGTTTTAGCGACTGGCTTCTTCGTTGTCCGTAAAGCTTTTTTTGTAGTGAAACCAACATTTTTTTTCGTAATTTTGACTTTAGCCGTCTTTTTTAGGAATTTCTTTGTAACTATGACAGTGGCTTTCCTTGCTGATTGTGTTATAGTTTTCTTTGCGGTTTTAGTAACTGCGCTTCTTATCAAAATTCTTTTTGTTTTTATTTTCTTACGGTTGCATGTCTTGCTGTTGTTGCACTTTTGAGGTATAGTTCTTTTTATGATTCTATATAAAGGTTTTATCTTAGGTACTGTTATAGTTTTGTTAGGCTTTAAACTTATTGACTTCGTGGATTTCGTAGTAGATTTCAGAGTGGATTTCAGAGTGGATTTTATAGTGGATTTCATAGTGGACTTAATAGTCGACTTTATAGTTGACTTCATAGTCGAGTTCATAGTTGTTTTCATAGTTGACTTCATAGTGGAATTCATAGTGGATTTTCCCACTGACTTCATAGTAATTTTCTTTTTTAATTTTACTGCCTTTCTCTTGGTAGTTTCTTTAGTAATCGTTGTAACATTTTCACTAGTTAGATTTTCAGCTGTCATTGATGTGTCCCAGTCAAAATCAATTGATATATTTGGTTTTTTTGTCCCTGAAAGATTATAAAATTAAGGCAGGATATAGTGCAACATAGTGAAAAGAAGACGAACACCAAAATGCAATTTTATATAAGAGTGTTATTATTATTATTGGTAATATTCAAGCTTACCCAGTGTATGATTACCGCGAATTGGCTTCATTATTCTCCAAATATTACCATCAAAATATCTGATCGGCATGTCTTTCGGTACTGAAGATTACAAAACATTATAATGGTATCGACTAACTTTGTATTTTTCATACTCACATAGTGATTTATTTATTTACCCTCATAACAATTAAACTTGAATCTCGCGTAAAGATAACTAAATGAAATTAGAAATAACTGAATATGCATTATTTTTGATAGGTTTTATATGTTTCTAAGTCGTAATTGACTGAGATTACAGTAAGTGATAATTTTCAAGTATATAATATTTGTGTATAAAATAAAAACCACAGTAACTGAACATACATTTACGGAAATGTTTTACTGCGACTTGTGTGGTACAAATATTAAATTTAATAAGAGAATCGATAAAGTTTATTGCGGAACACAAAATTATTGCGTTCGTGGATCTCGATAGTTTGAGAACGTACCTAATGTCGGTCTTATCGCGTGCGCCTGCGACAATCGTGACGCAGCCCATGTGTGATATGATAACTGTGACCTGCTGGAATGTGCACTTACTTATATTAAAATACTGAACCATAAACGTGAAGACGAAAAAAATATATATTTCATTCATGAAAACTATCCTGGAATGTGTCATGTATTCAGAGCATTTAATATAAAGAGACTCGCGCTGTGCTTGTATTAAAGAAGAAGAAAGACTACAAAAAAAAGGTTTATCCTTGATAAAGAAAAAGTGAAGAATATACTTGAAAAGGAAGAAGTATTGTCCTTCGTTTTGTGCAAAAGGTGAAAATATATTGTATCTGTGGTAAAATTTACCGGTGCAAAAATGATTTCCGCTGCTATAGATGCATATGAAAAATCTCTAGTGATCATTGTAGTTTTAGTTATGTGCTTACTGTTATATTTTGTTTGTGTTGAAATAAATTATAACTGATGTGTTATTGCTAATTTTATTGCTCAGGCTTTCGGCTAATAGGACCTATAAGAATATTTTAAATTCGGTCCAGTGAAGATTAATTTTTTGAGGTAAACGTTGTTGAGTTTTCAATACGTATCTCTTTAAATATATAATATGTCTAGCTAAACATGTATCTTTCAAAGGTTGCCCTCCTCAATAATATAGCGATATTTTATTCCTATTTGTAAAATAATAATAAAACAGCAGAATACAGATACTAAACAAATATTAACTGTAGAAGTTTTATCTAAAACAAAATCAGTACAAACGATCACAAACACACTGCACTTCCTAAATCGTTTTCAAGTATCAAGATCTGTAGTAACCGCGAGCTAGTGTTTATGATACTTATAAAATACCCATATATGTATAGGGATAATATTAATAAATATGAAAACGACGACATTAGCACATTGTTATGGTTATCAGTGACAGTTCATGGGCGGTGGGCATCCAAAACGGTGTGCAGCGGTCAGAGTCGTGACCGAATCCGACCCTCGGTGTTCTACATTCTATATTCTATGTGTTATATATGTGTAAGTGTTTAGGATAGAAAAACAGTGTGAATCAGTTGCGAGTGTGCGACAATGGCCAGAGCGAGTAGTGTGTGGCATTGTGTCTTGGATAAGGTTAATAAAATTTTACGTCTGATTTTATTCTAAAACAGGATTTAATAATGAATATGCTATATACCTTTATTAGAAAACTTCAGTTATAAACAAATCAGCCAACAACGTTAAAAGTCGAATCAACTATATTGATGTATTTATTTCATAGCTGCAATATCATACCATAACTCATAACAGTACAAAATTATGTTTTGTTTTCAGCCAAAAAGGGACAAAGGTACCTATTTATTACACATTATTAGATATCTCTTATGTCTGACCCGTTAAATCAATATTCATTAACATTGCAAACGTTGTATAAACATTGTACCACAAATTAAATCATATACTTATTCACGACTCACATAGCCTAATTTAATATAAACTGATCGCCACACATAAACCTATTAAACATACTAAAAAGGAGTTCCATCTATGCTCTTATCTACGCAGGTGAGCTCGCGGGCTAATTTAGGGGGATTTCTATGCTAATTTAATTACAGCAGTTACCGTATGCATTGACTAACGAAGTATACTAAGGTTTGATGTACACTTGTGGTCGATTTTTATGAGGAATTGCTAGCTCATAAAACATATATATTATGGCGTTATCATCACTGTTTTTGTAAGACAAGGTTTTTTATTTTCTGCTGTCGTTAGCCTGAGCGCAGTTTTTATATGTCCCACCAAAATGTTTGGTGATAGAATATAAGCTTCCAGTGAAAGAAATGAAACAAGTAACAAAATGTTATGTTAACTATGTTTACAAAGGGCACCCTGGGATCGTACATCGACTTAGTGCGTTACTGGCAATCTAAACAAGGCAAACAAAAAAATAGGACTGGAAATAATACATGTTTACTTTGGCTTTCTCGGGCAAACTTGATCAAAGAAAGGTCGTAGACTGAAATAATGAAAACTGGAGATTTTCATAAAATGAAAAACAGATATTTTTCTCTTGAACATTTTGCTTATAATCGAGACGTAAACATAAACGTAATGCACCAATCTTAAATAACATTGCAATTAATACGACATCTGTCGAATTGCAATCCGTGTAACCTTTCCAGTTACTTGAAATAATTATAAAGACATTAATTTTGATTAATCACGTGACGATTTTGACATGATATCGTCTTTTATGGGTGACATCGTCATTTCATTTCTCGCGATATTTTTCATATTTTAATGATAATAAACATATTATAATTTGGGCCCTCGACCACTCGTTGGATTCATCAGTGGTCAACACAAATTATTATGATTTATATAATATCTGAGTACATTTGCATGCTTATTATGTGACTTTACATATCTACTTAGATAGATATTTATTAAGAGAAAATATAACAATATTATAATAATATAATAATATAATAATAATATTCCGGGACATCTCACACACGGTTGTCTGATCCCAAGCTAAGCAGAGCTTGTGTTATGGTAACCAGACAACTGATAAACATACTTATATATTTCTAAATACATACATACTATAGATAAATATTGGTACCTTGACACAATGATTTCGTTTATAATCTTATTATTTTATTATATCAACTGCCTTGTTGGCCTAGTGGTTCTAAGCGCGACTGCTAAGCTAGACATCTTGGGTTCGATTCCCAAGTCGACCAAGGTGTTATTGGATTTTTCTATGGAATTCTCAGTTGCAGGTCGGAGTTTGGATTTGTGCCCGGTTAGTGGCAAAAGGCTCGCCCCCTATTAGGTGGGACCTAATATAATGGCGAACTGTGGGTGCTACACCTCTGCCTAACCCTTCAGGGATACAGGCGTGATCGTATGTTGTGCTATGTTTATATTATTATTTTTAATAGCACTAGGCTTTAGATATCAATGTAGAAGCCGATTTTATAAACAAAGGAGAAATATTTCACTGTATTCCATTTAACAATACCGTTCGTATCCATAGCTATCAGAATAACAGTTTAGCCATATAAACCAAACTCAAATTACTCTGGAAGCCTACCATTGGTCATCGAGCGGCAATCGACACACCATTTTGGATATAAGGTTTAACGTTCAATGGAAACATAGGAAAGTATTAAGTTTATCTTGAAGGCGTTATTTTTGAAATCGCTTTGTTAATGATTAAATTCAGGCAGTTGAATACATGTTCCTATACTGGATACAAATATCTGATATTTTTTAATCATTACTCAAAAATTCTTCATAAAAAACACTGGTGATAGTTTAGGTGTTTTAAACCTAGTAATTTATATAACTAACAAATAAGTTCCTATTTAAGGTAGTTCATTACTCATCTAGGTTTTTTTTCATCTAAAATGCGAATTCATTTTAATTCACGGAATCTTAATTTATCATGTCGTGCGCAACACCAACGACGTTTTATCGACACGTGACAGCCAAGCCCATCTCGCACAGGTGCGCCAAACCTTTACAGTTATGCTTCATACTTTCCTCAATGTACGGCCACCCTAACAGCCTAGCAATTGACACCATGTAAGTCGCGCCGGTGGCTACACTAGCCCATTAGACCACTTCCTTAACAAAAGAGGCTCGAAGCCTCCCATTCTAACAATTGTATGAGCTATTTACCTTATCTGCAACGCGGCGTATCACACCCGCTCCCGATCCGACTACGACCAATAAGTTTTGATCGTTCGCCCATTGTTCTGTCACGTGATAAATATAACTACAGATCGTACTAATATGATTTTATTTATTAGTTCCTGTTATCTTTTCTGCTATTTATAATTCCGTCAGCGATGTTTTCGACGACTATTAAGATTATAATTCATCATGAGAGTCTGTGAATGCTTGTTTGTAATGGTTCACATATTTGTCTAAAACTTTCGCAAAAATTCATGTGTGAAGCAATAATTTAAACTCTTACTATTTTAAGAATAATCTGTATCCAAATTTGGGGTAATCATCATTCATTTAAAAGCCATGTTTGGTGTCGCTCATTTTTAAGACAAATTGTAGGACATCCTTCTGCATTTCAAACACCTTACTTATCTTTATGATAATTTCCATATGTGAAATGATCATTTAACTTAATTTAAGTCATTCATGTTCCAAAATAAGGTTATGGGTTCAGGAGTTATTGCTCTGAACTTTCACTCTTTTTTTTACAGCGCTATATTGCGGAATACTTAACATTTCTGGTATTAAAAATTCTCTAGTAAGTTATTAATGAGATATTTAGTGGGTAGTGAGAAGGGAATTAGACCCATGCCATACCCATATCTTACTTCTAGAGGTACAGCGACTAGAACAATTTCAAAAATATTTTTTAGAAAATAATAATCTTCTTCTTATAAATCTCAAGATGTATCGAGTGCCGTATAAGACTGTATATGTGTAGGGAGGCGCAGGTACGATATAACAATGATAGCGTCCGCGTGATGACCATACCGGGACGAGCAGCCCGCGTCATTTTACACTTATGCTATTTTACTGCGAAGCTTACTGTAATGTTAGGTATTTTGGTGATATACCCCCTAATTTTGGTATCGCAAAGTACATTTTGGCACGGTAATTTGGCACGGAAGATATAAGTTCAGCTGTTGTCACTAGCAACACGTGATATAAAGTATACATGTCAGTACAAATAGGCTATTATTTGGGAACAATTTATATGAGACTTGATAATTAAAAAAGTTGTTACTCAGATGGTAATTTTTTGTCCTTTTGAACATGGAAGATTATTGATTTAATTATTTTAAGGATAGTTTTAAGAAGGTACCTGTTATGTGACCCATAATTTGTATTTAAATATGATTCATATACGTATTCCAATTGTTATAATTACAATTCAGAGTTTCATCGAACGGCTCGTTGTTCTACGAATAGAAAGGACTGATTGTAATTAGATAATAAAATGTAGGTATATGTAGCATTGCGGAATTTACACAGCACAACACCTTCATTAATTACATACGCTTAAGCACTGTACGTTTGGGCATGCGTATGTAAATCATTGTGTATTTCCATATTTGACAAAAAAACTAGTGAAAGGACAAAAAGGCTTAATCGTTAAGTAAGAAATAGTAGTTACACGGATAATATATTAAAGTAACAAGTCGTTTTTTACATTCACTGACTAAGATTAATTGCTACAGTATTGTACATTTAAATAATTATTTTACAAAAACACAAGGACACAATTTATGTTGCCTACAATCGGTAGCAATTACTTAAAGTAATTAAGTATATAGTTCTAATTTTCCAGAGAAATGTCTCTATCTAAACATTAAAGGCTGACTAATAAATTATGCGTCGTTTAAAATATTCCCAAAAGCGGCAGATAAAATGTCTCTACTACATTTCTATACATTTCCTTACACTTTTTTATAGTTTTGTAATACAAATAAAAATGTTTTGTATCTACTAGGTACCTTCGTTCAGCTATAATATCCATCCTTTTTACATGATTTAATTTCAGTTCCCTTCGACATTTCCGAGTGTGATGGATCCTATGTATTATTTCCGGTTATTGACAATTTGTTATTCTGATATTCATCCAATCATCAGTTTTCACGTCCATCCCCACAAACTTTCGCGTCCATCAAATTAGTTACAAAATTTCCGAGCTCACGTTCACGATAGGCACGTACCCCAGCGGGAACAGAAGTGTCCGCGACGAGTCGTGACATAAGTCGACGGGCGCCCGTAATCTAGAATAAATTGCGTACACTTAGAGACTCTTTATAGACCTTTTAAGGTAGAAAATTTAAGATGATGATCGCCACGTTCATAATTAAGATCGGGGATGATAGGTGCTTCGTGACGTAGTGTGGGTGGTTCCGCTTCCGAGGTCACGGGTGGTCCTATTGCCTATTTGGGTGTGCTACTGAGATTTTTTCTATTTTAAGGATGATTGTTACAAGGTAGTTGGCGCCGTATCCGGAATTATGAGGAGAGATCTTTGTGTTAGATTGTACGGGACTTGTAAAGTACTGTTCTTGTTAGTAGTGTGATTGTGTAAATGGTAAGAGATATGTTAAACGTAGAGCATCTTCAGCAAATAAAACTTATTTTTATTTTGTTTTAGTTACATTCCTATCCCGTTTTATTAAATGAATAGATATGTGTATTTATAAAAAAAAAATGGATAAATATATATGCATATGTCACAGATTGTGTTAGAAGTTGTGTTAGAAATCCTGACACAAGTTGCTCTACCTTGTATTGCAAAGAAATTAAGACGTTTCTGCAAGGTTTCAATAATATCAATATCTGTACACTAATACATTTTAAAATACATAATAAATAAACCAGCACAACATAATATTCAAAGCAAAACTCCCATAAATTTATCTAACAAAAACGTTCAAGGAAGCTTCGCTTTAACAAGTGAAGTAAGCCTTTATGGTTCGAGTCGCATACGGTAGCGACGTGTGTGGCATCCCCAGATACTTTATATAATACCCGCTGGACGATCCCCATATCTCAACGGGAAGTATTTTGCATGCAACCACCACCTATCTTTTGGAACAATCTGAAAACGGGAGCAAGTTGCTGCTAAACAACTTATACATTCATCCAACACTGATCAAATATCATCTTTAAGTCTTGCTGAATAAGGTTCAGTTTTACTAAATGATAATTGTGTTTTAATACTTTTGGGTATTGGAAAGGTCTTTCCAAACGCATTATTTATCGTAAATTCGTAATTGCTGATTGTGGACGAAGAAGGGAATCTTTGGAGTGCCTGATATCATGTATTAAAGTGGACGCTCGTTGTTTACTTATGTAATAAACAGATAAATGCAATATACTTGCAGAAACCCTGAATGGTACCGCCAAAGGCTCATCGATATTGCGAAAATATCGCATTATGTCTTCTTATTAATTAAGGAAGGCTTTTTTACTTTTTTTATCGTAAGTTCAATGATCGAGCCCAAAAATCTTTTAGTGGATAACTGAAAATTTAAATGTATGTATATTGTAAGGTATGCCTGGATGTAACGGTCATTACATAGTAGTAATAGTCTCAACTTAACTCGTTTTATACACTATTAGATGGTCTGGTTTATTAGCAGCCGTGCCAACCTTTAGAAGTAGGTAACTGCCAGTTTGAATAGAAAAAAAAAACACAATCCTTTTATGTTAAAAATATTCTTAATTCACTACGATTATAGAAGCTAAACTTTGAGCTAAAGATCATTTATCAAAACTATTTTGTTTGAAATTTATGATTTAGGAATGATATTTTGAAACACGCAATACTGTTCCTTATAACTTCATTTTAAACATCCTGATAACAAAATTGGTATGGTATTTACATTAAATTAGGATTTAATAATAATCCAGCCTATAAACGTCCCAATGCTGGGCACAGGCCTCTTCCCATATAGAGAAGGCGCAAGCATTGATCACCACGCAGCATATTAGGATGTATCCAAACATTATTGAAAATGTATGTCAATGTAGATGTAATCACTTTACATAAAATGTAACGCCATGAATACGCAATATCCTAATCAAAATAATATAAATTAAATATAGATGAGAAATAAAAATTGCTAAACTAATTATTGGTTAACTTCCTTCATCCTTATCTTAAATCAAAACACTTATACACTTATGTTGTTTACGATTCTGCTTGCCTAGTAACTTAATATATACAACATACAACTGATTACGTATACAAAATTCTAATCGGTAGGCCGTAACAAGCAAATCATTGATTGTAATTTAATCAATCACCTTTTAACTGACTGGAAGTTTTTGCATAACACCATCCAAGTATCTGACCAATTGACTTTTAATGATCTGCTGCTAATCGGTTTATCGCTTCATTTTGTATATTTGTTGCTATTAAATTGCTATTTATTCTCGTATTACACATAAAAATTGTAACAGAATTAAAAAAAAAACTTAAATTAAGAGTTTTGTTTACATGGGCATTGTTATGTAAATGCAAATGCTCTTTTAAATAATTAACCACGTTTTAGAGGCACAAGTCACTGATCAAATCGATAAACTTTTCTCTTTCCAGAACACACTATAATAATATGATAATCTGAATTCTAAACCTGCATTCATTAATTCAGCATTCATCAATAGGTTCAAACATTTAATTGACAATCTTTTGTATTTTATTATGTTTTGGTTTTTCTTAAAATTTTACATTTTGTTGAAAGTAAAATTAATTGGAATATCAAAAACGAATATGTAATACTCTACCGAGCAGTGTGTATGCATGACCTTTATAGTAAAACCGATTAACTAAGAATATTTACAGGGTTCATTAAAAGAAGCAATTACTATTAACAAAGCTTATTACTGAAACGGCAATACCTTTGATGAGGAAGGCACTGTGCCTGCAAGTTTATTCTTGCCTACAGGCACACATCATATTATCGCCTCTATTTCATATTTTGAACATTTCCTTATTGATATAAGGAAATTGCTTACCTTTATAGTATAGGAATTTCCAAATGTGTGGGTCTTCAAATGGCAGAAGAGAAATTCCAAAAATACTGATTCTCCGTTGTGTATAAAGTTAAAGTTTTTGCTTTCAAAATGACTAAGGAAACATCACTTATCTATATATTATCCATTTGAATTTAAACTTAGTATCAACTCAGATTTTCGTACTTATTCTGATTTCAACTGATGCCCCTTTTCTATGCACGGATTTTTATTTACCTAATACCAAACCATTAAACTAGGCTTTGCAACTCTGATTACACATAAAGAAGAACACCCAGACTTAGAACCAATCGTGAAGCACACAAATGCCTGCGCAGGCATTGAATCTATAGAGCGCCGCATAGTGTTAGTTGCCGTGGTGACCTATGCGACTCAGCTATCCGTGCAGTCATGGCAAA
This sequence comes from Autographa gamma, assembly GCA_905146925.1. Taxonomy (NCBI): domain Eukaryota; kingdom Metazoa; phylum Arthropoda; class Insecta; order Lepidoptera; family Noctuidae; genus Autographa; species Autographa gamma. The sequence goes on along the minus strand of LR989866.1, from coordinate 6,915,369 downwards.
TAGTAGTTTTTTCAACACCTTAGCTAAGATCCTCCTTGCAGATGTGTAAAGCGGTTAGTTCGGTGTTTATCACTTCATTAGGCGGGGTCAGGGCGCCTCAGACACCTCTCGTGCTAATGTGGAAGATGTGTCGTCCAGATTGTGTCTTACCAGTGGCACGCGAGCTTAACACTATTCTGAAAGCTTTTCTGATTCTTTCGGCTGTGACATTTTTTTTAAGAGCCACTAGATTTTAGTCAATTGGCCTATTTGGAGTTGAAAGCTACGGATTTAACTTAGGTGTAATAATTACAGTTCCGTATAGTATGCATATCTAGAATCCTTTTCATACATGCAACGTGTTTCATGCAATGAAAATGAATAATGTTTGAAGTTTATTTTTAAACAAGACCTTAAACGCACTCCGTCACCGTTTAAGGAACAAAATTCAGCTCATTAACACTATAATCTACTGCCACTATTAACTACTCCAAGCTTACCACAAAACACAAACAAAAATACTTCAAAACACAAATTCACTTCACAAACTCGATCCAGAATTACGCGAACTAATGTACAGTCATTCACAGTCTGATCGTTTTGCGCAGCATTGCCGTTAAACTACAATGTAAGTACAGTCGGGCCATCAGTAACCTTACCTCTGAACCACGAACTATTACCGCTTGCCATCTAATTTACATTCGTTGAGGCGCAAGCGCGAACGCCGTAATTTTTGCACGTTCTGAGCACGCGCGCCACGTTTCGTAAAACTTGTGTACATGAATGTACATCATATGATTGGTGCTTTGAACTTTGAATGTGTTGTGGATTGTGTGCTTTCTGATTTAGTACAGTCGGTAAGAGAGCGCTTTGTTTGAATGTACGCTTTTGTTTGATAATTTAAGGTACAGGTGTAGAAAAAAAGGGATATGTATAGGCGCCAAATATTCACACATTCTTTAAAGCGACTCTATTGCCATTTACTGTTAGGAGGCACTATAATTGATTGAAGAATAAAGTTATTAAAATCAATTAAAATATTAATAAAAGGTTTTAATAATTGCAATTATTTTGCTTCCTCAATAATTAAAGTTGTAAATTAAATCTCTTTTGGATAGATATAATAAAACAATTTACTACATAAATCACATCAATTAGAAACAAAATAACTCAGTCATCCTATTTAGTAAATTAGATTAAAATAAACAAAAAAAATAATATGAAGTAGTATCTATACTAAACCAAGAGCAACCGGTCTATTAAATTATCTTTCCTTAAGTTAATCGTTAATCTATAAATTATAATATTAACAAACGCCCATTATCGTATTAAGTTGCTATTTTGGAGCGGAATAAAGCTAGTTACACACTACGACATTCATTGCGACACATGTGTGGGATACAATTTGACAGTTCACTTTAAACTACCCAAGGCGGATTTCACCTGGAACGCGATGAGTTGAAACTAGTGTCGCAGTGTGTCTTCTTTTGCTTAGCCGTTTCTCAAGCTATCTTTGAGTAAACCAATCCAATCCCTCTGTATTCAGCAAAATGCATTACTTTACATAGAGCGACTGCCTAAAAACTAAATGCCTCTCCGACCCATTTTTAATAGATTTACTGACTAGTAATTATTTTTGTTGCAAGACTTTATTTAGGTCGATAATCGTATAATTACCAAAAAGCCTCCAACGACATTAAAATATGACTGGACAATATAGTCTGACAGTGTATACGTAGCATTATAAGTAGTATATAAAGATGACGTGATGAAGCTATTTAAATATAATAGGTTGATACGCATTAAACAATATTAAATAACGTATTATAAATATTCCGCATTAAAATAATACTCGTATGTATTACGTACGTACATGTAGTTATAAATTAATAAAAAACTTGACGACCAGGAAATCATTATTTGGCGAGTAAACTAAATCAGTTTAATTTATTGATTATCGTAGGTTTTATATATTTATCTAATATTTTAGTATTATAAAAAAAGCTTTTGATATCTTGATTCGATACACCGCGTTGATAAACCTAAGTATTAGGAGTCCAATATTCATGTTCATTAAAAAAAAAAAATTATCGCTGATTTAACAACATTTAAATATCTAGATAATGAATTGTAATAGCAAAGTAGGAATAAACTCTATATCATCACGCTCTAGGACTTCTTGATCAAATTCCCTAATGAAAACTTTCACACCACATTTTTTTTTATATTTCTTATATAATTATTTAAATAATTTATATTGACTATTGAGTAAGATAAAACTTTTTTTGTATGGTATTATACATATAGTTATTTTGCATTGCAAAGTGCACTCATTGATCTTAGTACTTACTGCCGTTTTTTTTCGTTCTAGGTTACCTAAGTCAATGATTCATTCGCCTGAATAGTAATTCAATTCTATAAATAAACCATTTTATTTAAATTTAATTTATTAAAAGCCTCGAAGGTTATTAGGTAATTTATTTAACAACACAAATTGTTCACAATATTGACCATCAAATAATATCAAAGAGAATCGACTCTATTTAATTTGGAATCAATTTGCGAATTTCGAAACCATGTATCAATTTTAATTCAATTTGAATTTTCTGTTGGTTACAACACTTCCGAAAGCTATTATGTACCTACCTACACATTATTATATAGTTCAAAATCAAATAGAAAGCTGTAATAAGTGATTTACGAATGTAACCATATTATTATGAGGTATAGTAGTCTTATTAACTGATGCGCGACCTTCAATCCGTGGTCATTAAAGCAGACTTGAACCACATCTTAATTAGAAATTGTGAATGGTCGTAATGTGTTTTATTGGTAGGTTTGATTGCGGATGCCAATATAAATGTACGTCAATTTGGCTAGAAGCTTTGATTGAACCGGCTTCTTTAAAGGAAGCTGTCTTATTGAATTACTCAATGGATTTTGTGGTCGCAGTCTAAGCGATTTGGTATATGTAAACATGTTTATATCAAACGAGAAACTAAATCTTATAAATAAATAAAGTAATTTATAAAGCCCCTTAATTTTTAAATGAAATTTCTCATTTCTTTAAATAATATTTTTCTAAATAGATAGCATAAGATACATGTATCTTATCAATTTTAGATATAATTAACATGTTTAATTGGTAAAGCTGTCGAAATTTTTAGATAAAGGGACATGCTAACGTTGTTGATACAGTTTTAAAGCAGGTTAATTCTGGTTAATGCTTATGTTTTCCGCTACAAATAGAACCACAACTGATAAAAAGCATACAAGTAACATCGACTAGCAATATTATCATGTTATTAACCAAAATAATGTCACTGACATACCATAAAATCTTATTGACCGTATTAAGCAGCCATCATAAACTTACGCGGCAAAATATAATATGTGTTGTAAAAAATAATGAGCTGCAAATAATTAGCAATAAAAATTAAAATTACCAATTAATTTCCTTGCAAAACTTTTGACTTTTAAACCCAATTGAGCCACACCTAGTTTCATCACGTATTTATGGGTCCGATCAATTTTGTTAATTTAAGCCACTTTTTGTTGTAAAAAACCATTATGTTAAATCAAATTTTGTTTACCGTTTTGCTCGGGGCGTCTATTGTGATTAGATTACTACTGTTCGGTTAGTCCTGATTTATCGGATGTATCATTTAATTAATGTTACTTCGAGGTTATAGTTCGAATTCAAAACCCTATAAATTATTGTCCAATTATCTAATCGTGCCAATCATCAACACAACATTCATATAAACACTTGTTTTTTTTTTTTTCAATCTTTGATTGTGACACGTGCTTTAACTATACTGCTACGTAAAGCATATACCTAGCTATATATATAGCTAGCTATATATTTTGTGAATTCTTTTATTCCCATTATATTGCAAGGTACAATATGCATTGAAATAAGTCCTCATAATAATAATGCTAAGTGGACAAAATATAGATTTTAAAGTACAGCCAAAATGAAATTAAAACCTAATTGAATGTTGATTAAAATCCACTTATTCTCATAGCTTTCTAGTATAAAAGGAAATACGTAAGGACATCTAAATCAAGCGTGCGTCAGACAGACGGACAAGCCGACAACGTGGCTGGCGGCAACGGGCCATAACTCTCCACAGATGAAGTTATTAATGTGTTCGGAGGCAGGTGCTTTGATGCACTCAATATTGTATGTGAATACGTACTTATACTGTTTGCAAATAACGTCTTACTTCTAGATAAACTATTACTAAGTATAAATAAAGATAGAAGTGTGACTATGTTTTTTATTCGTTCTTACAAGTGTCTAAACGAAAATTTACATATTTCTATTTGAATCAAGCATATAATATACAGGTAGGAAGCTGGTAAGTTTACATTTTTTAATTATGTAAGTTTTTTTAAGTTACAAAAGCAATAGCCATGAAGCCTTATCATGTTTATGCACAAGGTAGGTCAGTCACGTCAAGTAAAAAAATGCATAATTATGTAGGTAGGTATATTTATAAATCCACTTACATAATTTATAACACAGACAATTTCATATTCAGGAAATACCAGTTCAAAACGGGGCTTATAAAAATACTGCACTAATTGCAATTAAAAAAAAAGCTAAGGGTTAAAAAAATCGCGACAAGGTCGTGTTAACTACACAGTTCTAGGTAAAACCCATATCTTTAAGCCATTTGTGTGACCGCAGAAGTGATTATCGCAATTTATGTGGGTTTTCATATCACTTTAAGACAAAACAAATGAAAAACAAACTTTCTATAACCTTGGCGTGACCTTTCCTTAAGCTTTTGACACGGAACTTTTCTCGGAAATAACACAAATTCACACTACATCTTGCAATGTTATAAATCCTCTTTGCATATTATTCTAAAAAAAGAAGATTCAAAAAATTCAAAATTCAAAAATATTTATTTTGTGGAACATAGGTATTTGGATAGATGTTTACAGTATTTTGGGGAACGCTATGTCCTGTCAATAAAGACGTACAAACATGGAACTTACAACTATTATAGAAGTGTCTATATAAGTTTTATCTGTTCCGCGTATTTTCCTCTTTCTCTTAAATGAGTTTTGAGAACCTGGCACGACAGAATAAATATCCCAAAAAAAAAACAAAAGATAGTTGCTGGGTACTTTTTGACTCCATATTCAAAAGTACTTTAAATGACGCATAGGAAACTTGTAAACATAAAATTGGGTGATGACGCCACTTAACCGTATAATTTTGTGCTAAAGCAATGTGTAGCAATTTAAACCTTTTTACACTATGCAGAGTGTGCCAAACTGGGTGGATTAAATTGAGCAATACATGCAAATTTGTTAGCGTAGGCAAAGTAACATGTAAAGCACTTCCCGGTCTCCTCAATGCCTAATGAAAAACTGTTTTTAGTATCTGAATACTGGTTACAAGTGGCAGTATTTTGTATTTCTTATATTTGCCTTACGTAGGTACAGTTGTGTCAACGTATCCCAGTTCCAATGCATGCACTTTTCCACGAAGAGTATAAAATTAAGGGAAGGTTATACGTACTATTGGATACTTTTATTTTATGGTATTTCTTTCTTTGATTTAACTTTTTACTGTCTTATTTATTTGATCTGTCAAAAAGACCAACTACGAATATTGCGATTAGCAAACTTAGGAAGCTCTCAACTTGTTTCCGATTTAAATATGAAAGTGTAAGTATTGTAATTCCTATATACATCTATATATAAATGAATCTTAATGGTCTGCAGTTGACTGTAGCTATAGCCTACAGTATTACCTGTTACAGTTCAAACAGCTCTAAGTACTCAATAATTACGCTGCATACTAGTCTAATGAAAATCAATCAAAATCCGCTGTCAGCGTTCCACCGACGCAGGCGCAGATAATATCTCTCACTTTCACTGGACAAGTAAACAAGCGGAGACGTGCGTTGGATTGACGCGAACCCATTTTAATTTGTGCCCGCTTCCCGCTATTAAATACGCCGGTCGATCGTAAGCGCGAGCGCACAAGTGTTCGCGATATTTTCTGATAATCACTCAATTTGGTTCCCTTTTTTCTCAGTGTGCAATTGAGGGTTATTAATCACTAATAAGTCTTAATGGTGAATAATTCTTAATGTTGGCCATTCTTAACAGTTGTTGCATGAAATTTATGTTCGTCTTTAATTCGATTCGGTACAGTTATGAAGTGCAATAATGTGTGGTATTGTATCGCGTCGATATATCTTGAAAAAAAGGCGGTAATTTAATAACAAGCTTGCAAGACTGAATTATCTTTTTGCAGTAAGCAGCAAGTAGGTAATTACAATATTCAGTGAATTTTGAGACTAAAATCACAGAAAATACAATAAATAAATTATAGATATAAGATATATTAATAGAAAAATAAATTAATAAATAATTATTTTTCGTAGTAATTTACGTAACATTTATGAGTGCAGAGGTACTGCACCTGTCGATCGTCAAGGCACTCCCGTTAACAGTCGGCGCGTTGTCAGTAGGTCTTCGTAACTAAGGCTTCCTGTAGCGTTCATATATTTTACTCTATAAACCGGGCTAGGGAAATGAACGCCAGTTACGAAGGACTGATCACTTTTTAGACAGGATGAGAGAATTGCTTGGGATCTGCGTTGCGAACATTAAACTGGTAGTTTTAGATTTTTTGTACAGCTGTTAGGCTTTGATGTTCTAGTTAGTCTTTGGTTCGGTTGTAACTTTTTTCTTTTGTGCTAATTCTCTTTTAACTCCAAGCAAGGTACATGGAATAATACAATAAACTTTTATGTTTGACTTCCATAATAGGATACATGCAGCAAGGAAACATACAGAAAAGATTGAAAATACAATATTTCATTTTTATTTAAAATTAAATACAATATAAATATGTAATTTATGGCGATTTATACAAAATACACTAAAATAGTCGTGGTGGCCGCGGTTCAATGAATGGATTTGTATGCACGAGGTTGCAGGTTCGAACCCGGGCAAGTACCAATGTAACTTTTTTAAGTTATACGTACTCTCTTAATTATTCTAAGACACTTCTGACTAACGGTGAAGGAAAACACCGTGAGGAAACCTGGATTCCAAAATTGGGATCTGAAATCACCAATCCGCAGAGAGCAAGCGTGGTGATCAATGCTCATGCCTTCTCTATATGGGAAGAGGCCTGTGCCGAGCAGTAGGACGTTTATAGGCTGGATTATTATACAAAGCACTAGGCCCAGACGCATATAGCACGAGCTGAACTCTTTTTGGATCTAGAGAGAGGTGAAAGGAGAGTAGACGGCTTTTTAACTTCAGTGGAACAAAATGAAGTAAAAAATATTATTATGTAAAATAGAAACTGGAACCAAAACTCCCTACAATAAGGTAATATTGTGTATTTGTAGTTAAAATAATATTCTCGCAACAGCTAAGTTACATGAATTCGAGTAGAAAGCTCGAGATGGGTCGTTTGTAGTGTAACATGAAAATGGCGAATCATCAATGTTTATACCGAGCTAATGTCAAACATATCCGCGGGCGTAGCAACCTTTGATTCCTCTACAATGAACCCAAATAAAATACATTTGCTTTAAATATTTTACAAGGGAATTACTAAAATATTTCCTTCATGCCAAATCAAAGAAAACGGTTATTGATAGGTAGCTCTTACTAAAACAGACACCAAAATATAATTAAAAAGAAAATAAACATCTGTACGGTGTTTCTATTAGGTAACCTAATCACTATATGTTTTAACTAGTTTTTTTTTTATGTAACCTTTTTTGTGTCCCACTGCTGGGCAAAGGTCTCCCCCGTCTGACTCCAGACTAGTTATTAAAGGTAAATATATCAAGTATATACTTAGCACATTCCTGTTCATAGAACTAAAAGTTGACTACACAATATTTTAAAATAATATTAAACTACTACGTTCTAATTTTTAAAACAAACACGATTAAACTAAGACAGATCACAAAATAAAATATATCTAATAGCACTAAAATAATTTCAAGAAAATCAAAGCGCCTATTGTAGAACATCCAGTGATGCGGCCGGAGCGATGCGCGTGCGCATTAGCGCGGCAACGAGCCCCGAGCGCGGCGATACGGCGCAACGAGGCGCGCGGACACTTGCGGCCAACTTAATTATCATCGCCCCTAGACCCGTTGCGGCCGCGGCGGACTGATAACTGCCGTGATTCCTTTGTTGTGAAATGCAAGCTTATAGGAAGCGACTTGTACGTAAATGAAGGGAATAATTGTGACTTTGTGAAAACATATAGACATTTAGTAATAAGTTTGTATTGACAGATTTTGGATTGCATTTTTTTAAGTAAAAAGTTCTTTGACGGCGTTGTACACTTTTTTGTAATGGGGAAAAAATATTAACATCGCTGAAAGAGCAGTCCTCGGGGAAATCAATGAAACAACGCACATCTCTCCGTGTACCTCATCTGCGCAACCGCGAACACTCTGACAAGAGTGTTACTATTTAGAAGAAGAAGAAAAAATATTAAACTCTTGGCAGGACACGTGCCCTGATCGAAAATTGTTAACACGGATGACACGTCTGTGTACGATAGCGCATTAAATAAATATTTTATTCTACCATATAAATGATAGCACTTTTGTACTGATAATTAAAGCAATTCGTGCAAAATATTCCCTAACCATTCCAAAATGCACGACGTTAATATTCAAGTTTTCACTTCTGCCCGCACTCCCGGAGTGCAAGCCATTGTTTTTTTCTTTAAGTAGATGCTTTTGAGTGACAAAATAAGGAAGAGATGTGCGGACACTAGGGGCCAACCTAAATATTAGTATAGACCCCTAGACCCGTTGCATCAGTGATTCCTTTGTCACGAAATGGAAATGGAAATTCAATAGGAGTAGAGCAAATGAAGGAATTTGTAGTAAATATCAAGAGATAAGCGTTTTGGAAATAAATCAGAACACCAACTTTGGAAGAGAGAATGCTTTTGTAAACGTTGTGCTAGACCTGCAAATATTCTCGTTATGTAATTTGAATTTCGGAATTTTCGTTTGCAGACATATATGACATGAACCTAAATGACTTTGAACGGGGTAAAAATAAGATTTCCATATACGGTACATGAGATAATTATTAATGATAAATGATGCTCAACAAAACGTTAAAACCTAATTACTTTCAGGTTTGGTTTGTTCCGGGTTCATTGCCACATATTTTTCGTCTATTCACACTTTCATACCGTTACCTACGAAAATAAAATATGGGCTATAAATAATATTAAGGGTTTAACAGTCTCGCAAGGTAACAGGACAAAGACACGACAATGCCCACACAAATCAAACAGGATTCCTAATACATTATCGGCCAAGTTGTTGTGTACACCAAACATTTGCATGGCGCGGCCAACGAGACTTGCGTGTCGACGCCCACTCCGCGCGGTGCAATACTGTGCAATCTTACTACGTATCGGCATCACATTAAACGTTGTAAAGCCAGCACAATGCGGATTTCTCCACGAACTTATAAAAACTTATGTGTAAGGTTTTGTTGAGTGCGCTGTGACATGCGAAGACCATTGCCGCAATGTCTGTTACAATTGTCGGTTGCGCTTAACTAATGAATTTACGATGTACTTTTAAGGGAATATTTCTTTTTGCTTTCTCTCCTAACAACTGCCTTGATTTCTTACAGTGACTAATTACACGATACGGTTTCTCAATTCTTAAGTGACAAAAAGGGGTGCTCTTGGCTTGCTTACTACGACACTAAGTTTCATATGCTGTACAATAATGTGTCGACCCAATTGTTGCATCTACGCAGTTAATTAGTGCAATACAAGTGCGTTGACATTCTCGGCTCGTGATCGGTCGATGGGTAAGTCGATCGCATCGTCGGCGACACCCGACACCTCGGATCGCCTGTCGACGACGATACTGCACGGGGCCTTGAGATAGCGCTTACGGAATACGCGTCTCATGCGTATCGGGTTTGCTTCGAATACTTTGGAAATATGAGCGTGCACTTATTTGTGGCCCGAAGTGTAATGTCTCGATGATTTCAGATTTTAATAATTTATCAAGCCTTATTGATATACATTATCAAGATTTTTGAGTTCTAAATTATGTAATCCTAAATTAAATTTAAGATTCATAATTAGCGACGCTCGTAAGTATCATAATAATATCTTAGGTATTTAAAATATAACCTTCACATTACTTAAAGTTTTATTAAATTTGACTTTATTTATTAAGCTTATTAGCTTGAGGGCAGAATGTAATGTATACAGCCTATAGGTCAGAGGACACGCCTCACCATCAGAAACACGTTAACACCTTATTCAAAAGGACTTTTAAAATCGCTTAAGAGAATGTTAGCGGAAATTATTTAATGTATCGTCACGTTTTCGGAAGATTACTTACAGATTAATTATTAAATTATAGTGTGGGTACAGTACAGTCTCTTTTATTAAATTTTAAGAGGTGGATGGAAATGGAGGAGGTTTTATTGTTTAATAACTAAATACTTTAAGAGGAACCTTTTTCAAGGTTGATATAACCAAAATATTAATTCTGATGTGGCTAAAATTTAAATTTAACCAGAAAGCATGGCATATACGAGAGGTCTATGTCTAGCAGTTGGATGATATTAAAAGTTATCAACCTCGTCTATCTATTACCTGGTAGGTAAGTATTGCTATCAAACTGCATTATTAAATCACAATATTTAAATAATATGAGCATGTTACGACTAATTGAAATCATATAAGGTGACAATGTCCTAGAAGTAGGTAGTATTGCAATCGATCTATAAATTGCTTGGAGTGGGTGTTAAAGGTCTCTTGGACCTCACATCAGGGATTGATAACTTGGCCTATCTATTTAAATAATAACAATAACAATTATTAGGAAAAACCATAAGATTATAGATTAGCAAAAACTCTGAAGAAATAGAAGAAAAGTTGTTTGGCTTACAGATGATCCAAAATGCATGTGGTATGTAATTTACGACTTACCTGAAACAAAAACAAATGAAAAAATAAATTAGGGACAAGTACTACAGGGAACGACTTTGGGAAAACACGTAATCGAAAAAAGCGGAGACAACTGTTTCTTTTATTAATGATTGTCATGTCAAAAACTCATTTCCTGACTGGCCTGTTGGTCTTGTGGTTGGTGACCCTGACTGCTTTACTGGAGTTTGTAGTTTCGATGGTGATGGGTGATGAGCCTTATCATTTAGTTCTATGTCTGGGTGTAATTATTCTACAATATGTACGTATTTAGAAATGTGTAAGTATGTATATCAGTTGTCTGGTTACCAAGATACAAGCTCTTCTTAGTTTGGGATTAGATGTCCTCGTGTGAATTGTGCCAGGATATTTTTACTATTATTATTATTTTCCTTGTGAAATTAAAAACAAAATTTATTTAAGAACTGAATTATGAAATTACAAAAAAAAAAATTGTGAACTACGTATTAACACATGTAATTATGTTTTGAAGCACATTAGTAGTATCATGGCAACAAAACCTGCGCAGTCGCATGGGAAGGAATTTCCGTCTGTTGACATCAAGCGCATAAACATTGTCTTTATTAGTTCCCATGGCGTTCACAACTTCAATGACTTGCCTTTGATCTAGTTTTTATTATTATTGATTTGAAACTGAATTCATTTACATTTTAACTACTTTTTTGCATCTTGCTATTTTTATTTTTGACTGAACTTATATGTACTTTCTTAATTAGTCTAAGACACTTCTGACAAACGGTGAAGGACAACATCGTGAGGAAACCTGGATTCCAAAATTTTGGATCTGAAATCGACAATCCGCAGAGAGCAAGCGTGATGAGCTCGTGCCTTCTCTATATGGGAAGAGGCCTGAAGAGGTCTGAGGCCCAGCAGTGGGACTTTTATAGGCTGGTTTATATAAAGGGTCCTTCGGTGAGTCAGTTGGTGTTATTGCTTTTTAGTCGATGGTCAGAGATCAAGGCTAGAGAGCACGGATCATCCCTAATTATTTTTAAAATATGAACGTATTTTAGTATCTAAATCTATGGTTCTCCTGTTATCCATGAAAGATGCAATCTCAACAAACGTGGCTTTAACCTGAACACTGCGGCAAACGACAAAATATTAGAGGATAAAAACATTAGAGGCATAGACTCATTAGTTTGGCATCTAATATACATTTTAACAAACTACCGCAACAATAAAATACTATAATAATAAGAAATTATAGTGTTATCCACATAGTTATATGCCATAACTAATTACATATAAGGCTTCGGCTGCATCGAAGACACATTTGAATAATTATATATGCAAAAAGATAAAACTGTTTTGACTTGGAAATATCCTATATAAATGCCGGTTTCTAAGGAAGATATTGTATAAACATTTTAATTTGTGAGATACAATTACATTCATAAATAACAAGAAATTATTGTATCAGGGTATTAGCAGGAAAATAGGACCACGCGGCCGTTTTATTATAACACGTGAGTTGTTTGCAGTTAGCCTGATCTTTGCAGTTAGCCTGAGCGCAGGCTTTGACTGCTTCACCGGACTTTTGGCGAGGACCTTAAGGCCTCCAGCCAGAGCAATAGGAAAAACTAACTACGTCAGCAACGTCCACTAAGGGCACCCCCTGCGGGGTTCGGACCTCGAAACACGTGAGTTGGTAATATGCAAAGCCTACTGAACTTAATTAAACTAAACCTTAAGATTAGAGATGCAAGATTTTTTTCTAAGTATTTTTGTATGGTTTTCATGGTTCACCTGGGTGATGTCAACTAGGTGAACAAAGTGAAATATACCCTTGAATAAAATAAAAAGTCGCGTTTGATCACCTGGGTAAAACAGTTCTAAAGTGAACAAAATACACACAAAAAGTCTACTCATTTCACCTAGGTACTATAACCTGGGTGAACTGCGTCCGAGGTGATATGAGGAGACACAAAAATTCACTTTTTTCACACAACAAAGTGGAATATACCGCTATAATGAAGTGTGTGTATGTTTATAGACTGGTCATTTTTTTTTTCTATTATGTTAGCTTGAATAACTTCACCGTACCAGACAACACCGTTTCATCTACCTCACTGTTACAATACAAACTGGTACAATAGTTAAATAGCCCACATGCTCATATTGCAGTGTGGGTGCGGTATTTGCGTGCGGTTTCCTCGTCCACTGCTCTACTTGTGATCAGTTCTACATCTTCCCTTTAATTATAATCCAGTATTAATGAATATGAATACTATTGGATGCGGAAGGTGACTGATGATTTGATGTGATATGGTTATGCATAACAACTGACCAAGTATTGTGATTGGAGTATCAATCCGCTATACAGTCAATTGTTTAAACTTTAAGGCGCTAATTATTACTTTTGCTTATATACGCTTTAGAAGGCGGAAAAAAAAATTCTTGATGTATGAACTACTTCAGAAGTACAATTAAAAGTACAAGTAAAATAAAAAAATAGCGTACCTATTATCGACATATTTTATCATTATAACCATTCTTCGTTAAGATAGTAACAGATATTAAGAGACTAATTTAATTGATACATATTTTTCCATCTTAGCGGAATAAAAGTCTAGACATTATTCAAATTTTCCATACATTTAATGACAACGTTATGATTGTACTAGGAAGAACATAATCGTTTCTAGCACTATGTCATTTTAAATATTCCGTGGAAAAAGACTTATAAAAGAAGTATAGAAGCAGCGTATTTAGATTCAACCATTTATTTTTTTTACTTTTTATTATATGTTTTTGGGCTTAAAAGTGGTATCTTTTAAGTCGCCATACCACGACTAACCCTAGAGATTTTTGACGTATTATTATTTGGCTTGATGATATTTCAACAGGATAATATGGAGGAAAAAGCAAAGTTTATCATATCAATTAACCTTTCAAAATTGCTCTGAAAAATATACTAATAATATCGATACTTATTATCCCAAACGTAACCACATTAAAGCTCTCAAAGACCCTTAACACTCGAACGCTAGGCATAGCAACCGCAATGTAGGACATATCCTACACCGGGTCCCAGGCTATCAATAGGTATTGCGGACACAAATTCTGCTAAAGTCCTCTTACCGAACATCAGTCTTGTTTACGCCTACGCTCGCCGTTAGATATTCAGTTTTATTGATAAAGGCGCTGGGGTCTGGCTTGGAAACATACGTGTGGGAGATTGATGGAGCAAAAACAAAAATATTTAAATTATATTTAATAAGAATTTATATACTTTATGTAACTAAGTGTATGCACTACTACACAGTGTGTATTCCTGTCTTTTTTCGTGTCATTTTCTACGGTCCTGTGCCAGCCTCATCTTGACTCTACCCGAGATTTTAACTATGTCGTCGACCCATCTTGCTCCCGGACGACCGACGCCCTTTTGCCTTGTCTTGGCCACCATTCTGTCACCGCCCTAATCCACCTGCCGTCACTTTGCCAAGTTTATAATACCATAAAAAGAGAATTATCAGTTACAGGAAGCGTTTATGGTATATTTCAGCAGTTGAAGTAAATTAATTGCTGTAAGTAAATGTTGCGTAGTACTCAAGTACGTACGCACTTGATCAGTAAGTAATAATTACGAAAAAAAGTGGCCTTTATGACGGTAGATAAGCTTTATGTAATCGATTTTTTATGTTTATTAGAACAATTAATTATTCATTAATTACACAAATTGAATGTGAAAGTAGGCTGTGACGTTGTGTTTTTATTTATTGGTGTGTTTATAAAGAAGTACTTACAATTTTGTACTAAAGAATATTGACTAAATAATGTTCGAGTTTATATTAAGACGCTGTTTGAATATAGTTTGGGACCTTTTCTTTCAGCATAGCTACAAAATTTTACGTTTTCAGAGATTTTAAAGCTTTTTTGGAATAACGTAATTAAGATCTAGTTTATGAAATATTTTTTAACTTAAAAAAAAACAATAAACAAAATAAAACTGACTTTAAATTTCTAAGTATTTTGATATAGGAAGCAAAAGAAGATAGATTAGTCAAAAAATTGTATTTTTTCAAATTCTATATTCTCTATATATATATATGCTCACCAAAATCTTAACACGTATGTTTCCAGTATAAAATCCTTTAGAGAAACACAAATACTCCTTACGCTTTTTACCTCCCTTCTTACTAATCCTTGCTATAGTAATCTTTAATCTGACAAATGCTTCAATAACAAAATTAACAAACACTTGAATAGAACTCGGATCGCCAGTACATTATTAGATTTTGACTAAATGTTATAAATTATACTAAGCAGTCAGATATTGAAATTTACGGCGTTCAGTGCCCGTACCATGAACTCTAAATGCAGGACCGGTGAAGATGTGTGAGCGAGACAGCGCTCTACAGTGCGACTAGCTGCGTCTCTCTTCCACACTACCAACAGTCGTGTTTTAAGAGTTCATAGTAAGTGCGGAGTTAGCTTTTAACATTCATAACTGAGACATTACTTTTGACGTCCATTTTAATACACTTTCTGTATGTTAAGTGACGGGTATGAAATGTTGGTCTAGATTTGCAAAGGAAAGCTTAAAAGAGAGCATAAAATATTCTAAATAATGTTTCTGTAAGTAAGTACAGTTATATTACTAGCCTTTTAAGTCGCATTGAATGGGTTATAAAAAATAAATAAACGTTCAACACTACGCTTGCTCACTTCTTATATTTATTTCGATGTATTTGTTGCCAATGACTAAGATTATAACATAAAAGCCACATCATTTTTCAGTAATAAAGGTAAGTTTATTTGAAAAGGAGAAATTTAGAAAAGAATAATAAGTGCTCTAGTTTTGGACTTCTGTAAGTGGATCCAAATAACAGAATCAATTTACTACTACAAAACACTCTTTAGTAAATAAATACTTATTTGAAATTAAACTTGAAATATTTAAAATAATATAAAAAATAAGCCTACAGAATAAATAACAAAAATTATAACTAAAAAGACACACTCTTTTATATAATTTTATACCAATATCAATACAACAACTTCTTTTTCTTGCTTGCTTGTTTGCCTTATTCCACGCTACTTCGCTAACTAACTACCTACTTAATTACATATAAGAGTTTCGGTGACAAAAACAATGTACTCTTATGTTTAATCTTCAAAAATACGGAGAAGCACTAAACACCGCTACCTTCCGTTAATAAAGCAAAACAACAAGGGATGGCTGGATCTAAGTGTTAATTATTTAGGGACACATTTTTATTGCTAGTTTGGCCGGCTCGGGCCAGCTTCTTCTAGGGACGAGGGGATAACATTTACGTTATTACTATTTATAGCACTAAAAACCGTTGCCTTCTGGACAGCTAACTGCTTTTTTGTGATTAGTTCCGATTGTAGAGGAAGCTAGGTGATTACTGGGCTCACGTACTCGCACTGTTTATCGTGACCCGCTGCGAATAGCGTGAAATGCAATGATATCGTTGTGCCGGAGAGAATACAATAAAGCCAAGGGTATAACGCAATGTATGTTATATTTAGGTATTGGACCTTACATTATTAGGGGTATAGTAATCCAAGGTATTAGGTACACAAGAATTATGATGATATTATATTAGGTCGTTTTTATCTTCAGTACACCAGATACTGTGATGGAGGTAACTAAAATAAAAATGATCAGTAATCTGATCACAGCACTACCTACTGGACCAACAAACCTATATTGCTTTAGAATATTAAGATAGTATTTCTCAAAAATATTGAATTGTTAAATACCGTATACAACTTCAGTCTACCTCACTAACATCAAGTTTTCGAATTAACGCAAAAATAATTTATGATTAATGTCGATTTTTTTACATTCTCTGTTTTTATTCTTCACATAAACAACGAAACCATACTCTACGTAAAATAAGTGCGGCAGATATGTCCAACGGTATCATATACCTTAACTATATCGTATTACTGAATACTGATACCAAGGCCACATCGACAGCGCCCTAAAACGGAAAGTGAGCATGAAAAGTATGATTTATGAATAAAGCGAAAGTTTTAACTGATTATCTGTAATCTCTACTCTGTTAGAAACATTAGACTAAATAATAGTTTTCAGTTTTACCTAGTACATTGACCCCAAAAACTCAAACGCACCTAAATTTTAAAAGTTTTTTTAAGTCTATCTATCGCTGTCATACACTTTAAACTACTGACAAAGACGGTAAGACACTTAAGTTGATCTTAAATTAGAGTGGTATTTGAGCCACATTCTGTTGAATACAGCACAAAAGCAGTAGACACTAGGAGAGCACAAAGCGTGCATTAGCGCGGTGTGATAACGGCAAGCTGCGCGTTATCACCGCGCCCGCGTCCACCCGTACAGTCGCCACATTCACTAAGTGTACCGCGGCCGAGTGGTCTTGGTACTTGATTGCCTAATAATTTATTTTATCATTCTCGAATACGATAGCAAATTATTATAATGAGTTGTCTATAAATAAAATAAATAATTATGTTAATCAATACTGATGTATTTCAAGTAGTTTTCTTTAATATTAAAATACGTATTTCGTTTTGTTGTTTTAACTGACACTGAATTGCGGGCTATGTAATAATAATACAAACATGTTATCATAGCGTCTGTTGCGTCTTGTTGCACATTTGTCGCATCCAGAAATGTATTATTACACCTTTTAATCTTGGAGATCCTCCTATCAAATCACCCCCAGTATATAACCATTTTACAAACGCTTTACATTGGTTTTGCCAAATTGAAATAGATAATTATAAAAGCTTTCAAAACCGATTTCTAAAGTACCAAAACTGTTTAATCGGCTAACACTAGCAGAGATCATGCGATGCTTGACGCTGGAGTCAAGGAGAGCGGCCGGCGCCGACCACGCCCGAGCCCCCCCTCCCCGTCCCCCTCCCGCAGACAACCCCCCGCACCCCCGCCCGCGCTTCATGCAAACTATGCCGGTACATCGATACATTCAATTGTTGGCCATTACGTATCCTGGTTGGTAATGTATTATTATGGGTTATAAAGGCTATGATATAACAAATATTTCCAATTACGTGCTTCCGTGACGTTGCGACCTGATTTGGAGGCTTATCGTGTAGTAAGCTTGTTATCTGTACAGACTATATTATTAAAAGGCTTCTTTACTTAATCTCTTCAAAAGTATTCTGTTCAAATAAATATTATAGTGTGCTAATCCATCATATAACCATCATTTAACCATCATTTTACCAACATTTTTTTACATACCTAATTTATATCAAAAAAATACTCCATAAGAGCAATGTGACAAATGCTCCTTAAGATTTTGTTTTTATACGTTTCAAGTTTACTTGATTAGAACTCAACAAGTTCTTAAATAGATCTAGTCTAGAGATGAATGAATAAAAATCTCGACCGACTTAAATAGATACAGAATCCACACATTCCCGCCACACGATCCCGACATACCGCTTTCGCTTCATTCACTCTCATCAAATTCTTGATACTTGCTTATTTAAATAGCTCAAGATCCCTTATAATGAATCATTGAATACTTTCATTACATTTAAAGAGTAATGAAACCTTAGTTAAATGATCAAAGTCGGTGTTTAGATTGTAATGCTCTTGCGACTAGTCTGGCATGACATTGCCTAGTTATAGATACTTTCCTACTTAATGTAGGTTTTTCTTAGATTAGTATGATTTATAGCGTATTAATGCTGTGACTGCGTGGGAACTTTTAGGTTTTTTTTGTCGCTTTTCATTTGTGTGTAAGTTTGAGACATTTTGGTCATTAAAAATTATATCATAAATAATATAAAGTAGTTTAAAGTACTTACACATATATTTGAGCACAAGACCAACAAAAAATATTCGCTAAATGAATTTTGGTCACGACAGTCATTTGGACTGCACACACAAAATAACCTTAGAACAAGGAATACATGATAGATAGCTCAAATGCAAAAGCTTCACAAATAAAATAACGGTATTTAAATTTACATCCATACCTATAAATCGTAACATAGTATGTTGACCAAGAAGAAAATTCTTCTTTTTTTTTAAGTATCCTGTCACTTTTTCATCAACACCCAGTTAACTTATCCCATTTACAAATTAAACGAGTAATTATAACAATCGACAGACGGACAGGCGAGTTAAACGGGTGTTTAAGTGAGTGATTACCGCGGTGACCTTATAGGGCGAGCAATTAATGGGAACCTTAGGGTGCCGGTGAGCGAAGGAAAAAAACTTTTCCGTGTGTTCTCTATGTGTGGTTGGTTATTGGTCTTATTGACTTTTAATAAGAATTTTAGGCAATGTCAGTTGCGTATAAAAAAGCTTTTATTTAAAGTCTAGCTCAAGTAGTTTTCAGAGGTTAATTTAAACACAGTTAAAGATAACCTAGAGCAGATTTTTTTAACATATTATCATCATAAAATAAAATATATCAAGACTTTTTTATTCCTATAAATTTAATAATAAGATAACAGTAAATGTTATACTTATTAAAAATGTAAAACACGTCATATTCATCCATAATTTAAAAACGTAGAAGTAGAAACTATGCACAAACTTTACAGACATGCATTTTTTGCAATATCCTGTCGCATTGTTCAAAACCAACCGCCTCAATTATGCATACCCTTTGAATAACACATGTAGTTACCCTATATGATCTTGTTCAATAACTTTTTTGTCCAACCCATTATACAAGCCTATCAGAGTATCACCGCTCTATCATGCGCTTAAAGATGCAAAAACTAATGTTCAAGTGCTGCCAACTTCGTAAGGAAAACAACATGACCATAAAACCACGCAGAACAGAGCCACATGATCAATTAGTTGTGATTTTAATATCTACATACATTACACGGCCTATTACGTTACAAGAAAAACAAGTTTTGACCGAGACTTTGATCAAACTAACACTTTATCTGATAGCGACAAACATTTATAATTTCAAATTAAAACAAAGAAACATGATATCCGGATATCGGTGACTGTTATTATTTTATTAGCCATAATCTTATCAATGTCTGAGTAATGATCGCAGAACAAGTGTTTGACAAGCGACGAAGGACCAGTATCCGCGATTGATTCGCAGTAGCTTACACATTAATTATTAAATCAGAACAATTCCTTAACGCGGATCTAATTGTACGTAGGTATGTTTCGGGCAAAACCAGGCGGACGCGATGTAATTAATAATTAATTAGCGATTCAGTATCATATTGTTCATTGACAAAAACCTGATAATATTTATGTATTCGACAGATCATAGAACTAACGCATATAATATGCATAATAACGAACGAGTTAATATTAATATAGCTTTACTTATTTTAATGCCTCATTTGCACAGCTCGATTACGATGTAATTTCAATATTTTAACTTGAAAATTAAATCCACCACCACTTTATTTGCCCTTTAGAGCAAAATATTGACATTTGCTAAAGAGAAAGAAAATACTTGATTGCGTAAATTAAGTCGCACCGACCATACAGGTTTTAGGAAATATGGATCACGTAATGCCACTTTCATTTCAGTTAATGTCAAAAAGAAATGAGCGATCGCGTTTTGATATTTAATATTTCTGCTGAATAAAAAGTGAAATTGCACTCGTCCTTATAAAACGAATAAAAAATAATTATCTCTAAAACATCTAGCATATGAAAACAAAAATTATATCTTCTAATTTCATATCAAGCATGATAGCTATTTGTTTATTGTGTCCTGCTATTTACGTGGTAAAGGCGGTCTACATACTGTAACAGTTTTATTAGTTTGTTTCGAGCTCAAAAAATATAATTATCGTTTCCGTAGGCCTTTCAAGAACGCTTAACTACTAGCAATAAACTCGTAATATATGGTAAACAAGGATTGTTTCTTTAAAACGATGATCCCTTCTATGTAAATATAAAAAACGCGCTGTTAACGCCAATGACAAACAAAAACTACGGCGATAGCTTTACAGTGGGATTCTTGTACAATTCAAGTAAATTCATGGTCGTAATTAGTCCATATATTTGTTCACATTACCACCGCTATGACTCAAACGATACCATATTTGTCCAAGGCGAGCAAAAACCGGGGATCGTTGCATCGTCCCAGCTTAAATAAACAATTAGTTTTAAAACGACGACATTACCGCATCCCGCGGAGACGCATCGGTTCGTCGAACTAAATTAAGCTATAAAACTTAACGATACTATCTTACCAAAACGCCGTAAGATATAAATTATCATATTATTATTTAGTGAAAAAAAGCGTTGATAGTGTCAAAGATGGCGAGGGCGACATTTCAAGTTGTCAAAATGCCTACCTGTCGGGAGTATTGTGCGCGTAATGATTATTATTTCGGACTTTAATTTCGGCGCAGCGGCTGTCTGACCTTTTCACTCAAACGTTTTATTTTATTTATTTCAGATGCGGTTATCATCAAACGTCGATCTGGATAGGCGGTGGCTCGACCGAGGCTGCTACATCCGTTCTCTAAGGTCTCGCGACCACGCCTAGCTCAAACGAAGCCTACCACTTCACTATTACGCACTGACTTTGAGTGCTCAGAATTAATAATTAACTTTATCTGCCTCACATAACGTATCTTAGTTATGTGCATTAAATATTACGTAATGAGACATTTTTGTCTTTGTTGTATAACTGGAACAGAACAGATATGGAAACTTGGGGGACTAGTGGCCATCGAAACTGGTCTTGTCAAAATGTAATACAAAATAAAGTGACAGTTTAATATTTAAATTTTGCTAGTGTACACAGAATTAGTACTTCTTGTGAAAGTGGTTGAGTAGTTACTTAGTATATTGTATAACAGATTTTAATGAGATTTATTAAGAGCATATTTAAACTATATTTCCTGAAATGTGTAGTTGTACTGTATATACCTAAAAGGGAAGTCGATTTTTACACTGAGATAAGTTATTTCATTTCCTGGCAATTTCTTTAAATAAAGCCTGAATAAAGGAAACGAGTATTTGATCTACTTTCTCACATTTAATAATCCAAGGTGAAGGGCAGAAAAGACGTATTTTGGCAAAATATTTCTCGCAAGGTGTACTGGTTACAAGTTCTGCTCTGGAAACTTTTTGCTTACGTCACAATGTGTGGGCACGCCTTCTTTTATAAATAGCATTATTAATAAATCATAATATAATTAACTGCAACCTGTAAATGTCAAACAAGGGTCAACACGTCTTATCATAAAAAGAAAGAACAAACGCATGTTTCTACTAAAGATTATTTATTTTTAATTTATTAAACCGCGTTTTCATCGCCTTTCCCCTTCAATTTAAATCAGTATTGTCTTTAACGAAGAACACGATCACTATTTGGCCAAAATGTAGCTTATTTTTGCGCTCTACTATGTATGTAAAACTTATTCATATAAAACGAACATACACAAAGACAAAATCCGTTGGAGGATAACTTCATATAACTTATAACATTAAAGTTCATTAGTCAACTTCGCAGGTCCCTCATAAGTAGTACCTTCATTCGACCTTAATACAAATACGCGGCCATCATACAACCTTTCACTACGTTTACTTCAATTCAAGAAATTACTCAGAATTGTATGAATCATGTTTAAAAACTCGTTTCGTCCTCAACTTAAAACCGATACCATCATACCATCAGTTGAATGATTGACAGCTTGTAACGCTTCTAATGATTGTAATTCTAACGACTAGAGGTAAAACATTAGCGCTTTGTAACTACTGTTTCAATTCTTATTTGCGTAACCAATAACAGAATGTTATATTAAAAAAGGGATAAGTGTGAGTTGAACTCGCGTGAAGGGTTCCTTACGATGTTGCCTTTCATGTCATGGATTTTCTTACAGGTTTTCCTATAATCTACAAGTAGAAAACTAATATCTGAAGATTTTTCAAAATTTTGGGTTCAATAGTTTCGGAGATATGGTGGGAAGACAATTCGTCAATTTTACGTCAATTTTCTTGAATAGCTGAGAAACTATTCATTTTCAAATATTTTTTTTTTTTTATATTTGAGATCTTCACCAGAAGACCTTCCATTTTATATGTCACACGATGCAGATTAAAAAAAAATAAGTTTTGCACCTTCCCCCTAAATGACCTTCGGAGATAATTTACTGTGATCGACGGACACACGAGTGATCTTATAAGGGTTCCGTTTTTTATACAGTCATACAGAACCCTAAAAACATTGCTTTTGAATGGTCGGTTCTTAAACGACTGAGTTTTATTTTCTGTAGTGTACGTGTATACGCATTTCGTGTCGCTGTGTGCGTGTGTTTCAATAAGATGTATTGTTTAATTAACGTAAAGTAGCTGTAGTATTAGTAGCCAGAGGCTGCGTGTTAGCTTGTATTGACACTGAAATGTGATGATTGAATTTTACATATTAAGACAGAGCAATTTGTATGTACGTTGTACTATCCTACATCGGTATTAATAATACTAATGACTTATATACGGATTATGAATTCTAAAAGGCATTAAGCCCAGGCCTTGCCCATACATCTTTGGTCTTGTTGTTAAGTAAAAAAAAATAGAGATGCGAATGAGGTATTTAAAAAAAAACATAAAGAATGGTAAGGAATGATCAAAAAGATGGCAAGAAATAAATTGTTAGTAAAAGTTTTTCGTCGTGTCTAATATCGATATTTATTTGTAAAAGTGTATTCCACATAAAACAGCTTCGAGCAACGAACTTTTCAGTATATTTTAATGAAAAAGATACAAATATACTTCTGTTTAATAAAATAATCGTACCGATACATAATCTTAATCTCACAACCAACTAATTTACTAACCAGTTTATGATCCTCTCACACTTTGAATTTTATTAAACTCTTATCGTATCAACATAATTTAATAAACATATCTTTTTAATAAAACCATTTGACAAAACCTTACGTCGACGCCAATTAAAAATTTAATGTTCAAGCACAATGAATGTGTAAATAATTGTGACACTATGATCTATACGACTCAAAGCTTAATTATTAGCAATAAATAATATCAATAAAATAATCAATCAAAAATAATTGCGATATAATTACAGACCTTGAGTGGTATTGTTGCTAAAGGGTGGATCGATAAGCAAACGGTAATAATTTGCATATGTACATGTAATTAAATGCTTAATAGGTTACTCTTAAGGCTGCCTGTCCACCGTAGCGGAGACAGCGGAGACGGCGGCACAAAATCTCCGCTCCTCTTCAGTGGATAATCCTATTGGTTAATATTTCTCAGTTTCTCCACTCCGCAGCCTAGCTCCGCTCCTGTGGAAAGGCAGCCTAAAGCTGGTAAATGTCCTCTAAATATGTAGCTGTTTAATTTATTAGAAGTTCTTTGCGTGACGAATCGAATAATTAACTGAGAAGTTTTTATGTTGACTGAATAGTCAAATAAATTGGTCATAATATTTGCTACGAGAATACATCAAAGCCTTTTTTTATTAATGGTAGAGAGCTACCCAAAGATATTTGTTGATTGTCTAGACTTTGTTAATTAATTGAATTTCCTCAGGCGACCAAATAAATAATTTTTAAGCTATTAAAACTAGTAGCAACTATGTTATAACGTAAATTATAAATTATTTTAATGTGCATCCATGTTACCGATGTGTACGATTATAAATAATAAGTTTTTTTTTTAATTCATGTATTTCTTATTGGAGTACTAATTAAGGTTGGCATGTAACTGTTTATTGTTCATAACGAATAAAATAATAGAATTTGAGTTTTTTTTTTAATAATTACAATGTATTCTCACATTCTGGCAATATAAATATGATTTGAAAAACAATTTGCTGTTCCAGCACATTAAAAACATTTAAAAAGTTTTACATCCATAATACAGAGCTAAATAAAAAATTAACATCTTGCATATAAAAGTATAACCATATCAAACTGTGGAATTTAACATGTTAAAATTAAGTAGCACTTTACTGACCAAGACCCTAATTCCTTAAGTCATAAAAATATTAAATTTCAAAACATTTAAACAGAGAAGATGATTGCTTTATTTAGAATGTATTTTTTATTTATTGTTTAGCAGATTTAAAGAGGCTTTTATTGAGATCAAAATTGTGATGCGGTATTGAATGTTTTGTTAAAAAGTACAATAATCCGAATTGAGAACCTTTAATGACCAATCATTGAAAATGAACAAGAGGGTGAATGCCGACATAATGTCAATAAAAGTCATGGGTTCCTATGAAAAAAAAAACTTTAAAGGTGAAGCCACTAACTGGTGTTTCTTTTAGAGTATAATATTTAAAATGAGTGTTTATACTTATTCATTAATAGCTGCAACATATATAATTAACTATCGGTTATTTTGTCTTATTGTTTTTTATAAAATGTTCTACTAAAGGAACAATGTACCGTTATAATTATAAAAAAATAGTACCTCCTAGTAATTAGGTCTCCAGCCTTACAGTTACTATTATATATTAAAGCTTACAATTTAGATTGTCAGTTCAATTACTCTGTAATTGAATGGCCAATGAACATGTTTGTAATGTTAAACTCTATTGCTATTATGTTATGTTGTTGTACTAATATAATATTTTAGTGATATTTATTTTAATTGTCTCTGCAGATATTGATATAAATGCTTGTGGTTTTACTTTTAGCTAGACGTCTTAAATTTTGTTTACAACGAAGTTTAGGTAAAGAAAATATTTACTAACCTTCTTCACAGTATTCTGTAATATTATTATGTTCCAGCAAATTGTAAACACATAGTGTTCCTTTTGTATCATATGTAGGCTACTTATGTATAGTTTAATAAAGCTTATAGTTTAACTTGGAACACATACTAAACGACACCACAAGAGTATTTTTGATATGCGGCCGGATGTAACAAAACCACTGAAATCATAAAATCTGTAACAACTATTACACAGATCAACGTAATACCCACGTGTGTGATACTCATAAACAATACAGAACAGTAAACCATGAAACTCATACATATCACGACACAAGATTATGTAATTCAGAGCACACGAAGATAAAACTCACGGTTAATTGAAACGGAAAGTAATGGCGAATTTATGATGGTAATTGCTGAACTGAAACGTTATTCATTTTTAACCCCTGACGCAAAAACAACGGTGGCAGTACGAGATATTGTAGCTCCAAAACAAATTGACCAATTGTGATGTGGTTTTTTTTGTTGAAATGTTTTACTTAGCTATAATTTAGGATATTTATTATCTATTTTGAAAAGTTATAAGCAGTTTTTTTTAATTATCATTTAGTTTTAATTTGTATATTGAACTCTGTGTCATTTTAAGGAGCGAAGAGTCGCCAAAACCATATTTAGGGACATCTTATACACAATTTGCGTCAGTATTCGGCGGTAACTCTCGCAACATGATTTACTGTGTCAACATTTTTCGACGCAACTGTATAATTTTCATATAATTCGGTCAATTATATTTGGCATTTCTTTGAGTCCATTAATTAGGCTAAAAGTATTGCATTAAGGCAAGGTAATAAGTGAGATGGTTTTATTGGGTCAGTGGTCAGGTTTCAAGTTGCTCACGTACACATCTAGATCAGAGACCGAAGTTTTCAAAATGAAAATTGGAAATAGGTAGACCGACGAGACGAGGACTTTCGTAAGAAGGTTCTTCTTTCTGGAAAACTAACTTACCCTGTTCCCGATGCCACTAAATTAGGACACTAAATTGTATTTATTAATGTATTTTTTTGAGTGCAAATAATTTTAAAATAAAAGAAATTATAAGTTAATTAAACAATACTAAGTATTGAAATAAAACTACTTTTTACGGATTTTTTCGCGGTTTATATTAAGATTTTAAGTCCCGACGAGTCTGCCCATGATACCTGCAAAGGTGTCGAAACGTCGGGACTTAAAATCTTAATAATATAAACCGCGAAAATTCCGTAAAAAGTAGTTTTATTTTAATGTCTAACATTCGCGTAAACCTAAGAAACCAAAATACTAAGTATCATAATCTGGTGAGTGTACATTATTTCCATCTTGGATAAAATTCTTTGATTTAGGCTGTATTTATTCTTCATCAAAAGATGCTATGACAGCACAATAAGGCATCATTAGTACTCCAAAACCTACCAGCCCTAATTAAACCTTCAATAACGAAGTACGAGAGCATAATGATACCAGTCACATCTCCGCTCTCCGCAGCTCGTATGGCGTCGTGTGAAACATCGATGAAACAGTTCAAGGTATTGGGAAATTCCCTGCATTGTTTTAAAGATACACCTTTGTATTGTGAACCGACGACCTTTGAATAATATAAGATGCTATTTTTTTGGATTACCTCATGATGGTATAGAGTTTGATGTGTTTCACATCGCGCTTATAATATGTTGATGTATTTGAACCATCTTCCAAAAAGGAGGTTCTCTCTTCGAATGTACGTATTTTTTATGTAGGTATATTAATATCATTGGTATCCTGTGATAGTGGAGAATAACTGTATTATTTGACACATGATTGTTGACGGCCTGGGAGGCCATTATTAGAAGGAAATAACTTTATTTATATTAAATTAAAAAAATAGCTGTATTTTGATTGCCTTTTCGAGTATTGTTTTACCACTTATTTTGTGAAAAATATAATATGAAAGAATCAAATGTTATTGTTACGTATTACTTTTGTAAATTACTCAATTAGGAACTGAAATGATTTACTGGCCGTCATTACACGATCCAATAAGTCAATAAGGCGAACTCATTAAAAATTTCGCCTTAAAGTAATTTTGTTGATATAAACAACTTTGTGTAAACTGGAGCAGTGGCGCTTGGTTAAAGGTCTGAGGTTCGATTTCTTCTGCTAAAGGTCTAAATTTTCACCGCATAATGTACAGTGTGAGAAAAATATATTACATAATTATAAAACACAAAAGTAAAGGGCACCTTCTTTGGTTTTCGCTACAATTTTCAAAGACGACAAAAATGTGATGAAAAGTAAAAAAAAAACGAAAATCTCTTCACATGATTTTACGCCATATATAGAATTATACATACAACTACAAATTCTACATACTGCCCACGATTAAAACGCTATATATTGTGGCGCATGTTTCGGGCAGGACCCGAGGCGTCCCAAGGCGTCCCGAGGCACCGGTAATGAAGAGTTACTACGGTGTTGATTTTAACATAATGAACTGAGAATTTCTGAAACGGCTCGAAAAAAACCAGTGACACACTACTCGTACGGATGAACAGCATAATATCGAAATTGAAAGACAGAAATATTGAAAATTAAAATGCTGCTTTTTTATTTATATTTATACTTTAAAAGCAAACTCTGATTAGTATGTTACTGACGGCGTGTTTTCTGTATTTTGATTTAATAACAAATGCAGAGAATAGAATAAAAATATTTATATTTTTATTATATTAATATTTTGTGTTTTTTTTTGCAATTACTTTGACTTGTTGTTATTCAAGACAATGTTTACTTGTAATTGTATTACAAACTTAAACACCTAAACATACATTTTACTAGCGTCATCCCAAGAAAACCTTACCATACACATCACAGCACATACAACAAACCAGTTATAATCTGCTTAAGTTCAAGTCCTTCATTCAGAGCTGTATCTAGCTGTAACTGGAGTATAACATCTGCGACCGTTACGGCATTACACCCGCGATGACCGGTAACGAGTTCTTTATCTACTCTAATGACATGTATGATATTATTATGAAACGGTATATTTATAGGAAAAAGTTTAATAACTATTGAGAATATGATGTATGGACCGTGAATAAATGGGAAAAAGTTCGGAGGATTTTCTCGTTACGTTGGAAAATGGTTTGGAAAAAAAATGTCTTAATGCAGCTTCGATTAGATGTCGATTGACATCGCTTACTGCTTTATGTAAAAACATGCAAAAGTAAAACTAATTGTCACTTAATTCGTACGTCGACATTTAACTGTGTCTCTATAAAATAATATTTATATCGTAGCAAACAAATCGGTTCCCTGTATGCTTCTCTAGAAATCAGGTATTTTTTGATATATCTGTCTATAAATAACTGAATGCGAAAAGAAGTAATAAATTGTACTTTATACAAAAATAAAAATTTATGTTGTGTACATGGAGGAGCCGTGTGTACAATCCTCTCGGGTAGAATTTTGGCAGTTTCTCGTGAAAAACGATTAAATGTCATGACTGTTATTGCATTTTAATAAGGCTTCGTCCGGTACCGCACTGTGAGCCCACGGCGGTTCTTCCCTCTTTATTGTTTGAAGAACATTTTTAATATAACTCACGCTTCCTCGCCGTATTTATTGTACCCAAGATATGCTTATCTGCCAAAATATGCACACGAAAATAACAAATGTGAAAAATATTCAAATCGAAATTAATTTTCGGTTTATTGAAAATTGATCAACGATTCGTATTTTTTTGTTGATTTATTATGCATTTAATGTGAATTGGACTGTGCGGTTATTTATTGTAGCTTTAATTTAAATTGCTAGTTTCGTTCTTTTATAAGTCATTTACTGGAAATTTATAAAAACCAACCTTTTATAGTCCACATTATTCCCATTTTTGGGAAAATAAGCCTAAATAGCCTTTGACACATTCCTACGAAACTATTATTTAAATAAACACTCTCGACTCTCGAATCTCGACTCTACTATTCTCCATATCGACACAAAAAGTGTATGTAATTTATTTGAAATATACAACAGTAACAAACCCTTTAACGTTTATATAAAATAAAATAGTTAATATCAACACGAAAAATAAAATTAGTCACAAGGCAAAACTAAAATGTTAAGCTCCGAACCTTTGTCCATACATTAGACATCAACGCGAAACGAAAATAACAGTAGCTACATATTTCAATACGCAATGAAAGTAAAAGTATATCAGTTCAAACTGAATAAATTTAACAAGAACCAAGTAAATTAATTACATATCTCTTATATGGTGTGATGATAAAACAAGTCTAAGATTAGTATCTCTACGCAAAGATTTTATCTATTAAACAATCTGTAGCAGGTTCCAAGAGAAACACATAAATAATAAAAGAAAACTGCCTTTAAATGGTTAAAGGCAACATACGTGAATAAATAAAGCCTCCTTGCCTATAAAAAGCAATACTTGGTACTAACGATTAATGAAGGAAAACATTAAGGGTTTCTTTTAAAAGTTTCCACACGATCTCATTCACGTAAAAATGGCGGGAAAAGGAGTGAGGTATGAAGGTTGTAGCGCGCAGGCTGTGGTGCGCACGGGGCGGCGTCGCGCTCGCGACTGGCGCGCTATCGTTCACGCGGCGCGCGCGCATCGGTACCGTTAGACAAAGAGAGCGAAACGCCGCCTTAGGTGCGAGCAGTGCGGCGCGCGCCCCGTCCGCGAGCCATCCGGAAGCCCCGCTGAAACTGGACCGTTTTCTTTTCTTGTTATTATTGAGATCGACTCTCAAGTTCTGTTGTTGTCGCGCGCCGCGCCGCTCGCGCTGATAACGCGATGCCACGCCGACCTGCGCACGCGCACATACTAACGCTCCGCAGCTTTAAGCTCGCGCGGACACTTTAAAAAAATAATTCGCCCCCAGTGATGGAATGGATATTTTTTATGGACAAGTGCTCAGTGGTTTACTGATCGCGAATAACTTTTTTTAATTGTGTGTTTTACTGTTTGAACGTAATAAGTGTTAATGAGAAAGTGAAACCGATTCTCTGTGTAATTATAATATTCTGAACGAAAGGATATTTTCAATTAAACTCTTATACAAATAATTTTGTGCGATATTGTAAGAGAAACTGAAACATTATTGACAAGGATCAGCTGAATTTCTGTATTTTGCTGTAAAAGGTAGGTGATTTTCTTTACGCTTATCGCAAACAATATTCTGTCTTTAAAGTGAAAACAATAAAATTAATTGTTTTTACTTGAAGGCTCCTTAATTTATGTGCTAACGTGGTGTGTAATAACAAAAATAAATAAAAGCTCCCGCGCTAAAATTCTTGAATAACATGAAACTGATAAAGACTTAATGAAAATTAAAACACCTCACCGCTTAAAATTTTCATCAATCTTCAAATTTAATCGAATTTCAGAATAAATTAATAATCAAAAACATCTCAATTCATTTAGAATAGATTTATAATAAAACAACGATTTTCAACAATAACATTTAGACAACTTTTACGATTCGGAATAAATAAATGTAGATTAATTTATTGGATGTTCCGATAA
Source organism: Autographa gamma (assembly GCA_905146925.1). NCBI lineage: Eukaryota > Metazoa > Arthropoda > Insecta > Lepidoptera > Noctuidae > Autographa > Autographa gamma. The sequence continues at coordinate 6,884,193 of LR989866.1, read as the reverse complement.
ACGATCGTTAACCAAATATTTGTTTTACATAAATTTAAATATGTGTTTCATTAAATATTTTCTTTTAGATGTCTCATTTAAATATTGGATTAGGCTTATAAATAAGGTTTGCAAATAAAACAAATTGATATAAAACAATAAATAAATAAAACATTTGTTTATAATTCAATTAAAAAAGAAAACTTTGCCGAACTTAAACCAACTTAATTAACTTACTCAAAAAATGAGTTTTAAATTCATTTATAATTATCCTGACCTATCGCAATACTTAAATTAAAAGTGAAGGGCAGTTTCTAGTATTTTCACAAAATAAAAATAAAGTAAAAAGTAAAATAAATGCGATAATTCGACCTAGTAAAGTGAACAGTTATTCCGCCCGCCGACGGCCGCCGCCCGCCGCCGGCAAACGCTTTTTGCTCGAGTTTTGCTCATTATGCTTCAGTGGTGCTCGATATTGGTACTACATTACTACTGGAATATTTTATTTACAGTTCGTAAACTTAATTTTAGCTAAAAAAATTATTTTTTATTTTGTACCCTACACAGAACAAATAATTTAATAATACAGAAATTATCAAAGAGTTTTTAAAATTAGCATTATGTTTAACACTCGATATGCGATTTTAAAACTATTACGTGTAGTTTTACTGTACATATTTATATTTTTTTTTTTACAAAATAATTTTGACTAAACTTACAAACTAAATATTTTTCAATAACCCTTTATTTTTATTCGACGAACGCCTAAATTGAAAGCACGTTAAACCCTGCTCTACATTCAGTAATTACTTACACGTGTTTTAACCCTTGCCAACTAAACGTCCGGGCGTCCGGGCCAGGCTTCACAAATCCAGTTTTAAAACGTCTACCACACTTCATGCTTTCACGCCGCAATTTAAATTTAAACCCGATTGACGTTTGTAAGATGAATTGCTTTTCGGATTCATATTTTAAAATACTTTTGACAGTTTTTGTGTAACCTGTTGCTTGGGTTATCCTTTTTTGTTTAGTTTTTAATCGATATGTTATATAATTGTTGTACACCGAGATTTTGTCGCTCTGCAATTAGAAAAGTATTGGAACCTCATTTGATTCTTATTGCAACTGATGTTTTGACTACAAAATTTGTTACTTAAAGTGAAACGACTCATTAACTGAATCATCAAAACAAATAAATCGCTAAAACTTTTATATTTGTAAAGACATCTTAACTACAGATAAAATCGAAGTCGTTCAACAACCGACGCAATACTCAGCCCACGGCCAGCAGTGGGCAGATATAAAAAGAGTACCGCGAACGTGATGAAAACTGGATCGCTGTCGATTTTAAATGTGTAACAGGCCATAAAATGTATTTCTCACATGCATCAGCTCCTTAAAAGACATTCACTACGGCGGCTACCAAAAAAAAGAAAAAACTCTTGCAACCGGGCTCGCAAAATTACTCTTATCGTACCTTCCATCACTTGCATGAAGGTTCGTATAAAAACGTATGTTTATAATCAAAGTATTTCAGCTTCTGTTAAAACTTTAAGTGTTTAAAAAGGAAATATTTTTATACATCCCATTGGCCATTTAATAAAATAAAAACATAAAATGTTTAATTTGTAATAAAATAAAAATAATATAAAAGCGATCGTGGAGCGATCCAACCTCTTTTTTATATTATTGCGGTGTGGATTATTTACCTTATAACAATTATTCGAGTAAATTATGCTCCATTTAGATCCGAGCACCTTTTTGGAAATCAGTCGGTTATTAGCTGATAGAAATTTATTTCGGTTTTTAGCAGTATGTACAAAGTCATGTTATTTTATTTAAGGCTCTACTTAAAATTAAAGTTATTTTAAGTTTTACACATTAATATTTAAACCATACTGTACTTATGTTTTTACGCAGGTATTTAAAATTCGGCTAACTAGTAAATTTATGTTATCGGTATTTTTTTTATTAAATCGGAATTGCAATGCAACTTATTTTTGTTTATTTTTTATCACCCATTTTACCGCTCTCTTTAAAAAGCGTACCCTTACGTAGATTATTTTATATTGCGCTTAGAATAAAATTGTCTAAGGATAACAATAAGCTAAAAAACCTTTATTCCGACAAAGGAGATCCAAGTAGATCAGTTTCACTATTATTTTTCCACCCACAATAAAATAAACTAATTAATTAAATAATAAAACGTAACGTACACTCATTTCAGTAGTTTCAATTGCCAATGTTACTCACAATTACAATAGGAGTAACAAAACGCTGTGTCATCTCTGCTTATAAAAAAAAAGTAATTAAAAATTTCGCTTTCACCGTGAGAATACGTGCGTAGCGTTAGGTAAGACCTGTCCGATTTAAAATCGATCAGTTAAGCGACATATAGCCGGTTTTTTTATCTCAGTACAAGTACTCGAGTATACAGGTATATATTTCGCAATTAAAGCAAAAAAAGTATGGTTTGTAGATAAAGAAAGTTCATTTAATTTTATAATTTTAAATGTTATGGATCTTTTCCTCTCTTTTCCGATTTTCTGTCAAAACTTTGGGATATTTAAAAAAGAAGTGTTTTAATAAACAAAACTGAGAGTAAGCAGTTGTTTTTTTTTCTTGTTTTAGTTGAAATTTTAAATATATACTATCGATATTATCTACTTATGTTTTTTACTCTACAGTACATAATAATATAGTATAAACCAAATAAAAGTCACTCAAGCTATAATGCGCTTGACTGAACAAAGTAAGTTTCATAGATAAATCGCATTAATTTTTTCAACGTAAAATGACTCTTCAACTTATGTTACTAGCAACGATAAGTAAAATTCTTCGATAACAAATGTAAGAAAAAAAGTATTTAAAACAAACACACAATGATCAAGTGGATATAGTGATCACAGAATGTTCCACAGCTGTTTATTTTCAATAAGTAGGCGTACTTTATTTTACGAGCTCATACGATTATCGCCTAAAACGCGTCGACGCTATCTATCTAATTACTTTATTCTAAGACTCAGATAGAAGCAGCACTTAAATATTATATTACTAAGATAAATAAGACCTAGCATTAAACATCGTTAATTTAAAACGGCCTTTTAATTATTATTATGTTTAATTCAGCTATTTAACTTTATGGTTTAGATAACAAATTTAATAATGTGCTTTATAGATTTTGGAATTAGTTTTTTAATAACGCTTTTTAGATAAAACACTAAACAACTGCAACTACAGTTACAAAGTTGTGTTTCCTATTACTGACAAACAAGAAAAACAGTTATTATAACATGTAAAAGTATAACTTGTACTATGAAAGAGAACAGTATAAAATATTTTGTCATTGAACAAAACACCTTTTTCGGATTTTTTCGCGGTTTTAATTTTGAATCTAAAAGTAAAAATCCGTAAAAAATAGTTTTCTTCAATGTCTAACATTCGCGTAAACCTAAGAAACCAATATATTTTACTAGCGGCCCGCCCCGGCTCTTTGCTCGGGTGCAACGCTGATATATAACTACGCAATCATAAAGTTCTGTAGGCCGAAGCACAGCCTTAGAAGCATTTTTTGGTATAGGTACGCGCCCCCCGGCCACCGCACGTGCTGCCGGCCGGTACCGCCGCGCCGCAACCGCTATGTCCCTGCATTTTAAATCTGTAATATCTTCGAAAATATTCATTTAAATTACATGCTGTAAAGGGCAATATTGATCTATATTACATCCACAATTTTTTGAAGGTACTTAATTGGATAAGGATTAATGCTGTATTGCTTAAAATCGTCTTTTCGTGAATAAGTAATAAATAAAGGATAAAAAATGGTTATTGTGGGTTACCCTCAAGAGATAGACATATACCATCGCGGACTTTTTTGTAGATCTTTTTAAGGTGCATAATACTGTAGTACATTGTTTTGATCTATCTCGTAGGGTTCAGCCAGCGTTTGCAATGAAAGCGCAAAAAATGTGTTGATTTACGACCTGACGTCAAAAATCTCTAAGATTCCGTGTTGAATATCCGTGTTTCTCTACTATATTATTCATGTATTATACATATAAACCTTCCTCTTGAATCACTCTATCTATTAAAAAAAAACCGCATCAAAATCCGTTGCGTAGTTTTAAAGATTTAAGCATACATAGGGACAGACAGCGGAAAGCGACTTTGTTTTATACTATGTAGTGATGTCATCATTTTCTATAGCATATTACATATTGGCATGGCACAACATAGAACGTTAAAATCAAAAAAAGGAAAAGATTTAGTAAGTAGTAAAATTATGCAACTATTACACAATAGATAATATTTAACTTGAAAGGAAAAATACTGGCTATAAAATAAAAACCTTATCTTACGCAGTGACACTTACAAGCGGAAAATCTTTTACAAGAAATAAATCTGCAACAATTTAAGTAATTTTTATTTGAATTGTTAAATAAAATCTTAAAGCTTCCTAAAGCTAAAAGCTGCATAGTTTATTTGCTCGCTGTTTGAGCGTCATTACCGTAAGACAGTGGGCGGGGCTTCGAAATGCCTGGTTTCAAAACGAGCCAACTTTGTCGCGCGTCGCATTTGCATATAATTGCGGTTCATTTCTAATTATCGCAGTCGAACGGCGTCTTGCACTATTATACTCTTCCTATAGTTCAGGGGATACCAACCTAAAGACCCGAGATCGGCTAGTTACTGAGTAGGATTTAGTCCGATCGGTAAATTCGTAATTTAGTATTTGTTACTTTATAATTAGCTTCTGGCTGCCGTATGGTATGGTTTACAATAGATTTAACACCCGAAAAATATACGAAAAAATATAGCGCCTTGATTAAATTTTGTTAAATCTAGCAGTTTTTAACAAAGCACAAATTTTAATATTATTTTAACCTATTTTAATGAAACAAAAATCTTAACATTTATCCAAGGGTTGGCTATCCCTGCTATAGTGAATGGCTGAAGATGGTTTGAATTGTTCGAATAATAGGATTCAAATAGACGGCACTTAGGATTCACGCCGCGTTTTATGAAACACTTAACAGCAACCATTTTAAAAGTAAAGAGAGATTGTGTTTAAGTAAAGTGTTATTTTATGTGAAAAATAAAAATAGCATTCAGTGCTGGCAAGATTAAAATATTAAAAAACTTTTTAACGTTTTTTAACAAGAGTTAGCTCTTGTTAAAAAAACTGAAATTAAATTAAATTCTTTTTGAAACTAATTTCAAAAATAATTTAAGCATTATCTAAACACAGTTTTGGCCAATAGATATATCATGTTGAAATTCATAAAACCATACCTATTAACAGGACTAAAAATAAAGCTATGACTATGGTATGCAAATTTGACGAAGTAATCTTGTTAAAAACTAAAAAGCAATCATAGAGCATATTTTTGTCACATTAAAACCTAATCTTACGCAGATTTATTATAACTACAAAAGGCAGATAAAATCACATCTTCAAATTATTCAGCAAATGTGTATTTTATTCACTGTATCCAGTAATCATGTAGGTATAGAGCTGCTCAGAATATATTAATCTACTTGCACAGTTACGCTACAAAAATAAACATATAACATATAAAAATATTAAAGTGTATGCATTCAATGTATTCCGGTTGACTTTTCTAGTTCAATTGGCGTTTATTTATTTTTATAACGTCTAGAATTTAAGATTATATCTTAAATAGACAAGTTGCAGCGTGACATGAAAAATGAACGTTCAACCTCAAAAAATGTCTCAACCAAAGTACAATTGTATTCGTCTACTGCAGCAGACACATGAATCACGATGCAGACGATAAATAAACTATTTTAGGGGTGAACTCACCACGGTCTCTAAACGTGCCACACCAATTCCAACCTTAAACCTGCCTAGTTCTTAGAAAACCTGATGAAATTCGCTTGCACTTTTTTCTGGTTGCCGCAGACGTAGACTCAGACAGCTGATCAAAATTCAAGGAAATTCGACATATTCTGCAGTCAAGTACATCACACTAGATGAAATTCAAATGTTGAAAAATGCACAGACGACCGTAGACGGTGTCGTATAATTTTCAGATTCATTTTCATAATGTGCAGTCTGACGCTGAGGTCATTCGCAAACTACTAGCATATTGTATCACATTTTATACCTTAATTGTGTAATATTAAAATATAGATCACCTAAAAAACTGTCAAAACATTGTACAAATGTAATAATAGGAAATTATTATAAAAAAAGTGTTTTATTTTCCGCAATTAAAATAAAAACACAGACAGCTTTATAAACAGGGAAGTAAAGAAAATCGCTGCACTAAGTATAATTAAAAGAAAGGCGAAAGATTTATGCGTTTTGAAGGGAGTATTATTAAAAGTTCTATCTATAAAACAATTAGACCTTTCTCTGTTGCGGACGTCCGTTTTACATATACCTACGTAAAAGTAAGGATGTCATCGCCTAGAGCCTTCAAAGATTAATTCTCTATTAAAGAGAAGCGGGTCCCATAAAGACAGCCAGCTAACGAGCCAACCATGATATATAACCCACAAAACTTTACACTATATTAAATATTTACATTAATATCATTTCTCATACGACAGAAACAATTATACTACACGAAATGAGCTCATTAATGAAGAAAACCATTCATTTTAAATAATGTTTATGGAAATATAAATTGAAATATAGTTATCGATTAAATTATTTTCTTTTAATTTATCATCTAACGTGAGAATTTGAGAATTGAAATGCCGTATAAGGATGCCCCAGATTTTTTAAGTAATTTTGTTCGTTAGAAAGTTAATTAAATGTGACTTTTTGACGCTTTAAGTTGTTTTGAAAACGAAAATAAATATCTCGATTGTGTAACACATACTTAAATGCTAATTACGAAATCGACTACTTAGCAATTTTATAAATACTTCTAACAGATAAACTCATATCTTTAAGTACCGAGGAATATCCTATTTTAATTAATATTCCCTGTACAAATTAATTAATAAAACTAAATATAGATATTACAGTATCTTTACCGATATTTTATTAATTAAACAGATACGGACGTATTTAGTGGTAATTAATTAAAGTTTATTGAATGATAATCACTTGACTTTTACTGCCTCGATGATAACAGCCGGTGGAGCGCAGGAAGAGACCGAGGTGTACTCTGACATAGACTTAAACCTACCTACCTATAAAGAATGGATGCGCAAAAGATGGAAGCAAAATACGTTTTTTACATAAAATTTTATAAACGTTTATTCGTATAGTAGTTTACTAAACACAACTTGAACCCAAGTTTTAATATCCTTATAAATTCCAGAAAACACGTTACAATGTCTTTGTAGTTAAGATTTATCTTCATTAGTACATTTCATTTCATTCTATAGGTACGAGTACAACATCATTCAACGGTTTGCAAAAAAATTACATAGGTATATCGAAATATGCCGTTTGTGTGTTCAATGATGTAGTGTGCTATATGTCTGCAAAAACATAAGGTATCTATATTATATTAGACCCACATTTAGGTCTTTTCAAAATATTTGCTTTCTGCTACAGAGACAATATATAGTACACATCGTCTGTCCGTCTTTAAGATATAGAGCCTTAGAGAATCAAGACACGCATACGCTTAAACACAGATACAAAGAACACCTGGTACGCTTAGCTACCTTTAAACGACGTTAGTTCTAGAACAACCAAGCTATGGTACTTTTTGCTCATAACAATGTCCATTTAAGAGCATCCGAGTGTATATAAAATAGTAACAATGTAGGACTATTAATTTAAGTTCGTCTTGAACGGTGGTCGATATTTTTTGTTATACAAACTTGTTTTGTTTCCACTCTGTTTAGTTTCTGTTGTGTTATATACCTAGTTAGTTTTGTAAAGATTGTATTTAGTATAATATATGCACAATATCTTTGTAAACAATGATGTATTATACTTTTTGTATTCATATACGTTTGTATTGGATCTGTTCAAACTTAGTACCTACTCGTATCCGGACAAATTCTTAAAAAGTGGTATACTTTGGTACTTATATTAAAAAAGTTCTTATATGATTGTTTTACGACAAGGTTGTATTTCCATTTAATATAAAATTGAAAGTTAAAAATACTTGCCTTGTTTTGCTATTTGATATATCAACGTTTACAGGAAGCGACTATTTTGTAAACAGAAAAACCCGGAATAGGGTACATAATGGAAAATCCAAGTTTTTGAGAATATATTAATGTTTATTAGTTTTAGAGCAAGCAAATAGACAAAGTTATATACTACGAATGTATATACATATAACGCTACTACATTCTTATCTAGTTTTTCATGCGGTTTTGTCTGCATTTCATACAAGTTTAGGCAAAATTTGTGTATCTCCATTTCGATTATAATAACTGTTATGACTTATATTAATAATATTCTACTGTACAGTTTACCTGTCATATCCTACATCAACATCAACCTACTTGTCAAATAACAATTATAAAACAATGCAGTTCAATTAAATTGATAATTCCAATCCTAAAACATAATATCAATTACTTGAATTATTAAATGTATTATTGTGGTTACAGAACAATTAGTTGTAATCAGGTGTAATGAACGCTGTGGTTACAAATCTTATTAATAAACAATTAATTAGTTTTATGAAAAATATTTGCGGTGTTATTCAATGTCCGTGTTCTAATTAATTATTTTCTTTAGATTGATTTAATTATAATTGTAAAAAAGCTCATTGAATTACTTAAAATTACTCATGATACTACCGGCTATGAGTTATTTAACTCTTGTACTATTTAAAAGTGACTAATTGTTTTAACAGTCAGTATTAATTACTCAACACTTAAAGAAACCTTACTTGTCATACCTACTCAATAGATTATTATTTTCCTTTTTACGTCTCAAAGCTATATCTTATTATTTTAAACATGATAAATTACTATTGATTTTCTAATAATTACAAAATTAAGTACAGATTAACTCCCTAAAAAAACACTTTTTTAATGATCCCGTTTCTATGTAGTTATACCAAATCTTGACCAGTACCTACACAACAATAAAGCCGCTACAATTCTTCATTTCACAACCAACAACTTGACAGTACAACGCATACTTATAGTATGTGTTTTACTATACCTACCAACCTTACCTACAGACCTCAATCCACATATTGTTCGCTCACACGTCTTGAAAACATACAAAAAGTGCTTTCGTTATCTACGGCACACGTCTTCATTGCGTAAGGATTGCAAGTTTACTACTGATGGTAATCAGTGCATGGGAACGCGATTGTTGTAGCGAATGTTCACACTAATACAAATACGAATATTAGGGCCTTTGTGTGTCTGTGTGTGAGCACAGCTGCTTCTGTTTTTATTGGGTTATTGTGTATCATACGTTTTCAGGGACATGAATTTCGCACATACATGAAAATATGTTTTTTTTTTTCAGATTGCCGTTTGATAATATATTTTTTGTATTTCGGCTGTCCAAAGACTTGTTCCAGATGTCAATTGAAAGATGATAATCTATATCAAATAAAAACCATAGAATATGTGTGTCATATTTTATGTTGTAGTGACATGTAGATTTATGATGAACTGGATTTTATTGTCAATCATGACATCTTAGTTAGGGCTTACATGTAGTCTTAACAATTTGTATGATCAGTTAGGTACATGATATCTTACATGCAATACCGACATGTCTCAAGTACAAAAAAGTATTACTTGGCAACGAGCATAAAAATGCCTAATAGACTAGACGTACTTTCTGAAACTTTCATTTCAGACACTACTTGTTTCAATAGACATTTAGAACGATCGTAATAAAATTAATCAAAAAATATACTTGAGTAACCATAATTCACTTTAAAAGCAACAAATAGCATACAACTCTACTTTCCCCTAATTGAACGCATGAGTGCAAGTACTTATGTACTGCCAAAAGAAAAATAACGTTGCTATTTTTTTCAAAGAAATCTTGTATCAGTCAAATTATTTTTGTACATAAAATAGCCATAATATAGTTTTGAAGTTATCGTCAATTTTTAGAACTACTAAATAAAGTAAACATTTTCATGGAAATGTATTCAAACGTGATTTTCGCTACTTCACGTAGGATCAACGGATGGGGTAACTTTAAATCAAAGTATCGTCCTCTGCCGAGCATAGTCTGCCTCTGCACAAGACTGCATGTTGTAGTGATTTACTGTTCCAATCTTGCAGGTAGATAAAATGTGCTTTTAAATTGATCTCAGTACTCTTAAAATATATAGATTGTATAGCTATAAGTTTTATTTCAATTGTACTTAGTTACATTACATACCAAAAACATTTTTTTCTAAGGTATTTAAAAAGCGTAGCAAAGTTGCAGCTCATAACGGCGCGGCGTTAGAATTCACACCAGAGTCATTTAAAGTTTAAAAAGTAAAATTGATAGTTTTATTAAAAGGCCTTGGTCATGGCATCACTTGCGATTTCATTTGTACAGTCAATAGCAAATGTGGTGTATAGTCGAATAAAAATGATAAACTCTTTGTTATAATCATCTTAAAACAGCTACATGATGTTTTAACGTATTTTAACCTTTTTATAAAAAAATATATCTTCATTATCCTTGAGGTAAGCTAAAAATATATGTGTGCCAAAACTTCAACACTTTTCCTTTAACAAAAAACACATAATTTGACGGCTCACGCACACAGCACGAGTCTACAAATTGTATTAGCAACAAAATCTGTTTTAGATTACACTTAAATTAACAAAATGTTTTTATTTTCGAATGACCGTTGCCTACGACTGTACAAAATATAAGTCAGGCAGTATCGTGATCTATAACAATAAATCAGACTCCCATTGAGGCAAGAAATCGCGAAAAATGGCCGTTGCGTCACACCAAGGCGCTAATTGCCGTTACCGATTATTACAAATCCAATTTTCAATCGATTTGGTAATCACTGCATCACATTTACTTCGGCTACGCACGAGATTTAATATCGATTTCATTTTGACATAGCTCGAATTTTTAATACAATCGATTAATCGAGAGTAGTATTTTTAATCATAATTCGGTAGCAAATCGTGCCTGCTTCTATTACATTTCTGTGGTAATTATAATGACACTATGTAACACTTTTTTGGAGGCTTTGGTATCACTTTCACTCTTATCTATTACTAGAGCAACGGTAGTAAGAGCTACTTAAATACTTTTACGATTGTAAGTTTATTCGCAATGTATTCGATGATTTGATTGCGCAATGATCACAATGTGCTAGATTATTTTAGTGAGATTTGATTCTTGATTTGTAAAATCATTTTAGATTTTAAAAAAGTCAGATATGTATTGCTTTGATTAAAATTTCTTAAAAAGAACGAATCTCTGAATTGATTATAGAATCAATCCAGAAATTAAGCTACTCGCCAATTACTCACACTAAACGGATAATTTTGTAATATCCTTTTAGCTAATATTATACAGTTAATTATAAAACAGAGCCATTCAAGCAGTTTCATCAAACCATTATATCCATAAAATTATGCATATTTGGTTACTTTGACAACTTACGCAGCCATTATCATTAATTCACAATTACGTAATGTCTCGTTTGCTAATTGTAATAAAACACTATGAAGGCAGACACAATATAAATCAGATATTGTTTTCGCAACATTTAATTGGTCGCGATTCCATTCAGATTATTATATACGCCATATTGAATAATATAGGTTTTCAGTAATCGTGGCGCAATTAACGAACGATAAATAATCGTGATTAAAATGTAAGGACAGATATGTTTTAATTTTTGCTGATAAGATGTCGCTTTAATAATTATAAATCCAGTTCGATAATTTTAGGCACATTAAATAATTAAAATTGATAACGTCATAACAAGGCCTAAAAGCTCATGTTGTAATTTCTGTGTTTATAAATATTTTGTGACAAGATTGAAATCGACTAGTTTGGTCAAAACCATATAAGCAACACAAAATATTCCACTGCAAGACAGACATAAAAAATGTGCAAACAAAGTCTGACCAGCGTTTTACCGCACATAATATTATCTATACCAAATTTCATGTCCAGTTTTAGAACCATACGTTTATTCCAAAACAGAAAATAAAAACGAGTAAAACTTATATTTCAAAATGATAAAAAAACAATTGAAGTACGACACCTAATACACAATCAATCAGAAATAATTTAGGCGAACCGTTCACCGAACATGTAAAATAGGTTAGCACTTAGCCTAGATACAGTTTTAATATTCATCGTCCACTGTCCATAACTCATGGTTTGTGATTCATTTATGCATAGTACCGTAGATTACAGAGCTACACGACAACGACACTATATAATAGTGCAGCCTGCACGTGTAACTACTACGCAGATGTGCGCCCAAATTTGCATAGAGCCTTCAGAATCTGGAGCGGAGTTTTACTAGACGGACACCCTAGCTTGTGTTAATAGGTTTATAAATTGTTAAGAAGGTTCTTTACTGTGTAATATGTAGTAAACTGTTTGCTTATTGCATACTGGAATTTGTATGTCTTTGCACTGAACAAATGTTTGCTTTAAAGAGAAGAGGGACTTAAACGCACGAGATATCGTTTCCAGAAATTTTCCAGCGTTTTTGCTTTTGATAGGGTTCTTTGAGACATCTATTTACTAAAGTATTTTAAAATATCAAGCATTGTTTTGATCAGCAGGCTAGAGATACCACCAAAAAATATGTTGTAATACGCAAACAAATTTGCGCTAAAGTTACATGCATACATAAACAGTATACCCAATTATAGTACAACCTCTATTACGCCTGTTCCTCTTTATACTACAGAATAGAACACAAACGTCCAAGTCCTTTGGAATGCGCCAATCAAACGAACAATGGCACCACAAAAAATATCCCACGGCACATAATAATGAATAGTTAACGACGAAAACTAGGTGAATCTTTGTGCAATCGCCGAGTGTCTTTTAAAAGAAATATGATCATTTTCAATTTCATAACGTTTCCCACACGAGGCGATATGAATGGACCTCCGTTGTTAGCCATAGAACTGACAAATTAGTGTAATCTAAAACAGATTTTGTTGCTAATACAATTTGTAGACGCGTGCTGTGTGCGTGAGCCGTCAAATTATGTGTTGGATATTAATATAATGAATATCATCATATGCTCCGTACTGTGTCGCTCGTTGCTTCGTGAAATTGACGGCCTGTAATTACCTGTGTTATTTGCATCTGGTAATTTTTTGTGCATTAGTAATCTAGTTTGTATTGAAGGATTCTTAAAGTGTTAAGATAGTTCACCTTGGTAATAAAATTCCATTGAAACTTTTAAGCCGTTGTTTTATGTAGTCTAATTTTTTATGCCTGTATTAGCCTAATGTATTTTTAATATTTTTCATTCGGTAGATCGTTGTGCTAAATAATTATGACCGATATACTTAATATAATTAATGAGGTAATTTATTTAAGACTAAACTACAGCCACCTGTTTGAATTACAGCTTCTTCAATGTTATGAGAGTTCTACATTTACTTGCAATTAAAACCAACATATTGAACTATAAATACGTTAAAATGTACAACACAAACAATAGAATAGAACGTCCGTTCATGAAATCCTCAATCCGTTCAATGTAACGTCCGAATGTCAAGCTGAAGTTACCCAACATGCATCTTGACATTCCATTTTGTTCGTCAAAACAATCGGATCTGTCGTGCGAACCGTTCTCACGTGTAGATAGCCGATCGCTCTAGTGTTCACCGAAGCGGCTAAACACCGGTTAAGATACTACAGATTATCATAACGCCAACGATTCACATCTTTTTATGCTTTCTCATATTTTTTTTGTCGATAGACGGTAATTGGAGATTAAGAAAGATTAATTGCGGAATGCGAAATTTGTAATTGAATTCAATTAGATGTTTTATCACTGTTTTAATGGTTTTTGGATTTTTTGTTGACAGGCGTATGAGCAGAACTTGGTTTATGACAAAATGATTTATACAGAAAGCGATATCATTTTTTTGTTCACTATAAAAAAGCCTAATTGCTAATTTTATGAACAGTAAATTTAATTGAAAAAAAAGCTTTTTAATTTTCATCACTTAAATCTAAAACCGATTTTCATTTTATTTTTTTCGTAGCACTCAACATTTAAAACATATTATAATATACGGATATAATAAAAAATAATCTAAAGTGACTTAGTTTCCGCTGAGATCGCATTAATAGTATAATTTTGTGTGTGTCCTCGCTAGTTCCCGTCTGCCTATTGAGCAAGAACTGAGAAACAAGTACCAAATTACGACGCATCCTATAATCTCAAGTTAACGTGACGGCACACCGCAAGCTATAATATCAAAGCTATGTACATATTTTTTTGGTTAAGATTTGGAAAATACTTTTTTATCACGCTTTTTTAATAATCTGATTTGAATAAAGTATATCTATGTGTGTGAGGTGTGACTACTTACGCATATTTTTGTATGTAGGTATGTATATTAATCTGATTTTTGAGATTATAGTTTTTGAGATACCAATTAATATGCAGAATAGCCACTTTTAACCGTATGCGAAAATAATTTAATTTATATGCTAAACGATTAATTATGGAGTCACAATACTTAATTGAAATTGATACAATTTATAATTATCAAAGAAATAATTAATAACCTCAAGAAATAATTACTAAAATATTGGAAGCGATGCTATAAAACTCGCTAACTTTAGGCGGAGTACAGCCTTTATAAATGTAGTGCCATTCAAACTACTTTGTAAGAGAATGCCGTCTATTGACCACAAGCAAGAATAACTAATAAAATGTGCCTAACCCCTAATTACGATCACATTAATAAGAAGATCAATACATTAACAATACCATGTAATATCCTCAAGACATCATTTGAATTGTAAAATATTACATAAAATTGATACCCGTGTATGGATCGTAAATGTAATGTTAAGCGTAATTTTATTTTAATTTATTTAAAGTTAAATGTTCTGTTTGTCGTTTGATGTTTGCTGACGTATTGATGATGTGATTAACACATCTGAACACTGGTTCTATAAAAATATGACGCGTCAATATTAGATAAAACAAAAACATTTGTGAAACCTGGGTTCAAGCTTTTCAAGAGTGGTGATCAAGTCTAAATTTTTCGGTATATGAGTTATTGCATATCCTAGCTAGAAAACATACAGTCAGACCAAGCACAAACTTAAAAAAAAAAAAGCACTATTGACTTAGAAAGATCTAAAGGCTTTGCCCAGCCCATCAGTGGTAAGACAAGGTTCTAATAATAATACATTACAAGTACAAAACCTGAACAGAACATGGCTACCGTTTCAAAGAGGATGTAATAACACAAAGTAATACTCCTAATTTTCGGGTTACGTCACACACGCCCATCAGCCAGGGTTTCGATGTAAATTTATGACCGGCACGAAAACCAATCAGGGGAGGCGTTACCTATAGTAATTATTTCTTAACACCTCCGTACTAGCTACTGGAGACTATTAGCCACTTCCTCTAAGATAATCGGTTTGATTGAGACGCGGTTAGTTAAGGGTTAATTAGGTTTTAGTAGTAATGTAACGGGTTAGGATATTTTCCCGTTATTTTTTAATTTGTATTTTTTTTTTTAATTTTGTGTTTTAATTTGGTGCAAACAGTAAATTATGTTAACAAGTTCAATCATTAATTTAGACTGGAAAACTAAAGCAAACATTTTCTTACAACACATAATTGAGATGTCCAAAACAAGATCACTAAAGCTTCCGTCATCAATAAACAAACAAGGACAAAACAAATTAATCACGAATAACGAATTAAAAACCAATTAATAAAACAGCCCACATCCTCAAAAAAGCCATACTAAAACACCATAAGGAAATCCTTATTTCCTCTACGAAAATCTTTAACGTAACAATAAAATTTCGAAGTCAGAATATCTAAACGTGATAAGGTCTATAAAGATTTATACTGGCCATGAATGAGCTAAGAATGTTTATCGTGGAACCTATAAATCAAGCCTATACACGCCTGATAAGTGTTCGTACTATGATGGTGTTGTCATGTTTTTGTCTATGAGTAGATATGTATCTTCTTACAGTCTGTTTCCAGTCAGTTTGTGTCAAGAAAATGGCTACGTAGTTCAGTTAGTAAGAGAACGGAGAAAATTTAATTTGAAGGCACTGAGCATTTCGTGAATGATTCCTAATATTTTTGATAACATATCGATTAAAAACTTTCATACGGTTGTAAAAACACAGTTATAGCTTATATTTTTCTTCTTCTCGAGACAATGATCTCTAAGCTCTGTTTGAACAGAAAGTCGCCACTTGAATGGCTTTGTCGCTAGCTTCCATTAAGTCCTGGAAGGTGGCGGTGGTGGTGCAGGATGGACAGGACAGAAGATGCGCCATGTCTTGAGTTGGGGCACCGCATTCACATTGGGTATGTGATCATTCAATCATGCCCCATTTGTTTAGGTTGTCTCTGCAGCGGCCTAGTTGGGTCCGTAGTCGGTTGATTCATTTGCATGTATTATACATTTTTGACTACTTATTTCCCGTTATACTCACCTCGTGAATTGTGCAAAAAGTTTATAACATTATATAGACCAGTATCACACAGCTAACCAAGGAGTATTTATCTTCACAGCAGCGATACTGTTAAGCAATCTTGGTATTTAAGAAAGAGATGTTATCACCAGGAAATGGTATAAGTCAAACGAAATCAGATTACACCAACATCCCTAGGATGTCTTACATAACTATTCTACCATCCTGTAAACAGCGTCAAAGTAATATCGAATTTAATAATGCTTTTTAGAAAGTGATGTTTAAAAATTAAGTGATGGCTTCCTTCCGAGTAGAAAGCGTAGCAACTCGGGGATGATGGCTAGCTAGTAATAGGCGCCTAATTGAATTTGTATATCAAAGTAAGGCATCTTAATGTAACTGGGTAAAAGGAATTGGAAGTCGCGATGTAAATAAAAGAACTCCAATGGGAGAGAATACAAGTTTCGATGATTGAATCGTTGTAATGTTTTGATGAAATGTTTCTGATTTCGGCTGATATATTTTTGGTTTATTTTTTCGCGAATCAATCGTTACTTCTAGTTCAGTTGCTCAACAGAGACCGAAAGCTATTTAGGCGCTGCGGGAGTCCAGACATCGTTTACGTAAATATTTGTGTTTTTTTTGCAACAGTTTTCAGCATGACACATTTTTTTTACAATTTTATGCTGCACGGTCCCTATGTTCATAGGCGAATTGTCTAAAAGAAAAGAAACTTAACTGAACAATAGTTAAGTAAAGTCTGATTTAATGTAAATTACGCAAACAAAACAGGGCTTATTTCATGTAAGTTTAAATTGTACTAAATAAGTCTTAACTTTGTCGATCTACAAGTGGCCACGAGTCAACTTATCGTACAAGGAACAAAAACACGTACAGACAGAGCATTACGACATCACGAAACATGATATCAATTGCGGTACACTCTAAATACCGCAAGAAGACTTGTGAAAGAGGCGTCAATGCGTCATCGGCAGAACCAAGCACTGTGACACCTAGGCCCAGATGTCATTGTCATCTATTCGATGTCATCCGGTGACATCCAGTCCAACGACTCGACTACAACTCGAATTATCAGATAAGAAACTATTATTCGTTAGTTTCTAATTGAGTGCACGTAATGTAAGCGCAGTTTAAATACCACTTAAGGTACGTAAGGCACTAAGCATTAAGCAACTGCCAAGTTATAACCTTACAGTTATTATCTTCTCAAACATCTAGAGCAAATCTAGATTTTCTCGCGAAAAAATCCCGCCTCGGGCGTGACAACTTGATCTACGAGAGCAATTTCAACATTAAGTTTATATTTAAACCCATAAATTATTGAAACAATTTATTACTGAACGATTCAATATAGTAAATTGCTTTGATATATTCAATTTCGATAATATTTAATACAGTAAATAACTCACCTCATTCCAGTTCACATTTTACTACGATGTACGAACAATTTGGGGCAAATTAAATGACAATATAAATCAAATGTGTTCTGTTACAAAATCAAAATTGCTTGTCATTAGCAAGACTGAAATGTCATAGAACAATGCTTGTCCCAGTCGATCCGTTGTCGCAGGCAAGCCATACGAAGGCCGCACGTGATCGCATTTCCACAGACATTCAACCCGAAAACGGTCACGCAAATATAATGCATTTCATAAATGTCTCGATTCCAAAACGTTTTGGCAAAACTATCGAACCAATTACACGACATCGATTTGTGTGTTCGGAGAATTCAATTCAAGTACATGAAACCAAATCTCAGATACTGTATTATATTGCTGACCTACTGCAAAAATGGAATCTTATTCGAAAAGCGATTATTGTATCTTCACTATTGAATCTCAAAATAAAACTGAATACAAAAGATAAGTGACACACAATGCACCTAATATAGTGGATTGAAAGGCCAGTGTTGTAGTGGACGATGAAAAGATTGAATGCGGCGTCGGTAACAATGCGACAGTATTTTGTTTAGGTAAGTGGCTTGGTAATGTTACAAAACGATGAGTGTTGGGTGCGGTGGGCAATGGGGCCCGATGAGAGCGGCAGCACGTGTCAGAGCCGGCGCCGGGCAGAGGTCACGCGCGCCTCGGGGAGCTCCGCGACGCGTGCATCTATTGTTAAGACGCCACACGAATTATGATGAGGTGCCCGTTGAAAATGAAAATCGCTATCAAGTCACGTATGTTATGAATAGCAAACATTATATAAACTGCATCGCATTTACAAAACACACTAGACAAGTAGAGTCAACACGTTCGACGTTTTACATTGAAGGAGCATGGACGCTATAAAGTTTGCGACCTATCTCAAATTCCGCAACAAATTAACGCATACGGAAACTGCAAATCCTACGTTCCACACAATTCATCAATTAAGACAACCGTTAAAACCATATCTAATCTCCCTAACCCCGAGTACGACACACGCCCCGTTATCTGAGGCTTGACAACAGCAAGAGAGGCTTTAATTCAATCAGCTACGAGTTTCAGAGATAGGTTGTATCTAGCCGTGTCACAAGAGGGGCGCGTCGACCAATAAATCGGCGTTGGCCCGGCGTGAAAGATGAAGTGCCCGCTTAACATACAATGAGTCTGTACTCTGTCGCAATACGGCTTAAGCTTAGGACCGCGTTGGCTGGGCACAGGCGTGTTCAGACCGCGCTAGGAACTCGAGCTAGTACTCGCCCTATATACGTCGAAATACAAAGGAAAACTATTCAAAAGGTTAAATGCTTTTATGTGATGAATGGCTCCGAAAACTCTATCTAAGGCAAAGACAGCCTTTAAATATTTTTCGAAATAATAATTTTTTTATTTATTTATTTATGATTCCATACAAATGAGTAGATTTTTTCTGTTTCTGGGAAGAAACAGTTAATAAAAATATAAGTAGTCGCTTGACCTGCCTATCGCATTATTTTTCCAGTGAAATAAACTTAGTCTACATTTGAGCGGTCTAAACGAAGCATAAGGTTAGTTGCTAACGAGTCTGGGTGTGTCCTCTGCACCAAATAACGCCGGTAATAATAATTGTGGGTGCAGTTAGGTGCAATAGAACGGTATAAGATGTATACTGGGCCGGCTATTGGGCATAATTGAAGAATATTACCAATAATTAATGTCATACCAACAAGGAGGTGTTTAACAAAATTTTGCATGCTGCAATTTAAATTAATACTAAACGCCACTAGAAAGTGTACAAGGCCAGTGGAATAGAATTCGTGTGCCTAAACGGTAATTACTCTGACAAACATTATGCGGCGCGCGCCATTCAAAAAATAAAACCAAACTAAAATTAATTACATTCTTGAGGCACAAGATTAACTACGAGTAGTCTCGAACCAATTACGCTGTCAAAACATCACCTTGAAAGTCGAAATAAAGAAAACATCAAACAATCGGTGCTCGGTATAACAATAATGGGTCTATTGTTGCATGAAGCGGTCCAGATACTGATGTAGATAATCGGGCCATGCGAAAAACAAAAATATTACCTTTGTATTAATTACTCGGTTCTTGTGTTGCACAATTGTTGTCCTCTGCCTTCTGTTGAAATGTTTTGCTGTGATTTGTCATTATATTCGCATATTAAACTGTTTAACAACTATGATTTCTTTTTGTTGGGAATTTACGAAATCTTTGTTTATATAAATGTTAGAAAACGTTTTATTGGGAAATTATAATAGGGGCTGGTTCAAATTTTTTTATCCTATGATTTGCTTCATAAAATTAATATTTTAATTGTAATAAAGGTATTAGCATATGGTTCATGTCATTATTGTTAAATTTACTAATTTGTCTGACCCTTCGAAAATTACTGGACCCATATTGTTACGTTATTTTAATGACTTATAACACAAATGTACATTAACAAGATTTCCTTTAAAACAGATTAATAATGTGATTCATATTGATTGATGCGAGCGAACAAAGCTCTCTTCCTTATAAGGTCAAAGAGAAACAACCGACAATCGGTGGCTTTGCCTTTGTCGGTGGAAACTGGATATTACATTGTGTTCTACAAAGGAGGTGATCCGAAAAACAAAGTACAAAAAAAGAGTACACCAGTACACCTGTTGTTTAAATACAGTTTGTCAGGTTTGAACACTGTAAATAAAATAAAGTAGCGCGAAAAGAAAAGACTTATCGAAATGTCGAATCTGAAATGTCTTTTTGATGTTTGATAATTTAATAAAACAAAATATTTAGGAATCAATAATATACGGAGTGTTAAGAAAACCCTGTCGGATCCGTTAAGGTATTGTTAGGTTTCGATATCCGATTCCAATAACTTAAAAAAGAGGAAAAGAAAAATTATAACCAAATTTTTTTTTTTTTATCATTAGCTACTTTCTCTGTTTAGTCAAACAAATGTCTAAAGAGAAATTTAGATAGTTGTGAAGACACAAAATCTTAACTCACCTATTATCTTATACTACAATTCACAAAAGCCAAACAAAACTACTAAACATCTCCCCGTTAATCATAACTAAACAAATATCTCTACACCAGAATAGATTACCATTCGAACAAACTTGAACGCGTTATTCTCTCGGATAATTTATAGTAGAGAGTTTAAGATATATCTGTCATTCTTATATCAATCAATAGGATAATGGGTAAGGTAACTAGGCACTAAATAATGTAGTTATCAACTCCGACACTTATGAGAAACATTAAGGTATTTGAAGACGTCATTTTCTAAGGCCAAGTCTATTCAGCTTCATGTTTACTTGCAGTGTCTAATGATCTATGTACCTATTTGTTAACTACGTCAAGTATTGCTAAATATTGCCGTCTTAATTTAAGTATTTTTTGCTATTTACATAACATAACATATCATCACGCCTGTATCCCCGAAGGGGTAGGCTGAGGTGTACCAATGTACACCCACAGTTCGCCGATATGTTTAGGTCCCATGTAATAGGGGGCGAGCCTATTGCCATTTACCTAACACAAAAATACGTTCACCATTCAACTATTTAAGTAACAACTAAGACAATAATGCTATTTATTATAATGTACGAAATGCTTATAGAAAAATTACGCTTGTCTCGTAACCTCTCGCCTAAATACCTCAAAACATCTCCAGACGTAACAGATTAGTCCTGCATTCCTTTTCTCTTACCACACTCATCAGTTCCAACAAAAGTATTAGTATTATAATTTGAATACGGAGTAGCCAAAATGAATGTCGATGGCAGATAGGTAAGTGGTTTTCGTAACGCCCCCGAGCCGTCGCGATACCATCGGCTGCGCGTGCGCAAGACCCATGCGTTATTTTTTAAACACACGTAACTGAACATCTGTGCAGAGATTAACAACCAGTTTCGTCTCATCTTTTTTTAACTACAAAGAAATACTAAAATATCGATGAATAAGATCCTAATGGAACGATACAAAATGGAGGACAACCATTAACCTCAATCCCTGTAGGATTTAATCGACCTTGTGAACATGTGATTATATCATTAGTAGCTTTCGTATCGACACAAAGTTATCGATACGTTTATCGATACTTCAACTTTGACAAGGGAACAAAGGGGCAAGGTTGTAGGCCTCAATTCTGCAACTGAGCTGTAAATGTCAAAGTCTCTTAGCATAACGTAAAGGTTTAATTTAGTTTAGTTTAAATTATAAGGACATTATGATCTTAGCGTTGATCACTACATTTAATTATGATTAGAAGTTAAACCCCAGAATATAGCAAGTCATCGTATATACTACTAGCACTTGCGCGGCTTCGTTTGCGTATGTTTTTCTTTTTTGGAGTTCAATCTAACTCTACATCAAAATCGGCGGAGTGGTTTAGACGGTATAGCGTAACAGACAGATAGACAAACAGTTACTTTCTCATTTAAAATATTAAGTATGGATTAGAATTCAAAGGACAGTTTTCTTATCAAAACATATGTCGTAGGATTCGATACAGGAAAATAGGTTAATAATACGTACGTAGGCGATATTCGAGAAATCTGTCACCGCGCATGCGCTATCGGGACTTGTAAATCAAACACATTATTGCCTTACATAGCTCCTAGCGATATTGACACACCTCGTTTAAAGAGTTAAAACGACCTGTATTATGTTAGAAGATAAATTTTAATGTTGTAAGGCGTGAAATGGAGTTTCGGACCAAATAATTGAGTAAAGAAGACATAAAACTTAACGTCAATTACTTTGAATACATTGATGGAGGTGTAATTTGATAAATATTTGGCGTATTTATGATTTACTAAACTAACTAGTTTACCAAATTTTGTCACCAATTTATTTACCAATCTTATTGTCTACCCATTAATAGAAAGGAGCTGAGTATAACAATAGTTAAAAAGATATCACTTTACAAAATAAAACCTTTACAACACTTCCCACTTTATTATTCTCTCCAGCGATTGTATAAAGAAAGAAGGTTTTACTTGCAATACTTCGAAAGAGCGATCAAAAGAAACCTGAGTACCAATGACCATCATAACTTCAATCACTTTGAGAGCCATCGTTATCATGATCCGCGAAAGCAAGGCTAGGGAGCGGTCAAGGGATGGCGACCTTCACCTCCGACGCTCTGAGTCAGACTGATCATTGTTCTGTGATATTGATCCTAAAGACACGAGCGTTACACTAATTATAAGTTTGTGCTGCCTAATGTTAGGGTTGTCGCTTGTGATCTCGTTTGGTTCATATGTCACGTAGTTCGAGTAGTTAACTCTTTTATCTACGACGATACAGATTCTAGTTATTCTAATAATGTACATGTAAGTACATATTATTGTACATGTCAAATCAATCAAATCTTAGTAAGATTTGATTGATTTCATCAACATTATGCTTTTATATATCATCATCACGCCTGTATCCCCGAAGGGGGAAGGCAGAGGTGTACCAATGTACACCCACAGTTCGCCGATATGTTTAGGTCCCATGTAATACGGGGCGAGCCTATTGCCACTTACCGGGCACAAATCCAAACTCCGACCTGCTACTGAGAATTTCATAGAAAAACCCAATAACACCTTGGTCGACCTGGGAATCGAACCCAAAACCTCAAGCGTAGCAGGCGCGCTTAGCACCACTAGGCCAAAGAGGCAGTCCGTCGAAAACAAATCATAGAATGATCTTATAATTAAGTACCTCTTACCGACAGCCCCTTTAAACAATAATAAAGTCTGTAAATCTTAAACGTCTTTGATGACAACCCTACATTGTTATGGCACGCGGGCGTTTCTATGACGTCTGTCAGGCCGCGTTTGCTTTCGACGTACATTATCAGATCCCAACCGTTTCGTAACTCTACGCATCGGACTCAAATTCTTAGGCCGGCCTTGTCTGAACATTTGTTGTTTCTGAACACCTGATTAAGATATTGCTGTTATCTTTACATCGTGGACTGTCGTACTTTTACTTTGTTTTACTTCAAGGTGAGTTGTCGAGGAAATTGATGTGTTATGAGCATCTTAAGATTTATTTCAATCTTAAGAATGCAGCAGGTCGCTAAGACTATATCTACTGAACTCTTAACTACTGTATGAAAATAGTACTGGTACATGTATAACATATGCAGTAGTCTGGTGCTATCTGAAATCAGTATTACCTAGCTATATCTGTGTCAATATTATCAAAACAGTTCGTAAGATTATTTATATGCAGAAATTCTTTATTTTTTGATGACTTAATACTTTAAAAAATATTTTTGAGTGCATAATTAAATATGTTTCACACACCTTAAAAAGCCTCTTATTAAAAAACGACTGGTAAGAAGAGCATGTAAAATTGAATGATTTGGAAATGTGTAAAGTTCATAGCGAACAAAACAAAGAGATCATTTATCATGCCCGAACAGGCGAAGAATACAATAGGCCTTACTTGTAAACGTTTGTTTTTATTGCTATTGATTTATCTTTAACTTTTCGACAAGCAAATATATTGTTATATTATGTAAACGTGTTACAATCATATTTGAAAGATAAGTCAAAATATTAATTATAAAATATTTGATAGTGAAGCTTAGCTAGAAATATACATGTAGCAGAGCAAGTAGGTTTCATATAGTGGTTATGAGTGATACTTATTGAATGTCTCACTAACACGTTATGACGCCCACTGACAGCCATACAAACAGAGGACACATGTCAAATCAATCGAAACTTTTTGTTAAAATAGCTTTCATCAATTTCAGAGAATTCAACAAATGCTGCTCGAGTATCGAAAGATTTCCCGTCAAAGTGGCATTGCTATTGGATATTACAGAACTTTATAAGGCGTGCCAGTGAAAAGTGGACGTTTGATACGCGTTTTTGTAACAATATCATATACGGTCGCCATAACTGGATGACGCCAATCGACTTTCTTGCGGCCGTACAATTTGAGATTGTAGTCAATCGATTTCGTCGGCCTTCTATATTTGGTGCGCGATCATAATTGAAATTCTAAACAAAAACAGTAAGCGCTGCGTTATTAAGCTATATTAACAAGTGGTCGGGAAATTCTCATACAATGAAAGCTCTCACGCAGTACTGATGTACGTATGTTTCACATGATGCCCTTATTTCCTACCGGACTAATTATACTAAAACTCGACTGAAAATTTTAGACAATATTTTAACCGTCAAATAGATACTAATATTATTTTATACAGTAACTAATCAAAAGTAATTTTACTAAGTTTCACATTCGACTAAATACTCATTACGCAATAGTTGCGTACAGTGGCGGCCACATCATTTGTAACACACAAATTCTCAATTAATATTCATCTAGATCAATATCTCGACGTTCGACTTTTGACTGTACCAAAACCGATTTCAGAGATATGCCAAAGTAAATAGAGGTTTAATTAAAATATTCTTTTAACTGAACGTAACTGTAAATTATCTTTGCCTATCTCGATCTACTGTTTCGTCATGCGCAGGAATTCGATGTCAAAAAGTTTGCAATTATGTTTCAAAATTTAGTTTTAATTAAAATTATTATTGATTGATTATCAATAATAATTTTAATTCAATAATTTATATCATTTTAGTATGTAAATAATTACTTGTTGCAATATAAAGAAAGAAACTACCGCTACCGATCGCGATATTGCGCAGAATAACTAAATCAACTTCATTCAATGTGTCCAGTAATTTTTAATTAAAAATTGTATATTTAGTTTCAAAACAAAACGCTCGCAGCAAAGACTTACATTAAAAGTAGTACAAATAACCAACATTTATTAATACCGACCGGAAGACATTAGTGAGCATTAAAATCAATCTCATGACATTGGCAATACGCTTCAACACTAATTCATCCGATACTTTTACCCGTCTATTCATATTACACGTTTGGCCATTGAGCTCATTAATTACGGGAACCAGTGAAAAAATAAAGCGAGAGACCACCCGTGACCACTTTATTTGTCCCGTAGTGTATCGGGCTACACTTCCTAGTAAACCAGTCAGTACATCATTTTTGACGTTGATTTTTTTATTTCTCGTTATTTTTTAAGGCAATTACTCGGTAGTGTGGGAAACGACGGCCGGTTTTGTTTTTTTTTTTTCTCGTAAATATTACGTTGAATGGTAGAGATTTTTGAATGTAAATCAAAATATTTTCTAAGCTTGTGTTAAAAATGGGTATGGGTAATTCAGGTGTACAGGTATTTACATAATTGCAATATAGCAGTCATAAAAAAAGAAAATGTTAATAATTTAAGAATGCTACTCTGTTTATATAAGTATTTTAACTGCGTATCATCCGGTCAAATAAAACGGAAACATTATATTATAGGCACATCATAACGTAACTATTAATTATATCGCTCAAGTTAATTACCCTCTAACATGCTTACAACGTAATCAATTTATAATTTATTACAATTAGTTCGTAAACAAATTATAAAGTCTACAGCCATTATGCTTGAGAATCGTAAACTAAAACGCTCCTATTCCATTAAATTTTTCGTAACATAGGAACTAATAATTTCTTAAAAAAATATAAATTTCATGGTCTCATTAAATCATAGTTTATAATAAAAACAAAGTTATCGATAAAAAGAACACTTACTTAATTATTTATTCATGAGAAATCAATATCGAAGATACTTCGATAAAACGCATTCTTCTACAATAATTAATAATTCATTACGATTGAAATGCCTATAAAAGAGATTAGCATACATTAGTAGGCATTTCCCACGAGATGTCACACAACAGTGTTACGTGAAGGTCAACAACACGAAATTAATTCTCACAGCGACGCATTAAGCTTTGATCCGTTTGAGATGAGACATTGTTAAAAAAAACTAAACACACACATACTTATACCAACCTTAAAACAATGAACACAAGGTTCTTTTTTATTTGCACGATATGAAATTTTGTAACTCGAAGGAATCAGCTGTCATTTCACATGAGGCTTTGGATGATTCGAATGAATGTCAACGACTCGTCTTATTATCTCCACAGGATCTTAAAAAAAAATAATATAAATAAACAAAGTTAGGGACTAAAAAATTATCTTCCTAAGTGCGTTTGTTTATGAGAAACAAATTTTGTTAATAATCATTTGTTGGGTCGAAAAGGTTCTTGAAGATTGTCGTACGTGTTTTGTTAATTAAAAACAAATAAACAAACAACTTAGTACGTCCGCTCCTGGCCTATTAAGATTAAAATATTATGTATAAATATGCTGATGCGATAACCAGTCCCAAAAATCTTCTTATTTACATAAATATTAAGCATTTATGTAAAAACCGAACACATGTTATATATTGTGAATATTATCAAGAGCACATTTTTTTTAAATGTCTGTACCTAGAAAAACTAGAGCTACTTCTCTGCTCTCTTTTTGTTGTATATTAATAGTGCTAATACATAAGATATCGAAAAGAACATGTGCATTCAATTGCAAAAGATTATAATTGTTCAGTATAAATATATACTTGAAGTTACTTACTATAATATCAATTTCGACCTAAAAATACATATCTCATGCAAAACAAAGCTACATAATTCGTGGAACACAATAGGTATCTAGTGCAGTTGTTCGTCCCGGATCTACAAAAACAATATCGCATCAGAACTACAAACATTCGCGCTTCACATTTCAGTTGAAACCCGTCAAGGTCCCGCCAATAATAATTTACATATATGGACACATTTCTGAGTTCTTTAACCACCCACGAAGGTTTTAATGCACACTCGAGATTACGTTGCTACGGAGCAGTAATTTCGTGCCTTATTTAAGACATGTTACAGTCAAATTAATGAAATTTGCGAGATGCAGATGAGTTTTTTCGAGTGGGCGTTTATAGTATTATGCTAATTGAATGGCTGTTGATAGTTACAGCCTACGGGAGACCTCAACAATCAATATATTACAAGCTAAAGTAGTAATTATTGTCCCTTGAAAACCATGACTTTGGATTGAGTTGCAATGAACTGATCGTAACTTTCAGTGATCGATAAAAACCGAAGCGTAGTAGTGAACGAGCTTTTTGTGATACTTGACGCCATATACAGCCATAACATGCTCAATATGTTCATACAATAAGCATAAAGTACATGAAAAAACATTTTAAGGTCTCCACTAGTGCTTAGTCGTTTAATTTATAAACATAAAAGAGAAGTAAAGTTTAAAACGTATGTATTACAAACACATAAAATCTGACATCTACCGTCAGCTTGTTAAACTCTTAATTCTTATTTACGACAGTATTAACACCATTATTATCACTAAAAGATAATTATTAAAATTAAAAAATAACCCTATCATGGTGGACGTAAAAGCCGAAACAACGAAAGTGAACAATTTTGATGAGCGCGCAGTTTTTCGTGAGCGCGATACTTTTCTCGCTTAATTGGCTGCCCAAATGAGCGAAGTGCCTTAATTTAAGCGAATTTAAGCGGCGCGGCTACATCAAAAGCAACTTTATTTATTGTACGAACGAACAAGATTAGACTTGACGTTGCTCCGAAGATAATTTTAATGGTGCGTTTGACGTCACGTCAAGTGTAAGAATCTCTTGTACATTGGCATTTTAACAAGCTTTCACCTTTATTCGGTTAATAATTCGTTGTTTTTTTTCGCTAAAGGTCATAATGTAATCAGTGGAATTAAATTGGGAAATAATTTATTGGTTTCATGTTAAATTCAGGTAGCTAATTATGGTTTACCGGTAATTTATTTTACCAACAAAATTAAAACGAGTTTGGATACATAGCTACTCTATAAAACATTACATCAATATTTTAAATTATACATCTAACTATACCTTTGCAACAGATTTTGCCTCTCCATTTAATGCATTACCTGACACTAAAGAAATAAAACAACAACTAACAACAAATTACTAACAAAAACATGATGTAGATAAAATAAAACATTTAAATATGGCGTATATTTATAAAGAGAGACCGCAATGCGCAGGGCCGAAGTCCATCACTGTAGCTCTGGATACTCAATGTAGGTATTGTTGTAAGAAAAGTACACTTGGGGACAAAAAATATGATACTTCAATACATTCAATCTCCCCCCATAGAAAATTTATGGTTGGAGGTTGGAGTGCATTGGGAACCAATTAAGGCTCTATACATTAAATAATAAGAAAAAAAAAAAAACAAAAGTGACTGATGCATAAAAAACTAAAGTAAGAAAAAACGCCAGTAACTTTACAATAAATCAATATAAATAAATCTAGTTGCATGCACCAATTTCGAAATCAAAAAACAATATTACCATGATCATGCTATTAAAATTTCGTTGCACATTAATTACCGCTGGCCACATTACCGTGGCCTGCAGTGTAAGCCGGTTTCATCACTACAGCACTGCTTGCCACACTAATATCTCATTCACGCATGCGTCACTCTCTTTACAATCTTTAATATCAGTTTTAGATCACGCTTGATCCCCGTGACCCTTGATTTCGGCTACCGTAAGCACGATTCTTTCGTAATTCTATCAATCGATATTTAACCCAAAATCTATAGCAATAAAGCTGGTTTTCGAAGTAAAGGTTTTTACAGAAGCGGATCGTTTGAACCGTCTCATGTTAACAATCAGAGATTAGTATGTTAAATAGCTAAGTCTTGATACGACTGGCATTTTAGTATTGAATAAAAATAAATAATGTTCTGTCTGTTGATTGAAGAGATTGTGTTTAGTATTTCAGGTTATGTGCCGTGAGATGGTTAGGCTCCTCCCATGCAAAAAGGTTAAAGTTTGTAAACTAATGTATTCAAAACGAATATACACATTATAGATATATTTACTAAACAAAAGTTATTTTATATGTTTTTAAATGTAATTTATTTATACAAAAAAAATATAAAACATGTTGACCGCTACCTAAAGATGTCGAAAATGACAAAAGGCACTAGTTTCATTAAAAACCCATTCACACGAACAGTCGCATTCAGATCAATGTTTCGCAATAAAAATCATCGGCCCAAAGCCATTAAGTTAATGAATGGCGTATATGGAGCAACATCCTGTGGACGTAGGAAGTCGGACCAGTTTCTGACTAATAACGGAGATGAGTCCGATTTAATGTGGCCACATTAAAATGTACGAAATGATGGCACGAATGCCCGTAATGTTTGCCCGCACTCAACTAACTGTGGAATTCTCAACGACGTATCGTGGTGACATCTTCGATTAAAATGTAGTTTATGTTACAAGTTGTTTCCGTAGCGCCATCAAGCACAGTGTTATCTAACATTAGTTCTGCTCGTTAAGTAAATTATAACTTGAATTTTATTAGTTATGACATAATTAAGTACGCTACTTTAAATATTTAACGTAAAAGTTAAGTTTAGCCAACGTATCACAATCTTAACCTTTTGGTGAACGCTCGTTGATGTCTTTTGTATGGCACTACCAACAAATCGTTTAGATGAAAATCTTTTTACACCAAATTTTAATTTTTAGTTTCACTCCACTTGCTGTTATTGATACGAAATTATTGTCAGCGAAAGTTTTTTCATTAAATTCATTTTACCTACGTGCGAGCTTTGTGAGCTTTTTTGCTTTTATCCCGGCGGATATGAACTGGTGTGTTCTGTTTTGGTCTGTCAACATATTTTCTGCTAAGAAATTATATTATAGCTTTTGTCCGTATTTAACGAGATAACATCTTCTTTAGATATGGTGTAGGATTATTATTCCCATATAAAAAAATTGCTTGTCGAGTCCAATAGCTCTACATTTTTTTTTCTAAATCGACCGATAAATTTGACAATTCCAGCTCGCGTTAAAATTAATTCCAATCATCCCTAAGCATAAACATCAAATTTAACGATATCTCTCGCACATAAAACTAGAAAATATGAGAGCAAGTCGGATGAAACTGATATTAAATCATACACGATACAATATCGTGGATTCCGTTGGGTGCTTTATCATATATAAATCAGTAATAGGAACAAATTATTCATGCGCATAATAAACAGGGGTCGTGCAGGGACCTTACTTCGGCGGCTATCTCATTTTATATACGTCATATCGTTAGACTGCACCATTGATTTTGTTTTATATTACAACTGGTAAGTGTTTAGATTAAAATAATGTATTTTAGATAACGTTTTTTTTATCAAAAATAGTAAAAAAAAATAGGGGGTTTCGTACCCAAAGGGTGTGCCAACGGGACCCCATTTCCAGGCTTCCGCTGTTCGTTTGTTCGTCTGTCTGTCAGCAGGTTGTACCTTTTGAATTGTAATAGGGAGACAATTGTAATGTTTACAGATTACGTATTTCTGTAGCAACTATAATATTAAGTATTTGAAAGTACATACTGTTCAATTTTTTTTTCTTGAACGGAACCCTTTATATTTGAGTCCGACTCACAAATCTCAAGTTTTTATTATTAAATTAAATTAAATTTAAATTTACTAAAAGAAATTTCATTAATTTATACAAAACACGTTAGTTAGAGATTTACTACTATAAATGTAAGAGAAGACATAATGAAGTCAAATTATACTTTATTAGACATTAAGTGGTTTCTAAAAAAATACATTTCTACGTACTACTACATAATTATTTTACATAACATAAACATAACCTTCTCTGGTCTAATTTGAATAGTAATTCCATAAATCCTAATGTTTATTTTATTCTAGTGTTATTTAAAGTGTAAAACACTAATTTGTGATTATAATAAAATTCCTTGTTTATTTTTACATAAAAAAAAGGTTTAAACACATTACTTGTTACATACTCGCATTTTATTTATATCCTGCATTACGGAAATAATAAATGTGAATAAAACTAGCTGCGTTGAATTTTCAAGTTTTTTTTTTATGCACAATGACGAGCGCATTTTTTAGAGATCCGTGTTTCAAAGTGAAAATAATGCGATGCTTCATGACTTAATAAATGTAAAGTTATTTCAGTATCTTTAGCTGTCCAAGAATGTTTTTTTTTGTCTTTTTACAATAATGTAGCAAACAGTCACACGTATGAATTACAATAATATGAATAATTATTATTTATCAAAATATTCTTTATATACTTGCTTGCTTTACTTCTATACTTGCTTAAAAAGGTTCAAAAACGTCGTGAACACATGTCATGGTAAAATATTATTAAAGATACCTACACGTATTATCTTAACTGAAAAATGCTACCGCACTTTAACTGCGACCATTTGTGGCATACGGCCATATGGCACAGTACCCTTTAAAATACTGACTCAGTAGCGACAACAAATAAAACTCTTAATTTATGACCATAAGTGGACTCATAGGAAAATTTATAAAACTGCCGCGTCTTACTTAATCTTCTCAAGTAAGTTAAACAAAACAAATTAAATATATAAATAAGGGAATAAGTAAACTAAATTTTATTCACTTTTAAAATGCTTACACATTTTCATCAAGTAAAGCTCAGAACGATAAGCAGCACCTTTGTACATAATTTTTAAATACGAAATATTCCTATGTTGTGTGTACATAAATGATTAAATAAATAAATAAACGATTGCGAATACGAAAGCTTTCAAACGAAAAAAACCGTATCATAATCAGTCCATTAGTTTTGGACCTACGATGCAACATACAAACACAAAATTACATAGAAAAACTCTTTGTACGTCAGGGTTAAGAAAAATAATAGCCTGTTATATCACCTAACAAAAAAATACATTATTTTGCTCACCATACATTTAAGAGGTTAAAGTTAGCAATAAAAATTCTGATGATGCCCGAGTCCAGCCATGGTCTACTCAACTGACTTCCTTATAACACGGAAAAAATGGCGACCACTATGACTAACGAAGTTTCCATGAAAATGTGTGCGTTTTGAAATATTTATGTACTTATGCGAGATATTAGCCGAGTTTATAGACTATGTAACTGGTTAGTTCCTTGACTTTAATTATAGCAAAAGAAATAAAGTGTAGCTGTCATTTTATTATTTATGAAATTGAGACATTTGGTCAATGGTCTACTTTTGGTTTTATCCTAAACATAATTGGGTGGATCTCATTTCCATCGCAGTGGACTCAGTGGAATACTTTTTTATATGAAGCAATCCTGATATATGCAGCGTCTAATGTAGTTCTCTGTATGGACTTAAAAACCAAGATGTATTGTTCCTGTGTGATCGTTCTCAATTCCCAAGTCGTTAATTTTCAATTACCAAATTGTGATACTTGGTTCATCAAGCAAATTCTATCATACCTTATGACATACAGCTACCATTGAGCAACAAGCCCCGTCCTCAAAAACTATCCTTAAAAACGATTCATTACACAACACGCCAATCACTTTCAAAAGTAATAAAATCCAAATCCGTTGTCAACATAAGGACCCTTCTCTTTATTCTCGTCGTAAATTTTACAGTAATAACCTTAAAAATGTAATCCATATTAACATCTCCGTGCCCTACATATGAATACAGTCACGAGCAAAAATATGTATACGCATAGCAAAATTGTAAAACCAATCTACATAACATATATCATCACGCCTGTATCCCCGAAGGAGTATGCAGAGGTGTACCAATGTACACCCACAGTTTGCCGATATGTTTAGGTCCCAACTAATAGGGGCAAGCCTATTGCCACTAACCGGACCCAGATCCAAACTCGGACCTCCTACTGAGAATTTCATAGAAAAACCCAATAACCTCTTGGTTGAATTGGGAATCGAAGGCAAGACCTCTAGCGTAGCAGTCGCGCTAAGCACCACTAGGCCAATGTGGCAGTTCACAAATCACAAAACAAATCTAACTATTCTTTTTGTTGAATCTCAAAAAGCAAAACAGTAGATGATTAGTTATGATATGATTTACAATATCAATCGAGAAATGCAGATAAAATTAACTCAAAAGCGTACTTGCTCAGCGATTACATATTTTTGCTCGTGACTGTACATATGTATGATTCACATTTTTGATGGTGTTGTTTTAGTGTGCGTATATCATTATCATGGCCGATGGTCAGATGAACCTTTACGCGTATTACGTTGCGAAATTCTTGTTTCTTTTGTTTATGTAACAAAGAATGGTATGGATCAAAACTCAAGTACAATAATTAATTTGCATGTAAGCAGCAAAGTTTGCCTTCCTATAAATAGTACGTGGTAGGTAGATAGGTGCTATTATTAATCTTTATCTAATCTAAACGAGACCTGCGTACACAAAAAAATGTAATAAGAAATAATTGCAGCTCGGTAAAACATAGTACATAAATTCAAGTTTCAAATTCAGTTTCATTTTCACGTCATAAAACAGTACCAACAATCAGCTCCCACAACCATTCTTATTGCAAGTCACAGTTGTCACTGAAAGTTAAAGTGAAATCATAATAACGATTCTTACAAACAAGAAAACGGTACATTACATTCTACATCTGGAATTAACATGATACTGCGTTATATTCAGCAGCAGCCACTTGCCTCTTCCGACGTTCGCCGGTCTTAATTATTGTTATTACAAGCTAACCACTGCTCTCTGAACGTAATAGAGGTCTCTACCATCAACAAAATACGTACAACCTAACATACAAATAAAGACTAACTAATTACAAAATGAACTTTACTGCCTTGAGATATGGATGATTTTAGATTTCAAAATAATCGCTAATGTGTGAGCGACTGTATGCTATATTTTGTGAAGTATTTTTCATCGGGTCGCTATTTTGTTACCTAATGTCTAACGTCAAGGGAAATTGCGTAATTTTGTGTTCATAGAAACTAGAATAATGACCGGTACGCATGAATTTAAGTAATAAACACGTTATAAATTGTCCAAGAATTTATTTATTGATTTTAAAACTGTTATTTAAAACTAAATTCTATAAATAAATATTAAGATCAAGGCTCTTCAGCTTTAATTGACATCGTTTAGAATTATTTATTTTGTATTTTTAATCTAATTACAATTTACTGTTAAACTTTTTAAATATTCGACCACATAGAACACTCATAAACTGACTTAATAAAAATCATAAAATTTACACATAAATATGTCCTTCTTTTATTACTATTGTAAGAAATTCAGTATAAAGTTACACTTGCTTTCACAACAAACAGACACCTACACAAACTAGCTTCCGTTAAAAATATCAATTATTTTATATCCTGTTACCGTTACTATACTTAGATACTACTTATGGGACAATAACCGTGTGTTAAAAATGTAACAGATGGTGTTACATTTTTTGGCAAAACCTCTGAATTGATTTCGATGAAACTTAGTATAGGCCGGTAAACATGGATTTCGAAAAACACCATGGGTTACTTTAATCTCTTTTGTTAGTGGATCTATGCGCAAAAGCTATTTGTATAACCTTTCTGTTTATCAAAAAATATGATAAACACCGATAAATTAATATGTACTAATTTAAGTAACAGAATGTTCTCATTATTGCTTAAATACGTAATTAACACGAACATTAGTTAGGCTATTGTCGTCCGTTGCTTCACATTAGGACCTTAACCTCATTGGATGTGACTGTCACATCAATCTTCAGCGGGATTAATAACGAGGCTTCCACTGTATTGTGTATCGGAATCATCGGCTATTGTATCTGATATGTTGTGTTGTGACACACGGGTGGGTAGAATGACGAGCATTGTAGACTGATTATCTTGTCCATACATTTTTAACCAACTTCTACCTTCAACCAACTAGCTT
Organism: Autographa gamma; assembly: GCA_905146925.1. Classification (NCBI taxonomy): domain Eukaryota; kingdom Metazoa; phylum Arthropoda; class Insecta; order Lepidoptera; family Noctuidae; genus Autographa; species Autographa gamma. The sequence continues at coordinate 6,848,523 of LR989866.1, read as the reverse complement.
GTTTCAGAGAAAAGAAAGGCCCTTCATGCAATAAACTTATATTTTTTTTTAGATGTTGTAAAATATTTACTTTGTATACATATAAAGTTAGTACTTTCTATCAACCAAAAATGATTGGAAAACAAAAAAAAAATATTTCAAGGTAGGGTCTTTAGATAATTACCGGTCTTGAATTAACTGTTATCTTAAGCAAGAATGTGACTTGTTTTCAAATGAATAACTTACTGTACCATATTATTATGTTCTATCCCAACATTTGGGGTAGGCACGAGCCAATGTTTTCCAAACACAGCGCATCTACATCACAAGAAGGCGCGGCTCGTCAATTTTTTCAATAGCCATCCACGTAATAGATCTCTCGAATTGTTTGTACCTTTGTTTCGATATCAAACACAAACTCATTGATGCATAGTACAATACACCTTACACGAGGTACCTATACATTGCAAAAAACGACCTTATTGTCTTAGAAATAGAGATGTGGGTTTCTATGTGTGGTGGAGTGTACGAATGTGATGAAGCAATAACATCATCGTTTGTTGAGAAACGGTTTCGGCATGCGGTTGATAGTTACTGTTGTTCTTCAGTTCAGACATATTGAGGCAATTAATTTTTTTATGCAATAAGATGGACTATGATATTGTCTTGTTATTTTTGTACGAAAGCCGATTCTGCGTAAGTAAAGAGATTTCTGATAAATATTTAAATAATATCCACTAGTTTTAATATTTTGTTTTGTCATAGTTCCAAAGTCTGCTTCAGCTTAAGTCAGTACATTAATTAAGATGTGTACTTACTACCAACAGATACTTATTATATACTCCATAAATGTTAAGTAACTCAACTGTAAACGTTACCTCCCTACACGTTACCTATAATTACCCCCACCTTAACAAGATGTAGTACAAACCTAAAATTTGCATAAAATTTTAACCGCCGCTAACATTTATTAACTTCTAGGCTAGCTCAAGCACTAATTTTTCATTAAAAGGAAGGTTTAAATCATTAATAACAAGTTAGTTACAACTATGTGTAGGCACCTAATACTTATGTACGGAGTGCAGTAATAAAGCTGGCACCCGGAGCGGCGCAGGCGCATCGTAAACCGCGCCGCTAATCGATTCCATGGCTATAAAGAAATTATTTTCCGCTTATGCGAATAAAATACGTCTAGCACTCTGTACTATGTAATTTCATCTGTGTAAAGTAGCCTTATGAATATTCAGGTATTTGTAAGCTTGCCTACTTATTTGGGCCTCAGAATATCTGGTCTAGTGTAGGTTCAGGACTTTATATTGATAACGGCTTTAAGATAAAACTAGGCTGTTAATACGCTTCCTGGAGTTATCTGACATAAGATGAACTGAACATATCAAGTAAACTACGTAATATGCAGTTTAGTTTGACTGAAACCGGGTTTAAATATCGAAACTCCAAAGTTGCGTATGCATGTAGTAAAACATTATTTAAAGCCTAATAACATTCTGAAATACAAAACTAAAAATGCACACATCCTTCAATGAGTAATGTTTACGAGCAAAAGAGTGAAACTTATAACAAAGCCTTGTAACAACTTTTGCAATACATTTAATTTACGAGCTAATAAACACGCTCGTTATTTATAAAATTACGACTTCGAGATTAAAAGTATAACACAGTATAATCTCGATCGCGAATCGATAATTTATATAATTCGTGTAAAAGGAGGAACTTGGATAAAGGCTGCATGAATCATTCGCGACAATACAGGGCTCGGAAACATTTGGCAATAGTTCTAAGATCACGTGATTAAAACTCTATTGACTTGTATATCGGTCGCCAGGGATCGTCACGATGCGACTAATTTCATTCCAATTTCGAAATACAATGAAATAATTGCAAGCGATAGTTTTTGTCGCAACTCATTATTTGGGGACGATCGTTGCGCAAGCAGCAGATGACGTCGGAATTAACTTATTGCTAAGCCTTATTATTGGTTAACAACCGTTATTATTTTGTTGTGTCTCAACACTGTCATTATAGTACGGACTACGTTTAATTTGTCATCAAAACCTATACATTTTTATTACCAATTATTAGCCTGGTTTCTCTGTTCCTATCTTCTTTATATGTAACGTAACATGTTATTTGGTTCTGATTTATTGCTTATGTCGTTTTTATCGCTGTTGCTAGTTGGACTTGGTCTCATTAGGTGGTGTGTTGTCGTTATTCATCTTTGAAACACAATAAAAGGACACTGAGGAAAAATGCGTCTTACTTTTGTTATAAAATATATAAATTGTAATTGTAGTGGCTTTACTAATAATAGTATTATGTTTTTGTTACAGTGTACCATTACCGCCGCCAAGCTGACTACCGCAAATGAGATTATACCCAGTTACCACGTCGAAGCGCTAATAGGTAAGTCATCACTGCAAAATAATAAAAATAAAACTATAAAATCTAAAGGTCATAATCAAAACATTAAATTTCTCTTCAAGACCTGTCCTGGACCTTAGTTTTTTTTGCAGAAAAATTGAAAAAAAAAAGTAGTTCATTAGATATTAAGAGTCTAAAACTTCAGGTCAGTTTTCAATAAAAAAAGTAATGTGACCCTAAACTTGTCACAAACCACACAAAATTAATGTAAAACGAAAATAATGTAACGTAAACTGGGCTTACATAAAGGGCGATGGGCAAACTTTATAATGGCTAGCCTTATTATAATAAACGTGGTGGGCCGACGGGATCCTACACGGTTTGACCTCGGGCCTGCGATTAGTTGGCTACTACAGGTACCTCACGCTAGTGCACTGGAAGCGTAAGGGAATACGACAGTGTGGGCGAATTTAATAAACCTTCAATTGTTTTGAGATTTAGGAGGCGATAGTTTTGGAAATTCTGGCTGTTTTGTGTATGAAAATTATGATTTGCTGTGTAATAATTTGTTGGAATTGTACGGTTAATTCATAAGACTAAATTGTTCATGCATATTGAATTGCTGTATGTAATTACAGGAATGACTAGTTATCATAAAACTTCAACACACATTTTTCCAGTTAACTATCCAACTCTTTTCATACAGTAGATCTAAATTAAAGAATAATTTACTTTAAATACAACTTTTTTTCAATCAACCAACAGAAAATGTTTGTCATACCACACCTATTTAAAACAATAAAACACTTACACACAAGCTACTGAAGAAGTTTCTATACTGGACTTTCTAAAAAGTTTGTAATATCTAACTTAGAACGATTGCCCTACATTTTATAAAACTCTTCAAAGTAATCACGAAAAGTGTTGAGTTACGTAAACTTTCACAACATTTAGGGCAACTTCAAAAACTGTTCGTGCAATTTATTGAGCAATTTCTAAGTTCAATAAGGAAAATGGAATAATTTCTCCAAACAAAAGCACTTACAAAATTTAGTTTCTATAAAAAAAATGAAAAGTTAACTCAGTTATTTCTATATACTAAAAGATTTAAACTATTTATTCAGACACTTAAAACACTTAGATGGCAATAAGATAACGAGATGAAAAGTTTAAAATTGTCTCCGATAATCTTCAAAGTACATTCGCACACACAAGTATACAAAAATTAACTTAAAAACCAGCCACTTCACATTCCATATTTTAGAACATGACACTTATGAAACTTTCAGTCATGATTTAAGTATGAAAAACAATTATATTTCACTAAATTCATTACTGTCTACAAATATCATTGTGTGTAACACGTTTCTTATTTTCCTTCCACCACTTATTCTTCTCCAGTATATCTTAGAACTAACATAATCACAACGCACTACAATCTACAGACTATTTCCACAATTCGCATAAAACCCCTAACAAAAAAAATACTGTTCTTTTATTTCCATATGCCTTATCCAGTGAACCACAGAGTGTTGTGTGACGATACATCGTCGTCGTCTGTACATGGAACTGCACACGCATTACACGCTCCGATATAATCGTAAGCGAACGACCGCCGCAGAGAAATTTTCCTAGGAGCGCCGTTTTCCATCTTAAATCTGTATAAATTAGAGTAATTTACATTACAGCGCCGTTTTATTTTTATTGAGGTCTCGTGCTTTAGTTTATGTCTCGTGTGTTGGAGGGTTAATCGTGTAGTGTAATAGAAGTTTGTTGTATATATATGCATGAATATTTATGCAGCGTGCACTAATTTCTCATATCTTTCGGTATAGGAATTCGAATAATGTGCCCCATAAAAAAAATCTATTTTCTATATAACATTCACATGTGCTATATGATTATGTCTTTTATACAGTTTCTATTCACTCAAAAGTATGTAGGTCAAAAATAATCCTAAAATACAACATAAATATTTCTGATAAATATATAATTAGCCTTTAAAACTGATCAAACAAATGCTATTAACAGTCCATAAAATGAATATTAAAGCAAGCTAAGTGATACCAAATCACTCAGTACCGAGGCTGTATCAAATACTGACACCCATGTCAGTCGTAGTCACGCCGATGATAAATGGAATAAAAATAAACCAGAATAAATTCGTTTTAAATTATCTTCAAACACAGAGGGTAATTACTTCGAGCAGCTTCTGTTATTATTCCATTTTAATTAACATTTAATTTAAACATTGGGTGCGTAAGTTGTAATTGCGTATTTAGTTTGATGGCTGGATATTGCTCTGTATACATAATTTGCGTGTCGTTTCTATGAATTATTTAGAATTGTATACTTGAAGGATGATGCAATTTATTTGGTTTGAATATTTAAGATTTGCGTCGTTGGTGACTTTAGTCACATGACAACTACGTGTTATAATTTATTTCGTAATGAATGCTGTATCTTTGCACGGATAGCCGAGTGGCTTGGTGGTCACCGAGACAACTGCCACTGCCTGACAAGCTGCGATTTCGAATCTTACAGAACAAGATTATTTATGCGCGATTCATAAATGTTAGTTCCATTTATAGATTATCTTTTGTATGTTTTAAAAGTTTGTATATCCCAAAGACAGTCTGTACTTTTGTTTGGAATGCCGGTAAAAATAAATAATAATACCTTTGTATTATTTCTATGTACAGACATAATAATATATTTATATGCAGTTGTCGTTTTAAATAAAGGTAATAATAAATTAAACACCAATCAGGAGCAATGATTCCGCTACTTAATTTTACTTTAACCAAAACTGGTAACCCATCATACCATATAAGCAATTAAAACCTAATTACGATTGATTAAAGTTCAAAATAAATTAAACGTACGGTTATTTGCCTAAATATTAGCTCGTGACAAGACAAGTCAATACAGTAATATTAATATCTCCAACAGGATGTTGTCTAATTGAAAAGTAATTTTCGTTAAACGCCGCGTAATTGACTATTTAAATAACCAATCATAATCGATCATAAAATTTTCATAAAATTCAATTTAATGTGGCTGCAGCGCCATTGGAAATTGGCACGTCAAGGCTTGCGAAAAATATTGCTCAGTTATAAATGGATATTTTGTCAAATATGTAATTAAGTAGACTCAAAAGTACAGCTATCGTAGACACTAGTTTTTCCTTGGTATTCTAGATCATAGCCATTCCTCTGTTGTCTATCTGTGTCATTGTTATTGACAATTATTATAAATACTGTAAAAATAGGGTTATTCTAGCAACTTTATTCAAACTTTAATACTCTTATAGGTAGCCAGTACGTAATAATGTTCGTCTCCCACTTCCACTTTCAGAATCACCCGCTATTACAAGTGATACCGCTACTATAAAAAGACAAAGAAGACAATAGCGGCAAACTGTCGACTTGTTACAATCTATTGAAGCGCAGAGCCTAGTTGGCACGTGCGGCCAACTTTATAGAAAATAAATTATAGTAGGCTCGCACCAAAGTGTTTTATTATAAGGCTTCGCAATAGTAAAGTTTCATTTAAGCGTTCAACGCAAAATATAGGTACACATTTGTTTATTTTAAGAAAAAATTGGGAGTAGATAATATTGGGTACCGCATTTTTTTCACATATTTTTGACACATAGCTACATTCAAAACTTCGATACAGGTTAATTTAAGCATGATATAAAACGACGTATAAAAATAGTTCTCAAAAAATTAAAACTATATACTTTCAAAACCAATGAGCGCTGAATCTGAAATACATAACTTTAAGTTATAAGCTTCGCTTCAATAACGTATAGTATAATAACACAAGTAACATTCCGTTTCAATAATCACGACAATATGCATCTAACTGACCAACTTAACCATCATAACAGTCCCTATTCAGATATATCGGAGCAAATCTCCAATTTACGTACAAAAGTGATCACGGAGGTTCTTATCAAACAACGCCGGAGCCTACTTTCGAGCGATACATCGCGAAAGCAACGGATCCACGTATTTGCGGTTACCTACAATTGAATATTACGCAGCTTTGCACTACACCCATAACTAGCTCGATTTCAACTCGATTTCCACTCGATTTCAACTCGATTGCTTCGGAGGCTCCGATGTATCGTAATTGCAGTGTTTGTGTATCGAATAGTTTGTATATCTAGTACGGTAATTGGATATCTAAAGAATATGTTTTGTAATGACGCGTCATTTTGATCGGATGATGGTCCGATTTTATTGACAGATGGTGCTACAATTATGTCAATACATCATTATTATACTGACTGGATTTTCTTCAAAGACAATCTGTATTTATGTATGTATAATTGTTGAAAACAGAAGATTTACGGGATTCTTTGTTCTACTTCTTAGCTACTTAGATTTTTTTTTCTATGTCTTCACATATTTCAAAAGTAATTCATATTCTCCAAGTTTCAAACAAAGAAATAGACGCTAGAAGTAGCACTTCAGTAGACAAAGGAGAGAGGGTAAAGTGAGTTTGCTTGGTATATCTGTAAAATATCATCTTCGATGGCAGATAAAACAAAGTATCAAGATGATTTCAAAACACATAAATTACGCACAAACTATTAAGATCTCCATTTATGATGTAGAAAGCTCTAAAATATTGTCCTGTGAATATATTTTATGAAATGTATGGCCTTTTCGTATTATGATCTATTCACCGAAATTCGGTAATGCATGTGATTGGATCAGTATTTACAATAACTACGGCAATACACTCTTAAAATATTACCTGTCGAAAGAAACTACACACGCGCCTATTTATTAAAACTTTTTGTTCATAAACAAAACTAAAACAAATAAGGTAATACAAGCATAAAACCGTAAAATCCGCAAAACGGCATCCCCGCTGACGTAACTACCAATTTCCTACCATTTAATATTATAATAGAACAATTTAGATTCCTGATAAAGCGATCAAGAGCGTCAAAATGTTCTAGCATTAAGTATGTTAATATGCAAATGTTAGATAAAAGAAGGTTATAAGATAGTTCAGTTAACGACGGTAGGTACGAACCGTAGTTACTAGAACTAGTTCGATACCCGGTAGCTGTGTTATAGTCAAACATCGAAACTAGGGCTGATAAAAAGTTCCTAGGTTTGGTCAGCCAAACATCAGGTCAGATGTAAAGTCTTAGTTAAAAGCCAAATCAATAACTTTATTCATCCCTAGACTACCGAAGCTCAGACTAGGTCAACTACAAAAAGTCCAATAAAAATGTTGTACTTTTGAATTTAGACTAAAAATTTAGTCTTATAATTACACCTAAAAGTAAAAAAGGCTGTCGTCAATAGAGTTTTTATGTATGACTTCATGTCAGTCCTCTTAATTGACTAGTCAAACCTAGAAACACCAGTTCTTCGATGTCTAACTATAACAGTCATACTAAACCGTTCAACTGCCAATAATTGCTAATTTCCTATAATACAATCTCATCTAATTGTACTAGCTAACGAATCGCCTGATTTATTTATACAGGTGCATAGAAATTGGATTTTCTTGTTAAGAAATACTTATCAGATTTCAATCCACCGTAAGTTATGAGCCCTTTGAATTTCTTTTCTTTAGATATACATTGATCTAGTTGCTTGCATCGACAGGGAAAGTTTCGTGGCGAGTGAATCACCTGTTTTCAACTATCATTTACCATAACTAGTCTGTGTATTATGTTTGTACTGTGTACTGAATATAATAATATTTGCATCCTTTTTACGATCGTTTAGGTATTTATTTAAAGCATATAAGAGTAGGTATACTGAAGTGGTCCAAGTGTGTTTGGAGCACGGCATGATTCTTTTAAGGTGTTCAATACTTTTGATTTTACTCGACATATAAAAAAGAAGCTAATGTATAATAGCGTGAAAGCCAATAACGCGTATAATATAAAAATCTTTTCGCAAGTAACTAGGCATTTAATATTTTTACACGACATTTTCCTTTTCTTTGTTATTTCGCGATACTTTGCTCAGTAAATACTATATTTATGGATTCAAATATAACAGGTTAAAAAAAGTTTTTGCAGCTTAAAAAGTTACATTTAACTTTCACTCAAACCAGTACTGAGAGATATATTTACGGTTTTTTACTGATCTTACGTATCAATTATTTTAGTACATTATAAAATAGCTTTAAGCTTGAAAGTAGACGCATAATATTTTATCTAACTTAGACTAAATTACAGTCTGATTACATTATATTTCAGCTACCGCATTACATGGACTTCATTTTAATGTGTTGTGTAAGTTAATATGTCCTTTTTATTTATTTTAGTTTTTAGTGCTTAGATTATGTGGTAGGTTTTACCAAAAAAAAAACTACTTGTACGACTATTTCTTGCCGGCTGGTAATGATTTTATTTAAATTAGTAGAATATGAAGAATTTTCCAAAATTTTAATTGCCTACAATTTTGTTAACGTCGTCAGCGTACAGATTTAAATGACAACATTATTGAAGTCTTATTAAGTTTCGAACACGTGATTTAAAAAGCAATTAACAATTAACGCATCGCCTCGACAATTCCATTAAAATAACACTCAACTTATCGATTTATAATTATTTCAATTATTTTACAATCTATTTATCGATTAAATTTTGCTCATCACTACAAAAACATAGTGCTGGAAGATTATGTTTTGAAATCGTAAAACCAAGAATCGGTATAAGATGCATATATAATAGATTTTATTGACTAGCTCCGGATTAGTAGAGATATCTTGTTTAAAATGAGAACACTTATGCCGCTCCAATTATCGTATCGCATCACTAAAAATCGTTATTCTAGATAGTGGTTCGATTAAACGATGTGGCTTAAACAACTTTATAGAAAGGATGCTTATCGAGTATTACTCGATTTCGCATCCAATTATTGTCGTTTGCACTTCATATTACATTTGTTTGGTGGAACTTTATGTGGAATAGTTTAAGAGAATCTTTTTGCACCTTACCTACATAAATTATTGTTATTTAATAACTGGATGTTGATATTTACTTAAGTAATTAGACCACCCAACAAATCTACCTATTTCTAGAAATAAATTTAAATCGATCTCTCTATAAGTTACACTCAAATGACTTTATTGCTATAATTAAACGTCGTAACTTGATCGGAGGTTCTAAAAAACATTACAAAAAGTGAGTCGACCGTTATAAGTTAAAACTAGTTTATTTGCAGTACTTTTATGTGCATAGATCACACTAGTAATTAGACGGAAGTTTCATTATACAGCCATTACAATAAATACCAATCTCCGACCAATGTGTTCATCACAGTTTTCCTGAGAAAAATTATTAAGAACGGATGCGTCCACAATTACACACAGGAAGTCCATAGGTTTTCCAACAAATATGTGATGCCAATTTACTTGAAACATAGCTCGTAACTGCTACTAGTAAAACCACTTGCATAATTGGTTATTGAACACAGCCCACTTCACAAAAAAAGTACAATTTAGTGCGCATAAAAACTGTGCCGGCTGAACATTCTAATGGAAAATGTAATGCGTCTTTAGAAAAATTCTAGTTAATGACGACAAACAATTTAACATTACCATTGCGTCATGAAAACTATTGGAGTATAAATCGAACCTCTCGCAATACTGCGAGACACAGAAATGGATGCTTTAAATCACGAAGCACTCACGCGTAAAGTGACTGGACAAAAAAACGTTATCAATTTTCGTTTTTATCGATTTGCTTTAATACAATTTACCGAAATCACAGGGGACTTTTACCTCCATTTGCGCGAAAGCCGAAATAAACGTCGATCGTTACCAGATACGATTTGCGGGCCTTTTAAAATGATTGGCGGAGCTCCCGTGCACGTTAATTATCGATTGTGTAAACAATTGGATAATTAACGCAATTTATTTTAAAGTTTTTCAAACACGTGCTCGTAAGTATGATAACTATTAAACTTACCATGGTAAATAAAACATTATTACAAGCTTATACGTATTGCGTATTTCATAGCGTATTTGCTAGTCAATAGTATTGGTTTACAAAGGAATTAACAACATCTATTTAGCAAACCCCACATAACTAAATGTCCTAACTATTATATCGTTACCCAAACCTGACATCGCTTCATCAAATAAATCGATTAAGGGCCTACTTTAATTACATCAACTCGACAAGGAAACGTCCAAAACATAAATCCAAACTTATTGAACAACTAGTTTAATCAACAATGATTTAAATCGATCAACTCTGAAGATTGAATCATCCCATTAAATCATTGACATGACACCTGCCCATTAATACTGTGATTTACTTTTACTGTTGTTCATAAAGCTCTGCATTAATTCAATAAGTACTTAAATGTAGTTGGACTATGAAATGTTTAACGTTGACTTTTGTAAGGTAGCTTACATAAGGCTTAAAGAACTATTAAAATTTTGATCAGATTTATCATAAGGTGACGGTAACAACGTTTAATAAAGGTCTTTGCATTTATAGAACCCTTCGAAAATTATAATTATTTTTAAGTACAGAACAAAACTCACATTATAACTGTTGTTTAATAGAGGTAATAGAGTCGTGCATGTTCTCAACACTGAAGCTCATGTGACTAAAGTGTCAAACATTTTTCCAGCGTCTACAGTTTATAAGCGGTATAAGCTGTGCGCGTGCTCGAGCCGTGTGTTAGAGCACTTATAACGGCGCGGCGGGTGCGGGCAGGCACGCGCGCCCGAGAGAGCATCAATTACCGGGTCGTGAGCGCTCCTGCACTACAACCAATATAAATAAAAGCCGGCCAGCACACGCCACCGACCACAATTTCACAGTGGCGCAATTGTAAAATGCTAGATCGAAAAGGTCTCGGGTTCAAACTCCTTATCTTTATGTCAGATGTATTCCACATAGAAGTTTAATGTTCGCCGCTGACAGATACGCTTTCCGCGCCGCACGTGCCGTTTGAACTTTAAAACAGCCAAGGTCTAAGAATCTGGTTTAGATTTGCGAAAATAGTGTCGAGCACGTAGTAAAAAGTGAAATATCGATGCTCCCTGATTTATTTGTCGATAGATGAATGTTGGTCGTGACTCGGTGAGCCGCTGTGTGGCACGCGTCACGCCGCGCCCGCCGGACGGTCGCTGGTTGCGTGGCGACGCGGACGCACAGACCGCCCAGTGAAGCGCGCTGCCGCCTCATTCTTCTATTTTTCGCGGCGCCTCCGTCCCATTTTCCCTTTCCTAACAATGGCCTCGGTCACGCACCGTGTTGATAAAAGCCGGATTGATTCGCTTTCGCTTCCCCGCCGGCGATGTCGCAGCCGATGACGACATGTACGGCCCTTGCGGTAAACCCAGACACTGTGAAATCGACCTTAAAATTCTTTGTTTTGGAACGAACTGTTAATTCTAATGCACATAAACTCGTCTCATAAAACCTTAATCACCTTACTAACACGAATCTAATATAGATCTCAAGAAAATGTCACGTCGACAGACATAGCAGTTTTGATGTAGACAGATTTATACAGAACAGATTGTGCTAAGCGAGTGACATTAATTTAGACGCAGACATAATCAACGTCACTCATGACCTAGCCCACTTATGTTCACGTATAATTCCTTGCTAATGTAGGCACTGACAGTTAAAACAGCAAGTTACATTAAGTATCATGTAAAACATTTTTTTTTTGCTAGGTCTTTTTACGTTTCGTAATCAAAAGGAAGCATTAAATAAAAAGTGTTACAAAATGTTCAATTTTGGAAAAAGAAACTCAATATATTAATGCGATTTGTCGAGCATACATCAATACTGTCGTTAGTCCTTATCGGGGTGATTAAGAAACATCAAACACTCTTAAATGTCGGCTTTTAGGCAATAATTAAGGTCGATAAAAGGAAAGAGCGTATATTTTAGCGGCTCGTGTGAAACGCGCCTATAATATCATCGTGTGAAGTCCGGCTCACTGTGAGGTAATGCAAGAGATACTTAATTACACAGGATATTGTTACACAAAAAGGAAAAATACTTCTGTGGATAAAAACCTGTAATGTTATACATTAAGCCCAAAATCAGAAAATATAAAGCACTTTAGATCGTCCACCCCATTTTTCATGACATGATTTAATATGTTTAGCACCTATATGTATGTATTGGGGTCAGTAAAAAGAAATAATTAATTCATGTTTGATTGAATTTATTTACATAAAGATGATTTATTTAAGTTTTTATTCTAATTCACCTAAATATACCTACATACGTAAACACGTTCCCGTTCTGTATTATTTAGACGTACTTTTCTAAATACCATAAATAAATTATTAGTATTTAGTAACAGCGCTTTATAAATCCAAATACATAACAAACCCTCCATCTTTATCTCCAACATTGATGTTCCGCATTCCGTGTTGTAATTCTCAAACGGTGTCCATTTATCTACTGATGTAGTGGACTACAATTGCGACTTAAACTTCACCTTTAAAGGACAATACACAAAGCTTAATCAATAATAGAACCCATCTATCTAACCTTCGATGGTCATTAGGGGCGAATAGTGTTACCATGACATTTTAAATTGTGGGATAAATCCTGCGATTTAAAATCGCATACCTGCAAATGTTTGTTTCGAATAACAGAAACCACATAGTGTTATTGCTTGGCTATCTTAATCTTTGACAATTATACGTAAAGAAAAAAAAACAATATTTATTTATTTTATTCAACCGTGTAAGATAAGAATATTATATTAGTAACAGACGTTAAAAACAAGTACTTGTAACAACACCACTTCCATCCAAGTATCCACTTATTTGTCAATCATTACAACACAATCAGGTAATTTTATTGGCCGTGTTGTTTTTATCATTATTGGCGACGATTTTCGCTACATTACTGCTGTATATATTTGCGACTGAAAATCGTAAATCCACTTGAATGTCTCCGGCAATAAATTCATATGGTTACCGTTTACCGCGACCGGCGAACAATCGATCAGGCGAGTGCGTTGCGTTATCTCACTCGCCATTCGGAACAAACAAATTCAATTAGGATTAAGAAATTAAACCACAGCTCAAAGGAACCGCCGACCGCTTCCGATGATACCCGAAAGAGTTCGTTGACATCCGATATCGAATCCACATAAATTACCAACTACTTGTCTTTTAATCGATCGAATCAATTAGCTGACAGATCTTTGTCCGCAACCATCTTTGAAAGTTGTCTTCTACTTATGTACAATAACAAAAAAGGTGTGTGAATAAAATCGTCGTTTATCAACGCTCCGATCTCCACGATCTACAATATTTTGAACATTCATCCTCCAGTCTAACAGCCCTCTTCAGAACATCTGAGTACTAAAAAATCTTATCCTCAGAAGTTAACGGGCCGAATTTAGACACGCGTAAAATACTGTTTTTTATGATGTGAAACGCGCGGCCAATTGACGCGCGCTGCTTCTGTGTTGCGTTTATTTCGCCACGATGTTCTCGCAAACCATAAAAAACTTGCGCGCAATTGTAAGCGTTTTTTTCACTGCAATAAGAGCCGTAGTGAATTGCGCGAGATGACTTTTTTGATGCTACTGTTGAATCGTAATATCTCAAAAAGCGAAGTACGTGAGAAAGGTTGTTCTACTTAACGCACCTTTGACACAATATTCAATGTTTTGAACTCGTAGTTGTAATTAAAGCAGTGTTTCACGTAACTCGGCACATCGTAAGCAGGCGTTGTACGTAATTTTTGATGTGACCGTACGACATTCACACCATAAAAACTGTAGTTTATGATAGCATTCGTTGACATACACCGCTGCTTGTGTTTACGACCGTGACTCATCTTTATTTGTGCTAGAACGAGTGTTCGTATAAACTTGTAGAAGCGTTAACTTGCTGTTCTTCGTCTATGCAACAAATTTATTCAAGCTCGTTAAAAATCAAGTCAACAAAATGAGCCACTAGTTTATTGCCCGCAATTTTTGTTTCGTATTTTCTACTTTTTATACCAGTGCGTAGTAAAATGTTACACATTTAATAAAAACACCAAGATTAAATTAAAGCAATTAAGCGAGAATATCTCAAATGATACCAATTATAGCGGTACTATAAATATTGATTTTATATTTATTGCAAGCGTCCCGCTCGATATAGAAATACGAAGGCGTTATTTACGAGACGTCATCTATAAGGGGTAGTCGCGCTGCAAACTACTTTTCCTCCGATCGAGTTTTCTCGCGGGGACCGGTCACATCACTTAGAGGAAACTGTCGTTTTCAATCGTAGAACCGGAGCGATGATTCCCCTTATCAAATTACGGGTCTTGTCGGATAGTGAAAATTTTCCCACATTTTCTCAGTGTACATCGGAGTACAGATGATATAAATCGGGTGAAATTGTTGGTTGTGCCCGCGCGGCCGCCGCTCGAGGCTGCTAATGGGTGGTTATTTGTAAGTTTTCACTGGACGCCCGTTACGCGCCATCGAGCTCTTTCCTCCAAGTCGACCGCTGTGACGCACGGCCACCATTTTTGCCTATAATCATAACACTTTCGTTTCATACAAAAAAAGAGACCTCAACTTCAAAACGAAGAAAGTAAAAGTTTGGTCTCACTGTGTAGGAGTTGATAAATCAGTAATGAAAACAGTTAATAATAAAAAGTCACTTATGAACCATAATTTCATAGTGGAGTGACACAAATGTCTTAATATAACATTTTTAATTGGTGGTTGCTCAATGTGTGACTATTCTGAGCGGTTGCCTTGGCGAACAGCTAGTATCAATTATTATTAGATAGTGATCGGTATGCAGTATTCGGTAACAGCCCCCTGCTGTGCCCTGTTGTGAACTTATCTCCTTAAGTATTGACCATCGAAAGTCGATTAAAAGATCAAGATCTTTTATAGTCTTTTTCTATTGTCCCTAAATTGCGCAAAATGTTGCGTGCTCGATTTGTTCTTATTGCATTACCATAGATGTATCAATAAGAATTAATATGGGAACATGTTGGATCTGTAAAAAAAATATAGGTACTCGTTATTGTTTAGAAAATGAAATACTAATATCTAAACACAATCATTCGAAACTGCAGAGATAAGGTGGAGGTAAAAAATCGGTTATAATTATTCATTATTTATTAAAATGGACATCATTGAGAAAATAACATAAAATGTGATATAACACAACAGTTTGTTGGTTATAATATCGCTCTAATAAATGTACATGTGTTTATACTGGGGACTTTTATATTAAACCTCTTATTTATAGTAGTTTATTCTTATAATAATTCCTTAACAATATCAATGTTAACGATAGGTATAATGTAATGAGATCTGTCACTTCTTTTTCTTTATTTATTTATACTACTAAAACATCTTTCAGTCTTTTCTTTACAGTATTTTTTTTTTACATCTTTGTAGAAATTTAAATCGAAATTATCCATAAAATTGAAGTATATGAACTTATAGTTCAGGGAACATCTTAATATAATAAAATTTTAATATCCTCATATAGTAATAATGTTCTACAATTTAAAATTAATACTGCGTGCTGTAACATAATTTATGTTTATGAAACTTTATTGAAAATATTCTCCGGTCAATAGGTTTTATTAGATTTCCCGATGTAATGACAGCGGTATAAACGGGATTAGTGAGGCTATTACGCGCGGCACGGCCGCCGCCGGCCACGGGCACCGCTCCACTGAGGAAGTGAGCCGCGCCGCGCCTAGTGCGCACGCGCACACCTCAGGGGTGCAGCTTCCGACAAACGGTGTTTTTTTAATTAACTCTTTTTAAGGCTGCGAAAAGATTCATTTGGTTCGAAATGTATTATGTAACGAACAACTATGCAGTTGATAGACAGATTTAGAGCAACCGTATGCTAAAAAGGAAAGAAAAAACTTAGAAATTATTGATAACGGATTACATTTTTAGGATTAGTAAAAAGTTTAGCCGTTAACTTGCTTATGTTGTAACAGCATTGCTTAACTATCTAGTATGTATCAGTGTGTAAATAGATAGTCAAATAATATAATACATGCCTAACTTTCAAAACCATTTTACAAAATCAAACCTATAGTTTAAAGTATCATCCTTAGGCTAAACTTTAGTTTACGCAGCGGCCGTAGGGTACGAACTCTGATTTAGTATTTGAACAAAGCTTCGCCGCAACTTGCCCGCGGCCATTAAATGTCATTTCAAGATTCAACATTAGTTTCGCGTCTCGACAACCCTGAAATATTCGTACACTTTGACCACAGAGTATTAGTTCCAAACACGGCTTGAAGAAGTTATAAACATCACTCCATATCAGTTTAGCTATATATTCTAGTAAAACGAGATAAAATTAAAATAAAATGTAAATTGATCAACTTTTATGGTCAATTCCGCGCGCAAATGTGCAAAAGTTTACGCCAATTTACAGATCGGCTGCTAACGTAGTAGTGTGTAGCAATTACATGCTAAAACCGTGTGAAATATCCTTATATTGTAGTTAATCAATATTTGACAAAAATGAAACGTAATAAAAAAAAATAGAAATAGTACATTTTATATAAAAACTGACTCTGTAAAGTTCTATGGAGTATGCTTTACGCACAATTTTCAGTCAAAGTGCTAAATCCCACGTCGAGACAAACGCTAAAACATTGAATGACAGCAAAATATCTAAAACATTCCGTCTTATCTCAACATGTTTATAGCTTACCCATTTACAAATATTTGAATACATATTTAGCAACAGACTATGGTACAGTGTTCGCCATGACTACACCACTCTATAAACTAAGATATTCAGAATACCGATACCAAATTACTTCCAAATAGTTACGGATCGAGATCGACGATAGTATCGGTTTAAAGACAATCTCGAATCGAAATCGGATATTCAATTATGTCAGCAAACACTCGTTTGGTTATATTTTGTGTCTGCGGCGCCTTTTTAGTCTTCCATTCAATTCTGGAATCTATTGTACTATAAATTGTTCGATTAAAATTTTGACACAATAAATGGTTTTAGACGAACAGCTGTATGGTATGGGCTGACGATGTATGGTTTCAAATTTTCAGTCCGATATATTTCCATTGATTTCTGATGAAACAGACACATTTATCAAGATCGCATACGCTTCAATCACAGTGACTATTAAATGGAGTCATGCCGCGTCAATGGAGGCTCTATTGAATGTGTTTGACACTAAATACACGTGCTTCGTTGCATCATACGCGCTTTATTAGGCAAATCTGATATTTATTGACTTCACTCTCGTCGGCGGATTTTGTTGTTAGTAATAGGAGCTGATACGGTTCATAATTTTATGATGATAGTTTAAGTTTAACCGCACTGATACAAAAGCAAACGTAATTCGAATTATTCTAAATATGTAATGTAAAAATAAATCAGTAGTATTTTTTTTATTCGCCCTATGATTTTTTTTTTGGGAATCTGAAAGCTTTTTTCCCATAAAGGTATGATTATGATTATATCACTTTGATAACATGGGAGATATAGGTGTTATGACATATAGCGTAGTAAACTTCACCACAAATATTTTGGACTGCAGCATTTCGACATTTCTGCGTTGTATCACTTGTATCTGACAACCAAAACCAGTCTGCTCAAATGTAAACTCATGAAGATTGTGAAGCCTGCATCTAAAATTCACCGATCACCTAAAGATACGTCAAGAGTGACGTCCCGATGCACATACTGAATAGAGCTCTGATTATTCAAGCATGATGTTTGTAATATTAGTTGTCTAGCAGTACCACTCATGTCCTTAAATAGATGACCTCATTTGATTAGGGACTTGACAGCCTAAAACCACTAAATAACCTCTGTAGTCCACTAACTACAAGAATCTTGATACTTGCAGTAACATGAATAATTTAATCGATACTTAACTTTTCTTGTTAATTATAGCATTAACTTCAAGGGTCTATAATCATGACCTCAACTTAATGATACCTAAGCGATTATTTAGCAGAGCAGGCTACCTCAAAAGCTGTCAAACTTGTCTTATTACACAAAAATATAATGTGATTCAGTATCGATAGTTACTGTGTCGCAAATTAGGATTATGTACATACAAATCAGTTTTCGTAACGTATCAAGCCGCTTACATCCGCCGTCTCGGTGCTCGGTGCATTAAACAGCAAGCGTGGGCAGATCCGTCCACATTTCTATGATGAATCGGTCGCCGGCGCCGCCATGTTACGAAAATTCGCCACAATTTGCATATAGATACGATCCTACGAGACTGCGACGACGCTTGAACCACCAATACTTCACGGCATTGTTACAAGCATTATTTATCTAACGACCACCACACTGGTCCAATAGCCTCACAATAAACATCGCAATTGACGCCTACTTATCAACTCCAGCGAATTACTACAATGTTGTAAACATAATTTACAATGCAAATAATATTAAAAATATGTGCTTACTGCATATTTGCTCAAACACTGAATAAGTTAAGACATCGTCAACATTTCAATGCAAATTTTATACATGGTTCTTTACTCAATGTTTAGTCTGCCAATGCGGGCACCGAAGCCTTTTAGGAATCTAAGGAACTCGTCCATTTTGTATATGCCAACTTGTATTTGCTATGATAATATTATAGCACTCGTGGCATGTGCGAAACCTCACATTACGGACCTTATAAATACATCTTAGAATTCCCATACATATTAAACATCATTTTGAATACCT
The DNA here is from genome assembly GCA_905146925.1 of Autographa gamma. Classification (NCBI taxonomy): domain Eukaryota; kingdom Metazoa; phylum Arthropoda; class Insecta; order Lepidoptera; family Noctuidae; genus Autographa; species Autographa gamma. Next base: position 6,829,467 of record LR989866.1, on the reverse strand, counting down.
AGAGGCTCTTATCAGAAATGTCTACATATGTGCATTTGGTACACAACTTCTCTTATAAATTACTTTTATGCGTTATAAGTGCAAAAAAACGAAAGTGCTTAATTAGACTAGAATTCGCGACACACCCGTACCTCAAAACAGATTGATCTCTAATCTAAAGCAATATGTATAATGTATATCGTTGAAAACGCAGAACATTCATCTTTATCAAACTCGATAAAAACCATACCTTATAACCTACAACTATGATTAAAAATCCCGCTACACTCAATGACCTCTCTAAGACAAAGGCTGGTACAATGTTTCGGTCAGCTGTTTGCGAAACGGCATTAGAACGTCATACGTAACGAAAGCGCGCGCTTGATTGATGGCGGACGCGTGGGCGGGAGCGAGCTGAAAATGCGCGCCAAATTACACGCTACGATAGGGTTGTGCATTTACATTAATGAATGATTTATGAATTAGTTTGATGGAAGTTAGACAATGTGAATGTTATTTATGTCGTTCGACGCGTTTGTCGAATAGACTGGACGCATTAACAGTTAGATCTTAACAAACGTGGTACAACAAGACAAACAACAAAATATAAGTACGCCTCAAGGCTCAAAAATATGAGGTTAAAATAATAATAATTCAGTGCAAAAAAAATAACAACATTAAACAGTGTGCCTTAGATATCTCTTAAATATACGCTATTTTTATTTATGAATACTAAGGAATGGTTTTTTTCATTGACAAGTCTTTCAATATTTGTAAGCTTGAAAATTTAGTCAGTCGGGGACAACCCTAATCTAAAGTATTATTTCAAGTTTGATGATCGGTGTAGACATAACAGTTCATGCAATGACATTGAGCTATCATTAGGTCTATACTTAAATTATGTTTAATTTAATTTAATATTATGAAACTTCAAACTACTATGACGAAGTATGTGATACTTATATTACTAATTTAAATGGAATGTTAACAAGGGCCAAGTATGTTGTAACTAATAATTGTTAAATAGTACTAATTTAAAAACCTTTATTTGCTGGTGATTTAATGTTTATCATTATCACTGGAGCAATCATATTATTGATTAGACGGACTATAATAAACAGGACACCAAACCTATAGAGCTCTACCAACACAATTAAAATTTCAATTCCAGTCATCATTCTAGCTTTGATCAAAGTATTATATGTATAACCCATCCCTATGACAATATCCGTTACACAACATTATAGCTTCAAACCAACATTAAATATCGAAATAATTATTAATTGTTAATTAATAGAAAGCGAGTCAAACTGCGAGGTTTATAGTATAAACGTAACCGGCGTGACTGTATCTGATAGAATATTAAACAGTAAATGTATTTACGTGTAATGTATACTGTTTCAAATTTAATAGCGCATCGCACGCGCTGCGCACGCGCCGCTAATGATCCGCGCGATTCTGCTACCTCTATCAACTTTATTATAATAGTTATGCCATTTTGTTTATATTTTCGACTCTATTTCTTTAGGTTTAGAGTATATGAAATATTTGTTTTGTTTATCTTAGTATTTTAATTAATTTTAAGATTGTTGTGATGGTTATTAAAAGAAAGTCAATTGATAAAACAAATTTGTGTTCAAGCGTTATTGAGAATCGGTTTTGTTTTTTTTTTCGTTATTTAATACCTATTATTTTTTCGAGACGCAACACTGCTTTGATGTATCTTCTGAATGAATTGAACCTTTGAATCTAATTCAGGTAATACCAATTATAACTAGATTTATAAATACTCGATAAACAACACGAAACGTAAAAAAAAAAACAAGTAAAATATATTCTATAACTCACTCACAGCATTTCTAAGCGACAGACTGTACTCAGAATTGTACCATTCATAAATAACTATTACAAGACATTGCAGAATCCCTCATCTCTAATGAGCTTTCGATGTAACTCCCATCCATCTTAAAATCATTTTTATAAACCGTATTAATTCTATTCAGTACCGACGTTTCGAGCGAAAACAAGTGAAGAGCTCGCATTCAATACGTTTAAGGTCGATTTTGATACATTAAACGGATATTTATATACAATAAGAGACTAACGAATTGTATGTAATATGGTTAATAATTTTAATCAGCGTATAGTTGATTGATTGATACAGTTGTGCTTGTTACGGCAAGCTTTGTTGCAACAGTGAGGCATTTGTTAGGAAATACCGAAAGTTTTGTTTAAGAAATACTTAAATACAAATTGATACTTATCAAGATATTATATTATTATTTTTTAAGTTTGAAATTAATTTATTGTAGTGTCATAATCAGAGTATGAATGACCCTCTTACTCAAAGTGACAACGGAACTAAAAATTAAGTATGTAGTTTTGTATCTATAGACATACATTATGCAGTTCGGAGTATATGATTAGGTTATTAATAATAATACAGTCACATCGAGGCCAGACGACTTGCATCCTACACAGTAGTTTAGTAATCATTTACAATTTCAATAAAGAAAGCTCCAGACATGCAGACAGCTGATATTAATGCACTCAAAAAACAATAGTTCTCTATCTAAATAACATACCGTTACAATAGAAAATATTAAATAAATAAGAGCATAAATAAAATGTAGCTTGAGGCGTTCTCAATTATCTGGCTTCTTCAGTTATGTGCATTAGTGGAACATATTTATGTTGGACATTAGTTGGCTCGTCTCACCGCGATTTAATGCCGCGTAGGCTTAATACGTGCAATTGAAAATCGTTTGCATTTGTTGTGCCCAAGTAATTATTCATGTTCTGGCACGAGCCACATTTTATGTAATCAAGCTAGCAACACTCGAACCGCCATCTTCTTTTTTTATTTTGGAACTTGATAATGTTGTGGTGAAAGAAATAGCTTTACTAAGTAATTATAGAAGATTAAGTGGAGAGTGATTAGGATGGTTAAGTTTGTATGGAAAATGAGATCATCATAAATCTTGTAACCGTTAAAGAAATAAAAGATGGAACAAAGAAAATATAAAATGAACAACTAAACAAGAGGCAGACAGTCTGACGACCATAAGAATTGTACTACAAGATGATTAATTCAATGCCAACACAGTATTTTTGAAAAGCCAGTCACTTCTCAGATTGTAATTAAACAACAATTATGAAACGTTCTTACGAATTTATTTCAGTAATTAGTTATTAGATTTATCTTTAGTTGAGTTAAGTTATAAGTCGATTCTAATTAGAACCCATTAAATTATAATCGTAAAATACATCGATACGCTCAAGATTCGTGCATCGGTATCATTTAATTCAGCATTTGTAGAGTCGTAATGTGTATTATTTTATGAGGTGAATTGGTCTTCATAGATCCTCATTCTTACCTCATAAAATGTCATTGGCTTCGGTAACTTTACACTTATTCGATGAATGGATACATCGGTATCGATTTGAGATCGATTCTTGAGTTCTTTTGTTTTTTATCGGTATATCACGGATGTTGTTCTTCATTTGACTTTGTATTGCGTGAATCTTTGTCGACTGTCAATTGTCTGTGGGTTTCGCTTTTTGTTTGCCGTTTGGATATCCATTTATTATGTTTTTTGAACAATGAAGAGTTTTCGATGTTATGTGATACTATTAATCACATTATAGTGTTTCATATGAATCGTGTTAGAAAACTATAAATAGATGGTATTATCATTTTGGATATGCCTTCTTTAAAAAATACAGGTTCATTTGCATATATACAAAGAAATAGCAATTCGTTTTTTAGTTCGCGTAATTTAAATAAATCTCGACACTTCACAGATAAATCCCAACGAAACCAAGAAAAAATACAAAACTCATTAGAATAGAATAGAATAGAATAGAATAGAATTTTATTTTTGCAAATATGGGTTACATATGATCTTAAAAATATACTTAATCTAGGTCAGCCATATTTTGCCATTCGGCATGCAAAACAATTAACACAAATGGTTTTAACTAAATAGTATACAAATTAAATATAAAATGAGACCTGGCATAAAATTATAAAATGAGATCAGTGATCAATTAAACTAAGTTATAACTTATCAACTAAATAATTTTAAGTAATACTTTAATGTTTTAATAATAATAATCAGTTTATACATTATATTATGCCAATAGAGAGTATATTAATCGTACTTATTACCTAATTTAAATCAATGTCAATTTTATCTGTTAAAAATTCAGATACATTGTAGTATGCTTTATCAATTAAAACATTACGTAACCGACTTTTAAACAATATTGTATTTGAATCTTTCCAAGTATTTGGCAATTTATTGTAAATAATAGGGGCCATGCAGTAAATACTATTGCGCTTCAGCGTTGTCTGACACGATACTAGGCATAATTTACTATTGTCGCGCCTGTTTCTAGGACAGACATCAGCTAGTCGTTCAAAACGTGACTGATTTTGTTTGACAAACATAGCTGCTTCAAAAATATAAATACAAGGAAGTGTCAGGATCTTGTATTGCTTAAAATAGGGTAGGCAACTGTCTGTACTTTTAAGTTTAAACATAGATCGGAGACATCTTTTTTGAGCCTTAAATGCTATATCTCGATCAGTTGAGTTGCCCCAGAAAATGACACCGTAACGTAAATGAGTCTCAACTATTCCGTAGTACGCCGTAAGAAGCGCCTTCACATCTACTATAGAGGATAATCTGTATAGGACATATGCCGAAGAACTCAGCTTTTTACATAAAATATCTATATGTGCTTTCCAATTCAAACTATAATCTATTTGCAGTCCTAAAAATTTTGTATTTCCCGCAGCTTCAATATTATTGTTTTTGTAGTGGATATTAAGATTAGTCCCATCGGTGGTACGCTGTCTAAAGTGAATTATTTTGGTTTTCGTTAAATTTATATTTAAGTTATTTTGGTCTAACCATTTAATTATTGATTGAAGAGAATTGTTTATGTCGTTTTCGTATGTTGTGATGTTTTTACAAGGGATCGTTACTGTGCTATCGTCTGCAAACATGGTTATAGGTTGTTCAAGAGATAAGGGCATGTCATTTATATATAGTATGAACAGAAATGGACCCATAACAGTTCCTTGCGGTACACCGAATGAGATTTTACGTTCATTTGATCGCACTATCTCTTCGTGTTAATTAAATTGATTAATTAAATTGATAAGGAAGTCTACAAGAAAATAACACATACGTATAAAGTGAATTGTAGAATCAAATGAGTCAGATCTGAGTCATATATCCCTTTAAATCCATGCCCTTGGCATTTAAAATCATCTTTTTAGGACGACCGACAATGCACTTAACTCCCACAAAAGCGATGGTAAAAACTGTAATGACCGAGGATATGTGGCCATTATCTGAATGTAATGAACAAATAAACGGAAATATCAAGACGGTTTGCACCTGGGAGTTGGAAATTAGTTTCAAACAAAGAGGACACTTTAAATGTACACACAAACAGATAATATAAAATAATATTCTGACATACTGTGAAATACGAATCAGAGATATAATTAGGTATGTTAAAGCCTTATCTTTTCTGATCCTAATAGTGTAATATACAGTAGCTGAGGTAAATATATTATTTATGGCACTTAACAAAAATATTTAAAAACCATAAAAGCTCTAGCGTACATACCAACTTTAAAAATGCATTATCAGACTTTTTACAATGGTAGCCATCAAAAATTCGTGTTTAAGTAATTGTGGTAGCGACAACATTATGTTTAATGTTCGTTGGAATCGGACATGCGTAGGCGCCGATACAGACGCAATGATGAACAACAGCTCAATTTGTTTCACACATAGGGTTGCCACTCAAAACTGAATAAATTTTATTACCTAACTAAATAAAGTTATAAAGGTTATGGGCTTTAAATGATAACATAAATATTTATTACGTTTTCTAGTAAGAGATTATTTCTATCTTGTATTAGATGGTCATCTCGTAAAATAACCAATAAAACAGGAGTAAATTGAAATCGTTGGCTAGATTATGTGTGTTATATTTATTATGATTATAGTATCTTAAACGTAGGTATACAACATTATTTGTTACTGATAAGCCACAAATAAAACTAATTTAATAGAAACAAAACCGATAAAAAGTTTGCATTTACCCTGCCGAAAGTGATTACTTACGTTCATACCATAATTTTATTCAAGTCAAAATTTCTTCCAACTACCACCAACAGGTAACAGGTAGGTAAGGTAACATCGCCAAGGGATACATTTATTATTTAGATTGTTGGTGATCTCGTGTGGCAGCCCTACAGCCAGCGCATCAGTATGCCAAAGACGATTCGAATTTCTCCGAAACTTTTACGATGCGTCGATATTTCAACTAGACAGAAATTTTCTTCCCCAATCGCTGATTTATGAAGGCATTCAAACCGATGCTCGATGTCTTCATTGAGTAGCTTCGGGCAGGTCGTGAGTGGGAGTAACTTTGATGACCCGAAAATACATTCAGGGTTGCCGATGAAGCAATAAATCAAATTCATTGTGCGTAAGCCGTAATACTCTCTTTTGTGTGACCGTCGAACATTTATCATCGCGATCAACACACCTTGCAACAATGGGGCACGACTTTTAAATATATTTTTTAATATAAAACAAAGCCATATTTCTCTGTATAACTAGCTGTACGAAAAAAGTTCGACAAAAACTTATTTTTAACATGCAATGCGAGCAATCTTTAGTAAAAATATTTACCTATCTTTTTTAACAAGTTTTTTTTAAAACAACTTTATCAGTTTTCCTTACAGAAATCATTTTCCTAACTGTCTACAGCACGAGGGCAAACACGAAGCGTACTCGTGTTTGAACGACAGACGATCGCAAATATAATGCACCCAGTCTAAGCTCACCTCATTGGAGCCATAGCGAACGCCTACCGTCGATAAAGGTCCATCACAGTAAAACGGGACTGGAACACGATACTTAATGAGCTTCCTCATTCAAATATCAATTTAAACATAACCGCATCCAATTAATTGTAGCAGTCGGTCGTACTAACTCACATAAATATATTTAGTGCACCTACATTGAAGCCTAAGCCCAGTTTATAGCATCATAGAAAGACTAAGTAGAATTCGCTTCATTAGCACGCAAGATCGTTTATTTAACCACACTTGATTGTAAACATTGCAAAGCGAACTAGAATCAAAGCCTATCGAATTTCAACTAATGTAAGCCAGCTAAGAGAAATGTTAACTAGCAGTTATATTTATTGCATATTGGTAATATAACCAAAATAGGAGTAAACTTAGATGTTACGTTGGAAATTGTGGTGTCATTACAATAATTGTGTACCCATTCCTAACTAATTCGTAAATTTAAATCACATGTGCTATAACTCAATAGCTGTTACATACAAACCCATTATTTGTGTTAGATCGTTAGTGTTTGTATTCAATACTAATAGCATTCGTTATCGGGTCATAAGGGCATGGTAAAGGGAATCCAAAACAAAATTTACCGTTTTTCGGAGCAAGCATTACCATTCACTGAATCCAAGTAACCTAGAGCAAGTTCCAAGTTCCAAACAATAGTTGTATGTAACAAGGAAGTGGTCGAAGCTCCAAGTTATCGATAGTACCTAAGTGCAGTGGACAGAGGGCAGTGTCGCATGCACCGTTGTCCGTGCCCCCCTTGCATACTTTCACCACTCGCTTCCCGATACATCGATAACAAGCGTTTGGACCGCACTAGTGTACCAGTTGCTAGGAGCTTTCGTTTCCGATGATAATAGACTGGATTAGGAACCGTATCTGTACAATTACGTAACAATTGTATAAATCTACCTTTGAATATTTACGTACTTTCCTAACAGCCAGTTATGTTAAACAGTAAGCTTCTACCCCTCTCAAGATTTAGTCGCGATTTCTTTGTAATTTATGAAGCCCTTCCGACACGAAAATGCACTGATTAAAAAGCCATATCACTAATCGAAATTGATAAAAATCGGGATACATCTTATCACTTACTATAAAATGCAATTTTCAGTATCGCGGAAATTCGGCAACTATTTAAAACGTTTTTTTTTTTTAATTCAATGCTTTTAAAGTTATCTAAAAAAGTAAGGTTAAATTGTCAGTTTCATTTAGATAACTTAAAGTGTGCGCGTTTAGTTCGTTATTTTACTAGCTCGAGTATACTGGAACGTGTAAACGGATCATCAAAGAGTTTTCCGTCGACTCAGGCGCTTGTTTCGCATTACTTATACAGCGAGTCTCGTAAGAAGCAACACAACGAATGCCTACGGGCTGTCTTTATTTACCTGTTTTATTGAACGTACCAAACTGTACTAGTTGTAGTCTAGTTGGTACAACCCCTACATCTGTAGACCCTGTTGTTTAATATTCAAGTATTTGTATACAGGTTCAAGTAATAATAGCCATAATGTTTTATGATATAACCTTTATAGAACACCCTTAAGACCTTTTAATTTTTTCGTTTTACACATTCAGTTTCATTGTTAACGTTGTTTCTTAAATACCTTCTTATTATAGTTTCAGTAACTAAATTAATTCAAGACACTTTCTTTGATCAAAATACGTACCTTTTTTGTATTTCCAAATTGAATGTACAAAGTTAAAACGTTGAGATGTAATCTGTCAGTCCCAGCTTCAACTTACGCAAGATCGCTGCTGTTTCAACACGTCACTAAAGTACCAAAATAATTCGTGTGTCAGTGTATAAACCTTCCAATTTACGCACATTCGGTGTTTTTAAACTCACTTTCCTTCGAGTGGTTGGTTTAAGTTTACGACGCGATAAAAATGTTGTCAGCTCCTGCGCCGATTGTGAGAGGAACAATGCGTACGGTCTGATTTGTTGGTTTGTCCAGTTGTCTGATATACGAAAAGTTCTAGAACACAAAAGCCTGCCAATAATAACTCTGGATGATACAGAAAAAATGAAAAATCCTATCGATAAGTAGTAAGTAGTCCATAATATGTACATTTATATAAATTAAACAAAAAACTTTTTTGAAACAAAACTACATTTAATTAAATGTATGTAATAAATTAAATTCGGTGGCTTTCTTGTCTCGCTTGTTATGACCTTTCCGGTGACATTAACATTTAGCTTTCATTACCTTTTTATTTGCAACAAATGTGTTAACTTATGTCTTGACGATAAGGCGAGCGGTTGCGACATACAACCTCTTTCCTCGTGTTTCCATGAATGAGATGAATAAGTGACATATCACGTGGATGGACGGTGGCATCTGGGCTGTGACGTCATTATGAGTCAGATCAAAACTGTCGAACACCTAAATGTTAACTTTTGAAATTGTATCTTCAGTGGTGCCTTTCTCTAAAATCCTGGCAAAAGTAAAAATAAAATTGACTTAACTTATTTATTTCTTCCCAACTTTGAGTATGTATAACCATTTCATTAAAGAACAATAATTATAAGGTGTATTCCATCACTCTAACATAATAACAGAGTACCAAAAATTAACAGACATTTTCATATTTTGCATTAGGCAGAAGAAACGTAGTTTGTTGAAAACTTGCCACAAAATAACTAAATGCACTGTACTTTTTACACTTTTTGCCTCAATCAATTTCTGTCCACGATTCAACTGAATCGCTATAAAACTCAACACAACTAATATAAAAATGTTGACATAATAATGATGTGAGCGAGCAACAAAGCCCCCGCCTTGCCCCACATTGCAAGCGGGTTAATTACCGCGATCAGTCAATGCTGAGATCTTCATACGATATACTGGCAGATCTCTTTATATGTATAACCCATCTCGTGCTGTACATTGAGTGAATATGTAATTAAGGTCTGGTAACGTATTACTTTATTTGGGTAATTTATAAAAAAATGTATTAAGGCAGCTGTAAAATATTATTTATTGATTATGCTCGAGCTTTGCGGTGGAAAATTATTAAGGTCAGAATGTTTTTATAAACAAAAAATATATCTCTCAATGAAGACAATGGATGCAACAAGTATTCAAGCAGACAGGTAATTTACGACGTTGGTAAAAAACAAAGACCCATCATAGAAACATTCCAACCTCATTTGTTTCATCTTATATTCGTGTAACGATCGCTTCTTCAACTATTTGTTGATGTCTACATTATAAATGACGTCATCCTAAACATAGCTACTCAATCAACCATCCCACCGACTGCTCCGTAAAACATTAAACTCAAAGGATTAATGTCCACAAAAAGTTGTTCAACCACAAAGGTAATATTAATTAAAACTGAACTATTTTCAATGTAGCTCATCTACCAGATAACATACTGCCAATTTATTTAACAACTTCAAATAGATTCACAAAATCGTAAATTACTAAATCAAGCTTTGAAAACTGGAGCACTTTTATCAAATGTTTATAATATGCCAATCATACGCATTTACGACTTTATTCATTGATTTATTTATATTTAATACATCGGATTTAGAAACTAGTCGCAGTATCCGGCGTTACTGCCTTATAAGGCTCTATCAGAAGTTCTCATTATCTTATCACTTCAAAAATCGAGCTCATTGCTACTGTAAATGGCTACATGTGTTTTCATGTGTTTACTATCAAGAATCTTGAAAAAGCTTGAGTTTTCAAAATCGAATAGTATTTACTCGGTTTATCGTGGCCTAAAGTACTATCTGTCCTCAAAAAGGATATTTATTTTACTAAATGTATCAACAAAAAATAAGATACCAATTAGAGTAAATTGAACGTTATACTACCATGCTTATAGCATACCTCTAAGCCACATAAAATAAAATACTCTCATTGGATCGGACATACGATGTGACACAAACTAATATAATCAATCACTGTTTTCGTTAAAGTTAAGGACCCAAACTTTTTTAGTTTTACGACTATATATTGACTATTTACAATCGATGTTTATCGAGTGTCCCCTGAATTCCGAGTAGCTGGAACTATAAACGTTAGTAATCGTAATACGGCAAGGCAGTAAAGTCGAATTTACTTCACTACTTCGAATCATGTCGAAAAAAAGGTTATTGATCATTTTAAATGTATATTTTATTGGCATGTGCTTAGAACAAAAACTGTATGAGCTGGTTTTTCATTCGTATTTTCATATTCAAAAAAATAACCTGTAACCATGTTGTTTCAAATAATCTTATCTCAATTCCATTCATTTTAATTTGTTACATTTTACATAAATATTAACTAAAATGGATGTTTGTTTATCCATTATTTCGATTGATCATTAGAGACTTGTAAATATCCAAATATATTCCAATTCGATAGTGTTAATTAACACATTATTTCATAAATGGTCAGAATGATCATTTTATTCGTTCACACCTAAAATCTTTTATGACTGGCCAAATGTCTATCTTCAAACATTATAAAATTCAACATTTTGTAACACACCAAACATGGTCATTGGTCATATTAATCACTAAGAACCGTTCCCAATCACCAATCTTTCTTTAACATTCCATCTGTGTTTTTGCATTTCAATTTATAAATTACTTAACTGAAATATATGAATGATATAAAAAATATGACCTGAAACTTAAAGAAAGTCTGCGTTAATTTTTGAAGGGGCAATCGACAGCTACCCAGGATACCTTTCAGTGTACTTGTCATTCTACCTTATTTTCGTATTCAGATCATTTTATTGTATTAACTAATTTACACCTAAAGTAGGTACAAGTACACTGGATCGTTCGTAACCTGCCACTCACTGACTCAAAATAGCGGCATCAGACTCCAGGTTAATTCGCGAGCGAAAGCTAGTCTGTAATAATTATGTTTCGAATTAACAATCACGCGTATGTAACATACCGCCAAAATGTCTCGGTGTTGAATTTCACAATGTTTTAATTGCTGGCGGGACTCGGCCTTTTAACAACCGATGCCGACTACCGATTGCCGCCGATTTTAAATTGAATTATGTTTCGTTACGATATGACCGCTGACAAATATTACACGATCACGAATGGTAATACAAGACCCAGAAAAATTTAACTCGATTAATTTAAATATCCACGGTTACTGTTAAGTGGAAATAAAGGCAACTGCGTTTACACATGAGAGTCGATAAACAAAATTATAATAGGTATCAAAGTTCCTTGCAATACTGTTTAAAGTTCAAGTGTTTTTACATTTTTATGTCTTTCACATAAAGATACAAAATAACACGTCTAAATATCAATAACAGAAGATGTACTGTGTTAGTAAATTAAATGAATATTCTAATCGAAAATTAATTCACATGAATAAAATCACTTCACATTTAATCGAGTAACGCGTAATAAAATTGGAATACTCAAAATGAATTTTATAGAGTACCCTAAATTTTGATTAAATTAAATGTTATATTTGTGATATTATTTTATTGCGCATCAATACTTTTACAATCAAAATAACTACTTTAGTAGGTTTATGACCGCTCTAATTTGATATAATTCATCAAACGAGTTCATAAAGACGAGTAGATAATTGGTTAATATTTTATGAACTAGAACTACGTACTGGGCGACCTGCACCAGATCGAAGAGAATAATAAATAAAATAATATCTATATATGTAGGTATGACGCATATACGGACCTCTGCAGTATATCTTAACTAGCCTCCATTTTGTCATAAAATAGCCATCAAAGTTCACAATTTCCCATACTTCAAATTCTCAGTAAGCCATTACAGATACGAATGACTCAATAATTCATAGTTTGCAGATAAATTACACGTAATATGTATACTTACGTTGTCCGGTCAAATATGTGCATCCTGAATTGCTCACAACGGTGTTTTATGCTCCCGGCCTTAAATAGACATAGAAATCTTCATTCCTGAATACGAGGACACCGATAAAAATAATTCCCTGTGCACAAACTATAAGTCAGTGTACACATAAGCGTCAGGTGGTGGCCACGTCGCATTCATTAGCCCGTCCGGGCGTGAGCACGGCCCCAGCAGACGTGTCTTGCGCAAATGTGTACCACGGTTTATTGGCCACATGAAATATTATTAGTTTTCAATCGCGTCCGCTTGTCCGGCTGTCCGTTCGGTTGTCGCCGGATGCGTGTCTAACTATATTGATGGGACCAGTCCGCGCGCGATTATTGCGCTATGCCAATTTCACTCCGCGCGTTCGACCCGTTATAATTGCACCAAATAAAACACCCTTTAAACTTTATTTAATACGTTCCTTCAATCACGCCTTGAAAAAGAGCAAAGAAAGTGCAATACAATTTATACACCCAATTAAATTAGAGTAAAAACAGCTTCGATAATGAGGCAATCAATAAGGTATGTTTTACAGTGGCGTGTTTCTTTTGAAGCGTTTTTCGTTAACAATGATCGAATTTAGCTCAAATTAAAGTTTCGTTAAAATACCGTACTTTGAATATCCATGTCGGCGGCAAGGAATTTAATGATAAACATAAATTTGACAGAAGCCTGTTTACTGTAAGCGCGTCGCCTTAACGAGACATCTGAATCAAAGACAATGGGTGGTAACTGCCGCCTAATTGATTTGTTCCAGCGGCGTCGGGCCGTGTTGCCCGCGCTGAGCACGTGGTACTAACTTATGACCGTTACGTAAGCCAATAAGTATTAAAATAAAACCGGTAAATAAAATTTTATTGTGTCTGATTACTCTCGCTGCAGCCTTCGATACATTTTTGTAATTTCATACGTGTTCTGTCATTGTGGAGGCCCAAAACGAAAGGCGTTCTTTCACAAATGCACCTCTTGTTTTGCAATACATATCAATCGCTCTAAAATTTAACATAAGCGTTTATTACATATTTTATGTAACGTTATTATCTCACTGAGTCAATGTTTGCATAACGCAGACCTACCGTATAATTTAGCGTAACTATCGAATATTGGGAGTTCATAAAATTTAATATAATATCAATAACCATAAAATGGAATAATATCTAATGATGATTTAATGGTTGCCGTGGCCGTCATAAACCGATATGTTAAACACGGTAATCCACAGTGCATTAGCGGGCGGTAAGTAGGAGCGTGCGCCCGCGCAGCGACGCGCGTCAATTACGTTGTTATCTAGAGACCACGTTTTGTCATCTGGGCCTACAAGCTAACCTTAGGATTACTTGATGATTTTCCTTGTACTGACACAAATTGCGAGCAGGATAAAACGAGTACCTAATAATAAAAATTATCAATTCTAATAACAGCAAAAACTGGAATCTCGGCCGTTATTACCAACGTTTTCATTTCCGTTACTATAACGTTTATTGTTGGTTCATTCTAGAGTAAAGCCTTGATGAATTAACGGTTTCTATCAAGCTTATAACAGCAGACTTCTTGTCACATTAATTATGAATTGACGCGAAGTCCTAAAATCAAATCGTGTCCAGTATTAGAATAAATTAAGTGTGAATATAATGATAGTTACGTAAGCGAAGTGAAAACGGCATGCGCCGCAGATGTCCCTCTAACAAGAGCGAGTGTCCGAGCGGTATCTAAATTCCGCACGACGAACGTGCGCCCGCGCAGCGGTGAAATCATTGCGGGGTTGCCAACTGTTCTGCTCTACAAAAATATGATTTCATTATTTTGACCAAAATTTGATAATTTTAGTAGTTTTGTTTAACTACATTGTTTGATTTAGTATATTATAGAAACCGTAACTGCAGCATAAGATAACTATTTGAAAACAGTGAAAATTTGAGTCCTTTTAAAATTCATGCCTTTGTTTTGCTTGACTCGTAAACTTTAAAGTTTTACAGGGGAAACAAGCGCACACCAAAACATTATGACATACATTAATAAATCATTATTCACAAACACCAAAACTAATTACAGTACCTTTTGTTTCAGGTAATTATCAGCTTGGTTCAAAACATGCAATTCTTCTTCAATAGTAATACAAAAAGGTAAACGGTAACAACTTTATAAATGCTCCAAATGGTTGCGAGCCCCTGTCCAGTTTCACCGCAAGAACCAGTCCGAGGAGTTCTTGTTGCTGATGCATCGATCCTCGCTAATAGTAATTAACGATACTACCCCGTGAAATCGAATTATGTCGACAAATCGATTCGCAATCATCGCTCAAACCTACTCGCGACAATTTATGATGTTTACTTGTAGTTAAATAAGGCGAAACACACCTTATTTAGATCTAGTACGTGTATTAGCTTAATGATAGATTCTCATACCACTTGCAATTAAAAACAAGTTTTAAATTAAGAGAAACAGCATAGAATCTAATCAATCGATAAACGCCTCCAAATTATCGATTGTTATCGGACAATAATCACAACGTGTTCCAATCACTTTATATA
Source organism: Autographa gamma (assembly GCA_905146925.1). NCBI lineage: Eukaryota > Metazoa > Arthropoda > Insecta > Lepidoptera > Noctuidae > Autographa > Autographa gamma. The sequence continues at coordinate 6,814,202 of LR989866.1, read as the reverse complement.
ATTTCCTCTGGGGCAAATGGCGATGTGAAACGAAAAAAAAACGCAATCACGTCGGAACGAACGTGTGGTAGGTCTCGAGTTCATCATAATAAAAGAAGGGAAAGTTTCACTCCTTATTATTGAGAGTACACATTTTTTTACGTAAATTGGAGTACTGCGCCCACCCTCTGAAACACGATCGCGACCACCGTAGCCTGGCCCGCCACGCCTCCTTTCAAGTTATTACTGAAAATGTATGAAGATGATGCCTCCCAACAGGTCTCCGTTACCTGGCCGCGAGTAATGATCTCCTCGCGTGTGGTCTTCCGCGTAAGAATCTCGAATTCGATTTTACGAATACAATTATAGTACGGTCAATAACGGCAAATTTACATACTAATGATCTAATTTCAATCAGAAATCTCAATTAACTAAGCAAAAAACATAGCAAATGATGTGCCAATTAAAGCGGAATTCAAATTAGGTATGTTGATTATATAATTACCTCAAGATATCGATGTCGATGAAATGGTTGTTATTTTCTACAAAAAATCACGACGGCGCTCTGCGACGGAATGTGACGACTACATGTATTTATCAGAGTCGTCCAAGTCTATCGTAAAACACTACAAGTGTACGAGATTGTGACTAAATAAAGAGCGGTTTCACCGTTAATGGCTACTTACATCTTCGGCACATCGGCTATACCTAATGTCAATACTAGTTTTATGACAGGGACACAATTTATCGACAGTCGATAAGATCAACTATATTTCTAATGTAAATTTTCTTCAACATTCAAACAGTCGATTTCCCTTCCCTTTACAATTTTCTATTTGGAATTTGCATAACACATATTTACTACAGAAAGTTATATTTACGCAAATAGGTACATGAAATATAAGATCTTCATCAAAATGAATATACAAGAATCACACGAAGTATATCTAAAATTATTAAACTGCATCTGTATCATAGGTACCTGACCAACTATAAGTTAACCTTTCTAAAAGCCGGTGTTGTATCGATATTTAATCGTTTCTAGCGGTGTCACATCACTCGGAATTAGTGCACGCTGGCTGGACGGACGAGATCAGTATGTAAAGCAGGTGCGAGGTTGCGCCGAGTAAGGCTTAATGGCTCGAAGGCTTTCCAGGAGACTTCCTCTGCTTAAGAGAAAGTCTTTCGACGCCTCTGCTGTTTGGTGATTAAACGTATCAATAATAGTGATCTAATTGTATTTAAGTGGTTTCATTCAGCTTTTGACGCTGTTAATTTTGAGAATATTCTTTGATTTGATTAGCCGTACTCGATAGCGATTTTAGGTACTTAGTACGTTGTTTTTTTAGGTTCGTAGGAAGAACTGTACTGAAAAATTTAACTGACTTAGCGGGATATTCTATCACGCTACACCTGCCATATGGTCAACTAAACAACTAGCAAGTAAAGCCGGTTTCATAGAAATATATTTAAGATAAAATTAATGCCCACCAAAATGTAATTGCTACTAAACTCTTTTTACTATTCCCAAGTCAATTAATAGTACACTCGATTAATACAAGCAATAAAAAACTATCGGGCTACCGCTTAAATAATGTGTTACAATAAATTTAATCGGCTCCCGATGCCACATTTGTTTCCGTTACGCACGGCGCGTCGGACATTAAACAGATGATTATTACGTAACCTCACATTGCTACTACTTGCTTCTTAGTAGAACAGGAAGACAGCCGGTTCTCTCTTCGTTATTAATTAAATACATTATCGAAATCAGAGCTCTTTCTTACGTACTTTGAATACGTTTCTTTCAGAAAAGTACGCCCAAAGGAAATAGTAATTAGTTTGATTTTAAAAGTTTTTGTTGGTAATTGTGCCTGTAAATGATGGATAACTTCCTAAACATTGTCATTTAATATCAATCAATTGAATGATACGAGTACCGTTTAATGGAATCAGTTAGAAGGCACATGCTTTCGCTCCAAATATTTACGTTTGTGTAATAAATACGATTGATGTTATTTGAATGTCCAAGAGCAATAATTTATCAAGAATAGGTGAAAATGCTTTATTGGATCGTATAATACGTTCAAATATTTGTAATATATCATATTTTATATACGCCATTAACAATAAAAATCGTATCTCGCGTTTAAAAAAATTTAGATAGAACACCAATGTATCCAGGTTTTGTTGATAAAATACATGAATAACAATCATGAATTTATTTGAGCTTCTACAGTTAGTAGCGGCTAGCAAATCAATAGCGGGCTGCGCGTGCGCATCGGAAGCGGCGCAACCCGCCCCCGCGCCATTGTGCGCACCTACCGCCATCTGCCGGCCGCACCGGTCCTTATGACCACACCGTAATGCCCAGTTAGCGGGTTAGCCTCCCTTTATTACTCCACTGATGATTTCTAATAGATATCAATTCAGTTAAGAACAACAATATTGAATTTCTCGCCGGTAAAATTTGCTGAACATTTATTTTAACTGACTTTTAAGCAGACTGCTATAAATTTATCTGCCATAAAAGAATGTTAACAAAGTTTCTTACAAAGCTGAACTTTTTAACACACTTAGAGAGAACTTGAACAAATAAAAAGGTGTAATGTATAACCTAAAAGATCACAAAAACCCACGACGAGCTCATTATAAAGGAATAAACCTCGTTTACTCCAATTCAAGTCGATAAAACTTCCGAAAAATGAAGCAATGCTCATTCAATTAAGCCTGGCTTGCACAATAAATCGAAGGCAATCTTAACAGGATTACAGTAAATTACGAAATCATCCATCACGTAAGATGCGAGCAAAGGGGCCGGTAACAAAGGTCCAAGTTTATTAATTAAAACTGTTGCTATTTAAACGCCAAGGCGAACTCAATACTGTTTTTTATGTTCCCTTAATGAAGCCCATAAACGGATCTGTCGTACGCTCCAGAATTTGCATTGATCTTAATGTAATTGCATATAGGAAATTTCTTCGTCAGTGCACCAATTTGGATCCAACTTGTCGACTTGATATGTTGATGGTCCATTCAGTGTTTGATTGCCTCCGTGTAACACGTCACTTTTGTTTAGACTTTATTTATAGTCACTTTCTATAAGTAATTGCTTCTTTAGAACTGAAGCTGTGTAATTTTAGTGAAGTTGGATTGGTGAAATGGACCCACGAACTAATACGGCAGTCATTGATAAACTAATTACCATCGATGAAAATGTTCGGTAAAACCGACTTATGTTACAAGCAACATTTGTGGGATACGACTGTAAGATAATAACAATAGGATCAGACTGTAGGTTCGAAATGTTCATAATTTTCAATAACTAGATATTAAACAGTTGCTTTAAGTTATCAACGCTATTTCAGATAACATGTTAAAATTCATCTCTATTTACTTAATCGAACGTTAAGCAACAATGAAATAACTCATATTGATAAACGATTATTTAAATAAGTAAACCTACAAACCATATTTCGCGAATATCGTTGCAAAATACAGTAGGATTCAAACTACAATTTAATTTACAGTGTTCTAAATGTGCAATTCTCGACACTCGATTATAATGGGCCCAGAGTTCGGTGCAACGAAATAAATCGTCGCGTCAACACCAATAACTTGATACATACGTGGGTAGGATCCATGCTAATGCCAAATGTTGCTCAATTCAATAGAAACCAATTTAAAATTGATGCTATCAGAGATATGACAAACAAAAACTTGGCTAACATCCTATATCAAATATCAATGATATATTTAATGACATCAAAGTCACATACGGCGATGAAGATGATATTAAACAACAGGAAAATGTGCGCTTGATTAGGTTACACGTGTCACCTTGCATGTAAATATCACAATTAAAATTTGTAATCACCTCATAAATTATGGTCCATCTACAATTTTATAGTATAGAGTACTTATTTATCTTAATCAAGGCAATCAAAGACAAGAAAACAAGTAAAAAGAAAAACCAATCATTTTGAAAATGGAATTAGCTTCAACCTCCCTGCACCAAAAAGTTTGGATCTTTTTGCTCCTTTTGCTTTTTATTACATAACTATTTGATGTTTGTCGGAGTAGCTTCCCTTGTGTAACACGTACTCAATATACTCATCAATAAAATATGTCTCGTATATAAGCATTAACACTTAACAATCTGGCGTATCATCCCGAGGAATCTGCCAGACATTTGAAGTGAATGCCAAGGCTCGCATGTGGGCAGACTATTGTCCGGGTGTCATTGTTAATTTGAATCGAAAATATTGGGCCACTTCTATTATAGTGCTATTATAATAAATGTTACAATATGAATATGAAAAGACTGTAGGTATCAAAACTTGTTTAAGGACCTTTAGGTTCTTGCGGTCCTCGATCATGTGTTGGCCAACCTCTAAATGTTCTTCTCAAATCATTTATCACCTATTAGCAATTACCGTTGTAAAAATCGAAAAAACCGACTTAACAAAAACAAGTAAAAAAAAAACAGTATCATCTATGTAATGTAGTTCAAATGTCAGTCACTCTATTGCCAATCAACTCAAATATGCACAGCATATTACACATCGACAGCGAAAAGCTCATTTCCACAAACGGGTACCTTAGCCTTAAGGTTAGCATGCGAGGAATGTTGCAAACACTGCATTACAACCTAGCACTTAGATGCAGCCGCAAGCAAATGTAACACCTCGCTAGCCCATCAAATTGAAGGAAGTAGTTAAAACCGCTGCAAACTACACACAACATCCAGCATTCAACAATGATTGATACTTTTTCACTGCTGTTATGCATAACAGTAAAATAAACGGCTCAAAACTCCGCATTAAAAGTACTAGGGCTGCATGTGTTATGAAGAGTTCTTGACCCAGAGTGTTATGTCCCGCAACAGGCGATTATCCCGCGTAGTACTTGCCTCATTGTAGCGGCTCCTACGGTAATGACAGCCCGAGGCTGCACCACATCTGTGTTATCGCAGAAGGTCGGCTGTAATGTGACTGATTAATTGGTGGTGCTGACGGTTGAGTTATAATGGTCGGCCATTGTGTTATTGCGTTGGAAGTTAGTTTGTTAGATCATTTATTTGAATCATATAACTAAATAGATCTCTCGACTGCTTACACAGACTTATTTGTTTACCCGGGTTTATTTCAAGACTTTAACAAACATGTAAAGCAATAATTTCCTTAACGGAAGTATCTACATAAAACACATAAAATTACAGCAACAGATAGCAAAAGCATTTCTAAACACGACTGTTATCTCCACATCATTAAAACACACTCTTGCAGTCATTAGGACCCAACATGCGCCTTAAACCTAACACACCAACTCTTATCATGCACTAAATATGTCATCTAAAACGAAATCGTCTGAAATGTAGCAATTTAGTTACATAAAGCCTGCAATAAGCGTTCACAGTCGCATATAAATGGCCTCTGCATAAATCAGTCCACACATAATACGTAAGTATGACATAAAGCGCATACACACTGGCCTCGTTAGGACCCGATGCTCTAATGGGATGCAATTATGAGGGTCAGGCCCACTGATAAGCTCCGCATTCGATAGTGACGTGCACTGAATGATCCAAGAAATAGATCGAGAGAAATCGAAGGGATATCAATTTATTGTCCGTTTTATTACTCGATAACAAAATTATAGAGATAATTTATACTTTCGTAGCTCTCTCCTGTAATTATTGCTTATTAGCATAGTTAGGCTGTACTTATTTATTGATCGTCTTCCGAATAATGTATTCTAATACTATACCACTCGATGAAAGAAGAAAAATCAATTGCGTTATTTATTACAATACTTTTAAAGTTACTTTATTGAATTTAAAATGAAATAATCTCCAGATTAGTCAACGCAATTTATTATGATCCAATTTTTCACCAACGCACTCAACCGTTTAAAATTGGAACGATTTATTCAACATCGACGCTCGATTTCTTAGAAATTACTCGAGCATGAAGCATTAGAAGTCGCATCACTATTATTGAGCCATTTACAAACGCGGTCCATATTCGTCGCAATCTAATCCGTATGTAAAGTACCGATATACATATACGTACTTGTTACATGACTTTATGAAGACTGGTTTCCCTGTTAGACGGTATCTTTGAATCTATTGACGAGTTTTCACTGTCGATATCGAATGGTGAATCAAAATAAATACTAACGAACACCGGATTGTACGGAGTACTTTCTGTTTGAAATGGTACCAAACAAATATTAACCTTAAAACGCTTGGTTTTATTATTCGAAATAAAATATAATTATTAATTATGTATAGGGTTAGTTACACACAACAGTGCGGTAGCAAATGTAACAAAATAATAAAAGTGTTACAAAATCTATTTTATAATATAATATGACCAGCGAATCTTGTGCTCTACATAATGCGAACGCTAATAAATGCTACAAAAAATACGACTAATAGAGTTTTGAGTTTTGAATTGAGAGAATTAATTCCATCATAAATTTCATTTAACATCATAAGAACGAACAAAAACTATTCATTATTTTCGACCAGATGTTCAGTAAAAATTGGTAATATCTCAATTTTGACTTTAAAAGCTGCAATTTATCACGTATGAATACTATGATCAGCAGAGCAATGCATAAATCTTACCTTGGTAAGATCTTGAGCGCCGCGATATCGGCTCAAACGCAACAAATTACTGTAATCATAGTCGCATGCGCACAATTTTAACCATTTCATAACTATACCAGTGTCATTACAGTGTATATGTATAGATAGTTTCTATGGTTGTGCTTTTGATCAATGTTCAGTATTTTTAAGAGATAAAATAAAATAACATCTGGAATGCAGATTAAGTAGATAACATTTTATGAATTATTTCTTATGCTTGACAAAGCAGTAACCGATACCTGCTGCTATTTTAGAAGATCAGAGAAACATATTATTAGTCACTTAAATATAACAAAAACTGCATAGTATATTGTTGTTCAAGTCTATTAACTAAAGTAAACATAAATGCTTATTTAAAAGTGAGTATTATGTTAACTCAAACCGCTACTACAACCAGATTTTTTCATTAATTCTAATCAATGACTTCGTCGACCAATTCGGAAAACCGGTATCTTACGTATTTCCATTACTAGTTATACCAATCGAACTACATTAACATGTAAACAAGAGAAACAATCGGTAGTCAAATAAAACTTTCAAACAAATATATCGACATTTTAATAGTGAGTGAAACGGAGCAGCAACTGGTTTAAAAAAAACCAATAGAATCATATGTATGAACTTGGTAGGGAGGAGACAGCCTTGCCCGACTTTATCGATAGACATCACTAGTTATAGATTTATGATGATATCACTCGAGGTGACGTGTTATATTTATATTATAGCAATAATATACGTAGCAGTTGAAGGGTTAGGTCTGAATAGAAAGGATTGTAGAGTACTTGTGATGTTGTTTTAAATCGACACTGCTTGTTTGAATATCAGTTTGTGTACTAATGAAACTAAACTAGACAATATGGATGCCGAGTATATTGAATTGTATTTTTTTTTTCAATTGTTATAATGTGTAAGATATCTATAATATGAATGTATTTAGAAATATATAAGTATGTTTATCAGTTGTCTGGTTACCATAACACAAGCTCTGCTTAGCTTGGGATCAGACAACCGAGTGTAAGATGTCCCGGAAAATTAGTATTATTAATTACAAGAATTAATTATGATTGTTCATTAATTTTTTTACCAATAAGAGAAGCTTTATTGCTAGGTGGAAATTGACAAGTTAACCTTTTGTGAAAGCGATTTAAGATTTTTGACTCGTGGTAGACGCCATTCTGTATTTGTAATTTAAATAAGTTAAATTATGTGAGTTCATTAAATAAACAGTGTGCAACTTTGTGACGAGTTGATATCACATTTATATTCAAATTAGCGACTGTTTCTAGATCATGATTTAAACTTGTTTACACTAATTACAGATGCTAAATCAACAAATTAACTAATAAAAATATTGAATTATGTTTATAAATGACTAGCTGTGCCCCGCGGTTTCACCCGCGTTAATTCCTATATCCTATGGATCCCTAACTTTTTTGAAAATTTAATATAGCCTATGTTAACCGCAGATAGTGTAGTTCCAAACAGTAAAATAATTTTTCAAATCGGTCAAGTAGTTTCGGAGCCTATTCAATTCAAACAAACAATCAAATCTTTCCTCTTTATAATATTAGTGTAGATTATAGTTACTCTTCTTTGAATCCAGACTTTTTATTTGATCCTTTTTAATGTTAACTCTCGGATATCAATCATTAACTATGACATAATAATGACTGCTTTTCTACTCTCAATTAAATTAGCCCACATTATGATTTGCAAAATTGAATATAATACATTCGAGATGCTCAGACATCTTGTCTATGATTCTTAAACGATTAGTTAAACTTGTTTCTAACATTAGAAAATAAAATTTGTTTGTCTGCATGTTACATTTAAACACACCTTTAATATTTCTATTCATAGGTATGTTTCTGTAAAACACCGTGTTTTTTAAACGAAAAAGTAGTTTAATGAGTTGAAATGTTCTGCTATTGAAATAATACTTTTTTCTATAAATCAAACAGAATTCTGTCTACTATCCATGCTACCCCACTGCTGGGCAAGGCCTCCCACCCTTACATTCTTCTCTATTAAGAAACACAACATTTCCAGACAAAGTAAACGACGATCAAAGATTACGATATCTTCAAGATCTCCTTCAACCGTACTAATTAAATAGCTAGCATACAACATTTTAAGTAATTTCCATGCAAAATCCTAGTTTATGAAACTGCGACAAAATTAAGTGATAAAATCTAATCCGTAATTTAATAGGTGTTTTAGCAATCTAGAACATTTTGCAGCCGGTGACATCTACGTACTTGGATGCAAGATTATACCAAAACTGCGAAGTTGCGACAATTTATTTGTGCATACGATTAGTCTTACATAATCGGAGTAGTGTAGAGATTTTGAGCTTGATTTTCAAGCACAGACATCCTGTCTTATTATAATAATTATGTCGTAATTGCGGGTCGTAGCCATTAATAATTACAGTACCTATCGTTTTTATGTATAGTTTGAGTCGGTATAAATTGACTTCGGGAGTGGTACCGTTTAACAAAACTAATAGTAAGTCGAAAAGTACGTGTAGATTATAGACTAGGGATCAACTATATAGCCACCTCTTTATATTGTTTTTACCCAAGCTAAAACTTTCAAAAGACATTTTATCTTATCAATTTAAAATATTGAGAGTTTAATCATCACTTACCATTTATTTAAAGTAGTCTAAAAAAGAAAATCTTTTATTAACTAATCATTTATATTATCCAAAGGATAATTAAAAATAGAACCTCTTCTTTTAACTGCTATTTTAGTATACCTTTTTTAACATTCATCCAAGCTATCTAATAATTATTTTTTGTCCTGAAATCTCAAAAAAACTGAGGCCCGATATCTCATATTAAACTTATACGAGACAACGACGACACAAAAGCTACACATATAAAAAGAGATTACATCATCAATATTGTCGTGTATATGGTGTGCCAGTAATATAAAGCAGGGTCAACGCTGCTCAGATCCTCAACAACAATGCTAACTACTCTATTAACATAACATAGATGTTATGTGGAACATATGGAAGGCCGTTCACGTTTTATCTATTGAACGCACTATTACTTATAGCTTACATACTTTATTTATCAATAACTGAATTGCTGCGTATAATTTTGCATGTTCAAGAGATTTTAATTGAATGATTTTGTTTTCTTTTAGTCAAGTCTTTTCACATCACTGAAAAAGTTACATTTTTATCTAGGTACTAGCTGTGCCCTGCGGTTTCACCCGCATGAATACCTAGGTCCCGTTCCCGGTGCCTTTATGTTTGGCCGGTGATGACTTTTTTTTTCCGCGCAATTTTTAAATTTTTTTCTTTCATAAGAACCTTCTCCTGATAATAATTAACACAACGAAAAAAGAATTAGTGGAATCGGCCCAGGCGTTATTGAGTTATGCGCTTACCAACACATTTAGGGATTCATTTTTATATATAAGACTAGGTATTTATAGAACAGACCTCCATGAAATAGGTGTTCATTTCGACTATATTATTTAGTATAATTGTGTATTCAACATCACTAAATTAAAAAGGAATGTTGATAATATTCTAGCACACGCTAAGCTCACGCGATCGTTTTTTGTTTAGAAGCAATTTGAGTTTCGGCTTGCATGTTATAATGAGCAATCTATATTTTGCAATAGGATTAGGTATAACAACAAAAATAAAAACTCTATAGCTTAAAAGATATCAGTTTTCTTCTCATAGGGAACATAAACTCTTTGATTATTACTCAAGTAGTAATGGTGTAGAAAAAGTCCCAACAATTAGCTCGCATGCCAATCGAGTGACTAAAGTCCGGTGAAGCAGTCAAAGCCTGCGCTCAGGCTAACTGCAAAGATCTCTACCAAAAAAACAATCGAGTGACCAAACTATTTCAATTTCATAATTTCATTGATTCTTATTTTTTATTTATTTTCGATTTTCATTAAATTTTCTACACACTTCGATGCCAAATAGGTGTGTCTTGATGCTAAAAATGTCCACACATCTGTACATTAATAAAGTCTATCTGAGAAAGAATGCAGAGTCCAGCGATCGTTAGTCGATTTAATATGTTATAATTTTTAAGTGGACATCAGTCCACACCCTAAATGGACGGATTGCGTTGATTCAATAAGAAGTTGGAGCCCCACAATTAATTGGCACAGGTGAGCAGGCAATTAATACGAGACATGACACTTTTATAAATAGAAACTTCATCATAAGTGATCAACCTCGAGGATATAATCTTAGAGCTAAAAGCTGTCATCTGTTTGTGTAATAGTAATTACGTGGAATAAGTGATTTACATGATAATAATGTAAAGCAAAGTACGAAAAAGCTCCTTGGTAAAAATTCAATGTTAATAAATAGAAGCGTCAAAATAAATGTAATAATTTAATTTAGAGCTAATTTATTCAAAATATAATTAAAGTTGCTCCAAATTCAGGTTTAAAATTGATCAGTTCAATAGCCACAGATGTCAAAATATTAACTTTCTCAAACGAAATAAATGAAGAGCAAATTAAAAGCAAATGGCCCATCTTACCTTTACGAGCTGTGTTATCATCTTTACAGCAACATTACATATGCATACTAAGTAATATTAATTAAGTTATAAAGTCTCGACTTTATGATCTGTCAAAGTGAAATCTAATAAGCTAATATGATACAGATAACACCAATATATCTATATTGTTGAAATTTAATTACACATATCATCTTTATGAAATAACGGTTTAATGAAATTAGAAAATTATTTCATTAGAAGTTTTATTGGTGAATAAAACAATATTTTAAATGTTACAGTTAATATCTTTCTCTGTTAATTAATCAAAAGATTTATAGCGCACTTCGATCTCAATTAAATGTAAAGCAATTCAAGTTTTACTTTTAACTGCTTACATCTTTTGAACATAGTGCTTTTGACCATCTTGTTTGAAATTTGAACTGGCTTCTAATAGTGTACCTCGTTGTTATCGTAAATCTATTATTTATATACAATTTAGGTATTAAAATTTGTAAGTCTCGATACGAAACTAGATAGGTATGCATGAAACAAAATAAACTAAACACAATAAAACAATTATAATTAAAAACCGCTATGAAAGAAGTAGCTGTAGCTGTCAAAAAAGCAACATTACTTTTTTGAAATCCGAACTCAAACTGAAAACAAAACTGTAGGACACGTGTCAGGAACGATTCTGGAACCGATTCCTAGTATCATAAAATTATAGTGTGTATATTCTTGGAATAAATAGTGACAGCCCTGTTAGTAGAAGGCAAAGCGACATCGGTGCTTCGCTTTCACCGATCAGATGTGTAATTATTGTAGGCGTTAATTTTCTTGCTACACTAATAACCCGCTGCGTGTTTATTGCGTATGGACGCGATAATCCGACACTTGTCTCGGTAACAAGGTGTCTGACACTCACCAACTAGAGTTAGATTTTTATGTCTCTTCAAGATTGATGATGATGGCTTTATTATAAGGAAAACATACACAACTTGAGACGCATACCAATAAAATTAATTGACGTAATATATGACAGTGTTAATATTAATAAATTTTATGTCAACATTAAGACGGAGTTTGGTGGTATTGGTATTTAAAGATCTTGTTCTTGTGAAATTATGGACTAGATAAGTTTATAATAATATTAATGAATTAACATTATTTCGTGCTTATAATTAAAGCACATCAAAGGCGACGTTAAACACGTGCGCATATGCAAATTAAAATAATAACTGTTACCCAATAAACTGGCGGTATGTACACATCAGTGTTTATCGCCGCAAACGATTAACGTTTCATCATATATTTGACCATGCTACGCTATACAAACTAGTCGAAAGGCTTTTTTAATATTAGTCCTTATTTCTATAATATTAGTTCAGTGCAAACATACCAATTTAGTTTGCATCATCTTGCATTCAATCAAAAGTAATGATATGGTACAATTTAATCAACATTATGTTGATGGCATCCGTTATAAAAAAAAACTATATTCGATATAGATTGCAGACAAAATTCGAATACAGAATTCAAATAGAATAGACACGATAATAACATCAGATATTATCATTTTCTAATTTGGAATTACATAAGTGACATTCCAAACTTGAAAAAAAAATTGTTCTGATATTTTTGTTTTATTTTCGGTTTTTTTTTTTAGCCAGTATGACTTTTTAACTATATTTAATTTTAGATCAAATATCTTAAGACAAAATAAGAAAAATATAGCAGAAGATAAAATAGTCACATAATAAGTACATTTGTTATACAATACCAACACCATAATTCAGCACTCACCCATATATTTCACTTACGGCAAATCTCTTGTTCTAACAGAGACCTGGTATGGAAATATCAGCCGGTCTCGGCACCGATATTTACTAAGGGGAAGTCTAATAAACTGCAACGGGCCCCTCTAGTTGTATTGTAACTGTGATAAAGGCATGACCACCTACGAACTAGGAATGCGTTGGCGAGACGTACTTTACACGGTACGACTCTAGTTGATATTTTGGTGACGATCGTAAATTGGGTGGCGTTTTAATACTGTTATGTCGAATACAGTAAAGTTTTGATTATATTTCAGGGTAGTTAAATGTCGTTATGTTGTTGTTAAACTGTAAATATTTAGACATGGTACAGTACAGGTAAAATAGTGGTACCATTAGTCTTTAAAAAAATCGTCTAATGTTCAACTTCCGTCCGATAAGACTGAACTACATTTTTCCATCAATGCATCGTTATGCACGGTTTACTCATTTATTTTATAGTGAACCTAAACGCATTGCTTCTCCTTAATCCAAAGATAGACTGACAAAAAATGTCTTATGGCAATGATTCCGCCTTTAAACAACTTACATACAGCATAAACAGCCAAAACCTGAATGTTTAAAAAAAAGTCACAATAACAGTAATGTCAAAGTGTACATAAAAAGAGTCAAAACCATCCATTTAAATGTGATGCGACACGAACAAGAAATTCGATATTAACTAAGTCAATAGCCGGTCGTATACATAAAAGTCGTTACGTATAAATCGCGAGGGATTTCACTAGTCAACATTATTATGGCACCGGTATGCGCTGTGCAGCCTGTATCGGGTTTCGTACAACTTGTCCAAACTAAATTAGGATTAGCTTTCGATTGATTCGAAAACTGAACTTTGAAACAAAACTTTTTCTGGTGTCTTGAAAAATTGTTATTTTTTGCCGAATTTCGATGTGAGCTTAGAAAAAGAATCAACATTTTTTTTCACCAAAACAAATAGTTTTGTAGAATTGTTTTGTCATTCTATATTGCTAAGAACTAATTTTTGACCTTTAAAAAAAAGGTCAGTTTTTAATATATCTAAATCCTATAACAATATGTTATTTGCGCTACCTACTTAAATATACCTACGGAACAATTGAAATGGATAACTACAAAATAAATTTATAGAAACAGGGATCCTAATCGATTTAGAAGTGGTAGAAATGCTCAGCCAATATACAATCTAAACGGTTTTTCATAATCATTCCTAAGATCCTACATTAACATAGTTTAGGTGACACAAAATTATCATTTTATTCTTGTCATAAACGTAAATATCTGTCATTAATGTCAAAGAAGAGTTAGAGTTGTGCGGGCTGGCGTAATAGTTTATCCCGAGGTGCGCACGCGCCTCTCCGCGGTCCCAGCGAGTGCAATCAAACCACGATACATCATTTTAATACTGGACATGTCACCGCAAATCCGAATCTCCAATGCAAATGAAATGCAGTTTGTATACAAAGTACGATGTAATAGGGAACTATAAATTATAAGACAGGCCAGTTTTGTTATCGGCGTGCGTCTCTCTATAGAATTTCGTTGAGATTATACGCTGAATACGTAATGGAAATACATTATTCTAGCAGGTTTGCAAAATTTTGCGCTCAACGGCTGTGCTCGAACTACATTAACGTATAACATTTTCGGGAAACAACATGCAGTTTATGAGAATAATAATCAAATGTTTTATTGATACTGTGAATAGAGCAACTTAGATACCCGAAACTATTTTCATCTACGTCATTTGCATTTGTCTTTGCACTACAGAAATAAAGTTAGTTTGATCTTACCATCGTTCATATCCTACTAATATTATAAATGTGAAAGTTTGTGAGAATGGATGTGTAGATGTTTGTTACTCTTCTTCACGCAAAAACTACTCAATGGATTTTAATGAAACTGTACAATAATTTAGCTGGTGCATCGCAATAACACATACCTAACCTATAATTTATAAAGATAGTGTATGTATTGTTATTCACGCAGGTGAAACCGCGGGGCACAGCTAGTTTAAACATATGTTCCAAAATAAAAACAAATGAACATTACAGCCGAGTCATGCCCCCTGCATAGCGAGATGCTGGCTGTTCTTCATATTTTAAAATAAAATATAATATTCAAATATATTCCGAAACTAAAACAAATGACCATCTAGCTCCAGTTTATTAAAGCCGTATATAATTTAGTATGTTGTAGCATCATTTCGCAATCAACTGGTTCTGTAGTGCGAAATCAAATGTTGCAATTCGGCGCGTGCCGCATACATTTTGCGAGACGTGTTTATTAGAGCGGGCTCTTAGGCTACCGATGACTACCAATTACACAGTGCACTTCAATTATTTCATCCATAAAATAATGCTACCGCTTTTGTGTGACCTCGTTTTATATCCATAATAAATTTTGTGTTAAAATCTGTATTGGTACTATACGCTATGATAGTGTTTATTGCATGCGAAGCGTTAAGTCAGACTGTAAAATATTTTTCCCAAAAACCTACTTCAGAAAGATAATAAATACCTACAATTACCTAGATTTAAAATTAAGTTTTAAGAAACTGATAAATTACTTATCATCTTTCTAGACAAGTATAAAAGTTTTTCCTGTACCTAAGTATTAATTTGATGAATTATCAGCTTAGTTTATAGTTACATTTTGCTGAATAGAAAACATTCAAAAAATATTTCTTAGCCTACGGATATTACGTATATCAGATCGATAACGAAAAATATATTGAGTAACCCTTACTTTGAAGTTGAGCAAACTCGGCCTGAGTGACGCATGCTAATGTCTTAGACAAGTCTAGACAGCTCCTTGACGTGACCACCTGTCAACTTGTTTTATACAGTTTTATTAGTTGCTCATTAAAATATCCTTAAAATACATTGACAATTTTTTCAATGCCTTGCATACCAAAGAGCTCATGTCGAAATAAAATATATGACTTAATTGCCCTGATAAAATACTCATTAAATTCACTAGAAATGATATTGAAATTTGGAGCGCACCTTAATGGTCCAGTCATCTCAGGATGTCACGAAAAAGGTCCTCAATCGTTATCAAATGATACTTCTCAGAATTGGCGTCAATAAATTTAATTGCGTACACCGCTCACATAACTAATCACGGCTAAATAAGTTGTATGTAGGTAAGGTGCAGGCTGTCAGAAAAAAAGTCCCGATTTCCGGCGGTTCCCACGGCGCGCGTCGCGCTGTCGCCCCGGTTCCCACATGCAATCGCGAGTTTTATAAACAACATTATCGTCATAAGTGCGCATGCGTGGCAAATCAATCCGCCATTGGCCAGATCGGCCCGCAAGGTGTACTAAATGCCCACTCTAAAATACGTCGCATTCCGTTGTGATTGGTCCATAAACGCAATTCGATAATAGATTAGATAATTATTTCGCGTGGCAACTTGAACATCGGCGGGTGCCTTGAATACTTAATTTTGGAATTGTGCGTCCATTTACGCAGTTTATTGGCTCGCGATTACAACAATGCGATAGAGCGCGACACGAGATTTGCCTCGGTAAGCCCACGAGCACATTATCGTGTCACGCACAGGTCAAGATATGGCCTTTGTCAATAAACTACACGCTATCATTGAATATGCTAAAGAAAGACACCTATATTTACGACTGCGTTCCATCACGATCTTAATAAATGGCATATCGTCGTCAACGACTAGTTGAGAGACATTAATGTTAAATAAATTCGCACAAGCAACAAACAACAAGTTGTCATCTAAAAGATAATATTCAATGAAGAAGCTTTAAATAGCATGACCTAATATAGTGTAAGTAATGTGCGCTTAACAGGAGGATTTAGTAGTAGCGGCTTTGGTTTTGCAACGATCAACCGCATAATACGCGACATGATACGGGCGGACGTATCGGCCGGGCGGCCGCGCCGCGCCGGGCTGAGAACAGCGCCCGTTTAGCGCTGCCTCTACTTCATACATCGCTGAGCAATTTCATATCTCGCCATAAGGCGATCGGCGCGACGCGTTTCCTAAAATAGTGATGTGAAATAAATCAAAGATCGTGGTTGTCGATACGATATCGTCTAAAAAAGCGGGCGGTGCGTGTGAATCTGCTGCGGCCGCGATCGTATGAGAATATCATACGGAATGTCGACCATTGACTACATGACTTATGTGATTTCCACTACTAATTTTAGTAAATATGTTGGCAATGTGCCCATTAACAATATTTTTATCTATCTGCAGTATCAGTAATGAACAAGTCCTTATCTTTATTTAGTTGCTTGTTGAGTTAAAAAATCTTGACTTTAACTCATGTTTGTGGAGTTCGACATATGTGTGCACGTGTTTGATATTTATTAACAAATTGCTTACTTCATCTATTGCAGTTGCGAATATTTTTACCCCTTTTTGCAAGACGATAGTTTGCGATTTATTACTTATTTCATCGTGATATTGCGAAGGACTGGCTTCGTGACTACGCAGTGTTGCGACCTGCAGTGGAAGCCGTCAACTTTTTTTATTAATCATTCTATCGATACGCGGTAGCAATAGCTGTGGAGCAATCTCCGCTCTAAACCTATTGTTGTACGACTCACGCTTTTTTTGATAATATTCTCTTGAAATATTCTTTGGAATATTGTTGTGAAATAATTTTTATATTCGTATTGCTATGTCAATTGTGGTTCAAACTTTTTTTTTAAACTTAATTTTCAGTGTGAGCTAGCTATTATGTAGAGACCTGTTACTTACATAATTGGATTACCCCTCCCATGGTTATTGCACGATACTTATTACCATGATTATTTACGATGTTCTGCCTACCAGATCATAGATAACAGGTGTGATATATGTGCATACATTACAATGCACGCGAGTTAACGAGGCATAGCAATGCGCGCATTATGTCACGGGCTGGCGGCCATGCGCGACACAGTAGCCAGCCAATGGCAGCCATCGAACATCTATGTAAACACTAGTACATAGCAACTATGTACATCTCTACGTACATGCCAGTACTAAACTAATCGACGTGATTGATTATATTGCGCGGCCCTCGTATCACGCCTCATTATGCGCAATAAATTATGATAATTTAACCTCATAATATCCACATTCATATATTTATTAACAAGCTGCATAGAATACACACAAATAGCTACTTTAATACAAGAGTTTATAGAACTCTACAAAGTTATCTCACGAACGATTACTTAGAGTGATAACAATTTAGCTAGTTGGTAATGTTGTATGGGTTCACTAAATACAAACATAAAACCTCATTCCCATTCACACCTCGCCTCTAACATTATACCTACATTATATTGACTGAATAAAGCAATTTATCGCTACTATAGTTTATCGCAGACGTTCGGAATTCCAAATACACGGAGCATAGTAAAACGAATCGCGGTAATTTATTATAGTTTTGCATAAGAAACGAGGTGGGACGAACGTCGAAACGCATGGAATAACACAAAAGTGGTCAGTCGGTGCGCGGAGCGAGTCGACGGAACGAATAAGCGATTCAAATGCTAATATATCACGGCGTCGGCGCGGCATGATGTTTCTCATTGGCCACGCTATTTACATTA
Organism: Autographa gamma; assembly: GCA_905146925.1. NCBI lineage: Eukaryota > Metazoa > Arthropoda > Insecta > Lepidoptera > Noctuidae > Autographa > Autographa gamma. The sequence goes on along the minus strand of LR989866.1, from coordinate 6,795,688 downwards.
ACATACATAACGACGCTGGCCCCGCCCACCGGCGCGCGCGTCACGCGCCGGCCAAACATCGTTAATTACCAGTAATTAGTGGGTCGTGACTGAGCGGAGATGCGCGCGCTAATGTGCTATAAGCGCTACTTACGAATCGTGCATCTGTGCTCAGCCGAACCACTAATATCAGACTACACGGCTTCCGTACAATGTGATGCCACAGAACCCGCTCGCGGAACACATTGCGAGCGACTCGTAATTACGATTTTATTACTAGCTTTTAAAACTATAAATTAATTGATACAAACACTTTCACCTGTCATAAATATAAGAACATCCTGTACTTACTCTCGTTATATCATTGGCTCTGAGGAGGCTTACGAATTATACATTGCTTTTGATGATACATTTCCTTAGCAGACTGCAAATATTGTTCCCGTAAATAGGGCGCTTCAAAGACTAGATTTTAAACTAATACCAAAAAGGTGCTCATAGAGGACCAGAACCGAGTATTTGAATTTCCACTCCAGATCGAGTACGAGTACCGCCAAAACCCCCCACAATAACAATCGATTAACATTGGCCGGCGAGCATAACACAATTATTCACCTAATCCCAACATTCGCGGGGCACGTCCGCGCCTGCGCCACAAATCATAAGTGTGGTGCTGAGGGCTCACGACCGCTCCGTATATGGCCGTGACGTCTATGCCCGACCCTTGTTCAAAGGATTTATGTCGGCTCCTTTTGGCGCAAATTAGCCCGTGTCGGCTGTAGGCGTGAGCGAACAAATTTGTAGCAGCACTATTAGGATGTTTTGCTTTTACTTTTTATGTTAATGGTTCGATGATATTGCATTGGTTTTACCTTGTATTGAAGGGCTTACAATGTATCACTAACACAGCTATTCCTGATCGTCATGATTCCTGGCCTGATTGTTATTTAACGGAAGGTTTCGTATTTCTCTAAATTGCTATCTATACCCCTTACTGCATTAAACTAAAAGCGCTGTAAAACAAAGAGCCTTAACAAAGTGAGATGCTGAAATAAAATCTATTACCTATATTATGGATCACGACGTTAAGTAATGACAACATAATGTGGTTTAACATGTAAATGCATCGGCGCCGGCGCACGCCAACAATGCGCGTGACGTACGTGGGTGATGGCGCGCGCCGATCAATCTTCACAATGAAGTTGTCCAATTTATCGTTGCACGATTATCGGCAGATAATATTTTTGTTATAACACTATCAGTTATGATACAACCGTGGGCAGAAGCATAAAATAGCGAAAGGAAAGCACTTTAATGCCGTTTACACTCGTATCTTTCATGTCAATTCGTGCCTTCGATTTCACTTTTACACGAAGTGAAAGCCATTGTTGAGAATACGCAAGATTGGGCAAAAACTAGACAGACATATCTGGGGCAAGGTTTGGGTAATAAGGATATAATGTTTCACTCATCACTGGCTGAATACATGCTCAGAATGTCTCGGACATGTCGGGCAACTTGTTACGTGGATGTCAATTCCGATTCTAGCCAGTCGATCGCATTCGCAACTCTTCCATAAGCAACTGGTTCGAACGCAATATATTGGCTTTATAAAGGCGTATTAATAATTAACAAAAAACTTGGTGGTTTCGGTAGCAAGTGCTCCAGTTACCGATGTCGCAAGTCTGTGGGCGTGCGTCGAAGGCGAGCGTAGGAGCCGACATCTATCAGCCGGCCACCCCCGCCGCGGCACCGGTCGCCTCATTTCGTAATGTTTATACAAGTTTTAGCATACCGGTGTGTGCTCGGAGGATGTTGTCTGTAGGGGCAGAGTTGATTGATCAAATTCAATTAGTTATGTAGTTATCTGTGAGTTTTGTCGGAACATAGAACTGCTAAATGGACTTTTGTAAATTGGTGTTTGAGACTAATATGGTGTTCCGTGTTGTTCCAGGTCGGTGGCGCACGAGCCCGATGAGCGCGTGCGCGGCGGCCGCCATGCGCGAAAAGCACGCGGCGCCGCGCCGCCTCGCGTCCCCGCCGACTTCCCCGTGCGAGCGCCACCCCAGCCCGCTCAGTAGCCCGCGAGCCGACGAGCCCCTCGACCTGCGCGTCACGCACAAGCGCCCCCCTCGCCTCGAAGATGAGAACTGCAACCTGATCACGCAATCGCCGCCACCGCACCCCACGCACCCGACGCATCCAGCTCACCCCGCGCACCCGGCGCTCCTGCAATTCTGTCGACGACTACCACTAGCGTTACCTGCGTCTTTCGGCCGCTATCCCTTCCTACCCGCTGCGGCGGCCACCCTACTGACTCCTGGTGCCCCGCGCGCGCCGCCCGTACCTCAAAACCCCGGAGTCCCGAGGGCAAGAGATCGGTATACATGCTCCTACTGCGGGAAGGCTTTTCCCCGCAGCGCCAACTTGACACGTCATTTAAGAACGCACACGGGCGAGCAACCTTATCGCTGTAAATATTGTGAACGCTCCTTCTCTATATCGTCGAATCTACAACGACACGTGAGGAACATTCATAATAAAGAGAGGCCTTTCCGGTGTCGTCACTGCGACCGCTGCTTCGGGCAACAGACGAATCTCGATAGGCACCTAAAGAAACATGAGGCAGAGAACGGGGAAGACAGTCGTCGAAGGTCTCCGGACGAGACATACTTCGAGGAGATCCGGTCGTTCATGGGGCGCGTGGCGCCGGGCAGGCGCGCCGCCGCCGCCACCGCCAGCGTCGCCGACCACACCTGATAGTGAACCCAGCCACAATGGACCACTTCACAGTTACAACAATCTGGTCGATGCATCCAAATGACTCTTGTGTATTTTATAGAACCCTTATTGAGTGTGAATAATTTGATCAATTTATTAATGAGTAAGCGCCAACTTTTGTTAGCTATCTGTTTGAACCGATATTATAGAATTGCAAGGCAATAATGTACAAAAGTTTCGAAAGCTTGCCATAGAGCACCAGGTAATTGTGAACCTAAGGAAACACTACATACAATGTAATCATAATGATCACGCATCATCAATTATTAAATACCCATTATTGTTACCGCGTTAGCACATTGAATTGGCGCAAACGAGTGAAAGTAAGTGTACTTGCCACCAAGTCGGCTATTAGGATATGTATTATAAATAAAGTGATATTGAATCTCGTGTACTTAATGTAAATATTAAGCTATTGTAGTGTATGTAGCTAGGACGCGTACCGAATTTTCTCTACCGATAGTTATACGAAAAATATATTTGTACGTATGTATTCCTCGTCGTAAAGACATAAATAGACAAATAATGTTAAGTGTTGAGAGAGTGTTCGCTATCATAGATTACGCTATATCAATATATTGTATGGATGTAAGTAGTTTCTTTGTACTTTTTTTGTAAATTTCGCTTAATTCGATGTAAATTAGTATTATTAGTCTGAGAGGAAACGCCGGTTACCAATAAAAATATAACTTGTTGCTTATTGAAGATATTAAATATTTTTATGAAATGTTAGAAAAGTTTGTGTTAAAAATTATGTAATCAGTCGAAATTTATATTTTATGTATACTGAATGTTGCGTAAATTATTGTCGTTTTGGGCACGAACCGCGGAAGATGTGTTTCCGTGGTGATATAATGCCCTAATTGTTAAGTTTCCAAATATTACGCAAATTAAATATGTTTACATTGTATTGAGATTTAAAATTAGAAATTAAACAAATATTAGAGATTAATACAGAGTTTTGTTAAGACATTTATGTATTCCAAAATTAATTACTAAATTTATGTTTATACAAATCTGTGATTTAATTTATTACTGGACAATAATTGAAAAGAAATATATTTGAACAGTTGATAAAATCTCTCAAAGAACTAATCTAAACGTTCCTGTAAGTATAGATAGATCTCTATGATTGTTGCGAGTGAAAAGTTGATATATCTTTTATGTATGCATCGCGCATGTGTTCCCGAAAACTAACAGTGTGTACCAACCAACCAACCTACCTACCTACTTACTTACTATATCCGTAAGAAATAAAATCAAATCTGAAGACCAGCGAGAACGATCGTATATTAATTACAACTACTTATAATACCCATTCCGTTATTAGAGTAATTGTAAAAAAAAAAAAACATTCTAAAATTAAAATACGGTGTAAGATACTAATTTCTGATCGTGTTCTTACCAGAATATGACAAGAATTAAGCTTCCTACATCAAAATATTCCTAGATTTCTTACTTACCTCGCTGACTCTATCACAATTCCTACAATTAAAAGATCCATAAGAATTTCCTACAACACAAATACATATAAGCTTTATTTACCTTAAACATCACACTACGAAGTCTTCCTATCAATGTTACCTGTATGAATGTTCTACCCCGAACCAAATTCGTGTTTGAATCGCATAAGAGATGCTATTTAACTTATCACTAGAATGTATAATGAATAGAGATTATTACCTAATCGTTTTGTACTTTTGATACCTATTAGTCGTTCAAAGGTCACCGATTACCTTGTCAAAATGAATAAATAACAATAAATCTTTTATTCTCGAATTTTTATTTTATTTTTGTGTTACCTTTCCTTTTTATTCAGCACCCATGGATTTAATTAGCAAGCTATGATTTTTTTACTTTATGAAATGTATTTAAAACTTATTGGATCAATAAAAAGTGAACTTTCTGAATGATGATAAAAATATTTTTTTAATATACTTAGAGTTTATCTGAAAATGAGCACTGCAGCATGCCACATGTGGTTACAAAACATGTGTGAAGGATGAAAAAAAAGTTGTAACCAAAGAAGAATAAAAAATAATACATTAAGACTTAAGCCCCGGTTCAGTTGAAAGCCGCAAACCCGTTGCAACGATGCCTACAAATGTAACGGAGTTTTGCGTACAAATGTAACATCAAAGCGAAGCCCACTAGTCCCGAGATAATTCAATTAATTGAATGCAACTGTATACGGTAGTAATGGGCCATTGCGAACTAAGCACGCAAGTAAGCCTTGTTTGCCCAGTTCCCATAACATTGAAGGCTGTATAGAAAAAATAGAGCCTTAAACGCTGACATAAAGTAGGAACTTCAGACTAAATAGAGCCACAAATGACATTACGTATTTGGATTGTAACAAAAAATAAGCAAAAAAAATTAGACGAACAAAAAACAGTACAAAAAGCACTAAATAAGATTAAAGTCCAGCGCCATCTTGAATCGAAGGGCGCCCGGAGGCTGGTTGCGCCGGCGCAGCCTCACGAACGCCGTTTACGATATGATTATGCTTTATTGCCATTAATTTGCGACAAACGAAACCGCCCAACACCATCTATACAGCCATGTTGGCAAACTATTAAATTTATTGATCTAATCAGAACAAATGAATGCCACGTAGAAGTATGCGGGTCCTGATAGCAACTGATTCCACACAAAGATTAAATTTAAGTATTACGACAATATTACCGTAAGTACCGAAAATAGGATGAAAAAAGGTCTCAAGTATTCTACCTAGATCGAATAGATTACCTTCACAATAGAACCTGAATATTTTCTTGTAAATCCTAAATCATGAAAATGGCATAAATTACATGTGATGTGAGAAGCATATATCACCGTCACTTTAATATAAATCTGAGTATCAGAGTAACCAAACGAGAAATTATTAACTAAACCCCAAAACTCCCCTATATGTTTATTGTTTAACACACTTAAGAACGTACAAAATAATCTGGAAATATTAAAAATGATAACCTAGACAAAAACTAATTCTGATCATACAATTATATGCAAAAGATCGTTCTCCTAGCCGTACACGAAAATTCAGCCACCAAAAGTCAAAGTAATTATCAGTTTAATGAATAAGACGTTATCTACACGTAATATCATTTTGACCGACAATATCGAAACAACGATTAGAAAGGTACTACGCATTTAGAGGACGCAACGTAATTCATAGTTTTTTATCAATTGATAGTTGATAGCAAAAGTTGTTAGTTTTTTACTTGGCGGTGATCTAATAGATAGGAATAGTGACCGGAGTGGCCGCTATATAGTATAGTGGACACGGGAGTCGGACAAGAACGGTATCACTGAGGGGCTGGCCCAAGTTATAAAAAATAGCGGAGTAAAAAAATCACATTCTGTCATTTTGATGGATAATGAATATTGCAAGATATAAAATAAAGAAAATTTTCAACATGATCGGGATTCGATTCATGGATGACATAAAAATAAAATAGATGCCTCTGACAGTTGCTCAGATAAAACCGATGAGGATGAATTGAAATAGAGTGTAGTTAATTAGTTATGACCTCATTCGTAAAATACATAGATATTTCTCTGTTTTTTATTAACTGGTATTTAATGAAGTCTCTAGTGTCGTACAATATTGACGGTGTTGAATAATCACATGTATATAACAAAATAAACAACTTATTATAATTTTAATCTTTGACGATATACGAAATGTAATCGATAAAATATTAGTTAACACAAAAGTCAAATCTCTCAACTCCACAGAAAGTCAAATATAATAAATTGAAAACAGCAACAGAATATGAAAGAGTAATCAAAGCTTTATTCACAAGATCAAACTAAATCATAAAGCACATTTCCTTATATACGCAATTAAACTACTCTACTAACATTACAATACTAGATTCAATACTATTTTTATGTTCTTTACATCATACGCTCATACCTTGGGCCTACAAGCCGCGCGCCAGAGCAGGGTGGGGCAGGTTGCACAACGATGGCACGGCGCGGGCGCGGGCGCCTTGTTAGCGGCGCGTGCGCTGCCACCGTTGCCTTGCATTATTTATTGCTTATTGAAAAACTACCGATACTAAAGCTAGCCACTTTTGTGGTCGCTTTCATTGCTTTTTGTAACTTCTGGAATGTGATGCAAATTCGAGAAAGCAATTACAGTTTTGAAATTTAGTTAACTGGAACACATTTTCTAATGTTATATCGACAATGGACATGTTGCATGAGTAGGTACTTTAACTGCAAATAAGTAATCTCAGTTTTATGAGATCAGTCTGTTCGTGTATTGTACTTGACAGTATTAATGTACAATAAATGAATAAATATGTACATAAACCAGCATTTTAATAGGTAATAATTGTATGTGAAACCCAAATTAAAGGTAATATAACCCTTCAGGAGTATTGCGTAGCGCAAGCGAAAATCAATTTGGAAAGCCGAGCCTTTTACTATTTATACAACTTCACTATTAATGTAAAATAAATTAATATTTACGGTCCATGTAGGATTTTAGTGGCAGTTTGGTATTTTACCTAAATGTTACATTTACTTGAATGTTGTTAAATTTTGAGACCGTAAATTAAACGTTTATTAATTTGGATTGGAATGAGACAAGTTTATAACATTACAATATTATTGTTTCTGTAATGATGGCAACAAAGTATGTTTGTTTAAAGCCTTTTTAGTTGAGTCTGTTATGTCCAGTGCGGAAAAGGGAAAGTTGCTGCGATGTATAGTAAATTTGTTCAAAGCTAGTTCTAGGAAAATAAAAGCAACTCAGGGCTGAAGGATTCCATAAGAATTTCCAGGAATGAAACAAAATGGTCGTAAATCCATCTTTAACAAATGTCGAATCAGTCAACACAGACATCATCAGTGCTAGAAAGACTCACCATATAAATCGCATTTTGACGTTTTTATTTTCCGTCTATCGCCGTTCAGGGCTAAGGTAGATATCCCAAAAAGTATAGAAACCAAAAATAGCTGGTATAGGTAATATGTAAATAGGAAAGTAACTACGATAAACTCCTAACTGAAAATTCATACTACGTATTGGAGTTCTGCCACACCCAAAATTCAACAAGAGTTCAATTAAATCTAGACTCTATTTATTACTAGTTGCTTTAAAGCCCCAAAGTAATTAGTAAAGGTCACCTAGTTATTATACAGGGTGTAGCTGAGATAAGATGTAACAAAAATCAACCTGTCTGCGGTCAGTTGCGTGATTTTTGGGAGCATGCGCTGCGGTGACATGGCTACACAGATAAAGAATTTATATGGAAGAGACATTGCACTGTTATATCGTCACTGAATTATTTATAAATTTCTTGATTACAATACGTTTATTTATATGGCTCTAAAAATAAAGTTACAATGGAATTATGAGCTACATTGAATTTCAAACTAAGGCAGTTAATAAATATTTTCAAAAAGGTATATAATGTACTTGTAAACTATTAAAATTGTCATATAATCTTTATAAATAGTAAGTAAATAAACCCAAAAATGTACTTTAAACAAATAAATAAGTTAATTTCTTAAAAAAAAGTTTCACAATCGCTGTCGTATCTAGTTATCTTTAGTCAATGTAATGCAAGTAACCGATCCATCACAGAGTCACCGATGTGGACGTGCCTAATTAACGGAAAGCAAGGTCGCGTGACGAAACAGGCCTAAACACCCACTCTAGTTTGTCACTAATCATTGCGCAAGTACAGTTTCACTTAAGTCATCTTATGTCGCAAATATTTATGGAATTAGTCTTAAAGAAAGAGATATTATTTTAATTTTATTATGCAATCAATTAGTTGGATATTCGGTCTAACCGCGTGCAACTTTTGTAAGATCATTTCTGCTGTCTGAGTTACTATTTTTCACTGTTCAATAATAGGTACTATTGTTTTCACCTATATCTAACAAATATTCAGCGAACGTAATATATATATAATAATAATAGTAATATGATTAAAGTAAACAATGTGCTCCAGCTGCTCAAGTTTATTCAATTTTATCACATTTATTTGTCTCTTTTATTGCGGGCAAGAAACTTTAGAAATCGGATTTCGATTCACGAATTATGTGAATTGAGACATTTTACCACAATATATTTTTAAATTAACCCTTCTCACGTTATAAGGAACCGCTCTTATTTATGTAACCCATAAATACTTATCAGACTGCTCGAGTTAAAACTCCAAAACTTGCCACGAGCGTCGTCAAGTGGGACATTAAAGCGGCTCCGAGATTGTATACCCTGTACTTACCATTTACACCTCCGAGACATGCGATCGTAACGCGTTGCGTAACAACCCTTCATATGAAAATTTTCGGCTTCTCAGTGTGACCAATTAAGAACGAACATTCACAAAATTGTACATTTTCTTCAGTCATAGTGTACGGCGACCGTTAAGGCCCCGACGCGGCGACGTGCCCACTTTAGGCAGGAGTCGGCAAGACCTCATGCCTCGAGATATTTTGATGAGGACGAGATAAATTAATTATAGAGTCGTATGGCCGAACACTAATAAACTGGCAAACTTGCTTATCGGTATCCTAGTCTAGATATAGACACGGTAATGACCGGTCGGGCAGCGTCGCGGGTCGCGGCTTAATGACGTCGCCGATTTAGGCACACCTACGTATAAGGCATCAGTTTTGTAAGAAAACTACGTGTGTTAACAATATCAACACAAATAATTATTTCCTTTTTTATATTTATAACTCAATCCTATTAACAATTTCGTGTCTGAATTTGATTATAATCCGATTAATTTCTAACAACAACCAATTAAAATTTCATTGAGTAGGCGTATTATTGATGAGCATAAGCCATTACTCACAGTTAGTACTATTGCACCGGTAATTATACATTTACATGGTAGTTGGTAGCAACACTTTCATATGCAGCGATAACACCGACTTATCAAATTTTTTATATTCATAAATCGTAATAAACAAATTAAGTACGAGTACGTTCGCCGCTGGCGACGAGTAATTATCGAAATAAAGATCAAATTCCATTATCGGAACATTTCGGCGATGGACGACGTTATCCATCATTTTAATGCGCGTTTACCACAAATCGAGAAACTTATAGCTTGTTTAATGGGGTTGGGTATCGATAATGAGTGTAGTGAGGATCGATAATTGTACGGTAGCCGTGACGATAACCGTCGACACTATTGTGCATAATGTCGTCCAGTATTACTAAATTATACAGTGCATACGCTGGTACTTACTGCCGCCAACCGGTCTTCTCAAGTAGGGTACCTCTGAGGCGTAAGGAAACCGAACAGATGCTTATCGACATTTAAATGAAACTACCTGTAATATGTTACACTTGTAAACATTTTGCCAATATATTTTTAGACGCTCAAGAACTATTTTAACTGACTCAATGGCAATTTCAAAGGCTGTAATGCCCGCTCCATGAGATTTTCATTCGACGTCTGTATAATCCTATTTGAATTTTAAACATGTGCTAAAACACTCAAGGCGCAATAATCTTAATATCTAACACAATTATTCAAATCTCATGTAGCTACCTACGGAACCAAGTGACAGGATCCAGATGCCAGCGACAGTTTGACTCGTCACCATCACATTATATATTCAGCGCGGGCGCAACAACATTTTCCGTTTAAGTCCTTTATTTTTTTGTATTAAACTGCATTTATTATACATATCCTTTTTTTTATTAACCTACTAGATTATTAACTACTCAATAACTTATTTTAAATAAATAAACGTTGCATAGTGTTAAACTTTTTATAATCTATTAAAATATTAATTTAATTGAATTTAAAGTCTCGTGGGTTATTTAGTAACTATAGATTGATTGACTGAGTTATTGATGTTTTGATTTAAACCTTAAAACTTCATTTCGAGTTCCATTCATAGATTAATTGAATTATGATCGAAATATTTACGATGCACATTTGCAGCGTTTATTTTATTGCCTATTTCTAATAAATTGTATACTTCTGTACAAGAGGTGTTAAGTAGAGTCGACTCTATTTTGCATCTAGCGGAGCAGTGTGTAAATTCTAGACGAGTTTTTCGCAACGAACTCAATTTATACGCAGATTATTCCCAACTCAAATTAATAGATATGCTTGAGTTAAAATCTCAACGTCAGATTGACTCATACTTAATCACCACTCAACGTTATACACTAACAAGAAACCTAGGATTCATATTACATCATGCTTTTATTTGTACAGTAGCCGGGTAAAAAATAAATGTGAGAGCATTCACAGTACGCTTAAAATATGCGTTCAGCACAAACGAGTGAAAAAAAGCAGTTGCAAGTTGCAAAACAAGAGCAGATGCCGAAATAATGAGGTGCGCGAAAGACGCGGGTACTTTGACTAGGGCTGACTAAACTGGGATCAGTAAAAGTTCAAAATACACAAAAAGTACGTAAATGACAGAAACTTTTTTAATGTGGTCCAATATGAATAATTTGTAGGACAAATAAGTTGGCTAGTTAGTGTAGGATAATTTGTAGGCCTGCTTAAAGACTCAAATACTCCCTTAAATTTCTGAAGCATTCCGGGCAGTTAAGCTAGCTTTGCCAAATACATTGTGTCTAAATGCGACATTAAAGTAAATGAAACTATATTCATATAAGATCACTAGTGTTCAACAATAAAACAATTAAAAACACAAAATGTACAGTCTTAAATTGTCCCTAAAAATACAGGTCATAAAAGTGGGAACCCTATATTGGTGAGTGCGCGGGCGCAGACATGAGGTACGGTTAATTGCACGTGTGATTTATACCAAATTGGGAGGTCTACTTCACTCAGTTTTTCACTCAATGCATGTCTATTTTAATTAGTGCATTGACGTTCATTTCTTCATCACCGGGACGTGTTTTTACACAAAAAACAAAATATCACTTGTCACGCTGAAGCCTTTAATATATTTAAACATTATAAATAAACGATATTTAATTAAGTGTATTAAAGTAGCCGTCATGACAAAAAATTGACTGATTTTATACGTTTATACTTTGAATAAAATTATAGCATAAATACTAAGCAATGAAATGCTTAAAAATCTTAGACAACAAATTGCAACATTACTACATTTTTCTTAAAATAAATACGCAAAGATTGCTCAAACTACGCAAATAATGAATAATTCATGCGGCATAGCAATGTAAACAAAATTATGACAACATCTACCAATGGAATAACACCCTTGTGTGGCCCGAGGCTAGCTCACGTCTCTCAATAATAGACGTATTGAAAGGTACTGATGATATACATATAGCGGCCAGTTAACAAGACCCACACCTAACACACACTTTTATTATCCACACAAATTATAATATATAAAAAGTTTGTTTGAACGCGCTTAACTCTGAAACTACCATTCGTATTTGAATGAATTCTCTTGCGTTCAATAGCCCAATTCTCGAGGAAGATTGTAGGCTAGTTAACAAAACGATAGCGAGCATTAAAACAGAAGCAAGACGAGTAAAACCGAGGGACACAGCTAGAGTATGAATAAAGGAATGTATATAATGTAGCATGATTGGGGTCTTGACAAATTGGTTAGCCGTCGGTCACCACGTTTTCACTCTCTATGCGATCCCGCTAGATTTTCTACGGTGATACAGTTTTTCTTTCGGTTGCTACGCGACTGGTTTCACTGATTGTTGTCAACAAGATAGGTAGTTGGTTGACGTCAATGGTTTTGTTGATTATTTTTTAATATATCCTATTACAAGACACAATAGAATATTGCGATGGATAATTGAAAACGTGAAGTTTGTTAGTATTATATTCTCGTTTTTTAACTTTATAAAATGTATTATAAATCTATAACGTATAATAAACGCATTATGATTTCATTGTCGCGATTTAAAAAATCCACTCATTTATTTAGGGTCTAAAAACAAAGCTGCCGAAAATTGAAACGCTTCTTCCATAAATATTATTCGAAAAAAGCTAACCTAGTAAATCATGTATAATTTTTAAGAATTTAACAGTATTTTTAAGTTTTATTGGAAAAACTTCGTTATTTAAATAAAACAAAAATAAAATAAAGTTTCCAAAAACATCGAGTAAGTACGGCTTCTGAATACTGAAATTAGCCTACTTTCTTGACCCAAGATGGTGCGTAGCGACGTTTTTCTCGCAGCAAAAAGCTTGTTAGCGGCACAAAATAAAACGAGAGCAGGCTCCGCGTACGCACCCAACCCAATACTGAATTATTTGTACACAAAATACCAAATTAGAACATTTAAGGTGGTTGTCGTATCTAGTTAAAAAATATATAAATAATGATCCGGATGATAAATTATTAATTTTGAGTTGTTACACAGAAATACTGTTTTGGTGTCGTGCTGTGAAAATATAATACATAACTTAGACCATTAGGTTTCATACGTTATAAGTGTATATGACTGAACATACATCTATTTAATACTTTTATTTATTTTTATTTATTATTTATTTAAAGCCTGAACTGTCCCACTACAGGGCAAAGGCCTCCTTTTCTTCCTTCCACAGGTCTCTTTTGTTAGCCGTTTTTTGCCACTCCTTTTTGTATGCGTTTAGTTCATCCCTTCATCTCCAAAACTTTTATGCTTTGTAAAAACTACATACTTATTATTACTTAATAACAATTGTCGCTGCTATATCTTGTTTTTAGACCCATATAAAATACAAAGAACTATTGTATCTTTTGAACAAAGTCATGATACTTCCGAGATAGGGAGCTCAATATAAAAAGAAAATATGTTATAATTACAGCAGCCACGTTCAGATCTATATTTTAATTCAAGGTACACATCAATTATACATACCAATAAAAAACTGTCAATATAACGACCACATATTTGCTACACATTTTGCTGGCAAACAACAATTAAAATATTACACATAACTCTCATAGCTTGAGGCTCATAAAACAGCGAAGCTAAGAAAAAATCTTCACATACCCTGTGTTAAATCTAGGTCTAAAATATCAATGCATTCTTGGTCTTAAGCTGCGTCTACAAGCAAGAGCAGAACCGTTCAGATCATCGTCGTTAAAGGCTTCAATTGTGTATCATTGATCTTCTAAAGACCACTGTCCTCGAACATAGATTTCTTCCATTGTAATCGTCAAAAAATCGTTAATTTACGAATTACAGTAAAGCTTGAGCATAACGCTTGGCGCGTTTGTTCGAGGCTCGTAAGACTGTTCACACTATAGGACATAGTTTTCGACACATATAGCCAATGATCTGCCCACATAGCCAAATGATATAACGATAACGGATATTAAATCACTCATATACGTCATGTGTGTGAACAAATCTAATTCACGCGACTTATCGAAATGAAAAGTCTATTTCGACCAATTTATGTCATTAAGGCTATTTCTATAATCTTTAACATTTGTAGAAATGGCAGGTATTTAGCTACAGGGGCTGGTCGTGCTTGGCTCGTCAGCATAGACGCGGCTTAAACTTATAAATAAACAATGATTACGGAGGTAGATAGCCGAGAATTAAAACGCCCCGCTGCGAGAGATTTGCAGGAATAAATGACGATCGCCTGTCGAATTCCAATGGTAATACTTTGTCGGAACATGCTATGTTGTTAAATAACGCAAATATCAGAGCAAAACAATAAATATTGTAATTCAACTTCATAATCATTTACAATCTACAAAATAATAATGAATGTTTCAGATCGATTCATATTAAGGTACAACATTTTATCTTGTTGAAAAAATATCTAAAGGAACAGGCTAGTTAATGTATTCTTATATAAACATAGTAAAAGACATTGATATCTTTCCACAAAAATATCAATGTTCTAAGACACACATCATACAACTAAGTTATTCTTAGAAATTTAATCAAACCAGTTTTGATTGGATATAGTACTTAGTTCTAATTGTATAGGTCCTGATGTAACACTAAGCATTAGTTGAGCAACAAAGTTGCATGTAAATAGAAATCAATGACCCTTTAACTGGAGCACCCTCAGTGTCGTTAGATTAGAATTATTGAGTATAATGTATCAACCGGTCGTGTGAAGTGTCAACCGTAAAACTGACTACATATTTGTCGTGCGGTGACACCGCATACGTTATTATTTAAAAATTATATATACGGAACTGTGATATAAATAATAACAAATAAAGTTTAGTTACATAACAAATAAAGTTGACCAGAGCGTTAGTTTCAACTGAGAGCATACATTTTTTAGCACAAATGCATATTTTTTTTCTTGAAGAAAATGCGATGAATCTTCCTAAAATAGTACAGAATTTTGTAATGAACCCGCCTACGACATACATAAATAAAAATATCACATAATCTTTTGCTTGCCTGGAAAGTATACTTAGCATTCCTGCTTTTTTGTCAAAACTTATTTTTTTCCATCAGACTGCCTATTTCATAAACGTTTTACTTTTTGGTTCCGATATACCGTTTGCTACATCACCACCAAACGAATATTGAAACATAAAATCAGAAGCACCTATTCTATTCAACCTCAGTACACATCTAGGCAGTATATACAGGCACCATAGGTAGGCAGTAAGTGTGATTTCATACGGACCTGCGGTTACAAAAGAAGCGATCTGTGCAACCACACCGATTGATTTCTATTCCCCGCTATTGTGGGCCGTATCTCTGATGGGAAAGTAATTTGCCACAAATAAACTAGTTGCCAAACACAACGGAATGCATTCATACGTTTTGTAAGAGCGACAATTAACGTGTTCGTGATCGGCCGCAGGTGGGCTGGCGTAGGATATAACTAGAAATGGATAGAGGAAATTAAATTAATTATGCAATTTAATATTATTTTTAACTTTTCCTATAACTAAGAACTTAATTAACTTATTAATTCTGCCCATATTCTTCTACTAGTAGTACTTAAAACACTTCGTTATAAGCCATTTAAATTAAATTGCTACTAACAAAAGTAAATATATTAAGAAACAATTAGGTATGGAATAGATTCAGGATTCCGTCACCACTGCCAATAATTATCTCAGAAACAACCGTTGTTTTATTGCACTGAGGTTCTAATGCTAATTTTGTGGTCCTAAACCTAAAGTACGTTAATTAGCATAATATATTGGAACGCATTTATCTATACAACGCTAATCAGCTACTTAGAACATTAAACTTGTATCTATTAGACATCAATTTATTTTAACTTTACTGTAATGTATTTTGCACTAATTAATTTAATTTAACAATCGTAACAATCGTCTTAGTAATATTGTATAAACAAATTACTCATAGTTTCTCATGTGCTTTTAAATAATAGAAATAAAGTTGTAAGTTAATACAAAATAATATATCAAAAATAATTTCGATCTGGACAGAACATATCGCTGTATCCCACGTTATAATTAATATAACATAAACTAAAGTATCGAGCAATAATATGAACCGCGTAATGCACATGTGAATGAATTTACAGCCTCTAGGCAACCTGTAACCGAACCCAATGCATTACTAATGCACTCACTACACCGCCGACATGATAATACATCATATCTATGTATTATTCATATGACGACTTGCGATTTTGATGTCGTAACGCAACTTTGCTGTGCCGTTTTTGCTCTCGAGATTTATATCGGAGTAATAAATGTATCATAAATATATGGAATTGATTCTATATGGAACGTTCTCAACGCTTATAGTCGTAATTTGGCTCGAAAAAATGATAGATTCATTGATATTACACGGTCGGAATTCTTTGATATGTGGATGCTTTTTGAGTGTGGTTTTCGGGTCGAGGAGTGAATGATGAGATGTTTCTGGTGTAACTGCGATTGTTTGTACAGGAGCGGAAACAGTAAAACTTATTTTTTTTGTCGCATCTGCTGCAGTATTAAAGTTCAAAACATGTGATGTGATAGCTTTTAAAATTTTGATCAGCTTTTAAAGAGTTGGTTGAAACCAATGCCTTGTACATTGTTTCCAAGATTCAAAACCTGACAAGTATCCAACGAATTCAGATTGTGTAATTAAAAATCTTAACAACAATTACCAACAAGCGAGTTATTCAGTCGTTCTAGACCGCCCGGCACCACACATAAAGCTCTTAGGCAATCTACTCGTAGGAGCTCTTTATAACAAATGACTGCGCAGGAGCCTTAGAAGAAAGGCGAAGCCATCAGGTCACGAACGACACACATCTCTTAATTTAACACGTTATCACACACGACTATCGCTCATTATAATTTGTTAAGATGTCACTATAAGTTATAGTCAGTTTGTGCCACTGATGCATTAGTTACCTACATATGAGGTCTTACGTAATGGTGACTAGCTGACCCGCGTGTTTCGGTCTAGTGGATAACTATGTGATAAATTAAGAGACCTTTATAATAGTCTTACGTTTGATCAATATTATAGAAAATGGAAATGTGTCAATTTGGTACCAATCAAAAATTTCCGTGTGTTGTCTTTTCAGAACCAAGAGGAAATGGTTTTTTTTTCTAATATTTTTGTTTGTTCTGTAAGTCGATATTTTACCTGAATATTTTACTTCAGATGCTAAAGCAAGTGTTCAAAAAGTCATCAATTAGAAATTTATGGAAAATAAGTGAAAAGTTGTCCTCCCTATGCAATCAAAACCAATACCTGGCCACAAACCAGTCGCGATTCCGCAGACCAATCAGTCCTATTAAACCTAATTCAACTTAAAATTACATTCCAAACAAACATACAACAGAAAATGCTTTCCAGGAAAAACTATTGTAGTGCTAAGTGCTTCTACCACCCGTGCAGAGATGGATACACGCGTGGCTCGTGACTGGGGTAATGCTTCGGTACTCCGGTCTGAGGCACATATTTATGCATTCAAACACGGCATCCATCATTCTAATGAGCCGGCCCGGTAGGCAAGTACGGGTGTAGCTGCCTCGGGCGCGGGCCGTCACGTGACGCTGCTAGTGATGTGGGCGAGAAGGGAAATGGTCGATACATTTAAAGAAAATATAGGAAAAAACTAAAAATTTGAAATATTTAAAACTTAGTTTATAGACATTGGACATGTTAGAATCGATGCTATTTAAATGAGTAGGTAAATTGTGTACGAGCAGTTTGCAATTATTAGTTAAAACACATTAAGGCTTTAACAACACGCAAGTGTTCGACTCTTGACGGTGGATAATAATATGGAGCAATATAAATAGAATAAGTAATTTGCTTAAAATATGAAAGATTTGATAAGTGATTTCGCACACGCATAAAGCTACTAGTTGAAATAACTATTTACCTTTATTGATATTTACCGGTTGCTACGTTTACAGAGTAAATAAAATGAATTATTTAAATATGCTTACGTCGAATACAAACGTACTAAACCCACAGTATTGTGGTCGTTGAGAGGCGTAAATTATAATTTTACAACGAATAATATCTTATTAGACCTCAATAAACAACTTAATGAATACATTTGTGCTAATACTTTTCCTTTACATTACCATATTCGTATTAAGTATTTATCGATATCGACACTAAAGTGATCGAATAGACCCTATTTAACATAGCAGTGATATTCAACTAACAAGTTTAGCAATGAAGGAAAGAAAGCTGCCCGGAGCGTCCGGCGCTATTCACAAATTGGCACGAGCTAGGCACGCGTTGCGTCCCCGCTCTATAACGTATCATCTCCCTTCGAACTACATTCAAAAGCCAACTATAACATCACACCTTTAAGTCGGTTTTAGGTCAGCAATGAGGAGCAACATACATGGTGTTTTAAAATAAGATGAGTTACAAAGATTGAATGGCGCAGTGCAATGATACCGTAGAGCCATTAGTAAGAGCAAAAAGGATGGAATTCTTTCGATTGTGTTTTGTTTATTTTCTCTTTGATTAATACTTGGTTGGTATGCTAATTATTGCGTTAAGCAAATATGTAACAGCTGGTCCGAAGTAATCAAGCACATTTGAATTAGAGAGTTTTATGAAGGCGGGTAGAGCGGAGCATGGAATTATTAGACATATTTATAATTGCAATAATTATTTTAATGAGTAATATGATATATAAATTAGTAGGTGGTTGTTTTAACTCGAAACTTTCAGAGTAATTATTTAAATTTCAAATTGCCGCTATAGGGAACGGGTCTAAAGAATTTTGCTATCAACACTAGGTTACTTAAAATATGCAATAATTAATATACCCAGTACCCACGTAGAACGCCCAGAAGCACCTGTCAAAATACTCAAACTCATTAAGCTGCCTACAATCAATAATGCTAATAAAAGCAAAGCACGAAACAGTTTAAATACTCTGAGTACACGACATTAATTAACTTTCACATTAGCAGGTTGCATACAATCAATTAGACGTAATCATCTCATCAGAAAAGGCCCCCAGCTAAACATTAGCTGGTCAAAACAGTGAGCTATTCTCATTTTTCTTGAGTAATTAGAACTGTGACTATTTATCAGGGTATATACATTAATATGCTATGGCTTACATTGGACATGAACAATATAATTACACGCAGATAAGTAAAACTGTTTAATTTTACTTAAACTACACAAACAGCCACGTGCACTTTTTTAAGCCATAACTATTTAAGAAAATAAATATCGTGTTTTGATATGCTAGTCAATTGTAATTACCTTATTTATACTTTATAATATCTGTTAGGAACCGGTATTTATTATTTAACTACATCATTTGCAGTTTATTGTTTCCATAACAATGGATATTACATAGGTTTTTATACAATAGTATCAACCAAGACCCTATGAGAAATTCAACATGAAAATAACCCTATTTTATTTATTTATACAAAACAGCTCTACAGTCCTACATATACAAATAACCATCATTAGACAAACACACAGAATCTATACAAAACCTACCTCTGCAAACTACTGCAAATGCCTAGAATGGCCCGAAGCAAAACATTAGACGATCGATGAAGTAGGCTATTCTCATTTCACTCAAGTGATTACAGCTACGACTCTAACTTACATATTCTGTGCCTTAAGTTCAAGTTAAAGTACTTAACCTTAGATTAATTAACACCACAGTTAGAATTGTTTATTTAGAACTCGTAATTTAAGTAAATTTGGTTCAATGTGGAACTTAGAAATAATATAGAGTGATAAGGATACAAAAGAATTACATACTGTCATCAAAAACAGTGAGAATCAAAACATAAAATAACATAATAAAAAAAATAACAAAAGATTTTTTTTTTTTTAAATCATTTATTTGTTGAGGCTTTTTGCGCTAGTGCGCCAAGACAGCCTCGTAAGGTAACACATTTATAAATAAACAAAAGTAAAAATAATCTAATCCTAAGACTTAAAGCTAACTTAAAACTAAGACACACCCTTGGAATGTAGCGCCTTCTACCAGGCCACAGGCTAGAAAGCTACAGACCCTACGTCCAAATAAAAACTAAAAAAAAATTACGTATCCCTCCTTAAAAACACTCCCTTTACAAATTTGTAAATGTTAAGAATCTGTTGATAGAGAGATGAGAAGGCCTCCCAAGCAAAATATTAACCCCACTACTATACACATCGTGACGGAGCATCCCCCCCAAGAATGGCCTCGAATCATTGAAAGCGCTAACTCCAACAAAATGTGATACAAATCATCCAATTTATATAAACAAAAATTACAAAGAGGGGAAGGACTTACGCCCATCAAATGTAAAAAACTGTTAGTAGGCACATGTCCAGACCGTATTCTAAACGCTAAAACTAAAAGTTCTCTTGAACAGCTAACTACATCAAACCAAGGAATTCGAGGCAGGTTCTGTTGGATGGTTCTATACCATAAACCCTTTCCCGCAGTTATAACATTGAAGTGGTTCTTCCACATCTCAAAACAAAACTCTCTCATGCTAGGAATAAGTTCTGTGAAATAAGGATTACTAGGAATAATTATGCCATCCGTGATAGCTTCTACAGCTAACTTATCCGCCACTTCGTTCCCAAAAATACCTACGTGCGAAGTTATCCACTGAAGCTTTATATTTACTTTCTTGTTCTGCAAAATGTGAATAATCTTAAGCGCATCATAAGCTACAGGCATACCTCGAACTCCCGACACACAGCGCATCAAGTGTTGAAGAGCACTTTTTGAAAAAGAAAATTGATAATGTTTTTTTGTTGTATATTATACCCTACTGCTGGGCAAAGCTTCGAAAACTCTGTCTTCAGCAATATATGAACACGTGCACCTCGCATATATATCTGAGGTAGTCTAATAATTTATATAAGTCATACAAATTTTTCCATAATTTTACATTCTAATCTAAGTTCTAATTTATCATTTTTATAGACACCTATTAAGTTTATTTCTTACACTTAAAATGTTAACTTACCTACATTATAATTGCAATGTTTTGACGATAACTGTGACACGTTCACGCATTAACAGTAAAATAAACACCAATCTACATAAGTTAATCATCTTATGAGGCCTCCGAAGAAGCGTTAGCCGCAAACAGTGGACTATTCTCATTTTTAAGGTAATTTATTACCGAAGCTGATGTCATGTGGTGATGCTTTTGGTCATTATGTTAGGGTTCACAACAGAAAATTTTAATAGAAACCTGTTTTATGTAATTTTGGCATTAATTGAAAATAATATTATAATTTTGCAGATATTGCTGCGCCGTAAAAAGAATAATCGAGTTTTAGATACATTTTTTTAATATTCACCCCTTGTTTCTGGTCTCATCTTATACATAATATTGATTTAAGTATAACTAAAGTTACTAAGTTTGTTATATAAAATGATAAGCACCCTACTTTAAAATCAAGATTATTATTGCTTCTGGCAAACTAACTTAATGCTACATCATGTTATTTTTTTTAACATTGAGTTTTATAACATAAAAGCGATGAGTATAACATAATCTACAGTTTTAGTGACAACCCTAAGAAAATAATTATAAAACTTGACACTCAACGATGCTTCTCGTTAAATAAATAAGATGTTAATAAGGCGTCATAAACTCGTTGTAAAAACGTCTAATCTCATACAGATATAATCTTATATAAAACTAGCTAAGTCAACGCTTAGGCGTGGGAAATTCTCATCATCACCAACTCATTAGTGCTGTCGTAAATGGCTCTCGCAGTAAAGTCTTGGGTTTGGTGCTCAGCTTAGATATAAACCGTCAAAAATTCGGTGATTTGAGATACCATCATACTACCAATACATGTCAATATAGACTCAAAATACTTTTGGAACTTAAATTATACTTTGTACAGGACCTATTTATTTTGTAGAGTCTAAACAATAATAATTGTATCAAAGAAAATTGACAAAATTCAAGTGCAGTCAACAGGTGCGTACCAATGGTCGAAAAAAATAAATTTAAGGGCGTTGGTCTTCTCATTTTAGTTATAATAAAATCCACCTGACTATATCTTACATTCATTAAACAATTACTAAGCACCAGTAAATCAATAAAAGCACAAACAATAACACAAATACAAAACTCTATTTAACGACAGAATTTTGCTGTCAAAGAGAAGAAAATATTACACACATTTAAAATATGATTGCCATTGCATATACTATGACTATGAATATAAAACATTTCTATTAATACATAGTATTTACATACTATAGTCTAACTGCACTATATACTCGTAGTAATAAACTAAATCTGATTTTATGCATTGCTTTGCACTAGAAGTGTGCACAATGTATTGTTTAATTGTATTTACGATTCGATATATTTATAAGAGTAGCAACAATAGATAGTTTAGTTGCTTGTTTCTATAACGCGTGTATTTATGATGTAAATAATTTAACTAGATTTTCTCTAGTGTTGTGTGTTCATAAATTAATTTTACATTCTCACACATTTCTTATACGGAATGGCATAAGTTTAAATTCAAACAAATACATAATTCATTCCAAATTAACACTTAAGATTTGATTGATATGCGAAATCTACGAATCACCTTTTTAATAAGTAGTACAATTGACCGCACAAGAAGACTTATATAGAATTACAAAAATCAACCTTAATCCTTCGAAATAAAGGCGATTTCAACGCCTTAGTACAAGAACAACATGCGCTATACTGTGTATTCTTCGTTAATATCTTCAAACGATCTCGAGCTAAGTTATTATAACTGTTCAACAGACGAAAAACGTTATATCATCAACCAAAACTCATCAAAGTATGCGTCATACTCATAACTTTACTACCAGTCAATTCCAAACAAAGATTGCCTACCAATCTGCAATAACCAAGCAAAAGAAATATTAGAAATTTACAATAATAAATCTCGGCTTTCTCATTCGATACTCCGTACCTTTACCATGAACTCTTAAAGAAATTGCTGCCGTTTTGCGAGTGAGATGGCGCTACACTACACGTAGGTGCGTCTCGCTTTCGCGACGGAGAGTCCTCTAAGCTCCTGATCTAAGAGCTCATAGTAAGGGGACTGGTCAAGCATCAGCTAACTTTTTTACTGAACCACTTATAGACGTAGTTTAAACATGATTACTATGTAAATTTATAATGGATGGGTCATCAAGTTGACTATCAAAGACATCATTACCTTGCTCCTGTCACTCGGTAATTTCATATCATCAATCTTATATTTAAATGGTACAAGTAAACGCTCTCAGTGGGTCCAACACGTAATGGCCTATAAATCCAACATTAGAATCTAAAGCAGATAGATTGATGGTGAATTTACTTGAATTTAGATTATTTTACAGCTGAAATAATCTCATTTATCATAAGGCTGTAAGTAATCATAAAAATGTTTGGATTTGACTGGAATGAACTCTTAATTTTTATTCGACCTATCAAATTGACAGATACAGATAAAAAAAATAACGTTGTTTTCCATCTAAGTACTCTTTCCCATACTGTATTCTTCTGAATACTTTATAGGGAATAAAGGCTGGGCAGTTAACTGTAAAGATAATAATGTGCCTGTTTTTTTCTTGTTCCCGTTTATTACATAACTAACTATGTCGTTAGTAACAAAGCATATTAGAAATAAATACGGAAGCCAACGAAATCAAAAAGTTTCTACGCTTAACATATACTGCAATTTCCAAAGAACACCTATTAAATAAATAGTCAATATCATTAGCGCCAGGGTACATTTCGGCGACCAAAAAGCCGTAGACAGTTTCTCTTCACAAACCATTAACTCAAGCCTCCACAAAAACTGTTAGATAAGAAAGAAACTCAAACAAGTACCGGACACCGCTCTAAAATACTTTATACGCATCGCTGCTTTACACAAGTACCGTGTTCACATACCTAATTGCAAATTTCATAAAAAACGGTCTAAGATGCAGTCGAGATAATTTTCTTGTCACGTAGCTAATAGGGAATTGATGTGTAGTTTCCAGGCATTTAAAACCTAGATAACTCCGATAATCTTCAGTCCATTTCCATCGACACTTTAGATTCCGTCGACGGCATTCTCGTCATGAGAAAAACGAAACGCGCTTACTTAATTATATTGTAATTGGCGAGGATGGCTCAACTATCTCAGGTATTGCCGTATAGACATGACTCATATTATCTCTAAAAGGAAATATCCTATTTGAAAACTTATTTTTATTCTGGATGCATGCTCAACAATGTGTAAAGACAGTTATGGTACCTATGATGGCTTATACAAAATCACCAATGTAAATAAAATGAATGATGCTAAAGTGCCTTTTCATTTCAAAACTTTATGCGAAGTTTGAATGAAGCCTTCTAGTGGATATCTTTTTACATATAGTATGTAGCTTCACGCGAGCAAATAGAGGTTTGTAGGCACACGTCACATTATGCCAAGCTGGTGCTTACAAGGAAGTTTTATTTCACCAAAACAATAAGCAAACTCGTTACATATCTTCAGAGGGTACCCTGGGACCGGCTCGAGAATCGCCTTAATGATGTCAAAAGGCAACATAATGTGTTCTCCTTAAACGGTCCTCGCAGTTCGTTACTGTCGCCTCCTTCGTCGGTGACGTCTCACTGCCTACCAGACGGACGCATTAAGATCACCTAAGGGCACCACCATTATGTAAAACGACCACAGAATAAAATATATTCACTCGTTAAAAAATAAATATACGACCGGCTCTCGCGTTTGCTCGTTTTACGACGAAATTGTACAAATAAACCCGTAGTTGCTGTCCAGATCTCAAGTACTTTTGGCATTATAAAAATGATGACGTTATGCATAATAAAAGCTCAATAAAGGAAGCCGTGTTCATATTTCACGTCGTTCTGTCGCAACAGATGAAATAACAAGTTGTTTTTTTATTAGTAAGGATACCGAAATCCGCTTGTCGGCCTCGCAGATCTCCTGTGTCGCGTGAATCATATTAATTTGTTCTTTTCAAGAGAGCAGATTGAAAAGGTAACACGTTAATAGGTGACCATTGACATCCACCATTATACCTGAGCTCGATATAATACAAGCTAATGTATCTGTCGATACCAAAGGCCGCGCTCCTAAGATTGCTGCTATCGAACGACCTCGTTAGATTTTATCTCTATAATTCGAAAATCTTTTATGAATAATTTGTATCCATTATATTTCGAACGTTTAATGCTTAGGAGTGGAACTTGACATCCTGTAATGCTAATCAAGTATTAAATACCTTTTTGAGAATGTTGATTTATTTGTACTTGTTTGTGTAATTTATTGGAGCGGCGAAACATCAAAAAGCATGAATAGTGAATATCGTGTTAACATAATGTTATGGAAGGCAATCGATTTAGGAAGGAACGACTACCGAACACAAAGTAATTATATTCGGAGCGTAGATCATTCATTATCTTAGTTGTGTTCTTCGTAGACAGCTTTTAAAACTGCTTGAGTACATTTTAACTTTTGAAGACGCTCAGTTTCTTCACAAATTTTGAAATACATGCATTCGGCGCCTTTATCTATAATTTCTATACTTATATTCAAATGTCACATATTCACTACATTTACAGAAAATATATGCATATGCATCTTACGTTTATGTTTCAATTTTGCTTTATCATTCGTGTATTACAAACTCTTGAATGAACAAAACAAGCAAATTGATGGCGGGGTGCGTCACCCGACTACCTACCGCTCGTACTTTATAATTAGACGATATGAATTCGATGCGATATCGTGGCGGTCCCTTGCGAAACTCGCCCAGCGTCTAAGGGACCATATCACAATTATACAACCCGAAACGTCTTACATCCAAATGTAACTACAAACAAAACCATCCCTTAGATTTTGAACAACAAGGTTCAAAGTTCTGCAAATTCGAAATTTGATTTGCCCCTTTTAATTTCCCTTCAGTCGCTGGACTATAGACGAAGTCACTCCGGAATGTGCTTATGTATCTCCAATTGATTTCCCACTTTATGGTTTAGTAAACAAAGTTGATAATCGGATGTTTATAGTTAAGATATACGACGTTTGAATTTGCAAGTGTGCACGCGTTAGAATCAGGATGCTGTAACAGTCCGGACGCGGCTCTAATTACCGCCGCCACTCAATATTGCAAAATGAACGAAGCCTATTCTAGAGTACCCTTAGGCTATTACGCTATCTATTGTTACACGAAACACATTTAAAACCTTCAATATAAAGACCTAGGTGCGCCAGCTACCGATACTCGAATGAAACAATAAACGTCACATTTTATCTTAAAGATCTCTGCTCAACAATTTCTAATTAATCTCATACACAAGTCCAATTAATCGTTATGAAAGTTTAATTACAACTTATTACGAAGACTCATAATGATACATTTTATCGATGACAGCGTAACATGAATGTAATCGAATTACAATGCGTATTAAATTGCCTAATACGTTTGTGTTTTATCTTTGTGCCTTGGTCTATATCCTAGGTGTAATGAAATTAATGAAATGAAAACTGTGTTAAAACATATTAAATAATAAAAATAGCCTTTAACTGACCTATTGCTGGACAAAGGCCGTATAAAAAGTAATATGTAATGATCACTTTTTGTTCTCTTGCAGGATATTGGTGATGAATGCTAAAAAGAATGCTCCGGAATACATAATAAAAGAACAGTTTAAATAAATGCAAAATTTATCTCAATTTATTTGTATAACTTGAATTGTATCATGGTTACGACAAAGAAATGTGTAGTATACAGTTGTTAACAGTAGCCATTTAGCCACCTTAAAACATTTTACGTTTATGTAATGTAAATAAAGTGATTATCATTCTGTATAATTTAGTTTGAATACACATAACTATGTAGTAGGGTAACTAGTGATGCAATTTACAAGAACAATAAACATAAGGAAGCTGTGCCTATGCAAACAGCTTGTAACTAATGTATTGCGAGTGTACAACAGACCTCGCATTATTGGTTCCAGTGGTACACGAATTTCAACCTAAACGCGTTGTAATAAAGACTATGTTAGAGTCAAACTATTTACAATAAGTTGTTGCAGACTGTACGGTATTACTGAGTGGAATGTGGTGTTGACAAATCTTAGTCATCGCTATTACCTTTTGGATTTAAATGAGATCTCATTTAATGGCTGTATCTACAGTTAATTTCAAGTTTTCGTGAAAAACTTTACAAGAAAACTTAACCTCACTTTTGGCATGTAATATTGATAACAAAAGGTTATTGGTAGGTGTTTAATTCTGCGCATTTGATGTATTTTTTGTTTCTTGATTAATTTATCAAAGAATTCGTCTCAGTGTTTGTTTTGTATTCAATCAAACATTGGTTTTCACAGAATGATCTACTACAAAAACTGAATGTTTTCCATAAGATATAATAAAAACTAAAGGCAGATTTGGAAAAACTAATGAAGTGCAAATGACTTTGCAATTTTTGCAATAACTTAGTTATACATTGCATAATAATTGATTAAAAATATTTACGTATAATAGTACCGAAGGACATACATAACTACTAGGATGGATTTAATTGAAATTCTGTGAATTCATAAATCATGGTTCGCATTAGGTTTGACCAAACTTTTGATGGAGATTCTTAATATTTCTGTATACATACATACATACATATAATCACGCCTGTTTCCCGTAGGGGTAGGCAGAGACCACTTCTTTCTTTCAATATTTCTGTATGTAGTAGAAAAATCAATAAACATAAGGTTACAATAAAAATGATAACCTAGAATTATCTTCCAATAAATCCTTTCATTCAATTGAAGACATCCGCAGCATCTTCCAATTGATGACGTCATAATGACAGGAAGTGACATAGTTCACGTAAAATTGATATATACTATCTACATATAGGCAATACGTGTGAGGTCAAAGACTCTTCCTTTCCTCATCACAAGCCATTCAAAACTTTAGGTTTAAAGGTGTATTTTATTATTTTATTTTAATGGCGTACAGTCACGAGCGAAAATATGTATACACACTACAATGTTAAATTAATAATAATAATAATAATAAGAAGTAATTATTGAAAATAGTTCCTTAATCATGTACATATTTTTGCTTGTGACTGTACAAGTGTTTTGTGCTGAACACAAAAAATGAGCATTTTTAATATTCTTTAAATACATTTGCGGGTTTGAAATTCTAATAACCATTTGGCTCGTTAAAAAATTAAGGTCGGAAACTCATTTTCATGTGGGTTATTAAACTATGTATGCATAAATTAATTTGCTATTATATGTATATGTCACGGTAAGAGTGAATAATTGAAGATTATTAATAATTATCTATTATTATTACCGAAAGTCGAGGTTAAAGTGATAAATTAATCACATTTGTTGGTTTTTATTAATAATTTAACCCTAGTAGTGATAAATGTAATAAGTGGCCAAGGGTTGCGGGGCGGTTTAATTAGTATGCCTGGTTAGGTTCGACTTTGTGACGGAGATCAATAGGTTAGGTTAGATACTGTGCGTGGGGCTGCGGAAGAATTTGGATTCCCGCGGCCCCACGTGCACGTGCGAGGAGGAGACACCGGGGGGTTTTAGCCGGTAAGAGTCCGGCATGCCCCTCCGCCCCTCCCCAGGCGGAGGAAGTCCATGAGGATCTCCCCCCGAAAAAAAAAAAAAAAAAAAAGGTTAGATGCTGTGACCTTGCAACAGAGCGAGCGAAGCGAGCGACGACCTTTGTACCCATTACATATATTTTTACAATTTAAAAAAACATTATCCAAGTGTATATGTCACACTTAGAGTGAATAGTGTAAATAATGAAGTAATATAAATAAATACCTGCTGGTCAAAAATCATTGGGATTTTATTTATTTTATAACTTTTACCAATATGTGTCGTGAATTATTAATAATTACTACTATAAGTAATAAATTTCGATCGCTTATTCACATTTACCAAAACATGTGATTATTATTAATAATTTAGTAAAAATATTAATAATTTTTAATTTATCAGATTTACCGTAACATATACACGACGCACATTCGTAATTTATATTTTATTAACTATGTTAGGTAATTCGTTTTCATAAAAAAATCTTTCTATTACAGTCCAAAATCTAAAGTGTTCATACATGCGGTATGTAATTCGAGCTGGACACGAGTCCAACACGTAATAACCCGCAGCCGTCTGATTATGTTTTAATCTCGATAACTTTAAATTCGACATTTTCGTAAAAATTACATTAAATTATTTCCGAGCTCACAATCTTGAACGTAATCATCCACCAATAAAATTGATGTTCGATATGATTTTCTCGGAAACTGTTTATATTATGAACGATATAGGAAGATTCGTTGAGTCCCTATAATATGTATTAAGTACAGAGCGGGAACTCGATCGAGTACTTTCGAAAATCACGAAGATCACTCCTCCATTTTTTTTGGTACTTACTCCGCAATAAAGTACTAAAATATGGAATAATTTCAAGTACGTGCTAATATGCATACTCGGCCAATTTGTGGATTGAAGACTTCAAGAACTTAATGTTACATTTACACATAATGTTAGTAGATACAATTACCTATGTACCGATAGTATTTTTATGTGAAGAAAATTATACAAGATTTAAATAGTTTTATAAGTTGTACACTTATTATTCTTGTTAATATACACGACGTGTATTCCCTTAATATAAGGCTTAATTATAATATTTACATCGACGGCATATGAAATATAAAGTCTGCTAAGCCCAAAAATAAATTAAGTCATTTGTAATCTTTATACAATAGTTTATAGTAATTGGAAGCTTGTATTATCATTTAATGGAAAATAATAAATTACTAGTACCTATTTTAAATAAATAAAGCTTCTGAATTATTGTTAATTTATAAATCTTACACTATGTCCGGAGCATTCAAGGGTTTTTGCGTTATTTACGATGAAACATACTTATTTATTGCAGCCATTACAATTTCATCTGCATTTTTATTGTTTCATTGTGGAGGAGAATAATGCACGATACCTTCTTTATCTGTCCAAGGTTCTGTTTCTTGCAGTTCCTGCATAATTACTCTATCTTAGGTATACGACGGATATATTTAATTGCAGTCAATAACAAAAATACAAAAGCTCTTGAATTTACTTTATTTTTTTGGAACGTGACTTCTCCCACATGACTGTCACATTTGGCAGCACAAAGCGCCTACATCAGCCACCATTAATGTGTAATTAATACAATTGGTTGAACAAATGAAAGGAAAACATAAATAACA
This sequence comes from Autographa gamma, assembly GCA_905146925.1. NCBI lineage: Eukaryota > Metazoa > Arthropoda > Insecta > Lepidoptera > Noctuidae > Autographa > Autographa gamma. The sequence goes on along the minus strand of LR989866.1, from coordinate 6,765,329 downwards.
AAAGCAGTGCAACGTGTGGAAGTGACAGTAACAACGATCAACAAGTGGAAAGGGCAGACGCTGCCCCACGGCCGCGCCCGCTCCCAACTCCAAAAACGTAATTTATAACTACATTTAACCGAAGAGCCAGCCAGACGACTTCGTCCAATATTAATATCGGCGTCAGCATCATTAAGGCATTCCTTTTATTGCGACTTTAAATAAGTCCGTTCGCCGATCGCCTTTATTAAAAGAGGCTACCTTTCTCCAAGGTTTTGCAACGTCGCCCTTCTTTTAAGGCAGTTTTTAAGCGGTAATGCAAGAGCAATTTACTCGCCACTGAAGTAACAAAAGAAATTCTTATCAATTTTTGTGGTAATTTTTACACGCTTTTTGTGCTTAATAATCACTTAATCTGCGGCGGTATTTTTGGTTATTTATTGGATGGTTCGGGGGATATCTGGGCGAGTGGAATCGGAAGCTCATCGGCAAACATTCGCGGTTCGCGCCGACCCGGTAATGAGGTGAAATTAAAATTGGATGTTTAAGGGAAACTGCCTTGAGGGACCAATATTTTGGAGTTGGTGTCTGCATTAAATTTTAAGTTAATCTTATTTAAAAGGTAACTGTAAATCATGACAAAACGTGAATAATAAGTGTTGTGTTGGAGTGTAGCAGGCGAAGGTGTACGGCTACCGGTGTCAGCCGGGACGCCCGAGTTTTGTTTGTTTTATTCTCATCGTGCACACGACGCGACGCACCGCTATATAAATCAATTCTGTTTTACGTTAGCATAGTGTAGATTATCTTATTACTTTTTGTTGACATTATTCGTAAGAAACTATAAATGATGGCGCCAAACCTGACGTAAACATAGAGCCCATCGGTAAGTTTTTGAACCGAATACATAGTGTGAGCTAGCTTTACATAAATTACAATAAAGCAAATAGATTAGAAATCACTTGCTTATTAATCCAAATGACACGGACCAGAAAAGCACTGTATTTTTAATATATAATATAAAAGTAAATCATATGAGACATAATTTGTTTTGAAATGGAATGTCTCCTCTAACATGATTATCTGAGTGTATTGTGAGTATACTTTATCAAATTAGCTGGTTCCTGCTACCCGGCCGGTGACAAAAGCTTTCATCTCTCAAACTTGACATAATTAATATAAAAGCACGCGGAGTGAATGGTAAGGATCCTTAATTGCGGTGCTTTTTCATTCGCGCGATGATTTATTTCATTATAAATACATTTTTGTTATTAAATATGGAGGACGAATATAATGTTTCAGAAATTAACTCATGATATTCCGAAATTGCTTATGAGTTAATTAAGCGTTTCTTTTTTGTTTCGGTTGAATGCGATAGCGTATGTATATGTTAATGTGTTTAAGTAACTAAGGGTTATATGTCGTTATATAACTATTTATAAACATTGCGTTGTTAAGAACAAACAGTCGATAAATTATATATTTACAGTTGACGATTATATTTGTTCAGGCAAATATTTATTTTCTATCTACTGCAAACAGAACAATATACAAGAAGTAAACATCTCATCAGGTAGAAGCCTGAGCCAGTATATAAACTCGATCTATTTACGCAGCAAATAAGTTGGTGTTTGTTACGCGGAAATATCTGACATACGGACATCTTGCAAAACATATTCGTTGTTTACAACTTCATGATAAGTTGTAAAGTATAAAAGTAAATTAACTGTAAGTGAAACTGAGATGGTGTTATGTATTATTTTTAATAATGTTTAAGAAGGCACCGATGCCGATGTCGCAAATCTGTCCATTCAAGTTTTCATCACTGGGTGTACTGAAGCCGTACATTTATAAGGCGTGTACTACAAACTAGTTTGACAGCACATCGCCCTTGAAACTTAAACTTAATAAGTGACACCTTACGACATAACTTACACCCACAAATATCGTCTTATCTCATCTAAACATCACTTCATAAACAAGCCAATGAATAAATTAAGTGTAGTGATCCATTAATTATTTCTCCGTTTTAGACGCAAAACGTTTCCTTGACTGCACGCCATTACAAGCAAAATTACTCGCGTTCCATTGCGTAAAATGTCCGAAATTTTATGAAAATTTAACGTCGATTATTATGCTCTCTCGTCACGAAAACAAGACAAGTGCAGGTTGCGACCAAAGCGCCTCTAATAATTACGTCGAACAAAACTGGAGCTGCGTTATATAACCCAACGGAATAATACTCGGACTCGGAGACGGTCGCCCCGAAGCTGCGAAGGTCCGAAAATATTGCTCTACTCCAATTTATCAGTAACGAAGTAAATTGCCTCGACTCTTTATTCTCAACGGGGAGCGGTTCTTTCGTTATTTACGTAAAAGTGAAAAAATTTCGTCCACAGCAGTTAATGTCGGTGGCGTGCGATAATTAATTGAGGCCTCCCAAGTAATAATTCGGACAAATAAAATGTGTTCGATGTAGACATTCCCACGGCATCGGTGCGCGATAGCGGCGTGGCGCGAGGGATGCGCGGAATGCTAAACTATGCGAAGTTTGGGTGGTATCGGCCCATTCTTAACGTTACGCGCAGCTATTAACATGCCTCGAATCCTGGGAAAGATGTTAGTCCACCGATGTAATGGTGAATTCAAGTTTTTCCTTTTAAATTGAGCGTTAGTAAGAATTACAAGAATATTTTCTCGCTTTAGTGCATTAAAGCTAAGTTTGCGAAAGATCATTAAGGTTAAAACGGTTAAAACATTGGGGTTTGCCACTAATTTCTTGCAAACAAAAAGAAGTTGTGCGGATGTTTCCCATACATGTAGCGAGTCAGGACCCATGCGGCTGGGCTAACATAAATTATGAAAGGCTGACGTGTGCAGCGCCGTCACGTCAGCATCGACAGGTTGCTCTTTACATGAAGCCGCAAACAGCGAAGTCATTTAAGCCCTCATACAACTTGACAGAACACCATCTGCGAAATAATTTAAGCACAACAACTATATTTTTACTGTTTTTTTTTTTTTGTAACAGTAATATCGATTGGTTGTGGCCATACAAGTTTAAATTATTATAGCAATGTTAAACATCTGTTTTTTCCGTACCATTTATAAACATCCTGTTACAAACAATTTATAACAAAAGTTTCATATCTTACAAACAAGGATCTGATTAACAGACACTTCAAAATAGTTTCCACATTGAAAGCAATAATTTTTTGTAGCTGTTTCAGCTGTTTATGATAATATTTTTCGCACATAAAAAAAAGAAAAACTACATCTCCAAATGCCAATACATTATCTACGAACCATCACGTTTAACCGTTTAAACGGCGGGTCGTTGATCGACTCCGTTAATGCTTTACGTTCAAACGAACAGGTATGAAGTGCCGACATCCTTAATTAAGGTAAAACCTCGTACCGTCAACTGGATTAAAAGATCGGATTTGATTTTGATTGATATTGCGGTGAAACTGCGGACCGACCACTCTCGTATTTTCTCGCGCACTTAAGGGTTCGTCAAATCCGTCAATGTGCTCTAAATACTGTTGATTTCTAAAGGTTTTGATATCATTTATCTTACTTAGGTCGAGCTGTCATAAAAGTAATATACTTATGATACAAATTAGTACATCATTCGCTTTATGACGTTGAAAGCCAAGAACACCGGTGACCGATGAAATGTGCACTGGCTCATTTCTCCGTTAATTTCAGACTTGTAGAAATAACATATCACCTCCGAGTTTCATAAAAGATATCATTTCCAATAAAGCTTCAGAGCTTACTAAATATTTAAATCAAAGTCTCCAAATCATTATGCAATTAAATTTATATGCAACCCATCCTTAAATGAGGTTGCTTTCAGCAGTTGTGTGGTATAACCTTAATCTGTACTCAGAAGCTCCGTCAACGAACGTAAGCGACATCGGAAGGGATTAAACAAGACAACCATTAACCACGTCCAAAATATTGGTTGTGTGATAAACAAAGTGGTACGAAAACGGTTGCTATGGTAACAAGATAAAATTATGTTTGCATTGACAGGGAATGGTCCGATTTGTAGTGCTTAAAGGGTAGTTTATATTAGGTATATAACATAAATGTATAGGGTATTCTTTATTGTGAGATAAGTTTTTTCATATCATTCTCTCGGCTAAAGCTATAGTATATATAATAAAATAAAGTTATTTATATTTTTAATATCGAGAGTAATTTTAAATTTTAACAATAGTAGCTTTCTAATTAGTTGTACACATTTATTTTATCCCTTCGAATTACTTGCATATTTCTAATTTTTAAAACAAAGGTGTTTAGAAAAACTTGATAATAAAATATAAAAATTATTATAATAGATAATTCCGCAATTCATTTTACGTTAGGTACCAGTTGCCCATAAGTATTATTTTCTGAAAATGTAGGCTTTATAACGAATGCCGTGTTTTTCCGATAAACATCGCGCAAATTAAATTAAATGAATGCTAATGGTAATCCGTCGGCTTTGTGCCGCGCAATAATTCAATACAATTTGTCCATGGTTTATATGACAGCCGACGACTAATTGTTTAGGAGCTAGAGAATTACTATTTCAAATGATGTTTGAATAGCAATGGGTAGGCTTTTTGATGTCTGAACTTGGTTGTATCATAATTTATTAGGATGATATCATAATTGGGCGAATCCATATCGTAAAAAAGTACAGACTTCAATAAAATCTGCATAGGAAAACTTCTTCGTAAGCTTTTGAATAATTCTTGTAAATGACAAATAATGCAGGAGATATGATTAAAAAACATACCATCTTAAAAACAGCCTCAAGTTTTTGAAGTCGGTGAAAAAAACAGGACATTGTAACAAAACAAAATAAAGGTCAAACCCATGTGACCATTACAATGTGATTTCGCTACACAAATTAACAGAACTTTACTAAACGTTAACCAAGATAAAAGTCTTCGGAATTGAAGGAAATGATAAAAATCCCAAGTTATACAGTTTTACGTAGAAAACGATTGTACACATGCTTAAGTGGAAAAATGTTCCTCAGATCAATGAATTAGTGAGTCACGAACTCCTGAACTATAAGGACATCTGACCGGGAAACACAAACATATGTGTAATAAAACGCAACCATTATAATATTCATAATTCTCAGCAATAACGCACCTTGAAACTACCGCGCTATGCCAATAAAATAAAACATTTAGCGTTATATGGTGCAGGAAAATATTATAAATATTATTATGAAGTATGTATGCACCGTGATTTGTGTTATTGCTTATACCTTCAACATTATTGAATGAGACTTATGAAGGATTGTGAGTAGACGTGACAGAAATAAACAATGTCTGCTGATGACTTGTTCATAGATTTCTTTTTGTAGTACGTATATAGGCATTTATGTCATTACTATGATAGGTCATGAGAAATTTATGAACATACTGTATGCTACTACGCACCATGCTATATTAGCGTCGTATCAGACCTAAGCGTTATCATATCTTTTTCCACATACCTACTGTAATAACAATAAATAAACTATGTAATACAGAGTGTATATATAACAAATATATACACACTGTATAATAATAAACTGCCACTACGAAGGCTTAATACTATTATGAAACTCTTCAAAAGTGTCCGCTTATAAAACTTGATGAATCAAAACGTTTCTAGACTCTATGCGAAAAATAACAAAAGCTTTTATACAAATTAAAGTAATTTAAATAAAACAATGTTGTTATTAATTAACACACACATACAAATCTTTGTATGTGTAGTCGAAGTAGGCTAAAAACAGATTAAAGGATTAAATAGTAATTAAGCAATTAAATATAAGCTCTTTATGCCTTAAACGATTGATATAAATATTTATACCTTTTACAGATGTGTGGTATTATGCAGACACCTATATTATACAGGTGGTGTGCTATCAGGCAGAAAAATATATTCAAATTATGCATATTATGCATGCTTGCATAATTTATGACGCTGTTTATTTATAAAGAAATATAAACTAGATGACAGATTACAATCTAAACACTGTTTACAGATAAAAACTATTTTGTACTATTGATTCGTGGAGACTTTAAAACAAACTACTCAGTGACCCCACAGTCAAACACAGTCAGTTTTGTGGGGCTTACTTTATTATTTTTCTTATCAACATGTAAAAAATAAATAAATAAAATATTTTCATACCGATAGAGTTTGCAAAAATAAATACAAAACTTCCCTTAATAATAAACAAATATGCTGTCCAGAAAAGAGATACAATGGACAAAGTTCTAATTAAATGCCTCTATGATAGAGACTGGAAAAATGCTAAAATAAGAAAACAAAAACGACATTCCGAGTTTCAAATCGAACTGAAAGTAAGATGAGAAAACAAAAGCAACAGATAGATTAAGTTTCAAATTCAAATTCAAATTTTCAAATTCAAATGTATTTATTTGTGGAACATAGGTGTGTATTACAAGGATGTTACAGTATTTTATCGAACGCTATGTCCTGCCAATCATGACGTACAAATAAGACTTAATAAACTAATAAAACTAAAACAACACAAATCTTTATAACTGTATTTGACAATATACAAACAATTTTTAAAATAAGGACTTGTCGGTCAGGTATTCATCGACCGAATAGTATGTTTTAATATGTAAAAGTTTTAGGAAGGCTTTTTTAAAATCACTTATTTTATCTATTTCTCTTATTGTTCTAGGGATCTTGTTATAAATTCTAGGTGCCATTCCTAAAAAGTTTTTGGTATAGAGTGCAGTGTTATGAGACTCAGTACAAATTTCATTATGTCGCCGTTTAGACTTCAAGTTCTTGAACAAATTTGCATTAGTCTTAATAAATAGTGCAGTTTCGAAGATATACATACATGGTAGCGTTAGAAGACTAAATTTTTTAAATATTGGAACACAGCTATCTCTAGGTTTAAGTCTAAACATGGTCCGTATGCATTTTTTTTGGGCTTTAAAGGCATTGTCTTTGTCTGTAGAATTACCCCAAAATATTATTCCAAAACGCAGTGTTGAAGACACATAGGCTTTGTAAGATACTAAAACGACAGCTTCACTTACAATCTTAGATAGGTTGTACAGTGCATAGGAATAATTATTTATTTTTTTTGTGACAATATCTATATGAAACTTCCAATTTAATTGACTGTCTAGATGTATGCCCAGAAACCTGGCGTTGTTGATTTCGGATATTATTTTGTCTGCATATGTGATGTTCAAATTCGGTTTTTCTGTTCTTTGATTGAATGACATTATATTCGTTTTATCTATGTTAATTTTTAGTTTATTAATAAGTAACCATTCTATGATATTATTTAAAGACGTATTTATGTCATTTTGATATGTTTCAATATTTTTACAAGGCACAATGAGGGTACTGTCATCTGCAAATAGTACAGTTTGGTATTCGGTACACTTTGGAAGATCATTAATATAGATCAGAAACAGCAAAGGCCCCAAGACACTACCTTGCGGAACACCACTAATGCAATCTCTAGCAGACGACATGTGTGTTATTTCTTTCTTGGACTTAGTACAGATTCTATTAAAAACTGTGATTTGTTTACGATTAGCGAGATATGATGTAAGTAGATCTAATATATTTCCTCGAATGCCATAGCGCTCTAGTTTACCTATTAAAATATCATAATTTACATGATCAAAAGCTTTGGACATATCCATGAGTAGTACGCTAATAGGGTTTTTTTTATCTACATTACTAACTATTTCAGAGAATAATTCAAAGATAGCTCTATTAATATTTTTATTTTTCCTGAATCCGTATTGTTCTTTTGCAAGTAAATCATTACTTTCAAAGAATGAGTTTAAAGATCTATAGATAATTTTCTCAATAATTTTTGAGAATATTGGAATAAGCGCTATAGGTCGATAATTTGAAACGCAGGTTTTATCACCTTTCTTGTAAAGCGGTTTAATTATAGTAATTTTTAATATATTAGGAAAGTGGCCATATTCTATACACAAGTTAATTATAAAACTTAATACTGGCGCTATAATATGAGCTACAAGTTTCACAATTTTGGTTGTTATCCCATCATGACCCACACTAGGTGTATTTTTTAAAGAATTTATAACCTTATAAATTTCCAAAGGATCAGTAGGAGACATGAACAATGTTTTAGGATAATAGCTTAAACCAGACAAAGCACCGCTAGGTGTAGATGTATTATTATTCGCAATTGTAGGTTGTACCAAATCTATAAAATAATTATTAAAAGCTGTAGCTATTTGTTCAGGATCTCTTATGTGCTTGTTATCAATAATAATTTTATTTAAAGGTTCAGAAGGAAAATTTGTTTTACTTCTATTAATTAAATTCCATGTAGCTTTTGTTTTATTTTCTGAGTTATTTATCATATAGCTATTTTGACACTTTTGGGTCAAGCGTATCACATTTTTTAAGCGTTTTGAATATTGTTTAAATAACAGTTTACTTTCAATACTAGGTAAACGTCTGTATCGCCATAACATTTGTCTTTTCCGTCTACTGCAATTTTTAATACCTTTCGATATCCAAGTAACGGATTTACGAGTTGAGATTTTTCTCTTAACTATAGGAAAGCATAAGTCGTAGAAAAGTTTAAATAAGTTATGAAACTCACTAAAAGCTACTTCTGGATCTGTACTATTATAAATCTCGTTAAAACTTAATCTTGTTAATACATCAACAAATTTAGATTTATTCTCATTATTATAATCCCGTCTTAGCACACACCAGTGATCAATTAAGCAAGTTTTTTTTACGGGACACTTAAAAAGTTGTGCTGTATGATCAGAAAGAGCCAATTCCAATACTTCTCCTCTACCGCCTCTGATGTTGTGTATAATATTATCTATGCAAGTTTGACTCGATATGCGAGTAGGTTGCTTAATACTAGGTATGAGAGAGAAGTTAAGAAGTAAATTTTGAAACTCTTGTGATAATTTAGTACTTTTTAATATGTCAATGTTAAAATCACCACACAATAAAACCCTTCTCCCTAATTCTCGACAGCAAAAGTGAAAAATTAATTCAATTTTTTCAAAAAATATTGATACGGCATCTTTACTATTTTTAGGAGGTCTGTAAATACAGATTATAATCAATTTATGTGCTACCAGTTCTATAGCACAGCACTCTATAATATTTTGAATACAATATTTTTTAATGTCTATAATTTTAAATTCATGGCCAAATTTGATCAATATACAAGTGCCTCCATTTCTATTATTTCTTGATGAATATGTTACAAGTCTGTAGTTGGCTATATATACGTGTTCTTTATCGACATCTTTCATGTTATGCTCTGTTATACATATGACATCTACTGGTTTTCCTTGACACGAGAGCTCATTTAAGTGTACACTTAGTACATCTGACTTTCCCACCAATCCGTTGATATTTTGATGCAAAAAGTATAAATGTTTATAGACGAAAAAGATTATTACTAGATTCACTGCTGATAGGTGGGCCAGTTTGAGTTCCCTGATCAGAGTATTTCAAATGTTCGGAAACGTATTTGTTGTCTGTATCAACTTGAGAATGATTAATATAATCATAGGAACTTTTTGTATACATATCTAAGTAATTTATGTAGTACATTAGATTTTTAAGAATCATCGCAACACCTTTGTTATTAACCTTAGAATTAAATTGCCAAAACATTTCATTTGTGTATTTCAAATAATAATTAGAATCAAAAAGGTAGGTATATGAATTAAGTTCGACATCTGTGTACATTAAATGATTAAAGATTTCAATTCGCTTATTAAAAATTCCAAAAACATTATTTAGCTTAAAATTTGGCGAGCAAATAACAACATTCGTATTATCTATTTTGTAAAGCTCCTTTTTCATATAATTTAATAAAAGTCTATAATTATTTGAAATCTCAAAATCCCTTTCTCCTAAGTAAATAATACAGTAGTCTTCAAATGTAAAATCAATGAGTTTTTTGTCTAGATCTGTAAACAGTTGTTTTATACCTCCATTTGGGATAATATAATGACATAAATTGTACCCTGTGAATGTGTTTTCTGCTATCTCTAACATTTTATTGACATTATTACTAGAAATAATACACATTTTCTTGAAATTATTTTGTTTTAGCGTTACCGATGTATTATTGATATTTGTTTGCTGATTCTGGTAAGTTAATGGCTCTTGATTAGTCGGTTGTTTCAAAGACTTGTGTGTGTCACAGTATAGACTTTCTTTTTGGGAAAGATCCGTTAGCATGCTGTTTTTCTTGGTATTTGTTGTTTCAGTTGACATTTGTTTAATTGAAGCTGGTACAATGCAGTTTGCATTCGATGTTTGAGGTTGTCCTCTTAGCTCAAGTGTTTTGTTCAGTTTTTCGACTTCTAAGGTAAGTGTATAGTTATCTAAACTTAAATGTTCAATTTTCTGATAAGCTGATCGTAACTTTTCTTCTAATAAGAGATTTTTTTCAACAAGGCTTCTAATATTTTGAGTATCTTCAATTATTGACGTGTTGGTCGAGCTTTGAATAGTTGCATCGAAGAAAGTGGAGCTATTGTCTAGTGTTCCTAAGTTGTTTAATGAGCTGGTTCTCTGTGGTTTTCGTACCGTTATATTTTCCATATTTTCTATAGTTTATTTGAATTTATGTATCTATTATCTTTATATTATACTATGTTTCTTTTTCTTCGGAAAGTAATATTGTTTACTCACAGATATTTCTTGATGAAGTTTTTATCTTAGTGTAACGTTATTGAAAGTTACTACAAACATTCAAAAAGAGTAACCAACTCAGGGTTTCAAATCTAAAGTAAGTGACCTACCTCGTCAATACAAACAAAACGTTTTCGGGATTTCTAAACAGCGTTATGAAAGACCTGAGTACCTCCACATTAACAAATTTACCAGTAAAGAGGCAGAATAAGTGGAATGGTTCGGCAATTCATCTCGATTTGTCTGCCAGGTCACGGAGACCGAGCGTCGTGACTCCACGACACATATGCGCCGGCGCAGATTTGTAGACAACCGACAATTGCAGATTTCTAGCGATTTTTAATACCTGCAGATTGCTTAGATAAGATTGATCATTATGCAGGTTTTAATTGGATTTGTATTTCTGAATTACCTTTATATTTTGAGATTTTGATAATTATACGAATTGAAAAAGTTGTCTGAAATACTTTCATGATACCAACTAAGCTACACTAGGTACCCTTCTCATGTAGTGTAAAAAAAGCGGTTAAAATGAAACTGAAGAGTCAACCACACGTCAGTAATATCTTTTTATAACATTACTAATTGTCTTCAGCTTTATATCAAAGCCGTAAAGTTCATTTTCGTATTTCGTCATAAACAATAACTTAGGGTCCTATATTTACTGACCATTTATTTTATGGTGAGAACTCGCTTCTATTTCTAATATTTCAATTAACATCATCGATATTGATTTTAGTACCGTCGAGTTAATCGTATCACCACAAAGGATCATTTTACAGGGGCAATAATTTTCGTATACTATTACAAACATCTTAAATTTTATATGGGCCTTATTTATTATCTATCCACTAGCCTGATCGACCCCCTCGTAAAACAGCTGGTATGACCAAATCACCGCCCATGAGACAAATTTCAAAAAACACCTAAGGAATTTAAGACTTTATGTAGAACTAAAAAGGTCTTTTTTCGAATGTGGCTACGTTACAAAGAAAATAATCTTATGATTTAGGGCTCCATATCTGTCAACTAGCGACCGATTATGTGAATCTGTTTGCGAACAAATAGGTTTATTGGCTACGGTCGTAATAAAACTCCATGATTTATCAATGGCGATAGGGGACGATAACATTATTTTGACGTCGAATGATGTCATTGATCCCAGCGGCATGTATTGAGTTTCAGGCAGCGAGCCGTCGAGACCTTTGTCTCACAATGTTGCAAAAACAAAACAATCATTTATTAACTTTGTGGTTTAAAATTGTATGAAGTAACGCAATCTGGCGCACCTTAGGTAAAGCGAAATTGAAAGAAAAATATTAAAGAAGATTACTTGTCCGTTATGGTGCAAATTGACGATCGAACTAAAATACGACACGATTTGAGTCGATTGACCACAAAGAGGGTTTCTGACGGTTGTTATTATGACATTCATAAATTTTATAAAAAAGGTTGTAGTCATCGTAAAGATAAGTAACTGGTATCAGAAATAGCGGAGTAGGATTGTGCAAGTCACATCTTGTGGTAGTCCCTGTACCATGAGCTCATAACGTGGGACTATTGCTGTTGTGGAAGCGAGACGACGCACTACAATGTAGATAGCAGCGTCTCGCTCACACTGCGGAATAAGTCCTCCTTTTTGAGATCATAGTAAGGGAACAGGATCGATCGCCAAGGTCCTGCGCAGTCGTGCATGACTCTACGTGCCGCTACTGAACTAAAATTAAAATTAAATTAAGCCTTTGATCGCAAATCAGTCGCAGTTTGACAATGAACCTGTACAACTTGAAGCACGCAAAATGAAATCGAAATTGTTCAAAAAACTTTGAAGAGCGTCTAAATAACGGTAAACTCCTATTGAAAGTTAAATAGTAAATATAGTTAATTGTCTGTTTCACATGCAAAAAGCTTGCTTATAATTATTAATGTTTCTTTTACTATTCCTTTACTTATTTTCAAAGTATATAATTTATCTTCACAGTTGAAAAAGATAAGTCAAGAACTCTTTAGCGTCACATTATTTTTTTTACTTCAGAGAATCAGACAGTAAACTTTATTTACGTGATATAAATTATACGCTACTAGCTTACCGAAGTTCACACCTTCTCCTCAAGAAACTAGACGCATCTATAAATAAAATTAACACAAAATAAACCAAATTACAAATAAATATTTAGTATCAATCTTAACCTAAATGACTTAATAAAGCAATTATATAATTTAATCGCAATTTAAGTTAGGAAGATAAATGTAAACCCTCAATACGTATCGCGGCGGTAAATCTCTGCGCGCGCCGATGCGGTTCCAAACTACCTTAGTTTAAACGCGTGATAAGATCTCAACATATTAATCTAATAATAAATAACACTAATATGCATGTAGATGCTTATAACTTGTATCAATACACTCGCCCATTATAATTAGTGAGACATTTACTTAGGACTTAATATAAATTTTGTTCGTTATTTATTAGATAGCAGCTTAATGTAGCTTTGTATGTAATTAGCCATCGCGTGTTAATGTGCACTTAGTTTAGTTTATAAGTAGACAATATAAAATTTGAGTATTCATAAACGTAAAGATTATCTTAACAGGTAAATATTTCTATAAAACATTCATAATTTACCATAGACTTTTTAAGGAATATGTGTAAATTTTAGATGGTTTATTTCTCATACTAGGATTTTTTATTTCAACAAATTAAGGTTGTCTGCTAGCACTCTAAAATTACAAGTAAAATTAATACATTAATATTTCTTTTTAAATCAGGAAGTTATTTAAATTAATAATTATAATAGGCAATCTAATGTTGTCGTTTCTATCTTAGGTGAATTGATAATTATCATGCACGTTATTCTGCATCGAAACTCCTGTTAAAGCTAGGAAAGTTCCATGTAAAAGCTATAAGAAATAATTAAAAAAATATGTTCTCCATAAAATAATATTAATCTGACAGATAACCTAAAGAATAATAGCAACACGTTTGATGAATATGCAATAAATAATCCGCGGCGCTTCATACATAATTCAATGAATTAAACTGGACGTATAGTATTCAAGGTGTTATGTACTTACGTAGAGGTGTCGCGGATTTTTTAGAGATCCATGAAAGAAAAAAAAACGACTTAATAACTTGCTCCTAAATGATTTCAGTTTCTTCGAATAACGATTCTTAGAAACATAGTAAAGATAAACGTATTATTAAACTTTCTACTACCCCGAATGTGGTATCAGGGTTGAATTCTGAAATAGTTAATTATTATACCTGAAAATATATGAACAAAGACTGAAAGTAAACTCGTAGACAGTACGAAGAAAGGTATAAAACAATAACAACAGAGACGATCAATAGTGAAAAAGTAAGAGAAAAAATATACATTTAATTATGATTAGGTATATAACTATTTTAATCGTACATGTCTACGTGAGTTTAAAAAAACTACACAAGTTTAAATTCACGACATGTACGGAACCTAAATCGGCCAATTTTTTTATGCAAGAAAAAATATGTTAAGATCATGCATTGTTTGCAAGGCCAGTGTGTGGGCGTAGACGAGTTTTTTATCGAATTACAGTATGATATAATAAAATAAAATGACCGAGTGTAAGCTCGTAAGGTATCAAGAATATCCCTTTCATTTTCAGTATCAAACTTCAAAAGCAGCGCGAATATAATAATATCAATCTTCTACTTTACGATAAAAACTCAAGATTATTTTTTATATCAGATTTCACCACACTACCGTACCCTGTTTCTTGTACTTCAGTAATTCCAGGTATCCCTAGTTACACTAATGAAATTTTTGAAATCTCAGTTAAAAAAATATTAATGTCTACGCATCATATTTTTTCCTAGGAAATTCCTAAACAATAATAAACAAATAGTATTCGCTCTACTTATGTATCACAAAAACTCTACCACATTTAGATTTTCATAGAAAATAGCGCATTAGGCAGTGACCTTGTAAAGTGTTACGAATCACAGAAACTGAAGCATTACGCTAGCGGTCCCGATATATTCCCGTCTAGACACAACCGTAGCGAATAGATTTGACTTTCTGGGACCACCAGACAAAGATACATCGGACACTTTTTGTCAATCGCGCAAGCTTTGTGACCAATTGATTAAAAAAAGTCATTACAGAATATTTTCGGACGGGGTTTGACCTTGCGACGTCTTTGCGTCACCCGTCACTCTTACCAGTGACTCCAGTAACTGCCTACTGGTAATTTACTACGAATTCTTCAATGCTGCACCTAATAAGGCCTTTTGTTGACCCTGCAAGGAAGTTTAACTGCAGTCTATAGATACGGTAATTGCAGGCAAAATAAACTGGTGCGGTCGTTCAAATACCTACTAAAATTAAATTGTAGGAAATAGATATAATTGTGTGTTTCACAGACCTTGCAATTGTCCTTATACATTTATCACTTGGTTGTATAAAATAATTGCGGCTGTTATTCATACTACAAAAAAATATGCATAAAATAATTTTAGATGCTCGATGAACTCTCGATTGTTTAAGCGTCGTGATACGAAGAATAACATCAAAATATTATGGGACGGTATAGGTTTTCGTTGATAACGAAGTAAAAAAAAATGTTAAGAGCATAATATGCATTTATTATCATTACCCAACTTAAAAATAGGCTTTAAAAAAGTATCCAATCCAAACAAGCGAACTAAATAACAACTATTTCTAGACTGATTACTGTGATAAACTGTGATTAGTTGTAAGGCGCCCCTAGCCATATCTAGATAATTGAGTGACGACATTTTTTGCCCTTCCGTCTCCCCACAGGCGAGGCCTTGGCAACGCGGAAGGCTGGCTAAATAGCACTTAGCTACTGTACATTAATGTAATAGAAGTGTTTTACATATGTTATTAAGCGTTTCAGTTGCACCAGACGACTAAGTACTCAAAAATTGCGATGCAAATCTAGTGCCGAAAATTTTAGTACCGCTATTCGAATGATAAAAAGAAGTATGTGGTTTAATAAAAGTCAACTAATTGGTAGTTGTTCTTTTAATAGGCGCTTTTAATGTACGCTCAGAAAACTAATAAAAAGACAAATGACTATCCACCTCCTTTACAATTCAATGAAATGTTCCAAACTCAATTACAATAGTATACGCAACATAACAAAAGACGATCAAAAAAAGTTCTATAAATCGGAAACTGAACGTATCAGCGAAGTGGGACAGATTGCTAAACAATCAACAAGAGCATCTGTTCCACAATGCATTGGGCCGAGTACCGGCGAGTACCGGTGAGTACCAGTGACGGTACCAGGCACTAGGCGACATTCACGGCCCACAATATGCTCGCATCGTGAAAAAAGACCGTACCCAATTTCACGCAGCGTGAACTCCGTGACGTTTTTTGCTCGTGATGACAAACAGCTATTTCCTAGTGGGGCTAATTGTCTACTGGCTTACTCATCAGGTTTTTGTGACAGTCGCACATCGGCCCTCACCTTGCACTTTCGATTTTGCTCGGGTTACGCATCGATGTGATGGAGGCCCGCGGCTCTCTTTGTGTGGGTACCAATGAACTGAAACATTCCGGTTTCGCTTCCACGAAATAGATTTGATATCTTATTGGTTGACAAAAAGCTGACGTCCTTTGTTGTTTCCCCAATTGCGTGTAATTCGTGCTTTAAATTATTTACTGAAGTGTAATGATATGTAACAAAGATTTTTTTGGTCAAATGAGATGGCAATAACATAAACTTTTGTATTCAATGTGTTCAAATAACGCTTTCGGCATTTCTTTCAGCGAAAGAATTTGAATTCGTTGTATAGCAAGACATTTGGAGCATCTCCATAAATTAGAAAATTATTCAACATTATTAAAATAAAATAAAAAGCTAAGAGAGAGGCATTCGTCCACATTAACATTAGTTAGCACAAGACTGAGTGACGCGAGGTCATCGAAAGTAATTAAGTGGACGCGCGGACCACCTTGGAGACAATCTTAAGGCTTCCTTGTCAAGGACAGCTCCTTAACAACACACAATTGCTGCGGTTTCATAAAAAAATGGCTTGAAAAACTCCGCCTTTTACCGAAACCGCAACATTTTTAGTTCACTAGTTCCAGCTTTTTTGCGAATTAGTATTTTAGAACTGTAGTCATGAAAAAGATAATTGCTACATCGTTATAATTGGGAAAATCCCACTATCATCCTCATTAACTTCGTTTTCTATGTGAAAACTGAAAACAGAAGGTTTTTTTAATGTTTATTGCAAGATGAGTTCACTCGAAGTCATTGTCAGTTCCATATTTAATATTATTTCTCCAATTTTTTTCTGAAAAGAAACAAAGCCTAAGGCTCCGAAGACCTATTTACTTATTCCAGTCTTGTTACCTACAGCAAAAGTAAATAAATCAGAGAACACTAACAAGATGCAGTGCGTTGTGTAATGGCCGCGACGCGTATAAAATAGAAAGTCGAGATAAGAGGCACTTTTAATCGGTTTCAGTCTCGTTATTACATGCAAATACTGTTACATCAATTTGTATCAACCGTTCAATTATCTAACGTTCATCTACTTTTGTTATTGACTATTTTACTTGCCTTTTTTCTATATCATTGATGTTATATGTCTCGTTCGGAATGCTGTGATTGACAGAAGGCATAATATCAAGTGTATGTAAAACTTAATTATTGATGTAATTATTATTTTAATTCTAACGGACGAAACTTCTAGAGCTTTTACTTTACTAGCTCTTAAGCTTACATTACGAAAATTTAAAACAGAACACTTAAATAAACTATTTATTGAAAAAGTCTTACCATCACTTTTTTATAACATAACATATCATCACGCCTGTATCCCCGAAGGGTTAGGCAGAGGTGTACCAATGTACACCCACAGTTCGCCGATATGTTTAGGTCCCATGTAATAGGGGGCGAGCCTATTGCCACTAACCGGGAACAAATCCAAACTCCGACCTTTTTATCACTTTTTTATCATCATTAGAAATTATTCAATGGTATCTAACGCAGAATTGGTCCGATATAATCTATATACCTGATTCTTAAACACATTTTACATTAACTATGAACAAAATGAACAAGTTATACGCAAATTAAATTAAAAATCCCAAGAAACATCTTGAAAAATGTATAAATATTATATCACACATTATTCTAAGTAGGTCTATATAAATGAAAGCACGATCATAAACCCTACAATACAATTGACATGTATTATAAATAAATAAATATGATGTTAATAAATATGATGATATCAATAGCAACTCGCGCACGCGGAAGCGATCCGAGGCACAACGATTAAAATAAAGATACCTACACAGGAATACATGATTGATTATATTACACGGTTGACATATTAAATAGTAATTAATCAAATGAATCGAAGTCAGATGTACTAAGCAATTTGTAGAACGAAATATTTATAGACACCGGAATGGCGGCAAATGACAAATTACATGTTAAAATCATAATTTGATTAATATTTTTAATTAATATGTCGGAGCTGGTGGTATTATTTTATAGAGTGGCACATAAGACCTTTTAAGTATAAAAGCTATAAATAAATAATAGATATGTGTATCACAAAAAAATAGTATAAAAATCTACTTATAATGAAACGAAAAGGGAAAATTGAGTAATTAAATCGACACGTTTGATTTCGTCAATCACTTCAGCGTTGAATTGCAGAAGCATTTATTAACACTGCAAATAGTTAGCAGTCTACATAAATCAGATAGAGATCGGATCAACCTAGCTTAAATGGCTTAAAAAGTATAATGGTCAATTGGCGACAGCATAAGGGCCAGGTTTTCACAACTAGTTGACTTGCTGGCAACTAAATGAAAGCGGCCAGCATTCTGCTTATCTAACTTATGAATAAATCACCACAATATGTAAAACAGTATCGGTACGTGTTACTATTTAAATTAAATTAGATATCTAAAGTCATGACGTAAAAATGTGTCGGGATTTGATAGGTCGTTAGAAGTGACAAACTATAATACAATCATCTATTTTTTTGGGCAATTCAACAATATAACAGTAAATAAAATCAGATGAATCGAGAGATAGAAGCTTAATCATTACGAAGATAAAAGGAACTTTTAAATTTCTTCCATTGTTTTTCAGGGTAACATAACATAATTCATGAAAGGCATTTACTCTGTACACAATGTGTACAGTACATTATGTACCTATCTAGAATTGAACACGGATCAGTTGAAAATACAACTTTTTTCTTTTATACAAATTGCTTTAATATATAGTTGCTTCTCGTTCCTAATACCCCAGGCGGCCGAAACACGCTTACATCCCTACAGTAAATCCATAAAACGAGATACAAGAGCGATAGTAAAATCCAGCTGCGAGTACATCAAATTAGATATAGTTTAAGATTAATAAGAACCGTTACAATGTCGAACATTAATAAATTTGTCCCAGCGTTATAGATAGTGCGAGAGTGCGAGCCGTGGACAATGAGCTCGCCTTGAGTTATTGCCCTGATGGCCCATTAGTCTCCGAAGCTACAGAATAATGGTCCAGAGAGATGTACCGCCTATTTACCTAGATATGGCACTAGTATTGTACCTTTTGAAGCGCGTTTCCTTAAGAATGCTTTTAAAACGGGACTGTGAGACAATATGATCGTTACTCTAAATGGGTGCTTATTGTAGGTTTCAATTCATACTGTTTGTTTAATGGTGGCCGCTAGAGTTTCTATTAGTTTTAGTATGATAATAATGTAAGGCAAACTCTGACTTCCATAAACTGGAAGATACACTTATAGGTCTTTCTATAGATGCAGAATACAATTAAATATAATTCATTAAACCTCCCCTTAATCATTACTTACACAAAAATGTTGAAAAGCATCTTCAATGAGAAATGAATGAAATGTATTGACTTTTAGAGGACTTCCTCTGTACATACCATATCGATGAAAAACGATCCCCAATAGCAGTAGATATTCTGTAACAATCGTACAAAACAAAGAAACACTTCTTTTAAAATCGTTTGAAATTTTCTTCTGACTTCTTTTGTTCCTTCATCTGACATGTACATTGCGTATCTAGTCCCCGTACATCTGCAATGAGATCCTGCAAATAATGGTGGTGCGGGCCGGTAACTCACTAAGCGATGGTATCGCTTGTCGATATGCTTCTTTTTATGAGCATCGCACAGTCGTAGAAAGAGTTGGACAATCTACTCCGGGAAGAAGCTTTATTGCGACGACTTGGTGGTCTCAGAAACCTGATCTATTTCATTTGTAATAAGGAATCTGACTTAGTCTGTGCATTTTTGTTGAATTTTCCATATTTTATTTTTGTTATCTTAATATTTGCTTCATAATTTTGAAGAATTTAAAAAATAAGCTACCCAATACCAACTACTAAATCTAAAAGCGAATTTACAAACTTTTTCTTCATTATTTAAAACGGCAAATTAAAAAGGCACAACAAAGTCAAATCAACAATTGCTGTAGAATATAGGTCGAAAATAAAATAGATAATAATATGTAATAGATAATGGTTTATCTCACAAATAATCAAGCACATTTAAAACCTATTATTTAGAACCAACAGGACACGACCGCAAGTCAAGTCAAAATACAACGTGAACTAAATACCTTTGACCTTTGGTCCGCCAACGAAACTCTATTAAGGCTGCAATTACGCAGAACATGGCTAATAAGACGTACAATTGGTTAATTAAGACATGCGGCCTGCGCCTACGCAGCTAACATTCCTAACAGATACGAGAGATGCGTTCATTGGCATTTCTAAATTACTCGATGTACCCGTACTTTATGTAAACACTAATGAAGCACATTAACATGTGGTTTGTTTATAAATGCTGCGAATTAACCTCGATGTCTTTGGGATAGGCTTTAACGATGCAAAATTACCACAAGGTGGCTTTAAGTGATTGAATGGTAATTTTAGACCTAAACAAATTATGTTGGTCTATCAAGCTGCACACTAACTTGCTTAGTGGTCAAGTTATTTACATAATGCTTTTAATAAGTATCTATTTAGGAAAATATTCTACACTACTTGATCAATATGGCCAAGTTAAGCAAACTTGTGTATTTTTCCCCTTCTTAAGATGTCTTATTATATGGAGATCCCGTCTTTGAGAATATTAAAGAATACAATCAGAATAAATGTTTATAAATACTATTACTAGAGTCGTTGGAGAAGACTATTGTTATCACCTGATCAAGATTGTTCTAGACTACAATTTATGAAAGTTCAGATTTTTAAAAGTTTTAAAAGAAATTTTCAATAACTTTTCGGTGTTTTTTTTTAAACTTATAGTTACGTCTTCGAGTAGTCTTTTCGTATCCCTACTTTGTAGAAGGAGCATGCAAACCTAATCATATCTTACATGGCCATAATTTGTCAGAGTAAAGAGAATGTGTTTTTGAGAGCAGCGTGTATTATGTTACAAGCAGTCTTGTTTCTTCGAACAGTCTTCTGATATCCCTGATGCCTTTGTAGAAGGTGCATACAAACCTGCTGATATCCTACTTGGTATCAGGCTGAGCGTGTTTTCGAGAGCAGCGTGTATTACGGTTGCGCAGCACGCCGGGGGCGCGCGTGGCTGCCGATGATTTATCAATAGCCGCCGCGATGGCTGCACGACGGCCCGAGCCGACACCACTCTTCCCGTACACAACTGCATGGTATGAGCTGAAGCGATTGAACTACCTTTTTTTGTTACCTCTACAGAATTCAGAGAGAAATGAATGGTGGATGAGAGACATTTGTCCTATAGTGTAACAGAGATGGCTAGAGGAATCGAGATAATAAAATATACGATGGTAGTGTGGTCACCATATGCAAAAATCAAAACTAAAAAGTTAGGTGCAAAGCAACACCAAAAAGCATATCACAAGAGAAATTATTAAATATAATATTGCGTCCTAGAAAACATCCCTTCTAAAGAATTATTATATGAAAGAAAATTTGGTCTCTTCATCATATAACACCTTAAGTATTATTTTTGGTAAGCGAATAAAGATTTTTAAGCGTAAGTTTTAAGGGTAAGCGCAATTATCCACCTAAAATCTAAGAACCGCTTTCTTTTCTCGCTTCAAAACACTTAAATCATTCCCAACAAATCTCCCTCTCATATCTTACACCAGCGGCGAATTGTACTGTCCCTTCAGTACCCGCCCCCCGTGCCCCTCGCTCCCCCCCCCTTCCTAACAGAGCCTAGTTGCGCACGCGTCGCCACGCCCTGCCCCTACCCGCGTTAAATATATCATAGGTCATCTGGCCAGGTTTGTCGGCTTAGCTACTAAAAGCTCAAGTTGGTTCTACAAACTAGTGCAGATATACTTAGTGAATGCGGCCTGGTGATAGCGGTTAAGTAGTTCAGTCTTGTATTTGTCAACATGGCAAATACTTGGCTTCGTCAGTTTCGCACTTGCTCAATAGTTCGTGTAAGCTTTTTGCGGTAGTAGATTAATTATAGGGTTGTAAGTTTTTGTAACAAGTCACTGAAAAGGTATAAGACTTATTTATATGAAGCATATAATTATCTTCTTTTTATACATTTTCATAGAAAATAATCTAAAACACATTTGCCATTAAAATGGTATCATCTAAATTTTGAAACTCTAAAATCTTATACGAAAGAATAACCACAAATTGATCAGCAAAACAAACAAAACCCTACCTTAATCTAGGACAGAGACATAAACTGAAGTAACCACAGAAAGCGAGAGTCAATTGCTTCTAAAATTAGAATACAAAACCACCAGAATTGGACAGTCACTACCGAAAAACTAAATACCTAAGGTCCCGATACATTACTGTTCAACTAGAGCAAACTCTGGAAAATGATCCAAATGGCGCAATGGATCGGGAACTGAAACTTGAAACTTCGTGTTGACTACTTTATAGTGGCTCCCTAGATTCCAATGAGATGCAGTAAGGGGCATGTCGCACGCAGCGGGATCGCTGCAAGCGTCGCGGGCGCACGAACGACCCATAATCAATGACAACCGACTTCCTTACGTAAGCCCAAAACCGATAAAACGGACAATATGCATTTACCGAACAATAGGTATCAGTTGTAACCAAGTCTAGACTGATTTTTGTCAGACTGTCATTTTTGATCGATGAATTCGTATTGTGTGAAGATTGACTCGCATTTTCAACTTATTTATTTTCGAAATTTGTGCTACAATGTAACCGGGTTGCAAAAATGTTTGGGAAGCAGCACGCAATCACGGGCTTTGTCTTTTCAATTGGCCATAATTTATCAATTATGTGCATCGCATTAAAAAAGCAAATAACTTTACCTTATAATGTTGCTGATTTTTTAAGGTTCGTTGCGGTCTCTGATCACGGCAGAATTCGAGGCTCAGAATATGCCATAAATTATAAGGTTCGAATATTTCGGGCATAAGCAAGGATGCGGCAATCTGACCCTCTATACTTAGCGATCAACACCAACTATAATTTACTTAGTTACAACATTACAGGGCAATTGCGAGGCCATCGATTGAACCTGCGAGAAATAATTTCGAAAATTTATGGCGTTAATAAAATGGCCTGATGGATTGATCGATATCTTGTTTATCAGATTTTACACGTTCGTGTATAAACGAATGGATATGATTGGAAAGTGGGACACTTAAGGGTTTAAATTGCTTCACCTAATTTCCCCATGCTTCAACCAATCGAGAAATGTATGTTCAGTCCGCAATTAATTACTAGTCACCAATAAATTAAAGACGAACTTGAAAAAATACTTACGTACGAGTATTAAAAACTTGTAACACTTTCCTATTTCTGAAGACTCGAGTTTTAGTTAGTACACTCGCTTTACAAGCCTCCATGCCACACCACGATACGATCTCATTTGCAAACATTACCGTTTTATTTATTTGTATTATCTACCTCTTTCTGATTTCTTCATCCGAAAACGGGATCCCGAAATATATTTCGCGGAATGTCTTCATTTAACGCATTAACGTCATTATCGTGCCAATTTGGTGTTTACTGAGAATTCATATTGTTTATGATTTCATTGAATTTATTACTCTACCGACATTCGCACTAATTTGCCTCATTGACTGAAATAAAAAAATAAGTGTCCTCGGTAACAGTTTTGAATAGCGAATAATAAAATTTAAAACTGTCGTTAAATTAAATTTTAATAACAAAACACTTATAAGCAAAATTTACGTAGGTGCTGAAGTATTGTATAAATTTTTTGAACATATTATTACCAATTTGACCTTCAATACACAAATCGACCAATAAACAATAAATAACAGGAGATTATCAATCGAAACAATTTGGGTGTTACTATGTTATTTAACAATAAACAAAGGAATACTGATCGAAGTAACGTCTGCTAACTTGGGGGGTCAAGTCTGAAGCAAATACACTTATTTACAGATCCATATAACAAATCGAATCGATTGGACTTATTCGGATTCGCGATACCTACGCAAACAGTTATCTAACTTTGACGTATGTTCACACAAAACAGAAGTTAATTTCATCGAATTTACACAAAACATGAACCATAGTGATATATAAATGTAGTGTGAAATTAAGAATCACCGACCACCGTACAGACTGGATGGAATCAATTGTTTGACCACAAAACTCATTTCGTGGTATACACTAAGAGTGAAATTTAGATTGATGCAATGTCCGGTGTTATCTTTATTTCTATCACGTACACAATAAGGTTTGTAGCTACCTAATGTTAGAAAGTTTTAGTTTTCATTAGTGGCAAGATTTCATGTAATATAATCTGTATAAAATAAATGACATTGTGTGTGTTTTTCGATGACTATAAATCATTTCATTTTCGGTATCTTCAATAAATTGTGAATCTTGTATACTTTTTGTCGAAGATGTTTTGTAATGTTGTTTTATGAAATTTAACTCAAAAGTTATGTATCATAAGCTATACAGTATAAGCCATACAGTACGGTACCCAATGGAAAATGAGGCAAATAAACCGATCTGCTCACACGTACTTTACATATGTTAACAAATCCTTTTATAAGCGAACAATTTCAGAGATGCATGGAAGCGCCAAGCAAACAAAGGCATAGGCTGCAACTGTCAATTAAAGGGTATTTGGTAAATGAAACTTGGAATTCGACAGGCTTCGGCATCGTCAGGTGTGGCCGGTGCGGTGGCCGCGTGAGTCACTGCGCCCGCGCCGCGAATTCCGTAGATAACCAACAACTCCTTTATTCTCTTTGCTATATCGAGCACCGCCATATTCGTGCCCTTTCGTACGCCCGCCTGTTGTTAAGTTTTGAATAATTCAAATATTGGCTAATGGTCATAATAATAACGTTTGCTTGCGAAAATTCGTGGCTGGATTTTGTTAAAAAATAAACCTGTTCTGTTATCTGGAACGGATTGTGTTGCTAGTCTGGTACCATTAGTAGCTATCATTTTATCGTGCTTGAAATTTGCTTTAAAGGGTTGGGCAGAAGGTACCTACTACAAAACGATTTGTTGAAGTGGCGACTAGTTGGATTTCAACCTTTTCTTGTTCTTGTAGCCATTGTAATACCTAAAGACAAGTTGCTAAATAAGATAACAATATATCTCGAGGGTCAAACGCTACGTCGTTAAGCACTAAGTAAATAACTTAAAGTCAAGGGTCACGCGCTCGCTCTAGTTTTTGACCTACATTAAGTTACTTTCACTGCGTATATTGCTGAACATTTAAATAAAAACGTCGTTCATTTTGTAAAATGTTACATTATCAATTAATTTATTTAATCTTATGTGAAGTGTATACCTAATTACGTCTGAATTTATTGGCGAAGGCAGTAACTGTCACGCCATTTAAAGTGTTTTAATGTACTATCGGTCGAGCTCTATCTATTTTCTATAGCGATTTTATGTGATTTGTTTGTTACGAGCATGAAAACCTAATTATATTGACCTAATGCAATGTCTTCACATGGACCCCCTTGAATGTCATTTTAAAGGGCTGCAAGGTGGCCAATCGAATCAAGATATTAAAAAAGATATTAAACCTTAAACACAATATTGTAAGTATGATGATAAAGATTTATGTGGCAATGTTCCAGCACATGATGGATGGAGGGATGTGCCTTAAACAATGATAAATAGCCGCTAAAAGCAAGAGACGATTAACGCGATAAAACGATAATTTGACAACCCGCGTATAATATTTTAACAGCGATAAATGTGGGGCCGTCTATTACACAGTGGCGTAACTTGACTTTAAGTGAAATCAATATTGTAGTGTATATTTTCTAGCGACGTAAATCTATCAGATCACTTGTTAAATAAGAGAGCAACACTTATGTTTCTTGTAACTACGAAATTTTACTACCAGTCTTTGTTTTAATTTTGGATTTATTTTTTACTACAATTTGTGTCTTCGATATTATTAAATGTTATATTGGTTAAGTAAAAACGTGCATTGACCAAATGTAGAGTATAAGTGTAACAGACAGACATCTTTAATTGGCAAAGGCTAACGAAAGTTACATTTTAACCGTGATCGCTGGGGGCATCCTTGCTTGTCCGAAATTATTGGCGTATTGAGTTCCACCATCATCCGATATTCAGACCGCATGCTGAGAGCAATACGGGAAGCTACCAATGTCAACAGAAATAGTCATAACAAGCATGACACGAATCACTTTGATGGCGCACTTACTTTCCGCTTAACTGCTTTAAAGACAACAGCCATACATAACATCGAAAACTTATTATATCGACTTGGCATTTGGATTAATTGATTTTAAATGTTCCGAATAAATGAAGATATCTTTTAATGTTACCTTGTTAACAATACCCGTTTCTACCATTAAATATGTTAAGAAAATTTATTTCGAGACACTCCATCTATATTTCGGCTGATTCGAAAGATATTAAGTGGATGTTCCGTTCGCCTTGGGGCGAAAAGCGGTACGTTTGCGCTGTCCTAATGAAACGAATTTATTTAATATGTAAGTGTTTTATTTATTGTTCGCAATACATCTTTGCTAATTGGTTATCTTTAATTTATTGATTCGACTGATAACGTTGAACGAAATCGAAGTAGGTCAAAATGATAAAAATTCGGCAATAATGTACATAATCGAATGTGCTGGTTGCAGGCGAAAATGATTATTTTTAATTGCTGATAATGATATTATTTACTATTAGGTTCCATTATATATTTCACTCAGAACCAAAATTACCAAGAAAGACCATATTAAGGTACCCCAAACTTTGAAATGCGATCTCAATTCGACGCAACGCTAGTACATATTTTTAATTAACCTTCCGTAAACTGATGTCTTTATTGCGAAAAGAAATTTAACAAATATCGCCGAGTCACTGCGTTGCAATTTAAAACGTCTGTTTGGCGAGACAGGTCGATCCCTATCTCGCTATCATTACGTAAATATTGATCTCGGATTTACATTACAGTATTAAAACAACAGAAGAAAGGTAAGTGTCTTAAACGAATAACTTCATTAACAATAATGAACGGCACGTTAAAAAATAATTAAATTAAGTAAAGTGTAAAATAAAATAAAAGCTCTGTAAAATGTCGGTTCTCATTTTATTACAGAAAATATATCCAACAATCCCATACAAAAGTTTTACACAAATTTTGCATTAAAATTAACAATAATAATTAATATATTTATCAATAAACACGATTGAACTTCCCCAAAAACAAATTACAATTATTTTTTCAATCATTTTGCTAATTCAGTACAACTTGCAGATTTTAAGTAAAACATCAAGCTGTCTGCATTTACACAGTTACGTAACAAAAAATATAATAAACCTTTGATGAACAGAGAACATTATATTAACAACAAAGAGTCATTCGATGAAGATGTTTCTTTGTTAGCTACTTTTATTCTTTGTTTCATAATGTACTTGTGATAGATCTATTATTAAGTTCGGAAATATTATGACAGTCTATTATGATAACAACTGATAAAAGTGTTGCAGGAACCACTGTGCCTTACCAAATATCGAATGAAAGGATTAATGATAAAACAATTTTACTATATAGTTGAAGATAATTATAGCACTAGACAAGTTTAAGTAAGCGCTCAAAAACAGTCGGTTTAGTAACTAAGTATAATTTAATTAATTAAAATGTTACGGTGTGACAGACATCCACTCAAACCCTTTCCTGCTATCGCAACTGATTGAATATGCAGTATTAAATGTTACGAATAAATTAATTGTATTGGTGTTCTTTCTGTATTTTCATTTGTTAATCATCCTTGAACGTGTTCCGCTTACGAGTCAGGGATAACTGTCATTCAACTTAAAAACAGATTCAACCTTAGAGTATACATATGAAACTATAGAATGAGCCTATCAGAGTTTAAACCGTAAGCACTAGTGTGAACAAGTGTTTTCGTGAATTATGTATGAAGATGGTGCTTGCCGTTTTAAAAATCTATCTAAAACACTAATATTATCCTAACAATGTCAAAACCATCGATATTTTCTTATATAATTTTCTCGTTGCGCGAAAATTAACTTGAAATGAAAAATGAAATGTACTAGGTTCAGACTAAAAACTGCTCTCGCTTGGCACAAGGGGAACCTTGCGATAGTAGCAGTCTATGCATACAGTACGTCAATGGATTAAACATAACTTGTACACTTGCCTGTTATGGAAGGCAAAAACTATTTTCGGCAAACGGATGTTAAAACTAATCCTTTTATTTTGGTGTTTGAATTTAAATTAGTATAACAGGTTGTTCTGATTTTAGATGCAGGAAAAGCTAAGTGCTTGAAATTGCATAATTCATATTAGTATTTAACATAGACATCAACAACATTTTAATTTGTCGCATGTTTACTAACTAGTACGCTTACTTTCAACTCTTTTTTAAGCGTTATGGATATAAGGTATGAGTTATGTTTGTCATTTTTTATGCAATGTTTTATATTTGATCGATATGTTATGACTCTACACGAAAGATCGCATCTAACTTAGTAGAGTCCTCTTACAACATCATTGCAAATACTATTCTAAACGTAAAAAAATACCCTTTTATATATTTTTTCGTGTACCACCTAATTTCTGGTACCCTTGACACAAGTGTCTCGTCACGTACGAGCCGCAGATTGCAACTATTTGGGTGCAATCATTCCGCCATTATTTGTATTAGTGTTTTACAATGGACACGTACGTGATCTGCACACACCGACCCACTTACCGTGACCTTTTGCTTTACTAGTTTCGTTGGTACAAGGCCATTTTATTCGGTTGTGTATTTTCAACCCTTTTCAGTTTAGTAAACTTATATTTTGACATCTGTGCCAAGAACATAGGTGGTTAATGTTTTTTTTTTGTCATTTGCTACTCCATTGCAATTCTCTGCTAGCGAATTCACTCATCTTCTTTTATTTTATGAAAATCTTTGCATATTTTGGCAAGTTTATCTTATTTTACTATACTTTTTCAGAACTGTTAATTATATATATTTCTATACTGATAAAGTAACTAAAATAACACCATGAGATAAAATGATACAGAAGAGAAAAAAAATGCTCTAGATAAATGCGAAATCGCGCATACCTAGATATTCGGACGCTCAATTACTAATACACAGCGTCACCGTAAAAGTTGAGGAATTTACGAGAAATATGGCACAAATGTAGAGCATTTCCCGGATAAACATGGTTGTATAGATTCTATGGCCCTTTTAGGCTATCCCGGACGATGAAGAACTATGCTTGTAGTTGATTTATTGGCAATGTTGAATCAATTTTCTATATTCGTATCACGGCTGTATTCACAAATCGTTCATTTTCATAACGAGAGGTTCCTTTAAATACAGTTAATTTTTTTTATATGGCTTTCATATTCAAGTGATAGGGAAAGAAAGTATTGCAATTCTTAAAGTTCTAAATAAATAAGTATTTCAGAGAGTGCAAAGAGGAGCGTCAAGGTTTAACCGCCTTGGGCGTATTCGGGATCAGATGTTGGCAGCACTGTGCGAGCAGTCAAATTTGGCAGTGTGGTTTTGACATCGGATAGAATTCACCAGAAGCTAACAAAAGAAACCGAATTCGCCGCGCTCCTGAAAAATATTCACGATGGAAGCGATTCATGGAAACAAAAAGCTAAACAGCGATGACCGCCCACACCACTCCTCGACAAGTATAATATATTTTTTTAAGACCAATAACTCTTAATCTTGGTCACGCTATGATGACATGATGACTTAGGAGTCGTAACAATAATGTTGCATTTACCAAAATCTAACAACCAATCGTAGCACTTGACATAAAATAACAAAATAAGATTCACTATTTTATGTTGTTAAGCCAATCAGAAACTATAGGAAAAATACACTGATTATCGAGATAAAATATCTATAACGTCATCGTCAATAATACCAGACGAATCCTTCACAAATAGTTGATGCGTATGAACTATACAGGAATATAATTACCACTTAAAAATAAGTGTTCTTCACACAAGTGGATGATATTTCCTCTTCAAGCCGCGCACGTTGTCTGAACATGTCTGAACATATCATTACCACTGGTATTAAGCTTTGGAAACAATTAACAAGGAGACAGTAAGTTGTTTTTATTGGCGATGTTAATAGGTAGCTTATTAAAACATACACGACTCACTTGACACCTGTGGTGTTCTATATTAAGTACTATCAATAAACGGGTGGTTAAGTGAATTCGTATTAACTGTGATTTACATAAAGACATTTATTAGTATTACTTACAGGATGTTTTTGTGCTGGTAGAGCTAATTATTTGGTACACAACAGCTTGTAACGTAGTGTTAATCTTATAAGTTTTCATTTACTTACGGGCATTTAAATAAATATAGATTTGATTTTTGACAGTAAGGTATCACAATTTAAAAAGCGTCGCACTCCTCTTTTCTTCTATAAATATGGCCAAGATAACTTGTCATAAATAAATAACACAAAATGTTAGTGAAATTCGTATTAATCTCTATTAATACTACTTCCAAATAATAAAACAATTTTACTTCATCAATACAATAAAATACCAATTGTAAGTTATTCGTCCATCTATTTTATTTCATTCTGTTTCAACATAAGAGATTTTCTCCAAGAACTATTTTACTACTTATTTATAGTATAATTATAGAAAAGTCGCTCACTTGTGTAATAAAAGGTATACGGTAGCTATCCTGAAAGTACCAGTTTGGTACCATTGAATTTTATAGTACCTACTTTACATACAGATTGCTATAGACGGTATATCCGTAAAGCGATATAGACCAGGTTTTAGGCGTTACTTAATCATCTACAGTTCTTTAGGTATAGTAGATGATGACTAGATTTATAGTTATTGGTTAAAACGCTTGTTTGAATTTTAAACATCAATCTTAACTTATCCGAAGAAAATAACTTTGAGTACTATCAACGGTTTACGCTCTTAGAAATCGTTTAACATCAGAGCATTGTCGAATGCTACTTAAAATGCTAAATCAAGATCGTAGTATGTCTTACATTCTAGCTCTACTGTAATGTGAAATCAATTGATAAACATCGACGGTATAAACCTTAAACTTAGATTTAAAAGGTATATTACTCAGTTAAAAAATATAATATTTAAGTTAATAAAATATGTTTAAAAGTATTTAACAACTCTTCTTTGAGGTACAGCTGTGTAAGAATATGCTGACAAAATGAGTGTGAAATTTTAATACCAACATATAATGAACATAACTCTCTAAATTAAGGAGATCCCCTACCATTGTCTCTCAAATAATAATTATTGACATGTGTGACACATAAACATTGTGTTTCGTTGTTTTTTTGTTTTAGCTATCGTTTACCGTCATAGAAATCGCTGAAATAAGAGGTATTTCACTATTAACAAAAGAAAAAAAAGTGTACAATTTACCTCAATACCTTAAAGCAAGATTTCTCTTGAAAAAAGTATTTATCAATGACCATTGCTCTACTATATAAGATGACAGTTGCTTACCTGTAACAAATAATACAACAACTATTATTTATTATAACACAATAAAGTAATATTAGTATTGCACAAGAACCAGAGTTTTTCATGTCCGTAGCCAATCGAAGACAATTGGCATGAAATGAGAACATTAGCGAATGTTTTATTGAGTCGGCCATGTTTGCGTGACGTTTAGCGTGACTGAGAACACTAAGGTTTTCGTCAATGAAATAATATTAAGAGCACGCATTTATGTAATGATGACCGATTCTTGGTTCTATTGGTCTAATTGTGGAGGTGTATTAGTTATTTAAAACTGTCGTGATTTTACTACAAAGACTTGAAGCTTTGTTTTCAAAAATGCTTTGGCGTCTTCATTTTATGAACGCTTTCGTTTATTTCGTACTCTATAATAGAATATAAATGTGCGTATAACATTTACTTCAAGTTATGCTTTCATTTCTTAGGAAGAGCACAAATTAAAGGGGCTTTATAAAACAGTAGAAATAAAGGAAAAAAAATATAAAAATGAGTATTTATAATCAAAGCCATTGATAGTCTCTTCAATCGTGAACCGATGGTAGAGACCCGTGTCATCACCGCCAGTCAAAAACATATTTACAACGCCAATTATGCGATCATGCAAAACCGATCATTTCTCGATGTTTGTGTAATTTTTAAGAAATTATCACCCGACCTCCTATGGCGTTCTCGTCATTATCATAATTTTAAATTTTAAAATATACCACACTAAAATCGATGAGTCTTAAATTGAATTCGGGGAGCGCTCAAATAAGAAATGGAGGTGCGAAAATTGGTTGCAGAACCGTTTAAAGTATCGTTAAGGCTTGTCCGAGAGAAAATATCGTAATCGCGGCGCGGACCCGATCACTGTGGTTTACGAGCTGCAGAAAGCGGCCGCCATTATACCACTCGTTGATTTAGTTCATTATAGTGTACCGAGAATACACGACGCGAATTTGGCAATGTAAGTGGCGCGAACCCTTTGATGTCAACAATAAGATGACTATCGCACTTATTTATGCTATTCTACAATGCTGCGAAACCAATACATAAATTCAACAATATAAATACTGACCACCCATTCAAATCTGGTGTTTATCTATTATTACATATCGCCGAGAAACAAACATTAAAAAGGCACTAGACATCAACCGAGACATATTTTCTAACGACCATTCGTTTTCAGAATGTCTTACGACTAACAAGCTAATTTACATAACTGCTAAAATCATTTACTGTGGTGCGGCAAAGGACATAAAATATAAACGCGGATACTAACGTTAGTCGCAATAGAAGTTAACAAATATCGTTCAAAATAAGCTTTTACAACAAAAATATAACAATAAGCAGCATATAACAGCAGGTTGTGAAAAGAAATCCAAAGAACCTAAATACGATAGGATTTCGTCATGTCGTTACCGAATTCTAATGGACATCTTCCAGCCCCATCATCAAACCAACAAGAAGTGGTAAGCGAGTAGCAAAGAGAAAATTTCGAAAAAAGAATTTGTTTATATCTTAAAAACTTAGAAAAAGCGTTAAAGTATTTCGAAAGAGGTTGGAAAGAAAAGATAAATTAAAATAACGGCGCAGGATCGTGAGGGCAGCGCGGACGTGCGCGGGAGTATCTCACGCGATCGCGACGTCGCCTCGTCCTTCCGATCGTATCGGTCACAGGTCACTGTGTCGCCGACGGACATTCGCATTCCATACACTTCTAATCTTCATAATTTCCCCCAATATACACGTGACTTTCTATAATCCCCATCGTTTTGGCACAAAGAGATGCCGAGATTTGAGATGTTTTCGGCATATCTCCTGTCCAAATAACAAATTTGTAGTACGTACTATAATGCACTAAGTTATTTGGCGCCACTTACTTGTTACGATAAACAAATGACAAAAAATTGTTAACAGCATATTTCGTTACGCTTTTAAGTATTTTAATAAACTTCGAAACTTCACATTGTAAAAGAAACCAATGAAGCAAGTAATTATGTTTAAGAAAAACTACATATTCTTTAGAAGTACATAATAGCCTTAAGAGCCTACAAGCCTAAAGTGAAAATGTATTGCAGGCTTACGTAAAGACTCCAAAATTGTAACATTAAAAAAGTTATACAAAAAAGAAGCGTGATTGAAAAATGTGTTTTAAATCATAAAGGAAGGAAACGAATGAAGTCGGCTAACATTCAAATAGAGCTAATCAAAGGACGGTAGCTCAATCAAATGGCAGCTATAAATCTTCGAAAACCAGAAGATTCAATTACACGGCTACCGGAAGGCACAGAGAGTGGCATTAACAAATTGTCCAAGATAAATAAAACCTTTTTAATCAAAGAAGAGGTCCCGAACCCGTTCCTGTTATCGGCGGTCGCGGCGTTTTTCGAGAAATTTATTGAACGCTTAATGTATCGAGTGAGAATTAATTGGTCCCCTTGAGTGAAAGGTGCGCCGCTCCTAAATTATAACGATCAAAAACACTTGGAAACTGAAGATCGAGGATTGATAAGATATGGGAGTTTCATGGGATTGTACCGTTTGATATAATCGCAGGAGCTTTGATTAGATACGAGCCTACTATAATTACAACTTCTTACAATTTGCGGCAAATGAGGATACAAACATTTTGTAAATAGTATCCTTATATAATTCAAAGCACAAGAAACGTCACGTCTGACAACTGCAGATAGGTAACTAAGTCTTGTGCAATATGAAAAGCGAATGGTAACGTTCTTGAACTTTCTATAACACTTTAGCACAATATTTTTGTGAGATATCCTCTTTTGTGCCACTTTTATTGCTTGTGATATGTATCAGCCAGATTATGGTGGATAACTAGGCGACAGAATAAATTCTTATCGTTTGAAGCCTACCCACGTGATGCCTTGAATAATATTTCTTACAAAAGTAGATTTCAGTGCAATGATGAATACGAAATTTTAGTACGAGTATGTCATGTAAATATTATGATGCTATGTCAGCAATGGACAAATATGTAGGTCTTTTATTACAGTCACATAAGACTGTAATTGATCTAAAATTCAGGTAACTTGCTTATTTTTATGTACAATCATAGCATTATTAAAGATAAAGATATATTTATTTGTAAACGTAAGGTACAGTTAAAATTTTACGAACATTTTGATCCATAATATTCTGCCGTTTTCGGCGCAAAATTAAATTTGAGTGTCTGTGTAAAGCTAGGTAAAACCAAAACCTTAACATACGCGTAACGCGTTCATGTTTTAATTTATTGTATTTGTTTAACTTTATTCACATATTACAAAAAAAAGTCAAGTCATGGTTCCAAAGGATATTTTCCCTTATCTATTGAAGGCATCCGTGTGATCTGCAAACGACGCGACGCGAGATGCCGCGTCGCTGTTCCTTCCCTGGCTGCCATGATCTAACCCACTATTTTGCACACACTACCCAAAACAACCACGCACTTACCTCCACCCTTGAATCAATGACTATAAGGTTGATTTTACTTTGCTTATGTGCTAGAATAAAGTTGGTTTCAGGTTTACGGTCAGCCCTATTTGGTAGTAGATCTGAGTTAGGTAGTGACATGACATGACACCTCTATCGATCGCGTGCCGCTGTTTCTGTTGTATTAGAATATTGTTGTCAACACATTTTATTAGCTACATACGCTATTTTAGAGTCAAGTTCTAACTGTCTAACGAATGTAAAGAAATAGTCCTATTCTGTAAATCTAAGACTTAACGACGACAAATGAATATCTATAGGTATGTGTTAACAGTTTTGGTCTTACTGGTTACATTCTTCGAACTTCGATTGTAATATTATTACACTATTAAAAAAAACAGACAAGTTTTTACGGTAAGATTTAATGTAGGTAAAACATAATTGTCTTTACTTAAAACATAATTTCTTAATATCCTATATGTATTAAATTATTTTTCGCATTTTATCTATATACAACATCATAAGAAGAGGCACGTCATGGTAGTTATTATGCACACCTAATTAATGATTTATGTTACGATTTAAACGCTCATAGTTTTTGTACTAATAAAATTAATTCAACAGCAATTATTTTAAATCAAAGTTGTAATCGATATTTAATTACATAGTACTAAATAATTAAAATGCACATATTTAATGTCAGATACAGTACATTACAATGTTAAGTAATAATAAAAAACTTTAGCAAGTAAAGGCTTGCTATAAATCTTTTTCTAACGAGTCGTACTTAAACCAGTAAAGTCATAAAGTTAGTTTATATTCTCCAGCACTAAAATAAAATAAAAAACATTTAAATTTAAACTGTACGAATTTGTTATTTTAATTACCAAGTAGGTAGCCTTTTGAATTAGTAACTACGTTCGCGAGGAGAGTCACTTAATTGGTTCGTATTTCATCGCCTACTCATCTTATTGACAGGCGATCATTAGTCTAATTTGTACCATTGTATTAGAGTGGAAAAGACCGACAAACAAACGGTAACATGATATTTAACATTATTTTTATTAAATTCTGTGTCATTGATACGAACTGCATAGAGTCAACTCATGTCAGTGTATTAGTTAACGAAATAAGAATGATTTATTTTACTTGGAATAAAAAAGTGACAATAAATATATCGTAGCATCGAACAACAAACAGTAGAAAATTTGAGCTCACTATACAGGTTTATGAGGAGTGACGCATCATACAATCATTAAAAATCACAAGCTATTTAATCACAAAAATTGAATCATATTCCTTTATTTCAAAACTGCCAGTAATTAAATATCTATTCATACTAACTACCAAACTAATTAACACTAATGTTTGGCTAACAGGTTTGACACATAAGACGGTTTTGGCTATATATAGCCCTTGTGTCCACTGGAAACAATGAATTACAACATAATGATAAGAGCGCACTGTAAAAGATAATACCTGCCTATTTGAAGGTAGATTAGTTAGATAAAACCTGCGACGACGTTGGTTCACTGTTATAGTTTAGTGATTCAATTTAATATTTTCGAAGAGTTGTGTTGTGAAGAAAAATGTTTGTGCTTTTTGCTTGTTTAGCGGGATTGCTTCCGTACGGTAAGTACCTGTTTACTTTATAGATATTTTTCAGTAGAATTTATTGATTTGCGTTCCAGTTTTATAAAAAATAAATCATCAAAAATTTTACATTGTAATGTTTTATCTACGCCCTTAAAATACACACGTAAGTAGATATACAACAAAAAACGGTTAACGGTATTAAAAAAAAAAACACTACACAACAGGTTATCCGTAGTTTGTAATAATTTGTTAATCCATTGTGTCTACACGTTGACATCCGATTGAATACAAATAAAACAAAGTGTTACATCACACCGTTTTAAATTCATTAATGTGAGTGAGCCAGCCGCCCGCGCCGTGCCCGCGCCTACCGTACACAATGGCCGGAATGGCCTACCGACTCATCTCGCATCTCGATAAATATTTATTTATTCTGTTGACAATCGTATTTACATTGTCAATGTGTCTAGTAATGTTATGTCGCCAGACGCGTGGGCGCAGGATTTTATGTTGATGATCACTATTCAGTATTCACTAGTCATGAATTTAGGTCAGTGTGACTTAGATAAGCAGAGATACCGAGTACGTTTCGTATCTAGATTGTCTAGAAATTTTGGAATAGGTTTCTTTGTCTATGTAGATATCCTAGTGCATGTGATACTGATATCTTGATTGTGACTCAACGCGACAGCTGATTTATATTGCATGCAAATTCAGGTGCTATCGGATTACGGATAGACGCCTTGTTCAAATATTTACGAGAGACGCTTCACAGCGCTTCAACAAAATATTGCTATGAAAAAAGTATTTTTAGCGGTATGTAAATGTAACGTACGTTATGTTAAAGTTTTTAGGTATGGTAATCGTAAAACGAGTTATAATTATTTTCCTACAATGTAACTTGTAGCAAAACTTGGACTCTAGCTATTATGCTATCTTGTCCTATACTTAATGTAATTATTAAACTCGTTCATAATGTGAGGTGAGATCATCACGATTGATCGGGGATGAGTAACCGATGACATACACACAATTTTTATTAATTATGAATCGTAGAATAAAAAGCACCCCTACGTAACTTAACATACTTAGATTGGCTTATTGTTATAAGGCATAGGTTTTCAAATCGACTGTATGTTTTTTTTATTACTAATTATATTTTTGGTTCGCGATATCGTAGATCGATTTCAAAAATACTTTTTGTGAATCGTAGAGTAGATATACCTTAGAAGTGGTCCCATATAAATTTAATTGAAGTCGATTCGTTTTTACATATATGTGAAAACAATTATACAATTTTAGCCCTGCTTATAGAAAATCAGTATTCCCTAGAATTTCTCTGATGTGAGCGATATAGAATTACAATAGAGACGCTGGCTGGTCCACGCTATCCGTGCACAATTATGTCAGACGCCTATCAACCACTTTCTCAAGCGCCAGCCTACGACTCGATGCGACGGTCACCGGTGCAATCTTTTACGCACCATCAGCTAATGAACCGTTTCTATTCACTTTAGCTAGTGTATAATAATTTTAAATTAAGCTTTAGTTACAAATACATATAAAATACACACAGGGGAAAAGGGCAGATTTTCAACATCGACTAAACAAAGGTCTATTTAATAATAAAATGAATGGTTTACCAAAGTTCGGTTTCTGTTTCTTTTGATATGATACTTTTTATGTCCCGCTAATTCTGCTGGCGTGTATTTCATTTTGAGTTTTTTTTTCTTAATGCTCTTCAATATAGGGTTTATAGACGATTCCGTCGAGCGGTGAGCGACCAATCTCTGCCCTTATTGAAAAATGCATAGCAAAGACTTCTCCTCCTTGTAAAATAAGTAGTTATAATTACTTAAGTTTTTTTATGGAACATGAGATGCTTTATAAACAATTCCAAAGGCCGAGCTTCTACAAAAGCCTCCTTAACCATCTGCTCAGCCATCTTGTTTAAGACCGCTAGATCAACGAGGCGGTCCATATTTAATAATATATAATTTACTCCATAGATAATTAGATACCACAGTTTCACTGAGGAAGTTGTATAGCAATTACTTTTATCACTTGTTGTACTTCATCGTACCTACCTACTGAACGTACGCTGCGGCAGTGTTGCCATAGAAGGTACTTACCTAGTACAGTAGAAAGTGCACCAGGCGACAGTGCTGCCAGTCTGCTGGACAGCTCGTGGGTTTTATCTGATAAGCGCGTAATTTGCTTTGAATTTGAATGTGTCCGCGTTACTAAACGAAAGCGATAGGTTGGAAAAAGTAAGTATCTATTCTTTTGTCTCTGTCCATACACGACGGTTAAATACATCGCAAGCTACATATGCGACATGGAAAGTATACACCAAAAGTCAAAAATCTACATCATAAGATTGATCCAGTCAGGAAAACTATTTCTAGAAACTCATTCAATGTACCTACACAAAAGATGCAAACCACACACACGGTCCGTAACATTAAAATTAACAGTCATACCAGCAATCAAGCTGTTTACACCTATAACATTATAATATCAGCCATTACATTTTAACAGGCAAAAGAAAATGTAAAGCTACGTTAAATAAACGTTCGTGCATACCGTAACATCGAGAGCGGATTCTCTCGCTTTCAATAATTACGGTGCGTACGAGTGGATCGGAACGTCAGACTGATGGCCGGCAAAATGGCGCGAAACGCGGGAAAATGACATATGATTGCAGCGGTTAAAACAAACGTAAACTGCGGGAGTGGCCCTGGCTGTAGGGGCTATTAGTTGGTGGGCACGCCGGCAAGCTTGACCGAGTGAAGGCTGCACCACAATGCGATTAGACATGCATTGTGCGGGGAAATGCCAGAGCGTCGTAGGAACCTACCTAACTACCTAAGTCACGCCAAGCTTTAGTTTATCAATTATTTGCCTACCTGCATCAGCATAGGCAAAATCATCAAACGAAAACGCGTATATAAGTGCTCTTCCTCAATTATCATATGTATTTTCTATTATTTTAACCTTATGTAAAGAAAGTTTTTATTATTATGTCCCGGAATATTATTAAGTTTTGAGTCTACATGGGTTTCAAGTAAGCTTAATGTGATCGATAGGTTTTACGCAACCAACAGCTTTATGAAATGTGGCCATTGAACTTTTACGTGAAGGTTAAAATAACTCTTAATTAAAAATAAAATTTCTCGTTACGAATACTTCAGATGCACGAGAAACCAGCGCAGAACATTACCTGCATATTATGATTACGTTCGCGCGAAAAATGGTCATTTTAACGGAGCGAGATATGATGCCAAACATTTTACATAACTTACATGTACAGTGTTTTATAGTATTTAAATAAATATATAAAATAAAATCAAGATACGCGGAATTTTGATTGCATTACTAGTAATTGGCATAAAAAAAAATATAAATGGGTACTACTTTTTTCGAGGTGTACCTACATTTTAAAGTATAAAATAAAAGTTACTTATTTGCTTGGGTACCTTACTTACTATGTTAGGTTCTACGTAACCTCTTAAATGTAAGTCAACATTTTTTGTCGCTTGAGTAAAAACATAGTTTAAAGAATTAAAAATCTATTAAAATAAATATAAAAGAAAAACAGCTACAGAATTCGTTGTTATTTGGTACCCCTAATTCAAGGATTTTTTCTGCGACATCAACTGAACGAATATTAAATGAAACTACCCAACATTTGCAGTTATGGCCATTGATGCGGTTGAACCAGTCAGACTATTCCGTAATGATATCAATTACAATAAATGTCAACAGAATATAAAATCCTCATTGTCTTGATGGTTATGTAGATTGACGCTACAATGGCTAAGATATTACAGAGGATATCCAATCTTTGTTATTGTTGAATATTCAGCTTGAGAAACTTCACGTTACTTGATATTTGAAGTACGCGACGTTACAATAACAAAGCTTTTAAAATTAAATCATATCGTGGATGTTCATAAAGTATGAAATGAACGCGGAGTAAGGTTATTGTCAAAAAAATAATGGTACATGATAAATACCTTTTTGGGCTTCGAACTGGGTTACACCATCCATGGTCGCATGCTGTCTGGATATCCGTACACGAAGTAGGTGATTGTTCTCCACACTACACTGATTTTTACGGGTATAAATCACTTTTCGTCAGACACAAGAAATCACCATTAGGCAGTATGTTATTAAAACACTAAGAAGGCACACATACCGACACTCATAGTCCTACGCTTAAGCAAAGCACATGACAGGACATCAGGTCCTTAATCTTCTATACCTACCTACATTCAGTCATAAAAGTATCGAGACTGGATTCGTTCATGTTTCCAAATTCAATTTTAATTTTGTTTTTTTTTTTGTTGTTGTTAGATTGGAAACTGTTTTCCATTTCGGCGCGTATAGCGAATTTTATTGCGAACAAAATATCGAATATGAAGTTTGTCTTAAATTTTGTATCGCATGTTATACTGCTCGACTAATCCCCAAGACCTGTATTTTCTCCAAAACACCATTTTGTAGTCTTCATGCTAACATTTTTCGCATTATTGATCTTTTTCCGTCACTTTCTTGATAGAGTAGACCAGAGTAGTATGTATTAGGTACAGGAAAACCTCTATAGAACTATGTTATCTCTACATTACAGTGATCGGCGAAAGCTGTTTCTACCAGCGATGTCTCGGCTGCCGGCCGGAGGAGATAGGCTACGGTGACAAGGTGGAGTGTCACCCTAACAACTGGGTGTCACCGCAATGGTTACACAACTATGGACAAGGCTACCTGCCACCCAGCACTGACTCCAAGATCCCGATAGAGTACCGCTGCCTGAAAATGGTAGCGACGCCTAACGACAAAACTTGTAAGCATATATTTTTTTTATATTCTCTTTTAAGTACCTATGTTGTATAGATATTTTCTTGAGAAAAATATTCTGGGGGCATTTAATTGCTTCATTTGCAGTTAAGTACTCCTCAATGTGTAATATTTCTTAACCTACGAATATTGCATACATACCGTAAGTTGTTCCTTTTGTTACCTAGTTCCCCTAGTTCATAATTTAATTAATTTTCTTTAAATATTTTCAGTTGGCAACACAGTAGACGTCGTCCGTGGCTGTGTACCCCGAGCGCAGGTTGACCTAGTGTGTATGGGCCTCGAGACCGTACAGAGGGCCCGCGGCCTCAGCGATGCACGCTGCTTCGTATGCAAGGGCAACAACTGCAACGCTGCACCTCAAACACACGCACTACCCATAAAAGTCGCGATCATTTCCTTCCTTACATATTTAGTCATCAGATAAATAAAAAAATAAAACAAAAATGCAGTTTAAAAAGTTAATTTAATGACATAGATTAGTTTTCATAATAATTTCGTATAATTAATTGTATATTACAATTTTATTGTGTATTGCCAATTTTATAAAACTTTTGTAAATAAAATATTTAAAACAGTTATTTTATTACTGAACACCCACTGATAAGTAAATTAAAATGGACGACATCTTAACGATTAGTTAAATATTTAAAATTATTTATATTATAAAAGCACCGTGAAATTATGCTATGTGGCCAATGATATTCTAATAAACAGATATGTTATAAGCGTGCAATCGTGAATACTCGAAAACGTCCTAATTGGGACATATAACCTTTCAACAACAACACTATTTGTTTTTTTTTTTTCTTATGGGTTTTATCGCGCTATCTCTTTTGTATAATTTTGACTTATAGTGACATGTATGTCAACTGCCGCTGCTGCGCGGAACACTTTTTTCGATTGTTTTGTATGTGTATATCATATCTGTTTATTAGAATATCATTGTATGTGGCAGTTTTATTACATATTTAATTTCTACAAGAATTATGCAGTTACCTTCTACGTATTTTGTGTTTAATTTAAATAGGTGAGTTTGTAGCGACGGTGAGAATAGTATAAGGCCTGTTTTAGACGAAGCGACAAATGTCGTGTGAGGTACAGTACATTGCGGAGTACAGTACGTCCCGGCTTCGGCGATATAAGTGATCGAACATAAACGGCAATGTACCGCAACCCGTAAAATATCTCTTGCCCCGTATAAATCAAGTAAATGGAATGTATCCCTGAAATACTGGCTTGGTAATTGTATGTAAACTATTGTAATAGGGCTTTATACATGATATTAAAAATTAAGACTAAAATTCGCAAACAGCACTCTCAGTAAGTCTTTCATTTGAAAACGAACACAATTTGTATAAAGATAATGATCAAATTAGCTTGTGATGGCGGTGAGTGTTTTTAACACTTTTTATTAGTTCACTTCTATAAAAAAAGATCTATATTAAAATTTTATTATTAGATGCATGCAAATGTTCATATTTGCACCAATCAATATAGCTGCCATCTGTGAATTTTTATATAAGACTAGAAGAGTTAAAGTAGTGTAAAAAGCTGCCTAATAATCATAATTATCAATAACAATTTAGTATATAAAATAAAGATACTTTTAAGAGATTTTAGACTGAGATTTCATCAGTTCATTGCCGAATTATTCATTTTCAGCGGCAGTCTATGGGCAATAGGGTCAATTACAAGTGAAAAACCCGCTAGGACCGTAAGTCTCGCATCAGGTTTATATGTCACTGTCCACCAATCACAGGTTTCTTGTCTCTCATTGGTGGAGAATGACAGAAACACCTGATGCGACTCTAGCGACATCTAGCAATTTGTTAACTCGCAGTAACTCCCATTATATATCCTGGCAGGATAATAAAAATAAACTAGATAAAGTATAGAGTATTAACAGAACAAATACATATTAAATAGTGGAAAACTCTTAGCAATGGCTACAATAACACTAACTTATGCTAATAAAGTAATATGGAAGGCAAAAGTAAGCTCGAAGCATTGGAATGTCAATTTGACGAGGTCGGGCCGCCATTTGTACTAACAATAAAACTATAAAAGTAACCTTAAATACGCCAACTTTGTAAACTATTACAAAAATATTTACTACATTAAAATGTTAAAAATCACAACTTATGGTCTTGCACCTACAAACTAGTTATTTCCTGGCAAATATAATATCATTACAAAATCACAGTGCAAAATATTACTAAACGCTTGCCCTAAACTATTGTACAACATTTTAACTAACTATTACAAGATTTAGTATCAGACTCAAAAAATATTAAGTACTTAAAATCTCGTTAGTAAAATTAGCTACTATTAATTTCAACATCTTGTGTACGTGTACTTTTACTATTCATTTGTACTATCTATTCTATCACATTAACGCCAAGGCACGCGTTCAAAATTCCAAATTTGATTTTTATCCTGAGTGCACTTCAATGCGGTCAAAGGGTAACTGATCGTTTTGCTTTTACTATCATCAACATCAATCAGAGTGAGGCATAAGTCTTCAGAAGTTTTTAACCTGGGACCTTTTTGTATCCATATCTGCTTGCTACTGTCGCTGCAACTCTTCCAAACCGCGCGGCCGTTGCCTTGCTCCAAGCACAGGCCCTCGTCCGCCATCACGCGGCCCTCCTGCGTGAACACCACCAAGCTGTCCAGGTCCAGGTCCCCGCCGCAGCCGACCGTGCCAGCCGGCCCCCCAAGCCCAGGTGTTCCAGCAGTAACTCCTATACAACTATTTTCCCCATTCTTTATCCTACCGAACCACCTGTCTTCAGTAGGGAAGAAGTGCTGTGGCCACACGGTCTTCAAGTACCATCCAAAGCTTTTGCATTTTAATCTCCGCCTCAGATCTACCCTATCACCAATTTCCTGCTGATCTCGTATCTCAGCTACCGATGGATTGAACTTATAGAAGAAGTCTGCCCATTCGTCCATCCATACTGATGCTGCACGAGCTAGATTAGAGTTCAAAACTTTCGATACACCGCCAGGGTATTTGTAAGGGCTATGCCTTCTAAAAATATGTCCGACTCGGGAGCACGATGTGATTTCTACCCTCGCACCGCATTGCCAAGCACGCCACGACAGTTCTAAGTTTTCAGCTCCCCATATGACCATGCC
This sequence comes from Autographa gamma, assembly GCA_905146925.1. Classification (NCBI taxonomy): domain Eukaryota; kingdom Metazoa; phylum Arthropoda; class Insecta; order Lepidoptera; family Noctuidae; genus Autographa; species Autographa gamma. The sequence goes on along the minus strand of LR989866.1, from coordinate 6,720,618 downwards.
TTTGTCGTAACCACCTAGTTTCCAGAAGAGGTGTCTTCTGACAGCAAAGAGTCCACCCGCCATAGCCGGTGTAGGATATGGTTTTGACGGGTTTTCTAACTTCTTTTTAATGACTGAACTGCTTGGTATTAGCCAGCGGAAATGTAGGCGCCAGCTGAATGCGCCCCAATGTGCGTCAATGCTTTTAGTGTAGGCTAATGTGTCTTCAGATAGCAGGTCTATGTGCGGGCATACGAATACGTCATCACTACCAGCCCTATGTAGTAAAGGTTCCAACCAACCTACCGTGACCTGCAAAACGTAATTTTATGACATATAGTAAAATTAAAGTTTTGTTTCGATCGCTGTTTTCAGTGTGTGCACAAAAATCATGAAAAATAAATACGAGCATAGTCTTTATTCAACTTATTCATATTTGAGTCACACACGGTGGTCTGATCTCAAACTAAGCAGAGCTACTAAAAAAATATGTCCACTATGTTTTTATATATACAAACATATTATAGGTAAGTTACACCCAGTTACAGAACATAATTATGATCATGCTCATCACACAATGATTTGTCCTGGGTGGGAATCAAACCCACGACCTCGGGTATAGCAGTCAGGGTGACTAACCACTAGACCATTAGACCAATTGATATATTGTATGCTTACCTCACAATGAGCATCAAGGAACACGAGAACATCGCCGATAGCCAGCCTAGCGCCCTTCAGCCGCGCGCCCACTAGGCCCGTCCTAGTAGGATTCCTGAAGATCTGCACAATGTCTAACTTCGCGATAGCCTCGTCCAGCTCCTCTTTAAGATATCGCCGGTCGCTGGCGTCGTCTACTAGAATTATCTGCAACAAAAATTGGCATATTATAGCTTGGCATCGTTTTTAGACGTAGATAATAGAGTATGGGTATGAAAAGCCAATTAAGTTCTCCTTTAAATAATCTAAATAGACACGTTATTTTTTTTGTTATCAAATCAATAAAGAAATCAATTTTAATAATTATAATTATAGATTATAACTTTTTTATCAAGCATAGTCTAAAATGCCCCAAATCCTATGGCCATTGTTAAAATACCATCTGGTCCATATTGCGCATTGATGTTGCAATACAGATGAAGTAATTGGATTAACATTTCGGATATTATGAAAGCGACTGAAACTGCTTATATAGAATCTGCGAGCCGGACAGTTATAGAAATAGATGAAATAATTATCTGAATTTTAATGCCTCAGCTCTGACGCCGTGTTAAGTGCTGTATATGAATATCATTAATATTGTTACATTATTAAATTAGTAATACTTCTGCTATTACTTACTTGCTTTAGTAGTAAAACATCAGATCTGTTTATAACAGACATAACTGTCCGCATGAGAGTCGACCACGCCTCATTGTGGAAAACTATAATCACGGTAGCTGTCGGCAAGTTTGGTACATCAAACACTACGTTCTTGCAACTGAAAGTAAGAGAATAAATATTATGTTAATCTGGTTTTTATGCCTCGGAAGGCCGTTGGTCCCGACTTTCGTAGGTGTGTTCAAGTGTTTAAGTCAATTCTGACAAAACATCTCATTACCTATGGTATACTATGGTACTCGGTAAAAAACGGTATAGTTGTCAGATAGGCAGTCACTCGATATAAAATACAGTATAAGCTGAATCAGTCATGACTGGAAGCCGACCCCGACATAGTTGGGAAAAGGCTAGGCAGTACTAAAATCCATACATAATATGTGTAATATGTGGACGAAAATAAGTAGTCTGCCTAGCTGCCCTCATGCTGCCTGTCTTACTGTCTGTTGTTCTTTAACGGCTTAACTACACAATTGTTTTTGATAAAATTTGGTATAGAGTTAGCGATAACCCCAAGAAAGGACATACGCTACTTGTTATTCAACCATGCGGGCGGTACCGGGTCAAAAGCTAGTACAGTATGGAGTACTCATATAAATCCCCAGTCAGTGCATAAAGGGTAACAGTTATAAATCAATTTGCTGATCTTAATACCAGATGTGTGTTTTTATTCTTTCAGTAAGTACTTGCTTATCAAAAGTAGCCACAAGGCCAGAGAATGTGTATTCCGAGACGTTGTGTAATGTTCTAGTTGAATCATAAAAAGCAGCAGTAAAGTCCGTCGTTTCGAAAATAAAACTCATGTTTTATTGAGGAAATTGATTTTCCGTAAATATAGTATGTATGGTAGACTCGTCGATAAAAAATTAAAGCAAATGGTCGCGATTCCAAAAAAAATCGTCTGGAATCGCCAATGCGCAATGAGAGAGTGTTAAAAATGCTCATTCCTTTTCCGTAGAGGGAAGAGGTCTGTGCACGGCAGTGGGACGTTTATAAGCCTATTTATTAACAAGGACAATATTTTTTCAGACTTGGTGCAATAGAAACATAATATAAGTCCAGTAGTAGTATGCAATAGCATTGACCTAACCATGTGAGGTACCCTCACAGCTCCACTGGATGATAATGGGATTATAATGTCTTTTGAGTTTCTGCTTATCAGTCTAGCAAGTACCTACTTTGGAGTTATTTGGTAACCCATATAAATCTTAATCATTTATAGATTTTTGATATTTACCTCTCACCGCGCATGTCCGGAAGACTTCGGTTAATAGATATCTTATCGCTGACGAGTATGTTGTATGAGTGCAGGGAGTATAGCTCCCGCGCTGTGATGAGCTCTCGTGGTGACAGCTGGACGGGCCGGCCGCCCTCACCTGCGCCTGGTACCGGCGCATAGTTGTTGCTGTGGATTACCTCTGGAAATATATTAAAATTCGTTAATTATAAGCCATTTCACACAAAAGAAATATGTTTCAGGCCTAAATATATTAATAGATATTTTTAGTCTTTTTTTTTTTGTCTGGAGCAGGTTTTGCCATATTCATATAGGCTCCATAAGGAGATGGAGGATGGAGGCTTGAACTGCTTCACTGGACTTTTCTTATTTAAAATAGGATTGAATACCTACGTTCAAAAATGATAAAACTAAATTATATTCGTAGTTAAGTCACATACTGCAAAGTTAAATCACGTGAACTAAAATTTACGTTATTATCTATTAATCGGAAAAGGTAAGGCTAAATTAAATTTAGTGCGTTTTCTAACCTCGTTTTTAATTAATTTTACATTGCCGTGACCACTACCTGATGTAGCTGATAACAAATAATTAGGTTTCCTAAGATTTAGAAGTTTTGCATATGAAAGCAAACAAAAAAAAAGGATACATAGCATGAAGGATTGAAGGCTTTCAATTGTAATTATAAATTGAGAAAAAGTATAACAAAAATTAATTAGGATACCTCACTATGTGACTCAACATATAAACTGAACATTTGGCAACTATGTGAATGTAATGTGTGATCTTTATCTAAATTAATGCTCAGTTAAACACACACAATATGTACAGTCTTACTATGAAAAACATATTAAATAGTATTGTGTCAAACTAAACAGATGATGATTTATGTATTTAAACATCTGAATGACATAATATATTATACAGTAAAGTAAAAAATATAAAACTGCAATTAAGTTTGTATAAGTACATGACACCCAGATGTCTTGGGGCCTATTTGAAACTTATAAGATTCACATACATACGTAAATTTAAAACTGCAGCTTCAAACTCTAATAGGATTTAGTTGTGTTTTTGACATTTTTTTTTTTACTATCCAGCTAATAATAAACGATTTTAATACATTTGAATGCCATGTTGGCCCCGTTTATTCTCCAAGCAATAGGTTGTGCATGATTTGGTGTACAAAGTGCTATTTAGTCCTGAGATATATGTACACATATTTGTGGCAAATCAATGAAATGAAGAAACCAATTAAATATTGGTTTACTGAATGTGGCATATGTTTCATACATTCACTTTTTCTCAGGTATTCTTAGAAAATAGAACTTTAAGTAGGTCATGTACTTAATAGGGAATTTTTCAGTTTACATGCCTTTTTATTTTCAGCAATACTTTTGCCTTATTTATACCAAAGGGTCATAAAACTTTCATCACATCCCTAATAAAAATGAAGATAATAAATACAACTTACCGTCAGACAAATTCCCTCCTTTATTTCCACCTACATAATGCCCAACTATAACTCTCATGCCACTCTCATCTACATATGAGTTTTTATCAAAATGTAAACTGAAAACAAATAACAAACATTTTCATTTAAATATATTTTTTCCATATAATCTTAGTAAGGTAAAGTATAAGTTTAGGAGTTTCTAAAGTCACTAAAAATAGATATTTTGAGTTTCATAATTACTATCAATAATCTGCTAGACAATACACTAATTTTAAAGTTAAAATAAACAATTTAAGTGTATTTATATATTGGTATTAAGCACAATCCAGCGAGACTGAACGGAAAGCCTAACATAACTGGGGATAAGCACATGCAAATAACAATTGAAATTATGTTCATTTCTATTTTTTTTTCTATATTAAATTGGAAATCTTGTCTTGCTATATTGTAGTATTAAGTTGTTATTGTATATTTATAATGAGTCCCCCTCCACTTACCTGTTATACCAAGGTTCTTTATTCTTTCTCTTATTTACTGTATTGTATAGTTCTAAACTAACATAAAACATGGCATTTATTAAAAGTAACAAAACAATCACGAGTGTCACAATCCTTTTCTTGCGTCCTCTGCATATTAGAGACCAAAAATCCTGAAAAAAAAATACAATTACTTTATTTAACGTTAGGAATTTATGTTATTTAGCAATTAAGGCTACCTATAGTAGACTTTTTTAATTTTTGACATATAAAATTAATTTACTAAAAAGTATTAGAATTTAATGAGAGATTCTTAACTTACATTTCTGACTAACATTTTATTTAGTTCAAACTTCAGGTTAAAACTTTAAGCTCTACTCAATGTTTTTTTCTGAAATAAAGTGATTGCATTTTGCCAAGTTAGTAAGTTTGTATAGGCGGTCAGTCACAATTCTTCTCTGTGAAAAAAAAAACTATTTAAACTATATAAATCTTGCATAAAAGTGTACAATGGGAACAGTTTTCTGTTTGGATCTAAGCAGATGACAAGATGATGACAGCCCACTGGACACACTTGAATGAAAATGTCAAAAAGACTGACGGGATGGGTGACGGTTCTGAAAATACGTTCTAATCCACGTTTGAAAAGCTTTTTACTGTTTAAGTAAATAATTAAATGTTTTAAGGATCTATGAACATAAAAATAATGTTGCATGGAATTTGTTACAGTTACATTTAAAGAATATTTTATGAGGTATGCGAAAACAGTGAGTGAATTACACTGCACCAACCCATCATTCACCCAACTCGTAACGAACAATATTCAGCGTTGGCTACCGCAAGCTTTTTGGCCTTTACAGTCCAAATACATTGACTATCGGAGCAAACGACTACAGTTATAGTTTTTACAGTATTGCTCCTTGACGATTCGTATTTTTTTAAACTGAGTATTTTTTAATATACCTAACTTACCTACTTAGTAAAGTTTGAAAAATCGATACCTACCTACCTACCTATTCTACAGTGAACGCTAGTTTACTCTGTGGGGTTTTGTACTTCCCTACTTATTATATTTCTCTATGTTTTGTACAGACTAGCTCTGTGCAGCTGACAGCATGCTGACAGTGACAGTAGTGAAATTGGAATTAGATTTGTTTGCCTGTGTAGCGTGCAATGTTTTTAAAGCGTGTTTTTTAAATTCTGATAATTAAAACCTGGCCGGTATAACACTTTTTTAAAGGTAAATCTAATCGCGAATAAGCTAAGTAGGCAAGCTTCTTTTTTCAATCAAAATAATCTGTTGTTTTATAGTATACGTATGAAATTAAGTACTGCATTCTCTTTTTAATGATAATAACTAAAGTACCTAAATGCTTTTTGCTATACACTAAATATTTTGTAAATTAATCAGTAATGCACTAAGTCAAGCCCATTAATCTTATCAAGCAGGATGTCACGACGTGGTGGTTGGAATAGATCATCTTACAAAAATGTTAATAAAGACAGACCTCGCGGTTTACGCGGCAAAGACATCGGTTTATATTACAGAAACTTACAGATGAGAAATGGAAAAAATAAAAAGAATCTTGACATAATGGTAAATATACACTGGTTCTTTTCTACTCCCTGTCCAAGTCCCAATCATAATTATTTGAAGTCAGTGTGTGCTTTTCTTTCATTTTCTTTAAAATTTTCAGTATTCACATTTCACAGCCTAATTTTTATATCATCTTTTCTTTTCATATAATTTCTTGTCATAGGTATCATAGGTATTAATTACATTCATATACTACTCTCTCAAATACACTCATATACTACAAATGAAAATATTATTTATTCAATATCGGCTACATGCACTTATCGAATGTCAAGGAGTATACATAGCCCTTAGACATAGCCCATGCAGTACTGTTAGGGTAGCATTATTCTTTAAGCAATTGGCAGAAGGAACTGTGGTGTTATGAGAATGTGTTCGCAGCTTTACAGGGCAAAACTGGGTGTACAAAATAAAATAGACAGCACCCTATAGGTTGGTACATATCTGGCGGAACAAGCACCGCACATCATCAATTGTGCTATGACAGAACAAACAAACTTGCAATGAGACATCCAACCCTTACACACGATGCGCTAATGCATCATCTAGTATTACATTGTAAATCAACTTCAGAAATCTTTTTATAGCTGCTAAGAATCCTGCTGTGATAGTCTACTGCATATTTCAGGTTGGACACTATTGGGGTTATTTGGTGATCCATCCAAGAAGATGTATTGCAGACCAATCCTAAAAAGGCCCATATCTCTTAATTATTTAATAACTATATATTTATTTTTGTCAAAATAGCAATTTCATCTCTTTTATTCAAATTAAACTGTGCAGTTTATTCCAGATGAATTTCAATGTGCTATTTCTCCTTTTATTTCAGATAAACCTTACTATCCCACCAGCAGTTCTATCAGGCTTACAAAAAAATATAGATTCCATTAAAAATATAGCTAAAGAGCTCCAAATTGTCATACAACCACCAAAATCCATGAACGTTGTTAGAATAAAACAAGAAACAAAACCAGGAAGTTTTGATAAGACCTTTGCTCCACCACCAGGAGTATCCTGGAGAAAATATGATGATCCTGGTATTTCAGAAGGACCAGGTACATCATCAAGTTTTATTAAATCTGAGCCATCTGAACCGTCCATTGAAATTAAGGAGGAAGCCATGGAAGCTACTGAGGACGGAGGAGGAGGTCACTCTTCTAGTAAAAGACTCTTGAGTGCTCTCAAAGGCGCAGGAGATTACAAGTATGGATATGAAGATATTATAACAGGTAGTTTTCAAGATAAGCTAGAAGAGTGCCTCTCTAAAGGTATAACTATATCTATGGAAAACAAAGAAATCTCAGCTTTGAATGACTGCATATATGAAAACTATATGAACATGATTAATAAGCCAGGGTATAAAAAGTTGAAGAAATTCCGTGAGATATTGCCGACTTATAAGAAATCAGAGGAATTATTAAAAGTTTTTAATGATAATCAGGTGGTTGTGATCAGTGGTGAGACTGGATGTGGAAAGTCAACACAGGTAATATTTAATGTTTTCATTTCATTTGAATTTTGCATAATAAATCATCTCCTCAAATCTAGTCTAGACTTGCAGCATGTGTGTAACTTGTACATAAGTATGTAGCATCATAACTTACCTTTTAATTTATTATAGCTATTTGATTTAAAGTGATTGTGTGTTTTAGCTTAGCTTAATTTTCTTTTTGTTTTTCAGATCCCACAAATAATTTTAGATGATGCTATATTAAATAAGAAAGGCGCCAATGTACATATTCTAGTCACTCAACCTCGACGTATAGCGGCGTCTTCTCTGGCGACTAGAGTTGCTGAAGAAAGAGCTGAGCATCTAGGCCTATCTGTAGGATACGCTGTTAGATTAGAAAAGTAAGTCTTGTAATATCTTATGCGCCTGTTATTATGGTTCATAATTCAGTAACACATATTTCTATTGATATTTATGCATTGATTTTGCACTTAAAATTATTATTTTTATTTTTCATATGGCCATTATACGGATGTTTTTGTTTGGTGTTAGTAATAAGGCAGCTAATCAGACTTTAAAGTACTTATTTAAAATTATATTGTGATTTTTATAGTTCCTCTTTGATATATTTGTTTGATACTGATATGATTCATACCATGTTCAGTGAACAGTTATATCATTACGTAGTTATTTACTTACACTATATCTATTTACAGACAAGAAGCGAGGTCACGGGGTAGCATAATGTTTTGTACTACGGGTATACTCCTAGCCGAGTTGGAGACCAACCAGGGCTTGACGAACTACAGCCATGTGATACTTGACGAGGTGCACGAGAGAGACTGCCATATCGACTTGTCCATGTTTATGTTGAAACAGGTAATTAACATTTAAATTAGTAGGTATTTAAATTTTGTAGGTACAGGTCCTTTGATGTGATGATTCCACAGAAAGATCCGAAAAATAGCTGAACATCGATTAATTGAATTCAATTATTGGTATAATGGGAGCTACCGTTAGCAATTTCGCCGTCAAAAGAGCTGGTTGCTCGTGACGTCATATTCCATTGTTTATTGGTGGGTTTAGACATCGAACATGCCAGTGGCGCCAGCTGGTGAGCTCTGACTAAGAATAGCTGAAGTCATATATTGGCTTTTATCACAAGAAGCCACATGAGTCGTAACCTAATTTTAACAGTTTCATATAAAATGTTTAATGTGTTTTCCAGGTACTACAGAAACGCAAAGACTTAAAACTGATTCTAATGAGTGCTACCATAGAGGCTGACAAACTGACTTCTTACTTCGACGGCTGCCCTATGATGCACATTGAGGGGCTGGCATACCCTGTGAAAGATATTTACTTGGAGGAAATCCTGCAAATGACGAAGTTCACGTTGCCTGCTGATCGTGGAAGCAACCAACCTATAAAACCGTGGCACAGGTCCAAGATGAAGAAGCAGGCTGCGGAGATGGAGATGGATATACAGTATAAAGCTGAAATAGGTATGGTCAATGATGGTTTTTTTTAGGATTATCTGATCAGCGTATATTCCGTTGTTATTCCGTGATCAACCGCAAATACAAAGCTGCGATTAGGTTTTAGTGTCGTGTCTAATCACATAAGTAAAGTAGTCAAACTTTCACTAGCTTTAGATGACAGCCTTTATGAAATATCAGGTCAGTTTTTGAGCTTTACTTGAATTTTACTTAATTTTTATATGTGAGTTATTGGTCCTTAAACTGTTTCTTAAACATCTAAAGCAAAACATTTAACAATCAATGATTCATACGGACAACTTAACTTGTTTTAATTTTTGTTTAAGCTCCATGGCTGGAATCTATTAAGAAAAAGTTAGACAGAAGTGTCTATGTAACTCTTCAAGACTCCAAAATCGAGGAATTAAATATCGACCTTCTTTACGAACTACTAATCCATATCTGCAAAGGGGATCCCGGCGCCATCCTCGTCTTTCTACCAGGGATTGGCGAGATATCGAAACTACTAAGAAAAATGGAAGAAAGCCCATTTTTCTCCAAAAATCGCTTCGAAATCTATCCGTTACATTCTAAGTTGCCGTCTTTGGAGCAAAAGAAAATATTTGAAAAGCCTCCAGAAAATGTAAGGAAGATTATAGTGGCTACGAACATAGCTGAAACATCTATCACTATTGATGATATAGTGTATGTTGTGGATTGTGGAAAAATAAAGTACAGTGGACTGAATATTGAAGATAATGTGTCCACTTTGCAAACTGAGTGGATAGCTCAAGCTAATTTACGTCAGAGGTGAGTCTTTATTTCGTCCTTTGTCCCTTATATTTTTTTATTTACAATCCATATAAGGCTTACGCTAGTGTCTCGTGTAAAGTTTAATGTGGTCATTGACTTAATCCAAAGAGTCTAGCAGAAACGTAGACCGAATTTTTATAGTAAATTGTAGTATTTCCGTAAACATATTCTTGTTAGGGCTTCAATGTGCCTCACTAAAGGTGCCAAAAAAATCATTCTCCTTGAATTAAGAAAAAAACATAGCAACCATTAATAAGGAAGAAACAAGAACACATCATATAAAAATAAAAAACTTTTTCTGTCTAATTTACAGACGAGGTCGCGCCGGTCGTTGCCAGCCAGGCGTATGCTATCACTTGGTGACGTCATACCGCGCCGTCAAGCTAGCCGAGCGACTCCTACCGGAGCTACAGAGGAACTCCTTGCTGGAGCCGGTGCTGGCCATCAAGCAGCTGCGGCTGGGTAAGGCGGCGGATGCTATGAGCCAGATGCCCTCGCCGCCGGCCGATACTACTGTCGAACGGGCTGTCAAACATTTGTCGCAGTAAGTAATGAACTTCTAACATATATACCTACCTACACAAAAATTGAGGTTTAGTTTATTCTATCTAAACAATTATATTTTGCGGCCAATACAAGCAATTTGTTACCTGAAAGTTGTAAGGGTGTGTCCCGACTGACGAACGAGCACAACACGGCTCGCGAGCAGCTCGTGAGCTGCTCCTGTAGTGCTCGTTCGTCAGATGTGGACGCACCACCAATATTCATTACAATATATAAGCCCGATAACGGAGCCTATGGGCGTGTTTTAATTCGTCTTGAGATCAGAATTGTTGAGATGCCCATTGTAAGTGTTGCTTCCGAACAGACCTATTGATGTCCATGCCATGATGATGTCCAATTTGTGTACGTGCCATAAGAATGTGTGCATACAGAAAATATGCGCCTCGAGTGATCCGTTTGTGTGTGCGCCAGATGAGGACACACTTTCTAATATACCAAAAAAACAAATATAATAAATGTACGCTATGACACTTTCTGGATAACACAGCCACACTCAAAAAGCCTCAATTAATTCACCACTTCACCTACAGGATAGGCGCCCTAGACCAGGAGGAGCGCCTGACCCCGCTGGGCTGGCACCTGGCGCGCCTGCCGGTGCACCCGGCGGCCGGCAAGCTGCTGCTGCTGGGCTGCATGTTCGGCTGTCTCGACCGCGCCGCCAGTGTCGCCGCCGTGTGGGGCTTCAAGGATCCCTTCCAGCTGGTTATCGGTAAATATATGCAAAATTACTTCTTCCTAACAACTTTGAATCGAACGCGGAACGAGCTTCCAGTCTTACCGGGTTTTCTTAATTTCGTATAGGAAATCGAATGTCTGAAATCTGTATCACTGGAGTGCCGCAATTATCCCATATGGAGATCGAGCCCGCAGCAGTAATCGTATAATGCGCAAAGTAGTAATCGACGTGGCAACCTTAATCACTCAAAAAGAAATGAAAGATTTTGTCGAATACTAGTAATTTACTAGGATCGCACCTGTGTGATGTACCTACAGCCTATAACCTATTTTTACTAAAGTACAGTATCTCTCGGTAAGACTAGCTGGCATTGCGAAAATGATATCTTATGAGAAACGTATGTCAACACAATAGCACGGAAGTCTTGTATCAGTACTTGTATAGTATAATATGTATAGGTACTCAAATTATTTGTCAATGTATATTAAGATTGTTTGTCATTTTTAGGAAAAGAGAGAGAAATAGACGAAAAGAAACGCAGCCTATGTCTAGGGGAGCCGAGCGATCACATTGCAATATCCGAAGCTATCATACGCTTCGAGCAACAATACTCCTACAATCAGAAACGAACATTCGCCCGCGAATACTTCTTAGCTTTCAACACTCTACAACTACTGTCAGAAATGAAGAGCCAGTTTGGGAATAATCTGAAGCAAATGGGCTTCCTGAGTTCTGGTGACGTCACCGCGGCGTGGGAGAACCGGAATCGAGACAACTTGAGCCTGTTTAAGGCTATCGTTGCTGCGTCCCTGTATCCTAACATTGCTACTGCTAAGTAAGATACTACTATATTACCACTAGGGGCTATAAGTATGTACATTCAGGACGTGAGTTTTCCCAAAGTATGTAAAGCCGTACAATAATTTTAACACAAGAAAACAATTATTACCACAAGATCGGTATCTAATACGGAACGCCTTTCGTTTACTTCCGACGTCTGTCTTGTTTTTTATTTAAAACGATGCACTCGGTGACGTGATTTTATGCATCAAAGCTAAATTTGTACTTGGATTCTATATTATACAATTTAAGAATATATTTATTTGAAATGAATTTTGTGGAAGACGCTTTCACTAGGATAGTCTAATATTGTTTTCACTTTTCAGATGGGCAAACACTAACTTCAGAAATCCTTCACGGAAACCCAGAGTAAAAGCAAGGACACCAGAAGATGGCCCTATAAATATTCATCCAAGCAGTGTCATGGCTTCAAAGTCACACGGAGGACAATCAGGTGGGCCCAGTGGGCCAGTGTGTGTGGCGACCGGGGCCAACTGGCTGGTGTACTGGCTGAAACAGCGGTCGTCAGACCTCTTCCTCATTGATGTCACCCTAGTCTACACGTTGCCCTTCTTGTTCTTCGGAGAATTTGTTATTTCGGAAGGTAAACAGTTTAAATATATACAACTTAAATCAGTATGTAGTATGCAAATTTGCTTATTTAAAAGTTCATGCATTATATGGTGTATGAAATAATGCATGAAATTATTATTAATTGAATTCATAACATATTAGCATGGTTTTTAATAACATGAAATAATGATTAACGTATTCGGTTTTTATAAATAGTAATATAATATTTTTTCGGTGCATATAAAAAAATACACATGTAATATTTTAGCTGGACACCAGGACTACTGTATTTCAATATCAAGTGTCAAAGTGACCTGCAAGAAAACAACTATGGAGCTATTATGGCAAATGCGATCTCTATTAGACCAAGTTCTAGCGTCAAAGATCGGCGACTCAAATACTTGTTGGACGCGAAATAATCTATTTGAGAACAAAGTATTAGAGTAAGTATATTACATCATATATTTGCTAACGTTATGTTTATTGTCATTGTGACGTACGTAACCTTGGTTGGCAGAAGTGCCCTTAGACTGCGAGGCCGGCCGTTTGCGAGGTCATGGTCAAGGTCCGTAGAAGGCCAAAAATATTGTCAGTATTGTCATCAATAATGAAGAGTATAATAACAAAATGTTCTTATTTTTGTGGTCAATAATGTAATTTTATTTATTCAAAAATTTATAAATAATTTTGAGTTCCGTACGTACAACTTTTTTATAATTAATTTATTTTGTTACAGCGCTGTTAAAGAGTTAATAGCGGCAGAGGACGAGAGCGCTGAATATATAGGCGACGATGAAGATGATAATAATTCTGAATCTGATCATTCTGATTATGGTTCGAATAGGTCCTGGCGTCGTTAAATATATTTGGTTTTGATTTTGTTCATTTCGCCTTTTATTTTAACTTGCTCCTTACAATTTTTTCTGTTATATATTTTTTTATGACTGACAACCCTATATTGACAGTGAACAAAAGTTAACTTCAGTCTTGTTTTGATTTGAATATATTAGACTTTTTAGTTTTTTTATTTGTTAAAACATTTTCATACTAGGTTTAGATACCTATCTATTACACATATATAATCTAATTTTCGATAAAAATCTAACTAGTGAAGGAAAATGTTAGTTCCTCTTCAGGTAAGATAAGATTATTAGGTTATATTTTTATAAATTGGACTGATGTATATTTTTTTGTATTATTTACACTAAATTGAAATTTATAAATTACATTAAAATTATTAGGTATGTAAGAAATTAATCCTAACGAGCTTAAGTAATCTTTTAGTATCTTTTTTATTACCCTTTTTTTATTCAGTGTTCATGAACGACGTTTTTAGCCGGTTTTGTAATGACGTGTTTTAAATTAAGCTGTTTCTTGCATAGCAACATATCATAATACCTACTGTAGTATATACCTACTCAACGTATTTATTTGGTTTTGGGTTAAAAGTACTTAAATCAAAATATTATGATAACTTTATTCTATTTCATTGAGAATGGTCTATTTAAACTTGGCCAGACCTTCACTGCTAAGTACTAGGCTGGTACACAGTAAAGCCGTTAGGTCAAACTAAATCTGTCTGGGTTTAAGAGCAAAGAGAAGAATTGAGCTACTGACTAATTGCAAAGTACCCTTTGGAGACAGCACCTGACTAGGAATCATTCCTTAGTTGAAAAAAAGATTGGGGGAAGACCGGTTAACAAGGTATCTAAAAAAATCGCGACATAAACAACTTTAAAAATAAACATAGGCTAGTCTGAATAAAAAGTTTGAAGTTCTAGCCTCGGTACTTGATCCTACTAAATAAGACTAAAAACGGTGTGGGAGAAATACTGCACTTCCACTACCGTAACTCACAATATTATTTTTCAGATGAAGCATTTAAAACCTCTTTATATACTGCGCCGGACTATCCATAGCCAGTATCTTGTCACTAACGAAAGTAATGGAACCCGTGAAATTACTCTTAATCATGAGAAAACAAAGTTTGTATCTATTTAAAGCAATATTTAATCACTTTTCTAGTCTGTAAGTTTACTTAATGATATAATTCCTTGTGTAGAAACTCATTGTCATTGGATATGATGACCCACCTTACTGAGGCTATTAACGCCAATAAAGACGATAAATCATTAAGGGCCATAGTTCTAAGTGCCAAAGGAAATGTGTTTTCAGCTGGTCATAATTTGAAAGAATTGGTAAGTTCATATAATCAAGAATGGATAGTAGATATACGATTCAGAATTAATGTGTTCTCTCAAATTGTAGCAGTCTAGTACAGGCATCGATCAACACAAACTTATATTTAACAAAGCAAGCGAGTTGATGAAATCTATCATTCAGAGCCCCGTGCCTGTAATAGCTAAGGTAAATATCTGTGTATTTGATGTCATTTTAAATAAAAAATATATGCATTAAACATATCTTACATCTCTTCATTTTTATTTCGCCCTCTTTTATCAAACCGAATTTCCTAAAATTATGTTAAATAATATATAATACGTCGCCTGTAAGTAACCATACGTGTTACGTACAACCAACCAACGTATATGTTAAAAAGTAAGTAAACAACATTTTGTAACTGTGGCCCGTTGTACCCAACTCACCCTTTCATGATTATTACAGAACATGACCGAATACCATTTTTCACATAATAATTTCTCGGACTTCTACATTGTAATTTGTATTTTATATTTACAAATTCAAACGTTTATTAGGTTAATGGCTTCGCAACGGCGGCGGGTTGTCAATTAGTCGCTACATGCGATATGATTGTATGCTCCGACACCAGTAAATTTTCAACACCTGGGTAAATAATATAATTATTAAAGTAATATCAATCATATCCACTTGAACTTTAAACTCATTTTTGAATAAACGTAACGTTTATTTCAGAGCTAACTTTGGTATATTCTGCTCGACGCCAGGAATTGCTGTTGCGAGATGTGTTCCAAAGTCTAGGGCTACTTATATGCTTTTTACAGGTTTGTAAATACAATAGGTTAATATTTATGATTTAAAGATCTATTGGATATAAGTGCTTAAGTGCATAGGACACATTGATAAAGGAACCAAGCCCAGTTATTTGGGAACCTGAAATAATCTGCCATCAAGTCCCTTACCCCTAGAATAGATGATATAACGCAAAAGTGAACAGTTTGAAAAAATGCATGTAAACAAAGTTGTTGCTACCCCAATACATTAGTGCAGTCGTTATTTTTTAAGACGTGTTATACCTACTATGTATGCATGTATAAGAGTTTATAATCAACATAACTGAACTACTATGTTATATGAAGCGTGTAGCGTTATCGGCGAGCACGTCGACATACTTAGTTTGCCATACTCTTCAAACAATAGTAATCACATAAATAACATCAAACATTGCCTCTAACTCAATCTTTATACAATTATTAACTGGGCTCACACAACAGATTATTCTCATCACTTTAGACTGAAATAAAATTGTTTCTACTGGTAAATGTGGTTCTTTAGGTTGGCTTAATTAAAATTTTAATTATTAACATAATTAAGTTGCAATTAGGTATGCAGAAATATACCTGGTTCATGATAAAAATGAGATATCGTTGACGTCTGCAAATTGTACCTACTCGATTGATTGGCAATTATGTAAACTTATCGTAGGAAGGTGACCAATACGCCCCGTCACGATACGACTGGATAAACAAAATATGCTTAAATTAAGAAATACCTCAATCTTAAGCATAACATTTTTTCAGGTGAACCAATAACTGCTCAAGAGGCTTACGAAAGTGGACTCGTTACAAAAGTAGTTCCAGCCAGTGAATTAGATAATGAAGTAAATAAAATAATAGAAAAAATCAAACATAAAAGTCGAAGTGTCATAGCACTTGGAAAGGAATTCTATTACAAACAAATAGACCTAAGTTTAATGGATGCTTACAAACTAGGAGAAGATATTATGGTTAAGAATATCAACATGAATGATGGCCAAGAAGGAATCAAAAGTTTTGTAGAAAAACGAAAAGCCATTTGGAGGCATGAGTAGGTAACTGTTATCGCGAATATTCGAGGACAGCACAAATTACTTCAAAGTGTTGTGTATTTTTATCTACTCTGTATTACCTACTGATAAAGATTGTAGGTTTCATATTACAGTCCGACTGTTATTTGGACTAAGTGTGTCGTGTAAAAGGTAATTTAAATTATAATCTCGACACAATTGGTTATCATTATCGCATACGTTTACAACTTTTTGTTAAGAATTAAAAAGCATTTTATTTACACCTAACTTTTATTTGCCACTATCATTATATTCTTTAACAAAACGCGAAGCATAAATTATAATGTTAAAGCATACAACTTGACATGACACAAGACATTATAATATTTTTGGCTGATACATCTTACATTATTTACATATTGTAATATTACTTTTAAAAACCAAGATGAATCACATGTAGTATATTGTTTGTATGTAAGTTTCAGTTTTTCAGTGCACACGTATTTCACAAATGAATACAAAACTCGTAATAATAATAAACTTATTCACTAAAAGAAAATTTTAAAAAGTTAATGATAAATATATCTAAAGTTAATATAAAGAATAATTTACGTTATACTCGGATGGATTGTCCAAAGTAAATAATATAGTTATTGTCAGCAACGCTGCATATCTGATGTGCATGCAATATTAATACTTGATAGGGAAACCATCAGCTTTCAAGATTTTTTTTTAGTTTTAATTTTGTTATTTTATGCCAAATTCAAACACATACTCTAAATACATAATAATATTATAATATTTGACACATTGAAAGTATGTTAATACACAAGGATATGAAGAGGCATATACACGAATATTATGAAGTTATTACAATATAAACACTATAGGTGTTTACAATGCAATACCAAAAACATGAGAATATGATCAACATGTCTCATCATTAATACTTTCACATCACCAAACATAACAATGTGAAATCTACTCAATAGATAATATAGGGAACTGATCAAACTATACTTTGCATGATAAATAGACCATTATATAACTATATGGGGCCATTTTCACAATATCATTTATATGGCTAGATAAATCCTAAATAACTTGCTTCAGCAAAACATTGTGAAAAAAGCCAGCAGCCTAGTAATATTAAAAAGACATTATTTGTATAATTACATAGAAATTTTCATAGTCTTTTAGGTATTTGTAGGATGACAAACGATCACAAGTAGAAAGTTGTCAGTCGTTACGGGAATGTTTGGAGATTGTTCCCAGTGACCGTTACCCAGCAAGCTTCTCACTTCTTGGCCAGCTCGTTGGAGAGCCAATCTAGACCCTCATATAGACCCTGTCCTTGTGTTGCACATGTAGCTTGGATGTACCACTGCCAGACAAACAGAAAAATTTAAACACAGTCCTTAAAATAAAAATATTACTTAAAACAATGTTAGTGAGAACAATCAGACAGACAAAAACAAACAGTCATTAGGATCAGGATACATGCAGGTACTAAGGCATTAGAAGTAACAGAAGTAATACTCACACGGCGATTTCTCAAATTGTTTAAGTTCAGGGCATTTGTAAGTTCCGCTGCGGTCATGGCGTTAGGCATATCTTGTTTGTTGGCAAACACGAGAATAACAGCATCTCTTAATTCATCTTCTTTTAACTGAAAATAATGTAAAGTTTGTTAAGTATACAACACTTAGAAATATCACATCAGGAAAAGTAGACAACAGAAATTTTGTGTTAAGGATGATGTATGAACTAATACAGGAAAACAAATCTTTTACCTTAGGTAAGTATTCACTTAAGTCAGAACATTTCATGTTTTAAAACTTATAGTTATATTTGTTTGTAGGGCCACACCTAGTACCAAACCTAGACCTGATTACTACAGGAACAATAACCTAGTAACCCAATTTACAGTATAAAAAGATATTTTGTTAGAAGTTCATGCTCACCATGTTAGCCAGTTCATTTTCGGCTTCAGCTATTCTCTTAGTGTCACTGGAGTCCACCACGAAGATCAATCCCTGCGTGTTCTGGTAGTAGTGACGCCACAGCGGCCTGATTTTGTCTTGGCCACCGACGTCCCAGACAGTAAAACTAATGTTTTTGTACTCTACTGTTTCCACGTTAAAACCAATAGTCGGTATTGTGGTCACAATCTCACCCAATTTAAGCTTATAAAGTATAGTCGTTTTTCCAGCGGCGTCGAGACCAACTGCAATAAAAGAGTTCGTTAAAGCCTCTAACAAATAATCATAACTCGAAAACAATGACGATGGCGTTAAAGTACAGAAATTCTACGCAATCTTCGACCGATGAGCTGTCATGTCACTTACCCATAAGGATACGCATTTGTTTTTTGCCAAAAAGCTTAGTAAAAACGCTTGATATTGTTAAACCCATTGTAGATTTTTACTGCAATGACCAGTATCAGCAAATCAAGAAACTAAATTTCTAACTTTGAAATGAAAAACACAAATTCTAGGGAATTACAGTACGATGACCATACGCACGTCAACGTTTCCAATTTTTTTTCTTGTAAATAGTGACGTACCACTTTTCTGCGTTTAGTTCTTTCGTTTACAAATAACGATGTCAAGGAAAAGAAATACAATAGGTATAAAATAACAACTTGTATGTTTCGTGTTGGAGATATATTGAAAAGAATTTGCATTAAATACTGATGTGTAAGTAATATATTTATAGTAAAAATGTTCCGAAAAAACGTGAAGCAGCTTTTTATGGCAACGCGTTACAAAAAAGATGTTTCTTTATGAAACTCTTATTAAATGAAAACACTTACTTTAGAATACTATAGGTAGTTTTATTTAATTAGAAGAAAACAATTGACAACAAGTCAATAATTTATATGAAGTGAAAGAAGCTCTAGGACTCTACGACCATATGGAAGAGAAAATCTCTATGGCATTTTGACATTGAATTTTGACATCACCAATAGGAATCCAAATAGAGTTTTGCTGTCATGCGTCGTCATAGAAACGATTTATTTTAGAAACTTTTCATTTTTTTTGGCCGGAATCGACATGGAGATTTACGAAGGTGAGTTTTTTAAAATATTCTTTGATCTGTTGCTAATTATACCATTATCCCTGAGTGTGTTATGTTAGCGCCTTTATTTTAAAATATGTAAAAACAAAAACAGGTTCGCAGTGAAGGATCATTTTATGAATCCTGTTATTAAAAGGATTCGACGCTCCTAACACATAAGAATTTGTTAATTTACAATAAGTTTTTTGCTACCTATCAACAAACCATGCCTTAAAGTCACGAGTACCTAACTTACTTAATATAACGTGAATTAACATCGCTTAATTTATTTTAACGTGATCTTAGTGCTCAAGTAATAGGTAGTCCCCTTCGGCTGTTTATTCGATTAGAAAATTAACATGGCCTGCATCCATATTGATCCCTGACCTATAAATTTGGCGAGAATCGTGATTCGATTTAAGTGACAGTAATATTGCAATACCCATTTGTTTACTTCGGTCAACAGTTTACTTGACTGTCAAGAGGAACTAAGGACTTTTCTTCCTGTTTTAAAATCTAGCAATCACGTTTATTGTCGAATTTCAAAATCAGGAAACTATAGTAATTATTTAATAATTTATCGAAATCATTTTAATATCATCAACTAAACTCATTTATGATTAGGCACCTTTCTTATTGTTTAGTAATAGCTAGGTAGGAACTAGGAAAATTATTCAAGGTATGGAACCTCGTACTGCATATTTTGCACTAAACAAGTTCACCTTGCTGCTATGAGAACCTTAATGACGCTTCTCGGCGCTCACGTGTTAAGTCGCAATTAAAACTAGAGATCAATTCAAGACTTTTTACGAATAAAAACCTTTTTAACAAAAAAATAAAACCGCCGAAAACACTGAAAAGCAAAAAATAATAAACCTTTTTTTATTTAATCTTAATAACTAAGTTCTTAAACGAATGTGAGTATACCTAAGTAATTTCGAGTCGGCGCCAAACAGGCCAATTAATTAATTACAATATATAGGTACTTATTTTTTTTTTGAAATTTAATGTTCGTCGCTGGAGATTTCATTGCATTGTTAAGTTGATTCGAACTCAAATTCCTGTTCAAACTCACACTCAAAACTTTTATTTGCTTTCCACAATGGTATTAGTAAGTGGGAAGTAAAGAATATAATTATAGTACATCGTGTTTTTGATTTGGTTGTTTCTTTAAATTTAAGGTAATTTTGTGATATTTGTTCATTGATAGTTTGGCGCCGCCTCAAAATTATTTAGGTATACTCACATTCGTTTAAGAACTTAGTTATTAAGATTAAATAAAAAAAGGTTTATTATTTTTTGCTTTTCAGTGTTTTCGGCGGTTTTATTTTTTTGTTAAAAAGGTTTTATTTTATATTTTTTTGTGGCTATAATATACTAATTGCTACATGCTGAATTTTTTATTATTTTTAAAATAGCTAACTACCTTATTTTAGTATTCAAATCTGTGAGTGAACAATAAACCACCCCTATTTTCCCACCCTTCGGGTTAGATTGTATGGGAACAGCTTCTAGGTATCTAATAAAAAAAGAATTATCAAAATCGGACTATTCTGTAATAAGTTACGCGTTGTCATATATTACAATCAGTTAGTGAACAATCAATATATCCCTGTTTTTCTACCCTTAGGATTGGAATATTTATTCCAAATTTATATGGGACCAACTTCTAGGTATAGCCTACTGAATAAAAAAAGAATTATCAAAATCGAACTATTCTGTTAAAAGTTACGCGTGGTAATGCATTACGATCAGTGCGTGAACAATCAATTAACCCCTGTTTTCCCACCCTTAGGGTAGGAATTCTTATTCCAAATTTATATGGGACCAACTTTGGAGTATACCCTTTCCAATAGAAAAAGAATTATCAAAATCGGACAATTCAGTAAAAAGTTCTGCGTGATCATACATAAAAAAAAAAAAAATATACGCGTCGAATTGAGAACCTCCTCTGTTTTCGTCGGTTAAAAAATGTGACCTACTGGCCTTCGCACGCACATTTACAGCATCCACCATAAAGTCAGTAATACAGAAAAAAAAACAATGAAATCTTTGAAATACTTTTCGAGTTTAACTGGTAGGTAGAGTCGAATCCTGTTGAAAAGGAACAACGTACTTAAGATTATTTAAATATATCAAATTAATTTCTACATAAGGCATGTACAAAAAAAGAATACCTATTCTATTGTGTGTTTTTCGGACATCTACGCAATGCTGATGAGCTAAGCAATCAAAAAGATCGTTCTCTCGTCTCAATTAGATTCAATTACGTAAAGTTTTTATATCGCAATTGACAGTGCACACATAACAAGACGTGATGCAAAACCATGTGGATATTGTTATTTTTACTAACTGCCGTGAAATGTCTAGGCCCACATTGTTCTCGGTCAGTAGGTATAGAGCCAAGAAAACAAATATGGCAAGTGTTTTATCGCACTTTGTTTCTATGGACAGTAAATATGCAATGGTGCGCAATAGGCCATATTACGTCATGTGTACAACACGGCTCAAGCTTAAGCATTGAGCATTAGTAAATAAACTCTAACGAACAGTTTTT
The DNA here is from genome assembly GCA_905146925.1 of Autographa gamma. Taxonomy (NCBI): domain Eukaryota; kingdom Metazoa; phylum Arthropoda; class Insecta; order Lepidoptera; family Noctuidae; genus Autographa; species Autographa gamma. The sequence goes on along the minus strand of LR989866.1, from coordinate 6,698,503 downwards.
ATTGAGTCTGGCGCGCATGTCGTGGTATTTTGATTGATTTCCAAGACGTATTGTTAATTTTATGAACGAGCTTTGTTGAAAGTTAAGGCTTTTGTACGCGAATGACTTCATATAACTGAATTTGCTCCATTTTTTGCCTTCTAAGTACAAAATGTCCTTGCAATCAAACTTTCAAAGTATCATGTTATGTGCATAATACAAACGCCATTAGCGTTTTTGCGTTATTCGCCAAAGTATCCGCTTCCAATTATAAGCACATTTTATAATTTTACCTACACAATAATCTAAGTATTACATCATAGATTGATTAAAAACAACAGTTACTTAATGCTGTGTTAATAGCTACACGAAAATTCCGCATGTTTTTCTATGTGAATTAAATACCGTATTTGCAAAAAATTACAAATCTCTTCTAAGCTCTTACGAAAAAGGTACGGAGATACACTCAATACAATAAGATGATTTCAACAAAACACTTTAGGGAGTACCCAAAAGTGTTCAATCGGATTCGGGTCTGGGATGTAGGCGGGCCGGTTTATTTTAGTCATCCAACTTCGCAACAGAATTCATTCACTTACTATTTCAATGTTTTGATTATTTTTGATCTTACAATATTAAGGAGCCCAAACGTCTATCGCAAATTAGCTCTTAATTTTTTTTTAAAGTTACATTTATACGTGTCACTGTGTAAGATTAAATGAATGGTGTGTTTCCACAGCATAATTGTATTACATCCATAAACGGGGTAGGAAATGTTATGACAAGTTTCCATAACAGTCTTAAAAATGCATGGCTGACCATTCAGGCTATTAATGAGGTTAGGCTGTCCGTATGTATCTCAAGTGGGACAGAATAACTTAAGTCTAGATATTTTTTACCCGAACCTTTCTTTTTTTTTTAATTACAATCTATACTTTAATATTATAAAACTGAAGATTTTGTTTGTTTGTTTGGTTGAACGCGCTAATCTCAAGAACTACTTCTAACTTTTTTTTAGCCCTTTTATCGAGGAAGGTTATAGGCCATATAATATGACGCTACGACCGATAGGAGCGGAGCATCAATGAAAAATTTTGCATAAACTGAGAAAAATATTCCTTTTGAGAGCTTTCGTTGCCTGCGATGGGTAAACGGTTAAAGTTACACAAAAATTATGTATGATTCAATAATTATTTCTAAAAGCAAAGCTCAAGCATCCGACCTCCACGCGGACGAAGTCGCGGGCACACCTAGTATGTAATATGTGCATAATTAATTCATTGACAGCTGCAGAATATTAACAAAAAACTCGTTGACACATTTTTTGGCCTTAACCGTCAATCTTAGACTGTAGACGGTAATTGTATATCTGTCTAATATGTTTGTGTATATCAAATGGCTTACGGACTAGGTTCCCATTTCCTATATATTAAATTACATGACTGCGCAACAAAATATACTTATAGCCACTGCTTTCAAAAAATACCGTAACTCTACAATATCGGACCAACGTTTCGAACAAAGCTTTTGTAGTGTATCTTTAGTAAAATTGACCTCAAAAGCCGATACGATAGATTCATATATCGCAAACTGACGACTGTTCAATGCCTTACCTACAGTAATTTTGAGTAAAACGTAATTATTCCGTAATGGTACTCGTAATTGCGCTCCATGGCTCTTGATCGCGTGTGTGACTTGTACACAAAGAGTTTTTATTTATAGAGCAATGTGTTAACTTTGACGCAATACGTAAAAACAGGGAAGTTAAAGATTGAAAGTTAATTATTAAAAATTTCATAACTCACCGATAAAGTGCAATGCTTCAAAGTCTTTCAAGATGCATCGATCGCATTAAGAAGACACCTGACTATGCAGAATATAGCTGTGAGAGATTATGACGTTATTATTGCTAAACAGTATAACAGTGGAATCAGCATATCATTTGAGTACCCGGAAACGTCAATGTGTCCTGTCAGCAAAATTTAATTTAAAACTGAGATATCCAAAATCATACGAGCTTACAGTTTTTTTTTTTTAATGAACCACTTGGGAATTCTAACGCATTTTACGTAACAAGCTAAACTTCTCAAAGAAAAGTAGATACTGAGTAGTTATATATCTTTAAAATTCTTATTACACCTACAAACTACATGTATGTGATTATCAAACCAAATGATACTCGTAAATCCTCCTAATACCCATCATTTTCAAATCACTTTAAATTTAATAATTGCTAATAGAGCTCATTCGTGTCCGAACACTATTATTATTAGCCGGCCTTTGCACCTTTCGGCGCCATCGTTACAAAAAACTAGTATTTCTCCGTTATTAGTATATCAAATTGTATAATATCGTAGCGCTAACAATTCTTATGAGTAACGAATGCTATTTGAAAATCATGACACGGTTATGTAACGCTCGATGTTTTCTATTACAATTATTTTTATAATCATACAATTTAAATAATCTTTGTCAATATATCCTAAAATGATTCCCGTGAAAAATAATCAAAGTTGTCGAAATAGAAAACAAACGTATAATTCGTTTATGCTTCGTCTGTAATTCGTATTAAATGGTGCATCAACCTATTTTGTCTTCCATTTATCACTATTAATGAAGTTTGTCTACGCTTGTTTCTTAAACAATGAGTGTTAATAAGCAACGGCTTTTCTCTCGTTGGCCTTCTTTTAGTTTGCGAACACACTACTCTATTTGTTAGTAGTTATAATTTAAAGAAAATTTAATGAGGAAACGTTATTTAGGCATTTTTGTGTTTTTTACGAAGAAGTTTAAAGGTCCGAAGCACGTCCGAAGCAACATCTGTCCGGTATACTCACTGTCTCTACAAAATACCACGAAATAATTAAAAAGTATTTATACTGTTATTTAATTTAACTAGAACTTATAAGCCTTAAATGTTGCAACATGAGTTGATAAATAAATATAATACCGTGACAAAGAAATTCTCATTATGATGGTAAACGGTTCTATAAAACGCATTACATTTGAAATCAATACATTTTTATCGGAGATCAATAATACATTAAACGTATTATTCTTTATAATCTAACAAATATTATCTAGTTTTCATTGTTATAGTCGGAACCGCTTTCAATTTACTTTCTTATTTCGCTTTGGGTTGGCTATTAAATTCTACAATATTTTTTACTACTGTCATATTGAAGTTTGTGAAGATATTTATCAAAATGTTTTGATTGTATAACACAGATAACTTAATAACAAAAAAATCTTATGCCGCACTAGAATGGAGCCAAGTATTTTGATAATCGTTCCATAACAAAATGAATATCTAATAGCAGTGATTACAAATATCATAAATCTGAAGTGAAAGTGTTACAATCAGGGTAATCTGTGAATGTACATTGTGTGTTGTATGAGATCATATTGTCACCGGCCTAATCCGATGAATAGCCGGATTACAGTCTCCAACACAACGTGAACGAACTGTCTCGGTTTGGACGTAGGCACGCCTACACAGGGGAACCCGATCGAATATTTTGTGGCCATCAAAATCTTTTACATTGAAGGTCGTGATATATTTTTGTATCACAATAAAAGCATGTATGATTCATGTCTCTATCAAAAACAAATAAGCACTTAAAGAAAACAAATGTATGTTTGATGTTTTCCAATTGATATTTATTAGTTCGATTCGTGAACCAATTTCGCCATCTGTGTGCAGATGAGAATCAATCATTTGCATTTAAGAACGGCTATCGAGCCCCTACTCCGCTGAAACATTCTTGCATCATTCTGCTAATAAACAGTACAATGACTCGCAGTAGTAGCCCTTATCTTAATGTATGTGTAGAATCTATACGAACCATACTACTTGTGCTTTGTGGAAGCATTATGAAGGTCGAACACTTGAGTTTTAATAATAAAAAATAGAAACAAATGGACTCTACATTTTGCTGTTGCAATCAGATAGAAAGTAGGCACAGATAAATGCTTGACTAAAATGGACAGAGCGTAAGCACAACTTACAAAGCTCAATTTAATTTAAAGTACTTGTTTAAAATATTTTACACCACAGGGGTTCTTTTTAAGAGTTATGTACTTTGGTACATGTCTCGAATTTATTTTAATTACATTTGTGGAACTTCACAGACTAATTTAAGCATAATTTCTTAAAAAATAAACGAATATCCTCTATGTAAAACTGGCTTTCACTGATTTAGCGCAAAATGTATTGCAAGCAAGTGGCTTTTCTTTGTAAATTTCGTGTTTTCTATAAATATTTTGAACTTCTATAAAACTACTTACTTACTGCAAACTTATTCCATCAAAAAACCCATTTAGGGATGTAGATAAATATGAAATACTTAATATGTCTAATGTAATTTTCGCTAAAAATAAGCAGCTATCCACTTGCGCAAACAAACCCGGTTTGAAAGCCGATCAATAGGAAATTAGCATCATCAATCATGCAGTCCCTTCTTTTGACCGACATTGCCTTCCGTGAACCGTCCTTATTCTTATAGGTACTTACATATAGGTACTTAAGTTTTTATAGGCTCGTGATAAGTAACTTAACCTGAAATGAGGTTTAGAGGCAGCGCATATATTTATGCGTCAGAGAATAATATGGAAACTGGGAAATAGGATAATCGTGCGAACTAAAAGCATCTCAAATACTCGTTTCTGTAATTATTCAATGCCTTGTTTTTACTATGAAGGTAAACATTATGAACCTGCTTATTATCTCACAAACATGCGAAAAATATTTTGAACTGCCTAAAACTGCCTTGAATTGAATAAAAACTTGTGTGGGTTTAGTTGTCAGAGGGTACAAGTGACACGCGAGAGCAAACAGTTTATATTTGTTCACATTATCCGCAGACAGGTTGGCTACGTTTGATATCTTCATATAAATACTGTAAGCGTGTACCATTCACTTGCTGCCGTGTTCCGATCTCTAATCGAGTATTTATTGCTATAGATACAATGCAACTTGTCACTTCTCCAATAGACGTCACGTCTCGGCCATTATCGGCTTGGCTGCAAGTCATCTGAACACGACAGATGATAAACTTCGTTAGTCTATTGGTTATTTGTCAGACAATTTGTCGACTAGAAAACATTCATTTCGCTTTGGAAACCATTTCCGATTTGAATTTCTGATAGTTCTAAGTAATATTCTTAACTTTTGTGTTCCGATTAATTTATTAGCGCCCACACACATACCTACAGTTTTTGGACACCTGTTGCATGATGTACACTTGAGTAAATTATTTTTGTTACGACATAATATCCATGGTAACTTTAACATGCCCTTCAGGGTCAACAGTTCTAGTCAACCTACGCATTCGTACTAAAACGACCATCCATTTTATGTGTATTCTATTCTATCTAATGCATTAGTAGTGTCCAGGTTGTCATAGAATATTAACACATTCCACGCAAGCGGCAACCTTGAAGTATGCTAATAGTGGTGAGTCGTTAACTTATTAAGTGCATATTGTTGTAGGATACAAGTTGGGCATATTACATGGCGTTTATTATTTTTTACATAGCTTAACTAAATTCAAGACAGAGATCACAAGCACTAAGTTAACTTGGAAAACTGATTTCTAACAGTTCTGATGTATTTTCTACTTGCTCGAACCTATCTATTGAACGATATTAATTTAATAATTTATGTACACAAACAATAGTTTAAGCAATGTACTCGTAAATTAAAGTTAAATTCAAGTGTTTCGGGCCACCCATAAACTTTTTAAATAAAGTTTTTAAGTTGGACTGAAATAGTTCTTTCATGAATTGACTGAGCGTTTCCTGTGATCAGAGGTTACTAAAATAAGTCTGCTATATTTAATCTAGTTGGTACTTTCACTGTGATCCTTGTCGGTTGTCAATCTGATCGCTGTATTTTTGTCATCCGTTACATAACGAGTTTAAGACGACAGTCACATTTGCTCCGGGTTCATTGTGAAACGAGTCTATTGTTTTATCTGGACTTAAAATCTGGGCTCAGCCGTGAGTGACTCAGTTACATCAGGCCCTTGTTTTGAGTGTCACATGACAGTAATGGGTCACAAACAGGTTTAGTAAGGACTTCTGTTACACCTCGTGCCCGTTTCGGGCACGTGAATCAACTGAATACCATATACCGTTTCGCACATACTCCACCAGCTTCTTTACATATAATATATGTATTTTAACCTTCTCTCATAATATTCCTTAAGGATAAAGTTGTTTTAGTTCATAGAGCGTTATGTATGTCCTTTGTTTTATGACTTACTATAAAGCGTGTATTTCAAATGCGCTAAGGTTTAACGCTATAAGACGTCGTTGTTTTGTTCTGAATGAACACAACCCACGTATTCTATTCAAATCGTATGTGACAATTTACCGTTATGTCCTCAAACTATTGATCTGTCTCGGCTTAAGTCGTATCAAATTCGCTTGTTTCACTTCGCTGCGGGCTGTGGTCAAATCTGGATATAATCTTTACATTGCCATATGGTAATTGACACCATTAGGTACAAAACAAAAGACATTTGTTACATCTTCAAGAGTCGTGAGGTATAATTGACGGATATTATTGACTTTCTAATGTTTAATTATTATGTCCGTGTCTTTTTATTTACATTTTATTGTTCATTATATTCTATGTTTCCAAAATTGTTGATGTGTCGGTCCCGGGTTGGGATGCGCAACCAAGTGGAGACAGCGCAGCGGTCGGACGCGCGTCATTGCGCACTATTATGCTCTCAGAAATCGGCAATGAATTATTAAACTCTCTCCCTCCTTTTCCTTCGCCAAGCCTAGTTGTTGACCTATTCTGTGGTCCATCAAGCATGATTTATTAAATCAAAATTTGAGTGTTATTCCTTATTCTTTGCCGGTATTTTTAAACCAGAATATACCCATGTATTTATTTGAGAAGAAACAAATAGTCATTATATGTATATTTATTCTAAAAAAAGCTATCTTACAGAACTTTATAAAAGCCTCCTCAAAATTGACATATATCCATCCTTATTGATGTATATTGTAACATTTCATTCATAGCAAATGGTAAGTAATAAATATGAAATAAATGCTATATTAAATATAATTTTTATTACTGCCCATTAAACTGCACGATTTTGCAAATCTTAAAGTTTGTTACGCATAAAATTTAATTGTTATCCACATGAGAATCTATTGTGTCCAATATGATTTGCAAATTGTTTCAAAGTGTTAACAACATTTCGTAAGCGGCACTCCTCGCTTTTGATGAAGTAAACCAAACAAAGTCTGTTCCAGCTAACTGTGTCACAACTATGTATGATTGGTTTACAACTAAACATATTTCACGGTATAACCGATCATGTTTGTATTGCAAATACGAGAGCAAACAAGATGCGAGTCCACACGCCGCGCTATAGAATTGACCGCAGTTTTAAAATAATGGAAGAACCTTGATTTTCCTTCGGCGAGTGTACATGTTATTGCAAATAAACTTGGTGTAGTTGTGAGGTACCTTTGATCTAGGAAATAAAATTATTATCCTACGCCGAAAATAAGGAAGCAATTCTCAACAGGACTAATTTAACTGTTCAAAGAGGATGCATTATGTTTCCGTTAATGGCGGTGCGCCTAAAGTGGTCGTAATTATGGCTCTCTTAGACGAAAAGTATCCTTAAAGTTTCATTAATTTTATTTTAGCCAGAAACGTTTAATATGCAATTTGTAAGATTACACATTATTAAATAAATCTTATTGTTACTCAATTATGCCGCTACAATAATTTTTCTGAATGGCATTGGGACTCCCTTGATTTTTTGCTCCTTTTGTCCTGCTCGCACTGCCGAACCTTTAATATTCTTATTTCTCTCGCACCCCTTCCTGATTTATACCTAGTCCGAGCCCATTATCCCGATTAGAATCGTCTCTCTTCCCGAAAGTGCCATTCGTTAGATTCCATTTTTAAAAGAAGTCTGCGGATACGTCGCCTCCGGTGTTGTCACCACTGCGTTGCCGGTATAACCAAATATTGCTAACGAGTTCCATACATTTCTCTGGTTGATTGAATTCCAGCGGAAATGGGATTCTGTAAGCGGAAGGGGACTCAAAGTCTGTCAATTTTGGTGCCAGTGTAGCGTATACCGGTCAAGCTCTCTATTATTCTCATGTGTTGCGCGTGCGCCGCTGCGTGTTTAGTTGCGTTCGAAGCACGACCAAGAATAGGCGTCCCAGTGATGGTTCCCGCCTGAAAGATTTATCTTAGCATTCAATCGTTATATGTGAGCGGTCGGCCAGTTAAGCAATACTCGTGTGCGGTTCTTATTTATTTTGACTATCACTTTATTACTTGTGTATCATATCTTGTTTACCAATGGAATAATAAAATCTTTAGTACTCCACTAGAGTCACGGCTGTAAACTCGTGCGCGTAAATTATGTTTAATTTATAAATATGTTTATACGCGTTATCATCTAACGTGGGCTTGTATATTGATAGCAAGTGATAAGCAAAGTTACAAGATAACCAAAAACGGGAATGGATGTGTTTATTTTGGCAAAAAATTGCCTGCACTTATAAGTTTGTGCCAGTGTTTTTTATTCAGTATGCTGTTATGCTTCAGTAGAAGTCATTAAGTGAAGAGTTTGTACGTTTTGTAGTGTTAAACGTAATATACGTATGAGTGATGCGTCTGCGCGCCGGTGCAAGTGTTACGTTAGGACTATTTTCGTAGCACGGAAATAAGAGCGGCAAAAGGAGCAAAAAGTCGAGATCGTCTGAAAAACTTTAGGACGTAGTGTCGAATGTATTTCTGTCGGTTGTAAACCGATGTCTACAACACTTGTGTGATAGTGGTGTAGAAGCCGTAAAGAATACATTGAAAATGAAGAAAAGAACCTTATCCAAACTCAAGTCTATATTCGGATCCAAGAAAGGTAAATTGTTGTTTAATTATCTTTAAGTAACAAAACATTTATCTGGTTCAAAGGAACTGAATAATTAAACATATTTTAAGGCTTTCTATGAAATTATATGAATATAATTTTTTAAATGTCAAGGTATATTTAGAGTACGCGGCATTGTAAAAAGAGTTATAAGAACAGTAATTATATCATTCAATTAGTATGCATTCATTTGAATTGATTACTTTTTATATTGTGATTTTAAATTGTAATTACCTTCTCTCCGAATTCGTAATCATAATATCGATACGGTTTTTTTGTCATGCATAAGTTTTCGTTTTTTAAATCTTTGAATGTAGATAAAGGAATTCATAATCTAAGAGAAGATGTAACATGAATAGTGTAAACCGGCATTTCTTAACGCAAGTAAGCAGCTGGGGCAACTGTCACATTTTTTATTGTGCATTCCGTGTGACCCTGTTTGCGAACAGCTGCTCTTTGATTTTTAACAACAAACGTGCCGATGTAATGTAATAATAAAGTTCCCGCGGTATCTCGTACTGGCAGGGTAAATGATGGGCGGTGCATTTAATAATTTTGTAACGGTCTCTCCCAGATATATCTCAACTTTGCCCTTTCGATGCTTCATTTAAGACGAGCAACAGCATTGACATGTTTAAATAATTTAAGAATTTTTGTGCTACCCACCTATTTACATTCTCTTACGTCATTTTATTGATAAAAACATAAGTTAATTATCATCGTGTTAGTATATTCCGAGAATTATGTTAAGCCACAATTATGTTAATAATGATGATAAAAACATTAATTTTTACCCATCCGTTAAACAAAACCTTGAACACAACCGGTGACTTAACACAAATGTAGGTACTATTAGTCTAGGCACAATACAATACTGATAAGCACGTGGTAACCGCGTCGTCTGCGAATACTGAAACCTACTGCTTACTGTGTGTTTCCAGTTCAGTGTTTAAGATAATGCTAGCAGTGTTACTTGTTTGTGTGCATTTTAAAACTGTTTAAACGTACATCATGCTGTGTGGTTTTAGGATACGCCGCAAAAAAAGTAAGTTTTATTTCTAAATTGTTGCGACATCTGCTAGGTATTATTTTAGTGTAATTATTAAGTAATTGAATAGCAAGAACTGGCATTTAACTACTTCTTTGCCGTAATTATAGTAATTAAGAAGTCTTTTTCGTAGTGTCTTTTGTAACGTTGAATATTTTTGCCATGTCTTCATTATTCATATGTGATTTACAGTGTTAATAACTAAACACATTCTTTTGTAAAATCAGCTATTGTTTGAATTGGACCTATGAGTGTTTCCGTGGGAATTTCAGTAAGTGTATTTTCTTCGACAAATTGTCTGATATAATCTAGCTCCCATCTGTAGGATTGTCTCCATGCATGTTTCACACTCTGTGAATGTTCGCTAGATCACTTTCTTAATTATTTTGATAAGTATTCAATGAAACTATTAAGATGAAAGTTGTAGATTGACTTAAATATTCTGCTTAGAAACTACAGCAAACCCATGACATTGTGGTTGAGTGTCATGCGGTTAATAACTGTATTGAATGTTGTTTTTAATCTATCTAGCAACATGCGGGTTAAATGTCAGTTGCCGTTGGTTATTGTTTTGTTCTCAAGGCGTTAAATAACAAGTATTACTATTAATAGTGTATTGTAGCTAACCACGACGTGTGCGTGTATAAGTATAACCTTATTTCATAATTAAATTCGTTAAGACTTGTCTGTTCAAGAAGAACAAACAATCAATAAAAGTCAATTGCTAAATGTTATGTCTTCATTTGTTTTTACGGCTCGCATGATCAAATGCCTCGACTCGAGAAAACATACATACCTTAGCATGTAGTGCAATGAAACCGAATGACGTGGTTGTGAAATTTCAATTCAGTTATAATTTCGCTGAGACGCTACGATATCGCGGTATTCGGTACAATTCCGACAAGATACTTGAGATCACGATATTAGTTTTCAACAGCGTCTATGATACAGAATCGGAGCAACGCAACACCGCCGCTCAGCGTGAAGATAGAGCAGATTTCTATTTGTTTATTGATGCAACGCCTTCAGAAATATCATTAATTCTACTTTCACTGATTGCTCTTAGGTTATTATTATTCAACTTGGTCAAATACTTGAGATGGTTAACATTGTTCATTCGAAACATCGAGCCCTCCGACTTACACGAAACAACTCTGATTGTATACAATATCAAACGTCCTTCAGAATTAGATACGGCTCCTTATAACATCTTATAAACAAGTTTTGCGGAATGTATCCGCGTGACATAAATCTTAATTCTTAATTATATTTTGACTAAAATACTAAGTAGTACTACTCTGTATTATAATGATAGATAACTTATTGATCTCAATGTTCGGCTTTTTGAGATTGAAACGTTATGTGCCGAACTGACTTGAGGCTTGACCTTTATTTACGTAAGGGGCGTGAAAACACGGAGTAAACTCACACGTTATCTTGCACGACTAGAGTTGTTTGCATACGTTAATTCTCACGGCTACAACATAAGTAACATAACCTTTGGTATGAAAGTGTCGGGTATGTTCTAAAGCTTCGCTCGTAATAATTCTTTCATGTAACAGTCGTTGCGGTCACTTTCGTTCCCATGTCAAACAAAATCGTGAGCCGACGCTGCAAATTAGTCAACAATACGTGTGGATGTGAACCCATCAAATTAGACCAGTCTTTATAACTTGGGGTTACTTTTTTCTTCTGGATTTCTAAAGTCGTGATCAGCTACATCGGTATCTTCATTTGCGCTTTCATATGATTTTCGTGTGTACAATAATTCTCATAAAATAATCTTAACAACCATTAATCATCGATTCTCTTCACGTATCACATCGTATTCTGAAGTAGGCGCTCGCTGGTGTAAATGATCACTACATGACACGATAATTTTGAATACAGCGGTAATGGTAAAAACGTTGGCTCCTCCATGTAAGTAATCTTCGGCCGCAATGTTTGCTCAGTTAGGAAGTAATTTCGTGCTTTATTGCATTCTTCACGCGATTTGTGGCTCATAATTAAAGTTCATAGCATAGACACGCTTTCTTCTTCTATGATGAAAATTATAACATTATCTAATATTTTGTCTCTTATGAATAGTTCATGTTACTTTTGGACACATTTTGAAATTAAATTTAACATGGTATTTTCGGGTAATCGTGACATGTTTGCGTTAGTCGAAGATTGTATGCCATTAGACATCTTCCGGTTGGTGGGGCTAACTGCATATTAATCTTGATCTACAACCAAAAAGTTAAATGTTGTGGACTTACATAATCAAGAAACATTCTAACTTTAAAATAATGTTGACATAAGTAAATGTTATGTACATTGTTCACTACATTACAACAGTAAGAAAAATATTAACTCAAACTTGTCCTATAACAGGGCAAAGCCCTCATCGCACTTTATATTTCTAAGATGCACGAAACATTAAATATTAAAACACAATCAGAGACAAGATACTTAGGCCGGTTTGGATGTTTCCTATGAGCCATCTGTTTTTCCATTATTATACTAATAACTAGTTATACAACATTCTAAAAAGGATCAAACAATCCGGATTCCATGCTCAGAATTCTATATCTACGCACATTGCTTTGTGAACTTGAAAAGGTTCACGTGCTAACCAAGACGATGACCCCCCATAGAAACACCTCCGGGTTCCGTGTCTCGAAATGTGTGCCAGGCCGCGACGAGTACCGTGTCACCCTAGTCCCTAAGCCTACAACACGTCCGCTGCCTTTGTCCCACACCCTCCAATAAAAGGAATACCGTCAATAACCTTCTTAATTGGTGCTTAATACTACAGGTGAATCAAAAATGTATTCCTAAGAAGCTTCCCTAATAACGCATTGGGGATCCCCGCCAATAAAGTATTTTATCACTATTACCTCATTAACATGGCCAAGTACATGAAACTGGGGTTGTTAGCAAGTTAATACAAAATCAAACATATTTATGTGATCATGTTCTTCAGACGCGATAGTGGAAGTTATTCAGGCCGGCGCGTCACACATGCAATTATATTTGCCGTACAAGATACGGTAGATAAGCGTCACATTTTATACATAACGCTGAGACTATTTTAGGAAATGTATGCTTTGCGCTATCTAGATAACTTGCATAAGGGTTGCATTGTTTACTAACTTATCATTGTTCCTGGTTGTTCAAGCCACTCTATTCGTCGTTCTTAAAAGTGTTTTATTTACAACAGTGATTACAAGTGGTCTGCCGCATTCTTGATCGAAGTTCATCGTTTGCTTTCCGCTCATTACTTGTACTGAATCCTTTGATGTAGTGCGAGTGTCGGCATTGCCAGCAGACAGCGGCCCGCTTGTTAACAGCCTCTACGTTAAACAAAACCTGTATCAATTTGTGTTCATGGCACGCGTCGAGAACCGCGCACAGCATATAGGATTTACACATTTTACACTCTTTAATATTGGGAACGACAAACATCTTCTCAGAAAGGTTAACATTTGTGAATTCCTTATGGGCTCTGAATTTCAAGTAGCTTTTTTGATTATTCGCCACATGACCTTCGTTTTAGAGGATGTTAGTGTGGCGTGGGACCAATATATTATCGGATACGTGTTTTTCAAAATTGTTTCAGAATGCCTACTTTATTATAACAATCAATTGCATATGCAACACCATTACGACTTTATCACAACGTTTTCATATTTACATTCAGTCAATCAACTCGCCCTATCGCACTCTACTAGTACTTAACATGCCTCTCTTAGTACCTAGTTATGAAACATTCAGTATACTTAAACCATGCACACCATTCTTCAACATTTAGTTTCCGTTAGCCATTTAAACTTATAAAACATACCAAAAATAAAGATAGTAAGCGGCGTAGTCATCCGGTTTCTCCTAAACTATCAAGATGTTCCTATTTTAAAAGTGGAGAACTGTTCCACGGGGGCCGACCAAAGTCAATTAGTAGTCGGTTCATGCGTGCTACTTGAATGCCCTCGAACGGGATGCGCCAGCGCAGCTGAGTTCAGCCACCCGACCGCCTGCCGCCACACACCCGCTCCTCTTATCGATAGCTGGTATTTATGATTAATTGCACATAAAATACAACCCTTGTTTGTGTTAACGCGGACGGATTAAGATTTGTTTATTATGACTGAACTACACGCTGAAGTTGAGTTTGTTTTGATTATTAATGCAACCAACAGGCTTATGTATAACTTTGTAAAAACTTAAGTGTTTGTATCAATTATCACAACAATCCCAAGTTAAAACCATGACCTATCTGTAATATACCCATAATTTGTGTAACTATGTTCTGAATCAGAACGTTATTTACTGCGATATAGGAGGGACATATTTCTCACAATACCTAGTCAAAAACTATTGAATGTAATAGTGGAATCTAGTACACATGTAAAGATTATGTTTTTTCAAGTATTCATCGATTTGCAACAAAAATTTGCTTCGTTATGTACCGTTTAGGTAACGGGATAGTCAGGAACTCATTCTGCCAATCCTAAAAAAATATGATCATTTTATTTCTATTAAATTGACAATTTCTAATTATCATATTAACATAAAACATTTAATTATACTTTATAATGTTTAAAGGACAATGGCGAACTCCCATACAAATTTTTGTTGACATAATTTTGTTGCGTCTACTAATAAAAAAAATCTTAAAATATAGAGTTTAGATTTCTGAACAATATTATCTTAAGGTTTACTGATGAACGAAGTCACCAATAAAAGATATTTAAGTTTTAAAGAATTTCAGGCTAGGTGCATAGAGAATAGTAGGGTAGGTTTATAGTAGGGTTGGTAGGTTGTCATTTAAGATTTGTTCAAACCATAGACTTTACATATACGTAGACCGATACCATCGCTAGTTTCCCCTTGTGCCAAGCGAGAGCACTTTTTAGTCTGTATCTAGTACATTCGTTTACTGATTTTAGTTATTTTTCACGCAACGAGAAACTTATATACGAAACTATCGATGGTTTTGACATTGTTAGGATAATATTACTGTTTGAGATAAAATTAATAAAACGGCAAGCTCCATCTTCATACATAATTCACGACAAAACTGGTTCATATTAGTGCTTACGGTTCAAACTCTGATAGACTCACTCTTTTGTTTCTTATATACAATACTCAGAGGTTCAAACTAAAAAAAACAGTTATCCAAAAGTGAAATTAATGGGCAAGCAATTAATTACCTTTGCTCGACTTTGCATTTTTATAACAGAAATTCATAGGAAATATGTTGAAGAAGTAAACCTCGTGAACTGGTCACTAATTTTTTAAAAGATTGGATGCGGATCTTTCATAGTTATTAATATAGATATTATTAAACTAGGTTTTCCCTTGTGTCGCTTTGATAATATAGAGAGTAATAATCAGAGGTATCTTTTAAAATCTGTAATCCTGACAGAACATAATGTTTTCTTATAGACTTACTTGTAATACTGTTAAATGCACAAAATTGTCTATAAAATAGATGACCAACTGCAAGAATGAAATAAAAAACAGCATTAATTCTAACAGGGGATTGTCAAAGAAATTAAACAACACAGCTATATATTTTTTTTATTATCTATTTTTATCCTCCCTTATCACGATATCATCCAGGAAACCAGCTGGTGCTGAGAGGCTTTACACGACTTCCTATCGTGAAAAACAAATCGTCTCTCTAACACGCAGTAAAATCCAAAGTAAGAAGTAGAATAAGAGTCAAAAGTTCACAGCAAAATATCGTCGTAAGTGGTAGGTAATCGAAATCCTTTGGCAAGCACACGTCACAGGAGATATGTGGAAAGTCCATAGGCATTCCAAATCAAAATTAAAAAGAAAATAAATAGAATAGATACAACAATAATAGGAGTAACGAACGTTTAAATTGACAGATCACAAACAATGACAATTGACATAACTCAAAATGTCACATTGATTGTATCCGTTGTTGTTGCCATGCTGGAATGAAGTTTACCCAATTATTATATTTATCTATGAAGTTTACGTATTATTATTTTGATTCTATTTATTCATTTCGGTAATGTTGGGAAGAAATAATATGTCCTTAGATTATTCTTGTTCATAAAACTTCAATATATTCTAAAAAAAACAGCTTTTTTAGTTTACTAGCGAAATATATTCGTATGAATTAGTTCAGATTTAACTTTCAGTCATGGCAACACTCAAAGTACAATTTAATCAATTGTATTTCCAATTTAAAATATATTTTTCATAGATTTAGACGCTATTTGAATAAAGCTTGATAAAATGTAACTTATTATTTCATGTAAATCTGTAATGACGACGTTTATAGACGCATAAGAATTACATCAACAATGATTTCGCCATTGTCCTTTGCCTCAGTCAATTAAAAATTTGGCTACAAAGTAATTATGTATCTGCAAAATAAAAACGCGAAGTTCAGTGTTGCGTTTATTTATAATTAACTTGTTTTTATGAATATAAATTATGTGCGATGTTCATGAAGTAGATCACAATTATTGTGCTCATTAAACCATAAAAGAATCTGTGAACAACATCTGCAGTCCCGTTCTATTGCACTACGAAGTACCGATGGTTTCAAGTAGTTTCAACTTGCAAAAAATGAAGAATTGCATCAATGTATATCTGGTCCCGGTCTGATGGTGTAAGCTGATTATAGTGAACTCATATAAAAAAAATAGTAGTGCTGCATGAATCAAATTAAAACTTAATTTAACTCGGTAAACGAGTTTGTATTCTGCTTCCATTCTCACCGGACACAACTGAATTCCTGAGTCCCTCATATAAAACCACTGTTTCTAAAAATAATTTAAAAATATTTTTTGTAATCTCTGCAGTTTATAAAGGTCCACAACCTCGTAAACATCCTACACTTAATTATGATTAACGAACAGACATGCGCAGTTTTGCTTCACCGCCCTAACCAAAAGCCATCGGTATGGTACCACAGCGCCGGTTTGTAAGCGATATGTCCTTTATGAGTTACATAAAACCAATACCGGTTGACGTATCAATGAAACCGGAATATTAATGGTTTACGAATATGATTACGAAAGGAAGCGGCCGTTTAACCACCTCGAATTAATTAACAGCCGTTGTGAACTTGATCAAGGTGATTTGGATACGATAGGTGTTTGTACGATATATTATTTGCATCCTTCGTCTGTTCGCCAAGAATCACTTTAGAGAGATGGTCAATTAAATTAAAGCGGCTCGTACTATCCTTTATCTCTGTTGTTTTAGGTCAAGTGTCCCCTCTTCACTACTGCCCACGCTTTTATCCGTTGCCTTTGTCGAGTAATTCGCGCTTGTGAACCGTATTCCCAACTTAGTACGAAGCTGACGACATTTAGGGGAACGTTTTTAGTTGGCTATAGTTTGCGTGACCTAGGTAGTAATTTAACTAATCAATATAGAGGTTGTGGTCGGCTGGCTTGCGTCATGTTTACATGTCATTCGCCCTTGCATGAGTTTGACGATGAATGAAGGCATTTTATACTGGGTTTTGAAACCACCTCCACGACAACACTTGAGAAAAAAACAGTGTAACCTTGAAATGTTAGCTATTGCTTATGACACGAACCCAGCCTTTTAATGATTTTAAATAACGCACTTTGTATATTATGTTACAAGTAATGAAGCATTTGCAAATTTATGCATATTCTGATTGAAAACGCTTCTACACAGTGCTCATATACATATTTTATAATCCTTGAGTCTTTTATTACCTACCTACTGCATCATTCTTAGGATCGAAGTGTCATAGTAGATAATAATAAGGTTGAACTAAAAATATACCTGCTTCTTCATCTTGACCCTGTCATTCTCTATTAAATGGTTTGGGGTTATTAATCATACGGATTTTTCTTCCATTCATCTGAAATCTTCATCTTGACATTCACACCTTTCTTTCTTTTAAACGCTTATTTCTCATCTTTTCATTCAAGGGCTTCACTTTTAAGCTTTCTCTAATAAAAATGTACTTAGAACATAGTATTCGCAATACTGCCTAGTTAATTTATAAATGATAAGCTCTGACATGCTCTAGGTTTTAGTCCTTGAGAATTTGTGATGGAATTACCAATTAATTAGTCTTATATCGCAATACATAGTTACAATTTATGTGAAAGGTAGAAATATGGGTAGACGTGTAGCAACAATGTTAATTATATTGCAAATAGCAACTATAGTTCTGTAGCATCCTATTATACTATTCAAAAATATCTTAAATTTTAATAACACTAACCTATTTCTGCCCTATTGTTGTGAAAATAGATATTTTGAAATTGCGGAAAGCTGTCCTTACATGTTGACTTGCTAGATTTTAAATTAGGTGGCCAATTAGCCAAGCAGAAAGCACAGATACACGACGATAGCTACAGAATAATAGCGGTACGGAAATATACATGGGCACTAACAATACTCCTTTTTAGGCGTGGCTACCTCATGTTTACTGTGTTTAGCCTGTACTGCCGGGATAGTGCCGTTAGGCTATTAAGGCTTAATATTCTCTTTCTACTACTTAAATCACTATTAAGTTCTAACGACAATGACCCCACGATGTACCTTTTGCTGTTGAGATATCGCTGAAGATCAATGGCCACCCGCAATTTATTAACGTTGCTGTGTTACCTGATGTCTAGATAGTGATTGCAATCTTATTTCCTTGTTCGCGTGGTCCAAAAATAAGTAAACTTATATTAAAAACTAATCTATAGTCTTCAGTCTTGTTCAACAGCAGCATTATCTTTAGTACATAAAATAATGTTTTTTGCAGGCAAAAGGCAACTTCAACAAGAGCAATCTTCGAAGTCTTCACGTTCGCCATCACCGGAGCCGGCGGGGGCGGCGTCCCCGGTTCCCGGCATCAATGGCGATTCGTTCCGGCCGATCCTGAGAACGCCGCCGCCGAGCCGGGCCGGACCGCCGCCGTCGCCGCCGGTGCCCACGCACCCCGTGGCCCCGGTGGCCCCGGAGCCCGCCGCGCCACTGCCGCTCCTGCCATGCGCCGTCTGCGGACGAACCTTCGTGCCACAGTCGCTGGCCAAACACGTCAAAATATGTGAAAAGATGACAGTAAAGAAGAGGAAAACTTTCGACTCCTCAAGACAGAGGCGTGAAGGTATGTTTCAGTGCTATCTCAACATACAGTTTTACTATCCCATAAATTCCTTGACTTATGAACATGAATCAAAAGAGCTAAGGGCTACTCAATTAGGCAGGTGTAATTTTAGGACGTCAAACTTAGGGCCTGATGACAAATACCCATCGTCTATAACCTTTAAATAAATAAAACAGCCATTATGCGACTTCGACAGATACCAAAACGTATTTGACCGGTTTCAATGCATTAGTTTAGAAATATCATTGTAGTGTTCATAATGCAGGTTTTGGGTTACTAACTCATTTTGCTCTTGTTTTTGCCAATAGTCTTGTTTTATTAGTATCTCAACTACATGCCTAGATAGATTTGCATGTCCCGATTTTAAAAAGGTTTTGTTTTGATTTATATTTTTGAATTAGGTGTTCCATATTTATTTTAGTAGTGAACATTGTTTGACATATTGGCATGATTTATATTTTGTATGTATATTGACGTTTCCTTTGTTGTTGTGGGTAATAAGGGCTGACCGCGGCGAACGGTGCTAATTCCGGTGAGTGGGTGAACGGTTTACATATTCCCTGCCATTCATATTTAACTGTGACTCCTTACCATTGTATGCGAACGTTTTACTAACAAGCCACACACGTACTACTGCATTTTAAATGGACTTGATACTTATCATTCAGTATCAGGCACGAAACTCAAATAGACTGTATTTTTTGTGATGAGCATAAAAACATATTTACGTAAATTGACTAAGCTCAAAATATAACTTTTTGTGTGCATTTTTTGCAGTTCCTACCCATGTTCAGTCAATCAATATTCATTGAAATATCATGTTACCCATAAATAAAACTAACCATAATATATAATAAGTTTTTTAGAATCGACTCCATCGATGATTACATTTTATTCATGTATTTCGACAGTCACGTTTTCTTTAACAGACTACAATTACTCGCGGTTTGTAATAAAATGACAAGATTAATTTTCATAACGGACGTTGACCACAGGTTTTTAAATTGCGCTTATTTCGCTGGCAGTTTTTTTTTTTTTGTTAGTTTTTTTTGTACGGTTAAAAATACCTGTATCTGTTATTTGTTTATATTTAAAGCAAGATAAACGATTGACGCCAAAGTCCCCTAACCAAGCAAAAAGTGAAGCTTAAAAATATTTATGTAAATGATCATTGTATTGCTTCGTCGATATGACATCCTACTGAGATACAAACGAGGTCTGCATTTGCATATTTGTTTGTATACGTTGCCCATACGTTTAGCAACTTACGCCCTCGTAAACTAACGTCATTATACTAAGCACCATGGCTCATGATTCTAATTAAGTCTTTAGAAATGCATGGGTTGTCTGTCACGGCTTGTTACTGAACATCTGGTCACATTACAAGATTCTACAAATTAGTGAAGTGTGTTCTATCAATGTTGGCTATAATTAAATGAGTATTTGTTTGTGCACTGTTGTGTCGTCTTGGATGTGGTAGGCATGGGCGTGTGTTGTTACAAGTAGTATTGTTGAGTGCCGTGTGGATGCTTCCATATTTATCTAAGTAGATTTGCCTTTGTGACATGTGCACCGTGTTTGTAGAAAGTAACAGTGTGTCAGTTGCCTTATATCAAATTAGACTGCAGATTTAACAAAATATAATAAAGAAAACCTCTGAAAATGAGACAGAGCATGATTTAAATCTGTTAACTAATCTATACATATGTATTTGTGCTTGATATTCAATTACTGGTGGGTAACACAATTTGTAGATAAATCTATACGTACAAAATGTTTGGTCATTTCTAGGCACCGACTTGGAGCAGTACTTGCCAAAGAACTTCGGTCTTCCAGAAAACAGCCCGTTCCTAGAGAAAAGTCCGCCAAATACTGCGAAGCCGACCCCGAAACCGAAACCACAGTCTATTAGGAACGCTATAACCAAGGTAATTTTAACTTAGAAATATTTGTTGTGCTAAATCTATGCTTATTTACCTTTAGAAACATTGAGACGACACATGATACATAGGTAAGTACACTCCCAGTTAATATATTCTCAGGCAACAAGCACGACTATGAGGAAAACGTACAGTTTAAGTACTCAAAGGTATGTTTCATTCAGAAACCCAACCTAAGGAAACAAATAAACAGTCATTTGTAAATGTCAGGAAAGTGTCGTCTTAACATAATAGAAAATTCTACCTTAATGGAAATTAGTCCTTATTTCAATGGTGTTTTCGCTGCTTAGTGCCAAATGGGTTGCTTTGTACCACGCCACACTGTCATGTTAATATAATTAAGTTAGTACATAAGAGGTTCTATTCACGACAGACAAAAGAAAGTTATTAGCTTTTATAAGACATTAATGTCTCGTTTATTTTATGAAGTAATAACGATGTAGGCACCTATTTTTTATATAATACCTTCGGAAGCTAATTGCTTTGTGACATGAACCATTATGTTGAAATTTTCTGTGAACGCACCCATGAAGCAATATGAAAATATGTGATTGTATTATTGCGGACTCAAGTCTTCGAATACTCTGTTACCCAGTAACAAGGGTTTTACAGGTCAAAACGCTACCACTGCCCCCGCTGTCCTCCCTCCTCCATAGGACGGAGGTCATGTCGGGGCCGCCGCTAAGCGGGCAGTTGCCAGGGGTGTTATGGTGTTAAAACTTCGGTTGGACCTGTAACGCCGCTACTAAGGCGAAGGATGGCACCAGGTGTTTTGCCGGAGTAGTCGGAACCTTTCTCAAGGTTCTGGAAGCCCGGACTCTTGCAACCTCAACCCCCTGGGGATGCAAGGCTGGCTCATAAATGAGTTTCACATGAAAAAAAAAAAGGTCAAAACGCTCCATGTAAAGTATAGTATTCAACTGAATCCGGCAACTTAGCTTGAGCAAACGCTAGAAGAGTGAACTTAATCATGTAATTACAATTTCAAGCCAATGGCCGAACTCCAAAGATGTCCGCACTGTAACCGCGCGTTCGGCGTCCGCGCGTTCGAGCGTCACGTGGAGTGGTGCGCGGACAAGGCTAAGATCCTTCCCGCCGCGCCCGCGCAGCCGCCGCAACACATCGCCGACGCTAAGCAGCGGCTTAACGCTAGGACGCAGTATAAAGCACCACCAGTTAGGGGGAGGCGGTGAGTTGATATACCAGTTTTTTTGAAAATTTACCCCCTCTCTAAAATATTTTCAAAAGAAAATCCATCTGTAATTCGAAGACTCACTTTGAATCAATTTGAATCGATTTCCTCAAAAGTTTTGAAAGTGTGAGCTTGTGAACAAGGCTCGAAATGTAAAGTTACTTAAATGTTGGTCTTTCATTCAACTTCTCACCACTTTGTCTAGCTTGCCTAGTAATCTCCGTTGGTACATTAGTGTCAACGGTGTCGTTAAACGACGACAAAGACTAGATGCTAGTGTAGACGACCACGTTTATGTCATTAGTTAAAATAACCTGTCATTACTTGATAATACGTCGCGTCAACTCGCGTCTGACTACATGTAATTATTCTGAGTTTTTATGTAAGACTTATAATGATTGATGTTTTTCTCGTCATGGCACTCGCCCACTAAATAACAATTTGGAAGCATAAATCTAATTCTCGTTCTTGTATATATTATTAATGTTGAAAAAATAATCATCATATTATGATTCTATTAGCAGCAGATTAAGTCAAATATATAATGTAACGATGTTTAATTATGCATGATTGCTCAATTAAGAGGTTTATTTCAAGCAATAAAATCGTAGCTACAAGAACATGTTCGACTGTAATTTATATGAAACTTTAACTCTCACATTAAAGGTCATCTCAAACGCGAGACAAATCGTCAAATAGCCGGTCGGCGTCTGTTGATTCGTCTCGCGGCGTGTCTCCGCCTCCTCCGCGCGAATACGGCGACTACAAACATGGAAGAGCCAGAGCTTCAGGTAAAGACCTTATTACCACAACCATAAGATTCAAAATCCTCTAAACGCTCTGCAATAAATCAAATATCTACAAGTTTTGTTTATCCGTCTTTCAGAATCCGTGTCTAGCAACGATTGTCACGAAGAGACTTCACCTCACATGCCAGTAATCAGAAACTCTCGTAACTCACAAAACAGTTCGTCAGGCGATGCTAACGTCAAAGCACGGCAAGCGAGACTTGCTAGGGATTTAAGCAGCTCCAGGTACTTAATAATATGTATCTGTAATATTATATTTGTTACTTATTTATTCAATCATGTAATAAATAAGGGGAAAGGAAGGATCTCCAATTTTTGTTATTTATTTTTGTATAGTTTGAACGGATTTAGTTCCTGACTCCTTGTTTGTTACTATTGAAACAACAATATAAGTCATTATCCTTCCTTTCCCCTTCCGTAGAAAAAAACAAGATTCCTCCCGCATTTCCTCCGCCCAACAAAGTAATACCGATACCAATATCAAGAAAGAATCCCAAATATCCTCTGTCCAACTAAGTCAAACTGACCCAAATATTAAGAAAAATGCTATTTTAAACAAACAAAAAAACAAGTTGCTTGCGAAAAAACAACAACAATTAAAGAAACTACAAGAAATCGCGAATAAATACAGTCAAAAAACTCAAGAATCAAAAGAGGAAAAGAAAACATTAAAAAGCGCTCGTGATAAGAGTCAGATCCCTATTCCAAAAAAAAGCAGCGCAAAGAAATGTTTGAAGGAAGTTGATATTGACAAACTAATCGAAGAAGATATAAATGAAATGGTTTCACCAAAATTAGTGAGTGAAAAAGTTAAAACGCCTAAAGTTGTTTCTGAAGTATCACCGAAAATGAAAACTAAAACAGAAAAGAAAATTAAATTCAAAACAAAAACAATGAAGATAGTTAAAGAAACTAGTATGAGTCTAGACAGTCTTGAAGAATGTCCTCCTACTGCGAGGAGCGATCGCAATTGTCAATCCATTGGAATTAATACCGAACTTTTATGTGTTCCCTGTGTCATACACGATAACCCGGATACGAAGAAAACAAGCAAGAAAAATAAAAGTGTTAAAGATAGAAAACCTCTCAGGGAACCTGATATTATTAAAGTAGCAGAGCCAAAAGTGGAATTACTTTATCAAAATCCAATTATAGTCAATTGTGTGGAGAAACAAACTAAAGAAAGATATGAAAAAAGTCCTTACGTTAAGCACGATCTTATTACTACCATATTCGATAATTCCATAGTTACGCCAAGTACTTCAGGTAACTTAGCTTCAGATGAAATAGAATCAACAACGGATTTTACTAATCAAGAAGTTAGAGAAACTAAATTCAATTTAAATCTACACTTTGATGAAGAAATTGAAATTCAAATATCTAATGCGAGCATTTCGGAAGTTAACAAGCTTTCGTCCAGAGAAAAAGTAGACGAAGAAATTCGATGTTTATCCGAAGAACGTTTTGAACACAATTACGAGCATGATATGAGTGCAGAAATATCTAATGAATCTATACCAAACAAGTTTGAACAGAATGACACGGAGAGCAAAGATCTCGAATATCGCCATGGAAGTGGCGAAACTTATACAAAATTCATTGAGGACCCGGCTGATCTAGCGGAATTTATGAGCTTAACTGATACACTATTAAGTAATGAGCAAGCTGAACGAGACTCTTCTAGTGTCGCCAAGGAAATCGATCAATTTCATACACCAAAAACTAACTCCATTGAAGCAATAAACAGACAAACATCAGAAGAAACTATTGCTGAACCACCTAAACATAAGTATTCTGATACATTTGAAGAATTAAAAAACAACTTAAGGGAACTTCTAGAAGGTGCTGGTACTGAAGCAAACAATGACTTAAAGAATCCGGATGAAAATGTAGAAAACAAAACTGATAAGAATGGATCTGACAATAATAGAAATATATGTGATATGGAACATATTACTGTTTATCAACTTAAATTTTATGAGAAACAATTGGAAGAAACGCCCCCAGAGATTGACACGCCCCGATTCAAATTGCCATCTATATCGGAATCGAATAAACAAGGTAGTAAAAATAAAGTAGAATGCAATAAGAAGAGAATGCAAAAACTATACAAGCCGAACAGGAAATACAAAATGTTAGGTGAACAAACAAGAACAAATAAAGAATATCAAACGTTCATCGTTAAAGAGAACTTGAATGATAATAGTGACGGACAATCAGTGTCGTCAGATGCTCCGCCATTAAAACTCCCGCGTATTGAAAATAAAAGGTTAGATTACTTTGTTCCTCTCCTTTCCTGTGTTCCATTTCAAAACTCATTACTTACCTATGTGTATTGTGTTTTATATTTTTGTTTATATAGAATATTGGAGTACGAGTTCCTATATTCTAATAACAAAATTATATTGTATTTTAAGCCTATGTACGCTGCATCGTGGTTTACTTTTGTTCTTCAATCAATTCTATCTATTTTATTTACGATGCAGCGTAAAAATAAGTGTTGTTACTAAGTATCCATTTATGTAATAACGTATATTATAATTCACACCTATGTATGTACTAATACTAACACAAAATCAAATTTTAAATATTATTTGTATTTTATTACACTTTACAGGCTTGACGACAATTACGATCCGTTTGTATCAGCTGCTAGGCAAATGAAAGAACTTATGTCCTCTGACACAAACATTCCTAAAAAATCACAAACCACAAAAGATCACAGCAGAACCCTTCCCGCTCTCCAAACCCCCAAAGACAAAGGTCCATCCTCTTACCTTCGCTCAGATAACAGCAAAATGATCAAAGACACACTAAACAAAACTTACCAGAAAACTCCTACCCTCCAAAGAATGAAATCTTTCGGTAGCACAAACAATGAAAACAGTAGTAGTACGTTCGGCGGTAGATGCAGCTCATTTAGGTTAAATAGAAATGATAAGAAACCTAGTCCAAAACTAAATACGACATTTACCAAATCCAGTAAAGAAAACATTAGTACTGTAGAAAAGAATTATTTCAATCGCAACAGTAATCTAAATAGATCGTTTTCTAGTTACACGGCTTCAAGTTACAGCACACCAAAACCTAAAGATAAAATCCCTAAGATTGCTACGTCTATGTATCATAGTTTCCAACGATCAACTATAAAACAACCTGTGAAACTAGATAAAATACAAAGAGACGAAAAGAAAGACTTCGTTAATCTCGATTCCATTTTTACTGACGACAATTCATCTATGACTGATAGCAATTATATTGATCCCCGACTCATCAATGAAAATGACAATCTGCCCATTAATGTAAATACAATATTAAACAATCCAGATATCATTAGCAGTATGGAGTCCCTACTAACTACTGAGAATTTGCCCAAAAAATTCGAATCATTTAGTTCTGTCAACTTAAATAACAATAAACACTTAAATAACAACGTAAATGGCCTTACCATAAAACCCGTAAAACTTGAGCCGAATAATAATATCAGTAAATCTACTGGGCCAATCGTAGACGATATGAGCAACCAGTATGATAAAATTATGTATTCTTTAGAACAAAGCATAGCATCTAAGACCTCTACAAGAGATGATGACTCTCTCTGTGAGGACTTTGATCTTGAGGAGTTCATGACGTCATTTGACGATGAAATTACTAAACACAAATCAGACAACAAACGCACATGTAGTTCTACAACTAGGATAGTTAAGCAGTCTGAGCTCTCAGACAGCAACAGGACTTCAGAGTTAAATAGTATCACCTCTTCTCCAAAAGTAGTTAACGGTATGAACCCAGTTAACAAGTCCATGTCTCTCAATTTTAGCAGTAACAATATAGGGAGTGAAAGCCTTTTCCCATCCTCCGTGAAACGTTCCATTTCCCTCCTCGATTCTATTCAAAAGAAGAACACGGCGAAGATGGACAGTGGAAAGTTTCGCCATAAAACGGATCAGTTAGAACAAGATATAATGCAGTCTCTCAAAGATTTTGACAAGTTCTACGAAAATGAAAAGAACGAAAATCAGTCAATTAAAGAGGTTAGTAACTACAACGGAACGGCGAAAAGAGATACTCGTGCGAAAACTGAACGTAAAGTCAAGAAAAATGAAAATGTTGCGAATGGAAACCACACGCCAAATGGAAGGCCGAGCAATAGCAATGATTCAGCTTATAGCAGGTTAGTCAGGTAATGGTACTTACGTAATGCTTCCGGTATACTTACAGTAGTTACCTATTTCATCTTGAAATTTGTTAAATAAATAAAACCTACTTAAAAAGATATGTTCTAATGTTTATTGTAACATTTCAGCTTAAATAGGATATCCCCGTCAAAACTATCACTATGTACTTCCAAAGAGCCGAACGGACTGACGTCGCTAGAACAAATACCAGCGGGATCAGAGTCAAGCGGCAGTCACAAGGAGGATGTGCGGTCGATCTCCAGCGACGAGTTCCTTGCGATGGAGCGCTCGGCGGAACTAGAGGAACCTCTACCACCGCCGCCAGAAGTTACTTATAAGGAGCAAGAGAATCACATCAGTGGTAAGATACTGAAATCCACTAATTTAATTTTAAAACCTAAATAACTGTGTTTTTAAATGCTTTTACTTTTTTGGTACTACATTTGGCAGAAATGAGTTAAAAAGTTAAGGCGACCAATAGAAGCATTAAGTAACTTGTTTGTTCCGTACAGAGAAGCGCGTGAGTTCCCGCGCGTCGTCCCGCCGCAGCCCGACGTGGCGCGCGCACGGCTCGCTGAGCTCGAGCGGGTCGGACGCGTCGCTGCACCGGCGCTCCGCCCCGCGCCTGTCGCGCTTCTGCCACGAGTGCGGCAACAAGTTCCCCGTCGACACCGCCAAGTTCTGCATCGAGTGCGGCGTCAAGCGACTCGTCGTCTAGCGCGACCGCCGCCATGTGTGAGCGACTTCTAGTCTTATAAGTAGTGCCGGTTATAAATAGGCGTACTGGTGATTAGTGTTTAGCGCCGACGCCCGGCGATGCGGCGGATGAGTGCGCTTTTCTAGCTCACTCGAGCGCAACTTAGGAAGGGCAGCGCGTTCTCTACGTGCAATTGTCATAAATACAACATAGGAATTGACGAAATACCGGTAGTAGTATTGATATCACGAAACTGTACGTATCACTATCGAACAGAATATTCTTTACATGTACAGTTGTATGTGACTTGACAGATACCAGACAAACAATGTGTTCTATGATTTGCGTGCTGAAAACGTTTCTTATGAATTTGTCGTTGATATTGCATCGTACATAACGACGATAAACAAGTAGCATATAATAAATACATTATGTATTCACATTACATTATTTAATGCAGATTTTTAAATGAGGATTATTTATTACCTTAGATGTACCTCAAACTCGATAAGTATATTTTTTATACTTACTAAAATATTATGTAAATGCACAATCGTTAATCTTGGACCATATCTTAGATTTTTACAAATTAAAGCTATAATGTAATGTGTAACTATCTATAAAGTAATAACGTAATATTATTTACAAAACGTTACCAAATTGCTATAATTTATGAACTAATTTGTGCCTTCACAATTAACTAGATTATAATGTTCTGTATTCTGTTGGTGTAATCTCTGTTATTTTGTTTGCGAAGTTTTAATTTCTGTTGCAACTTTGAGCAAATGTAAACTGGCCAGGGTAGCGTTGGAAATTGTAATATCTGTGATACATGAAAACATTTTGGAAAATCAAAAATTTTGTCATGGAAGGTTGAATGGATTCGAAAATAACTTTTAAGTGCCAATTTCTTTATGTACTTTGGATTTTGAATGGAATTTTGTGTACATTTTTAATTTTTGTTTTGCTATTGTTAGCGAAAACCATTTTATTTTTTTAAATAATTTTGATTACCCTTCCAAGGATTTCCATTAACGTCTCTTGTCCACAACATAGTTGGCCATTTTAACAAGACTGATTTTATTTTCAAAGTTTTCGAACTTGATTAATCCTTAGTTACTGTTGTATATTGTTTTTAATAAAATAACGATTTTATCATGTAATAAATTAACATTTTAATAATGATATACAGTTGTTTATCTTTCTATCCTAGTTATAGGTAATTATTGCTATAAAATTTTAAGCAACCACATTATATTATTATTTATCTGTGCCTCACTAGACTTGTACTTAAAAGTTATCGCACCTCCTTTGAAAGATCCCAGTTAACGAAAGTAACTAGGTGAGGTGACAAATTAAAGGAATAATAATAGTAAGTATTATTGCTTCTACAATACCTAAGGCTTGTTATAAAGACTTCTACTGTTCTTTGACTAGCCTGATTTAACAAAAGGCTTCAGAAAATAAATTCATGATGTTATTAACAAAGTTAAACAAATTATTTATTTTACAAGTAAAAAAGTAGGTATTATGTATTAACAATTTTGATCTTTTCACAACATAATTATCAAAAATGTTATTAATGACAATGAAATAAAATCAATATTGATTAGTAACAAATTATAACTTATCCTAGAGTCTAAACATACTTCTGTGACCTTTCCTGGATGATATTGCTCCCCTTACCCTTAACCTCCGAAGAGCCTCGCGAAGGTGTTTCGGCTGTAGTGGCCCTGATTCACCCGATTTATCTAATACTTCAAGAGCTGAAACAAGAAAAAGATTGTTTTAAAATAAACTCAAAATGTATCTTTTTTCCTGATACCTTTTGGAGTCAGGCCTCCTCACTCTGACTTTTTGATGCACAAAAGTGGACAGGTGCTAGTCAGAAGAAGAGCAAGATTTAGTAAGCGTTTTTTATGTTTTTTTGTCATCATTGCAATTTTTAGGATAATTTCGTTTTTCAATTATGGTACCATCATGAGAAAGAGACACCTTTCAGACAAACAGTCTTATCAATTACTCCAGATACCAAGAATAAATATTAAATTTTGTTGATATTTACTGAAGTTAAACAATGCTTACCTTCTTCAACAACTTCTCCAACAAATACTTTAGCAATACCAGACATGGCTATGACCACATTCTGTCCGACAGAACAGCCTGTGATAGTCTGCATGAGCCTTTTTATAGCAGCCTTGGGAAAAGCAGCTCTCCGGTACATTTCATACCTGTCCAGCTGCTCTTCTGTGAAGTTTGACACCAGAACTCTGTAAAATGTAAATTAGGTGTCAATTACAAAGAGGTTGATTATAAAGAAATCCAAGCTTTGCAGTTGTTATGTACTATGCGGTCACATTAACTTGACACTTGGCCTTGGTGACGTTATTTCATTAAAACGTAAAAATAATGTCCAAAAACAAGACAACAACAACAGAAATCTAGCCAAACCATCGACGTGCGTATCGGTAAAAAATATGCTGACCATACTGACACCTGTCGGGCAAGCTAAGGGAATGCGGCTGGAAGCGGACGGGACCTTGCATTCCAGAGATGCATCAATCATACATAAACGCCATATAGAAAATTTAAACTGAGCTACTGACTGTCTGTGTGCTAGGTCAATATGCTGATTGACAATTCATACATACATATATTTTTATATAAAGTAGTTACTTACTGCATCTTCTCACGTTCTTCCTCTTCTAACTCTTTCTTACTTTTCTTTTCTCTTTCCCTCTCATTTATCAGCATTTCATCAGTTATTTGTGATTCATAGTTGTCCATAGACTCACTTTGCTGGAACTCATTTATATTGGGTACAATGGTGTTGTCTGCATTCTCCTCATCCAGTTTATCATACTTTTCTTCAGCATTATCACCTTGTTGTTGCTCTAAGTTGGAGCTCTCAAATGAGTATTCATTAATGTATGGTTCATAATGATCATTGAGTGCGTCCGGCTGTGAACTAACAAAGTTGTCTGAGTTATCTGTGTAAATGTTCCCCAGTTCGTCAGCCCTATGTATAGTTTCCACATTCTGTGAGCTGTCCGAGTATGTTTCAATCACTTCACTTTCTATGTTTGTGTTTTGAATACTCTCTCCATAGTTGACTAATGTTGTATCTAGAACATAATTACAGTATTAGAAACATGAGGATAGGGAGAAAATGTGTAACAATAACTAGCTCACGATGTAAACTTACATTCTGGTTCATCTTTTAGCAATTTCTCTTCAATTTCTAGTGATATTTCCTGGCAATCATCTTCATTGGAATCACTGTGATCTAGTTCTTGGGCTAATTCATCTTCTGTGAACATAAGTTACAAGTATTTTATGTACTAAACTATCAGGAAATGGGTTAAAAAGTATATGTTTAATAAATCTAAGAACACCGGCTATAAATGGAATAAATGGCATTCAACCTACATAACACCCACCTCTCAACCTTTCAGCTTCAGAGAGTCCATCACTGCTGGGGTTCTCCGCCATGCTAACTATAACAGTATAATCACTTCTCCCACATAGACTAATCTAAATTATTTAGTGATAATATGGTTTCTAAATATTTACGCATTTTGTCAAGACAAGACAGACACTCATATTTCCATACAACTCCAATCACCAAAAACTTCAATAGACGTTATACGATTTTGTACATTTTTAGCCTCTATCTATTACTATCCTTGTTGAGTTCTTATTGTATTGTAATGCTATCTCTCTTTAACTAAAAATAAAACGTGCAACCAGTACCTATGTAAAAACGTTAACCATTGCGCGCCTATTCGCGACACAAATCAAAATAGTAGCCTTTTTAGTTTTGAATGTTTTTTAAATTTATAAGAAATCTCACAATGATATTTTTTAATAAATCTTTGCTTGATACTCGGTACATGTTTAATAAAATGTTTGCCTATTTTAATAGTCAACTAGTAAATAGCGTTATAAACTTTAAACCAGACATAACGGCTCGAGGCTAGGTGTGTCTTAAAAGTTGTTACTGCTAATAAATTTAGGTAGGTACCCTTATTTAAAAAAAATATATAACTTTTCAGTTTTCATGTTGCAACAGTTGCCATATAACTGTACTGAGTGATGTTGCTACATCAATAAAGTCGCGCAACAATCGATACTCTTTGATACGTCAACTTGTGACTTATGACAGCTTGGAGCAGCTAAGTGTTCGTGAATGTGATTTCTGTTAGTCGAAAAACGAAAATTTTGTATTCCTGGTGCGGACAGAGAGTTCCATCATGAGTGCATTAATGAAAGTCGCCGTTTCTCGAAGCCCTGCTTCGTTGGTAAGTTAACTAAAGCTAGGTATTTTTATCAAAATTTGAGATAACGTTATGTAATCGGTAAACGGTAAAAGAATGTTTTGAACATAGGTACTTACCATCGGCATGTTCTGGACGAAAAATTCAGACTAGCCCACTTGTAATGAAGGCGATATCCCAATAGAATAAAATACTAAATAATGATTTCGACCCACTAAAAGTTAAAAGAATGTTGAATTTAAAGTTTTAAAATCTAGTAGGGGAAAAAAATACTTGTGCAATATTTTGTAATAGGTACCTTTTTTATTTCCCCTCAGAGACTGTACTCTGAAGGTCATGTACATTTGTTAGGTTAGGTTAGTTATGTAAAATAAACAAATAATAACCAAATGCGTAATTTTTTTATCTATTTTTATCTATAGTTACAACAAAAATCGATCCAAACTTTATCATTTTTAAACCTTTCCATTATGAAAATAGTTTCGCTGAGATGACTTTTCAGTATCTCTCAAAATGGTAATCATGGAAATATGTAAATATTCATTTTTATTTCGAACTTGCAGGCTTCATATTTGTATAGGAACCTCCACCTATCAGTTGGGGGTGCAACTCCAGCTAAGGATGCATCTGCTAACACAAACACGACCAAGGCCTACACAGTGATAGACCACACGCATGATGCCCTGGTGATAGGAGCTGGTGGGGCAGGCCTCCGGGCCGCCTTCGGTTTGGTGCAAGAAGGCTTCAAGACTGCCGTCGTCACCAAACTGTTCCCCACCAGGTCTCACACTGTGGCTGCACAGGGAGGCATCAATGCTGCTTTAGGTAATAAAAAAAACACGAATTAGTACAATATCTTTTTGTACATTATTTTCTGATCACTTTAACATACACGTAAAATGAACATAACATGTTAAACATCTGTATATTGTGTCTAATCATTTCTTTTATTTTTAGGTAACATGGAAGAAGATAATTGGCTTTGGCATATGTACGATACAGTCAAGGGATCGGACTGGCTTGGAGACCAGGTAAATTATCAATAACTTAATTGAAAAGCATTGTTCCAATGACAGTATAGAATTTAAATTGAAAATGCAAGGTGCAACATAATAATAGTAATGGAAAGTTTTTTTATAGAAATATTACTTGTTTGTGCAAAGGCGCTAGCAATTGTATTTGCTATCCAATTATTATCATAGTGTGAGTTTACTGTCAATATTGGCAAAACTTATCATGCAATGTCTTATTTGCACATAAATAGACTTTGTTTACACTGATGGTTGGTATCAAAAACCAATTAAAATAAAACTTTTTAATAAGCACAT
This sequence comes from Autographa gamma, assembly GCA_905146925.1. Lineage (NCBI taxonomy): Eukaryota > Metazoa > Arthropoda > Insecta > Lepidoptera > Noctuidae > Autographa > Autographa gamma. The sequence goes on along the minus strand of LR989866.1, from coordinate 6,665,022 downwards.
TTATAATTATAACTATATATTATGTGGTTTTATATGCTTCAGTTATTTTACTTGTATTTATTTACCTTCAAAAAGAACACAATTTTGGTAAACACATCGTAAACAAGATACGGCGCCATCTAAAAACTTCTCGAAAAACGTAGTACTTAAAATGGCCGCTTGTAAAAAGGTTAAAGAGAAAGTAACACTTACAATTCGGCGATTAGGCGTCAAACACGCGTTACGCAGCTATGCCTATTTCACAAAAATACAAACTGAAATAATACAGTAGTACTAAAGTATATAAGCTATTATAAAGATATTTTCTGCTATCATTACATAATACTACCATTATACAGCCTAAGGCGTAACGCAGGACGTACGTAGCTATTCTTAGTGTTCTTACATAAGGACCTTTAGAATATACCTAGGTTATTTGAAGTTTAGCTTTTATTCTTCTAAATTACCAATCTGCAAATTGCCGGTCGTATGATAAATTTGTGTTATTAGCGGCTGAATGTCGTCACGAAAACGTAAAGTATTCGAAAACAGCTAGACAATAAAAAAATATCGTCGACGCACGCTACCACGTAATGATGGTCAAAGATTTATATAAAATACTTAGGTACTCAGTTTTCTATCATATATTAAAGATGCCCATATATCCTTGATAAAAGAAAGAAGAAATGGAAAATATATAAACGGATAAATCAGTCAATCTTCTTGTTATTGCGCAGCAAGGCCAATGTAGGCGGTAAAAAGTTTGTAAATGCGCAGTATCGGTCTCTATTCATGCTCTCTACCTGAATGGTTTTTTTTTTTGCTAAACCCATTTCCAACGGTACAAAACAATGTGGGCTACCTCGAATACTATTCTGTAGTGACTCTTTGTTAAGGTTCTCCGTAATTTGTTATTTTAATAGAGCCACCGGACGCATAGCCAGACATGTCAAACAGGTTTTGCCCGAAGTAGTCTGCTCTTTTATGTTATGACGGAGTATTCGACTAAGCGTTTTTTTTTTTTGGCTTTTTCCTATTATTTCATAATACCAATAAATCTTAAAAGTAAACAAAGATTACATTAACATAATATGATAATCGGAATAAACATGTCACACGGTAAAATAAAAAGGGCGTGGTAGGCAAATACGTTAATAGATAAGAGTGCCATCTACATTTTGAGGTAGATATTTTTAGCTAAATTAGTCATTTAATGCACAAAAACATATGAGCAAATCTTACATTACATTGAATGTAGAAATACGGAATATGCGTACATAGGATTATACGATACACCTGTTTAAATATTTCTTATTACCGAACACGGAATGGAAGGCTAACTTTACCCAAGTTCAGTCAAGCATGTTGATTAAATTTATCTACTTAACGACAAAACAAGCTGTTTTTTAAACATTTAAACTAAGGCAATAAAAAACATTTAAACTGCCTCGTTGGCCTAGTGGTGCTAAGCACGCCTGCTACGCTAGAGGTCTTGGGTTCGATTCCCGGGTCGACCAAGGTGTTATTGGGTTTTTCTATGAAATTCTCAGTAGCAGGTCGGAGTTTGGATTTGTGCCCGGTTAGTGGCAATAGGCTCGCCCCCTATTACATGGGACCTAAAACATATCGGCGAACTGTGGGTGTACATTGGTACGCCTCTGCCTACCCCTTCGGGGATACAGGCGTGATGATATGTTATGTAAACTAAGGCATGGTAGAAAAGCACCTTAAAATATTGATAAAGAAAAAAACAAAAATAGACCCATAACGTGTTCTCAATTTTTTTACATCACACATGAATACATTGTTAAACATAGTGTACTTCATCTTTAACAGCTACCTTTTTTAAACTGTAACATTTGTCGATAGGATGCCATCCACTACATGACGCGCGAGGCTCCCCACGCCGTCATCGAGCTGGACAACTACGGCATGCCGTTCTCCCGCACGCCCGAGGGCAGGATCTACCAGAGGGCCTTCGGAGGACAGTCCCTCAAGTTCGGCAAGGGTGGACAGGCCCATAGGTGCTGTGCCGTCGCTGACAGGTACAGAAACTTTTCATATTTGCTTTGTATGATGATAGGGTAGAATGTCAGCAAAAACCATTGTGCTCTAACCCTAAGTAAACTGGACAAGGGGCACAAACGATGAAACATATTATGACCATTTTAGTAAAAGTAAGCAAAAAGATTTATCTGATAAAAAATAAGTGTTATGGAATTTTAATGTTTTGGTATCTATAAGTGCCATATAATGAACAAGTGTCGGTATATATCAAATAAAATATCTGAAAAAATAAAAGGATATCGCATTTAGATGCGGATACAATGTGTCTAAAACAAATCCAACATATTTTCCATATGTCATGGAAAGTCACTTCCAACATTAGTTAGCTGTGCTAACATTCTTAGACATTAATTTTGGGACATTATTGCGTAATTTTTAACTGTATGTTCACATAAACCAGACTGGGCTATCTTCTTTTCCTTACCCATCGCCTAAAACTAGTTAAAGCTCCATTTCCTTAACATAATGTTCTAAGAAATGTATACTATAATGTTATTTATTTCCCCAGGACGGGCCACTCGCTCCTGCACACACTGTACGGCCAGTCGCTGAGATACGACTGCGAATACTTCATCGAATACTTCGCGCTCGACCTGCTCATGGAGGACGGAGTCTGCAAGGGCTGCATCGCCATCAACCTCGAAGATGGAACACTGCACAGGTATATAACACTTATATGTACTTACAAACAATGGCAATAGGCTCGCCCCCTATACATGGGACCAAAACATACCGGCGAACTGTGGCTGTACATTGGTGCACCTCTGCCTAACCCTTCGGGGAAACAGGCGTGATGGTATGTTATGTACTTACAAAACTTGGATATATATAAGTAGACTACTGTAAGTTTATTCTTTAGACTTTAGATTACGAAAAGAGAGTCCTGACCAAATTTTGGTCAATAGAACATTGCACAGGTAAGGACTTACATTCACTTATATAAAAATAAGTCGGGTTTTCCTACCTGACGCTATATTTCCAGAACGCACGAACCGATTTCCACGGTTTTGCATTCCTTGGAAAGGTCTCGAGCTCCGTGAGCCCGAGACAGACATTTATAGCAAAGAAAATTGAGGAAAGAAAAAAATTCTTCACCTTTTAATCACCAAACGAAATGTTACATAAAACGAAGCCATCTGGTGGCGCAACGGAGTTCGCCGGGTTTGCTAGTTCACTTATAAAACTACAAAGATGAATTTAACAGCAGTTGTCTAATTATGAAAGTAATGTCGTCTTGGCCATGTTTCGGGTAATAGACCAATTCTAGTTTTGTCTGTGAGTCATCTCATTGTCGTGTAAGCATTTACAGGCCTATTATAGAATATTTTTCATTTGCACAATATGTAAAGCTTCATGTTCCGTGTGGAATATAAGTCACAAGCTAAAGACAAAAGCCCAAATACTAAATTATATAAATGATTATTGAGACCACATCAAGAAACTGATCAATTTTATAACGCATTACCACTATTATCAGTGGAAAGAATAAACGAGATGGTGATTCTGAATTGTCTTGTCATTGGACATATACGGAACGTTTTCTTTATTTACGTCATGTTCTGCTTTCAGCGGATACCAACATTGAGAATGTTTTCTTAGAAGGTAATATAGCTATAGGTATGCGTGTATTTTCCATCTAGACTATACATGTAATGATGCTAGGATATCTAATTAGCGTAGTAATTGGTGCGCAATAAATAATCTCACTGCGGCTCAAGTCAAATGTCGCCGCAATCATGTAACATTCACTTACGTCTGCGAATCAGTCTATGGAATTATGACTAGATATCACTGAGTACTATTCCAATAGTAAACATACTATCACTTTCCTACGTACATTACTTTTTTCTCGACAATATCTACCTAGGTATGATGATTTTTTCATACCAAGTCTTGATTTGTGAGTCTCCCATTAGATTTCAGTTTACGTAAGTTAATAAAAGATTTGCATTCAAAACAAGTACATAAAAATACATTTACGGTTAGACGTTCGCGGATCAATAAAGTTTAAAGCGTAGACATTGGTATTGTTAGTTTAGGAATATTGAACGCCCTAAAACGGAATACGAGGACCTAATTCCGTCGTCCTTCGAAAAGGTCAACTGCGCAGTTGCTGGGTGTTATTGATTTTTCGTTCTATAAGCTTAAATAAGAAGTAGGCCGAAAGTAAAAACATATCTTACATAACAGTATTAATAGTGTGCTTAATACATATTTATTTAAATTCTAACGTAAATAATACTTATTTGTATTTTAGGGCACCTACTAGTCAGTAAATATGAATAAATAAATGTCATATTGAAAGCATTAAGTTAAGATCTCGCGACTTGTTGCGAAGCCTATAAAACCAGGCTCCAATGATATGATTGAGTTAACCGCGAATCGAGTAGAAACCTCTTCACGATAGTAATAACGAACTTCACCATGTATATCGATCAAAAACAAACGTGATCGTTCCATATTCTTATCTTTCTAATTTACGTACATTGAACCTATTCGGGTAACACAGTTAGATTCATAAACAGATGAAGGAATGCGAGTCTGTCTGTCTCTCGTATGTTGTTATGTGTAATGTAGCACACCATTATCTATTTAATGGTTGCTGAAAAAAACGTAGACAAAACAATTTGTTTACTACAAAACAAAGTCATTAAGTACATATTGTTTCGAAGGTGATCGTGTCATATTTTTAATGTGTAAGAAATGTTCACTATCGACGCTAATTTGCAACAGCATAAGTAAATGCATTTAACATGGAGCGACTGCCTGTCTGACCACCAAAACACATATTTCTAGGTAACAGTATCCCATAGTAAAACTTGCTGTAGGAATTGTAATGACTTAACGACAGTCAAAGATCAACGTATGATAGGTCCAACGTCTTAGCGTGCTTTCCGAGGCACGTAGTTTTCCCGGTATGTTTACAAATCGTCCATGAACAAATTGCCATACAGCCGTACAGCTTACACTAAGCCTCGAACCTCTCTATATATGGATCTTAATTTGTTCATTTGTTAAATACTCTATATACCCAATTTGAAAACTAACATGAATCATGCCATATGTTTTTTAGAATGATAACATTAACGCGTCATGGTTTTTTTTTTTGTTATTTTTAATTATTTTTCTACCAGTATGTATCAGATTCAACGCTAATCTCTACACTTTGGCTTTGTTATTTTGGAAACAAACAAACTCTTATCATTGTAGTATTTTTCCATACTATACTGATATAAAATGTTACTACGCGTTAGATACTACTTTTTGCCGCTTTGCGTGAAATGCATTAAAATTCGTTTTTTAATTAGATTTAATATTTCATTCATTTTCTTAATTAAATATGGAGAATTGTTTCGTCTCGAATGAATACTATTTATACCATATTATAGACGAAAAAGAAAAAGAAGTCTGTAATTTAATCATGGCTAGGATAGGAACCCAGAAAAGTCTGTCCAATATTTCTAAGCTGTAATTTCAACATGTATTGAATCTTTTCGTTACGGGTTATAGTCTTAGCAGTAACATACTTATAAGATGGCCCCTTATTAAACGATCGTTATATTTACTTTTACAAACTGTCTATTTGCCCTACGCACATCCACCCATTGTACACATACATAGATACTTGCATACATTAGTATTATTTAGCGATTAACTAAAGATCTCTCAAAACCAACAACAATGAAAGCTAGACATATTTTTAATTCACGTCCTTTACACCCAGGTTCCAAGCTAAGAACACGATCCTGGCGACTGGCGGTACCGGTCGCTCGTACTTCAGCTGCACATCAGCCCACACGTGCACCGGCGACGGCACCGCCATGGCCGCGCGCGCTGGTCTCCAGAACGAAGATATGGAGTTCGTGCAGTTCCATCCCACTGGTGAGATACTTTGACATACAGATAGACAAAAGTAATGGCCAGGATACACATTTTCTTTCAAGCTCAGAATAATCAAACGATACAACGACTCTGGCGAAGAGAAGAGACGGGACCGGGGAGTTTTTAGTCGATAAAAGTCCGACACATCCTCTGCTGCATTGGCCTTTCGCTCCGAAAGAACAAAAAGCAAACAACACTTGCTCATTCAAAAATAACGTTTATATCTGTAACATAACATGATTTTGTGATATCTATGAAGCATGTGTACCCTGGCCTTAAAATACTAATGTGAAAACTGTCATTGAAGTACACAATAATAACAACTGTGTACAGGCACCTTGTACACAGTTGCTATAATGCATTGTGAAAATTGACATTCATATTTGTGTATAAAACCGGAAATAAGTCGTTAGGTTTGAACACGTGTTCGCGAAATTACTGGCACACAATCCGTCATGAAATTAGAAACTGATTTACAATATTTTAAGTAAATAATATGAAAATTTATATCAAAATTTAGATTTAGACATTCATATGAATTCTTACATACTTGCTAGTAATCAGTAGCTTTCCCTAACTTTGAACGACCTGTGTAATCAAATATTGAGTTTTTATCGTGTACCTGAATTTGTGTGTAATAACAAGACATTTGGTTACTTTACAACCTTAAGACAAATGAAATTACGAATTAAATTATAAGTATCTACATCAAGAGAACTTCTTGTTAATTGTTCCCTTAAATAATTGCAATATAAAAATTCTGTATAACATCTGAAAAATTGTACGATGGACATTTGTTAACATTATGTACTTACAAAACCACTAATCTAGTTACATTTACGTCATTAAGTACGTATTTACCTGACCTGTAGTAATTTGAAGCACATTTAGTATCATTAGGAAATTGAGTAATTCTACAAATTAGCTTACTCACGAACAATAGATGTCGCCCGCCAGTGTTCCTACAAGCTTCCTGTTTAGGTAATACGACTCCATGTTGTTACAATTTCGCGAATGTCACGTCACACATCATGTGACACTTTCTTTACACAAACAAGCCAAGTTTTGTTGGCCATGCACCAATTCGGTATCGGCCACAAAAATATGCATAAAAGAAAACATTGTTCTTTTATCATCATGTTACTGGCACTTTGTCAGCATTGACATATTTTCTTGTTTAGATAAAAGCGTTTGAAAGGTCTTCATGGAACAATAAATTATTTAAGTTAAGCTTTTTTTTTAAATAAAATTGTTTAATAAATCCATAGCATATCTGTTTTGTTAGGTTCTTATCCTTCCTTTTTCTTAAACATTAGGGTGTAAGTCAACACTTGGCTTATAATAAAATATTTGGAACAGCCATTCAGTGAGAAGAAATCACTTACTTCATATCATATTGATATTTCCACGTATTTGCTCGCTAGGCTTAACTAATCAATCGAATAATAAAAATGCATTAACCACACCGGTTCTTATCGCGTTTGCTATAACTCTTTTAGTAGACTTTTAATTAAAATATACATGACCTTATTTATAGCTATTATTTTTATATCAGGTTTGGAGCCTTACTGTTTATTTTATTGTTTTGTAGAAATGCATTTAACAAGTTCTTTAACAATTGATAATTACACACATAAATACAAGACAAAAACGACTCAATGATATATATGGGTCCTCCTCTGAGGTATCTATCTATACCCGTCGATGACACCCCATCGATGACAATAACATGCATCAAAATCGATCCACGTCAGCCAGAGATATCACGTAACAAACAAACTTCAAAAGACTTACTCTCGAATTAAAAACCTCCTCTTTAGAAGTCGATTAAAAACCACAAAAAATCTAATAAAAAGTAAAAAAAACAGCGTATGTACAATAACAAACTAATTAATTAAATTTCATTACCACCAGGTATCTACGGCGCCGGTTGCCTGATGACGGAGGGCTGCCGCGGCGAGGGAGGCTTCCTCGTGAACGCGAAGGGCGAGCGCTTCATGGAACGTTACGCGCCCGTCGCCAAGGACCTGGCCAGTCGTGACGTCGTCTCCAGGGCTATGACTGTCGAGATTATGGAAGGTGAGTTTTGGAATTGTATTGGAAATAAAAGTAACAAAAAATAATTGAATTTTGTGACAAAACGTGATTAGAACCATGACTTATAAGTACTAAAAGAAACAACAAGACTTAAAAAAGCAAAAGTTGGTTTTGGGAGATGTTTAAATATTTGTATGTTCTCAATTGAAAGTTTAAAAAAAACTGATCATTTTCGTAATAAAAAAATGTTGTTAATGTAATAAATTATTCTACTGATAAGAAAACATTTTCAGCTTTTAGGAAGACTTAGGTGCTTCCTTTCATTATAAGACATACCATTCTCTCATTTTATGCACACAGACACAAACGCAATAATATATTTTTTAAACGATTACGGAAACTCTATATAGGTCACCAAATACACATACATATACAACATTTTTATGTTATTGCGCATAATTATATTGAATACGATGCTATTGTACGTAAAACGAGAGTGCCTATATACATATCAATGACGTAAACACTATATAAAAATATGACTCAAGTTTCACAGAATACTTGCCTTATTAAGCCTTAATAGATAGTAGATTATCACACTGATTAACTATAAAAATATTAACACATCGTGATTAGTTATCATATAAAATTACTATGTCTATAATCACCTAAAAATACCTATTGTTTTTAAAAATGAAACTCTGGTTTTTTATGTATTAATAATAAAAATAAAAACTACAGAATTATATTTTAGAATACTGATAGTTCACCAATAATTCAATATTTCAGGTTATATCACTGGTTTTGTTCAATTATGTTAAAAATATCCATTGAATCTTGAAAACTCCACTGTCTTTACACTAGACTCGGTAAATAAACAATGGAAAAGTTTATTAGTCTGACTCATGTTTGTTGACGTAGAATTACTAAAATAGTTAAGGAAATACAGAAAGCAATTAATTGTTGCTAGATTTCATCATCCTCTAAATATAAACATAAAAGAGAATCAATCTGGGTCTTTATATGACTTTTTTAATTGCAATGTGATGAAATCGGTTAGTCAAAACTTGTACCTATTTTTTTTGTTATAAGTAGCCCATATTCATATTAAGCCCATATCTATTTAAGTTCGGTCTCCCCTGCGTCCATTCTTAAACATCGTATCTTTCTTCCTTTAAAAAAAAAATATATTGCGCAATGCACCCTGTTTTGCAGGGGGTTGCATAAACAAAAATGACATGCACAAAGGAACCCATATTAAGAACAAACATCTGTGTCACACAATATATGCGTCCTAAGCGGGGGTCGAATTGCATGCACTTTTACGACCCGGATTCCCGTAAAATATTCTTTTAACCTTATGTTATTTTACAATGTGCTTCAAGTAAATCACATATTGACTTCGACTGGCCAGTTATTTTAGTGCTTAGTAACCCTGACTGTTCAACCGGTTTAAGATTCGATTCCCACCCAGGACTAATCTTTGCGTGATCCGTTCTTTGTATGTGTGCATTTGTGCATTTCGATCACTTTCTGGTTACCATAATACATTATCCGTCTCGTTTAGGATCAGATGGCCGTGTGAATTTCCTAAAGATACCATTACTATTTCTTTATCATCAACACCAACTAAATGAGACATTTCCGTCAGGTCGCGGCTGCGGTCCCGAGAAGGACCACGTGCACCTGCAGCTGCACCACCTGCCGCCCGACCAGCTGAAGCAGCGTCTGCCCGGCATCTCCGAGACCGCCATGATCTTCGCCGGCGTCGACGTCACCAAGGAACCCATCCCCGTACTGCCGACTGTGCACTACAACATGGGAGGCACGCCCACTAACTTCCGTGGAGAGGTTTGTTTATTCTGATTAATTAAACCAAGTTTTTGTCTTCCATACATTTTTAAGGTATAAGCAAATGTTGCACATATTTTATGATTAATAAAAATATAAAGTCAGATTGACAATTTTCAACGATCACGAATTAATTTCACTCCTCAGTATACCACTTATGAGAAGTGAGATGAATTCATAGCTAAAGGTTTGAAACGTCTGGAACATAAAAAATAAACCGCGATAATCCGTGCAAAATAGTTACACTCTTTCAAGATGGATGGGCTTATAAAAAGTCCCATAAAATATGCAATTATCTTGCATCACTTCGAAATAGATCAAAGCACACAACAATGTTGCATTGTTCCATTGTTCGAGCCGTGGGAATAAATATATTCCTTCGATGTAAAAAATGGAGAAACAACTGCATTGCTTACAACAGTATAGTACAGTTATAAAGAAACTATAGCATATTAATATGTCTTATCATCTACGTCAGGCTATGAATGTCCTCTTAATAAGTAAACAAATAACTTATTATTTAGACTTATATGTGTCATAATGAATAATGGTCTGTCGGCCGTTTTGTTGGTTCGAGAAGAAATTACAAAGGAAATAAGTACTCATTGACGATAAATGAGGTATTTAACGATGTTAATGTTATCGTACTATGAATACTATAGTAATAGTGGCGGATGTTGGGCAATCAATCTTCTGCACTATATAAACGTTGCAATGCTTTTATATTATGATTTATTTAAATGTGTACTTGAAAGTATCGTAAAGTTATATTGATATATCAAATATGAAACTATATCTAGACATTTTTATAAATACACTAAATATAAAGTATTATTCACTGAGACACAGCAAAATACATGATCAATATAACTTTGTTTTTCTTTCATATGGATTTTTAATATTAATTGGTCTTATTGAAGTCCTAAAAGTAGATATAAATACACATCGCTGCAGGTCTCTGCATAGCAACGACTATTCAAATTAAAACAGTAATAACAATATTATCAATGTTATTTAAAAGCCGTGCTGTCGTCATAACATTCGAGTATTTATTATAAACAATTATTATCAGATCTTTGTCACATGACCTACCTAGATACTATTTATTATTTAGATAAAGATTTTGTATCAAACCAATATCGAAGATCGTTCGATCGACTTAGCTATTTACCCGACCGTGTCGAAGCCAAAAAAAAGAGCGTTATTACCTTTTTTATAGTCATACACATATTTAATACTGTGAATTTTTCCATTTGGATTCTTTGATTCAAATAAAAATGGAAATGACTTACTGCTACTTCAGCTTACAAAATGTTAGCCGTGTAATGTTTTGAAAAACCAATAAAATTATCCGTCAATAATTGTAGTACATACAAATATAATTTGTGCAAAATAATACCCAATATGCAATCTCATGTAACAACAGTACAAAAATAAGTGACAGTCAGATAAAGGTCATTGATTCTATTATTAATTTGACCGGGCATTTATTTAAAGGTACCTATCACTTTTTTCTACCCTCCATCTATTTCTCTCTGGTAATGCCGTTATCATCCGTTCCTTATCAAAGGACTCCAGTTCGTCCCGCCATCTCCGTCTGGGCCTGCCGCGATGTCTCATGCCATTTAGAGGGACCCATTGGGTCGTTCGTTTGGCCCATTGGTCGTCTGACAACGGCAGATGTGGCTAGCCCAGTGCCATATCACATATTTATCAGTTCTCTTTGTGTAGGTGATCACCCACAAGGACGGCGTAGACCGCGTGGTGCCCGGCTTACTGGCCGCGGGCGAGGCCTCGTGCGCGTCCGTGCACGGCGCCAACCGGCTCGGCGCCAACTCGCTGCTCGACATCGTGGTGTTCGGCCGCGCCTGCGCTCTCACCGTCGCCGAGACCAGCAAGCCGGGAGACGCTCAGGCCCCGCTTAAGGACGTGAGTATATACTAATATACTATACAGAAACTATTGTACAGTACGGCTGCGGAATGCGATCGTGACAGGTCGTGGTGAATAGGAAGATTTAACTTTAATGTGGAAGACTTTACTGCAAATAAGTGACTAAGTACCACTTTTTTGTCTTATTTTACAGGTGATAATCTCATACAATTCAACTGACTGACCGACTGGCTGTCAGGAAAGCATTCGATCAGTGGCTGTTCTTTTATTCTGTATTTTGCAATGATATTATTTTGCAGCTCTAAATTAAAGAGAGAAAAATATAATTGTAGTTGTTAGCGTGGTATTAAAGCGCTTTAGTTAGACACATTAGTTCAGACCGCAGTGAGAACGCTATTCTACACCGAAATGTACACTGTATCTACTCGAAATTTTAGTTTTTAATTTAAATCGAATGCTTTTTTCCTTTGTCCGAAATAATCTATAAAATCACCAACTCAAATTGCCACACAATTACCATCAATGTGGATTATTTATTGCCACTTAAGTAGATGTCAACGCGACCTACGTAATTAAAACAACATTAACATAAGAATTTCACAGTCTTACGTCAATATTGCATCACAATATTTATTACCGACACACCCATCAGTTACACTGATATCGATACAAAATCAAATAAAAAGATGACTGTATTTATGATCAGATTGGAAATCAATAAATGTGTTTTGTACATTTATACATAGGTTTTTTAGTTATTTTCATACCAAGATTAATATTGTAGCCGGCTTATCTTTAATTCCTTACTAAGTTACAATATAAAATATTTGAAGTATCAATAAATATTGTGCAGTCATCTGGCGAGGCGAGCATCGCTAACCTGGACAGCATCAGATACGCGCACGGCTCCATCTCGACCGCTGACCTGCGCCTGCGCATGCAGAAGTGCATGCAGACCAACGCCGCCGTGTTCCGGCAGCAGAGCACGCTGGAGGCTGGTGAGCGATACTACAACCTTCAAATATATATTTAAATCACTTTGATTATTCTTAATGTTTCTCGTTAAAAGTACGAAGGTTGAGTTTTTTTTACTTTTTTTTTCGGGTTACATATCTTTGTATTTAATGTAACGTAATGTTATCGATATCATTCATAATTGCAAGGAAATTAAAACTAATGTTTTTTCGACAGTCTGAAAAAAAAAAAGAAAATTGAATGATATTAATCAACTTGGCTTATATCGGTTCTCAACTAGACACTTATATTATGTCAAAAATATGGAGTATAATTTATTTCAAATGTATATAATTTGTTAATCGACGACAGGCCACCGCCAAATCCACGAGATCTACAACCAGATCAAGGACGTGAAGGTGGCGGACAGGTCCCTGATCTGGAACAGCGACCTGATCGAGACGCTGGAGCTGCAGAACCTGCTCATCAACTCCGTGCAGATCGTGGAGGGCGCGCTCGTGCGGGAGGAGTCGCGCGGCGCGCACGCCCGCGAGGACTTCAAGACCCGCCGCGACGAGTACGACTACTCCAAGCCGCTGGACGGACAGGTAGGCTGCTAGATTATCATGTAGTAGTCAGTCTCTTATAATTCCCATCTGCACAGCAAAGAGCAGCCAACTCAAACTAAAGCTGCATGTCAATATCGTTAAATAAAGACCTTATGCGATGTTGTCCACATTTATTTAGGAAAACCTATATGGAAAGAAAAATCATTCCAAATATTAAGGATGCTTTTAGTGCTCTGCAATTTCGTCCATCATTCGCCAAATCTGTCATACACCCAAAACAATAACTTTTCAATCTTGCCTAATAATAATAAAATTAAAATCTTGCCTAAATCCACAATGTCTTAATTTTAATATATTAAACCAAACTGAATTGTCCAGACTAAGCTCCCCTTCGAGAAGCACTGGAGGAAGCACACCCTGGCGGAGACCAACGCGGCGACCGGCGAGACCAAGCTGACGTACAGACCCGTCATCGACGAGACCCTCAACCAGCAGGAGTGCAAGACTGTGCCGCCAGTCATTAGGACCTACTAAGTTACCTTTACGCTTCACTTTACGTAAGTATCACATTTTACTGTTTATTTCAAGCTACGGTGCGGTTGGCTTTCACGTGGAGCGACTTAAATTCTCAACCCGTTACTCATTTTATTTATTACTATCCCATAATTCTTATAAAATAATGGTTATCCAAATTTTAAGTATTACAAATGGGATTGTAGTCCCAGTGGTAGCCATAAAACTGTTGTTTAGGTGGAAAGAATAAAGTATATTACTTTGCATAACAGTTTTAAATAGTTTTTTTTTTTCACAGCAACCTCTTCCCGATTTACTTATAGTTTTTTCTGTTTCCAGGTAATAATTATAATTTTCTCAACATGGGTGCTGGCTGAGCTTTTTCAGTATTGTGACAGCGCGTTCTCGCCCTGACCACTTAGTGTTCATTTCCACGCCACTATTTATATCATTATTTATTATTAGTGTAGCATGGTTTAAGCGTAACAAACTACAACAGAAAGAATACTCCTAAATTATACAAACAACTAACATTGAAACTTAGGTCCAAAGTTGTCGTACAAATCTAGTGCCAGATGCAACGTATCTGTTTTATGTAACATTGTATTGTATAGATTTTTAATCATGGTCAAATATTCTATATATTTTGTTAATAATGAATATCAGCATTTATTGTGATTTTATAATACTTTTACTGGCTCCAGCAGCCCCAAGGTACTTAAGAAATTGTTATTGTTAGACGCAGTGCCGGCCGACATGGCGCCACCTCACGCACCGCGAATTCTCTTGGATTGATGTACTTGTCGTCGAATAACCAGAGCATATTTATTGTTAAAACAATCACTAAATCTGGCAGTCTCTGTTATGTGTGATAAGTTTTTCTTAGAGTGTTATTTAGTAATACGTCATCTCCATTTCTGTTTACATTTTACGAATTTTGAACTAAACATGAATATCGGGTCTCGTCTCAAAATTTTTAAGTGTATTCTTAGTGTATTTTATGGTTGGTGATTTGTAACGCATTTTAAGATAGCAAAATAAAAATATTTAATGTAAAAGATTTCGTTTAAATTTTATTTCATGTTCAGTATTACAATGAAATTAATAAAATAAATTCATGAATGTATAACAGTGTAGATTATAAGAAAACAACGATGTAAAATATTAAATATAAATATTCATAGAAACAGCACAAGTTATTTGAAAATTACATAACCTAATTAACAGCCCACTCTCGCCTCTGTATACCAAATGTAAGTGTTTTTTTTTTTGTATACTGACTGACAATATATTATTATGACATTGATAAAAATATATAGAGGAAGACGAAAATAGTCTGGCAAGAAATATCTTCCAAACTTACACAACACTAATTCTAGAAGTTCTAGAACCAGACAGTGGTATAATAATACCTCGTTGATTAACACAATACTTAGAGACATTTATCTACAAATGGAATTTTACTTGTATAACACCGTACTATAATAACAAGATTCGCTGATTCGCGTTTATAACTATAATATTTACAACTATTCAAACGTAACGGTTTACAGGTTTACTAGTATTTACGATTCGTGACTAATGCTTTAGGATGTGGGGACTAGACATTTATATGAAAACAGAACAAGCACTGCAAAGCTGAAAATAAAAAAGAAGGTAAGAAAGTTATGAGTGTAGGTGAGAACCTACTTAATTATAGGATACCTGTTTGGCTGCTTATTTACCAAGTGAATTTGCTAAATATAAATTATAGTAAGTCCCTAGATATATCAATTTAAGAGTAAAATATATAAAGGTTTCTTTTGTGGAGATTTCGAATACGCGAAGGTTGTAATATGATATATTTTTACATAAATTTCTTCGAGGTGGAAAAAAAGATGAGCTAACGCTCTGTAGATAGCCGCGGCTGTAAAACCTACCATGAACTATGCGACGAGCGCGATTACCAGTTAGTTGATGGAAGGTTATCTGCACGAAACATTGTACATGTCTACGTTAGCAAGCGCTAAAAACTGATAGAGCTTAGACCAACAGTTATCTTCAACACAGGTCAACATTTAGGTTAATAATACTATCAAATGTGTCCCTAATTATAGTTTTATACCTACATTTAAAATTGTGCTTGTCTTTCAAAGCCGCGTTGGTCAGCGGTGACCAACGAACAATAGACTTTCTACTCTGTCCAGCATCGGCATTTCACGTGTCAAATTAAATAAATCTTCACCGTTCAATTAATAGTTTTAATAACATTTATTTACTTCGGTCTCTATCTATTTATGGAACCCAATTCGATATTAGGGAGTAAGAGGTCAATTTACGATGTGATTATACTTATTTGAACAGTAACATTTCACGACTTTTAATACCATCTGGTTTAGCTTTAGCGAATCGTGAAATGTCAATGTGCCAAGTTGATTTGAATATTTTGCTTCTTCTAAGGTTTAGATTGTGTCCAATTTAATATTTTCTAGAGGAAAGCAAGACGAAAATATAGTGTTAAATAATAAAATTAGGATATCCACCCACAAGTATACCTACACAAAACCTACCTAGGTAGGCACCTATGTACCTAAGCTACCTTACCGAGACCTACCTTGTCTTGTACGATGATTTACACGTAGTTGATAGTTCCAATATCTATATGGTAATAACATCTACCGAGATAGTAGTTGGCAGGTACCTGTTCAGAGCTAACAACAACAGCCTAAGTGCTTAGCGGTGGCAGTACCAAGTTACTAAGACCTAAGGAGCGACTACGTCTACCCAGCTACCTTTTTTAAAAGAAAGTTAGCAACAATTAATCCTTAACTCTGAAGCAACTAATATAGGACAGTAAGATAGGCATTTATTAAAAGACTCTAAATTGTCTTTGCCTTATTCAATACAAACGAAGGACATTTTTTTTTATTAACACAAAGCTCAAAATATTTACATAAAGACATCTTGTTATCTGGAAAAAGCGTGGCCATTGGATACTTATTATAATGATGCATTACGTCGCTGGCCCGCTGGCTACTGATAACTTCTTCAGGGGTCATGTTTCCGCCATTTTGATCAGTCACATCTCTGACGCCTTGTGATTCAGTTGAGTTCTAGTGCTCCTAGTGTTTCACTCTCTTCCTTTCTTTTTTTTGGAATCCATATCGAGATTTCATGGTGCTGCTTGGCACGATACAACTAACTAACACGTACAGTGTGAGCAGGGGCCCTGTCACAAGAGGCCTCAAGATTGAAGCCTTCAATAAATTGGCCAATAAAACCATTTTCTTCATCTGCAAAGGTAAGATCTATTTCCAAGTATATCTCGCTAAAACTTTTACGGCGTTTAATTCTCTAGAATTATCGATTAAATGATCCAGGTTTACATCTACATAAAAGTATATGTAATGTGTAGACGAGAACTAGTCTATTGTATTGTATGCACAACTCTTAAGCGTAGATAAGAGAGGACATTAGGCCACTTAAAATGGCAACTTTAAGTGTGATTAGATAGGTACCTACCTAAACTACATAGATACAAACACATATACCTACCTACCTATAAAGAGGAGGGCGAATGTTATTAATAATGCCTTATTAATGAACATATCTGGGTATATCTATAACATGCATCAATTTCAATAAGGCAACGATATGTTTGGCATGTCATGACTGATGTTAGATGAATAAATTTAATTACTACTTTACTACTACTTATTCTGATAAGTTTAAACAAAAGGTAGCGCAACCATAGATATAGCACACATTAATTAATTATTTCCCTACCTTCTAAACCTGCCTAATCTATAACGGGACAACCCATTGCTTTGTTAAGTTTGTCCGGTTCGTCAAGCTTCTACTAGGTAGTTTTCCATATTATTACACCTTTTGTCATTTAAGTTTGCGCATACTCGTCGAATACCAAAGCTAAAGCAGTATTGGCATATATGGGTATTCAAAATTATTACCGAGAACCGTTGGGCTACAGGTTATCACTTCAATAAATTATGAACCTGTTATTTTGTATGGTAGTATTGTGTTATTAGATAGTGATCTTGCTTCATTTCCAAACTTCCAGCTTGCCAGAGTAAGAGCATGGCTTCGATTCCACCATCCGCCTTCTCTGCCAGCCGCATACGCGACACCCAGCGTGATATGAAGGTGTCCAACAAGACCAAAGGCAACGAATCTCCTAAGTTTTTCAACACTACATGTAAGTTAAAAACTAATTATTATTTATTATATTCAATTAGGTACTTACCAAAATATTATATCTATTAAATAAAACTAATTTTACCTTATTCATTTTACATTAATCAAAGACGCGGTATCAATACTTAATAGGTATATCTGATGGCAAAAAAATAATAATAAGTAGGGTAGGTAAACCTCTTAAAAAAAAGGTGTAGCGTGTCCTATTCGGGCTTCGCAATAAAATACACCTTATATATGGCAGGATAACTAGCATTAAAATTTAATGCAAATAGCAAAACGTTATGTATATGTACCTACCTTATGAATTGTTTAGGACCTAAAGTACTTGGTGCATAAATATTACAGCGCGAGTAGGTATTCTGTACTGACCTCCAGTCGGTGCGGTACCTATACCTATGACATTCTAGCCTTCTGTGAACAAAATACGAACCCAACATAATAAACGTTAATAACCTTTTCAGTTATGGAGCTATCGCCTTTGAAATACAACAGCAAGTTAATGAACAGCATCTGGGGTCTGTACAACCGGTACTCGCCACACAACGTTAAAAAAGTCAACGATGCGCACACTTCCAGTGCGGAGTTGCAGCAGTAAGTATGTAGGTATATTTAAAAAGCCATTTATCATGAGCAACGCCTTTATTTTTACTATGATTGTAAATAATTACAACCTTATTCAGATTTCCTATACTACCTACATACATAATGATACTATTAAAGGCCTATTTCCCTGTACGCAAACTAAATCAAAATTAAACCCTTAGACTTACAGGGGCCCGAGTCTGCTATTGACAATTACTTCAATAGTCTGAGTGGGTGGTGTCAGTAGGTCCATTTTAGGATAATTGGCATCGTCAAAACTTTAACAAAAATAACGTTTTACTTAAGTAATTATCCTAAAATGGACCTACTGACGCCACCCACTCAGACGATTGAAGCAATTGTCAAAAGCAGACTCGAGCCCCAGGAAGCGCAAAGAAGTAGACTACTACTCACGTAAAAGGTCAAACTAATTTTCGCTTTTAGCATCAGTGTTTTTAATGAACATATTGCTGCGGCTAATCGGCAATTTGTATAGGAATACTTAATCGGAACTAATTTGGAGACCTCTTATTTTCGTCTGTCCTTTCCTAATAATGTACAACTGAAAAATATACTGATGGCATAAAATTAGTTCAGTGTGAGTTGAATAGAATCGGAGCCATTGTTTATTTTTAACCATGTTCCAGTAAATAGTTTTCTTAGACCTACTAGCTAGCTTCTACGTAATTTAAAACTTATTAAATATATCTATAGGATATAAAAAAACAATTTCGTGTGTTTATTTTTAAGAAGAAACATGTTTAACTATAACTTGAAAGTATAAACCTACCTAGTTAACATTAAACATACTCAATATTTTTTATTTCAGATCAGCTGCCAACTCCACTAACAAAAATGAACCCATGATCACTTTGCCTTCAGCCAAACTCGATAATGTTTGGGCTGCTATGAATGTATCACAATCGCATTAAATCTTTACCTCTATTACTTTACATTTGGTCTAAATTATGTTAGCATTTAAAAATTGTCATCTTATTTCAAAGATTTTTTAAGCGAAAATACATTTTTTCATATGAATGTTTTATTATTTACTAGCTGATCCCGTGAACTTCGTATCAGCTAAAAGTCAATTCTTTTTCTTTTTTCTCTCCGTTAGAGCCAACCTTGTACTTCAAGAAATATTTTAACTAAAATTGGTTCAGCTGCTCTCGAGATTTGCGCTAGCAACGCATTCAGTGATTAATTTTTATTTATGGATATATAATATACCTACATTTAAACAGGTCCAACTCCCAATTAGTAAAGGAACCACTACAAAAACAGATCCAAAGTTTAGCAAAATTTATTGTCGAAGAACGAGTCTATATTTTGACCATAATGATAATGGATCAACTTACAATATGTTTTAAGCTATTAAATTCATAGTTACACCAAAGCTGACCTAAGGCATATTTATAGGGTTAGATATAGGAAGGTTTAGAATCCAGTTTTTCTTTTTTAGATGTGCCTGAATGAAAAATTGGCTTGAATATGCATACTAACTCTGTTAAGGTGGTGGTGGTAATCGGTCAGCTCAACATTGGTTTTAAACATATAACAAGTCAATAAATAAAATAGTTGAATAACAGAAAACAAATTCAATGCATAACAATTTATTTCTAATTATTACATGAGGAAATTTAAAATATATTTTTTCCTACAAGTTAATGTAAATCTAAAAAATGTATCACAGACAAACTAGATATTGAAAAATCTTAAATCACAAGGATAAAGAAGTTTTTGGTTTGTTTTTGTGTGATTAATGAAGTAACAACCAAAAATAAAATAACGATGATTTTAAGTTTCTAAGTAATGCAAAGAGCACTACACTTATTGTTTTATTAACCTGTTGATAAGCCCTAAATCTATTAAAAGCTTTCTACTTTTAATATTATAAATGAAATATTTCACAAACAAAACAATTCTAATCCTAATACAACATAAACACATATTCAATATTAAACTAAATAACACATTAATGTTTAAAGTTACATATATTCTGTTCTTCAGATATAAGATGGTTAAGATCATGATATACTTTCTAATAAATAGTGTTTAGTCCTTGGCTGCTTTGCCTAATTGAAGCTATTGGTTTTCACATACATAACAACACTTTCAAATCAAAGCCCAGGTAAGTATGTTTACTTTTCATGTTTTAAGATGTCTTACAGAGACACATATCACTGAAAATGAGTTTATTTTAACATTTGAAACATTTACATAGGTATATTGGCTTCTTAAACAGCTATAAACAAGAATTAAAACTGAGTAAAAAAAGAAAATTAAACTTCAACGCCACTATTCTATCCTACCTATGTTTACAGTGTAGATGTATGCTTAGTCATCTTATAACTAAAGTGCCAAATACACAAACTGTGATGTAACTAATGCAATAGAAAGGAGACTGATACGCTTTCATACAACTTTGGGCCAGAATGTAAAAAGATGAAATTGGTGTGAATTGATAGCTACTATAATAACAAACAATCACTGAAAATATGGCAGATTTTGGCAATCTGAGAGCTGAGATAAAAGAGATTAAGTTTAAGTAAAAAACTATACTTAACTGCCTTAGAGTATAGATAAGAAACTAAAGAGTGAATTTATCATGGTTTGTTTAGTCCGCTTAGCAGTCAAGGTTTATGATGGTTTTGTTTTTTTTTTTTATAATTTAGACAGGATTTTTAATATTTCTGTAGAGTGGGAAGGAGATGATGTACAAAAATGAAAATCGAATTTTATTAGTATTTTTATTCATCTTCTATTATTACAAGAACGTCATCTAAGAATTGTGCAGGTGGTACTATGTTATCTAGTAGAGGTACTTAGCCTAACTAAGGTACCATATTATTGACATCACATGGGCGCAGCAGCCCACAGTCCGTTTGCCTACGATGCAGTTATAATAATATTTTATTATTGCTTCCCTACGACCGACGTATATACGAAAATATCCATGGTTTTGACATTGTTAGGATAATATTAGTGTTTTAGATAGATTTATTAAAACGGCGCGTTCCATCTTTATAAAAAAATCACGACAAAACTAGTTCATACTAGTGCTTACGATTCATACCCAGATAGGCTCACTCTTTAGTTTCTTGTATAATATATACTCTAAGGTAGATAATTCGACACTCGTTTAGTGTCAAATGTCGATCGATGTCAATGTCATGCATGTCCAGTCAGAGTTAGCACAGATTAAAGAATACAATAATCGATTAGTAAATGTGTATCGATTTATCTTAATTATATAAAACTGAATCTCTTAATACTCTAATTCTAATGGATTTAATTATTTTAATTAATTGTATCATCTAGTGAAAGCATTTTCGTAAATAGTATGAACTCTGTTGATGATGACATTAAAATGTCATCATCAACAGAGTATTTACTTAGACTATTTACTTCGTAACCCAAACTTAATTATTGGATATTTCATTTTCCAGATTGTAAATTGAGTTGATTTTTCACACTTTGAAATAGAAAAATATAACCTTTTTTTTCAGCCATGTCTTAACTTATTACAATTTGGCCCAGAAATCCCCGTCTCCTTTGGTTGTAACTGATAGAAATAAAAATTCAAATATCTAGCATTTGTTACTCATACTAGAAAGACAAATGTGTTATAGCAAAAACCAAAGGTGAATCACTATCCCACATCCACCACAATTCAGTTCACCGCAAACAACTTCTCTTATACTTTATTCAATATTTTTATTTCCCTCATCTACATGAATTGTATATTATTCACATATCAAAATATCATTGTCATCACTTTGAATCAATCATTTTACCAGTAATTTTTAATCAATTTTAATTGAGAAGCTAGCACCACATGAGCATCCTAGTTCAGCATTTGGGTTTTGCACTATTCTGAAGGCAGATCGTATTAACTCAGTTTGATAATCCACAGTTGAACCTTTGATGTAATCTAATGATGTCTCATCAATCACAACTTTGACACCGTCCTTTTCAAATATTCTGCAAAAAAGGCTTGAATTACAATATTTACCTATGAGGAATTGTACTTTAATTAAAATCTACCATTAACAAGAAGACCACCATGACAAAAAAAAAGATGAGCCTCCAAATATTGTTAAGTATGTTAGTGCAGCGTGTTGTTATACTATTCAAACTTCTTGTTTGAGGACTGCAAGGGGACCCTATTTATTGGCCTTTGATATCAGTCTCTCTGTCAGTCAGTATGCCAAACAACCACCAGAATAGGTAGTTACAATTTACACAGGTTGTATATCTATTTTGGAGCTGTAAAATATTTATCGTGTACAATGGTACGAAACCCTTGGTACGCGGCTCTGGCTTTCACTTGACCGGTATCTATTCTATGCACTATAATCGAATTAAGAAATAATAGTAGAAAACATACTCACTTGTCATCATTTTCCAATTTGTTATCCAAATCAAACTTATACTGAAAACCAGAACAACCGCCACTTTCCACACAAACCCTTAAGAAATTGTCATCGCCCTCGCATAATTGTTTCAATTTTTGTACACAATTGTCGCTAATCACTATACCCTCAGTAGCGACCGGGGCAACGGCCTTCCGAGTACCATATAGGTTACTTCTAAGTGAGCAATAACCAAGTCTAAATACTTGTCTAGTTTTAAACAACATTTTCGTTAAGTATTGAATGAAGAGGGTGTTTTTAATTTTTTCTCAATCGTATATAATTTTACTAGGTACTTTTCTAATAATATACTAATCTGTCACTGTCATCAGTCATGTCATGAACATGTCATTCATCTGTCACTTTAATACAGAAACTAGAGGAGGTGCTCTAATTCCAAAGAAATTTAAATCATATGGACTAGGCATACCTACAAGTTTGGCGTGAGCAAGTAATGAAAATACATCTATCAAAATTCTAACGATTTAAAACAAAGTGTGGAAGAAAGAAAGAGGAGTCGAGAGCATGCTTAATTATTGACCCTATTTCTCAAGTTATCGACTCGGAGTGTTACCATTAGTAAGTAAGATTTTAGTAGGTAGGTATATAAACAAAAGGAGGCGCCTCAACTAATGAAAGGGGTTAGAATGAAACTAGCATTCAATACAATAATTATACAAGCGACCTCTGAAAAATTCTCGAACCGCATATTTTATCTTTAGGATAATGGCACTGATACTCTTATATGCAAAGGCGAATAAGAAATTTTGTCACAGCTGACGCAAGTGAATTAGTAGCAAGCATGTAGCAAGCGATATTCTTCACGATATAAGTTTTTTCCATAAAAACCAAATAAAAGTTTGAAATATTTCATTAGTATTTAGTAATATGCATATTCGTAAAATGTATGAAAATTCAGATTCTTTAACACAGAATTAAATCATTAATATAAAAGAATTTTCCTAAACTTAACAAATACTTATGCAAGAGCATGTTACTAAAAATGTATCTATATATGAATAAAAATACCATTTTGATTAAACATACATTAATATGTTTATTTTCTTAATAATAATTTGAATAATGTTTGTTAGCTGTGCGACCACAGGTTATTGATTAATGCTTAAAAGTAAGAGTTATATGATAAAATAAATGTGTTATGATGTAATATATCCCGCAGTTTGCCCGTATCCTTGGAGCGCACGATAATATCTACCAATTTTTCTCTAGCAAGTTGGGAGAGACCTTTGCCAGCAATGAGTGACACCTACAACCAATGATATTTTAATATATTATTTTTATTTATTAGAATATCATTGCCTACAACCTACTACGTTACTTTTTATTTTTTTATTCAGCCTATATTATCAAAGGCCTTCTCTTGCCGACCCTCGCAGTACTGCAAAACAGAAAAAAAAGTTTTTTATTTGTTTAATTTTGTCCGTCTCTTTGATTCTAAATAGCCGAAAATTTAAAGAATATTCCGAATTTCAGCAAAAATAAATTTCACCTTACAGACTATGTAGGTACTCAAGAATTGAGAACGTAGGACTTCCTTGCAAGTTGCATGACTTATGTATGTTCTTTAATTTCGCTTTTCACAGGTTGTTTCCTGCTTGTCACAGGTTGCACATCAGTAAGGCACCTCGCGCACTAGACGGCCACGACCACGACCAGTGGCCGCAACGATCAGATTTACTTACTAAAGAAACCATATAAACGTCGCGCACTTAGCCACTTAGTAAATCTGATCGTTAAAGCCACTGGTCGTGGTCCTGGCCGTCTAGTGCGCGAGGTGCCTAAATATTCGTTAACAGCAACCATGATGGCAAAAACTTAGATCCAGCCATCCCTTGCTGTTTTGCTTTATTAAAATTGTTAGCTACGCACTAAGTCGAGGTCCGAACCCCGCAGGGGGTGCCCTTAGTAGACGTTGCTAACGTGGTTAGTTTTTCCTATTGCTCTGGCTGGAGGCCTTAAAGTCCTCGCCAAAAGTCCGGTGAAGCAGTCAAAGCCTGCGCTCAGGCTAACTGCAAAGATCTCTACCAAAAAAAAAAACAAAACAAAACCATGATGGCAAATCGAATCGAAAAATAAACTGTACCGGAATCGAAAAATAATCGTATATCGAACCTGGCATTTCTGACGGACAAATCATTTTACTTTTCTGATAACATCTTTATTCAAAACATTCGAGTTTTCAGTTTAGCCTTAGCACGTGACATCTCCTTAACCGGAAAGTAGTTTCTCCATTGACCACTATCTGTGCCCCGCGGTTTCACCCGCAATAACCATCCTCGTACTTCAAGGATTAAAAAAAAAATAATTAATGAAATCGGTTCAGCTGCTCTTGAGATTTGCGCTTCAGATTTTTATATTATAGAGATTTCGATCATTTTGATTTGTACCCAGGTCCCAGGGTCTAAACACATGTTTACGGATGACACAATTTTTTGTCTTCTTATTTTTCCTGCCCTTTTCCCAATCTATTTGGGGTTGGCGCACATCATTTTAATATTTAACATGTTTGAAGCAGCATCGCAAAGAACCTATGACACGGCATTGCAATTACGATTAGAACTTATAATCAAAGTGTTTAAGATAGACTTAGACTTACAGACAGAAACGAACATTACATTATTTTTGAAAACAAACATTAAACAATTACCTTAAATACAAGAACTTTTCCTAGTCTTGCAACACTTATGTTGATAGTGTGTGTGTTAAAAAGAGAGCGACGTATCGGAGACAGAAAGAGACAGGTTACTCAAGCGGGGTAAGCTGGCCAGCGGACCACTATATTGATGCGTTTGTTTATTATTTTATAAGATGTTAGCCGTGTCAAAATATTATAATATGGTATAATATCATGCCGCTTCTAACAAGAAAATAAATTTCGACAATATGCTGCTATATTTTAAATTGCTTAAATGTAATTTAGGTTGAGCTTAATAAAATAATAAAATAAATATCACCTTCCTGTAATTCATTACGCAATACTGAATTATTTTATAAATAAAACAATATTATTTCAAATAGTAAAAACGTAAGAATATTCAAAGAGAAAATAGTGTTCGTTCATTATTTTAATAAATTCACTGGCCACCCTACTCCACTTTGCGCGGCAGCGGTCAGAAGGCGGAGCTTATCGGCAAACTCGCGTCGAAGCTGGCTCCACTGTCAATTCGAGAGTCGCGAAGAGTACGCTCGCGTCTATTACGTGGTGTGTTTATAGTGAAGTGGATTTTGTGATGAGATTATCGAATGTCGTGAAGTGAAAGATAGTGTTGTTTTATCAAAAAGTGCAAATTGTGGGATGTACAATGTTTATGGTTCACTTATAGTGAATAATCAAAATGTGTGAATCACAATTGTGTGCAAAATTGATTTATGCCACGTAGTGACGCGAACGGGTAATGATTCCTAATGTGGAGTTCGAAGCAAGATGGTTAGAGAGACTCGGCACCTGTGGGTTGGAAATTTACCCGATAACATTCGTGAAGACCGAATAAGGGAGCACTTCAAACGGTAATACAGCTTTCAATATTACCTTTCAGCAACCATTGACTGCTGCGTACCTACTAATCTTTTAATATTTGATATTTGTTTGTTAATCAAGCCTAGTTTCACTGAATTTAATTTGATAGAATAAGCAAAAAAAAATTAGGACTTCAAATGTAAACACTTCTTCAAAGATGTGTTTCTAAGTTTAATACTATGAATAAATAAGAATACTTGTGAGAAGGAATGTTATATATTTCATGACCATGATTAAATACAGCGATCTTATCACAACCTATACCTACGTTTTTTAGTTTAGCTGAGGTTATAACCATGCTTTTTAGTTGAGATAAAGGCGGACGTTACGTTACATTATTAATAATATCTTTGTTTTTAATTTACACTTTTCGACTGTGGCCTTTAAGAATAATACATTTTTATTTGCATTCAGTTGTGCCATTTTAAAGAAAGATTTACAAGAACTACGTTCCTAGTTCTCCATACACTACTTGCTATACGTATTACGTTGTTCCTAGCCTTGTCATAACATTTTAATAATTACCCTAAATATAACGGTATTTAGATAAACATAGATGTAGTGTTGTACTGTTAGTATGTACCTAAATCAAAATAAAAATACTATTCATATGTGGATCTATCAATTAAACATATTTGACTCGTTATGTAGCGTTATGGTTATAATCCAACATACCTACATACATCAAACACCAGTGGGACACAGAGTAGATACGTTTGTAGTAACCACGAATTCGGGAGTGAGTAAGACATAGGATGTTTATTGAACAACACTCCGAATCTCTCGAGGTCATACTCAAGAACTTGCACTCGGTGTGAGACACCGAATAGCTCCAGATTTTAGGTGTATAGCGTGGAAGTGTAAACCAAGTGTTTTAATATCATAATTTAACCATCGAAATTCAGTTGTGGTATTATTTTGTTACTAATTTCAAGTATTATCTTAATCAAAGCGAACGTAAGATTATTCTCAATGTACACTCAATCTTTACCAATTGAAATACTATTCATGATAAACGATTAATTCAAATAAAAAAATGAAAACCTACTATTTATTTACGGAAATAAAAAAAGATGGTTTTGATGAAAACTGAAATAAAATCATACTCATAGATATATTTAGGTGCTTTATCCACCGATTCCAGTTGTAGCCACAATGAAAGGGCAAACAAATATTTTATTTAACTTAAACATATAGCTTTTACAATGGCAATTACCTCCATAAAAAAATCACCGGATTACACTAATCATAACTTACGAACGGGTAGACCTATTTTCATGATTACTTATTTATTGGGCTCGTGTCCTCCTCGAATAGCATCATTACTGAAAACGGATCGGAAAAGCCACGAGTCCTAATCTAGATTACCTAGGCGGGCGAAACGACGGATTAACGCTATTACATACACAATATAGTTATATGTTGCATTCAAGTAGTATGATTCCGCCGTTTACATACGGTG
Organism: Autographa gamma; assembly: GCA_905146925.1. Taxonomy (NCBI): domain Eukaryota; kingdom Metazoa; phylum Arthropoda; class Insecta; order Lepidoptera; family Noctuidae; genus Autographa; species Autographa gamma. The sequence goes on along the minus strand of LR989866.1, from coordinate 6,637,086 downwards.
TCGTCAGTTTAAAAACGTTTGCAGTTAGTATAAGTATGCCGAAGGTAACATTTCATCGACAATTTAAACGCCATATACATTCTGCCCCGGCAAATTCAAGTATCTAGATTTTGAGGTTATCCGGCACTTAAAAAAATATAAGGTATCCATAGACTCTGGGTAGCGAAGGACTCCTGCAGAGTATTATTGGTTCAAAAAAACATGTATTTTATCGAATATTCATAATTCATAGGCACAGAAAACCGAATCATACATACCTACAAAAGTTTTTACACTGACGACTCCGTATTTCTCCATATTTTAAACGGCGGAATCATACTATTTGTCTGCGACATATATACCTAATTATATACCGTAAATAATAACACCATGTGGTCACTGTATCGATGTTTTGACGTTATAGAATCGGGAAACCACCTCTACCTCAATACCGATATAAAGTAGTACATAGTGTGTGTGAATATGATAGAAGCGGATGTCCAAACCATGGTCGTGGGTGACAGTTTTCACTTACCACCAGGTGAACCGTCTCGAACGTGACAATCGTTCGCGATCTATGATAATAGAAAAAATATATAAGAAACGTGGTTTTTCTTTTTTACGTAGGTAATTAATAACTTTTGACTATGATTCATCATTTGATTTCACTTCATTTTAAGTTTTAGCTCACATCACAATTTTGTACATTTAGTACGAAAGCTTGACGACATTTACGTACAGCGCAGCAGCTTAGTTAAAATAATACCAGTCTAAAAACGGATGGCTATGACAGATCAGTATCCAGTTTTCTTCACTATGCTTTACTTGACCTTTGTCAGTGGTGTCTTAGTATAATAAATTAAGAAACGAAATATACCTTCGAAATAGACACGATGGAACTTAAAGTTACTGTCGTCGCAACTGGATAGGTTTCTATGTAGTCACATTGGCAGTGTGAGTACAAAGCAATTATTCAGTCTGTATATGCAGTGGGTATAAGTGTTAAGTGACCAGTGTCAACCATTAGCTACTAAGCCCGCATAAAGCGCGTAGCTTAGTATGAGGTCAACATGCCATGTTTTTTTTTTGTTTAGAATAAAAGTCAAAATTTATTAAAAAACCCCTGCAAGCGAAATGAATCGCTGCTCTTTCGCGAAATTAAATATTAGTTGCTTACTTTATTTTTACGAAGATAAGTTATGTGATTACAAAAAGAAAGTAAACAAGTATAATTCCTCAAGATGTTGAATTAATATGTGATCACCATAAGCGAACAAAATTAAAACAGTTTTACCAGTGACCACACCTACCTTCCACTTTGATTCCGAAGTGTTCTCAACGTGGAGAATTAAAGTTATTTGACAAAATTACTTAACCATTGCCATATTTTTGAAGAAGTAATATCTTGTTCTACCCACGTTACGAAAAATCATCGCGATCAGACGGTACCGCCCAATACGTTACTAGAAAACTGTACGTTATTCGAATAACGACGCGTTAGCTTATGTTGGTATATTCACCAAAAAAAAAGAAAAAGTAAGAAGAAATCAAGCAAGAGAAAACCCGTATCTGGTGAAAGGAATAGCTAATGAAAAGAGAAGCACATTTCCATGTTAATTTAGGTTTCCTAAAGTCATATCTTTTAACGAATGAATTGTGATACCAATTTACATCCGTTTTCCATGGTATGGCTAATAACTGAAAAGCAAGACACAATTATGAGATTTTAGATATTATTACAAGCAAACTCAAAACCTTCCACGCGAAAACTAAACGACTGGCACACACGTTACGATTATCAACACAGTTTCTTCTGATTCAGATTTATCTAACCAAAATTTCATACTCTAACTGTATAGTTGTATGAAATCTGACAAACTACAATTTTTCTCATACAGATTTATCACTTCATTTACTCATCATCTCATGTAGATTTATCGTTACAGTTTTAAATGTACTGTCCAATCGTAACTATTTTTCGTTACGTTTCTCGATATGAACGTTTATAGACTGGTATTATTAATGAGTAAATTGGAGATTCACGTGATGATTTCGAAGTTGTTTATTAAATATCATTTTTCGTTCAATATTTTGAAAGTCTATAAGAACGCTAAATAATTATGAACAGATTAATGGTGAATGACGTGGGAAATTTATAGAAGTGGTTTGTGTTACGGTACTAAAAACAAAGTGTAACTCAGGTTTAAATCTGATTTGAATAATTTGTTGAAAGCGTTCGTGCTAGGGCCCCTGACCACAAACATGTTTATTGGTTGTGCCCTCTGGTATCTCGTGACCTGCGTTGTCCACATTCATTTCGACTCGGATCGCGATAAAAATTGTCGTAGTGCTGCTATATATCCTGATTTTTTGTATAATAATGTCCTGATCTTCGTTCAACTCTTAGTCGCAGCTTGGAAAATACAATACAAAATCCATAAATCTATTATTTTAGACGGTAGACCATAGAATTTAGTCACATGTGTATACTTTTAGGTATAGAACATCTATTTGAATGACACACAGGGAGTTATTTACGCAAAATACATTTCTAACCATAAGCTTTTTAATGAAATTTCATAATTCTTACAAGGTTTAAATTTTTTAGGTCCTCTATCTCAAAACGATAACGGAACCCTATAGGATCACTTTGTCCGTCTGTCTGTCTTTCATGAAACTTTTTCAGGATCGCGTGGTTTTATTAAGCTGAAATTCATATTAAATACATAGGTCTACTGTCCCTTATGGTTGTAAAAAAATATAACTTTTAAGCCAACAAACACAATGAAAAGGTACAGTCGTTTACGCTGCAAATTCTCGACAGTCGCATGTGAATCAACCCTACAGGGTACTACTTCTCCTGAACTCAGAATCTTTTAATTTAGTACTTAGCAACGTCTTACAGCACAGATGGGATGATTGAGAAATGCGAAAAGCATACATTGAATAATTTTTAACCAAAAAAAATATGTGAATGTTATGGGTTTCTTTTAACAACAAAAGTACCATAACTTTTACTAATTACTCATATACCTACAGGTTTGTACGAAACCCTTTTTGCGTGAGTCTGAGTCGCACTTGCCCGTTTTATTATTCCTTTCATTTAGGCAAATGTATTGAAATGATGAATCACTCAGGGCATTGTTTTTATAGATACCTTAATGGTTTATAATGTAATAACTCTTTAGAGTTATCTCAAAATGGCTGCAGAAAGGTTTTACCGTGCGAACTGAATCAAAGCCAAAATAATTATAAAATAATTAGGTAGGTATTATCTTTTTTCTTTTTTTTTACTCAGCCATTTCTGTTCCACTAGATCTACCCTCCTTCTATTTCTCTCTGACTCGGGCTGTAGTGAACTACTCCTTATCAAAGGAGTCCAGTGACATCTTGAAATAATCCAATTAAGGCTTGTGGCTAAGTGTAAGCGGGTTTGACCGATAATACAGGTTAAGTTGCGCTCGCCGCGGTTAGTCCGTGGATGACCATTAATAACATACCGTGATCCCTCCGTGTTGCGGAAAGCCGTAGCTCCCGACTGTCCTGCGTATGACAATGGCGTGAATCTGGTAGGACTGGTAGCCAACCCCAACATTCCTTGCGAAAAAGGCTAGGCAGATGAGATCTTGAAATAATTAATAGATCTATATTATTGTGTATGTACAATTGAACATATATTGAATACGCGGGAAGCAGATGGTATAAGAGGTTAATAATATTTAGGTTAAAGATAAGTAAAAATGTATGTAATAGAACAAGGCGAAATGCTTGCTATGAAAACCTTATAAAGCAATTCAATTAATATTAAATTTGGACGTCAATGACATGATAATATGGATCTACATGCTATAAAATGCTTTTGAATCGTTGTGCTTAATCATTCCGAATCAACATCGATAAATCCCAACAGTTTAATATTGCAAAAAAAAATGTTTATTGTTTTTTCTACTGTTAGCAAAGTGTACACGTTTACATTGACAATACTTGATTAAATAATAATATGCTTCTTGCCTCATATGAATAATTGTAGTATTATCAATTCAAATATTCTTTATTCAATAAAGGCTACATACACAGTAGCACTTATCGAACGCCAATTCCTTGGATAATTAGCACATATCCACGAAAATTACTTAAAAAATGTTTTTAAAAATTCAAGCTCAGTATACTGACAATCGCCCCACCAGTTTTGCGATGTCGCGCTCCAAAAGAGGTTTAGGTGTGCGGGCGGGGGACTATGGGTCGTCGACCCATCCACATTAAACAACTGACATAGAACTGCAATTTCTCTTTTTTATAACCGTCGAATTTATATTTACTACGTTTTATATTATGTGTATTATTTTATCTAAAGTACTCTGTTAATGTTTTGAAGTAACTTTTATTTCCTTTGATCAATTACTCGTGATATCTTATGTAAAAACCTACTAAATTGAAATATTAACTATTATTTCAAATAATCAATATGATAGTTTAATTATAATAGTTCAATTTTCTGACGTATTATATGGGTATACTAAGCGTCTCGTTTGATTTATCAGTCAATAACGAATAAAGTATACCTACAACCAGATACGAATGCTCTGTGTTCGCCTTGGGTAAATGTAGGTAGGCGCTCGAGAGAAATCTGGCAACGTCGCGTGTTCGTGTTTTGTACTTACGCGGCAGGCGGACGGACGGTTTATATAAATTATGTTGGTATCTTTTTATCTTTGCTTGCCGAGTGGAGTATACAGTAATATATTTTCTGTGCATGGCAGTGTATACTTATATTTGATACATATTGGCATAAAATTCGTTTTGATGAACTAAAGTAATTAAAACTACGTAACCTAGAAAATGAACTTAAAATCGTCAGGTGCGTACGTACCTACCTACCTACGTCGTTATACTGAATACGGTGCCCTGTGCATTATTTTTCTCCAAGGAAAGTAACGTGCTTTTAAGTAGCCTAGTTATTATTCATATTTAGATAATAGGTAGGTAGTTCTACAAATTCGACTAGTAGTGTTTAAAGATTATCGTGACTAAAAAGAAACTAGCTTTATCATACTTAATAGTTATTGTTTATAAACAATACTTAAATAATACTAGCACTCTTGCAAGAGGTTCATAATACGTAGATACATTAGGGCAGATGTGTGCATTATGTACCTACATTATCATTCGCATCCATTAGGGAATAAATGTTTGTATGCATGGGATTGTTGTTTACTTTGTTATTTGCTACTTCAATGAGTTTTACCTAGGATCTAAATAATTATGGCGAAACTAGATCGTCCTGGGCTAAAATAGTAGGATATTATGAGTCGTGCAAAATCGTTATTTTTGTATTTTGACCTTTAAAATCTAACTGATTAGTGGAAACTTTCCAGAATTTAATTGTGAAAACTATAGAATATTATTTATTGTACACCATTTAAATTACATAATAAAGACGTACATCAACACTAAAGCGTACAGTGGAGGTCTTATCGCTAATAGCGATATCTTCCAGGAAACCTTTGGATTTACAGGAAAGTAAAAAAATGAACAGAAATTCTCCAAATCTCCAAAGAAAAGACATCCACGCGGGTAGTGTTGTGAGGAAAAGCTGGTATAATTAAAAACAGATAATAATGACTAACAATATACGAAAAGAGCTTGGTCGCAAGCGGACGCAGTCTGCTTCGATCGATGCTAGCCAGCCGTTCCAACTCCACAACTGAGGGAGGGTGAGGAGAGGGAGGGGGGATAGTGCGCACAGCGTCATTGCGCCGACCTGGAAGGCGGGTGCGGCGAGGAATTACATACCATACACAATACGTAGAATAAATATGTATAATATGATTCGAGTCGGTTGGGCACAACATGTGACATCATGGAAGCATGATTTTATATAAAAAAAAAACGGGTGAAATAACCACTGTAGGGTAGCCGACCATACACTTTAAATCAAAAAGTGTATGGTGGACCCTCCCTGGTCATACATAAAACAGCTAATCTTGGGTTACTTTCTCCTTGTTAATATCTGCGTTCCAAAGTCTTCACTGTCTGAAAACGTGATGACCGACAGAACTTCCAAAGAAGTTATAGTTCCAATGTACGTAAGGACACTGATTTTTTTTTTAAGTTTTAGAGTATAAAAGTAAGAGCATAGTATAATGCAGATACCTTTTCAGGTTTGTAACCTAACTTAACTAAACCGTAACTTCCGTTTTTTTTATTCTCTCAATATATAATAAATATAATAACTGAAACCATAGAGAAGAGAGTAAAAACCATCTGCCTTTTCGAATGGATTTTCGCTAAATTGGTTTTAGGTATATTCTTACAATTGTTCTGTTTAGAATGGATATAAACATTTGTCATTTGTTGGGTTCACCTCTGACCCGAATAGCGGAATAACTAAAAACAACAAGTTACGCAGGGCACAGTTGACAAAGTATCAAGTACTAACTAAGGTATATCATAATAATGCGTTAGTAAGTAAATAATATCTAGTTCACAATAATGTAAGTCATAATAAATTCGTATTTCGGTACTCAATGGAAGAATAATAAGGGTATGATGTGGGAGGGTGCGGTGCGGACTAGGTGTTGTAACGTTATTATGCAACGCGAAAGTTGCTGCTTGGTGACTGCGTTCTACAGGGTGAGGGCGAGGGCACCACCCAGAATACAGTATAGCTCAGCTCCACCCACGCCCCTCGTTCTATCGACCTGCGCAAGCATCCGGCCCGTAGCTATTACGGCTCGACGACCGACCCGAATCAAACTATTACCGCTCAGCCTATTTCTAAAACACAAGAAACCGTTTCGTCCATTTGGACTAACTAAACATAACCATAAATATTTATTTTGAAAATGTTATCGTTGACCTGATGAATTAAAATTGTGTTTGTTATAAAGCGGTTTTATTCATTGTACCTCTGATGAGGTGATAAACCTTAATCGGTAACGAATGTTGTTTTCTTTAAATCTCCCATGAACTCATTGCGTAACTGTACCCGACAAGGCAAACCGATGAGGGTATACCGACATGAACAAACAACTACTTCGACGGGCCTGTTGGTCTAGTGGTTAGTGACCCTGACTGCTATACCGGAGGTCGTGGGTTCGATTCCCACTCAGGACAAATGTTTGTGTGAGGAGCACGATCATTTGTACTGGTCTGGGTGTAATTTATCTATAACTAGCTGTGCCCCGCGGTTTCACCCGCGTGAATACGTAGGTCCCGTTCCCGGTGCCTTTATGTTATTGGGGGCTGAGACGAATCCAACAAATCACTATCGTAACAAAGGTCAGGATTACTTTTTTTCTTCCGCTCATTTTTTTTTTCATTCATAAAAACCTTCTCCTGATAAAAACTAACACAACAAAAAAAGAATTAGCTAAATCGGTCCAGGCGTTATTGACTTATGCGCTTACCAACACATTTAGCAATTCATTTTTATATATAAGATATGTATGTATTTAGAAATATATAAATATGTATATCAGTTGTCTGGTCACCATAACACAAGCTCTCTTAGAGCTTAGCTTGGGATCAGATTACCGTGTGTGAATTGTCCAGGAATAAAAAAAAAAAAAAACTTACTATTCAGAAGATACAGAAGGTATTATGCGTTGAAAAGTATGATGTATGATTTTTCTCTTACTGATCAATAACACTATTGCTAGCTAGCTAGCTAGTTAGTTTGAGTATTTAAAGGGGAATATTGTAAGAGCTCAGTTGGGTGGTATTTTTATTACTAAAGCTCTCGCTTGTTTTATCGCTGGTTTATGAAATCATTGCAATGATTTTTTGGATAAATATAAAATATGTCGTTCAATACAAATTTTTTTTTATCAACTTTTTTTGTAGCATATCACCGATCCATTGTGATCGCTGTTGCCAAAAGCATACGCGTCTAGGTAGCGACTCTTATTTTATAGGTTGTACAAAAAATAATAAAATAAATATAATAATATCTTAAAAATGGTTTAATACTGGCGGGAGAATTAGGTGAGATCCAAACCTCGAAATGTTTAGACTATCAAGTAGGTGTCTTATTTTTATTTTTGAGAAGGCAAAGCCTTGCACTTTACAAAAACTATTAAAAAATGACGTAGGTATACCTACGTTACAATAGCAGTGATGTGCAATGATGCGCATTGGGAACAATCGTTGCTAACACAAATTTCATGGTCTATTAGTAGATTTGCGAAATAATAATGTTGGGAGGTATTTGGTGAAAGTTTGAATACTTTGATACCGGTTAAGACAAGTAGGTAGGTAATTAGAGCAGTTAATGATACTGTTTATGGCAGAAAACGTTTATTAGACACTTACTCTGAACGGAATCAAAATCATAGGAGGATTGGAAATTTGGTTGGACGATTTATCGGTGAGTAGGATTTCACAAGATCTATAACTTTTTGCCATATAAATTGCAGTACATTTGAACAATTTCATTTTGAATGATACGTAGGTACTATTACTCCTTATGGATCGCGTACATCAAATATGTTATCGGACGAACTTTGCTCGTACGTCGAAGGCCGAATTCGAAAGATTAAATTTACACTAACAGGACAGGCGACTTCGAACGATGGCGGTCGTGTTGGTGTAGGCACTCTCTTTATTTTACTAGTGTTTGGATCAATCGTCTGAGTGTGACCGTCGACGTCCAAGCAAAGTTCGTCCGATAACGCCTTTGGTGTATGTGTACACCAAAGGCGTTATCGGACGAACGCAGACAAATAGTATAATATAGTAGGCGTCCTCAGGACTCCTCAGTTTAAAAACGTTTGCAGTTATGTAATATGCCGCAGGCAAAATGAAAACTCATTCAATCATCATATTTATTTCTTTCTTTCTTTATTATACATAGAATATTAAATAAAATATATAAATATAATATACTAGCTGTGCCCCGCGGTTTCACCCGCGTGAATCCATAGGTCCCGCTCCCGGTGCCTTTATATTATTGGAGGCGAAGGTAAATCCAACAAATCACTATCATTTTTTTTTTTCATAAAAACCTTCTCTTGACAATAACAAATACAACAAAAAAAGAATTATCGAAATCGGTCCAGTCGTTATTGAGTTATGCGCTTACCAACACATTTAGCGATTCATTTTTATATATAAGACTAGCTGTGCCATGCGGTTTCACCCGCATGTATACCTAGGTCCCGTTTCCGGTGACTTTAAGTTATTCAGGGTGCAGATGAATCCAACAAACCACTATCGTAAATAGAGGTCAGGATTACTTATTTTTTTCCGCGCATTTTTTTTTTTTCATAAGAACCTTCTCCTGATAATAACTAACACAACAAAAAAAGAATTTGCGAAATCGGTCCAGCCGTTATTGAGTTATGCGCTTACCAACACATTTAGCGATTCATTTTTATATATAAGATATACCTATATAAAAACAAGTACATGGGCGGCTTTATTGCAACTGGCAATCTCTTCAAGGCAACCTTTTAACCGTTATAATGCAACGTTAGTGTTATTTGACCATGGTCATTAAAATCTCGAGACAAATATTGAAATACATACGTCGTCACTCGCTCTGATTCAAGGTCACAATATCCAAATTATTTTATTTATTTATTCATATTGATTAGACTTATTGGTGGATAGGCCCGGCCCGGCCTAGCTATGTACATTTCCTTAGTAATGAACCAACATTGGGCGAGTCGAACTTGTAAGGGTTTTTCTGTCATACATCACTACGCAATCCATCTCAATCATCTTGTATGCTTTATAGTTTGTGTACGAGCAGCTTTAGGGTATCTATCTACTTTAAAATTGATTCCTATTATTGTAATAGTCAAGACGTAAAATTTATCGATCTGACACAACCTTGTCACCAGTGTCTTTGTTTATGATATACATGTATGTACCTACAACAGTGCCCTTACTTACTCTTCAACTAGGTAATTATAATTCCAATTTAATGCCAATGTAATATTGACATTATTTTAGCAGACATGATTGAGTATTCTGGGAAAATTACGGAAGTAGACGGGAACCAACTTCAATCTGAACATAGACGGTCTTTTCTGTGTTTTGATAGATGGTGCGCTTGCTAAATATTAAAACATACGTATACCTACGTATTAAGTTGTAAAAGTATTAAGAAACTTAGTAGTAGTAATCTTTGATTTGTTGGATTCTACTATGCCCCAAATTTAACAATAAAATCATAAGGAAAAAGAAAAGTCTTACGAGGGCGGGGACTATTAATTAACGCGGGTAAAACCGCTTGGTAGTGCTAGTAAATATTAATCGCTAATCAAATAATTTGTCAATAACAGAAACAAAAATTCCGCTTATGGGCTACGCTACTAACAACGCTCTATTCAAGTAGCAGCTATTCAGAAAGTAGATGACGTCACCGAGCCGGTATCTCCCTTCCCCTCCGTCGCGTCCTGCCGCTCGTTTTTCCGTGCCGACTCGCCGACGCTATTTCTCCTCATACCCCGCGCCTCCCCGCATCGTCCGTTTGCCTGCGTGTGCTACCTCTCCAACACACGCGCAGTTGTTGAGTCGAGTTTCACACGGAAACCGGCTACGCCATCGGTAACGAGTGCGGCCATGTTGTAAGAATATAAAACTGGCAACGTCGCAATCCGTCGCATCAGACATCGACCGATTTTATCTTTTGTAGTGTTGACTAAAATTCTCTAAAGAATACTTAATTATAATATATGTAAATCAATTAGTATCTGTGAAATAATTGTTACGTAAAAAATACAATTAGGTACTTATAAGCATTGGAATAAAACTACTTTTCTCTGATAAGCGTCTGAGGCCATATTAAAACTAGCTTAACTTTATTAATTTAATAATTCATCTTATAAATCTAAACAATTTATACTCACGGTAGCGGCTGTAGTTGGGTACATAAATATTCAATTGGCTAAATTCATCAAAATAATAAATATTAGTACCTAGATAATAAGTTAATATTTGTACACCGATTCGGTACAATGTATGATACTCTGCTAACCATAAAACATCTGTTGTAACTACTCACTACATTCTAACAAATATTTTTTGCTTTGTTTCTATTCATTATTGCCCTAATACCGACCGACGTATTAGGTTATGGCGACTGTAAAGTCTACAGGTTTAAATAAAGAATTCAACAATTGAACCGTCTGATAATAAAGTGTATGATAATTATAGGATTCTATACTAAACATGATATTGTGCTTACCGAGACAGTAATAATCGTCAGCGCGGCGGCGACCGCTTACTTACTTACTATACATATACGACTTATAGAATAGGGAGGCAAACGGCGCAAGGCGCGGTACGGCAACAACGCCTATCTTTGATACAATATACTGTGCACTGCGATCGGAGCGGCAACGTCGCTTTTTATAGTATCTCTGGCTCGCTCACTCTCGCGTCGTGTCGACGCGCACCGCTGCCCGTCCGGTTAGACGTGCCTGGCTGGTTGTTTATTATTTTAAATAAAGGTGCCTCTCCACAATATGATGCTATTTGTACTGCAAAAGAAAATTTTTAGCAGTAGGTAACATGTTCTCTATGAACACTTTACATGATAACATATGTATAGTTTATGGTTGTTTCTTTAGTTGTATTCTCGAGTAAGTAAGTACTAAATTTTCCATGTACTGTTAGTTTTAGCTAAACACAAGTACTAGAGACGCCACGTAGACGAAAAAAAAACTTAATTAGCTTTAAAAAAACAATTAGGTAAAATGTCCCCAAGACCAAGACACTTTAAACAGATGTAGGTTATTAACTAGTAACTTCTCGTCAGATACTATGAAGACACATCAACTATGTGGGTTTTTAAAGTTATGCCATCTTAAAAGATAATTTTTCAATTATGTATTTCAGCATATAGTTTCTGATATAATTAAACAATATGTTGGTTTATAATTAGTGTTTAAAGACGAAGAATAGATGCAACTTCAAAACTTACGCTAATGCAATATTACATTACTTTTTTTTTTCTAAATACACGAAGTTTGTTACGTGACGTTTGATCACGCGTTTATTAAAAAAAAATTAAAACCATATTGAAATAGATGACAAAACACACGCATGTAATAAATGGGTAGAATTGAGTATGATGACATGTATAGTTAACATATAGTATAGGTATATATTGTCTTAGATGAATGATTTGCCTCGGGAGCTCTACAAGATACCGCACTATCAACAAACAAAATGTCCGTCGCTGCGGCAACAATTATGCTCAGTATGCTAGAATAGTGTTAATAGCTGCCTAACGGTTACCCCAATTAATGGTAAAATATTATATGCTATGGAAGCTGTTACTTGATATAAGTTAAAAATGTTACTTGTTATTATTATAAATTTAGCTCAAAAAATGCAATAAAAAATAATTGAAAAATATAATTTTACATCTTAAGCTCGCCTATCGATATATGAATTACATTTATTAACTTTAAATTATATAGAAATGGGTTATGTATATTGTTGAAAAGTCATAGAGTATTCCATAAGCAATTAATTTTCCAAATCTAAAATGTTATGTTAAGTATCTGTGCACTTTATACTTTTTAAAATAAAATAAAAAACGGTTCTGTTCTGCACGATAAACGGGTTGTTTAATTATAGGTTAAGGGCCCAGCACGCTTCCACTGCGCGTGTTCATTAAATAGGAAGGTTAGATAAATGAAATAGGTTATACCTACTTAAATAAAAGAACAATTACAATAAATTCACATTATAAATATCTTAACCATGGGGAAATTGATTCTTGCATATACGGCAACTCTGAATTACGTTCAGGGTACACAATGTTTTATTCAAATCTAATATAAGAACAAACTCTAACTATACTAAAATTAAAACTTACATAAATAAATAAAACTAACAGGCGTCAAAAAACTCATAGTCATCCTTGTCAATGGCGGGAAACGTGCCCAGAGCAGCATTGTCACGTTGAATGGCTATGCCGATTCTCTGTGGAAGGAACAAACCAGCCCTCTGATCACGAGTAGTTTACCAAACGTTTAGAAAGTTCTTTAAAACGATTTCGTGCACTCAGACCCCATGACCCGAGCGTTTCAAACCCAAACGGCTCGAAAATATAATAACCCACTAGGTTATTGTACTTTCGCCACATAAGGGTCTTCGCAGCTCCAGCAGCAGCGCCAGGAGAGGCTCCCGAACTTAGAACGTGGGACGGCGCAAGGGTGTCGACGCTCGTTGCGTCCCACTCCAAAGGCCGACCCACCCCTATGTCATTCAAATTTGAGTGACGAGATATACGTCCTGCGCTCCTGCTGCAGGATATGCCATGGTGACCGAGGTTGTCGACTGTTTCACTGCATTGACAACGAGGACATGCGACACAGGATATACCTAAACGTAAACTCTTGGCGACCCGGAAAGTGTTGTCATCCAAAATCGTACCAATAGTGGATGACGGAAGTACCTGTAACCATAGGCCCGACTCCCATTCTACAGCCAGGAGACGCGCACGCTCTGTAGTGTTGCTTGACGTATTAATTAATTATTTCCGTATCAAACTGCAAAGCGGCTCATCCCACTGCCTCTGAAAAGAACGTTGCTCTAGTAAATCTGTGCCCGGGCAGGACAATTCCCAACTATTTACTGCCTCAGTCATGCACAGAATCTGAAAATCAACCAGAGAAGACCCTAAGATTTGCCTGGTTAACCTTTCAGTGCTGTGGACCGATGACAAAAATGTAACGATGAAACTTTACGTACACCTAGCCCACCAAATCGGATCGGCAGCGTGGCTTGGGTCCAGGCTCGGTCATCCAAAGTTACGTTGAATGTGGACCAAATAATTTTATCGACTTTTTCCAAAAGCGGTAAATGTTTCCATAATTTCCATAATCGTGAAGAACGAAGAAAATATGTAAATTTTGGACCAAAGCAACAAAAACGAATTGAAGTAATAGCAGAATGTAAAGAGATTTTGAAAAGTCTATTCGAAATTGATTGAAAATTTTCAATTTTATCATCTATAAAATTTTCATATGATTCTTCTAAAATTGGGGACCCTAGAAGGCGAAGCGTTATTAACTATGTATGTTAAAATACAATACATAATACTATATAATTATACTGGGTGATACAGTATCTCATAGTAAGACTGGTTGTCAGAAATGTATCATCAACGTATAACAATCAAGACCAAAGACTTAACGTACTTTCCGAATTCCGAGGCAAGGAGCCATCTCGGTTACATGTTAAAAATGGTCACCCATCCAAGGACCCACCGCTTCGGGCGCGGCTAAAATTGTAATACCGGTTACGGGTACGGCTGACACTTAGCCACGAGCCCCACTTAGTTTCAGCTAAATAAATAGTGGAGGATTTGTCCAGCGTAACTTTAAAGTTGACTATTTAAAAGATGAATGATTGGTCTCACGCCCTCGACAACAAACCTCTGACGTACTCGTCAAATGCGGCATAAATAGTACGCCGAAATCGGTAAATACCCGTGCCAGTCACGTGACAGCTTTGTTTTCTTGGACGACCCGAACATTTTATTACATTTTGGTCGCAATTCGAAGTAAAATGGCGGTTTGCATATTAAATCTGTTTAAAACAATACTAAAGTATCGTCTAATTTCGAATCCGGGTAACTTTGACTCGGGTCAAAGTTACACTGACAGTGTACTGACATTAATAATTTAAGTATTGCCTTTTTTTAAGGTAAACTTACATTAACATGGCGCAAAAAAAGTACTATACATTACATCATTATAATACATTTCGATGGTAAAAAGCTTAAAATTTCGCTCATGTAGAAGGCGATGGAGGGTTGAAAGCTGCCTACTAAGCCTGACATTTTACGCTGTTTCCCAAATAATGTCGTGAAATATAACGCGATCCAAATGAGAATAGGAATGTCAATAACCTCTATCTGTCAAATGTCACTTGAAAAGTACGGTTTGCACAAAAAACTTATTTGCATCAATAATAATAGGTCTGAAATATCAAATTTAAATAAAAAATTAAAATGGGAGAAAATTATCTGAATATAATATTTAATTATTTTTAGATAATTTACTATAAAGGCCCAGAAGCCATGCCAAAATTATTCAATAAAATAGGGACGCAAGTCGCCATCTTGTCATTGTTAGCATGTTTTTACTTGTTAGTGTGCTTCGTCGTACGACTGAGTGCATGTGCTAGCGGACTGATACTGTTTATTTAGTTGATTCTGTTTCTTTTGATATTTTACTTAAAAATAAATTTTATTTAAAAAAAAACTTGTTTTGCTCACCCTACCTTAATGGTTAGAATTGACAGCTATGACGTCACAATATGGCGCTAAGTCGATCCTATTCTCATTTGAATCGCACTATATTTGCCTAATACTAAAGTGTCCAAAAGAAAGATTTTTTTTTATGTTTGATGATTATTTTCTTTGTATGGAATGGGGAGAGTAAGGCTGGTAAAGAGCTGATTTTGTTATTTTCATTTTGATTTTTTATGTTAGTTTTTATAATTGATTAGGATTTGTAAACTTAGTTTTGTTATTAATTAAAAAAAAATAAGACTTTTAAGACTGATTAGATTTTAATAAGTTCTAAAAACCCGTCTCCTTTTAAAAACCAGTGATTTCCCTAACTGCGCACTTTATTTTTCATGTTTTCAACCGTAAACCTTTGAGAAAAAAGAAATTGTTGTTTCATATTTTGGCATAAAAAGAGGCTTAAGTTCGCCAAATATAACAAAAAACTAATTTAAAACAGCAAAATCCGTATCATTAAATGTGTGAGGTAATGTTACCCAAGGCACCGTATAACTTTACCTCGTCGAATTTTCTATGATTATAAAGCTGTAGTTTGAAAAATGATATATTTTTTTTATTTCTTAAAAAGAGGCACTGTAAAGCCACTAAAAACATTTATTTCACAGTAGTTTGGTTAAAAATTCCATAAGTAATTTTAAAGAAGCTCATTAAATGAGTCAAAGTTACCCAAAACGATGGTAACTTTCGTCTGACCTATTTTTGCGGTAATACTTACACTGGAACTTGTGTATTCTTTTTGCACAATTCTGATCAATAGGGGTATTTTTACACGACTGCCCAGAAAAAGGAGTGTTAATTTTTTTTAGGGTTCATGTATGTTTGTGAGTCTTTTTAGCTCACCATAACTTCTGAACGTCTGAACGGATTTTAATGCGCTTGGTAACGTTAGAATCCTTGAATTATCGCTGGTAACATCGGCTGGATTTTTTTTGAAAATAGCAATAGTGTGGTGATATTTTTTTTTGTTTACACTGTGTTTAATAGATTACAAAAATTTATAAAAGGAGTATTTACTATCCATTCTATCATTAATATTACTACTCAACAAACTCAATTTTATTTGTTTTTATTAAAATCAAGTCGAAATCTTTACTAACACTATGCGTAATCAATGGAATGCCTTTAATTCAAAGAGTAAATGGTCTACTTAATAGATCAATTTTATTATTTACTAGATGTTCCCCGCGACTTAGTCCGTGTTAATTTCTGTTATTATGATCGCAATTTAGAAAATTTACCTAAATAGATTACAGTATTTTATATGTAAATGTAAATTGTCGTTAATATTGATAAATGTTTATAAATAGAATAATGCATTAGTTAAAACGCTAATTGCCAAACCTTCTGACTGCCTAAAACGACTAAGTGCCACATAGGCTTGGCCCTTGGCAAATATATTTGAGCCTAGATCCACGACGGCTCTATCCAGTGTTGTCCCTTGAAGTTCTGCACTGTCACAGCCCAATATAAAGTAAGGGTAGCAATAGCATGCAACGCTCTACTTCTCCTTGACCTCGTAACACGTCAAATGGTCGTAGCGTGATGTAATATACCCGATCCTATTTATTATATCCGATTTCTCGATAAATGGACTACACAAAACATTTTTTTTTTCAATTCAAATCATTTGTGCTTGAGATAAACGCGTTCAAGCAAACAAACTAACAAACTTAATAATAAAAGCTTAATACTGAACTATTACAGTTAGTATAATAATATTATACGCAAACTAATATTTTGTATCGGTAATTTTATATCTGTGATTGTTTAAAATAAGCTTGTGGAAAACCGAAACGGAATATCATTAAGAAGAGTACCATTGTTGGCGTGCGAGCTTAAACGCGGTTTTGTTGGCTCGGTGGGTAAAGCTCGCTCGTCAATCACCTCAACGACAATCCGCCCTAACACTTCTTTTAAATATTGGCGCGACGTGTTGCAAATGAAAATTTGGCACGCCTGTGGATCAAGCCAGATGAACCGCGAGTAAATCCACTGCGAGCTTTGCCTTGGGTTCTGTGGCTCACCCATCTATCACACGTTTAAGGATTTAAGCTCTGTAGCTAGGAGTAACTCCATAAAAAGAAAATAAGTTTATATTAAGACTCTGTTTTCAATCATAAGCTTTGAAACCAGTTAATATCAAACTCCTACTGAAAACGATTCAATCAAGCCCTATTATTTAAGTATCGATTTAATAAACTCTTTCCCAGCACTAGTCACACTAGTTTGACACCTATCATTTTCATCAAGCTAGGCTTAACCAATAATAGTTTCTTTCACCTTCTGGCTCTATCGTTAGACTTAAACTTAGTATAAGTCGGATGTTAAGACTTGGATTTAATTTTGCTTGCAAAATTTGACTTTTTGACCTTTACGAAAATCACGATATACAAGTTTTAGAAAAGTTTGTAGTTATAAAAATAAATAACGAAATTATGTACATAAAAATACTTCTTATGCGATTTAATGTTAATATCTGCAGTAAGCATAACAATTTTTAGTTACTGAAGGGAAATGTTAAACGACGATGACTTAATAAGTAAAATATAAAAATAGTAGTTTTCTTTTCTACTAGCGACCAGGGTTGCACTGAATAATCATCAAGATAAATATCGTTTATAATTATCATCGATAATAGACAACGTGTGTTAGCAACTTCTGATGGCTAGGCTCCGCCACCGAGAAGCACACGTTATCACACAGATGTCCTATACAAAGTACAATGTCAGATATTCATAGTAACTTAATCCCACTAGTTTTTTTTCTAGGAAAATGAATATTCTCACGATTTTGTGTACGTGTATAAATGTTTGATATTGATATAACACAATAAGTCGTTAACGCAAACAGCAAAGGAATTTGAGGAAAAAAAAAACAATTATAAAAATAGAAAAACACTAGCAACAACAAAAACAAGCTGTTTTACATCAAGTAACTGTCAGTTTAAGCGCACGATCTTGACACAACATAGCAGTTAAGTTATCGAGCACAGTCATAGACTTTAGATATACGATAGAACGCTAGTATTCCTTCTTGCCAAGCGAGAGTACTTTTTCGGCCGTAGGAGTCTAGTAGTTTCTTATCTATACTCTAAGAGCACAGGTCATGAAAATCGATTTTTTGAATTGCGTTTTTCTAATTTATAAAAATACTTTGTAAATCTATTTAAAAAAAACACAAAGAACGTATTATTTTGGTAAGAAATAATAATAAAAGACAATTGTGAAGTGGTAAATAAAAAGTAAATAGTAAATCGCTGTAATTGTTTAGAATAATCGATTACACGTGACCTGGGGCCCGAGTCTGCTATTGACAATTGTTTGAATTGTCTGAGTGGTGGCGTTAGTAGGTCCATTTTAGGATAATTACGTAGGTAAAACGTGATATTAATTTCTGACATTTAGTAGAATGCTAATTATCCTAAAATGGACCTACTAACGCCACCCACTCAGACGATTGAAACAACTGTCAATAGCAGACTCGGGCCCCTGAACCTCAAATACCTATATGAAAAAAAGTGCGTATTCAAATATGCAAATAAATTATCTCAAACCTATCGATCGGTGCTGCTTTTAAATTAATAGCTTAATATAGGATGAAAAAATGTTACCACACAGACTTATATTGAAGTCAGAATAACTTCTTAATTAAATAAACGTACTTTGCGGTCTTGAAGTCACTACTTATTTGACTAGCTTGCAACTTTCGACGATTGTGTACGTAACTGATTAGTTTTAGCAAATATTTAAGTGTATCAATTATACAAAAAATCATGAAAATAGAACCTCCTTCTTTTAGGCGTTTAAAGAGGACCTGAATCGAACCGGTTTCAAAATATTTTGAAAGTCTTGGTGATGCTACTGAACTCTTTTTACAGAGTTTGTTTTTCGAGTGACACGACATTTTTTATATATGCTGCATTTGCCCTTCAACTGATTACAATGCAAGTCAGTCTCAATTATTTTAAACTAAATTGTAAGTAGCAATAATTTGACAACGACCCTTTAATTGGCTATTTACCTAGAACCAACGACATTGATAAAATTCGTTTTGAAAATGTTTTAAAAGAATACCAGAAATATTTTCAGTAGTCCTGATTTAATGACAAAATATTTCTTCGGTGAGACTCGTAAAATAGCTCCTGATCATCTCCGATAATTTCTAATCTTATCATGTTTGAAATAAACTGACAGTTTTTTAGATAGTATTGCTAGCCAACGTGTCTAGAACGATGGCCCGAAATTAGGATTTTTACAAAATTTTACTTGTTTTGCAAGGTAATTCTGACACAATGTATCTACGGCACTTTAACTACATAATTGCGTAAATATATTTTATATAAAACAATCTATGCTGCAGTTTTGTAAATACTGTTAATTTAAGGAAATAATTTTTGTCTACTACATGATAGTGCCGTGCAACGGTGGGTTGCCAATTAAAAGGTCGTATTATTTTGAACACTAGTTCGGTGTTATTTAATACTTGTTCAATGGTTTATTTTTATTTTACACAGGTAAAATAACTTTTGTGTTATTGTTTTCATGTGTATTTAGTTGGTCATATATATTATAATAAAGTGAGGTCGTTTATGCTAAAGATCAGGACTCGTATAAAATGTATACGACATTGACAAGTTGGTTGAACATATTATTATTATTTCTGTTGAAATACATTTTTAACGATGTTTGAAAATAAACAATGCCTTAATTACTAAGGTCACCTTTATGTAATCGAGGTATTGTCAGTAGTTACTAATAATACTTATTATTGGTACCATTTACAGCCCAAATTATTCATGATTTTAGTATAAACGGCTCACAAAATGTATGTTTGTCTACTATTTACTAATATACCAAAAGTGCATGCGGCATCTCTTTTAAATATTTGTGTTAGAGTTGATATGTTTTGTTGTATACAAACAGGATATATGTACATATTCAAATTTACTTAAATTACTGGTTTGATGTACCTTGAATAAAAGCGCTTCAACGATTTATTGCTATGGCTTGTTAGTCTTATTATATTCCCAGTTAATCTGCTGAAAAAGGGTCATGCATTGTTGTTATTCCCCGAATGATTTAATTCTTAAATATCTTCTTTCTCAAGAGCCTGTAGATTTGTGACCTACCATCTATTCCTTATGTTTTTATTAAGTTCAAGTCAAGTATCTCAAAGTTACTTGACTGTAGAAAGTCTTGTACATTCCGTGTGAATTCACCTTTGAATGAACTCATCAACAGGTGTGGTGGAGGTAGTCCAAGTTAGATTATTGATATGTCAAAGATTTTTTCTTTTTACAGCTATGGCCGAGTCCAGAATGTCAAATTGTTGGGTCGGACAGACAACGTTGCCACTGGTGTCGGTGCAGGAGGTGCCAGTGGCGTTTGTGCCACAGTTGCCTTTATGGACATTAAGTCTGCATCAAAGGCCCACAATGCTGAGCACGTGTTGGATGAACGCACGCTTACCACCGAGTATTATGAGCCGGCTGCAATACCGTCAGCTGCGGGTGCGCCCTCGGCCGGCTCATCGCCTGCCGGCTCTGGCTACTCAGGTTCTTCGTCCTCCGTGAATTCTACCCCTGCTCCCGCTTCCGTGTCACGCTACCACCTTTCGTGAGTACAAGTTTTAATGGGCTTTATTGTCTTGTCATTTACAGTACGTCATTTTAGTGTATTAATTTAAATTAACTAATATTAGAAAATCCCAACTTTGAATAAATTGTTAATAGTTGAGGAAGTCCATGAGTATGTTGATTTTTATGCCAAAAGTGATATACTGTAATTGCAAAAAAAAAATCATGGCTTAAAACCACTGACCCATACAGAAGTAGAAGTCCATTTAAGATCTTTTCTGCATATAAAATACACAGACTGGGAAATTAACGGAACATTAAAACGAGTATACAACATATTTTTTTTCGATATCTTTAATATATATTTAAGTACATGAAGAAGTCACAAAGTCATTGCCATCTTATAATATCGACACATTGGCATTTAAACACACCTAAAACGGGGCCTGGTAGAATAAAAATCTGGAGGTAATCACGAGGGTTAATCTGCGGGGAAAGGCTAGTATTTTTAATAAAATTTTAAGTTTGCAGAGTCGATGTTAAAAGATTTTAATTGATTTGTTACTACAAACAAGTCAGTTCTGTTTTTCATTACAAAATTATTTTATACTCAACCTTTTTTCCTTGTCCCGTTCATTTTGCCGGTCCGTATATTAAGTGTTTAGGTAATGACGAAATAGCACTGCCGTGTCCTATGATGCATCTTGTTTGTAAATAGTGGATTTAGGCCGTAGATATACTTTATGCTTTGCCTTTATAAATTATTTTATTTTATGCATTTAATGTTAGGTTGAGCTAATGTTATAGGTAATGAGCATTTCTAGTTTATTTTGCTTTTGTGATAATAAAATGGCATGTAATACCTCTCATTCCATGCACGAGTACGGTGCCGCCGCCGCCGCGTTAACAGTGAAATTCTACGTTATTAATTATGGATTGCAGTGTATCTTTTGGATTGCAGTGCGGAATTAAACGGAGAAGTGTTTTGTGCAGTGTTCAATATGTGTCAGTGCGTGGTTCATTAGTGATGATGGAGTGCAGTGAACACTAAGCGACGTTGTGGCACACTAGCAAGAAGTGTTTATTTCACTGTGGCTGGCGGCGGCTCCATAATTTTTACGATGCACCTTGTAATTAACTGTGTGTTTTAGTGACTGTTGTCTATTGATGTAAGTCAGAGTTTAACTTGTTGCATTTGCCTATATTGCAGAATAACTGCAAACAATATTGCGTGCTCATATTTTTTAACTAAAACAACGCTTTAATAAGAGTTATTTAATAAGGTGACGCTTTAATAAGTTGTCTCAACTTAATAATAATAGGAACAGGGATGTTTTACAAACATGACGAGGCCTTTAAATACAAGACTCGATCCGTCCCACCTATTCAATCCTCGAACGCATCTTCAGGTTCACAAAATTGTACTAAGAAATTCTCCTCAAATCATCTCCAAGCTGATCCCGGATTTCTGTCACTGGAGTTTGAGATTGCATAACCGGCTCCCGGTTACTTGTAACTTATTGCGATCCAACGCAGGCAGTGGAAAGACATGTAAGGGCTTCCATTAGTTACAGAGAACGCATGTTTTCAGATCGGATCGATGGGACGGATCGTGTCCCTTAAAATGTTTACGTAAGCACTAATTAATTTTAGCATAGCTCTTTAAGTGAAGTTTAATGGCTACATGTGTGTTCATTTTTTATGGTCACGAACTGTTTCAGTCCCTATGAATATTCTATTATTACATAAAAAAATATATTGACCATTGATGGATCGAGGTAAACTTCTTGTACGCTCAATATTTTTTTCACAAATCTCCCTCTTTAAATAGAGTCACCGATAATTCCCAATAGTAACAAAGATGATATTCGTGGAAGTCCAGATTTTAATTATTTCTGTGTATTGCGGTTAGACTCACGCGAATATACATAATTATAAAATGACGCTTTTCAAACATATAAGGTACTTAGGTACTTATTAAATCAAATAAATGAAACGAATCTATATATAAATAAATAAATCTTTCCAGAGGTCGAAAAATTTGCTTGAATACCCCAGCGGCTGTATTAAATTGTAGCATGCAATGTTTTTTTAAACCTTGTGGTTAGGTATGGGTTGTACGGATGTTAACGAAACGTGTGTGTCGCATTATTTTAGAACGCTACTTTCCAAAATCTGGGTCCAGAATTGACTTTGTAATACACTTCACTAGTAGTAATTATTACTGTTCTACGGCATTGTAGTCAAACACATCTACCAGTAGACTTCGTCAAATAGAAGAAAACGGTATTTTTTAAGAACTTTTGATCGCAAACATCTTTTGTTTTTTTAGTCCTCTCCAACCACCAATTGCTCGAGTTGTTGTCTGGCCAGTGTATCGCAACTGTAAATCTTTCATTTTTAATGATGTAGAAAACACTTTGTATAGTTTATCTTTAATATGTTTTCGGCATAGATATGCAATAACAGAAAATGAATTATCCACCGCGATGAAAAAGAAATAAAAAAAAAATACTTATTTGCCACAGTAACTCATATAAATTAACAAATTATTATTTTGATGATGCCATCATCATCTTTGAGGTGTTCGTAGATGACGTTGAGAACTATCCGTGATCCCACCTTCAATTGATTCTGAGTTTGCTGATGTAAAATGTACTTATTATCTCTCATAACTGCTGTACCATAGAGAAAGTCTTTTCCGGAAGTCACAGTTGCTACTCGGAAAGATCATCCTTTCGGTTGTGTCTCGATTTAGTTATTCTTCATTAACTTTTGCGTCTTTGATTGAAATGTTTTTAAACCAGTTCATATATAGTAACAAATAAGAGACAGGTACTTTTGTATGAGAAAAAGTAAAGTAAAAAAAGCTAATTAAAGTTCAGGAGTGAGCTCTAACCAGGTCATGTTTCTGCACAAAATGCATGATTGCGTGACGTCATGCTATGTTCTTGAATACGTTATAAGATTAAACATGTGTCTAAGTTTTTTAATTATTGTATATGGAAATAAAACAATTTGCTATCTACCCCATTATTGGGTACCAACTCCCAAGTAAGTAATAGATATGTTATCCTTCTTCTTTATTGAAATAGATCGCCTTGACCATAACAATTAATACTCAAAGTGGCGTCTTTTGAGAACCCTTTTAAATTAATAGAAACTACACTCAAAGACTAAATATAATATATATCGACTTGATAAAAGAAGAAAGTCTATCTATTTCCTTGTACAGGAAAGTTGCAGGAGGGTCCCAAAAAAAAAAATGATTTTCGGTTGCCCAAGGTAGGAGACACTTAGAGGTATCCAAATATTCCCCATGAATGTTCCGCGATTTTTTACCTTTAATAATTTTTAACCAAATTTCGTACTTCAAAATGTTTCTCCTCGTACTGTCGTGGTGATTCGCAATACACCATAATATATTATTTTTCTAAAGGGATTAATATTGTGCCTATCGGATATTTTGAGCATTTGCGAAAAATTGTAACCATAGTTTAAAAGCATATTTAATTAGCGATATAAATCATTTTTTTATAAAAAACACGAGAAGCATAGGGGCTTCTCATGTTTTTAATTTTATCATTCCAAAACTTCTATTTCATTGGCTACTTATCCTATTAATGTCATTCTGATAACTTAACGGCTTCAAAGTTAAAATACACATTAAACAAAGAGTTATAAAGTTTTTTAGATAGTGTACAGGTATTATCCTGATATGATGTAACACTAGAAACCGACCCCAACATAGTTAAGACTCGGGAGATGATGATGTATATAATTTGTTCTGTACATCTGTCGCCCTACTTCTAAAAGCCTGGACTGATTTGTTAGTTCCTAGATGGTTTATTTTTAAACACAATTCGACTCTGTAGGTGTTGACGCATATGGTAGGCGCTGCGTTTCCAGGCAGGGCGACATCTCATACTGGGACTCTCATACTCCATTATACATTTATATATAGGCTGACGGACCAAATTATCGGCAAAAGTTTGATTAAAATTTTTAAAAACTTCTTAAATGTAAGTGTTCACATAATATTAATTAGGTATTATATAAAAACATTTCTTATAGTTTTAAGATTTCTTAGGCTTAAAATGCACTTTTATTTTCTAACATAAAATTTACTTCGAATTAATTTAAACCAATCGTCTTTGAATCCATTGGGAACTAGGAATGTTTTTGTTGCACACATGATGCGTCTAAAACGAACAACGAAAACAAGATATAAATTGAAATACATAATTAATGTCGCCAGTGTGGCACAAAACATATAACAGCAACTCGATGACTTCAAATCTGCATTTATAAAGACATTGTGTTGTTACCTATACACACAATGTCGTTATAGGTACGGATTGCAGTATGCTAGTTTTATATAATTTTAAAACCACCATAATGTTCTTGCACTTTTGCAGCTTGCAAACCATTAACAATACTTAAAAAATTAAAATCTTCGTTTTGAACCGCTTTCAAAAAAGGATGAGGTTCTCAAATTGCCAATATTTTTTTTGGTTCTTTCCTCAGAAGTTTCGACTGGGCGAACCGATTTTGATGATTAATTTTTTATTTGAATGCTCATGATTTCCGTTAGGTCCTGTTTCAATTTGGTATGACATGACTATGACATCCATGAAAAAAATATTCTTAAGTCTTAAATTAAACTCTGTTTTATTATTATGAATTTCCGTTGATACTGCGTTTCGTGCTGATACCGTTGCAAGTTACTTTTATCCACCCTCAGACCAATAACAAAAATTATAGACTGGGCTAAGACTAGTGTCGACTTAGAGTGCGTGAATCGGTGTAAGATATCGTAAATTTGTGCATGTGTGCTAGAGAATAATGTTGCAAGCGTTATGCTGCGACTCCTAAGTGCAAGAGATATAGTTTGGTGAAAAGATATATCATAAGGGTAGTATTGTTTTATTTGTCTTGTTTCTATGAAATAAAATGTACATTTGTTTAAGGACTCATTTCTTTGCAAATAACGTAATTCCTGTCGTCTTTAATCCAGCTTTCTTACCATGTTATATCAGCTGGGAACCTAAAATTATTAGAGAGAGAAATGATTATTAGAGTCCGACCGAAACTGGTTTTCCGGCCGAAACCGAATGTTCTTCCGTGGCTTCGGTTTCGGCCGAAACCGAAACTCATGTGGCCAATAGATACATCAATAGGTCATCGGAATGAAAAACAAATCTACTTCTAGATTAATATTATAAAGAGGAAAATTTAATTGTCTTTGTGTTTGTTTGAATTGAATAGGCTCCCAAGCTAGAAGACCGTTTTGAAAATTTCTTTTACTGTTGGGAAGCAACATATCTCCGGTGAAAATAGGCTCATAAAATTTTCAAAAAAGGTCGGGAGCCATACTAAAATTCCAATACTGTAACCCAAGGTATGAGAAAAACAAAAACTTTCTTACATCGCCTGCGCTGCAAAAATTATTGATTGAGAACATATCTACAAAAAAATATCACGACAGTCTAAATATTATAATTATGTCGCAATAAGTGTTTTTACATAAAAAAAAAATATAGATAATGCCACCGCTAAAAAGGTATTTTATGTTACATACCTTCTTTGGAATTAACCACCAAAATAAATGACTTTTACGAACACAACACTACAGATTACATCGTTATAGTGCCGAGCATTCTGACCGCTCGTTTCGAGAGCGGTCTGCTGCATTGCCTGCCACGATCACGCGCCGCTACCGCTACCGCCCCGCTGCCCGCTAAATTCGAGGCAGTCTAATCCTCTTGAAAAGTCATTGTCTCGGGTCTGGGTCTTAGTGGTATCCTCGTTGTAAGTGATTTCCATAACACAAGTATGTGATGTTGTCCGCATTTATTTGTTCATCAACGTAGAGCCTAAACGACAGGGGTTAGACTCTTGAATTTTAGAGTAGTTGATGAATTATATGATGTAATTGGAAGTTACATTGCTGAGAAGGGAAAATGTTTGTTTACGACGTGGTATTTTTATTGTTTTCATTGAAATTAGCTGTTTCAGCCGCTTTAGAACCTTATTTAGGAAACCTATATATAACAAATAAAAAAAAATCACCCCTTAAAAATATTTTTGGTTGTATAACAGGACTTAGCTACTCCTTTTAAAATTAGCTTACTGCTCGTGAAACATCCGTCCTAATCGGTCCAACCGTTACAGAAATAATCTACACCAAACAGTTGGGAAGCAGGGTTGCAAACCTCCACAAACCATTTTACTGGGAAACAGTATCGGATAGTAGGACTGGTTGTCAGAATTGACTCAACGACTGCCAAAGATCTTTGTATGACAGCCGGGACCTACTGTTTAACCTGCTTTCCGAAACACGGACGGGTCTCGGTATGTTATAGATGGTCACCCATCCACAGACCAACCGCGCGAGCGCGGCTCAACCTGTATTATCGATCAAACCGTACGGCTTAAGCTCCGTACCCACATTCGGTATTACTCGATAGTTTTACTCCAAAACGAGTAAATATTAACGTGTGCGGTGTGGACCGCAAAACTCACAGTTCGAAGGCTCGCATTGAGCCGGCTCGATGGAATCAAATAAAAGTAATTTCCTTCGCACCTACTCGAAGCGAACCGTCGAGCTTGACTCAAGCGTGTGTACGTGGCCGCGAGTCGAGCGTCAGTCCGCCGTTGTTATAATCTTCGGGACACAGCTCTTTAATCAAGTTCACGTGGCTGTAATCAGAGCGGCGACCCAACCCATCTTTAACCCACTACCTCCTTTTATGTTTCTTCTTTTCATTATCTTTTATAATTAAGAACTGCGAGACTTGCTAAATGTAGCCACCGTCTCTTTTGTTGAACAGACATGTTGTGTTGTGGCTCGCACGGTTCGGTGAATACTGAACGGTGTGTGTCACTCGATAGATTAATGTTGAATGTGTGGACGAAACCCCATGCCATAGTTTTTACTCGACATGATAGCTCGATCGAGCAAAACCGTATGTGAGTACGGAGCTTAATAACACTTGCCACGAGCCCTTTTAATTTTTAACTTATAAGAAGTCCTATTAAAATTTGTTCAGAAAATCTGTGCATCACGTTAGTGGATTATATTTTATACTAGCTGTGCCCCGCGGTTTCACCCGCGTGAATACATAGGTCGGGTACACAGTGCCTTTATATTATTGGGGGCAGAGTTGAATAAAACAAATCACTATCCAATAACAATAGACAGGATTACTTAATATGGTGATTAAATTTACTATAATTTTCAAATTTTCCGCGCATTTTTTTTTTTTCTTTTTTAAGAACCTTCTCTCGACTATGACAAATATAACAAAAAAAGAATTAGCGAGATCGGTCGAGGCGTTATTGAGTTATGCGCTTACCAACATATTTAGCGATTCAATTTTATATATATAGATAGATAGGTATTATCATATTATCAGTACGTAATAATCAAAATATCCAGTGCAACTCAGTGCTGGGAAGAAGACGGATGGAAAAAATGTTTTTTGTTTTTCTTTTACATAGTACATTATAATTATTTTATATAAATATCCTTTCAAATATGCATTTATGTGTGAAAAGCTTTTTATTTTAAAACAGACATATATTTGTAAAGATGGTTGTATGGACATATTCGCTAAACAAAACTATTTTCTTTTTTCTTAAAAGTAGATGAAAAAAATGAATCCACTTTTTAGTTTCCATCGCGGTTTGTTTAGGTTTTTGTTTCGCTATAGGTACAATCCGTAAAAAGTAGGTTTATTTAACTGTTCAACATTTGCGGAAATCTCAGAAGAAATCACACGAGATAAACTTAGTAAAATCACGAACGAGGAGAGTGATGAGCTGCAAACTTGTCGGTGAGCAGCCCGTGTGTAGTTCTGATAGTTAATGGGAACATGTGTCTTGCCTTTGCTGGAGCCGCAGGGTAGCTAAGCATTCTCAGCGCAGCTCCAGCGGCTTTGTTGATTGCATAGCGAGAGAGCAAGTCGACGGGCGACACTCGCCCTACTCACTCGGGATCATTCTTAACCACTGTAAGGGAAGAAAGGGCAAGATGCCTTTGAAACCCAAAGCATGTGACGAATCATCATATCTTTGGAAAAAAATACTCGTTTTTAATGAACTAATGAAATCTGTTTACTAATTCACCATTCAACGCGATAATTGAATAAAAACTGCAGTTGAAATGTCTTTCCTTTCATTTGTGGCACAAAAATAATCTATTAACACAAACAGAACAATTTTTTTTTATATTACCTTAAGGGCCGGCGCACATTAGGCAGAGCCCAGCGCAGAGCATTTTTCACTGTTGACCTATTATCGACATTGTGGTCGTTGCTATAACATACAAAATCAATGAACGACGGTGTGTCGAGTGAGCGCAGTTTGGCACATACTAGGGGAAATTCGCCTAATGTGTCACGCGTTTAGAAAATTTCTCAGGCTCTTGCTTTGCGCTGCGCTCTGAAACACGACCGAGCCACGAAATTCCGTGTTGCCTAAATTGCGCTTTATTTCGATGTACTTGTTCTTTCTCTTTTACTGCATATAATATGCACGAATGGTTGGAGATGATATCTGGATGGTATAATTTATAGGTAGGATAGCGTGAGATATTTTTAATACATAACATAGAAAAAAAATGCGAAAATAATAATCTTATGTTAGATACACGTCTTATAACTCAAACGGGGGGGGGACCTATTTTCATGAATTTGGATTTGGTGCCTTATTCGCCTTTCAACTATGAAGACATTGGGAACAGGACCTAGGTATTAACGCAGATGAATCCGCGGGGCACATCTAGTCATTTATAAAATAATTATAGTCGAGTCAATTTTAACGGTTAAATGGAGGCCTTCTATCTGTATACAGAGCTGTAAACAACTTCCCTAATGGGTTTAGCGACACTAACACGAACCTGGTGGATATAGCTTTAAATGTTACGTCACAGGCTGTTTGAAGCCGACTTCTGTTGGCGTCCTGTATGCAGCAGCCGGCTTTGCACCGCCAGATGTTCGTAGACTGCACAGCATGATTTTCTTCTTTTTTTACGTCTTATTAGTATGTTTAGCAGTCAAGGTTTATGATCTTTTTGTTTTTTTTTTTTCTTATAATTTTTAGACAGGATGTTAAATATTTTTGTAGAGTGAGATGTATAAAAACGAAAAACGTATTTTATTAGTATTTTTTATATACCTATCTTCTATTATTACAAGAACTGTTCTGAAGAATTGTTCTGGTGGTGATGATGACATTTTAATGTTATCTTCAACAGAGTATTTACTTCGTAACCCTAACGTAATTATTGGATATTTCATTTTTCAGATTGTAAATTCTGTTGATTTTTCACACTTTGAAATAGAAAAATATAACCTTTTTTTTCAGCCAAATCGTAATAAGTTATTACGATTTGGCCCAAAAATCCCCGTCTCCTTTTACACAAACGTTGCAAGTTAATTAACAGCCTGTAAAAAAATTATGTTCGGCATATTTACGCCATTGACTAGACGGTTAAAAACAATACCTGAGATTTTGATTTGAGTGAAACGTCTTACAGTTACAGGTTTTTTTTGCTGACTTTTCTTAATTTATTTTGATGCGCCGTCGAATGCTTTTCTGCAGCGCGATAGCACCGTCCCTTAAGCCGGAACCCCACCGCTGCGCAGGCTGTGCACGGAAGCGTGGCTCACCTCTGCTGCGTGGGCTCATTAGTTCGGCGGCGTCGGCCTCCGTTTCCACTGCGGCGCACGGACACGGATGTGTCGCCCACACAGCTCATAGCTATGCGTGGGGTACAGTCACGAGCAAAAATATGTATACTTAATAATATGCGAAATTAGTGAGATTTTTTGTCGAATCTCTTCTGCCATCTAGCAATCAATGCATACTGACAGATGACACTTGAAAATAAAATGGATCAAATATTTATTTTAATAAAAAAAAAAAATACTTAAAGTCAATATATTATTTTTATAATATAGACAATAGCTCTTCCAAGTAACAATATAATTTAGCTATTGTGTAGTAACATCTGTTTTACTTATTTGTATTATAAATTACTTAGTTCTTACATAAATTATACTTATCACAACTTAAATGTACTTATATATACTAGGAACATTAATTGTACCTCTTATTTATAGTAGCTTATTCTTATAATAATTTCTTAACAATATTATGTGTGTACATATTTTTGCTCGAGACTGTACATAGTCGTGGGTCGCCGAGAAATGGCCGACCCACGCAGCTGGGATGCGTGGGTCGGCCACGTGGCTGAGCTACGTTCCGCCTATTCGAGTTAGCTACGCGTGTGTTTATGACGTCAATTGCTGCGTAGCATGTCCGTGCGCTGCGGTGGAAACGCTCTCATACATTTTGTACTAAAGCGAAGCTGAACACACGTGCACAGCCTCTCCGTGCGCCGCTGTGGGTTTCCGGCTTTATGCTTGAAATATCTTTCTATAAAAAAATTATTAGGTATAATTACTAGTTGCCAGATTTAATAAGTCTTGTACAACATATATTTTAAAACAAAATCCGGTGCTATCTTAATTATAAAGAAACCTTAATAGCAATATATGCTCATAAAATTAAAAAAAAATACTTCTGTTTATTTTGACATTGGAACAAGTAGGTAGGTATCATATTTATTTCTGAATTCAGTCGAATTATACCTGTAATTATAATGTCGTTTGTGTAATATTATAATAAATCAACTTCCTTTTTTCTAAATATTTATCAACCTTCCTCTAAAGGGCCTCTAAGGCCCTCTAAGGGGCTCTTTAATAAAGGCCTTTGTTGCCTGATACAAATAAATAAATAAAGAAAAAAGGCTGTAATCGACGAGCCAGCTTTAATACGGTTTTGTTTTGACTCGCTGGTTATGTGATGGATGTGGTGGAATGTGATCCAACAGCGATCATTGTTAGATCACCCCAAGACTGCGGTTTTATTTGGATGCGATCTCATTTATTTGAAATGCATGTCTCGTCAAAAAATCGTGCGTGCAGTCTGAGGCTGCCTTGTTTGGTTCAATTCGCGGCATGCCTTGACTCGCGGCCAGCATCGACCCGCCGCACGGTCACCACAACAGCAGCCTCGGGGAGGCAGCCGGTCAGTCTGAGGCAGCTCAAGTGAATACCCAGGTTTCGAAAAACAGTTTTACGAGCCCGTTTATCAGGCACCACGAGCCGCGAATAAAACCACCGTAATTGATAACGCGAATTCGTCGATCATAGCCTCTACTGTATTCAAATTTATGTTTTTCTTTTGTGATCTGTAATTAGTCGTTTAATCAATATAATTAGTAATTGATTTAGAAGATTAATAATTTAGTACCTATGAAACAAATTACTACTATTTTCTCTGACATTCATTATTCAATTATTTAAATATTTATTAATACACAATTAAATCTAATATAAGAACAAACTCTAACTATACTAAAATTAAAACTTACATAAATAAAAACTAAATGGCGTCAAAGAACTCATCGTCATCCCTGTCAATGGCGGGGAACGTGCCCAGAAGGCTGGCTGCATTGCCACGTTGAATGGCTATGCCGATTCTCTGTGCAAGGAACAAACCAGCCCTCTGATCACGAGTAGATTCTACCAAACGTTTGGAAAGTTCTTTGAAAAGATTTCGTGCGCTCGGACCCCATGACCCGAGCGTTTCAACCCCAAACGGCTCGAAAATATAATCACCCACAATGTTATTATACTTCCGCCGCTTAAGGGTCTCCGCAGCTCCAGCAGCAGCGCCAGGAGAGGCTGCTGAACTTAGAACGTGGGACGGCGCAAGGGTGTCGACGCACGTTGCGTCCCACACCAAAGGCCGACCCAATTTCCAAGGCAGCAATGACATACCGTCAGGTCTCTTGCCATCGCCGCGCACCAAACCATTGGGTTCCAAAACAGCTGGTACTCCGGCGGTGACAAGAGCACGACGAATTATTTAAATTTCTAAAGGTACGATTCTACCAAAATAGTGTGCAGCACATTTGTTAACATTTTGTGAAAAGCTCCAGCATTGCACGCACTAAGCTTGTATTGCGATTAGCTTCTGACTCTACCGGCAAGACTGTGCGTAATTTTGTAAACGCATAAGTGTGGCACATTTGTTCACGAACATGTGCGCTGAGATGAGTTCAACTGAATGTTTCTAAAAAGTAACTCAAGTAACAATAAACACTTAAATTTTAATTAGGAACAACATAACTTTCCTTAAAAAATTATAATGCTTTGCTGATAATAAACCCTTGGCAGGAGATCAGCAGGCTTATCTAGAGTTGAGTGTGAGTTAAATTATGAGTTTAAAACAGTTATCCAAAAAGAAAGAACATTACATGAGTATACGCGTATTAAAAAAGGTGGTGTACTAGTCTTGTAGCAACTATTTTAATATATTTATTATAAAAATATTTAACTCTATTAAACATGTGCGTGTACAAATAAATGTTTTTGCTCCGGTAGCGGAAACAAATCTGAGTTCGCGAACATCAAGCGTGTACGCGTCGACACGAGTCCACTGCATGCATGTGTGCGCGCACAATGTTACACAGATGTTCGCGAACATTTCTAAAATGTTCGCGCACAATTTGTTATTGTTTGCCAGTATGAGTCGACCAGCGTGAACATCTGTGTCGTGCACTGTGCAGTACAGTATATTTTCCAACTTATTAAAATGACCTGTATTTTAAATCGCGGTTGCGGCGGTACCGGCCGGGGGGCGTGCCTATACCAAATAGTGCGTCGAAGTCCGCGCTTCGCCCTACAGCACTTTATGATTATGAACATAGTAAATTTATTAAGCCGGGGCGGGTCGCTAGTATACATATAGAACACGTTGTTAGTTTTTCCTTGCTCTGGCTGGATGCCTTATGGTCCTCGCCAAAAGCCCGTGAAGCAATCAAAGCCTGCGCTCAGGCTAACTGTAAAGATCTCTACAAAAAAAAAACTTTATTTTGTAAACAAATTATATTTACCAATAAATAGGTAATTAAATTAAGGACGTTCTCTAGAGACTGTAAAAGAATATAATGGTATTTTTAATGAATTTGCTGCGATTTTCGATTGATGCGCCTCTTGTTTTAATTCTCAGTGCTCTGCATCTGGATCAAAACAGAGACACCTATGTAAAATGTTTGCGCGCATTATTCTTGCTTTTATATGGATAATAAGAATAAATTAAACTCTTAACAATTTATCTAGCTGTTTTATAGCACAGAAGGCTATAGTTTGAATTAAAATGTAAGTAAGGGACGGAATTATATTTTTTTCGTTTAAATATCTTTGCTTTTTGTAGATCGAAATCTGGGGAACCATGTTGACAAGTATTACCATTAAACTGATTAATATAGTTGCTAGGTAACTGATAGATTTCTCCGATTCAGAGATCTGGTTGATATCATGCCAGCTAAAGAAGCTATTCAAGGTTAAAGTATATGTAAATCAGTTTAGAAAGAAAGTTATTTGAAACGATAATATTCTAATAGCTATGTAAAAAGAATAGCTTACTTACTTCAACGTTGGAATGAATCAGAGGCAGATAAATGAAAGGATTGGATTCAGAACTAAAGTTCTATATCAAGATTGAACAAAGAGTATTTATTAATAAATCACAATTTGAATCACAGTCAATGATTATTTTCTAAATCAGAATCATAGGCCACATTATTTAAAAAGCTAATAATACCGATTTTTTGTTAACAATTTAAAATTATTCTTCACTGTCACTACATAGTATAATACAAAGTCGCTTCCCGCTGTCTGTCCCTATGTATGCTTACATCTTTAAAACTTCGCAACGGATTTTGATGCGGTTTTTTTAATAGATAGAGTCATTATAGTGTAGTTATATATACCTATTTGGTCATCAATCAGCGTTACACCCGAGCAAAGCCGGGCCGGGTCGCTAGTATAATATAAATTATTATATTATAAGGACTATATTTTTTTACTAGTATAAGTAGTTGCTTAGTTGTTATTTAAAATAATAATTTTATAGCGTTAATTTCTAAATCACAGATCAATTATAGTATAAAAAGTCTATATTGCTACACCTCTGCCCTAACCCTTCGGGGCTACAGCCGTGATGATAGGTTTTTTTTTATATTTTAAAAAAAGCCTATGGAAGTAAGAATATTACTATAAAACTATTAAAGTAAGTTTGAGTTCGCAAAAGTATTATGCCTTTAACAATTTTAGAGATTATGCTTATGGAATTACGTAGCTACTAATATGTATATTGAATTGCAAATATGTTGTTAAAAATAAAATCAGATTAAATATTAACATTGATTTTGATGCTGACTGTACAAAACATGCTAAAAATTACATAAATGACTAAGCGAGACGAAACATGAACAAAAAGTGGGGCCAAACAAGAATGAAATAATAAATATTATTTAATATTACTTTCGAGACGAAACAGGAACAAAATCTAGGACAAAACAGGACTTTTTATGTGAGACGAAACAGGAACAAATGTTTTTGATGCTATGGTTAAGTTATCCACGTCTTGCGGTGGTATTCTGTCCCGAGTCCGGCTAAGATAAAAAAAAAACGTTGCTCTTGCGTCACAATATTTGCATGGAAATTAATCAAAACCCTCCTTTGGAGTATGTACCACTCGTGTTCTGGCGGTTCAGGTGATTGAGCGGGCTAGCCTAAGACCGATACGTTGTGCTCAAGCAGCCAGCTCGTCACCACTCTTGTTGTGTGCGGACGGGCTTTATCGCGGTTGAGCGTGAATTCTTGTCCCATTTGTTGTCGATAGGGGTGGATTATTGGTACTAGCACCTCGTTATGGTATTTTTAAGCTATCATGATGTTTCTGATCAGAACGAGGTGTTCTTCCTACAAATCGAAATCCCGCCCAAACCGTAATTGTCCCGCCGTGGTATGAATGACTTCCTGAGGATTTTGCAGACGGCTCTCACGACCAAGGACTGGCCAAACACGTACTCTACGTGAATGGGGATGGAAACCGGACCGGGATTCATCGGTAAGCAGCACTGCAGACCACAGGTTACCTTCCCAGAGCAAATTTTCAAGAGCCCACTCTAGTCGTCGTTCACGTTTTGCTCTGCCTTTTGCTGGAGTACGAAACGGTCTGCAAGCATTAAGGTTGGTTTCATGCAGCCTTCTCGCAGTTTGGTCACTCACTAGCAACTTTTGCTCTGACTGGCCGCTTCCAAACCATCTGCATGACCGTAACAATTGGTGAATTGGTGGTCTTCTCGCGGTAACTTGTAAAAATCGGTCTTGTCGTTGAGTGGTTATGCGCTTCCCTCCTGGATATCTTTCAGCCACTTCACCAGTAGCACGATAACGTGACCATAACCTGGATATCACGTTTTGTCTTGTTCCAATGTCCTCAGCAATAATCCGTTGTGTAGTCCCAGCTAATGCCCTTAACATTTCCTCTATCGTTAAATGGCGCCGCTGCATGATGCACACAATAGCATTAAATCGAAATTAACCGATAACTTGCTATAAAACTTAAATTTGACACAAAAAATAGCCTAAAACTACCGCAGGAAAAATAATCCTTCTGACTTCGCTACCATTATGCCGCGTAAATCTTTTGTTTTGAATTATTATTTTTTAATTCAAATTAATCATCATGAATCATCCAAAAAGCTTACTAAAATAAGCATTCTTAAAAAAATAAGAAACTGGAAAGTATTTTTTGAGTTTACGAACTTTAAACAAAATATCCCTAGACGATGTTGATATATGTCATTTGCCAACTGTCTCTTGGATCTTGATATATAATGCATGCTGACGCATAACAGAAGAGTGTTAAAAAAATATGCTCAGTGTTGCCAAGCGGCTATTAAAGGCAACTCTCTAGCAATACAAGGCCATTTGACAGGGTACCCAGCCTTAACCTTGTCCTTGCGATATCGGGTTCGAAGCTTTTGATTACATTCAGGTACTTATATGGGCGTTACTCTATACACTAGGTAACTTTTGTCTATATATTTTTAACAAATATGCGTGCCTATTTAGTTCTTATTTATTAGTATATGGCAGATAAACCAAAAATATCCCTATAATGACGAAAACCTACTGCGGCGCACTGAGAGGCTGGTACGTGTTAAGCTTCGATTTAGAACAAACTAGCGGACCCGACAGACGTTGTCCTGTCTACATGGTCTACAATAACACAATGATAACAAAACTTTTTTTTAATTTGATCGCAGCGCCAACTGTCGGGACAGACTAAAATTAAAATTCGAATATTATTTAAAATTTGACACTGTGATGGTAGCGCCGTCTGTCGGATCCAATGTAAAACATTCCAAAATCAACAACTACTAATAAATTAAAAATTAATGAAAAAAAAAAAAACATTGTCCAGCGGACAAAATTGTGAATCTAAACCATTCCCAGATCCCCTTGAACACACACAAAAAATTTCATCAAAATCGGTCCAGTCGTTTGAGAGAAGTTCAGTGACAAGAAAATACCTCATTTAATTGTACAATGACGATCAGCGTTAAGTTACGTATCATTTTTACTCTGATTTACATTAGTATTATTTCAAAAAATAGGCCCGGGTGTACTTCAGCTGCTTATTTTGTCAAATTTTGTAAAGAAAATATGCAAGTATTGTACCTTTCCAAAATCACCAATATTCAAGCAAGTTTTTAAGATTGTTGTACAAAAATCCTACATACATTTATTTTTCACCACTGCAGTTCAAAGTTGAGCACTAAGAAAATCCGAAAGTGAAAATTGTAAAACAAATGGCGCTATCGCCACTATATTCTTCTTTTAGATAAATATGAGACTTATCAAAGGATAGAGTAACTATTCAAGATTAATTTGATGCACAAAAAGTATTACGGAAGCTATGTATCAGCAAGAAAAATGGAAAAGTCTGATGCAAGATAAAAAATTCTAAAATTTTCGAAAATCGATTGTAACTCGAAACCTGTAACTTTTCGGCGAACATATGTTGCGTTCATTTGATAGGGCCTGACCTAAGGTATCAGCCACCACAGTTTGTCGGACTATTTACCGGACACCCTGTATAAAGATGTATGTGATCGTATCAAGCAAATCAATCCAATTAAAACGAATTTACCATCGCTGGATAGCTCTTTTCTAGGAGAAATTTAGATGCTTCGTTTTCTGCCGTACTAGGCCACGTTGATGCGGCCGCATGTGTTGTGTTTCCACCTATAATTTGGCCTAGCTCTCTAGTTTTCATTAAGAATTTATATCATTATTACACCTCAGGCAGGTTGTACATCACAATCTTCCGAGCAGCGTTCGCCGGACGCCGCCAGCGTCACACTTGTCTAGTAGTTTAGCGTGGCCGAGCCGTAAGGGTTTAGAAAAAAAAGAGCTAGAAAAGCTCGGAGATGTCAGATTTTTTGCCTACTTAATCGATATACCTAATATTATTATATCGTAATATTTTAGAAAAATTACACAATACCTTTATGAATTTGTGTGTTAGACTATTTTCATATTATCTGATACTGTCGGTATCGGGCTCCGATTCGCCATCGCGGGCAACTAAATGTATCCCCCTCTCAGCATAGCGGGCAACGCGACGAAGCGTAGGCGGGTCGAACTGCGGGAAGGCAAATCAAAATAAAATACATTTATTTGTAAGAACATGCTTCAATAGGTCGTAGGTGCCAGCTATTTTTGCCTATTCAATTCATATAGCGTACAATAAAAACTTTTTAACAAAAATTAAAACTCAGAAAAATCGGAAAGCAAAAAATAACAAACCTTTTTTTAAATTATTATAACTAAGTTCTTAAACTAATGTAAGTATATATTTTTTGTAATTATTTTGAGTTTTTAATTAAACTTAATAACTAATGTAAGTATACCAAATGTAATTTTGAATATTAATTTATTTTTTACTTGGATTATTTGTAGATATTATTTTTTTTTCTATTGAATAAGCATAATACACAATTAAATCTAATATAAGAACAAACTCTAACTATACTAAAATTAAAACTTACATAAATAAAAACTAAACGGCGTCAAATAACTCATCGTCATCCTTGTCAATGGCGGGGAACGTGCCCAGAAGGCTGGCTGCATTGCCACGTTGAATGGCTATGCCAATTCTCTGTGCAAGGAACAAACCAGCCCTCTGATCACGAGTAGATTCTACCAAACGTTTGGAAAGTTCTTTGAAAAGATTTCGTGCGCTCGGACCCCATGACCCGAGCGTTTCAAACCCAAACGGCTCGAAAATATAATCACCCACAATGTTATTATACTTCCGCTGCTTAAGGGTCTCCGCAGCTCCAGCAGCACCGCCAGGAGAGGCTGCTGAACTTAGAACGTGGGACGGCGCAAGGGTGTCGACGCACGTTGCGTCCCTCACCAAAGGCCGACCCAATTTCCATGAATAACAAGTTTACTTTCAGATATAATATATTTTATTTAATACATAGGGAATATCGACTTAGGCAATAAGTATAATAGTCAAATAAAAATCTAACTTTTAGATAACAAAGATAGTAATAAATAAAAACAAGAAAATAGGCATACGTCTATTCCTAGATAACTAAAAAAAAAAGAAGAAAACGGTTTTACCAAGAAAATAAAAGTTTTATATAACAACAATTAAAATTCACTAAATAACTTCTGTACAACAACGATAAGAGTTACTATTATACCAGTATTACTTTTTATACTTTTTTTGGATAAGAGATAAAAAAAATATATATTTTGATTTTTGATTTCGATGTGATGCGCACAGTTATTACTATTACTACTATATTATTATCATAAAAAAGTATATAAGTAGTATAATTCAAATGGATTTCGATCAGCGCCAGTGCCAATACGGTTCACAGGCTCACCAGAAGCTAGAATTCGATTTGTCTACTATACCGAAACTTAAAGTAATGAAAGAAATTTCTCTGATGAATGGAGAGTAGCTTCAACAGAGCCCGATGGATACGAGTGCGTATACTTATGTGGTGAGAGGTTTGCATAGTGTGCCGTTGTCGAAAAGAGGGCCTATCAAGGTGGCTCTGTAATGGTATGTAGTATGATTCCTTAAGAGAAAAGGGGAGTAGAGTTTTGTCCATCGAACGCTCTCGTCTGTTTTTTCACTGGTTTCTCTGGCTATGTCTTTTTGCAGTAATATAAATTAGGTATATGAACTAGATCGATATGCCCCTATTTTTTCCTTTTTTAAGATAAGTTTTATTTAAAGGATCTAGAACCTTGTAAAAAGGTGCTTATTTTGAGCGCAGTTTTCAGACGGGTTTTTTTCTTTTTCTCCGAATTCCCCGAATTTCTCCGAATTCGACAACAATAATAAAAAAAAGGAAAAAATAGAGGCACAGATTATTATTTTCTAATTCAGTATATAAAATATCTTTGAATTTGGTTGAGTATTGGGTTTTGGGTATTATTGGGTATTGGGGGAGAGAATAGTCGAGAGCCAAATATCTATTTTTGGTCGGTTTTTCGACTTGAGCTGCAGTTGTCCTTATCACACGAATTTGAGGAACACACAGACTAAAAAGTCTAGTGAGGTATTTAAAAAAGATATCGATGCACTAATGTTGCAAACATTATCGACATCTATATCGTGAAACATATAATATAAAATTAAAAATAAAGTATTGTAGATGTTTTAAGAGAGAAGTTGGGCAGACAGGTTCGGTCTAAATATCCAAGTGTGACAGGGACAACTGCAGATCCAAGCGTAAAAAGTTGTATAATTCGAGGCCCAGCAATCGTCTGTTTTCTTCTCCAATATTGGACTAATTTAAAAGATATTTCGTATACTGTTAAAGAATGAGCTTTGTTGGAGGGCTCTAGTTCTTTTAAAAATAACTTATCTTCAAAATGCGAAACATAGGAACATAGAATTAGTGTACATTTGTATTACACTACAAAAAAAATATTTATTTAAATTCATAAACCAGCGAGAAAACAGGCGAGAGCATTTGTATGGAAAAAAGACCGCCCATTTTCAGGCCTTTGCCCCTTTCTTGCTGTAGCTTGTTTTTTGCCGCATTGTGAATTTGAAGTAATGATTTCTTGCAGAAGGAAATATAAATCTACCTTGTACTGTCATGGTTTTACCCCATTGTTTATACGTCAATAATGCCAGTTTACTTGAAAGATGAGAAAATGATTTTGGTGAGTAATTAGACAACTACACGAAGCTAGCGCGCTTTGACACTCACACACTGTCAACTAATGCACACATTCGCAAATTATGCGGCTCAGCGACAGCAATACTTTCTTCAAATACCGAGATTTCAAAAGTCTCTCCGCCCGTCTGTCTCTTAAGAGGATTGATAACAAAAAGTACAGTTGTAGGGTTTGATAACCTCATGATATCCCTTTTGTCCCCATTTATTGGAAGTTTAGTTTTTTATCTGAAGATTTCGTTCGTGTGACCGCTTACGGTGAACCTTGTTGTCGTGAGTATAGCACGACTATCATAGCCAGCTTGCACCCCGGACCCACCCTAAATCCTATCGAATATGATTCAGATGATCGGAAATAGCAGGTACGAATTCGGATTCTTGTTCCTACCACTACATTCATGCTCTCATCGCCAACTTATTTTCATTGTTTTTTATCAATAATGAAAAATGGCGACAATATTGCCGAGAACTAAAATCTTTTCACAATGATTTAATAAAGTTAAGGCGGAAACCCACCGCTGCGCGTCTCCGTTTCCTCTGCGGCGCATGGACACGAATATGTCGCCCACACAGCCCACAGCTATGCACGCTGTACAGTCACAGACAAAAATATTGAATACATAACGAAATTGTAAAACGAAATAAGTGAAATATTTTGTCGAATCTGTTCTGCCACCTAGCAATCAATGCATAATGACAGATGGCATTTGAAAAAAAAAAACTGAAAAAAAAAATACTTAAAGTAAAATAGGTAGGTACATTAATTTTATAATATAAATAATAGCGCTTCCGAGTGACAATATTATTAAGCTATTGTGTAATAACATCTGTTGTGCTCATTTCATCATTTGTATTATACATATCTTTTTTATTATAAATTATACTTATCACAACTTAAATGTATGTATATATACAGGGTGTTAAGTAACCCCTGTCCGATCCGTTAAGGTGTTGTTAGGTATCTGATAACAAAAATGTCAAAAATAAATGAAAAAATAAAGAAAAAGAAATTACCTATAACATAACTTTTTTTTTTCTCAAATTTCGGGAGAGAGTGTCGACATCGTCACAGATGCTTCCTTATTACCAAACAAAATACCCCCAAAAATACTGACGAAATTAGTGTTGTAGTTTTTGTTTTAATCTCAAATTTAGGGAATTTCAGTTTAAAAGTTGTTCAATTCAAAATTCATTATTATTTTCCAAATTTGATATTTTATTTGGGCATGTGATTGTGAACCCACTTTTAGTTTTAAATATGTTTCTCAGTAAGTGAATTATATATGCAATTCTTATGAGAAATAAAGTTGTTCTTAACCTTAACCCTATATTACCCTTTCGGGTCGGACAGGGGGGTTAATTAACACCATGTACTAGGAACATTTATTGTACCTACCTCTTATTTATAGTTGCTTAATCTTAAAAACATTTATTTATCATTCCTTAACGATATGCGCTCAGGCTAACGGCAAACAACTACCATATAAAAAAGTGGGTTGTGGGCCTTACACCGGTATGTTTAAGTGGCCGGTTCATAGTGCCGCTAAATGTAGTTGACACGTGGGTATTGTCCTTTAAACTTACTGTCGTAGGTATTTATTTTTAATGGAAAGGGAGCATGCGATATAATATTGGGAAGGTTTTTATGTACTTTAATTATTGTTATAGCAGGTAATACCAAATCGCTATGTGAAAAAGTCTGCCATTAGAATATACAAGTAAATAAAAAAATCTTTTTCATCATACACAGCACTTCGTTATTAGTTTCTAGGCTGGCCACCATACATTTATGCCCGTTCTCCTTTTCGGTGTTGAAGTGTCCTATAACTATAGCGATTCCTCAATATGTAAAACTCAATTACCTATCAACGAAACCAAGTAAGCTGCTAAATAGTAAAGTAGGTACAGTAACTTAAGCTCTCCGGAGTAAGAAGCTAGAACACTGTTCACAGAATTCGTGCTACTCTCGTTGAAATAAAACTATTTGGGAAGATTATGTCACGGTTTTAGTTTTCGACGTTTCGACGACTTTGAGAACGTCAAGGACTCACTCCATGACATCCTCAAGAAGTCGAATGGTAGGAAATTACTAATTTTTTAAGGTCCATGGCGAAGCTAAATAAAGGTTAACGATTTTGGCAGTCTAGTTGCCAACCTTATAATAAATAATATCCTGGGGAAATTCAGCAGCGTAAAAAACATGCTCATCGCGTTAATTTGTTAAATACATTTAGTAAATTTATTTTAATTATTCATTGCGGAACAATGATATTAATAAAAGAAGGAAAAACAACAGGATAATACAATGATTCTTCTATTTTATGCAGGGTGACTTATGTAGCTTACAATGTGATTAAAAATGTAAGCTAATTAACATTAATTTGTTCTAATTGAAGTCTACAGGGTCCAAGTAGGACAGATCTTGTACAAGAAGTTTGTCACGAAGTTATACAAGTGGAAATGGCTGAGGCAGCCCAATAACTGTTTTTTTGTTATTATTTTTTTTATGATTCTGGGTGATTAAACATCACAGCTATATTTAAGAAATGAGTACGAAGCTCTTTTCCCGGAATTCCTCGAAAACGTTTTATTATCATTAGAAAAAGGTACAATTACCTACTTAGTCATTTATTACTTTAGTCGGTCGCCTCAAAAAAGTTGTTTTGAAGAACTCCTATATGTAATAGTAAGTGTTTTATATAGAGAAAGAACAAAAAAAAATGGTCTTAGTCTGTGTCAAAGTGACCTGTTTTTTTTTTAAAGGGATAACTTACTTTTGAACCCTTACGTTCCAGGTTAGAAATAATGATTTTCAATATGCAATACCCCACCATGTTAATTTATTTATTGGTTAGCCCACAAGTATCCAAGTGCAAGTAACCTTGTGATATGTCGTGGCTAAATAAAATTTTATAATTTCTTTTTATAAAAAACTAGCTGTGCCCCGCGGTTTCACCCGCGTTAATACCTATATTCCGTTCCCGATGTATTTATAGTCACTTTGTTATAAGAGGCGGAAACGAATCCAAAAAATTAAAGGTTTTGAAAATAAGTCTACCCGTACTTGAGTTATGACTGTACTACCTCTTTTTACTCCTTTACGTTGTTAGTTTCTTTACTAATTTGTTAATAGTAAACTTACTATGGAATAATAATAATTAGAAAACAACTTTTATGTCCAAAAGGCTAAATTGCTATCATTATCAATCTGCTTATATTATTATGATACCGTCTAACCGAACCGTCTAATTTAGATACATTTTTAAACTGGTGATATGTTTCGAATGGAATGTACAATTTGAATCATTCAAAAAGACATATAAAGGCATTAAAGTAGACTTAAATATGAAGTAAATTATTTCGATAAGGAATTGTTCCAAAATATAAATTAAAGAGCTTTTAGAGTAATGGTACTTATATCATTTTTTAAAAATGGAAATGCGACGCGACATCGCCAGTCTTCCCGCAGTTTTTATGTGTGATGGTTGAGTTCTATTGTAGTACGATATGTCGGACAATTTCTCCGGCGCGAAAAAAGTTGGTCAACAGCTATTGGAGGATGATGATAATCTTATCATGTTATTATCTATGCCTCAGAAAAAAAGGATGTAGATCGACTCAATTTTCACATCGCGAGAAGAA
Organism: Autographa gamma; assembly: GCA_905146925.1. Classification (NCBI taxonomy): domain Eukaryota; kingdom Metazoa; phylum Arthropoda; class Insecta; order Lepidoptera; family Noctuidae; genus Autographa; species Autographa gamma. The sequence continues at coordinate 6,592,467 of LR989866.1, read as the reverse complement.
GAGGGTTGCTTTCAAATACTCATAAAACGACATTTAATTTATAAATAAGAAAAATTCCGAAAATATTGTTCCGAAAATAAATAATTAGCCTTGAGACGCTCAAGACTCGATATAGTCGAGCTCTTTTTAAGACTCGAGTTCTTTTTGAGACGTGAGCTTGTTTTTAAGACTCGAGCTCTTTTTGAAATACGAGTTCTATTTTGGCGAGTTTTCGAGAAAGGACTGGAGCTCGGCCACGACTCAAGGCTCTGAGTTATTTTGTACAACAAGTCTTGAAAAATTGTGCCGAGTCTATCGAATTAAGACTCAAACCGTCTTATTACAAAAAGAGGTTTACAAAAAACCCTGGTTTGAAGTACCTTTAGACCATGGTTTGGTCAAAAATGATATTACAAAACATGGTCTTTCGATAAACCATTTTAAAAACCATGGTTTGCGCTAAACCTCGGCGACCCCTAGTTTGACGATGGTCTAAATAAGTTCGTAATAAATTAAGATATTAGGAATATGTATAGGATATTTAAGAAAAGAAAATTTATAAAATTTTAGCTACAAGAAAATTTACGTAACTTGAAAATTGTTTTATTTTTGTATATTGTGAAAATTAAGATTGTAATGTAAGAATCCTAAAGGAAATTGCCCAGAAACGTCAAATCCGTTGAATTTCGGAGATCTAATGTAGGGATTCATTGTTATAACAAAAAATGACAGTTTCGGCATTTCTGGGGCGATATCTAGTTAATTACTCAAGTAAGGCTTCTTTATTTAACATGAATATGATGACAAGGGGCATTTATAGTGTTATTTAAACTGTAAGTAATCCAAATTGCATTACAATTAAAGTTTTTAATCAGTGTTTTATAATGCAAATGAAAGTTCATTTTATGCTTATTTAGGTTTTTATTGCGTCACTGTCATAATCTTTGTATTCCACAACAAAATCGAGTGGTCCGATATCCATAATCGAAAGATCTTCTTGGAAAGCTTGGTCTTTTCGCCACCGTCTGTCTTTATCTGAAATCGATGCCTATGGGCAGACAAATTTGTTTTAGCCGCAAGTTTCATCTTCTTCCAAGGTAGCTTAAATTCTCCATTAGATCTATTCTTTCCAGGAAGTTGATTATTTCTGTAAATTTTCAAAAATAATGTTAATACCCGCAATTTTTTTTTTGTGTGAGGGTGTCTACAATCAACTTTATTATAGCCGCTTCTGGGAAACCACATGAATCTGACAAGGTTGATAACGGATCACATAATAATAAAAAAAAAACCATATACTTCTTTGCCATAATCTTCACTCTTGAGTCTTTGTAATATTGGAGAAAGCTTTAGTGCTTTTGTCCTCAATTATGTGGCGTGATTGTGCAATCATTTCTCTTATTATATACAATAACTAGTATTAAAAAGTTTTGTAAGTTTAATTAAAGAAGTATTTCAAGTGGGGTACATCGAAGTTATATAACTTTACTTACTTTTTCCTCGGTAGGTACTCCAATTCTCAGAACGATTTTTCTTTTGTAGCAATGTTACTTTAAGATTATATTATTAAAATCATAAAAGTAAGATATACCTAATTACGATTGACAAATGTTTTTGTATGTATTAGATGACGTGCGAGAATTTTACGTTTCGTTACACGTATTATATGAAATTTATACGACATTCAAGTAATGTGCGTAAACAATGAATAAGACTGTAATCACCGAAATAACTAAATAAATGTTTATATCCAAGCAAAATAACAAAATTCAAATATTTTTAACGATAATAAACATCGTTAAATCACTAAAGAATTATATTTTTTTTTTTTTCTGGGTTAACTGAACGTAGCCTTTAATGATTTCATGGTGAACGAGTAACATTTGTATTTATCTGTGGTTGATATTGAGACCATGGTTCAAATGGTGGTTTGAAGAAAACCATGTTTTTTTAAAATTTTTGTAATACGAAAAATTATGAACCATGGTTTGACAGAAAAGTCTTGAAAAATCTTGGTAAAAACAAAGGCTTATTTGTTTATTGTAAAAAGACCGAAAGATTCGAGTTCTTTACATCTCTAGTCAGACGGATAGGAGAGTCTGAACTACTAACCGAAAATCGAATGCGTCACCTACTCTTCAGTAATGAGGTTATATATCCCGCGGAAATTTGGGGTCGAGGCTTTCTAACTGCTAAAATGCATCAAGATGTGGTGGTAGTGGATATCGGCTTCAGACCGCTCTCCTTAGGCAAAGAGAACTGGCATAAACCTGTAGTATTAAGCGTCAAGGACCGAGAGAATGTATGGAAAACGTAAGGGCGCTACTACCAGATCCTTCATGGGTTCGATGTAGATTTCTTAGCTTCCGTAGCGTGGCTACGCTTAGGTAATCTTTTCGGAGAAGTCGAAGGGTTTTTTATGTGCAATTATGGTTGAAATTATCATGACGAATAACTATCGGAAACGAAACGAAGGCGTTTTGTGCCCCGCGACGCGTGTTCACATTCGCGTTGCGAGGTGACCTTCTTGCAGAAATTGCATTGCGCAATAACACTACTTCTGCCCGTAGATCACTGATGGTGTTGTTGGACACCTCCAGCTGATGCTGCATCTCGACCTGGCTTTGCTTCAGGAGTGTTAAGCCGGAACCCCACCGCTGCGCAGGCTGTGCACGGATGCGTGGCTCACCTCTGCTGCGTGGGCTCATTAGTTCGGCGGCGTCGGCCTCCGTTTCCACTGCGGCGCACGGACACGGATGTGTCGCCCACACAGCTCATAGCTATGCGTGGGGTACAGTCACAAGCAAAAATATGTATACATAATAATATGCGAAATTGTTAAACGAAATTAGTGAGATTTTTTGTCGAATCTCTTCTGCCGTCTAGCAATCAAATACTGCATACTGACAGATGAAACTTGAAAATAAAATGGTTCAAAATTTTTTTTTAATAAAATAAAATATTTTACTTAAAGTCAATATATTATTTTTATAATATAGACAATAGCTCTTCCAATTAACAATATAATTTAGCTATTGTGTAGTAACATCTGTTTTACTTATTTGTATTATAAATACTTAGTTCTTACATAAATTATACTTATCACAACTTAAATGAATGTATATATACTAGGTACATTAATTGTACCTCTTATTTATAGTAGCTTATTCTTATAATAATTTCTTAACAATATTATATGTGTACATATTTTTGCTCTAGACTGTACATAGTCGTGGGTCGCCGAGAAATGGCCGACCCACGCAGCTGGGATGCGTCGCACGGCCGTGGGCTAAGCTACGTTCCGCCTATTCGAGTTAGCTACGCGTGTGTTTATGACGTCATTTGCCGCGTAGCATGTCCGTGCGCTGCGGTGGAAACGCTCTCATACATTTTGTACTAAAGCGAAGCTTAACACACGTGCACAGCCTCTCCGTGCGCCGCTGTGGGTTTCCGGCTTTATGTCCTTAGCAGCCTGGTGAAATCGACGTGGTCGAACATGACGGGAGGCAGCTATAGAACAAAACTACTAAGATATATATATTTATAACATATGGACAGTGGCGTGCATTGGTTTTCGGCCATGGTAGGCACTCTTGCATGGAGCAACTTTACCGTAAATACGCAAATGAACTCCCAAAAAATTGGAAGCATTATTTTTGTGAGCACACGGTGCGATCAGATTTGGCGAAAGCGCACCGAATGCACTGCTCGCGCCTGCAGTCAGGTACTGCAATATGATAGTGCGCCTCCTTCACGCAACTCACGCAAAGGTCGATTGTGCAAATAACGCCGTCTCCGAACTGTTCGCGAGCAGTACGCGCGATGTTCGCGCCGCGCAAGCAAACCTACAAACCAATTTCTGATTGAATTACTACCTTTTTCAACTTGTTGGTATAAGTTTGTATAAAATAATCTTTGCAAAGCTAACTGCGAACAGCAGCCGAATTTGCGACTCGGGACTCTGCCACGAGCAAAGTTTCGCGGCGGCGGCGGCGGTCAGCTTATGATTGAGGACTCTTATTTGTGTATAAATCTTAATAATGGTTCGAAACATAACCATAACGAAATCATAGTAAATAAATACATATATTAGCCATAGTCAACATGACCATTCGAGATCAACATTTTTTAAAGGACGTTACGTATTACATAGGCAAAAAGGGCAAAAAAGAACAAGACGTTTTATTGAATGTGCCAACATATGCTTTTATCTTGTATGTTTAATTTTCTCTCATTTTTAATAAGATTTTAACTAAAAACAATCACTAAATATCATCATCCACCACAACAACATATATTTAACAATCAAGAAACGACGAAGTCAAAAAGAACAGTTCGTCCAGCAGCACACCGCTAGTCAGACGATATTTTCTAAAATTTTGAGTTAATATTACTAAGAGCCTTACCTTTTATGTTTTGTCAACAAAACCCATCTGATGGGCTTGTATTGTAAGTTTGTAACTATGCACTTATGATATCCTAACATATTTCATTTTCGCCACAATCTTGACATTCTTAATCATGCTCTGTTTATTAAACTACAGCCACTTCACAGAATCACAATAAATAGAACCTAGTTACGAAAGACAAGGCTAAAACGCGCGCGAACTATCAAAAACTTAATAAACAATCTGCCACAGATAATAAATATCGAAAAACGACTAAGTAGCAACAGAAGTAAAACAATAAAAATATTAATTGAAACTAAATATAATAAACATAAATAAGTGACTAAATAATAATATTGTTATAATAAATTTACAAGTTATTAGCATTTTAAAACGCAAGTTTCATATAAAATACACTAATAACTTGAATAAGAATTGACAGGTGCAATCAACGACCCAAAAGACTTGCACCAAATCGGATATACGAGTACAGTAGAATGAAAGGAAAAAAGAAAGAATCTTGTTTATTGGCAGGTAAGCAAGCTTAGAGTAATTACTAGCATAGAGGGAGCGTCAAATTTCACTATAGTTATACTCTTTGTACCTATGACACATTCAATATGAAAAAAAGGATAGATACCTATATAGTTTTAAGGGTTGTTGGCAGCTATGTTGTCCACTATTTTTGCCTTGGTAGTGATGTGCCGTATTTGTTAGAGGTATCGAAATAAATTTAGTTCTTGACAGAAAATGTACTTCTATTGAATGTACGTTATTTTCATGTTACATATTTTTAAATAACTACCTATACTAAAATTAAATTTTATATAAATAAATGTGACTAACACGTGTCAGAAAACTCATCATCATCCTTGTCAATAGCGGTAAACGTGCCCGAAAGGCTGGCAGCATTGCCACGTAGAATGACTATGCCGATTCTCTGTTCAAGGAACAAACCCTCTGATCACGAGTAGAGTCTACCAAACGTTCTTTAAAAAGATTTCTTGCTAACTCAACCCCAAACGGCTCGAAAACATAATAACCTATACAATAAATAAATAATAATACTAATAATACTTGGATAATAATACTTTTCGGCTCGCCATGAGTTTACGTTTAGGTATACCCTGTGTCGCATGTCATCGTTGTCAATGCGGTGAGACAGTTGACAACCTCGGTCACCATGGCCTGTCCTGCAGCAGGAGCGCAGGGCGTATATCTCACCACTCAAATTTGAATGACATAATTCGTCGTGCTCTTGTCACCGCCGGTGTACCAGCTGTTTTGGAACCCAATGGTTTGGTGCGCGGCGATGGCAAAAGACCTGACGGTATGTCATTGCTGCCTTGGAAATTGGGTCTTGTATGTTTTGTGAGAACATCCACTACTTTACCATCGAAATTGTGATTTACGCGAAGATGCACAGAGAAACTGAAGCCCGCACTTTGGATCTATTAAATCTCGCATTGTGGTTCGCTGTGGAACAGGTAGTGTACGCGTAGCCAACATTTATTTATTTATTATACAATTACACCTTACATTACAGGCTCTAAACTAATTCTTACAGAACATAATGGTTACAGGTAAACCTCTCGTACGTTTCATGCGTTTCCAGGTTACCTATTGGTTGTTAGACCGCATGCTAAGTTCCATGCTGTATAATAAATTGCGCACTTTTATTCATCGTTATATGGAGTTTTCCCGCATAATTTACTTAATTCGATTTTAGGGTTCCATGCCCAAAGGGTTCCAATGGGACCTTATTACTAAGCCTACGATGTCTGTCTGTATGTCACAGGACTCTATAGACCAAACCGTGAAAGTTAGACGGCTGAAATTTACACAAAATACTTGTTACTATGGCCGCTATCACAACAAATACTAAAATCATTGAAAACTTAAATCTAAGATTGCATTGATTTATTCAAACCGCATAGGAATAGCCTTACTAATATTATAAATGTGAAAGTTTGTGTGAATGGATGTGTGGATGTTTGCTACACTTTCATGCAAAAACGGCTGGACCGATTTGGTTGAAATTTGGTATGTAGATAGGTTATACACTGGATTAACATATAGGTTAATGCCTGTCAACAGGATTGAAAGCGTTTAAGTAACGATAAGTGTAGACCATGTCGGAAAAAAATAAGTTGTTTGGAAGCTTTTAACGAAAACGCTACCAAAACCCTTTAAGATAAAAAAAAATAATGTATGGTGCAATTGTGTATCTTATATAGATCTACAGAGACAAGTCCGCGATACTATATGTCCAGCTCTTAAGGATAACATACTAAATTCATTTAAATACCTACTTAAAAAAATGGGTACTTATAAAGTGCTAACTTGGAAAGCTATTTATACAAATACGTTATTAATCTTTATAATTTTTAAATAGTTTGGTTGGCTTGAGCACTTCATGAAGATTATTTTTTTCCCTTTACACCATGAAAATTAAATAAATACTTTAGGAGATATAGCGAAATCAAATAACGCGCAAAAAAATAATTTCATGTCGCTGACTGACTAGACTGGCACGCGCGGGCGGGGTGAAATTAGTAAAGGAACTAACGGGGTTAAAGAGGTAGTACAGTCATAACTCAAGAACGGGTAGACCGATTATCAAAACCTTTAATTTTTTGGATTCGTTTCCGCCTCTTATATCAAAGTAACTATAAATACATCGGGAACGGTATATAGGTAATAACGCGGGTGAACCCGCGGGGCACAGCTAGTAGCCTTATAATTTATAAAGCCATTGCACACAGTTTAATAAATTGATATGTTATAAATATCAGGCTTCGTATTAGAACCAGCGTATCATGGTTTGTGTAATTTTAAAGCACTTCTTTCTGATGGTGGTACGGAACCGAGTTCGACTCGCACTCGCACCGTTTTTTCTTTTCTAAGCTTTGTTGATACTTGTAGACATGCATTTTATATAAATAATTTGCAGTATTCAATTCAGAGGTGTAACATCTAGGGTAAGAACTCTGTTGAGGAACATGACATAAAAGCAATAAGTTGTACACCTATATTAAGTTTGTTAAAACCCAAGGCGACCTACAATCTTAGTATCGATCGGATTTAAATTTATTTCTAAACTAGCTGACCTGATACGATTGTTCACTGAGTAAAAGTGTAGTAATATTGTGTTGGAATTAACATAAATGATCAATTTTCTAAATGAACACAATTAAAAATACCTACGTCCAATTATGTAGTAACTTCCCGTCGACCTAGATTCACGAAATTTTGCGTGAGCTAGATATAACTTCACACAAACGTTAATTTTATAACAAAGGATTACGCAGCCTATGAACTTGAAAGAGGAAGGCCATTTATAGGGTTCCGTACCTCAAAAGGAAAAAAAAACGGAACTCTTAGGGTTCATACGCACTATGCGGCTAGCTGTCCGGTTGACCGCAGGATGCAGTTGCGAATGTGGCCAGCCGAATCGCGGGTAGCCCACTTATTACTTTTCTCTATGAGCCGCAGACTCAGCCGCACGGTGCGTATAGCAAACGTGCGGGTGGCCGGCACTCGGGTCGCAGCCCTCGAGCGACCGGAGCGGTCTGCGGGTAGCCGCATCGTAGTGCGCATAGAAATGAATATTAAGTTCATAATTGTGCTTGCGGTCAGCCGGACGGCTAGCCGCATTGCGGGTAACCGCATAGTGCGTATGAACCCTTAGGGCTTTATTCACCGGGACACCATGGCGGCGCAACCAGTTGTGTCACCATGGTGTCAACGCCTGTTAGCTACCAAACTAGACACCGGACAGACAATATCAAAATTGACCTTGAAGCGACAGCACTACTGCTGTATGTACGTCGGAAAAAAAAATCAAGAGAAAAAAGAAACAGTGGTGGGTTCATCCTTATTTAGCGGATCGCTGTGAGAAAGGACAATTCGTCAACATATACGACGATCTCAGAAGATATCCGGATCTTTTTGTATCGAAATTATCCATCGTATGCAATTAACAAACAACTAAAAATATTAATATTAGTAGTTCAAAAATAAAACAAAGCAGTGCACACGTGCTCCATGCAATGAGGTAGAGTCGTCACTGGCGGCCGGTCTGGCGGCCGAGTGAATGAGTCGCAGTTGCGCAACCAAACGAACGGGCACCAGGTGAGTAAGGGTCCATACGCACTATGCGGTTACCCGCAATGCGGCTAACCGTCCGGTTGACCGCAGGATTCGGTTTCGAATGCGGCCAGCCGGATCGCGGACAGCATACAGGTACTTTTCTCTATGAGCCGCAGACTGAGCCGCACTCGAAACCGTATAGCAACCGTCCGGGTAGCCGCATCGCAGTGCGCATAGAAATGAATATTGTGTACATAATTGTGCTTGCGGTCAGCCGGACGGCTATCCGCATTGCGGGTAACCGCATAGTGCGCATGAACCCTAACTCTCTATAGCTGTATACATTTTGTTGGTAGCGGCGACTGGTTGCGCCGCCATGGTGGCCCGGTAAAATATAGCCCTTATAGGATCACTTCGTTGTCTGTCTGTCATTATATCATCACATATCTAATATTCAGGTCTACTGTCCATTGGAGCCGTAAAAAAAAAACAAAATTCCAAACCAAAAGATACAGACGTTTATGCTGCAAATTTTCGCAATTTGCAAATCAAAACCTACAGGGTACTTTCTTGTGAACGCGTAGAGGTATTAAATTGATATTTCAATCAAATACTCATATCTAAAATACCAACCTTTAAGCTGTAACAAAATCAATTTATGACAACTCAGTCAAAATAAATAGATACCTAAAGGTTACGCACTTGGCCATTTTGCGTAGTAAAAAAAATACTACAAGAAGTAAGACGGAAGAAGAACACTTATTAGTTCAGTCAATAAATCACCCATAAGCGTTGTAGAGTGCGTGAGCACGGCCTTAAACAATTACTTCAGAAAATTGTTCAGGGTGCTTAGATAGTTAACATACTAAAAGTCCTGACGTCTAAAGTTCCCATTTTTCAGTTTTTCGCTAATATCTTTTAAACGGTGCGTCATGGAGATAAGAAGTCTTCTACACAATGAAAGCTTATAAAATTATGTACAACTTTTATATTGTGCACTTTTTCACATTCCTACCTATTTCCGAACTACACATTCTGGAAGAGTGAAAATTGAAAAAAAAAAATAACTAGTTCGATGGAATACTACCTTTTGTATAATACTTCCTTCACGTTATTTGGGGATCTAGACACGTGGCAGCGAGTCAAGTCAAGTTCAAGTAAACAAACTGTCTAGCCAGCACCAAGTGTATCATTACACGAAACACTTGGTGCCACTTTTGACCCTTCTATAACTCAAAACTTATATAATAATATAACTAAGTGTGTTTAATTATACCCATAAGGACATCTAGAAGCCCAAATTTCATGAAGCTAGCTCAAACGGTTGTTCAAACAGTCGGGACCCATTCAATAAGCTAGACTAAAATCATTCATTATGGGTCCCGACTGTTACAGTCAATTATGTTGTCCTTGTTTTTTACTTTTCAGCTTTTATTTAAAGTGTTTTCTATGCAGTCTGGTTTTTTTTTATTTATTTATTTTTTATTTGACACTTTTTAGTTAAAATCATAATACGTCTAGCTGTATAAAGCTGCTGGATAAAGAACAATTTTTCACATATTTTTTTTTATATACGTAAATAATATACCATATTGTGGCAAACATATTTTTTTAATTTATTTTTTACCTCAATCTATTGCACCTCTTTGCCGCCATGTTGTTTTTATTTAACGTGACATATCTAAGAACACTTGGGTAATCGATACGAATCCAACGATACCCTAATTATCGAAATCCATTCGGCCGTTTCGAAGATATGATTTAATAAAGAATATTACACACATACATACATACAAAATGCGCGCGAAAAACATAACCCTTCTTGGCAGTTGGGTAAAAAAGCTGCCATCAGCAATCTGTTATGGCGAGTGCTGCCAAAAACGTTAAGAGTTACATTTTTGGCAGCTTATATTATGTATTTTTTAAATGTTTAAAAACCGCCATATCATACTATATCTAAAGGTGCTCCCTCACCGGGAGCATTCACATGTATTGTAACATTATAGATTCGACTGAGAGCATTACATTACAATAATACCTCCCTGACTAACGAGCATTTGCATGTAATATATTGATTCGATTTTGAGGATTTTATAGCAAGATGTCAGACGAAGCGGTCGTTGTGCTGAGGGCGAATATTAATTCGACATTGTTATTTACGTAAAAAAAAAACAGATGAAACGATATTGGTGTCATGAATTATTAAGGTGTGTCCGAACATTGAGCAACAAGAGCGCGGCACCAACACGCAGCATGTGCACGACACATTTCTGCCGCGCTCTAGTTTGGATGAAGTCAACGAATGCTCGCGCGGCACTACTGCGCGGCAAAACCAAGATATGCCGCGCGCTTCAGTTGAAATTAGAACTAAAATGAAATTGGCTATAACTTAATGGTATTTAGCAACAGGAGACCTCTATCCTAGCCTACAATACGTCTTTTGTGAATCAAAACAAACCATACCATCAGTAATACCCGAAGTATTCTTCTTAGCGTGGCGGTCTTCTATTTTCATCGTGACTAGATTTTAGGGGACCAGTACTCAGCCAGTCCAAACCAAACCAAACCAGTCCTCGCGTGTGCGGGTTGTGGGACACGCTGGGCAGCTCAGTATTTGAGCCATGGTATGGGGAGAGGTACCACACTTAAAAGCCTCGTGTGCGCTATAACCCCACCGATACATATTTTCTTTACACCGCGGCCGATTTGGGTCTGGAGTCTATCCATAGATTTCCACGTCGGCCATGGTAATTTATTATTGATGTTACAAGTTGTATCAAAATATTACACATCGTATACAAGGTGCGCATTGTAAACCTCGGTTCTCCTCCTTCACTGATGTAATGCTCAAATCTGTAACGTTACATTACACGCGAATGCTCGCGGTGAGGGAGCACCTTAACTTTTACATTTAAGTCAAGAAAAGATTAAATAAACGATTAAGCATTCTTCTTAAAGTAAGTAAAGGACATTCTCCGATTCTCATACATTTTTGATACAAATCTGAAAGCCCACAAAGAGAGTACTTTATTCTCACGGAGCTGTTTCTCGTAGTATTTTTAATAGGGCACCAAAGTATAAGCATCACTGCACTTATTTTATTTAAGTTTAAAAGCTATGTATTACGGTCTTATCGATGAAATGAATTACTAAACCCAAAAAAAATGTTCTATTATGGATGCTAGCTCATAGTTAGTAGTATGTTTCGGGGCTGTAATTAAGTAAAACATTTTTTTTTTATGTTTAGTGTATCACATTGTCAATTCGTCCATTTGTTCCTGTTTCGTCTCAAAGGTTAAATTTAAATAATATTTATTAAGTATTGAAATAAAACTACTTTTTACGGATTTTTTCGCGGTTCGGTCTACCTTCATATTTTAACTAAAATAATTAGTTAAAATATGAAGGTAGAACGAGCAACATCCACTGTCAAGACGAACGCCATCTCAGTCTGCCCGTGACCATGATACCTGCAAAGGTGTCGAAACGTCGGGACCTAAAATCTAAATACAAACCGCGAAAAAATCCGTAAAAAGTAGTTTTATTTCAATGTCTAACATTCGCGTAAACCTAAGAAACCAATTTATTAAGTATTTCATTCTTGTTTGGACCCACTTTTTGTTCCTGTTTCGTCTCGCGTAGTAATTTATGTACTTTTGCATAGCATGTTTTTTACAGACAGCTCAAAATCAATGTTAATTATATTTCATCTGATTTTATTTTCAGCAACATATTTGCAATTCAGTATACATATTAGTAGCTACTTAATACCATAAGCTTAATTAAAAGTAATAGGGTCTCCTATAGATCTGACGACTTTGGAATAGGCAAAGTTAAAGGCATAATAGGTACTTTTGCGTACCTACTCTTTAAGTCAAACTTACTATAATTTTATAGTAATATTCTGTATAACTCCTACATACTTTTTAATGCCTCTGATTAATTCTACCGTTTAATAATTAAGCTATTGTTTTTACATGGATATTAGAATATCGTTGCAAATAACTTTTTTTTCTACTGTACAAAATTAACATTTTAGGAAGTGAAACGAAACAGGAATATGAAATAAAGTGAGGCGAAAAAGGAATTTTGTGGAATGTGGGGCGAAAATCCGTTGCAAAACAGGAACAAATGAATTCGTCTAAATCGCAAATAAAATTCTCTAATCCCTAAGCTGGTGGGGCTATATTTTGTAAATGTCGAGCATAGCCCAATTATTAAGCACACATATAATGTGACAATTATATAAATATAATTATTCTAAGACACTTCTGACAAACGGTGAAGGAAAACATCGTGAGGAAACCTGGATTCCAAAATTTGGGATCTGAAATCGCCAACCCGCAGAGAGCAAGCGTGATGATCAATGCTCGTGCCTTCTCTACGTAGGAAGAGGCCTGTGCCCAGCAGTGGGACGTTTATAGGCTGGATTATTTTTATTATTATATTATTATGTGACAATAGCACCTAAATAGTCCTCTTTTTTCTACGACGGATGTGCGCTATTGGCTTGTATTCCGTATGAAGATTGGTTCACAACAAATACCACAATATATAAAGTGCATGTCTGCACTTTATATGTGTAACACCCCAAAATTAAAAGCAAAATATTTTTATTTCAAATAGGTTTTAGCAAGCTCTTTTAAAAAGTTGTATACTGACTCTAGTTTCAGGTTCCAAAGAAAAAAGGAATACAAACATTTAACTGAATTTACATTGTTGTCATATTTGTGATATATTTATAAATATATTCGTAATATTTATAAACGACGAATCTATATGAAAAAGGCGAATGACAAAAAAAATAGAAGAGAACAATCTTGACATAAAATGAAAATGTAGTCCTAACCAAATCCCTAACAGGAATGACTGTATTCATAAGCTTTCTGAAGTAGAAGCTGTTATTTTCATTTGTTTTTATTTTGTGGTGATCACTATTAACCCATTCAATGCGGAAACAAATTTTGCTCTCGCTACCCAGATGCGGCATAGGTTTTAACGTAAACGCCGATAGGCGTGAGCCGCACCTGACGAGCAAAAGAAAACACGCCAATCGGCGTTTTCAGTACTTCGTTATGAATTTCATAATTCATTTCGAATTCAATCATCAATTCGAATAATATCAGGGGTAGAAAAACCATTTTACAAAAATAAAATTGAAGAAAAAACTAATCAGAAATTCAAATTCTATATTTTAACATATTTTATAGGTAGAAAAGAGAGATAGAAAAAAACAGTAAAAAATTCTTCAAAATTCACAAAGGTCTTTTTTTGTCAGCGCCATTTTATTTTAATAAGTACAGAGACAGACTACAGACTAAGACAATAAGCGCAGTTAAGGCCTTAAAGTTGTATTACTCTAAGGTTAGGGCAACATACTTAAGGTGAATCTGAAGTCCAATTATCCATCTACCAATATTTCATTGCCGTAATATCAGAATAATATTAGTTTGTTTTCTAGATTTTTAACGAAGTAATTTTGGTTTATAAAATCATACCTAGATTTAAATATACATTTTAAACCAATAAAAGTAAGCACGTTGTTAATCCCTGGAATACGCCGATGGGCGTTACAGGACCGGAGTAAGAAAATTCAACTTTTCTAGAACGCTTACGCTACTGAAATATCCAAAAACTACTTGTACCAGGCATTTCACTTACAAATTACAAGCACATTGGTCTATATTTTATTATTATATCATTAAATTTGGATAAAATATAAAACAATTCTATATTACGCCGATCGGCGTTTTCAGAATCTGAGTATGAAAAAATTATACGCCGATCGGCGTGCGCCGCATTGAATGGGTTAATACTTACTCTGTAGATTTTTGCTATTTTCTATTTTCCAAGATATAGAGAGCCGGCAAACTTATTATATTGATTTCCTTGAATGCATGTGGCCCATGCATTAGATTGCACGAATTGCTCGTATTTGCAAAATAACCGCAGTTTTACTCTACTACTACATTCTGTGCCCGATCATAGTTCAGTTTCGGGTCAAAACAGCCGAAACTTACAATTTCGTCCTTTCATGTTATTGTCGTATTCTAATGTTACATTCTTATCTATTTAGACCCAGTATCAATAACAATATGAAAAAGTCAATTCGATTAAAGTGAATCGAGTATTGAATAGCGAAAAATATTAAAAGTTCATAGGATGTTACCAATAAAAACTTTCAGATAAGATTACTTGGTTAGCTAGCGATCGGTACTACGCCCTTGTTAGGTTGATTTCGATTCCACTTGCTCTTTGTCATTCTATACTACTAAAACGGAAGGGTGGGCTAAGCAGAATATTATTATGCCTTTAAAATCTAGATTATATGACGTGTGCGCGATTTAAGCGCACTATTGTCCGTTGATTTAGAGACTGCAGTGTCTGATGCAGCTGCGTTACGAAAAAAAAACACATTGTTTTGTGCGTCAACCGCTGCGTTAACCTTTCGTATGCCTGGTGCAAATAAGTTAAAAGTGGGTCTGTAAGACCTGATCCGGTCTATTACCTGTTAATTCTCAAATGATCTTTGATAAATAACTTGTAATTATAAAATTATGTCTTTACTAAAGGTATATAGGCAGATTTTAATAAAATATAAACGCCATTCCATTATTAAAATCTTTTTCATTAAACATAGGTAGATAACGACTGTATCCCAGGCAGCATTCAGTCTGTTCGGCGCAAAGTATATAGCACGTCCTATAACCACAGAGAATGCGCCTGAATAAGGTGAAGGCGTCAAGCAGATTATAAGGACAACTAAGTAACACGGTTTGGTGCGAAGTTCGAATTTGAATGTGAAACAACGCTTTATTTGTAGAGGTGGGTCTGACAAACCTTACAAAACATACCGAGGGTTAAGACAAAACACAACTCGGATAATAGTCCAAGAATCAGAGCGTCGACAAGCCTTACTTAATTTTTGAAAAAACACTTTAATAAGGGCGGAATCCCACCGCGGAGCACGGAGATCCTGCGGCCGTGTGTTAAGCTTCGGTTTAGAACAAAATGTATGTGATCGCTTTCACTGCAGCGCACGGATGCGCTATGCATCAATTGACGCTACACACCTATACAAGGCCAAGGCGCATAACAAGGCCGCGCGGCGCATCCCAGTCGCGCATATATGTCATTTGTTCGACAACGGGGGTCGACGTTTCCACCGCGACCCACGACCATGTACAGTCACGACTAAAAATATGAATACACATACCGAAATCGTAAAACAAAGAAGTATGGACGTTTTGATACCCATATCCAATTAAAACGAATTTACCATCGTTGGGAAGCGCTCTACGAGATTTCCAAAACTACTATGGCGACAAACGCGTTCAATTGGTCTATTTAAGATATGCAGTTGAACCAAATACCTTGCCTACCGTACCTATTTTGTTCAAAATATAAATAATAAACAGGTTAATTTCTTTATATTCCAGTCAAAATAGACAAAAAAAAAACCTAGTAAGTTTGCATTAAATCGCATAGAGCTGAAAATTGGTGGAGGTCTCAAGTACACTCATTTTACATGAAATATCAAGTCTCAAAAAATCCGACTTGTGCCAATAAAGTTACACAAGGTCAAAGGTCAATAATATCTCCTTTTCGCATTTTGCTCATAAATGGCAAGTATTATCGCAAAAATAGATCAGGCAAAAATTTAGATCATGCACTTATCTACAAAATTGATTCAATACTTCTTCCCTGTGAATCACCATTCCGAAGATATTGTGATGACAAGGATTTGAGAATATATGTATCATAGTCATATTCTACATCATATGCACACATTTCTGCACCACCTATGGTAGACTACTTCAGAATACTTCTGGACGATCAAAAGATACCCACCGGAAGCCAATTAATAGAGGATTAATTGGTATTCCTGCAGAACTATTAAAAAAAATCAAGTATTACTGTTTTTACACAAATAAAATTATACTTATTTAAAATAAAATTATTGTTTTTTTTTTTCTGTTCAAAATTCTAATACCGAAATACATCCCATAAACACTAAAAAAATTCGTGTTGCACAATGAAAGGATAATTTTGTATGCCAGTGTTATCGCGTTGAATGAGGAATTGTGCAAAGGACGTCACCCATTTTGTATATATATATCTTGTTGTACTTTTCTTAAATGAAAGTATTTTTCTTGGAGAAGTAATAAAAGAGGTAGACTATTGTTGTATAACAGATTTTTCCCTTAAATACGAATTTCAATCTTACCCACAAGCTTGCCGTCAAGTATTTCATCATACAAGGTGTTAAGAAAACCCTGTCTCCCCTCAAGAAAACCCTCCGTTAAGGTGTTGTTAGGTATCGATAATTGATACAATTAATGCAAAAAAAATGAAAAATATAATAATAACTTAAAAAAAAAACTCAAAAGGCGAGAGAGAGAGTAGGCGTTGTCACAGGTGTTACCAAATGATGAAACACAAGGCCGCTAAATAATACTGACGAAAATGGTGCTGTAATTATAGTTAAAATCTCAAACATTGCGTATTTTATAAAAACCTTGATTTTTTTTTGCTTGTTGAAATTTATTGTTCACCCCATACTGAGTAAATATCTATCGTTAAGTAAAAAATAATAATAACAAAATCAACCTTATACTGTAACAACAACGCAAAAATAAGTTTTCGTAAGGATTTTCTAAAAACAAACACGCTGCACTTACGCTTCCTTGTTTTATGGTTTCTGCTCAACAAAGCAGCTTCTTTTTTTTTACCCAAGTCATCATTTACTACGTATCTATATAATATACTTTTCCCCACAGCGATTCGAAATTTGCCTCCAAGAAGTTGTTGAGCTTAAGAAATCCTTTTCAACAACATATCGACGTACGGAGCCTACCCTTATGAACACTAAGCTTAGCCTTAGCCCTTAGTGTTTAATAGGTTAGTCTCCGTAAGTCTTTACTTGTTGTCCTTCAAGAAAAACTGAGTATTACCATAAACGCATTTGTATATGTTAAATAAGAGTTAAGAATCTATTACAGTGAGTAGATGTTGGAACATGTTCTATCTTTTTCCAAAAGCGATAACATGGGGCAGCACGTGCACCAGATTAATATGGAGATAACTATAGTAATTAGCAATATTGAAGTGCTTTAACTAGTGCTTCAATGTAATTAGTATGTCTAATATTTATTAATCTTTTAAATATGTTATCAATATAAAGTTGTTCAGTACCCAATCACAATAGAGCCTATTTTGTCGCTTTAACGTTCTTGGACCTTAATACCCTGGACATGTTTTATATGTATAGGCGGGCCTTAAAAAATATTTACTACCTATGTAATTAGACATCGTCGAGCTTTTATGAGCATACAATAAAAGTAAGTAATTTATGGTCTAATTGATGTTAAAAAAAAAAAACAAAATTCGACAAATAAAGTATTGTTTTTGTATAATGTTGTTTTATTGAATCCTATTGACCAGTCTGATAGGAATGTAAGATTCAGCTTTAATATTTTATTCCATAAATTCTTATGGCGAGAAGACATCTACAAAATAAAGTAGGCGTCTGCGAACTAAGCGGTATTATTTCTAGTACTATGCCCAATAAGAAGCCATCATGACCCAAACTTGTTATTGGGTCTTTCTTTACAGATATAATATTTCAGCTTTATAAAAAAAAAATGAAGTTAACCATAACCCGGCTAAGTTATAAAAGGGGTTCAAACGCTAAACAATAAAGATGATACATGATGATCCAAAATCGTCGTCCCTACCTCCAACAGCTATTAGAAACGTATTAATAAGTATGTTCATTAGGATCTAAATTAGAAAAACTTGTTTTTAGTCTGCACAATTTTGGTACTTAATTAAGAATCTATGCACAATTTTGGTACTTAATTAAGAATCTAAATACCTAATATTCTTTCGTTTAAAATGGAATAAGAATCATATTAAGTTTTCCTACAAAATATCCTTTTTAATATGTTGTAAATCCCAAACCCCGCACCTGTTTCAAGTCTGTTGATAAGGGGCGTGTTGGTTCCATTGTTATCTTTCCTACTAACTCTGGTGTCTGCCTACGGTCCTGCCCAATAGAACTATTCGATTGTGCAACACAACTTGTTTAGGTTTGTGCGAAAGTAGCTCGTGCGACAAACAGAAATTAAAACAAAAAGTTAAATGGTATTTTAGTGCAAGAAGATTTATTTTTTTATTCATTTTGATTTAGCATAGTAGCTGTGTCCGGCGGTTTCATCCGCGTGAACACCTAGGTCCCGTTCCCAATGTCAATATTATATTATACTTGGCGGAAAAGAAATCCAACAAGTCAACGATCATGAAAATCGATCTACCAATTATATGAGGTGTAACTAACCCGACATTTTATGTACTAAATATAGCTTGCGGTTCTATACCTATTTCCTATTATCTCTTAAATCAATTAAGGTGAAGATAAGATATGCATGGACAATTAACGTGCCAAGTTGCAATACCCTCTAAGGGTCGCTCACATGACGGGATCCGTTCCCTTAAATTTCCGGGAATCTCTTAACCTATTAAATACTTCTTGTTGAAATGAAAATATCACGTTCCGTCATAATGCTATTTCACAAGTAAAGGAAAAACATCCGAAAGTTGATAGTTGGTAGATATCTATGTAATGTGTAGATATTACTAACTGATACAGATTGAAAAGTGTCATATCGATGTATGAGAACACCTTCTCAAGCGCACAGTTAAGTGCTCTTTTTGTAAATTAACCGCGGCGATCAGCAAACTCTGTGCGGAAGTCTCGGTGGGCGAGTTAGGCACGCACTAGACCGGTTTTTCGTTTAGTAGCAGGTCGACTATTTCCAATTTTTGGTCTCATTGTGCACTACCGTTAGGAATTATTCAGGGGATTTTTTTTTGAGATTAGTTGGTTTAAACATGCTCTCTTAAGCTTTATTACATTAGTTTATATAATATAGAGTTAATTTCGAGAACCTTTTGACCCTTTTAGTAACCTTAATTATTAATTACAGTGGCGGTGAAGATAGCTCAAGCAATACGTGCCCGATAGCCGCATCTGCTGCCGCGCCTGCTACGTGGCGAGGGACAAATGATAGTGCTACCGAGTACTGTCGCCGTGGTAATACCCCCGCTGCATACGGCAGGTATCAGCGCAACAATTCAACGGCCCCATACTCTACACCACCATCCAATGCTGAAAGGTGTTTATAATATTAATATTAAATTAAGTTTATAAGATTCAAAAGGTGGAAAATAAACATTATATAGTAATTCACAGATAAATCAATTGTAAGGAAATATTGAAAAAAAGATGGACTATTTTGTGACCATGTTGGTTACAATATTACTACCTATATTCTTTGTTGCATGTTAGTTTACTAGGTTAGAGTTCGTAATTGGTTGATTTCCTTTTATGATAAATACAAATAGGTCACTCACTACAAGCCAACAAAAGAAAGCAATTTTACCAAACAGTTGGTACCTACCTATTTTAAAAGTGAATGTTTGGAAGCTTATCCTTAAGCAATTTTTCAGATTGTGATAATACTTAAGTACCGACTGTCTTTTAAAGCCAGATAAAGACTACTAGTCCAGTCATTTGGTAGTTCTACCCAAAAAGTTTCCCGGAAGTGTTTAAAATTGGTGATTTTATAGATTACGACGAGCTCTTATCGAATTTTTACTTTGCGAACTCGTATCTTTGCTGCTCGCTCCGCCATATTGGAAAAAGCTATTAATAAGAAGCTTGTTTAATTAGCACCAATACTTTTATTTATTGAAATCTGATGCGCTTCTATTTTCCCCGGTTAATATAAAAAAAATATTATGCTTACAAATAAGGTTCTATATTTAACATCAATCGCGTGATTAAGACCGATATGATTATATTCCTGCTTATTTTAAATGTAACAATCACGTAAGTCGAATAAACTGATTTACACTTGGTAGTCACAAGTCATCCCACATAAAGATGTGCCAAATATGCAAATTATGCAATTGCATATAGTGTGGTCTATAGTAATTACTCATAATAATTGGACATTGCAATGTTTTCATTTCAGAACAACTCCACACCATCGATGGTATGCTAGTGGGGATAGAGTGGCCGGAGCGACGGGTGGTGAAAGTACACCAAGTACCCCTGGCGGTGTTACGGAAGGAGGGCGAAGGCGACGCCACTCTGGTTCAGGCTCGTCAAGATCGGACTCTAGTTCGCCTGAACCAAGCGACACTTCAAGGGCTTCCACACCTGCTACTCAGCCACTACTTTCTCATCATAGCAATCACCGCACGCCGACCTCGTTACAACACCAAGTATGTCATTTTTAACTACAGTATTTACATACCTATAGGTTATAAAAACAAAGTCAGTTCTTATTCGTAGTTCAGTTGAGCTCTTATCATCTCAGTACTAACTGGTGAAGTGGATGACTAATAATATTTATTAGAATTATAAAGAATAGTGTATTTACCAGATTTCAATTAGCGTTTTAGGCGAACGCACGTCCTGTTCCTTAGTCTCTCATTATGCGGTACGTACATAACTAATCTTTAACTAACAATTCAACATTAAATTCTTGTAAGAGCCTAATTTAAAATTTTGATAGCCCAATCAGTAATGTGTATTTAAGTAGTGAACTTTATCGGAGCAATTTTATTTCATTGGAAACTGTTGCTCTTCTTTTGCGCAGGAAATGATATAACTAAAAAATCTTAAGACAATTTGAGTATAAACTCCTATAATAATAAGTTAATACTGTTAAGTACTTGGACTTTTACCACTCAAAATAGTTGTTTTTAATAAAAGCACAATTTACGTTCATTTTTTTTTAATTCTCGCCTCTCTCCTCTACTCTGTGTGAAGAGGAGGATGGATAAGATCGCCTCATATCTGTACTTGTTGACAAAATGTATTCATATCCGACATGACGAATAATATAGAGACGTATTTCTTAAGTTTTAAATTATCAAATAACTAGCTGTACCCTGCAGTTTTACTCACCATGCTTTTCTCATAAAATAGCATGATGTTTAATAGCCTAACATTCTTGGAGAGCTGGCCTAGCAAATGCATTAAGTAAGTTCTTTTCAAATACGGTGATAGTTTTAGAGATCGCGTTTAACCAAGCTCTTTAGTTTGATTAAATTGATAACGACTTGTATGGATTTAAAATCTCACTATAGTTTATAAATAATAAAAATGATGTTAAGTTGCTAACAGTATTATGTAAGAAATTTAGAGCATAAAATAACAATTTAAGTACGATTTCCATTAGACAGATAACACGTGTAAATACAATATCTTATTTACTATTCCTGAAGTTTGCTTACGGCAAGCCTATTGCAATTATGCAGGCGTGATACAGTGGCTAAACGAATTGTATTGCCCACGTAACCACGATTTTAAAACGCGATAACAGGATCGATATAGACGTGATACGTCCTATTTACGGATCTTACTGTATGCCACGTAGAATATAGTTTCGCCGCGCAACTCACTGGCGGAGTACTTTAACTCCAGATGCCGTGATGCTGAACTAAAATTTACTTTCCATTGCATCGATATGAAAGCGACGCTAAGTCGATTCAGACGTGTTTTTGCGTTGACACAGGAGCTCTGCTAAAATAATAGTCTGTATTATTTATTGTGTAAGAAGCTGCCCTAATCGACTTACTTAATTCAATTCGCTGTGGCTGTTATCTTATGGTAACAGGCCTCCAGACACCTAATAAATACTGTATGGCGCTGTATGAGAGGTTACGCTACCTGTCGACTTTCTTATGTTTGCAATCCAGCCGGTTTGCATTGTAGTACGTAATACCTATGTAGCTAAACTTAATGCCAGGCTTCCTTTTACTAGTGCCGAACTTACTATAGATCCTCGACTGAGTAAAAAAACGAATCAAGATTAGTAAGTGCCACGCTACGACACAATTTTGTATAAAAAATATTTCACATCAATGTACTGTTAATGCGATTATTATGAAAATTACTAATTACTTATCGTTCCTTATTAATTATTGCTAGAACAATAGGTAACTGTGATTAGTCTAGTCTATTTACCTTAATCTATATTATGAATAATTCACGTCCCGTTTCAGTATAAGTAATAAAGCAAACAAGATATGACATTTTAAAGATCTGTTTTTATTTTGAAAATTCTGAAAAGCATACAAAGTATTTTTACTATCTGTGGCTCCTCCACTTAGAGTCAAGGATAGGTTCGAAGAGGATCCTGGGTAACTCACTCGCTATATTATATTTTCGTTTGTTATTTTAAAGTACGGTTATTAGTAGGTAGTAAGTTGAGATATATATATATATAAATAATGTTTGGAATCATAATATACGCACAATTTGAAGGACTTCTTTAAATTCACACATGAAATAATAGAGTCACATAAAGACGACTGTAGACGACAAGGAAGGAATAAAGTATCCTTAGTACGTACGAGCGCTGTTGGTCCTACAAACGTCGTACATGAACAATTAGCCAAATTTAAATTCAAAAGGCATTTGTGCATTATTATATTATAGGGAATAAGTTTACCTACCGTTTTCGGCTACAAGTAGAAAGTCTTTTTTTATAAAGAAATGATGAAATGAAATTATGGACAATTAATCATAGTAAAAAAATATTATTATAATCTTTATGGTATGTATAAAACGATTTTTTATGTGTCTGTTCGTTATCCGTGACACCTTGCCAATGATGGTAGTATAACTTTGGTAAGGGTTTTGGATCAAGCCCGAGAATGTTACGGTCTGCAAATATGTGTTAAACGACAAATAAAGACATGAAATATTAATTTGAGATCATACGAGCTTTAGTATAAAATAACGAACCAAGTAATATAATACGATCAAACCTCATACATACTCATACGTCAAACGATTTTAGCTAGTTTGTTCACAATTGAATTAGGAATATAAAGAAAATATTGTGTTTTCAAGCCAGTTACCTTATGTGTTATACTTTGGTGTAATCATTAACTACTAAAATTATTAAGGTTGAGAAAATTATAAAAAACACAGGAATCAACTGTTTGTCACATTTAAGAATCAATGGTTACTGTTTATTTATAACAAACCTTATCCGCGAACTTTTTTGAGAGAATGGCATATAGAAGTAATGTAAAATAAAAAATACTTCGTGGTTACATTTATTTATTTTTTAAATATGTGTTCTTGTTAAATAAACTTACTAACTTCTAGTTATTATATTTTTTACGAATCCTTTCAAAGCAATGTTCTTATAACTGAATGTATCCAATAATCGAGAAAGTTGGGTACTCTCCGAGGGTTGGTTCTGCTTGTTTTTTTTTTTATATATCTAGATTTTTCTAATGTTGGGTGATGGGTTAGGCCTTGAAATGAAGGGGTTGTAGAATTTAGATATCTTGGTGATGGAATGAAGTGTTGCAGTTGTATTGCCAACTTCTCATAGGTACTGGGTTATTATTTATTTAACTGCACGATGAACAACTTTCTTAACTATGGTCGGGGACTCTTCATTTAATATTCCCGTCTATTTAGTATATTTTTTGACGGGTAATCTAGGTACAACGCTGCTAGTATATTTTTTGACGGGTAATCTAGGTACAACGCTGCCTATAATTCCCACTGAAGTCAAAGCCGAATTACAAAAAGAGCGAATGCTCAAAATATTTCCACTCCATCAAATTCTTTAAAATTCTAACAGAATTGTGTATGGTGACTGGATTGGCCATTCTAGTACGTATTTATTTTCTCACGCATATTGATCACGTTCTACATTCAACATTGATCATTTAGTTTATTGAACTGTAAACTATTTATTGGTTTCTTAGGCTTGATTATTATATTATGATTATTAATCCTTTTCTGGTTTACTAAATTGTGTTTCAAGTAAACACAAGTTTTACAACGTTTCCGACAAATAATGCTATACTATATACACTAATAATCTTTTTTGAACACTCTTGGAATTATATTTTGAAACTTTATTTTTAACATATTTTTTTTAGAGTGTTTTGTTTTTTTTTTCTATTTATTTTTTTATACACGAACGTAGATTTGTGTCTTATTAATTTCTGGCCAAGCTAGCCTCTAAGGCAAAAACCTAAGAACCTCATTATTATAAGCTTGCCATATTATGCCAATAATTATAATTTGATCATTACTATCAAATAGTTATACCATTTAGCATCTATTCGATAGTGAACAGAAGTGTTAATTTTACTCTTAAAAAAAAATGCTATTTTTTTTTCTTTGTTCGGTTATATTTGTATCAAAAATAAATGTCAACGAGTGTAAAAAGCTATACTTGTGCGCAAAAGCAACTTCATGACAATTTTAACAACTAGTTTTGAGTTTTACCCCTGTTGTGTAATTTTGTTCTATTATTGTTGTTGGTTTTTCAAATATTGACAAGCAATAGTAAATAATTCACAAATTATTACCTTCGTCAGTCTTTCAAAGACGAGGAGTAAAGACTAAATGATGAAATTATTTCGGCTATTTTTCGGTTATTCGAAAACTTATGCTAAATATGCAGGAAACATGTCATTAAAAATCTATTATTCTAAACGTATTTAATCGTAGACGTTATGAGTGGCCCTCCGAGTTGATTACTTTATTTCGCTCTTTCCGATATAAATGTTTGCTTGTTGAATGTACCTGACAAAACGGTATATTCCACGCTCAATGTCCCCTTGGATATCACTTTGGTGATCAAATGCGACTTTAGGATTATTCTAGTAGACTTATATTACCTATATAAATAACCATATAAACATGGAAATTGAAGTTTTTTTTTTTAATATTTTTGTAAATCAGTCACACAGTCATATTCTACTAAAAATAGTAGTAATTTAAAGTAAAAGACGTGCAATGAAGCAAAACACTTATATCAAAGTATTACTACTAGAATCATGCAAAACGTCGCATTTGTTCGCCCTGGTGATATCCCGTAGGTGAACAAAGTGGAACATACCGACAAAACATGCATAGTTATAAATAATGCAGTTGAAGGTATGAAATGAAATGTATATATTTAATGTATGGTTTTGAAGATCAAGTCTTTGTTGGATTGTTTCCCTTTTCAATGGTAAATGAATTCCTAATAGTTGGTCTCGGTTTGTTTTTAAAGCAAAGGTGATGATTGTTTTCATTTAAGATTTGAAATCATTTAATTTTTGCACCTAAGCCACACAGCTCGAAATTAGTATCACATTTCATCTTACAACTACCATAGTAACACTAACATAGGAACTATGTCAGGATTCAAGCGATTTTTATTCGTAAATAAATAAGTATTGTTATAATAAACTGACAAATTATTAAAAAATTGCTTAGTATGTAGAATTTCTATTAATCCATTCAACAAGCAATCTAGATCTACAGTTTCTTAATTTAGTAAAGGAACTAGCTGTAAAATGTAAGTTATTAGAAATACACGGTTAGATAACACATGATGACGATTGAAGATCGCACTCGAGTAAACCTTTAAACGCCCATTAAGTTATCAATCAAATAATCTGCTTTAATACAGGTTTCAATAACATACATATTTTTTTTATCTTGATAGTGGGCGTCAACGGCGAGTGGTAGACCTCTGGCCATCTGTGTGCGAAATCTACCGACGCGATCTACTGATAGTTCTTTGAAGGATGGACTTTACCATGAATACAAGAAACATGGAAAAGTTGTATGGGTTAAGGTAGTTGGTCAGAATGCTGATAGATACGCGGTGGTGCGTTTTAAAAAGCCGTCCGATGTGGAGAAGGCGTTGGAAGTATCACAAGATAAACTTTTTTTTGGCTGTAAGATCACTGTGGCGCCTCATCAAAGCTGTGATGAAGATGCAGATTCGGCTAAACCTTACGAGACTGATATCGATGAATACCATCCGAAGGTAAGATAATCATTAAATAAGTGCTTTTTATGAATAGTTTAGTTTTAAGTTATAGTGATATTTAAACTTATTAAATAATTTAAATGATGTGCTTATATTTTCGAGCATGACCTACTAATTTCAAACCTAATAGGGCCCTTAATAGTAAGCTTCTTTTAAATCTGTACGTCGTGTAAAACGGCGCTCTTATTTCGCATTTTACTGTTGGTCGCTGGCCGCTATCGCGTGTGTTACTAGTGTTACCACCTTTCGTGTTTGGAGTAATCGTGGTCGTAACTGGTGCTCGGGCTAACATGACTAACGTTGGTCTTATGTAACTCGCATGCGCCGAGCTCACCCCGTTGAATGGTCGGTTCAGGAAAATTCCGTATGAGTACAGTAGTAAATGAATCAGTGTTGGTAAATGGCAGTTCCTGGCCGTTACCTCCAATATGCCCAATATGCTTTTTAACCGTGCGATCGGTTTTTGATCCTACGCTGATTAGTAGCGTGTTATTGAAATGCTGTGGCCTTGAGGTCCACCACAGCCGATTGGATCCGCACCCCGCGGATTGTACCACTATTTCCCTTAAAACTGACATAAGTATATCTATCTCTATCGGCGCCTTTCGTTTTCGCAGCTTTTGAGAATTTTAATAAAAAACGTGGCAGGCAATGCATCTCCATCATTCCTCTGTTCACTACTTGATTTAAATCTATTTTGCATCATATACAAATACTGTCATATGGTACAGACTTGAGCTGTATAAATATGTATATTGTGGATTTTCTTTTACATATCTAGACAAATTAACAATGTAGGGAGAGTAATTGATTTAGGGTAAGGTGCAAATGTTCCTGTGCGTGTCAGAGAATTCGACTGCTCTCGATGGATATATGTAAGCCCCTGCTATGTTCATACATTTTAACATTTTTCGCCTTTTCCGTGTCAACATCACAGAGATTTTTCCATTAACATACAAATTACTTACGAAAATAATCCACTATTTTTACATTTGTACTAATATGCCATTTTTACTAAGTGCACTAAGTTGTAATTTATACTCAGTGCACAAAGTTACAAAACACCTACGATATGGTGACAAACAGTTGGTTCTATCCGACTTTAGCTCGGGACGTGCGTTTGTTTGATTATAAATTTATTATTAAGTTTAAAAAAATATGTAGTAGTTAGTCTTCCATTATATCATGGGGCCATATATATAAACAAAAATATTTACTTCATGCATTACGTAGTCTGCATCGATAGGTTACTTCGGATGCATTCTTTTGAATTTAATTGTATACGTACGTAATTCAAACTTAATAAATCGTACTGAATTATCACTAGATCTTGGGAGTGTAATAAACAACTGACGGTACCTTGATTATGACTATTAGGTATTGTAAAGCTAAACTAGATAAATATGAATGTTTATCCTTGAAATTTTAGGCTCAGGTAAGTAAAAGAAAATTCTTAACTGTTAAGTATGTATGGTTGGTTTGAGGTCGATTAATGAATAGGCGCGGCAGCTACATCTTAATTGAACTAAGTGATCTTTAGATCTTTGGATTTAGATAAGCTTGGTTATGACTGCCATTGACTTGAAAGATTTTTTTTTTTCTACAGAAATACGTGTCACAGAAATCTTCGAGTAAGGTGTATTTTTTTATTTAAAGCTGACTTACCTAGTCATATTATTATAAAATATAATTTATATGTTTGTCACGAATAAACATAAAAACGGACTACACAGATTTTAAATATGCTGTTACTAGATATCTTACAAAAGCATATAATATATCTTACAAAGTGTCATCAATTAGAAATTTGACAGTTGTACAATCTATATCAGGCACTCCGTTTACTAACTCGCAATAAATAAGTAATTGAAGCTTCTATGGCAACGCAGAAATAAAAAAAAAAACAGACATTTGGTCTCCTACAACCTAGAATCATATAACTTAAGAAAAGGAATAATTTAAAATTGTAGTTTTTTAACATAATATGTACGTCGCAAGGTGGCATAGCTCTTTAACGAACGGATTTGTATTCACAAAGTTGTAAGTTCTAACCAAGGAAAGGAGCCATACAGCTTATTTATATTTGTTTGTATGAGTGACCATTTTTTACAACCACACAGAATATTTTTTCGTTAATAGTGACAATCAGAATTTATTGGAAACCCTCGGTACGCGAGTCTGGTTCGCACTTGTCCGGTATTTTATTTGATATCAATATTATCTACAGGAAAACGATATAAATGATTTTTTTTTCTGTATTCATAATTAAAACTGAAAAAAAAAGAATGTCTGACATAAATCTAATTATTTACAACCTTCAAAAGCTACGTCTTGTTGCAAATATGTGAAGATAAGACAGGTCGATAAATGTTTATGATTGGCAAAAACTAATTAATCTGTTATTTTTCATGAAAAATTATGCTAGTTTTAACCCTAGAAGTCTTTAATTGCGCTCAATGATATCTTTTCTGATTTAGTGTAAGAGCCCAAGAGCAGTCACAAGAAGTGCCGCCACTTTGTCTACGCTAACGTTTTCTATTTTCGAGTTGTAATTTCTTTCGTTGTTGTAATCACTGTTTCCACAGGATATTGGGAACGTGATGTAGGTTAGCTTCAAACTGCGATTAGGAATTATTATTAAAACTTCAGGTTTGATCCAGCGACCTTTATGCTTAAGAGGAGGACAATAATATCTTAGTTTACAACCTTAAATTTTTTGTTTCGAAATGCCAACAGAAACATCGCTAATTAGAAATATCAATTTAATAAGCCTCTTCCTAGCATAAGTCACACAAGCTATGCAGCCGTAATTCATATCATGCTACGTTTAAAACACTCTTAGATTTTTGATATTACGCTGTGTAATTTATTATAGATAAATAAAAAAAAACAGAAAGCAATAAAACCCAAAAAATTACTGCATCGATTTTGATGAAATTTATATGGGACCATCGAAGCATTACTCTATTGATAAGATTTTTTGGACTCAGTTTTGAGAACCTCTTCTTCTTAAGTCGGTTAAAAAAAGTATGTACTTACGAAGATATTAGAAACTAGCTCTGAACATAAGTGGCGGTCGCCTCACACGAATTGCTTTATTACTTTATAAATTGTAAACTATGTGGTTTTCCGAGCCGTAGAAATAGCCGTGTTCCCAATAAACAAAAAAAGTAGCATCACAGTATATTCTGCGACGAATTTAATTATTTACTATAGGTGTTAGTCTGTTGATAATGATCGATTTCTACCAACTTAGGTCACTATTAATTAGAGTCCGACCGAAACTGGTTATCCGGCCGAAACCGAAACCGAATTTTCGGCCGTGGCTTCAGTTTCGGCCGAAACCGAAACTCATTTGGTCAATAGATAATCAATAGGTAATCTAAATGAAAAACCTATATTGAAATAAATTTACCTATACAAACGTAACTTAACAAATTAAACCTATTTTTTTGGATTTTACTCGATTTGTTCAATATTTAACTATACAAATCGCTAGCTGTTCCCGCGACTTCTCCGCGCCAATTTCTGTGACCAAGATCGCGAATAAATTAAAAAAAGAACTGTAATAATGATAGTTTTAGTTAATACGAACTGTACCTGACATGCGGTGCAATGCATTTTTTTCTACCTAGCACCTGCTTACTATCTACCTACTATCTCTTAGAGGATTGAAAAATAGATAGTAGCCGATTCTCAGACCTACTGAATATGCATATAAAATTTCATAAGAATCGGTCAAGCCGTTTCGGAGGAGTATGGTAACTAACATTGTGACACGAGAATTTTATATATAAGATTATGTAGTAAGTATAGCAAATAATTGGCAATAATGCATTAATTTTGACCAAAATTGATAATCTTAAAAAAGTTTATAGTGAGTAATCTTAAAAGCATATACTGTCATGTACGTTCTTTCAGATCATTTAAAGAGGAACACTTTTTTCATACATATTTTTTGGGTAACTCGTACTGTTTACGCGGCACGCACAACGGAATCTTTCAAATGTGATAATTTTTCCCGTTTTGGCAACATTTTTTACTGCTGCTTCGCTCCTATTGGTCGCAGCGTAATGTTATATACTCTAAAGCCTTCCTCGATAAATGGACTTTTCAACACAAAAAGTATTTTTAAATTCGAACCAATAGTTCCTGAGATTAGCACGTTCAAACGAACTCTTCAGCTTTATCATATTATATCATATACTATTGAGTCAAGTACAGAAACGAAACAAAACCTTACACCAGAGTTCTATCAAAACGTAACCTCTAAAGAATGTTTCGTGCTGACTAAGTTGTGTTGCTACAGTACTCTGAACTATTTCGGATACTACAAGCACGACAATACCCGAAACGAAATTAGGCTAGCGTGCACGACAACTACTAAAATCAGTTCCGGTTTCGGCAAAAGTTTCGGCCAATTTTGGCCGAAACCGAAAATTGATTTTTGGCCGAAACTCAGCCGAAATCAAAGCCGAACATTCGGTCGGACACTACTATTAATACACTTTCTGATGCATCTCGATGGATTAGACTGTACCTACCTAAATTAAGCAAAACAAATTATGTAGACTTATTGTGAACCTGGTAATACATTTTGTGTTTTAGATTTCATGGGTAAAATTAATACTGTGAATAAAAAAAAAACAGAAGACACTTTTATATAATATATGTATCGCAGACAAATTGTATAATTTGGCATTTTACATACGGCGTCGTCAGTTTAAAAACCTTTGCGGTTATGTAATATGCCGAAGGCAAAATGACAACTCATTCAATCGTTATAATGCGTTAGTGTTATTTTAGGGTGACTATGCTTATTAAAATCTCGAGACAAATTTTGAATTACATACCGCGTCGCTTGCTTCATTGCATCCTATGCATTACTTAAAAGCCATCTTAATCTGACACATGTCCCGGCTAGGCCAAAAAGTATAGTCTTAAAAATATGTTACTTATTTACGAATTGTAATAAAGGTTTTTCATTGCAGGCCACTAGGACGCTGTTCATCGGTAATTTAGAGAAAGATGTAACGCAGCAACAGCTCCGTGATAAGTTTAAACATTTTGGACGCATAATCGAAATTGATATAAAAAAAGGAAGCAGTGGCGGTGCGGGATATGCGTTTTGTCAGTACGCATCAATTTCGAGCGTCGTAGAAGCAATTCGGGCTATGGATGGCGAGTACGTGGGTGGCTCGCGCGTCAAACTGGGTTTCGGTAAACCTGTAGCCACAACCTGCGTATGGGTCGACGGTCTCACCGAACACACGGAAAAGCAGGTAAATAAATAATTGCCACTTAGTACGCTCAATGCGATCTGTCATGCTGTTGTTCTGGTCTGCTCGACAGTTTCGATTCGGTTTCGAACTTGCATGTTCGCAAAGAGTAGACAGGACTGAGAGCGTGTGTGGCAGGTGCTGAGCGCGGTGTCGCGGTGCGGTGGTGCCACGTCTGTGTGCGTGGACCGCGCAGCGGGCGCGGCGCTGGTGCACTTCGAGCAGGCGGCGGCGGCGGGCGCGGCAGTGCGCGAGCTGCGCCGCGTGGCCGCCGCCGTGTCGGCCGCCGAACCCGACCATCCGCGCCTCTGTGTCGACTACGCCTCGCGCGAGTGCCAGGTGATGCTACCTCCCGCAATATATATATATAATATATACAGTTACCTTTGAATACCCTTCAATATGTCATCTTTAGTAGTATTTACTGATATTGTATTGACGTTGTTATGCGAATGAGGATAACTTTAATACCTATTTGATAAAACAATTGAACAAGTTTTTCTTCTACCATATATGGTTAAATCGCGCAACAACGTTTCGGGATTGGCCTTAGAATTTTATTGTAGACTTTAAAGCAGCGTTGACGAGTTTGAACCACATATCAGTTTCAATAAATATTGTTAGTTATTTGATGAAAATTATTGAGCTCGTGTATTAAGGAAAAAAGCGGCTTGTGTGCATTTGACTTCTGAAATTTGAATTTGTATAAAATATATATTACTTCAATATTTACTTTTTTTATCAAACATATAACCGCGTTTCTATTTATATTTGAAATAAAATATTTATTTGAAAGTTGGTAAATTTAGCAGGGCTTTTTAAAGGGCCCTGTTAACGGACAAATTTGCTTGACTTTTTTGTGTCAAACTTCATCTATCACTATCAAATAATTTGGCAAACACGTAAAATTTTACAAACAATTTAATCGTTTACAGGGCAAGGCTCGTTCTGAAATCAAATAAGTACCAAACTAAAAAAGAGATTTATTTTTGTTTAAATGTTAACATATAATATTAATATATGTTCATCTCTTATTACTGAAATAAATCATTTAAAGTTGAAGTCTTAAATTTAAATAGATTTAACTGCTATTTATTTATTAAAGGCAAAACATGGGTGTTTGCTAACATTTTCTTAATAACTTTAAATATGTAAATCAGATATTTTTGTTTGACCAAAAAAGGTTTATGTTAATTTTATGAAGAATGAACAATGTTTTATAATAATATCCTCATTCAGCAGACCAACGTGCTCAATAATTTAATATATTGACGGAGTGAGCACCATTAAGGAGGCGTTTATATTATAAATAGGTTAATGTTTGCTAAACTTCCTTTATTTTATTTTTAGGAGGCGTTTTACGAACAGCTTGAGAAACACGGTGGATCGGCAGCATTAACAGGTTCTGAAAGACTGAGTGGTGATCCAACAACTCGTTACTTGCCGTCTACCCGTCATGAACCTATTCGGTTCGTATAAACAGTTCGTGGTATTTTATAGGTAAATGTAATTTCGTTCAGACTGTACTAAAAGTTTCTGTTATTTGTCTGTATATAGGTATGACGGTTGTGGGTCTCGATCTCGAGCATCTAGTTATGGTCGTGGATCTTCAAGAACTCCGCGCTATTCCGCGATCGAACACTATGACCCCACGGAATATGCTGCGGATCGGCGATACAGGTAATGATCACTCAACTTAATATGGCAATACAATAAAATTTCAACGATGTTTACAGTTTTTTTTTTGTATAGGGTATACGATGAGGTGGGTTCTAGCCCTCAACCGGAAGATGCATCCTATGAAGAAAGGCTGCAGTCTGTCGTGGTGTCACCGCATCGCGCTCGGCGTCATCGCCGAGACTCTAGCCCTGATGATCGGAAACATTCAAAGGTAAGCAAAAACAACGTATAAGTAAAAATATGAAAATTACTGTTGAAGTTATTGCTAATACAATGGGCAAGCTGGAAGTATTTAGTTCTATTTCAAATCTAACCGATACGTTTTTGGCTTCAGGAGCGGCATCGTAGCGTGGGTACGCGCCGTTCTCGTTCCGGTTCTCGCGGAGGCGAACGTCATGTTGCTCGCCGGCGCCATCGTCGCCGCCGTGACGGGTCCGGGTCGCGTTCGCGGGCCGGCACTCCGCTGCGCGACGAGCCCGACGCTTTACCTGTTGAGCCTCGTCGCGCGCCTCGTGAACGTCCTCCGCTACCCATGAGTTTACCTTTACCGAAGTTCGCTGAGCAGTTGCTACGCGTGGCGCCTCCTACGCCGCGGCCAGCTCCTGCTCCGGCGCCTGATTCACCTCCGCGCCCACCATCCGTATCGTCTTCGAGTGGCGGCTCTGCGCCACATTCACCTTCTTTGGAAGAACGGATTCGTAGTCTCGACGAAAAGCTTAATGGCTCACGCGCATTAGCTGATGCCCCGGATCGCACTCGCCTCCGCCACCGACTGTTGGATGTCGACATCAATGAAGTAAAACCATCAGAAGTTGTACGATCTCTACTTGCAAAACGTTCCGTTTTCGATGAAGACTCTGAACGTCTAGAAGGAGCTGGAAGGCCGCCAAGCCCGGGTGGGAGTCCACGGGGGCGTGCGTCTGCACCCACGCCGCGCGCACTGCGCTACCCGTTCCCGGCGCACCCGCCGCCGCCCGCGCCGCCGCCCGCTCCGCCCACACCGCCCACACCGCCCACGCCGCCCACGCCGCCCACGCCTCCCGACGCGGACGGTGAGGCGGCGGACCACGGTATGGTGCGGTTGCGTATTGATCCGCGGAATGAAGGCCGCGCGCGACCGCGGACGCCGCCGCCGCCGCCGCCACCTGAACCCGAGCCCGAGCCTGAACATGAGTTTGAACAGAACTGTGGGCCTTCCACCCCTGATCAAGAAAACCGCGCCTTGTCTATAGAAAGACGAATATCTGACGGGTTTTTGGACGAAGGGAATGGTAACTCGACATCAACTCGACTCGAAGGTACTTTGCTGGGAGGAAACCAAGAAAGTAGCATCGAAAGCGAAGAATCCCTCATGGCTTCTAGAGAACTTGACATAAGTTATTCTGTTGGCTCCAAAAGTCAAATGAACGATCGGGTCGATGGTGTAGTGACCGAATCGGATCAGATAACTCTTGAAGGCGAAATTTGCAATCAAGTTAGATCGGATGTTCCTCTTACTTTTCATTTAGAAGACAATTGTGCTCGTGATGTCATGGAAATGTTATTAAATCGAGTTGAAAACTATGAGGACTGTCAAAAGTTTGATACCCACTTTGATAAAAAGTTTAAATTTAGCAAGGAAAACATTTCAAAATTAGATCAAAAACAAGAAGAGCGACTGATAGTAGACAATGAAACCAAACCAGATCCATTAGGTCAGGAAAGTCTAAAATCAGGAGATGGGCACGAAATTCAAATTACCAAAGAATTAATTGAATTTGAAAAGCAACACCATTTAAATGCAATTAATTCAATAAAATCAAATAATATAGAGATAGGTCAAGAACCTGTTAAGAACACGGACAAACATTACAAGGACAGAAATACCCACAATTACCATAATGTAAAACTTGAGAAGGAAAACATTCAATTCGAAAAATCTTTTGATAAAGTTACTGTAAATGTTACTTCAGTATCAGATAAGAAAAATACAGATAGTGAAAAAAACGAAGAGCGCGTGCGGCTAGATCGTGAAAAAATAAGACACAGTAAAGATAGACTAGACAAAGAGAAACATGACTCTGAAAAAGAAAAAGTCAAAAGTAGTAAGGTTGAAAGGATCATAGAAAAAGACAAGAGACCAAAAGATGACCATCATGGAGACAAACATTGTGACAAAGTCGACAAAATTAGAGCAGATAAAGATGCAGAGAAAACCCAGAAAGAAAAAAATGACAGAGACTCTGAGAAAATTAAAAACGACGAAAGACCGAGGTTCGAGGAAAGGTCTTATAGACATGACCATCATAAAAAAGATCGAAGCGACCGAGATAAAAGAAAGGATTCCATTGATACTGAAACTACGACAACCAAGAAAAAAGATGATAAACACAGACATGACAGATCTAAAAAGGAAAATGAACTGAAAAGAGATAGTAAAAAGGAAGTTGAATCGGTAAGAAATCGTAAATCATCTAGAGACGAAAATGCTAGGGAGTTGTGTCGTAAAGATTCTACCGATTCCTCAACGTCTAGAGCGTCACATGAATCTTCTAAAGTAAAGGAGTTAGAAGTAACTGAACCCAAGGATGATATAAAGCCAAAATATAAGCATACTGAATTATTCGTGAAACATGACGATAAGGAAATACTGTTAAAAACTGAAATTAAAGAAGAAAAAGATTCAGGGAATAATAGTAAACAGAAATCCGAAAGTTTACTTGAACAAAATTCTAAATCTAAATTAGACATTACCGAAAAACAACGGCACTATTCCCTTGATTCACCCAGTGCTGATTCTAAGCGTAAAGAGCGATTAAGTTCATGTTCCAGTTTGCCTTCCAATATTGGACATAAACGAAGAATGTCTTCTCAAGATAGTATCGATTTATTTAACGAAGATGTTAAAAAATGTAAAAGCGACCCGAAACACCCCGAAAGAAGAGACTCTAAAGATTCCCGCTCTGATAACAGACACAAAACTACGAAATTCAGTAAGGGTCATTTTGCTAAGTTAATAGAAAGCAAAACCAAGGATGATAAGAAAAATCAAGTAAAGCCTCCCGATGATAGTTTTGCAGAATATAAAGAAAGTGATTTAAAAGATCATAAGAATCTGGAACGAATGAAATCATTTAAAAAGAGTCCAAAACAAGAAAACGAAGAAAAACCTAACTCGGAAACGCCACCCGAAGGACTACAAAATGATTTAGATTTTCTTGCTACTTTAGAACTAAGATCAAGCGAAGAAGACGAAAGGCAAAGAGCGCTGAGAAAAGAGATGAAAGAAAAGAAACGAATTCAGCAATTACAGCAAATTCAAGAACTTCAAATGCAGCAGGACGCGATGCAGCACGCCGAGTTTAATAAAGGAAAAGATGAAAAGAAAGTTAAATGTGATGAGAAAAAGAAGGAAAGCTCTCGCGAAAAACGATTGTCAACAGATCGTAAAAGTAGAGATGAAAAAATTGACCATAGTAAACGTAAAAGCCGTAAACCTGTACATAGCAGTGATAGTTCTGATTCAGATGAACCCAAAAAACATTCTATATTTGATATTATTGATGACGGGCCAACATACATATCTATGTACGACAAAGTAAAAGCTCGTTCGTGTAAAAATATGCAAAAACAAGAAGAAGAAAAACGGCAAGAAAAGATAAAGGCAAAGTTTAGTCAGTTAAAACAAAGTAGAGCAAAACGAGAGGAAAAAAAGAGATCTAGTTGGGATGAAGATAGTGATTCAGATCAGGACAGAAATAAATATAATAAATCATCTGGTGATAATTCATCCGATGACGACATCGTAATCCATACTAAAAAACGCGAAAAGTGCTTTGAACACAATCATATTAAAACTGATGATTATTTCGATGGGAGTACGAATGACGAAGATACGCGCAACAAATTATCTCGTAAAAATTCAAGAACTCGTATCATGTCTGACACTTCCGACGATGAAATTTCCAAAAGAAGTATTAGCAAAAGCCCGAATTTCTTGGACGATATTAAAAAAGAACACCTGTCTGACTCGGAACATGTTCAAAGAACTAAGAATGATGAAATTAAAGACCCAAATGAGAATCATTCCAAGAAGCATTCTTTATTGAACTTATTTGGCAAGAGTGATAGTGATGATAGCAAATTAAAATTAAATGTCGAAAATGATAATGGTTATAAATCTAGTTACATCAAATCTATGTGTAATGACTTTTCTTCTGGAAGCGAGTCAGCTTGCAATAAAAATTGTCTGGATAATCGTCGAAAACATAAAAAGAAGCAAAAGAAACATAAGTCAACCTATTCAGATGATGAAAATAAAATTGAGAACAGTGATACAAATTTTCTAGAGGGATATAAACACAAAACGATTGAAAAACAGCGTCGACATAGTAACAAAAAAGATAAGAGAAAAGATAAATTAAGAGACAGCATAGATACAGATGATACACGAGATGAAAAAAATAAAGTAAAAAAGGATAAAAAATCAAACAACAATTTTGACATGAATACAGAAATAATATGTAATTCTATAAAAAAAGAGGGTAAAATGGAAGACATATTTGGTCCTTTATCAGATGAATCAGATCGAGATACACGAGGGCATTTGACTCACAAGTCTGAGAGTTTTTCTTCTCATGAGGTTGAGTCCAGTTTTTGTACGAGCAATGCTGAATATAAACTAAAAGATAAAGATGACAAACGTAGAAAAGAAAGAAAACGCAAAGAAAATAGGTACTTCAAGGAAGATGATAATAGTCTTGATGTGGATGCTGTGAGTAAAGCAATAGAAGCTCGCTTGTTTGCTGACGTTATAAAAGATGATGATAGTCGTAATAAAGTAGAAACTCTCTCTGAAAGCCTCAATAAAATTGAAAATATTAATGACTTAAAATATGTCGAAGGAAACATAATAAGCGAAGTGGTTAAACACGAGAAATTAAAAAGAGAGTGTAAAGAGAAGAAAAAGAAAAAGAAGAAAAGTAGGGAAGATCGTCAAAGTCGTAAAGAACAACTTCATTTCTACAGTCAAGAAAAAACAGACGGTGCTTTGAACCATAACATAATTGAGAACATTGAAGTGTCACCTAAAACAATGTTACTAGACATACCACTGCCAAACGATGATCAATCAGTTAATATTATAGAGAAAATGGAAAATTGTAAGCCACACCTTGAAAAGCACAGTTTACCTCGATTAACCGACAGTCCTCCAATAGTCATACAATCCGATGAAAATACGGATTCTAAAAGTATAGATTCTAGCAATGTTTTAATCGATGACAGTAAAATGGATTACGTTGAAAGTAAAGAAATTGAAATTGAAGAAATTCCTATGCCGCCTCCGTTTGAAACTATTGTAACAGATATAAGTGAAGTTCCA
Organism: Autographa gamma; assembly: GCA_905146925.1. Classification (NCBI taxonomy): domain Eukaryota; kingdom Metazoa; phylum Arthropoda; class Insecta; order Lepidoptera; family Noctuidae; genus Autographa; species Autographa gamma. The sequence goes on along the minus strand of LR989866.1, from coordinate 6,553,811 downwards.
TTACCAAAAGACCCATTGCCAAGCAAATTAAATCATAATAGGGAAGATTGTTTTTTGTCTAGTTTGAGCAGTGATAATGATTCATGCGAAGACGCCGTTCGGAATATCGTAAATCCTGAAAACGATCTTGAGAAGACCGACTTATCTCCAGACATTGTTGACACACCTCCTTGTAAAACTGAAAAGAAAACGGAAGAGAAACCCAGAGCGATTATTTCACAAGAAGAAACCGAGGACGCTGTTGCCGCATTGTTGGGTGAAAGTTTTGGAGGGAAAACTAATTCATTTTCTAGCTGTTACGAAGAAACAGAGAATAACTCAACAATACCAAGTGAAAACGAAGGTGTAACAATTGAAACTGAAAATATTCCGGAAGAGGACGCTGAAGAAATGAGACAAGCCGTTCAAAATCTCAATGCTAGCGAGATGGAAATGAAACCTGATACTCCTGTGTCAGATAATGACCTCTTGTTAATTGATACCGATACTGAAGAAACTGACGAAACTCCTCAAGATTCTATAGAAAAATTACCAGTGAATATTATACCTACAAGCCAGGCATCAACTGCTCACTCTGAACAATCTAAATGCGATGAATCGAATAATTTGGTCCCTGAAACAAAGTCGAGTATCGTACCGCCTGTTACTACTACTGCTACCATAACGACTAGTGATTCTAATATAAAATTGACTGACACAGATGTAAAGATTCAATTGACAAAAAGAGAAAATGTTCAAATTATAACCTCAACAGCTACACCTGTGATAACATCATGGACGTTAAGTAATAATAAGTTAATAGAACCGCAAGTTGTGAACATCCCAGCTAATTCACTATCTGGAGCAAATAAAAGCGAAATAAAACCTACCCATGTAACTGCAAATATTGTTCAGATTAAGGGACCTCAAAACCAGGCTGTGCAAGTAAATAATTCGCCAAGGCCTATCATGACGCAGACGCGACTGAACGCGCCATATCAAGTCATTAATCAGATGATTCGTTCTCAGCCACCAAACATGCAACCTCCTACTATTAAAATTCCTGAACCTCATATTTTGTACCAAAAACCACAAGGAATTGTAATATCACCTCGAATGTCTAATGATCCAAGAATGCAAAGCCCGAAAGCTAATTCACAGAGTGAAAGTTTGACATCACCACGGCTAAAAAATATGGCAGTTATAAATACGTCACCTCAAAATTTGAATACAGTGTGTAAAGCGTCCAACTCCGTTCAACAAAGATCTCCTGGTCAGGTCACTGTTGTTAGAATGCAGCAGCCTCCATTAAGCCCTATTCAAGCTATGCATATACCACACGGCGCAAGAACTATGCTATCACCAAACAGACCTAATTCTGTTTTAGTACAAACTCAAGGCACACCAATCCATTTTAATCGTTTACCTGTAACTCCTGTTTTGACACCAATTTCTAAACAACTAAGTGTAAACAACTTGCCGCAACAAAATAAAAGTATCAGTGTAACTGCAACGCCCATGTTACATCAACAGAAAATATTATCAAATGATTGTAGAAAAGGTGATCAAAGAAGTGTGTCAGAAAGCACATCTGAAAATTCAAAAATTATCTTATCTCCTACAAGTCTACAACACAGCACTAATCCTACAGTGATGGCCCAGAATCGACTAATATCAATGCAAAATGCTATGCATGCTACTAATAAGTCTACTATTCACCTTAACAAAGTTCTAATAAATACTGTGAACCAACTCAACGATAAAAGAGAGAATACTTCACAGAAATCGGATAAAATAAATCATATACCTTTTGGACCAACACCTATAATTCATGTAGCTGGGGTAAATACCGCCACACCATCTATTATTCAAGGTGGTACAAAATCGGTGGTTACAAGTGGCCAAGAAACGAATACGATCAATAGGAGTCAAGGTTCGAACGTGATTCATTCTTTGAATTCTCAAAGAATTGTAACGCAAAGTCCTTTAAGTAACGTTATTAAAATAGACGCAAATAAAGGACCTACATCTGTTTTGTCGATGGCAACAGTAAGACCACCGTCTGTTTTATCGAAATTAGAACTGGCAACCTCTCCAACTGCTACTACGACTACAACTAACGTAGCGCCATTATTATTAAAAACCACCAGCCCTACCGTACCGGCAAGATTAAATAATAAGTTTGAGAAAGATAATAATATGGAACCACTTAAGTCCTTAGTTGTACAAAATCACGCACGAGATAGCGAACCAAAACTGGATGAAAAGAATAATTGTAATAAAATAGTAGTTACAACGAGTGATACTCAAAAGGAACAGAAAAACATACCGCCGAAACCGATAATATCTCCAGTAGAAAATATTTTAAAATGTGGTACTGACTTTGAAGAGTTGTTAAAAGATAACACCAATGAAATAAAAATTATTAAAGATGCTGAAAACAGTTTAGAGGTTAATGTTGGTAAAACAGTAACGGTAATGACAAATAATATTCAAAATCGTGACAAAGATGTCATAAAAAGTGTGGATTGTTTTAAAAAGGAAAACCACGTAGAGATTAATCCACCCCAATTTCACTCTATATCTCCATTTTCAATAAAAGAAGAAAATAATACTATAAATTCTAATGAATCCTTGAAAGTTCTATCTCCGTTTGAAAATAACTCTTTACAAACCACTTCCGAAACGGTCGAAAAGGAAAAAGCTGCTATATGTGGTAGTGAAAATAGTTTAGAGAAAAATGTAACTGAGAATATATTTAAATTAGAAAATGTGATCAAATCCGAAGACACTAAAATTCACACTATTCTGCCGGATGATTCTAAAGAAAATTCAAATTGTTCAATAAAAAACGATGAAAATGATTCATGGAGTGCCAAAGATGTAAACATAGAATCAGTGATAAAAAAGGTAGAATCTTTATGTAATGAAATAGTTGAGACAAATGATAACATAAACGAAGTGCATAAAGAATTTAGTGATTCCATAAAAATTGATTCATCAGCGACGGAAAATCTAACTTTTCATACACCTCATATAAAGTCAACTACAGTCGACAGTAAGAATGCCCATGTTGAATCTGCGCTAGAAAATAATGTCATAGAAGATATCCTGCCAGATAAAATTTATCCAACTATTACTGCTAAAAGAGGGGGAAGAAGTGTAAGGGGCAAACGGTTAGACAAAAATCAAGATAGAGTACAAACTCGTCAAATTTCGAAACCAGCAAGAGGTTCTGGTTCTGTTAAACGAGGTAGAGGAAGAGCTAAGGTAGATAAGAAAATTAAAAGTTTAGTCAATAATAGCACAAGTACAATGCCCGGTGATGTATACGATTTTCATGAAGACTCTGGCGATGAAGCTGCGTCGTCACCTAATAAAACAGAAACACGACCAAGACTTATTTTAACCATCAAAAGTCCACTATCAGGGAATTCTACTATGACAGCGACTTCAACTCTAAGCATAACACAAAAAGATCAAATGAAATGTTTGGATAAAAATAAAGAAGAAAAAAATGAAGAATTTGTTTCACCGTCGCCGAATACACGCAAATCTAGAAGACTACAAGAAAAAGATGTTCAGCGCAGTACTGTAGACGACATAATTGAGGACGTCATTAAAGGTCCCGCGGGACAAATTAGAACCGGAAAGGAAACTAATAAAAAAAGACCAACCAGACAGGCTGTTGCCAAAGCAAACCAAGATAAAACGTCGGGGTTCGATACTCGCAAATCACCGCGAGGAGTTAAACGTACGAGAGATCGAAGTTTATCGGACGCATCTGTTGACAGTGGTGACGAAAGACCTATCAGAGAATGTACAAAGGATGCAAAAGCACCACGCATTGAAGAGTCAATACCGGAATCCGAACCAGCTGCTGCCTTGCGACCAGGCCCGCAATTAAATACACCGCCGACTCTGCCCGTAACATTGACCACATCCACACCCCCAACTGTGTGCACACCTGTACCCACTCCTACATTAACTCCAACGCTCATTCCAACGCTCACTCCAACGCTCACTCCAACGCTCACTCCGACGCTCACTCCAACGCTCACTCCGACGCTGACTCCAACGGTCACTCCAACGGTCACGCCAACGCCGATCACCAAGCCACCAAAGAAAATGATTTCTGAGATCAGCGCCAAGCTCGCAGGCGCATTCGACACCGTCGTCGCCGTCAACCCCGGCGAGCGCGCGCCGAGTGAAGCGCCCGCGTCGCCATTGGCGCAAGCTGGCGGAGGAGACGCGGCGCGCGCGCGGCGCCTGGCTGACGGCGTGCCCGGCGCGCTCGTGCCCGTGGGCGCCACCGAGGCCACGGACGCGCGCGTGCAGTCACCCGCGCTGCCGCACCGCCCGCCCTCCGCGCCCTCCACGCCCGCCATGCACCGGCCCGCCGACCGCGCCACGCCGCTGCTCATCCGCTCCGTGTCGCGGCCGGCGGGGAGGCCGCCCGAGCGAGCGGTCGACGAGCGCGCGCCGACCAGCCTGTTCGACGACCGCGGCGCGGAGGCGGACGGCGCGGCGGGCGGCGGCGCGGCGGGCGCGCTGGCGGCGGCGGGCGCGCGCGCCTTCCGCGGCTACGCGGCCACGGCCAGCCTGCCGCGCGGCGCGCACCACCCGCCGCACCCGCCGCCCGACCACCACCTCAAGCAGGTGGCCGTCGTCGGCCCGCAGCCTCACCACCACCATCCTGGTCAGTCCTAATTCATTCTTTTTTGTACCTTCATCTTATTATTCATCATAGTACTGCCACAAAACCTGACATTAAGATAGCTAAAAGCCTGTTATTTTCTCAAAATCACATCACACCACAATGAGATTTCGGTACAAACTAAAATCTTTCCACTCCATTTCAGGTGCCGCTTCCAGAGTCACAATTGCAAATGTACCGTCAATAAGTCCGCAAGGCCAGATTGGAATGGTAATTATTTTATCTTTATTCATGTTAGCAGTTTTTGTTTACAAACAGTAAAAAAACATTTTGTCCATGCCATCCGGAACAGTCGACTGATTTAGTTGGGACTCCTCCGCCTGCACATCAACAAACCTCTCCTGTTACTTCGGTATATCACAATGTAATATTATATTATAAAAAAAAGGTTTAAAAGTTCTGTATTATGTATAAACTTTAAATGAGATTACAGGATGGAAAATATTTATTTTTGCAGGGCGAAGGAATGTATCCTCACTTCTCACATCAACATTACCAGATGTATCAACAGCATTTCCGTGCCACCCAGCATGAGAGTCGAGCTACTCCTTCACCTTATACTAGGTAATGTTTATTTAATTTAACTTTAGGGTTAAAATAAATACTATTAGGTAACGGGATTCTATTATTTATGCATAAATATGGTATTTTCATATTGGGTTCCTTGATACCCCTTTTATTAAGGAAACTTATATTACCTTACAAGTCAAGGCTAAGTGACTTGTCTGGCAAATGTCAGTCAGATGCAGCTAAGCGGCGCTAGGTGTTGTATAAGTTGTTCAATTTATAAAACGAAGCAATACGGTTTCCGTAGGTCGCTAGAGGCGGAAGGGTCGGAGGCGCCGACGCCGCCGCTGGAGCTGCGGCGGCCGCCGTCCGCGCGCGTGCCGCCGCGCGCCGAGCCCGAGCCTGCCGAGCTGGCCTACCGGCGCGCCGAGCCCGAGCCCGCCGAGCTGGCCTACCGCCGCGCCGAGCTGCGCCGCGCGCCCGCGCCCGTGGCCGTGTACGCCGCGCCGCCGCCCGCGCACTCGCGGCCCGCGCCCGGCCCGCCGCACGCCTCGCAGGTGCCGCGCGAGGCCGACAGCCTGCAGATGCTGCTCAGGGTGAGTGCCGCTCCCGCAGCCCGCAGCCCGCACCCGCGCCCGCAGCGCTCGCTCTACAGCGCACGCCTTCTGTTTCAGCGCTACCCGGTTATGTGGCAGGGGCTGCTAGCTCTCAAGAACGATTCGGCGGCCGTCCAGATGCACTTCGTGGGCGGCAACCCGGGCGTGGCGGGCGACACGCTGTCGCGCCACGCGGACGGCTCCACCCCGCTGCTGCGTATCGCGCAGCGCATGAGATTAGAGCAACCACAGCTGGACCAGGTGCATCGCAAGATGAAAGTAAGTCGCTTCATTCTAGGACCATGTTTATTATTAGCCCGACATCCGGAAGACACTGTTGAAAAATGCCTGCTTTTTACCAGGATATGCCTTTTTTAATCGGCGTTTATAAGATATAAATAACCTTTATATGAAACTGTAATATCATATAATATATTCGTTTTCCGCTGAGACGCTATAGAGGAATTGTTTTGCAGATGGAAAACGAACACTGCATGCTGCTGGCACTACCGTGTGGTCGCGACCACATGGATGTGTTACAACAATCTACCAACTTAACTGCAGGATTTATTACATACTTACAACAGAAACAGGCTGCTGGTATTGTCAACATTGCACCTCCCGGACATCATCAGGTATTTTATATTGTGCTCGTTTGTTTCTAATTAGCATTAAATGTTTTTTTTTATTATATCTATACGCAATGTACATGTGTAAAGCGAACAGGGTAAACGTTAAAAATGACACCCAAACAGCAAGGTTATCGATTCCTGCACAGCTTGCTTTGCTTAAGATCGGTGACATAGATCGGAGAAGAGCGGACAGTCAAAAATAGTTATGTCACAATTAAATAAGGTTGTGTTTACACTTAAAACAGTAAAACAAAGCACGTTGGGCATTCGTTAGTTGCCTTACTTTTGTTTAGTACAATAGATGTTGTGAGTAAATGAAATAATTGCTTTGCTGTTACCATGTAATTATATACTTACAACTTTGATTATATAATGTCTAGATGGACTGTCAAGTGCACGCAGACGTGTCAAAAAATAACAACCAAAAGTGGTTGTTAAGTACTTTCCCGCCACCAGTACAGATCGTGCCGCTTTCGTGACACTACGTTTTACGCGCTCTAAGGAATAACCACATAACAGCGATAAAATGACAGTATGTGCTTCTAAAGTGTGCTGGAATTAAAAAGGAAGGCTTAAAAATACCAACACACATCACCTATCACTAAAACTACTACACACTATTTAAAGAAACTTTATAATTAATTTTATTTTTATGATTGTTAAAATCACGCCATATTTTATCAGTGTTGCCAGTTTCTGTTTTTCATTCTCCCATTTTTGTGGGTAATTTTGTTGGTTTATCGTTACGTTTATAAAATAGCGCTGATGTACTTTTTCAAATAAAAAATTAAATAAAAAATAAATAACTCAATGTTAAAGTACCTATACCTCATTATGTTTTAATATTGTACCAAATACTAACTTAGTTGATTTAATACTCGATTCAAACACACAACACTAAATTTCTTTTTTTTATTGATTTAAAAAGTAAATACTTAATAAAAATATTTTTTTATTATTTTTAAAATACACTTAAACTGAATAATACCACATAAATAACAACATATAACTAAAATAAGTAAATATTTTATTATAATTAATTCGTCTTTATTTAATGTGATTTATGGGGGAATTTGTAATAGCTGGTATCACTATTTACGCACACAGAGACATTGACGTATAGTGTAAAACGACGCCTGCACGCACACATACCCAAATGGCGTCCTAGTTGTCTTTGGTATGAATGTAGGGCGACGCTCCATCTAGACATTATATAATCAAAGACTTACAATTAAAAAGAAAACTTATCTACTATTTGTGGAATACCACCTCATTGAAATATGGTACTTAAACTTTTGCAAAGAGAACTTACAATTCAGAAATTCCTAAAATGAATTTATATAAAATCGGACGGTCATTAATTAAGGAATTTGATTAAAAATATGAAAGTAAAATATTTATAAATCAAAATATTGGATCGAAAACAAACAACGTGTGTGTTCCGGGCTTAAAATAATACATATCAGTTTCATCTCGGTCAATCACAAATCACTATATTTAAGTATATTGAAAACAAAGGAGAATGAGTAATAATGGGCCCACCTCTCAAAAGGAATAAGACACTCATTAATGAATAGGTATGTTTATGCTGAATAAAACTTATTACTACGACTGACGTCAAAAGTCTGTACTTTCGGAGTTATAATTACCTATTATACTGCCCTAAAATCTTCGAGGCGGTTTATACGTTAAAGAAATATACAGACAAAATGATTTGTTATGATTTAATAGAATATAATATACCATCAGAGAATGTGTGGTTGCTGCTTGGTAGGATACAGTGATAAGTCACGCCACGTAAGAGCAAAAATATACTACTACTATATAATTGATTTCGATCCAAGTTGGAAGAAACGCAATATCACAATAATTTATTTATTTCAGGCACCAAGGCCCATATAAATATATACAATACTATATTAAAATGCAAAATAAAAATACTATAAATATATATAACACAATTAACTAATACTAATGTACACGAAGTGTCGGCGTCGTGTTTCGCTGACTGGTGTCACGTAGCTGGCGACGAAACCGGCGGTACATGACATACATTATTGCCTTACATGATTGCTCTTGCTTGACCGGACGGCGAACTGTGGGTAGTGGCGCTCACACTGTTCCTTTGATTTGGTACCTAGGAGGTGTCCAAAAATAATAATGACTCTCTTTTGTTTCAAAGTGGACTTATTATTACTACCTTTATTTATTATTTTACCCAACCTCATCCATAATGAATATGTTAGACTGATACGACTTTAAAACGTCGTATCTCCTAAAGTACTAATATTTGACCATAGTTATGTTAATAACTAATGTTCCACTGAAAAAACCTTATCCAACGGTATATCAGGTGTTACTTTTGAGGGATGGGCTCAAACTCCATACACATTTCCCATTGCCCTTTAGTCAAGGTCTGAATCTGGTTCTTAGTGATTTTTTCTTAATCCGTTCATGTTTCATTACAGACGAAATAGAGTTAATTATTAAAGTTATGTAAATTTATTATTTATTTTTCAGGCTATGTTCACGGTACACATCTTCCCATCGTGTGAATTTGCCAACGAAAACTTAAACCGCATCGCACCAGATCTTATGCATCGTGTTGCTGATATCGCACATTTACTTATAGTTATAGCTACCGTGTGAGGCATGCTGTATATTTGTACTAGACAGACGCCAATACCAACAGAGTGCGCTGTCAACTATAACGGACATTCTTGTGAGTGACTTTATAAACTTATAATAAAGAGTTCGGAGTCACTTAATTATCCTGGACTGGACGCATTTATACCTTAAACTATTTGCTTCAATATTGTAATGTGACAAAACCGTCATCGATAGTCGATTCGATATTTTTAAGAAAGCATTGTAAATACGGCCAGGTTGTGAAATTTTTAACTTCATTTTATTGTAGCAATAGATCGACCTGGTAGAAATCTTTTTTAATTGATTTTTTGGTCATATTCCGAATGACAAAAATTCTTAGGAATTGATTTGTAATACCTCTGAAAAATTGAACTCGTGGTTATGTAACGTCAGTTTATTTATTGTTACTGTGTATTGTGTCGTCTTCGACGACGCGGCGACTCCACACGCGCCTGTAAAAAGTCTCACCTAGTTAGTTAAGCAGCCGTCACTTATTTTAGTACTAGATGTAAGTTATAGCTTATTTGTAAAATACTTTTGTTATGGTCGACTGGGTTCGACGATATTCGGAGTTTAAATTTTTAAAAAATAATAATAGATGGCAAAGTCAGTTGATAAAGTATATTTAATTTTGGGTTCCGATTAGATGAGTGGCAATCTATCGAGCATTTTTATTATTAGTGTAAATTGTTATTTTGTTTTAAGCGAATTAGGTCTAAAGTAATTTAAATTCTGTAAATATGGAAACTATCCGTACTAAAGTTCGATTTCGCTTAGGTCATTACGGTAGGTAATGGAAAACTCATGAATACTGGGTCGAATGATTACTGTTTACATGTAAAAATCAATCATAATTAAGTAATTAAGTTATATAAGATAGTAAGGGAAAAATACATGTGGAAAATAAACTGTGATTCTGACTTTTTAATGTAGACTAGGTAGCCCTATTTTATGGAGCATAGAGAGCAGTGTTTGCTATTAAGCGAAAGCACACTTTGGCGTGTATGGCCTCGCCTTTAGCGATATCAGAATTATGTTCAGTATGTCTTAAATGACAATTTGTCGAATATAGTTTATACCAAATATGCGGAATCGCTTCTATGTGGCGTTCAATAGAGCTGCGTTATTGGAAAACTTTCGTGGTCAGAGATAGGCGACTTAATTATTGACTAGCAATATCAAAAACAATGAGGTCAGAAATGTTTTAATTTACCCAATCTGCTGTGTCTGCTCATTATAAACATGTTCAAAAGACTTTTCATATTTAGACATAAATTCCATTATATCGCAAGTGTAATCTTATGTAAATACCTGACAAATATAAACTATTTCGATAAATAGTACATTGGCTATCCCAGCGATTAAAATTTGTATAATATTTTTTTTCGCTCCTTATAACGGTTCAAAGATTTTATATTTGAAGATACTGCGCTGTTACAAGGTGTGAAATTTTACTTAGGGCGTGGCAACATTTAAACAAAAAAGTGCGTGATAAAATAATGATAAGAGTTATTTTAGAACGATATTACTTAATCTTTTCTATTCCTTTTTATGTAAATTTCAATATTTTCACAGATTCAATGATTTTCTAAGTTTGTTATTTGTAATAGCTTCTGTAGAGCCTTTTGAGTTGTAAGCCACAAACATGCTATTGCAAATTGAAGTGTAAGAAGTAACCATTCAGTTGCGCATTCCTTCCGGTTGAATGGTACACTCGCACTTGATAAGCAATTCGCGCCCGCCTTCTTCAGTGTTAACGTATTCGGATCTCATTGCTGCTTTAATTGCGGGCCGCCGCTCAGGTTATTCTCTACTTGTACTCGCCATCCTCATTTGCCGCTGTTCATCTGCTTAACATAGGGAACAGTTTTATATTAGGGTTTTATTTATTATGTTATAAAGTGTAAGTAATAGCTCATTATGGTAAAATCTGATCTACAGAATTTTATTGTATGGTATTTACTTTTTGTTATATACAACTTGAAACTAACAATATTGTACTTCTCATACTTTTTTTGCCACTTTCCGTTTCCAGTAGCAGGCATCTCGGATAACTTGCATTATGGTAATAGTTAGATAATGGTACGACTGTGCTGTCGTACGTAAAAATAAAGTACAAAATATTTTATGTATTGTAATTTTATAATGTACGATATTAACTTATAGCACAGGTAATATTATTATTACGTATATTCTTTTTAAGGTTTAAAATTAGAATGTAAAATATAATAATTATATTGTTTGTCATATTTCCGTCGCAAACAGTTCTTAACTTGGCTAGGAGGAACACTAACGAACTCATCACTTCGTCCATTAATTTTAAAATATCTATAATTTTACTAGCAGACAGATGCCCAATGATGTAAACTCTAAAGAACCTTATTTGAACACCTTATAAAGGAAGTTCAGTGTAAATAAGTCTTCATAAAAAATGTAGTTGATATGACGGTATTTAGACGCGCTATTACAAGAAAAACTATGGTATAAGAAACATTATGAGAATTATAAAAGAATAATTTATTGCGGTAAAAGTATTAATTTGTTTTTGTATTGTGGTTGGGATGTAATTATTAATTAAGCAGGAATTAAAAAGTATAAGTTATCTTCCGTCGGACTAAAAATAATTGATTTCTCGACATTGACTTAACATTTTAAAGGAAGCTGCGATTTTCTATTGGCTTGCTTAACTAGTAATTACGTCGCATTTTTTGTAAGCTATTAAAATGTCAATTATTAATAGTTAATAATATCCTGGAATATTTTCATATTCTGTTAATAAATATATATAATTCCTTTACAGAAATAGTCTGATCGTGGCTCAAGCCATGCTTAGTTACGCATAGCTGCATGTGAGAAGTATAATATAGTTTTTTTTTATAGAAATTTTGAAGTGATCCCACTTTACCGTGTCTTCAAGCTGGTTTATTGAGGACCCAGTAACGTTGGACCTTCTTACGTTTTCAGCAAACCATGTTTAATTCTGTTATCAAGCATGAAGTGGTTATATGAGGATGGAATGTCTAATACTTCGGGTCTCCTTTGCTAGCAACTGTTGTTGGTGTGCGAGATGATAGTTTAAATATTTGTAAAAATAACATTTGATCTCAAGTGTGCAGCAAAAGTGAAAGTGAGTTAGGTTGTTGTAGAACAACAGTCGCGTGCGGACGCGACCCGATGCCAGTGTGCTCGATGTTGGTTTTGTTTCTAACAGAGCGTACGTATAGAAAAAATATTGTGATCATAATTATATTATAGTTTTAATACTAGGTTGTAGAGGTAACTGTATATTTTGTACATATTGAAAATAGTATTGTAACTTTACTTCCCTTATCCAAACAACCCAGACTCCTGTGTGTTATGTACCTCCTACCTACCAATACTATTAAAAAAATATTACATAAACGATTGTTTTTCACTTCTGATTCCGATGCTTCTAACCTTGTCCTATACTTTCAAATTTAGTACTGAAATCAAACGGATAGGACTGTTTATATTACTCTTTTTTATTTCTTATAAATATAAATATTTATAGAAACAGTGTAATATTATGTCTAAGCCAACTGATATTTTCAATATACAATTTTTTTGTCATAGAAAAATGAACTCATAGCTGTCAATGTTGCTTCTTCCATACCTATATTGCGACGGTGACATCTGGAATCTTTAAAAGCATAATGTTTCCATCTTCATAATGATTTTATGAAATGATTTCTATGTTGTTCTAATGCTAGTTCCATTTTCACGTCACGATAATAAAATTATTTGGTTATTAAAAACAGGCCATAGTCGTACCTATAGTCGTAGGTAATTCAGATATGTGGTAGGAAAAACTCTGGAATTGGTTTTAAGTATGCATATAATATGTTCTCGATAGACAGACAAACGAACATTGTTTATCAGCGATTCTATGAACTCCATGATGTTCAAAATGTTCTCGTGTCTGAAATTAACCATTTGAGAATACTGTCACACAAGTGTCCATCAGGCAGAAATAAAAAGGTAAGATTTGACAATTATAAATTTAATAACATAATAACGATATAGTTGCACAAAACAGTTATCCGTCAAAATATAATTTCAATGCGTACGCAACATTGTACATTTTAAATTAATTTAATAAAACGCATTTTTGTTTGGCGAACCTTGCATGGTGTTACATAACTCATAGGTTCATTATTGTCAAGTAGGTAACATGTAAAACTAACGTTTGAAATACTAATTTCAAAAATGATGTTTAGTTTTATACAAATACCTAAATTCTTATAAGTTCCAATGGGTCAATTGGCTAGTGACCCTCAACAAATTAACAAATCCTAGTTTCTACTTTCATCCAAGATAAAAACATTCATTATTATTTACTCAATACTCAAATCTTTATTAGCATTTCATATGTTACATAACAGGTGGTACAATTTTCTTATAGTATAGACACAATATGGACACAATATGGATTTGAGTTCATTTGAGTCGATCGCACCTCAACTTAGCAGTTAGCGGATTCCTTTTATACGAGTATGTAAGTTGGTGATTCGTGGCTTCTGCAATACAATTTATTATAATACTGATGTAATTGATTTTTAACCGACTTCAAAAAAGGAGGAGGTTGTCAATTCGATTGTATCTTTTTATGTGTGTTACAGGTAGACTCAGTTGCCATTAAGTAGGATATAAGTTAAAATTAACCTGAATAATTCGTGTAGTCATTTGAAAGTAATTTCTGGATAGATATAAATGACTTATAATCCAAATATTAGATTAACAGGTGACTACGAACTGACTAATCCAACCAGCGAGACATAATAAATTATACAAGACCCAATGCCATTTATGCCATGACCTACTTATTCTACGACAGGCTTATGACAAGTTATACTTAGATGCACCTAACCCTACATTCTTGCCTACTGCCTACGTAAATAAATCCAGAAGTTTTTGGAGTCATGTAGGTACTGTTTTCATTTTATTTTATGATTACTTCTCATTCTCACAATTACCATTTATTGCTACTTTTTAACACATCTACGTCCGTTATTTTTAAACTGCTATTAAAATTTTCTACGCCGTCACTATTAACTGCTTAACATCCTTGTTTCATCATGAGATCTGCTAATTTAAAGATTCGTAGCCAGCTGAAGGTCTCTGGTTGCTGTAGAGCTGAGCCCGACGTGGATGGCGCGCTGTCAGCATGGTTGGGCTGCTCCTGCGTGCCCGCTGAGTGCGCCGGTGACTTCTTTTGAGCTTTTTGGCTTTCCGGCGATTTTGTTATAGCCGGTGAAGTCATCCTGTGAAAGAGTTTGGTATCAATTTAGCTTAATATATAAGGTACCGGCACACAAAAGTATAACAGAAGTTTCATCAACATAAAATGAACAACAACCCTAAATGCATTGTCCTATAATAAAATGTTTTGTGTTTAATTGGACAAATTGAACCAAACATGATATTCTTTTCTTTTGCGATATGAGAATTGAAATGTTCAGTATCATATCTACAGGTAAATACGTATTATGCTATTATAGGAATGGTTTGTATCACATACAACAAACCTGGAAGCAGAAGGCGGAACACACCTCCCGCAGGAAAGGATCGCATTTCATCGGGTCGTGCGTGACGACAACAATGACTTGTTTCAGGGTGAGTGGACGGGTTTACAATAGGAAGTGTTTCTCATAAGTCACATAAATCGCGGATAATATCTAATGTTACTGTGCTATAACCATGAGCATTGCTTTGCCTTTATATGCATATGGGCTCATTAGTAACATTAATATACCATTGTACTTGTTTTATTCAGCATCTACAAGATCGATGAAACATGTATAAAATAAAATAAATGCAGTTTTGTTTCTCAAATACCGATGACCTACTCTGATTAGATGAAACCACTCAGTAAAAATTTTTCAAAAAAAAAATAACAATTTATTGTAGGTAGCTAACAAATTCCACGCAAGAATTGGTTTCTATTTATGCTTAGGTATGCTGTTATGATCAGCATACGTGAGCAACGACTTTTAGTTAGCTGACAAATCACTTCTTGTATGGCTTATGCTTGAGGCCCTGTATGCAGTTATAGTTATGTAAGAGTACTTTTGAGTTAGCGTGGCGTCCGCCGGATGACCTACATCTGTAAATTTCTGGGACAACGACGATTGCTAAATAGGTTTAAGATACGGTGTGTTAAGTGATTTGTTTTTTATTTCTAATCAAGATCAGACGTATCCGTAAAATAGGACGCAACAATAATTAAATAATACCCAGTTAGGTACTAGCTTTTAGTAGGTAAGTGCCTAACTATAATATAATATATGTTTTGACAGTGATGTGGATGAATTTTTTGATGCCTTATTTAAGTTTATAATTTTTCTTATTTATTGTGTAGGTAACTAGGCTTACTTTTTTTATTTCTGTAAATATCTTATGTTTAATTTCTAATTGTAATTATATTGTTCCAATATATATTTTATAGTTAATATAACATATACTATGTAGGTACACTACACGTAAACACGTCTTTCCACAGAGTACTTTTTTTTATTAATAATAATTATATATATATTTATTTAACAATAATCTTTCAGACTGTAGCTCAGCTGTAGGTCCCTCAACAAAAAGAGTTACTCGAAATTGTCAATATGTTCGTCGCAATAGATAATAAACAGTGGGCGTCCATGACCTGATTATTGCTGTCAATTGGTAATAACATACGAGTTACTGGCTAATGCAATAAGACAAGTTTTTACCAGAATTAGAAAAAAAAACACATTTTAATTTTGTCGTTGACCTTAGGCTAGCAATTTTTCAACAACTTGTTAAATCTGTTTCATAGCTATAATTTATATTAATAATAAAATACAAAATAGTAAACTAAAAAAATACATTTTTACTATACCTAGTTTTAAACTCTGGATTAAATGATTGTCGGATAAACATACATATAGTATATCAAAACCTATACATAAATAAAACTGGCAAGATTGTTAATGAATTAAATAAAATAATGTTTAACCAACTGCGTGATAAACTGTTTGGATCTCCTTGGAAACCTTGACACAAAATTACTTGGTATTTAGGTAGATCTATAAAGTGTACAATTTGATGTCTCTTAAATCTATCGTAAGTAGGTACTTATTTTTCTTTTAGGTTAATAGCAAATAGGTCAACGACCTTTATATGACAGCGAGGTACGCTCCGTACCTATCTCGTGTGACCTATTTGTTCCTCTCATGGTTTTGTTAGACGTGCGGATAGCAGAACGATTATGAAATTCAGTAGGTGTGCTTGCCACTACGGAGCAAGCTTAACAGTTTAATGATATTGTATATAAAAGGTATTTATTATAATTTATTATAATTGGCTAACTGTAAGATAGCAAGAGTCAAGATCAAGAGTCACACAGTTATGTATTTAAAATAAATAAATTTAAGTTTATTCAGCGTTTTCTTCCATTAAAGTTTCGCAACGCAGCTGTTACAGCTATGATGTTATGTAATTTTCGCTTGTTTTTGTTTAGGCATTATTATTTTATATATATATATATATATATATATATATATATATATATATATATATATATATATTATTGCTTTTAACTAGATAGGTTTAATTTGTTGTTCAATTTTTATTAATCACATATAATAAATATTTTTTTTCTCCATCTTTATTTGAATTAAAGTAACATACGTTTATTATGGTAATGATTTTAGTTGATTTTATGATCACGTACATCTTAACACGATAATTTTCGACTTACGTTTTAAGTTTGCACCTTCGTACAGCAACTCTTATGACTCTTGCAGATCACTTTTCCAGTAACGTATCTCGATGTTATAACCAAATAAACACTTTATTTTAGGTATTGATAAATTATTTTTGAAATTCGTATTTGAATTCGAGTCAGTATTTAGATGAATGGTTCGCGCGTTCCGTCCGCCTGCTTGCTCGCTGAGTTTGCGACTGCCTTCATTGTTGATAGGCCGATACGCGAGCCGAGAGTTTCTTCATATATACAAATTGATGTCAAACGTGTAGGCCATGTATGTTATTGGAAGACAACTAGTATTTACCTTGTTGTATGACGTAATATGGCGCGTATTACATAAGGTAAACATCTATCTAGCTACTTCATGCAGCAAACAGTTATCCAATATAATTTTGAGTGTTCATATTTATGATTTTTAACTTAAGTTGATTTATTTTCGACGAATAGGTACATGTTTCACTATGTTAAAACTGGGCACTTTCTATGTACCTTTACAGGAATTATGTATGATTGCAGGGAGAGTTTAGGCAGTGGGCAAGCTATTTGAACCTCGCCTAAACACCAGTTATTAAAAAGACTTGTAATGTATGTAGTGATGTTATCAGAATGCACCGACGGTTACATCAGCGGCGCAGATAAAAGTGTGTTCATGTGGCCACGTACAGGCGCATGCTCTAGTGACACACTGAATACTTATATTATGTACCTAGTACATAGTACACTGTACTGTACTGTTTCAAGGTGCCCGTGAGAACTGTACTAATGCACCTAGGTGTTAAGCAGTTACTCTATCTTTACGTCATCATCATCGTACCGACTTGATCAGCTTCCAGATTTAAGAATTTAATAGAGTAATAAAGCAATTAATTGTGTCTACTGATTTATAGATTCATTTGTAGGTATCATTTGATGACATTCAAACTAAATCTAAAACAAAACTACTCGGTCATAAATGGGTCACACAGAAGTTTATAGAACTACAATAGAATAGGTTCACAGAAGCGTCTATGTTTTATATTTAGTTTATTAAACAGCTTATATGTTATTCAAAGTCTAGATACTCTATTTTAAATACAAAGCTTTGTAATGTAATTCACTTGTAAACCCATTCGATAACAAGTTATTAACATTGTTCGCGCGTTTTCCATCGAGCACACAAGCGGGGTTCGTCGACCTTAATCCTACACAATCCTACGGAACCTCGATTTTGGCGCGCTCTGCGATGTTATATCGACCTTACGTAACATTTGTATGACCCACATTTTAATTTTAAGACTATTTTGATCATATAACATAAAAAATAGGCTTTGTTGCATACATTTAACGAGAATGCTATAAATGTGTTATATAATGAGCAAACATAAGATAGTATTATTTTGTTGAAGTGGTTATTTGCGATTTAAATGATATAGTTTATCATAATTATATACACTTTATTTAATTATAATCTCTTATTGTTTATTTATCCAATAAACAATCTCATACGTAAATAAATTACCGACATCTGTTTATGAGAACAAAATCAACACTCTCTAATCAAGATAAGTTGAACGTAAAATAAAATAACATTTAATAGATGGTATCTAAGAAATGAAAAAATTGAAAAACGACAAAGACTGAATTCACTCATTACCTTGACATTTCGTCAAGGTAATGAGTGAATTCAGTCACTACAATGCAACCTTCGCTGAATACAGAACCGAAATTTAACAAAAAAACAACAACATGATTTAACGTTACCTTAGTTACTGGATGAGCTTCGTTTCCAAGTAAATCTGACACAGTCTATGTATATCTGGTAATTGAGAATATTTAGGAGATGTTTAGATGACACAACTGGTTATAACAGGCAGGGCGGGCGAGCAGGGCGGGCGGACGGTCGGCTGTGCCGCGCGCCCCGCGTCCGCGTCCGCGCGGCTAGGTCCGACACCACTGCGCACTGCGCCGTTCTCGAACGATATCGCTTTTCTTAATACAAGATGCTCTCTAGATCGAGGATAATGTAAATACTTTTGAGTAAATCGGAATAATCTGTGAAAGCCTGGAAGTAATGATCGATTCCTTCATAAGTAAAATTTTCGCATGAATAAGAGTATAACGATATAACGAGGCTTTTTTGCGATAATTGCCTATTGCTAGAAACCGCAAAGAAGTTGTATAAGATACATACATAGTATCTAGTATGTACCTAGGTATAGCACTAACTGGACTTCGGTAAGCAATACTTCGAAAAGCTCACAAAAACTATAACTTGATAACGTAAAAAAGTGGTGTTCAAAGGAAAAACGAGAAAATAATTCAAATAGAAATCCAGAAATGCATTGTTACAAATATAGTCAAGGTAGAACCGTGGGCTGTGTACTAGACGTATCATTTTATAAAGCGGCTGCAAATTATATATTGTAGTGGACCAATCCTCATCTGGAAGACGATCGACACATCGATCACAGCCCTTGCGATGAAGAAAAAAGGACAATTGGGTGCTATTGTCACATAATGTTACACGTGCATACTATATACATTAACAACTCTCGAAATTTGTAAAAAAAAAAAAATTCACTACTTTCTAACTTTAATGAAATCACGGGCAGCGGTGCTACAGCTTTAGTACACGATAAAAAAATGTTAAGGAGCACGAGCTCTCTGAGAATAAAGCACTTCTTTTTGTTGGCCACTTAGACTTGGACCAAAACTGAGGATGTTCTTTGTATAGGTAATGCGGAATTTCGTACATCAATATAACTGCGTTTTGTCGAATGTCTCACGCAGTTTTGTTCACTTGCGCATCAGTTTAGCAATATGGGTAGGTTAAGGTACCTTGTAAAGGAGAATGCCCAAAGATAGGCCCAGCTTGTGGCGCCGTGGCTCGACTTTATTCAATACAATATATATATATATATTTTTATGTAAATGTATTTTTTATTAGCCTTTACTTTGCGCTATCTTTGAATTTATTATTAAATTGAATCTCAGTATGTACATCCGCACATTTGTACTTTTACACACAAAGAAAAATAAACCAATAAGTAGGGTAGATTTATCTTTTAAAATAATTAGCCGGTTATTCGTAAAGATTGTATTATAGTCCTCCATATTTACTTTTGTTACATTACGTGTTATTGGTATCGAGTTGAGCATTACGTTCCTCAAGTGGTTTTGATGTGATATTGGACTTTTGTTTTGTTGTTAAGGGAGTGAATTGACTCTAGTTTTAACGCGAAAACGCCACACCGGTTCGATATTGGACAAAGCGACCCTTCTCTCGCAGGTGCGTAAATTGTTTTTTTAATTAAGCTGTATATTAGGATGAGTTAAAATGCATCTTAACATAACCACCCCAATGGGATGGCACTTTGATTCGACGACCCCATTCACTTGGTGGCGGAGATTTTTATTAAAATGACAATGTTTGTAAATGTGGCAGCCACAAGCATTAACCGCAATATCAATTCAAATAGTAAATAAATATCTATTAAGAAGTTGATAAACCTTAAAGAATTTATTTTTGGAACCTCAAATTCAGCAACCTAAAAATAAGATTTCTCTTGAACCAGGGTGAATAAATGGAAATCGTTTGAATTTGAAATCTACAAAACAAAATGAAAATCATCCTGACACGACAATTTTTTATGACAGCCTAAACCTCCTAACAAAATGGGCATTGTCGCAGTGGTTGTGGAAGTCGATTCAGTATTTTTATTTTAATATTGACGATTTTTTTTTTCTTTACTTATATGCAATCAATTATTTATCCTGTGTAGATTTATGAAACATATATATTTGTGTTTCATTGACCGACCTATGACCATTTATCTGAAAGTCTGACATTCAGTGTAATTTTGTCGTTAGTTTCTAACAGAAACTTACACCGTACACACTATTTCTGTATGTGTACTAGTTACCGGCATCAGTTCCAGAACAGATAGGTATCTAATTGCTCCATACCTAAGCTTAAAATACCTGCTACTGCACGACACACCGGGATGAAATAAAAATACATCCGTCAGCATAAGATAAACGGTTTAAGGAAGTTGCAATATAAATATAGTCTGTATATTTTTACGACATTTAGATCAGCGGGGTGTCTGTCTGTGGAACGTCACCAAACATGGGTTATTTACGGTGGCTGTGATATATGGTACCATGCTTGTGTACATCAATGAGATGGATCTGGTTATTAGAACACAGTAATCTGTCACACCCATGTCTTAAAATGCAATGCAATTTAATTATTCAAGAGAATCTATCTTATTAGTGCTCTACGTACTCATATGTAAAATTACAAGCGTATTTTACACTATCCTGAATTTCCTTTTAATTTAGCCACTGAGTTAGGAATATATATTTTTTTTTGCATAAAGGAAGACTCTATGATTATACTTTCCTAATTTCATAATCATTTTCTTCACAATAAATAAGTGGAATAAGCGTTTAACATACATTAATTTAAGAAAATAGAATTTCTCAATCACTTTGGTTTTTGGTTGTTGTTTACATGTTAAGGCGCTCCCCCGAGCAAAATGCGCAAAAACGGAGTTTTATTAAGCTATAAACTCGATATTTAAAACATATATCAAATTCACTGTTATACCAAATCATTATTTAATATGTTGTCTTTAATTTCAACAGAGCTTTTTCTTTTTAATGCAGCGAATATTTAGTAGTACTCATTTTAAAAATGGTCTATCAAAATTTATTCCTTGCATAGGCTCACGATGTACACGTATTTTATTAATGTAACTTATACCAACTGATAGAGGATTTAATTCTTAACATTTTCATCTGCTTTGTTTTTCAAAAAGACCAAACATCTATTTTATAATTCAAATTATTCCTAAAAACGGTCAATTTCACAACATAAACACAGTCGCGGCGGCGATTCTACCCTACTTATTATATTTCTCTATGCAGCAGTCAGCCGTAGGCTCTCGACGTGAGAGCACGTCGGTTTTTTATTTGAAATGTCATTTACAATTTAATATTATGACAACTGTCAAAAAGTCATTGATAGCCCTATGTAGTTTTACACACGGCACTGGTGATAAAATTCAAATAGCATGGAATACATATTTATGTTTTACATAACATATCATCACGCCGGTATCCCCGAAGGGTTAGGCAGAGGTGTACCAATGTACACCCACAATTCGCCGATATGTTTAGGTCCCATGTAAGTAATAGGGGGCGAGCTTTATTTATGTTTTAAGATTTTTTTTTAAATCTGACATTGAAATAAAACTACTTTTTACGGATTTTTTCGCGGTTTATAATTAGTAGTTTTATTTCATCTCATATTTATATAAATATGATTTGTTTAAATATGTCCAACTATCAAAAGGTCGAAATAATTCTTATGCGTCTACAAATGTCTTAATTACTTTACATGAAATAATATGTTACTTTTTTGAAGTTTTATTTAAATAGCGTCTAAGTCTATGAAAAAAATATATAAAATTGGAAATACAATTGATAGAATCGTTCTTTGTTTTTATTAAATTCAGTTATTTATGTGTGAAATTAATGGGCTCTCGTAAGCAATTAATTACTTTTGCCGGACCTTGCATTTATATGACAGAAATTCATAGGAAATATGTTGAAAAAGTCTTTGATTCTGAAAAAGTAAACCTTGTGAAATATACTATTCAAAATATTTAATGCGGTTGTTTTATACTTATTTCTAGAGATATAATTAGCTAGGTTTTCCCTGGCCTATAGCTTTGATAATACTTGTAAAGAATTATAATCAGAGTATTTTAATAATCCTGACAGAATAATATTATGTATGTTAATGTTTTCTTATAGGCTTTCTTGTTATATTGTTTAGTGCACAAAAATAGTCTATAAAATAGATGATCAAAAGCATATATGAAAAAAGAAACAGCATTAATTCAAATACATTTATTTTTCATCCTTCCTTATCACGATATTATCCAGGAAACCAGCAGATGCAAAGAGGCTTTAAAAGACTTTCTTCTCTCTCTCGTTCTTTTTCACGTAATAAAATCCAATTTAATTTAAAATCGGAGTCAAACATCACAGCAAAATTTCGTCGTAAGTGGTGGGTAATCGGATTCTTTTGGTTAGCACAGGGAGAAATCTCGAAAGTCCATAAGCAGTCCAAGTCAAAAAGCAAAATAATAGAAATAACAAATGCGCAAACAAAGATTTTGGTGCGCACAAGCAAAGTGACGTGCAAGACAATGTCAGTGGCATGACGCAAAATTTCACATTGATTGTATCCGTTGTTGTTGCCATGCTAGATTGAAGTTTTCATAATAGTATTTTGATGTCATTTATTAATTTCGGTGATGTTGGGTAGAAATAATAATATGTCCTTAGACTATTCAGGTTCATAAATCTTCAATATATTCTAAAAGCAAGCTTTTATACATAGTTTACTAGCCAAAGATATTCGTATGACTTAGTTTAGATTTAACGTTCATATGGCAACACTCAAAGTACAATTCAATCAATTGTATTTCCAATTTAATGTATTTTTTTTCATGGACTTAGACGCTACATTTCATGTAAATCTGTAATTAAGACGTTTGTATATCACGCATAAGAATTATATCAACAATTATTTCGCCATTGCCCTTTATTATGTGCGTAGAGTATTTCTTAAGTACTACTCCATGCGAGCGCGCTTTACACTCGCAAACTGTCAACTTTCACACATTCACAAATCATGCCGTATTGAGACAGCAATACTTTCTTCAAGAACCGAATTTTCAAAAGTCTCGCCGCCCGCCTTTGCTCTGTATACGTGCCTTGTTAGAATCACACTGAATAAATGGTTAAAAAAATAATTTTTGAAATCGGTCCAGCCGTCTTTGAGAAATCCCGAACTTCGAGAAATACTCAAACGTAAAAAAAAAAACATCCGCATTGAAAATCTCCTCCTATTTTCGAAGTTGATGAAAAAAGATTTTTGTAAAAAGACATTCAATACCTTTCTGACTAAATAACTTTACATCATTAAATGATTCACTTACTTGAGTTATAATTTTAGATACAAATAAAATATATTTCTCTTATCTTTTTTTTTAATCTTGCGAACATGATTGATTATATTTTTGTCTATAAATTCATAAGTCTACTATTTTTACTACTTAATACGTCGGTATATCAAACAGATGGCGTTGTATTTTCATGGAAAGTAGCGATGTATATGTAGAGGGGCAAAGAGGGGGGTTTAGAGGTCAAACGCTCAAAGTCATTTGCTCGGGGTAGCGCCTTAACTAATAGGTTCGACTTTTACACTTTATTACTAACTTGATTCGAAACCCATTTGTTTCATAAGTTATTTTTGATGATTGAATGTCCTTAGTTGGTCTTATAAAAGCGTCATCTGCTAGCACAATTCAATACGAGCTATATTATGCTCACTCTTCTCATAGCAAGTTATGCATGCAAAGGTAGAGCGCGCGGTTATCTTAAGATTCCTACTGTTTCCACTAGATGTCGCTTCTCAGTTAGTTCCATTATTTTCCGCAATTATCTTGAGTAGGAGTTTTCATTTTATTTTTAACGGGACATAGATGTCGTATTACTTGTAAACGTTTGTCTCTACAAACGAATTTTGTCTAGACAAAACTAGCTGTTTATTCAATGAAAATGCTTTGTCATTTTCTCATCGCATATATAGGACATGGCTTGATAAAACGCGGTAGTGACCTATTTGCACGACAATAATTTTAGATTCAAAATATCTTATACATATCATAGATGTAGAGTAATGCGATTATATTTTAACTCATGACATATCCCTAGGACTTTAAATTTAAATGTCGTAATCCCAACAAACCACTTTGAAAGAATAAAGAGATATCTACACAGGAGGCTTTTTGTGAATAAAACAAAAATAAACAAAAGAAGTTAAGTTGTGATCATAAAACGTTATATTTCACGACAATTTTATACAATACGAGAGGTGTTACAAGTTTTAAACTTGAAATGTTGATGTCTCTGCTTTAATGACTTTGTTTTATTCATCTTTCTTCCTATTGAAGGATGCTTGCTATGTGATATGTTTTCTTATATTACAAGATTCATCCGTCCCTTATATTGTTGAAGTTTGAAGGTGTTTTCTTAGTATCTAGAAACTGAGCAGTCTTAACTTTGTACTACATATAAGCAAAAATGGTTTTAATTGTTCGATGTACAAATAAATCTATGATTACCAATATTAATGTTTCTGATTTTCCAAGGTATTATTTTCATAGATGATTTAAAATAAACATTTGTATGTGTATTTTTGCTAAGGGACCGTCACACACATACTATATTACTTGCTTGTCGTCTGGCTGTATGACAGCTTGACATCTCGATCACGAAAATACGTCGATCGTCTTCGAATTCCTGCTTCAGATGGCCAGACGAACTCGACTCTCATATATAACATAGTAAGTACCGCAAGTACCGCAAGTACCTACCCATGACGTTTATACAGGTGTGGAGTGGAGAGTAATTTACATTTTAAAATGTACCATAAAGTTATCTCGCAGAGCTTAGGGCGACTTTACACTTGATTTATAGGCGCAGGTAACTGCTAAAAAATTCAAATTTCTTCCCGTGTACTATAGTTCTCATTTAAAAGGATCGCTGTTACTTTAGACGTCTCCATATGTATGCAACGTTTTTATGATTATAAATGAATTTTGGAGACTATTGTTTTAGTAGTTTGGAAAGATATATCAGAGTTTTTTAATGTTATTGGGTTGGGTTTTTAAGGTTATTATACCTCTGTAATTTTACTATTTTAATTTATGAACCGGCTATTTATATGGATGATTAGGCTTCCTTAAGTAAGAGATAAGTCTGGAGTGACGAGTAAGGGGTCTGCAATTAAAATAGCTGCAAGATATGTATTGATTCACATTAAAAGTAGATATATTATAAGTAGGCAACATCATATATCATTTAGGATTAGATATATGTGGTTATCAGTTAATTCAATTCATAGTATATATATATTTAGTAGTGTTAATATATTATGCATCAAACACTGAATTAACATATGAATGGAGATTAATTATTATTAGTATCTAAAACAAGCGGGATTGAGGTTGTGTTAGTAATTTATATGCGGTGTTGCTAACATCTGCTGTCTGCATATTCAAGCTTGTAATACAAACTTGGTTCAAGACATCCTGACGTACACTGACTCTTTAGTTTACTAGATAAGACCAGCTTAGTAATTATACAATACTCCACAAAGAAATAGCATGTTACTAATCGTGTCGACGTCAAGATATATTCCGAAAAGCAAGGTAGAGACAAGGACTTATGTAAGCCAAAGCATGTATGTATGCGTACATAAGAAACAAGGAAATAAGGAAATCAATGTTAAAAACTCACTCAATGTTTACTCACACAGTACTAGTTAATTGACTGGTTGGCTTACAAATAAGATCGGGCTGGTAAAGACACATTGGCGATTGGCAGTTGCCTATCCACCAAGTCCCTACAAAGGTAAGGTAGAAAGGTGAGTGTAATCAGAATCATAAAAAGAATACTCTGTGTAGGAACATTGCCACATCTAGCAGTGGGTAATGTTGGGTGTGTGGTAGCAAGTTACGCGGCTGCAGCGGGTGACTTATTAACTTACACAGATATTACGTAACAACAACAGGTGCTTAACAAAAACATCGGACGAGGTGCATTTAATTAAGTTGTACCGCACGATTTAATGCTCAATATTGTTTCAAACAACTTACACGCGGTGCATAACTAGCGATCCAGCATAATTTGTTCCTTCACACTTCAATATTTTGTAATTTATAAAGATACGATTGTAAAATCATTCTTTACATATTTGTATAAGGACAATTATTATGATATTTTTATGAAATATGTTGCTAAATAGGTTTTTTATAGAATGTTTGTGTAGTAATATTTTTTTGGATACTTGCTTTGACATTTCGCATCAAAGGTGTCTTTTGGGACTTTAAACGAACTGGAAATACATTCATACCCAACCTACTAACATACACATGTTATTTATTGACTGATTCTTCTTAGAAAAAGTCAAAACAAATCTTCTTGTTCTTACAAAAAATCTTTTTTTCTTAGTTTGCTGGCATTTCAACTACCTACTAAGCATATTTCATTGCGCAAATAAATTATACTTAATGAATACATCTGAAACTGTAAGTTCGGGCCATTGATTAGAAGTGTGGCTAGATAATATATGTCCATTCCTAATTGGGGTTGGTGCAATCCGGCCCAAGGCCTATCCGGCCGCCTTACACTTCCACTGGTAATAAAATAAGCAGTTTTTCCGATTCCACGTTTTATCTGTCGCTTCGTATTCAGCTGCCAACATTCTTTTTGTAAAATCGAGTTTTATGCTCTCTGGTGGTTTGGTCATAGGAATTAGCGTATGCTATTGAGCAAAATATTTTTAGAAAAAAATCATTCGATTGTATTTTGCTTAATTGCAACAATGTACTTTTGATTAAGGCAAATAAGAAACTTATTCTTTCCTCGTCATCGCCTTAAATCATGAAATCTAAATAAACCTTAAAAATCCACATACATTGATGTAGCTACTTTTCACATGGCACCCATTTCTTTAATGCCATAATACATGTTCCAAAATGAGCACGTAACGTAAGTTTTCCCATAAATCAGCAAAGACTTTAGAACATTGCCGTCGCCGGCTTCCCTGCGATGGGCTAAAGGTGAAATTAATGCTTTCGTTATTAACAACTTAATTTGTATTCCATAAAATTATAAGACATGCGACAATACAAAGAGCAAATAAACATGGCTCAGGTGGAGGTAGCATTCAGGATTGTATTCATTCTGTTACATTGTCTTCTTTAAATGTTTATTTAGTTTTGATAAAATATACAATAAACTTAGCTAGTTTATTGTATATACAATAAACTTAGCTAGTTTATTGTATATACAATAAACTTAGCTAGTTTATTGTATATTTTCATTTCAGTCACACATGCACGTAGACAAGTTCTCGATCTCATAGAACCACGGAGTATAATAAAAAAAAAATAGATTTTAACTAACAAGTGCAATTTAAAACATTAGAAATTTCTCTTTCATTTCTATTTTGTGGTTTTGGTTATAAAACCACAACTACGGTCCATTTATATTATTATTTATCGAATTTGTCGCAACGGAACGATTAGTAGCTGAAAGCATTTCGTAACTCAATGAAAAGATATTATTATAAAGGATTTAGTATTCCAAATTGGTATTAAACTCCGACATTTGAAGGTATTTAATCAAAGGATACTATTAAATCATCATGAAGTTACGAGTAGGTAAATGATGTAAAAGGGTTCACTTATGGAGTAAAATAAAATTGCTTCTACCTGAGCAATACGGAGGGAATTGAGTTTTCAATTGGAATTACATTTACTGTTTTGCCCTAAAAACACAGGACCCTTATCTAATCCTAATTTGTTGGAGGATTTGGTCGGAGCGCGAAATCGTTTAAGGTCGAGGGTCTGAGGTCCAGAGATTGAGGGGCTCTCCTAACTTAGTACACGCCAATACAGGAACATTATAATAAGGTGCGTTTGTGCCAGTTTAAAAAGCTCGACGCAAATACGCATTGTTAGATTCAACAAACATTTCAAAACAGTATAAAGCCGGAACCCCACAGCGGCGCACGGAGAGGCTGTGCACGTGTGTTCAGCTTCGCTTTAGTACAAAATGTATGAGAGCGTTTCCACCGCAGCGCACGGACATGCTACGCAGCAAATGACGTCATAAACACACGAACGTAGCTCAACCCACGGCCGTGCGACGCATCCGAGCTGCGTGAGTCGGCCATTTCTCTGCGACCCACGACTATGTACAGTCTCGAGCAAAAATATGTATACACATAATATTTTTAAGAAATTATTATAAGAATAAGCAACTATAAATAAGAGGTACAATTAATGTTCCTAGTATATATACATACATTTAAGTTGTGATAAGTATAATTTGTGTAAGAACTAAGTAATTTATAATACAAATAAGTAAAACAGATGTTACTACACAATAGCTAAATTATATTGTTACTTGGAAGAGCTATTGTCTATATTATAAAAATAATATATTGACTTTAAGTAAAATATTTTTTTTATTAAAAAAAATATTTGAACTATTTTATTTTCAAGTGTCATCTGTCAGTATGCATTGATTGCTAGATGGCAGAAGAGATTCGACAAAAAATCTCACTAATTTCGTTTAACAATTTCGCATATTATTATGTTACATATTTTTGCTCGTGACTGTACCCCACGCATAGCTATGAGCTGTGTGAGCGACACATCCGTGTCCGTGCGCCGCAGTGGAAACGGAGGCCGACGCCGCCGAACTAATGAGCCCACGCAGCAGAGGTGAGCCACGCATCCGTGCACAGCCTGCGCAGCGGTGGGGTTCCGGCTTAATTAATGAGTTACGATATCACTTCCTTTATAATGTACATATGTAGACACATATGTACATTATAAAGGCAGTGTGAAGTAGATTATATTTATAAACAACTTTACAGATCACTAAAATAATGCAGACGTATTATTTTAGTGATCTGTAAAGTTGTTTATAAATATAATCTACGGTGATTTATTCAGTTCACTTTTAAAGAACAAACGAAAGTTTCAGAATTACTTCAACAAAAGTATATTCGAGCCTATTGTCTCAACTTCGTGCCATTTCGTTGGGCTTAAGAGTTTTTCTGCAGAGGTTTCTTTTCGTTTGTTATTGTTATGTATAATTCGCTAGACATTTTGTTGGCAATGATGTTTGGGGTGAAGATTGGGCCGTGCACGGTGCGTCGTAAACACGCCTCAGGGAAATACCTGGCGTAGCGCGTAGCCGCGTACCTGGCGGCAGGTCGCTACGCCGCGCCGCTACGGCGCTACGCCGCGCGTCCGCCCGAGACCACTTACCCGCTGCGTGCTGACTAAGCGAACACTCATCGAGGTACTTTACCTTAGTTTAACTCCAGTTTTTTCTTTTTCCGCAATTGTTTAAGGTGTTATCGCTACCTGGTGGGAGCTCGGGCTTTCTAAATAACCTTTTTATCTCAACAGACGACGTTAAGGGCTGTGTAGTGATTCGACGAATTGTAGTGTTATCTGAGGCAAAGAGGATCCAATGTATTTCCCTTTTATCTTTGTAAGGGTAGGCTAGGTGAGCTAAGCGTGATTTGTAAATGGTGTACAAAAGGCCATAATCCCATACGTGTAAGATATGACATGATCTACCCATACATGATTTACGAGACCATACAAATGTTCTCTCGTATCCCTATTTCGATAATTTAACATAAAATACTTGAATATTGCATGAAACTGTTATACTCGCTGTACGGAAAGCTGTAAATCAATTCGGTTTCATAAAAATATCTGTAGGAGATTTACTAGATATCGGGGTTCGGCCCACCGTGGGAAATATGAAAATTGGAAATACATGCATTGCCCGATACGGCGTCGAATAAATTCCGCCCCTATTTGTAAGCGAACCTCAATATCGCAAAGTACAGTACTTGTGCGTCTTTCCGGGACGGAGCGGCGGCGTGTTCACAGCACGTCGCGCGTCGCTCTCAACCAACTACAAATTGTATTGGAATTGGAGAATAGCTTTTCAGCACTAGACTGCTTATTTATAAAAGTATTTTTTTTTAATTTTATTACTTTGTTAAGTCTTAAGTTGTTTCACCCAGAGCATACTAGCAAGTTCAAGCAATGTTTAACCAATACATTCCAGGCAGCTTTTACATATATGTACCAAATCACTGATAAGTACATTTGCGGGAAGGTTTTTTCTAATAAAATAAAAAGGTCTGTCCTTGCGGCGTGTGACCCAGTTCGGACAGGATTACAGGACGGGCGCAATGTTTTGCCCATCACAGTTTAATGTGTTCCCAGGCGTCCCTACTCATCCCATCGGAAGCCAACTAATTACAATCTATTTTCTCTTCTTATATAACGGACCACCTGTTTGTTCACGGGGCTCACGAAGTCAACGTTTGTGACGATTGTTAGATTGAGTTTTATTCAGAAAACATTTCCTAACGTTAATTTGTTTTTTTTTTTTCATGCATATGTTCTACTATGCATGAATGACATATAATAACATACTTTACGGACGTTTCTCTTGGCTTAACTACAGTCGAGTGAAAACGCATAATTTTATATAGCTAAAAGCATACCTTGATGGGCAAGTCTATTATTTTAAAATTGATATAGGAATATTTCCGAAACATACTCGAAGTTACCGAAGAGATTTTAATATTATATTATTGTAAATTATAAACCATTGATATAATGATAATAAATTTATTTTTGTAACCATCCTCATTCCGTTAAATCACCAGTCCAATTCGAACGAGAAACGTACTTACGTATTTCCGTACTTCCACGGAACAAGACAGGCAACGGTATTGCCTTGTTATTTACAAGGCAAACACGTTAGCGTTCCTAAGTTCTAACTGTTTGACCCGAACTAAACTAGCCGTACAATATTTGTTAGACCTGAAATATTCGGCGCATTACGAAGGAGGTCTGACTGCGCTTAGTATTCAGCGCGGGTTCCCGCGGCCCGCTAACTCTCGCCAGATTGTCGGAACCGCTACATTTTTGGACACGTCTTACGCTTTCTGTTTGCTCACCCGTTCGTTTCTTTTTGGTTTCTAGATTTAGCTAAATGTGACTAAAAGAAATAAGGATAAATGAATGGCGCATAAGGACCATAATTTAAGCTATAAAGATCAAAACCTTGTCCAAAAATTTTACAAGAACCAATAACTCCCAATCTCTTTTATTCATGAGAAGAACACCTGCTGACAGTCATAAATACTATTTTTCAATAATATCAGAATACGTAATGTAAGCTCTGTCAGACTCCGAATCATTGCACCTCGACAGCTTACCTAACCCTTTGATTAAATTCGATTTCAACAACACAATAATGCTCAACCTTTACGAGTATTACCCTCTGAAGCATTTTAGAAATTAGACTATTTATTTAATCAATCATAAGTTATGCTAGCCCTACTTTACTATAAAAAGCTCTCGAAAACTGAACAACCTATTTTCCGATGGTAGAATGTAAAGCAGTTTGTCAAATACGAGAGATGTCGCCAGCCTGTGTTTGAAGGAATCAAATAATGCGGCCAGAAATTGTCAGCCAGACTAGCGCCGGAATAAAGATGGGCAGTCAATATTTGTTCTCTTTGAATAAAGACTATATTCCATACCATTTAAATAAATTAACACACATAACATATATAAGTATTTCGCCAATTTTCGCAATTCATAAGTAAGTCCCTAATGAATGAAAATGTTACGACACTTTGAACTCTGTTGAAAAGTAAAAATGCATGCAGTAAAAACTTTGTAAAGTTCGTATACAAACGTGTAGTTGGTGCCTTCCTTGAAGCCTCATTCAGATGTACTAATTAGGAGGGTAGAGCAACAAACACCAACACGGAATAGTGTCATAATCGTAACCAAGACGAGAGAGAGGTCACGGTTGCCAGGCGTCGTGAACATAACTAACGGAGGATAGAAAGCACCCTCAGTAATACAGCCACTGAGAAACTGCAACCACCTCGTTTCCGCACGGTTCCGCACGCAAGAAATTGATGATTGATTCACTACCTCATCACTTATTCATAGTACTTAAAACATAAATAATTTTCTTATTAAGGAAACCTCGACATTTATTGAAAATGTTGTAATTACGCTATCAGTACTTTACCACCTCGATAATCATAATGACTCAAGTGTTCATACATGAAACATAATAATATTATAAGACATCGGCCAGCACACTTGAGTACCTAGTACTACTGTATGTGAACTGTGAAGTCAGGCCTAAAAAGCCACAACTTAGGTGCGCTGGTAGCATGAGATAGCGGCTGAGCAAGTCGCGTGCGCTTCACTTCCCCCGCTGATGGTACATAAACAGGTTCGAGCCCCGGGCCGGCAACCCGCTGCCAGAGCACACGTCCCACGTTATGAAATGGGAATTAAATTGTCTGTGAAGAATACAACAGGATTACCATTTATCCAAGCCTTGCGTTGTTTTATGTAAAACGATTCGTTACTCATACACTGCGTCGTTATAGTTAACCTGTTGTAGTGGGTTTGAACTCGAGAAGCGATGGATGCGATGCTTAGTGTATAACAACGCGCTACACTGAGTCTCGCTGTATCGCGTCATCCCGTGGTATCCACTGCACTGCAGCGGTAGAGCTTGGCACGCGCGCGGCTCGGCTCAAGTTCCGTATTGTAAACAATAGGCGGATTACAAAAATCACTGCAATTATTTTTTGTTATAGAATTTATTTTCAAAAATACATCTCTATTACGTATGTCTAATCAAAATAATCAAAGTGATGTAATTCATGATGGAAATAGGAAGGGTTAGGTTTTCCCAATGGCTTACTGATTTGCCTTCTAAATGATACTTGTAGCGGGTAAGACGCTTCTTCAAACATGTAGCGATGCTTGTTCCCGGAGAAGTAATTTAAGCTTTTAATATTTACAAGTGGAGCGTTCGTTAGTAATTTTGGTTCTGGTCTTTTTGCAGTCGTGTGTTTTACTATCGGCATACTCTTTAAGAACTGTAAGTACTCCACGCGCGGCTTCTTTGGTACGTTATTATTCGGTATCGCTTCAGCTGCAACAGCTGCAAACGCACTCTGCGTTGGATTGGCATTAAGAACTGGATTTTCGTGCACTACAGGGATACTTTTTGGAGTGACCGGCATTGGTCTTAGATTTCGACTATTGTACATCCAGTAATCACTAAGGGGTACGACAATGTTGGATTTTGGTGGTTGATCATTTGTATTGAGTTGGACTGTTGTATTTGTAGTAGTTGCATTTCTTTCTAGACTTTGTTTTTGAGGTTGTATATAAGGCGGCGATAAATAAGGCGGTGGTACGAATGGAGGTGGTTCATAAGGCGCTGGTACATATGGAGGTTGTTCATAGGGCGGCGGAGCATATGGAGATGGTCCATGTGGAAGTAGATCATGTGGAGGTATAACATATTCAATAGGATTCGGATTTAGAAATACTCTTCTATGATTATTTTCTGGTTTAACGTATTTCGGGAGTAAGCTTACATTTAAACTGTAATTTGAATGTTTCGGAAACTTCAATGGGTTAGAATATTTAATATGGGCATGTGCTTTTTCCATTGTATTTAAAATGTTTTCAAGATCTTGTAAACTTAAAGGATTCGTTGTACTGGCGAATAATTCAACTTCATTTTCAAGATTTAAAAGGCTTTTTTCATTACTATGC
The DNA here is from genome assembly GCA_905146925.1 of Autographa gamma. Lineage (NCBI taxonomy): Eukaryota > Metazoa > Arthropoda > Insecta > Lepidoptera > Noctuidae > Autographa > Autographa gamma. The sequence goes on along the minus strand of LR989866.1, from coordinate 6,519,693 downwards.
CTAAGTGTTCGCGTTTTGTCAAGATAATTGTTGTGGTTTTCTATGTCAGTGAGTGGCGATCTTACAGATCTTTCCCAATAAGACCGGGGCGTAAAATTATTTTCGTTGTTGAGAACTGGATGGTACGGTGGGAGCGGGCGTTCGGTTTGGTCTTTTTCTGGATTAAGCTGTTGATCTACTCTTGTATCAGCGTTGCGTATCATCGAAGCTATTTGTCTTCCCAGGTTTGTATAATAGGCATCATCGGGAGAGCCTTGTCTATGCAAATTCCTATGTTGGTTGTTTCCATAATTTGTTTCCGTAACAGGGTCCACATTATAAGGATTCATATTTCTGCGAGATTGTTGTGTTTGTATCTTTTGTAATTCCTTTAAGTCTTCGGTGAGATCAAATGGTAATGGGGCTAATTTGTTTCTAGCGTCACTTTGATTAACTCTGTGAATTAATTCAGACAGATATCTGAAGTCAACATCTTCTAGTTTCATTGGGGGGTGTTCTATTGGTTTGGGTAATGGTATTGCGTGATCAGGCGTAAGAGCTTCTTGCGACATAGGAACTTGATCAATGAGCGGTATTTCTTGTTGCGCGTGTGCTGTAGTCGTTGCTGGACTGCTATTCAATCGCTTCGCTATCATTTTATCTCGTAATTTTTGCATCTGAAAAGGTTTAGTTTTATGATAAAATTAGTTCTATTGAAACATACTATAGTTTGTTAAGAAATTCTTACCAGCTTAGTTCGTTGATTCGTTTTTGCATGCGTCTTTAAAGGTTTTCTGGAATGAAAAGTTTACGATTGCATTTTAAGTCATAATACAATATTAACGTGAAGATTGGTTACACGGGTCGTGGTGGTTTACATATGATTTTAAATGTTGTTATGATACGTAAAATGCAAGAATGTAATACCAGCATGACAGAGAAACATGTGTTATCGCGAAGAAATATAATGATAAAACATGTCAAAAAAATCGTTTATGCTAGTTTCATCTCTTCATAAAAAGAAACTCGTGCCTTAGCTGTGAATCATTTATGGGATGGTACTGGTATATTATTTGTAAAAGTACTCTAGACTTTCATACATTAGAGCCTTTGCACACGGCGTATTTTTATGCGCCCTTACCCCGAGTCTCTTGCATGAGCAAATTCCTCAGCAGTTAGTTTTCTGCCGAGTTGTTTTTCAAGTCTGCTGCGTCTTTTAAGAGGATTAGGGGTTTCTGTCTCCTGCGCAGGGTCCGGGGCGGGCTCTTCAGTGTTACTGGGATCGGCCGGGGCGTCTGGTGCATCTGTATGGCGAGTGGTAGCATCGCTACTAGCAGCAGTAGTAGTGCCGTCTCCATCATCACATTTAGGAGTACCTACGAAAATTGTAAATTTAGTAAATATAATTTAAATTGCATTCTACAGTTAATTAATAAATATATATACACAGCTAGACAGACCTGGAAATGGAGGATACATCGGAGGCATTGGTGGCACAGGAATCATCGGATACATCGGGTAAGCCGGTGGTGGAGGCAAGCCTATGGGTGGGTAGAAAGGAGTATCCATGCTGGGTAAGAAAATGAATGACGGTAGAGGTGGTTTTGGTCTTTTATTAAATATGATAACTTTTTTGTGACCATGGTCTTTGTCATCTTTGTCATCCGGTTTATTCTTCTTTCCATCGCTTGAATCACTTGAAGAATCGCTGCTGCTATCACTGTCACTGTCACTATCACTATCACTGTCGCTAGACTCAGAGTCGGACTCTGAATCGAACAAACTATCATCTTCTGTAATACGAAGTAATTTTCTTCTCAGTCCATGGACTTTCGGGTGTTTTTTTTTCTTGCCACTTCTCATAGACTTTCGCGTTTTTCGCCTAGATTTATTGATGGTAGATTCACTGTCTAGGCCGCTTCTTCTTGTTAGTGGTTTCTTTTTCTCCTTCTCTTTTTCTTTTTCTATCTCCTTAGGTTTGGTTTCTGTATTGTTAATAACTTGATTTTCAATAGTTTTGAAGAATTGATTATAAAGCCAGTCGCCAAGATTATCAGTGTCTTTGGCTAGTTCATCAAATTTTGCATCCATGTTATCTGTGGTTGTCGGGGTAGGAGTAGGATATGTGACTGGAGGGGTATATTCAGGTGACCCGTAAACCCGAGTTGGCTCCGCTATGTACTGACGCCGGAATTCGTGAGTTAATTTGATACTGAAAATTAAATGAAAGTAGTTATTTGTGTATGTGGATCGACTTCGCTGAAAACATGGCTGTAAATACATTAAAAAAAACATGATTCGTAAGTATAAGTAATAAGAAAATCATTGGTTCAAATTCTAAAATTTTACTATCACAGAAATGTGGTTTTTAGTATTTTGAAATATTGGACGGTTATTTGCTGTCGTAAATTAAAGATCTGAATGAATACACTCGTTTGAAGCTATTGAAGCTTTTTCAAAATATACTTCTTAGAACAAAAATTACTTGGGTTCACATATTTTAGTGTCGGTGTCAAAGTAATATCCGGGATGACAGTGACACCCGATCACGCATCCCGGAATCCCGTCGATGCAGTACTCGAACTTGCCGTGTGGTCCACATTCTGAAAACAATTCAACACTAAATAGGGACAAATAACATATTTCTAATGCTTATTCTTATCTGTAAGGCAAGTACCAGTGTGGCTTCTTCAAAGTTATATGTACTTTATTAATAATTCTAAAACACTGCTGGCAAACGGTGAAGGAAAAAGGAAACCTGGTTTCCAAAATTTGGGATCGGCAATCGTCAATCCGTTGCGGGCAAGGGTGGTGATCAATGATCGCGCCTTCTCTATCTGAGGAGAGACCTGTGCACAGCAGGGGGACGTTTATGGGCTGGATTCTTTATTTATTAGAATTTTTTATGTAGTAGACCTAACCTCTTATTAGATGAAATAGCTTAAGCATATTTGAGCCAGTAACTAGGCGGAATGATTTGCAAAATTCTGGAATATCACAAAGTGGATTATTCATTTTAAAGTTTTCTATGATATTTATATTTTATTTCTATGATATTATGTTAGTTTACCCTTTTAAAGCATGGTGTTATGCAATACTAATAGTAATCTAAAGTATTCGTAAAACTTCACTCTAAGGTGTTAATAAACCTTTTAAGAATCTGTGACTAGGCTGTGAGACTGTTTGCCATCCGGCAAATCGCAATATCGTGCAATGAACACGTAGACAAAAGTTATATGACGTACCATATCGGGTTTCTTGGATCAAATGTGTGCAGCAAACTGGTGATAAGGCAATCACCAAAACACATAAAAAAACTTGAAACAACATTAGTAAATCAAAAACAACTAAACACAGTTAAAAAGTAATCAACCAAACATCATTTCATTTGATTACGATGCAAGCCCTCTCTGTATACACATACAGTGGGATACCTTCTCATACAGAGTAACAATCACTTTATTTTTAATAAGAAATTCTTAACATTTTATTGTTTGCTTAGAAATTAGTTTACACAACACGCTCCACTATTTCAGAACTGGGTTATAAATTACAAAAATTGAAAATCTGTTCTACAACAATGGTCGCACACTTTCATGACTTATTGGTCCGAACTAAACAATGGGTGCATTGAAATGATAAAATACGTTACTGAAGGCTGGTTGCCATTTTACATGGTTGTATAGTAATTTTATCTGTACCTGATGAAAATGCAATGCATCTCAAATATTTATTATTATGAATTATGAATAAAATTGAAGGTATTTTTTTCATTTTAAAATTCGCTTCTGAGTTTATTACATAACCAATCATCAGTTTAGTTTTTAATAAATGACTTAAAACTCATCTTCTTAATTATTTATTATTGTCATAATCATATGTACTTTTACTTCTCTTTTGTCATTATTACGAGTAGTTAGTTCGCTTTACTATTAAGACGGTGTCTTTAACGATAAACTTACATCGATTCTAATCGATGGTTGGAGTCGATTTTTGAGAAGAAATGTATGATGTATTTGACACATTTGCCATACAGACCCAAGAGGAATTATCAAGTGAAAGATTAAATTATTTATAAATAAGTTAATTTATTAACATAACTATATTAATACTCAAATACTTATATTATAAACCCAACTGTGTTTATGTCGCTTCTGCAGCTTTCCGCCTATATCTCGTCGCCAAGATCAGGTATTCCTTTAAGACCCCTGTAAAGAGAATGTAATTTAGAACAAGAAACAAGTAGTGCTTTCAGCATATCTGACTATATTGTGTGAGGATCCAAATACAGTTGTTGAAATTGTACTAAGATGGCTTAAACATGGGTAATTTAAGCCCATTGGTTTGTTTTTATAGAACTGGTAAATCTTGGGTCTTTGGAAAGATAAGTGGTAAAAGAGCCTTTGCCTTACAGTGGGACATTTAAGGCTATTTATAGTAACAATATGTAAAGGTAACGTACTTGGTGCATTCTTCTGGTAGGACGCACTTGTGCGTGCGGTCGTCGCGCACGTAGGGGTGCACGCAGATGCAGCCGGGCTCGCAGAAGGGGTAGCAGGGCCGCAGCCGGTCGCGAGGGTTGTCACACGTCACCGACGCACACCCCGCGAAGCATGCCTCGTACCTTCACAATTAAGACAGTTATTAGCATTTGACAACCTTAAGAGTGGTGTAAATTAATAGTCTAACTTAAAACATCAAGTTTTTATTTACCTTTCGTGCGGTCGTTCGCAGTTCATCGCTAGAGGCATTTTCTTATCTATTGGTTCTTTGTCTCTGTAAATAAACGTATGTCAATTAAATATATATTCACACAAATCAATATAGGTAGTGCAGCAGATATTTAGAGAACTCACATGTAGGAGGAAGAGTGCCCCATTTCTGCACTCTTCATTCCCTGCTGCTGCATGTTCATTTTCTCCTCGTCGTAATGTCTCTGCCCCGGCCGGTTGTCTCGGTAAGGGCCTGACACGTCTAGGTCTCTCTGCCTGTCTATTCCGCCGAATATCTTGATATCGGGGTCTTCCATGTACCTGGGACCATCATATTCGTGCCTCCTTCTGTCCCACTCCTTGTGGTCATCTACCGGTTTCAGCAAAGCCTTCTTCCTCCAGTTTCGGCGGTCGTCAATGAGAGAGTGTCTTTTGTTCCCTTCAAGATCATCATAATCGTAACTGCCCGCTCTTGTAGCCATTGCAACGATGTTATCTGTAAAATATAGGTCCCCATTTGCAAGATTGTTTTTATTGACAACCGATAATTGAACGAAAACAAAACACTTACATAACAACAGTGCAAGTATAAGTAATTTACGCATATTGTTAAACTTTTTGTTAACGTGTATTAATTCATGGTGCGATTATCAAAATGGCTGCGAGATATATGTATATCGTTCCGTTTCACTCTAGAGTGTATTCGTAACTAATAGTTGAAAATGAAGCAGGCGAATACAAAACGAAATAGAATCAAACGGATGTGATTGTTTTCGTGACTTATCGAAACTATAAAAAAATGGACAGCGACGAGTAATAAACCATTGAACTTAAATTCATTGTGAGTTTTTTTTTCAGATATTCGTTTCAGTTAATCACCTGCTTTATCGGCTCTCAGTAGAACGGCCGTCTGATTGTTGTTCACCATTGAAAAAAGCCATTTTTTTTTAGTTTCAGATAGATGTCTTTGAACGCTTAATTAGGTACCTACATGACTTTTTTTGTTAAAATATAAGTTGTTTTTCTTAAACTTCTTCTTTTGAATGTGTTATGTAAGATAGGATTTTTTAAGGAAACAAAGCATTAGAAAATACAAAATCTTTATTGAAAATTGTAGTGTTAGGGGTGTTAGGTTCAGCTGATACGTTTCGGGCCGTTCCTGAAGCTGTCGCCCTGCAGCAGCTTCCTCGGCTGCAGCGCTTTGATGGGCGGCGGCGCGATCACGATGTTGAAGTAGTTGCCCATGCGCGACACCTCGTTGCCGTTGTTCCTCTGCTTGAAGTTGTTGTCATCAACCTTGGCGCTGACGGTCATGGGGCCATTGGAGTTGATGGAGTTGGACGGGTCCATGTTGTCGACGAAGTCCATAGTGTCGTCGGAGCGCTTGGTGTGGCCGCTGCGGGAGAGGCGCGATGGATATTTCTGCTGTTGAGATGGTTGCGGCTTGTCTTGAGCTCGTTTTGCCGGCACTGGTATACCCATCTGGGTTCTGGAATGATGATAATGTTTAAATTAATGTCTCAATAGTTAACATACATATATAGACGCTATAGCTATGGACGATTTTTTAATGAGGATAGAAAATATATTAATAGAGACTACAAAAAGAGTTAGCAGAAAGAGTCTGAATAAAATGCATGCTATGCATGCTGGCGCAGTAAATATTTCTATATTAAACACAGTTAAGCTAGTAATCCTTTAAATTATTGCTAGGCTAAGCGAGACAACGATAAAATTTGTCAATTGCTTACGAATATTCATGTTTTTTCACTCAGATCTTGTTCCAACACATTTTTGACATAAAACGTAAAGTAGATTTTATGTCAAAATAATCTAAAACGAGATCTTTGACAAATGGCTGTTGTAGGTCGTCTCAACCTGAAGTGAAAAACGAGCTCCGAAGATATTGGTTGACATCATTGTCAAACATATAATCAGGTGTATATTCTTAAGGCGTAGGACGTAGGTTCTTATGGAATATTGATCTGTGATAAGAGGTCGTGCATATATAAACAAATCCGCGTCAAGCGTTTGTCATCATACTCAAGACTTCTATTTAATTGATAGCTCCCAAATTTGATTCGAATTTCTGTCATATATTTAAAAAAAAATTCTTAGCAGCTTTTGGTTCCTTACGCGGAATGTGACTAAAACATTCCTGTGTGCGCTCCATTTAACTGTGTACACTGTCCCTTTCAAGGAACTGGAGTGTATGAAAGCCTGTGCAGTGTGTACTTACGGCGAGCAGTCTTGAGGCAGCACGCACTGGTGCGTGCGGTCGTCGCGCACGTAGGGCTCCTCGCAGACGCAGCCCGGCTCGCAGTAGGGGTAGCACGGCCGCAGGTGGTTGCGCGGGTTGTCGCACGACACCTCCGCGCACCCGCCGAAGCACGGCTCGTACGCCTCGTTGGGCCAGTAGCAAGCTGGAAGTAACAAGTAAATGATGAAATTTAGGTGCAATGTTTGCTGACCTGCTTCTAGATATTTGGTTGTTGATTTGTAGAGTTTTAAATGTATTGATTGGAACACCAAATAATGGCTCTGGTTTCGTTAAATTCGATTCATTAGTGTTATGTAATTAGCTACTTTCTGCCTGTATGTAAGTTAATAGTACTAAGTAAGAATTAAAAAGCGGAAGAACATACCCTTATGAATCCTTTAAATACATTTAACACTTTAAAACTCGCAATTTTTCACATCGGCACATTATTGGGTATCTTAGGGCAGTAAATCTCGTTGCGGTCTAGACTTTTCCTTTTGTAGCGGTTTCCACAGGTCCATTACGGCTCCCAGGGGCGCTACTTGATATCCTCCGACTTACACTCGTAGTTTTAAACTTAGACAGCGTGCTTACACAAGATAAAATCGAATGTACGAGATTCTTTAAGTAAACGTGTGTACTAAAGACACCAATATATTTTCATGTTCGAGGACCAGATTTAACTTTATTATACTATTGCACGATTCTTGCTATTTTTCGCAGAAAAAAAATTTGATAATCTAAATACAGTAATTAGTGTAACTCATTACCTTTCATAATTTTGTCTTCATCTCTGCATGTTCCGTATTGAAAACAGATTACAAATATCACTAAACAGGCCAAATTATACATGTTTGTAACTGCCACGACACAACTGCCCATGTCGATAAGTGCTAAGTGACTATCGGCAATTGTTTTGAAATTCCCCTTTTTTCTCTGTTAGCATTCGCATAGAGAGGCTTAAATCATAATTAATATATGAAGGGACACCTAGATGGGTTGCCATGCATCGCTGTAAGGGTAGCTGTGTTTAGTAAACATCGAGAGAGAGCGGTTAATCCGTGTCTGATTGAATTATTGCTAGCGATGTAATATTATGGCGCATCCGGTCACGTTTTGTTGATACAATAACATAAATATTTATTGTAAAATATTTATTTTCGTTTTGATAGTAACCAGGTGCGATGCATACAATACGCACACTTTTTTTGTTAGACTATGCTGTTTACTGATTGACTGATTGTTCTATCAAGAAACAATACAGACTTATTTTCATTTATTTGTTTCGCATTGCATAAACAATTCGTAAAGGTTGAACATTAACTTACCATTATATTATATTATAGTTTCGGGCATTTATTTATGAGTTTCCTTACACAAGCGGGCGTAATGTAGATAATATTCATGTTGTGAAATTAGCTCAAGAATATGGAAAAGTAAGAAAAGGCGAGAATGTTCTCAAGCGATATTTGATGTCGTAGGTATTGTGTTATTTACTGTGATATGTAGCAAGTGTGTTGTAGCACCAATAAATTGTGTGACACGATGTGTTGAGGGGTCCAAAGAAACAAAGGTGTTTACCTAACTGGATATCGAGTATATCGACACGAGACTTTCCCTCAATACCCCCGAGTATTTCTTTCAGCCTTTTCCAGAAAATATAATGTGATTATCTTTATGGATGTCTTCAAACGAGGAATATTCTCACAAAGAGACAAAGCCGCGGCCGGTGCCCGCAGGACAATAAATAGTCCCTTCAGAATAGACAATAAATTGGGATTCCAATCTCTCCGCCGTTCTATTCTATTCTGTACTACCTGCTATCTAAATACCTTTTTAGCCGCATGTTGTTTTATCTTACACTTTAATACATTTAACACACGTCATGATTCGTATTCTGATTTATGTAGACTTTAAACTTGGTAAAAGTTTGTTCGTAGAATAATATACATGAGTATTTTCACATTTCCAGAGTGTTTATGAAGTATTTCTTTGAGACTAAGTGTGGTGAGCTTATTAATAACTGTGCTCTTCGTGTTTTATCTTAAGTTTTTCTAAGAAAAAGGTTTTTTTATAGCTGCGTCTTCTAAAATTAAAATAATTTATTTACAGTAAGTACCTATATCTCGAATGTAAGTATAGGTATACCTACGAAGGTATTCATGTAATACTGTGTTGTACGTGTGTTCCACATGTATGTACCTATTACACAGTATTTTCCTGTGCCTTTAGTACATATTATAATATACAAATGCACCAAAAATACTTTTTTTTTATAAAATTAAAACTTATTTTTTTAAGATATTTATAGGATAACGTTGTTGTCCGTATATTTATTTTAAAATGTAGCTTCATGACAGGTATAAATAAAAGCTTATGTAACTTATTTAAAGCTGGGTATTTAAATCTAGATTTATTGGTACGGTCGGAGCTGACAACAGCCATCATGAACTCTGTTAATTTTGGTATTTATTGAGGGCCCACGGTTGAATAGCTCTTTCAAATTTTCACTCGACCATTTATATTTGGTTTCACGGTCGGTCTGCTTTGAATAAAAACAACGAATGAGTGGTTTTTTGTTCCGAGTCGTTTGCGTTTTTATTTGCGAATTAGGCTCGTATGAAAATAGGCGAATATATTTTTATGGGTCGTTTAAAACTTTCGTAGTGTATGTGTCCTACCAAAGTTGGTAGGTATAGGAGGCCTTTAACGTTTAGTGTTTGTATTTCATTTGTGATTTAAATAGAACTTATCTGCATGATACAGTTTACGCTAAAGCCTTTTAGACCTGTAGTCGTCTCTGTGTGTGTGTGTGTGTGTGTTGCTTTGTTTAAAACTACTCAAGATTGCTTTCAGGGTTCTTTGTTCTTACTTTTTATTCCTTACTTTGTGAGGTGTACACCTGGCTGTCTTTGTGGACGCAAGTGCACCTCTATTCTATTTATTCGTTTTTTTTCTAATGTGGGTTTGAAATCCCTGAAACAAGTTTACCTAAACAACAAGTAATTTCATTAATTCACTTTTAATTAACTTACATGTATTGTTATTTATTCATCATTATATCAACCGACAATCGTGTGTTCGTAAAATAATTCAGTCACGTAACCTCTCAGCCCTCGGGACCATTTGATGTTGTTCATGCTTTAATAAACTAGAACACACAACAGAGGATAGTTATCTAATATCACAGTTTACTAGCTACTGCCATGTAATCACGATATTTTGATTATATGGTAAACATTGTCAATTACAGGCTCCAATATAAATAGGGTCGATATCAAAGGCTCTTATTACATAAATTCAACCAAAATTGTTGGTCACAGGTTTTAAATCAGTATGATGGTAGGATGGTAGGATTTATAGCCGTCTCGTGTTATTGTTAACAAGTCGTTTCGTGTAGGTGAAGGGAAATTGAGGCGTTTCACATAAACGGAGGAAGGACCGACATCCGGCTGCGGAAAATAGCTTACCCGATAAAATATGATTGCTTGCGATCTTTTTTATTACCGGGCGGTAGGTGCGAGGTGTTTGTAAATAAACAGAAACGTACCGAGTGTAGGATGCTTCTCGCTGTTTGTACCATTGTGAAGCGTTTATTGAGGAATTTAGCTCTCTTTGAATAATCATGTAAGGATTTTTTCTTATAGGATACTTATAGAGTAAATTAAATTAAAGAGTAAATTTTAAAAAACTGCTCAAAATTTAATAATAATATTATTCAATTTTGAGCAGTTTTTTTAAACGACCATTTCAATGTAGGTAATTAATTTTTAAGTTAGCTGAAGTGGTTGTAGTTGGTAAATGTTTCTCGTAGAGTCGGAGAACCAAAGTAACAACAACGATATCCTAACTCGCAGAAATTGGTTTCCTTTGATTGCAACAATTTCGTTCTTGCTACGTAAACAAAGTAACGGGAAGTTACAATCAGCAATATTCACGTCTCCTCGAGTTAATTAGTTATGCATACGCTTACCAATCTACTTGGAAAGACGCTGTCAGTTATACATTCCCCACACGCGCTGTACAAATTACAAGTAAAACGATCTGCTGTCCCTTTAAATAGACGTCTCTCGATTGCACATCCCTTTCCTATCAAAACAAATATTAGCTTGTTATTAAACGAATTGCGTCTCTATGTGCGTCGCAATAGGAATGATAGTTGTGTGGGGATGATAGCAAAACAAGAAATGATCACCTAACCCGCGCTGGCCGGTCTCTGGGGTTTAAGAGTTCCAATATATTTGTGGGGCTGCGACCTGGCAACTCTTCAAGATTACTGTCAGCAAATGGGACACGGCGACGTGCTCTGAAAGGTAGATGCTCGATAATGCGACCTAGTGCAACTTCCGCTCATTTCCTTGGCTCGTCCACACTCTGATAGTTATTTGATCATTTTGTCTTACGGATGTTTGGTAGGTACAATATTTTTCTTATAAATAGTATAATCGTGAAAAACAGTGACATGAGGGTCGTGGTAAATGAAAGTCTTAAAGACATAGTGTTTCTCTTCGTTAACGTACAAGAAAACAGAATAGCAGTTTAAACAAGAAACATGCGAAATGATTTTAATATAATGTTTACCTAAGTCAAAATATAATAATATTTCTACGTAATTGCTAACGGAATAATTTTATGCCACTGCTAATACATAGCCAGGTCACATAAAGACTAAACAAGACTACCGGAGTTTAGTATCGTCATAAACTTAAACGAAACTGTCGAATATTCAGAATAATGCAATCGACGTGCGATTGCAAGCGCGCACTTACATTAACAACATATATGTCCCATCGTAATAACATCGCTACTGTATTTATATTGAGCACGTGACACGCTATTAACTGCATTGTCTAAGTAACTTGTATTTGCTCTATCGAGAGACTCTCTTGAAGTTCTCGGTCTCGGAATGTCCCAGCAGAACATCGATTTACCGCCTCATATATTTGCGAAAGTTGTCATTATCCGGGGAATAACAGTAACTTGAACCTAACTCACGTTAGAGCATATATTCTGAAGGTAAAATCAATCATTCTAATCATACTTTTTCCAAAATGTTTTCAAATTTGAGAAGTAGCCTGGCAGAACATCAAAATAAGTGAAGTACATAAAAGAGGTCAGTTGTAATAATGATTACATGTTGTCTAACCCCAAGAGTTTCCCTCCATGACTCATTAAACGTAATGAGGAACCAATAAAGGCGCGATAATCGAGGAGCAGGAAGGAAGATAATTACAACACTCATTGACAAAGTTACGGTCGTCGGGAAGAGAGTAAAAGTAATATCTGCGAGCGGCGCCGCGTAATTGAAAGCCGCGGTTTGGCTCAATAACAATAGAACCCGTACAGTAGGTAGTAACGTTCGCCGCGTATAAATTAGGGAATTATATTAATCGCGGATAACGCTCCGTACCCGGCACGCGCCTAACGAGGTTACTCTTGTTGCGGATTACGCCTCCACTTGTAGCTGGATATTACACTTTATTACGGTCTCAGTCTAGGAATCCGAGAACTTTAATTAGAAGATCCTCTTTGAGCACATAAACGTTTAAATATTCGAGCTCAACGTTTTTAAACCGTATATAAAATTAAGTGACACTATCTTTTCAGCACTAAGAAATAACCGTCGAGTTTTTCCTTCCTGACGCGAGATTCTTCGCAAGATTAATAACAAGATAAAAAGCAAGGTAATTCTTGAGAACATTAACGTTCCGCGCGATATTATTTATAATTTAATTTTCAGCGGTGCACGAAGCACAATCAATTTGCGAAAAGATTATGCGCGGGAAATTAACGCAAGATACCGCGGTATTAGGGACCCACCTGGGGAAGGATTACGTATTCTAGATAAGTAAATATATTGCTCTCCATTACCAGAAAAGAGCAAATATTTCAGAGAAAACACAGTCGCAATGTAATTGTCGCTGCAATCTAAACGAGCCGCAATACAACTCAAGGGAGCGTCTAACAAGGTTTATCAGGACAAGTTCTGTAGGCCCTTTGTTTATTGTACCGCTCGATACTACACCTCACATATTTTAATATTCCTCTGCTTTTGTTTTGGCGAGTATCAACGAGACATTTAAGTTTTCAACGAAATTATCAGGCTTAATCGTGTTTGTTAATAGTATCATTTAAACAATTCTCTTCATAATAATACGAAATGAAACACAATGAATTCATGCTGAATGTCTGTATTAAGTTGTATCTAGATATATATTCATCAATCACAAATTGCCAGCATCGCCCAACAATAGTCCGCAGTCGATGACGTAGCAACTTCCATTAATACAACTTGCTCTATCACTGGCTAGGAACAGCACTAGTTCCGCCACATCTTCCCCTTTTGTTATTTTCTTTAAGGGCGAACTCAGTTCGATACCGAGGAACATTCTCTCGCAGTCTCCATCAGTCATGCCGCCTCGTCGGAACAGTTCCGTCTTCACGGGTCCAGGGTTAACGGCATTCACTCGTACACCTTTAGGGCCCAGTTGTAACGCCGTGCATTTTGTAAACATGTCTAGAGCTGCTTTCGACATGCAGTATGGAGCCATCATAGGTAGCGGTTTATTTGATAGTATACTCGATATATTTACGATGTTTCCTTTAGTTTTCGTCAAGTAAGGGGTTATTTTACTAGTCAGTAGGTACGTTCCGCGCAAATTGGTTGTCATAACTCTGTCAAAGGCTTCAGCCGGCGTATTGGTCGGTGAGACTGAGTTCACACCAGCATTATTTATTAGAACATCAATTTTGCCATATTTACTTACGGTTTCCTCTGCGATTCGGTCTAGATCTTTATCCACAGTTATGTCAGCAACGATAATGAGTGGTTTAAGTTGGTTTAACTTTTCGCACTGTTTAGCTATTTTATTGAGGTTGTCTAAATTCCTGCCTACTAGTGCCAGAGAGGCGGAGGACTTTGCGAAGGTGAATGCACAGGCGGCTCCTATGCCGGAGCTGGCACCGGTAATGAGCACTACTTTATCGTTGAACATTGTGCGAGGCCCGGAGCTCGACTGAGTGCCTGTGCAGCGAGCCTGCATTATACACGGGCGACACACTTCCGCGTGTCATACTGTGTGACCGCACGGTGAAACTACGATCTAATGTTAACTTCCTGGAATATAGGATTTCATCTACTTACGTAACTCGTTCCTAAACGTATTGTACTTAGGTCCTCTTTAAATATTTTATTCATATTTAGAAGGAAGCGAGGTAGTAAATAAAAACATGTTTCTTTTCTTCATACATTTATTTGAGTCATCTCGATATACGAACGACAACATTTAAAATTTGAAGCGAATTTTATTTACATCATCATAGAAACTTATCATAAAAGCTCCCTAAATTGTCTTTGGCACTTGCTTTACACGAATACTTAAATACGTTAAGTTAGTTATTTTACCATACATAGATATTAATAAATAGAAGTAATGACTAGAAGTACAAGAGAAAAAACATCTAAATGTAGCACGGTTGTCAGATTGTCGTCACGAAAACTGCATACAAATATATACCTTCCGATATTGGAGTAAACATTTGTCGATTCAAAATGTAGAACGTGGAATAGATTCTGCGGGTTTTAAATTGAAGGTGGATAGTGCAAACAACGAATATCCAAAAGTCCAAAAGATAAAATAAAAAGTGTTTAGTCATGTCCGCAGGTGGAGTCAAGGCCTTAGGCTCTTAAGATCGTGATGGCAATACTTGAGGAGGGAAACCGTTCCTCCCAAGAGGGATTTGTAGCGGCTCTATGATTTGCATATTTATGTAGAGTCAATATTAACATTGCAGATTAGTTTTCTATGTAGCAAATATTAATAAATAATTGCTTTACTTCAACTACGCACATAACTTACAAGGTATATTTATGTTATTGCCTACACTATTCGTTTGGGGACTATTTCTTTCGAGTGATCTCAATATTTAATACTCGGGCTCTGAGACCCCAATATATGAACGTAAGTAATGGTCTCAAGCCCTCAGTTAAAAAACGGGGGCAGGAAGTGTTCAGGAAAAGTATCTGATATGGGCTATTACAAAAATGCTTAGGTTCGTATAAGTTATTACAACCTTATCACATCGATATTGATTAAAATATTACCATAACTAATTGAAGTATTGTAAGCGAATGATCGAACTAGGAAGATACTTAGAGTTTTCTAAATGACAGTATGTAGTACTACCTAGTAAAAATGGATGATGAAAGCTGAATATTAACAGACCTCACTCGCTTAGGAACTTATCAAATGTTTACAGATGTGTTTATGTAGCGATCGTATGTCATGCTGTGCTCTGGTTTATATGCCATAAAGTTAAAAGAAACATACTTAATTGTACTTATTAATAATGACCACTTAGACGGCAAAAGTGGTATGATTATGTAGCCTGCTAGGGTGGTGAAATTAATGATTACGAGGCGAGTAAAATCTGTTAAATGCACTCTACCGTACACTAGTACATAGCCGAAAAGTAGCCATAAAACACTCGTAACTTTGTACAAAAATGATGTGTGTAAACACTGGAGGGAGTGCGATACTGGACGTTTGTGTTATACCACCCTTTTACACTTACCACCTTACCATTAACACGTACTTAAATAGTAAGAGTCTAATTACAAATAGAGAGACCTACTTAGTGGAATACTTAAGATTTATGAACAAAGCAGAACCAAAAGGGTAGTCCGTAAGTCCGGCCGGTGTGAGCTATCGATCTTGTGATGTGTAATACTGACGTCACGCCGTAATATACGAAGGTGTTAGAATGAGCCGCACGCTCCCGGAGATTAGTACGAAGCACATCGTAAACAAAATACGCTCATATTTGTGGCATGTAGGGCGGCCGGTCCGGTCGGCGCCCGCTCGATATACGACGGACCAATATATTATTATTTTGTTCGACGAACCGTGAAGGACCTACCGAATATCTCGCTCACAGCCATTTTTAAATTAATTTCGATTCACTTATGAAAAATATTTTCGATGAACTGGAAACTTAAAAAATAAATATGTTCGCTTTTATTTTACTAGACACAATTTTCGAAACATCGCAAACAATATAAATTTAAATTTATCTTAGGACATATTTCGCCTACACTTAACACATTTCCTTGTGTTACAAAGCAGGTACATGTGACTCTTGTCTTACACTGTATGAGAACAGAGAAGCTTCATAACACGACGTTTACGCTCTACTTAATTGATATTACCCTTACAAGTGACATAAGAATCATCTCTACACAATAAAAACATACAATTAAGTTCTACGTAATGACTAGGATATAAAGACTAGGTTTTTATAAAAATAATCAATGATCTACTCTACATCTAAAAGCGGCTGTACATATTAGGTTAGAAGTAAATTATTTACAGTGTTTTCCATTTTCATGCCTAAAATATTATACTAATTAGAAAAATCTAGACAATAACTAGAAACTAGACACAGAAATTTTAAAAGTCACTACTTAGGTATAATCGAAAATCTAAAATTCGAGATCACAATATCGCTTGGCAATATATCCTTATGAATAATGACTAGCCATCTAGGAAGTGAGATCGTAGTAACATCTAGAACGTTCTTCTAAAATTATGCGTCGTTGATTAGTTTAGGAATAAGCTCACTCGGACACAATTGTTTAAGATTACGCAAATTAACATTAATTTCGAGTGTTACCTGTTTTCATCAACAGGTTATTAATGCAGAGATGAATTATGTTTTTACTTAAGTACGATTCTGATAAATTTTTATTATGTAGTGTAGTTAAGCTCGCCTTTTTACATAGAATGAAATGTAGTATATAATAGTAGTAATCAGTAAATGAATAATGTAGATTAAAATAACTAAGAACCATCCAGCAATGTGAGTGAATTGATATCAAGTTTTTTATCTATTTCCTTTGTTGTTTTTCCCGTTAGTACTGTTTAAGTGACGGGCTGGGTTGTATTCTAGGCGTTCTTAAGATGGTGCGTGTCGTGGTCGCAGCGGCGCAGCACGGCGAAGTGCGTCATCTGGAAGGTGTTAGAGGAGCGGCTGCCGCGCTCCAGCGTGCCCGTCATGGTGTAGCCCATGTTGAAGTCCGCCTGAGTCACGTTCGTCGTCAGGTACAGCTGGGTAAAGAAACATGCTTAATTAGCACTATTTTTTTAATTAAACAAGGGGATGTTCCGTGCAAATGGGTGCAATGCTACTGAAGATATTCCAGTAACTATATATGAGTAACACATTATTAAGAGACGTTTGAATACTTATCTTTACCTTAATGTGGACGAAGTGTAAATAGGCATGATTTTTACTATCTATACTCCTAGGTGATTCTTATTGTAAACCAACCTTAAAGTCAGCGTCCGTCCCCATATGCTTGAAAGTACCCACGATGTAGACAGCGTTGGCGCCACTGATCACCATACGCGCGTGGGTGCTGTGCCTGTAACAAACAAACATAGCTGAACATCGAATGTATACCCAAGTGACTAATGGACATAAAGTAATAGGACAGCATTTCAGATCACGATTTATAACATCATACAAGAGGAAGAAAATACAACATATCTACTGTATTTTCAATAGAGGAACTATAAATAAAATAAAAGCGAGAGATAAAGTCTGTGTTTAGGTGTACGTCGAGGCGACAGATAATGTGTGACGTGGCCGGCCGTTTGTCACCGCGGCAAGAATTAGTGCGACACGCCACGTAAGGCCACAGCTTACCACCTCAGGCCACCTTGGCCCACCTCAGGCCACGGCAGGCCAGCGTGTAATACGGCGGCGACCCGCGTGATTTATCTGTGGTCGACTGCCTCATAACTACTGCCCCTAGGAATTATTTGCTCGACGACATCGGACACGTGTAACACGTGATATATTGGTTTTGAACTTCTGAGATTTAGTTCGACTTTTTAAGGGTTTTAATGTTGCTTTCTTTCGTATTCAATACATTAACTGTCTACCTATTATTATTACTTGAAGATTTATCATTAAATTCTAGATCTGAATTTAGAGACATGGAAAAGGCGTTGATTATAAATTTTGTTTAAGATATTTTAAGGTGCAAAGTATGCTTTGAAATATTTCAAAAGACATCCTAAATTCTAAAAGTTGTGTAACGAAACCAAATTTTATGTGTACCGGTATCAAATGTTTGGAAGACAGCGAAATGTGGGAGTCCTGCGTTACGCAAACTAATTTAAAGAGAAAAAGTCACGTGTAAACTTGGGAACTTGAGTCTCCCTGATGCATTTTGGAAGGCCGAGGGATCTACATGCGGCGCACGTATCGCAGTTAGTAGGGCGCGAATCCAGCACGTACCTATCGAGGCTCTAACGGGCCTGTAATGGCTGCCGCCCTATTATAGCTGTGAACACTTCGACTACTCACCACCAAATTAAAATCCCTAAATGCGTGCTCCAACGTTCTTTGTTCGACGTAAACGAAATTAAATCGACATTTCCAAATTACAGCCAATGTTGCAAATTTGTTCGGGTAGCGTCGATATTATCGGAATTCCGGAATGGTTTGTTGTAAGATTTTAGAGACAACCCTTATTCATTCAGATATAGCGCGTCGTCGATGTGAATTCATTACATATGGTTTTTCATTAATTTTTGCATGATTTATACATAACACATAATTGAACATCCTAAACAGAAAAAAATAATACAGTTATCCGTAGGTACCTAATTGATTAATTATTTATAGGACGTCAATGTATTTATTTACGTATTTATGTAACAGACTAAACCTTCACTACCGCAGAGACTAACGAACTCACAAATTTTAAGTAGGCATTTAAAATTTGCGAGTTTTATCTCCATGGGAAATAGGCAGAAGCACAAAGCTATCAGTGCGAGGCTATCGTGAGATACAACTCATTTAGGCAAAATAGTGCGACGGCCGGCAATAATCGTTAACGCTAACTGCTGCCGCTTTACTGTCGTGACGTAGCTTCGACGTTTTTCTCCAAATAAGTATTCCACACTTTTCCTGTTGCCTATACGAAGCCATAATAGGTTCGAAATTTTGACTAAAAGTATTATTATACCTGCTGTCGGAAATATATGTCACGACTCACGACATAAATTAATGTCGCTATTTTGGTACCTCCAACTTTTTAATTCAAAATTATTCAATGCTCTAATTCAAATTAGGGGTTAAAAATATCTACATAAATGTATGAAGTACCCGATAATATAAAGCTGATATTATAAAGGTGTGATAACATAGCACCTCATTCGCGCTAAGCCTTTTAGCATCCGCCATCTTTATTTACGGCACGTTCGCGCCACTTCTCAGCGATGGTGCGATAGTGGCGCCACCGCCGCCGCCGGCCACTTCCCGCCGTTTGTCAAACAACGGCTTACCGCGCTCACCTGAACCGCAGCGGTTAATTGCGAAAAACACGTTAACGTGCAACAAACATGATATAATGTTTCCTCTCCGCTCTGAAGGCGTTAATTATATTTTTCACTCTCAGTCCTCGTTTACGGAAATTTTGTTTGGGATTTTCGTTGAAATCACTTTGTAAATAACGCTTGTAATACAAATTGGTTGGTTTACGTTTTGTTTACAATGAAAGTCTGTTTTAGGCTGTAGTTATAAATAATTTAGGTTATTTTAG
The DNA here is from genome assembly GCA_905146925.1 of Autographa gamma. Classification (NCBI taxonomy): domain Eukaryota; kingdom Metazoa; phylum Arthropoda; class Insecta; order Lepidoptera; family Noctuidae; genus Autographa; species Autographa gamma. Next base: position 6,500,129 of record LR989866.1, on the reverse strand, counting down.
TTTCGATTGCTTCGTACAAGGAAAGAAATATATACAAATATTTTAAAAATATAACCATCGTATTTATAAAATATTTTAAGCCAAATATAGCCTATTAACACATGTAGGCTGACATAATTCAATGAGATGATTTTAGATTTTTTAATAAATACTCTCCTATTCGTTAATTTCCGTTAAAATCTAATCGAAATTATTTATTAAAACATGAACGTCAAATAAGAGATGGAAGGAGGGCAGAGAAGCCTTGGAACGCTACGCGGCATTCTTATCAGGAGCGCTTAGTTAACATGGTCCAGGGCTACACAATAATAAGTAAAATAAATACTTTCATTAGTTTGTTAAATGCTGTCACTACCTAAAATAAAATTTCTAAAATTGTAGTTATTTACAATAGGATAACCTCTGCTCTCCACGTACCATCACGATTTATTTAAAGAAGTATTTATTATGTTTTACCGTCTGGTGCCGGCGACCTCGACGACCTTGCAGCGCGAGCGGCGCCACCAGCTCGGCTGCAGCGTCCAGTACGAGGACGACGCGCTGCGAGCCCAGCCCTCCTCCGGGAACATCAGCACCTGGGACAAGCACAACATGGCGTCAGGAACGGCTGTCATTGTATCAAACATCATTGTAGATCACAATTATATTCTGTTCTAAAATGACGACATGAAAACAGACAAGTTTATTTACATTTCTGACGCTGAATTTAATAAATTAAATAAGCTCCATCGACCTCAGCCTAAGCGAACGAATTCGGGATTGATGTTATTCTAACAATCATGGCCTGTCCTCCCGGCAATAATTCACGAGAACTGCTATCTCCAATATAAGAACGTAAAACGAGGGCTTCACGAAACGTTGAGTACGAATTAACTAAATTACAAAACTTTACAAGCCTTTCGACGGCGGGTTGAAAAATAGCTTTTTGACTAAAACTAATATTGCAGGCCTGAAACAAAACAGAGCGGAGTTGTAACGAAGTTGTTTCAGGCTCTCGAGTTTACAACCGCGGGCGATAGGCGAGTGTTCCCGCTCGGCGCACGTTTACGTTTACAGCGGGAGCAGTTCCGCTAGTCGCGCCATCGATAACGCAAACGCGGAAGCATATTGCCACCGAGACTCGTTCGCTCGATTGGCTCCTGGCATTCCGTCCTCATTTTCTTCGCCGCGTCTCGAGCAATTTTTTTTTCGTAAAATGTTTTCCTGCTTTCGACAATATTGCGCCAGTTTCAAAGAGGCAGAGTCGTCGGGGATAAAATCGCTTTCACATTGAGTGAGCACACTAATGATTGAGTTCCGTGCGGTGCGGCCGAGCGCCGGCAGCCGGCAGCCGCACTGCACGGCGCGGCGCGGCGCTCGCACGGGGACACTCCGCGTCCGCTCAACCCGCACCGGCCCTTTGATCAATGTACTTCTCTTTATTTAATGGATTTAAAAGCATTTCATTGTTACGGATTTTCAAATGCAAGGATTTGATCCCAGCCATTTTAAATTAAAATACTAATGCTGTTATGTAGAATCAAATGCAAATCTGCAGTGTCAATGAACCAAGATATTTCATAACTGGATTATTTAAATAGGGCTGATGGGAGTCCTTTAATTTAATTATTAAATAGTTAATACATATACCTATCAATAGTGCTGTGACCAAATTAATACAGCTGTTTAATGTTCAAAGGACGTCTGCGGCGCTGACTGCTCGTAATATAAAGCTCTACGGGATAGTTGGAATTTGGAAAGTCACGTCTATTCCCCGCGGTGTGTGCCAACTCGCCGATGTCCATTACGAGTTTTGGATAGATAATTCTGGCGAATGTTAAACATAACCATTTGGATATCTCGGTAATAGAGATTCCAGCGAGCTTCATAACGTTAACCGAATTATTTATCAAAGTAAATTACCGTTTGCGTCGCTCAGAACATTAATGAACGAAAATGCTATTTGAGAATTTTTGATTATTATACAGAGATATAAAAGATACATTTTATACCTAAATGAAAACAGTCATTTGTACCTCTTTGTGTAAGAAAAAACGTAAATGGACTGGATGCAAATTAACCCCTTCGTAAGGCAAAAAAATAGCAATTGTCATTTGACAAAATCTAATTCAACAAAATATTCCAAAAAATAAACCTATTATAACTTCGCAATTATTTATTAAGAACGCAATTTTATTTTCGGCCAGACAAAACCTCTTCATACAACCATTAATATTGAAAAGCCCTTGTGGTGGCATCTACCAACACCTTTTTAAAAGCAATCAATTCGCGGCTCGAGCGCCGTCCAATTACGGAACCATCTCGAAACGATCTATTAATTACTTGGTGAACTGTACGACTCAATCATACGTGTGCACTCGAACGTACTCCAACTTGTTCTAGTTTACGCGTACACTGTACTAGAGTTTAATAGTTAACCTATTGGTATACGATACATATTTATACAGACAAAGAACAGAAAGAAGAAAATAAGTAAACGCTTAAGAAAGTAGAGTACGAAAATGTCGTTCTATTGCCACTACACAACTTTATATTAACTTCCCATTTATTCTGTTATTATTTAAATCTGTGTTCGAATCAAAACATCATAATTTATTACGAGACAGCAAAAGAAAACGACGCAGCCTCTTCAATTACCACTGGTCTGTAGAAATGCACAAACTGAAAATACTTTAATATTTTAAAATGTCGATGCAGATTACACGGCGCGCAGTCGATAGTCACGCGCTGGCTCTCGACACTCGAGGGCTCCCGACCTCGCCTGCATTACACCCAGCGGCGTGAGCATCCATTTACTAGAAGTGCAAGAGACTACGATTTAATGAATCTGATTTAAACGGAACATCTCTGTATTATAACGCCAATGTTTACGCAGGTCGCGTCAACAACGGATGCGTTCCTCGCTCCAATTGACGGCACTGAATAAACATGTTAAAATTTAATACGCCGTCCATTGAATGAAAGCGTTACTTTAAATATTGGATGGGCTTTGTAAACAGTAATTAATTATTGTCATATAGTAGTTGTGTTTGTTGCATGTAGTGTTAATGAAGAAGTTATGAACATATAGTATTGTTTTTATATTCGTCGTACTTTCTTTAATAAACCAATTTCATAATGTGTATACGTAAATACCAGGTAAGAATATGACTGTTCAAGTAAACATATACAATACCACTCTCGTCACGCATAAGTAAGCAGGAAAATCTCTGGCTTTGTCTATAGACAGTCAGAACGAGCCGTCCTGTCCAAATATAACAAAAACCTTCACTATATTACAGAGAAATTATTATTATTCCCTCTTTTGTTTCTCCACGATAAAGCGAAAAATAATATGACTATGTGCAGAAATAAGTAGTGGGTTTACGGCAGAGTAATGTAATTCCTTGTTCTATAGTGGTTTGAGCCGACGCGCAGTAATTGGATTTAGTCTGGACTGCGAATACGAAGTGAGGATTACAGCTTTAAGGGGCTCTACTTATTATACAATTTGCAGAACTCCTGAAACTTACTGAATATATGGTAACATGTTATTTTGTCGTACCTAGTTGGATTCTAGTATTTTAGTAAGTTCGTTTTGAAATATTATTATGTTTACTTGGATCAGCGTTTACTACTAGACCAGGTACTGCCTACTCCTTATGTGTAAAAGCCACGTAAAAGCTTAAAGAATATAACAAATTTCATTTACTTTTACTCGTAATTACCATACTTTCCATTAATGTACGACGGTGATACGAAAGAGCGAATTATATAAAATAGATTCTTTAAACTCAAAAAATTGCATGGGTTCTCCATAAACTTTCAAAGCTAGGATATCTTTTTCTAAGCCAATATAGATAAAAAATATGTAGTGACGAATATAATATACGCGACGTGTGTGATGTAGTGACCTTTAATCTCGGTTGTAGGCTTTTCCGAGGGAAGGAAGTTTGCTCGGACATTATCAGTATTTTATATTGCGGATCTGTTTGCTCGGTTATACGAGTTTGTTTAGGCCGCGATTGATTTATGACAATAACTTTACTGGACGCCTCGTAACATGATATTACAAATACAGCCTTATGTTATGGAAAGGCACCGCTATTGGATCAACAGATTGTAGCTATTCTTTTCAAGGTAATAATAGATTTTTGCCTTTATATATTACTTAATCAATATCACCCTTTTGTCATTGACAATAGGTAACAAAGAACGCTGTGAGCCCACAACGGCCACAACTCACTTGATAATCAACGATTGATTATTTCTGAATTAAATGGAATATTGGAAATTAATTTTCCGTCATCCCCAGAGACTTAACATAAATCAGTGTTCTGTAAATAAATTATTGCTGTTCTGTATGAGTTTCGAACTTATATGAGCATAGATATACATAAGTATGTATAAACGCTATTATTGTAAAATTTACATTTGTCACCCTGTAATGTGAAAAAAGTTAAAGATAACAATCTAAAACTCTTCCTAACTTTAGCCATACCAGTGGAGGTAACACCGATTTTATTTAAGTTAAAACTTTCAATATTTTAATATAATTACCATTTGCTAATTAAGGCACTTCAATGCATATTTATTAAGTCTTACTTTCGCAGTCACACCATGTAGCAGAGACGCGTCTAATTAAAACTTGGCGTATTTTTCCTGTGTATGAAGTTAGGAAGGAAGCTGTGACTCGAGATGCGGGTAGTGGGTGCCGCCGCCGCCGTTATCTGTGAACTTCCCTCATTAAGCTACACGTGAGCCGAGCCCGCGTAAACACTACTTATAAGAAGAGCTCGCGATCCACACAATGTTATCGCCACCAAGTATTTTAAACTAGCTTGAGGAACAGTGAGGAACTCGTCTTTGAAATGTCCTTAACTTTCTCATTTGAATCATGTTCTATAACGTTATAACTAATTATGTAGATGATAAAGTAGGTCTGAGTACGGTATAAAACAAGCAAATATATTCCTAAAAGAACAGAAAGTACCTTACTTTGAAAGAATTGACAACTGCAAAACGTAAGTTTAGATTGTAAGTTGAAATAAAATTCGAAAGAACAGATGTCCAATTTTGATATCACTCGAGAACTTAAGTTTGCAACAAAAACTTATGTTCGCTAGAAGTCTCGACGGTAAAAGAGCAAAGCAATAAACAAATATGACTGGTGCAGTATTACACTAAGTTTCCGAGTCGAGACGGAAGTAAGCTGAACTTGTGCTGGCTTCCTTTTGCCTTAGTAAGTAAATACGTACAATTTACTTGGTAGTCATATTGACAGCTGCAGGGGCCGCGGTCGCTAGTCCCGTGTCAAAATTTAATTAACCTGTGCCAGCAGTGCGGGCAAACACGCCGGATGATGTCGTCCGCCGCACACTCCATTGGCTTTCATTACCGACTAGCGTTTCTACACGTGCTTTACTAATAAACCTAGCATATTACACTAGTCATTTCTGCTAAACTAATTAAATTTTATACTAGTTGATCTGAAGTCTAAAATATATTTAAAAGTGGACGAAATATTATAAGTATGCAGTTTACCTGCAGTCGTTAGGCTTTCATTAAATCAATCGTATAGGTCAATGCGGGTCTTACTTGCGATGGAATACCTACAATAGTAGGGATAACAATAGTTGAGCACTTAGGGACAAGTGACATTAAGCGAGCGGCTTCCCTCCATTAACTCTAACAATTTACATTGCATGTTAAGTAGGGGCAAGTAGCTACGCACTAGACGCTCAGTCTACACAGACTAGTAAGGCTGACAACTAGAGCAAATAAACTAGCTATAGGTACCTTCCTACTTGTGTTTTCCCGCATACGTATTAAGACTTTGTTTGTATAATAAAGTGCATTTGGAACGTATTGTATACCAGAGGGGAAATCATGAGGGCTTAATTCTCATTCAAAATTGAGCGGATTTTAGATGAAATTTTCTACTAAATTGTATTTATAGAGCAATTCTTTACTCAATGTGTCATCGCATCAATAGCTGCCTATCTGTGGCTTCTCGCTGCAGCAAGACATTCTATAGAAATACACAACAAAGCTCGACGTCATACACTGAGATAAATATATAGATATAGGTATATGGCGGACGGTATTCGGTATTTTCTTAGAAAACCAAATCAGAAATTAGAAGCTACGTAGACAGACCAAGGTTGACATAGCCTAAAGGATTAGCAAGTTGAATTGGAAATAGATAAACCCCTAGAACTAACATCTGATTACTTACAAAAGTTCGTAAGTAAAGACAAATCGGATAGAGAACCCTCTATGTACAAATCTTACATTCGTAGGTACGTAGTATAGTTCAACGAATTCCATTTCCTAAATTACGAAGCGGCATTCAGGGTGCTACATATTCTGGAGTAGGCCCAAAGATATTACGAATAAGTTATATCATACATTCGTAGAGTTCATAAACGGTTTCGATACACTTTTAGTGCGTCCTACATAAAAGTGGAAAGTGACGTCACAGCTTCGAATAACTTGAATATCGAGCTCGTTTCATCAGCTGCGGTTTACAACAAGAGCGTACAACAATGTTAACAACACACATTTTATTGTAGAACGTGGATATTTGCGCGGCGCCCGCAGCTCCGTACACTGGGAGCTGCCAATTTGCAGTTTGATGACACGACAAAGGGTCGGCACGCCCGCGCCCGACCGGTACCAGCGTCCGAATACACGATACCGTTCTAACTCAATTTCCATGACCGATCCCAATTTGGCCACAAAGACATTCGGACACTATTGCTCTTTGGATTTTAGCATGTATTTTCAGATTTCACTGGTAATAGACTAAAGTGAAGTCCGTTTGTGTTCAGGTTTGTTTTTAGATGTCTGTCGGGTTTAGCCATGTCAGCACTATGCTTTCATACAGTTGGCTGAATACTGTACCCGTTTTCATTTCAAAATTATGTTTGTAAATCTTTCATTGCTAAAAACTAAGATAATACACAAATAGACGTAGTAACATCATACATTAAATAATAAAGCATAGTAACCTACGTGGGGAATAACAAAATCACAATATTTATACATAATGGATATTTGATATGTCATTACACCCGACACGTCGCAGGCCATCAAGCCATCATCTTTTGTCACTCACGGCTACGTCACGACCCGCTAAGAGCGACAGAACGCGTCTCGTGAGAACAGGACTGTATGTTACACGAAGCGATAAAAATCACTCGATTATACGTAATCCCACCCGCGAGGATCCGCATGACCGCTAGCTTGTGCCTAGACTACATGCCTACTTGGTTCGTTGGTTTATTTTATCCCCAAACAATTGCCATCGATTTTGGGATTAAATGGAATTAGCGAACAATTATTTAGGGCGAATAGTTTTCACAATTCGCGAACCAATGCATACATTATGCAATTACCTGGTGCATAATTAGTGGAACACGACACATCAATGGAATTAGTGTGCACGGGTTACCATTCTATAAACAGTTTGTGCTACTGAAATTAAATGTGTTTAAATTAATTACAGAACAACTCTGTACAATGCGAGTCTCAGTTGCGGACGATTGGTAATTTCCGTGACTTCTTTTGCAGCCAACATACAAGGAAATTAAAGCTCGCCAGACGTTCGCCGCCCAGACAATTGTGTTACAGAATGTTGATTCAACCAACAAATCAATTTTGTACAACCGAGGCTTTTAATTGGACAATAAGGCGAATAAATTGGAAGAAATAATTTTGTTTGCGGTTGATCGGGTGGGTTTATTGGGGTTGCTAGGCAACGGGGGCGACAACAAGGGACGCCGGAGGCACGTCGCGACGTAGGGTGATGTGGCTTATCAGATAATTGACTGCAACTAGTGGTGACGCGAGAGGAATTGCATGGAATGCTCCCCGCAGTGCGCGCGATCTTATTTGTGTCACGTACCGAATTGATGATCACTCGATATGTAAATTGACTTAGTTCCTGAATAACAATGTTATGTATGTACAGGTTATCGTAACAAAATAACTGCCTAGTTTATAGTTCAGTGAATACTTAATCAACAGAGACTAATTTATTCATACTTTTACAACGATAGGTATAATTAAACAAACTAGTAAAAGAAATGAAATTAGCTCTATAGCACAAATATCAGATCTATAACTAACTTATAAAAACTAATTATCAGATATCGTCAGATTCTACGCGATCCACGAATTAATCAATCAGAAGCATCTTGGCAATCATGTTGCTACATAAGCAAAAAATTTTGGCAAACTTCACGTAGAGGAGATTCGGCAGTGATTCTATACTACAAATGTATTGGTATGTACTAGCTGAGCCTACCCTGTTATCACCAAATATTTGATTTCGACGTTATTTAAAGGATCACTAGTCGTAATAGTGGGTTCAACCCATTACCGCAGTAAATCAACTATTTACTATCATAAACTTTTTAGGGGCTATTAGGACTTAAGGGAAAAATACTATATCTATTGGGCCTATCCAATTATTCGTATTCATGTAACGTTATACTTTTATAAAGAATATTATAAGCCTTTGTAATGTCGGTGAGTATATAGTCATGTTTAGACAAAATACTTTACAACAATAGTTGAAAAAGCTAATTCCCCAGGCTTTGTGGAATAAGACTTTCAAGAAAACTTGTTATGAATTCAAGGTGAAACAGAAAAAATGTTTCAAGTAAAATATTAGTTTCGAAACGATTTACATAATCATGATATTTGGCTTTAATTTAAGTTACTTTTTGCCGAATTCTTATTACTTCTAAAACTGAGAAATAAGTCAAAATTATTTCTGTTCGTATACGTGCTTATCCAACTATCCTCAACAAAGTTGACTGAACTATAAAACAGGTATACACATATAATATATATACCACACGCATTATGTAGATTAATAACAGGATGTTACGCTAGAGCTGGGGAGTCTAATATCCTGGGAATTGAACTCGTAACAAAATCACCATACCACAAATATTATAATGACCGTACAAAGCTATGCAAAACAAGCAGCTCCCAACTAATATCGGTTCATTACGAATGCAGAAAGTTGACTGATTCCAATTTATTTGACGTACTAGGGTGTGCTAGACGCGAAATAATGTGGGATGTGTATTAAGAGGTATTCTCGAAAATGAAATGGATATTCGATTACGAAACATGGAGATTGACGGTTATATCTAACCCAACCAAATAAAGAATATATCTAGATAAACGAACTGATATATAATGCGTTAAGCTACTATAATATATAAGTATCCTAATATAGAAACTCCCATCTCGTCCGTTCACATGGATTTACACACTTGCGTCATATTTTTTTAAACGTTTCACTTTTAGAACTTTTTAGTTGAATGAATTGTTTGCGATAGATTTGTTTTATGTTAAAAAATCTAAACATTTATATAAATTGTCAGGTGAATGCGGCCGTAAATCGTGTGAAGTGGCGTCAGGTGCAGATAACGTGGCACATGTAACCTCGCTGTCATTCACAACTATAAAAACTATTTTTATTACAACGATATTTATTAAAATATGTATACACCTATATCCGAAATTTTGATTTGGATGGTGTACAGTTTACGACTTATCTTTTATATTTGGGTTAGGTTGGTGAAGGGTACGTAAACAAAAGCATATCTATCAATTCTTAAATAGATAGTTTATATACAGGCCAAATATTTCATAGACTTTCCCGAAGCAAGGGAAAATATCGGCGCAACATAGCAGCTATAATTCATGGAACATGATTCGGCATCAGCTGAGGGTACATTCCGGGTCGCCTCGGGCCGACACGAGGTAATGCACAAAGGGCGCTAAGTGCCCGCCGCGGTTCATCGATGAAACAAAGGGAATATTACCCGGAACACTGCGAAAAATTGAGATATTCGAGCACAAAGCGGAGTGGCTTGTAAGCCGTAAATGATTTTGTTTACGAGTGTACTGTTCATATTGCGGAAGCCACTCGAACCGCGAACTGCGCTTGTTAGGCTAAGGGAAAAGAAAACAATTTATTCTCCTGGTTCTGATAACATAGAAAGTTTCGATACTCTTGGTTAACGAAGCACGAATATAAGTTGAGAGAAAAGTAAATAACGAAAGAGCTTTCGAATAATAATATAATCATAGGCACTGTCACAAGGTTTTATTTAACAAGAATAAGCATTTTTTCCAAGCTTGCCAACGGCATATCATCAATTTCATTTGTGTGTGAACTATTTTTATATTACTAATTAAACAATTTATTTTGGAAAAATCACAATTATCTGACTATATTGTTTTCGATAAAACTTGGTGCAGATTAATAAAATCCTAGCATATTAGCAAACTTCTCGCAATTGAAAATAGCTTGAGATACCTGTAACGCAAGAACTCAGTACACTACAATCCGTAACACACTCATGCGAGTATTCTTAACAATTACACCCACTCAAGTCACCTATTGTGCTTACAATCACATAACAGTAACAATCAGAGCCTCCACCGACCACTAATTACTGTAAGAGCGGCAATCAATATCACAACAATGGCATAACATAAACGGGACTAACAACCGACGATTACCGAAGGCATAAAGTGAACAGCTTCGGACGAGCCGAATTTAATGGCTGTGTATAATTCAATTGTTCCGAACTGCCGGCCTGTGAAACTATATTCCTTTCGTGTCGAACCTGCACATGTTAATGACGTCACAGTTATTGTATCAGAAGGGGAAATTATTGTGTTGGTCCAGTTTCGTCAAACATTGTGGTTGCCTATAAACTTTAGCGTTCTGATTTTAAAATAATGTTGGACAGACTTTTTTAATCGGATTGAAAGCTAACTTTTCCTTAACATTTACAGCTGTTTAGAAAAAGTTTCAATAAAAGAAAAGTTTAAAGCGAAAAGCTTGACAATGCTACCCCAAAACAGTGTCGAAGTGTTAAATAAATTTTTGGTTCTCTGTATGTTATTACGCATCATTTTCTACACTAAAAAGAAAATGATGACAAACGTTACCTAGTAAAAACATTTGTTTTGTTATATGTGTGTTCAATTACATTTTGTGCCATTTCAAATTTATTTCCGGCAATGGATCCACATAAAACACAACAGCGATAGATTTAAGCACTACATTTAACTAACTATACACGTACGACAATACCATAACAGCGGTCATCAAAATAAAATTGGGAACAAATGAGGTTCACGCAGCGCGATACGTGCGTGTGTTGTGACGCGGGCAGCGCTGGGAGCGAGACAAATAGCTCTCATTCCAAGATATTGTCGGTAATGTATCGCAAAACGACCAAAACATGTTTATTGAGATTCCGCACAGAAATCGGGGAGATGACGCAGCGTATACGGAATAAGTTATATTTACTATTCACTCACATAACTCTACTATTGCAGGATATATTTTTGTATTTCCACTTTACTCGTGCCCTTGATTCAGTTGACTGAAATATTGTGTTATGTTACTCATGTGTAGCCGAAAAGTAGGCGACGTTTTCCTCAAAGGAAAATAAAACACTTCATTGAATAATGTAGATGAATCTGAATAAGATGTTTGAACCAAGACTTTACTTCCGACAGGCTTATATGAACATTCAGCTTAGCTTAAATTCGCCGAGTTGTTATTATTTTGATGTTAAGATCAACAAAATTAATTGTTAAGACCCCGCAAGAATAATTAAACAGTATATTCGCGGCATCATAACAGCTTAAAAAGATAAACATGACGGAGGGTGGTTGTATTTGCAACATCAGCGAACAATCATGCTCGTTAGGTCCCCGTTGGGCGCCAATTACAGATCGGTATTGGTCTATCGCTACACCCTGATTGCACGGAAAATAACAGCTCGTGAAACAAGATTTATTAAGCGACTGATCCATCAACTGTGCTGGTGTAATTTTCGGCTTATTTTAAACAATGTAGCGTACATAGATGTATATAGGTTTCAATTTGACTGTCAGGGGATTTCTAGTGATGGTTATGGTCGGTTTGAAATGTCGAATTGGTAGAGATTCTAGTGCATGTGCATTGTGCGGATACCATATATTCTTTAACAGTAAAACTTTAGACTGTAAAACGTCACTTAAGGCGCTCCCCCGAGCAAAATGCGCAAAAGCGGAGTTTTGTTAAGCTATAAACTCGATATTTAAAACATATATCAAATTCACTGTTATACCAAATCATTATTTAATATGTTGTCTTTAATTTCAACAGAGCTTTTTCTTTTTAAAGCAGCGAATATTTAGTAGTACTCATTTTAAAAATGGTCTATCAAAATTTATTCCTTGGATAGGCTCACGATGTATACGTATTTTATTAATGTAACTTATACCAACTGATAGAGGATTTAATTCTTAACATTTTCATCTGCTTTGTTTTTCAAAAAGACCAAACATATATTTTATAATTCAAATTATTCCTAAAAATGGTCAATTTCACAACATAAACACAGTCGCGGCGGCGATTCAGCAGTCAGCCGTAGGCTCTCGACGTGAGAGCACGTCGGTTTTTTATTTGAAATGTCATTTACAATTTAATATTATGACAACTGTCAAAAAGTCATTGATAGCCCTATGTAGTTTTACACACGGCACTGGTGATAAAATTCAAATAGCATGGAATACATATTTATGTTTTACATAACATATCATCACGCCGGTATCCCCGAAGGGTTAGGCAGAGGTGTACCAATGTACACCCACAATTCGCCGATATGTTTAGGTCCCATGTAAGTAATAGGGGGCGAGCTTTATTTATGTTTTATGTTTTTTTTTTTAAACTGACATTGAAATAAAACTACTTTTTACGGATTTTTTTTGAAATAATTCTTATGCGTCTACAAATGTCTTAATTACTTTACATGAAATAATATGTTACTTTTTTGAAGTTTTATTTAAATAGCGTCTAAGTCTATGAAAAAAATATATAAAATTGGAAATACAATTGATAGAATCGTTCTTTGCTTTTATTAAATTCAGTTATTTATGAGTGAAATTAATGGGCTCTCGTAAGCAATTAATTACTTTTGCCCGACCTTGCATTTATATGACAGAAATTCATAGGAAATATGTTGAAAAAGTCTTTGATTCTGAAAAAGTAAACCTTGTGAAATATACTATTCAAAAGATTTAATGCGGTTGTTTTATACTTGTTTCTAGAGATATAATTATCTAGGTTTTCCCTGGCCTATAGCTTTGATAATACTTGTAAAGAATTATAATCAGAGTTTTTTTTTAATAATCCTGACAGAATATGTTAATGTTTTCTTATCGGCTTTATTGTTATATTGTTTAGTGCACAAAAATAGTCTATAAAATAGATGATCAAAAGCATGTATGAAAAAAGAAACAGCATTAATTCAAATGCATTTATTTTTCATCCTTCCTTTTCCAGGAAACCAGCAGGTGCAAAGAGGCTTTAAAAGACTTTCTTCTCTCTCTCGTTCTTTTTCACGTAATAAAATCCAATTTAATTTAAAATCGGAGTCAAACATCACAGCGAAATTTCGTCGTAAGTGGTGGGTAATCGGAGTCTTTTGGCTAGCACAGGTAGAAATCTCGAAAGTCCATAAGCAGTCCAAGTCAAAAAGCAAAATAATAGAAATAACAAATGCGCAAACAAAGATTTTGGTGCGCACAAGCAAAGTGACGTGCAAGACAATGTCACTGGCATGACGCAAAATTTCACATTGATTGTATCCGTTGTTGTTGCCATGCTAGATTGAAGTTTTCGTAACAGTATTTTGATGTCATTTATTAATTTCGGTGATTTTGGGTAGAAATAATAATATGTCCTTAGACTATTCAGGTTCATAAATCTTCAATATATTCTAAAAGCAAGCTTTTATACATAGTTTACTAGCCAAAGATATTCGTATGACTTAGTTTAGATTTAACGTTCATATGGCAACACTCAAAGTACAATTCAATCAATTGTATTTCCAATTTAATGTATTTTTTTTCATGGACTTAGACGCTATATTTCATGTAAATCTGTAATTAAGACGTTTGTATATCACGCATAAGAATTATATCAACAATTATTTCGCCATTGCCCTTTATTATGTGCGTAGAGTATTTCTTAAGTACTACTCCATGCGAGCGCGCTTTACACTCACACACTGTCAACTTTCACACATTCACAAATCATGCCGTATTGAGACAGCAATACTTTCTTAAAGAACCGAATTTTCAAAAGTCTCGCCGCCCGCCTTTGCTCTGTATACGTGCCTTGTTAGAATCACACTGAATAAATGGTTAAAAAAATAATTTTTGAAATCGGTCCAGCCGTCTTTGAGAAATCCCGAACTTCGAGAAATACTCAAACGTAAAAAAAAAAACATCCGCATTGAAAATCTCCTCCTATTTTCGAAGTTGGTTGAAAAAAGATTTTTGTAAAAAGACATTCAATACCTTTCTGACTAAATAACTTTACATCATTAAATGATTCACTTACTTAAGTTATAATTTTAGATACAAATAAAATATATTTCTCTTATCTTTTTTTTTAATCTTGCGAACATGATTGATTATATTTTTGTCTATAAATTCATAAGTCTACTATTTTTACTACTTAATACGTCGGTATATCAAACAGATGGCGTTGTATTTTCATAGAAAGTAGCGATGTATATGTAGAGGGGTAAAGAGGGGGGTTTAGAGGTCAAACGCTCAAAGTCATTTGCTCGGGGTAGCGCCTTAAGTGACGTTTTATATATCTAGACATTTACTGCACATGTATTTTTATAGAGCTAAATAAAACTTTAAATACATGGCTTAAAGTTTTAGTTAAATTCTAAGATTAAACTGCCAGACTTATTAAGTTATATATTATAGGAAAATTCTATTAGATTAAATCAAAACTCTGTACATACATTCTTCTGCTTTCTACAAACAAATTCTAAAAAATAAATTAGGAATAGCAAATAAGACTTTCTGAAGTTTAGATAACGAATTTAGATTAAATATTTTGCTGAATCAGCTGTATACATAATCATGTTCATGTGTACTTTCTCAAAAGTTTCTTTATTAGATTTGCAGCTATGATTGGGCTGGAATTTTAAGTCCTTTGCTACGTCTTCAGACATGGCTAGACTACAATAGCTATTCAATTTACGATCAAGCATTGTGAAGAACTTTTAAGGTTTATTTTTTCTTTCTGAATTAAATTCTTAGGAATAGAGGTAAGAGCACATATATCTAAATAAATGTACTCAGAAATGTTATTTTCATGTTTGTTTAACGAAAACAAATTGTTTAAGAAAAACAATCCATGTTGTGCACTTCTAAATATACGACTCATATGCTTGCAACATGTTGCATGCATAATGCGGTATGAGTTATTCATTCGCATTAGCCATTCCCATTCTTTCACCCCAATCATTGCCACTGAAATTAAGCTACAAAAGATGAGCGTATGATATGGAAATGAAACGCAACCATTTTTCAGGTCCATTCGTCAACTGAGTGAGCATTTACAAAGTGCGCCCCGCGGAGGTGTAACGACTAATGTCCAATTTACAATTCACGCGTGCCGGTAATGTGATTTATCCGACCCTTTGTGACTCGGGTGCTCGGGCCCGGCCATTCCACATGGATACGCTGCCCTCCACAGACTATGCTAAATTCATCGGATATCATTCACTCCGAGGTAGGAATAGAATGGCGATTTTCAACTGTTTTCTACTTCTAAAAGTCGAGTACCTGATCATTTTGGGGTTAAGAACTTAAATAATTTTATTCAACCCTGTTTTGCCGTGATTTAATGTACAGATTTGTTAATTCTTTTGTACAATTTAAAAATAACTGATTATAAAATCGTTTTTTTTTTTTATAAACTGGTGGATTGTGCTTTTTGCCGTAAGCTGGTGTTCGTAGTACACTTGGGCCGGTAGTTCGTGTAACGTGACAGCTGCGACCGGCTATCACCGCTCTCACGGCTTTACACGAACTCTGTTTTATTATGTACGTGTTTCTTCACACTTTTATTTAACTCTTTAAATTGCGTTTGTTGGAAATGTTGGAAAAATAGTATTGAATTTCTGTTACAATATGAATAATTTTGTAAACAGATGAACAACCGCTTAAGTTTTCTGATAAAAGTTTTAGCGAAGAACAAACATAACTCAGTTCATACAATCCATTCAATTCTACGATATCGTGAATATAATGTTTTCATTACATTCTTCAGACGTTCAACGTACCTAAATCGAGTTGAGTAAATGTTGTTACGCCTCGTTTCTGTAACTAAATAAGCATTCAGTCCTCGAAAGGAAAACAGAACTCGGTAAGAAATTTTTAGGTAAATATGACTTACAGAAAATTGTAATACATAGCGAAGATACAATCCAGATGGCTACAAGAAACTCGGGGAAACGAACAAACTGTACCTACCCAGTAAGAGATTGAAAAGATCTTTATGAATACTCAATTGCTTTAAATAATCACATAATTTATTATGCAGGAATCCGTTCCGAATGTCTATCGGCAGATTGTTTGAATCTATGCCGATATTGGCAATAACATTAAAATTCATGGTTCTGAAAACAGACGTCGGAATTCAAATATTTGTTGGGAACGTCAGTTTGGAATGGTATTTTTCGGCGAGCTATTAATTTTACGAATGTTGGAACAAATGTAGGTAGACTGGATATACACGTCTCCATACATCACATTGATTACAAATGCTATTACCGTAATGCTGGCGAGCTCACTGGGTAGAAACACGCTGCTCCGTTACTGTGGAATTAAATGTCGCACTCGTGCTAGGGTTACAGATAGTGTGGCTACCAGTGACACTTTACTTATACTCGTACATGGCCGGAGACAAAGAAAGAAATATAAAACGGGAAACAGAGTGCCCGGTTTCGTGCACTAAGCGGTTGTTCGATCTTGCCCTTATTTAACGAATGGCAGTTTGCTCAAAGCAAGCGTACAAACTACTCTCGGAGTATCTTTTCGTAGTCAAAGTAATATTGTATTTTGTAATAACGTTTACAAATAAGTATTGAATAAGACCAAAAGGAAAAAACAAAGGGTAATAGCAATATTCAATAATTTAGCAATGATTCAACAAAGCGTCGCGAGTGGTCGGAGAGACCGACGCGGCGTATGACCCGACTTCCGAGGAGAAGAAATGATAGGAATTCGATTTAGTCCCTCCGTGCCCACCGTCCTTCCTGAATGTAAATCGAGGGCGGACCCACTAAGTTTCCCTTAACATTTTTAAATTATAGTAAAATTGGCATTGTATTACCTCCCAGGAACTTTTACAAGGAAATTGGGTAACAAAGAGGGCACTATTTGACATGTTTTTGGAAAAAGACATTGAAAAGGTATACACGAAAGTGTATCCTTTTGGAGATTTCACTGTGTCGGTGATTACATAAATCAATAAGAAAAAAATATCAAGTTACTTAAAAGTGAATTTACACACGGTGTGTCTTACATCTTAACCCTACCTTTGATCAATTAAGCTCCACGTTTCCACATAATGTTACAGTTGACATAGACGTCACTCGGAAGACTATAAACTTTTATGATCTGATTTACATAGACAAGCGGCATCAATGTCTATCTATTATTTAGGTATCTATTTCTCAGTTCAAATACTGTGGTGGCTTATACCTTAGGTCAGGCCCTATCAAATGAACGCAACATATGTTCCCCGAAAAGTTACAGGTTTCGAGTTACAATCGATTTTTGAAAATTTTAGAATTTTCTACCTTGCATCAGACTTTTCCATTTTTCTTGCTGATACATAGCTTTCGTAATACTTTTTGTGCATCAAATTAATCTTGAATAGTTACTCTATCCTTTGATAAGTATCATATTTATCTAAAAGAAGAATATATTGGCGATAACGCCATTCGTCTTACAATTTTCACTTTCGGTTTTTCTTAGTGCTCAACTTTGAACTGCAGTGGTGAAAAATAAATGTATGTAGGATTTTTGTACAACAATCTTAAAAACTTGCTTGAATATTGGTGATTTTGGGAAGGTACAATACTTGCATATTTTCTTTACAAAATTTGACAAAATAAGCTGCTGAAGTACACCTGGGCCTATTTTTTGAAATATTACTAATGTTAATCTGAGTAAAAATGATACTATTACGTAACTTAACGCTGATCGTCATTGTACAATTAAATGAGGTATTTTCATCTCGCCATTAACTCTCTATGCCAGATTAAAACATGAAAATGAACAATGAAAGTGAACAATCAGTAATCATATTTACTCAATACTTCAGTATTGAGTAAATATGATTAGATATGTTTTGGAATTTCAAGATCATGTAACTATACTATACTGGTGAAGGAATTAAATAAACTACTTACTTATTGAAAGGCTATTTTAGGGATGTTTGAAACATAAATATTTTTTGTGATAAATAACGTCGATTTAAAAGATCGGATTATGTAGAAGTAGGTAACAAACGTGTTTTTTAGTGACACTTTCATTTTATTTCTATGCGTTTAGTAGTATTTTTTTTAAGTTTTTTTGCTGATATTATAAAAAATATACATAGGCTTAGATAAATGTACTGGAACTAGATCGTTTGGTAACTGTTAGCTACTTGTAAACCAATAGGCTTGCGCTAATGTCACACAACTCATGCAAATGAATGATAGACCGCACATACTAATTAGACCGGGCCCTCGATGATAGGCCCGGGTAATTCGCGACGTGCCTGGAAACATGTCCTATATGCTGAAGTCAACTTACTAACATGCCTTATTCATGGCGAGCCTATGTATTAATTACTATCTAAAATATAGAAGAAGACAGTTATCTTTGTCGTTTATAAATCAGACTGATTTGTTTTGCTTTTGTTATGCTGAATTTGTTTCCGTTCCGAATATCGCAGAATAACTATTAAATCAACAAATAAAATAGGGCGAATAATATAGTTAGTTAATTACAGAGCCCAAAAAATGAATTAGAAAGCAATAATACATATGAAAGACAGAAAATGTAAGTGTAAGTTTTAAGGCATGTCAGACCATAACTACTACACATAACCGCTCTCCGATCGAGTCGGTTTTCAGTCCCATCGGACTATGAGAGTGCACCTGTGCTTGCACTCACCAAGGCACTATCGTATATTCTGCATAGTTGGCTGGTGACTAAAACTATTTACTTATTTAGTCAGTAAACAAGGTGGATGTATTGATATTAATATTATGTAAGTATAATAGAACAATATAATATAGTTACCAACTGAATTCGACACAATTCTAAGGGAACAAATACACACCAAAACCAAAAGTAGGTGACAGTACTCAGCTGTACTCACAAATATATGGTTAACCATCGCTTTGAAGAAACATTAATAATGAAGGGAAATACAATGCGGATGAAGCCATGGGTATATATTGTAAGCCGAGAGACAAACATGTTTACAAGACGTTTGTTTTGCTCCAGAGAGCCGAGTGAATCATATCGAAGTTATTGCGACTCATCCCTATTGTTATTCGAGCTCTGTGAATGCAGTAAATAAATTTCTCTTCAGCGTTTATTTTGCGGCTGACGAGGAACTTGTGTTTTCAGGCAATTTAAGTTGTTCGGCTGACTCGCGGCCGCGTCTACGCCCGCTACGGAGCCCGCTACACCGCTACGCCGCATCGCTACGGGCTACGATACCCTAGTTGTGCTTGCCATTATACTCGCGAAGTTTGAGTCGAAGTTTTTTTATTCAAAGTACGGATTGCAATGAATGAGACGAGTCATTACGTAAAATACTTTCTTGTTTTATATGGTCTTGTTTTGAATAGCGCAGTAATGAATAATCAGTGTTGTAGGTATTTTTTATTTAGAAATTGCTAATCTTTTTAATCAGCCTTTTATAAACGTTTATTCAATTTGTATAAAATCACATATCTAGTAGAGGTCCACAGACTATTTGTACCGTAATTCAACAATCTTATGGTAAATATTTAATAAGAAATAAGTGTGTATTAGTGTGTAACTCCTCTATTGCTCTGAAACAATTACATCAGAAATAAGAATCAGAGAGAATGTTTCATAATATTTAGCTGCCTTGATAAAAGATCTTTGTTCAGAAAACAATCTGTAGTAAAATCATTCCGGTACATTTCGTAGTTAAATGTGACTTGAAAATATTTTCATTTGTTGGTCGGCTGTGGCCACGTAATAGCGCTCTTTGTCGCGGAATTAGCAATCAGCCGACGGCACTCCGCTGCGGCGGAAAAAACACAGCCTCCGAGGTTTTTTCTTAATTGCTGCACAGATAAGCTTTACGCCGCGGCCCGTGCCGCACAAATTACTATTATTTATTTAATGAGCCGACTAAATGAAAATATGAAATATGCGTCCCCTTTCTCCAGGAAGACAGCTCACTCCGCGCCATACGGTCACAACAATTAAGCTTTTTTATAGACTCAAAGTGTTTAAAACATGATATCAAGCGACCGCCCGAAACCTTTAACCACCGTATCTCGTTATAAAGGAAATAAAACTTTACGTCGCTTCTCCTTAAAAAATGAAGGCGGTCGAAGTTTTCCACTTTACCGGCGTTCAAATGAACTTCGTTTAAGGACTGAATTGTATTTGGAACTTGTTAATTCCCGTCTCCGGCGCAGTTACTTAAGTAAGTCTTTCATTAGCGCTCGTCACGTGAGTGGAATTATAAACCGAGGACTTTTAAAGGTTAGCAAAAAATTCAAAAGACAATGATAGCGTCGTCCATCCGCAATTCGGAAACCCTTCTTTACTGACTCCACTGAATACAAATCGAGCTCAAGCCTCCTGCCTCGCAACTTTTTATTAACCGTAACCGATCACATTTTTGGGCAAACTTGTTCTATTGCGGTACTGCGGGCCGCTGTTGCTCTCGTCGTAAATTCTATTTGAACTTATAATTTTATTATTTCAATATATTCCGAAGGGAAGTAAAACGAAATGAAAATACATTTCCCTGTCGTTTGAAGGATATCGATATATATTTATATCAATTGGACCTCGTTAGCATCGGTACGTTTTGAAATTATCTGCAGCCGTTTCCGAAGACTTGAAACCTACATAATATTTTATTTCTTTCTTTTTAAACTTGATGTCCTCAAGAGTATATTTTTCAACATAAAAAGGAATGATGAATGACTGAACAAAAATGTAACACCGCAATTAAGCAAAATAGTTTTCCTTTAAAAGGGGAATCTATACGTGTTCAGTGAGTGGAGGGTCGCGAGGCGGTTACAAAAAGAACCTTCGTCTGTCAGAGGCGACGGGAACTCTGTAGGACAATGAAAAACACTTTCACCCCGCCGCGCGTCAATTCAAAATAGGGTAAAACTTTACTCACATACGCACCATGTTACGAATGTAAAGATTTTAATACGAACCCAACGCGTTTATTAAATAAAAAAGTTATGTAAACCACTTTATCAGTAACAAAAAAAGAAATAAATCTGAAACATATGAAAAAGGGACTAAACAAACGAACGTTACTAACTTTCTATCGGTTCGGCTTGTTGATTTGCCTTTTATATTACGTTGACGACGATATTACTCAACGCGGGCAATATCGACGGAACTTCCCAAACAAATGCTTTGATATATTTCGGGAACAAACATATCTCTAAGCTCTAATCCGAACTGTAGTGCCATCTGCAATTATTCAGATTGAACTGCGGGTTTCGATACTATTAATCCTTTCAGGAATCCATTAATATTAATGGGAACGAAGCTCCAATGAAAAATGTAGACGCTCGAAGATGTTTTCCTCGGATTGAGACAAAGGGTTTATCGTATATGTTTTTAGAGACGATCTTCCTCCTTTGAATTATTGATTTTATAACCGATGAATGTTTCTATGTTCATTTACGGATCGACAAATATTCACTATTCAAAGTCTTAGACTATAACAAGTAGTGCAATGAAACTTTGCGATTATGTTCCGGCTGACACATTTCCTCGTTTAAATTCATGGTATCTTGCACCCACAAATAGTTAGTGAACTTTGAATGACAGTAACGGGTGAGGCGAGGTATGAAATCACTGTTCATTTGAAGCGAGCGAGTGTCGGAGCCACCCTCGTCTCGAGATGGAGGCAGTTCCGATGCCTATTATGGATACGACGCATAGAGCACATACACACAACTGGAACTATGGTTTACCTCAAAGCTTAGATATTATACGTAAACATTGGTACATAGCTGCAAGGTTCTACTTAAATGAAAAAATAAAAATAAATAGAGGTTTTTTTATTTGTATTATTACGTGGTTTATTTAAGTAAATAAAATATGGTTAACAAAAAAACAAACACAAAATAAAGAAAAATATTACTCTCTGTTTTTGCCAATACATTCAGACATATATTTCAAATTAAAAAGTGTAATTCAATAACCCTTTCGTAAAAACAATTGAAAGCGTATCGATTTTATTTATTTGGCAGCAAAACTTCACATTAACAGTCGTAAATTAATTCACAGGTACTCTTGCCAAAACACAATCCGCTGAAACTTGTTTAACATTTTTGGATGTTATATTTGAAGCTTTAAAATACAGCATTACCATGATTCAACGAAAGCTCTTACAAGATTAAATAGTGTTCGCAACGAGAAACATAACCGTACCATTAAAACTTAAAGTTACCTTTATTCGTGATATTTTTTGATTTAATTTAAATGGAGTTTGAAATTTTAGTCATTATATTATTGAAGAAATTAAAGTGTAATATGAGAAGATTGAAGGCCCGGGGTCCGCGCGGCTATTTGCTTTCCGAAATGAGTTTTCTCAAAGACCTAAATAGCTTTTCTCGCACCACAAGCGTAAATTCACTTCACTTCACTTCAACTTAATCTCAGAATCCTGTTAAACCAAATTAATAGAGATTGAAAAGAAATGCATACACGATACGCTTTTTAAATGTTTGCGCTTTATATAAATAAAAGCACATAGTTTTAATCTTCAGAATAGATCCATACTTAAGAATTCCAAAATATTTTAATTACGTCGAAAAACGTGAATACCGTAAAGTTTAATTGCAAAAACATTCCAAATATTTGAAAACATATGAAAATGTAAAACATTGGACAATAAGCTTGCGTTATATGTAGGGCAGGCTGAAACCCGGCAACTATCAGAGAGCGGCGCTTAATACCCTGTCTGGTGCTCCGGCAGCTCTAATACGTGCAGACAAGTGGGGGCGACACAGCCGAGTGTTTGCCCACCCATCCACGTCCAACGATGGGATAATAGCGCCACTCGCGCGACACACACCCACGACAGATTTTGCTCGGCTTAATGAATTCCCAGCGTATAAACACGATATCCGTTTATTCTATTCCAGTTCAATTTTCGATTTATGTACACAAAAATAATTGTTTTAACTTTTTAGATTCGGAATATAGAGTAATTTGATGTTGTGAATTGAACTCGATACGTAACTTGATTTTACATTGTTGACGATGGATATTATTTGATATTTTTATTTCACTGCTATATTTCAATTAAACGAAACTACTACGATATTCACGACTCATCGAAATGAGATTCGCACTACACAAAGTCTAGAAAGGAATCGTATCTTTGAAATATACAACAAAGCGCACGGGAATAAATACCAATTTTCACCTCAAAGGGAATCTATCTGTGGGCCAGAGAAGCAGCCAATCGGAAAGCAAACGCAAGGTAAATATTATTTCGTGATTTTCTCGAACACTAGTGAGGGTTTGAAGTCACGTAGCCGGCAGTGATTTCAATTTCGCGGGAAGAATTCGTGCAACCGCAGCGAAGGATTCTCGACGCGCAAGTGAAAGTACCTCCACAGGACATGACGGGAATCACAGATGTGCTAATACCAGTCGGTGCTGGAGACAGGACGCGGGTCTACCGGGGGTAAGCAGGACATATTATATCCTAAAAATAATGTGTTGAAATACCTAGTAGTTTGCTTAAAGTAAAAAAGTATCAGCAAATGAAAGTTTTATTAATACTACTAAGATATAATATTTTTTTCCTAAGATAATAAATAATATTGTTGGCGGCATCCCGACTAAGAAGCAATACAATTAATTACGTAATAACAACGTCTAAAGTGGAAAAAACAATTACGTACTTGTCATATTTCCACGAAATACTTTGTCTGTTTCTATTTCTGTTATGTTTTTTCCAAGGTTTTAACATTGGCCTTTTAGTTAGTTTCAAGTACATCTGAGTATATTAACAGACTAAATGGTGATACTATTTCTAATCAAGAAATCGGAATAATCGTCGTAAATAAATCAAGATGACGGTCCATTTCTGCAAAGATTAATGAACTCCCTGTATCACAGTGGCTAAATATAGCGCTCATACATACATAGTATAATAGTGTAGGAATCGTCGCGAGGCTCTTGTCTCTTGGGAATGTAGCGGCGGCCATATTAAATCGCACGTCGGCGTCGCTTGCACAGTCAGAGCCTTGCCTTATTGCGCGCTCTTTAAAATCTTCTTACTCTACCTCAACGATATTGAACAAGTTTCCAACTCAGAATGTTCCCAATTAATTGAAAAACTGA
This sequence comes from Autographa gamma, assembly GCA_905146925.1. Classification (NCBI taxonomy): domain Eukaryota; kingdom Metazoa; phylum Arthropoda; class Insecta; order Lepidoptera; family Noctuidae; genus Autographa; species Autographa gamma. Next base: position 6,475,646 of record LR989866.1, on the reverse strand, counting down.
GCTCATTTCGACTCAAATCTATAGAAGGCACGTATGCGATGCGAAGCCGGTTTGCTTGTTAGCTAACAAGAAGTTTCATTTGAAAAGAAAGGGAGACGAAATTTAACTGAACTTTTCAAAACTAGCAAAATGGGTTGTCATTCTAGAGAAGTTATTATTGTCGTGGTTTACGCGTCGAATTCAACACATTTCACTATTATGTGAATTTGAAAATACCGAATATATTTTGGCACTCACCACAACAAATTCAAGTGCACGTTCGTTCCCTTCATGCAGTTGGAAATACCAAATAATTCTTATTGAATTTCCCAACTTAACTTTAAAAACGTAAAACCCTTTTTCGTAATAAATTTTCTTATTCAATATCTTGAAGCTAAAGTGATGTTAGATGTAAAAAGTGTGAGCAGCTGCTGGCTTGGGATTGGTTTAGTAAGAACTGTTCGCAAGTAGTTAGCGAAGGATAAGTTCCATGTTTGAACTTGCATTAGGGTTCAACAGGCAGATGCTTTTTAAAATGTCCAGCGAGTCCGGAGCTCGCGAACAAAGTAGTTTGCTAAACGAACCCGACATTACGCGGGCTGATGTACTTTTAAATTGATTCTTGAAAGACAAGTATAATCTATATTTTATTGGTTCTTCATCGAATCAAAACTATATAAACACGTACGGTACTTAGTCCAACTTTTATGCAGTAAGTGGAGCGTATAAGGGTGAATTTCGACAAATGCCATTTTTCTTATCATATCGGTGAACTTTTACAATTTTTATTTTTTCGTAGATTTTTTAGGTTTTATGTAATCTTTAGGATACAAAATGTCCCCAAATTTAATATCATCAACGTATCATTTAAGACTGAGGAGAAAATTCAGTTTGAATTTTGGTTTCCACCGATGTGAGAAACCGGCACCGATTATTTTTTTTGTACACCGATATGATAAGTGTATCCACCGAAATGATGTACATATCCAGCGATATGATAATCTATTCACCTTTGAACATCGAAAAGGAAATAGTAGTAGGAAATAGTTATTTTGTTATTTATTATTACGTACTTACTATTTTTTTAACTGTTTTTTTTTGCCATAGAAACTTGTACGGCTTTCAATTTCTCCACCTCACCATCATCATCTCAGCCTATGGACGTATTACCGAATACAGACCTCCCTTAATGATACATTTATTTATACATCTTCTACTACCCAGTGGTATCGTGGTAATGATTTTGGCAGTCTATGTAGGTAAACTTACCTTGTATGTATGTATGTACGAATGTTTGTATGTAGGTATATATGTATGTGTCTGTATGTATGTTTGTATGTGCCATTGTTTCTTTGTATACTTAACGAAATGACACGGGATCTACCGATATGATATAACGACTCACCGAGATGATAAAATGTTCTACCGATATGATAAAGCAATCCACCGATGTGACAAAACTGTGCGTTGATCACGAATCAAAACACCGATATGAGATATATGCCACCGATTGATTTTTTGTTATCATTTCGGTGTAAATTATCACATCGGTGGTAAAAAAGACCACCGATTACAGCGATATGAGAACAGCGACATGAGAAAATGCACACTTTTTAGAAAATTATAAAAAATGCATAATATCTAGGATAAATTCAATAACAGACAATGAAGCTAATTCACTTACTACCTCTGTTAGAACCAAACAACAATAAAAAAGCTACTCCTTACACTAGAAAAATGCAACCACCGATTATATAAAATAATTGTCCGGGAGTAACTGAAATGGTGTTCTTACAGTTTTGGTGGGCATATGCAGAGATTTAACACACTTCTATCCTGACTGCCCACTAGCACACACCAACGAGGGAAATACAATTGGGGTGGGGATGCTGTCCGACTCGTCGATGTAAAGTTATGTTTGAATTAGTTTTGTCCAGCGATATGAGAATATTTTTCAGGACAAGTACGTTTGTGCCTCTCAGTAATAATAATCGTTAATTATGTAATAAAATACGCTACATATTAATAAATAAACTAATATTCTATGAAATAGAATAAGTTATATACCTAATTTATTTATTTTTATTAGTGTATAAGCTGTTTTGTTTGCAAAAAAAGTAGTGGGACAGCACCGATTTGCAAAAAAATAGAGGTTTATGTATTTTATTCCTACCTTTGTAATAGTCCTAGGCAAATCATATTTTTGCCACAACCCAATAACTACCAATTGAGTGCTAAAAAAAATAATTCAGAACTATATTCCTTTTTTTAAATACTAATTTCAACGAAGACAAAAAAATAAGGCATCTGGGAAATTCACCCATAAGTATCATTTGCTTTTTTCTGGTATATATTGTAATAAGTTGACTGTAAAACTAGAATTATTTTAGAAATATCTCTTTATCTTAATTAGTATCAAACACATAACACAACGTGTCACCATTAAAAAGGTATTCCATTTTCGTCCTCTGAACTGGTATCCATCACTTAGCCTCTGAATGAACGGGACATGTTTTGTATCGGCACGTCAGATCACACTCACCGATTCATCAATTTAGCATTCCATTAAAAGACTAGTCAGTAAAAACATGTAAAGGGATGAGAAGTGACACATAAAATGTGAAAAAACTAATATGTAGAAAACAATGATGAAAATATTTCAGGAGTCATCATCATCGTTTTTTTTAACACGTGAAACTCATTTATGCCTTGCATCTCCATGGGGATGGGGATGCAAGACTCAGGGCTTCCAGAGCCTTAAAAAAGGCATCTTTCGCCTTAGTGGCAGCGGCGTTCCGGGACGGTCTTTACACCATAACACCCCCGGTGACTGAACGCTTAGTAAGTAATCATTATCGTTCTCAACCCTGTATAACCCAGTGTTGGACATAAGTCTCCTTTCTTTATGCCACTCTCCTCTATCTCTAGCCAGTCCCAGGAGTAGACTTTTATTTCAGCAGTTATAAGAAGCCAACTATTAACACTTCATCACTCGATAGATAAACGTACTGAGCAAGAATCTTTAAATGGCGCTCAGTGGCGTAAGTTATTGCCCTCCACGCCCTTGTTCCAGCCACGATTTATCGCGGCCGAATCACCTGTGGGCCGATTGTAACTAGCAGTACCACTGATGTTCAAGTTTCTTGCAACGCTTTTGTTTCTCACGTGAAGTAAGAAACAAAAGCGGTTCAACATGGAACTAAGAACTTATTTTTAATAATGTGCACTTCTAATTTAATCTCGTTTAATTAAATTACTGACAATTAACTTAATCTCGATAAATTTTATTCTTTATTATATTATTATTGTATTATTATTGCAAGTTCTATAACAATATTATTAATATTTCTTTATAATTGTAATTGTTTTCATCAATGTTGAACTGTACTGTAACAGCTCTAAGTTATAAATTATTGTGCATGTTGTGGTCTCCTCTAATTGAGGGAGTACACATTCTTAGTACTGATGTTTAGCGATATTATGTTCTGTGTAATATATCCCTTGTTGGGGACCCTTAAATAAAAAAATAAAAAAAAATATCAAATTATCCTGTAAAGTCCAAATTGGTTTTCAAAAACGTTTATTTCTGTGAGACGCTTGAGACATATCTAGTTATTTGACATCTCATTTATTATTGTAAAAGCTGGAATTGGCATTTCAATTGTTCACATGACTTCGTCCCATATTCTTAATCGGGTTGGAAGAGAAATTATACGGTGTCGATTTTCTGACGTTAATAATCACATATCAATATTTGTAAGCGTTTTTGGAAATTAATGTTGATACTGTTTTTTTACTCTATGGATCTTACTATATAACTTATATTGCATCGTCCTTTTCTATAACAAATAAGACAGCTTCATCTATATTCCTCAAGTCTAACCGTACCCGTCTTTTAAATACTTTAAGTTATAAAAACTTGGACACGGAAATAAATTAGTTTTGAATACCGAACTAACTTATTACTTAGAGCTTCAACAAAAAGCCCGACATTCCTTTCAATATAGAGAGTGGGATATCTATACTAATCTTTGGATTATGTTAATGCGGAACTACTTATTCAGAAATCGGATCTTTTTGTGAATAGACACTCTTTTATTTATATTCAAATCTTCTTTGAGTAGAAAGTATGTAAATCGTGGAAGGGATATAGTTACTTTATCATAGTCTGTATGGATGCCTATATCTTTAGCTTTTTAGTGAACTATTGACAGATGTGCCAACATAAAATATTATCTACATACACATACATATAATCACGCCTTTTTCCCTAATAGGGGTAGGCAGAGACCACTTCTTTCCACTTGCTACGATCCACTAGTACATAAATGCTTGTTTAAATACAGTTTCGATAAACTTGCACTTCATATAGATGTGTGGTCACAGCCACAGCATAAATGATTGCTGTCAAATGCTAACGGATATCAAAACCAGTTAAAACGACTACGTAAATTTAATGATGTACATAAAGAGCATAATTTATACAAGTGCAACTGAGCTATGAGTAAACTAAATATTTTATTTTCTCCATAATAATGATCGTTAGATACTATGAAAAAACTCTCATATATTATTTAGTGTGTCTTTTTATTCACTACTAAAAGTAAAGTAAACTTTTTGACTTGCAATGTCTCAAGAAATTCAAGATTTATAGAATCCAATAATAATAAAACTATAAGGTTGTGAGACTGAATGAAAGCGTACTTGCACAACATTTTATTTTAATGAAAGTATTGGTGCATTGGTGATATAAATCAGATTGCACCGTGAATGACATCGGAATATTGTAATGTACCGACATCGATGATTTATGAGGTTGCTGATCGCTGATTGGCTGGAAGTGTGTTTTCCTTTGATAGTTACTGATTAACATTGCAATATGCAGTTAATTTGTAAAGGAGTTCTCTAATGCAGCAATTGTGAAAATTCATTGATATTTAATAACATAAGATATTGATATTGATAAACTTTTAATTCAAATAAATTTTATTTCAACTACCTGATCATTCCCACATAGCTAAACTTGTTTTTTATCGAAAGACAATAATTTACATTTGTCGAGACTCCTTGATATGATTTATGCAAAAACCCTATAATAAAGTCAGCCAGAAATTAGTAAAACATAATTCCAATTTAGGGAACTTTCCCTTTGAAGTACTTTTTCCCATTTCATCAGCATTTTACGTCAACAAAGGATTTTCAAACACTTTTAATTACAAATTAGTAAACTCAGCATTTTTTTCAAAGAGAAATCAGTTTTTTATAATAATTATTATGCAAAGCTTAATTAACTGAGCGTAAATTAATTTACTTTTAAGAAAATTAGGGTGACAGTTTTGTAGCCGACTATGAGATATTTTGTCATTAGGTAAATTGCAAAATTTTCCTTTTCGTCGCGTTTTTCTTTGCTCGTTAGGCAATATTAAATATTGTTTTGCCTACATTGTATATTTATATGTCGACAGTGGCAATATTTTTAAATATCTTTCGTGATGTTGTGGGTACTTTGTATGTACGTGCAGTCCCTCGATTGAAACGTCGATATAAGACCCGAGAGCTTTTCTCGTCTACATAGTTATATACGTAGACACATTAGTCAGATTGAAACCTCTCTGCCAAACTTAGAATTGCAAAATAGTCGCTGCAATCGTTCTCGGATGCTGTTTGATTCAAATAAACACATTTTATATGTGGTTTGTCGTACCAGGTAAGATATTCAATGGAAATATTTAAGTGCATGGAACCTAATGCTTATATATTGTGAATACGAAAACAAATAAAGCGTACTTTGCTACGTGTATTAAGCTGAACATAAATTGTAAACTAAGTGTAATTAAGGTAGGTATAGTAACAAGTTCAGTGCTGTGCTCTAAGCTCGACCGCAGTAGATCACAATTACAATCGTCCTGTATTTAAACTTGCCGTGTTCTTTAATGAGTATTTTATATTGTGCGAACATAAATCGTTGTGCATTTGTTTCCCCCGAGGAGGTTAATCAAAGTCGAGCGCTCTCCACGTCAACTAAAACTAATTTGATCCAAAGTTAGCAGTTTCGCGGGCAACTTATTTGCCATAGTAGTTATGATCTTAACACAATGTACATAACATCAACTCCGGCCTCGAACTTGTATAATAAGACTGAACGTACCCGGCATAACTATGTATAAAGGTAATCAAAGATGTATTTCGTAAGTACGGTAGGAGTCAACCGCCGTGGTAAAAGTTAGTTCAAACTTCGATTATATTGAGCTTAAACGCAATGTTCCTTGAAATATGAGCGGCGCCCACCGGTGCGGGGGTTTCATTTAAATAACAAGATTGATACGTCCGTTTAGGTTGAGTGGACTAATTTAAGTCGATTTTGCTTTATTTATTGCACTGTTACTACTATGATTACAATATAATATATCTTGTAAACATTAACGAAACACCATTTAATACTGTTTCAGAACAACAGACATAAGTTACGTCGGCAAATACCGTTTATTTTTATTCCACAAAGCGGCACTTAACAAGGTTCTAGTGTCCGCGTTGTGGAGAAGTATGGCGTGAATAATGTATAAGTGCGATAAGGGCTCACCTTCTTGGGCTTGCCGTTCTTGCGGAGCAGCTTGGCGCAGCACAGGCCGCGCGTGTCGGGCAGCGGCGGCGCCGGCCGCGACCAGCACAGCCGCCGCGGACTCGGCGCCGCGCCCGCCTCTCTGCGCGCCTCCTCCTTATCTTCACACATCCCCACTACCCCCTACCACCCTACCATTACACAACCCACGAAAAATCACAACCTCCAAGATATCGATGCTTTATGAGAACCTCTGGCATTGTTTTCCCCTATAAAACTACGTAGTGTGGACGATAGAGCTATCTGCTGTACGTTAAAGAAAATAGTGACGATTTAGGGAATCGTTTCCTCTTTAGCTTCTGTAATACTGATGCTACGTAAAGCGTTACAAAAATAAACTAAGAGACCTTAAGCGATAAGTTCGATAGCTTTGTACTATTATAGAGATATTAATTATTTTCACGAGCTAAGTTATTTCTACAGTAGGCTGTTTTAACGTCCGATTCAGCATCTGAAACAATGAAAGATATCGTTCATGATACATGCAAACAGACATACATTATGGTAACAATTCATAGTCGGATATAATATAAATGAAGGGTGCTTGAACTTTCAAGAGAAAGACAGAAATAGATATCCCTAACTCTTAGTTAGCAGACAAAAACCGCATTAAAATTAATGAGAAAATAGTAATAACCTGAGGCGTGTTCAGGTAGCGGATTTATCGAAATATATATAAGTTCGGGATGGTGCTATTAATACAAGTTGAACTTGGCGCGGCTGCCAAATAATTGGAGAGTTGGACTCCATAAGCTGCTGGTTTGAAAACTGCGACGGAAAAAATGTGTCTTTAGAGTTTTCACGTGACCAAATGTAGTTTTGAGAGCATCTTTATGTAAACTGATGGTTGTTAGAACATACTATTTAGCATGAATCTTTTGGCTTATTAGCCACAAAAAATGATAATTTCAATGATAGAGAAAAATGTATAAATAATATTAAATCTACTCATCGGTCGTCCTTTTACCTCCTATAAATTTATGTTGAACGTAAAGTATTAGCAGCAAAAGTTAACGTCTATAGCATCCGGCATAATCCGCGTCATTATAACAAAAAGTTTGGCACATTAACTGATACCGCGGCTATCGGGGTAAGTAAATGAGGCGCCACAGAGAACAGACGCCACGGGTTGTAGATAAGTCAGAATAGAGCCACAGAGTATAAATGTATATTGGAATAAACCGGGAATCAATGAACAACACGTTATCTGATGCTGTGGCTAGGCTGTGCCTTTGTGTAAGAGTAAATAAGTGATTTAGCTGAAAATAGACTAAATGTTTTGGTGCATGTTATATCGTTAGAAAATTGTGTAAAGTCCATACGAATATAGTCGGAATGTAATTATTAAATTTATTTTTTACTTGATTTTTTTTAATCTCCAACGTTTTTTTGTATAAATTGTATATATTTTATGTAAACTGAAAAATTATTGAGACGAATTCACTCCGTTTTATTATTCCCAACGACGAGTATTACAATAGGCATACACACATTTTATAAAAGCTCACAAGATAATAACAATATCTTCTCTCATAAATTGTATCCAGTACCTACTTGAGAGTTGTGAACAATAAAGTGTCGAAGTACGAGATTATAATGAGTCGAGATATTTGAGTTATCGACAAATGAAACAGGTTCCAAGCAGAACAATAACCAACTTGGTAACTTTACAACTGAATCTTTGTACAACGAAGCCCCGTTCGAAATGAACTTAGACTAATTTCCATGTAATTTGCGTTCGTACTCGGGATTTGGCAGCGAGTCGTAAAGTAAAAATGTTACTTGTGGACCGCACCCTGATGAATATTAAACACAACACGGCTAATGAATGCGCCAACTTGCTCGACATAATTACGGCAACTCATTGAATTCTTTGCCAAACTCCAGCCGACACTTATTTAAATTCTTAACGGTTGTTCGCGTGCTCTATACTCATATACAAGGTATACTTTAGACTTTGTTATTAACTAAAGCATAACAACTACATTAATTTAAGTCTAATTAATTAGCAGCCGAGATATATAATCCAGCTTTATTTGAAAAGTATGCCCGTGCACATGAGCTAGTTGAATGTGAAGTCAAAGTTTTAATTAAAATAAAAGCGAGGTCCAAAGTGGAACAGGGTTCAACACGTAGATAAAGCGCGCACCTGTACAAGTAGATACCTTCATTACACAGCATAGTTCACACCGCAATTTTGGAATCATTCCAACAGCTAATATCCCATTCTGTTTGTCTTTCGAGGCAATAAAATGACTTTTATGCAAATCATACGAATTCTATACATTTTTGATGAGCCTGCCGTCGACGCATTTGCGGCGTTTAATTAATACATTTTCCATCAAACTTTGAAAGTTTCAAACTCGCGTTTATTTTTTGTATAGATTTGTTTGTTTGGTTACTCTTCTTTCTTTTCGGTATAAATAGGCTGTGGTATTGTATCTAATACGGGCTTGGAATTGTTATTACACGAAATGAGATCGACAGAACGTGCCATGTTTGCGAAGCTCACATACTGATATTCTAGAATGTAACTACATCGAAACTTGATTAGTCGCATCAAGAATTTATTATTATTAAGTATTGAAATAAATAAAATTATGAAAAGTGGCCACATATCTTAATAGATAGACAGGTTTGGAGGACAGAGGGGGAAGCTTTTGCCCAGCTGTGAGATCCTACGTAGGTTATAAAAAGTATTGAACAATTACAGTAATCATTAAATTCATATATTCTGCAGAAATCTACCATGATATACAGGGTGTTAAGAATCTACCATAATATACCATGTTAAGAAACCCCTGTCCAACCCGAAAGGGTGATAGCGGGTTCACAATCACATGCCCAAATAAAATATCAAATTTGGAAAATTCATGATACAAAAAAAATCATAGAGGATTTTGAAATAACCATTTTTTGCCCCAAAATTCCCTGAATTGGAGAATAAGTCAAAAAATACAACACCAATTTCGTCGGTATTTTTGGGAGCCTTTTGTTTGGTAATAAGGAAGCATCTGTGACGACGTCGACTCTTTCACTCAAAATTGGAGGTTAAAAATTAGGTTAATTTTTTTTAATTTTTTTTTCCGCATTTTCGTAATCAGATATCAATAGCTAACAACACCTTAACAAATCGGGCAGGGGTTACTTAACACACTGTATATCTATCTCAGGTATCCATTTGATTACCTACAACTTAAATAATGTTATCGTCTCGTGATTGCTAAAGTCCGGAGTGATTTAGATTGTTCTAAAAGCGATACGAAGAAGACAAAGACCAAGTTTCAGGACATTGGGTACTTCATAGACCTTTAGAAATACTTTTTTATTAGTTCTTATGAAAAACAAAAAAAACAAAGCTGTATTTATTGTATTTGTCGCAAAATAAATTCATTCGAATCCGATAAACTGTTTAGAACTTAGTCAAACGTTTCAAAGAATAAATTCTCTTTTAAATTGAACCTCATTAATGAGTGCAAATAAGTTGAAACCTGCAGTAGAGCGAAGTTTGTTGACATGCTCACGAATAAGCGGCGCGCTTTTAGTTTTTTCACTTTTCCACTCGTGAAGTCCCGCGTCTCCGTCGACGGCGTATAAACTGCTTTTATTATAAAATCAAGCGCGTTTCAAAAAGGAAAGCACACTTGTCTGGCGTTTGAACAACATGGAAATGAGAGAGTGGAAAGGAAAATTAGCAGTACATTATATAATGAAGGATGTTATTTACTCCCCTTTGTTTTGACGCGTACGCGTCTGTGATATCAGAAGTTGTTGGTTCTTTTTTATGTTTTAAGCCAAGTCTGATTATCATTTATCTATTAACTTTAGAATTTGGAATTGAATTTGATTATGCTATTTGCGTCCAAACATCGGTGCCTGGTGCTTAGTTTGCATTGATAAAAAACTCTATTTTCTTTTGTTCTACACACAATTACACCAAGCATATTTTTTCTAAATAATAATTTATTTCTGATGCCTTTTTGCGTACTAGCAATACCGAAAACTTATACTATACTTAAAATTTGACTTTAAGCCGTATTTTTTGTATCTGTTCTATATTGATAATTTGATTTAACTAGATTATTTTTTGTGTAATATTATTGCCTAACCAATATAATCTTTTTTATAACTAATATAGCAAAAGTTCATTAGTGTTATGAGTCTAAAATAGACAAACTAAAAAAAAAGTCAATCTAGTACACACTAGCTATTACATACTTATATGCTTACTTTGCTATAAAAATAATACTCAATAAGTAAATAAAAATATTGAAGCAGCAAAAGAAGCTTCAGAAGTTTCCACTAATCTTTTCATTTTAGTTTCAAGCTCTAATACTTAAACGATCTAATTTATAAATAATCCACAGTTTCTAACGGTAACATATATTAAACTAATTACAAAAGAAGAAATTATTTTTGTGCCGTTTTTGTTTTATAAAAATATAGTGTTGTAGAAAATAAACATTCTGATAATTTTATCAGCAAGCTTTGCAAAAGATCTACTGCTACTTCTACAATTTACAAACTCTGAATTCTACAATTTAGAAATATAAACAAAAAGTTTAAAATTAAAAGAAGCGACTATTTAATATTCCATTAACCTTACCAAATAATCAACGAGTCAAAAGAATGTTAATATCTGCACAAATACACAGCAAAAACATAAAGTTCGGTTATAAATGTCCTCGTAGAAAGTTGTATCGAAAGTTTACGTAGCGCGGGCTACGCGGCGTAGTACGTCGTAGCCGAGAGCTGCTACGGCTCTGTACTGGCGCCGGTCTGCCGGCTGGCTTATATTCGGCTCGCGCCGGTCTCCCGCCCGCCCTAGTCCGCCCTTCGCGGGAAAACGTCCCCCTCAAATCGGGCACACGGAAATTCTCGAGCCGATCTGCTACGGGACTGTTTTAATAATGCTTCACAAAGAAATAAAGGTACCTCTTGCGATTTAAGCGTTGAACGTAGATTTTATTTTGTTTATACTGTCTGCTACTTAATTAGGGTAATACTTGGCTTACAGCGCGCATTATGAGTGGGCTGTTTTAAAATATGAATTTTACGTTTTGAGAGATTAATTTGGTTATTACCTAATATGATAATTTATTTCTGTATTTTACTGAACATTTTGACAATCCGTTATATGGTGTCGATTCAATAATCCGTGGCTTATGGTGGTATGATCTAGTGACGTGTCTGGCGGGGACTTACGAAGGGATTGGAGACATCCCCCGGGATTGGTCATTCACTTTTGCATCTTGATAGCATTATCTATTGTAAGTCAGCAATCTGAACATTACGATTGTTGCACTATTGTAAGTTATCCGTTTGGCTCTGTGTATGTTTATCTACTTATTGTGTGTATACCAAAAACTTAACTTTTCCTTTACATTAATCCTATCTTTTCTGCAATGCCATAATTATATTATCAAGCTACCTAATTCGGTAAAATATAGGTACACTGTTTGTCAATTAAGCATGCTATGCACCTCGCAATGTATTAAGTATTTTAAATGGTTTAATCAAGTTTTATACCAAAATTAGAAATTAAGTGCTATAAATACATACCTTCACTTTAGTTAGAAACTACTAATAAGCAACAATCTATAAATAACCCTAACTATTTATATGAATCTATCTTTACCTATGCTATCTATCGTAGACTAAGTATAGCTAGGTATATGTAAACAACTACAAACACAACTAACCTTAAGATATCTCAGTCACACCGCCACATGACACATGGTATTCAGAAAACAATAGGACTGTCTGCACACAACATACACTACGGACACTAAACATAGCACAAAACAGTTTGTTTACATGAATTTATCTAAATAAGGTGTAATATTAATAGCATGGTGTTGTGCTCGCGGGCTCGCAGCGCCGACTAGCGGCGGGCGCGCGAAGCACCGGCCGGGCGGCGGCGGCGGCCGGGGTCGAGGGTGAACCCTCTTCCCTCTCATTCGCACACACTTCGCCTTAATTGTCACAATACTCTATCGCGTTACGCAAAAACGAGGCTTTTATCAATGACATAGGAGATATAATATTACTAGGCACGGCGTCGTACGGCCGCGGCCCCTCGCGTGGCCTTGAGCGCTCTGATGTTTTCATCCCGTGTGCGTAATAAAGCGCTTAGGGAGGGCCTACCGACTTTAGCTGAAGGATTTATGAAGGAATCTCTAAAATTAATTCGGCCCGATTGCGGCCCTTACGCTTGTCATAGGGTAAAGCTCAGATTTTAATAATATTTACAAAATTACCTTTTGACGAAATGGATAACTAGTTTGGATTTGTATTTCTTATTGATTTTTCATTTATTTCATGATAACGACTTTAATGTATAATTATATCCTATATATATCTGCCATATTATTATGTTTATGGAATGGAATATCTCACGAATAAAGGCCTACAGGTCTGAAAGATGTGGACCTACTCACATTGTGTTGTTTCCTTCAAATACATTTTCTATTTCACATAAATGTGTTGGTTATGTACTTGCCTACTGAACCTTATCAGCGAATTGTCCAGCGTACTGACCAACAAAAGCGGTTGTGGTAACACAATAAAAAAAAATGGATAACGATAAATAAAGCTTTTATTTAAAAAATATTATACAAAATCAAATATTTATTTTATTATTAAACCATTTTGACTAAATTTTTACGTTTTTTAATGGATTATTGTTTCAGAGTACCATATTTTTTTTTAATTAATGTATGTAAGTTAGCAGATACTTGTACTTTGAGAAACATTACTGTAAGTTTTACTATACTCTCTTAATTGTTAGAAGCTTCACATTTAAAAGGAACAACAGTAAACAGTATGAGATATTACACGTTTTTCTGAATTTATCCAATGAGCATGGGCTCTAGTTGTCCCTTAGAATGTAATGCTTTGACATCTGAACCACCTCCAACACAGTTTCCATTGATGAATACTTGTGGTACCTAAAACACAAAGAAGAACAAATTAATATATTACAACTACCTTAAAAAAAAATTAACAACATTAATAAAAACACCTAATATCAAATCAATAGTACTGTATATACATACGTGCCAGAAAAACATTAGATCTTTACACAGTGTCAACAACATATCGAAAACTTAAAATATTGCAACTGCTGGTTACTGGTGCCAATACAAAACTTGATTTTAACACACAACAATATAAATTAAATTGCTTTAGTATCATGCATTAATAATAATTACAATAAAGGCTATATATTCTGTTTTTTTACCAGACGTTGTTTTTAACCAAGTTGCAAACATATTTAGGAATCTTAATAAGACACCATAAACTTGTCTAGCAATCTTATATATTTATAGTAAACTTATTAAGAAAATAAGCCAAGAGATGATTTGATAAATTATGTAGTTTCAGCATCAATGTTTCTACAACAAACAAGACAATTTTATCAAACTATCATAGACAGAATTCTTTAGATTTTTTTAAATGCCGCCCATACCCAGGATTTCGGAATTGCAGGTGTTTTGCAAAAATTCCACCATGCTCAACCACATTCAACCACATGCACAATGGACGCAAAGACTTAGGACGGGCATTTGTGCATCACACACAGACTCAAACTCAAGGATTGAATTTGTAGCATATTACACACAGTGTTAATTAGCTTACTGACTTAAACCACTTGGGTCAAATGTCAAGTCAATATGTATTTTAGTAGAAATAGGCATAACACATAACTAGTCCTTAAATATTGTGCAAATAGTGTTGTTTATCAGTGATGTCACCAAGACGCTTACTCATAAGTATAATCTAAAAATAACAATGCCAATGTCTTTATAGTTTATGGTATCCATTGTATCAGAAATACATAAACCAATAATAGCATTTATACATGATTTACAAATCAATTTTTACTGTAAAAGAACATTTTTATCAAGTCTCAGACATAGAGCTCTGTCAATTAATTAGATGTTGTGATTTTTTTACATACTAAATTAAAAATTTCATATATACCAAGTCACACTTTCCAGTATCTAATTATTTAATCTATTTAGAATAGATCTTTCAAAGACAAGATTTCATTTAATTTCTAGATTATTCCTTTAGTTGTATATACCTAGAAAGTTAGTTAACGTCACTACTAAAGCTAGGTGTTAGAAAACAATTGAAGTCTTACAGTTCTAAATCCAGTAATTTGCGCTAAGTTCTCCTGGATGAGAGCACCGTCGTCTCTCTCATTTAACTCATACACTTTGATTGGCTGCTTCACATTACGGAACACCTGGAACATAACATAAACACAAATGGTTGAAATAAATAGAATAAGGTACTTAGATTCAGCATTCCTGGTTAGTTTAGGACTTTCAAAGGTTTTCAAGGAATAAGTTAAGAATCAAAGTAAATGTTACATGGATCATATTTATTCTGCTAATACCCAAACACACAAGAATTAGTTTGAATATTTTATCAGTAATAAAGATAAATATATTTATCTGTGGTACAGTCTCAAAGTCCCAAATTACAACTGGTCTACACAATTCAAGAATAACTCTTAATAACATACAGCTCACAATGATAATCATAAAAGCTAAGTATGAGTCAAGCTTAGTAACTTAAGTTTTTAAGCTAAGATGAAAAATTACAAGTCATTTTGTGGATACTCACTTCTTTAGCCATATCGCAGTAAGGGCAGTAGGATTTAGAAAACACCACGACTTTGTCCTGGGATATTGCTCCTTTAATAAAATTCTGTATGTCTGTTGCACTCGCCATTTTGGATTTGGAACTAATTTTGGTTACCAAGGAGCCCATGTAGGTAACTTTTTTTAATTTGAAGTAATTGTCAAATGCGCAAATGTCACGTCATAGACATGAAGATTTGATAGTTTCAATTTTATCCATAGACACCATTCTAACAACTTAGATTGCAGGTTTTTCATATCTTCTTATTCTTTATCATTACTTTCTTTAACAACACAGAACATAATTTATCTTTTTATTTATCATAATTTTATAATTTACATACTTTTATCTTTAAAAATAGTCTTTTAGATAATATATAAAAGAATCATTTTGACCAGTTGGATAAACTATGGTAGTCTTTAAATAAAATTAAGAAGAAGGAAAGAAATAATGAAAAGCCACATTTTGTCCAACTTTAAACCTCAGAAGGCAAGATTTAAATTAACAATAACGTATGGAAATCAATCAAATCAGTTTTAAAAGTGGGTTTAAGGCTAAATTATAGAATTATCATAAAAAAAGGTCTATTACTTTTATTATCTATTACTTATATTATGTAACAGTAAAACTACCTAGTGTAATTGGTATTAATTTTACGAGAATGTGCTCCCTCAAGAGGCTTAAAAGGCGGGGTATTACAAAATGGCGCGAAGTTCAATTTGAAAACTGTAAATAGTGTTATCTTTTCCATAAGGTTTACTTCTTACATTGATTATTCAGTAATAAAGGGTATTCAGTAGGTAAATTCCTATATTTTTACATAAATACATACTGTTTAATAATAAGTAGTGTAATTAGTAACAATTTGCTGCATATTTTGGCGTTATGTCCTACCTTTTTCTATTTGGAGGAGTGATGTGTGGAGTATAAAATTGATAAACAAAGACACATTTAATTATTCCATCAAACATTGGGTATAAACGAAAGTAAAACCTCCGTATCACAAATATTGAATCTATTAGTCTATTAGTACCTGCTTTAGTCTTAGGTTTAGTTACGCGTATGGAAATACGCAGAACTAAGCTTAAGAAGACAATACAAATTAAAACCTATAAGCTATACCTAGAATAAGTAAAAGTATATGAGGGTACATAATAAATACCTAGGTGTAATCATGAATGAAGATTAAAGATAGCTTACATAAATAAAATTAGGTCTATCACGTGTAGCTAGTCTCGTATAATGAGTCAATATTATTATAGTTACTTGTGAACAGGTGCTGCTTGTCTTCATGTTATCATAATACATTATGATCATAACTAAGAAATGCAATCTAATCTACTGGGAATGAAACCAGTTACCTATTTATATACGTAAACATGGGTCGCAGCTTCTTAATGACACATGCAATAACAATCAAGGTTTGACCCTTCTGTTTCGGATTTCTGTGATTTTTTTTTATGTGTTTTTTAGTCATAGAATAAACAATTGTATCCTGGCCTTGTGTCTAACAGTTTATTAATATTCAATCAAATCACAACCACAAACAATACGCAGACTTGGGGCTAGTGTGTGCATCACATAAATGCTTGTCACATGCGAGAATCGAACCCGCAACGTCGCAAAGTGGTAATTGGCGTGGTGATTTCTATTCGTGCAGTAAGTTTACAAAGCTATGTTAGAATTTAAAAGGTAAATATCTACTAAATGCTTGATAAAATACTAGTTTATCACCTTACATGCAACTACAAGGTTCCTAAATTAGATGTCAGAAGTGCGTATAATATAACGACCCAAGATTACTAAGAAGTAATTATACTGAGACTGTTAATTATAGTATACTGAAGAGTATTTTAAATATTTTGTGTTGGCGATTAATACTAATAGCGACATTTTTATTCACATGCTGAGTTCTAAGTAAAATATTTAGGGTACATTATTTAACATTGTCTTTGACGTATTTTTTCTTACGTGCCAGTTAATGTACCTATCTACAAAATCTACTTACATTGACGACATCGCAAGTACGTACATCATTGGACACAAACAACGTGTAGACCGCAGTCACGTTGTATAAGATCTGCTGCGGTTACTATTTAACCGCAAACTTCTCGATGCATTTGTCGTCGAACATTTTGCGAAACAAGATGAGCACAATGTGAAATAAAAACTTAAAGAAAACCGTCAAATTGTGCAATTTAAGATAAGTACGTAAGATGTCGCAAAGGACTTAGTCTGGCGTATTTACGAAAATCGGATCAAGGTTCATATTTGAATTACTGTTAAAACCATTCAACAGTTACATAACCTACATACTAAACCCATTACAAGCC
Source organism: Autographa gamma (assembly GCA_905146925.1). Classification (NCBI taxonomy): domain Eukaryota; kingdom Metazoa; phylum Arthropoda; class Insecta; order Lepidoptera; family Noctuidae; genus Autographa; species Autographa gamma. The sequence goes on along the minus strand of LR989866.1, from coordinate 6,458,060 downwards.
ATTACCTATAATTGGGTGATTCATGTTAGTCATCACCCTCTGTTTACTCTACATAAAGTTGATTATTGCAATTCTGTCATTATTAGATTCCAAATAATAGCAAGACATTTTAGCCACATACTTGTTGTTATGATGACGATGGGTAGACAAATAACCGACCTTTGTACAGTCAGCACATAAAACTACTTACGCTCCGGCACTTAAGAATGGACTCAATCAATTTTAATTCTTTTAAAAATCTGGATAGTGTTTCTTGTTGCCCTTTAGTCTGACACTGGAATTTACATAATAATATTCTGGGTTATAAGATGTGTTTTAACAAAAAATGCCCATTACCGTGTACCCATTGACGTGTATTAAATCATACAAAACTACTTACCCAAGTAGATGCAATAACTTTGTAGCAAGTTGCCGAGGTTGGCACAATACGCACCAAAAGCGGCAAGTGTGATGCACACATCTGCATATTGACCACCTGACCTATCATGTATATAGGTAGGTACCTGCTTACCTATACGACCTTATGGCGTCGATCCTTCACCGTGTGACTCACTCGTTTTAGTTTATCAACAAAATTATTTTAGCAGCTATAAATAAATGTTGTTTATGATAATAAAATTGTCGTTAAGTTTATAAATTTATTTAATTACTTCATTAACTTTCAACCGTCATATTTAGCAGAGTAACAAGAATTTATTTTACAAAGAACGACAATAAAAAAAAACAAATAATTCGGTAGCTTTAGATGAAATACATATCAATTTTATCAACCTGACGATTGAATTGAAGACTATCTATCTGATCGATATTAGCTTGATAATTACTACTTCTGTACAAAGTGTATTAAATTAATTAACCTATATGTTTATCACGTTGGCATCACCACCACCTTTATCACCTTGACGATCGCTGGCAGTGTAGTAGAATAGGTAGGCACTTGGTATCACTCAGTTTATGTAACAATAATTTATAAGTAATTCGAATTGCTTGTTGTACCAGTATTATGTATCTGAAACTCTATATGGTATTGCGTGTATCTACAATGTGGATTGTGGTGGGCAGTGAGCACAACAGTGATATGAGATCGCGACCACAAGACGAACAACATTTTACTTACCGCGAACGGTACTATCTGCCACTATCTGGTATGCACCGTTAACTAATTACAGGAGTTCACGACTTATTGCTTTATTGGAAGCTATACTAAACACTTGTGATCTGATACTATGTTTTGCTCCTTATTTGCTTGCTACATTTGTTATACTCAAGTAATGATGTACCTTGCTACTAACTAAGCCCTGTTGTCAGTGCTGCATGTTCGAGGGTGTGCCATTATCGTTAGGCATTAGCTTTGGTTTCTCAGGTATCGTAACTTTATAAGAGGTAATAATATTGTCAATAATAATTTAAGCGTATTTAGTTGCGACACGTTACCTGTTGCTGTTTTTTCAGAAGGACTAAAGGTTACCTACTGCGTCAATCAAGTCGTTAAGATATTATACTATAATACATTATTATTAACGACACCGTATAACAACATGGTTACAAAATAATGAAAATTACACACTTCAAATAAGAATAAATTGCTGAAAATATAATAATATAATAACTCACTTAAAAATAAACTACCGGTTTCTGGCATGTTACAGAATCGACATCTTTTTATATGGTTTTATTGTTACAGATTTTTTGCATGTTTTGGTAGGTTGCCAAAATCGATACCCTAATCTAAAAAGCCTCTTTCCGACGATTGATGTAAAAACGATTGTTAGTAACTTTCGCTGTTTTGCTTTCTATGAATTTGCATTTTTTTGGGTTATTTATAGGTCTTTAATTATTAATAACCATACATAGGTAATATACATTTTAATCAAATGTGTTAAGTAACAAAAAGGAATACGAAGATTCTATTCTACATGTTATATGTATGTGGAAATTCAAGTATGTATGTTACAGTCAAAACATTTTAATTTGATTCTTAAAGCATTAAATACTCAAAAGTATAGGCGTATGAGTCAGGCAACGATTATATGTTCCACCTTTTATTCACCTTACGAAAGGGGAACCTTGGAATTAAAGTTCAATTACAACTTTATAACAATGACTAACAAAAATATTGCTAACAACAACAAGTAATAATATGAGAAGCAAGAAACCAACAAAGATATTTTGATTCTTCATTTGTTTTTGTCGATTCCTTGTTTCTGCCTAGAACCGTAGATTTATGTATAGAGTAAACAGTTAGGTGTTTGTAGTTCCATTGTAACTGGACCCCATACAGTCCGTATCCGTTGAAGTTCTAGCAACAAGGAATTCTTGTGAAATACCACGCGACATGCCCGCTTCCGGGTTGCGCGCGCGCATAGTAGCTGAGGTTGTTTTGAAACCCAACGCCGGCCGTGGCTACACCTGTGCCACTTGGACCTAACCATACACCTCAATATAGTCACTTAAGCTTTCATTACTAAGATTTCTCAAACATATCATACGCAGCCACGGTTTGCCGTAAATTCTTTGTCACGCTCCAAATATGACATCCTTGTTAATGCCTAAGTATTATGTTGCTGATATTCTCACGATTCCCTCAGTGCTCTATTGACCAACCAAATTAGCACATTGCAATATTTGCAACAGCCAACTACATTTAAAATCAAGGTGATAATAATAAGAAGTTATTTTTTTATATTTTACACGCAAATTCGTTTATACATTATTTTTTGCAACACTTTTAGCAATTTTTGGAGTGCGAAATTATATTTAAAAAAAAAAGGTACATAATATACATATGTAAGATAAAAAACAAGATAGTATCATGAGCATTATGAACACTGATCTATGTGTAATGGAAACATCAAACATTTAATTGCGAACTTTACGAGCGCTGTTTATTTGCGGACTGTGACAGCTCAGTTAATGAGCATGGCTCTATAATGAGATGACTTGATCACCTGTGCCAGTTTTAATAGTCAGATTGTATTGATTGACATCGGTATCAGGTAATGAACTTATACTGATGATAAAATACTGTTAAAGAAACAATGGTCTAGTTTGAAATGTAAAACGTAATTTGAGAAAGCAAGAGGTTGAATGTAGTTGTAATTTTAATAAGTAGAAAAGTATTGCATTTATTTAGACCATAGTAACATTATCTGTTTCCTGAAAATCTTAATGGTTTGACTTGACATACTTACCACCCTGGGAAGAGCGGAAGGGTATGCTTGACTTACCAGCAACGACCATGAAGGGGAACCTTTACTGTATTTACTAATTACTGCAATTGATACACTTCACAAAATAGGTTCTAAACGAATTGCACGGGATGTCTGACTACTGGCAGTTATGCCGTGGTTTCCCGGATCTACATGTACGTAACTCTTGAAAAAGGAATCATAATGTACAATCTAGCTTTCTTGTCAATTCGTTCTGCACGTTATTTCTAGATAATTTGTATCTTGTAGTGGTCGTGAGTTTGTGACATACATTTTAACACATAATTATTATTATACTTTATTTTCGTCAATAATCTGCTATCAAACATAACAACGTAACCTGTTCCCAGCCTTTTTTTATTAATCTTTATTTATAGGAAAATGAACATAACAAAATATAACTTTATCCTTATTAAAATTTAGGATAAATATTCGTTTTTATACGTACCATCTTCTCGTATTTCCGTATGGAAATCCTCTCAGTAGTCATTTATGACTTTATTAAGTTTAGACAGCCGCGAAGAATGACCAATATTACATACTTGGCTACTTATATAGCGATTAGTTTAAAAATCTCAATGTTGAGATGTAAGAAAAGATGAAGTTATTTGTATAAGCTGTCCTGTTTCAGTCGTTGGCCAAACCAAGGTACTAAATATCTTGACCTGATATTGTGTTTGTCGGCAAATCTATGAAAGTGCATTCACACGACTAATAACAACGTCTAATTTATAGATATACATAACTATATTAATGTGTATTTTCTCACATCCTCCGTATTTTACAATTTTATTACTTGTATAAGAACGAAGCCATAAATAATGTACGCTTAGTCACTTGATAGCAAGTAATAAAATTTAATATTTATTTAGTTGTTAGCCGTTTAAACAATAGGTTTAATAAAATAAAATGTTTGATGTTCATTGTTTACAAACAGGTTTTCCATTTAGACTTTGCTAAAAAGCAGATAATTTATATAAATATAATTTGTTATTTTATTTAACGATGCATTAAGTAAACAGACGTAGATAGAAAGTTTAAAATTTGTGTGATTAATGTTCTTTGACATTATATTGATTTGCATCAAATAAATAACAACGCTAGGTACTTTCTTTATCTGTGGCATAGATACCAATAATAAAAGTAGTAAATACATGAGGTGAGCTATCATGTAACTTTTCTACCAAACTGCCAACTTAGTTTGCTAACGATAGTAACAATTATAAAATTGACTCATAACCCTGTACGTCTATACAGGGTGTCCGGTAAATAATCCGACAAACTGTGGTGGCTGATACCTTAAGTCAGGCCCTATCAAATGAACGCAACATATGTTCGCCGAAAAGTTACGGGTTTCGAGTTACAATCGATTTTCGAAAATTTTAGAATTTTCTACCTTGCATCAGACTTTTCCATTTTTCTTGCTGATACATAGCTTTCGTAATATTTTTTGTGCATCAAATTAATCTTGAATAGTTACTCTATCCTTTGATAAGTCTCATATTTATCTAAAAGAAGAATATAGTGGCGATCGAGCCATTTGTTTTACAATTTTCACTTTCGGTTTTTCTTAGTGATCAACTTTGAACTGCAGTGGTGAAAAATAAATGTATGTAGGATTTTTGTACAACAATCTTAAAAACTTGCTTGAATATTGGTGATTTTGGGCAGGTACAATACTTGCATATTTTCTTTACAAAATTTTACAAAATAAGCCGCTGAAGTACACCCGGGCCTATTTTTTGAAATATTACTAATGTAAATCAGAGTAAAAATGATACGTAACTTAACGCTGATCGTCATTGTACAATTAAATGAGGTATTTTCTTCTCGCCATTAACTCTCTATGCCAGATTAAAACATGTTTTAGTGTAAAGTTACCTTAACCTTCAGTATTTTCTTACTAGATAAATCGATTTTATAACACCTTATTTTTCATGCAACAACACTGAAATAGCTGGTTTTAGACGCCCAATTCATCTGCACTTAACGGGTTCCGTATCATTGTAAAATTTTAAACGAGCATTTTTTTTTTAATATTTTCCAAATTGAAATTGACGACAACTATTTTGTGTCACTAGTTAATCGCTAGAAAAAAATAACTTATTTCACTGGACCATAACGATCCGCGTTAAGTTACGTCGCATTTTTACTCAGATTTACATTAGTAATATTTCAAAAAATAGGCCCGGGTGTACTTCAGCAGCTTATTTTGTCAAATTTTGTAAAGAAAATATGCAAGTATTGTACCTGCCCAAAATCACCAATATTCAAGCAAGTTTTTAAGATTGTTGTACAAAAATCCTACATACATTTATTTTTCACCACTGCAGTTCAAAGTTGAGCACTAAGAAAAACCGAAAGTGAAAATTGTAAAACAAATGGCGTTATCGCCAATATAGTGTTCTTTTAGATAAATATGAGACTTATCAAAGGATAGAGTAACTATTCAAGATTAATTTGATGCACAAAAAATATTACGAAAGCTATGTATCAGCAAGAAAAATGGAAAAGTCTGATGCAAGGTAGAAAATTCTAAAATTTTCGAAAATCGATTGTAACTCGAAACCTGTAACTTTTCGGCGAACATATGTTGCGTTCGTTTGATAGGGCCTGACCTAAGGTATCAGCCACCACAGTTTGTCGGATTATTTACCGGACACCCTGTATATTTAACAACACCTACTAGTTAAATTAACTAACAAAAATATCTAATTAGACTGTTACACTGAAAAGGAAAAATTCATGTCAAGGACACTGAATAAAATATCTATTACGATTGCTTATCTCTAGGAACTATTATTGACTGCCTCCAAGAACCGATTGTCTAGGAAATCACGAGTGTCTAAAATAAAACAGTTAGACAGTTATGTCATTAAATATTTATTCAGATATCATATCAATTTGCTTAAGTAATATTTGATTAAGTTGTTAAACAAACTACGTCAAGTGTGCGCAATGAAATCCTTCCTGGATATATAATATAATAGTAACAATTACAATAAATAATTAGACATCTGTATTAATTTATTTTCTTTATTCATTTTGATTTAATAGTCGAGTATTTATTACATATTTCTACAATGTGGTTATTGACTCTACTATTAATAAATGTAAATAAAATTTTAGAATTAACCGGCTATATCTCTGTTATCAGAGAGATAATACCGCGTTCCGCAAACAATATTACCATAAACTCACAAAATAATCACATACTCAAACAAAAGAGGTTTTTATGTATGAGAAAAGTTAGTGATGACAAATAATTGCCAAATTGAACCTTGACATGAGGAAATAAAGACGCTATTAGAGTTAAACCCAAACACCGACTTGTGGTCTACTGTAACGCAAACATCTTAATCAGATCTGGAGGATTGCATAGATTATATTATTGGGTCAAACTTTTAAAGCTATATTATATCTATCTTATAATTAAGCAGTCGCCTAGTCGTTATGAAAACCTTTAATGATGAAGAGCAATTGAAAAAATCTGTTTTACTTTAGACGCTAAACGTTATTGTTACGACACTTAATGATCTGTGAATTCAATATGAATTAAATAAAACAAATGACAACCATTAGTCGTTAATCGACGTCGACCTGTTAATCTGTTAAAGAGGCAACGTTACCAAATCATAATAGCTTCAATCATTAATGAATTGTAGAGAATATCTTTTGTCTTTAGAGTCAAACAGAAAAAAAATATCTTTACCATTACATTCTTTGGAAAGAACGCAGACATGAAAATCCTATAGTAAAGATAAATAACAAACTTTGTAAGCGACTAATTAAGCATGAATGATTGAATTCCATACTTTCCACTAGACAGTCGAGTCCACAAGCAAACGACATCAAAAACATGTAAACAACGACTAAGACGAGATGAATCCTACAAACATGACTGATAACATTATAATGAGTCACAATTTAAGGTGATTGTCACACTTAATTACTATACAAATAAACATTCCAGACTTGTATCTATGTGACTCAATATATAATTCACTAAATTATTAACATATCTTTATGCGTGTAGACATAATCCTATAAACACAAACGCTTTGTTTCGTAAGTAATATCGCAAATTAGTATTTAGTCTATCTGTCACCTCGCATCATTGAGCTGGAACATACGCAGCTTCATTGGCAGTTACTTGAACAATTAGCAAATTGTCGTCGAATCGTTTACTAATCGAGGATGTCTGCAAAAAGTTTACTCCGGCTATAAACACATATTTTATGGTAACAATAATGGTTTTGAATAGAATCACAGCAAGTAGAGCACAAATGACGGTAATTTACTTCAAACGTCCGGCGTACTCTAGGATGTAATCAGTCATTTCTGTTTAATAGACTGACCTGCCTCAATATTATTTATCATCATAAGTTCTGTAACAATCAGATCACACAAATAATAATGTAAGACACTGAATGTTACCCTTTTCAGAAATTTTCTGAGATTTTTAATTATTTCGAGAAATTCATCTTGTTATTCTAAATGATTATATGCCATGTAGTATAACAAAGGCTCACCTTTTCAAGGAAAAATTAGTAATTAGTTATATTTATAAGTATGTGCTTACATACAAACAATGGTATATATTTGAAGCGCTGAATCAGCGAGTTACTCTTGCACATTCGTTTGTTTTACACGAAGTAGCATGCTTTGTTTCGGATGATGAAACTTGGAACAATAGCTTATTTATTTATTTACGGATCGCAGCATATACTCCGTGTCCCCTGTGGGAGTGGTTTTAATACACATTTAGAATAATAACCGTTATCATCCGCACTGTAAATATACTTTCCTTAATATGCTAATAACCTTTTGTTTTTCGAAATATTTTTCATGTTAACGCTGCATTTTTCCTGAACTCTATTGATAAAATTTTCCTGTTTTGTTCATATCTATTGCATAAATGGAATTCTGTTAGTAAATAATTTATTTTATTTTTACATCTGAAATACCTGTCGATTAGACCGAAACTTCATCATTTTGTAATATAAAGTTAATAAGTTATGACCCAGCCGAGACGACACTACCTGGGGCCCAAGTCTGCTATTTACACTCGGTTCAATGCCTTCATAGTGTCGTGCCAGCAGAGCCATTTTCGGAAAATTGGTATTCTACTAAACGTCAAAACGTCAAAATTGCGCATTGGAACGATTCGGTTCAATGTTCAACGACTGTGACCTATTAATAGTTCATACATTTGGTACAAATTGTAATGCGCAATTTTGACGTTTTGACGTTTAGTAGAATACCAATTTTCCGAAAATGGCTCTGCTGGCACGACACTATGAAGACATTGAACCGAGTGTAAATAGCAGACTTGGGCCCCTGTACTAGTATAAGAAGCTCTCTAATGATTTTTATAACTTAAACGTATTGTAGCTTGTTCTCATTTGCGTATTGAGAATCACGTCCATGTTTCACGTCAATTTGCATGTACCACGAAATTGCAGCTGTGCTTAATTAGTTCTGCATGGAGGGGGAATTAAAAGCGGAACAAGATTATATCTAAGCTTCTAACGAATACTTTAATAAATCGAGTTTTTACGGTATTATATTACAGTTAATATTAAGGCTAGACTAACTTGTAACCGTCTCACTGTTGGACAAATGGCTCTTGTCATACAGAAAGTTAACGAATATATTTATTTAATTACATAAAACTGTACATATATAATTAACTATAGTATTTATACTACAAAAATCAGCCTTCAAAGATAGAGTACCTGTGTTATTTTAAAATTCTGGATTGTTTACTCATGTCACATCTCTGGAATTTGAAGGTTTTTAACACTTTGATAAACAAGCTCGTTTAAAACGTTATCAAAATGTCACTCGGACAGTCTTCCTCGAAGTTAATGTAATCACAACTAAACACACATTGGATGTAACGTACGTATTAAATAGAACAGTATCTTGAATCCAAGTCACCTTATAAAGCGCAAATCTTCTTCCTATTGTGTAGAAACAACCAGACAATCCAGTCTGAGAGAAACGAGGTCAAGAAATTTATTTCTGGGTACACTTAGGCTAGGCTACGTTAGGTATAACTTACTTTCATTTTATCACAGACTGTTTAGAATCATGTTTTTACTTAAGCTTTTTAAGCTGCGATACATAAAACGCCTTTGACTTCATAAAATGGTGAGTCAGAGGTCCAATCGAAAAATAGTTGCTACGCATAAGAAGGACACGTAACAAAAACGATGATAGAGAATGTTAACTGCTCTGCCTCTATTTTAACTGTAATCATCGGCACTTAAAAGCACTTAGATGACTAAAAAAGTTAGGCGAGTTCGGTTAGAAGATACGTGAATATGAGCAGATAAGTATTTTATTGTCAAAAAACTTGGCTTGAAATTAGAATAGATATATAAAAAAAAACTTGAATTAAATTGTACAGGACCACTTCTGTCATGTATCCCTAACTGACAAAAAATCATCTACAACTGCCGAAGATATCACGTAAGAAAACATTAGAAATACACCTTACCTTTTGTAGTACAAACAATTTGGTAACACACCCACCTAGATTATGTAATTTACCTACTACTATTACGTAGCATCTATACCTACGTATATATTTACATGTGAGTATAAGGATTTATATTTCACCCGGCCCATCTACCAGAAGAAAACACTCCTTTTTTCCAAAGCGCACAAACTGTCCTCTTAGGTGCAAACAGTAGCACTACTCAAGAACATTTTTTTAACACAAAAGATCTAAAAAAGCTATCACCTCTACAACCAAGTATCTAGTAAGTATAGTAAACTGAACAACTGAAAATAATCAGATTAGCAAGTATCTACGTACGGAAAACTACTTTTTTGTCAACTCATTGACAGCCAATCATATGTTCCATTATCTTCGATTACTGGGCATCTACATAGCAGTACCTACGTCATCGTATACCATTGACATTTTTATATATATGTCGTAATTTCAGCAAGTCCGTAATGATAAGAGATTAGCTATCGATACTGCTTATATTGCAAATCACTACAAAATCCTTGATGATTATGATAACTACATATTTCGTTTGCAATTCACGTCAAAGTTATCATAAAAAACATATGTATTGCAAGTAATGGTTCTATTTCATTTAAGTAATAAAACCTTAATATGTAAAAAATAACTAGCAGTTGTTATAACAGAAATCACGCCTAGATCTTACTATTGATTAAACACATAATAATTTCACAAGTACCTACGATTATGTTACACTACATAACATATTAGTTTTATGCACGAGTGTTTTCAATCAATAAAGTTGTATTGTTTACATGATAAGCCCAGTTAGTAGGTGCGCTACACATTTTACATACCTATTATTAATTCAAAAGAAAAGAACTTTACTAAGAAAATATTACTGGAAATTACCATGATTAGCACAATGTTTGTAGACTTATAAAATTTTATTTTAAACTAATTATTGATTAAATTTTTGACTTAGGGTTTTGAGACCGATTTTTATAAAAAAAAGTAACTAGCTACTGAAAAAGGATAATTAAATACAATGAAATCAAATGAAACTTGATAAAAGTTATTTTTCATAGAATAATTTCTTGAGCTGTTTTAATCTTGATGGACCATTTCAGATCATGAAATCATTGTATTCTGACGAACCTTTGATAAAAGGTATGATTCAAAGCAAAGATACTTATTCGTACTTACGTGTTCTTATTTGTCTAATGTACTAATGGAGGATAATTTCGCTGAATCATGATAATACTGCAAATCTTAAGGAAATATATCTAAGTAGCTAACTACCTACATAGGTATTTGTAAGTGAACAAAGTACGGTACAGATTGTTCATAGAGTAGCACAATTATAACGTTTAACTGGAATGACGATCAAAATGATTCTTGTAACGAGACAAATTACGGGTTTTAATTAACGCAATTGTAATCTCTTCAAAACAGTTTTTTCAACTTGTTAAAGTTAGTCAACAAGTCAAAACAATTATTATTCGCTCTGATGTTCACATAAGTGAATGACACTTGAATACGGCGGATGGGTAGTTTAATGAATAGAATGTTGTTACTCTCTCCATCTCTCTTTTTGCAATGAATTAAGAGCAGAATTATCTTTTAAAATGTTATATGCCAATCATGGACAACTGAGGTCCCACTAGTCTATTTTACCTCTAGACTTGAGATTTAAATAGAAACTACAAACAATAGTGCATAAGTCATTTTGATTTTTATGAAATATTACACTGTACAGAGTTGATTTGTTGATCGAAGGTTGACATCGTCTTCAAATTAAACCTATTACAAAAGTATGTCTAGCCGTAATCACCATGGCGTCTACTTCGCGATCAGTGATTATAGTATTAATCTTCACGACCATTACTGCTCGCGGTCTATTAAGGGGACCTTGTACATTAATACACACATGTGAGTTTACATGATAAATGATAATTCTCATCAGACCAACTTTACAGCCTTGTACAGCCCCATATAACGCTAATCTCAACAAACATGAATTGAATTAACAACGGAATTAATTTACAGTTACGGCTCAAGGTATTCTAATTCCGGTGATTTGACTATGGAGTAGTCACACCACGAATATGATTCCCTAATGTAGTTTGTATCGAAGGATTTAATATATAATGTGTCAATTAGAGGAGGTGGGTTCCTTCCGCTGCGGTCGGTGGACGGAAGCGCCGCCACGTGACTCACATGACCACTGCGCGTGCGCACAGCACTCGATTCACTATCCATTGTCTACACACTCCATAAACCTCGCTCATTTATGCCATAGGTGAAACAAAAATAGGTACGCCACACAGCCGAGCTACGCAGGCATATGAATGAACGTCACATTAAAATGTATTGTATTGTTGCTGTTTAGGGTTGAGCAGCAGAATGGAACATTATCACTAATAATGTGCAGTTCTGGTCAGAGAATGGGACCACCCTAATAGCTTCATGGAAGTGGTGGAGGACATTCAGTGCCACTGAACTAGAAATCATCACAATACGGTACAGTCATCAGCCTAACTGTCGATTTGGATAGAAATTAATGTCAGTCTGCCTGACTCACCTACATAGATGTAAGTTTTAGAAACTTTCCCTATTTTTTGCGCTGCAATTTTTTTTGCTAAGGCACCCATTGTATGCACGATAGAAAAACAAAAGAGATTTGAAAAGGGAAAATAGTAGTATTTTGTTTAATGTAACGAATTTCTGTTGGCTGTTAACACAATACAAGTGAATTTCCGAAAGATATTGATAACAAAGCACATGTTTTGGAATATATTATGTCATCTCCCTTTCAAGGAGATCAAAATATCTAAGAAAGATCACATGGATGATAAATATATTGATTGATGCGATAGATCAAGTCTTGTCAACACATAGTTCGTATTAAAGATATCAAAACCAAACAACTTAATATGACTATGTCGAATTCGATGGATTTGCAATATCAGGTACATGACAAGTCTTTAAATTATTTATCATCTCAATACCGTTCATCATCTTCTGATTCTAAAAAAACTTTTGGAAAACGTTGATGAAGGACATAAATAAAGGGTCACATATCTTTCAAGGCTTTATAATGGCATAAAGGTCTAACGTTTGGATTTGTTATCCCAAAGCGCAAAATTCAAGATAAGTTCTCCGTAGACATAAGTTTTTGTTAAATTTGGGTAATAAATAGACGATTATTATATATTTTGTTAAGTTGTTAAATAAATAGACTGCTCTCAAATACATGTGCCTGGTATCGGCCCTAAAGGTTTGATGTTATCTTTGTAAATCTAATCGTGCCCTCGCCGGATGATATCACCTACATTAGCGTCCCTATTGTTAACTCATTTACTACACATGGGTATTTGATGCATTGCAGCAGTTTCTATGAAACTTCATAGATTTTTACTGCTGTGATGTCCTTTCTGTTCAAAAGATACAGGCATTTTGTATCGCATATGCATCTTATGCAAGCTTCGGTATACCATACAGTGCTAACAAATTAGTTAGCCAACGATTTCGGGCCCAAACATCACACATTTAGAATTGATTAGCGCAGCACTAAGTTCGTGCGCCAACAATTAGCACAATCAAATTTCCCGAGACATGCATCAGAAAAATAAAACAAAACATGTACATAAATATGTTGTCAATACATTTATTATCAAATGTTACGCTATAATATCAATACATTGTTTCAGTCATTTCAATATTTACAATCTTGCGAAACAACTTGTGTAGTAAGCGAGTAGGATTCGGTGTACGAGTACAAAATATTATTATGACTTTCTGTTACACAGTAGCTGCCTTTTGTATATACATTTTGATATCGGACTTAACGTCTACTATGTAGACAGAGGTTCCCTACACTATACAATAAGTAATGAATATGAGAGAGCTCTGGAAGTTCATTAGTGAGAGCTATTATCGTCCAGGACGGCACACACTGACAATGCTGTCATCTGCAGTCTCAGCACGTAACAGACGGCTTCGCAGGAATCATACTTTCAATAATTTAATACTGTTCCTTATTAACAATCAAAACGTTATTATTGAGACGGATTACTTATGATGTACCCCTACTAGCAGGACAATAGATACTTATTATTTAAATAAATCGTATAGGCATCACATATTTTTCAAACATGGACTTAAACATAATAGTAAATGCGCAATAAGCCTCACATGGTTAAAGCAAAAATCTACAACTATCAAGTGAATATCCGAAGTAATTAAATAAAGAATGGTTAGTACACGGAATAAATAACATGAAATATGCAAGCTTAATGTGTATGCAAGTTGATGTGGATGTAGACCGAGATCCAGTGGCTGCGATCGTGATTCGAACGGATGCGTCGAAATGAGAGCTGAGCACCGTTACCTGCGCCCGCGCCGGCCGCGCCGCTCCGGCCGCCGCCGCAAGGCGCGGGGGATGCGCCGGCCTCGCCGCCTCCCACCGCAACCGAAATGTGCCTGACTCATAAATTAAATGCCCACTAACCAATATGGACATCGACTTCCAATGGTTCGCCGCTCTAATCTGAGGCCATATAAATGCACTACAGCCATCGAGTACTTAATATTATTTCTACGCTCCTAATAAGCAGTTTACTCTAATCTCCTAAGCAGTCTCAAGGCCTTAAATAAAAAATACACTTGATATCACATAATGCAAACCATCGCACTAAAGTGCAACGGCACACTGGTGGCGTTTTCACGGACGGAACAGTCCTTTGTGTCCATTATAACCATGCTGCAACCACAACGTGCGGTAGGGTCAATCCTTATCACGCAGCAACTCTGATTTTGCACTTTTTTCGTTACCATGAAATGAAAAATTTGGATTGTCCTTTTGTTTATAAGCTTTGTCCAGTTTTGCTGACGGAGGATCGTTTTCAATGGGCACTGTCGGTGTCACTGTCGTTATCGGTGTAGGGGTTATGTTTTCACCGCGACAGAAATCCTGGAGCCAAACTTCTGAGTTGTACGAAGGTCCTTCTCCTCCTAACTCCGCGGGAAGTATGTCAAGAGGCAGAGCATCATGAAGTGTCGATAAATTGTTTCCGTGCAACACTATGCGCTCTCGTGTCTTCGCCTTAAGGTACGGTTTTATTACAGCGAGAGCGGTTTCCACATACCAAGGCTGTCCGATAAAGTGTATGCTTTTAAATCGAACTGGCATGCAATCCTGTAGACAGTCTATCATCATTTTCAACACTTTTGCTTGTAAATTACACGATTGTTTAAACGTAAACTCGGTCCAATCAATGATAATGACATATCCGTTTGCTTGATTTTGAACATCCTCTAAGGTGCGCTCGACAGTGAGTAACAGAGCCCTGAACACGGAGAGCAGCGGGCAGGCGTGCGGGATCCAGTTGGAGGCGAACATGAGCAGCACGCAGCGTCCGCGGCGGTCGCGCTGCGCCAGCACGCCCGGCAGTCCGTCAGCCAGCGCGCGCAGCACGCCGCCGTCCGCCGTGGCCCACAGCTCGGGGTGCTCGCGCCGGTACTGGTGGTAGTTCACTAATAACTCAAAACTTTGTTGCACATCGTGTTTACGCGCGTACAGAAAACGCCGCAGGAAATTGTCGTCTTGACATCTACTTTTGTCGCGTAGGGCGAGGTTGAGACTCTTGTCCACTGCATCCCGTAGTCCGTTAAGAGCGCGTTGTCGGTCGCCATCGGTGAGGCGTTTCCTGGCTGCTTCACAAAGGCGCTCATTCTGCATCTGATGCAGCTTCCAATCGTATTCGGCGTACTCGTTCATGACTGGTTTTGGTATGAGTCATGCGTCCTTTCACTGGTACAACGCGTAGCTGCGCGCGCGCCGCCTGGAGTTCGGGGCCGACTGCGCACCGCGTTCGCGCCGCACGCCGCCGCCATCGTTGCTCGTTCATTAAACCGTGCAATGCTTCGTTCACAACAGATAGTTACTTGTACCAGTCAACTTGCTCGTTCTTTTTTGACTTATCAATTATAGCTTGAATGCCTGATGTGGCTTAGTTAAAAGTTGTTTTTAGGTTTTAAATTATACAAAAAGTCTTACAGAATTTTGAGAAATCAGAATATGGGATATATGGGAATGGATTTTGTTTTTACAATTACCAAGAGCTTGATAATTTTATCATATATTTATCATAGTTTTACAACTAAATTAATAATTAATAAAGTAACTAGTTTCTTTAAACTAGGTCTAAACAAGTTACGTCCCATTTACCAAAATACTTGTGCTATAAATACTACAGGTGTTGTTATCAATATACTGATAAGAACAACCGGCGATAAAAGTAAACACATCGATAAGATCCTTATATGTTTACGAATATTAAAAAAAAACTAAATTAATGTGAATTCTTATATGAACAAAAATCTAAAATTTTCCTACCCTGTAATCAAATAATGTACGTCCTAAGTTTTTTATAAAATTGATTTGCACATAGGTATAAAAGATAAAGAACTGAGTAATTTAAAATTAGAATAAATGCATCTGCCAGTTACTGGCCAGTGCGGCAAAGGGCTAGTGACCAGGTAACCACAGTTCAAACGAAGCATAACTTACCCAGGCAGAGCGAGTTATAAATAAAAAAAACTGAAGGTTGGCAGTATACCGGTCAATTGGCTGGCTGGTTTCTGCGATGACGTAGCGTGGTGCGCAAGAGACGAAAACGCGCGAGTGAGAGAGATGCAAACACACTTTGTAACAATTATTTCTATGAAGCCTTATACGTAACGTATAAACGGATGGCCGAAAATCGTATAACGTCCGCGCTTTGTTCACTTATCGTATGACTACTTGCCGTAACTGGCAGCACTTACTGCTCATGCCGCATTCATTATTAATAATACATGAAACAGTACTCATATTCATTGTTATTACTTTAACCGACCGGTTATTATATTTTTCGCACTTAGTTCAGCTGCAAATATCTCCAAAATTTTTACTTTTCAAAAATATTAATCTTTAACTAAATGTTTCAAAGAGGTTCATTTAATTTAAATGCAATCAGTCTGTATGTATAAAAAAACAACATACTGTTTACTTCGTTTTATTAAAAAATACTTATCTATGTAAATTAAATATTTCGCACAAATATATTTTTTCAAGGAGAACAAAGAAAGTACATAGAAGCAATTGTTTTGTTTCTCAATGTGAAAGACATCAACGTCATCGCCTCGGGAGTTAAACATTAAATTATAAACAAAGAAAGGAGACACTTCAGAAAATTACTCCGAAAAATGGACATTTATGTTGTTGAGAGAACAATAATAACTTTATAATAATAATGCATTGAAGAGAAATTGCCAGCCTTTGGGAAACAGTAACTAAGTACTTATAAACAAAACAAAGGATTTAACTTAAAGGTTTTATGTAATCTATTTCTATCAGTTGTCAATGGCTGTCAAAGATAAGTTAAGGGCAACGACTTTTAAAAAATGAACCGTGTCGATGCATTGCTTGGTCGTTGCCCCATGCAGTGACTCGCCTAGCCTGCGCGCGGTAAAAATAGACGCACTCCGTCTAGAGATGCGCCGATACCTTCGCGTATTAGCCTACTGTACACAACTTGGAGGCTTACTAGTCTTACTAGTACTTACTACTGTATTACTTCCATATGAAAAGATTTAAACGTTTTAGAAGACAAATAAGCCTGAAATAATACAAGTAAAGGCGCCTGTAAGCCTTATTGTGTAGGAATTACGTACAATTGTTAAGTCGTTATTGTTTTCAAAAGAAAGCCTTTGTCTAGATTCTCAGATATTCTCGCTAATGTTCGTATACCTAGTACGGTAGTCCATTATTATTATGCTATATTAAAAAAGTACTGAACAGTACTTTTGCAGTTACAGCGCAAAAAGCGAAACAAAAAATATTTCATGCTATAATTTTGTTTTAACAAAACGTAATCAGTCGACCTGCATACGACCGTAATTGCAGATTACTTGAGTTATTTTAAAATATTATAGAAGCAGCAAAATATATTCCAGTATTCCATCAAACTAGTATTTTACATTTAGCAAAGCTACAGGTTTTAAATGTCACACTTAAATACTGGCCACAAACAGTCATTCAAGATTTAAAAATAGATCGTTATACTATTGAGGCTATTCTAAACTGTCAATATAAGTAATAAAATTATTGCGCAATATTTGTTTTAGCATATCATACTGACCTAAATTTTTACTTTGCCTTAACGCTGACTCTGGCAATCGATAGTTTTAAATACCATTTTAACACACAACAACAATATTTAATTCCAGTTTAAAATGTTTTATTCAACTATTAGTCCAGTCAACAAAGAGATTGTAGAGTGCGTGAGCAAGGCCCTAAACAATTACTTCAGAAAATTGTTCAGGGTGCTTAGATAGTTAACATACTAAAAGTCCTGACGTCTAGGGGGTGAGGCGGAGTGGGGGGAGGGGTTTAAAGGTCCCATTTTTCAGTTTTTCGCTAATATCTTTTAAACGGTGCGTCATGGCGATAAGAAGTCTTCTACGCAATGAAAGCTTATAAAATTATGTACAACTTTTACCTTATGCACTTTTTCAAATTCCTACCTATTTTCGAACTACACGTTCCGGAAGAGTGAAAATTGAAAAAAACTTCTTCGATTGAATACTACCTTTTGTATACTACTTCTTTCACGTTATTTGGGGATCTAGACACGCGACAGCGAGTCAATCCAAGTTCAAGTAAAAAAACTGGCTAACCAGCGCCAAGTGTATCATTACACGAACCACAAGGTGCCACTTTTGACCCTTGTATAACTCAAAACTTCTTTAACGTAAACACATATAACTAAGTGTGTTTATTAATATCCATAAGGACATCTAGAAGCCCAAATTTCATGAAGCTAGCTCAAACGGTTGTTAAGATATGAAGTCAAAAAGTCGTAAATTTTAGCACTGACTGACTAACATAATAATGTAGTACCTAAACCTAACCTACTTCCAGATGACCTAGAAGAATGAAATTTGGCATCCAGCTCGGTAATTGTGTGTAAACGTAGGAAAAAAGCTAAAAACAAAAAAAAAGAAAAAAAAAAGAGGGGGTCCCCATACAAAAAAAAAAGTATTTTATTTTAGCGTTGGAACCGTTACAAGCAGATATTTGAAACTATTCCAATATATGTATTATTGTATTTAGCAAAAATAATTATACATATATTGGAATAGTTTATGACTTTTTGACTTTCATATCTTAATAACCGTTTGAGCTAGCTTCATGAAATTTGGGCTTCTAGATGTCCTTATGGATATTAATAAACACACTTAGTTATATGTGTTTACGTTAAAGAAGTTTTGAGTTATACAAGGGTCAAAAGTGGCACCTTGTGGTTCGTGTAATGATACACTTGGCGCTGGTTAGCCAGTTTTTTTACTTGAACTTGGATTGACTCGCTGCCGCGTGTCTAGATCCCCAAATAACGTGAAAGAAGTAGTATACAAAAGGTAGTATCCAATCGAAGAAGTTTTTTTCAATTTTCACTCTTCCGGAACGTGTAGTTCGAAAATAGGTAGGAATTTGAAAAAGTGCATAAGGTAAAAGTTGTACATAATTTTATAAGCTTTCATTGCGTAGAAGACTTCTTATCGCCATGACGCACCGTTTAAAAGATATTAGCGAAAAACTGAAAAATGAGACCTTTAAACCCCTCCCCCCACTCCGCCTCACCCCCTAGACGTCAGGACTTTTAGTATGTTAACTATGTAAGCACCCTGAACAATTTTCTGAAGTAATTGCTTAGGGCCTTGCTCACGCACTCTACAACTACTTTTGGGTGATTTATTGACTGAACTATATTAAGCGAGGGTGTTTTGATGTTTTCTATCGACTGTTACATCACAGAGTGTACATATAATAAGGAATACCAAAGGTTATTTATTTTGCATTAGAGGTGTAAATTTTCTTTTACAAAAATAATTAATCATCATCATCATTTGCCGAGCCTTTTTTCAACTATTTTGGGGTCGGCTGCCAGTCTTACCGGATTCAGCTGAATATCATATTTTACATAGAGCCACTGCCTATATGACCTCCACAGCCCAAATTTAATTAATAAATGTTAAAAATATACCTGCTACTTGTTCATCATAATAAGTCCACAAAACTGAGTTAATTTGTTAGAAACTTAGTTAAAATTCTCCATAATGTTCAACTTAAATGTTTTTAAAACTATTGGAAACCTTTTCAAGTCTGGCTCATTAAAATTCCATTGACAGTGGTGTTTACCTCAAAGTGCCTTACGCGGCGACCTTGGCTGTGAGAATTGATTTCTGTGATTATGTACTTATATCAGCATGACGAATTACATTTCAATACAAAACGTGTCAAGATATATCGCATGTCACCGCCTTCTTATATCACTTTAACGCTCTACAAGCGTTCAAATTCGTAAAAGTAGCATTATCGGGTAGGTACTTAGTATTTATCCAAAGCCGAAAAAAAAAAAATCCACTGGAATAATATTGTATTTACCTTAAGCAAGGTTCCAAATTAACAACTATTTTAATTTTGATGGTGCTAATGGTCATTCACAATAATAATTATTAAAGCATACATTTTTTTAATTCGATCTCAAATACTTTGTCAAATACTCTTGAAAAAAAATTGAGAGCAATATTAAAGTAATGTAGTAAACCAATAAATGCATATCTAAGGATCATCTCAAAAATATGTACAGTGTACTCGTGACTTAAACAGATAATTATACTACAAAATTTACAAAAGTATTTCTGTATACATAACCTCAACAATATTAGTTCAGTAAACATCCAAAAAGGTATTTCCTACAAACTCGGTCGCGTTATCGATTGAGATAAGTTATGATAAGCCGACACTATCGCTATCTATGCCTTGTTCGACTCCGATATTACTAATATCGTGCTGCGTTTACATCACTCCACTCTACTGTCTAGCCGCCTACAAACTTGTTTCTAACACCCATTTAATTCATTTAAACTTTGAGTATAAATTGGATTTATGCTGTTTCTATTTACTCTACTAAAGTGGGTTTATTTCAATATTGTCTAAGTTAAGCTTGACAATGGCCTGATATGATTGATATACGTGCGTTTTTTTTATATATGCTAACGCTTTTCTTTAAATGTGTACATTTTAGATACTGTAGGGGTAATCAAAGTATGAGAAGCGGATTTTGCCGTATAGTGAGACAAATACAGCCAATTTATAAGGCAGTTATGATCATTATTAGTTAAGCCACCGTTCTCTACCTATCTAGACACTAGTATCTACCCTATTACTGTATGTAGGCGTAATTTTATGCATGCTTTAGCAAGCATGAGCTAATAAACAGGAAACTAAGAATTTTCTCTTGAGTGGAGCCATTGGATGAAACACTGAGATGACGATACATAGATAAAATTCTGATGCCCGATAAAACTTGATTTGTATCCGGACCATATTAAATGTTGTGCAATTCAGTTAAGATACTTATTCCCTTTCGAAGCACTCATTAAACATAATAATAATATACAATGTATAGAAACATAACAAACCCCTGAAATCTTGTATCTCAAAACATGAAATTTTCAAGCATTCGATAATCGAGCTGTATTTCAGAGACAATGAAGTGAAATGAAAACTGAAAGGTGTTGAATTAATTATATCATCAACAATGTCTTTCTAATTCCTCTCACAGCGATCTTCCGCACGATTGATTCTAATTATTCTTTTTTACATAAAATCCATACAAATAAGTGAGTCAGATAAGTAGTTCAGAATGAGTCAGACACCAGACCCCTTTTGATACTCGTAAAATATCATAAAACCTGTTTGGTAGGTTGGTGTCATTTCTTTGTTTTTTATTCCACAGATTCTGCAAGCAGCCTTCGACAAAAAGGTATACTAATCTACATTTTATTTATATTTTTATGATTAGTTATATTATAATACCATGTCATATCTTTATTCACAAACAATCAGTAGCAAAGCTTTGATGAAGACATTAAATACCTCTGGCAAATATTTGAACTTTGTAAACACAAATAAAATAAATTTCATTATATTGGTGTTTAAATTTGTTACAGAATAAATTTTAATTTATGGGTGATGTTATCTACTACTTTAGCAATTTTACAACATTACTGTCGCATCACTTAAATTCAGTCAATTAATTTATCATTACTTCGACAGTAGATTTATTACGTCGCATGAGATGCTACGATAAGCATTAATCAAACAGCAAAGGCCAAAAATCCTAAAATGCAATAATGACAATATTTTCCGTAAATATAAATCTTATTAATCAGGAAGAATTAATCACAAAGACAAATCGTCAGCAATTATGCTCATCACGAAGAGATTAGCCGATACCAAGTAATTGCTAGAAGTAATGAAACAGACGAACACAACATTTCAAATGCTTTACATAGCCGGTGATCTAGATGATCACAACACTAGCACTATACTTAAGTGCACGATAATCTGCGCCTCACTCGATCCGCTTTATGAGGTTAGAATGTATTCACTTATCTGATGTACTTAATTATGATTGAGTCAAATGAATGTGCATGCAAATGTTCATACCTCCTGTGAAACGAGGAGAGAGCGTGCATTCAAGCAAGAAACGTGGCTTTGATGTTACTCGCCGTCAATACCATAGATAGCAAACATACACTAACTCGCTCCACGATAATTAAATTTTATTAAACGTTGCCAACGCGAACGACATTTTCTTCCCACCAGACTGTAAAACATACTACATGTAGGCATTTGCCAACACTTTAGGCATTTATGCATGTACCAATTAATTAGTCATTTTAGTAACTGCATGGGTTCCTATGGTATTTAAGACCAAAAAAAAATTAGACTTTCTCAGTGTATCGAAATTAGCTCAGTAGTTTTCGAGGCACTGAACGACGTTTTCTTAATTATATTAATACAAGACGCTTCTTTCGACCCACTTATAAGCCCAAAAATATCTTATTTGCGGAAAAGAGTGACCAGTAGATCTGATAAAGTCTTGTGTGTAGGCTGAAACTATCTAGGCATGTCAATCGAGATATATCAAATATCTATCTAAAGTACTACAGAGTTTATTAGAACAGTTTTTATCTAATCTTTCTCTGAAAGCCAAAATCAACTATAGAGTAAGTTGATTTCAAGTAGTGTGTGGTGTAAAGTTGGGCATCATTTTTTTAAAAATCAAGGGATAATCCAAGTAACCCAAAACGTGAAGTGTCTTTGTTAATTAGTACTATTGCGATTATATAAAATAACAGTGACCCTTGAAGACGTTATTGTAATCAACCCTTTTGATCGTGAAGTGTCGTGAACCAACCTTTGTCCCAGCCCACAACAGTGACTTCATTGTTTATCTATCTGGCAGTAAGTCGTAATCTTAACCCCTTTTCATCACTACAAAAGGTTTGACCCCTAAGCAACTTTGGTAGAGCAACATTGTTTTTCTACGCCCTTTGTACATCGCTTTCTGTCCATATAAGTTGCATTTTAAATACATTAAATTTGTAATAATAATTGTTAATTTATTATATCTATCGATTCTGGATTAAGGATTTGAATCACGATTTTCAGTCTTTCAAAAGTGTAGTGAATTCAACTTTGAAATATAGAAAGAGTCTTTCTGTTGCCAATAATTTAAAAATAGAACTCAAATCGTTACAGGTAAGATAGACGGCCATAAAAAGCTCAGCCTGGTATCATGGCAACTGATTACACGTTTGCCTTAAATTAGCCGGCGAAAAATCGCCATTTTTCTTACATGTCGAGTAAGTAGGGGCCGTTGAATTGCACAAAAAGCGGCCTCCACAGCCGGCAAGGTTGCTGGGCCGGTTCCGAGCCGACACCTCCATACGTATAGGCAGAACGCCGCATACTTTCGTCTGATCAATAGTTAGGGATCTACTGCGAATACGATCAGGTATACAATGTATTGCGACTCGTTTTGTAATAAGGCATCTTGATATAATTGTACCGAGAAAAACAGCAGCACATCCAATTACGTTTTTTATTATACACTTTATAACTCGCCCTGACGTTGTTCATTAGAAAGCACAAATTAAATGAACCGTTCATTATTTCATTTAAGTATTTTGTATTATATTATTACCAATACCAATTTATTATTATATTGTAACGCTTTCAATGTAAAGTAACACAATTATATTTCCTAAAATATTGACCGCTGATATATCGAAATTTCGACTGTAATCACCTTATTGGAAACGTTATCGTGTCTTTTATTTCGTAACAATTAGTAATATTATAAAATAATGGCTTTGTATACGACGGATAGGAAGGGGCTATGTATTAATTTGATCATCATTTTTTTTTACTTTAACGTGGAGTATCACTTCCACATATTTTTCTCTAGCTGTGTAAAATTATAACTAAAAACAATTAAAGATATATATGATTTTGGGCTCCTAAATGTTAAGTTAAATACTTACATCACAAAACTTTTTATATTTATACAATTTTACTAGTTTTTTTAATACAAGCTACCTACATCTATTCCTTTGATCGAACCATCATAGCTTGAATTTGATGATTCAAGAATTTCATAAAAGATGAAAATAACAATTGGTTTGTATTTAAACTACAATCTGTTCAAAAAACGGTTGCAAATACATTAACCTACCAGTAAATGCTACAATTTGAAAGTACTGATGAAACGTTCAGTATAAAACTATGTGGTTATAAACTCTCAAACGGTTTTCACGTTTATTAGGCTAGGTATATTCTGTTAGACCTGGTTTACGTTACAATACTCTCACAAAATTTTGAATGAAAATTGATAGTATCAAAAAATTTATAATAACAACTTTCGTTTAAAATTTTGTGAGAGTATTAAATTTCCCATATTATGGGAAATTAAAATAATATTTACCCCAAATAACCAGGTTGTTCAGTACTTGTTACCGCTGAGCTCTACCTCGCTAAAATTCGTTTAAAATTATAATTTAATATATTTTACTCTATTAAGTTACTTGTTTATAAGTTGAAATCAGAATTGTTACAAGTGTCCAACAGTGCATCGAATTGCTTTTATTTTTAACGCTTATTATATAAATCCGTATCATTGGAATAAAGAAATCACAAGGCTACACAAGTTCATTTAGTGACCTTTCATTTTCGCAATTAACGAAATGTTACTTACAGTCAGTGGCATTGCTACATTCTCGTTTCCTTTTTTGCGATATTTTTAATTACAAAGAAATGTGAAATACTGTTTTGATTTAGAAAATATAAGATAGTCCTTAGTGTCAATTAATAGAGAAGGAACTTCTTCGATTCCGAGAGACCTGAAAAACATACTTTGAAAGACTTTCGCACAGTTCATTTCAGTCTTAGTTATTTTGCTATTATAAAACCAAGCCCTTGCATAACAGTTGTATGACGCAGTTACTCATTTTATCAAGCATTTGCCTAATAATGATTGCCTGCTTTATGTAATACTAGCGCTAGCCTGCGACATCGTCAACGACCGCGGAGTTCGTAAAGTTTTTTAATAATTCAGTGAAACGCAAATTGTTTTGCCGTTTGAACTGTGCCATTTGCTGTACGCGACGCAAAATAAAAGGTAATTATGATAACAGATAGGTAGTACCTGCAATACCTGCACATTCGTTTAGTAACGACTTCTGCACATTGGAAATTCTCATTGACAGGTTTACTTTTTTTTTTCAAGATTGTTGAATCCCTGAATTAATATTTTTCAATATCATCGTCGGGAAATATTAGTTTTTTTTATTCCGATCCGTGGTAATTAACGGGCGTGTCTTTCCATAACACACACAAAGAGTATTTAAATTTTTTGTTGACACATAGACTAATTGTAAATTTCAGGACTGCCTGTATTTACGTGATTGTAGGTAGCAACATATAATTGCGTTAAGATAACAATCACACATTAAAATTGAAATTAAAACACATACTCTAAAATGAAGAATCCAAGTTAATACATAAGTATAAGCGTTAGAGCATTACACTCAAAAATTCGAGGGTCATAAACTGTAAATAATCATAACATCACACAGGAAATGTGTTAATTAAGGAGAGAAATACGTAATAATAAATTGCATTTAGGCAATTAGCGCAGTGAATGGTCCAAGGCGAAATACTTACGTGAAATATCATTGTAGATGTAAAAAACCGTTTAATTATTTTTCTGCGCACGCCTTTGTTAATCTGGAAAATTCGGCGCATTCAAACGTGTGACTAGAAAATGAAAGTCGTATAATCTTTCAGCTATTAGGCAGGCATTTAAGGTAGCTAAGTTGTTACGTTCTTACATAACTTCCCCAACAAAAAGTACTCCGCCTAATTTACGACAAAATAATTAACTGTAAATAAAACAAATTAGAAACTTCACGATCGCGCCCGTTTAGCCGTGGAGCATGTTTTCATCGTTATCAGAGTATGTCGTAATAATTGTGTTGGAACAAAAACCGTCCGTCCGCGTTGCTAGTGACAATACAGTTTCTAGTAAATCGATACACAACCATGATTGGCAATTTATCGAGCTCATGCTGAGCCTACCAACCTCCACTAAATATAATGGAGAATAATCTATTTGCTACAGCGACTTTCCTTACCGCAACTCCTGTCAGTATGTAGTACAAGATCTGGGAATACAAAACTGATAACGAAAGAAAAAGTAGAGCATAATACTACTATGTGCATTCTGAAGTTACCAAACCTGACAACGAGTGCAGCCTTACATAATGGCCACTGCATCTAGATCAAACACAGATGCCGAGTGGCGTCACCAGATGGCGCATCAAACTTATATTCTCATGCCTCGAAACTGGCGTAGCACTGATGTAACAAAAAAGGTAACGGGGCTGTTTCTTCGATTCGCATTTTTTACGTTTCTACCAGGTATTGTGTTGTAATGTTTGTGACTACAATGGAGTACATTTAGCAAAGCAAGTCGGCTGTTGCGTCAACGTGGCCGCAGAGGGGCGCTGGCGGCGGCGGCGCCAACACACCGTGAACAAACATTGACCAAGCACGCACTGCGCTCCGGGCCTCGACAACTTGCCGCAACATTCTTAGCGTAAAAGTTAACGTGGATGGTTTACTCTATGTAATTTGCGATGTACGAGTTGATACTAAGTTTTCCCTTTGACGACAATAGTGCGAGCGACTTGTGACGTATTTCGAACTGCCACTGTGCTTTAAACGATGTGTTTTGCTGATGTTTCCACGAGAATGTTTTCTTTGAATTCCATGGAGATTGGAAAATTCGTGCAAAATGCAATTAGTGAGTATTCAATGATTGATTTAATTTTTACTTTCATTTGGCAATAAATTTTGTTGCATTCGCGTCGGTGTTATGTTAGATGCGATCATAAAAACTCCTTCCGTGGATGCTTGCATCCGGTAGGTGGTGAACTAGTCTCCTAAATCACTTCCAAGTTTGTATTAGACGCTTATATTGCCAAATAAACAAAAAATATAACTAGCTAGATGTAAGTATAAACATTTTCGCAATCACGTTCAATTTTTGCCGCATCATAGTAGATAGGTACCTATATAATAACATAGTAGAGCGGTAGTAAATCATACTACAGACCTTGAGCGATATTTAGTAACATTATAAATTAAATAATGACTGGTACAAACAATACAACAGAGGAACTATTTTATAATATTTTGAAGAATTTAGAGAGTTCTACGTGGAAGTGACTCTACTTGCCTGCTCATATCGTTATTATAATTTCAACGGGTGGAATTCAAACAACGTGTATGATGCAAACCAAGCGATCGAATGTATACTTACTTTTGTAGGTAATCAGTTTAATTAACGTTTTTAGGGTCGTCTACTTCTGGTTTGTGTAGTAACTTAACAATATACAATATTGTTGGTAAAAAGGTTTGTTGCGACTCGTATACGTTTAAAGAAACGCTTTTGCCTCGAGATCAAAATTTTATTTGACTCGAAATACAACATTCTAATTTGTTTTGGTGGCCGTTCTGAAAGCACCAAAGAAGTATAGCTACTAGTCTCTACTTTTCGGTGTACGGTTTCTTAATTAATTTTATTTCGGTAAATCTATGCAATATCAATATTATGAAGAACCGACTTATCATACATATATATAAATTCGATGCATGATATTTTTATATTATAATTTTGCCGATTACTTTACAATGTGCCTTCATACCATAAAGTAATGATTACAAAAAAAAACCTTACCAACCTTACCAGTTATATACAGAAACCTTTAAGTAAACAAAAAATAAAGTGTTGCTGGAAATTTTGAAGATACTATTACTTCGTGACACAAACACATGCAACCTCTTCCAAGTATCTAATCATATTTTAATATGATTAGCCAATAACATACTAAGTATTTATTTCACAATAACGCATTTAGTCATAGGATGGTACACCGATTACTTAAATTACCTACCATACAAACAAGTGTTTTTTATGAGTGTTTTTTGCTCCCAAAAGTAACTCTGCCTATATTGCGACTGCCCCAATTGAATCAGAGTATAAAAATTGTGAAAACAAATGCCTTAGGTACCTTATTATAGGTACTGATTGAATCAGTTTGAAAACTAATTAATATTTAATTGTCACTTTTTTTAACCCCCAACAATAAACAAGGGATGTTACCTATAATTTTCACGTGCTGGTTTGTGTGCCTGAGTTATCATCTGTGACATCGAAGCTCCTAAACGATTTAACCGATTGTGATGCGGTTCTTGAAAGCTGATATGATCGAGATGGTTTTTGTGTTTAAAAAACGAAACGATTTTTAATTTATAGTTATTTAATAACAAAAGCAACTTTGGTTGATTTTTAGTATTTGTTAGTATTTGCACCAATGTTAATTAGGTTACAAAGTGATTTCCTTAGTTATATGTAATTATGTATAATGTTATTACATTAGTATGCCAAAAAGTTAAGTAATTGCCCAACAGTCTCGACGTCTCAGCTAATGAACACAACGAAATCTTTACTTAGTTTAATAAACCATTTACTAAGGGGGTAAGAAGGCACTTATCTCCATAGTTAATGGAGAAATTATTAGTTTTATTTTCATATTTCCATGGCAGTAGATAATAAAAGCACAGCTCCTTAAACTTTATAATAAAGCAATATAAAAAATATGAAAACACGTCTATGAATACATCTGTATAAAACATAGCTATTATGGTCATATACTACTCGTACCTACATAAAAACATAGATCATACTGTCGGCCGGATTTGTTTCTAGTGTTAAAAATAACTCTCTAAACTCAAGGTTATTTAGTTCATTTGAAGTATAGGTGACTAGTCTACTTATGTATGTAGGCAAGTATAAGAACAATAACAAGAACTTTTAAAAATCCTTCATGAATACAAGTGAGAGGCTTCAACATAGGCTCAGTTTCATTGGTCGTTAGATTCTGCATTCGAAGAGCGAGTTATTTTTGTTGACGCGTGCCATAACAGCATGCGGGAAACGTTTTGTAGTTGATAGGGTTTGTAGTCGATGGGGCTCGAATGCGGGTTACATAAACATAACATACCATCACGCCTGTATCCCCGAAGGGTTAGGCAGAGGTGTACCAATGTACACGCACAGTTCGCCGGTATCTTTACTGCGGGTTAGCTACGATAGATTTAAGTCAAGGCATGCTGTAAGTCCCGCATGTGGTAACAGTTTTCATGAGCACATAATTTAGATACTCCATAAGAATTAGATAGATAAATAATTCTGGAAATAAGTCTACGAAATAAATGCGACTTTAACGGAATCGAATAGGAAAGATATAAAGAGTACGGTTTATTTCGTCTACCGTACCTAAAAATGTTATCGTACGTCAAGAATCTAGATGGCCTAACCTAGCTAGTGTTTTAACAATATGCAAACTTATTACATTGTAGCTAATTACATTGTTATTCACGGTATGGTAATTATTACGCTCTAGCATACCTCGCTTAGCATTTTTTCATTGCCTAATAATTTTAGGCAACACTTATGTATTGCCATTCAAAATGTGCCTGACTTACGTGTTGGATTGTTAGCAATATTAACCATTCTTTTAACTAATCTACGAGTATATTGGACTTTTAGTATTTATGATATTAGTTAATTAAACCGTCATTATATTTGCGATTTCAATAGGAGTTTTACTGGCAAATTACTAATAGCATATTAATTTTCGAATAAGTACTTGTGCTCCACGTTTCCGTGTTTGTAAAACCCATGAAATTAAAATAATAGGATGAAATCGCAGAAGTCAGTTAAGAATTTTTTATTTAATATTTATGCAGTGTTTGCTTGACTCCTTGTTTTCATAAGGGCTGAAAGGGCTGAAAGGGCTGAGTAGATGATGGACCATATGGTCCTGTGATATCACAACGCATGGCCTTGAGTGCTCATTCCTGTCTGCGGACAAACAGCCAACTGTCCGATCAGCCCCTTATTGTGACATTCATTGGACACCTTTCAAGATTACCGACAAGCAGTTTATATAGGTAGCTACTTACATTGAATTTCGACAACACCTAAATTCTGCGGTAGACTGAACTTGGACAATGCTTAATTAATCAATTTAAACCGGTTCTTCCACAATCGTGAAACATTTCTATTAACAAAATATGATATCGCACTTAAAAATAAACAAACTAAACTATTTTTTATGACGAAAGTTATTATTAACACATTATGAGTTCATTATTGAAAAATATTGAAAACACATTAAAATTGATCTGCCCCGATAACTTTAATCGTTTGAGTGAACGTATAGGTTCAGTTGACCGCACATTCGGAACAGATTGTCGTTTACATAAACCTTATATTATAACTTACATATTAGGTACTCTATAGAAATCCAAAAGTCTTATGAATTGAATAAATACAACAATATAAAATAAAAAAACTGAAATCGTATCGATTTTATTTAATTCCTATATTATGACCTAAATGTATATATTATTATATATTTTTAGGTCCTTAATTCAGGATTATGTGATAAGCGCATTACAGTAGATAGAAAATAAGTCGATCTATGCACTGCATACCTACATAGATCGTACTTAAGTGAGCGTATGAACATATTGGCAATTAATTAATAAAAAATATAGTCGAACACCTCCCTGAAAGAGAATGCTGCACGCTTACACTCACATACAAGCACAAAATAAGTATTAAAAATAATCACAGGTATTAGCAGGTGATACTATAAAACTTTTTTCGTGGACAATGCAACTAACATATTTACATATAGCTACTGCCTCGTTGGCCCAGTGGTTCTAAGCGCGACTGCTACGCTAGAGTTCCTGGGTTCGATTCCCAAGTCGACCAAGGTGATATCGGGCTTTTCTAGGAAATTATCAGTAGTAGGTCGGAGTTTGGATTTGTACCCGGTTAGTGGCAATATGCTCGCCCCCTATTACATGGTACCTAAACATACCGGCGAACTGTGGGTCTACATCGGTACAACTCTGCCTAACCCATCGGGGAATACAGGCGTGATGGTATGTATGTTTCGTGTTTGGAATTTTGGGTCCCATTTTGAAATGAAACCCGAAACACCTGCTTAGTAGCAGTTATTATGTCCACCTTTTACAAAAATCTGCAAAACGTGCGGTTTTAAATTGTCATTACTACCCTACTACATAGGTACTAAAATGAAAATAATAGCTAGCTATCATAAATAAAAAATAGTGACATCATATTTTGCAGTCAAAGTGGAACTACCATTTAAGTTTTAGTTAATAGTCCATAAACATCATCAACAGTGCTTATTTACATTGTAACGTGTTATTTTTATAGCATTATTCTTTAGTTCTCACTTCTTACGTTCTTCAGTCTTTGTTACTCAATGTCTGATGTCGTAATCATTTGCCTAAGAAGTCCATTATTACAGCACACCTTTTATAATGAAATATTGTAAACTTGGCTTTATTCTCTTTAATTGGATACAAAATTAATAATTGTAAGAAAATTTGATGTAGGTACATTTGATCGTTAAGTAGGTTTCAAGTACCTACCTACATGTATAATAAAAAATACCTACTCAAGTCATTTATAAACCTCCAAAGTCATATTTTTTCAACAACAAACGAAAATAATTAGCAGTGAGTAGTGAGTAGTTGTTATAATTGTTTCGCCAGTTGCATTATGTGCGCGCTGCATGCAGGTAGCATTCACGAAGGACAGACACATTTCCACGTTGAATGCGGGAACTAGGGCAGTTTTTGAGGCCTGAGAAATACTAAGCCGGTGTTACGCTTTGTACACAATTGTTTTATTGTTTGTGCTTTGGTATGGACAGTGTTTAGAATTTTCAGTTTTCATTTAATAATATCGCAATTTTGAACTTAACCATTATTTTGCTGAGTTCTTTTCTGTTTGTAGATAATGGAATTTATTATAATTATAACCTTCATTATTTTTGTGTTAGTAAATTAAACAGTAAATATGAACTTATTTTGTTCAATGAACATTGTTTTGTTATTTCTATGGCAGGTTATCTTATCACGTAGTTAGGTAGGTAGGTACTCAACGTGTGTAGTTCGTGTAGTTATACCTATGTTCCTATGTAGTTGTAACATATTCTTTCATGTAATAATACGTAAAAAATATAATATGTTCTTTTACAGTATTAGACTGAAGTATCCATATGAAAAAAAAAATGTAATTAAAAGTATAATTTTGTCAATGAAGTTTTCATACTTTACAAATTTGGCATAACTTTTTAATACCTGTGCTACAAAATATCGCAAAACTGAAATAAAACTGAAATGTCAAATTTACGACAACGTAACGTTTTGTTCAGGCGCCGCAAGATTCAGTTTCAAACAGCTGTTTTCTCTTTTAGTACGCTACGCTGATGTAAATAATTGAAGAAAATGAACAGAAATTATAGTAGAAGGGTCGCTGACTTCCACGATGAACACTGCTGCGCGGCTAATGTCACCGGAAACTTCCGGCGCAGCTCCTCATTGCGGCTGCGCGGGGAGAAAATGGTGCAGCGCTCGCCTCTTGCAACACGGAAATTAATACCAATAATCACGGAAAATACACATCAAAAACAACGCAGCGATGTGCCGAGACTCCAAGAGCCTGGCCATCGCCAGCGAAGCCATGTAAGTAGTCTCCACAACAAGTGCTTTATGTTATTTACTTTGAACATTTTCATAGCGACAAGCCAAGCCACGCATATGTTTAATTATACATCACACGGAAACATGAAGTAAAAGCTATTAAATGTGTAATATTATTTCCCCGTTGAAAATTAGGTTAATTGAGTTGGTTAAATTTATTGATTCTCATAAAATGTAATTATAGTTAGAAAATTATTTTTAGTATGTTTAACCTTGTTATAGTGAGTAGGTATCAGAGTCTGTAACAAGTTAATTATTTTTTTTTCAGTCATTTAACTCAAATTCTCATCAAAAACCTAAAAAATCATGCTTAAAACCACAAGAAAGTGGCTTAGACAGGAAACTGAGTATGACTGACTCTGCTCACACTCCGCCCGGCTCTCCAGAGGACTTGCCCGATGACGAATCTCTCCATAGTTATGGCAGTGCCGCCACAGCTGCCTCGGTTGATGCTGGTTATGCACCATTCAATGGCACCACATTTAGTGGACGCTCCATGCGATATGTCTTGCATTGCTCATCACATGCAGGACTTGCTGGAGACGAATATCTAACACCAACACAGAGAGCCCAAAAACAAATCCGTCGTCTAAAAAACCTGCTAAATCAAGCTAAGAAAGATCTGGAAAAGAAAGACAGTGAAATATTTCAACTCACAAAAGAAGTGGTTGAACTGCGACTGTACAAGGCTTCAATATGTTCACCTGATGAGAAATCCAATTCTAGTGAAATAGTAACCATCCGAGAAAATGCTGATGAAGCGTCCATTGAACACGACAGTCCTAAACATGAAGACACATGCAGATCATTTGACATCACTGACAGCCCATTGTTTAAAAACCAGACACCAACAAGATGTCGCAATGAAATGCAAGGTTCTTTTACTGACTCAGGACATTTTGATGATCTCACTAACTCATCTTTACATTCCAAAGAATCAGTTCATATGCTGACACATGAGGCTTCCTGCATGACAGAGATAGGTGATGGTGATGAAGAGCGTCGTAGCCTAATAATGTATTACGAGAAGAAGATAGAAGATATCATAAGGGCACATGTTGGTGAGACACAAGAACTAAAAAAACAACATAATGATAAAGTTGAATCTTTACTGCAGAAGTTGGCAGATGTGAACACCAGGTACTGTGAGTTGCTGCCTAACTATGAGCAAGCCAAGGAGAGGATTCACTCATTGGAGAAGCAACTG
This sequence comes from Autographa gamma, assembly GCA_905146925.1. Classification (NCBI taxonomy): domain Eukaryota; kingdom Metazoa; phylum Arthropoda; class Insecta; order Lepidoptera; family Noctuidae; genus Autographa; species Autographa gamma. The sequence continues at coordinate 6,424,050 of LR989866.1, read as the reverse complement.
GACGAGGTGAGCAAACAGTTACAAGATGAGGAGAGCAGACACCGGGCCGTGTACCTGCAGATGTACAACAAAGGTGTTGAAGCTGCTAAATTTGAGTTGGAAAAGGTAAATTTTCATTTATTAAATACAAAGAAGCTTAAATACAATTAATTATGTGTTTTAATAAATACTACAATAATAAGAGATGACTTTCAATGTTACAGGATGAGCCCAGTACTTCACAGGGCCAAGTTAGCCGGCTGTCTGTGGAGGAACTACTGGCGCAGTTGCAGATAACTCAGACTGAGCTCGAGCAAGTTCGAGTAAGTTACATAGACTATACTAACCTGCAACAAAAAGTAATCCAGTAACTTTTCACTTTCATCCAATCATTATTGTGTAGAATAGTCAAATGATGAAAGTATAACTGATGTTTGTCAAAGTGGTAACTTCTGCATTCTCACTGATCTTGACTGATGCTCCAATCCTAACATTATCAACTAATCTCATGTTAAGTAACTCCTAGAGATGAAAAATGAATGGATTTTCTGTATTTAAATTAACTCACAGTGTTGTACACTGATCTAGTGTTAGTGTGTGCATGTAGTGGCAATTAACATGAGCCAGCTTTAACGTGTAGTGCATTCCAGGACACGGCATTCACAGAGGACCGATCAGCAAAGTCACAAGTACTGCTAAGTGCAAAGGAGGCTGTTTCTTTATGGGTCCTAGGAGCTCGAAAGGTTGGATTTTTATACCGGACAGTCGGCAGTGCTCACTATAAACACTTTTTTTATTTTACTTTGTATATTACACCCTGCTTACAACACAGGTTTAAGAGATATTCATTAAAACTGTGTCTATAAAATTAAATTACTTTAAAAGCACTTTGAATTACCAAGATCAGAACTAAATTAAATACAGGGGATTTGGTATTAAACATTGTTACATTTTTTTTTGTATATTTTTAAACTTTTGTTTGACTTTTTAGGTTTAGGTGTTTTAGTACATTTTTTACTGTATAAATAGTTTGATAGATTATTGTATTTAGTTAGAAAGCTTACAAATGAATATACTTACTTTAGCAAATGCTTCCTCTATTCCAATTACTAACCCATTTTGGTATTTGATTAATTTGTTTCCTGCCTAACCTTAGCTTCGCATGTTACCTACTTGGTTGAAACAGCCTCTTTTGGTTTTGGGTTAATCTACGATACTGTTTGTAAATATTTTTTGTAGATGTAGTATGGTAAATGAGAAGTAGGTTTGAATTTATTTTTTTAATTTTAATTCCAACGTATTTACTATTTCTGGTTGTCTACAAATCTTTTTTATGTGAATATTACAAATAGTATTTTCATTATTATGTGCACCTTATCCGTCATCGCCTTACCTACCTACATTGTTTTATATAATTTTCTGGCGCGCTATTCGACATTGTAGTTACAGATGGTTTTAGGGAACGTCTTCTAGTCTCTCCTTTCATGTACCCATTTAACAAATTTTATGTGTAGTGTACACGAACTTATTAGGCTTAAATTATTTGATAATTGCGCCTGGTATTTTTTCCTCCTGTAAACCTTGCTCCTGTAAACCTACATAAAAAAGATTTGTGACCGCAAAAACTTTATAGAAGAGGCATGGCACATAATACATTTCAGTATAATGAAGATACTTACATATACCATTTATTACAGGCAATGTACCGTCGCATTGTCGAGTCGCAGAGGGGTAGCAAGACCAAAGTAGATCCAGAAGTGACATTGCAGTTCCTTAAATCGGCCATCTATTACTTCCTAACGGATCCCGAAAACCATCAGGGACACCTTAACGCCATCGAGAACATTCTTGGCTTCAATGACACAGAAAAGAAGAATATTCGCAAGGCAAGGACATCGTAAGAAAGACTGCTGTGAACGTGTGATATGACATTATTACTAGATAATTTTGTTACTATTTAGATAGGTGTTAATTTTATTATTTGTCGTCTGAGACGAGGTAGCTCATACATAGGTTACAATATACCTAGTAACTAGTGGTTTCCTCTTGCTATTTCATAGAGAATAATTTGACACTCATAGCTAAGTAAAAAAAAAAGCGTTCCGGAATACTACAGTGGCTCAGGAATAGTAACAACAAAAAGCCCAAGAAGTTCCGGGTTGAGACCATTTATATGGACACTGAGGTCTACAAAACCAAAGTACCTGCAAAACGGACTTATAAAATCTAGGTTTCCCGCTCTATACATATTTAACCTTGCGGGAGATAAGTCCAAGAATAGCTAGAGGAAACAAAAAACTGTGTACACACAACTTATAGGGCGCATCTAGTTTATATATGTTTGCACTTAATCGTAAGATTTCTTATTGTTTTTATTTGTTATTTCTTAGTTACTTACATTTTTATTTGCTAGGTTTTAAACCGAATTTATTTTCCTGATTGTGATTTTTTTTAATAATTAGTTAGTAAGCACCAAAGATCGAGTTTTTTTAATCAAATTGTGCAATTTTGACTTAAAACATAAGCATAATAGTAGCGAATCTTACATTCAAGCTGCTTTAGGGTAAGTTATACTTCTATAATTATGTTCCTTTTGGTGTTGTTTTCCTATCTTTGTGATTTTTTTACTATGCATGCTGGTCGGCATTTTATACATTATGTAGTAAGGATATGATGAAAATTGCAATTAAATATTTTATCTTTGTTCGCAATGTGGTCAAAACATGTCATAATAACTATTTCCAAAACCTAAACTAGAATGTACTATTCTGGGTGATTTAAATCAAACCCGCCAAGCTATTTCTCAAGTTTTTGTTTTGGAAATACATTTCAATAACTTGAAGATAAATTTTAATGACGACAATAATTTAGTAAAGCACTTAAGATCAGTATTTATTCCATCCATCTTAAATAGTAGTGCAAGTCACTCCATTCTGTAGTTGCACAAAATTTATCTTCAATTGTTGTTTCTCGAATTAATAATGTATGACCTGCATTTTATAGTGATTTATCAATTTATTCTTGCCACCCTTAAAGTTGCATCTGTGATTAAATGTACCTTATAGTGATGACAGTGCATAATATCTGTTAACTTTTATTATGAATAGGTACACTCTAATGTTCCATTCGATAGTTTATTTATATAGCTGCTTTATACACTTAAGTTATTATGTTTATTTACATGGCGTTAGTGACAATACTAGAGCTTTGCCTCGGTCAATATTACTAGCAAAGCATTTAGAAGTAGTCCTTATTGACTCGCTATTTTGATATACCGACTATGTTGTTTTATAGTGTGGTTTTCATGTATATAAGGTATGCTATAACACCCTTTTCAGTTTGAAATTTTCACGAACATGTATTTTTAGCATGTTTTTCTGTTAATGTCAAAATGAAAAGATTTTAAGCTACTTAAATCTCCCTAGGATCTCTGAGAGTATTAAAATATCGAATGGGATATGAAAGCATAATATTGTTAGATGCTATTTTATTATTATTTGAGGCAAATATATGCAAATTTTCTATTTTTGCATGTTATCTTGCCTCCATGGATGAGGAATGCCGTGATACTAAGCTATTTTAGTAGCATTGTTAACGTCCGATAGGTTTACAAATCTTGTACAATAGGTATTGTAGATTTGATTTATATTTTATTTTACTATAGATTTTATCACTAGTAAATAAAATACATGACATTAATTACAACAATAAAAGTATTTCTGGCACTTTAAGTTGCTTGCTTTGGTTCTCAATATATGGTAAATGGATATTTCATAAAATTGTTTTATTGCACAATCGCAAACTCCTTTCCCCAGGCTTAGATTCGAAAATACTATTTACGATCATTGAACAAACTCGGTTTAATTTTAGATTTCTGGTCCCGTTTCGCGTAAACCTTAGAAACCAATATTTACAATAAGTTTACTGAATAAATAAGAAATATTAGTGTTTTAGCCGCTTGTGTTTACAATGAAATGGTACAGGAGCCTCATGTATTATAAATACTGGATATTTTTTTTGGTCTTTTTACGTAAATACGTACCAAAACGCAATGGTAGTATTGGTAATAAATTTTATAGCTTGAATGCATTTTGGTACTTTTGCTGACATGAAAGTTCTCATTGAACTTGTTAACCAATACATCAACATATAAACAGTAAATAAAAGTGAGTTTAAAAAACATATGTATTTATTGTACAAAACATTGCGATTTTAAGATTATAAGTAAATTATTGGTAGTAAACTTATACAAAATATCAAAATTTAAAGCTAGCACAGACTTAATAAAAATTAAATACATGTCTTAAAATAAATGTGAGTCTTATTGTGTAGCTGCCAGGTGCAAACTCGTAGATTAACGTTTAATACTAAAATACGTAGTAAAAAGTGGCGATGTAATTGTCCACGTCATCGAAATTATAGCCTCACATAAAAAACTGGTATCACAACCACATCTTGTACTCGGCTTTATACATCAGCAACAAATAATTATTGCTCAATTAATATTCGTAAAAAATTTAAACATTATAAGTTTTTAACAAGAATCATTTCATAGAATAGTTATGATATAAATTGATTCTTACGCGCACGCCTACTGCAGAGCTATTTTATGGCACATAATTATACTGTCGAGGTCATGGTTATCACAAAAATGCATTGTCATGGACATTTTAAATTGTAGGAGCAATATAAAACATTGCCAACTAGAGATTCTGTTCAGTCTTTGTTTTCTTATCTTCAATGATAAATCACGAACTAATTTCCCCATAACAATCTATCTTCATATGGAACTATTATTTGAGTAAACCCCAAAATTATAGTATTTAGAGTTAGCAGCTTATATCTTCTGTTACAGTCAGCAGTCACCTTTGGGCATTTGCAATTCTAATTTGAACTTTTATGCTTAGAAACTACTTAGTGTAAATTATTATAAGTAAAAATTTTAATGATACTTAACACATAAGTATCAATGCTTCCATAATGCTATGCGTACATTTGGATATATCACGATATGACTCGGATCAGTCGAAGCTGAATTTGACCTCCTCTCGGGACGGATCGTTGTTGGCGGCGACGGCCTGCAGCCAGTAGCGACTGATCTGGCTCTCGATGGAGGGCGTGCTCTCCTTGCGCGTGCTGGCGGCGCGCGCCTTGCGCTTGGCCTTGCTGTGCTTGGGGCGGCGGCGGCCCACCTTGGTCTTCATCTCCGCGATCTTGACGGACAGCTGGCTGTCGAGCGAGTTGCGGCGCGACTCCACGGACACGTGGCGGAGACTAATACTGATCTGCGAGTCCTGCGAGTTGCGGCGGTCCGGCGTCGAGCTCAGCGAGTGGTGCGTGTGCGTCGGCAGCACCAGCGCGTCGCGACGCCGCACGAAGCGTGGGAGGGTTGCAGCCCACGACGACGACAGCTCACCGCTACAATACGTGTATATTATAATTACTAAACTAGTATTTACCTATGATTGTTTGGATTTTGAAATATTGTGCTAGAGTTGATTCTCAGAGAGTTATTACTAACAAATGTATCTAACCTCTCATGCTTGGCGTCGTCCGGGTAGTCAGCGGGCGAGGTGGGGTCGATGCAGAGGCCGACGGGGTCCTGGCGCGAGCCGCCCAGCGAGATGGAGAGCCGGCCGCGCGCCGCGAACTCTCCGCGGCGACGGTACGCGCGCGCTATCAGCTCGTGCTTGCGCGCGCGCCGGGACACCTCCGCCTCCACTGAGCAACCGCATTTCCTGCACAAACAGTATGGTTACTTTGTCATCTTTCTAACAAAGAACATAACAAATACTATGATATTTCTTTAAACGAATGAAAGGACGATAAAATGGTTATACATACAATTGCCTAACCAAAAGGCAGTGAATCCCCGGGAAAAGTAGTAAGCAGGAACATAAAACGTCATGATGGTATTAATATGTTGGTATTATAATGAAGCACCACACCTAGCCAAGTAGCGCCTCCAGGCGGCGGCGGCGGCGGCGGTCCACGTCCACGACGCCATGAGCGCGCCGGCCGCGAAGCAGCACAGCAGCCGCAGCTGCAGCACCGACACCGACGGCCGCGTGCCGCCAGAACACTCCTTCTCCGTCTCCTTCAGGGCCTCAAGCCGGCAGCTGCAATTACATTATTTTTAAAGACCCATCATTCACATTATACCTTTTTGTATGATTGTTTTGAAAGGAATACTGATAGCAATAATGACCAGACATGGGATAAGTTAAAATAATAAGCAGCTTCACTTTGTATGGATATGAAAACATCGAATTATTGGGATATTTTAAAGTAAATTTAACAACTTTAAAGTAAATGGTTAAGAATAATTTTAGATATATCCAAAATTATAGGTTTCGCAATTTTACACCTAAAACTTTAATGTTTTCCACATGAAAGTACAAAAGAGGGTATACAACTTACATAATATTCTTCTTGAAAGCCTCCTTCCACAGGTCAGCGTTCCTAAACTCGTAGATATGGCAGGCGAAGGTGACGCATATGAAGACGGCGACGAGCGCGGCGGTGAGCGAGCATCGTGTTATCGTCTGCCGGATCTTGTTGGCGGCGCGCGGCGAGATCACGTCCTTACTTGACACGCGCACCGCGATTAATGAGAACACGCCTGTAAACACAATAATGTACTTAAATATTGTATTTTGGTACATGTTAGTTTATAAACATTATTTAATAAATAAAAAAATATGATCACCTCCAAAAGCAATTAAAACGATTTATGTCTTTAAATATAAAAATGTGGATTAAACTTAACAGAAAGCACAGAGTAAAGGATGAACCATATACAGACAGTCACAAATGACCATGTCAAGAGCAATAACTAACTACTGACTTCGAGGTCTATGTGACAACCACTAATTAGTGGTCATTTTAGACCAATAGACATATTTTTCATCGATTTATTTAATGTAAAAAAGATTGGGTCTAGTAACCCAAGGAGCCAACAATCCAACTTTATCGCGAAAACTTTGTTAAACTGATTCATTGGGCCAACAAACCTCTAAGTAAGAAATATCCTCCAAGCGCCAGCACCACAGACAAGGGCGCGAGTAGCAAGGCAGCCCTCATGGGATGGTTGACGTAGCCCACGAAGCAGATGCCGGTGACGCTGCTGCCGTCCACCTCGCCGAACGCCATGGTCGCTATGGTGAGGATCAGCGGCAGGGACCACGCCACCAGGTGGAAGTACGCCGCTTTCTTGTCGATGCGGTCTTGGATTTTACCTGTTTCGATAAATTATATTAGTTACATTCAGAATTCTCAGCGAGAAGATTTATAAGCAACATAACTATTGCTACTTTTTGCATAAATATTACTGTTTGATTTTCATGTAAAATAATACTTCACATTTATGTATAAAAAGAAAGCAGGGAGTAGCTAGCTAGTTATAGTTATACTAAAATTAATGGTGGCAATAAAATTAGGCAACTTAACGAACCTAAGGCTCTGAAGCTCATATGCCAAGCATATGTGAAGATGACGAACCACACGCATGCTGCCATCATGAAGTAATACACCTAAAAACAATAAAGAACAATATTAAAATCAAAAATATTGTACATAAATTTTCATGCTAATGAAGAAGTGTGTCGCTGTGTCAGCGACATGATATTGCACAAGCATAAATGTAGGTTATTTTAGTAAAAAAATGTCAATAAACTAAAAACGTAAATTTATAATGACTCGAACAAATATATATTAAAGAAATTACAAAGTAACTCTGGCTGTCTGTTATGCGTTTAAGAATAAATGGCTTAAATTTGATTATGATCAAGAAATCCTGATAAATGAATGGATTTTTGAAGTGATAAGGCGGTTGGAGCCGCGGCCATTAGATAGTTTGAATATATTTACCAATACGAAAACAACCACACAAGACAGATTCTCTTCTGCCGAAGGTTCACCTTGTCTTCTTGTACCGTCTTTTGAGCACACGATGTCATCCCTGGATCCCACGCCAAATTGAATGAGCCACCTGCGCGACAAATAACTAAGTTAGCGATATGCCATGTACTACCGAACTACATCATAACTAATATTATGAACGCAAAATGAGTCTTTAATTGTTCGTAATGGAGTTAGTATACATTCTGTGAAAGAATATAGGTTACTTTTTGCTTCCAAAACTGCAATTTACGCGAAAGAATAAGCTAGTTTATAATAAATACTACAATACATAGTTATATATACCTAGCTATCTAGCAAAAAAATAGTGTCCTTACTTTATTTTATTCAGAAGCCTAAGCTGTCTCATCAAGCAGAAATATTTATATCATATTCAACAAGCATGCATGTACAAAACAATGGAACAATTAACATGTACAATTTCAGTCACATAAAAGTTGCCTGATGGCCTAGATGATTATTTTAGTGTTATGATTTTATTTCATTGGATATTAATCTACCCGGAACCGTATAAAATTGAGATAGAGTTTATTTTTTGCGCTCATTATTTTGTTTTTCAATTTTTAAATTTCCAGTGTTTTTATTTATGTTAGTAGGTACATACCCCATTGATGCGACTGCGAAGCACACATTGATGTAGAAGATGACGAGCGCAGGGTACTTGTTGGCGCTTCGCCAGTCGATGAGGAAGGTGGCGACGGTGAGCAGGTTGAGGGCGAGGCACACGCCCGCGCCCCACGCCACCAGGCGGTGGATCTGTTGGTGCTCGTCCTCCGTGTAAAGGGGATCGCGGCATGGTAACCCGCAACCCGATATACCTGCATAATGAGAAGTAAAGAAAAATATAAATAGCTCGCTGTTTTTGGAACTACCTAATGACGGCCTATGCCCTTTCTTGGTTCTTTCCATATAAAATCATAACAGACAAATAAGTTGGGATATTAATTTACGTGCTAATATGACTCATAAAACACTGGTTCTCTGGAGGAAATTGCCCTGCGCAATAAGGTTGGCCTAGTCACTGCTTTGTGTTTATGTTTTAGTGTACATTAAAAAATAAATAAATAAAACTGCAAGCAACCTTAGTAAATAAGTTTCACAAAGTTTCGAAAGGAAAATAATATCTTAAATATAACATACCTTCGTAGAAGTGTAGTGGCTTATCGGTGTGTATCAGCGGCGGCAGACATTTCCCAGAAGTGTTGAACTTCATCTCCCTAACTGCATTCTCGCATCTCGACGGAAACAATGTTGTATTGCATTTCAAAAAGGACGGAAAATACGATGTGTTGTACAGAATTGAACATGGCTCCATTGTAATCTTGCACATCTCGTAAGACGGCAAATATACCATGTCTTGGCCCAGTATTCGCTCGCACTTAGGCATAAATGTAGAACACAACAAAGGCTGTATAACGGCCCAGCAGTTTGGCACATTGATCAGTTCTCTATAGAGTTCAAGTTGCGTCTGTATTTGGTACTGATTATCATAGAACGTGAGGTGCACGCTTGTCTTATCGTAAGGGAGCTTGGATCCTAAGCAGCTTGTCTTGTTGAGCGGTTCACAGCGCGCTCGTCTCACGCAGCTGTCGAGTTTGATTTCGCGCTCAGGAAACCACTGCGTGCTTTTATCTGGTTTGATCAGTTTGTAATTTGGCGTACCATTAATAATTTCAAGGCGCTCTGTAACATTGTCGCTCATATCTGTTATAGCGTTTTTGTCTCCTCCATTGTCGAATTGACTGGCTCGACATGCTAATATCATAACTAGCCAGCTCAACCATCGCCAAGGGTTCATCTGGAACAAAAGAAGCTAGGTTTGACTACTTGTGACTGACAAAATGATTAGGGCGAAAAGTAAAAAAAAATTAAAACTACACTTCGTTTCTCAACATTTCTTTATTATTGTAGGTTGACGTCGGTATCAAATGAAACCCTTTAAAATTTCAAATTTTTATTCATACTACAATGTTGTTTTCAATCAGAATCATACGGTTACTTAGTGAAATATAACTCATAAGTCATAACCCAAATTGGTGGTTGTCCAAGGGAAAAGGATGTGGTAGTGCAGGTGAGTCAGTACATTTCCACAAAACGTTATTGATCTAAAATACAAAGCCTTCTAACCTATGGCTGCTAGGCATTCCTGTAGCTCGTTCTTATTATTTAAGAATTAACGAATACACAGTAAATTTTATTTATACCAGAATTGGCAACTTTTGACGCATGTTATATCATAGAACAAAAAGCGCAATGCAATTAATAAATATGCCCATGTCATTTCGGACGATTCTCTCTCCGAGAAGATTGCTCGAAATAGGTTGAGCCACTTTAGAGAGTAGCCGGTAGGGAATCAAATACGTAGGAGTTACAGGTGTAGAAAGAACATTATTTTAAGGAAATGTTAAGAATATTCAACCTTATTTACGTTATACATGATCCGTTTCTGAAAAACGAATCATTTATTTCTACCATGAAAATTATAATAATTGTATTTCTTTTCACAATCTGAAAAAACACACAATGCTGTTTTTTATGCCATCATTATTTTATAAACGGAAATAATTTAACTAATTGGGTGTCCCTTGCGCATATTATTTGAATGTTTGTAAAACTCTTCGCAACACAAGGTTAAATTCCTTAGAACAGGAAAAAAACATGATAATGAGCCATGTCTAGAAAAACCAAAAATCTTAAAAAATTCAACCACTTTGATGGTTGAACATAAAGTAAGATTTTGTCCTAATTATTAAAACTACAAATATAAAATATTAACATGTGCAGTAGTGAGGATATTTCTCTTAAACCAAATAAAATGATGTATTAACTAAGTACATAAGTAAAACTGTGTGCAAAATCTTTACGCAATGTGCGTTTTTAATACATCTATGTATCATTTTGATTTATAAGTGCAATTATTCAAATGAAAATATGTAAAAATACGACACGACGAATCATAAAGGTGATTAAATAGTGCCAAAGCCGCAATAGTCAGGTCTATTCTAATAAACTGAATTAAATAATAACGAAAATAAAGAAGGGTAAAAAACTAACTAAACTGTATGTACTGACACGCACTAAGGACAGGACTGCCCTTGGACTTGATTTTATTAACCTTTTATTATAAACCCCATGTTTTTCAAATATTTATTACATTCGGAAATTGGGTAAAACTTTATTGGATAATCTTTATTTCTTTATTATTGACAAAACAAATTCAAAAAATACCAGGCTCTTACTATAAGAATGATGAAGGTGAGGTTGAGATGACTGCTCGGGGTATATCAGCCAGAGCCCAAATCCGTACCGTGAAAGTTCCTAGAGCAGCTATAGCACCCAACTCCAAACAGTGAGGTCCTCGCCGATTCTTCTTCTCTTCATTTAAGTACCTGATACCATAACAAACAACATATAAAAGCTCTGATCATTTGTATTAACTGACTATGTAACTGATTGACTCACCGTTTTCAGCAGTTTAGGAGAAAACACCTGTACAAAAATCTTATTTTTTTAGACATAATATAAATTTATTATGTATTTAGCTTATTAAAATAAAATACAAGGCGTAAATAAAAAGTATGTACAACCTTTTTGCATCAACATCACTGTATTGTCTTAACACTTTCGAAACACGTCTTAAAGTCTCGATTTAAACGTAAGAAATTAATAATAAAGTCTATTATAATTATAAGAACAAAGAAGGGGGCGTTATGCTAGTTGGATATAGGTTTTCCACCTCTTCTGAACGTACGGTTTCCGCCGCTACCCCTGCGGCCTCTGGAAGTGCCGCGCGGCCCGCCGTTACCTCTCCAGTTGTTGCGGCCGCCGTGTCCGTTCATGCCGCGACCTCTGCCGCGCCCTTGACCTCGTCCTCTGTAACCACCGTCCCATCTCTGGTTCCGCATATTATTGTATCCCTCATCACCATTACTATCCTCATTATTATAGTTTTCCTCATCATAGCTTTGATCATACGATGATGAATCCTCTTCATTATATTCTTCATCATTCTGAGTATATTGTTGATTATCATAATTAGAATCGAAATGAGGCTTATTATATCCATTGTCCGAAAACGGCGGACGTGGCGGTGCCATATTGCCCATCGGCGGTGGCATGTTACTCATTGGTGGCATATTGCCCATCATTCCTGCTATGTGTGGCGGTGGCATATGCATTGGACCCATTGGATGCATTGGGCCCATTGGAGGTCTGGGACCCATTGGTCCCATATTGTTCATTGGTGGCATTGGTGGACGCATCATATTCGTCATTGGAGGTGGCATATTATTCATAGGACCCATATTGTTTGAATCAGATGGACCATTATTAAAACCTTGTTCCTCCTCTTGACTGTTTTGTTCAGAAACATCCATTTCATTATCATAATACTCACTATCTTGATCATAATTATCATAATTTTCTTCCTCAGTATTTTCATTCTCAGGTGGTTCTTCACCATTGTCAGGATCAGGATACTCAAATGGTTGGAAGTTATCTTCATCTGCATCATCTTCTAAATGAGGCATCACATCATGTAATTCTTCTATTTCACCTGATGCTATGAATTTTTTGAGAGCTAATGGTCCCTCAGATATAGCTTTCTCCAATTTTGAGCCTTGTTCTACTCCAATAAGTTTACCATAAATAAATATAGCTGATGGAGTGATTTGTTGAAGAGGAATGGCGCCTGGTACAGATTCCACTAGAGCCTGAGTCAAAGCTTCAGTGGCAGCATCATCAGAAGAAGGCCCATGGTTCCATTGAGCTTGGAAATGTCTAGGGATAGGTTTGCTATATGGTACCTTTTTCACCTTTTTCTCAAATTCCATTGGTACAAATGTGGTATCCAAATCCAAACCTGGAATGACTTTATCAGTATCTGAAGAAAATATTTCTACTTTATCTTCAGGACCCATGCCAGGTATAACTGCAGGCTCTTCTAAGTCATGGTCATCCTGGACGCCAGGTGGCAAAGTATTAAGGTTGTATTTGTCCCTCATGAGATCTCCCGGACGGTTCCGAGTCCAAAACTTAGAAGTGTGATCATTAGATCCTGAACATAAGATGTGACCAAGAGGATGCCACGCCATTGTCCACACAATAGATTCATGCGCTCCTTCAATACATCCAACTTCCTTATCAGTACCAACATTCCAAAATAAGATAGCTCCATCAGAACCACCCGAACAAAACAATCCTTCATGAGTTGGGTGCCAAACTACACTAGAAGCTTCTTTTTTATGACCTCTAAATATCTGTAACTCTGTCCCTAATTTACGAATATCAAATAACTTAAGTAAATGATCACGGGAGGCTGTTATTAGCCAGTTCCCGTTGTCATTCCATTTCAGATCCATCACAGTAGACTTGTGTGCATGAAGAGTAGATAATGCAGTCCCAGACTTTGGATCCCATAACTTTATAGGTTGTTGATTGTCTTTGCTTCCTGACACAATAAGCGCTTTTGTAGGATGCCATTGGACACACTTGACATCAGCACCATGGCCTCTTAGAATCCTTTCTTCTTGACATCTATAGAAATCAAATATTCGCAACGTACCATCATCAGAACATGTAACAATTTTGGAATCACTAGGACTAAAGCTAATACCTCTAACGGCTTCCTTGTGAGCCTGGTACATTTTAACATTGTTCATATTGCTTTGCCAATATTTAATAAATCCTGAATGATCACCAGTTACCATCCACCCTTCACCATGTGACCAAACCATAGACCTCACTGGGGAATCATGAGCTTGAAGAATAGTTTCAAAATTAAATGTTAATCCATTCCATAACGTAAATTCTCCTGAGGAAGCTCCTGTTATTAAACGTCGACCTTCCGGAGTCCAAGCGACAGCAAAAATAGGGCATCGCATTTTATTTGTAGCAGTTTTAACAAATCGTGTAGTAACAGCATTTATAGGGTTATCAGGATACGAGGGCGGCGGTAATAAGTCAGGGGTATACATGGCGTCGGGCTGCAACGCGTGCCTGTCCCGCCAGTCCCTTTGCCAAACGCGACATTCTAAAGCTTTAATGATAGCAGCATTATAGTCTACAGTTTTTCGCATAACGGATTTACGTAAGCGTTTACCATCGAAATCATCTTGAGTCATGTTCAGTGGTCCTTGGGGTGGAAACCGCATCTGGTAGTTGAACGGCCTAAAGTTATGGCGCATGTTGTTTCTACCGGGCGGACCCATAGGAGGTCCCATGTTCATGCCCATGCCCATACCCATGCCAGGCGGAGGCATCCCCAAGTTTGGCGGAGGGTGTCCGAAATCCATGGTTTATAACTTCGTTACCTAATTAAAGAAATAACTGCATTACAATCTCGGCCATTAAGAATCTATTGAATGAATATGGCCAACTATAAAATCGTTCTTGTTATTAGTCTTACCTTATACGTACACAACAAAATACACTATAACATTATATACGCCTCTCTTCACAACTGCACAGTACACAATTTTATTTATAAGTACCACCAAACAATATAATATGTACAAACAGAAAACTTAGAACACAACGTTAACCTATTTGGAATGCTAGGCCAAGCAAATCGGCCATGTTGCCATACGATAGAGATGTACTAACCAGGACGCCAAAGTATGACTAAAGGATTTGTAAATCGACTAAATTATTTTAATGTCAAAATCAAGTTTACAGGCAAATAAAGAAAGTACTGTTTAACAAAAAAATAATAGATGATAAACCTTGAAATCACAGTACATAACAATTTGGTTGTTTAATTGAGATTAGACCGTATTTAAGAAGGTACAGGAAACATATTCATATTCTCTTCTCTAGACATACTAAATGTCCAAATACAGGAAATAGGAGTATCTCAATTTTTAGACGATCACATTCTACTGAGGATATTTTGTAACTTCGTAGTACAGTAGCCAGGATGCTTTTGATAGCTAACATTCCAAAATGGCGACCTGAAAGAAACATTTAATAAAATACACACTCTCAAATATAAATTAAGTAGCTATGTTAGTGTTCATGAAATTAAATAGCAGAAAGTTTCACAACCTATACAATTCCTCATTCCGTAACTAAAGGGTATATAAGCGCAGGGATGTCTGAGGGCACAGTTTTCTGGTAAGAACCGGTCTGGATTAAAGCTGTTAGCATCCGGACCCCAGATTTTCTTTGACCTATGCATCACCATTGGCACTACTGCACATCCCACGCCAGCCGGTATAATACAATTTGCTGAAATAGGAATGCACGATAAGATTACCTAATAACATGGGATAAGGTAACTTCGTTTTTTAAACAAAATACTCACAAAGTTTTAGTTCTTTCTGTGTTTTTCGGCCGATAATAGGTACCACTGTATAGAGCCGCATTGTCTCTTTAATAACCCTTTCTAAATAATCCATTTTTGATAAATCTTCTTTGTTTGGTGATCTCAGAGAGGTCCCGAAAATTACTTTTAATCTGTACATACATAAGTATTATTCAGAAATCCATGTCAATGTTAAGATGATATTTTAATTGAATTCAAATCAAGCTGTGTGATGTGGTGTCTTAGCGGTTAAATTCCTCACGAATTAAGAGCTTAAGTAAGTGCAAAGAGTGCACTGTGTAGATGCAAGGAAAATGTAATATAGCAGACACAACATTTAGATTCGTCCATCCCTTTTACCTTTAGATACTTATTATAATAATACGACGACGTCTTGAGAAAAAACTTAAGAACTTCCTATCTATAACTCTTAAGTTTTTCAAACAGTCAAGGCTCACTTACTCTTCACATGCTTTATCCTGAACATCTTGGTGACTTCCCAACAACATCAACGCGTACGATATAACGAGAGCTGTTGTGTCGTTACCGGCTATAGTAATTGAGTCTATGTGTTCACGCAACTCTACATTGCTGAATTCTAATTTCCTTTCCAACAATAATTGTAAAATATCTTTTCGACCTATGAGGAAAAATATTTTAAATTAACATCGTTCTTACTTTTATAAGATAGTTTACCTAAAGTAAACATTTACTCCTGTGTTGCAACTTATTTTATGTAATAAATTAAGTAGCTACATAATAATATGTTCTTTGTACCTATTGCAGAACATAGGTTACCTAACTACTTACCTTGTTTACGACTCGATTGTTCAAACGAAGCAATTTTTTTCCTTATAACCTGCAACCGAAAAATAGATAAGGTCCATAACGATGCTGCATGTTAAATCAAAGGCTCCTCAGACAAAGGATCAGCCTAAAATTGCCAAAACCAAACCAAGATTTACCTAAACCAGGATTTTTACCTCATCCGTAAATTGATGTGTGGCATCAATATTCTCCTTCTGTATGGCAGCATGTGTCGTCAAACTGAATAAAGCGTCGGGTTGCAGCCATGCTTTGAACAATCGCATGTTGATGATCGACATGACAGTTTTACGAGCGCGCAAGTATGGTGTGTCCGGATTATGTTGAACATCCATCTTCTCACCCATTGCGGTTTCTGTACACATATAAACATTCATAATTTTAAAATATACCCTAAATTCTTTACTTAAATACACTTTAATGACACTGCAGATAACTTTCTTTATCTAAAACATTTACTTCATCTTTACTATTGATGAATGATGCTGGCCTCTAACCGCCGAAATAAAAGGCTTAAGCCCTCTTACGCACTTGCTAGCCGCGCGGTCCAATTTACACAAGCGGTTGCATATTAAAATTGCAAGTGCGTAAGAGGGCTTAGACTTAATTGAGTACCTATTACTAAGTAACTGTGAAGTAGAATATAGCTATGTTAGTAACAATATATCATGCTAACCAAACACAATATCCAGCATGCAGGACGTGATGTATTCATAAATGTCAAACTGTTTCCTTCCAACTTGTTCCTGGAGTCTTTGGACGAGGATCTGTCCCTGCTCAGCAAATACTTCGATGTAGTCCTCAATGATGCGGTTGTGGAATATCGGCAGGAGTAATCGTCTGTGAGCCTTCCAGAGATCAACTACAAGAAAATAATAATACATAGCTATAAGAATTTATGTTACATACGGTGGGACCTACTAAATATTTATTCATAGCAACCAAGACTTTCACATACGCATAAGAATTTAATTCCTACTCGAGGTAGTGTGTAAAATGATATGTAGGAAAATCTTCAGGTGGGAGATAGGGATTAGCTAGATAGACACAGACTTACCTGGAGCTACAAATAATCCGTTTCCTAGCCATGCTTGGAGAAACTTGTAACTGTAGTCCTTTTCAAGGCAATTTTCTAAAATCTTTTGCACGTCCTCTGGATTCAACGTCACTAGAATTTAAGTACAAAACCTCGTTTTATGTCATGTAATGTAACTATTATAGGATTAAGGTTTTACATAACTTTATTTACGCTTACCGACGTACAGTGTTGGTCCAATCCAAACTTTACTAGTACTGCCCATTTCTTCAATGTTCTCGACCAAACTTCGAACATTATTTAATATTTCTAAAATATTTTCAATTACATATTAACCACATTAAAAAAAAAAACAAATAAATGATCTTGTTTTATAACTGTTCTGGGATAATTTTCACTTTCAACTTACTTTCTGGACCTCCAATAAACCAATGCGTATGTCCCAGAAATGGAATTTCACCTGTAGCAGGTAACGTTTCAGAAAACTCATAAAGTAACTTCCGGGAACGACGAAAATTTAAATAGTACAATACTGACACTAATAATACTAATACAAGGGCTAACATTGTATATAATAATTTACGACACGTAAGTTTATTGTTCAGAACTTCTCACAATAATGTGCTAAAGTGTACTGAAAGACGAAACAGAAAACTGTATGGTTTTAACGACGTTTTCCATAAAAGCACTTGAATGGTTTAGGTACTTACATAAATAAAGCTTAAGTAACATTTGGATCTATATCATATACATGCTAGATACGTACCTACACATGTCATATATTTACCTACTCATACCTAATTAATTTAGTACATAAGAGTCTAGGTCTCAAAAGGTTTGTCTTTCTAAACGCGTTGCTAACTAATATTTATTTGAGCTTATTTATATTTAGGTATGTAACATTTTACTAGGATCTACAGTTTTTGCATATTCAGCAGCAATTAGGTAAATTGATGACAGCGAGAGGGCCATTAAAGTAACTCGAAAATCGAGACAGGTTTTGATTTTTGACATAGATGATTAGCAAAAAAAATGTATTAGCATTTTTAGTGTAGGTTTTTTTGGGCTTAGGCTGGTACATTTGAATAAAAGCCACAATTTTTTTTTCTTTACGGAGTTAAAATGGCTTGGGAATATATCTGACTTTTACGGGTTCACCCCGATCCCTTCCTCTTTTCTCTCTCTCAGGCGGGAGTCATGGAAAGAGAGGAGAACTACTACTTCTCTTATATATCTAACATTTCATCACGGTCCTTTTAAGAATATTTTTTTTCTTATTTGCTCTGACGTATTTACCGCCTATGTAGAACCTGATTGGTAATATCAAAGCAAATCTAAGTTGAATTGTGATCGCAAGCGTGGATACTCGCACGCAGAATTGTTTGACATCCGATCAATTTGTGATTACAACATTTTTAATTGAAATTCTGCACAAGGTAAGAATTTAACTTAATAATATTATTATTTTTAAATGTGTTTTAAATTACTGTGTAACTTTGTTGGTGGAATTCGGTCTTTGCCTTAAACACTTTTTGATTTTTTTGAAATAATTGCCTAGGTTCTTTACACTTTTTCGGAATCTCTAAGAAGATGTATAGCATATCTCTCTTTTATTTTTTTAAACGGTTTTTGTGCAAGATAATAATCCCGTGATTTTTCAGATATTCACAATGATTATACTGGCTGTGGTATTGCTAGCGGCATGTGTTTACTGGATGCGGTGGTCGGCGCGTGCGCAGCGCATGGATAGCATGACGTCCAAACTGCCAGTGCCGCCGGCTCTGCCGCTTATTGGAAACGCTACGATTTTCTTGGGAGATACTCAACGTACGTAGCTATTTAACGTATTTTCATAAATACATTTTCATAAGAAAGCAAATTTAGTATAAAAATTAACATATTTTCACTTACTTGTTAGCATCTTATAAGGATCTACTTTTATCATGACAGTGTTTAAATTAATGCTTCAGGTTCACTAAAATGCGGGCGTCCCTACGACCTAGTTTGTTTCTCAAACAAATAAAGCCTCTATCTAACATTAACCACTTAAGTATCTACTCCACTCCTCAAGAGTCCATCAGTTTAAAGGCCAAGGTAATTCCATCGAACCTACGTAGTCTTTACCTACTTAATAAACATGCTGGTTATCATAACGTTGTGTTCGGCACTTGAGCTGTTTACAGTGCCGCTACATGTACATGTGTTTACAAAACTACTCCAGGGCTCAAAAGTCACAAATAGTAAGTGCATATAGTATTTACCTTAAAGCTAGTGACATCTTTGCAATATTTACCTGTAATGTAAACGAAACTCTTGCGTGCACTGTGCACATAAATGGTCTTTATATAAATAACTTATATGGTGTAGACAATGTAGGTATTGATGTCAGGAGGTATACTTAATTAAGACCTGTGTGTAATGGAAATAATGGACCTACAGATAATTTCCAGAATCAAATTATACACGTAAGTATAATCCCCGTGGAAAGAGGTGGTCCTATTTAGCATGTGTTTTATTTTTAATCGCTAGCATTGCAAATCGTTAGAATTTTAAAAATCAAAGAAGTTTAGCTACTGTTGGAATGAGGAACTCAGTGGTCGAATGGCGAACCTAGACTCAAGGTTTTTAACCTCTGAGGTCCCGAGCTCGATCCCGGAGGAGTCAATGTAGAAAAAAAAATTTCTACATCTTCCCGTGTCTCAGTGTTTGAGAGCGTAACACAAGTTCTTTAGCTCCTTATTTTGGGTTCAGAGCAATGTAGCTATGTTTGTCCACAATTATTAACGAAATCTGCTGCTAAGTGTTGTTTTAACACAAACTAATTCTACCCATTATCAATTGTTTCAGAAATACTAAAAAATCTATGGAGCGTAGCGCATTTAGCTTTCAAACACAATAACTCAGCGAAATTATGGCTTGGGCCCAAACTTTATGTCGGTAAGTTAACCCTCAATTATGTAGTATTAGGTAGTGTCCTGTATTTGTTCAATATTTATTTAATTTTACTTTTGTAGCCATAGCTGACCCTGAAGACGCTCAAGTGGTGTTAGAGAACTGCCTGGACAAGGACTCTGTGTATCGGTTTATGCGCCCTTGGCTGGGCCACGGCCTCTTCGTAGCTCCCGGTAACTAAGTATATGAACAATCTAATTATTTCAATCTATATATCTTGAGGATTTCCTGCTGGATGTTGGTAGTTACAAAAATTCTACAGAAATCAGCAACTTTCCAGATAACTGCCCCTTGATAAAGCATCCTGTCGATACTGGAGTATGCTTTTCTTTTTTGTCTTCACAAATAAACTTTATTCATATTACAGTGGACTTATGGAAATCACATAGAAAAGTGTTGTTACCGATATTCCATAACAAAGTAGTCGAAGAATACTTGAATGTCATTGCGGAGCAAGGGAACGTATTAATTGGCCGCCTGCAAGAACAGGTGGATAGGGGAAACTTCGATGTTCTAAAATACATTACTGCTTGTACACTAGACATCGTGTTCGGTAAGTATTAATGTTAAATTTACAGCATATTAATTCCTAAACAATCGTCAACCGGTTATGTCAATTTGGTGAATGATACATACATAATTTCTCCTTACATCGAAGCGGATTACGAAAATCACTAACAATGTTTTTTTTTTAAACAAACTATACTAAGCTTTACACTAGTAACTTTAGAGTTTACTTTAAATCTATAACAGCACGTCTACATTGAATCTTGACCTTCAACAATTGATCCTAATGACGTAAGTTAGATCTTTTGAATACACATTTCTAGTCAAAATACCTTATAAGGAGACGTAACTAACTGCAGAGCATAGACGAGCAGGGTCCTTAAAACATCCATAAAAGAACGGCCCAACAGAATATTGATTTCAATCGGGATTTCGCCTAAATGGGTGATTTTAAGATGTGAATAATATGTTCTCGGTTATAGAGACAGCAATGGGAGAGCGTATGGATGTCCAGCATACCCCAGACACGCCATACCTCCGAGCTCGCCACACGGTCATGGCTATCCTCAACATGCGACTCTTCAAGGTGTGGCTCCAGCCTGACTTCCTCTTCAATCTAACGCCCTATGCTAAACAGCAGAGCGAAAATATCTTGATCACGCACAAGTTTACCGATGAAGTAAGTTATAAACCTGTGATACAAGCAATTTACCTAAATTAACATATTTTTATAAATATTTTCACGCCTCTTTTACATACTTTTTTTTTCTTTGTAAAGGAGAACCCGTATTATATGTATCTACATTATTATCATTTTGCAGGTTGTTCAAAAGAAACGTTTGGAACATGAAAGAAATAAGGATGAAAGTGCTTCAAAAAAACCACCAGGTAAACTTGGTCTAAGAGTAAAACATTCCTTTTTTAGGTAACTAGCTATCAGACTGTATTGTCATCACGCAACCGTAAACAGCAACTTAAATCATTTAAAAAACAAACATCAAACATAGAGTTTATAACAAATGATAAATAAAAATCTCCTGCTGAAACAATACGGTATTAAATCATAAACAAACAATCAAAAACCGATTTAACATCAGGCCAATCACGGTTATAGAAATTTTATCATCACGAAATAAAACATTCAAATAATACCTATTTAATTAAGCTCCTACCTTAAGCTAATATTAGCCCGTTCAAACAATTTGATCAATCATAATATTGCCTTCTTATTAGTTTTGAAGCAAAAAATGTAGACATAGGGCTTGTTCCCATCACATATGCTAATTTGGCCGTTGCTATTTTTAGGCTATCTTAATTCTCTAATCGAGAATTATGTGTACTTTAATTTAAATATAAACATGAGTATATTTTTGCTATAAAGAATAAATCTATAAGTTATGTCTAAATAGGATTTTTTTGCGGTAAAATATGTTTCTTGCATTTCAGAAGGTAAACTCCGTGCTGTCCTGGACTTATTATTTGGTAGAGAGATTGAGTTCACGAATGAACAACTCAGAGAGCACATTGACTCCATCACAATTGCTGGCAATGACACGACTGCGCTCGTCATCGCATACACCCTCATGTTGCTCGGCATGCACCAGGATGTGCAGGAGAAAGTGTACCTAGAGTAAGTCGTCCACATATGACTAGTAATATGCTTTCAGACAGCAACTTTTGATTACCTATATCTCGTATCTATCTAGCGTTTTAAAATGGGTGAAAATTATGTAAAATCCAAGTTACAGTGAATTTTATTATTATAAATAGTTGCCCATGACGCATTAATTTCGAAATTTACGCAAAAAAACTAAAGAAGAATTGCCTTCCTTGTGCCCCTCTTCCCCTAAGGCTTACTTCCGGAGAATGGAGACTTTTCGTATGTTTGTTACCAAACTAAGCCAAATAAGTTCCAAAGCTACCTTTTTTTCTTTCCTTCCCATCCACAACTTGACTCTACTCATACAATTTTTTTGCAGAATAAAATCCATCTTTGGCACCGCAACTCGAGGGCCAAATAAAGAAGACTTACAGAAAATGTCTTACTTGGAGCGAGTGATTAAAGAGAGCATGAGACTATATACTGTAGTTCCAATTATTGCAAGGAACGTTGACAAAGATACTTACCTGCGTAAGTACCTATTCTAGAAGAACTAAGTTTTAATAGTACCTTCATTCTTTAATAAATTCTGTTCTCTATAATTCATCTATACCTACAATTTCCTACATGTGAAAAAGGGAGGCATAGAGAGACTTTCCTTGATGATAAGTAAATCTTTATTATTGTTTTGCTCTGCAGCAACTTGTGGGGTCACAATACCAGCCGGCGCTGGTGCCGTGATAGGAGCCTTCGCAATACATCGCTCTGCAGCATGGGGACCGAGCCCTGAAACGTTTGACCCCGATAGGTTCCTGCCAGAACGATCCACTGGCAGACATCCTGCCGCCTTTTTACCCTTCAGCTACGGTGCCAGAAATTGTATTGGTTAGTTATATTTGATTCTGAAAGCAAGGACTAGAAAATGATGAGGAGTTGAGATAACTTGACCCTCACACTATTAACACATTGTAATTAATTAGGTAATAAAAGATACGCGCTTATTGTAAATTAGAAATTGAATCATCGACAAGGGGCCCAAGTCTGCTATTTACACTCGGTTCAATGTCTTCATAGTGGCGTGCCAGCAGAGCCATTTTCGGAAATTTGGTATTCTACTAAACGTCAAAACGTCAAAATTGCGCATTACAATTTGTACCAAATGTGTGAACTATTGGCCACAGTCGTTGAATATTGAACCGAATCGTTCCAATGCGCAATTTTGACGTTTTGACGTTTAGTAGAATACCAATTTTCCGAAAATGGCTCTGCTGGCACGACACTATGAAGACATTGAACCGAGTGTAAATAGCAGACTTGGGCCCCTGGTCACCAATCGACAGGAAGAAACTGAATTTTTCATTACATCAAGTAACATATACATAACATACCATCACGCCTGTATTCCCGAAGGGTTAGCAGACCTAAACCTACCGGTTAACTCTGGGTACACCACAGTTAACCGGTAGGTTTAGGTCCCATGTTACATCAAGTAACGTCTCTAAAATCTTTTAATATTTAAAATCTTTTTCAGGGCGTAATTTTGGAATGCTGATCATGAAGAGTCTTATATCGGTCATAGTACGCGCATACAAAATCGAAGCAGATGACATCGGTGCTCTCAAAATCGAAGTGCTTTTGTTTCCAATTAATGGACACCAGATTAGAATAACTAAAAGGCAAAATCTGAGTTAGATTAATAAAACATTGGACCAAAATCAAGCTTTTATTTTATAGAAAATTCCTTTTTTAGGTACAACTCTACGGTCTTATAAATAATGTACATAATAAAGTATTTGTTTTTCCAATTCAACTGAATTAATATACTTTCTCTTTACTTGCATTATGATCTGTAGGGGGGGTCAAGACAGTAGGTGTAGGAGGATGTGAAGCGGTGGCGAAGTCATACTCCATGTGGGTGTCGTGGTCGAGCACATCACGGGAGTCGTCTACTCCACAGGTCAAAAACTTGACGTAATTGCTCAAGTCTAGGAACCCCACGCCACAGGGACGGTCCACCAGACGAGATGTCATGATCCCTTGTGCGAAGCCAGAACATACAATCACGGAGCCAACGTCATCCTAAAGAAAAAAGTCTATAATTAGGATTATTGCAATAAAACCATGTTATGTAATAAGTGTGATAGTAAGTTTACACTTACAATGTAAACACATCAATAACATAAATAACTGAATGACAACATCTCCATGAATGGTAATTTATTTCGCAATTCATGTATGACTTTGTACATAAAGCATTTACAATAAGCTATTTGCTCAAGCGATAAAATATGCCCGCTTGAAGGTAATTTACAAACTTACAAAGTAATGTATACTTACAGGACATAACGCACCGAATTTTGGTGTCTGAAAACATATAAATCTATAGTCATCGAAAGATTACTGGTTAAATTATTAATGAAGAATGAATATAAAAGAAAAACAAATCTAAACCCGTAACATATATTAAACATATATATATTTTTTTGGCATAGCTAATATGTTTATTATTATATCGTAGGAAAATTGTTATGCTTCCTACCCGTGCTTGTTTTAGTCTTTCAATTGGTAGAGAATGCCATATGGCAATTAGTACGACTTCCGTAAGTGTTTTTAGTTTGCATTAGCAAAGTATAAATAACTTGTACATGCTAAGAACACACAGCTACAAGGAGTTACTAAAAAGATTTTGAAAGTCCTTGATACGGCCAAACTTCTTACTGCAAATTAGATACAGAGGTACCTATATCTGCTACGATTAAGAATACACCTACACGATGACATGTAGTAAGTGAGGGTCCAAATGAGCATTACAGTTAAAATAATATTACCTTGCAGTGTCCTTGCTGAACGCAAAGATATTTCTCTTGATAGTTAAACATCGCCAAACATTTATGTCGTGGCAGTAAGATGATGTTCATACGACGTAAGTGTATCAGCAGTGGGATCAAGTAACCCTAAAATTTTCGGTAACCGTTAAATATACACACTGATAAACAACTAAAAGCTCTGTTTTACCAAAAGCCCGGAACAGAAAAAAATTGGGAAGTGCCGGCCTCGTACTAACACCTTATTGCGTTGACCATCCTTGTATCAAGAAGCCAGAATAAATTTTAATCGCAATGTTCTACGACATCAAAAATTTAAAATACAAACTACTAAAGTCTCTTACAATGTTTCCAAACACAAAATGCTAACTTTATCTCTTCAACGAACCATGAATTAAGATTTTTGAACTATATTACTAGTACTAACATTTCTCCTGCTGCCCCAGCCATAATATTTGCAAGTAGTATCCGTATATAGACTTTCGTCTTTTGGGGCAGTCACCCCATAACGAACACGATTCAGAATGTAATCGGCGCCAAATTCGGGTTTTTGAAATGAAAACTGTAAACTTAGAACCAATAAACCCACGTTATCTGTCATACAGTCTACCCATCGTAACGAAGTATTGTACCCTGCAATATAGAAAAAAAAATAGGTGGAGGTTAAAATATCAACACTTAGCTAAGTAGTTATTGTAAGTGGTAAAGATTGATATATTTTTGGTAGAGATCTTTGCAGTTAGCCTGAGCGCAGGCTTTGACTGCTTCACCGGACTTTTGGCGAGGACCTTAAGGCCTCCAGCCAGAGCAATAGGAAAAACTAACTACGTTAGCAACGTTTACTAAGGGCACCCCCTGCGGGGTTCGAACCTCGACTTAGTGCGTTGCTAACAATCTTATAAAGCAAAACAACAAGGGACGGCTGGATCTAAGTTTTAATTATTTAGGGACATATTTCTATTGCTAGTTTGACCGGCTCGGGTCAGCTTCTTCTAGGGACGGGGGGAATAAGGATTGATACTTTTAATTATTTAACTAGGAACTTGAAATACCCCCCATATGAATATAGTTCTTATGTTACAAACTTCCTGTATACCTTGAATACTTTCCATTTGAAAACCTGAAAACAGGGAGTATGGTGGAATTAGGAACATGTCATCAATCTTGCACTTACCCTTATGAATACACAGATGGTTGACAGATCGTATGATGCCAGCATTCTCCAAAAATTTGTGAGTTCCGCCAACTACATTAAACTTATATCGCTCTCCATGCACGCAACTGGCAGGTGTGAGAACTACATGAGCCTCTATGAGTACACCCATACAAAACATCATAGCGTGTGATAAGTAATGAACCTGCAAAGTAAATTAAACCAGCTGGAAATGTATAGGACAATATCTCGTCAAATTCCCGTTTGATTTGAAGTGGGCAAACTTCCACCAACAAGACAATAATCAAAGCTTTATTAATGTTCAATTAGAAAGTTCTTACAATGAAAATGTGTACCGTGAAAGTAAGTAGGCTTATGCCAAAAGGACCTTAGGGTTGAGAAATGGAATTTGCGTCGTTATTAGGGCAAGACTTTTCTAGTAGCACTTTTATTTATTTGCGTTTCCGAGAGAGATTTGGTGAAACGCCTATCCCTATATTTAACGTTGTAGCTTATACCAAGTCCTAGTTCTGGGCCTTTATTTACGTTGTAGGCAGTTCTTCCTTGAACAGAAGCTCCTATTCAGACTTACAATATATTGGCCTTCCGTCACTTCTGCTGGTGTACCAAGAAACCCAGCAGCATTATTAAAATCCATATCCACTGTAATGTAAATTATTTTCACATAGTAACAAAATATAAGAAGAAATCATCATAAAGAAAAAGAAGTGGGTAATTACCCAAAGTGGATATGCCTCCAATTTGCCCTGCCCCCATTTTTTTGGGTATTTAAATATCAATCGTTATTATATAGTTATATTCACTTTCCACGAATATATTTGTAACTGAATTTGATTAAAAAGGCTTTATTATTCTTTGCGGAAACAGTACGTGGTCTGTTTTCAAAGTAATCATAACAAAATGTATTGGAGCGAGTCAGTTTTAATTAAATACCTAACTTATATTATCGTTACTGCTGATTAAAGGTACTTCAAAGTTACTCTGTCTGTCTGTAAATCAATGATACCTAAGCTACTGAACCGATTTAAGTGAAATTTGATTCATAGATAGTCTATTAATGAGAAACAAACGGGTTACTTTTTGATGCGAAACAGGGGTGTAAGGGGAAGAAGTAGGGGATGAAAGTTTGTATGACAATTTCTTCATTTTTTAAGAAAGAAGACTGATTCTAATTTTTTTATGACTTTGGATTAGATTTAAATAACTACGTAATGCAAAGTTTTTTTAACCGGGATTAAATTAAGGAACGCTGACAAAAAATCATACGGCCCAAAATATCCTTTTACTTTCTAATATTTTATAAGCGAAAGTAACTCTGGCTGTCTCTATGTTATGCAATCAAAATTTCATCAAAACTAACCTGTACTGTGCTAAATAGATGTTGGCACCCTGTGTGTTTATTGTTACACCCATGCTAATATTATAAAAGCGAAAGTACGTAACTCTGCTGTACCACAGAACCGATTATAATGAAACTTGGTATGGGATTAGCTTGGATCCTAAACCTTTCTTGGAATCCTAGTAGTTTTTATAGCTATATCAGTAACTCAGGACCGCGGAGCCAAGGGTTATTAATGATTACCGAGTTGCAAACCAATTGTTTAGTTCAGTGGGTTTTATGAAGTTAAACCTTATTAACAGGTTCACATTTTTATGAATGTCAATAGCTTCTAATCGATTTCTACGTTGACTAATAGAATATTTATACGATTAACTAACTTTTTGGTACAACGGTACAACTCTACTGAACCCGTCAACGTCACCGAGTCTGTCAGTTATGACATATGTCAATATTCGTCGAAATGCGTTTCAGATATAAAACTTATAAGTAGAGCAGCATAAATAAGCACAAAAAAGAAAGAAAACCACCTTGATTCCGCTTGAAAGAGCGAGAACGCAATTCTCTAATTTGCCAAATAAATCTGATGTCACAGATAGAGCTGTCATTCGACTACTGTGAGGTTTGGTTTTTGTGTGGTTTAATCATTTACTGTACTCTGGAAGTGCGATTATGTGTATAATTATAGCATAACCGAATTATAAAATATTATTGAGTTTATCTCTCCTCCCACTCAAATAACGCTGCATATCTGTAACATGTAGGTTCCTGTGACTAAGATAACTAAAACCGTGCAGTATTTGGTTTTCAAAGTGATACAGCGCGACAAAACTCATATTTGTTTAATTAACTATATCTCAAGATGAACTGGATGACTACCATATGTTTAAGTTTATTTATTTTAATGTTTTCTTCAAACGTGAGAGTCTGCTTATCGCAATATAATAAACCATGGACTGATAAATATGAAAATAATAAGTGCCCTAAGTTATATCCAAAGAATTTTTTGAATTACATGCCAGTCGGTAAGTTAACTCTGTTTATACTTTATAACATACATTTATAATCGGAATTACCTGCAAAACATTGTTTTATTATACCATTTAGCATGACGAAAGTTTTGTAATGATACATGAATTTATCAAATTTTGTTTACCACGTATGTAGACATCCGCGCCCAATGAAATGCACTGCTGTTTATGCCTAAAATACCTCTATTTCATTGTGATTAGTTAAGCATATTCACTTGTAGTGAGAACAGCCATAATGTCATTTTGTAACTTTAATGTTTACACATATGATTTACCTTAATGATATAACATACAAAATCATAACAATTCACCTTTTTTCTAGGAAATCTGACTGCTGGAAACTACACAGAGAAGCCTAATCTGAAAGGTTTGAAACAATGTGTGATGGAGTGCTGCTTGACAGAGACATGTAACATTGTCTTCATATATGACTTGAGATGTTTCCATGTGGAGTGTGTGAGTGATGAGCTGTGTCTGCCACTACAGAGGACTGGCAGCCGCAAGTGGGAGGCTTCTCATGTGTCCATGATACTGGTCAAACCTGTACTGCCTAATGGTTAGTACTTTTTAGTGACATTAGTAGGTTTAACTTAATCAGGAATTAGATAAAGTGATGTAAACAACATTATTAACCCATAGGATTTTTCAAATATGTTTTATTTTTTTTATTTTATATTATATCTGACTAGCTTGCTATAATTACTGTGCTTACAAGCTAGGGACTTCATTAATTAGGCTATAAAACTGCAAGTATAAATTGTACACCATTTTATTTCGTATTTTAGTAAACTTGTAACTAATTTGTAACCAATTTATGTTGTTAAGATAACAAAACAATTAACTATTTTTAATATTATAAAAAAACAATATTTTTCCTGTATCATATCAGTTTTAACTCAAATTAACTTGTTACAGAAAACTGGTCAGATATATTAGATCAGTCTAGCTATAGACAAGTAAACAACAACTTCTCACCTGAAGAAGAATCTATATACTCTCCATACACAAGCAGCCACAATGATCTCCTTAATGATGATGAAGAGTCTAACTTCTTATCACACTTCATCAACAACTTGCCAACCATGGATGATGATGAAGCCAGAAACTTTGACAAATACAGAGACAACAATGACAGTGATATGATCATGGATGCAACAAATTTCCTAGAGAAAATAACCTGTGTGGTCGGGGCTGGTGATTGTCCCTTCAATTCTGAGTGCATCCCATTAGGTTTGAAGCTTAGAAATGGCATTTGTAAATGTGTGCCAGGCACTGAAGAAAATGCACAAGGTGCCTGTGTGCAAACAATGAGACCCTTTTCCAAAGGACCAACAATACCAGTTGATTCTATGAAGAAATCAGATGAAACAGAACCTAAGAATGATGCCAGTAAAACTGAAACATCTTCTCCCAAATCTATACAAACTTTAACTGTTTCTATATTATCTAAACAGGTAATTAATTAATTATTATAATCATTTTTTTCCTTTAATAAAACGATAAAAATATACTAAAATATTTATCCTTATTTTTTGATTTCATGAAATCTTTTCCTCTTTGATAACTCATTGGTTTTTAATAATGAATGTATTATTTCTAAGGTACAATTGCCGGATAATGAAGTGACTCTAGCAGCATATACTATTCCTGACGAGAAAGCAACAATGAGCCATTATAACTATGTATGGACACTAGTTGACCAGCCCAAAGGTGGTTTTACAGGTAATACTTCGACCTTTACAGTTATACAAACCCCAACAGTATAATTCATGAAATTGATTTTATAGTACATGCAGGGTTATAATAATATTTACACTATTAGCTTTCGCCCACGGTTCCACCCGCGTTGTAGTTTGGCAGACTTTTAAACAACTCAATACAAAATATTATCAAAATCAACAAAGATGGATAACTTATAAATAAGTACTAACAGTTTAGATATACATCACTCTTTTAATTCCAGGCAACATGAATCAAAACGGAGCAAAAGTGACGTTAACAGATCTCACAGAAGGCCAGTACAGGTTCAAGGTGACTGTGAACGCGACCAACTTTTACGGCGAAGGGTTCGCCAACGTGACAGTGTTGCCGCCACACCGCGTGAATACGGCGCCGCTAGTTCTCATCACGCCGCAGACACAGACCGTGAAGTTGCCTAACACTGTAGCCGTGCTTGACGGCAGCGCTAGTAAGGTAAACCTAAAGATCTACTATTTTCCAAGGAATTTGGGTCCTAAATAAGTAAACATTCATTCAGCATGTGAAACTGTGAAATAGGTACTTTTGTTGCAAGGAATGCATGTTTATCTCTTTATCGCAAACGTTATTGAGACGATATTTAGTTAACAGAGTTTTAGTGTATAAACAAGTGAAAATTTTAAAAACTTTATAGCTCATCTCTTCAACAACTTCCTCTTTCAAAATATAAGCATCAAATGGGCCATTTGTTTTACAGGATGATGACTTTATCATATCTTGGCACTGGGACCTAACATCAGGCCCTATTGGCTATCAGCCACCTCTACAGGATGGGCCCACACTGGTACTGAATGATTTGAAACAGCCTGGCAACTACACTTTCAAACTGACTGTAGAAGATTCCGATCATGTGAAGAACTCGACTACTGCTAACATTACCGTGTTGAACCACACGGATTATCCGCCTGAAGCTAATGCAGGTAATTTATTGATTCCATTTAATAGCATTATAAACAGCGATGACTTCTCGTACTGTATATATTTTTAAAGTACCTTATTTTATCATATTACGGTCAAGGGCACCCACGTCATTAATGTAAATATGAGTAAATTAAAATAGCTAACGGCAATAGTAGCATATTGTACTTATATATTTCGATGTGTAACAATTTCGTAAACCACTGAAAATAATGTATCAACCCAACTCCTAATTATTTATCGGTACTGTCTATTACAAGATTTTACCACCCACGCATAGTTCAGTAGTAGTATTAACCTCACGCATTCTGTTTCCCAGGTCAAGACGTGATCATATATCTACCAAACAATAACCTCACGTTAAATGGAAGCCTCTCGACCGATGACCATGAAATCACCTCTTGGGAATGGACAAAATCCGCCGAAGATGAGAACAAAGCTGTGGACATGCAAAACACACATTCCCCTTATTTACAAGTAAGTTTTACCTACTTTAATAAATGACAAGTATCGTTTAATGTCTTAAAAGCGGACAGGTAAAGAAGACGTAAGACAATGTGCGATTGTCGACCTTACTCCAGTTATAATAGTGCTCAATTTACTAAGATAGTTAAAGTTAATTAAATTTGTTTGGACTATAACATTATAATATTTACATTCCTATTCAACTATGTATAAGCAATGGAAACAAATCTAAAACATTTAAATACTTATAAAAGTAACACAGATTGTTTGAGTTTAAAGTTATCAGTGTCATTTCGCACATAGTGTAAATATTTCCGTTTATATCCGTCGCCGTTATTATAAACGTAAAGTGTAGATAATGTTCGATGGAAAACATAATGATATCCCTTCGCGTTATCAACACTTATCAATGTGCTACATGGTGTGTTCAACTATGTTTCCTCTAATGGCCTGCCCTACTTTACTTTAATATTTAAAGTACGTAAAAATAGATGTTTGTTTCGTGGTTTTCAGTGAACGCCGCTCATATATTATTGAAGGATATATTTTTCAGTACGTAATCTTCATTCCATCAAAACAAAAAAAAAACTGGGTTAAACGAAATGTTCTAATCTAAAATGTAGTTCTTATAACTTTATTTACTTTTCAAAACAAATTAGAATTTTTATTACGTTCCGTAATCTCAGTCTGAATTAATTCTATCTTTATTAAATTTTACACAATAAAGAGAAAAATAGACAAACTGGTGTACCTACACGATTTTTTTGTTTTATTCTTGCTTATTTATTTTAAACACATGTTTGTTTCATTAACCACCCAAAACGTCACTTTCAGTTATCAAATCTATCGGAAGGCGTGTATACATTCGTGTTAAAAGTGACGGACTCGTCAGGCCAGTCGTCGACAGCCGAAGTGCATGTGTTTGTGAAGCCTCCTACCAATACTCCACCTATAGCCGACGCGGGATCTGATGCGGTAAGCATAATTAATACCCTGTAAAACACTTAACTTTATTTTTATAGCCAAACTGTTAAAGACTAGCTTCACTAGCCCTGACCAGAGAGAAACTGAAGGAGGGTAGGGAGGCCTTTGCCCTGCAGTGGCTCCGAACTGGCTGAAAAAAAGAGAGTTGACATTATTCAAACGGTATTATTTGCCATCTACCAGAATGCACTACGCGCAGCGGGTTCGATACCCGACTGCGATGTATGAGAAAAAAAAAATGGAATGTGGAATTTAATTCTAAATCAGCGATTGAAAGCTGGTTCGGAAATTGTTTTTTTTTGTGAATAAATAAATAGAATAAGTTATATTTTTATATTGTACAAAAAAACTGTGCATGACCATATACCAGTTTTTCTAACTATTGTAAATATAACGAAACTCGAGTTAAAACAATCACCGCATGACGTTTTATATAATGGTGTCTGGTTTGTATCATAACTATTATAAGTGCATTAAACTAATTTTGTGGGCTGAGGGCGCTAATCACTGCCTGACTGCACAATCTGGAAGTTATCGCAACGGATATCCTAAATGAGCAGTTGCTAAAGTGAAACATGCAGTTAATTAATCTCAATGCTCAAAACTGCTATTCGATTTAGAAACAGTGTTTAAAAAAAACTAGATTTTTTATTCTGTCTTATAAGAGTGAGTTTATTGCAGTTACATTCTTATAGTATTGAGATTTTATTTGTGACTTCAGCACACAAATATCAGATAACAGCATATCGCAAACTATTGTATAATATAATTCCAGTTCATATCCCTACCTCAAACGTGGATCACGCTGAACGGTTCAGGCTCGCACGACGACCATAGGATAGTCGCGTACACATGGCGTTGTCTATCCGGCCCTACTAACTCTAACATTATAAACTTTAACGAGTCTGTCGCCAACGCAACGGCTCTCACTAAGGGGCAGTACGTTTTCTCGCTGACTGTACTCGACGATAATGGGAACTCGGCGTATGATAATGTCACCGTCACTGTTACTCAAAGTAAGTATAGTTTGTTTTTTGTTTTGTACAGTTGATCACATGAATGTAGTGACAAATAAATTCGAAAATCGACCTTATTGCTTTGAGATAAAGGCGATGTCGTCACAGTGTGACTAGATATGTGCGATCCACTGTACTATAACAATAAAGCATGTATTATTAGTTTGTACAGTTGTCGTATATTTATTTAAGCACATATTATAAATATTGGCATAGAATACGGAAGTTATTTTTTTATTGCATGTGTTTAACAATAACTTGAATCATAAAAAATGCAAACAATGGTTTGGTGTCAGTTTGAAATTGTAAAATTGAGAACTATGTTTGTAAACTAAATTAGTTCTTAGTGGCTTAAGTAAATCACTTCAGATTGAAAGAGAGAGATACGAGAGATTGAAGGTGATCAGTAACTAAAAAAAACATAATTTCAAATTAATTCATTGCTTGTCACAGTAGAAAACTCAGTTCTTTAATCATATTGTGAATAGCCAAAAGTTTTAAGTAAACTTTATATCAAAACTCCTATTTCTATTCTACTTTACCTGACCCTACAATCAAAACATTCCAACATTATAAACTTACTGTCTCTGCCATTAGATAAGAACAGTCCGCCGAAAGCCGACGCCGGTGGCGACCAGGTCCTAAACCTCCCCGTACCGGTGCTCATCCTGAACGGATCCAAGTCCTCGGACGACTTCCGCATCGTGTCATGGAAGTGGGTGCGCTCACCTTCCGGCCTCGCCGCCGGGACGGTTATACTTAACTCAGATTCGCAGCCTGTGCTTATGGTCAGTATTTATTGAATGAATTGTGATTATTATAATCATTTTAGGGTTTATTCAAACGATGTTACCGGAGATACTGTTTCAAAAGAAGAAGTAGAAGAAGAAGTACCCACCGTACTTCGTTATGAGCTTATTTTGCGGCAGTGTCGCACGTCGAATTGAATTGGAAATAATAGGAAGTTATTTACGAAATCGTTTTTCAAAAAAGAAATGATTAGTACTTGATTACTGATTCTAGTTCGAATAAGTTTTGATTTTCCCGATTAATGATTATAGTAATCATACTGACTCATTTGTTAGATGTAAAATTGGAAAGAAAAATGTAAGCTTAACTTCTAACTTATAGAAAGTGTTGTTCCAACTTTGTGGCGTAACCGTTTGCTACAAGTTTGCTACATAATGTAATGAAAATACAATTACAGCTCGCAAACATAGAGGCAGGAAGATACGTTTTCGAGTTAACAGTAACGGACGACCAGGGCGAGTCAGACAAAGACACAGTGAGCGTGCAAGTGAAACCCGATCCCTTAGAGATGAACCTCATGGAGCTGACTCTCAACATTCCCATATCGACCTTCACGCAAGGACAACTCGACTCGCTCGTGCAGAAGATGACGCTACTCCTCAAAGATGATATCAGAGTGAACGTGACGCAGGTCCACGGACAAATCGATTCTGGAAATACGCAGTTGATTTTCTTCTTGTCGGAGCAGGTAAATAAAGCTTATATTTAATTAGGTAAAACATCATTGACGACAGCGTATTTTATCTGCAGTAATTTAGAATCGTTTTATTTTTATGTCGATGTTATCGTCGTTCAGAAGTTTAATGACATGCATTGTCAAGCTATATTAGAATTATGAGCGTTGGTAATTCGCACGTGAGGCGTCTGAGCACATAGTTATGAGTACTGCAAATAGTTTACTACACATAACTACCCGCACATAGGTATAGTATAAAAATGTAGTACATAATATGGTGCATAGTTGTAATATATCAGAACCATATTCGGTTGCACTAAACCACCTACATCATCATCCACAGCCCTTATCCTCGCACCTCTGGGCATAGGCCTCCCCCTTTTCGTGCCATTTTCTACGGTCCTGTGCCAGCCTCATCCAGACTCGACCCGCGACTTTAACTATGTCGTCACCCATCTTGGTCCCAGACGACCGCCGACTAGCACCGATTGTTATTTAACATCAGTCATGTGTGTGTACAGGGTGTAGCAGTGGCGGGCGTGCGAGCCCTGCAGCTGGTGCGCGAGGCGGGCGGGGGCGCGTGGGCGGCGTGGGGCGGCGGGCGCGTGCGCTCGCTGCGCTGCCTGAGCACGTGCTCGGGGCGCGGCGTGTGCGACCACGCCTCGCGCACGTGCCGCTGCGACGCCGCCTGGATGCAGAGCCTGCTGGCGCAGCTCGACCCCGACGCCATGCCCGACTGCGGTAATATACGAGATCACTCTCCTTGTCATGCATATAAGTGCACTGTCAATAATTTCATAATTTTATATTTTTTTTTATCACTTGCGGATTCATTAAATAACTTTTAAACTATCGCGTTGCATGTTCATTTAATATGTAATAAGTCACTATTAATGAAAAATATTTACTTATTTTTCTTACATAGGCGTTAGTATTTAACCCTGATTAAATTTTCTATTAAATTATCAGTCTAAGGTTGACTTTTAGTGAATGTCTTTTCGTATCAATTTCGCCTACTAAGGAGTGAGAAATCGGCAATTTCATAACATATAGGTTTCTAAGAAGCAGATCGTGAAAATATTATTCAAAAAAATACATTAACAAATAATTCTGAGAACTATAAGAAAGTGACCTCATAGTAATGGTACATGTGTGTGCAGAGTGGTCGGTGGTGTACGCGAGCCTGGGCGGCGTGGCGGCGCTGTGCGCGGCGTGCGCGGGCGTGGCGGGCGGCGTGCGCGCGCTGCGGAGAGCGTGTGCGCCGCGCAAGCCGCGCGCGCGCCCCAAGTACCGCCTGCTGCCGCTCGCCGACCACGAGGAGAAGCCCTGTATGTATACTTATATGCAACTTTTTCAACACATTAGTTTTGTTTTAACTTCAAAAGGAGGAGGTTCTCAATTCTACTGTTTTTTATCCGTATTCTCCGACGCGAGTAAATCAGTTTCAAAAAATAATTTTGACTTCGATAGGCTATTGCTCGGAGATGGCCGCATATAATTCCATTCATGTCGGTGCCGTTCTTTATTGATATGTATCTTGACTTCATGCCAGCTTTTCATTTAATCACAGTAAAATTCATACTGTTTAAATGCCGCCAATTTAAAAAGGCCCTTTCCAGAAAATATTGACTATTATTACCATTTCCGAAATAGAATCGAAGGTTTTAATTTTGTTACTTTGATAAGGAAAATATAATTCTATCATAGTTTTAAAAACACTGTAACACAATAAGATTCTTCAACCTTTTTAAATTTTTACAGTCGCCAGTAAGGATGTATCAGAATCCGAAACAGATTCGGACGTCCTATTCGAGACAAAAACCAAGACGACGACCTTCGCGAATCGCGCCATGAACGGCGAGGCGTCACAGGGCAACGGCTGGAAGAAGAACGGCCATTACAAGTCCTCGCCAAAGTGAAGACGTAGCTCATCGCCTTGCGCCTGAGCTGTCTCCGCATCCAGACGGTTCTCGGTAAGTGTAAGTAGTCAAACCAGTCCCGATAAACAAAGACATTACAAACATTACTATTCCAGTTGACATTAATGCAAATACTGTGACTTAGATAGTAGAACAAATGCTAGCGTATTATGTAATTGCCTAAAGTACACGGTGTAACCACAAAATTTAGTGTAGATGGACTTACAGATGCAATGATGATAGTGGAGTAATCTGGAGTACTTTGTTCATTAATCGGCACTAGTTGGCTCGTATGTCTCCTCATTGCTCCATATTCCAAGCCACCTGAACGGTATATAAAACTTGGTTTTCAAATACCTTAAATTATTATTTAAAAATATATTATCGATTAGTGATTTAAACATTCCTTGTTTTGTGGTACCACCATCTATGCTTAGAGTTTAGGATAGTAAGCCAGTGCATGTCTCGTACTAAGATAATGAATGTATGTATTTGTGCTAAATAGTTAAAGTTCAAATTATTTACTAATACGAAAAACAGTATAATAGACAGTCTTCACAATTAAACACACTTTTTTGTCTACTTATTATTGTGCACTTACTGTACCTTAAACAAAGAATAGAAATAGGCTTAGGGCCGAACTCCACCAAAGCGGAGATGAGCAGAGCAGAGCGGATAAGTGTATAAAACAACCAATAGGAATGCCTCCATTCAGCCCCAGTTACACATCTAAATTTGAATAACGAATTCCTATTGGTTGGTTAAAAACTTCTCCGCTCGTCTCCGCTTTGGTGGAGTCCGGGCCTGATTCAACGCTCCGGTCAAATTCTTAAGGCTTAATAAAGTACTAACATGCAAAGAGATTCTTCAAACTGCTAGATGGTATGATTTGAAATGTTTGTTTCGCTGATAAAGAAAAATGTTTTGCTTTTATTCCTATTATAATGGCTATGAATACTTGTATACTAAGTAAAAATATGTAGATCGTAGCAGCTAGATTAGAAAAGTTTTATATATAAACTTGACGTGAATGGGGCAACTATACAGTTAGTTATAAGATAAGATTTTCCCATAAGTAGTAAAATAATGTTAACATTGGAATGACCATCGAAAGCACAAAATCGTTTATCAGTAAAAATATTAGTATCATCTAGAATGACATTTGTCGAGGATAAATAAATAGTAGCTCTATTATAATATGTATTGTCGTAATTTAATATATTTTTTGTATCTAAATATAGATTGGATTCAAAATGTCCAAACTTGTTATGTCTCGAAATGTTTGTTCTAAATAGGTAAGTTAAACGAAATGTAATTGAAACATTTTGAAAATCTGCAAAAAAAGTATTTATCAAAATTCTCTACAGAAGTATTATAAGAAATAGTTTTATTTACAATACTTTAGTGCGTTCTTTACTGAAGATTTGTTATGAAAATATTTTTTTTATTAATCATTAATTGCTCTATATACCTACTTTACTGATTGTAATTATTTATTACAGGTATTTTATTAAATTCAGATCTTTTATGTAATTACTTATATCAGAAAGAACTATTTATAATTTAAAATCATAAATATTAAAGTGTATATGTTTAAGGCAAACTGGTAAATGCGGTATTTATAATTAGCCACAAGTCAAAGAAATGTTTTTTTTTTATCAAAAATACAAATTATGCACAAAATCATTTTTTTCTACAAAAGCCAGAAGTATACAGTTCGCCTTATTAATACTTTAAGAAGATACTAGACATTATTATTATGTACATGGACATAAGTTTTAAACCTAGTATTGCCCTAAGACTAAAATAAGCAGGATCTTTGATTGCAACCACTTTCTATACTTCAATCTAATTTCGTATTGGGTTTGCTAACAGCTGTCGAGAAGTTTTATTTTACACACTGGGAAAGTATTAATTTATAGTGGTATTAATTAGGTAATGGTTAAGCGTAAATCGTGACCAGTCTTTTTAAGTTATAAACATATTTGCATAATTGAATAATCTAGTCGTAATAAGTGATAATTATTATTATTGATTGCACACTTAAGTACGTATTGTTTATGTAATTTATTTTACTGTGATTTTGACGAGTATTTTATAATGTGAGTGTACTTAAGTTGTTCGTAAATAAAATTTTATGCTTAAGAGTTCTTTTCAATTGTTATCAGCCCTTATCAGCTGCTGAATCGAACTTTGAATTATTTTGTTGGAGGCGAAACTAATCGTAATTTCGTCATTAATAAGGCCATTGATCGATGTACCCTAACACGCAAGGTGCGATTTCGTTTGCATGGTTGACATACCTAACGTAACCAATGGTATTTAATTATTGTATCAACAAGGCATCCACTTCAGCCAGCGGCTGTATTAGGATAAAAAAACAATTAGATTTTTTGCCCGCGTATTGATATTTTCTGTACAGAAAACATCCATATATTTGAGCAAAGATAGCTATTTGACCTCGAAATAATTGATGGGCGAAACGGATATCAGTCCGTATGTATGTGTGTTCAAGGTTAATTATAATAATGTAGGTAGTTAGTCATTTCCGAACAAAAAATACATAATCAAGATAATTATAAACAATTTATTTATTATAAAATTTATTGCTTTCTTATACATAG
This sequence comes from Autographa gamma, assembly GCA_905146925.1. Lineage (NCBI taxonomy): Eukaryota > Metazoa > Arthropoda > Insecta > Lepidoptera > Noctuidae > Autographa > Autographa gamma. Next base: position 6,384,389 of record LR989866.1, on the reverse strand, counting down.
TGATCGGTAACATAGTTCATTTGTTGTTGTTGAACACTCGACTACAACTTTTAGGCAAAATAGGCACTCGACCACAATAAGTAGGCACCGAAGGGCAGAAAAAATACAATTTACATTAAGTACCTAACAAAATTAAGATAAATTACAATAATTGTTGACCATTAAATTACAACTAAAAAGTTTTTTAGAATAATCATTTTAGCGATTTACATAAATATAACAATCCTACAATATTGAATTAGGAACGCTCATTACAGCTGAGTAGCAAGTACTATCGTCATGGATAAGCCATACGTTGCAGTTTAACATATTTTTATGTTAGACTTTGAACTCTGCATTTTTTTTATGACGTCATTTGGTCTTTTTTCAGCAGTAAGATAATATAAGGATCAGTTAATCCGATAACAACCTGCTTAGCGCAGTGACTTAATATTTGGCGTTTTAAACTAGAGGTCATGGGTTCAAGTAACATATACGAATAAAACATTAAGTGAATGTATTTTTTCCGTTACATATAAATTATAAGTTCTATTAAAAAATAAGGCAATCTGACAATCGAGTGTAGGTACAGTAGCATTAAAAGTTCAAGTAATAAATATTTGTACATTCCTGATTAGAACTAGATAGTTATTAAGCTTGTTTTCTAAATAGCAAAGCTTTAGTATCTTACCTCTTCAAATTGAACACTGGAGAACTACGTATCTTAAATTTAGAACTAGCCATTGCTAACAGCACGCTTATGCGTTTTATAAAATTTAATAGTAATCTGAATTAAATATTCATATACCTACTTTTAATAGGTATTATTTGGTATTTGCATAAAGATATTTTGGGCTACATTGACAACTCTTTTCAATCATCTAGGTAGATGTCTACGTATTTCGTGCACGTACATACAATTAGATTAAATTAAAGACTTACTCAAGCCTTTATTCATTTGGAATGTTTATTCGTCTAATATCAATAAATATTGCTTCAAAGAGAGTTTTTACTTATAAATATTCAAATATCATAACGACTATATTTATCCGACCATTCGACATCCATTTAATTTTACTATTTGTTCTAAATATCGATTTTATAAGCAACTCTGCCAATATTTAAGTTACTATTTTAATCAGGCCAAGTTAGTACTAGTTTATAGGTAAATATATACTTATTATTTTCTAAAGCCATCCTTACGATTGAACGTTGACGTATTACATATTGATTAAGAATCTTATTGTTCTTAATATTAGTAAAGAAAAATACCAAGTCATTCATTCGATAATATGACTCCAGATAAGGTTAATTAAAACATAACACGGCGACAATTTTTAAATTCTAACTGAAGATAATATTCTAGTACTTATATTTTTGCCTTAGAGTAATGGTAGTAATTTTCTTGTAGATTCGCAAAAAACTGTAAATGACACACTGGAATATTAGTAATGTAAGTGGTCGTCGCGTTTTGCGCGCGGTTCCCTTTGTCTAGGTGTTAGTTAACGCTACGAAAAGCCCATATTCATTGTTGGTATCCAATATTACCCTCATACCAAGTTTGATCAAAATCGGTTCAGCGTTTAGCCATGAAAGCATTACATACAGACAGTATTATATTAATACGGATATAGATTACGTGCGTTGGACAGGTGTCCTACTTGTGACAGTTTAGGCTTATCAAAAAAATTGCTGCACTCAAAGAAATTATTTCTTTCAATTTACAAGGCGATACATAAATGTTTGTTATCGAGTTTAAAAATTCTGCGAACTCAGCAAAAACACTTTATCTGTTCCATGCAATCTACTTGCTTCATAGAAATCATAAATTAGAACACTTTGGTCTAAACAGAACACAATACATTATGTAAGAGTAATAGTAATTATATTAAGAGTCGCGAGATATATATTTATTGCTGAGTTCATTCACAACCAACGCCTGTGTCGTCGTTATCAGGCTATTATAACCGGTTATCTCTATAAACTATTACGTAATCAACAAACTACCATCTACAGAGACTAAGAACAATGTCAATTATATTAATTAAGCTGTAAACAATGCTGTGGGTAAATAGGTATCCATGTTTTGAAATGCAACACAATTACGGCCTGAACTACCACCTTTTATGGACATTACGCTTTTAACAATAGAATTATTGTTACTGGTGATTTTATAGCAATATTACTTATTTCATCTATATAATGCATATAGGGAATTATTACGTTCAATTTATGGTTTTACTTACTAACATTAAATAAGAATATGGGTGACGCCTCTATGACCTAGGTCTCAAACACTCTTATTTTAGGGCACTCCATACTTCACTAAGAAAAGATTGATTTTCTTACACATTGTTCTTGGAATGAATGCATAATTTTAAACAAAAACAGTGCACTTTGGATTATTTACTACAAAATTTTGATGGATTTAAATGTATACAGGTTTAATTAAAAATTACTAACTGGGGTTATTTATTATCACTTTTCTCAGATACAATAGAACAGCCAAATTGAAAAGATGGAATAAACAAAAAATTATTCACATCTAACATAATATATTAGATCTCTGAATGTCTCTATTAAATGTTTTATTGCATTAATATTACACATCTAACCCATAAGCTTTTAATTAACTAGCCTAAACCTAAAAACTTTCACCAATTTGAATATTTTAGGTAATAAACCACAGCTGAAAGCGAGGATTACAATAGGCTATTTTCTAAACACTGTCTTTTCCCATTATTTGGCCTTTTTCTTCCCAGATCTAACAGTTTTTTCTACTTCAGAAGACCATACAGCTCTGTTGATAGTTTCTCCTAAAGTATATGTACAGCATGACAGTCCAAGGCAGAATATATAGAAACATATTCTTAGTGGCCAGTTGAGAACATTCAATATAGGATAGACCCAGCTTCCAGTTCTGAAGTAAATAACATGTATCCACACCAGATACCCAATCATAAAGGAGGAAAGTATAGATAAACCAATTTTTCTCTTTGGATACATCCTGAAGGATGTAAGGAGATCAATTAGAATGAACACAACAATATTGGTGTGCATTACATGATTCAACCATAGTGGAAAATAGGGGTCCATACTCCTAGGTAAGATCAACTCTCTATCCACAGCATATATACCCCAAAAAGATACTCCTACAAATATAGCTAATGGAAAAGCTAATGCACTGAAAACGGTGTCCTTAATTCTTCTGATAAGCGGCTTCTCTGAGGGTGATGGCTCATTATTACCAAACAGATCATTCAACAGTGCCAAAGTAAAATATGCAGTTTGTATCATCTGAAAGAAATACCAAAGATGTATTTTCAATCCTTCATGAATATTTTATACAGTGTAAAATAAATGTTGAATAGGACTTACAGCATCCCAATAGGTTAAATATTTAAATTTTCCTCCAAATGGTGTAACAGACGATGAAGTTACTGGTATATTGACATATGTGTAGTCATAGTAACATCCATAGAAAAATTGCAGAGCACCAAAAAGATGAAACAGTGTCTTCCACATTATTAGACTCTGAAAAGAAAAAAATGTAAACGTATTTTTCTTTTATAAATAACAAAGCGATTAAATACGGAATACCAACGTTGTTTCAACGGAAATGTAAGGAGTCAATACTTGAATTAAATATGATTAGTATGTATATTTCTATTTAGTAGAACAAAAATAATTAACAAATAAAAAAAAAATAGTTCTACCTGTTCGTATCTATGCGGTAATTCACAATTTTTCACCGGTTAAATACACTGCTACCTTTAGATAGCCAAATAAGAACCTATCAACCTCGATGCAATAGTAGCACTCGCTCGCTATCGTAAGCGCAACCTAAGCCCAAAAACAGCTACTAAAGACTATTTCCTTCGTCTTCGATTAGGAAAAAATCCCGTCTGTTCTCTACTTCGGTTATTTCATAAACGTTAAAACAAGGCCCGGACAACGACCCGACTGGTTCCGTCTGACAATTTGTTTGACAGCCACTTGTCAATTAACCACAGATGTAAACAAAAAATACAGTCAGCCTTTTCTGATTAAAAATCGACTATTTTTCCTTTATTAACTTTTGGATTTTTAATAGTATAGGAATGGATGCATAGTATTTTTCCTGGTCAGTCGCTATTGAACTCTTTTCGTCTTCATTAGCCGACTTCAAAGAAGGAGGTCCTCAATTTGACTGTTTGTTACGTCTGAAGCTGACTTTTTTATCGAATTTCTTGATTTCCGGTAGTTTCCAGATTTGATCTGCATGAGTGTTACACGTTTTATCTCTATATGGCTTTTGTGTACCTACATGACTACTTTCTATATTCCTGTTGATTTACTTCAGCATCAAAATAAAACGCGGATAAAATAGTCAAATTAATTTATTGGCGGCAAGCGGGCGTAGGCCACAGGTGCAGTATCGGGAATAGGTGCAATGTAGGGTTTTGGGCCGGTGCGGGCATAATTCGGCACCTGCTGCGGTAGCTCGGGCAGTGCACCGCGCACCAAACGTCGCAATGCTACATTGCGCCGGCGTAACTCGACTACCTCTTCGTGGATGCGTTCACGTTCTGCAAAATGTTTTAACGTATAATATCGGTCGGATCAAGGCATACTTTTATTGAACGGCACACAAATAGCCAAAGATACTTTACCCAGTAGGTACCTACTTAGTTAAACGACGAAATTTCTAAAGGAAATGGAGTGTTAGCACACCAGAACCTGCTACCTTCGGTCACACGAATATATGCTTGCACAATTACCGTATTAAATATTTTAAAAGAGCATTTTACTATTGCTGCAAAAAGTGCTAAATTGCGCAAGTACCGTTAGGTGCGTCTGTGGCCGGCATTATATTTTACTACCTCTTATTATTTAACTACGTGCCTTGCAAAATTGTCAAGTAACTGTTCAACCCCGTAAGCAAACCATCCCATAAACGATCTTTTTCTGGTGGGAATATGTTTTTCCACTGCACCCAATAGTTATTAATATCGTCAATGCTAAGCTGTCTTGACGGAGTCTCGAAACTTGGAGGCTTGAGGCTATCCCTGTAAAAACGATAAAAAAAAATCTTGAAATAAATATTAATAAAAACAGTTATAATTTGTGCTTCAATTTATATTTGACACGCAAGGCAATTAATTACGATTAGTTAAACATTTATACTAACAGTATGTCATACAGCTTCTTTTTTTCTGGCGGGACGAACATAGCTATGAATTCACTCAAAGCCGTTAAAACTTGCATCGGTTCTATTTCCAAAATATGTCCAACTGAAACAGAAAACAAAAATTAAAATTTACTTAACATTAATCACTTACTACCCTAAGCCTATTTTAATGAAGTACATTTGTAAATTGAATAGTGGTAAGTAATCAAAAACTAACTCGGACAGAGGAAGGGGTTGAAAGGTTTTGCATCTCCGTCGGTGGATTTCGGTTGTGATGCCACGGTAACACCTCGCCCGCCGGGTCGCCTGCCAGTCGTGGAACCTCCGTCGGGTGTGCCACCAGTTACCATAATAGTAGCTACAAAAATAAGCAAAACAATTTGGATATTATATTAGGAGTATAATACAAGAATTAAAATACCTAAGGCACTTAGACAAAACGATATTAATTTAATTACCTTGAGGATCTCCACATTTAAGTAAAATTTCATCCGCTTCTGTTATTAAAAGTTGATCTTCCGGCGATAGCTCATGACTCCTGTTATGCAATAAGTATCCGTTTAATGCAATTCGTAATATTATAAGGGTGACTCTATTTTTGTATGACATACCTGAAACCGATGTGAGCTGAACGCGAAGTGCTCGCTGAAATACTCCTCGCGGCAATACTTGTGCGACCTCTAATCGACATTCTATCTCCTGTAGAAAAACGTTTATTGCAATAATAATTTTATTTCCACCATAATTAAATACTGAAACCTAGTTGTAAGTAATAACGCACCTCGTGGTCTATTACTTAGACCAGCCTGCGACTCTGCCTTAGATATAACATCCTGAGATACAGTGGAAGTCTGCGGCCCAACGAATTCGGATGCCACTTCAAGACCGACACAAATCGGGCAAAACGCATAATTCAAAAACGTAGAACACAGAAGTTCTACATCTTCCTCCGCTTGGATCTCTAGAGCCTATAATATGGAAACATAGTATATTTATGACGTTTTTTTTAATTTGAAATACATGCTTAGTATGTGAACAAAAATGAGCAAAACTCCCCAACTTCAAAACATACCATGAAAATAGCATCCAATGTACACAAGTTCTTCGAACTTCGCTGGTGTTTTTCAATCAATTTTAATAAGCGATCCTCAACAAGGAAACCTGTATTGTCGGCCACAAGTTGCAGTATGTGTCGAACCTAAAGGAATAAAAATAATAAATTCCTTTTTTAGTCAAGACTTTTGTCAATGAAAAAGTTACAATGAGAATTTTAAGAAAAATTAAGGGATAATTGATTGAATAGGTAAGATCACTTACTAATTGGTGTTTTGCCTCTGCTACTTCTTCATTATCGGGGTTGACTGATTGTTTACGGTTCAGTTTGCTTTGTTTGGTTTCGTCTGTAGGCATGTAATACAATAGGTCGTTACGGGCTTACAACAAATAGACAATGCAACATTCTTAACTGATTTGGCATTTAAAAATAATATTGAAGATAATTTTTTCCATAAATCTGACATAAATCGACGAGCAGGGGCCCAGTTCCGCTATTTTAAAGTTAGTGGATGTAAGGATGTATGCTCCACTGTGTACCTCATTTTCGTATTTAGATCATTTTAGTTAAATGTATCTACTTGCTACTGTTGTCATTGCAGGATTGCCACTGACTGTTCATAGTAAGCTTACCTGAATACGAAAATTAGGCGCAATAACAAGTGCACTGGAACGTTCATTATCCTGCCAGTCACTGACCTTAATATAGGGGAAGCAGACCCCAGACTAAGACGCTGTTAAGACTTTCAAAATCTTACTTAACAATTATTTAACAACTTATCTAAATAATAATTTATATCTATGATACGATTTCTTTTATGTTATACTAGCGGCCCGCCCCGGCTTTGCTCGGGTGCAACGCTGATACCTACACTATATATCTGTCGCAGACAAATAGTATAATATGGCATTTTACATATGGCGTCGTCAGTTTAAAAACGTTTGCGGTTATGTAATATGCCGAAGGCAAAATGTCAAATCATTCAATCGTTATAATGCGACGTTAGTGTTATTTTAGGGTGACTATGCTCATTAAAATCTCGAGAAAAACTTTGAATTACGTCGTCGTCGTCGCTCGCTTCGCTCGCTCTGTTGCAAGGTCACAATATCTAACCTAACCTAACCTATTGATCTCTGTCACAAAGTCGAACCTAATCAAGCAATGAATTTCTGAGCCTATGAATATATGAATATTCGATCAAATACATGGTTTTTTGACCAAAAATACTCTGCAGGAGTCCTTCACGACCCAGGGTCTATGGATACCTTAGCATTTTTGACGTGCTGGATAACCTCAAAAACTAAATACTTCAATTTGCCTCGGCATTATGTAGCTATATGGTGTTTAAATTTTCGATGAAATGTTGAGGCATATTATAAAGAGACACGGCAATCTACATTTTGCCTTGGGCATATTACATAACCGCAAACGTTTTTAAACTGACGATGCCGTATGTAAAATGCCAAATTATACTATTTGTCTGCGACATATCTACACAATCATAAAGTTCTGTAGTGCGAAGCACAGCCTTCGACGCACTACTTGGTATAGGCACGCGCCCCCCGGCCCCCCGGCCGTTACCGCCGCAACCGCGATGTCCCTGCATTTTAAATTTGTAATATCTTCGAAAATATTTATTTAAATTACATGCTGTAAAGGGCAATATTGATCTATATTACATGCACAATTTATTAAAGGTACTTAATTGGATAAGGATTAATACTGTATAGCTTAAAATCGCTTTTTCGTAAATAAGTAATAAATAAACGATAAAAAATGGTTATTGTGGGTTATCTTCAAGAGATAGACATATGCCATCGCGGACTTTTTTGTAAATTTTTTTAAGGTGCACAATACTGTAGTACATTATTTTGATCTATCTCGTAGGGTTCAGCCAGCGTTTGCAATGTAAGCGCAAAAAATTTGTTCATTTACTTAAATCTCTAAGATTATCCGTGTTCCTCTACTATATTATGCATGTATTATACATATAAACCTTCCTCGTGAATAACTCTATCTATTAAAAAAAACTGCATCAAAATCCGTTGCGTAGTTTTAAAGATTTAAGCATACATAGGGACAGACAGCGGAAAGCGACTTTATTTTATACTATGTAGTGATGATGACTTCTTTCCTTCAAAGTAAGACATCAGTCAAGAAATAATATATTTATACAAATTACCAAGTTTGTTTAAAGGATTTTTCGGTGCTTTTATCAGCGCCGGTGGAGGTGGTTCTGCTAAAATATGAGCGTGTAGCGCTATCTCCCCTTGACGAAGCTTTTTGCTAAGCTCTATACATCTTGCAGTCGACATTCTCCAAATTTGTGTGAACTTGTAATGGTTTACACGAGCAAAATGGTCAGATTTTTTCTCCAAATCATCCATGGTTTGCATCAGTTTTACAATTTCAGTGTCCGCTTTCTTTTCTTCAATAGCACCATCTTCAGCTGCTTTACGAATTTTCGACCTCAAAGCATTGGCTACATCCGACATTTTATTTAGCTTTCGTTTTTGTTGCGACCTAACAAAAACATTTTCTTCTTCGCGTTTTTTGAGAACCTAAAAGCTTAAGACTCTTTAATATCCCGATCACTGTTGAAAAAGTATTTAAAAACATTTGTTAAAATTTACCTGGTACGTATACCCAATTTTCTCTGTATTAATTATACAGGTAGCTTTTAATTTCTCCAGTTCTTGTTGTAAATCTTGAATTAATGTCTCCAGTTGTATTTTAGCATCGCGATATTTTTCGTGATGATCCCACATTATGGCATCGATTTCTTGCTTGTGTTCTTCTAACTAATTTAAGATTTATAATTGAATTAAAATAATTAATGCTCAATAATTTATAGTATTAACCTAGTGAACCTGCATAGTTACTGTGATTTACACTACCTGCACAAATCTATATTCTAAATGTGCTACTTCTTCTTTATCACGTTGTTTGTACAGTGCTTCCCATCTTTTGTTATTGTGGTCTATCATTCCTTCTCGCCCAATATTTATAGCCGCTTCTATCAAACTAAGCTGCTTTCCATACGCTCTTTGCATTATTGTTACTTGCTTCTCAATTCTGTCAGATAGTTCTTTGATGTCTTTATCCTGAAATTACGCAGTCAGGGTAAATAGGGAAGCGCTGATCAATTAAAGAAACAAATAAATAATCTTGCTACGGGTGACAGTTCATCACGAACTAAATAATTTTTCGATTATATTTAGATACCTACCTGTTTCTCTAAATCTTCATAATAATCTTCGTCCATTTTCTTTAGATTTGCTTTAAGTTCAGCAATAAGCTGATCTTTTTGAGCCAACAACTGGTCACATTTCTTTTTTTGCTCTTTCATTTCAGCATCAATATCTAAAGGATCTTTAATAGCCAACATGTGCTCCCAATTTGCAGATATGGCTTCGTATTGAAGTTGTGCTTCGGCTTCCTCCGCCTCTATCTTTCTTAAAGCACCTATTAAAACGATACATGTAGCAAGGACACTTTAGTTCTAAATTATAACAATTTTAAGGACTATCAGTAGGTAAACAAAGTAATGATCACAGCAAAGCAAAACTAAAAATAGAATGAATTACATTCCACACTCCATTCTCTTTCATCCCACTCCCAGATAAACTTTCTCCTGGTATCAGCTTATTATGGCCGACGTAGTCAAGGCGGGTATAAAATAAAAAAAATATGTATGTATGTACTGATGGGGTTACAGCAGACGCGAGCCTCGTGAGTGCGCTATTTCAGCCCCACCCATTGCTAACTTAATGAGCTGCAGATCGAGCCCTAAGGGCCTGTACCTATTATTAGTGTTCTCTGAGTGCCATGATCGACACGGTAAGTTCCTAACAATTATAATATATTAAGATAATAATATATCTAAAAAGTCAATACATACAAGACATTTTGTCAAAAAAATGGGTGCGCCTGATGACTTCGCGCTCATCCGTTGTGACCTTGACATTGGTAACTTTAGCAGCGCCATCAAGTGCCAAACGTTGTAGCTCCTCTGCTGCAGCAGCCGTTGCTTGTTCGATTATACCGGGCTCCTCTTCCCTTATAGTCGTCGCTTCTTCTGTAGGCTGGTCAGCTCTATACATTGTACGATCAAAAAACTTGTGTTAAGTTTACAAAAACGTGTAGTGTGTGTTGATGATGGCCATCTTTACTTTATCAGCTAGCTAATATACTAAAGAACCTAAAATTTTCATTATTTTTGTATGTTCTTCATTCACTTTACTTTCAAAAGGAACTTAGGCATCACCAAAGAAGATACCATAGGTATGTATCTATTTAAAGATAGCAGGTAATGGCGCATCTTTATTATTAGTAGGCGCAACTATATGTACTAGTAGGGTACCTATGTAACAGTCTACTGTAAATAGTCTAATTTAGGTACTATAGAATGAGAATCTACCTAACTAAACGACAATTAATATTACAAAACCTAAAACAAGGGTTACCTCTGGTACTTTTTGAGAGCATCCTGTCTGCGTTTGATACGAAGAGATCGAGCTGCTTTTCGTTCATCGGGATCTGTTGATGTGACCTGCGGTTCCTTTGGTGCCAGAACATCATCCTCGTCATCTTCGTGATATCTCGAAGCCATGATTTGTTTAGTTCAATAACAAACTTTCAAATAATACACTTTATAAAAATCTTTCAAAATGATACATGACAATGGCAGTCAGCTACAATGGTAATTGTTGTTACTATAGTAACAGCTAAAGAGGCATGTGATTATATTGCTATTGGCAACAGCTAACAAAGGGATGTACTCAAATCGTAGGTACCTACCTACTTCACCTTGAAAACCTAGCAACGTTGAGCTGTGCCTATCCCTACTTATACTTTGCTCTGTGGTGGCAATGGTCCACAATTATAAATATGAGCTATCTAAGGGTGCGTCCATATCTGACGAACGAGCATTACAGTAACAGCTCGCGATCTGTTACTGTAATGCTCATGTCCGATGCGAACGCACCCTTAGAATAAATCTAACTCAAACTTCATTTAGTCACTGTTCTTAGTAAACCATATTCAAGTGCCTCTCAGACTAAAGAGAAGAAAACAAGTACATCTGCCCGCGCGTTCCATTTTGAACTTATTTAAGTTCCTGAAATGCGGTATCGCACACAGAGCAAAGTAATAGTTAAGATAGTTAAGCACATTGATAAACGTTAGGAGTGGGGCCCATCGTCACGAAAAAAATCTTAATTGGCATATTAGTGAAGAGACAAGTGACAATGCATTCTATTCATTCTGGCCCGTCCAAATGCGCTCGACACATCTCTACCGTAGTAGCTTGTACTAGGCAACGTCCAGAATTTCTCGGCTAGACAATGTAAGACGTGAATTAAATAATAAATGCTTTTATGTCACAAGTCTTTGTGATTGTTTACCACATTTGTTTTACCTATATAATTGCTGGTTTAATTTTGGGTGTATCCGTAAGTAACTATGTAAATAAAAGTCAAGAAATCTTTTAAATTTTTGTTTACTTAAGTTTACTTTTTGCTGTTAAGGATGATACCATCGTATTTCTGTTGGAACCACTTCATGGCATCTTCCTTTGTCAGACGATGGGGGAACCCAACTTTACCGGTCTTGCGTCGTCTGTGGGCTACGTTGAATCCTATAACAAAAATGAAACATTAATAAATAATACTGTTTGTTTTATTTAATTGAATCTGTTAAATTTGAAAAAAAAAAGTTCTGTAGTAAATGGGAGAATTTTTTGTTCACCACATTATTGTGAATAACAAAATGTTACTTTTATTCTATTTTTTGTTATGGTGTTTACTATAGCACATATTTTACAGAGTAAAGCTTTGTGGTTATCATCACTCTTGAACAGATGTGCACACAATCAAAATAAATTTTGGTATTCATTTTTTAACAGCATAAAGTAGTTTATTAAGAATAACAATGCACTTAAACCCATCAATAAGTATTCAACATCAGAACACCTAAACACTAGCCAAATTAACTTTATGTTAAGCAGAAAAGAAGAAAGTTTGATTCCGGAGACCTCAAACATGTATTGCAATATGTTGTTGTGACTAACCTGGGCGTCCAAGTACTACGTAGAAGTCGAGACCATAGATACCAATGGAGGGATCGTATTTGATACCCAAGTCAATGTGTTCCTGGATACCGAAACCGAAGTTGCCGGTGGCAGAGAAGTTGTCACGTCTCAACTCGTATTCCCTGACCTGGAATCAAAAGATAAATGATAATTTTATATTTCAGATTTATTTTGTAATAATTTCTTAAAAATTACATTTAAACACAGTAATCCCTCCATCCAAAGATTTAAAAAACCTCTGAAAAACAGGATCATCTACTGGACACCGTATCAGTGCTAACATTACACAAAAACAGGATCATCCACATGACCATGTATCAGTGCTAATATTGATTGCAAGTACCTAAACAACAATTATTTACTTAGCATACCATACTGTAACTTTATAGATTGAAAGTTTAACTTCATAGCAAAAGTAAAAAGACTTAACTACCATCACAATGTTATTAACTTTCATGTAATGAAAGTAATGACAATAAAATATTTTATATTGTTTATATTCATTACAAGCTTTTAGTTCATAAAGAAACAACATGAAATATAGATTTTACTTACTTTAAGACCTCTTTCGAGGATCTCTTCAGCCTTTGCACCACGGACGGTGCAGTGGACTGCAATCTTTTCATTACGACGGATACCAAAGGATCGTACAGTGTACCTGGCCTTTGAGAACACTGGCTGTTGACCAGTGAGCTGTTCCAACACCTGAAATATTAAATTTAGTGGGCTTAGTCATATTCCTACTCTTAAACAATCAATTATATTTTTGATGTTCAAAGAATATAGCAGGTAGTAAAATAAAAAACAATGTTATTTCTGTTAGTATTCTGAACAGTAAAATATAGTGCTCAGAAGTTGCAAATTAGAAATAATAATCTTGCATGAATTTACAAAGAGTATCACAAATAATGTTACTCTTGAACAAGTTCATGCTGCAATCAATTTGAATCAATACATTGCTAGACCACTGTCAATGTAAATACAAAAATACAAGAGCTATTGGTTCAGGAAATGAATCCACTGTTTTAATTTAAATAACTCAAATAAAGAACCTGCATAGAAAGGAGAAGTTTTCAATAATTTACCATGTGAGGTAGCTCTGGATAAACTTTCCACTGACGGGTTTGGAGTAGGAGGTTCATTTTTTTTTTGTAGATAGCACCCATAATCAGAAGGCTTTTCACAAATTTTTAAGTTGCGGAGGCTCACAATTTACGAGATATAAAATTCTAAAGTTTCCTTAGGAATTGATAATATATCGCCATGGTTGATGTCAAATTTGACGTTTTACGTTCCTGTTGACGGTGTCGGTATGTTTATTAAATTTCATCATGTTATTTCTTGAAATAAAATAATATTTACGCATAGTAAATTAGACACAAAATAAAAAATCAAAAAAATTAACTTAGTTCGTAATTAATGCGCACTAAAAACGCGCAATTACATTGACTTTTTAAATTAAAATAACCAATAATCTTTCGATATTGTGGAACGGAACGTGGAGCGACGCCATTCTGTTTTATTTATTGACAGATATTATCAACAATCTATCCACCGATACTCATTAGTGATAAGATTAGCCTTCCTTGGTCCAGGAGCGAGCGAAGCGAGCTCGGAAGTTTTGCGCACCCCGACACGGATAGGTTAGGTTAGAAGGAGGTGGCGGGGACTATGTTCGCGAGCGAAGCGAGCGAACGTAGACCCCGCCACCTCCTTCGTGGTTGTTTTTTTTTTTAAACCACCCAGAAGTAGTTTTTAATTAAAAACATTTTTGTCGTCATTAGTGTTTTTACCGATCCTAACCTCAAAACTTTAACCATGAGGCGCCGCGGGGTGGGGGTGGTACAGGGGGGTAGCCCCCCTCCCTCCCCCTCCCCCCTCACCCCCCCTCCCGTATATCCATTGTACTTAAAGGAAAGTTTAACCGTAGCTCTCAACGACATTGTTTGGGGTTATGTTAAAACCATTTTATAGCAATGACACATTAATATTATTATAAATTTAACGACTAACCTTAGCAGCGCGAGTCAGCCTGTCACCAGACTCTCCGACACAGATGTTCAGGCAGAGTTTCCTGATGTGAAGGTTTCGCATAACATTTTTAGAGTTATCTTTAGGAGGCTTCTTCTCCTTCTTGTCTTTCTTCAACGCGGGCGGTGGTACACGCTGAAATGCATACCTATTGTTAATTTACGTGCACTACTTAAACACATTACCTTAAGAACAATCCTTGTGATTAAACACTACAACTAGGTTATGCCGAAACTGAGTTAAATAATGCAATAGAACCAAAAATATAATTTCTAGGTAATATTAAACCCATTAATAATAACGTTTTCATAATTTCTCACGAAAAAGTTTTGAAAATTAAATTGATTCAAATGGATAACTCTAAATAAAAGTCGAAAACACCCACCGCCATGGTTACAACTTATCAAAAAGAACCATAGGCAATCATAAATGAACGATTTGACTTGCCAGTTGCAAACGTCAATGTCAATTGTCAAACCGAGTCAGAAACAATTCTTTGACTTTTTTATTTGGATTTATTGTATCAAGTTAAATAGGATATTTTTATATAAATTAAAAAGGCACGCAAAAAATTTCATATAAAACACATAGATTCAAGCTTTATTCTTGTCACGTACACACCCGGCGAACGAAAGGCTTTCGTTGGCCGTTGTTGGCCCTGTGTGAACGGCTTCGTGAACACCAACTATCGCTTGTTGGCCTGGGTCGGTGCGGCTATCCGAAGGGGTAAGGGGTAATATAAAACTCATCAAACCATTGAATCGAACTCGTTGCGACGTTATCTGAGAGCCAACTTTTAACGCACTTGCTTTGAACTTAGATGATTATTATGATGATGACTAGTATTCTCGTCGAGAGTCGTAATTCTATCTGTTTTATATATTTTATTCGTAACTTTACACATACGATTCACGAGGCTTCCGTACAAGTAATACCCTTAACAACAACACTGAACGTTTATTAAAAAAAACCTTCACGATTAATACTTATTTATTTAAGAAAAAGCTGCTACATAGATACAAAATAAAATACCCAGTATCCCAGTAATATTTGAATGTTTTGTATATACACTTCAATCGTTAATAGTTACCTGTTTGTTGCAAGATTCAGACTTGTCCTGGTAATAATAACCGTATTTTACCTCCTAACCGGTATGTTCAGTTTGTTACTAATAGTCTTACAATATGGGCACTATGTTTCTGTAATCTTAATCAGCACCAACCACTCAACACATTATTATTATTTATTTTTAACAATAACATTTTTTTTTCTATTTTTCAAAGACTGCTTGGATTAATTAGGATTCTTATAATAATAATTATGTATTGTCTTCCCTATACGCTTAATATAGCCTACTTAAGGTACTAACAGTTGGTACCTCCCCTACCTCTTCTACCCTGCCTACTACCGTCCCTTTTATTATTTTACGATTACCTGCTCTTTGCATTATAGCAATAAATAAAGGAATTGGCAGGTAGGTGGGTACTTGCTTTTGATTCTCGAAAGGAGCATTACAGTTTGAACCTGCAAGTCGGCAATTATTTATTTGTAATTTAACAGCCTCAGCAATTCAGCTCTCATATTGTCCTAGTTTTCAACAGACTGAATTAGGTTCGATCAATAATTGCTAGAAAATATTTTCAATTCAATTCAAATATGGCGGAAGAAATCCGAAAATCAAAGATATTAGCTAATAAAAAATATCAGAAATACTATTGCTCTATATGTCACATATTCACGAATTCAGAAAATCAATTAAATCAGCATTTAGAAGGCATTCGCCACCAACAAAGGAAGTTATTACCTCGTCAACAGAATACTGATAACTTGGATAAATGTGAATGTGATAGTCTCGTTTACATTGTTACTTTCATCAATATAATAATAACAACATTCGTTTTTTGTTATACAGTTGTTGCATATTCTAATTGACATACGCCGCTGGTGATTATCATAAATAAAACATAAAATTGTAGTTAAAGAGGCCTTAAATTTCGCGCCATAATTTTAATTGGCGGAGAAGTCGTCCCCAAGCGTTCACGGCTTCTATGCGCACGAACGAACGCGCAGAACAATGAGGTAGCAGCCATTTTATGTCGGTGTCTAAGAAAAACATAATTCGAATGGCCAATCTTAACGAAATTGTGTAATTAGTGATATAATTTATGTGATTCTGTATACACTACTATATTTAGGTGTTTCTTTACTTATGTGAGTAGAATATAACTTTTGCTATACGTATATAATGATATAATAACATAAGCGCGATGAAACCTAACATTTTGCATAAAAAAGGAATAATAATAAATTTGTATCTCATTCCCTCTATACATTATGAAAGGTCGTTGTATTTCCAATAGCTACAAGTCTTTCGTTTGCAAACGATGTTTATGTTTACCGATAGCAACTAAAGACTGTTAACACAAAGTACTTTCTGTAGATTTAGCTCAGTATAATATGACATAACTTTCACCGAAACGTTGAATAAAGTAATATAAACCCGTTTTGTTTACATTAGACTTGTATTGGTTACTAAATTACTCGTCGTATGACAACCGGCGTCGCGCAGCCTCGGCTTGAAAGTTGGGGACAAAATTCAATAACGAATTGGCCATTTTATTGATGGCCGGGGGGGAGGCTGGGTGGAGACAGTCGGTCGGTGAGCTTCCGCCATTTAATATTTTGTTAGACAATTTATCTGTTTCCGTTATGTTTTCTTGTTTACACTTTCGTATATCTACCGATTACTAAGTTAAATCTTATATGTGTGGACAAGTTTACATACCTATATGTATTGTGCATATGCAACACAAATATGCTAAAGAATCTAAAGATAAGCGCCCTTGTGTGAGTGTACATAATACCTATTATTCATATACATATACCAACGCCTATACTATCTATTGCGTTTTGCATAGGTACATTAATTTATCTCCGGCTTTTTATGCACCTATCTACAGTCAACGGCCTAACAAAATAAATAAAAGAGCAATGTTAATGTAATGTTTAATTCTTGTTATTGTTTGCTATTTTCTTTTAATTATTAAATTGTAATTGTTTGCTTAATATTTTTATGCGTGTATGTATTTTTACATAGTGCTATGTAGTAAATGATTGTAACCTTTTGTGTTTTTTTTCACCTAGTTGTAATAATCTGAATTTGTATTTTTTTTTATTTTAATTATATTATTTTTTTCTGGCAATTATAGCTTTTTATTTAAAATTATTTTCAAAATTTACACTTCTAAAAATATAACTAAGATATCTACATGTGGTTTCTTCGTTGCAAAATGAAATTGCGAAGTTATTATTTGCAACAATATTTTTATTTCCTTATAAATAAACTAGCTTTTGCCCGCGAATCCGCCCGTTGCCGGTTCGGTTTTCGGTTATCGCGGCAAAAGTAGCCTTATGTCTTTTTTGTCGTTCTACTTAACTTCATACCAAATTTTATAAAAAATGGCAAGTCTGGTTTATCCGTGAAATCGTAGGAGGCAGAATTACTCATACACATTAATAATATGAGCATAGATAGATCATTATAACCCCTATCAATTTTTGAAACCAGTTTGCCTTTTTGTTTGTACCAAACAGTGCAATAAAAGGGTTCCAATATAACGGCGTGCCATAGTCATGCAAATGATTCAAAAATATTTGGGAGTCCATAATTTTACACTGCATTTATAGGAGAACCTGACAATCCCGTTAGCGGGTAATTAATTTCGGAAAAGTTTCTAGCTGTATTTCTAATAAATGGGCCATTTAAATGGCTTAGCATAAAAAATGTGTAGCCTAAGTAACTTCACTACAATAAAAAGGGATACGATAATTATGTCATCCTAACTCAAAAGAATATGACTTTCATATGCATTGACTATTTAGCTATTCTAACCCCCTAATACTGACCTCAATTTAACTATAACAGGGGCTTAAATGTCCATATATTTCGCTAGTTAACAGCTTTAACTGGCAGAGTCAGCTGGAACGGCGACTTAAAATTAATAGACGTTACAGTATCCGGCTATAACACGCATACTGATTTTTATTAGAGGTTTCTGTTCTACAATAAAAAAATAATCTTATAATGGGGAAGTCTCATAAGCATGAGAAAACTTTTTGGCCATCAAATAACTTACTACAGGTCTAAACGAATTAATGGTACAATAGATAATGTCCTATTTTCATCTGCGTAAGTTTGACCACCAATTGACATACGAGTTCTTTCCAGGTGGCAGAAGTTGAAAATGGGGGAGCAAAGAGGTCACCATTAGTTTCCCAGCACACTGGGGCGTAGGCGTCGGGGGTGTGGCACGGGGCGTGGGGGTCCCCGTGCCACCCCCTGGCGACCTACTCGCCACTATCTCCATGTTCGAACAGCAGATTAAGGCTGAACCCATGAGGTAAGAATCTTCGTCCACCTCGGAACTGAAATATGATTAGAGAAGTCTCTTAGTGTACTCCTTTCCAACCCAACAACATTATGCAAATGAAGAATAATTGCATTAAAAATAATGAAAATGAAATTTGATAAATGCCATTAATATGGCGCCATCTCAAAATATCGAAGAAAAAATAATTAAAGAATTCGATCCTCACTTGCCTAAATATTGCGAAACAAGCCTAAAAAAATCAAAATAAGAGAGAAAAATCAAAAGAGATCGAAATAATATTGTCAAATATTCGTAGCGGACTTGCTGCCAAAGAAAGTTGTTAAACAAATCTCACTTTTCAAGGCCTTCTACCTGTACAATGTCGTAAAGTACATACATTATTTGATATAGGGAAAAACCCTTAACAAGAGAAGCAGAAATTATTCAATTTGATGAATCGTTGCAAATGAATTTTAAGCCTTGACTAAGTTCGGTATGAGTTCCGAAGATTATGATTAAATTATATATAATTTAATTGTGTTGAATTGCAGTTTTTACTCATCTCATCCACACGTACACTCTGGTCCCCCAACAATAGTACGAGCCGATACAAACCATGGCATCATCAACATGAACCAACATCACCAAACACACGAGGATTCTAAAGATAGCCTTATAGTACAACAGCAAGTACAACACCAGCAAGATCTCATGGAACAACACCAACAACAACAAGAAATGCAACAACAAGACGATGAGGTGAGTTCGTTATAAAGACAACTTCGTAACCAGCTGAAATAATCTCGAAATTGCTCTTGGCAGACCTGCCACCACAATCTGCCAGCAGTGTGAAGCATTTCTATAAAGAGATGTTAAAAACTGTTCAGATCTCGTTTTCTGCTTTTAATACCTAAGTTTTAGACAAGTACATAAATCTTTTAAATATTTAGTCATTTTGTAACTTTCAGCTAAGCTTCAAAGGAATGGATGATGAGGGCGTTGAAATGGATATGGATGGACGACAATGTTCTCAGGTGCGAGTCTTTTGCATTAGTTATAAATTAAAACTAGCGTAATATAATTGTTAAAATATCAAAAGATGGTCATATTTTGATATTCTAACAACTACTATTACACTTTCAATACAATCATTTTAACAGGGTATGGGAGTGGACATGGGATCAGTTCAAACTAAAATGGAAGTGTCAAATGGGGGTCAGTCTACACCTCGTTCTAAACCTCAGGCCTGTAAGGTAAGTGTCAGTTGGTAACTAGGGTGGAAATGCAAATTCAAAACTCCTCAAGTAACGAGAAAAAAGACATAAAATAAATTTGCTTAAAGTACTAACTAAAATGGTTAAGTTGCTTATATGGCGGAGTATTAACAAAAAAAAGTATTATGTACTTACGCAATCAAAACCAATATTCAATTTACCAGTCGAAAAGGCACTAAGTTTAAGCTTACTCTCGAGGTTTTTGGAATTTGTGCTTTTTTCTTGCTGTATTTTGTTCTAACTAAGTAAACAACTTACTAGTTATAATTTGCAAAGCATTAGGTTTGTGACAAATTAATCAATAAATTTTAATGATACGTCAATTTGGTAACGGTTGTTCTTTTTTTAAATTAAGTGTCGATCTATTATAGCAGAAAAAAATATTTTAATATTATGTACATTGCATTAAAATTAGAAAAAATCGCCAGGCAAAGAAGTCCACCTCGCGATATTTTGCTCAAAATTCTGTGACTTACGAAATTAATTTTTTTCGCGGGCTTATTTTTCCGCAATACAATTTAGGCGTTACAGGATTTTGCCCTAAAATGTCGAGATGGCTAATGTCGAGATATTATATTTTTTAATTTTTGTTTTCAGGTCTGTGGCAAAGTTCTTTCGTCCGCTTCTTCCTATTATGTTCACATGAAGCTTCATTCAGGAAATAAACCCTTCCAGTGCACTGTAAGTTAATTTCTACAAATGCATGATCATTGATTTCAGGTCCAAAACCATTGGAATCAGAAAATTTTAGAAATTTTGAAGTGCAACTCTAATCTGCCTCAATAAATTAAAATTTATTGAAAAATGTATGTCGAAGTACCATTTATGAATGGTTCGACACACTGTTCGTGGGCCTTTTTTAAAATGTCAAAACGATTGTATTCAATGAACAAAATAAATATTTTTTCAAATTAAGCGGTACATTTCAAAATTGATAAAAAAATTGTATATAAAATTTGTACATAAAAACGAATGCGATGCAAAAATAAATCTCATTTCCCCTGACCCCTGGTCACAGCACGTTATGTTGTGTTGTAACGGCCATAACTTTCCTCTTCTGTCGGTTCGTCGGTATTGGTGTCATAGTAGATACTAGTAAATTGGTACCTTCTACACCTACATAAATAGGAACCACAGTTGTAATAATTTGATGTCGACAGGTATGTGACGCAGCTTTCTGCCGTAAGCCCTACCTAGAGGTGCACATGCGCACCCACACCGGCGAGCGCCCCTTCCAGTGCGACCTCTGCCTGAAGCGATTCACGCAGAAGTCCAGTCTTAACACGCACAAACGTGTTCACACAGGTCAGTGTAACGCAACCTTATCAAGGTCTTGTTGCATCTTAAGCATCTCGGTGTTGTTCACAGGCATTCAAAAAACAGATTTATTCTAACGCTAAAGTCGCCCACATTTCTGTTTTTTGTAAGCCTATATAAATAATATTTTTCAAACTTATACTTGTATATCAAACGCCTAATAATTAAATTCTCATTTGTGCAATGTGCAATTATTCGTCACTTGAAAAATATTTATTTATCTGATTACCTATTGTGGGTTATCTTTAATTGATACTGATAATTGCATCATTGTTTTTGAATGCAATTTTAATGTAATTTCCATATTATTTTATATGCCATAATTTTTGTACAATTTGCTTAAGAATATACCTTAAATAATGATGTACTTCAAATATCCCCCTGTAGTGTATTACATGTCTTAGGGATGAATGTTTAAAACACTGATATTAGGATGGAGGTATTAGGATATTTATATGGAAGTTACATTTTATTAATTCTGAACTGGAAAAACTCAATAAATATCCCATTTTTAAGAATGTACCATGAGGGGATTGACCAAAAATTATCATGAAAGAATTGGATTCTTATATTTTCAAGTTGACCTCCTCCTGTTTCCGCGAAACCGAAAGATAAAAATTGTATTTTGTGTTGTTATGTTTTAAATTGATACCATTGGCTACTTGTTGTTGATTGTGGCTTATATCCTGTTTTGACGCCCTGATGAGCAAGCTATTTTGTATTATTATATGTATTGTCTTTTTCTTGTTACTATTCATATGTATCATTTATTATTTACGCTAGATGTGCCCAATATTTATCTATTGTTTTTTTGTTAGGTTAGCATTATATCTATTTTTTTCTATGCACACATTTGTCGTTTACATTATATTATGTTTGTAGATGATAGAAATTGTATTCTCTATAAAAATGTCTTAAATATACGGCAACTAATATTTTCCTATAAATCAGAATATTCCCACAGTGTAGAAGACGTCGTTTTTAATTTAATTTCTTCAGTAGATATTGTGTAATTCGTATGGTAATTAGTACAACAATAATTACCCTTTATACTTTTGTTTTGTTTCCATGGTGCTTATTTTTACATAATTATAAGCACGCGGCCTCTGGACGGAGCTTTTTACGATTTATTTAGACACCTATATACAATTTTATTTATGCCATCCATTTACTTATCATATTAAATATACTGGAGTACACGTACTATACATATACTTAGTAGGACACTGGTGCGACACAACTTGCTGAAATAGTCGACAATACATATGCTTAACAAACGACATGTGAATAGTTTTTGAGTTGTGCCAATATAGCTAATATCTTTTCGTATAACGATCAGGGCGTGAGGAAGGCTTCGTTGATGTGAGGCAAACAGGGGGAGGTAAAGAACTCACAATGGATGTGTTGCGATATGTAGATCTCGACACTGTGTCGCAACGTACGTTTCACAAGAAAATCGATTGTGTGTTCTTGTTAACGTGGTGTTAGTCGAACAATATAAGCATCCGAGCGTATGTTGTTGGAATGTGGCCTGGGTTCTAGATGAGCACATGCGCGCGTTGATGGTGAAGGACCGGCCCTACAAGTGTGAGCTCTGTCAGATGCGGTTCACGCAGAGCTCCAGCCTCAACCGACACAAGAAAATTCACACGGGTGGGTTGATATCTTAAGCACCGCCCCGTGCCGACTCTATATCGCTGCAGATGTGTACCAACTGCTCTCCTTCCTCTCTGGGCTCTTAAAGCTCTCAAAACATCTCTTAGTCCGTTGAAAGTTGAATGTAAGCCATGTTTTGATTCATTCGATGGTTTCGTTCAGAGGAACACAAACGTGCGCTGCTGGCTAAGGATCGGCCCTACCAATGCGGCATCTGCTTTGTGAGATTCACCCAGAAATCAAGTTTGGGCCGGCACGGAAAAATACATACCGGTGGGTCCCTACCTCTACCTCCTGCCTACTTGTGCGTGACGTTTCCCTTGAGGCAGAACGGTACTAACGTGTAATTCTATTTTAGAGCCTACCTCCCCCTGAATGTGTGTGAATGGTTTCATAAATTTAATATAGGTAATTTATAATGAAATACATATTGTTTGAGAGGGTGCTGAGATGCTATATCGATACTCGTATAACTTATAGAGGAGCACAGACGAGCCCTGTTAGAGAAAGTGCGGCCGTACCAGTGCCACATCTGTTTTATGCGCTTCACTCAGAAGTCCAGCCTGGGACGACATGGGAAAATACACACTGGTAGGCATTTTCCCCTAAAATCCTTATGTAGACAATGAATTTGTTATTTTTCGTTAGCTCACGTTACTAGGCAATAACATTAGTAGTGCGTCGAGCTGGACCGTTATTTTAGCTGACTTTTGTTGGTATTTCTAGAGGAGCACATCCAATCGCTGATCAACAAAGTGCGCCCCTATCAATGCGACATCTGTGACAAGCGGTTCACTCAGAAGTCCAGCCTTGGCACTCATAAACGTATACACACCGGTGGGTCCCTTGATATTTCCTTTATTTTGGTTCGGTCTCGAAGCTACAATAGTTGTCACAATATATTTTAAAATAACATACAGTTATTGTGGCTATGACACCTATGTTTTGTGAATAGTTTTAAGGGCTCCCTGTACCTTTTTATTTTATTTTGGATATCAATACCTGGTTAGCGATTTGGAAGTGATATATTTTTTCGTTTCAGCGTGTTTCAAAAGCTTACATGATAATAATTAGGTTACACACGCTCAAAAACTATTCACAAACAGTTATGTAAAGCATGTGTACGTTGTGATGATTTCCGTTAAGTTATAGGAGAGAGAATGTCTGATGGACAAATAACGCCGTTCAAATTCCCTCATGGTAGTCACTTGGACCAATCGGTATTCGGTTACTAAGCTCAGTAGAATTATTTGTCCATCGTGGTTTTGTTTTGTTTCTCTGTCCCCCCGTGTCCGTGTGTTGGCGGCGCAGGGGAGCGGCCGTTCCAGTGCACCGTCTGCCTCAAGTCCTTCACGCAGAAGTGCGCGCTCAATTTGCACGAAAAAATACATACGGGTTAGTAGCCCACATATATTATAATCCGCAGTATTCCTTTCGGTACGATTAGCGTTAACTTGCGACTCGTCATGCAGTCATATTTCATTTAGCGTCATGCTTCGCTCCTATTTTTCCGTTGCCCGCCTAACCCGTTGTTTTATTCTCCCTGTTTTTGATAGCTTCCATCTCGTTGCTTTCGACTAACATCTCGATTTCTTTAACTCATTCAACGCGCGCTTTACGTACTTCTGCATTCACTGATAATTTCCAGCCTACCTATCATATTATTAATAATCTGCCGGTCATTCGCCCTCTTATCCCTCTCATTCTGCATACGACTCGGTGTTTTAGCATTTATCATTTTTATCATTTCTTCATGAATATTAATTCATTCACAAAAGCGGTAATGCAATCGCCGCAATGACGCACTATTGGCGCCTCGGTATTGTTACACGTTGCCGACTATCAAAATTGGGTTTTCAAAAAATTGGGGCATACTGGTCGCCGCACGCGGCGCACATTCTGGTCGAGATTGGCAGAGGGCGGGCGGCCAAAGGCTCTACAGCCTTCATGCGTCGGCGACGTGCGTTACTCGCTTTTGTGTGTGCACTGGGCGCAGTGCAAGGGCGCCCTTACGCGTGCGGGCTCTGCCCGGCGGCGTTCGCCCGCCGCCCCTACCTGGACATTCACATGCGCACGCATACAGGCGAGCGGCCCTATCAGTGCGACGCGTGTCTGAAGCGCTTCACGCAGAAGTCCAGCCTCAATATACATAAGAGGACGCACACAGGTGGGTGACCCCGCGGGCCGGACTGGCCGTCCGCCCGCCCACGCCTCTCTCCACTCGCACTCCGCCTCTGTTCCGAATCTCTCCCTAGTTCAGAGCGCTCGCGTGCTTCACTTAATGTTCCGCCGTAGCGAAAGATTTGGAGCGGAGTACGCGGCGAGCGGCGACCGGTCCGCGCCGCGACCTCCGTAGTGCGAGGGCGTCTAGCGTCCTTGCGGGCTGGCCGCCGCTATAATATATGTGTTGGACACCAGTCCAGGGCAGACCGTTCCAGTGCCTGTCGTGCCCCGCCGCCTTCACCTGCAAGCAATACCTGGAGATACACACGCGCACCCACACCGGCGAGCGACCGTATCAGTGCGACATCTGCCTGAAGCGCTTCACTCAGAAATCCAGTCTCAACATCCACAAGCGGACGCACTCAGGTACGTGGGCGGCCGGCACACGCGCCGCGCTAGGGACGTATGTGTATGTGGGCTACTAGTGTCGTGCGGGGAGGCGGGCTGCCGCGGCCGTGGCTAACCCAGTCGCTCGTCCACAGTGCAGGGGCGCCCCTTCCAGTGTCTGCAGTGCCCCGCCGCCTTCACCTGCAAGCAGTACCTCGAGATCCACAACCGCACGCACACCGGCGAGCGGCCCTACCAGTGTGACGTATGCCTCAAGAGATTCGCGCAAAAATCTACACTCAATATACACAAAAGAACGCACACAGGTCAGTCGACAACGCTCTGCGCACGCTTGTATTTGTTTTTAATTATAACTTTCATAATCACTTGCAAAAGTTGATCTAACTTATCATATTTTTCTTATGTATTTTCATATGTTTTAATTTGAAGTTGTCGGTGCCACATATATTTTTTCGTAAGACTTATTCGTGAGTATTTACATGTGTATGATTACATATCTACCTGAACGAATAATAACTAATGGTGTGCGTGGGTGGTCAGTGCAAGGTCGTCCGTACCAATGCATGGAGTGCCCAGCGGCGTTCACTTGCAAGCCGTACCTGGAGATACACATGCGTACGCACACGGGAGAACGACCGTTCGAGTGCGATGTCTGTTACAAACGCTTCACGCAGAAATCCACGCTCAACATTCACAAGCGAATTCATACCGGTACGACTACACCGCCTACCGCGTTTTATGAGCGCGCTTATGTACACTTTCGGTTTTAAATCTATTTGCTATTGTTTCCAACTCACGGTCGTCTTTCCATTACAGCAAAATTGTTAAGCACCTACTGTATTTTACACTAGACAATTGCGGTCATTATATTTGTTACCATTTATTTGTTATATTTGTATACATTATATTTGTTGTTTATTGAACAAACGCAGCTGAAATGCAGTAATTATGGCTACCGAAAAATTATACTTATTTATAATACCTAATAAAAGGGACCGTTTGTTAAAACATAGCAAAAAGACTTTACTGCTTTGTGTACAAGCGCAATAAAAAAAAAATATGTGACTCGCCCAAACCGAGTGGTTAACAGTAGAAGCTTAGTGTATCTAACAGACGAAAGACATTTAAGCTAACCATTGTTTACTATTAAATTATAACTTTTATATATCTACCTGTAATAAACATTCAACTACTTAGTTCGATAGTTTTCTTCAGTGTACAAAATAAAGTTAACTCTATGGCCATCCTAAAGTCTCTGCATGTTGAAGTTGCTATACAGCGACTAGCCTCGATTTAAGATCTAAAAACGATTCGTTCTAAAAACCAGCACAAATTATTTCTAATATGTAGTAGATAAATTATTTGGCTAGGAAAACGACATTGGTGAATTATGTGTTTATTATAATAATATAAAAAATTTCTTTCGTTTGTTAGAGTATAAATATTTAGTAGTCAAATTTATTTATACTAATCGAACTGGGAACTTCTTTACTAAGGTTTGAATATAGCTATGGTTCGTTAAGAAGACGGCAAATTGCTATAACAAGCAGACTCTTTGTCATTCTGAATTTAATGATGTGGCACCGACAATTCATTTGTAAGTTATGATTTCATCATCCGCTACATCATCACTTGAGTTTCAATATTATTTTATATTATAATTTCTTGGCTTATATTCATTAATTTCAGACTGCATCACTCTCTAATTGCATCTTGCCGTCTTTCTAACATCATTTGCCTTGTCGCTTTCATTGATTTTCATTGCTTTTAGTAAATTAATAAAGCAAATTATTTTACATTATTGACATCGTTTTTCAGGTGAACGCCCTTATGCTTGTGATATTTGCCAAAAGCGATTCGCCGTTAAGAGCTACGTAACAGCGCACAGGTGATTAGTTTATTATTTAAACTTTTAAATTAAAGTTAATAACTGAATTAAAACTCAAACTAAAACTCGGCATATAATTGTATATTGCCGGTTAATGCTAACGTAGGTAATAGATATTCATACTATATTTATTCTTTACCGTTATTCGTTATTCAGTTCCTAACATATCATCATTGATCGACGACGTTATCTATTCATTGGTAACGTGTAGACAATACAACTGTGTGAATGTTCCAGATGGTCCCACGTAGCGGACAAGCCGCTGAACTGCGACCGCTGCTCGATGACGTTCACGTCCAAGTCGCAGTTCGCCCTGCACATCCGCACGCACTCGTCCGGCTCTTGCTACGAGTGCAGCGTCTGCGGACGCTCCTTCGTCAGAGACAGCTATCTAATAAGGTATAGTAATCTACACGAGACAAGAATATATTCTTATACTCATTTTTTCTATACCGCAGATTAACGACAATGTTTTTTCGTGAAACAGTTTGCTTTTGATGGGTAGGTTAATTAAATGACTTCGTTTAGAAACATCTTGCAATTTGTTAAATCTTTTGTTTTTTAAATATAGACACCACAACCGTGTCCACCGAGAGAACCACAGCAATGTGTCGGCGAACAGCATCGGAACAATCAACAGTGTTGCTACAAACACTAACAACTCGAACAATAGCAACTTTGACTCCCCTGGCGTTTGTGACTTAAGGTATGAAATGTATCAATGAACACGAAAACACTTGGTATAGCAACAAAACTTTGTGTGTTAATTACTTTGAGTTCATTGTTTTCTTTTTATTTTTATTTTACCTGACATTATGCCAACAATGGTTGCCCAGATCAGATCTATAAACGATTATTAGAAATCAATTCCTTTCCAGCTTCGTACCAATGGTGAATCGTTACATGACATCTCAAGGGACGCAAGTGTCTATGCAAGATACAAGCAAGATGTCAGCGATGTCTCCGCAGTCTATTGCGTCTATTTGTAAGTATATTATAATTAAACTAATTTTATTCTACTTTTCGGCCATGTTTATTGATTTACGTAATTCTTTACTATTTCCAGCGTCGCCACCTCCCTCGCATACTCCTACGCCCCAGCCCCAGATGTCCGGTCAGATGCATCTTGCAGACTGATTTCCAGAACAGGTAGGTACGTAAAATATACCAATGTATTTCCGGATACATTACGTGGACGACAGAGCACTGATGTGATTCTTCCCTTCACTTGTTACAGCTCTTGGTTGAGTAGCGAGCAGCCAGAGTGCAATATTAAATATTTGGCAGCCATCAACAAGAGCAGCTATCGTACGTGATGAAATAACCGAGAGCATAGAGGAGACTGGCAGCTCCTCAGCTTGGATCGTCAGCATGGACTCATGCAATTTTTATTTGTTTATTTTATGTCGAGTTATTTATTTATACACTGTTGATTTCGTCGGGCGTGGTGCGAGCGCGAGCAAGGCTGCGCTGTCGGATTGTATCCATGTGTTCGGAATGTGGCAGATTGTGTGCAGGAATCGAGTTGGTTTCGTTACGCTTATGGAATCCCTCGATAACACCAGGTGGACATCACAATAGAGATGAGGAGTAGTGAGTAGTCACGTAGCGGTACCGCCTATGATAATATATGCATTGTGATTTATATACCTACAACTGTGATTTATCTATACCATCACATGATTATATTAATTTCCGTGGTGGCGTTCATAAATCAATACTTAAAAGTCTCATCATGATAGATTGTAGGCCTAAAATTTTTGATCTCATATTCTAATTTGCTTAGTGATAAATTTTGGAATCGTGAATGGTAAATCTCCAACTTAATGAAATTCTAAATTTTAATGTTCGTCATTCGCTTGTCATCGTCATACCCATCCTTCATTAGTCGTAGTGAAATGTAACAATATCTTATTGCGATGCTTTAACTTAGAACGTGTCAGTGTATATGGAAGTTCAGTAATTTTATATAGAACTGTTACCGGCGAAAGGTAAAGTATTTTGATCGCTGATGAATATAGGGACTCTAGATAATACTCCTCAATATTAATCCATAAGAAAACTTTAAAATAAAAATCTGGTTTCATATAAAATAATAATAATAGTAAATAAGAAGTACAAATAATAATTCCATAATCTAGCAGAGTCCTGAGAGGCAATATTGAAAGCTTCACAAAATTAATAACTTTTAATATGATGTTTATTGGAGAAATCCAGAGAAGTGCCTGTTGCAACATAAAATTGGCAATATTTTTTAAACGTATTACGTTCAGATAAAGTTATGTTCAGTGTTCAATGTGTGGGGACGTCGCCCGGAGTACGCTATAGTGTGTCTTACAGTAATAAGTGGGGACGTACTGGGTGTTAGTGGTCGTGGCTGTTGTGGGCGTTGCATTAATACAGAGAGCAGAATTTGTGAAGCTTCTTACTAAACTTTGTGTGCCTTCTAGCGGATAGCGACATTAGGCAATATCAATCATAACACCATTGATAAAACTTCATTATTTTTTCAAGTTTCTGACGAGATTGAATATTCATATTAAGGGTAGTCATCATAATCATTGGTACATAATTATTTACCCATTTAGGATATCGCAATATATACATATATGTAACAAACGTATTTTGGCGAGAGGCAGAACTTTATTTCATTACTGTTTTTCGAATAATAGTAATAATGAATAGTGTATAGTGCAGTAGTCTTCCAATATTACCTTGAGACAGTTCTTGTGCACTGTGGAGTGCAGCTAAAGTGTCCGCTGCGGGGGTTCCTTATGGTTTGCCATTATTGATATCAAAGATAGATTGGTGCCATTTCTATGTAAACGATGTGGTAGCGTAAGTTTAGTTAAGTCTGCAGGTCAGGGTAGAACTGGAAATAAAATATTGTAAGAGTTCTTATAATATTGTAATAGTGTTAAACCGACATTTGTACCCATTGTTTTACAACTTCCCGTGTTGTTGATTTTGATACTTTATTTTATTTCCATGTGTGTGTCCATGTGCTGGTTCAGCAATGTAAATAAATTGGTAGGGTTTATTTATTCAAGTATATCGAGGAGTAAACCATTCAAAATTATAAATGTGATTCGTAGTAATGTCTCATTCTACAGTCAACAAAATAATATCGAACTGAGAACATAATTGGAATTAATGTTAGAATTAGCGCAGAACTATACTTTGGGTACTATAAAGATCAAAATTCTTGTAGATGTACATAAGTATACATATAATAATAATATATACATATGAATGTTGTTTGATAGTCCTCAATATTTTTTTATATTTTGATAGTTCTGTATTTGAAAGTAACACGAAAAAAATAGGCCAATATCTCATTATCATTTTAAATAAATGTGTACACAGTATGTTAAGATAAAGTAAAATAATAATATGAGGATGCATTTAGTTGCCCACAATCTGAGAGTAACATCTAAACTTTTCCGTATATTAATAAACTCTTAAACTTTTTAGTATATTTCTTACCAAGCCATTGATAACAGTATTATTTAGACAAACTAGAACTTGTGTTTAACGAGTAGTATAAATCTTTCAGCTACCATTATAAAATGATCACCATTGAAAATTAAAACCATAGTTATCAATAGTTTGTATGTAACAGCATTGGTAGGGACAACATGTATTAGGTGCCTTTCAATGCTGATTACCTTATATAATTATATTATCCATAGATATTATAAATGGAAATAGAAACACCAACATAGTGACCTAGGTACATAAATACATATATAAATATATCGATGTCTCTCAGCTTTCCGATCTCTCGTCGAGGGTGATTGTTTCTTATTGAATTCTAGGATTAGTAATATATTTTTGTTATTATTATATTATGTTCACTGTCTTTATGATTGTTTTATCTTTATTATTAACATTACCCTATCGTTACTTCACCCTGGCCGAGTGTTTAGGTTTGCTGAGGACATGTATGTGGTCCTTTTGGATTACGAAATATGTTCTGCTTTCTCAATCCTTCACACAGAGTATAATTCATATATTTATATTGATAAGGAGATAGGTTTTCTCGATGAATATGTTTCGTAATAAATTAGGACCCACAAAATAACAGTGAAGGCCGCAGGTTGCTTCTTGATTTCTAAGAGCTGCTAAGTATACGTTGGACATGCAATTTGCGTGTCTTCATTGTTCAACTATTTTACATACCGATGTTAGTTAACTATATTAAGAAGTGATTATAGAAGTCCTTGAATTTACGTAATTACAGAGGTGGTCGTATGAGTTTTTCACTTTCTACTTATTTTTTTGATCCGTAGAAAAGACTGAGGAATTCAAAATGTTAAAAAGAATACTCACGCGAAATATTGGCAGTGTTAGATTGTGTTTGTTGTTATTTTGTTGTTAACATCAGAGTGGTTGTGGTTGACGGACCAACCTGTTTTGTTTGTAAGCCTTTATTGAATTTGGTTAAAGAAATCGTACATATCCTTACCCGTGAATGTATAACGTATACTTCCCTTGTCGAGGCAGACTACTAGTCTAGGGGGCCGCGTGCCGCCGACCAGTTACACTAAACTTGATCGTGGTAGTTTTATGAAATAACAGTGAGCCTTGTGTAATCATAATGTCTAAGGTACATAAATATTTAGTTGTATTGTATCGTTAGATTTACGTGAACTTCCGCTTTGCCAACATATTGCGTTGCTTACATTATAATCATACGAGAGTACAGCCTAAGGATTTTAACTTTTTTTATATACTGAGAGCTATTCCTAAGTCACTGATTTTATACTATTTCTAATTATACGAAAAAAAATACTTGGCTATAAGCCGCCCTTTACCAAGTTTTGGAGTATTTTACATCCCTTTGATTGCAATTTTTTATTAAAATTCAATACAAACATCATGGCATGATGATTATTTACACGGTCATTTAGTTATAGCTCTTCAGAGTTTTAATGACCAATATTTTAACTACAACCGTTTTTTTTTTCTTTTATTGTTAAAATTTTTAGGCTAGTTTATATTTGAAATAAGTTAGATTTGTTAATTGTGGTGTATTACATTTACATTGCACGTGATTATAGCTCTCACAGCCTCCTTTACAGGTGATTATTTAGTTATTTTTGTAGTCTGAAATGATTGTGATAAATTTATTATAATTATATTGGTTTGTTTTGTAGAACTGGAGTCTTTCATATTGTTTATTGTTGATACTTTGAGTATACAATCTGCAAGGTGATGTAGCGGTAGGGAGAGGCTGTTAGAGCGTTTATGTAGTCAGCATTATATATATGCTTTAATGTGATTTTTTAAATGTACTCTTTATTATAGTCTCATCAATCAATTTATAATTAGCGAACTAACAAAACCTTTAATTTTTTTCAGTTCATAGTGATTTATATTGAGATCAAATTAAATACAGAGTTTATATTTTAATTTTATGGAAAATATACATTTTAAAATTATTCTTTAGTGGTGATTTTGTGCAGAGCTCTATTAAAAAAACTATATGAATGCAAAAACAAGTCACGATTCTTTTAGAAGTCGCCATGTAGTGGAAAAAAATAAACGTGCCATGATATTTGTGGCTATTTATTTTGTTTATTTTAATCCCCTGTTTTATTTCCACAAAATCCTTTCCCAATGACTATCTAAGTTTAGTTGTAAACTAAGAATGAATTTTATCATTAGGTACAGAGCTTTTCGCGATAAAGCCTATTACACAATCGGCTTGGGAAAGCTAATAAAAAATTACATATTATAACAACAGGTTCAAATTGCCTACAAAATAATTGGATTTTTTTGTAAGAAAAATGTGTGTTAACAAAATAAGACTAGAACAGTCCTTGTTTATTCACCATTCAAAGTAGCAGCGTTAACTGACCACAGACTACTACTGTTCCTTACAAAATTTTTGTTGCAAAGTGAAGTTTTCAAGTAGATATCTACCTAATGGCCGAAGTATGCAAAGTGGCTTAACGATTTTTTTTAGAGTAATGGTGATTTGTGAAGTGATTTGATAGTCACTTATAATTTCATGGCTTTTGTTCTAAAATACATATATTTATCTGTTAAGTATTAGTTCAGAGTACACTCGCTCATTGCGCCAATTTGGTAATAGCATTCTGAGCTTGTAATGTGTTGCCATAATATACGCAGATACATTGTTGGCTAAAACCCATCATGAGTCATCAATTATTTGATCATACTTTAGGTAAAAATAGGTATAAAACAACAATTACTTACATATTAGTTTATTAAGCTATTCGCCGTTAACAATCGACAACAATTTCCTCTTTGACAACATTAGCGTCAACTGCAGGAGCAAGAGTATTATCGACGATAGGCGCCGGGCTCTTATAATACTTATTACTGACGTAATGCTCCTTCAAATATTCAGCGCCCATTTCGTAGTACTCCTCTTTAGAAATGCAACAATTTTCGAAGTCATTGCTTCCCGCGAAGTCCCTTGCGCCGTACCAAGCATCGAGATTCGGGTTTTTCGCCATTACTACTTTATGAGTAGATTGAAATGGTCTCATTTCAAGCAATTCTCTTTCGAGTCTTTCCTTTAGACCTAGAAGAAAAACAAATGATAAATAAATTATACCAGCACTTAAGACGCAAATATTTAAAAATAAACTGTATCAACTATTAAAAACAGCAAAATGGTTTGAGGCCCATCCAATCTATGCAATATATTTTGAGCAGTCGAAAATGTGCACATAGACATGATTAAATCGAGTTTGTTAAATGCTAACTCAGACTAGTTTTAACAGCAAATTACCCAGGTAAGAAGAGACAGCCATTCAATATTATTGTTTTAGTATCTCACCTGGAAACTGGGAACATCCGCCCGTAAGAAAAACGTTATTAGCTAGTAGGAGCTGGTCTTCTGGGCTGAATTGCTTGAAAACGTAGGCCAGCGTCTCAGCTAAACCTGCTTCTAAGTTACCCATCATAGATGGTTGGAACATCAGCTCTGGCGCTCTGAAACAATAAATCCAATTCCTTTTAAAGTCTATTAAATATTGCACATTCATA
The DNA here is from genome assembly GCA_905146925.1 of Autographa gamma. NCBI lineage: Eukaryota > Metazoa > Arthropoda > Insecta > Lepidoptera > Noctuidae > Autographa > Autographa gamma. Next base: position 6,349,965 of record LR989866.1, on the reverse strand, counting down.
ATGTACGAACATGTTATTAATCACATTTACCACTTCTTATTAGCTAATAGAATTTTAAATCAAAATAATAGTTATATCACGCTATGAACGGCCCACAGCTGGCCACAGGTCTCTTCCCAATTAGAGAAGGCACGAGTATTGATCCCGGTTTCCTCACAATGTTTTCCTTCACCATATTAAGTTTTTAATTATTGAATATTTTACCTCAATGGTTCTATGGCGAGATGCAGTTGGTGATGTTGGCTAGAGTTCGCCGGCGGCGGCTCGTATTCACGAAGCGCCTCCTCTAACTCGAGAAGACGTTCACCGTCAGCTTCCGAATCAGAATCAGCTTCGCGACTTATACTGAAAAATAATAATAATAATACCATCAATTTAGAAGAAATTCTTAAATACTTACTTAACATATACAGTTATGGTGTTTATTGTTCTTCCATTGTACAACAATGGACGTCTGCCGGCTCAAAAACAACGGCTGCTCAAAATTAATAATGTAATGCCCTATCCAAGAGGCTACGTGCGAAAAAGCGGAGTAAAACGTAGTGAAGTAAACTCTTTGAGCTTTGTATAAAACCATATAAAATAAATAGTAATATAATTCCTAAGTATCACAGGGGAACATAGAGGTATAAGATGCGTGTGCTGTCTAAAAATACTATAAGAAAAGCGAACAAACATTTAGCACAGTTCCTGCTTACTCCAACTACGGTTTGCAATTTCATGTTAAAATACTAGACATAAATCTTAGGTATTACCTCTTGTAAGCATCCCAATCAGAATCCTGGTTCCCGAAATCGTCTCCAGCTGCGGCGAGACGCGAGATGACCCGCATCCGCTCTGCGGCCGCAGCAGTGCGTCGCTTCACCATCGCAGCACGGCGCGCTCTGCGGGCCTCGCGGCGGGCTACTAGTTCGCGATACTGTTGAATAAAAATAATAGTAGGGTGGTTGAATATCTTGTTATTTTATTGGTAAAAGACTGCGAAATAGGGTATTTGTGCAATGAAAATACAAACACTGTTGGGCATTATGGTTAAGAAGCGAAAGTAATATCAACGACATAAATAGGAGACTAAAGCACAGTTCATAAAAAAATATATTTACAGTTACTTTACGTGAACATTTTGTAAACATAATAAATCATATCAAAATTTATTTATGCTAGTTGCACTTTATCAACGTCAATACGAACCTTAGTTCTCGTATCATTCAGCCATGCTTGAAATGCCTCTGGTTCTGTAGGCGGGTTCATCCTGCCAGTGGGTCGCGTCTCTAAATTCTCTTCAGCTGTTGCAGCTGCTGCGATGCGCTGCTTATTCTTATCTATTCGCATGTTCAAGTTGGTTATTTGTCTCTGAAAAACAATATTGTAAGATAAGTTTAAACAAGTTGACCTGGTTTCGTTGTATTTCCTTTTTTTATAAATAATCTTTTACCTGTAAATCTTCATAGCTTTTGATATCAAATCCCTTTATAGCTTCATTGAATTCATCAGTGTCACCATCCTCTATCATATCCTGAAATAAATGTAAGAAATTTTGTCGTGAACTGTTTTTACCACAAAACATAGGTGGGCAACTACTAAGGCATTTGAATTAAGTGGGGTGATATTATGTACTTTTATGAAAAAATCTTTACTCATCTAAAATTTTACCATTTACCTTTATGGAGAGCAGTTGATTTAATTGTTCTTCATCTTCAGCAAGTCTCTCCTCTCTTTTCCTGGCATTTATTTCTAGCAACCGCCGAGCCATCTCCTTTTTCCTTTCTTTTTGCTGCTCAGCTGTAACCCAGAAGAGACACAGTCACAGCCAGAACCAATGTAAAGAGCAAATTCATAACCATACATTATGTATTTATATATTTAAGTTACCTGTTAATCCTGTTGAACTTGCAGTTTGAACATAAGGCAGCTGGATTCTTTTAACATTAGCTTCATAGTAATCAGGGTTGGCCCATTTCCTGATCTCGTCCTGATAGTTGAGTGCTATAGAACTGTGCTCTTGTAGTATTTCCTCCACCCTTGACATGGTGATAGCATTCACATGCACTGGGTACTTAAGCTGTAGGAGCTTGTGTAAGTAGTATATCATTTCACTTCCACCTACAATAAAAGTTTTAGAATCATTAATTGCCATTTCACTTCTGTAGTATAGATAATAATATAATATCCTTATTTGCCTGAATAAGAATATAGCTCATGATGATGACTAACATACACAAAATTAATTTGTTATTGAATTATTGAATCTTACTTTATAAATTTGTTTTCTTCAGGGCAATCATTCCTTAACCACATATACATACATTCTCCAAAAAAGATAAATATCTATATAAATTCACAATTACCTAAATTAATCCTCCTTGCATGATCCACAATAACTTGGCCTCTAAGCACAGGTATGATGTGGATAGTATGGTAGCCACAGTTTATAATGAGTGCTGAATCACCAATGTCATTCTTGTACATGCTGAACAAAGAATCTACTCCATAGCTTACTCCAGGAACACCATAACCCTCAAAAAGTAGTTCAGACATAACTGAAAAAAATACATTTAATAGAATTCATATTATTATCATCACCTGTCTAGCCTTTTCCCCAACTGGTTTTAAAGATGTTTTATTTATTCCAGAAGAACATATTATATTGTTTGCATATCAAATAATTAGATGACTAAGGTAAGGTACAGTCCAGTAGTAAGGGTTAGTGGCCAATCAACTATCTTGGGGTTGGTTTCCAGTCTTACCATGTTCCATGTATTTTACATGGAACAACTGCCTATCTGACCTCCATAACCTGTTTTACTGGGTACCACAATATTCCCTAAGAAGACTGATATTTTGTGTATTTTGTAAATATAATAAGATCTATGAAATTAACTTAAATTAGGTATGAAATAAATGAAATATGTATACATACACTGCCTACAATAGTTTGGAGTTACAAAGGCTTCAGTCATGCAAATTGGATGTGGAACACTGCCTTCATTATCTATTCCCAAATGTGAGAAGATGTAGTCAAACACTTGTTCCTGAGCCTCGAAATGTGTCACCACATTCTTATCAAATTGTGTCTTCAGTTGAAATCTGAAATTAACGTGAGAAGTTTTAAATTACAACAGATAGTTAGATCTTAAGATGAAATGCTATGGCATATACTAATCAGTATGTAGGAATAGTACTAACCTTACTGCTTCTATATTCACGATATCATTACCGATCTGTATCGGTGGAGTTGCCGGCGGCTCCGCATCTTTTTTGCACCTATCTTTCCTGGGTCTAGCTATCAGATTCTTAAATATTAAATTCGGTTCATCGTTTATTGACCATCCCACTCTGCACTGATAGGATCCTTGAATAACATACAAACACAATTTAAAAACCAGTTATGATTTTTAAGCTGTTAATAACAACAACAATAACATTTCTTACCATTATCAATCACCAACGGTATATGACCAAATTTTAAAGTTGGACTGTATTCATGTACAATGTCCGGGACTGTTTTATAATCTTTAAGCACCAAGACGTTCTCCATATTTTATGTAAGCATGCCAAAAATCCGTTGCAATCAGTAGCTAGCCAACTCCAATAGTAATATTAGGTTATAAATTTTCTCACTTGTAAACAATAAGAGCTGTCAAATTTTTTGACAAAAGTGCATAGTGATGTGATATTAGTAACTTTTGTTTTTAGGTAGCAGAGTTTACTAAAAACGACTTAAACTGATTATTTTCAGGTTATATAAGTAATAAACAAAATAAAATATGAAGCAGATTTTATTTCTAAGAACATCAATAAAGATCTTCAATGAACATGCTAAACATGTTCATTATGTCCCGAAGAAATCCCTCGTATAAACAATTTTTTCCAGTATCAGTCAGATTCAATAATGTTAACATTTGTCTTCATTTAGTAAATAAGAAACCAAATAGTATTTTTTTTAAGATTTTTATATGTTTAAAATAAAAATAATCTACCATTCGGTTTTTTATTTATGCTTAGCTTAAAACCATCTCGACTTCAAGCCAAAAAAGCCGTATCAGAACTTGTCCATTTGTTTAGGAGCTACGATGCGACAGACAGAAACCAACTGACATGTCAAACTTATAATACCGCTCGTTTGACGTCGGTAATTAACAAAAATAGGGTAATTGGACCACTTAAATAACACATCTGGGAGTATTCAATTGTTGCATCATTCGACTAAAGCATGGTTTTCTTTAAACCATTCTCTTCATCACCTACCCAACCATTTGTTTAATGAATTAACTCTAGGATGGAATAATGTTTATCATGTTATCGGCTCGGATCAGAATCAATAAGGTGCTAGTCATGTGTGCTGTTAATGAAACACAATCATCTCGAGTTAAGAAGTTAAAACCAACAATAATTATGATGAACTTTATTCACAAAAATACTGATGTAGTCAGTTATCACATCACAAACAGCTAAAATTCTATCAATTTCAAGTTATTGAATACATATTTTTATATAATATCGTTCATAATATATTATTCAGTAATAATAAAACCTTTAAAGGAATGTGTACACTAAATGTTTCGAAAACTTAGCGTCATTTTACATTTTATATATCTATAGCAATAATTCATTTAAATTTACATTTTGATGCATGTTAAAACAAGTAATAAGTTAGTCAGAATGAACTGTAGCAAATTATTTACATTATTTATTACGTAATGTAGCTACTGTATATGTAAGCCCGGTATCATTCTAGACAACAATAATAACAACGAATTAAATATTTCATTTAAATATATAACATTTTTAAGCTTTAGCTCCAACCACAGTGCCAGCCTGCTTGTCGATTTGTTCTTTCTCCAGTTGCTTTCCAAGGTATTCCCTAGAAAACAAAAAATAAATAAGTTTATATAATGTAAATAAGTATAATTAATGTTAAAAATACTATCTCCTAGCATTTATAATCCAAGGTTAAAATATAGTGTCTACTAGTAAATAACTGAGTCAATATTGAGACAAGACGACGTCATCTGTATATTATATCACTCACTTATCAGTACATAGCTTAAGATTAGGATAGCTATCTTAAAACGGTAGATGCTTTACACTTTCACTTCCTAATCAAAGACAAAGGATTGTAATAATACTATTTGGAGGGATTTTCGACAGTGAAATATGATGATGTTGTTTTTAGAGTTTGTGTTATTGTTATGTAATACTAACCAGTTGTGAACCATGAGTTTCTGCACGGCTAGCAGAGCCTCGTAGCGCACGTTGGGGTCCTCGTGGCTCAGCAGGTACATGACGCGCTGCTTACCACCCAACTGCTCGATAATACTGTTGACAATCATACCAATACAATATTATTGTGTATTTTACGTAATATATCTAGTTAAAAGGGTTGTTATAACATAAACATAATGCGGGATAATTAAATCTGATCTCTCTCTCTCATCTTCTTGACGGCATAAACTGCCCACTTCATGGAAAATTACTAAACATAAATTATAAAGAAAATTCAAAATACTATGAATAGATAATCATATAATTTACATAATTACTTTCAAAATACAAGTTTAAAATAAGCATATGGTAGGGTCTTCGCAATTAAACTAATCTGGCAGGCTTTGTTCTAAGATTTGTGAGAGACTCATACTGATTATTATTTTTGGAAATTTAAACACTACTCTCCAACATACTTAAGCACATGAAGCTCTAGCAGCTATATGTATAATATAGTAGTAAGAAAGTCATCACTCACTGCTTGCCGCGGGGGTAGTGGCGGACATATTCTCCGATGTCGTAGCAGGCGACGGCGAGCACGACGGGGTCGTGGCTCCTCTCCAGCAGGTGCACCAGCGTGCGCAGCAGCTCCTGCCCGCGCTCGTTCAGGCGCGCCGCGTTCTCGCGCCAGAACTTGGCCGACTTGTGCACAGGGGACCATTCCAAGCTGTCAATGTGATAAATTGTTGAGGATCATAATAAGTTGCAGTATTATAAATGTTACAATAGAAGTTAATAAATTTTTGTTTTAACATATTTTAAAATAAAGTAATCATGATGAACAAGTTTCTCTTCTACCATAACTTGAAAAAGGTGATCTTTTTACAACTTGCGTGATAGGGACATTTTTTTAGTACTACGTATACAGAAGATTTATGCCGCAATATGGCATGCACCTTTTTTGTTGAAGCATGAAGCGTTTACTTACCGGCCACTCTTGACTTCGGTAGCGTACTGATCGAAAGAGCTGAGGTCTTGGACCGAGGCTTGGAGACGTTCGTTCAGGAATTCAACGTCATTCATAATGTCTTCATCGTCAGAGCGCTTCTGCTCCAAGATGGAGAGCTGCTTCAATACTTTGCACTGCACCATAGCAATGCAGTGTTCCTTCGCCACCTAGGGTCATCAGACAAAAGTTTTAAAAACGAAATGGATTTGTTAACAATGAATAAACCTATACATATACAAAGTATTACAAAGTACACAATACTACATATACCCAACCAAAAAATTATAATGAGAGTTTTAAATTACCTGTTGGTCTCCTGGTTTCTCAATCAGGTTCCTGAAGACAGCGAGGACGATGCGCGTGACCTTCTCCTTGACGGAGTCGCTGAGGATGTCAGCGAGGATGGGAATGGCGTTGAACTTGTTCATCTTCTCGGCCAGCAGTGGGTTGAATGTCAGAACCCACAGACAGAACACTAGCTGGTATTGCACCTGTCGTTAAATAAATTATGTTAAAACATATAATAGTGAAGTCGTATTATAAGCATATTAGAGCATGAGCCACAGCCGTGCATTGACGATTTTGGTCTGGTGAGTCATGCTTTGACTGGCATTTTCTGAGGCAGCCAACAAACAGCAATCAGCTACTGAAGACGTTCTATCTCCAACACTAAATGATCATTATGAACAGTCTTATGATACTGGCTTAGAAAATGGGTGAGAATCCTCGTGACTTACCTGGAAGTTGACCCTGGAGGCCAGGATAGACAGCAGAGTGGAGATGCCGTCAACAGACAGGAAGGCGAAGCGGTACTCGTCCACACGGAGCATCATTTGCAGACAGCGGGCCACAGATTGGATGTAGTCATTGTTCTGTGTACAACATTACTATAGTATATTAAGCACATTAGCTTAGTATCTAATCTAACCCAAAGTTTATTAAACGCCATTAAAAGCTTTTTATATTTAAAAGCAGTTACATAAAAATTATCCTTATAATATAGCAGAAACTTCTTAATTTTAATAGAAAAAAAGAAAATATTTTATTTCGTATTACAAATTACATTTAATTAGTCAATTAAATTATATAGACATAGTAAGCACACTTGCTGCGTACTGTATTAACCCAGCATAGTTTCGAGATACTCGCAAAAAAATAATAACACATATAATTATTTGCATAAATAATGGCTGAAGTAAAAAATGCATATAATAATAACCTTGTATACATATAATTTCATACTATTTATTTAGATAAGCGACATCCTAAAAGCCTGCATGCATAATGCACATACCTTCACATCCTCCTAGTTTGTGTGAGTGTAATGAACAATATTATTAATGTAAGCATGCATTACAATATCAACGATTAAAACACATTCAGTTAGAAAAAGTTCACAATTTGTTAAGAGACGCCTAAATACTTACAAAAAGAGTTAGTCATCATTTTGTTATAACACAAGGGTTCTGTTTAACACTGATTTTCGTGTCGACATCTACACGTGACATGGTACCTTATGCAGGCCAGGCAGCAAGTGGTCGAGCGGCTTCAGCTCATCGAAAGAGCTGTAAAGGCTCGAGTACTTCTCTGGGCCCGCGTCAGTATGCTCTTTATCCTTGTGATGGTGATGTTTCGGAACTTTATCGGCGGCGAAATGCTGTTTCTCGTGCAGCAACATAACCTGCTCGGCATGCTCTAACTCGGCGGTCATGTTCTCCGCCTTACCAGAAAACAAACCTCTCAGTCATAATTCACCCTCTTCATCTAAGCCCCAACGATGCGTGATGCTTGCACGTGATACTCACAACATTGTGTTACGTTTCAGTCAGTTTAGACACATTGATGATAAAGTCACACCAGTTTGGTGTAAGGCAGGACTAAGCATTACCATACATCTATTGAAGTAGAATAATTAAAAAGAGCGACATTCTTTCTTTTTGTCGAAATTTCTTTTGTAACTGAGAAGAGGAAGAAAAATGGTTATGCAAGTAAATGAATGAAACAACGAATTGTGACATGAACCAAATCTATAAACTATTAACAAAATTGACTAAATCTTTGCTGAAGTAATGAAGTAGTGTACACCTAGTACTAATATATTTTACTATACATATATGTGTCATGTGTGTAGTCTGTTACAATTATAAATGTTTTGAGAGTCTAACATCATTGTTGCCCAAACAATTCTTTGTAAAGCTATTATAAACTCAAACATCATTGTCTCCATTATAATTAGAACCTGAAAGAATTCGAAATAACCTGATATTCTCTCATAACCCCTTTTTTTTTAGCTGTTTTATTTAGTTTGCACATTTTAACACATTTATAATTCTGTACCTACATTTGCTATATCATATTAACAAAAACATGTACACAAATAATATTATTGTCTAAAATGTATACTTACATAATATCTATATTTTATATGACTGATCCATATAATTGAACACCTAACATAGGAGAATTTTAAGACATGATGGTTAGTGATATCTGTTAGCTGTTTTTATTTTAACAAGCATAATGATTTAAATATTTTGATTCAAGTCTGATTTTTGGGTATTATGATATGAAAATGATCAGTAAAGCTTGGACAAGACATGCATACTTCATCATAATATCAATCAGAAAAAACAATTACATCACAAAATATTCTTATCATGTCATCCATATATTATAAATGCTTGACACACATGCATAATAGCTTATCCACTGTCATGCAAATAATAAACCTGTTTGTTGTATGGGGTAAATGTATGATTTGGTAGTGTGGCATGACTTACGTTCATTTTGAGTTGGTCCTTGAGCCAGGAGAGGTAGAAATGAAGGTCACTCTGCTCCATCAGCATAGGGTGCCAGCAGGCAAGCTTGGCAATGATACGAGCCGTCATGTGCTGAACAAACTCATCATGACGGTTCAGCAGGTTCAGGAATGGCTGCCAACAACTTCCAGGAGTTCTGTCACGGAAGATCCTCACCCTGGCTTTGTCTTCCTATAATATACATGGGAAGAAAATATTATTTATTGTAATATTCTGGTCATTCAGTTTTGTAGTATTAAAGAACCATTTGCTCTAATCTGTTCGATATAATGCCTATTTGATTAAGCATAAAATATAAACAACAAAGCCATTACTAATCAACTAACATTTAGAATTTTTGCAACAAATTATATATGGACATAACTTACAGAGAGGATGTCATCAAGGAGAACAAGCAGGTATTGGATGGTGTTGTCCTTGCTGATGTGAGTGAGCAAGTCCAGGAACACATCACCACAGGTCTCCGGCTGCCTGTCTGGCAAGTCCCTCTGACCACGCTGATCCAAGTGCACAATAAATTCATAGTCACGCTCCGTGATCATCTGTGACCTGACAAGTAATTACAATATATGAGATTCACCTCAGATAGAAGGTAAAAAGGTTTTGACTATGTGAGAATCAATACTCACTGCATGTAAGACTGCCAGTTGATCTGAGATTGGCGAATATCACTGGCTCGGATTTGCAAGACGCTGGTGGCAGCAATCATATCTGAAATACATTGCATGGATATTTAATGTCTCCGAACTAATGATCAGCAGACTTTCAATTATGCAGTTACTACAGATTTACTTACCGATTTTATCATCACCTAGCGACGGCATAAGCTGTCTAACATTTTCATCCCCAAAGTTAGCCATTATGGCTACAGAAAATGATAATCACGTCTGTTTTAGCCAAAGAAGAGTCAAAAAACTTATATTTTTTGGGAAAAACAGTAGATTGAGGAGAGCCTCAGCTGAGAGGTCTTGTGACTATGATGAGTGAAGTTAGTTTTACGCAGTACGATAATTATTGTCTTACCTTCTCTGATGTACACTATTCTTGCTGGAAAAAAAGAGATAGAGAATCAATAGAACGGTTGTCAACACTGCTTTTAATTGCAAGACGGCAAAATTCAGGAAATTAAACGTCATATTTTCAGTACTACACAAGTATAAGCCTTTATGCCTAGTTTAAAAAAAAGCTCAAATATGTAGTAAATACAGATTTGCAATACACAAAAAGCATCCAGTTTCGCTAAATGCCGATATTTTTTTGTGTATCTATACGCAATAAATACTAATACTTGTTAGCAATATTGCACAAGTTATAATTTTTCAGCTTACAAAATTCAGTCAGATAGGATTTTTTTGAAATAAGCAAAACTGTGGTAACTAACTTTGTTATGTTTTAACTTTTAGAATAGAGCTCTGTTGCTTGCCCATGTAAGTGCACCCTAAGATTAGCTATATTCTATGACTATGAATGAGTAAATAGATTTTTTATTACTTAAAATAGATATTGATTTCTATTTGATGATGGTATAATTATAGTAGATGAAGACACATCTACGACCATCACACGCTTTAGTATTTTTTATTATACTTATTATACAGTTTACATATCTCAGTGTGTGAACACTACTCTCCGAGTGAGCGAAATTAACATCGGAATATAGAACTATATAGGTAGAAATAATCTGAAAAGGAAATGCCATGATGTAAGAAGCTAAGAAATATGTTTCGCTCCTTATACGAATTTCAAAAGTATTTATTTTTCGAGATTATATTGATTGATTTTCATCTTAGAAAAATAATGTTAACAAATATTTTTTTTTTTTTCAGTTTACCAAAATCTCAAAACATTTTTTACATTACATTTATGTAGAACTATTTACTTTCTTATATACCTACCTATATATAATTATTAATACTTCTCCGTCAGAAGCAAAAACACAACATTATTAGTTCAAACTAAAAATAAGTTACTATTTCTAACTGGATCCCAATTTAATGAAATTATAAGAATTTGTAATTAAAATCACAATACATCTAATGTAGGTCGTAGGTAGCATGTTTACTAAGTAACTAGTATATTAGTTACAATTTTAAAAGAAAAAACAGGTATTGCCCAGTGCTGATTATTGAAACTTCTGATATACCTGTCTCTTGAAAGCTTGTTTCAACTTTCACTAAGTACCTACTGACAAAATACACTACAGGATTTTACAAGGTTTGTGATACCTATTTTCATAATATTTTTTTTTTGTTATTTAAATAGTTAAGACTTAAGACTAAGTATATAGGCAGTAAAGTAGGTATTATTTTAGTTGTGGACTATTGAGGTTAATCCGATAAATAATTTTAATTACTTTTATATATTTTACAATTATTATTAAATTACTTCAATGTCAAGGAAACAAATACTTCACAGTACACGGTGCTTTTGTAATTTAAATTGTAGGTAATATTTCCATTTGATTTCAGTAACGATTTTCCAACATTATATCTTAATAAACGCAGCTGATTCACTGTTTATAAACAAGGTTTAGGCTGTAACTATTTTTAGAGATACTCACCATTATATCGGTCGTCAGCGTCCTTCGTTAGTGGTTCCATGTTTATTAGTTATTATTTCGTACAAAAGAACGATTTTATTTATTACAATCACTGAACGTTATTTACAAACAAATATGATGAAATAATTCATACTAAAATTGGTTGGTACTATAAATTAATAAAAATTGACTTTTTATATTGCAGTATCATATTTTGCGCTCTTAAAGTCTTCACTTGGAACTGACACATTCGGCTGTAAATAAATTTGGGAACTGGCCAGTTCTTTTGTCATCATGACTACTTTGCAAACAGAAGATTGTCAAACTAATGACCTAAATGACTCGTTTCCGATGGCTATTGAATCGTTGCGTTTTCCATTAGATAATTCAATGCGAATTGTGTTTACTGGATATTTCAACGGATTCAGTGTAGAAGTAAGATCCGTAGAAGAGATTGCATTACTATATCACATGGGATGTTTTGGCAAGGGATCGGCATCGCGCTCGCAACCGAAAGTTTCACAAAATGACCTTAGTCCGCGTATTATGAGAAAGAGACAAATATTAAAACGTAATTATTGGTTCAAAAAATTTGGTGGATTGAGAGTAAATGCTGAAGCAGACACTTTCATGAAGGATATTGATGCATTGACTGCTAAAATTATCGGCGATAGTGAAAGAAAATCACAAAAAGATGTCATAGATCTGGTATCCAGTGATGAGAATGATGATGATGATGGTGCTGACACTAATTCTACACATAGCTCTGAACGATTCCATAGTCATGATAAAGAGGATATAGTTGTTATAGTTCCAAATAGTGATTCTGAAGAAGAAAACTATTTCGCAAACATGAAACCAAAATGTTGTATAAATAAAATTAAAATACAAGAAAAACTAATGCTGACACTGCAGGAAGCATTTTTCCTTCAGTATGGCTTAGGCTGCTTACAGATTGTAAACCTTGATAATACTTTGCTGAACATAGAAAAATGTTGGGAACTTTTTACAACAGCAGATGGAAGTTTTGTTAGTAAATATGTTGTCTATCATTACTACAGATCCAAAGGCTATGTTGTAAAACCAGGAATCAAGTTCGGTGGAGATTATTGTGAGTATATTTTGATCAATGCTAGTTTGTGTGTTGTACAAACATTTGGAACAAATAAAGATTTCTTCTCTATTCTATGCTCAATAGTAGTTCAAATGTGAATTTGAAAAAAAATATAATTTAATTAGTTATTGCACGCGTCTTATGATAAGAATGGTATGCCACTTTGATGTTAAGTAAAAAAATAAATTGATGACAAGACTGCTGTGCAATCCATAATTAATAAATTAAATAGTTATATTATCTTATTCAGGTGCTTCAATGTGGCTTAGTCAAATGCACTCGATATATTTAGTGAGGCAGCTAAATTAAATATATAACATAAGTAACTAGTACTAGATATTTTTTTAGTGATATATAAGGAGGGCCCTGGTGTATCACATGCTGATTACATAGTTGTTATTAAGTCTGGATCTAAGGAGGACAACTGGATTGTAACACTAGGTCATGTTAGAATGGCTAACACAACAGTCAAGGTAATATTATAAACTGTTCGGAGACATTAATATTAGCTGTAATATGCTAAATAAGATAAATAATAGCCATCTGGAAGACAGCTATTATTTATTAATATTGTATTTAGGTATTTGTTTAATATATGTTTATTTGGGTACTCTATGGTTCACACTGGAAGATCCCCATTTTTATATTTTTATTCTTCTTAGCGTGTCAATCAATGGCAATACTAAAATTTTCTGGACCAGTAGTCAGTTATGCAGATAGAATTATCTGTAGTATTGTAGAGGTTCTCGCGTTTAATCTTTATTTATGGAGTGTTTATAAAACTTACATAATACATAATTCCAAAATGTATGTATGAAATTATTATTTTTGCAGGAAATATTGCTTGTTGAAGTGATTGAACCCAGTGACAACAATTTTAATCTACCTGAGGATCTAAAACTGTACAGAATACGAGAATTAGTAATGAATAGAAATTTACCAGTGTCAATAAATGAAGATGACTAACTTGATTTTTATTATATTTACACAAATCTAACATTCATAAAACACTAAAACAGTTCATAAGTTAAGCCCTCCTAATGGGTTTTCTAATACCACTCCTTCTGTATTCACTTCGTTGGTTTAAATACTCTTCCGTACATTGCTGCTTAAAGTCTTCATTTTGATACCAATTGCCAAGACATTCTTTCAGTACAGAATTTTGTTTTCTACACTTCACAACCATCAACAAGGATGAATCCTTACAGCATTTCTCAAACTCGGCAACTTCCGCAAAGCATTTCTCTTTTTTAGCTTTTTCCCTCATAAGTTTAGGTATCATTACGTCTTTTTCTACTTTACGTAAGCTCTTGTCATCAGGATCTCCTAAAATTTTAAATTATATCAGTCTACTAGTAAGAAGGTATTTACTGGGTACTTTTTGTAAATGAATAACAGATTGGGTGGTACCTAAGCCATGAGGCCCTTCCGACAATTTATTAGGTAGAACCGACTTCTCCGTCATTTTATCATTCAGATTCGGAAACATTGAAGATAACTGCAAGGATTTAAAGTTAAAAAAAATCAATATTTTTTCGGTATTCCTAAATTCCAGTTATTAGCCAATACTCGGTCCGATAGCGGTTTGACATTGACAGCAATGAGGAATTTGGAAATTTGACATATGACATGTATATTACACAGTTTAAAAACACACCACAGAGATACAAATTAAAACTACAGAGTGCGATTATCGCTAGGAGCTCATTGCGCTAAGCGTAGGTAAGCACATCTTAGGCTGTACCTATGTAGTACATTCGATTACTGATTTAAGTTATTTTCCTTGCAACGACAGATGTTAATATAACAAAATATAATATAAAGTAGTTTCTTTCTTATAATCTACATACCCCTCCGTAAAATAGGAATGATTATATGTACCTATGGTTAGAATGAGTAAAAAATAAAATTAAAACTAAAACTGAATACCGCTTAAACCCCTGTTTAGCAGCCATTGCCATTGGGAATATTGGGAACATATCGGTTACCGAAGGCTTAGGGTACGAGCGAACAGTTGCTTGCACACACAACAATATTAGGCTATGTGTTTTTAGTTACCTACCTACGCAGCGACATTTTCAGCATCACTAAATAGGTTTTGGTAATATCTTTTTGGAATGGATGTTTTTTTTTTGGTTTATATAATAATATTAAATTATTAACAGATTTTTTGTGACGCCAAGTATTATTTTTTTGACTCGTTTTATAAACACAAAATTCTATCGTTGAGATCAATGACAGTAAAATAAACACACGTTCATGAGGTTGCAGTTTCGACGTGTGCTGTCATTTTCGTTTCCATAAATTGAAATCATTCGTTGTCGTTCCTTGTTTTAAATCCCGTTCATTTCGGATTTTAGCCGGATTTTTCGGAATTTGATGTAAATGATTGTAATTTCTTTATGTGAGTATACATCCTTCATAATAAACGATTTTAACTTGTGCCTTACAAAACGAATGTCGAAAATTACCGACGCTGAAGTTGGCAATAGTTTTACATTGTGATGCTAACTGGATGAGTTTGCTTGATTTTAGAGTGTACAAGTAAAAAAGTGAATTATGGATCGTCTTCTACGTCTCGGAGGAGGAATGGCTGGGTTATCGCAGGCGCCACCGCCAACGGACGCGCCTGCCGTGGATACCGCCGAGCAGGTGTACATCTCATCTCTGGCATTGCTGAAGATGCTAAAACATGGTCGTGCTGGCGTGCCCATGGAAGTCATGGGGCTCATGTTAGGTTAGTTAATTATTATAAAGCTAATATGCTGTTGCAATTATATTGAAAATACTGCTGCATCATGCTGGTCCTTTTGTTTATTGATGTGTGCAGTTGTTGTAATCAAACACTACTGTAAGCAGTAATGTAAATGAACTTGATTTCTAGTCTTTAACTTGATCAAAAGTATGATTATTATATTTCTTTTTCCAGGTGAATTTGTGGATGACTATACTGTGCGTGTTATTGATGTGTTTGCCATGCCCCAGACTGGTACTGGGGTGTCAGTAGAAGCAGTGGACCCTGTCTTCCAGGCCAAGATGTTGGACATGTTGAAGCAAACTGGCCGACCTGAGATGGTTGTTGGATGGTCAGTATATCATGCATTTATTAACATTTTCTATAAAATTATGGTAATTGAGTTCAAGAAGTATAACATTTGTGTCATATTTAATTTTAGGAAAATGAGTTTTATGTAGTTAAGTTACAAGAATACAACATACATTGCCCCAATTAGCAGGGTACATAAATATAATAAATTTCAAAGAAGATTTCTGTCTGTGTAGTGTCAATGAGTTTACATTCTAGGGCAGATGCAACATGTGGTCTTTATCAATGAAGTTAATAAGTTTTGAATTATTTTCCAGGTATCACTCTCACCCTGGTTTTGGATGTTGGTTATCTGGTGTGGATATAAACACCCAGCAATCCTTTGAAGCTCTATCAGAAAGAGCTGTTGCTGTTGTTGTTGATCCCATCCAATCTGTGAAGGGCAAAGTAGTGATAGATGCATTCCGTCTTATCAACCCTAATATGATGGTGCTGGGACAGGAGCCAAGGCAAACAACATCAAATTTGGGTCATCTGCAGAAGCCTTCCGTACAGGCCCTTATCCATGGTCTCAACCGTCACTACTATTCCATCAGCATAAACTACAGGAAGAATGAATTGGAACAGAAAATGCTGCTGAATCTTCACAAAAAGTCCTGGATGGATGGACTCACTTTGTCAGATTATAAGGAGCACTGTTCAATCAATGAGACAACAGTAACAGATATGTTGGATTTAGCTAAAAATTACAATAAGGCATTAGAGGATGAGGAGAAGATGACACCGGAACAGCTAGCCATTAAGAATGTGGGCAAACAGGATCCCAAGAGGCATTTAGAGGAGAAAGTTGATGTGCTTATGTCAAATAACATTGTGCAGGGCCTCGGAGCTATGCTTGACACCATGGTGTTCAAATGATGGTCATGTGAGACTTTTGTACTATTACATGTTAAGGTTATAGTAAAGTGGTAATAAATGAATCCAGTCTCACAGTTTTATCTCTATTGATGATTGTATGATAATTATAATTTACTTAATGTACTAAACAAATAAAACAGTTTTTTCATAAACATTTATTTATCAATAAAACAGTTGCTGAGGAGCAATTTGGTTGCGGATCGAAATAAGTTTTTTCTGAACAGTGGGATAGTCACTCAAGTTTGCAAAGTCAATGTCAAACATGGGTTTTAGTTTACTTTGAGAGTTTACAATGTTCTTTATTATTCCACGTACTTTGATAAAAGCTTCGTCAGCATTATCCATCAAGACCTGTTATTGAATAATTGAGTTTTAAAATATACAATTAATTGTACTGCATTTGTTAAAATAACTTACTGAATCCCAAAATAAGCCAGGATGTTTACGATGTATATTCTCATAGGCATCCCTTGAATTAGGAATGTCTGCTGCTAACTGTAATACAATTATGGTTATCAATAAGAACAGAGGAAGTCAAGTATCTTAGAGATAATGTTAATTACCTTTGCACCAATATCGCACATTATTGAGTCGTCATCATGTTTTATGTGACCCTGGGGCACACTATCCGCTGTAATAAACAAATATATATTTTAAATTGACGCTAAGTCTTATTATACCTATGTATGATGATTTGAACGACGCTCAATTATAGAAAAAGTAGCAAGTGTCTACAAAAACAACGAATGTAGATATAATATATATTTAATAAAATAAATAAAATAATAAATATAATATAATAACAGCAGAATTAATCATGAAGTATAAATAAAAATTAAACTTAACAAGGAAAAGATATTTGGTATAGAAATTAATATTGCTCTGCTTTGCTTCAGGTGTTATGTGACAACTAAGAGAACCGTCGTAGGATTTGAGGGCGCTGTTATTTCAAATTAACATGTTTGGTATATTCATACACCTGGTTATTATATTAGAACATGTTTTAAAGTTGTTTTATGTAATGACTTTAATATTATGAATTAATTCATTTAACTCGACGACGGTTCTCCTTTGCACAGACTTTCGTATTTAGATAAATTCTGGCTATTCAATACAAATAGTATAAATTAATTTACATGACTGATTGTTCATGTCGCTTGGTTGCAAATATCCGGTTTCAGTTAGGAACGCCAGCCACAAGTCAGACTCTTCGATAGACACATGCGAGCCATGCCCGGTCGGACCCACTGGCCACGGTAATCGGGTGCTGATCGACTTCAGGTTCTTTTGATTATCACTGTCTTTGCCTATGACAGAAGAGTTATATATATTATAGTTACAATTCCTTATTATGAGAAAGCTCATATTAATGTCGCTTTATTACCGGTATCAGTGCAGCTACATTCTTACCAATTAGTAAGAAAATCAGAATACATTCTTGGAATGTAGGTGCACAAGTCCTCCTAACGAAGGATACCAGTTTTGGAAGGGTTACATGAAGGACATGGGCCCAGCATGCAAAGGTTCCATAAAGCTTTTATTAACAAAACTTAATAAAGAGTCCCCATGGCTGCACTATAGAAATACAGTCATGGGTCGCTTACAATGATATTTATGAAAATATTACATGTATCTAATGTAATGAAGATGCGTAACATGAATTGTAAGTAAGAACGTAAAAAAATAATGAAAATAACAACCATAGCTTACAACTTCTGCGGCCCAAACTGAAAGTACATTTTGCTTTCCAAAAACCGATTCTTGATTCGCCACTTTTAATCTATTACCTAAGCAGACTTATAAATTCTACCCTCGAAATTTGGATGAACCACCAACGACGAGACAAATAATAAAGATATCGAGTATATTATAGGTACTTACCTACCCAAGAATTCAAACAAACAGTGGAGTATTTCGATGACGATAGACCTTTTTGGGTCTAAGCACATAAATTTCTCGGAATTGGGAGTAGAAGACGTAGGTATTGGGGACCAGCAATTAACATGTGTGTGACATAACCTGGTGCTGTAGTAGGTATATTACTGACTCCAGGAATCTTAGACGTAAGTATCTTAGAAAAAATCGATTACTTGGTGCCTGTATCCAGCTGGTGCCGTATTCTTAGGAACGTTAAGAATCCTTTCAGACGACCACCGAGTACTTACTGTCCGGTTCTATCATCAATCCGGAGGGATCAATGTTCCCACCTTCGTTGTCTTGTGACGTGAAAGTAACAGACTTGGAAGATTTAGAGCTATCGGGAACTACAAATCCTGAAAGTTTTGCAATAAAATCAATTTGTTCTTTATAACTAGCTTAACGATAAGCTTATTGATAACTTACATCTATTTATTCATTTAAAACATAGGTAAATTTAGTTGGTAGATACTAGTGGAACCTCGCGATTTTCCCTCCTCCTTCTTTCCGTTCTCTTGGGACGCCTATAATTTCGTAAAACGCGGATTTTGTCCTTAATTTAACGGCTTTTTAGCTTGGTAACCGATTTTCTAGCCATATATAAAAAAAACTGATAGACATTTAGTAAGTATCAGCTATTTAGCAGCAAAGTTTTTTTTTAATAAATACAGCCGTTTTGAAGATAACTCGGAATAAACGCAGATACAGAAAAAGAAATATGGTTTTGGTCATTAGTATGGAGAACATAGTTACCTAAAGCCCTATAGATACAACTATTATGTAGTATGTCTACCCAGTTTTGTTTTTCTATTGTAAGTAACCCTGTTTATTGACCTAGAAAACAAACACATGAAGACGAGGACGAAAGAATATCATTGTGCTAGATTTTTGTTTAGGTATCGCGTATAAGTACCGGGACATCGAACTTATTAAAAACCGTAGAATTAGCCTTAAGATCTGTAGAATGTTATGTATATTAAAGTGATTTTACTAGCCTCACCCAGACAAAGTATTTATTATTATTAACACTCTTACTTTGAGAAAAGCTGGAATGTTTATCCTGTTTCGATCTTGACTGCCGAGACTCGCTGGGCCTGTAGTAGAAAAAACGTAATATAACTAGCATTCTGTTGAGTTTCTGACCATAGTAACTAATTCTTAATAAATTATTAAATTCTCATACTTTTTGGCGCGTTCTTGGTAAGAACCTTGATTCTGACCGTTAAGGTAACTTGTGTATTCACCAGTTCCCTGAGATTCCTTGAACAGGGAGTATAAACTTCTTTCTTCAAGGCTTCCTTTATCTTGGGCATGAGCTCTATTAATCGCTTCGTCTAAGGATGTGGAGTCCTACAAGGAACAGGTGATATTATCAGCAGTTGAAAAGAATTTGGGTGCCTTCGATTCTCATTATTTATCGTTATTATATGTATGTATACCTACTATGTATACTATACATACCACTGTGTATACCTACCGAAAGATCAATAGGTATATATATTTTTAATTTTTAAGTTAGTGGGCGTCCGCAATTCCCCCACCTTTCCCTATAGGTAGTATACTTATATTCATGATTGGATTATAAAAACTAGAGAGCTTACATGAGAATCGGCACCCATGTAGAGGATCTAAGCCTACAAAATCCGTTTATCAGCAAACAAAATAAAAAAAACAATAAGATAACATATTTTAACAATCTTGATGCAGATAGCTTACTTTTCACTTGAAGTTTACCTGTAAAATTTGTAGTAACACTGCCATATTAAAATACGAGTATTATGAATATGTAAGCGTGAATAATTTAGGAAATGAAAGGCATTTTATTAAATGAAAGGGTGAGCCATGCTCGATTGACAGATTTGGACGCACCCTTAGATCATATTTCATTGCTAGTCAAGAATAAGTTCAGTAAACTATTGAAAAAAACAAAAAGCCCGACTGCTGTAAAAAAATGTAAGTTTTTTATAGGGATTTTAAAAAGTATAGATGTCATCATTCAAAAAACATAACGCTTAGATAAAGTGCTACTACTGCCGTACCGTCATACTATACGCCTCTCCGGGAGACTATTTTTTCTAGAATTATCCTAGGTTTTTAAATATTAATGTCTAAGAATATGATAAAATTAATCTAGCACCGTACAGAGTTGAGCAGTGCCAGTATGTCAATGCCTCTGGCATGATCAGCCATAGTTTGGCGAGCGTCGCTGTCCATCATCAGAGAGCATTCAGACTCGATCACAAATTCGCTTTGCTCTTTGTCATCTTTCAAGCCCTGTAACATAAATGCAACTTTTGCTTTATAATATGTCGACATTTAAAGAAGACAGTTAAACGGTTTGGTATCTTACTTATATCTAATATTTTTTTAGTTTATATTAATATTACATACTGCGAGCATAACATGAATTACTCTAATTTAAGCAGATAATAAAGTTAAGAATCAATATGTAGGAGCGTGTCATTTAATAGTCCTAAGTAGGTAGAGTTTTTTTTTAATGGGTTTGTTTAATTATAATTTGTTTAATAACGATTGTTTAATTACCAGAATGATTTCATTAATTATGCCCGTAATTATGATCCGTCCGGAGAGGAGCACTTGCAAAGTGGACCGTTCCAGTGGTGTCTCAAGAGACATCCGCTCACGAGATGTATTACGGTATCTGATTATCAAAAAATATATTCACTTCTATCGATGTAATAAAATGGAAGAAAATGTTTAGTTATTACATTGACAGTTTTAAGGTACTAAAAACATTACATTACGTACGAGTAAAAATCGACGATTTATATTAAGAAAAAGATTCACCAAAATCTAATTAAAACCCTAAAAATATGAGAGGTACAATGCAAGATAAAGATGTTTTAAGTAATAAGTACACTCGTTAAACCTAGTCATGAAAACACCTGGTTAACAGGGTGTGTTTAAAAACAAATATGCACGACAAAAATATTCATTCATACGTCTTGCGCAGCTCTTGTGTCTTGGTGAGAACTCTTTTGTCCAAACAAGTCGCCAGAATCAAATATGGCCGGTAACCGCGTAAAGACAACATCAAAGCTCCGAATAAATCCATGCTCACAACTTTTACTTTACCTCCCTTAACAAAGGCTTCCTCGCGACCTGTAGAATGATGTGGTATTATCATACACGTAAAAACGAAAAACCAGCCTTTTTGTGGCTTACCTAGGTATGTTAGGTTATCCTGTTGAGCCCTAAGGCTTATATTAGGGACTGCGAACATACCTTTTAGATGGAAAATCTAACTTATTTTTACATAAAAGTTACGTGGCAACGGATGTTCCCGTTTTATTTTACAATATATCACTTCTTGACTTTATATCAAGAATTCCATGTAATTTTAAACTCATTAGTAAAAACAACTACTTGCCTAACATAACTTGAGCTGTGTAACTACCTACTCCCAAGCATATATTTTACAAGCTACTATTTA
This sequence comes from Autographa gamma, assembly GCA_905146925.1. Lineage (NCBI taxonomy): Eukaryota > Metazoa > Arthropoda > Insecta > Lepidoptera > Noctuidae > Autographa > Autographa gamma. The sequence continues at coordinate 6,327,944 of LR989866.1, read as the reverse complement.
CCTTTTAACAATAAAACCTATTTACTATTTTTGTGTTAACATATATAAGTAGATACATAAAATAAGCTAGTATACTTAGTCCGTAAGACTCCCCGTCCATTTCGGTGTAGGTGAGGAATTCGCCAGCGAGCAGCATGTCATCAAACTTCTGGCGCGTCGTTTCTTTGTAGTGATTGAAGAAGTGGTACGACGCCGTTGTGTGGAGATACGCTCTCTCGATGTTTGCGCTGCACTCGCTCTCCAGGCGACGCACTAAGGAACCTGGTTACCGTGTTATTGTGTTGTTAGCTTTATTTATTTTGATATCACATCTACTGCTATTATACTGTAAAATACTACAGTTAAATGTAAGTAAGCCATAATCTTTTATTGTGAATAAGAAATAAATTAAAAAAAAAAAACACCAAAGAGAAAATAAGAAATAAATTTTCTCTTTAGTGAATAAAGAATAAATAACTAAAAAATTTTGAATAAGTGTATTGATGAAGACACTAGTTTAATTAAATTAAAAAATGTAATAGCAATATGCTTTGCCTTTCAGATCTGAAGAAATCTTACAAACAAAAGTGTTTTTCTTATATAGGTTTAGAATACCTTTGCCAACACCTTCGTGTCCCACAAGTATGACTAGCGGCACGTCGGTTGTGTCTGCGGGCGGGATGTAGGGCGACACCAGCGACTTGGAGAGTTGCTCGATGTAGAGAAGCCGCAGCAGGCGCCGCGTCGCCTGCGTGCGTATGTCAGGCTTCATGTTCATTATCAGGGAGCGCTGTACCAGATTACATAGCGATTTAGTTTCCGTTCAGCGGTAGAAGATGAAGTTATTGTTGTATCTAATTTTAGAAAGGTGAAATCTAATCTGGATGGATGTTTGTTACTCATTCACGCAAACACTTCAGAATAAACTTTAACACAATCCTTTAACAGATTAAAGTATACAATAGTTTAAAGGCAATAAAGTATCGAAGGAACTGGATTTACTACGTACTAGCTACGTAAAAATTCCAGAGAAAATATTAATTAATTAAATCAAAACTAATTAACAAACCAGCTTTTTGTGCCTGTTCCTGGTTGAGAATAAAGATTAAGACATAGGTTTCTACAATATATGAACCGTAATAGATAATGGACCATGCATGTTGGGTAAAAATATAAAGTAATTGTATGCTAGCGACGACACTACGCTACGCGCTACGTCACTGTGCTACGCCGAGTAAGGTAAGAAACGAAGTAGACTTTTTATTTCATTCGTTCCAGTGTAGTGTTTGAAGATGAAATTGTTACAGGCTTGAGACTTGTAGCATTTAATCAATTTTGGTAAATGGAATTGAATAATTGGATTAATGGCAGCTAGTTCGGTCTTATGTAAGGTGATTTCGTGTAGCATTAATTAAGGCTTAAAATGATGTTCAACGATATTTTTCCATCTTTAAATCAATCAGTGTATATGAAACAGCACGTTTAAAGTCAACTATGACACAGTTATTTCAATTATTAGCGTCGTCACAAAATTTCTCAGGGTTATCTGGTTACTTACATACCTATCACTATTTCATCGCTTTTTATGACTAAGAAGAGAAGAAGACCTGTTACATAACCAGAAATTATATAATTGTACCTGTTCAATAGGATCGAGTTCAGCATCATCCAAGCTGACTAGTATAGGAAAAGTGTTGACGACGACGTCTTTATAGCAAGGAGTGGAGCAGATGGGGTTGGCACGAAGGTCGAGGACGATGAGTCTTCTCATCTGACGCATGTACACCGCCAGCTCGAGGATCATGCTCAGCCGGTTGTTACGCGCATGCAGTTCGCGCAGCCTGACGAAAAGTAATCATTTCCTTGTCAATCATCTGAACCCCTATTTCACCTTTTTGTAATAGGGTGTCGAGATTGACAGATACGGTGAGAACGTATGATCCTCAAGCAACCTATGTATAAGGAAATACAATAAATTAAAAAAAAATCGTAGCTTTTGTAAATTAACCTCCGTTAAAGACAGTAACGTGATACCTTTTGATAATTACAGTTTGTATCGCTACCCTCGATCATCGGAGAAGTATTAATTATAAGGGAAACATAATTAATTGCTGTGGCCTGTATCTTTCCCAGACCTATACCATTCAACGTAATGTACAGCCTTTGTTTCATTCATTAACGAACCGATTCGAATCAGCCTGGATTGGGCATTGTGGTGGAAGCACGGACTGCCTCATTAAGGCTACTACTTACTCACCTAGTACAATAAGAGAACATTTTCATTGAAGTTAAGTTATTTTCGTTCAAATTGAGGAATTCAAGATGCAGAAGGGTCCAGAGTCCAGCGCTGGGACCAAACTCGAAGCTTGAGATGTTGTTGTAGGACAAGTCCAGCCACAGAAGACGCAAGTGGTTCAAATTCTCAAGACGTTGGATATGGTTGAATGACAAATCCAACCGCCGAAGATACCTTCGGCAATACATTTGAATATTAAGATTTGTAAACATAATAACAGTTTTGAAATATATTAGTCCAAATCTACCTCAAATTCTCGAGACCAGTTATAGCTTTGATGTTATTGTGTGACAAATCTAGAATCGTGATCGACCAAAATATTGTCAAGTCTCTGATTCTCTTCACTGAATTAAATTTATAGTGCACCTCAGTGAGAAACCATTGAGCTGAAAAAGTAAAAGTGTTAAATTATTCCGTTATTCCCGTACATTTCGGTAAATAGCATTAGTTCCAGAATGTGCAGCAAACATTAGATTACCAACGCGCTGAATACAAACATGACTCGTCCAGTATATGTTGACACCGTTTAATTAGTACACAATGGACGATGTCTGTCAAACGTGCTGCTAACGATAATTATGCTGAATCAGGTAGATTAGCCATAGTCCACGTATTTTAATGAAAATAGCGCACAATATACAATAAATATATTTACGAGTTTCATATTCCAAAACCGTGCTAAGCCTGTTAAATGCTACCGCTAGATATTGCAAATAAGGCAAGTACGATAGAACGGAGATCTGTGTGAGTAAGTTTGAAGAAAGGTCCAGATACATCAAGTATTTATAGTACTGCAACACGTCGATATTCATAAGATGCTGCAAAAATAAAACATAATAAGAATTGGGTAAGGAATTGAACGATAGATGCAAATAAACTTTATGTAGATGTCAATGTTACCTTCGTTGAAAGATCCAATTTGATGAAAGCGTAGTCACCTAGAATCGGTATTCGTTTCAAATAGGAAAGACACGCGGTCACCAAGTCCCTGGTGAGGACTCCGCCGACTAGTTCCGGTACGTCTTCTATAGCTCGTACGTGAACTATTGGCGAATATACGTCAGCATAAATCTCCGGAAAAACATAAAAAGCTCCCCACAAGTTATCCTCGTTCATGAGAGACGTTACATTTATTGGAAACTGGAAGTTAAATAAAAAATGTATTTTTATAGCAACTTATTCTCATGTCAAAAAATCACAGTAACTTTAAGGTGAGTTAAGGTAAACATAAAATAAAACAGAGGTCCGGTAAAATGTCTTTACCCCTGGGAAATATTTCGTAAAGAGGTGTGACGAAAAGCGACCCTACTCAAAGGGACGGTTATTCATTAAATTGTGCGGTCGCGGAAATCTTACCCACCGTCGTTTTTCACCTTGTAGGCGCGTCATCTCAAAAGACACATACATATTTAAGGCCCTTTAATATTTTCCCAAAACATTTCAGACGCGAAGTTTTATGAAATTTTTATCATATACCACGTACCTTGGGGAAAGCTCATAAATATTTGCATCAAAAATTACCAAATAACTTCAGAGTTTATGCTCCCGAAGTTCTAAGGAATTTAATATAACTTGTTCAATATCTTGTTAAAATAATTTGTTACCTACTTAATTAATTGCTTACAAGATTTATGGTCATTAGCTTCTACAGCAAACGGAAAAATTATCGGAGCTAATATATGTTCTAATCCGTAGGTTGAAGATTATTTTTAATTAGGTTATTTATTATAGCCATATTGGGCTAGATTTGTATTTACCTCCTCTGCAAATATGTCTTCATCTTTCTTGGTATGAATGGCAGGGGGAACAAAACTTTGTAATGAATGCTCCTTAACAGGTAAACCAATACTTTTACGCCTCAAATCATTTTGAGCTGAAACTTTAAATACATAGCTTTGGAATTTGTATTGTGTACACGTGTGACTACGGGGAATATTACACACACAGCTAGTGGCTGCGAGAAAGGTATTACAATTTTGCCTTTTTGGTGTAGGATTCTTGTGGTCGATGGTATTGGAAAGCTATTTATGGAACATTCAAATAAGTTATGATTTACGAGGATATTGTCCAATAATATTTTACGTACGTGATGTTCTGTGGTCGGACTTAGTCGCGGAGTGTATTTTAGAGATGTCAGTCCACACTCTGATGAGGCTGCCCAGGCCGTACAAGCTCGGAGGGATGCCAGCTCTCAGCTCTATATCATGAATAGGATCGGCAAGATCCGTTTCGGTTTGCTTCGTATTAGATCCGGCTTTTTTAAAACTCATTTTGATATAATTCTCTTCTTGAGACAAGTATACTCAAATTCCTAATAAGTATTATTTATTTATATTTATGTCAATTAAGATACATCAATAATCGAATAATCAAGGAATAATCAGTTTATGACTTATCAATGTCAATCAAGTCAATCTTTTATTTTTTAATCGATATTTACATAAACACTGCCAGTATTGAAGCGCAATTAAGTTTGGTCATACATTTCTAAGGTGTCAATCTACCTTTATGATATTTCGCGGCTCTGAATAACAGTATGCGATGTTTTCTCGAGGGTGAAATTTGATTTTCATAAAAGCCATTTTTACGCTGAAGTGCTTACTATCTCGAAGAGACGACGTGCACGGGTAAATATCGCTAGTTATGTGCTAAGCTGAGGCTATTTGAATAGCTTGTTAAGTACCTAGAAGGTACTACACGGTGTTTATATCGTGACAAAATTTTATGTAACGATGCTTTAGCTTTTTAAGTTCTAAGATAGTCTTATAGTGTCTCTTTGTTACTAATAGTGCTTTGAGGTCGTCGTGTTCTTTTGTAAAATTAGTGTCCGCAAAGTCGAACACTACACTCACAAGTAGACAGTGGTCCCCCACAACGCTAAAGGCACGAGATAACGAACTCTAGCTTTTGTTTCGCAATCTCCTTTGACTGCACAAAACCCTCGCTGATTTCCGAGTTGCATTTCCTTTTAAACATTGCCAGCCAAGCATTTCGGAAGTTCGGTGGCAGTTACCATAAAGTTTGCATACAAACATATTTTCAGAAAAATTTTTTCGGTTACCTTTTATTTACTTAATCCCGACGGTCAGCAAAAGGTTGCAATACTGCGTATTACGTAAAAAGTTGGTTTTAATGTTTTGCCCAAACATACTTTGCTAAAATAATTTAAATATATTTTTCTATCTAATATCACTTCAATTACTGGTGAAGGTAAAAACTAGGTTACCTCTGACAAAACCTGAATGGACAGTGTAAGTCCTCGTATTGCACGTGTCAATGGTGGCATTATTGCAAACTTGTGATTTTCGATGCGAGGCTCAAATCATTTATCTTCAGAAACATCTGTCCGTCAAAGTTGGAGTCCTCGGATTAACGGACGCGCAGTTTAACGCCCAGCTAACTTGGATAGAACTTAAATACACACAAGTAAGATTTTAGGATTAAACTTTAAAACAATGTTATAGATGCGACATACAATAATAGTTGAATTGTACATATCTAAGCAAAATTCAATTATACATATTTACCTTTTTTGTAGTGGCGTTACTCAAGACCCATCAAACCTACCTGATATAATATGTACGACAATTAAGGTGTTTACATCAATGGTCTTACTTTAAACTTTTCATAATGAAATTTTCCAAACAAAAAGAAAAAGGGAGAGAGGCGTGTGAAAAACTTACATTACGTAAGTAACAGCGGGAAGGGACAATTGAATTAAGAGTTTTAGAATTTCAAGTCGTACCTTATACTTATGTAGCGCCGTCAAACAACAACAAAGTGTCATAATTCAAACTTATCTACAGGGGCTTTGAAAATATGAAGAAGTGTCTTGTGGACGGTGCTCGTTTGCGAGAAAGAAAAAGGAAAGTGTCGCGTTTCTGTGCGGTCGACTACAGCCGTCACGGCGAGCGAGACCAGTCACAAGGAAATTTTCAATTTGCTACGAGTATTTCAATAAAAATTAAAATTGGTTTCTGTTAAGTTTCTGTTTCGACGGAGTAAAAAGTTTTCTAACATTTTTTACGATCAAATTGTTAAGCGGGAAATTGCCAGGCGAATAGTAATCGAGAATGATGACTAAATATTAAATAATCGGGTGTAAATGACAAGACGGTAGTACTTACTTAGTACTTACCCATCCATAATGAAAAGTAATGGTTTTATTAATGTGACATAATATTTTTAATGTACTCAAAGCTAATGGCAGCGCGGTGTGTCAGAAAGTAATTATCTTGAGTAGAAGCGAAATAAATTAAAGTGTAGTATTTTTTGAGTGCTAAGTGCAGGGAAGAAGAGTTAAACAAATTAGTATTCTTCATTTTATGGTCGTACCGTTAAAATGGAAATTACTTTACATCCTGTTGTTTTACTACTGACAAAGTTTTGTTTTTAATTAAGGCAACGAGGAACGTTTTAATATCGTTTACAACAGAAGGCTCTTAATAATTTAATTTACCATTTATACAGCATGTAAACTTTGCTGTTGATATTTATGTGGCAATTTAGATAATTGTATGGATCCGGTCAATTCACAAAACTAACAATAGCAAATTCCGTTTCGTCCCGTGGGTAGTGAACCGGAAATTTAGAAATGCTGACCTAGATTTTTCTTGGTCAGTATCTGTACGTACATATGACTATACCCAGTTAGTAAATTCGTGGGTTTAAAGCCCTCAATTTGCTCACACACATTAAAAGGTCACTTAATTAGGAAAGGTCTGCAGTTAAATCTTGAAACTGGGCAAAGGGCGAGCCGTTTCAAGTTGGCGGTTCCGGTCCGTGGTGGAAGCCTCGACTACCTGACCGAGCTGAATAGCTGAGGTTTTATACTATGCATGGTTTTACATCTATGATACGTATAAAACTACCTGTGACATACATTTAGCTTTATTCACGAACAAGTTTTATGAATCATGTAGCTATCACAATAGTAAAAAGGATCTGATTTCATTTAAATACAATAGTAGCATAAATTCTCGACACTGTTAGCTGACAATATAATATTTTAAACAATTAAATGTCAAGGCTCGTGTTCCAATATATTTCGGGCAGTTATTATGGGGCAAGCTTGTCGATACATATTGAATTTGTATCGTCAAAATGTATAAGCTACCTGTAAGAGCTTCCGTAAAATGCAGGTACTTGCCACCTAAGTGGGTTCTAACAAATGTATGCCATAACAATATAAAAGGTATATTACGTTGAGTTTCCACATCGTATCGTCCATTTTCACAAATCTCCTGGTCACTTACTGTTTCATTCACATGAATGGGCCGTGATTATAGTAAAGGACACTTGACAGCTATTTACTTGATCGCCGTTATAAGTATTTTCTGATATTACGGTTTTGTGTATATTATTCTCGAGGAGCTCTTTGTGTTGGTTATTGAGTGTTCATTAATCAAACTTGAGCTGTGACACTTAGGTATTGTCCGTAAATTCAGGCCGCTGCATTATTATTTACGACGCGTGTACAACAAGCCTGATCCAAAGATTAATGGTTCTGTACTATCTAAAGCACTTATAAACGGAACTATCATGAAGATGTGTCTGCGAGGTAGCTTTGTGGGATAAGCTCAATGAGTCATCAATGTGTTAAAATAATAATGCAGTGTTAGGTAAACGAAGTTAATGAGAATAAATACAATATCCTAAAGTTAACATTCTATAAATAAATACATATTTCAAACATCATACCTTCTTACCTTAACGGGAAGGGTTATTCTCTTTTTTAAAATTGAAGAACGCCCACTTAATTATTGTTTATAGTTAGTGAAATATTTACAAAAAAACTTCTTTAAGTCTGCGTTGCAATGTAACGCGGGTACAAAGTGTAGGAATCTTTTGTTTGTATTTAGCCGGTGGCATTCGTTCATCACATTTCTTCGCGACTGTCACGTTCCTTGGCAAACAGATCGCGTTTCTGGGGCAACACAACGCGGAAGAAACACTTATGTGCTCGTATATCCGTATGCTTGTGGTATGCATTCCATATTTACCTTTGTATGTAGCTAAATATTTGGAAACCATGCATACTTTTCAGGACTTGTTGGAAATCAGGACATCAAAGATTTATTGACGAACCTAATGACATGAACAAAAGCATTTGTTTTCCCACATTATTTTTTAATTAAAACAAGGTTATTCAGGTACATGTTTATTAAATACTCACACACTTTGATTTCCTAATGAGTGAGTGTGTGAATGATGAGTTCGTGTTAAGAAAATTAGGGATAAAAGTGTGAAGGTAGGTAGTTACCATTTCTGCTATACACATGTAGTTATCATATTTGATTTCGTAGGCATATGACCGAACACCAATCTGTTATTTTTGGAATGAAGACAGAAACGCTTCGAGAAATGTTATGATGATACTTTTATTGAATTTTCATGTCTTTGACAGATGATGCCAAACTCGATGCTAATCTCGACTTTTGTTACTCGGTGGAATTGCCCAAAGTTTTCACAGCTTATATATTGCCGTTCGTTTGATGACTTTTTTAAGGACTAGTTCTGTAAGGATATATATTTTTTAAGTAGATTTTCCGAACTGCGTTTGGCTTGGAATAAAATTAAATTAAAAAATATTTCAGAGTGAATACTTCTTACCTACACTCTACGTTGTTATGCTCAAAGCTTAACAATATGTTACACTAGCTTTTGCCCTGGTCCTGCCCATGTGGATGTCCTTCCTAGGGATCAAAAGTATGTTTGTATCAAATTCTGTTCCATGATTTACCTATGAAAGAGTAATACATTTAATTACCTTAAATGCAAGCATACAGTTATTTTTGCATTTATATAGTATTCAGTATGAAAAAAGTAGACTATTTTTTTACTAGCACTTTTAGAGTCCCCTTTTCCTGTCCATAAGAGTGAAAAGTGTTGTTGATTGAAAGGCGTACGGTATCATATGTCCCCGCTTACTGTTTGCAGAAAACATATTTACTTTGTCCGACCCCCATGTGATATTCGGTAACGCAGGGTGGCGACATAAAAAAAATGTTACGACTTCCAATTTTCACACTTTTTGATATTTATTTGCCGTTCCAATTTCCTTGGCTCAGCGCTGGGTCGCCGTCACTGTGAACACGGTTTTATAATACCCATATAATTGGACTTCGATTTTTATTAAAGATAAACTTTATTTTGCCGCTTTTTTCACCTGAATTTGAAGTTTATAAGTCGCGTTTAGTCCAATTTTTCGGTAAATGGTTTTTAAATCTCTTTCGTTTTTGTTGTATAGAGTCAACAACGGCTCAATGGGATACAACAGGTTGCTTTTTGTGTGGTTAGAAATATCCGTAATATCGAGGAACTTTATCTTAGATATAGATTATTCTCAATAAATGAAGTTATTACTTGCTTTTGGAGTAGTTTCATATAAGTATTATTTTGGCCTCTAACATGCAAAACTTGTTCCTTCAGATTTAAATTCGGTTATGAACATTTCAATAGCTATAAATCAGCATTAAAAGTAATAATAGACGAGAAATTAAACTGTAATCTATATCCCTTCGTATTTGTGATTCAGTATTAAATGTAACCACAGCGAAATGTTTTATATATTTCCGATAACTCCCGGAAGCGGGGAGACCCGGTCTAAATGTGCATCAATCACGAGCCGATGTCGATAAAGTGATTATATTAAACTGACATACATATATTATACGTTAGGTATCAACGTACGCAAGCTGTTGTCGCGGTTTTGTTTGTTTTAATAATTAATTGTTAAATTAAATTATGATTTTGTGTTTTGAATAGCCTAATAAAAAAAATAATTACACTGTTTTTCATGCATAATTTGTGATTTTAAGCATTGTTAGTCACTAGTTTCAAAAGTTCATTTTTGTTCATCAACTTAAACTTTGCGTTTTAGAAAAAAATCATAATCATATTGTATATGTATTATTCTTCTAAATATTACACAATTGCAGTTATTATGACCCTCACTTTCCTGAAACGGTTAAAGCCACTATATACACACACATTTTAGGCAAGCTTAATTACAGTTATGATGCATATTGTCAATTGACAAAATTTGAAACATACTTAGTTTAGACTTGTAGACTTGTAAATTCCTAAACCTGAATCGATCAAACAATTGACCATAAAAGCAAAACCATCGATTAAAAACCAATATTTTCAAGCGAATACATCCGCGGGCAAGCGTAGTACATATTAAAAGCTATTGCCCCGGGATTTATCCATTGGGGTGCTGGCGTCGTATGATTGATGGCGGCTGCGGACAGAGGCCCTTGTTCCACGCATCAGCCCTATCCCTATTTGCTATGTTTAACCATATCGGGCCATTTCGATTGATTCCTACACTGAATTGTTCTGTTATCTCTTCTGTCCGTGATTGGTTTCACTGTAATCGGTTTTAGATGGAGATTTAATGGACTTGTGTTGTTTGTCTCGATGTCGCGATATTATATTTGTGTGAGAGTGGTTAGGAAGCTTGGATTTCTATGATTTTAGTATAAATATATTTTTGGTAGAAAGTACTTTAGGTATAGTAAAATTTTGGTAAGGTAAGCTAAGCGAACAATACTTTAGATTTACAGTAGAGTTAGGTAAAAAAACTACCCTAGAATGTTATTGTTTTGTTGAATCCATGTCTAGGTACCGACATACAACAGAGGAAAACGGAAGGTGTGGAGATGACGGATAAAACGGTTGAATAGAAGAAAAATACGCATTATGTTGCTCACTAATGACGCTGAGCAGAGCAGGGCACAAAGGGGGAAGGAATGTTTTCTTACTGATAAAAGATACCTTCACAGATATTATGTCATATTACATAACAATTTATCTTCCAAAATCAAAAAAGATCACATTTAAATAGGTCACAAAACAAACCATATTTAAACAGGGAAAACGGCGAATTACCCATTGATCCATTTCTCATTTATTCATTTACATTAAATAAAGCCCGTATTACACTATTTATTCATACAATCACGCAGTAATCTCGAAATATTACATTATAACAATGACATTCAGCGCGGACGGAATTGGGCCACAATCGATCCTGTACACACATTTCTATAATAGAAAGTAAATAATACTCACAATGTTATTTTTATAACTGTGTTGACATAGAGTTGCTATGCTTTCAATCCTCTTATGTTCTGACTAGCGTTTGTTTCAAAATAAATAAAAAACGGTATTTAAACATAGGCTGTTGTATTTACAAATAGCTGGAAACCGACCATATCATAGCTTGATAAAAACTAGAAAGATACAGAAAACATAAAAATGACATCACTAAAAAAAAAAGCTTTGTGGCTGGGCTAAAAAACTTGCACTTTTTTAATCTGCTTGTACCAATGTTAATTAAAGGTCTTTTCATATCCATCATTTCAATCCTGTAAGCTACTTTTTCTGGTTTAATTTTTTTTATTTAATGTTATAATAATTTATAGCTTACATTTCTTCCTTAAGCTTGTATTTTTTTTATCTTTTGTAGATATTTTTAATTATGAATGTCACTTGTATACCTGATTCACATTTGATTGATGGCTCTATTATCGCAGCGAAATCCAACTTCACGCCGCGTTAATGCTTCGTCTGTCTTCAGAATAATTTTAATGTACTTCCACGTCTGTTGTATGAAACCTCATACATATTGTATGTTATATCCGTGTTACACAATTCGGATGATTCATAATATTATTCTCGGCGTCTGTTTTAGATTTATGTAAATAGAAAAGGCTGAGTTAAAAATACGAGTGCGTAAGCTCAGCGAAAATAATAAAAATGAATTATGTATTGGTAAACAGGAGTTAATTTAATTGTGCGCCATTTAATTCAGTTGGAGGTAGAGTGGCTGAGTTAGGGTACTGAAGTTTTAAATGTTGGGACAATCGACTTACTATATGCATAGACTGCTACTATTGCTAGGTTCCCCTTGTGTCAAGCGAGAGCAATTTTTAGTCTGATCCTAGTACATTTCGATTTTCATTTAAGTTAATTTTCGCGCAACGAGAAACTTATATAAGAAAATATCGATGGTTTTGACATTGTTAGGATAATATTAGTACTTTAGATAGATTTTTTAAAACGGCAAGCTCCATCTTCATACATAATTCACGACAACACTTGTTCACACTAGTGCTTACGGTTTAAACTCTGATAGGCTCACTCTATAGTTTCATATGTATTTAAGGTTGGGACTAAGTTAGAGCGGTCGTCGGCGATCGTGAAAATCGGCAGCACAGACGAAACCCGTATTGTGTACAATAACCATTCTGACCTTTCCCCTCAGCATCTATATTCAATCGCATAGTTCTAGATTTGCATGTAAAGCATATAAATGGGGCTCATCTGTATGTATTCACCCGTGGAGTGCTACAGGGCTGGCCGCGCACTCTCATATTTAATTTAAACTATACTGTATCCGCTCAGTCCGCAGTAACTTGCTAATGCTATATACTAACATAAGCCTCTAACAATGTAGTTTATTTAACTGGTTTCACTATTTATTATTAGCTCTCTGATGTTTATATGGTAACACGTGCTTTGTTATGTTGTTACACAAATTAGAACACAAAAGTGTGAAAAAAAGAAGAGTGAGATGACAAAGGTTTAAATTACTGTGAAATAAAAAGAAAGCAAATTTTAAAATTCCCTCAATTTTTGTCTTGAATATTTACTCAAGTAGAAGGTAGCGGATATTTTGTTTTTGTATTAAGATTTTTCCTTTATCTCATCAGTGAATCAAAAGGGTACTTATTTCGAGTAGATAAACAATTTTCCCTTCTATTATTATGAAAAGCGACATAATAAGTTTACAGTGACAACGGGCGGCCTCGTACCAACAGCAAACAAACGCTTTTTATAACTTTTTTGTTGTTAATTTGAAGTGGTGGACAAAGAGGGAAGGGAGTTTTTATTCCTAATTATTACGGGTACGCGAAGGACCTAACTTCATATTTTCTGTACCGGGGGAACAATATAACATGAAAGTAGTTATTTGTAACGAGAACTTTATGAAATATAACCGTGACAAACGGCACCTACAGCCGGAGAAATAAAGGACACAAGAGAAAAAGGATTAACACATTAAATGCGTTTCTCGAAAGTTTTTCTTTGTACGTGTTTTATTTAGAACTTTTGATCAAGATAAAGATATATTTATTTGTAAGAAGTATAGTTAAGATGTTTGCGTTGTATGTATGTAATACTTACCTACATTTATGATCCACGATTAAAATAAAAGGAAATATTTAATTTTATTTTTGCAAAACCGTTAAATATAGACACATAAGAACCTAAAGCAATAATCAGAAATATATAATCTTTACTTTTAGGCATCATCTCAGGACATAAGTCGGGTACAATCGATCTGTACCATTTTAGGGCCTGCTGAGGAGAGAGGAAAGAAAAATAGCATCGTTACGAATGTGAAATTGTGCTACACAAATGCTACTTATTGCAGAAATGCTTAAGGATCCAAAATTCATGCTTAAACATAAAATATTATAGTCGACGAAAACATGTTAAATTAGTAGTATGGGTGCATATTCATTTATTTCTAACTCACAGATGTGTGATAAATTCAAGTAGGGTACACGAATAGACGATATAATTAATTTAATGGCTTTGTCCTCACTTCTGACGAACGATGGCAGCTATAGATAATATTGTCATTCGAATTAGATTATTAAGTGTTACCATTACGGTATGAAGAGTGGCTGAACAAGGTGGTGTCGATCTGGCGCAGTTGGATATAGTACAAGTGGTAGACATGACGCCGCCATCGGTCCTCGTCAACACCTACATCAGGGTCACCGACAAACCCTACATCGACAATGTATCAAAGATCTTCATTTACGCCGAACTTCTGCTCGGCATCATAAGACTTCCCTTACTCGGCAACGTCCATTTTGTGATCACATTACTGTCGATAATATACTCCGTGGCCAGTTCAGTTTACATTATAAGCATCTTTTATGTTATGGAATTAGATCTTCTTAATTGTGTAGTGATACTATTCTTTGTGCAATGTTTGTTCTATGTAGTTTTCAATTTAGTGTCAATTAAAAGGTTGCAGCGCTATTACAATGAGTTGAACGTGTTCGATAAAGAGGTCGGTTGCAGACCAAAGATTGGGAAGGGGACAATTAGAAACATTATTCAAACTTTTGCTATGTTTATATACATAGCTCCTATGTTCGTACTTCCTCTATATAATTACAATGTCGAGAGTTTGCATTCAACTTTGATTCCTTTTACAATCTCTCATATCATGGAGGTTCATTTCATAGGTCACTTGCTCAGTCTTCTTATCCCACGTTTGCGTCTTATTAACTACTACATGGAATTGTCGCTGTCGAACTCGAAAATAACAAAAACTCCCAATGTCGAAGAGTTTGGGAACTTGAAAGCTCACGGCAACAAAGCTCTTTGCAAAATGGAAAAGTTGATGAATCTCTATCATAATATGATTAGGGCGTACAATTTCTTGATAGAAGCTGTGAAATGGCAGGTAACACAGTACTCTATTATTAGTGCTTGTAAGAAATGGATTTATGTTTGCTTTTTCTGTTCAATGTTTTCTGTCCATTATTTATCATGCTAGGTAATGTATTAATATAGAAGTTTGTTCCAGTTGCTGGTGACAATAATAACGTCTTTCATTAACATATTGATATGCTGCTACAAAGTGTCCATATCTATAATCAAGGACGATGTAAGTGTATTAAATAATTACTTCATATACGACTATACGTAGGTATGTTGTTGAGGACTTAAGAATAATATGAGTTATTGCTTATGTTTGACAGCCTTTTACAATTTATGGACATAACTACTATCTTTTGCAAGCATGAACATTGGTTATTAGAGAAAAAATAAGTTTATGTACTTCCTTAGACTTCAAACATGGAAATTGGTTATCGGATAAAAAAGGAGTCTATGTACTTTCCTGAAGTTCGAGCTATCCTCATACCATTTTACCAAAATCTATACAGCTGTTTAGACGGCAAAGAGTCACAAACAAAAGGTTAAAGAACATCTTTCTTTGATCAGGTCCAGCTATCGTTTTATATAATGTACGTGGGCTTCTCGATCGGCATAATGCTGCCGCTGTTCGCGCCCTGCATGCTCGGAGACCAGGTGCACAACGAGGTGCGGAGGCTGCGGGAGCTCATCGCTTCTAGGCTCTATGAAAATCAACTTGGTATGTCATTTTATATAATTTTGCTAGTTATATTGTACTTTAGGTACGTTTTATTAAAGATATAAAAAAAAGTCTGCTGAGTTTTTCGTAGAGCGTTTTCTCGGATGTCCATGTTGAATACAATGTATTTCACCACTTTACTGAAATGGTTCCTCATATTTTTTTCAATTATATTTTACTAAACACATTAAAATTAAAACAGAAATAGTAAGAACGCGGCCTCAGATCTACACGCTGTCCTTGGTATGTCATATTCCAAGACTTGAATTAACCAATATGTCAATAACCCTCCGAAAATATAAGCACATTGTAACAACAAAAATTAAAATTAACTTAAAGGGAGTTTAATTTCAGTAATGTTATGTGATCAATATTTGAAATATTCATAGTGTTCCAATATAATAACTAATATTAGTTATTAAACAGTTCTCTATTTTATTATACCGTAGTATGTAATAAATGTATTTATTGCTATATAAGAATTATGAAGGCTCTAGATTTTTATGACTACATTTTTATGACTGGTACTTGTAAGGAAAGAGCTGATATTTATTGAGGTGTGATTCAGGTGTCGCACCTTGGCTTAATAAAAGGGCTTTTATTTGTTTTCATGGCTTGGGAAAAACATAATCTCAATCATTATTTATTTATTAGAAAAAAGGCATAAATAGGATTGTTTTGTAATATTATCGCTGAGAATGTGATGGTTTTTGTGTGAGTGAATCCATCCAGGATTTAAAGTAGCATTGTTTATTTTGCTAAGCTGTGCTGGTTTTCCCCATGGTTCATTAGCAAATAGAAGGAAATGCAAAGTCATTAATAATATCCATTATCATTAAGAATAGCCATTGTATGTCTTAATTCTTTACGAGTTCTTCTTTTGAGCTTTAAACTTTGGCTTAATATGCATTAAGTTAGCAAGTCAAACTAAGTATAATTAGTATGTTTTCTGTCAATGGAATGGTATGATGTTTATAAAAATAATTGGGTAAAAATATGTCCTACAAAACCATGTGGAAGTCTGTAGTAACTGAAGACATTTATATAATTTGATCTTAAACTTTGTAAGTTGCCGACATTGTTTACGATATTTTAACACACATGTAGGAAGGTGTATACGAATTTGCATACACATAACCTAAATGTATCTATATACAGTGGTACACACTGCTTAGAATAACAGTTTTCTCCTGGATATTCTAAGCAGATCACAGCAACAGGCAGGGCGCGTGTCTAGCCTTCGGATAGCGACGGGTGTTACGTAGGCGCCGATGATACTAGTCACCTAGTTTACGGGTTCAGTGTATCAATACAATATTGATTAGCGAATAAAAAAAATAAAACTTTTATAAATAATTTAAAGCACAAAATAATAATAAAAAGTAGGGTTTAAGCGTAATTAAAAACTGTTTAAGCTTTAAATTACTAAAAAGCACTTTAAATTATGAAATTACAGATCTCAAACATAAGCAATAGCTGGCTAAGTTAAAATACATTTCTTTATATATGTCCCTGTACCTAGCGATTGACCATGCCTAGCGTTTTAACGAATACATTAAATAATTAGATCCATATTTGTTCTATAGATATATCTTTAATACGGAATTTGTTCCGTTTTAGTTTTTATAAAAAATTACTTCTTCTGTAAGAGTTAGCCGGCGATGTACTTTTAAATTACGCACTTTAAATAAACAAAATGTAGATAGGCAATTAGTTCTACATTAACTCTAATTACTCATCTACTTTTTACTTATAAAATTCATTAATTTAAGTGAAAAAATACAATACAAAGATGTAAACCTAGCGATGTATTTCTAAGTAAATGAATTTATTTCGCTTATAATGATACAGTTTTGTCCCCATCACAATTCAAATTTGATTTTATTAATCTTTTTTATTTAATATTTGTAATTTACTCGTGGATATATCGAAGTAAACAAATTTAAACAAAATCTTCTTTTTAGCGTAGGTAGTTTCTACTGTTAATGAGATTCTTTTAAAAATGTGTGCATATAAATAAAATAAGGACGTACTCGTATATACGAAATAATTTGAGGGTAGAATTGAATATTTTTAATTTCGCAATGAAACATCACGAGTTACGATGAACAGTTATCATTTGTACTGCGGATATGCATTTATCTGTTCTATTTAACAATTTAAATTAAACTAGTATTGTAAGTGAATAGTGTAGATAAAAATATGGCTGGTAGGAAAAGTGCAGTGAGTTTGCAAGAACAAAAAATTTTACTTTGTCGTTATCAACATTTTTTTGGCTATGTTAATAAATTGCCTACGCCTAAAAATAAAATTTATAAGACAATTTCCAAAGATTTTGATGGAAGATTAACAGCGAAAGCTGTCTACCAGTCGGTAAGGCGAAATTACAGATTTTTCTTTAATCACATCATTTCCCCTGTAAACACGAAGTCCAACCAAGTTTTGACCGCTGGTAAAGAACGTATTTCAAGTGAATTATCATCTTCTAGTGACACCATTATAGATTCCATCTCAGATCACAAGAATTATCACTTTACGATTGATTGTCACAAATGGCAGGACATTGAACCAAAAGTTTATTATTCCCAGAGAAATGACCCCAAAAAGCCAAACACGCTTTTTCAAAAACAATTGAAATTACCTAAAAGAAAGTGGAGTTACATATTATGCTTAGAAATATGGAAAAATACGAAGTTACCGTGCACTTGGTGCATGAAATCAAATATTTGTTACAAAAACGGCAAAGTAAAGTGCGTTGGTTATTGCAATCAATGTTTTTCTGATTTAACAGCAAATATTACTCCAAAATTCAACACAGATTCTTATTTCGACGTTTGTTGCACAGTTAAGGTCAAAAATAGGCATATTAAACATAACCCTAAAGCAAAGTTGCGTATGACAACATACCAGCGTCAAGAAATTTCAAAAAAATTACAGCTGCATTCCGCAATTGTGGTCAGAAACTCTATTGCTGATGATTTAATACCCAATCAAGACAATAGTAGTAGTGATTACCAACAGATGACACATCCATGTATTCCTGATCTAGGAAAAATATATCAGATCAAGAAAGAGTTGAAACGCGAGAGCGTTCTTGATGATAATCCTTTCATGAGTGTCTGGAAAATGACTACAATTGCGCCATTTTCTACATTCATTCAGCAGGTATCGGCTCGACCATTTTACGTTTATTTCTGGTCCCCGGCACAAATTCAGTTTTACAAGAATTCTTTGAAGAAAAAGAGCCATACTTGTTTATCGATAGATGCTACAGGCTCAGTATGTAAAAATGTTTCCGCTGTTGACAAAAGTGACTCTTTTTTCCTTGGTGTGGCGAATTCAAAACATATACTCTTATATGCAGGGGTTATGTATGCTAAAGATATGTCTAGTGTGCCAGTGATGCAGATGTTGTCGGAGAGCCATACATTAGCAAACATATCGCAATGGCTTTCTACGTGGAAGGCTTCAATGGATCCACCTAACGAGGTTGTTATTGATGACTCTGCTGCTCTGATAGGTGCTGTGGTAAAAGTATTCGCATCTTGTTCGTCAACGAAAGCTTACATTGAAAATTGTTTCAATTTGCTTAATAAGAAACCTGATACATCAACCCCCCAGTGCTTTGTGCGTTTAGACACATCGCATTTGATAAAAACTTATTGGAATTTACCTACTTTTCACGGCACCGATCATACAGTAAAAAAATTTTTCATTGAGTGCTTGAAAATGATAAAGCAATGCCAGGACTACGATTTGATCAAATTAATTGCCTGCGATATGGCTGTTGCCTCACTTCACCAATATGTCGGTAGTACTCGGAACGGTGAATTATCTGCTTGCAGTGACTCAATAAACCGGTTGAAACATTCATTGTCTATCGTTAATCAATCAGAATCTATCCAAAATATCGCTGAGTATATAACTGAGGATTCAATAGGACACGTTAAAATCGACACAATTTTATCCAACCCAACCATGATTGATCATAATAGTGAAACAATTGCGTGGTTTACTATCTTCACCGAAAGACAAAATTTACTGTTGACATTAATAGACAGAAACGATTATATCAGCGATCGTATCAACCATTACTTTTTCCCTGAAATGTGCAACGTAATTTCAAGAATACTTTCAAGATTGCCTTTGGTATCTAATGTGATGTGTCCTATTTTCAATAGTCAGAATACTGCTCCCAGCAGTAGTAATATTGAGAGCCATTTTAATATTCTTAAAAATCTCGTGTTAAAAAAAGGACTGTCTAGGCCTCGAGTGGATGAATTTTTAGTTCAACACCATGATTTCATACAAGGCGAATTGAAATTAGCACTTAATAACCAAAACCTGGACAAATTGAATGATCATATACCTAAAAAACGTGAGAAAAAATCTACTAAAAGGAAAATTACGAATCGACAAGACCTGTTATTCAAGGAGGAATCATTATTTAATAATGAATCTATAAATTCTACTGATGTGGTTGAAAATTGGAGAAATCTTACGAAAAGACGAAAGCAAGATTCGTCAAAAGTGACAAAAAGGCCTTCCAAAGTTGCTGTATTACAAAATGGCAACTTATCAGGAAATACTAAAGTAGTTAATACTTGTGCATTTGATGTAGTTGCACAATCATATGCCATCGCATACGCAGACTCATTCAGCGCAAAGAAATGCATAGATGATAAAAATGATGAGTATTCTTTATTGATTCGCAATATGGTTCAAAGCAATAATGTATGTGATATATACACCCTTCGATCATCAATATTACAAAGAGTTTTTCCAGTTATAGATAATGTTATGAACTGTCACTGCAATGTAACATCTATATTTGAGAGACTTCTCATAGAAAATTATCCAAGTGCTGAATTTCTGAATCGATGCAGCCAACCGGAATGCATCACAAGAGACATAAAGAGACATGTAGGTTTGTTACCATTGAATATTGATATTATTAAAGACAAAGGGCTGCAATTTTTGAATGAAGCAGTAGAAAGCGGAATTGAAGAAATAGAAACCCCATGCCCATATAACGGTTGCAATGGATTGCGACAAAAAACCTACCAGATATTTGAACTAATTGCTCTAGAAGTAATTGGTATTAAAAAAATGTCTATAAAAGATGCGCCAGGAACTTTATTGATTAAAAAGAACACGTTTAGGTTATTATCTATAATAGAGTTCATTTCCTACTCAAAGAATACCATTGGGCATTATCGAGTTCATTGTTGGCGTAAAAATTCAGGCGTAGACTGTTATGACGATTTAAATAGCAGCAGCAGTACTGTTCAATCTAAAGTAAAAATTTTACCCCACTGTATGATCTATATAAAACAATAATCATACTATTTGACATTATATATGTTTTCCATTCTTATAACATTATGTAAAATAAAATTATATTATGTTAGGATTACTGTTATCTCTATGATGTCAAATAACCGTTATTATTTACTTATGACTATACTGATTTTAAGTACTGTCAGGGACTTGTTAATTACTACAATACGCTATCCTACATCTCCGTCAAAACACCAAAAAAAAAAATCCTCATTATTTTATATTAATATTTGTTATATGAAAAACACTGTTCAATCGTAAATATATTATAGAACGCACAGATTACTTGAGCTATGATTTATACTTTATGTACTTAAGTGATTAGTAAATAATATTATTATGATTTTTGATTGATTGTATTGTTTCGTTATGTTCATATCTATTATTAAACACTACAACTCACTTTGCATTTTATTATAAATTTTGAAATACCTGCGTAGATTTGATTGGTTTGTAGTAAACTATTAGTTTCATTTACTTCTAGAAATTATCAGGCAATTTAAAAACACATAAAATGGGATGATATAATTAAAATTAAAAACGGAGAAACAATTTTGATCATTAACATTATCATAATAATAATTTATTTTACAATACATCGCTAGGTTTACATCTTTGTATTGTATTTTTTCACTTAAATTAATGAATTTTATAAGTAAAAAGTAGATGAGTAATTAGAGTTAATGTAGAACTAATTGCCTATCTACATTTTGTTTATTTAAAGTGCGTAATTTAAAAGTACATCGCCGGCTAACTCTTACAGAAGAAGTAATTTTTTATAAAAACTAAAACGGAACAAATTCCGTATTAAAGATATATCTATAGAACAAATATGGATCTAATTATTTACTGTATTCGTTAAAACGCTGGGCATGGTCAATCGCTAGGTACAGGGACATTTTATATATGTCCCTGTACCTAGCGATTGACCATGCCCAGCGTTTTAACGAATACATTAAATAATTAGATCCATATTTGTTCTATAGATATATCTTTAATACGGAATTTGTTCCGTTTTAGTTTTTATAAAAAATTACTTCTTCTGTAAGAGTTAGCCGGCGATGTACTTTTAAATTACGCACTTTAAATAAACAAAATGTAGATAGGCAATTAGTTCTACATTAACTCTAATTACTCATCTACTTTTTACTTATAAAATTCATTAATTTAAGTGAAAAAATACAATACAAAGATGTAAACCTAGCGATGTATTTCTAAGTAAATGAATTTATTTCGCTTATAATGATACAGTTTTGTCCCCATCACAATTCAAATTTGATTTTATTAATCTTTTTTATTTAATATTTGTAATTTACTCGTGGATATATCGAAGTAAACAAATTTAAACAAAATCTTCTTTTTAGCGTAGGTAGTTTCTACTGTTAATGAGATTCTTTTAAAAATGTGTGCATATAAATAAAATAAGGACGTACTCGTATATACGAAATAATTTGAGGGTAGAATTGAATATTTTTAATTTCGCAATGAAACATCACGAGTTACGATGAACAGTTATCATTTGTACTGCGGATATGCATTTATCTGTTCTATTTAACAATTTAAATTAAACTAGTATTGTAAGTGAATAGTGTAGATAAAAATATGGCTGGTAGGAAAAGTGCAGTGAGTTTGCAAGAACAAAAAATTTTACTTTGTCGTTATCAACATTTTTTTGGCTATGTTAATAAATTGCCTACGCCTAAAAATAAAATTTATAAGACAATTTCCAAAGATTTTGATGGAAGATTAACAGCGAAAGCTGTCTACCAGTCGGTAAGGCGAAATTACAGATTTTTCTTTAATCACATCATTTCCCCTGTAAACACGAAGTCCAACCAAGTTTTGACCGCTGGTAAAGAACGTATTTCAAGTGAATTATCATCTTCTAGTGACACCATTATAGATTCCATCTCAGATCACAAGAATTATCACTTTACGATTGATTGTCACAAATGGCAGGACATTGAACCAAAAGTTTATTATTCCCAGAGAAATGACCCCAAAAAGCCAAACACGCTTTTTCAAAAACAATTGAAATTACCTAAAAGAAAGTGGAGTTACATATTATGCTTAGAAATATGGAAAAATACGAAGTTACCGTGCACTTGGTGCATGAAATCAAATATTTGTTACAAAAACGGCAAAGTAAAGTGCGTTGGTTATTGCAATCAATGTTTTTCTGATTTAACAGCAAATATTACTCCAAAATTCAACACAGATTCTTATTTCGACGTTTGTTGCACAGTTAAGGTCAAAAATAGGCATATTAAACATAACCCTAAAGCAAAGTTGCGTATGACAACATACCAGCGTCAAGAAATTTCAAAAAAATTACAGCTGCATTCCGCAATTGTGGTCAGAAACTCTATTGCTGATGATTTAATACCCAATCAAGACAATAGTAGTAGTGATTACCAACAGATGACACATCCATGTATTCCTGATCTAGGAAAAATATATCAGATCAAGAAAGAGTTGAAACGCGAGAGCGTTCTTGATGATAATCCTTTCATGAGTGTCTGGAAAATGACTACAATTGCGCCATTTTCTACATTCATTCAGCAGGTATCGGCTCGACCATTTTACGTTTATTTCTGGTCCCCGGCACAAATTCAGTTTTACAAGAATTCTTTGAAGAAAAAGAGCCATACTTGTTTATCGATAGATGCTACAGGCTCAGTATGTAAAAATGTTTCCGCTGTTGACAAAAGTGACTCTTTTTTCCTTGGTGTGGCGAATTCAAAACATATACTCTTATATGCAGGGGTTATGTATGCTAAAGATATGTCTAGTGTGCCAGTGATGCAGATGTTGTCGGAGAGCCATACATTAGCAAACATATCGCAATGGCTTTCTACGTGGAAGGCTTCAATGGATCCACCTAACGAGGTTGTTATTGATGACTCTGCTGCTCTGATAGGTGCTGTGGTAAAAGTATTCGCATCTTGTTCGTCAACGAAAGCTTACATTGAAAATTGTTTCAATTTGCTTAATAAGAAACCTGATACATCAACCCCCCAGTGCTTTGTGCGTTTAGACACATCGCATTTGATAAAAACTTATTGGAATTTACCTACTTTTCACGGCACCGATCATACAGTAAAAAAATTTTTCATTGAGTGCTTGAAAATGATAAAGCAATGCCAGGACTACGATTTGATCAAATTAATTGCCTGCGATATGGCTGTTGCCTCACTTCACCAATATGTCGGTAGTACTCGGAACGGTGAATTATCTGCTTGCAGTGACTCAATAAACCGGTTGAAACATTCATTGTCTATCGTTAATCAATCAGAATCTATCCAAAATATCGCTGAGTATATAACTGAGGATTCAATAGGACACGTTAAAATCGACACAATTTTATCCAACCCAACCATGATTGATCATAATAGTGAAACAATTGCGTGGTTTACTATCTTCACCGAAAGACAAAATTTACTGTTGACATTAATAGACAGAAACGATTATATCAGCGATCGTATCAACCATTACTTTTTCCCTGAAATGTGCAACGTAATTTCAAGAATACTTTCAAGATTGCCTTTGGTATCTAATGTGATGTGTCCTATTTTCAATAGTCAGAATACTGCTCCCAGCAGTAGTAATATTGAGAGCCATTTTAATATTCTTAAAAATCTCGTGTTAAAAAAAGGACTGTCTAGGCCTCGAGTGGATGAATTTTTAGTTCAACACCATGATTTCATACAAGGCGAATTGAAATTAGCACTTAATAACCAAAACCTGGACAAATTGAATGATCATATACCTAAAAAACGTGAGAAAAAATCTACTAAAAGGAAAATTACGAATCGACAAGACCTGTTATTCAAGGAGGAATCATTATTTAATAATGAATCTATAAATTCTACTGATGTGGTTGAAAATTGGAGAAATCTTACGAAAAGACGAAAGCAAGATTCGTCAAAAGTGACAAAAAGGCCTTCCAAAGTTGCTGTATTACAAAATGGCAACTTATCAGGAAATACTAAAGTAGTTAATACTTGTGCATTTGATGTAGTTGCACAATCATATGCCATCGCATACGCAGACTCATTCAGCGCAAAGAAATGCATAGATGATAAAAATGATGAGTATTCTTTATTGATTCGCAATATGGTTCAAAGCAATAATGTATGTGATATATACACCCTTCGATCATCAATATTACAAAGAGTTTTTCCAGTTATAGATAATGTTATGAACTGTCACTGCAATGTAACATCTATATTTGAGAGACTTCTCATAGAAAATTATCCAAGTGCTGAATTTCTGAATCGATGCAGCCAACCGGAATGCATCACAAGAGACATAAAGAGACATGTAGGTTTGTTACCATTGAATATTGATATTATTAAAGACAAAGGGCTGCAATTTTTGAATGAAGCAGTAGAAAGCGGAATTGAAGAAATAGAAACCCCATGCCCATATAACGGTTGCAATGGATTGCGACAAAAAACCTACCAGATATTTGAACTAATTGCTCTAGAAGTAATTGGTATTAAAAAAATGTCTATAAAAGATGCGCCAGGAACTTTATTGATTAAAAAGAACACGTTTAGGTTATTATCTATAATAGAGTTCATTTCCTACTCAAAGAATACCATTGGGCATTATCGAGTTCATTGTTGGCGTAAAAATTCAGGCGTAGACTGTTATGACGATTTAAATAGCAGCAGCAGTACTGTTCAATCTAAAGTAAAAATTTTACCCCACTGTATGATCTATATAAAACAATAATCATACTATTTGACATTATATATGTTTTCCATTCTTATAACATTATGTAAAATAAAATTATATTATGTTAGGATTACTGTTATCTCTATGATGTCAAATAACCGTTATTATTTACTTATGACTATACTGATTTTAAGTACTGTCAGGGACTTGTTAATTACTACAATACGCTATCCTACATCTCCGTCAAAACACCAAAAAAAAAAATCCTCATTATTTTATATTAATATTTGTTATATGAAAAACACTGTTCAATCGTAAATATATTATAGAACGCACAGATTACTTGAGCTATGATTTATACTTTATGTACTTAAGTGATTAGTAAATAATATTATTATGATTTTTGATTGATTGTATTGTTTCGTTATGTTCATATCTATTATTAAACACTACAACTCACTTTGCATTTTATTATAAATTTTGAAATACCTGCGTAGATTTGATTGGTTTGTAGTAAACTATTAGTTTCATTTACTTCTAGAAATTATCAGGCAATTTAAAAACACATAAAATGGGATGATATAATTAAAATTAAAAACGGAGAAACAATTTTGATCATTAACATTATCATAATAATAATTTATTTTACAATACATCGCTAGGTTTACATCTTTGTATTGTATTTTTTCACTTAAATTAATGAATTTTATAAGTAAAAAGTAGATGAGTAATTAGAGTTAATGTAGAACTAATTGCCTATCTACATTTTGTTTATTTAAAGTGCGTAATTTAAAAGTACATCGCCGGCTAACTCTTACAGAAGAAGTAATTTTTTATAAAAACTAAAACGGAACAAATTCCGTATTAAAGATATATCTATAGAACAAATATGGATCTAATTATTTACTGTATTCGTTAAAACGCTGGGCATGGTCAATCGCTAGGTACAGGGACATTTTATATATGTCCCTGTACCTAGCGATTGACCATGCCTAGCGTTTTAACGAATACATTAAATAATTAGATCCATATTTGTTCTATAGATATATCTTTAATACGGAATTTGTTCCGTTTTAGTTTTTATAAAAAATTACTTCTTCTGTAAGAGTTAGCCGGCGATGTACTTTTAAATTACGCACTTTAAATAAACAAAATGTAGATAGGCAATTAGTTCTACATTAACTCTAATTACTCATCTACTTTTTACTTATAAAATTCATTAATTTAAGTGAAAAAATACAATACAAAGATGTAAACCTAGCGATGTATTTCTAAGTAAATGAATTTATTTCGCTTATAATGATACAGTTTTGTCCCCATCACAATTCAAATTTGATTTTATTAATCTTTTTTATTTAATATTTGTAATTTACTCGTGGATATATCGAAGTAAACAAATTTAAACAAAATCTTCTTTTTAGCGTAGGTAGTTTCTACTGTTAATGAGATTCTTTTAAAAATGTGTGCATATAAATAAAATAAGGACGTACTCGTATATACGAAATAATTTGAGGGTAGAATTGAATATTTTTAATTTCGCAATGAAACATCACGAGTTACGATGAACAGTTATCATTTGTACTGCGGATATGCATTTATCTGTTCTATTTAACAATTTAAATTAAACTAGTATTGTAAGTGAATAGTGTAGATAAAAATATGGCTGGTAGGAAAAGTGCAGTGAGTTTGCAAGAACAAAAAATTTTACTTTGTCGTTATCAACATTTTTTTGGCTATGTTAATAAATTGCCTACGCCTAAAAATAAAATTTATAAGACAATTTCCAAAGATTTTGATGGAAGATTAACAGCGAAAGCTGTCTACCAGTCGGTAAGGCGAAATTACAGATTTTTCTTTAATCACATCATTTCCCCTGTAAACACGAAGTCCAACCAAGTTTTGACCGCTGGTAAAGAACGTATTTCAAGTGAATTATCATCTTCTAGTGACACCATTATAGATTCCATCTCAGATCACAAGAATTATCACTTTACGATTGATTGTCACAAATGGCAGGACATTGAACCAAAAGTTTATTATTCCCAGAGAAATGACCCCAAAAAGCCAAACACGCTTTTTCAAAAACAATTGAAATTACCTAAAAGAAAGTGGAGTTACATATTATGCTTAGAAATATGGAAAAATACGAAGTTACCGTGCACTTGGTGCATGAAATCAAATATTTGTTACAAAAACGGCAAAGTAAAGTGCGTTGGTTATTGCAATCAATGTTTTTCTGATTTAACAGCAAATATTACTCCAAAATTCAACACAGATTCTTATTTCGACGTTTGTTGCACAGTTAAGGTCAAAAATAGGCATATTAAACATAACCCTAAAGCAAAGTTGCGTATGACAACATACCAGCGTCAAGAAATTTCAAAAAAATTACAGCTGCATTCCGCAATTGTGGTCAGAAACTCTATTGCTGATGATTTAATACCCAATCAAGACAATAGTAGTAGTGATTACCAACAGATGACACATCCATGTATTCCTGATCTAGGAAAAATATATCAGATCAAGAAAGAGTTGAAACGCGAGAGCGTTCTTGATGATAATCCTTTCATGAGTGTCTGGAAAATGACTACAATTGCGCCATTTTCTACATTCATTCAGCAGGTATCGGCTCGACCATTTTACGTTTATTTCTGGTCCCCGGCACAAATTCAGTTTTACAAGAATTCTTTGAAGAAAAAGAGCCATACTTGTTTATCGATAGATGCTACAGGCTCAGTATGTAAAAATGTTTCCGCTGTTGACAAAAGTGACTCTTTTTTCCTTGGTGTGGCGAATTCAAAACATATACTCTTATATGCAGGGGTTATGTATGCTAAAGATATGTCTAGTGTGCCAGTGATGCAGATGTTGTCGGAGAGCCATACATTAGCAAACATATCGCAATGGCTTTCTACGTGGAAGGCTTCAATGGATCCACCTAACGAGGTTGTTATTGATGACTCTGCTGCTCTGATAGGTGCTGTGGTAAAAGTATTCGCATCTTATTCGTCAACGAAAGCTTACATTGAAAATTGTTTCAATTTGCTTAATAAGAAACCTGATACATCAACCCCCCAGTGCTTTGTGCGTTTAGACACATCGCATTTGATAAAAACTTATTGGAATTTACCTACTTTTCACGGCACCGATCATACAGTAAAAAAATTTTTCATTGAGTGCTTGAAAATGATAAAGCAATGCCAGGACTACGATTTGATCAAATTAATTGCCTGCGATATGGCTGTTGCCTCACTTCACCAATATGTCGGTAGTACTCGGAACGGTGAATTATCTGCTTGCAGTGACTCAATAAACCGGTTGAAACATTCATTGTCTATCGTTAATCAATCAGAATCTATCCAAAATATCGCTGAGTATATAACTGAGGATTCAATAGGACACGTTAAAATCGACACAATTTTATCCAACCCAACCATGATTGATCATAATAGTGAAACAATTGCGTGGTTTACTATCTTCACCGAAAGACAAAATTTACTGTTGACATTAATAGACAGAAACGATTATATCAGCGATCGTATCAACCATTACTTTTTCCCTGAAATGTGCAACGTAATTTCAAGAATACTTTCAAGATTGCCTTTGGTATCTAATGTGATGTGTCCTATTTTCAATAGTCAGAATACTGCTCCCAGCAGTAGTAATATTGAGAGCCATTTTAATATTCTTAAAAATCTCGTGTTAAAAAAAGGACTGTCTAGGCCTCGAGTGGATGAATTTTTAGTTCAACACCATGATTTCATACAAGGCGAATTGAAATTAGCACTTAATAACCAAAACCTGGACAAATTGAATGATCATATACCTAAAAAACGTGAGAAAAAATCTACTAAAAGGAAAATTACGAATCGACAAGACCTGTTATTCAAGGAGGAATCATTATTTAATAATGAATCTATAAATTCTACTGATGTGGTTGAAAATTGGAGAAATCTTACGAAAAGACGAAAGCAAGATTCGTCAAAAGTGACAAAAAGGCCTTCCAAAGTTGCTGTATTACAAAATGGCAACTTATCAGGAAATACTAAAGTAGTTAATACTTGTGCATTTGATGTAGTTGCACAATCATATGCCATCGCATACGCAGACTCATTCAGCGCAAAGAAATGCATAGATGATAAAAATGATGAGTATTCTTTATTGATTCGCAATATGGTTCAAAGCAATAATGTATGTGATATATACACCCTTCGATCATCAATATTACAAAGAGTTTTTCCAGTTATAGATAATGTTATGAACTGTCACTGCAATGTAACATCTATATTTGAGAGACTTCTCATAGAAAATTATCCAAGTGCTGAATTTCTGAATCGATGCAGCCAACCGGAATGCATCACAAGAGACATAAAGAGACATGTAGGTTTGTTACCATTGAATATTGATATTATTAAAGACAAAGGGCTGCAATTTTTGAATGAAGCAGTAGAAAGCGGAATTGAAGAAATAGAAACCCCATGCCCATATAACGGTTGCAATGGATTGCGACAAAAAACCTACCAGATATTTGAACTAATTGCTCTAGAAGTAATTGGTATTAAAAAAATGTCTATAAAAGATGCGCCAGGAACTTTATTGATTAAAAAGAACACGTTTAGGTTATTATCTATAATAGAGTTCATTTCCTACTCAAAGAATACCATTGGGCATTATCGAGTTCATTGTTGGCGTAAAAATTCAGGCGTAGACTGTTATGACGATTTAAATAGCAGCAGCAGTACTGTTCAATCTAAAGTAAAAATTTTACCCCACTGTATGATCTATATAAAACAATAATCATACTATTTGACATTATATATGTTTTCCATTCTTATAACATTATGTAAAATAAAATTATATTATGTTAGGATTACTGTTATCTCTATGATGTCAAATAACCGTTATTATTTACTTATGACTATACTGATTTTAAGTACTGTCAGGGACTTGTTAATTACTACAATACGCTATCCTACATCTCCGTCAAAACACCAAAAAAAAAAATCCTCATTATTTTATATTAATATTTGTTATATGAAAAACACTGTTCAATCGTAAATATATTATAGAACGCACAGATTACTTGAGCTATGATTTATACTTTATGTACTTAAGTGATTAGTAAATAATATTATTATGATTTTTGATTGATTGTATTGTTTCGTTATGTTCATATCTATTATTAAACACCACAACTCACTTTGCATTTTATTATAAATTTTGAAATACCTGCGTAGATTTGATTGGTTTGTAGTAAACTATTAGTTTCATTTACTTCTAGAAATTATCAGGCAATTTAAAAACACATAAAATGGGATGATATAATTAAAATTAAAAACGGAGAAACAATTTTGATCATTAACATTATCATAATAATAATTTATTTTACAATACATCGCTAGGTTTACATCTTTGTATTGTATTTTTTCACTTAAATTAATGAATTTTATAAGTAAAAAGTAGATGAGTAATTAGAGTTAATGTAGAACTAATTGCCTATCTACATTTTGTTTATTTAAAGTGCGTAATTTAAAAGTACATCGCCGGCTAACTCTTACAGAAGAAGTAATTTTTTATAAAAACTAAAACGGAACAAATTCCGTATTAAAGATATATCTATAGAACAAATATGGATCTAATTATTTACTGTATTCGTTAAAACGCTGGGCATGGTCAATCGCTAGGTACAGGGACATTTTATATATGTCCCTGTACCTAGCGATTGACCATGCCTAGCGTTTTAACGAATACATTAAATAATTAGATCCATATTTGTTCTATAGATATATCTTTAATACGGAATTTGTTCCGTTTTAGTTTTTATAAAAAATTACTTCTTCTGTAAGAGTTAGCCGGCGATGTACTTTTAAATTACGCACTTTAAATAAACAAAATGTAGATAGGCAATTAGTTCTACATTAACTCTAATTACTCATCTACTTTTTACTTATAAAATTCATTAATTTAAGTGAAAAAATACAATACAAAGATGTAAACCTAGCGATGTATTTCTAAGTAAATGAATTTATTTCGCTTATAATGATACAGTTTTGTCCCCATCACAATTCAAATTTGATTTTATTAATCTTTTTTATTTAATATTTGTAATTTACTCGTGGATATATCGAAGTAAACAAATTTAAACAAAATCTTCTTTTTAGCGTAGGTAGTTTCTACTGTTAATGAGATTCTTTTAAAAATGTGTGCATATAAATAAAATAAGGACGTACTCGTATATACGAAATAATTTGAGGGTAGAATTGAATATTTTTAATTTCGCAATGAAACATCACGAGTTACGATGAACAGTTATCATTTGTACTGCGGATATGCATTTATCTGTTCTATTTAACAATTTAAATTAAACTAGTATTGTAAGTGAATAGTGTAGATAAAAATATGGCTGGTAGGAAAAGTGCAGTGAGTTTGCAAGAACAAAAAATTTTACTTTGTCGTTATCAACATTTTTTTGGCTATGTTAATAAATTGCCTACGCCTAAAAATAAAATTTATAAGACAATTTCCAAAGATTTTGATGGAAGATTAACAGCGAAAGCTGTCTACCAGTCGGTAAGGCGAAATTACAGATTTTTCTTTAATCACATCATTTCCCCTGTAAACACGAAGTCCAACCAAGTTTTGACCGCTGGTAAAGAACGTATTTCAAGTGAATTATCATCTTCTAGTGACACCATTATAGATTCCATCTCAGATCACAAGAATTATCACTTTACGATTGATTGTCACAAATGGCAGGACATTGAACCAAAAGTTTATTATTCCCAGAGAAATGACCCCAAAAAGCCAAACACGCTTTTTCAAAAACAATTGAAATTACCTAAAAGAAAGTGGAGTTACATATTATGCTTAGAAATATGGAAAAATACGAAGTTACCGTGCACTTGGTGCATGAAATCAAATATTTGTTACAAAAACGGCAAAGTAAAGTGCGTTGGTTATTGCAATCAATGTTTTTCTGATTTAACAGCAAATATTACTCCAAAATTCAACACAGATTCTTATTTCGACGTTTGTTGCACAGTTAAGGTCAAAAATAGGCATATTAAACATAACCCTAAAGCAAAGTTGCGTATGACAACATACCAGCGTCAAGAAATTTCAAAAAAATTACAGCTGCATTCCGCAATTGTGGTCAGAAACTCTATTGCTGATGATTTAATACCCAATCAAGACAATAGTAGTAGTGATTACCAACAGATGACACATCCATGTATTCCTGATCTAGGAAAAATATATCAGATCAAGAAAGAGTTGAAACGCGAGAGCGTTCTTGATGATAATCCTTTCATGAGTGTCTGGAAAATGACTACAATTGCGCCATTTTCTACATTCATTCAGCAGGTATCGGCTCGACCATTTTACGTTTATTTCTGGTCCCCGGCACAAATTCAGTTTTACAAGAATTCTTTGAAGAAAAAGAGCCATACTTGTTTATCGATAGATGCTACAGGCTCAGTATGTAAAAATGTTTCCGCTGTTGACAAAAGTGACTCTTTTTTCCTTGGTGTGGCGAATTCAAAACATATACTCTTATATGCAGGGGTTATGTATGCTAAAGATATGTCTAGTGTGCCAGTGATGCAGATGTTGTCGGAGAGCCATACATTAGCAAACATATCGCAATGGCTTTCTACGTGGAAGGCTTCAATGGATCCACCTAACGAGGTTGTTATTGATGACTCTGCTGCTCTGATAGGTGCTGTGGTAAAAGTATTCGCATCTTGTTCGTCAACGAAAGCTTACATTGAAAATTGTTTCAATTTGCTTAATAAGAAACCTGATACATCAACCCCCCAGTGCTTTGTGCGTTTAGACACATCGCATTTGATAAAAACTTATTGGAATTTACCTACTTTTCACGGCACCGATCATACAGTAAAAAAATTTTTCATTGAGTGCTTGAAAATGATAAAGCAATGCCAGGACTACGATTTGATCAAATTAATTGCCTGCGATATGGCTGTTGCCTCACTTCACCAATATGTCGGTAGTACTCGGAACGGTGAATTATCTGCTTGCAGTGACTCAATAAACCGGTTGAAACATTCATTGTCTATCGTTAATCAATCAGAATCTATCCAAAATATCGCTGAGTATATAACTGAGGATTCAATAGGACACGTTAAAATCGACACAATTTTATCCAACCCAACCATGATTGATCATAATAGTGAAACAATTGCGTGGTTTACTATCTTCACCGAAAGACAAAATTTACTGTTGACATTAATAGACAGAAACGATTATATCAGCGATCGTATCAACCATTACTTTTTCCCTGAAATGTGCAACGTAATTTCAAGAATACTTTCAAGATTGCCTTTGGTATCTAATGTGATGTGTCCTATTTTCAATAGTCAGAATACTGCTCCCAGCAGTAGTAATATTGAGAGCCATTTTAATATTCTTAAAAATCTCGTGTTAAAAAAAGGACTGTCTAGGCCTCGAGTGGATGAATTTTTAGTTCAACACCATGATTTCATACAAGGCGAATTGAAATTAGCACTTAATAACCAAAACCTGGACAAATTGAATGATCATATACCTAAAAAACGTGAGAAAAAATCTACTAAAAGGAAAATTACGAATCGACAAGACCTGTTATTCAAGGAGGAATCATTATTTAATAATGAATCTATAAATTCTACTGATGTGGTTGAAAATTGGAGAAATCTTACGAAAAGACGAAAGCAAGATTCGTCAAAAGTGACAAAAAGGCCTTCCAAAGTTGCTGTATTACAAAATGGCAACTTATCAGGAAATACTAAAGTAGTTAATACTTGTGCATTTGATGTAGTTGCACAATCATATGCCATCGCATACGCAGACTCATTCAGCGCAAAGAAATGCATAGATGATAAAAATGATGAGTATTCTTTATTGATTCGCAATATGGTTCAAAGCAATAATGTATGTGATATATACACCCTTCGATCATCAATATTACAAAGAGTTTTTCCAGTTATAGATAATGTTATGAACTGTCACTGCAATGTAACATCTATATTTGAGAGACTTCTCATAGAAAATTATCCAAGTGCTGAATTTCTGAATCGATGCAGCCAACCGGAATGCATCACAAGAGACATAAAGAGACATGTAGGTTTGTTACCATTGAATATTGATATTATTAAAGACAAAGGGCTGCAATTTTTGAATGAAGCAGTAGAAAGCGGAATTGAAGAAATAGAAACCCCATGCCCATATAACGGTTGCAATGGATTGCGACAAAAAACCTACCAGATATTTGAACTAATTGCTCTAGAAGTAATTGGTATTAAAAAAATGTCTATAAAAGATGCGCCAGGAACTTTATTGATTAAAAAGAACACGTTTAGGTTATTATCTATAATAGAGTTCATTTCCTACTCAAAGAATACCATTGGGCATTATCGAGTTCATTGTTGGCGTAAAAATTCAGGCGTAGACTGTTATGACGATTTAAATAGCAGCAGCAGTACTGTTCAATCTAAAGTAAAAATTTTACCCCACTGTATGATCTATATAAAACAATAATCATACTATTTGACATTATATATGTTTTCCATTCTTATAACATTATGTAAAATAAAATTATATTATGTTAGGATTACTGTTATCTCTATGATGTCAAATAACCGTTATTATTTACTTATGACTATACTGATTTTAAGTACTGTCAGGGACTTGTTAATTACTACAATACGCTATCCTACATCTCCGTCAAAACACCAAAAAAAAAAATCCTCATTATTTTATATTAATATTTGTTATATGAAAAACACTGTTCAATCGTAAATATATTATAGAACGCACAGATTACTTGAGCTATGATTTATACTTTATGTACTTAAGTGATTAGTAAATAATATTATTATGATTTTTGATTGATTGTATTGTTTCGTTATGTTCATATCTATTATTAAACACTACAACTCACTTTGCATTTTATTATAAATTTTGAAATACCTGCGTAGATTTGATTGGTTTGTAGTAAACTATTAGTTTCATTTACTTCTAGAAATTATCAGGCAATTTAAAAACACATAAAATGGGATGATATAATTAAAATTAAAAACGGAGAAACAATTTTGATCATTAACATTATCATAATAATAATTTATTTTACAATACATCGCTAGGTTTACATCTTTGTATTGTATTTTTTCACTTAAATTAATGAATTTTATAAGTAAAAAGTAGATGAGTAATTAGAGTTAATGTAGAACTAATTGCCTATCTACATTTTGTTTATTTAAAGTGCGTAATTTAAAAGTACATCGCCGGCTAACTCTTACAGAAGAAGTAATTTTTTATAAAAACTAAAACGGAACAAATTCCGTATTAAAGATATATCTATAGAACAAATATGGATCTAATTATTTACTGTATTCGTTAAAACGCTGGGCATGGTCAATCGCTAGGTACAGGGACATTTTATATATGTCCCTGTACCTAGCGATTGACCATGCCTAGCGTTTTAACGAATACATTAAATAATTAGATCCATATTTGTTCTATAGATATATCTTTAATACGGAATTTGTTCCGTTTTAGTTTTTATAAAAAATTACTTCTTCTGTAAGAGTTAGCCGGCGATGTACTTTTAAATTACGCACTTTAAATAAACAAAATGTAGATAGGCAATTAGTTCTACATTAACTCTAATTACTCATCTACTTTTTACTTATAAAATTCATTAATTTAAGTGAAAAAATACAATACAAAGATGTAAACCTAGCGATGTATTTCTAAGTAAATGAATTTATTTCGCTTATAATGATACAGTTTTGTCCCCATCACAATTCAAATTTGATTTTATTAATCTTTTTTATTTAATATTTGTAATTTACTCGTGGATATATCGAAGTAAACAAATTTAAACAAAATCTTCTTTTTAGCGTAGGTAGTTTCTACTGTTAATGAGATTCTTTTAAAAATGTGTGCATATAAATAAAATAAGGACGTACTCGTATATACGAAATAATTTGAGGGTAGAATTGAATATTTTTAATTTCGCAATGAAACATCACGAGTTACGATGAACAGTTATCATTTGTACTGCGGATATGCATTTATCTGTTCTATTTAACAATTTAAATTAAACTAGTATTGTAAGTGAATAGTGTAGATAAAAATATGGCTGGTAGGAAAAGTGCAGTGAGTTTGCAAGAACAAAAAATTTTACTTTGTCGTTATCAACATTTTTTTGGCTATGTTAATAAATTGCCTACGCCTAAAAATAAAATTTATAAGACAATTTCCAAAGATTTTGATGGAAGATTAACAGCGAAAGCTGTCTACCAGTCGGTAAGGCGAAATTACAGATTTTTCTTTAATCACATCATTTCCCCTGTAAACACGAAGTCCAACCAAGTTTTGACCGCTGGTAAAGAACGTATTTCAAGTGAATTATCATCTTCTAGTGACACCATTATAGATTCCATCTCAGATCACAAGAATTATCACTTTACGATTGATTGTCACAAATGGCAGGACATTGAACCAAAAGTTTATTATTCCCAGAGAAATGACCCCAAAAAGCCAAACACGCTTTTTCAAAAACAATTGAAATTACCTAAAAGAAAGTGGAGTTACATATTATGCTTAGAAATATGGAAAAATACGAAGTTACCGTGCACTTGGTGCATGAAATCAAATATTTGTTACAAAAACGGCAAAGTAAAGTGCGTTGGTTATTGCAATCAATGTTTTTCTGATTTAACAGCAAATATTACTCCAAAATTCAACACAGATTCTTATTTCGACGTTTGTTGCACAGTTAAGGTCAAAAATAGGCATATTAAACATAACCCTAAAGCAAAGTTGCGTATGTCAACATACCAGCGTCAAGAAATTTCAAAAAAATTACAGCTGCATTCCGCAATTGTGGTCAGAAACTCTATTGCTGATGATTTAATACCCAATCAAGACAATAGTAGTAGTGATTACCAACAGATGACACATCCATGTATTCCTGATCTAGGAAAAATATATCAGATCAAGAAAGAGTTGAAACGCGAGAGCGTTCTTGATGATAATCCTTTCATGAGTGTCTGGAAAATGACTACAATTGCGCCATTTTCTACATTCATTCAGCAGGTATCGGCTCGACCATTTTACGTTTATTTCTGGTCCCCGGCACAAATTCAGTTTTACAAGAATTCTTTGAAGAAAAAGAGCCATACTTGTTTATCGATAGATGCTACAGGCTCAGTATGTAAAAATGTTTCCGCTGTTGACAAAAGTGACTCTTTTTTCCTTGGTGTGGCGAATTCAAAACATATACTCTTATATGCAGGGGTTATGTATGCTAAAGATATGTCTAGTGTGCCAGTGATGCAGATGTTGTCGGAGAGCCATACATTAGCAAACATATCGCAATGGCTTTCTACGTGGAAGGCTTCAATGGATCCACCTAACGAGGTTGTTATTGATGACTCTGCTGCTCTGATAGGTGCTGTGGTAAAAGTATTCGCATCTTGTTCGTCAACGAAAGCTTACATTGAAAATTGTTTCAATTTGCTTAATAAGAAACCTGATACATCAACCCCCCAGTGCTTTGTGCGTTTAGACACATCGCATTTGATAAAAACTTATTGGAATTTACCTACTTTTCACGGCACCGATCATACAGTAAAAAAATTTTTCATTGAGTGCTTGAAAATGATAAAGCAATGCCAGGACTACGATT
The DNA here is from genome assembly GCA_905146925.1 of Autographa gamma. Taxonomy (NCBI): domain Eukaryota; kingdom Metazoa; phylum Arthropoda; class Insecta; order Lepidoptera; family Noctuidae; genus Autographa; species Autographa gamma. The sequence continues at coordinate 6,289,763 of LR989866.1, read as the reverse complement.
TGATCAAATTAATTGCCTGCGATATGGCTGTTGCCTCACTTCACCAATATGTCGGTAGTACTCGGAACGGTGAATTATCTGCTTGCAGTGACTCAATAAACCGGTTGAAACATTCATTGTCTATCGTTAATCAATCAGAATCTATCCAAAATATCGCTGAGTATATAACTGAGGATTCAATAGGACACGTTAAAATCGACACAATTTTATCCAACCCAACCATGATTGATCATAATAGTGAAACAATTGCGTGGTTTACTATCTTCACCGAAAGACAAAATTTACTGTTGACATTAATAGACAGAAACGATTATATCAGCGATCGTATCAACCATTACTTTTTCCCTGAAATGTGCAACGTAATTTCAAGAATACTTTCAAGATTGCCTTTGGTATCTAATGTGATGTGTCCTATTTTCAATAGTCAGAATACTGCTCCCAGCAGTAGTAATATTGAGAGCCATTTTAATATTCTTAAAAATCTCGTGTTAAAAAAAGGACTGTCTAGGCCTCGAGTGGATGAATTTTTAGTTCAACACCATGATTTCATACAAGGCGAATTGAAATTAGCACTTAATAACCAAAACCTGGACAAATTGAATGATCATATACCTAAAAAACGTGAGAAAAAATCTACTAAAAGGAAAATTACGAATCGACAAGACCTGTTATTCAAGGAGGAATCATTATTTAATAATGAATCTATAAATTCTACTGATGTGGTTGAAAATTGGAGAAATCTTACGAAAAGACGAAAGCAAGATTCGTCAAAAGTGACAAAAAGGCCTTCCAAAGTTGCTGTATTACAAAATGGCAACTTATCAGGAAATACTAAAGTAGTTAATACTTGTGCATTTGATGTAGTTGCACAATCATATGCCATCGCATACGCAGACTCATTCAGCGCAAAGAAATGCATAGATGATAAAAATGATGAGTATTCTTTATTGATTCGCAATATGGTTCAAAGCAATAATGTATGTGATATATACACCCTTCGATCATCAATATTACAAAGAGTTTTTCCAGTTATAGATAATGTTATGAACTGTCACTGCAATGTAACATCTATATTTGAGAGACTTCTCATAGAAAATTATCCAAGTGCTGAATTTCTGAATCGATGCAGCCAACCGGAATGCATCACAAGAGACATAAAGAGACATGTAGGTTTGTTACCATTGAATATTGATATTATTAAAGACAAAGGGCTGCAATTTTTGAATGAAGCAGTAGAAAGCGGAATTGAAGAAATAGAAACCCCATGCCCATATAACGGTTGCAATGGATTGCGACAAAAAACCTACCAGATATTTGAACTAATTGCTCTAGAAGTAATTGGTATTAAAAAAATGTCTATAAAAGATGCGCCAGGAACTTTATTGATTAAAAAGAACACGTTTAGGTTATTATCTATAATAGAGTTCATTTCCTACTCAAAGAATACCATTGGGCATTATCGAGTTCATTGTTGGCGTAAAAATTCAGGCGTAGACTGTTATGACGATTTAAATAGCAGCAGCAGTACTGTTCAATCTAAAGTAAAAATTTTACCCCACTGTATGATCTATATAAAACAATAATCATACTATTTGACATTATATATGTTTTCCATTCTTATAACATTATGTAAAATAAAATTATATTATGTTAGGATTACTGTTATCTCTATGATGTCAAATAACCGTTATTATTTACTTATGACTATACTGATTTTAAGTACTGTCAGGGACTTGTTAATTACTACAATACGCTATCCTACATCTCCGTCAAAACACCAAAAAAAAAAATCCTCATTATTTTATATTAATATTTGTTATATGAAAAACACTGTTCAATCGTAAATATATTATAGAACGCACAGATTACTTGAGCTATGATTTATACTTTATGTACTTAAGTGATTAGTAAATAATATTATTATGATTTTTGATTGATTGTATTGTTTCGTTATGTTCATATCTATTATTAAACACTACAACTCACTTTGCATTTTATTATAAATTTTGAAATACCTGCGTAGATTTGATTGGTTTGTAGTAAACTATTAGTTTCATTTACTTCTAGAAATTATCAGGCAATTTAAAAACACATAAAATGGGATGATATAATTAAAATTAAAAACGGAGAAACAATTTTGATCATTAACATTATCATAATAATAATTTATTTTACAATACATCGCTAGGTTTACATCTTTGTATTGTATTTTTTCACTTAAATTAATGAATTTTATAAGTAAAAAGTAGATGAGTAATTAGAGTTAATGTAGAACTAATTGCCTATCTACATTTTGTTTATTTAAAGTGCGTAATTTAAAAGTACATCGCCGGCTAACTCTTACAGAAGAAGTAATTTTTTATAAAAACTAAAACGGAACAAATTCCGTATTAAAGATATATCTATAGAACAAATATGGATCTAATTATTTACTGTATTCGTTAAAACGCTGGGCATGGTCAATCGCTAGGTACAGGGACATCTTTATATATGTCCCTGTACCTAGCGATTGACCATGCCTAGCGTTTTAACGAATACATTAAATAATTAGATCCATATTTGTTCTATAGATATATCTTTAATACGGAATTTGTTCCGTTTTAGTTTTTATAAAAAATTACTTCTTCTGTAAGAGTTAGCCGGCGATGTACTTTTAAATTACGCACTTTAAATAAACAAAATGTAGATAGGCAATTAGTTCTACATTAACTCTAATTACTCATCTACTTTTTACTTATAAAATTCATTAATTTAAGTGAAAAAATACAATACAAAGATGTAAACCTAGCGATGTATTTCTAAGTAAATGAATTTATTTCGCTTATAATGATACAGTTTTGTCCCCATCACAATTCAAATTTGATTTTATTAATCTTTTTTATTTAATATTTGTAATTTACTCGTGGATATATCGAAGTAAACAAATTTAAACAAAATCTTCTTTTTAGCGTAGGTAGTTTCTACTGTTAATGAGATTCTTTTAAAAATGTGTGCATATAAATAAAATAAGGACGTACTCGTATATACGAAATAATTTGAGGGTAGAATTGAATATTTTTAATTTCGCAATGAAACATCACGAGTTACGATGAACAGTTATCATTTGTACTGCGGATATGCATTTATCTGTTCTATTTAACAATTTAAATTAAACTAGTATTGTAAGTGAATAGTGTAGATAAAAATATGGCTGGTAGGAAAAGTGCAGTGAGTTTGCAAGAACAAAAAATTTTACTTTGTCGTTATCAACATTTTTTTGGCTATGTTAATAAATTGCCTACGCCTAAAAATAAAATTTATAAGACAATTTCCAAAGATTTTGATGGAAGATTAACAGCGAAAGCTGTCTACCAGTCGGTAAGGCGAAATTACAGATTTTTCTTTAATCACATCATTTCCCCTGTAAACACGAAGTCCAACCAAGTTTTGACCGCTGGTAAAGAACGTATTTCAAGTGAATTATCATCTTCTAGTGACACCATTATAGATTCCATCTCAGATCACAAGAATTATCACTTTACGATTGATTGTCACAAATGGCAGGACATTGAACCAAAAGTTTATTATTCCCAGAGAAATGACCCCAAAAAGCCAAACACGCTTTTTCAAAAACAATTGAAATTACCTAAAAGAAAGTGGAGTTACATATTATGCTTAGAAATATGGAAAAATACGAAGTTACCGTGCACTTGGTGCATGAAATCAAATATTTGTTACAAAAACGGCAAAGTAAAGTGCGTTGGTTATTGCAATCAATGTTTTTCTGATTTAACAGCAAATATTACTCCAAAATTCAACACAGATTCTTATTTCGACGTTTGTTGCACAGTTAAGGTCAAAAATAGGCATATTAAACATAACCCTAAAGCAAAGTTGCGTATGACAACATACCAGCGTCAAGAAATTTCAAAAAAATTACAGCTGCATTCCGCAATTGTGGTCAGAAACTCTATTGCTGATGATTTAATACCCAATCAAGACAATAGTAGTAGTGATTACCAACAGATGACACATCCATGTATTCCTGATCTAGGAAAAATATATCAGATCAAGAAAGAGTTGAAACGCGAGAGCGTTCTTGATGATAATCCTTTCATGAGTGTCTGGAAAATGACTACAATTGCGCCATTTTCTACATTCATTCAGCAGGTATCGGCTCGACCATTTTACGTTTATTTCTGGTCCCCGGCACAAATTCAGTTTTACAAGAATTCTTTGAAGAAAAAGAGCCATACTTGTTTATCGATAGATGCTACAGGCTCAGTATGTAAAAATGTTTCCGCTGTTGACAAAAGTGACTCTTTTTTCCTTGGTGTGGCGAATTCAAAACATATACTCTTATATGCAGGGGTTATGTATGCTAAAGATATGTCTAGTGTGCCAGTGATGCAGATGTTGTCGGAGAGCCATACATTAGCAAACATATCGCAATGGCTTTCTACGTGGAAGGCTTCAATGGATCCACCTAACGAGGTTGTTATTGATGACTCTGCTGCTCTGATAGGTGCTGTGGTAAAAGTATTCGCATCTTGTTCGTCAACGAAAGCTTACATTGAAAATTGTTTCAATTTGCTTAATAAGAAACCTGATACATCAACCCCCCAGTGCTTTGTGCGTTTAGACACATCGCATTTGATAAAAACTTATTGGAATTTACCTACTTTTCACGGCACCGATCATACAGTAAAAAAATTTTTCATTGAGTGCTTGAAAATGATAAAGCAATGCCAGGACTACGATTTGATCAAATTAATTGCCTGCGATATGGCTGTTGCCTCACTTCACCAATATGTCGGTAGTACTCGGAACGGTGAATTATCTGCTTGCAGTGACTCAATAAACCGGTTGAAACATTCATTGTCTATCGTTAATCAATCAGAATCTATCCAAAATATCGCTGAGTATATAACTGAGGATTCAATAGGACACGTTAAAATCGACACAATTTTATCCAACCCAACCATGATTGATCATAATAGTGAAACAATTGCGTGGTTTACTATCTTCACCGAAAGACAAAATTTACTGTTGACATTAATAGACAGAAACGATTATATCAGCGATCGTATCAACCATTACTTTTTCCCTGAAATGTGCAACGTAATTTCAAGAATACTTTCAAGATTGCCTTTGGTATCTAATGTGATGTGTCCTATTTTCAATAGTCAGAATACTGCTCCCAGCAGTAGTAATATTGAGAGCCATTTTAATATTCTTAAAAATCTCGTGTTAAAAAAAGGACTGTCTAGGCCTCGAGTGGATGAATTTTTAGTTCAACACCATGATTTCATACAAGGCGAATTGAAATTAGCACTTAATAACCAAAACCTGGACAAATTGAATGATCATATACCTAAAAAACGTGAGAAAAAATCTACTAAAAGGAAAATTACGAATCGACAAGACCTGTTATTCAAGGAGGAATCATTATTTAATAATGAATCTATAAATTCTACTGATGTGGTTGAAAATTGGAGAAATCTTACGAAAAGACGAAAGCAAGATTCGTCAAAAGTGACAAAAAGGCCTTCCAAAGTTGCTGTATTACAAAATGGCAACTTATCAGGAAATACTAAAGTAGTTAATACTTGTGCATTTGATGTAGTTGCACAATCATATGCCATCGCATACGCAGACTCATTCAGCGCAAAGAAATGCATAGATGATAAAAATGATGAGTATTCTTTATTGATTCGCAATATGGTTCAAAGCAATAATGTATGTGATATATACACCCTTCGATCATCAATATTACAAAGAGTTTTTCCAGTTATAGATAATGTTATGAACTGTCACTGCAATGTAACATCTATATTTGAGAGACTTCTCATAGAAAATTATCCAAGTGCTGAATTTCTGAATCGATGCAGCCAACCGGAATGCATCACAAGAGACATAAAGAGACATGTAGGTTTGTTACCATTGAATATTGATATTATTAAAGACAAAGGGCTGCAATTTTTGAATGAAGCAGTAGAAAGCGGAATTGAAGAAATAGAAACCCCATGCCCATATAACGGTTGCAATGGATTGCGACAAAAAACCTACCAGATATTTGAACTAATTGCTCTAGAAGTAATTGGTATTAAAAAAATGTCTATAAAAGATGCGCCAGGAACTTTATTGATTAAAAAGAACACGTTTAGGTTATTATCTATAATAGAGTTCATTTCCTACTCAAAGAATACCATTGGGCATTATCGAGTTCATTGTTGGCGTAAAAATTCAGGCGTAGACTGTTATGACGATTTAAATAGCAGCAGCAGTACTGTTCAATCTAAAGTAAAAATTTTACCCCACTGTATGATCTATATAAAACAATAATCATACTATTTGACATTATATATGTTTTCCATTCTTATAACATTATGTAAAATAAAATTATATTATGTTAGGATTACTGTTATCTCTATGATGTCAAATAACCGTTATTATTTACTTATGACTATACTGATTTTAAGTACTGTCAGGGACTTGTTAATTACTACAATACGCTATCCTACATCTCCGTCAAAACACCAAAAAAAAAAATCCTCATTATTTTATATTAATATTTGTTATATGAAAAACACTGTTCAATCGTAAATATATTATAGAACGCACAGATTACTTGAGCTATGATTTATACTTTATGTACTTAAGTGATTAGTAAATAATATTATTATGATTTTTGATTGATTGTATTGTTTCGTTATGTTCATATCTATTATTAAACACTACAACTCACTTTGCATTTTATTATAAATTTTGAAATACCTGCGTAGATTTGATTGGTTTGTAGTAAACTATTAGTTTCATTTACTTCTAGAAATTATCAGGCAATTTAAAAACACATAAAATGGGATGATATAATTAAAATTAAAAACGGAGAAACAATTTTGATCATTAACATTATCATAATAATAATTTATTTTACAATACATCGCTAGGTTTACATCTTTGTATTGTATTTTTTCACTTAAATTAATGAATTTTATAAGTAAAAAGTAGATGAGTAATTAGAGTTAATGTAGAACTAATTGCCTATCTACATTTTGTTTATTTAAAGTGCGTAATTTAAAAGTACATCGCCGGCTAACTCTTACAGAAGAAGTAATTTTTTATAAAAACTAAAACGGAACAAATTCCGTATTAAAGATATATCTATAGAACAAATATGGATCTAATTATTTACTGTATTCGTTAAAACGCTGGGCATGGTCAATCGCTAGGTACAGGGACATTTTATATATGTCCCTGTACCTAGCGATTGACCATGCCTAGCGTTTTAACGAATACATTAAATAATTAGATCCATATTTGTTCTATAGATATATCTTTAATACGGAATTTGTTCCGTTTTAGTTTTTATAAAAAATTACTTCTTCTGTAAGAGTTAGCCGGCGATGTACTTTTAAATTACGCACTTTAAATAAACAAAATGTAGATAGGCAATTAGTTCTACATTAACTCTAATTACTCATCTACTTTTTACTTATAAAATTCATTAATTTAAGTGAAAAAATACAATACAAAGATGTAAACCTAGCGATGTATTTCTAAGTAAATGAATTTATTTCGCTTATAATGATACAGTTTTGTCCCCATCACAATTCAAATTTGATTTTATTAATCTTTTTTATTTAATATTTGTAATTTACTCGTGGATATATCGAAGTAAACAAATTTAAACAAAATCTTCTTTTTAGCGTAGGTAGTTTCTACTGTTAATGAGATTCTTTTAAAAATGTGTGCATATAAATAAAATAAGGACGTACTCGTATATACGAAATAATTTGAGGGTAGAATTGAATATTTTTAATTTCGCAATGAAACATCACGAGTTACGATGAACAGTTATCATTTGTACTGCGGATATGCATTTATCTGTTCTATTTAACAATTTAAATTAAACTAGTATTGTAAGTGAATAGTGTAGATAAAAATATGGCTGGTAGGAAAAGTGCAGTGAGTTTGCAAGAACAAAAAATTTTACTTTGTCGTTATCAACATTTTTTTGGCTATGTTAATAAATTGCCTACGCCTAAAAATAAAATTTATAAGACAATTTCCAAAGATTTTGATGGAAGATTAACAGCGAAAGCTGTCTACCAGTCGGTAAGGCGAAATTACAGATTTTTCTTTAATCACATCATTTCCCCTGTAAACACGAAGTCCAACCAAGTTTTGACCGCTGGTAAAGAACGTATTTCAAGTGAATTATCATCTTCTAGTGACACCATTATAGATTCCATCTCAGATCACAAGAATTATCACTTTACGATTGATTGTCACAAATGGCAGGACATTGAACCAAAAGTTTATTATTCCCAGAGAAATGACCCCAAAAAGCCAAACACGCTTTTTCAAAAACAATTGAAATTACCTAAAAGAAAGTGGAGTTACATATTATGCTTAGAAATATGGAAAAATACGAAGTTACCGTGCACTTGGTGCATGAAATCAAATATTTGTTACAAAAACGGCAAAGTAAAGTGCGTTGGTTATTGCAATCAATGTTTTTCTGATTTAACAGCAAATATTACTCCAAAATTCAACACAGATTCTTATTTCGACGTTTGTTGCACAGTTAAGGTCAAAAATAGGCATATTAAACATAACCCTAAAGCAAAGTTGCGTATGACAACATACCAGCGTCAAGAAATTTCAAAAAAATTACAGCTGCATTCCGCAATTGTGGTCAGAAACTCTATTGCTGATGATTTAATACCCAATCAAGACAATAGTAGTAGTGATTACCAACAGATGACACATCCATGTATTCCTGATCTAGGAAAAATATATCAGATCAAGAAAGAGTTGAAACGCGAGAGCGTTCTTGATGATAATCCTTTCATGAGTGTCTGGAAAATGACTACAATTGCGCCATTTTCTACATTCATTCAGCAGGTATCGGCTCGACCATTTTACGTTTATTTCTGGTCCCCGGCACAAATTCAGTTTTACAAGAATTCTTTGAAGAAAAAGAGCCATACTTGTTTATCGATAGATGCTACAGGCTCAGTATGTAAAAATGTTTCCGCTGTTGACAAAAGTGACTCTTTTTTCCTTGGTGTGGCGAATTCAAAACATATACTCTTATATGCAGGGGTTATGTATGCTAAAGATATGTCTAGTGTGCCAGTGATGCAGATGTTGTCGGAGAGCCATACATTAGCAAACATATCGCAATGGCTTTCTACGTGGAAGGCTTCAATGGATCCACCTAACGAGGTTGTTATTGATGACTCTGCTGCTCTGATAGGTGCTGTGGTAAAAGTATTCGCATCTTGTTCGTCAACGAAAGCTTACATTGAAAATTGTTTCAATTTGCTTAATAAGAAACCTGATACATCAACCCCCCAGTGCTTTGTGCGTTTAGACACATCGCATTTGATAAAAACTTATTGGAATTTACCTACTTTTCACGGCACCGATCATACAGTAAAAAAATTTTTCATTGAGTGCTTGAAAATGATAAAGCAATGCCAGGACTACGATTTGATCAAATTAATTGCCTGCGATATGGCTGTTGCCTCACTTCACCAATATGTCGGTAGTACTCGGAACGGTGAATTATCTGCTTGCAGTGACTCAATAAACCGGTTGAAACATTCATTGTCTATCGTTAATCAATCAGAATCTATCCAAAATATCGCTGAGTATATAACTGAGGATTCAATAGGACACGTTAAAATCGACACAATTTTATCCAACCCAACCATGATTGATCATAATAGTGAAACAATTGCGTGGTTTACTATCTTCACCGAAAGACAAAATTTACTGTTGACATTAATAGACAGAAACGATTATATCAGCGATCGTATCAACCATTACTTTTTCCCTGAAATGTGCAACGTAATTTCAAGAATACTTTCAAGATTGCCTTTGGTATCTAATGTGATGTGTCCTATTTTCAATAGTCAGAATACTGCTCCCAGCAGTAGTAATATTGAGAGCCATTTTAATATTCTTAAAAATCTCGTGTTAAAAAAAGGACTGTCTAGGCCTCGAGTGGATGAATTTTTAGTTCAACACCATGATTTCATACAAGGCGAATTGAAATTAGCACTTAATAACCAAAACCTGGACAAATTGAATGATCATATACCTAAAAAACGTGAGAAAAAATCTACTAAAAGGAAAATTACGAATCGACAAGACCTGTTATTCAAGGAGGAATCATTATTTAATAATGAATCTATAAATTCTACTGATGTGGTTGAAAATTGGAGAAATCTTACGAAAAGACGAAAGCAAGATTCGTCAAAAGTGACAAAAAGGCCTTCCAAAGTTGCTGTATTACAAAATGGCAACTTATCAGGAAATACTAAAGTAGTTAATACTTGTGCATTTGATGTAGTTGCACAATCATATGCCATCGCATACGCAGACTCATTCAGCGCAAAGAAATGCATAGATGATAAAAATGATGAGTATTCTTTATTGATTCGCAATATGGTTCAAAGCAATAATGTATGTGATATATACACCCTTCGATCATCAATATTACAAAGAGTTTTTCCAGTTATAGATAATGTTATGAACTGTCACTGCAATGTAACATCTATATTTGAGAGACTTCTCATAGAAAATTATCCAAGTGCTGAATTTCTGAATCGATGCAGCCAACCGGAATGCATCACAAGAGACATAAAGAGACATGTAGGTTTGTTACCATTGAATATTGATATTATTAAAGACAAAGGGCTGCAATTTTTGAATGAAGCAGTAGAAAGCGGAATTGAAGAAATAGAAACCCCATGCCCATATAACGGTTGCAATGGATTGCGACAAAAAACCTACCAGATATTTGAACTAATTGCTCTAGAAGTAATTGGTATTAAAAAAATGTCTATAAAAGATGCGCCAGGAACTTTATTGATTAAAAAGAACACGTTTAGGTTATTATCTATAATAGAGTTCATTTCCTACTCAAAGAATACCATTGGGCATTATCGAGTTCATTGTTGGCGTAAAAATTCAGGCGTAGACTGTTATGACGATTTAAATAGCAGCAGCAGTACTGTTCAATCTAAAGTAAAAATTTTACCCCACTGTATGATCTATATAAAACAATAATCATACTATTTGACATTATATATGTTTTCCATTCTTATAACATTATGTAAAATAAAATTATATTATGTTAGGATTACTGTTATCTCTATGATGTCAAATAACCGTTATTATTTACTTATGACTATACTGATTTTAAGTACTGTCAGGGACTTGTTAATTACTACAATACGCTATCCTACATCTCCGTCAAAACACCAAAAAAAAAAATCCTCATTATTTTATATTAATATTTGTTATATGAAAAACACTGTTCAATCGTAAATATATTATAGAACGCACAGATTACTTGAGCTATGATTTATACTTTATGTACTTAAGTGATTAGTAAATAATATTATTATGATTTTTGATTGATTGTATTGTTTCGTTATGTTCATATCTATTATTAAACACTACAACTCACTTTGCATTTTATTATAAATTTTGAAATACCTGCGTAGATTTGATTGGTTTGTAGTAAACTATTAGTTTCATTTACTTCTAGAAATTATCAGGCAATTTAAAAACACATAAAATGGGATGATATAATTAAAATTAAAAACGGAGAAACAATTTTGATCATTAACATTATCATAATAATAATTTATTTTACAATACATCGCTAGGTTTACATCTTTGTATTGTATTTTTTCACTTAAATTAATGAATTTTATAAGTAAAAAGTAGATGAGTAATTAGAGTTAATGTAGAACTAATTGCCTATCTACATTTTGTTTATTTAAAGTGCGTAATTTAAAAGTACATCGCCGGCTAACTCTGACAGTTGCAGCAGGAGCACCAATCGGGTAACGAGTACGGCACGTATGACAACCGTCAAAACAGTTGTGATTGCCACTGCTGAAAATCGATAAGAACATCGTGTGTGTCCGTGGTACATTCTAAACGATCTGATTTTAAGAATCTGTATGATGACGAAACATTCCGCCCACCAAAATACCTATGGTATTTTCGAAGATACGAAATATAAATAGAAAAGTTAGGAAGAAAACGTTAAACCTTAATAGTTACTGAACTACGAATCTAATCAACCTAACCTACGGTGCTTAATAATCTTAAGTTAAATAATACGTTAATCCTCTATGGGTAGAGGACAGAGTTTAACTAGCGGTCGCTTAACAGAATTGCTGGTAGCGGTCTTAAGAATTGCAACTCTAACTACTCCGTCAGCGCCAGGAAGAAGATCAGTAACCCTACCGAGTGACCATGCAAGAGGAGGTCGATTGTCATCCTTGATGATCACAAGCGAGCCCACCCTTAATGGTTTTGAGTTCTTGGTCCATTTGGCGCGTTGAGTGAGTGAATTTAAGTACTCGTGTTTCCATCTTGACCAAAAACTTTGTTGGAAGGCCTGCAACAACTGCCACCGATGAAGACGATGAATATTGACGTTGGAGTAATCATCATCGGGGACAGCAGCCAAAGGCTCCAATGTAAGGAAATGACCCGGTGTTAATGCTGACAAGTCATTAGGGTCCGAACTGACAGGGCACAAGGGCCGTGAATTTAAAACCGCCTCGATTTGTACGAATAATGTAGTAAGTTCTTCAAATGTTAAAACCTGATCACCGACTATGCGATACAAATGTTGCTTCGCGGCTTTGATTTGAATCTCCCAAACTCCTCCGAAATGGGGAGCGGATGGTGGATTGAATTTAAACTCAATTTTCTCCGTGCTAGACGCAGTTTGCATTAAAGCAGTGAGTTGATTTCTAGCACCGACAAAATTGGTTCCGCAATCAGCGTGTATAGTTGAACAACGTCCGCGACGACCCACAAAACGACGCAATGCAGCAATGAAACCCTCTGCCGATAGTGTGGAGACCACCTCTAAATGGACGGCCTTCGTAGCTAGGCACACGAATAGGCATAAATAGGCTTTATCTATTTTTGCCCCACGGTGAGTGCCCAGCTTGATACGGAAGGGCCCACCGAAGTCGACTCCCACCACGGAGAAAGGCTTCACCTGGCTAACTCTATACGTAGGAAGATCGCTCATAAACGGTTGCAAAGGCACTGGATTTGTACGATAACATTGAATGCACTTAGCAAGACAACGGCGAATGACGCGTTTCGCGGAGACGATCCAGAATTGTTGTAAAACCAAATACTGCGTGGTATTAATTCCAGGATGACAGTAGTTACGGTGAACGAAATCGATGATTAACAAGGTGAGCGGGTGATCAGAAGGCAAAAGCGCAGGATGTCGCTGCTCAAACTCTAGTCCAGATCGAGCGAGGCGACCGCCCACCCTGAGAATTCCCTTTTTGTCGATAAAAGGATTAAGTTTACTGAACGGTTTTGAAACTACTTTACTTGATTTCAGTTTACTTATTTCTTCCGCGAATGTTTGACCTTGAACGTGTCTCACAATAGTCATCAATGCATTATGACGTTCTAAATTGTTAAGAAACGCACTACGGTTAGCAATAGTCGGGTTTCGAGAATTTTGAAGAAAACGATAGATGTACGCAAAGGTACGAACGATTTTTTCTAACGATGAAAAACGATTTAATACATTGTCGATAATTGAAACTTGTTGTTCCCGAGGATGCACAGTCGATACTAACACAGGAGATTTACGAGTCTCGGCCTCAACAACCTTCTGCTCGTTATTAGTAACGCTGTTAATACAAGATGGCCATGTCTCGTGCGGTTCGGATAACCATCGTGGCCCCGCCCACCATAACGAGTTGTGAAGAAGTTCACTTGGAAATTGGCCTCGCGAACAAACATCTGCAGGATTGTCTGCAGAGGACACGTGATGCCAATATTCAATAGCTGTTATTTCTTGAATATGACTCACGCGATTGGCAACGAAGGTAGACCAACGACATGAGGGTGAACGCAACCAAGAGAGTGTAACGGTGGAATCGGACCACAAAAAGACAGCTGAAATAGGAATACGAGACAGATAAGTTTCTGTAACGAATTTGTACAGATCTGAAAGCAAAACTGCGGCGCAGAGTTCGAGACGTGGCAATGACGTACGTTTTAATGGCACCACGCGAGCTTTCGAACAAACGAGATGAACGTAAGAATTGTTATCTACGTCTGTTACTCGTAAATAAATGACCGCGCCATATGCAGTTTCCGAACTGTCGCAGAACCCGTGTAGCTCGTAGGATTGTGAATCAGTACGAGTGATTCTACGCGAAATTTTTAGATGGTGCAACTGAGAAAGTTGCTCCTGATATTTGTTCCATGTACTGATGACCTCGTTAGGGGGAACATCATCCCACCCGGCACCGATAATCCAAAGCTTTTGGATTAAGCTTTTAACATGTATTGTCAAGGGGGATAAGAATCCTAACGGGTCGAAGATTCTAGCGAGTTCACTAAGAATAGACCGTTTGGTACATGGCCGATGTGAAGATTGAACTTCAAAAAGAAACGAATCAGTTGAGGGATCCCATTTGAGTCCCAACACTTTGAAAGAAGCCGGTTCAACTTTATCTAACGATACAGAATCAGTGAGGCAATCTTCAGGTTGAAGATCCGATAGAAGACGATTGTCATTTGACACCCACTTCCGAAGATGAAAACCTCCTTTTTTGAAAAGAGCGATAAGTTGTGTTTTTGTTCTTTGCGCAGTGGCGAAGTCCTGACTACCGGTGACGACGTCATCGATGTAGGTGTCCGACAAGATTACACTCCTGGCGAGCGGGTAAGAATCCCCCTCATCATCAGCAAGCTGTCGCAAAGTACGGCAAGCGAGATAGGGGGATGAAGAGATGCCATACGTGACTGTGTTCAGACGAAACTCTGAAAGAGGTTCGCCAGGCGAAGCTCTCCAGAGGATTCGCTGACAGTCACGATGGTCGCCGAAGAGTATAATCTGTCGGTACATCTGACGAACATCTGCCATGAAAACGACGTCGTGTTCACGAAAGCGTAAGAGAATTTCCAAAATGTTTGAATGTAATTTTGGACCGATGTGTTGACTTTCGTTTAACGATCGAGAACGTGCATCTTTCGCAGAGGCGTCAAATACGACACGAAGGCGAGTCGTGGTGCTATCAGGACGTATGACGCAGTGATGGGGAATATCGTATTTCCCATTCCCCACGTCATCTGGAGAGACTAATGACATATGGCCCGCAGATATATAGTCGGACATAAAATCGCAATATTGACGATGACATTCGGGGTCACGTGACAGTCGACGTTCAATCGCATGGAAGCGACGCAAAGCAATGTCACGTGAACCAGTGAACATAAGCTCGGACTCGTCCCTGAATGGCAACTGCACGATGTACCGCCCAGATGAGTCACGAGAATGAGTTGTGATAAAGTGTTGTTCACATGCTATCTCATCTGGGGTAAGGGATGCTGCGGGTAGTAATACATCTAATTCCCAAAAACGTTGAACTAGTGAGTTTAGTTCCCTATCACTTTGCATAGAACAGTTCAGTAGGGAACCAAGCGAATGAGTAGCTAAACGAGTTTTACCGAGCAACAGCCAACCAAAGACTGAGTCGAAGGCGGAAGGTTGATGCGATTTTCCTTTAATAGTGCGATTACGAAGCGATTCCGCGAATACATCCGCACCGAACAGTAGGTCAATCCGGCCAGGAATGTCAAAACCGGGATCGGCTAACGATAGTGAATTGATGTGAGACCAACCCGATGTATTTAATTTAGCTATTGGTTGGTCCCCGCAAATTTTCGACATTACGTGCATATTTAAATTAAATAAAACTTGATCACCAGTACCAATGGAGCAATTAATGTCTCCTAAGATTGAAGCCGGGGCTTCACCGATTCCACTTATAGTTGTGGTAGGACTGGATAGTTTTAAATTTAATTTTTTAGCAGCTGAGTCAGTGATCAGATTAATCTGACTCCCGGAATCGAAAAGAGCTCGAAAAGATACGAACTTGCCATCCGCATCCCGTACCTGCACAATGGCAGTTGCTAATAAAACAGTTGTGTTATTATTATTAGAAAACAATGAAGAGGTTGGGTTCGACTCGACCGGTTTGTCTTTGTGAAGTAAAGTGTGATGTTTATGATTACACTTACGACATTTAAAAATAGAAGTACAACCTTTTAATTGATGTGAGGCTCGAAGACAATTGAAACACCAATTACTTTTGCTTGCGATAGATATCCGCTCATCTACGGGTTTATTTAGAAAACTTTGACATGATGAGATTGAGTGAGTGTCACCACAAAACGCGCACTTAACTGGTTGTGACGTAGCAGGGTCACGGCTTGTAGTACTTGCTGTGGCAACTTGAGGTGTATCAGTACTGCCCACAAGCGCATGAGACACGTTTGCCCGTTTATGTGTTTGGTAAGATTTTACAGATCGTTGTTGTGGCTTACTCGAAGGTTTATTATTAGCTTCACAAAAATGAGAATCACGTAAAAGCGCTTCACATTTCAAGTGTAAGAAAGACTTCAACTGTGAATATGGAGGAAACTCCATATCAGGATATTTTTCCTCGAAATCGCAACGCAAGTTTGAGTCTATCTTAGAGAGAAGGTGGTACACTAATACAAAATCCCATCGGTCCTCAGGTAAAATAATTTTCTTTAAAATAATTAAATTTTCCTCAAACAGGTCCAATGATTTTCTAAACTCATTACCGTCAGTCGTATTAAAATTAATATTTAAAAGGTCCTTCCATGATGTAAAAGCTAAAGGTCTTTTATTTTGATAGCGGGTAACAAGGGCCTGGTAGGCATCGTTGTAATGCTCACAAGTTAATGGGAATGCCTTGATAACAGATAATGCATCGCCGGTCAACGATGAGAATAAATAATGAAATTTTTCAGTATCGGTAAGATTACTAGAATTATGAATCAATGCATTAAAAGTGTCGTGATATTCAGGCCATTTCTTGATGTTACCACTGAAAGTTGGAAGAACAATTTTCGGTAAACGGATATTTGAAGATGAAGAACTTTGTTTATTATTTACTTGAGGTTCACTTTTAGTTAAACTACGATGAATAGATAATATTTGAAAATATTTATCGTCAAATGTATCCTGGAGCGAATTATCTGCATGATCCGGATCATCTAACAGCTCCAAAATAATCTGATGAGCACTCTCAAAGCTATCTAAAATATGTTTAAGTTCCTGATAATAAGAAAGAAATAAATTCCGTTGTGAGTCATCACTTATTGCTAATGAACCTATTTCCAATGCCTTATCCAACCGCTTCATAGCTATAGTACGTTTTCTACGTAACTGTGATAAATCTTGAACTGTATATTCATCGTCCGTAGAGTGAGATTTCGATTTCTTAATGCAACTTTGTTTACGAGACGAATGTTTACCTAACAATAATGACATGATGAAAACTATTTTATTAAACGATTAGCAAGATCGGTAACCGATAACGAATAGTCGGCGATACAAGGTTCCAACAGATGAGCGCTACCTGCTTATAAAGATGTAAACACGATAAGAACACGAGTACTTACGCGAACCGGTAGTATTGTTAATGTGTATGTGTATATATATATTATATATACAGATTATAGACTGAGTAAAACGCGCAACAGAAATCCTTTGTTCAATGTAATTTGTTAAGTTGATTAGGTTTTGAAGTTAAACGGATGTAGGCTTCGTTATACCTATTGACACAATTTTTCTTTTATGCAATAGGAAAGAATGTAGCTAAATAGTCTTGCCTTGGTTTTACGATAATCTCACGAAGAGTATTATCGTGTTTCCCGAAGGCGGAACGTGTTGGTTGCGTTTCCGAACGCAAGCCGCTGACAACTCGAGACTATTAACACGGTACGTTCAAATAATTTTGTCACACCTACCTACGAGTTAAAAATGTTACATGAACAAAGGATTTTTATGATCGATATTTTTTTCGATACGATATACCTAAAACAGTTAATATAGGCCGAAGATGATAATATTAAGCACCGAGGGAAGATAGATTGCCTAATATTGAGATCCTACAGTAACTATTAAGGTTAAACTGGGTTGAAAATTAAATCGTATAATGGCGGGTCCCTGGTTTCGGCACCATAAAAATGTGCAGTCGCGGTAAAAACGGTGAGTAACCACACACTTGGGACAGCCCGACGAGGCATGGTCAATCGCTAGGTACAGGGACATATATAAAATGTCCCTGTACCTAGCGATTGACCATGCCCAGCGTTTTAACGAATACAGTAAATAATTAGATCCATATTTGTTCTATAGATATATCTTTAATACGGAATTTGTTCCGTTTTAGTTTTTATAAAAAATTACTTCTTCTGTAAGAGTTAGCCGGCGATGTACTTTTAAATTACGCACTTTAAATAAACAAAATGTAGATAGGCAATTAGTTCTACATTAACTCTAATTACTCATCTACTTTTTACTTATAAAATTCATTAATTTAAGTGAAAAAATACAATACAAAGATGTAAACCTAGCGATGTATTTCTAAGTAAATGAATTTATTTCGCTTATAATGATACAGTTTTGTCCCCATCACAATTCAAATTTGATTTTATTAATCTTTTTTATTTAATATTTGTAATTTACTCGTGGATATATCGAAGTAAACAAATTTAAACAAAATCTTCTTTTTAGCGTAGGTAGTTTCTACTGTTAATGAGATTCTTTTAAAAATGTGTGCATATAAATAAAATAAGGACGTACTCGTATATACGAAATAATTTGAGGGTAGAATTGAATATTTTTAATTTCGCAATGAAACATCACGAGTTACGATGAACAGTTATCATTTGTACTGCGGATATGCATTTATCTGTTCTATTTAACAATTTAAAT
The DNA here is from genome assembly GCA_905146925.1 of Autographa gamma. Classification (NCBI taxonomy): domain Eukaryota; kingdom Metazoa; phylum Arthropoda; class Insecta; order Lepidoptera; family Noctuidae; genus Autographa; species Autographa gamma. The sequence continues at coordinate 6,270,946 of LR989866.1, read as the reverse complement.
TAAACTAGTATTGTAAGTGAATAGTGTAGATAAAAATATGGCTGGTAGGAAAAGTGCAGTGAGTTTGCAAGAACAAAAAATTTTACTTTGTCGTTATCAACATTTTTTTGGCTATGTTAATAAATTGCCTACGCCTAAAAATAAAATTTATAAGACAATTTCCAAAGATTTTGATGGAAGATTAACAGCGAAAGCTGTCTACCAGTCGGTAAGGCGAAATTACAGATTTTTCTTTAATCACATCATTTCCCCTGTAAACACGAAGTCCAACCAAGTTTTGACCGCTGGTAAAGAACGTATTTCAAGTGAATTATCATCTTCTAGTGACACCATTATAGATTCCATCTCAGATCACAAGAATTATCACTTTACGATTGATTGTCACAAATGGCAGGACATTGAACCAAAAGTTTATTATTCCCAGAGAAATGACCCCAAAAAGCCAAACACGCTTTTTCAAAAACAATTGAAATTACCTAAAAGAAAGTGGAGTTACATATTATGCTTAGAAATATGGAAAAATACGAAGTTACCGTGCACTTGGTGCATGAAATCAAATATTTGTTACAAAAACGGCAAAGTAAAGTGCGTTGGTTATTGCAATCAATGTTTTTCTGATTTAACAGCAAATATTACTCCAAAATTCAACACAGATTCTTATTTCGACGTTTGTTGCACAGTTAAGGTCAAAAATAGGCATATTAAACATAACCCTAAAGCAAAGTTGCGTATGACAACATACCAGCGTCAAGAAATTTCAAAAAAATTACAGCTGCATTCCGCAATTGTGGTCAGAAACTCTATTGCTGATGATTTAATACCCAATCAAGACAATAGTAGTAGTGATTACCAACAGATGACACATCCATGTATTCCTGATCTAGGAAAAATATATCAGATCAAGAAAGAGTTGAAACGCGAGAGCGTTCTTGATGATAATCCTTTCATGAGTGTCTGGAAAATGACTACAATTGCGCCATTTTCTACATTCATTCAGCAGGTATCGGCTCGACCATTTTACGTTTATTTCTGGTCCCCGGCACAAATTCAGTTTTACAAGAATTCTTTGAAGAAAAAGAGCCATACTTGTTTATCGATAGATGCTACAGGCTCAGTATGTAAAAATGTTTCCGCTGTTGACAAAAGTGACTCTTTTTTCCTTGGTGTGGCGAATTCAAAACATATACTCTTATATGCAGGGGTTATGTATGCTAAAGATATGTCTAGTGTGCCAGTGATGCAGATGTTGTCGGAGAGCCATACATTAGCAAACATATCGCAATGGCTTTCTACGTGGAAGGCTTCAATGGATCCACCTAACGAGGTTGTTATTGATGACTCTGCTGCTCTGATAGGTGCTGTGGTAAAAGTATTCGCATCTTGTTCGTCAACGAAAGCTTACATTGAAAATTGTTTCAATTTGCTTAATAAGAAACCTGATACATCAACCCCCCAGTGCTTTGTGCGTTTAGACACATCGCATTTGATAAAAACTTATTGGAATTTACCTACTTTTCACGGCACCGATCATACAGTAAAAAAATTTTTCATTGAGTGCTTGAAAATGATAAAGCAATGCCAGGACTACGATTTGATCAAATTAATTGCCTGCGATATGGCTGTTGCCTCACTTCACCAATATGTCGGTAGTACTCGGAACGGTGAATTATCTGCTTGCAGTGACTCAATAAACCGGTTGAAACATTCATTGTCTATCGTTAATCAATCAGAATCTATCCAAAATATCGCTGAGTATATAACTGAGGATTCAATAGGACACGTTAAAATCGACACAATTTTATCCAACCCAACCATGATTGATCATAATAGTGAAACAATTGCGTGGTTTACTATCTTCACCGAAAGACAAAATTTACTGTTGACATTAATAGACAGAAACGATTATATCAGCGATCGTATCAACCATTACTTTTTCCCTGAAATGTGCAACGTAATTTCAAGAATACTTTCAAGATTGCCTTTGGTATCTAATGTGATGTGTCCTATTTTCAATAGTCAGAATACTGCTCCCAGCAGTAGTAATATTGAGAGCCATTTTAATATTCTTAAAAATCTCGTGTTAAAAAAAGGACTGTCTAGGCCTCGAGTGGATGAATTTTTAGTTCAACACCATGATTTCATACAAGGCGAATTGAAATTAGCACTTAATAACCAAAACCTGGACAAATTGAATGATCATATACCTAAAAAACGTGAGAAAAAATCTACTAAAAGGAAAATTACGAATCGACAAGACCTGTTATTCAAGGAGGAATCATTATTTAATAATGAATCTATAAATTCTACTGATGTGGTTGAAAATTGGAGAAATCTTACGAAAAGACGAAAGCAAGATTCGTCAAAAGTGACAAAAAGGCCTTCCAAAGTTGCTGTATTACAAAATGGCAACTTATCAGGAAATACTAAAGTAGTTAATACTTGTGCATTTGATGTAGTTGCACAATCATATGCCATCGCATACGCAGACTCATTCAGCGCAAAGAAATGCATAGATGATAAAAATGATGAGTATTCTTTATTGATTCGCAATATGGTTCAAAGCAATAATGTATGTGATATATACACCCTTCGATCATCAATATTACAAAGAGTTTTTCCAGTTATAGATAATGTTATGAACTGTCACTGCAATGTAACATCTATATTTGAGAGACTTCTCATAGAAAATTATCCAAGTGCTGAATTTCTGAATCGATGCAGCCAACCGGAATGCATCACAAGAGACATAAAGAGACATGTAGGTTTGTTACCATTGAATATTGATATTATTAAAGACAAAGGGCTGCAATTTTTGAATGAAGCAGTAGAAAGCGGAATTGAAGAAATAGAAACCCCATGCCCATATAACGGTTGCAATGGATTGCGACAAAAAACCTACCAGATATTTGAACTAATTGCTCTAGAAGTAATTGGTATTAAAAAAATGTCTATAAAAGATGCGCCAGGAACTTTATTGATTAAAAAGAACACGTTTAGGTTATTATCTATAATAGAGTTCATTTCCTACTCAAAGAATACCATTGGGCATTATCGAGTTCATTGTTGGCGTAAAAATTCAGGCGTAGACTGTTATGACGATTTAAATAGCAGCAGCAGTACTGTTCAATCTAAAGTAAAAATTTTACCCCACTGTATGATCTATATAAAACAATAATCATACTATTTGACATTATATATGTTTTCCATTCTTATAACATTATGTAAAATAAAATTATATTATGTTAGGATTACTGTTATCTCTATGATGTCAAATAACCGTTATTATTTACTTATGACTATACTGATTTTAAGTACTGTCAGGGACTTGTTAATTACTACAATACGCTATCCTACATCTCCGTCAAAACACCAAAAAAAAAAATCCTCATTATTTTATATTAATATTTGTTATATGAAAAACACTGTTCAATCGTAAATATATTATAGAACGCACAGATTACTTGAGCTATGATTTATACTTTATGTACTTAAGTGATTAGTAAATAATATTATTATGATTTTTGATTGATTGTATTGTTTCGTTATGTTCATATCTATTATTAAACACTACAACTCACTTTGCATTTTATTATAAATTTTGAAATACCTGCGTAGATTTGATTGGTTTGTAGTAAACTATTAGTTTCATTTACTTCTAGAAATTATCAGGCAATTTAAAAACACATAAAATGGGATGATATAATTAAAATTAAAAACGGAGAAACAATTTTGATCATTAACATTATCATAATAATAATTTATTTTACAATACATCGCTAGGTTTACATCTTTGTATTGTATTTTTTCACTTAAATTAATGAATTTTATAAGTAAAAAGTAGATGAGTAATTAGAGTTAATGTAGAACTAATTGCCTATCTACATTTTGTTTATTTAAAGTGCGTAATTTAAAAGTACATCGCCGGCTAACTCTTACAGAAGAAGTAATTTTTTATAAAAACTAAAACGGAACAAATTCCGTATTAAAGATATATCTATAGAACAAATATGGATCTAATTATTTACTGTATTCGTTAAAACGCTGGGCATGGTCAATCGCTAGGTACAGGGACATTTTATATATGTCCCTGTACCTAGCGATTGACCATGCCTAGCGTTTTAACGAATACATTAAATAATTAGATCCATATTTGTTCTATAGATATATCTTTAATACGGAATTTGTTCCGTTTTAGTTTTTATAAAAAATTACTTCTTCTGTAAGAGTTAGCCGGCGATGTACTTTTAAATTACGCACTTTAAATAAACAAAATGTAGATAGGCAATTAGTTCTACATTAACTCTAATTACTCATCTACTTTTTACTTATAAAATTCATTAATTTAAGTGAAAAAATACAATACAAAGATGTAAACCTAGCGATGTATTTCTAAGTAAATGAATTTATTTCGCTTATAATGATACAGTTTTGTCCCCATCACAATTCAAATTTGATTTTATTAATCTTTTTTATTTAATATTTGTAATTTACTCGTGGATATATCGAAGTAAACAAATTTAAACAAAATCTTCTTTTTAGCGTAGGTAGTTTCTACTGTTAATGAGATTCTTTTAAAAATGTGTGCATATAAATAAAATAAGGACGTACTCGTATATACGAAATAATTTGAGGGTAGAATTGAATATTTTTAATTTCGCAATGAAACATCACGAGTTACGATGAACAGTTATCATTTGTACTGCGGATATGCATTTATCTGTTCTATTTAACAATTTAAATTAAACTAGTATTGTAAGTGAATAGTGTAGATAAAAATATGGCTGGTAGGAAAAGTGCAGTGAGTTTGCAAGAACAAAAAATTTTACTTTGTCGTTATCAACATTTTTTTGGCTATGTTAATAAATTGCCTACGCCTAAAAATAAAATTTATAAGACAATTTCCAAAGATTTTGATGGAAGATTAACAGCGAAAGCTGTCTACCAGTCGGTAAGGCGAAATTACAGATTTTTCTTTAATCACATCATTTCCCCTGTAAACACGAAGTCCAACCAAGTTTTGACCGCTGGTAAAGAACGTATTTCAAGTGAATTATCATCTTCTAGTGACACCATTATAGATTCCATCTCAGATCACAAGAATTATCACTTTACGATTGATTGTCACAAATGGCAGGACATTGAACCAAAAGTTTATTATTCCCAGAGAAATGACCCCAAAAAGCCAAACACGCTTTTTCAAAAACAATTGAAATTACCTAAAAGAAAGTGGAGTTACATATTATGCTTAGAAATATGGAAAAATACGAAGTTACCGTGCACTTGGTGCATGAAATCAAATATTTGTTACAAAAACGGCAAAGTAAAGTGCGTTGGTTATTGCAATCAATGTTTTTCTGATTTAACAGCAAATATTACTCCAAAATTCAACACAGATTCTTATTTCGACGTTTGTTGCACAGTTAAGGTCAAAAATAGGCATATTAAACATAACCCTAAAGCAAAGTTGCGTATGACAACATACCAGCGTCAAGAAATTTCAAAAAAATTACAGCTGCATTCCGCAATTGTGGTCAGAAACTCTATTGCTGATGATTTAATACCCAATCAAGACAATAGTAGTAGTGATTACCAACAGATGACACATCCATGTATTCCTGATCTAGGAAAAATATATCAGATCAAGAAAGAGTTGAAACGCGAGAGCGTTCTTGATGATAATCCTTTCATGAGTGTCTGGAAAATGACTACAATTGCGCCATTTTCTACATTCATTCAGCAGGTATCGGCTCGACCATTTTACGTTTATTTCTGGTCCCCGGCACAAATTCAGTTTTACAAGAATTCTTTGAAGAAAAAGAGCCATACTTGTTTATCGATAGATGCTACAGGCTCAGTATGTAAAAATGTTTCCGCTGTTGACAAAAGTGACTCTTTTTTCCTTGGTGTGGCGAATTCAAAACATATACTCTTATATGCAGGGGTTATGTATGCTAAAGATATGTCTAGTGTGCCAGTGATGCAGATGTTGTCGGAGAGCCATACATTAGCAAACATATCGCAATGGCTTTCTACGTGGAAGGCTTCAATGGATCCACCTAACGAGGTTGTTATTGATGACTCTGCTGCTCTGATAGGTGCTGTGGTAAAAGTATTCGCATCTTGTTCGTCAACGAAAGCTTACATTGAAAATTGTTTCAATTTGCTTAATAAGAAACCTGATACATCAACCCCCCAGTGCTTTGTGCGTTTAGACACATCGCATTTGATAAAAACTTATTGGAATTTACCTACTTTTCACGGCACCGATCATACAGTAAAAAAATTTTTCATTGAGTGCTTGAAAATGATAAAGCAATGCCAGGACTACGATTTGATCAAATTAATTGCCTGCGATATGGCTGTTGCCTCACTTCACCAATATGTCGGTAGTACTCGGAACGGTGAATTATCTGCTTGCAGTGACTCAATAAACCGGTTGAAACATTCATTGTCTATCGTTAATCAATCAGAATCTATCCAAAATATCGCTGAGTATATAACTGAGGATTCAATAGGACACGTTAAAATCGACACAATTTTATCCAACCCAACCATGATTGATCATAATAGTGAAACAATTGCGTGGTTTACTATCTTCACCGAAAGACAAAATTTACTGTTGACATTAATAGACAGAAACGATTATATCAGCGATCGTATCAACCATTACTTTTTCCCTGAAATGTGCAACGTAATTTCAAGAATACTTTCAAGATTGCCTTTGGTATCTAATGTGATGTGTCCTATTTTCAATAGTCAGAATACTGCTCCCAGCAGTAGTAATATTGAGAGCCATTTTAATATTCTTAAAAATCTCGTGTTAAAAAAAGGACTGTCTAGGCCTCGAGTGGATGAATTTTTAGTTCAACACCATGATTTCATACAAGGCGAATTGAAATTAGCACTTAATAACCAAAACCTGGACAAATTGAATGATCATATACCTAAAAAACGTGAGAAAAAATCTACTAAAAGGAAAATTACGAATCGACAAGACCTGTTATTCAAGGAGGAATCATTATTTAATAATGAATCTATAAATTCTACTGATGTGGTTGAAAATTGGAGAAATCTTACGAAAAGACGAAAGCAAGATTCGTCAAAAGTGACAAAAAGGCCTTCCAAAGTTGCTGTATTACAAAATGGCAACTTATCAGGAAATACTAAAGTAGTTAATACTTGTGCATTTGATGTAGTTGCACAATCATATGCCATCGCATACGCAGACTCATTCAGCGCAAAGAAATGCATAGATGATAAAAATGATGAGTATTCTTTATTGATTCGCAATATGGTTCAAAGCAATAATGTATGTGATATATACACCCTTCGATCATCAATATTACAAAGAGTTTTTCCAGTTATAGATAATGTTATGAACTGTCACTGCAATGTAACATCTATATTTGAGAGACTTCTCATAGAAAATTATCCAAGTGCTGAATTTCTGAATCGATGCAGCCAACCGGAATGCATCACAAGAGACATAAAGAGACATGTAGGTTTGTTACCATTGAATATTGATATTATTAAAGACAAAGGGCTGCAATTTTTGAATGAAGCAGTAGAAAGCGGAATTGAAGAAATAGAAACCCCATGCCCATATAACGGTTGCAATGGATTGCGACAAAAAACCTACCAGATATTTGAACTAATTGCTCTAGAAGTAATTGGTATTAAAAAAATGTCTATAAAAGATGCGCCAGGAACTTTATTGATTAAAAAGAACACGTTTAGGTTATTATCTATAATAGAGTTCATTTCCTACTCAAAGAATACCATTGGGCATTATCGAGTTCATTGTTGGCGTAAAAATTCAGGCGTAGACTGTTATGACGATTTAAATAGCAGCAGCAGTACTGTTCAATCTAAAGTAAAAATTTTACCCCACTGTATGATCTATATAAAACAATAATCATACTATTTGACATTATATATGTTTTCCATTCTTATAACATTATGTAAAATAAAATTATATTATGTTAGGATTACTGTTATCTCTATGATGTCAAATAACCGTTATTATTTACTTATGACTATACTGATTTTAAGTACTGTCAGGGACTTGTTAATTACTACAATACGCTATCCTACATCTCCGTCAAAACACCAAAAAAAAAAATCCTCATTATTTTATATTAATATTTGTTATATGAAAAACACTGTTCAATCGTAAATATATTATAGAACGCACAGATTACTTGAGCTATGATTTATACTTTATGTACTTAAGTGATTAGTAAATAATATTATTATGATTTTTGATTGATTGTATTGTTTCGTTATGTTCATATCTATTATTAAACACTACAACTCACTTTGCATTTTATTATAAATTTTGAAATACCTGCGTAGATTTGATTGGTTTGTAGTAAACTATTAGTTTCATTTACTTCTAGAAATTATCAGGCAATTTAAAAACACATAAAATGGGATGATATAATTAAAATTAAAAACGGAGAAACAATTTTGATCATTAACATTATCATAATAATAATTTATTTTACAATACATCGCTAGGTTTACATCTTTGTATTGTATTTTTTCACTTAAATTAATGAATTTTATAAGTAAAAAGTAGATGAGTAATTAGAGTTAATGTAGAACTAATTGCCTATCTACATTTTGTTTATTTAAAGTGCGTAATTTAAAAGTACATCGCCGGCTAACTCTTACAGAAGAAGTAATTTTTTATAAAAACTAAAACGGAACAAATTCCGTATTAAAGATATATCTATAGAACAAATATGGATCTAATTATTTACTGTATTCGTTAAAACGCTGGGCATGGTCAATCGCTAGGTACAGGGACATTTTATATATGTCCCTGTACCTAGCGATTGACCATGCCTAGCGTTTTAACGAATACATTAAATAATTAGATCCATATTTGTTCTATAGATATATCTTTAATACGGAATTTGTTCCGTTTTAGTTTTTATAAAAAATTACTTCTTCTGTAAGAGTTAGCCGGCGATGTACTTTTAAATTACGCACTTTAAATAAACAAAATGTAGATAGGCAATTAGTTCTACATTAACTCTAATTACTCATCTACTTTTTACTTATAAAATTCATTAATTTAAGTGAAAAAATACAATACAAAGATGTAAACCTAGCGATGTATTTCTAAGTAAATGAATTTATTTCGCTTATAATGATACAGTTTTGTCCCCATCACAATTCAAATTTGATTTTATTAATCTTTTTTATTTAATATTTGTAATTTACTCGTGGATATATCGAAGTAAACAAATTTAAACAAAATCTTCTTTTTAGCGTAGGTAGTTTCTACTGTTAATGAGATTCTTTTAAAAATGTGTGCATATAAATAAAATAAGGACGTACTCGTATATACGAAATAATTTGAGGGTAGAATTGAATATTTTTAATTTCGCAATGAAACATCACGAGTTACGATGAACAGTTATCATTTGTACTGCGGATATGCATTTATCTGTTCTATTTAACAATTTAAATTAAACTAGTATTGTAAGTGAATAGTGTAGATAAAAATATGGCTGGTAGGAAAAGTGCAGTGAGTTTGCAAGAACAAAAAATTTTACTTTGTCGTTATCAACATTTTTTTGGCTATGTTAATAAATTGCCTACGCCTAAAAATAAAATTTATAAGACAATTTCCAAAGATTTTGATGGAAGATTAACAGCGAAAGCTGTCTACCAGTCGGTAAGGCGAAATTACAGATTTTTCTTTAATCACATCATTTCCCCTGTAAACACGAAGTCCAACCAAGTTTTGACCGCTGGTAAAGAACGTATTTCAAGTGAATTATCATCTTCTAGTGACACCATTATAGATTCCATCTCAGATCACAAGAATTATCACTTTACGATTGATTGTCACAAATGGCAGGACATTGAACCAAAAGTTTATTATTCCCAGAGAAATGACCCCAAAAAGCCAAACACGCTTTTTCAAAAACAATTGAAATTACCTAAAAGAAAGTGGAGTTACATATTATGCTTAGAAATATGGAAAAATACGAAGTTACCGTGCACTTGGTGCATGAAATCAAATATTTGTTACAAAAACGGCAAAGTAAAGTGCGTTGGTTATTGCAATCAATGTTTTTCTGATTTAACAGCAAATATTACTCCAAAATTCAACACAGATTCTTATTTCGACGTTTGTTGCACAGTTAAGGTCAAAAATAGGCATATTAAACATAACCCTAAAGCAAAGTTGCGTATGACAACATACCAGCGTCAAGAAATTTCAAAAAAATTACAGCTGCATTCCGCAATTGTGGTCAGAAACTCTATTGCTGATGATTTAATACCCAATCAAGACAATAGTAGTAGTGATTACCAACAGATGACACATCCATGTATTCCTGATCTAGGAAAAATATATCAGATCAAGAAAGAGTTGAAACGCGAGAGCGTTCTTGATGATAATCCTTTCATGAGTGTCTGGAAAATGACTACAATTGCGCCATTTTCTACATTCATTCAGCAGGTATCGGCTCGACCATTTTACGTTTATTTCTGGTCCCCGGCACAAATTCAGTTTTACAAGAATTCTTTGAAGAAAAAGAGCCATACTTGTTTATCGATAGATGCTACAGGCTCAGTATGTAAAAATGTTTCCGCTGTTGACAAAAGTGACTCTTTTTTCCTTGGTGTGGCGAATTCAAAACATATACTCTTATATGCAGGGGTTATGTATGCTAAAGATATGTCTAGTGTGCCAGTGATGCAGATGTTGTCGGAGAGCCATACATTAGCAAACATATCGCAATGGCTTTCTACGTGGAAGGCTTCAATGGATCCACCTAACGAGGTTGTTATTGATGACTCTGCTGCTCTGATAGGTGCTGTGGTAAAAGTATTCGCATCTTGTTCGTCAACGAAAGCTTACATTGAAAATTGTTTCAATTTGCTTAATAAGAAACCTGATACATCAACCCCCCAGTGCTTTGTGCGTTTAGACACATCGCATTTGATAAAAACTTATTGGAATTTACCTACTTTTCACGGCACCGATCATACAGTAAAAAAATTTTTCATTGAGTGCTTGAAAATGATAAAGCAATGCCAGGACTACGATTTGATCAAATTAATTGCCTGCGATATGGCTGTTGCCTCACTTCACCAATATGTCGGTAGTACTCGGAACGGTGAATTATCTGCTTGCAGTGACTCAATAAACCGGTTGAAACATTCATTGTCTATCGTTAATCAATCAGAATCTATCCAAAATATCGCTGAGTATATAACTGAGGATTCAATAGGACACGTTAAAATCGACACAATTTTATCCAACCCAACCATGATTGATCATAATAGTGAAACAATTGCGTGGTTTACTATCTTCACCGAAAGACAAAATTTACTGTTGACATTAATAGACAGAAACGATTATATCAGCGATCGTATCAACCATTACTTTTTCCCTGAAATGTGCAACGTAATTTCAAGAATACTTTCAAGATTGCCTTTGGTATCTAAAGTGATGTGTCCTATTTTCAATAGTCAGAATACTGCTCCCAGCAGTAGTAATATTGAGAGCCATTTTAATATTCTTAAAAATCTCGTGTTAAAAAAAGGACTGTCTAGGCCTCGAGTGGATGAATTTTTAGTTCAACACCATGATTTCATACAAGGCGAATTGAAATTAGCACTTAATAACCAAAACCTGGACAAATTGAATGATCATATACCTAAAAAACGTGAGAAAAAATCTACTAAAAGGAAAATTACGAATCGACAAGACCTGTTATTCAAGGAGGAATCATTATTTAATAATGAATCTATAAATTCTACTGATGTGGTTGAAAATTGGAGAAATCTTACGAAAAGACGAAAGCAAGATTCGTCAAAAGTGACAAAAAGGCCTTCCAAAGTTGCTGTATTACAAAATGGCAACTTATCAGGAAATACTAAAGTAGTTAATACTTGTGCATTTGATGTAGTTGCACAATCATATGCCATCGCATACGCAGACTCATTCAGCGCAAAGAAATGCATAGATGATAAAAATGATGAGTATTCTTTATTGATTCGCAATATGGTTCAAAGCAATAATGTATGTGATATATACACCCTTCGATCATCAATATTACAAAGAGTTTTTCCAGTTATAGATAATGTTATGAACTGTCACTGCAATGTAACATCTATATTTGAGAGACTTCTCATAGAAAATTATCCAAGTGCTGAATTTCTGAATCGATGCAGCCAACCGGAATGCATCACAAGAGACATAAAGAGACATGTAGGTTTGTTACCATTGAATATTGATATTATTAAAGACAAAGGGCTGCAATTTTTGAATGAAGCAGTAGAAAGCGGAATTGAAGAAATAGAAACCCCATGCCCATATAACGGTTGCAATGGATTGCGACAAAAAACCTACCAGATATTTGAACTAATTGCTCTAGAAGTAATTGGTATTAAAAAAATGTCTATAAAAGATGCGCCAGGAACTTTATTGATTAAAAAGAACACGTTTAGGTTATTATCTATAATAGAGTTCATTTCCTACTCAAAGAATACCATTGGGCATTATCGAGTTCATTGTTGGCGTAAAAATTCAGGCGTAGACTGTTATGACGATTTAAATAGCAGCAGCAGTACTGTTCAATCTAAAGTAAAAATTTTACCCCACTGTATGATCTATATAAAACAATAATCATACTATTTGACATTATATATGTTTTCCATTCTTATAACATTATGTAAAATAAAATTATATTATGTTAGGATTACTGTTATCTCTATGATGTCAAATAACCGTTATTATTTACTTATGACTATACTGATTTTAAGTACTGTCAGGGACTTGTTAATTACTACAATACGCTATCCTACATCTCCGTCAAAACACCAAAAAAAAAAATCCTCATTATTTTATATTAATATTTGTTATATGAAAAACACTGTTCAATCGTAAATATATTATAGAACGCACAGATTACTTGAGCTATGATTTATACTTTATGTACTTAAGTGATTAGTAAATAATATTATTATGATTTTTGATTGATTGTATTGTTTCGTTATGTTCATATCTATTATTAAACACTACAACTCACTTTGCATTTTATTATAAATTTTGAAATACCTGCGTAGATTTGATTGGTTTGTAGTAAACTATTAGTTTCATTTACTTCTAGAAATTATCAGGCAATTTAAAAACACATAAAATGGGATGATATAATTAAAATTAAAAACGGAGAAACAATTTTGATCATTAACATTATCATAATAATAATTTATTTTACAATACATCGCTAGGTTTACATCTTTGTATTGTATTTTTTCACTTAAATTAATGAATTTTATAAGTAAAAAGTAGATGAGTAATTAGAGTTAATGTAGAACTAATTGCCTATCTACATTTTGTTTATTTAAAGTGCGTAATTTAAAAGTACATCGCCGGCTAACTCTTACAGAAGAAGTAATTTTTTATAAAAACTAAAACGGAACAAATTCCGTATTAAAGATATATCTATAGAACAAATATGGATCTAATTATTTACTGTATTCGTTAAAACGCTGGGCATGGTCAATCGCTAGGTACAGGGACATCTTTATATATGTCCCTGTACCTAGCGATTGACCATGCCTAGCGTTTTAACGAATACATTAAATAATTAGATCCATATTTGTTCTATAGATATATCTTTAATACGGAATTTGTTCCGTTTTAGTTTTTATAAAAAATTACTTCTTCTGTAAGAGTTAGCCGGCGATGTACTTTTAAATTACGCACTTTAAATAAACAAAATGTAGATAGGCAATTAGTTCTACATTAACTCTAATTACTCATCTACTTTTTACTTATAAAATTCATTAATTTAAGTGAAAAAATACAATACAAAGATGTAAACCTAGCGATGTATTTCTAAGTAAATGAATTTATTTCGCTTATAATGATACAGTTTTGTCCCCATCACAATTCAAATTTGATTTTATTAATCTTTTTTATTTAATATTTGTAATTTACTCGTGGATATATCGAAGTAAACAAATTTAAACAAAATCTTCTTTTTAGCGTAGGTAGTTTCTACTGTTAATGAGATTCTTTTAAAAATGTGTGCATATAAATAAAATAAGGACGTACTCGTATATACGAAATAATTTGAGGGTAGAATTGAATATTTTTAATTTCGCAATGAAACATCACGAGTTACGATGAACAGTTATCATTTGTACTGCGGATATGCATTTATCTGTTCTATTTAACAATTTAAATTAAACTAGTATTGTAAGTGAATAGTGTAGATAAAAATATGGCTGGTAGGAAAAGTGCAGTGAGTTTGCAAGAACAAAAAATTTTACTTTGTCGTTATCAACATTTTTTTGGCTATGTTAATAAATTGCCTACGCCTAAAAATAAAATTTATAAGACAATTTCCAAAGATTTTGATGGAAGATTAACAGCGAAAGCTGTCTACCAGTCGGTAAGGCGAAATTACAGATTTTTCTTTAATCACATCATTTCCCCTGTAAACACGAAGTCCAACCAAGTTTTGACCGCTGGTAAAGAACGTATTTCAAGTGAATTATCATCTTCTAGTGACACCATTATAGATTCCATCTCAGATCACAAGAATTATCACTTTACGATTGATTGTCACAAATGGCAGGACATTGAACCAAAAGTTTATTATTCCCAGAGAAATGACCCCAAAAAGCCAAACACGCTTTTTCAAAAACAATTGAAATTACCTAAAAGAAAGTGGAGTTACATATTATGCTTAGAAATATGGAAAAATACGAAGTTACCGTGCACTTGGTGCATGAAATCAAATATTTGTTACAAAAACGGCAAAGTAAAGTGCGTTGGTTATTGCAATCAATGTTTTTCTGATTTAACAGCAAATATTACTCCAAAATTCAACACAGATTCTTATTTCGACGTTTGTTGCACAGTTAAGGTCAAAAATAGGCATATTAAACATAACCCTAAAGCAAAGTTGCGTATGACAACATACCAGCGTCAAGAAATTTCAAAAAAATTACAGCTGCATTCCGCAATTGTGGTCAGAAACTCTATTGCTGATGATTTAATACCCAATCAAGACAATAGTAGTAGTGATTACCAACAGATGACACATCCATGTATTCCTGATCTAGGAAAAATATATCAGATCAAGAAAGAGTTGAAACGCGAGAGCGTTCTTGATGATAATCCTTTCATGAGTGTCTGGAAAATGACTACAATTGCGCCATTTTCTACATTCATTCAGCAGGTATCGGCTCGACCATTTTACGTTTATTTCTGGTCCCCGGCACAAATTCAGTTTTACAAGAATTCTTTGAAGAAAAAGAGCCATACTTGTTTATCGATAGATGCTACAGGCTCAGTATGTAAAAATGTTTCCGCTGTTGACAAAAGTGACTCTTTTTTCCTTGGTGTGGCGAATTCAAAACATATACTCTTATATGCAGGGGTTATGTATGCTAAAGATATGTCTAGTGTGCCAGTGATGCAGATGTTGTCGGAGAGCCATACATTAGCAAACATATCGCAATGGCTTTCTACGTGGAAGGCTTCAATGGATCCACCTAACGAGGTTGTTATTGATGACTCTGCTGCTCTGATAGGTGCTGTGGTAAAAGTATTCGCATCTTGTTCGTCAACGAAAGCTTACATTGAAAATTGTTTCAATTTGCTTAATAAGAAACCTGATACATCAACCCCCCAGTGCTTTGTGCGTTTAGACACATCGCATTTGATAAAAACTTATTGGAATTTACCTACTTTTCACGGCACCGATCATACAGTAAAAAAATTTTTCATTGAGTGCTTGAAAATGATAAAGCAATGCCAGGACTACGATTTGATCAAATTAATTGCCTGCGATATGGCTGTTGCCTCACTTCACCAATATGTCGGTAGTACTCGGAACGGTGAATTATCTGCTTGCAGTGACTCAATAAACCGGTTGAAACATTCATTGTCTATCGTTAATCAATCAGAATCTATCCAAAATATCGCTGAGTATATAACTGAGGATTCAATAGGACACGTTAAAATCGACACAATTTTATCCAACCCAACCATGATTGATCATAATAGTGAAACAATTGCGTGGTTTACTATCTTCACCGAAAGACAAAATTTACTGTTGACATTAATAGACAGAAACGATTATATCAGCGATCGTATCAACCATTACTTTTTCCCTGAAATGTGCAACGTAATTTCAAGAATACTTTCAAGATTGCCTTTGGTATCTAATGTGATGTGTCCTATTTTCAATAGTCAGAATACTGCTCCCAGCAGTAGTAATATTGAGAGCCATTTTAATATTCTTAAAAATCTCGTGTTAAAAAAAGGACTGTCTAGGCCTCGAGTGGATGAATTTTTAGTTCAACACCATGATTTCATACAAGGCGAATTGAAATTAGCACTTAATAACCAAAACCTGGACAAATTGAATGATCATATACCTAAAAAACGTGAGAAAAAATCTACTAAAAGGAAAATTACGAATCGACAAGACCTGTTATTCAAGGAGGAATCATTATTTAATAATGAATCTATAAATTCTACTGATGTGGTTGAAAATTGGAGAAATCTTACGAAAAGACGAAAGCAAGATTCGTCAAAAGTGACAAAAAGGCCTTCCAAAGTTGCTGTATTACAAAATGGCAACTTATCAGGAAATACTAAAGTAGTTAATACTTGTGCATTTGATGTAGTTGCACAATCATATGCCATCGCATACGCAGACTCATTCAGCGCAAAGAAATGCATAGATGATAAAAATGATGAGTATTCTTTATTGATTCGCAATATGGTTCAAAGCAATAATGTATGTGATATATACACCCTTCGATCATCAATATTACAAAGAGTTTTTCCAGTTATAGATAATGTTATGAACTGTCACTGCAATGTAACATCTATATTTGAGAGACTTCTCATAGAAAATTATCCAAGTGCTGAATTTCTGAATCGATGCAGCCAACCGGAATGCATCACAAGAGACATAAAGAGACATGTAGGTTTGTTACCATTGAATATTGATATTATTAAAGACAAAGGGCTGCAATTTTTGAATGAAGCAGTAGAAAGCGGAATTGAAGAAATAGAAACCCCATGCCCATATAACGGTTGCAATGGATTGCGACAAAAAACCTACCAGATATTTGAACTAATTGCTCTAGAAGTAATTGGTATTAAAAAAATGTCTATAAAAGATGCGCCAGGAACTTTATTGATTAAAAAGAACACGTTTAGGTTATTATCTATAATAGAGTTCATTTCCTACTCAAAGAATACCATTGGGCATTATCGAGTTCATTGTTGGCGTAAAAATTCAGGCGTAGACTGTTATGACGATTTAAATAGCAGCAGCAGTACTGTTCAATCTAAAGTAAAAATTTTACCCCACTGTATGATCTATATAAAACAATAATCATACTATTTGACATTATATATGTTTTCCATTCTTATAACATTATGTAAAATAAAATTATATTATGTTAGGATTACTGTTATCTCTATGATGTCAAATAACCGTTATTATTTACTTATGACTATACTGATTTTAAGTACTGTCAGGGACTTGTTAATTACTACAATACGCTATCCTACATCTCCGTCAAAACACCAAAAAAAAAAATCCTCATTATTTTATATTAATATTTGTTATATGAAAAACACTGTTCAATCGTAAATATATTATAGAACGCACAGATTACTTGAGCTATGATTTATACTTTATGTACTTAAGTGATTAGTAAATAATATTATTATGATTTTTGATTGATTGTATTGTTTCGTTATGTTCATATCTATTATTAAACACTACAACTCACTTTGCATTTTATTATAAATTTTGAAATACCTGCGTAGATTTGATTGGTTTGTAGTAAACTATTAGTTTCATTTACTTCTAGAAATTATCAGGCAATTTAAAAACACATAAAATGGGATGATATAATTAAAATTAAAAACGGAGAAACAATTTTGATCATTAACATTATCATAATAATAATTTATTTTACAATACATCGCTAGGTTTACATCTTTGTATTGTATTTTTTCACTTAAATTAATGAATTTTATAAGTAAAAAGTAGATGAGTAATTAGAGTTAATGTAGAACTAATTGCCTATCTACATTTTGTTTATTTAAAGTGCGTAATTTAAAAGTACATCGCCGGCTAACTCTTACAGAAGAAGTAATTTTTTATAAAAACTAAAACGGAACAAATTCCGTATTAAAGATATATCTATAGAACAAATATGGATCTAATTATTTACTGTATTCGTTAAAACGCTGGGCATGGTCAATCGCTAGGTACAGGGACATTTTATATATGTCCCTGTACCTAGCGATTGACCATGCCTAGCGTTTTAACGAATACATTAAATAATTAGATCCATATTTGTTCTATAGATATATCTTTAATACGGAATTTGTTCCGTTTTAGTTTTTATAAAAAATTACTTCTTCTGTAAGAGTTAGCCGGCGATGTACTTTTAAATTACGCACTTTAAATAAACAAAATGTAGATAGGCAATTAGTTCTACATTAACTCTAATTACTCATCTACTTTTTACTTATAAAATTCATTAATTTAAGTGAAAAAATACAATACAAAGATGTAAACCTAGCGATGTATTTCTAAGTAAATGAATTTATTTCGCTTATAATGATACAGTTTTGTCCCCATCACAATTCAAATTTGATTTTATTAATCTTTTTTATTTAATATTTGTAATTTACTCGTGGATATATCGAAGTAAACAAATTTAAACAAAATCTTCTTTTTAGCGTAGGTAGTTTCTACTGTTAATGAGATTCTTTTAAAAATGTGTGCATATAAATAAAATAAGGACGTACTCGTATATACGAAATAATTTGAGGGTAGAATTGAATATTTTTAATTTCGCAATGAAACATCACGAGTTACGATGAACAGTTATCATTTGTACTGCGGATATGCATTTATCTGTTCTATTTAACAATTTAAATTAAACTAGTATTGTAAGTGAATAGTGTAGATAAAAATATGGCTGGTAGGAAAAGTGCAGTGAGTTTGCAAGAACAAAAAATTTTACTTTGTCGTTATCAACATTTTTTTGGCTATGTTAATAAATTGCCTACGCCTAAAAATAAAATTTATAAGACAATTTCCAAAGATTTTGATGGAAGATTAACAGCGAAAGCTGTCTACCAGTCGGTAAGGCGAAATTACAGATTTTTCTTTAATCACATCATTTCCCCTGTAAACACGAAGTCCAACCAAGTTTTGACCGCTGGTAAAGAACGTATTTCAAGTGAATTATCATCTTCTAGTGACACCATTATAGATTCCATCTCAGATCACAAGAATTATCACTTTACGATTGATTGTCACAAATGGCAGGACATTGAACCAAAAGTTTATTATTCCCAGAGAAATGACCCCAAAAAGCCAAACACGCTTTTTCAAAAACAATTGAAATTACCTAAAAGAAAGTGGAGTTACATATTATGCTTAGAAATATGGAAAAATACGAAGTTACCGTGCACTTGGTGCATGAAATCAAATATTTGTTACAAAAACGGCAAAGTAAAGTGCGTTGGTTATTGCAATCAATGTTTTTCTGATTTAACAGCAAATATTACTCCAAAATTCAACACAGATTCTTATTTCGACGTTTGTTGCACAGTTAAGGTCAAAAATAGGCATATTAAACATAACCCTAAAGCAAAGTTGCGTATGACAACATACCAGCGTCAAGAAATTTCAAAAAAATTACAGCTGCATTCCGCAATTGTGGTCAGAAACTCTATTGCTGATGATTTAATACCCAATCAAGACAATAGTAGTAGTGATTACCAACAGATGACACATCCATGTATTCCTGATCTAGGAAAAATATATCAGATCAAGAAAGAGTTGAAACGCGAGAGCGTTCTTGATGATAATCCTTTCATGAGTGTCTGGAAAATGACTACAATTGCGCCATTTTCTACATTCATTCAGCAGGTATCGGCTCGACCATTTTACGTTTATTTCTGGTCCCCGGCACAAATTCAGTTTTACAAGAATTCTTTGAAGAAAAAGAGCCATACTTGTTTATCGATAGATGCTACAGGCTCAGTATGTAAAAATGTTTCCGCTGTTGACAAAAGTGACTCTTTTTTCCTTGGTGTGGCGAATTCAAAACATATACTCTTATATGCAGGGGTTATGTATGCTAAAGATATGTCTAGTGTGCCAGTGATGCAGATGTTGTCGGAGAGCCATACATTAGCAAACATATCGCAATGGCTTTCTACGTGGAAGGCTTCAATGGATCCACCTAACGAGGTTGTTATTGATGACTCTGCTGCTCTGATAGGTGCTGTGGTAAAAGTATTCGCATCTTGTTCGTCAACGAAAGCTTACATTGAAAATTGTTTCAATTTGCTTAATAAGAAACCTGATACATCAACCCCCCAGTGCTTTGTGCGTTTAGACACATCGCATTTGATAAAAACTTATTGGAATTTACCTACTTTTCACGGCACCGATCATACAGTAAAAAAATTTTTCATTGAGTGCTTGAAAATGATAAAGCAATGCCAGGACTACGATTTGATCAAATTAATTGCCTGCGATATGGCTGTTGCCTCACTTCACCAATATGTCGGTAGTACTCGGAACGGTGAATTATCTGCTTGCAGTGACTCAATAAACCGGTTGAAACATTCATTGTCTATCGTTAATCAATCAGAATCTATCCAAAATATCGCTGAGTATATAACTGAGGATTCAATAGGACACGTTAAAATCGACACAATTTTATCCAACCCAACCATGATTGATCATAATAGTGAAACAATTGCGTGGTTTACTATCTTCACCGAAAGACAAAATTTACTGTTGACATTAATAGACAGAAACGATTATATCAGCGATCGTATCAACCATTACTTTTTCCCTGAAATGTGCAACGTAATTTCAAGAATACTTTCAAGATTGCCTTTGGTATCTAATGTGATGTGTCCTATTTTCAATAGTCAGAATACTGCTCCCAGCAGTAGTAATATTGAGAGCCATTTTAATATTCTTAAAAATCTCGTGTTAAAAAAAGGACTGTCTAGGCCTCGAGTGGATGAATTTTTAGTTCAACACCATGATTTCATACAAGGCGAATTGAAATTAGCACTTAATAACCAAAACCTGGACAAATTGAATGATCATATACCTAAAAAACGTGAGAAAAAATCTACTAAAAGGAAAATTACGAATCGACAAGACCTGTTATTCAAGGAGGAATCATTATTTAATAATGAATCTATAAATTCTACTGATGTGGTTGAAAATTGGAGAAATCTTACGAAAAGACGAAAGCAAGATTCGTCAAAAGTGACAAAAAGGCCTTCCAAAGTTGCTGTATTACAAAATGGCAACTTATCAGGAAATACTAAAGTAGTTAATACTTGTGCATTTGATGTAGTTGCACAATCATATGCCATCGCATACGCAGACTCATTCAGCGCAAAGAAATGCATAGATGATAAAAATGATGAGTATTCTTTATTGATTCGCAATATGGTTCAAAGCAATAATGTATGTGATATATACACCCTTCGATCATCAATATTACAAAGAGTTTTTCCAGTTATAGATAATGTTATGAACTGTCACTGCAATGTAACATCTATATTTGAGAGACTTCTCATAGAAAATTATCCAAGTGCTGAATTTCTGAATCGATGCAGCCAACCGGAATGCATCACAAGAGACATAAAGAGACATGTAGGTTTGTTACCATTGAATATTGATATTATTAAAGACAAAGGGCTGCAATTTTTGAATGAAGCAGTAGAAAGCGGAATTGAAGAAATAGAAACCCCATGCCCATATAACGGTTGCAATGGATTGCGACAAAAAACCTACCAGATATTTGAACTAATTGCTCTAGAAGTAATTGGTATTAAAAAAATGTCTATAAAAGATGCGCCAGGAACTTTATTGATTAAAAAGAACACGTTTAGGTTATTATCTATAATAGAGTTCATTTCCTACTCAAAGAATACCATTGGGCATTATCGAGTTCATTGTTGGCGTAAAAATTCAGGCGTAGACTGTTATGACGATTTAAATAGCAGCAGCAGTACTGTTCAATCTAAAGTAAAAATTTTACCCCACTGTATGATCTATATAAAACAATAATCATACTATTTGACATTATATATGTTTTCCATTCTTATAACATTATGTAAAATAAAATTATATTATGTTAGGATTACTGTTATCTCTATGATGTCAAATAACCGTTATTATTTACTTATGACTATACTGATTTTAAGTACTGTCAGGGACTTGTTAATTACTACAATACGCTATCCTACATCTCCGTCAAAACACCAAAAAAAAAAATCCTCATTATTTTATATTAATATTTGTTATATGAAAAACACTGTTCAATCGTAAATATATTATAGAACGCACAGATTACTTGAGCTATGATTTATACTTTATGTACTTAAGTGATTAGTAAATAATATTATTATGATTTTTGATTGATTGTATTGTTTCGTTATGTTCATATCTATTATTAAACACTACAACTCACTTTGCATTTTATTATAAATTTTGAAATACCTGCGTAGATTTGATTGGTTTGTAGTAAACTATTAGTTTCATTTACTTCTAGAAATTATCAGGCAATTTAAAAACACATAAAATGGGATGATATAATTAAAATTAAAAACGGAGAAACAATTTTGATCATTAACATTATCATAATAATAATTTATTTTACAATACATCGCTAGGTTTACATCTTTGTATTGTATTTTTTCACTTAAATTAATGAATTTTATAAGTAAAAAGTAGATGAGTAATTAGAGTTAATGTAGAACTAATTGCCTATCTACATTTTGTTTATTTAAAGTGCGTAATTTAAAAGTACATCGCCGGCTAACTCTTACAGAAGAAGTAATTTTTTATAAAAACTAAAACGGAACAAATTCCGTATTAAAGATATATCTATAGAACAAATATGGATCTAATTATTTACTGTATTCGTTAAAACGCTGGGCATGGTCAATCGCTAGGTACAGGGACATTCTTTATATTTGTTGCTTTTGTTACGCGTATAATCCATTTGAATATATTTGAGGGTAGATCATTTGAATGTCTAGAACATAATACAGTTATAAAATAAGATAATATTCCACAAATCCCAGTGCAATTAGCGGGTTCTTAGGAGCGAGCTCTCGTGTGTACGGATTTGCACTCAAACTTGATATAACTCCGTTAACATACTAATGTTACTTAGTTGCAGTCTCTTTGACATACAATTTGCAAACATATCTAATTTTACAACACACACTGTTTTAATAAGCCTCAGATTTGTTTGTTGTGAATCTTGTTTTACAAGTTTATTTATTTGTAGAGGACACAGAAGGCTGGTTCTGCCTTTATAAAACAATGATTTCATGAGCAAGATCGATTTGTGGTAAAAACTCCAATGTTATTCACAGTTTTAAATCTGTAGGGAAAATTTAAACCTGTAGGTAATAGAATTGTAGGTTAGCGTGGTAAAATCAACTAGTTAAATATTCTTGGTTCTATATGTTTAAAGTTGCAAGACTTTTTTTATAACGCTTAGCTCGAGGTAGATTAGGTAATTTTATTAAAAATATCTAAAACAAATATGAATGTAAGTTTAACAACGCGTGTATTATTTTCTATGCTCTAAAAGATTTCGTAAACTAATATGAATTTACATAACAATATAACTACGTGTGTATTCTTGTTCATATACTAAAATAGTTAAATAAACATATCACAATAAGCTCAAAAGTAATCCGTTCTCCATTCTCAAGTACGTCGGCACCAACTTTATTCAAACTAGATGGGGTTAAAATCAGCAATTACAAGAAGCGTCTGGTGTCTGAACTTTGCAATACGACGACAGTATTGACACTAATTTATGCACTTTAATTACAGCGGTGCAAAACTCGAGGCATTTTTAACGCGCCTGAAAGGGTTTCACTTATAATACGATGTTTCAAATAATTTTTGAGATTACTTTTAATACATGACTTTACACCAGATTTTATACACTTATTTCTAGCTAAATTAAATCTTACTATCTTGTCATATAATCGTTCAAACCAAAACATCACAAAAAAGGTCTATACATTTGGGACCTACGACATCACAGACATACAACACAAAACTTTTTACCTCCGGGATTAAATATATTTCATTTGTTTTTTGTTTTTGAACAGATAAATCATCTCGCGGCATGGCGCGGGCTCTCCTGGCGTGGACTGAGACTCGGGACCTATCATTCTCCTTACTTCGCATGCTGGACATCGACATCTCCCTACCATTCAAATTTGTCGGCCTCCTAGTCACATACCTCATTATATTGCTACAGTTCCAGAAAGTTATTAACCCTTAGAAACTTGTGTGATTTTTCTTTCAATTGTTTTAATTTTATATGTTTGTGTAAGAACTTTGTTTTGAGCATGTTTTTGTTTATGCGAAATGTTATAGCAATACAAGAAGAGGAAATAAAGTAAATCAAATCAAAATCATTTGTTTGCAAAAATGGGTATAAAATATTTTACAATATTGGTAAACTAGTATCACCATAGTCAGCCTTTCAGCATGCAAATTTTTACACTGATTATAATTATTATTAGAAACAATAGACATTTTTTTGCCGATTGAAAACATTATCTAAAGCATTTAGCAATAATGTATCTATATTTAAGAGCAAGATGTTTTTTTTTTGTATTCGGGCCTCTAGTTTTAAACATTGCTTGCAAAAACTCAAAATAAATTCCACTATTCAGTGTATAGTGATCTTGTTTATTACTCAAAACAAAACAACTGAATAATAAACTCGCAACTAAAATTTAATATCTGCAAACCGAGGTCTCACTTATTTATAATCTAGAGGAAGGTTATAACGCATTAACTTTAATTAACGCTGACTAGAGTCGGTTTAAATCGCAATGGACTCTGCACCAGTTTTTATTAACATACCTACATACTAGCTAGGCATATTAATAGCTATTCATATTGCACAGATTGCAGCGTTCTACGTGTGAAATGGAAAATAAAATTCTAAAACCACTAGTGCGGTTTGCACCTTTATTTTTTTGTTTGAACTAAAAGAGCCTTTAGGGATTTTCAGCTTCACATTTTTTTGTTTGTTTGGGCTCATGTAGGTTCGTGTTTACTGGTTTATAATGTACATAATGGCTTTATAATAAAGCTTTGGAACAAAGTGGCTTACATACATTCAAAGTTGTGGGTCATAATTATGCTAGGCATCAAAATATTATCAACCTTTTAATTTTATAGTACGTAATTATTTTTAAAAAGGTTGTCAAGGTCTGTCAAAAATAGATTTTTACAATAAAGTTGCTCATTGTTTATTTCGTAAAGGAGTCTTTTATTTAATTGGTGTACAATATTTATTTTCAATCCTATTTATAGGCGTTAACAAAATAAGGTAAAAGGTAAAAGCCGAAATATTGTCATTCTTGTCAAATAAATTCACCTTTTAATATTGTACCTTCAAAAATAAACGGTCCGTAGATAGGAAATAAATAAAATTGTGTTGAAATTAAACTGCCAATAAATCTCAGCCTTTGCCGACGTTTTTAACTTTCTGGTGGCGAAACCAGGAAAACGCTTACAATCGTAATAAAAGATCTCAGGTCGTTAATTAATTGGAACAAGCGTTTTATTTCTTATACGTACTTCATTATTCTAATCGAGTAATGTTGTGATGATTGTGTTTTTCCTACATTAATCATACTATCTCTAAGTAGACACGTAGACACCCCAATGTTATAACAAATATGTTATTTAATTACTATGCAGACATAATTATATGTTGGCCCGTGTCTTAAAAACGTTACAAGTTATTGTTAATTATGAATCAGAAGTAAAAAATAAGGTTGTAATACGAGTATAGATTTGCTTTCTAATCATCAATCATTTGAGACTGAGGTAAGTATTCACCAACACGTATTTTTATTAATAAGATTGTAATACTCAGAGTATTCATACCGAACAATACTCATACCTAGAGTATTGTTCACTCTGTTTAGCTATAAGAGTGTACAACTCTCAAGTATAAAGTACACTGTAGTTGGAGAACTGTGGGATATGACCGCGAGGATCAGTCTTGGTGAGTTGTTCTCTATCATACTGGCTGTATGTACACAGCCGTGGCTCATCCCCTGCCAGGCACTATCTCTTAGTCGCCCGTCTTAAGGCACTTCCCTAAACTGAATGTATAATACCAATGGTAATACTACACAGTACATGTACGAATATAACATTAGGACAATAAACTATAACTGTAAAACGTTTGTCAAGATGACGAGGCGTTTATATAAAAGAAAAAGTAATCAAACAACACAAATGCAAGAAACAGTTGTTGTGAAACTTAAATTATAAAGTTTCAGAGTAAAATAAAGTACTAAAAACTAATTCAAACACGATTCGAAGTTAGAGCACCTGTAAGTATTTAATTTCCACTAAAAACTGTCCGTCACAGTGACTTCGCTATTTCGTCTTGCAGGTTTAACGACAAAGGATATTTTTAACGGAGGCAAGAGCGATATCCATTGTTATCGGAGAAAATGCTAAGGTTTAGTCCTTTATATTCAGTTGAAAACATTTCAACAATTTCCCTTTTTTTATTCTTGCCGCGCTTTTATACAATGACGGATGAGGAGCATTCGCAAAGAAATTTATTGCTACACAAATTCGGTGAGTGGCTGCGACTATTGTTTGGTGCGATACTTCTTTACGCCGCCATACTTGCCTGCTTAGCACGAACACGAAATCATTCCTAACAGATCAAGGCTACTGAATCTTATTATTCAAAACGATTCACATTGCATCCACGTTTATCCTGGCTAAAGGAAAATATTCTATGGAGTTTTTGTTGTTATACTACGTAGGAACTACTCGAATAGTGCAATTTTGTCGACGCTCAAACGACAATATATTTAGGAAAATATGGTTCAGAAAGTGCTTTGATGCAGAATTTCGGTTCAAAGGGGTTTGTAAGTATCACTCGAGGAGGAGAGGTTCGGATAACACTCGACTAAAGAATAGACGTAAAAGTAAATAACAAAGCAATGACCAAGTAAATTTACAATTGACTGATTTTACAAAATGTATATTTATTTTCATTGATTAAAAAAGGAAAGAACCTCTATTTGTATGATTTTCATTGTTTTTGTTGGCTTTATTCAAACGGTTGAAATAAAGCATATTTGAATTGCGTTTTTTTTCATACACCACAATTCTATTGTTCGCGCAAAATAAAGCGACAGAGTTGTTATACAGGGATCATTACGTTAATATAATGTGGGTCACGATTTCCGTATGTATATCCATTACAGGTATTACCTGTATTGTATATTATATTTTATGTTTTTTTAGCTTGTGTCAGCTACGACAGGCTTCGTAGTGCCCTTAATGCACTAGATACGACTTGTATATTATGTTTCGATTTCCACGTCCCTTATCTCGGAAATGCAATACGCAGCTATCGATGGCTTACCGGGACAAGTATTTATGTTATGATACATACAACATGTGTATTTCAGTTCCATTGGATTTAATTAAACTATGCACTGATCAAGCATTTTCACTCAGACGGAAATTTAAAAAATTACGGTACTCAAAAATATTTCTCATTTATTAGGACAAAAAATTGCATGATAAAGAACATAATAATATCTCAAACACGCTTAAACTTGATATAATATTCAAATTAATAAAGCAGATGGTTGGATGGTAGAGCACTAAAATATTGGCAGAAACCAGCCAACATTTAAGTGTTCTGGCTTGAATTGCGGACACATCATAAAGTCTATATTTCTGGCAGTATATATTTACTAAGGCGAGCTGGAAGTCTCAACATATCACTTAGATAATCATATATCCATGCTTTACGATTGTTTGAGGAGTTATTATTTATGTTTCGTCACAGTATACATTCAAATAGATTGGATAAAACTCGGCAGAACGTTGAGGCTTTGCCAGCAACTGAATAACAAGGGAAGTAGAAGGCTTGTTAGTCGAATACTTATTTTCTTTAGAAATTCTTTCATGTTCAGTATAATGGATAGTCGCGTTTAGTAAATGTTTTTGTTTTATTTTCAAATGCTTTAGTGTTTTAAAAACATTTATATGTTAGGATATACAATTTAAAAACTAACGTTTAGATACAGATAAAGAAATAGCTCCATCTATAGGTTATATGAACTATTGGAAAAGGTAATAACAAAACCGTTACAAATGTGTTCCTGAATTCGAATTTCGTGTAAACTCATAAAGAAAAGATAAAGCCAATTCCCTTGTAATTGCTTACAAATAAAACAACAATATCGAAGCGGCAGAATTAAAGAAAATTATTTATTTGGCGCACTGTACACTGTAATTTTAAGCGCGGAGGGAAGAGATAACTTAATTATTACGCGACGCAATCTGTATGTGTGTTGTACGTGCTTGTAAGCATGGGAACTTTTTGTAGATTACAATAATTGCTAATTTACTTCATACATACAGTCTATTGTGGGCATTTTCACTGTGATTAGATTAGTTTGTTTTGAGGTGTCTAGTGCTAACTGAAGGAGATGATTAGATGAAAAAAATAAATGACTATAAATTAAGGTAAAAAAAAATTGTGACATTACTTTATAAATGTTCACCAAAACGTTTGATAGTTATGAAGAAGCAGATGAAAATTAAAACAACATTGCTTTAGTACACACTATTGTAATGAAAATGATGTTTATTTTAGTAGGGTATATACGGGCTTAGCGAAGCCTATATTAACGGTTTGTTTGAGCTTTTATATTATTAATGCCTTCGTGTCAGTGTGTCAGTATTTAATGAAATGTAGATTTTGCGGTCGCTACATAACATAATGTGGGCTAGCCCGGCCTGGCCCACTGTCAATTATACCCGATCCAATTATAACCCTTGAGATTTCCGAAATCCCACCGAGGAATTGCCGCTTCGGTGTGCGCATTTGTGACAACTAATTGATTATATTATATTGAAATTATGTTCGCTTATGAATTTATACGTTACATTAGATTTGGTACATACAATTGCCAACTACAGTACGTAACAAATAGGAATGTACGTAACATTTGTAAGGTTCCGTAGTGTGAAAGGAGTATTTTAACTAACATTTTCAAATAATAATCAAATACAAGTTTTCGGACTATTAAACAATTGAGGTTGATATTTTTAAATATTTTATTAACAATCTGGATGTCTGCCTGCAAACTCAGTTTAATAGTTTTAACGTGTGGAGGTAATAAGCAGACACAATTTTGATATTTGTAATGTTATACCTTACAGAGGTATGTAATTCACTGATGTCTGATACATGGATGCGATTGGTGGAGAAAAAGTTAAGAGAAACGCAAAAGCCTTTATCCACTAGAGTTGAGACTTTTATAATGTGATTAACAACTAGTTAGCTAGAAAAGGCTTTGTGATCCAAAGGTTTATTTGAAAAACATCATTGTAATTATCCTTGGCGACATAAAACAGCTCACAGAATACACAAGAGAATTCTAGAGTAAACTCCATTAAAATTAATTAAGACCCTAAATAATCTACGGCAATCTTCGGGTAATTTATATTGTCAAAGTTTGCGATATTTCAAGGGATTTCGTCTCATTTTTCAAGGTTCCCCATTTAGGAATAGCGTCGTGAGTTTGTACCATTTTTCATGGTGTCCGGGCAGGTGTACGGCTATGGAATAACAGTTTCCCTTGATGAATGCTGGCAGCTTGCGGGAAGGTGTCGAGCCCTTAACGAAGACGGATCGTGTCGCCCGATGACCGACGCGCGATAAAAAATAAACTGCGTTTCTAACAAATTGCTTGCTTGTTCGCTCATTTACGACCATAAAAATAGAAAAAAAAACAACATTTCTCAAACATAGCTAAGACATGTTTACACACAATCATTCATATTTTTTCTTCCTTATAAGGTCTTTAATGAACGCTTGTGCTACGTACCTTAACGTTCGTAGCACCGTAGTACTACGGCGTAGACGCTTTTAGTACAAGTGACTACGGTAAAATCGAGTGTGTACCGTGTGTACGAATGTTATTCGTAAAACAAAAAGTGCTGAATGTCGAACGTGTGTCGGATATAGCTATAAATCTGTATCAAAATAAAACCTGAATAAATAGATTGCCCGTATGTACTCATATGTGTATTGTAGTCTTTTAGATTGTTGGTGTTTACTTGATAGTTTATTGAATGTAAATAAAACGGTAAGGCATTTTTTTATTTAATTACGGTTATTGTGTTTGTTCATTAAAAATATCTCAGTAATTTGTTTTATATGTATCAGAATAAATATTTACTTTAACTGTGTGGCAGAAAAACAAAACAAAAGCTTGTAGCAAAAAACTAAAACCGTAAAACACTTGTACAAATGTACATAGGCTACGAATTATCGCGGGAAATCGACGAGAGATACATTTTTCACGCGGACGCTGCTGCGGAATTGAATTTTACATAAAACATATCCCCGAAGCTTTTGAACGGGGAATCTATCGCACAGCTAACTACACGTCTGTCAGGAATTCCCGACTTGTTAAACTATCACAGCGTATCAATCGCGCCTCGTGCACCCAAATCCGCAACCTGTATACGACATTCAATTACCTACATAGCATTTGGTGCGTACACTTACCGACAGCGATGCACCGTCTACATTGAGTCGTGTAATCACTGTGATAGGTACAGGCGCGCACAGCGTTGTGTCACTCGATATTGGCCGTAATTGTTAGGCATTGAATGGATGGAGTTTGTGATTAGATGAGTGACGTCATAATACATGTCGTTAGGTAGGTGTTGCGTGACGGATTATCATGTATTAATAATAATATCATATCTCTGACAAGCTATTGCTAAAACAAGGTTACTTTTAGGTGTTGTGACCAGATTTTAGAAAAAAAAGGTTCGTTATGTCCGTATTGTCACGTTACAATGTACTCGTAAGTACTAAATGATCAGTAGTAATAATAGTTGTCCATAAAACAACTAAAAGTATATTTGTACGTAGGTACTGTATATCTCAAAAGCAGTTCCACATTGTAACAGTTATAATTATAATTGTAGATAACGCTGTCTTATCAATCAAGAGCCGACCTTAGTCAATTACCGGATGGTTCGGGTACAATACAAATGAAGGGAAACTGACAATATCTGAACACAAGGCCTCAAAGACAGTGACAACGGTCACGAATCCAATACGACACAATTTATTCTGTAATCATATTATTCAATGTCTGGCGGTAGAACGATGACGTCACAATTTATGAGACGTCTTGTCTTGTCCTTCAAGGTTGTATATCTAGGTGAAATAGAATTTCCCAATTAGTGATAAGTACACTTTTATTTAAGTAAGCATATTTTTGGATGAAAGTAATTATTTATGCTACGTTTTATGACTAATTTACTTTTATGACTTATTAAGTAAAAAAAAGATGAAAGACTTACAAAAATACATTAAAAATATAAAAAATCTTCAGAATTTCTCTTATCGAGACTACGCTCGTATGAATTTAATGTTGAAATCAAAACTTCCGTCATACATACACACGACACAGATCTCAAGTAAAACACTTGAAACAAACAAACTTTACTATTGATTGAGAGGAAGAGCAATCACGAGAGTGAAGCTCATTTTATACCAATAAAGATCTTAGATCACCATGAAAGCGATACCGTCGTAAAGTAAAATCTGCGAAGTTCTTTTGTGTTGGCCATAAAGATTTGGTTTCCCATGACTGCCTTACTGAGTTGTGAAGTTACGTCAAACAATAGACTTCCCTTTTCTTTTTGGAAGGTTGTTAAACGCAAATAAGGGGTTGGGTAGCTGGGTGAATTTCCCAAATGACTTATTTTTTTGTCTTTGGTGAAATTAGTATTTGAAACAAGGAATATAGTTCAGAATAATTTTTTTTAGTATTCTATAGGTAGTCATTGGGTTGTGGCAAAAATATAATTTGCCTAGGACTATTAAAAAGGTAGAAAAAAAATACATAAACCTCTACCTTTTTTCAAATCGGTGCTGTCCCACTACTTTTTTTACAAACAAAACAGCTTATACACTAATAAAAATAAGTAAGTTGAGTATATAACTTATTCTATTTCATAGAATATTGGTTTAGTTATTAATATATAGCATTTTTTATTACATAATTAACGATTATTATTACTGAGAGGCACAAACGTACTTGTCCTGAAAAATGTTCTCATATCGCTGGACAAAAGTAATTTAAACATAACTTTACATCGACGAGTCGGGCAGCATCCCCACCCCAATTGTATTTCCCTCGTTGGTGTGTGCTAGTGGGCAGTCAGGATAGAAGTGGGTTAAATCACTGGATATGCCCACCAAAAACAAAAGTACGCCATTTCAGTTGCTCCTGGACAATTATTTTATATAATCGGTGGTTGCATTTTTCTAGTGTAATGAGTAGTTTTATTATTGTTGTTTGGTTCTAACAGACGCAATAAGTGAATTAGCTTCATCGTTTGTTATTAAATTAATCCTAGATATTATGCATTTTTAATAATTTTCTAAAAAGTGTGTTATTTCTCATGTCGGTGCTCTCATATCGCTGTAATCGGTGGTCTTTATTACCACCGATGTGATCATTTACACCGAAATGATAAGAAAAAATCGATCGGTGTCTTATATCTAATATCGGTGTCTGGATTCATGGACAACAGACAGTTTTGTCACATCGGTAGATCATTTTATCATCTCGGTGAGTCGTTCTATCATATCGGTAGATCCCGTGTCATTTCGTTAAGTATACAAAGAAACAATTGAACATACAAACAAACATACAGACATATAAATTATATACATACCTACACACATTCATACATACATACATACTTACCTACATAGACGGCCAAAATCATTACCACGATACTACTGGGTAGTAGAAGATGTATAAATTTATCGTTAAGGAAGGTCTGTACTCGGTAATGTACGTCCATAGGCAGAGATGATGATGGTGAGGTAGTATAGTATAGTATCAAAAAAAACAATGATAATAAAAATACTCATAATTTTTTTAACAATAAAGTAAACATTATAAAATAGGTACATATTGTCAAAAAATATATTTTCCTTGGATTTCTCAGAACTCAGTTCTCTTTGGATGTGATTTACCCACATAACACCCTAAGTTCTTGTTTTCAGTTCTCAAGGGTGACTACCCTTGTAAAAATATATAGGTACCTACTATTTGATGTTCAAAGATGGATAGATTATCATATCGCTGGATATGTACATCATTTCGGTGGATATCCTTATCATATCGGTGTACAGAAAAAATAATCGGTGCCGGTTTTTCATATCGGTGGAAGCCAGAATTCAAACCGAATTTTCTGCTTAGTCTTACATGATACGTTGATGATATTAAATTTGGGGATATTTGATGTCATAAAGATTGCATAAAACCTGAAAAATATACAAAAAATACATAATTGTAAAAGTTCACCGATATGATAAGAAAAATGGCATTTGTTGAAATTCACCCAGCTGCATGTTACTTTCAAACAAAGATTTGTGGATAAATAACTCGAAATTTTGAGAGTCCGTGTAGGATTTTTTAGTAGTTAAATACTTTGCTGTTGCTATAACTTATTGCATTTTAAGCGTAACGAAGTAAAGGTGACTTTTACTGCTTCACCGGATAAGGTTTTTTATAAAACGAAATGAAATGATGAATGAACGCTGGACCAAGCTTCTAATCCAAGTGATTCAAATATAATGAGCACTCAAAAAAATGTCAGGTGTCCGTAATTTTCTTATCGCGGGCTCTTTATTTACTGCCAGTTGAAAAATAATGATTGTATTCATTAAATTGTATCCGGTACAATTCCCAGCAAGCCTCGCCGCTCTGTTTTCATCCGACCACTTTGTACCAAAAACCCTTATTAATTATCCGTTTGAATGTACCCGTAAAACTGATTTCACTGATTTACTTATTGAGAACGTAGTTTTACAGAATGCTAATTGGTTTTAATTGTAAACGACAGTTTCAATATTTCTGTTTTAATCCGATAATGCAATAAAAATGAGTTCAATTAATGTTTTCCGTGTGATATTTGTTTACTTTGTTGTGGAAAAGGTACTTTTATTTTTATTTGCTTTCCATTCAATAAATTGTAAAAGTAAATAAAGCGACATTTGATACGGGAAACGTTCGTTATTACAGAGATTGGCTTTTGCTTAGGTCTTCATTACATGGAGAGGCAATTAGCAAGCGTGCGGTTAGTTTCTTCATGCGCGATATGTTTCCACATGAAAGTTTAATGTTCAGAAAACTACTTAGCGGAAGCCCTCGAAAAGCTCGGTAGTTTTCATAAACGAGGTAATCTATATTTAAAGTTACAAAGTTTATTTAGCATGTGAAACATTCACAAATTCTCTCGCCTCATTTAGAGTTTCTAACGTGTTTCAGTGAAGTTTGTTGAACGGAATACTTGACAACATAATAGATGGCCCTCTCTACACGAGTCTTAATCAAGGCCGCCGATAAAATCGGAAAACGTGCCTAATGATCTTTGCTTTGAGGACTTTTGAGAGATCTAAGGGAGTGAGCCATAACTGCGTAGCTTTACGAGTAACTCGGCAAGTCCAAATGTGCGCGACCTGGGATCTTAGTCCTGGATATTCGTACATTTTACGAGTTCAACAAGGTAATGCTATTTGCAAGCTTCGTTTCCTTCTATTATCTTTGTAAACAAACAGTAAATCTCGCATGTTCTTACTGTGGTCTTTATCACGTATCGTACTAATACAATTCATTATCTAATTTCGTTTCTGATTTTAGTTTTTTGAATAATTCTCAACTTGGTCCTGAACCAATTTTAATGTATTATTAAATACTTTCTAGATTTATATTTTTGAATAATAAAGGTCGGTTTTCTGCAAAGGAATAAATTATTATAAAATATAAGATCTTGAAAAACCAGATCATTTTTCAATGTTATCAAAACCTAATTAACATATACAAAGGCGGCGGGTAAAATATCTAAGCAAAATGTTTTAGATAGGGAAAAATAATACGAACAACACCTGCCAAACATAAATCTCCTTTACGAAGCAATTATCGCAGGTGTACTAGACTATAGTTTTCCAATAGTCACGCAGCAATATTTTTAGATAGAATCAATTAGACCGGGCGCTTTCCTTAAGGCTAAATTGCTAATTTAGTTAATAGCTACAATTTGGACGATCAGAGCCTTGACTGAAATAAATGGTATGGCGCCACCTGAATTGTTAATATAATAAGAGCTTGAAGGCTTTGGTGTCGCAATCAATTGAAGGGTCTACGATAAGGGCTTAATACGGAACCTCCATTTTTTATAAGGGGTTGGTTCTCATACATTCGTCTTACCTGTTTGTACAATTTCATTTAATTTGTGCCAAAGGTCATGCACTAAAGTTTGTTATTTATGTGTTTGTATAAATAAGCTAGTATCAGTACAATTATTCATTAAATAAACAAGGGGATGATTGAAAGCATAACATCAGATAGAGATTGCTTTGCACTAGATTGTTTGGTTTTCACAAGTATAATTTCATTAGATATTAATTATTACGGAAAGTTCTGTCATTAATTGCTTTATAGTAATATTAACAATTACATTTATAGGAAGTAGTCTTCAAACACATAAATTAAAGTAACTAAAAAGTAAAATTAGTAGAAAACAAAAACTTAACTATCTTGTGAATTAAATTTATTTTTGTTTGGTGTTAAATATAACTAGATTACGACTCTGACTTTGTTACTACCATTGTTTTAACACATTTAAGCAAGAGTTCGTTTATATTCCTCTTATCCGATATGGGCCCTAGAGACGTAGAAACTATTGTCTCCAACACATTGGTTCGGACTAACCCTTTTTACTTTCTTTATAGTGTACTCTCTAGCTGTTACTACTTTTTATAAAATAAATAGTGTACTAGGAGAATTGCAGATAAGGATAACATGCTGGTCGAAAGGCTATTTACATAAATAGATATATACTATTAGGCATTTTTTTTTCAAATTAAATATTCACACTAGTTTTCTTTCACATTTTCTTCTTACTTAACAAATATTACTTAAAAAAAAAACTTGTGGTTTGTTTATGTATTTATGGCCAACATTTTCTGAAACAAAGACCTAAATCTAAGGATCACATAACAATTTGTCGGCGGAATCGAAGTCTCGACCCCTCACACGGAAGTTCAACCAATACGCCCCTATTCAACGCTTATAGAATCCTAAGATAACCGTAGAACCTTGGCTTCGATTCTCTTTTATGTCGCTATTAAAATTAACGAGCAATATTTTATGACATTGAATCGATTGCACTTAGCAGGATAATTTATATTACACGTCGAGTCCATTTCCGCGGGGATAGAGTATTTTAGTTTCAGGTTATATAGTTTTATTCGATTATACACTAGGTCCCATGAGTAGTGTTGCAACTTTAGGTCGCTATTTGTCTTTTTAAAAAAGTTTATAAGAAAAAAAAATGTTTCTTAACTGCCAGTGTTCTGTCTCTTATGTTTACTTAAATAAAAAAGCATTGTGATTGTTTTAAAAGAGGTTTTATATTATTGAAGTTAAGATGACTTTCGATGAGGGTGTAATGATTGATTAATTCTACTTGTACTTTAATGAATGAACTTTGTGGGTTAAACAACTCGCGAATTTATCAAGTTTCCGAAGTTTGTTGCGTTTTAGGAAATTGTGTGCTGCAAACATTTATTTGTAAAGCCATTGTTCGTACTTGTTGATTTATGGGTTTTATTAACTCAGCATCGTACACGTTAGATTAAAACTTTATGTACATTATTTAATGTACGAGATTATGAAGTTGTCGACGAAACAAAGTAAAAAGTTTGTGAGTAATTAAAGAATGCAAAATTATCCCACAAGATTACTAAAACATGCCTAAATCTTATATATAAAAATGAATCGCTAAATGTGTTGGTAAGCGCATAACTCAATAACGCCTGGACCGATTTCGCTAATTCTTTTTTTGTTGTGTTAGTTATTATCAGGAGAAGGTTCTTATGAAAAAAAAATAGAAATGCGCAGAAAAAAAAGTAATCTAAGATAGTGATTTGTTGGATTCATCTGCGCCCTGAATAACAAAGGCACCGGGAACGAGACCTATGGATTCACGCGGGTGAAACCGCGGGGCACAGCTAGTTGTTCTATAAATATAACCGATACATTATAATACATTCGAAACGTAATCTAATTTTAGTTTAGTAATTTAATTACATAACCAGAACTGTAGCACTACCAATGCATCTCGTTAGTGTAATTAATATCCGAAGTAATTACAATATTAATAATCTCGGCATACCTCCCTATTCTAAGGGTTCCTACCTTATCGAAACTTACATTTTAGTTTAGATCATATTAACTTTTGTTTTATTGAGATACTCAAATCAAATCAAATTCATTTATTTGCTAAATACAGGTACTTGTGCAAATACATAGATGGTAAAAAAATAATAATTGTGAAACACTATATTACTACTATCTTCTTATGATACTAGCTGCTTTATTAGCGTTAGTATCCAGTACCCCAAAAACAAATCTTTGTTTTTTAAATAAGTCTTACTTACTTCTCATAAAATTAACTATCTGCGAGTGAAAGTCCCGTCAAAATCGGTTCAACCGGTTTAGTGATTAGCCGGAACAAACAGAAAGAAAGACAAACATATTTTTTATGTAACTATAGTATTTTTTTCATACGCATTAAGTAAAGAGCTTTTAATTTGAAAATACGAATCGACAAATCGATATTTATATGTTTAGATTATTGAATTTCGAAAGAAATACAGTTTAGCGTTCATTCGTAGCAAGTTTCCGTTCATTTCCAAGTCTAGTGGTCGTTGCCAGCAAATTGCCTGCACGAAGGTTTTAAACGCAGCTTGTTACTGTATATAGCCTGTGATACAGCCTTAACCTGTGCTAACTGACGTCCTGTCGGTATCACTACGAGCTTTTGCTCTCGCTTTAACCATAAAAATGCTGGCCATTTTGCTAGAGTTCATTGACATTACAATTTTAAATGCATGCTTATTTTACCATCGTTTTTTTTTCATTTCGTGATGAAATGTGTTAAAAAACATTCGTTTAAAAAAAGAACAATCAGTCCTATAAAACTAGATTTTAAAAGAATTCATCTAATCTGATGAATTATTGTCTCGTGCGAGAATCAAATCTTCACGTGGTGGTAGTTGGTGTAGCGACTATTTGTGTAATTAGTAACTTATATATTTATTTGCGTATTTTTAACACACATTATTGAAGCTCGCCTGACTATCTTCAGACTCAATAGTCTTCAATCATGAGAGCTGCAGAGTCCCGAGACGGCCGATTTGAAAATACGCTTAGGAATAAATAATAAAATTATATATTTACCACGTTCTATTACACAAAAATATGCAGAGAATACAAAGTAAATAACATCGAAGAAACTTTGAACCGAACAAAACTAATAAAAGCAATAAAACAAGTAATTTTCTAGCCTAACCTAAACAAAACTAAACTCGGTTTAATCAAGTCATTGCTGTTTGTCCTCTTTTGAAGTGATCCTTGAATTTTCCGTACAAAAGGTCGTCAATCAAAAAGTAAATAATTTAGTTGAGGAGATCAAAGCGATATCTTGCCGACTGCCGTATAATTGTTTAGGGGAGTTGGAGGCAAAGTTTGCAAACCCACCGCACTGGGTTGATTGTGCGGCCCACAACAACTTCATTACTGTTACACGTTTTCATAGACCCTTGAAAAATGTTGAGGCTGTCGAACGTAATCGCGTAATTAAGTCTCATGTAGTCCATTCAGTTTTTATAAGAAAAATATAATGTTTATCTGCTAAAGAGTTTCAGCGTCTGCAACATTACACACCTAATTACCACGTGTGCAGTAATTAGTAGTAAGTTGCACTTATTTCTAATTTATTTACTGTAAAATTGCCCCGCACCATACGCTCTAGCTATTTTTCATAGTAATTAAATCTCCGTTCGCAAGAACGACGGCAATCTGGGTCGTAGTAAATTGTTATTAACTGCCAGATTTGTCCATATTAGTAATTTGTGACGTAATTATATAGCTATCAAGACGGACAATTTTGACAAGTCATTAAGCGTTGAATTATTTTGTGATTTTATTCTTAATGCGTGGAATAATGATTGCGAGATGAGCTCCAAGTAGAGCTCAGTTGGACAAGTTGAAAGTTATGAAAATTTTAATTACAGCTTTATGTTAATTCGTGATGGAGCAAAGGAGCGCCGGCTAGTCGGCATAAAAGCTCGCTCACTAAGTAAAGATTGACGAAACAAAATTAGGTAGGTCGACACTTCTTTGCAAAAATATTTTTTTTCAGTATACCCACTTACGTACTCTCCAGAAAGCATGACTTGAATTAACTCATTATATTTATACAGACAAACTTAATGAACCGTAAATGAACTTTAATAGAGAATGTTCTGATGAATATCAAAAATAGCTTTGAGCAGATAGTATATGCAGAGGTGTTTGAACTCCATAATCCAGTTGTTTGCCTTGGAGATTAAATTTTTGGTCAAACAATTTTTAGCTGAATGCACAATGAAAATGGACGTTATTTACCAAGCATTAGAAACATTAGAGCAGACGGGGTGCGTAAATATTTAACTCATTTTACTTTGTGCACCTAATCACTTTGTGGTTGAGGTTTTATAGCTATGCATAAATTTAAATGAGGAACGTGAAGAATCACGCTGTTACGTCGGGAGCTCGTTTTGAATTCTGCCAAAATTGACTTCATAATATACCTATTTTAATTTGAATAACGCGGTATTTAAGAGGCTCGTCGCGGAACCTCCGGGGATTAATCTGTTTAATTTGGTTACGGTTTCAACAAGCCCGCATCTGCGAGCTCGCGACATAGTCTCCAAGTTACACGCTTTTATGCTTTCCGTTTGTCGGCACGCTGCGTGACACTGATAATGACGTCATAACTCGTTTGCATGCGCTACACATAATTAGCCATAAACTTACGCAGCTGTCACCAACATTTTTTGGTAACTTTTCTTGTCGATAAGTTGGATTGTCACTGCAGAGTAGTCCCGCGGGACAAATTCAGGATACTCGATAGCTTGTGGACTGAGAACTTAAAGAAGGGTATGGATAACTTCCCTTTTCTTGACCGGACGTTCTCCGAATACTAATGTGATACATTATCTTGCCACCAGAAGGGAAGTGAAAGAAAAATAAAGCTTAGTTTTATTTGGCTGCGCGCCTACCAAAGATTTTTCATTGCTAATTAAAACTCTTGGAATCTGGAGCATTGAAATTGTTTCCTTTCTTTTCCTCTCTGATTTAGTACAAATTGCGAAGTTTACATTTGGTAACATTCTCTCTTTATATGTTTTGTGGCCAACATTAATTGTTGATGTTTATTTAAATTTCACACAGTATTTATCGCTTGAAAGCGTTACGTGGTAGCATTTATACAATTTATTACAGAAGTGTGTCACAAAGTCTCATTATATTTATTACTGATATAATTTGAATATTATTAAAAAAGAGAATATTTAATTAGATACAGCGTCAACATAGGGTTAAGGGTTATAATAGTCTGTAATTATTATTTATTTAATATATCATATTGTATATTTTTGTTGAATAAATATGAATCTGAAATTAATTAGACCACTATCGTGCCAGCTGTGTTATAACAACAAGTTACTCAATAACTTAGTCTATCAGGTGCACCTTTGAGGCAACTTGAGCTGTTTGGGGTCAACGACTATTTCTAATTACTAGCACAGCTTTTAGGGCATACACTAATAGCGCAGGGGCCTTTTGAGGTAAGGTTTACGTTTATAGGTTATACACAGTACTACGGCTGTAAAACTTTAGTGTTTGGGTGGGCTCAGAAATTTGCTTCGTAATAGCTAACTTGAGAACGTGTAATGTGGCGTCTGGAGTTTAAATATATTAAGGTTGTAACATTCGCCAATCCGCACGAAGCTAGGATTAATTTAGTCAGGAAAACAAACATTGGCCTATTAAATCTAGAACTGAACACAATAGTAGTAACCTTCATGATTAGTACAGTCATATACAAGAGTTTATTACAGAACCGTGAAAGATATTGAAGACGTCGTTAGTGTCGATATACATTTGGCGGTCGGCCAAACTCCTATAAAAAGTTCATTAATCACCTTTTAGGGAAGGTGCCGTATCTCATATTATGTAATCGTACGTAACAATAACTGTCACTAAAATCGGCCGGGTACTAAGTAATGATTTTGCCTTATTATATGAAATGTGTAATATGAATTCGCTGATGTTTCTTAATTATTACTTAAACGAAGATGTCGGCTACAAATTAATCAAGAAACAAATATAATGCGTAGCGGTTGAAAAGCGTCTAAGTGTCATTTTGTGTGACTAATTGTTGTAAAAGTTGGTAAAACCGCAGAAAATATCGCGGAGCCTGTGAATGTCAGTGGGAAATTAAATATTGGTCCCAATTTCAAGTACTTAACAATTTCATAATT
This sequence comes from Autographa gamma, assembly GCA_905146925.1. NCBI lineage: Eukaryota > Metazoa > Arthropoda > Insecta > Lepidoptera > Noctuidae > Autographa > Autographa gamma. The sequence continues at coordinate 6,229,363 of LR989866.1, read as the reverse complement.
TAGCAGTACCTTAACTAAACAAAATAAATTATATTCTAACATGACACCTTTTTTCTAGTGCATTAAACGCTGTAAACCAATAAAATCTTTCGTATTTTCGTATACAGATTAGACAAATTTTGTTTCTGATGAGGACGCAAGAGCTTGATGATACAATAATTACTAAATAAAGTGCATACGTATTGCTTTAAATTATTTAATAAATACAAAACGTCAAGAAAACTTTCACCGGTTATATCTTGACTGAAGACCGGTTTTCCTATAGGTAAGTTCACAACAATTTCTTACTATGAAAGGTTAATAAGGTACTCCCTTTCTTCTCCTAATATTGTTTGTCCGAAAATCATAATCCATAACACGTTTGCTATAAACTTCAGAAACCATAATGATCAAAATCCCGAAATTTAGTTTCACATAATTATCTTTAGTTCTAAAAGTATTCTGTCATAATATTGAGTACTATAATGATTAAATCTCCTAATTTAACATGACCTAAAGTCACATGTCCTAAGTATTGATTTAAATAATTTGTATTATTCCGAATGTTCATTTATAATAACTTTTTTAGTCCTAAAAGTTTTGCTAAAAATTAAGTTTTAGTGACAGAAACGAATCGCTGTAAATCCGACTCCACGCAGTCTTGTCAGCCCTACCCCTAGAGTGTAATTTAGAGTCGCGTAGGCGCGGAGGGGCGAGGCGGCCCGCGAGTTGAGGAGCAGGTGGTTGTAACACTCGCCGCCGCGGCTGAGGCTGGCCGGCGAAGCCGGCCAGCAAGCCGAAGCTGCGGTGGTGAGCGTTAAATCCATCTGCTACGATAAACTCGCGTGGGACCGCCGGAGCCCTGCAGCGCCGGAGCCGTGACAGAAACCATGCCTGTTGCTTGCTTGCTTGCGTGCTGCATGCTTGCTTGCATGCTGCATGCTTGCTTGCATGCTGCATGCTTGCTTGCATGCTGCATGCTTGCTTGCATGCTGCATGCTTGCTTGCATTATTGCTTGCTTGCATGATTGCTTGCTTGCTTGCATGATTGTTTGCTTGCATGATTGTTTGCTTGCATGATTGTTTGCTTGCGTGCTGCATGCTTGCTTGCATGCTGCATGCTTGCTTGCATGCTTCATGCTTGCTTGCATGCATAAACAAATAGACAGACAGACAACTTTTTTTTTGTTCACACTTTTGTGTTCGGTGTCGGTCTAGTAACACCCCTCGCCATATTTTTTTTTATATTTTCAATGTACAGAATTTTCACTTCTACAGATTTATTATAAGTATAGAAGCATTATATAATTTAAATTTAGGACTTACAACTTTTATAGCAAACGGTTTTATGTCTTTTGTATATTATTAATAGTAATAATTATGACGAACGGATTTCGGACATATTATATTTAGGGGTTTCAATTTTATGGCATGTCATATTATGTGATATTAAGTTCGGGTAAGTAATCATTCGGACAAATGATGATTAGGACAAAAAAAATTATGTCACACTAAATTATGGATAAAAAAGTTAGGTGACGCGATAGAGAACCGGTTAATAATGAAGTCACTACGAACCATCCTTCCTAATTGCCCTCCAAACTAGCGCCTTCACTCGGTGACGAAACGTATGGGCTCGGGTGTCTTGGCAACAGTAGTAGACAACTTTAGAGGATCCTTGAAACAATCGATTATTTAGTTTGTGTCTCAGTTTACAAGAACAGTTTGTAAGACGAAATAGTTTAAAAGGTACGTTGAAATTGACTCATAATATAGAGCAAGATAGATTCAATTTCTTGTCAAATAAAAAAAAAAATTGTACGAGTATAACATAATACTAGCTAGGTTTAATTTCTCTATGCTTATTAAACTAGCATTAAGCTAGATGACTTAATTTATGGAGTTTTTTGGAACAATGCACGTATCGAAATCAAACTAAAGCTGAAAGCAAGAATATAAGTTGTGTATTTAAAAGTATTTGTCCCTTAGTAGCTTTCAATGTATTCTTTAATACCGGGTTAAAGCAAACAATGCATTATCTAGTGACAGTTCTGCCACGTTTGCTTACCGTACAGTGACAACGCACACACTGAGCATTATTACATTGGCATCTTAATTAGCGAGAGCACTGGAATGTGCTGATGCTTTAGTGACAACTTTGGTACATTGCTCACTTATAGAATCAGATGTACCTTAAATATTACTGAGGATATTTTTTGTTAAATGTTTTTGGAATTAATTGTCACGGCATGACATATGTATACGACTCTGAAAACAAATTACTTAAGTAGCTACAGTACTTGGGTTATGGAATAGGTGACAACGAAGGTACCACTTAACAATCAGACCAGAAAAATAATTAGAGAATTTGAGAGGTTTGAAATAAAAATAGCCGAGTAGTACTTTTAATCACTGTACCTACGTCGCAATTTGTAGATCATATGCTGCAATAGTTATTTAATAGCCTCATAAATGTTATTTTTACATTTAATTCATTTAATGCAGAGCTTGTTTTGACGATTATTGGTTTGTAAAAGAAGGTCGTAAACAACTTAATACACCGTCGGATGTCGGTTACTAAAGCAAACAGATCGTCGGTAATGCGGCATAAAATTAATTATAAACAGTGTCGGGAAATGTACATCAATCCTGATTATTCATATTGACGGTAACTCTTGCATAAATTATTGTCGCACTTGTTATCCGCGAAGGAATAGCAGTGTTCTTAGATGCTTACGATTTGATAATTAACATTATATGGGGTTTTACGCAAACTAACTAACAATGTGATTGGTAACTATAGTAGGTATTTTATTGAATTACGTTACATGAACAAAAAACACAGCCTGGAATAATATTAGAGTTCTTCAGTTAAAGTCTACATGCCAAAAATATAAAGAAATTCTTATATGAAAATGACGAATGATATATAAAATTATTCGAACATAAAATTGAAAAGAAAATATATTTTGATATGCTTACATTCCATTTTTGCAATTTAAAACAATATGAGGTGGAGATCAAAGCGAATAATTTGGAAACAGCTGTGGTGTGGCGCGAACAAGTGACAGTCGCACGAGAATGTGGCACTAACGAACAACACCGTCCCAAATCTTATAAAGGGATCCTTTCCTTTCTATATTCAATACCAATTATTTTTCGGATGACTTAATTAAATTCATTTTTGACGTTGACAAGGTATCTGCGCCACATAACTGTTGTTGAATGCCCGTATAATTTAATTAACGCACCCGATGAAAGATTACGGAGCGAAATTATTTGATCTTCGTTTGGTATTTATTTAGTTTCACCACACTTCCGTTGTTGTGACAGATTTATACAGTTTATTAAAGCAGTCATTATGCGTTAGGCCCATAGCTTGTGGATGAAGGCGAATAAATTAGGAAGGTTAACAAAGTTAAATGAGGTACACAGCCTACAGGTTTGGGTAACCACTCTATTAAGGGCGGCGGAGGGACATGTTTACGTCGTAACACACTTGAACGTCAAGAAGTCGGGGAACTCGGTTTGTTTTAATTGTACTTTCTGCATTGTTTTACTGAGCTAAATGTACATTGCGTTTTGATATTGTGTAGATACAGGAATTTATTGCAGCAAATTATTATTACGAGTTGAGTGGTTTAGATTCAAGCCTCTTGTTTGTAGTTGAAGTATTTAATAAAAGTCATGCAAAAAGGTAAACTAGTTGTTATGAAAAAATATTGTAACACATTCATAACAAAGATAAGATTCATCTTGCTCTGAAAAATGAAGAAAGAAAAGTGTGTTTGTCGGTTACGTTACCGCGAGAGGTATAAGAGCTAAGTAAGAAAAATGGGTTAGTAGGTGCTAACAACTTACGAGTTGGTCTCTTTACAATGTTTATGCCTACCGCGTAGAGCGTAAACAACGCTGTAGGTAACCGCCTAGATGACATATAGCTGAGAGAAAATTAAGATTTGCTTTGATAAGAGGAACCTACTAGTCGACCAAAACGCTTATTTGATAAATTATTATGGTTAATTTACGCATGTTAATAATACTATTAGGAAGTAGATGCCACTCATAATTTGTGTTGTTGTTTTCATAATCTTGCGCAATTAAATAAAAATATTAATATACAAATTGTTAACCAACTGCCAAGCAAGTAATGAAATAAACTGAAAAATATTGTCATATTACAGACTGGAACTTTCGAGATTATTCATATTAGATATTATATAGCACTCGATGACTGGGTTAGTGAGGCTAATAGAGAGGCAGTTAAGGTTGCCAATAGGTTCTAGTTGTCCGTATTAATTGTAAGAAAAAAAATAAACCTTAAAACTGAACAATACATTATCATTACTTGTAAAGGCTAGCGACGCCATAATCATTAGATACTGTTCAGTTATACAATGCAAGACTACATCGAGAATCGTACGCGCCGCCATGACACATCGCTATCGATAGTGCTGTTCGATCTTCCGGTAATAGTGACGCGACGTATTAGTCGATTCTGATTTCGGTTAACTGTATATTTGATACATTGTTTTGTAAATGTAAAAGATTATTTTTTATTCGCTGGTGTTATTTGCTCGGCATCAGATAACACGATGCTGGCAGTTGACGTTTGCTGTGCAGCGAAACATGGGGGTGTTAAATAAAAATGTTTTTGTTCGTAAATACTGTGATGTATTGTTTGGAAATGTTGAATGTAGTTTGTAGTTCTGAATGATCGTGCTGGACAGACAGTCATGTCAGATATATGGGAGGCCTATACTCAGCAGTTTGTGATTATGACGGATGTTGTTTATTCGTATTCCTTGTTCTTGTCCTTTCCTATAGTCTCAAATAGAACAGGATGAACACTGATCACCAAAATAGCTCAATTAGGATTTTTCAGATTCCATGTTTTCTGTAACTAATTTTTAATAAATAAAACGATATGTTTAACTTAAAAATAGTAACATTCATGTTAACCTCACATTGCATCTGTAATCTGATTCCCTTATGCACACAAATCCGGTTATAGCCGCTAGCCCCACACGATAACTATGTAAGCCTTTATTGGTTGGATTGTTAGCAGCCCTAAGGCACAGACACTCGAGAGTGTCGGGCCGGAGTGGGCGAGCGCCGTCAGCAGTCCCGAGCGCTGACTACACTTCACTCCACTCACATGTAATCTCTTAACGACACTCCCAATCTACATAATCGACAAACTAAGAGTTAAAAGAAAAATAATAATATTATTTACTACGCAAAGCAAAAAGCAAAAGTTGTAAAGTCCAATCCAACCGAAAAAATGTTTTAGGTTTTATATGAAGCACAACTTTTTCAGGTAAATGAGTTTAATGAACGTGAATTGAAGTTTATTATTATTTTAAATTCGTATTGAAATAAATGGGGCTCTTGTTTCTCAGATGGTTGAGCTTTTATTTCATTGTCCCGGTCTTTACAGGTAAAGTACTAAAGTCGGATGACCCTAATAATTTAGAGTGCGCGTAAGTTGTAAAGGTCAGAAATTCTATTATGAAAAACAAACATTCGATTAACCTTAAATGAAATCTAATTCAGAGGTCACTTAAATTTACAATGAAAGGAAACTTCATTAAACATATTAAAGTTAAATGTTCATTTAAAATCATAAATAAAACCTGTAGTCTTTACAATCTAATTCGTCCCAACACATCTTCATCACTGAACAAAAGTATTCCGTTGCATCAAATATAAATGGTTTCACGTCACTCCTAAAAGCTTTTCGTTTTTAACAAAATCTTTACATACGCAGGTATATATAGGTAGAATCGTTAGACGCCTTCAGCTCGAAGGCCGAAGCGAAAAGAAATCATACAAATTATCTTAAAAGGAATGTTGAGGACTGGTCCAATGTCAATCTTTTTACGAATTTAGTTTTTCACTTTCCGTAATTGAAAAAAGTATTGGCGCTGCCGAATGTTTGGAATTTAGCTTTAATGAAAACGTAAATTTAGCTTAGGTAGGCCAAATTAGAAATGGTTGAGCCGATTGACTGATTTTAGTTCAACCAGAATTTGTCGAGAAATCTCGACTTATTTGTCGAAATATCTCGACTTATTTTTCGTTCATCTCGGACTGAAAGTGCTTCGTTTATGTTCAGCAACTAACATTTAGTCTGGATTGGAGTCGATCAAAATCAAGATCCCTTTCCACTCCATTTTAGGTGACTTGAAATACAACTGATAGAATGTCGTCATCCTTATTTAATGAACAGGATTTACACCTCGCCCGCATGGCATACTCCAGAAACTAAATTTAAACTTTAATCAAGCTTCACTTGTTTCAATTCGGGAATAATTAGTCGGAGTTACTTTATATATTAGCCAGAAATAATAAGTTGCTATAAAATTATTATGATTTTGTAGACAGTTCTAATAAAAGATATTAGGTATTACATACATCGGAACATTTTATACATAAGCAAAGAACTAGACATAACTAAATTAATCGCAAGATATCTAGTTAAGCACAAGGAAAATTAGTGCTATCATCCAACATGAATACAGCCCTAATTTATTATAAACGAAGTAGCGATACGTTACGACGTGAATATTAGTTATATTAAAGCGTACTTGAGTCGTTCCGTTACATTATATCGCGAATACGGTCTGGATCTCCGTGTTAATGTGCCGTCCATAAAGCGGGTAGAGATATACGAGTACTTAGTAACAGTTAAGTTACTAATGCTGTATCGTAACTGTTATCGAATACCATCACGTAAACTCTCAAAATACAGGTTTGTCCTCTGTTTGTTTAGTCCTCAGAATTCGCAGCACGTACTTGGAACGAGGATACCAATAACACTACGTGTTTTGTTTCAAATGCATAATTCCGTGATCCGCACGCCGGCCACCTCCTAATGAAGCATTTTTCTTCAGAATTGACACCGCCGCCGACGGCTAAATTAATTCTGCGGTACGGTCTTAGTTGTGTGAACTTTTAAATATCATCTCATTATAATGCTGCTGGTATGTTCCGATACTACTGGAATAAAGATGAGAACACTAAAGATATGTTTGAAAGTATAGTAGCGTCGTTAACTTTCTTTCAGTAGGACCTTATATAAATATACGATTTTTTTCTGCATACTATTTATTCGCTTCTCCTAATAAGTATGTACATATTTAATGACTACTTATACCTGCTTATTTAAGATATTCAACATTTTCGGATATACAAAAATAAATAAGCTTTTTTTGATGTTGTCTTAAATGTAAGAAGAAAAATTCATGAAGGAAAAATATTGGTGGGTAAACAGACATTTTCCATCCAAAATGCCTTCATTATGTTTACTAATTCTTTCCATTACATGCTTTATAAAAGAAAAAAATGGATCAGGATTATAATAAAAAACAATTTTGGTCTTATTTAAGTTAGCGTTAGCGTTCGTTTAAAAAAATGCAACATAAATTCGAGACAACATCGCGAGGTGCGGAAATAGCTTCGCGTTTATAAATCACTTACTATTCAGTCCTGTTCCAGACTAAACGCCCAGTGTTTATACCATGCTGTGAAAATCCAATAACACTCGTAAATATGGTAGCGACTTTTGTGAACGATTTGTATGCAACGAGTTTTGAAGCACTTTTCTACTTGCGAAGCCCATTTCTCAAATGCATTCACCCTCGGAGGTAAATCTTTTTGATGCAGTCTGCAACTAGGTACGGGTGTGCCATTTCGTCAATCTTTGGGATTATATGTGAGGGAAAATGTAAAAATTGAATAGTGAAAATTGCAGCTCGTGTTCTAAAGTACATACTAATGTAAAACTGTTTTCCCTGAAGTGAGCTTTGTAAGTTCTTAGTTTTCGTGGTTTTTGATATCATATGCGTACCACATCGACGAAATAAAGTGTCAGCATTTATTATACCTATCTAGGTACTATGAGAAAAGGGTTGGTTCCTTTAAGTATGATAAGAAATACAAAGATAGGCCCAAGTATAATTAGTTTAATAAAGCTCACAAAATATGGGTCTATCCGGCAGACCTGTCAATTTGGAAGAGATGCGCCAACAATTGGCTTATCCCTGTCATATCCGATCCAAAGCCCAACTTATACAGACTCGACAAAAACGTGACCCGAATATAGATTTTTCAGACGAGTCCATACGTTCTGAGAACCACATAACATGTTTAGAGACCACGTTCAATAATTCTTTAAATAATGAAGAAATCAATCTATGTAAATTTAAATTAAAAATAAAATCCAGTTTTAAGATAAGAGCAGTAAACGGGACACGGACACATAAAACGGAATAACCGAAGGAATGGCCGTTTTTATGGCCGAGCCCAATCAGGGTTGGAATCGATATCGCTTTACGAATATTATATGCCTACTTGGTATTTTGGTCACAACAGTCGAACATTCGTAATTGAACGTAATGTTTAGTGCCGCCTTGCAATTATCTTGTGCTTCCGAGGGGATTGATTTACATAAGTATTCAGCGTGTGTCCTTATCACCGGGTGACGTGCTTTAATTAAGAAACGTATGATGTTGAAGTATCTGACAGGTGGTTGAATGACAAAGTCGGTTGATTTTTGTAGAGTAAAGCTCATAAAGCTGCAAATTAAAAAAATAATGTTATAGAAAGAAATGATAAAGAAGGAATGTTAAGAAGACTGGTACAGAAAATAGCTCTGAACAAATTGAGTGTAATAGAAATAGTTTTTCGTAGAAATGATTGTTACTTCGGGTAGGTGGTATCTATAAATAATTAACTTCGCCCTTGTCTATATTATGGGCACATCATTCTAAAAATATCTTCATTATTCTCAATCTCATCTTTATGGTACATTTTATATAGAAACTGGAAAAAGTAGCCATTAAAAAGTGAACAGCAAAAATGAATAAGCTTTCCCTCGCGTTTGAATTTGATTATTCAGTCGGAGAATAAAAATCGACATAATATTTTCTTATTCAGGCTTGCAACAGGCGCCGATAGAATTATGATTAGTATTTTATATAATTGCACCAGCTGGTTTTATTGCTAAGTCTGGAAGCCGCGGTAATATTCATTTAGTTTATAACCGTACCTACTGAGAATTGAATGGTTAATTTTCTTTTCTTTTACAACCGTCTTTTCATGTTCACCGTGTTTACCTAGTTCTTTGCTCGTTACGCGAACTGTAGACGTTAATTAAAGAGATTCAAACTTGGTTCATAGTGTTTGTCCAACGATTATTGGAATATAATTAGGGTATCAACTTCATTCATTCGTTCCTTTGAGTAAATACTGAAGGCATTTTCTTATTCAAACTCATTTCTTATGATAGTTGTTGGCACTGAGAAAATCGGAGAGAAAAATACTAATAGCAGAAAGTGGTAAATTTTCATAATATTTTTTTATAATCGTATTATAACGTTACATTTATTTAGAAAAAGTTACAGAGGAAAAGAATTACTGAAGCAAAACCTAATGTTATTTTTGTTGCTCTTCTTTCCTACTGTTTTAACAAGTAAGAGGCTCGCGTGGAATGAAGTCAATAATATTCATTTTTATCGATAACTATGTTTATATCGACTCATAGGGATGAGTTGTGTTGAGAGCTCTCGATTAGGCCGACGCCCGTGGGATTACTCTCACTCACCTGGCCGATGGACTACACAGACCCATTTTACTTTCCCTCCCCAAACACCTCTTTGATGTACAGAATCGTTTATATTATTGAGCCAATCTCTTTTTTCCGATATGTCAACATAAATATTTATATTTACATAAACGATATTGGTATGGAGTTGAATAGTGATAGTATATTTATGTAATAACATGAGCTTGTGGAGAATGTCGTTTATTTATATACGCTTTGAAGGATAAAATAAACATCTTGTAATGTTAGTTATAGTTTTTCTTTAACGTAGAGAGAGGCTTTGACATTACGCATTACAATAGAACTCTGGAAAAAAGAAAAATAAAGATCTGGGGATAAGTGGAACATATTGTACAATACAAATAGCTAGTAATTACATTTCCCTGATGGTACGATGGTACGTTACTACAAAGAGAGCATAATAAACTTTTACTGAACAAACATTACACATAAATTCAAAACGGTATAAGCCTGATAACGAGGCTTCGTTTTACTAATTTTCTCTGAAAGGAGTAATGGGAGCTAAAGTGGTCGTTTTGCTGAATCATAGTATGGAGTCATTTTTTGAACTTCTAGCAGATAAATGTAATTGTTACATTTTCTTTACTATAAAATGTAAAATAAATTACAGTTCAAATACTGAACGTCAAAAGTAACCCAGTTTCAAAGAATTACAATAAATTTTATGAATTAGTACTATAAAGTGATTTCATGAATTTCTAGCAGATCTATGTAATTGTTACATTTTCTTTACGATAACATGTAAAATAAATTTCAGGTTAAATACTGAACGTCAAATGTAGTTTCAAAGAATGACAATACATCTGATGAATTAATTTACGATTCTCCAAAACAACCATTTTAGGCCCGCCGTTGGTAGTTCTGTTGGTCTTAATGACTGCATTGTACCTCTGTTATCACATCCCGGCTTCTGCAAGCGGCGCAATAAAACATTTCTGGAGATATCAGCCGGCAAGTCGCAGTTTACGAGCGACACGACGACCCGCGCATCCGGCGCGAACCGGCGCGAACCGGCGCGAACCGGCGAGGACTGGCGCGAACCGGACTAGCGGGGTAGTCACGACTGAAAGTGATAGTCAGAGATTTACTCATCACTCATATTTAATTTTACAAATGTTAAATTATTTTTTGTGTTATAAGTATTTTCTGTGTTAAACAATGTGTTTTGTTCCTAAATGGTTGTATTGTATCTTCTATTTTTCTATTTCTAATCTCTATTTTCTATTTCTTTCTATTGGAATTAAGTTAACAAACAAGAATACTGGTAAGTATTCTTGTTTGTTAACTTAATTCCACTACTTTTGTAAGGAACACTACACTTAAATATCTACATGTAAGGAAAAAATAACACATACCTAAAAATGACCTGGCTTTTGGTCGAGTAAGTACATAAGACAGTTATTTTTTAATCTCACTCATTCAAGAAAGTATGCTAGGCGTAATAAAATTATATTGAGGCAAAAATGTTAGCAGTGAACGTTCACTTTTATTTAATAAAGAGTTCCTCAAGTTAACCCTTTTATTCATAAACGTCTTGTAAGTAAATTTCTAAAGCCCACAATTTTTATGAAGAAGAAAGTATGATTTTTCCATCTACCCGGAATCTCCTGAAGAATTCTTGTTTGTTAATTAACAAACAGTATTTCCTGTTCAGTAAATATATAAAAGAGTCAACTAAATTTCATTGTTTAAAATTACTCAAATAACATTTTTATTTCATTTCCAGGTGTAAACTCTGAAAAACTTTGCCAGCTTTTACGACGTGATATAAAATTGCTCTCATTTAAAATTTTATTTTGTTTTATTTAAACAAAGGTGGTGCCATTACACACCTACATTTCGCGGAATGGAACAAGTCTCAAATAATGACGTCAATTAGTGTAAAATACGTTTTTAGCCATGCCTGAAAATCACGTTGTTTAGCTATGAGCTAAGATCTTAACTATTTTGTTATTCATTTGTTTTGATTAATTTGTAATTTTTATTTATTTACAGACTGTATTTACAATGATTTGTGAAATGCATAATTATTATTTCTCCTATGTACATATACAGGGTGCAAAATTTTTCGTGACCAGTTTCAATGAAACCTATTTACCTCTTCAGTTGAATTTTCATCCCGTTTCCAGCGTTGTAGGTGAATAATGTTACAAAATCTGGTCTCTAGAATACTTAGGTAGTTGCTTCAGTGAGTAAACGGTAATAAACTTGGATTTAACTTTGTTTAAACTCTCTCGCGCTATTCTCTCTTAATCGGCACTTGGAGTTTGTTCGGAGCGATAAAACACGGCTAAATCGGTACATCGATTAAGTTGATCGTTGATATTTCCCGTAAGCCCTTTGTCCTATTTACTGTTTACTATATTCTAAACTTGTGTTGTTTAAGGCTTACTTTTAATTCGATGTACGATCAACGATCAAAAGGTAATGGAGGAACTTAGGAATGTCTTCACATTTGTGGCCATACGTTAAGTTAGTTATAGTGTCTGAAAAAATAAACGGGTCGCGAAATTAAAAGAAAAGCTCGCAGAGAGTAATTTCTTTTTAAATCACATAACAAATTGAGTTCAGAGCTAAGTACTAGTATTACTTAAGTACAGCACATAGCTAAAGCTTTTATAATAAGTAGAGTTCTCAGACACATATTTTTATCACATCACTCTTTGACTGATTGTTAATGAAAAAATAAATGTTTATTTAGGTAAATAGAATATCTTTCCCACTATTTCAAACCCACTCTAAAAAACTTTCGTGTAGGTAAATGACTAATCTAAAAGGTTTCCAATGATAAACACAACTCATAAATGTTTACTAATAAAGTCGCTGAAACCGTCATCGAATACATTTAATTCAGGGTTATTAATGTCTAGACGATAAAATCGCTAAATTATTCCCATCTATTAATGTATGTAGTTTTGACGTCATTTGCCTATTCTTAGTTGCGAGCTATTATTACCCCTGCCTAATCGCTGCTAACTGAACTGCGAATGTTTGGCAGGATTTTTCTACAACCGTGAGCATCTGAACATGCGGTGTTGAACTTTATGTAGCGAATACGTACCTACATACTTACGACGTGATTTCCTTACAAATGGTACAACAATAAATATATATCTGCTCCCGTCGAATTCGCTAGCAGATTTTAAATGGTCCTTGATGTTTGGCGTTATAGAATTTTTGTACCGTTAATATGGTACGGCGACCTGTATGTTAATGCTCAAAGATTTATAGATCAAATAGCTTCTGTCTGAGAATACAATGTCGAACTCTTTGATAACACATTAATTAAGTATATTTACAATACCAAAGAGGTCTTGCCGACCTTTTCTTAAATACATGACATAATATAAATATTTGCTAAATTAGAACATATCGACGATATTATTGGCTACTAATTGCCGAGACTCGGTTCCGATAATATTCTGGATGGGATAATCTGCTTCAATCTATAAATTGTTTGCTCGCCTACTTTCGTGACGGAACAAAATGGGTTTGGTGAAAACGTATATTAGGTATATTTATATTTATCAGCGTGGGAATCAAGGAAAAGATAAATATTGTGAAGGTTGTTTATCTTCCCGAATAAATGGATTGGGGAAATAGTTCTTAAGCGATGAAACTGGAACGTTACGAATTGGTTTGTATAAAAACATGTCATTGTTAATTTAATGAAGTGATTTAGATGGAAATTATTTAATTTTAGGATTCATTGAGATATAATAAGATAATGTTGTATCTTCTTTGACGAAGAAGAGAAGCGAGGTGGGCCTGGGACTTTATTTACACCTCCTATAAAAATATCGTAAAGTAATGAGTTATGTTTGCTTTACGTTTTACGATGAAAAAGGACACAAGCAAGTTCCGCTTTTAACACAATTGGCAAAAGGTACATTTTCCCTGCGAGTGAAAGGGTTAGGCTTTGTCCTTTACTTTAGGGAGCTGCCAGTATTTCTGTAGCAGTTGCTAAGAAGATCCGACAAGCAGTATTTTAATATTACAACTTGTATGGATGCACTAAAGAATTTCTCGATATTACTCGTCGAGGAGAAGCGAGTTACAGCGGTTACAACATTGGTTAGGTTCTGCAGTTTATTTTTGAGCTCAATTATGAATATGAGCTATAAAATATATCAAACGTACACATTGTATATGGGCAAAGCTACAACATGGATGTATTATTTTTAAAAAGATTTCATGTAACAACATTGAATTTAAAAGTTATAAGAAAGAAACGTTAAGTATAATACGACAGATTATTATGAAAAAATGTATTTTTATGGTGATCAATAAAGTGAGTTATATGTTAAGTAGAAATCAATATCCAAACATAATACATTAGTCCTAGATTTCTACGATACGACCTATATAATAGGAGAAAATGTACATAATTTTTCGTGCATCTCAGCTATCACTCACATAAGAAAGAAAACATCTTCAGACATCCTTAATGTTTAGGCGTCATTAACACGCAATGCAAAGATCTTTCTACACCATAGCGAACAATGCTCTTACTCTGAATAAAAATAAAATATTTCCCTGCAATGCAGCAGGATGGATGGCTACCGTGTATTCATCAAGATAACATAATTGTAGTCCCCTAGGAATAGACAATATTCCATTCAATAAATGACTCAGCGATATATACGTACAGGTACTAAAGATACATTTTGTTAGCAACCTGGCGTGAAATAACATAAAATACGTGAAGTTTTTATAACACGCATTTTAATATGATCATAATAATAGAGCACTTTCATAATATAAAAAAGTACTCTGTGTATAGCACGTCCGTACTACTCCCAGTCTCAACAAAAGGTGAGTGATGACAGCAGATTCCGTAGTATTTATAGGCATGCTATCACAAACCTATATTCACTACCTATCACATATTTTTGCAATAAATTCTAACATAAAATCTCATCACGCCTGTATTCCCGAAAGGTTAGGTAGAGGTGTACCAAGGTACACCCGCAGTTCGCAGGTATGTTAAGGTCCCATGTAACCGGGCACAAATCCAAACTCCGACCTGCTACTGAACATTTCTTAGAAATACCCAATAACACCATGGTCAACTTGAGAATCGAACAAAAGACGCTTCCGTCACGCTTAGAACCACTAGGCCACTAGGCCATCGAGGCAGAGTAAATTCTAACAATATAATTTTGTCTATAAACAGCGAGTACTTGTCGCCATACCGACAACGGACAAGTTATGTTAGAGACTGGGCCGTGTAGAGTTGGTCGAGCGTGTAAATGTGACCACAGGCATGTTCCAAGTGAACAGGAAACCGGCAACCGAATGCGAACTTACGTGAGTATTGGACTGCGGTCCGCAATTAAAAAAGTTCCGCCACATTAGGATTACACACATTAGGAGGACTGTGTTTATAGAAATAGAGCTTGGCGAGTGTTTCTATATAAGTTAGCAATTTAGGTAAAATAAATTTGAAACAAGTTTATGCTGGGGTCACTATCGAAAATATTCGCAAATGTACTCATTTTAAAGTATTTTAGTCAATACCTACCATTATTATGTACCTCAAATATACCTATAATATGCTCCGAACGCAGCTGAATATAATGAATGAAAATGTTCGTAACATCTTTTCTCTATCATATTTTTACAAATACATTTATTTTACTTTATTTCTTTGACAAATTCTATAGCCTTAAATAATCTACATATTATTTCACCAGACAATTTTTTTAACCGAGCATTTTCAGTGGAAATACCTATCACGATAGTGCGTATCTCATTAGTAAGTCGGGCAGGTAATTTGAAATTGAATTCCCTCAGAGAGGGTCATTGGTGCATCAACATGGCTGTCTCGAGGGACAATACTGAGGTCCGCCAGACCCCTTGTTACGAATCAATTGACAGGCCAATTCTTCCATAGCGTGGGCAAACAGTTCACCCGACGGAACCCAACCAATGGGATTGTCAATTACAAATACATTTTATAGATAAGTTAAACATTTAAATGAAAAATATTTTAAACGTTGTATAGCTTTATAGATTGTAGATTTAATGTGCTTTATGAATTCGAAAACATTTTAATAAGATAAGCTGTTCTACTTCGTGTACCGATTTGCACCTTATGAAGGCCATGTTATTTAAATAGAGTATGTTTTACTAATGTAAAAACCCTAGTGGTAGGTAGTGTAATAAATAATATTTACTTTCCTTATTGATTGCACTGAAAAGCGAACAATATTGTCACAAACAACATGACAATGTATGCGGCAAGTTCGATAGCAACACTATCTCTACACGACTGTTGATTGGACCAATATATTCGGTAACCGATGCCGAGAAAAGGAAGTTTATATGAAATTTCCCTCTTTATTCCGAATGTGCCTTGCATACGGGAATGCACGTCGAAGGAGCAACGTTTTATTGCACACGTGGCATGCCAGCACAGTTCGACTTTATCTTCGTAATATGATGGAGCTGATAAAAGACAATGGTCAGTATTTCATGATATTGTGGGAAGAATATAAAAATGGGAAAATAAAAGAATATTTTAGTATATACTACGTGTACGGTACGGACGGATGCAGTACAGTTTGGAAATATCTTTACAAACATAAATATTGAGGCGCTAAAACAAGATCATAGAAAATAAATTTGTAAAAGGTTCATTAATCTCAAAATACAACAAGTAAGCAATTGTATCAACTAGTGCAGCAAACACTCCTAACTATATTAATTAAATAAAAAAAACAATATGCTTCAATTTTCACACAGTGAAGCACTTAACAAACTGTCAACAGAACAAACTTCATTGCCCGACAAGTGTGTATTTGTCGAGGTAAGCACAAAACAACGGTATTTCAACGCCTCGTTAATTGAAAAGCGTTTTAATTACGAACCAACTAAATTATGTTGTTCATAAAGTATGCAATTTGCTCCCTGTTAGCTCAGCCGGGACTGTCCACTTACGAATGCTAAATAAATAGTCCGTTAAAGGTTGTGAAAACTATTTTAATGAACTTCATGCTGATTTTTAAATTCGCTGTCTGAATATTACTTATTTATTTGTACATAAAATTTAAAAGAGAGACATTTACCATTGTAATGTACGTTTTACATTACACAGAAATAATAAAGTCTGATGAGTTAATAATTGAGGACTTAAAAGTATTAAGTTTTAATACCAACAATAAATTGGAAATGAATACGTTTATTTGCATGCTATGTTAAATTTTAACCCAGCAGGACTCTTCCTGTGTACCCGCCATTTTATTACGTCACGTTCTCGTCTCTCTGGCATTTTTAACAATTTGTCAGTGATTATGATGACATTTCACAAGAGAGTGCTTTTTGTGTACCTACTTAAAGGAAACTGGAGAGAAAAATTATGGGGAAACATCACGCGTGGCGGGTTCTGTACAAAAATATTTCATATTCTCTTATATAATTGGAAAACTAGGTTGGTAACAGAAATGAGTGGTAAAGTATGATGTATCACACAATTGATGTAGGAGCGCTATCATGGTCAAAGCTAAAGGATATAACGGATATAACAAAAATGTCTAAGTTTTTTTCAGTTTGTTAAACAAAAAGACGACCAATAGGTAAATCATTATTACAGGCCATGTATAATGAAGTACGAATGAATCTATTCGAAGAGTATACCTTAACATTTTGTTGTGATAAAACCAGACTGAAATGCACTCGAATGTAGGTAAGTACGAATGTGCAATTAATTAGGCCTTGCCATTACTATTTTCGTCTAGCTCACGTTGGTTTTGGTAGCAGTTTGCTCGCGCGAGAATTCCTCATTTCCAAGCAAAGTGGTTATCCAGGTAAAACTAATGTGTTCCGCACCAACCGTGTTTCATCGGAGCGTGATTGATATATCTCAACGTTATATTCACACTTCGAATATAAGGTAACATATATTATAAAGGTTGTATTATAAACATTACATACAAACATAATTCCACAAATTTCTTAACAATACATAAGTTAATTTGTCGATTAGCTTATGTATTTTATGTGTGGCTTAATTTAAATGACGTACGTATAATATATTGAATAAAACCAAATTAAAAAAAGGTTTTTTATCTTATAGGTGACAGGTAAAGGCTAAGTTGACTAAGAAATAATGTGACCTCTTGACTTTTCTATGTTGTGTCATAAAATGCAGATCAACTGCCTTTCACAATCAGAAATAAATAGAATACAATAATTAACAGA
The DNA here is from genome assembly GCA_905146925.1 of Autographa gamma. NCBI lineage: Eukaryota > Metazoa > Arthropoda > Insecta > Lepidoptera > Noctuidae > Autographa > Autographa gamma. Next base: position 6,211,554 of record LR989866.1, on the reverse strand, counting down.
AGAGAATTTAAATTTCTGAAATTATTCGAAATCTAAATTAACTCTTTTGCAAGGCATCAACAATAATTACTACGTATATTACACGAGTAATTTGCATTGAACTACGAAACTGTAGCCAGGGCTTTTGATATAACAATAACGAGCAGAAACAATCAGCCTTGGCTTCCCTCATTACTGCTTATTTAACATCATTCATTGTGATTAACATGCCTCATATATTTTGAGGCGTATTGATTTAAATAACGAGTTCAATTTAATTATCGTGAAGCAATACATTATTGTTATATAATAATTATTAGTGATTTCGAAATGTATTTCATATTGTATCTGGAAGGCAAGAGTAAACTGTTCAGCATTGTTTACTTGATGTTTAATTAAATGTGAATAATATTAGTGTTTATTTATTAAATTCTAATTAAAGATAATTCTATGAAAATCTTTCCATGAATAAATATTTTTTATATCCATACTATTTATATCCAATTTTGTGCAGATACAATTTTTTTAGGTTTTGCAGCAACTAATGCAAATGGTAAGTAAATAAATAAATATTCTAAAATAGTAAAAAAATAAAGTATCATCATAGAATTACTAATGGAAGTGGAATGGCGTACAAATAAGTTTTTACGTCTAAGTGCTGGTATGTGAGTAATGACTTCATTTATTTCTGTGATACGATTGCTTTTAAAATAGTATTTAATAAATAGACTCCGCGACTTTTACTTTAACTAGAAATGTTGTTGTAATATGTGTAAAAGCCCTTTTATAGAAAAATACCAAAGATATGGTATCTATATTTTTCGGTTTATTGGAAACTAACCTGTCTGGAATATTTCATGTTACATTGTTTCTTTATAAAACCAAATGAACCGAATTTGATAAAAATTTTACATGCTAGATGGTTCAGAAGATTTAGTTTAACAGATAGCTATGTAAGCCAGTATAATTTTTGGATAAAACTGAAATACCAAATGTAAAACATATTATTATGAGCGGCTTTATTGTGTAACGTTAAGAATAAAGACATAATAATATTTAAATAAAAATAAAATACAAAATATAAAACAAATGAGCGGCTTTATTGTGTTACGTGAAGAATAAGTCATAATTTGAAGGGAAACCCCACAATATTGTGTGTAAGCTTTGAATACAGCACATTATTGCTCTACTTGGCTTTAGGCGGTATTACCGAAACATTATATTGTATCGTTTGAGCTTTGTTTAACCCTTGGGAACTGAACGAAACATTTTCAAATACTACAATAACAATATGTAGCAAATACTCTTAAAGCGATAGTTGTTTAGTGCAGAGATAGATTGTATTAAGTTAATAGTACATTAAACGTTATTTAATAATTGACTACACATAATATGTAAAACAACGATTTCATTTAAAAAGCAAATATAAGGGAGAGAACCTCGGAAGTCGGTTGCAAATGAAATGTATGTATTTCACAGCATTTATTTATATTTTTTATACCTATATCTTGTACTTATACCTGTATATAAAATTGTGGTAATACCCTAAGTCAATCACCCCAGTTATGATCTACCAAGATCTTTACTTAACAGGACAATCAATCTGCGCTGTAGGCATTTAGTCAAAAGCCTCAATCTACGTACTCACTGAGTCGGCCTAATTCCTTACAATATATCTTACTTTATTTGAATAGTCTCTCGGCTCATTACTCACTCGAATTTAAGAATTTACATCATATAAGCCACAGTCGTCAGACTCCAAACATTCGTACCTATACGAAGCAAAATGTACACATGAATGCAATAAAAATCTTAATACCGATTTTGAAGGATTCGTTAGCAAATATTGAGCAAATATAATATATCCTACATCGACTCATCTCGAAAAACTCTTCACTGAAGGTCTTTAATGAGCTCCAAAGGTTATTTAGGGTCCAAATTGTAGGCAGAAAACCTACGGATAAGTGTTACTTGAATCTAGAGGATAATTACATTACGTAACGTTAACAGTGTAACACCCCAGGAAAAAATAAGTAGATGTTCTAAAAAGATAAGTGAGTGCCGAAGAAAAAATAATTTAGAAAATTCTGATCTTTAGTATTTTTTACCACCTACTGTTAAAGGATTGGTACTAGATCAGAACTTTGTAGAAACTCTTATTATTTACTATACTCCATGTTGCAGAAGCCCAGTTTAAGTAGTTATTTTTACCCAAAATTTTTCTCATTCATTTATCATGCAGGTAAGTGAAACAGTGTTGAAATGTGTATCCTTGTGTCCCTTAATGTGACAAAATGAACAATGTAAATCTTAAATGGTTTGCAATGTAATTTTTTCACAAATTACAAAATAAATTTTATTTACTTTGGAAGCAATAGCAACTTACCCCTATTTAATGAAATCCATAATCCAATCATCAATCCATCCGCCCAGGGGGAGACGTAAACAAACACTTAGCCACATTCACTACAGTTTAAACAACGTTCACATACACTATTAAACACATATGTATTTATAATTCACTTACCCAAATGTTCTATAACATAAAAAACACATACTAAAACAATATCAGAACCATTTGCAAGTACTGGCTACAAAGGTCGTTTAAAATTTACTAGTTCATAATTATTTTGCAACATGTGGGTAAGCAAAAATATCAGGAGTGTCTAATTTCTACCATGTATTTATAAAAAATAAATAGTTCGAATAGTTCCTATGCCGTTATGTTGGCACTCGAGTGTGTTTTACTTACATACAATTTAACAAACAGAGTTGCCAACATAACGGCCGCGGCGTAGGAATTATTTAATGACACGCACTATACATGATGCTGTCGTTCGCAATACAAAATTTTACGTAATATAGTATGTATACATAAATGTAAATCATATCCTAAAGAACATAAGGGTGAGAATTCCGACTCAAAGAGCAGATGCAGACGCTTCGTCACCCACTGTTTTTATCATCATTAAGAAAGTCCCAGTAAAGTGGCCAGTCATTGTCTGGTGTACTTAACTGCAACCCCTCCCATTCCATTCCATTACGCGATTCCAATGTCTGTAGCATAAACAATAGATTTATTGAAGTATGTATTTGTTTGCCAACTTCCTGTGCATTTTAAACGTTATTTTTTTATGTTCATACTGGTAGGTTTATCCTAGTTATTATAATAATTTCTATAGGTAAATTTCCCAAAAGGAAAACTGATGTTAAATCACAAAGCGTTAAGGCATAACCATCATCTGATAAAAAAGAGTTACTAAAATTCTCAACATGTCTTTTGAAAGCTTAAAAATAATACTGTTGTTGCATAAAATTATTGCAGAGATGAAATCGTGAAGCCCTTCATAATCACGTGGTTACGGGAGCACGGCGCGAAGCTTAGAGGCAAATCTTTTCTATTACCTCGAGGCATATGGAACATTAAGCCGCTTTTTTCTACTCTTTTATACAGATTTAACGACGAATCACAACATTGATTGCTTTAAGAAAGGTGAAGCGGTGCAATTTACTGAAGAATTATTTTTCAGGCACTGAGTTCAAGGTTGTGTATTACAATAGTGTATTTGGATGGGTATGTAATATTAATTTTATCTTCTAACTTATTTTCTTTTACATTCACCGTCTGATTCAATATTTGTTAATGGACTTTAGATATCATTTAAGTAATCGAATTTATTGGGTAAAAAAGTCTTTGTTTCCGGAACAATAATAAGAGTATATAGATATTGTTACAATCATAGGGTACAGGAAGACATTGACTAGACTAGGAAGCGATTCTTCTCCTATCCATATGTAAGCAGTCTCTTATATTTTATACGCTTTTTATTTCACTCAAAGGAAGTCATATTTCAAAGCCTCTCTTAAAATTGGGTTGATTATTTGCTTGGCTCATTTTCAATGTGCGTATAAAACGGAAGACTATTTTTAGGAAAATAGAAATGTTTTACATAAAAATCTTCATTAATAATTTAAAATTACATTTGAAGCCAATAACATACCTGCAACAGTAGTAAGTAATGTCAAATTACTTAATGCATTGGCGAATAGCCAAACATCGTTCGCTTAAAAACTCATTTGGAAAAATATTTGAAATGTATGTACGTGCCTAATGCACACATGATATGAAAGTATCATACTCATAAAATAACGTGCATTTCAAATAGGCCAGTTGCAGAAATTACTATATAATATTAGGTAATGACATTCAGTTACAAATAGCCAAATCTTGCAAGCTAAGTTAGAATCTCTTTTCAACGTCCGATTACGAAAAAAAATTGTATCCTAGTTATATTACATTCCGAAATGATATGATATACTGTAATTAATATAACTTTACTACCTTTTTTTCATGTAGGCAGAATTCAGCCGGGTTTTATATCTCGATATAAATCGCTACCCCATCGCCGTCATCTCGCCTGTCGTTTTCCTCGAGGACTTGCCCTGTAAACGTAATAGCAGGCTGCACTCTGGGGAGCATCCATGACACTTTGTTAATTAATGCATATATTGCAGTATGGCGGCAATACCAGACACCTATGTCCTTTGTGCTCTGTCCTATGAGACTGCGATGTAACACATATTTACTGTAAAAGCACTGATATACCTTACATATAAAATATTATACAACCTTGGTTCCTAACTTGCACTCATACTGTTTTACTCTTTAGGAAATTTTGAAAGCATATGACATGTTTTTTTCATAGACTCTTAGCTTATGCAAGCGACAATGTTAAGACAACTAAGAATGCCTCAAAAACCTTGCGTAATAAATTGCAAGTGTCCACTCTTATGGGTTCTAGTATTCGCGTATTAAATGCGAATATGAGTGATAAGTTTGTTTATTACCTACGGTTTACAATTCCGAATCAAATAAAGTAAATAAAGGGATGGCTCTCATCCGGGTGCGGTATCCAGCGGTATCCAGTGGTCATTACCATAATCCTGCGCAAATATATTCGACGCACGCGGCGTTGTCCGTTGTTCGTCTTAATTATGACCGGCCCTGTGACGGACGGAACCCTCTCGTGAATACTGAATCAAATTATTCAAAATCGACTCTGAATTCATTGCAATAGCCGTGGTTTCAGATCTAGGTAAAAAACTAGCTACTTTTTTCTCTTAGAATAAATCAACGTAAATATCATATTACGTGCAAATAAAAAGCCACGTAAATCAAGGATTTACTTTTGCTTTCTTTAGCAACGTATTTCGTTCATATGTGGTTTTATTTTACTGGTATTTATGTCACTCTGACTAGCGTTATTCTTTTGTTCACTCCGAAACGTGATTCACTCAACAATACACATCGTAAAAGTCACGGAGAACGTGAGCTCTATTTTAAGTAACACCTTTTGTTTAAAACATCTCTGAAACAGTAAATTTAGTTTTCGATGACTGAAAGTATTTTTTCGAATTGGAACAGTTTCATGGGAATACTTTTGGATCGGCATTGAAACCGTTAAACTTGGCACTGAGATGCTTTATTAATGGGTTTTAGAATTTCAACAGCTGTGGGCGACCCGACCCTATAAACTCACATATCTATCAGTAGATAGTGGCGTTGGAAAATATATTAGGACAGAACGAGCTGATAAATGTTTGGAGTAGAAAACTTTTAAGTTTCTTTTATTTTTTATACCTGTGTCGGGACATTCTTTAATTATCAAAAAAATAGCTTGAAATTGGAAAATAGGTAAATTTATATGGTATGTAGCAGCTATACCTGACCATCGTTTCGAAATTGTCTTCGCCTTTGTTCCAAATGGCTAAGGTTGATATTTTTATGTAGATCATTTTCGAATCTCAATAGAAACCAAATGATTGGCTAGATCAAGGAAGCCGTAATGCCTTAGGCCGTCTTCCAGCCGCTCGGTTTTCTATTGGCATTCCGTCGCAGCAAACCGAGACATCCCCAAAGGAAGCGTGTATAAACCGACTGTGAAATTGTATCAATGCATAAACCTACGTGTTCGGCTCACTCATGTACAGTCTAGTGAGGTTTAAACTAGACCTAAGATGTACCAAATAGTTGAATATACCTAGGTAGGTTTGTATCTTTCTATGTTGTGCTAGCTAGCTGTGAACTATTGTCATTATCCATTGACAGGCCTGTTGGTCTAGTGGTTAGAGACCCTGACTGCTATACCAGAGGTCGTGACAACACCCGAGACAAGTGTTTGTGTGATGAGCACGATCATTAGTTCGGTGTCTGGGTGTAACTTATCTATATTATGTATGTATTTAGAAATATATAAGTATGTTTATCAGTTGTCTGGTTACCATAACACAAGCTCTGCTTAGCTTGGGATCAAACAACCGTGTGTGAGATGTCCCGGAATATTATATTATTATTTGTGAATTTTACATGAAACCAAATTAACACTTCAAGAAGAAATACTGATCATCAATTTTAAGCATGAAATGTGAAAGACGTTATAAGAACTGTCTGGAATAAAAAACAGTAATATGCTAAAACTCTTAATTCTTTATTTATTACCAAAACTGTAAATCACACTTTGGTACAAAAACAACAAATCTCGTAACGTCAAAATATAATTAGTTACATCTAAACAATACTCGTAACAGTAATAGAACGAAACTATCTAACTCATCTCCTTAGAACAGTAATGTGATCGCTACAATTGACTTTGTTTGCAACAAACAGACTATTAATCCATAAATATAACACATCGATGTTATTTATACTCTTCAAGGTACTATATCTTTACTCCCAGTTAGTTGACAATAAAATAAAGGTAATATCATTATTTAATATAGTTTCAGATAAGATAGGTAAACATGACACAAAGATTGAAGAATTTATGATTCAAAAGTGGTGGTTCTACATTATAAAATATGAATATTTGACTACGACAAAGGTCCCACGAGTACTTTAAGAAGTAGGAAAAATGAGCTATATTTTATTTTACAATTAACTTGCTACTCTCCTGATTGGTATGTTTGAAACGTTGGTTAACAAGCAAATATGGTTACAGCCCGTTGTTAGCAATCGGTTCTATAGCTATTTGCGAATGCCAAATAATAATAATGTTTCATTTGTACGCGGCATGAATGTAATGGAAAAGGAAAATGTATATAATTGTTCGTTGAGGTAAGTTTTTCAGGTAGTTGGTATTTGATTCCATTTTATTGCTTCATCAATTAATCTATCACTGCAACTTGCACTTTATTAATTAGATACGTCGTTTTCTACGTAAACAATTATTTATTTACACAATTCCTTCATAGTCTCTAAAATAAAAGACATCTTATGATATAGGCGCGCACTGTCGTCGCGGAGTTAGTATCATACAGACGTGGTGATCTGTTCTATGAGGTGGTGCTCGCGGCGGCGGCAGGCGGGCCGGCACGAGCCGCCGCGGCTCCACATGGCGCCGCGCGTGGCCAGCCCCTCGGGCACGCTGCGCGACGGGCGCAGCGGCGGCGCGCGCCGGTAGCAGTCCGGGCAGTGCGCGGCCGAGCAGCACGCGCGGTCCAGCGGCGCCGCGTACGACAGCGACTTGGGCAGCCGCGAGCCGCACGTGGGCCCCGGCCACGCGCAGTACGCCGTGGCGCCGCCCGCGCTGCACGCGCACCACGCCGGCTCGCAGCGCGGCGGCGGCGACACACACGGACACGCCTCCACCAGCGTCGGCGCGGGCGCCGGCGGTGGAGGCTCTGGCTCCCTCTTAGAGAACCCAACGAAGAACAAAAGCAATGCGCCAGCCAGCGTGGCTGCCGTCGAAAAGTAGAACCCTGCTCTTGGCACTTGTTGATTGATATATCCCGTCACAGGTACTCCTACCATAACAGGAATAGCTTCTGCTCCTTGCACAAACCCTGGTAAATAAATTTTAATAAATTAGATCAAAAGCACGAAAAAGCGATATTAAATATTATAATTTATTGTGTTCGTCGTACCCCAAACTTTTGTAAAATGTCGGCCTCGAACACGTTCCATCGTAAGCATCTTTATTGAATACAAAAATCCTCCCAAACAAAGTCCGTACATCCAGGCGAAGAGCACGTAGCCGTGATAACCTTCTACGCTGCTTAGAGCAAGCATAGATATACCTGAAAATATATAGCGTTTATTATCACTGTACCTAATTTTACGTACAATTTATATTCACATTGAAATTTGTGTACCTATTCCCAGCATAGCTGTTTGACAAAGATATTGCTTGGAGACGAGGCACTGCGCTGACGGCCGCACCAGCACGAGCCCAAAGCCGGCACAACCGAGCACCGCAGCGAACCCTAGAAACGTCTGCAGCAACACCAGAGCACTCTCCTCTAGGCCCTCTTCGAAACCTTGTAATGCCTTAATAAATAAAAAACTAAATTAGGAACATCGATCTGTAATTCAAAAAATTCAGGGTTCAAAATTGGATGTTGATGGTAAACTAGAATTAGCCATCGATTTTGTCCTCAGCTGTAGATTGTAGAGCAAAAACATTGAAAGTTTCATAATACCCGAAGGTAATGAGATAAGGACTTAATAAAAAAAAACTAATTAAACTTACCAGAAAAAAGACTGGAGTGTAAAGTCCAAAAGCTGCTAATCCGGCGGCCAGTAACAAAACTTTCGCCGGACGAGAACGAAGTGGACTTAGATCGATAAACGGAGATCTCTTCATTACTTTCTTTTCTTTAACCTATCACAAATAAATGATTAGGTTAGTTAGTGGAATACAGTAAAAATACTTTTACTATATTTTAATGGGAAAGCAATTAAAAGATAAAAGTTATTTGGTCACCAAGGTTACACTTACAGTTACTGCCAAAATATTTTATTAAACTAATCACATTAGTTGACATTACATCAAACTGAAAAGCCTTCCGAAAACCTAACCTAGGTTTTCGGAAGGCTTTTCAGTTTAAGAGATTTTGTGTCTTACCTTTCTCCGTTGATTCTTGAGGTGTAGGATGGCGCGGCGTTGTGGGTGATAAAGAGATGCACTTCTGTATACGCCGCTGAGAAAGAATGCTAGAACTAGCACGCCGGTCACAGCTTGCAAGCCCAACCGCCAACCTAGTTTCCTTTGGACAATTAACAAGTACATAACGATAACTTTCTCAAAAAAAGACATTATGTTGTTCCTACGAGAGAACTCCAGCGTTACTGGAATTTCGTTTTATTATAAAGTCTTGTATGCTTCTTTTGTCTTGCGAATGATATCATATAATATCTGTATTGTAGCAGTATTTGTAATAAAATAACATGTCCCAAAATGGTATATACACAAAAATAATACGATTGAAAAACATCGAATATTTATTCGACGTAAGTCATGCAGATTTTTGTCTTTAAACTTTTTCGACTTTAAATTGTTTGAATTTTTTGACAAGAAAATACTTTGTTAGATTATAAAGACTTACCCAACGGCCTCCTTATAGGCGACGCTGAAGAGTGCGATCCCTACTCCCCCGCCAGCGTGAGCCACCAGCTCAACAAACTGTCTCCGTCTCCTGAAGTAGGCGCCGAGGACCAGGCCGGCTGCCTCGCGGACCAGCCCGCATCCGACACCCAGGACCACGCCTAACATAATGTATAGTATCATTAGATAGCACTAGATAATGCTTTGTCATTCGTGGTCTGTTTGAAGTCCAATAACTTCATGGTAGCTGGTGAATATGCAGTTTCAGCTTGCACCCATATTATATATTTATATACACACATTGATAAATTACATTTGATCTAAAATATTGCATCTAAAATGGGGACAAGGAACAGAGATTTGGTTAATAGAGTTCAGAAATCTCGTATATTGCTGATTCTTATCTAATACCAGGATCTAATGCGGATTTCTTTGCAGGTCCCATCCAAATAAACTAAACATAAGTAAGTTAGGAAACTATCCTACTGATTCGATCTATATATGATCTCCGCGTGTCCATTTACCTCATATATAAGCTAAAGTATAATTTGACGACAGCTATTGTCCATAATAACAGGCATGAGCCATAGTTACAGCTCCATCTGCCCTTTGGGTCGGCCTCCCTTTGTAGTCGTAATATCGGGGTAAAATAAAATCAAGGAGTGATAAGGGCTCTTCGGAACAGCCGACTCGGACCGGATTTCGTTCAACATTTTCGCGAGAACAGCGGTCGTCCATTACTACGGACGGACATGTGTACAAGACGAGGCTCGAAGCGTATAGACATTGAATAGGAAAGAAAGAGACGTGTTTTATCTTTTCACAGATAGAAAAAAAGTCTGGGTCAAGGTGAACTGTTTTGGAGGTTTTATTTTTACCTTATGTATTTATAAATTCCAAAAATACGTTCGGATGTGTTAGTGTGCTACGCCATATCCGTCATATATCTGTCCGTTAGCGAATGCCAAATATGCAATGTTCCTTTTGTCGAGCACTGAATACAGTGGCGTTAAAAATATTGAAAGCTTGTTTGATCGAACGTCCAACGCTTTGAATGTGACTTATGACTGAACAAATATTAATAGTTTTCTTTTTTTTATAATTGATGTTTTATCTTGTGAAAACGGCAGGAAAATATTTCTTAACGACATCCGGGCTAGTAAACGTGAATAGTAAGCAAAACTAACAAGCGTGCTTGATTCAATATTCCCGAAGGTTGCCCGCACTGTGTGAAAAGGATAACATATTGAACTGAACACGCGTTTTATCGTGAACTTGGCTAACCTTTACTATGCTCAGATAAAGCAGGATATTTACTGCCACTGAATATAAAGTGAATGGACCGAGAAAATGAAAAGATACACCAAATATTTAAACTGTCTACGAACATTAAAATTAGATGTACAAAAAACACCCAAGCCCACCCAGGTAAACAGACGGAAAAATATTTGTGGATAATTTAAATGGTGAAATGGAAAACCACAGCAGCTCGCTCTTGGCATATTCCCTATTATTTCCTTTTTAAGCATACTTTAATTTTAGGTTTTATCACTAGAAAAATCTTTCAATATGTCTTGAGGTCGCCCTATACTGGAAACCATAATAAAAAAGTACTATTTCTACAGTCTTACCGTAACTAAGTAGTGTCTGATGTAGCTGCGTTGCGAATGAGGTGAAGAGGCAGGCCAGCGGCAGCAGCAGGCCGCCGAGCAGAGCCATGAGGCGCGGCGACTTCCTGCGCCCCGCTACTAAGGCACCCGTGGCGCGGGACACGCCGACACATATCGCACCAGCCCATACTGTGCACAATTATTACCAATAAATATAACTAGGCTAGATTAGTCGAATCGAGGAGGTTTTGGAATCAGTTGCGTGAGAGGATGTAAGTTACATATTTTAGGACTGCTAGCACAGATAGACCTTGTTTATCATGGATATTCTATTTTGTGTGACGATTGCAAAAACAAACTTTTAAAACTGCCATGTATTTCATATTTTGTAATGTTTATTAAGTATTTACATATACCAAAGCTAATGTATTCTTTTTGATTGCAAATGAATATTAAAAAAAAGAATTCCACAAAAGAAGATTTGTTTCTGTCAAGTTTATACTTATACCGAAACATAAAGCAACATGCCATGTTTATTAATATTCAAAACATATCCTACATGCTACGAAGCATCAAGGAAATGCACAGGAAAATGTAAAACGTGTATCTATTTACATTTTTCGTGACCTTTTCATAATGTTTAGAAAGCTTTTCAGCTCGCACTGACGAGGGACGCGTTACAATCCAAAATTTGTTGGATTTAAAGTTTGTGTGTTCACCGAGGAGCCGTCAACTTCCAGCAATAGATTAATCCCACATATTCCCTGTTCTATTTACACATGTATAACAAGACACACACATGAACTGTTGATCTAAAAGTTTCGGCTTCGTAATTTGTTAAAGTGAGATAGAGTTTAACAACTCAGTTTTGAAATCCTGACTGTTTGTTGTGAACTACTCAGAACGATTTGATCTATGTTAACAAATGAAATTGTTTTCATGTAAAGTGATTTAGCGTAAATCACATTTCATTAAGAGAATTATCGACATCGGATCGCCCCGTGCTTCCCATGGGAGAACTAATCGGAGCAAATTGCGAAGGCAACCATTTATTTGAATGGGAAATTAAAGATGTAATCGTATTCAATCGTCCTGATTTTTATCCAATTTATCTTTCTTTTTTAAATTAGGTAAGCTTTGATGTTGTTATATAAAGTTGGGTACAATGCTTTTCCACTTGCACGTTGAGAACATAGCTACTTGACAACAAGAATACAAAGCTATCTTAATTTTCAAGTCACCAAGATTTATGAATGTTTTTGTTATTTAATAAAGGTGTCCAAACATAAACTTCCGCTACTTAAGGCTTTATACGTCTTTTGTCATGAATTATTAATAAACACATTAGAAAATGGGCCATCCTTCTAAAATAATCGTGTATTTACTTTATTGTATCAGAGTGAAATGTTCTCCATTTTGTGATCCTCCTGAGAAACAAGACAAGTTATATTGATGTCGGACTGCCATCTTAACATCGACGAACGTACAATAAAAGCAGAGCGATAAAACCTTACTATTGTCACAAGAAAGAATGTTTACTTTAGAGTATCATACAGACAAAAACACATTTAGATTATTATTGTTAGATAACAAACAAAACATGTTTAGTAGGGTTCATATAATACACACTGATGGTATTTGTGTTGTTGGAAAGCCTTGTTGCGAGCCATTCACTCTGCGAATGGGCTGCAAATTATGAATTGTGTATGTGCCTACGTGCAGTTTATTGACTCTTGTGAATGTTACTTTTGGTTTAATAACTGTCAATTTATTAAATATATATTGCTGCCTATAAAGAGTTTTACTACTTTAATTCTAAAACAAATATATAACAACTACTTTACTTAGACACAGCTCATTACAATAGACGTCTTACATACATTTTAGTTCATTGTGAGAAGCAAGAAAATTGTTCCAGCATTAATACTAAACGCTTTTTTATTGTGCAATCAGTAGTTCTTCCGAGCATTGTCACTACGTTATCATATTGTCATCACGGGTTCACACAATAGTTCCATTGTGTCTCCCGCACAATGTCATGTTCGATGTGTTAGCCGATAAATTCTTCCTTGGCTCGTTAATTGGGCCCGTCCAAGATAGTTCGGAAGGCGTAAAATACATTAGCCTGAATGTGAGACAGTGGTAATTTGGGAAACACAGCCATCGTTCCGGGGGCTCACTTAACACAATTACCCTCAGCGAATGGCCGCTACCCGTTATAAATATTGTCGTAAGCATTATCGTCGCCTTGTGGGAAACTTTGCGCTCTTGCCCGAAGTAAGCGTCCGCGGATCTAATTATATTAGCTTTTGGGATGTAAAGGATATTAAACTGTGCGTTTGGTTTCATCCTTCAGCTTATTGCGTTTTAATGTTGTTCAGTAGGACCACCGGACTTTGATGTTCAACGCTTCTAGACGTAGAAGTATATAAATTCTCGGTTATACATGAGTATGGTTCTATGTGTGTGTCTTGTCAATTTATCAAGTTTACCTTAACTCGTTATCGTCGATAAATTCTAGTTTGAAAGCGGTGCAAATGGCGAACCTGACAGAATTATGTTCGCCCGCTCCGCCCTCACCACTGACTACAAAGACCGCGCTCATAACCGAAATTACTTCTACCTCTTAATATTCAGCCCAAGTCGTGAATCTTGGAAAATTAATTCAATAAATCAGCTAGGTCCGCAAATGCCGGCGACTCGGAAACTTCATTTACTTAATAACCAATCATAATGTAGTTGTCAAAACATGATCCCATGGCTTTGTACGCGTAAATTACGACTAGACACAGACATCCCGAAAAATATGATGAATGCTTTAAGCGCGTACAAACTTTTAACAAGTTGGCAGATGAGCCTCTTTATTAAATTGGAAGTTTACAAAATGATAGTAATTAAAACTTGTCAAGGTAAAGTCGTTTATTTTGGATGTAACGCTGTTAGGCTTTCATTTTGCGCCGTAAATATTTTTTCGTCGTTGTCTGTTTATTTAAGTATTATATCCGGAGGGTTGCCGTTGATAGATTACTTTTCTACTTTCAGTCCCTCGTCGGCCTCGGCTACGCATTCAAAATTATTTTCTTCCTCAATCTTACATTCAGTTATGACATATAAGAGCTATTGTCGTTTCCTGGTCCCACTTTATTTATTTCTCATGTCTAATAATAATACTCAACTCAAACGCAAACGTAATTGAATTTAATGGGACGTCAATAACAGAAGAGAAAACATTTTTATTTGCAACATTCATTCCAATGATGTAACAAACGCTCTGTAACTTTTTCTATGTGACGTCTTACATCTCATATCATACGTACCAGCATGATCAGCCGAGGGTCCAAGGTGCCTGAGAGCATAAACGTGCAGCGCACCGTACGCTAGCTGCAGCCCAGTGGACAGGAGATGCGCCAGGAATGCAGCTCCACACACGATCCAACTGTAAATAAGCAATACCTTGAATAACCGTTAATTACTGAAATGTTTTTGAGAATTTCTTCAATGAATGCGAAGATAGTTATTAAATTATTCGTAACAAAAAAAAAAACTGCATTATGTTAAGTCCCAACTTTTAGGAGTTATGATTCCACAGACAAAATATAGACAGACGGATGGACAAACATGCACAAGGTTGCAGGTTCGAACCCGGGCAAGTACCAATGTAACTTTTCAAAGTTATATGTACTTTCTTAATTATTCTAAGACACTTCTGACACACGGTGAAGGAAAACATCGTGAGGAAACCTGGATTCCAAAATTTGGGATCTGAAATCGCCAATCCGCAGAGAGCAAGTGTGGTGTTCAATGCTCGCGCCTTCTCTACATGGGAAGAGGCCCTTGCCCAGCAGTGGGACGATTATAGGCTGGATTATTATATTGATGGACAAACAGAAACACAGACAGACGTCAAACTTCTTACACGTCTCCTTTGCCTCAGTGGTTAAAAAAATATATGTAAAACCAATAATAATATTGTTTTGAACATTAACCAGACTTTCAATATTATTTTCTGCCGTACATCCGCAAGCAAATCACATTTTTACGCAGTGATATGAATACTAGGCCAGTATAATTTAACGCTGATGGAACGGTATTGCAGCGTCGTGCATGTAAATCACGTCTTAATTCCAACGTATCACAAATCCATGACACGACAAATGCAAAGCCCGCAGCGTAATTAAATTGCTCCGTTTATTTCGCCACAGCATAATTCGCGGTGAGTCTTCGGTATTACCGAAGGAAGTTTACCCAGTAATCCGTATTTTAAGGCTTACGTATATAACAGTAATTAGTAGTGTGAATTATTAATAAACTCGTTACCTTAAGGATCGGCAGACTCGAGAGACTCTAATTTAGTCCAGGTTACTTTACATATATTATGAACAGACTTAATTTTCACGTCTATTTTAAGCGAATGTGGTTTTAGTGGAGGTGGTTACCGCTAATTTTATAAATTGTCAATGTAGATATTATGTTGTGACATAATTCCTCAATTATTATTAAATGATGCTCTATGTGACGGCGGGGCAATAAGATTTTTCTACGCAGTTGGCTTAAAGCAAAGCTTTGGCATTACATTTCCTTATATGAGATAAGTTTTTTCACGCCCTTATTCCGGGAAGTGTCTCCTCTGACAAATCCTTCAGAAACGTAAAAGAAGATTTTATTCATGGCTGTGCCCACTTCCCGTTTAAAAGCTGAACCCAAAATTGGATTTCTTATAATTATTATGTCGAGTTTACATTCATTCATCCTTAATTCGAGGAAAACATTGTTATTTAAAAACGGAGCCGTTATTAACTCGGTACTGTCATCAACAGAATCGGACATTAATAGACTCGGCACGCAGTCAATATCCGAAACATAAATTCGTTTATCGTCCCGCGATGAGATTGTCGCATAACGTCCATATCAGATTCCTATATTCCCCTCTGACTGTACTTTCTGCTCGCATTTATCTTGTAGTTGGAATAAAGTTGTTTCACTGATGATGATATTATATGTCTTCATATCCTTGCGTCATGTCACGTTTGAACCACGAGGGAAATTCCAGATTCGTGTTCATATGCCACATTGCTTGTCGGAGCGTTTATCTGAGCGAAGTTTATTCTGACAAGTCGTGTTTTAGGTATCTAGTGGACCACATCTATAGAAACGGTTCTTGTCTACAGAGTGACGACATTACGTCGCTTAGTTATCACACATACAAAGGGTCTAAGCAAAAAAGCTTTTTAAAGTGCCATCGTCATTTGTAATACTCAATTTTATAGGAAAGACTTCAAAACCTATTTAGCTTTGGGCAAATTCAATAAGACATATTGATCTTTAGAAAGCAATTTATATGAGAACTTATAAAAGTAATAAAAGAGTGTGTTTCCGTGATATTTGAAAACTTTTATTTGATGTACACGGTAACCGCCTGTCGTTGGATTTTATGGCAACGAGATTCCTACTTTTACAGTTACTCGTTTTTTATGTGTATGCCTTAATATACTCGTCTATATTTTTAATTGCTTAATGTAAAACGATAAAGTTTAACAATGATTATTTCAGGCAAGTGTCACACCTAGTGTGTATTACATAAAGAAAATTCTTATACGTATTAAAAAAAAAAAGAAAAAAAAAACAGCTCTCATTTCTTCTTCCTCATTCTAGGTCCACAAAAAAATATGCATTCTGGACATAGGTGCAGCAGAAACTCGCATGTCCGAGTTTTTCGAACAGTTTTCTTCAAAAAAACAAGGACGAAAAAAGTCGGTTACAGAAAAAGATTTTCTAGTACTTAGATTTTGTTTTCCGCAGTTGTACTGCAGTAGGTTCGTTATTTTAAATGAGTAAATTATTTAAGTTTCGCATTAAATACGAGTCAAATATTGAATGAATGCATTACACATGAGCTAGATACAAACGGTGTACGAATATGTTCGCGAATGAAGGCCCGCCACGTTAATTTGCAGAGTTATTCAAATTTCGTTTTTGCTTATGCGATCGACGTCGTGTCGCTTCGTGAGCAGGTACTAATGCTGCTAAAAACTTTGCCTAATGATTACCAAATGTCATCTCACTGTTGTGTTTTTGGTATTTGTGTAAAAGTGTGACCGATATCAAAAACACACCAAGTCCAAATATCAAAGGATAATGTAACTCAATCATGACCAGCTTGAAACTTAATTAGGAGTTCGTGAAATTTATTAACACAGCCGACAGTTCGTAGTTTGACCATTAATTGGTGTAACTTTAGCTAATGGAAGCTTGAAAGTGTATCACGTGCGTAGGTACTTCTAAGTAGTTTGGCCGATATGTTGTCAACGAGTTTATCGTAAGGATCAGGTTTGAAGATGTCTACATACCTGTGTACAGCATTATATATAATAAGTTTTGATCATAACCTCAGTTCATGGCTTTGTACCAGAGTTTTCCATGACGCATTATATTTTGTCTTCAGCAAAGCATCAGGTACATGTTGAAACACCAACTTTAAAACAATTGTGAACAACTACGATTCTAAATATAAAATGATGAGTTAGAAATACAAAATGGAGTCTGTTGATTGGCTCCGATAATTTATTTTATTAATTATGTTCTGTCAGCCGCCCATGTGGTAGGTCCAGACGGAGATGGATAGATAAGCTCGGTTTCTACATGACGTAGATACTGCCGTACTGGTCCATGTTTGCTATTAATAGAGAAGAATTTAAGGAAGGGATAGGCTAATAATAGGCATAATTATTGTTATGCCATATGTACATACCCCCAGCCGCCTTCGGGGTAGAAGTGGTGCTTGATGGCTCGCGTGTCGAGCTCGCGGCGCCGCAGCGCGGGCACGGTGCGGTGCAGGGAGCGCAACTCGCGCTCGCGCAGAGCTCCACCCGACGACTCTTCCTCGCCATCTGGCCAGCCATCTGCATCAAACAATTAATCTTCAATAAAAAATAGGAATATATTTTTGGAAAAATAAATCATTATAAATGTATCAATAACTTATTTATGTAATATCGAAAGAATGGCTACTACAATTCAGCGATTATAAGTACCGACAGCGCTTCTCACTATTTTTATAGTTGGTCTAGATGTTGAAGTAGAATTATTTGTTTTAGCATCTTCTTAAACCAACTTCGGTTTTTTATTTCCAAGGAAAATAATTGCAATTAGAGTGCGTCCTTCCGTTTTCTTTTGCTATTTTAATAAACACAAATAAGAGTTTACAACTGAAAGCATTCAGTTACAATTCGCAGCATTCGTACCTTTCTTCTAAATTGCGCCATCACTGAAAAGCCGTGTACCGCGTTCTCTTTATTTTATTATTTAATAAGTAGCATTATAAAAGTCCGAGCAGAGCAAAGAGCGAGAAAATGTAATACGAGTAGAAGAGTGCAACAAATGGTAGCAATATCCGAAGCTTCACATAATTCTATATCAACGTTATTGAGTTCTCAACAATTTGAGTTTAGGTGAAGCCGATACGAATTGCCGGAGGTTACTAAAGGGGAATGTTCACTATTGTTAACCTACTCGTTATACTTAACATAAACATTTTATTACCCTGATATTTTTGTACAGACTCGAATCGTCTACGTTTTACGACTTAGAATACAGTCAAAGTCAGAATCATTATTCACGTATAAAATGGCGAAATTACATGTTTTTGTATGAAAGTATTTATTAATTAAATGGAAAAAAGTAATAATTCCAACAGAAGAAAATTATTTAATGTAATTCTATTTACTGCAACGAAAATGTTCGACGTTATTCAGTCTATTATTCGACAATCACAAACCCATTCGTTACTTTGAGTAACAGTCAGAAACAACATCAACAAATTGTATTTTGTTTACTATTTTCTGAGGAATTAACAAGACCAACAAACAAAAGATTCCATGATTGGCAGACAAAAGTTTACCAATTACTGTTACCCCAAAGCTTAGATTGTGTGCTTAGAATCAGCAAAACTGATTACTCTCTCCAAATAGTACTGGGAAAGTCTTTGACGATTTCGCAATATTTTTATTCGAGATAAATCTTTTGGAGACAAAACAAGTTGAAAAGGAGCTCCTAAATGTAAGGATCACATGAAGGCAGCCGAGCGGCTAAGTGCTTCACATCCGGCAAGGGAACCATACATTCGTTACGAATAAAATTCTGTTGGCTGTTGTTGTGATATAAATTCCAGCTCCATTTTTTCTATGTACCGTCGGATATTTATTCGCCGGTTGACTTAAATTGTGTCTTGAAGGATTACGGATTTATGGTGCTGAAGGTATTTTGTAAGAGCTCAGTGCTTAAGTGCTACGATAGTAATTGATGTATGAGCAATGGGCATGTATAGAGGAGATTTTTTTTTCTCAGTAAATGAACCTAGGTATTGTGTTACAGGAAATGTGATTGGGTATAATTATTTAGAATTGGGAGACGCTTTAGATTCTTTTTGTCTAGTGCCTTTCCGTTACTAAAGGTCGTTTGTTAACTGGTGGAACTCTTTGCAGTCCTGAACCAAACGGAAGAGCTCGTCCACACTGGCGGTTCCAGTCCATTATTCCAATCCAGATATTAATCGCATAAATCTCTAAGGAAGACTATCGTCATTTTAAGTTCTGGGTATGAGGTACTAACCATAATGCGGCAAGCAGGTGTAGCTAGTGGAATAGGGGTGTCGGCAGCGGCAGCGCGGCGGCGGGGCGCGGGGCGGCGGCGGCGGCGAGGCCGACGGCGACGGCGACCACCAGCCCGGCTCCATCAGCCGGCCATGGTACCCGCAGCCGCACCCGCGCCCGCGCCCTCGCTACCTGTATACAGAACACACATTAGTTTATGACATACGAAGTCAGGTGCAGTCATAGGCTGCGCTAAGCAAAGTTAAGGGTTGAATGAGTAACCCTCTTAAAAAAAGTTTTACGCAAGGAAGTATGCCATACGTGAGGTAAAGTCCGGAGAAGCAGTCAAAGCCTGCGCTCAGGTTAAATGTGTAGATCTCTCTAAAAAGTTTTACGTCAGGATGCATTATTTAAGGTGAAGCCACACAGACTATCAATTAGCTCACATTTGAAAAAAAATGGAAAGTGAGATTTTTCTGTGCATAGCATAACTATTTTTATCCTACAAATATAGTTATGCTATATAAATTTCTGCATAATTTGCACTGCTGGACATACTATTGGCTGACTGGGTCGAGGTTTGATTCTTGGCTATTTCGAGTTATGGTATGATCAAAATGTTTCTTCATAATTTCAATCAAGTTTTGAATGGTCAGTTGTAATAGTTATAACTATACGGAAGATTGCCTTATTATCAGAGCTGACCCTCCCTTTCAATAGAAATTAAACTGTCAGGAATGATGAGGGTTTAGGAATAGGTATACTACATTCACCTCAGGGGATATACCCAATACGCATATGCTTGATATACCCGAACGACTTATTCTACCGTAAATTAGGCTAATTACTGGCTTCATAGCCTGAATTTACAATACCTTTGTCAACACTGAATAGCACAAATCAAACGGCGCGGCGTACAAATTTAAACTGATAGCACCGCGTTAGGACGCCTTGTGTCATGAATACACACACAAATCATTGGACCAACGTATAAATGTCAGGCAAGCTTTGCCGCGCTTCTGTATTCTACCACCGATACGGTGACGTCACTGGTATACCCGGATAAGGTTATGCGAGTAATGCATAGAATAAACTAACCCGAGCGGATTTGGTTAGGAAGATGTGCAACAGGCTAGTTAGCAATTAGCAAACATTGAGTAGGTAGTGTGTTTGTTAAGTAAATGGACTTTAGGCTACTTTTTTTTTGCCTTTAGTTTCGGACTCGGTTCCATTTTTGTCATAATATAGAAGTAAACTAAAACCCCTTCAAAAGCATGCACCGTATGTACACGTACTGTAAACTTGGCTACAACAATTATGCAAATAAATTGCTATTGAAATTGCAAACCAGTCAAACAAAACACAATAGTCTCTATTAAGTCCCAAACGATCTGTATCTCACCATATACTACGCGATTATCGAGAGCCCCAGAGCCAGAGATTTCAAAAGTTTCACGCAAGCTGGACCACAGACAAAAGTCTGTAATAGGGTTGCCCACTCACGTACCGGAACGGGTAAACTTTGGAATTTTCCTCACATCGCGGTCGCAACTGGCAGATGTATCACGCCCAGTTTATCGATAACAATATTTTCAGATATTTACGCTAACTTTATTCGGTATAGCAGAATATGAATAATTCGCCCGTCAGATAGCCTAAATATTTCCGTGTTTGTTTACTTTCGTTTTTAGTTCGCAGCTAGTACTGATTTAGAAAAACATTACACAAAAATGTTTTTTTTGGACGACTTAATAATACCAAGCAATCATTGACTTTATCTCAGTCCACTGACATTTTTTTTCAGCCATTATGATAAAAAACGCATGACAATTTCACAAAAAAGCTGATCCTCTATTACATCATTTCAACGAAGACAGATGCTGATAAACCTCTCTCATTTTAATAAATCGTTACCAGGAGGAGTGACGTTAAACGTTAAATAATTTAAAAACACGTTCGTACCGGATAATTAGAGCGTTCGGCCCGGATAGCTAGACAATTAAGATACGGATAACAGAGCGCCGCAGCAGCTTTCCAATGAGCAGTCGAGATAAAACCTTATACGTGCCGCTCTATTGCTTAATAAAGGCCAAGCCACATAACACTGAAACACCTTTACCAGTTTATTACACTTTTATTAAATAATATATAACCTGAAGAATAAATTTACGGTTGTCCTGAAGGAATAGAGTTGTTGAAGTATATAGTGGCTGTCATAACAAGATAAGGAATTGAGGTTTGGAAGTTTTATGTTTAGGTAATATTTTTGTAGTTTAAGCTGACTTCAAATCCGCACTAAAATACAAATATTTTTTATATTTATAATTTCAGAAAAAAGTTCAAAGTGGACATTTATTGGTTACGACACTTTTTACCTAGGCAGACAAGAGTCTTATCATATATTATTAACTGAATTGGGGTATGAAGAAAAGGTAAGGAGTCCAACAAGTGGCAGTCTGTGGCTCTGGTGACTTTCTAGATTATTTATAAAAAAAATTGGTCATTGTTCTATATCTTATCAATTTATCGCATTATGTAAAAATCTGTATTATTTTTTTAGCACGCTGGCTCGCCGCAACCGCGCGCGCCGCTAGTGCCCGCGCTGTCACACGCCGCGCCTCCGCATCCCCTACATCCAGGTTAGTCAAGCCGCTTGCATGTCTCTATGTAATGATAGTAGTTAGTGTTTTCCTAGCACAGGCACACCGCTCCAGCCCCTCGCTCACGCTGTACACGCTGGCTCGCCGCATCCGCGCGCGCCGCTAGTGCCCGCGCTGTCACACGCCGCGCCTCCGCATCCCCCACATCCGGGTTAGTCAAGGCGCTTGCATGTCCCTAGGTAATGATAGTAGTAGTGTGTACCTAGCACAGGCGCACCGCTCCAGCCCCTCGCTCACGCTGTACACGCTGGCTCGCCGCATCCGTGCGCGCCGCTAGTGCCCGCGCTGTCACACGCCGCGCCTCCGCATCCCCCACATCCGGGTTAGTCAAGCCGCTTGCATGTCCCTAGGTAATGATAGTAGTAGTGTGTACCTAGCACAGGCGCACCGCTCCAGCCCCTCGCTCACGCTGTACACGCTGGCTCGCCGCATCCGCGCGCGCCGCTAGTGCCCGCGCTGTCACACGCCGCGCCTCCGCATCCCCCACATCCGGGTTAGTCAAGGCGCTTGCATGTCCCTAGGTAATGATAGTAGTAGTGTGTACCTAGCACAGGCGCACCGCTCCAGCCCCTCGCTCACGCTGTACACGCTGGCTCGCCGCATCCGTGCGCGCCGCTAGTGCCCGCGCTGTCACACGCCGCGCCTCCGCATCCCCCACATCCGGGTTAGTCAAGCCGCTTGCATGTCCCTAGGTAATGATAGTAGTAGTGTGTACCTAGCACAGGCGCACCGCTCCAGCCCCTCGCTCACGCTGTACACGCTGGCTCGCCGCATCCGCGCGCGCCGCTAGTGCCCGCGCTGTCACACGCCGCGCCTCCGCATCCCCCACATCCGGGTTAGTCAAGCCGCTCGCATGCCACTACACCATGTACCAACTGCTCTTATCTCACTGTTCGCTCCGCCCGAAAACACTACAAGTTTGTAACTCTTGCATACTTTTTTACTGTTTAAATGACTCTATAACTGATGTATACATTGTAGAATTATCCTTTTGCCATCCCTTGCAGTTTAGCACGTTTTATTTGTGAACTTATCAGGCGATACGGCGGGCCCCGTCATATCTGTAAAAGAAAGAAAAGCACTCTGCTTATTATACTGTAACGATGTTTGTTGTTTTGTACTACGAATATAATAATGCTTTATTCTCCTTTAAAGATATGCGGTGATTTTGCGCATCTCAGAGGGAAAGATAAACATGTATTTAGATTATGCAATCCTTTAGCGAAGCTTTTCCAGGGTCTTTGATCGCTGTTGAATTTCGGAAAATCCCATTTTATCCCTTGCGTCCCTAAAGGAGCGTCTGTGCAGAATTCCACACGAGATACGGTGATGAATGAGTCAGTGGGTTTCGCCTTTTAGATTAAAATAAAAACCGTAAGGAGAACCTATTTGCCGTCTAACACTTTATGAAGCAGAAAAGAAGGGTGTTTTATTATTCAAAAAGTTTTTAACGCCTGACTTGTTCGCTGTTGGTTGCCGCTGTATCGGATTTATATATATTTGGGAACTATTATGTGTTGTATTAGGCGAGGCATTTATTTTATGATGCGTGTCTGAAATTTGTATGTGATTGTATGGTGTCGGGTCGGGCGTACGTGCCTGGGCGGGGTGTCGGCTTCGGTTGTTAGTTCAAGTATAATTTGCATTCAATGTGCCGCGAGGCGAATTGAGTGTGATCGTACCCGCGACGAGCCGCGAGTTGGGTTAGCGACACGGAAATTGGCATGTAATGTAGTTGTACATGTATTCGTGTTGAATATACACACAAATATTATTTCATCGAATTTTGACTTATTTGCAATATTAGAATATCGGAATAGCCTATATTCCACTGTATTTGCAATAAAGCTGCTCGAAAACAACGTAAAAAAGCTTGACATCTCTTGTCATTGGAATTTCATGAAATAAATAACGAGGCACTATTTTGAACTTGTATCTACAAAACGAAATTGACAATGACTATAAATTACTCAGAAGTAGTAAGAACAGTCATGTGTAAAAGGGTGTACTCATTTCACACGAAGTTTAACTTATGAGATAAGTTTTAATTAAAATGATGTAGTAGTTCAGCTGAAAAGGGCTTTTGGCAGATACCAACAGTAATGTATGAAGATATTTACACATTTCTGTGTATTTTGCAAAATTATATTTTCTTTTCACATAAAATACGCACAATCTCTACTAACTTTTAAACCGTCGCACTGCATGTTTACAGTAATATAATTCACGGGAATAAGCGATATAATCAGTCTGCTTGCGACCACGGCCGGTGTAACCCGGTCGAAACGTCAAGCTCGAAGGTATTTATGCATATTATACGCGCTTATTTCCTTGAATTATATTATTGTTAACACACAATCTCTTACAAAATAAACTTACAAACTATTTATAACGAACTGAAGTTAAACTAAAATTAAAACTTGAATATAAATAAAACACCTTTACACATTTTGAGTGCCTTTAGTAGTTACTAGAGAGTATTTTTAAGGTAAGTGCACACTAGTGCTGAGAACTGCGACTTGCAAGTTGCGAGCGACCGCTCATTGCAATGCTAAACTCTGTGGACCGATTCATGAATACATTTTCACCAGCTGCAACCAATTCGGCCTTGCCCGATAGTTCGTCAAATATATGCAAACTTATGTTCAGATTTACGGAAGTCTGGAGAAATCAGCATACGACAAATATACGATAGGAAAATTAACTAAGATCAAGAAAATAAATCCACAATATTTAAGCTTAAATTTTAAGCCATATAAAAGTAATTGTATGTGAGATAGCCAGTTACTTGATGTTTATAATTATCACAAAAATTATAAACACACGCTTTACAAAATATTATGATAATAGATAGAAATTAACCTAGTCTACTTAAAGTAAGGCTTTAAAACTTTTTCCAGCAAAAGAAATTCCTAATTAAGCTTGGCTATCGTGAGGGCAATATAAACATTAATAACTCTAATTTAAAGGAATTTCAGCGAGGAATTTTTTAGATTAGTAAAATCATGATCCCTTGAACACGTGCAGTTATGAGGTCAACTTTGAAAAGGAAAAACATAATTGTGCTAGAGTTATATACCTAGAGATTAGAATATCATTTCATTCTAAGCCCTAGGTATATATTCTAAATAGTAAACAAACAGCTTTATAAATTTATACGTCATGGCATTTCCTATTAAACACTAATGCAAAAGCAATTTAATTCATTTTCTATGAATACTCATTGCACAGTAGCATTCTTTAAGAGCTTATTTAAATATTCCACAGCTGCGGAATTCGTTCTGAAAGGAATAATTATCAATGTCGTTTGCATTTCTTGGTTAACGGTACATAACAAGTTAATTCACTGGTAAAAACGGTCGTCGTTGATCGGCAACATTGTTAAGTAATTAAACACCACAAGTGCATACACAACTTACATATTTAATGGAAACAATTATGGAATAAATCAATAAGTACCATAAGTAAGAAACTTACAAGTAAGTTATTGATGGACCGCCTATGTAGAGCGCAAAATGTAGAAACCTCGCAAGTTTTGTTTACAATGCTCTACAATTATTAATCTGTGCAGAACGCCTCCAGGTCTCGCACCAAGACATCTGGCCACAAGGTTAATTTATTGAAGTCATTTGTCACTGCAGGGACGCCGGCGCCGCGGTGACGTCACGCATGCCAATGTAAGCTAAGCTTTTTCCATAGCCCCCTTAAATAATTGGCTACCATGCCTCATTCAAATGCTTGCCTCGTTAACCTTAATAGTTTCTATGATTTGTGGACGCATTTCATTCTGCAAGTGAGACGTATTCGTAAATGGAATGAGGAACGATTAACGCTGGGAACAAGTGGTGTAGCGCTTGTCAACTGTCTTGATGAAGTATTACTTTTTATGATAAAACTGGGACACTTCTGTCGTTGTACGTCGACACATTTTTTTGCGTGAGGATTTCTCCCTGAGCGCTCATCTTGCGAAAACTTTTTCTTCACCATAAAAGGAGTTAGTATAAAAAAGTTAGAAACGCGAGTTCAGCGGGGTTCGCGGAATTTCTTAACAAACTTATTAGGTACTGTGTAGTAGCAATGTTTTATTTTTATGTAACCCTTTCAAGATAGCAAAGAGTAGTTTTGTATTGGAAAATGACTTTTTTAGAGTCGGTACTATTATGTCCATATTTACTTGCCTAAAAATAATTAGGTTTACCAACTAAGCATGTTTACTGCTGAATAATTGTTCCAAAGACTAATATATTATTCCATCGTAACAATACATAAAACGAGTAGCTCATCCCTTTGTATTCTGCAATTTAATTAAAGTCGTTTCCGGGGTATAAAACTGGGTAATAAATGCCACGATGCGTTCACGGATCTATGTCATGAACGAACTGTCACTCTTCTAAATTAATATCGTAGAGGTAGAGGTTCATTCTTAATTTTAGTATAGTGCAAGTATTTGTTTTTAGATTTAAGTATTGAGAGATTAAGTCAGCCTGTTTGTATGTTTGGATGTAGGAACTTCAAAACTAAACATCCGATTTCGAAGGTATACGCTGCTAATGAGTGACGTTTTACACGATACTACTAAGTTATAACAAGAAAATAATAATAAAGCGATCGAAGTATAGGTTAAATTCTTGTTAACAAAATAAAAAAAAAGATAACGACAGCACGCGTATCCATTGTCTAAGATCAGAGATCGTTTCGTGGTAGCCCTTAGATTTCTAATATAGCGCGTTATGACCGCGATTTATGTTTATTAAACCGAAAGGCCGAGTAAGTGATACTATAGAGTTAAGTGCCGAATTACTGCCGCCCAATAACTTTATAACAACCTTCATAAATAATATACTGTATACAAGACGCTTGCTGTACCTACTCGGCTGAACATTTCTCAGCGAAAATTTTGATTAATATCAAAGAGTAGTTTTATACCTAATTGTTCTGTATATGTTAACTATTGCTTGTATGTTGTGTACATTAAATTATAAATTAAAAGAGAAAGCTTGATGCAATCATTATGGAGTCTTTAGTATGCTTTTACGCGAATGCAGCTTGGTCGTTAGTGCTTTAAAATTAATTAGCCTCTGTGCCTCATCATCAAACAAAAGCCCAGCGCATAAGCAGTAGTTGTAACTTGTACCAGAAAGCCATCTCGAGGAAAATGACAATGTAATCCTGAGACATTTGCATAACGCGGGAAGGCATTATGACGTCATTTGTACGGTTTATCTTTGTTGTTGGATTACGACGCCAAAGAGGGTAAGGTTTTATTTCGTATGTAAAAACATGAAAGTGTTTATATCTGATGTGGAGGAATGGCCTAAAATGAAGACGGAGGCGTCAAAATCTCATGGGCTGTTTACTGTACTGTTGAAAACCTATAACAAACTAATTCTTGATTAATTATTTAATGATTTATTTTTAACTCTCATTAAGAATTAAATACCAGTAGTAGTTACTTAAGTCAGAAAGCCACAGCTTAAAATATTCTCCATTATTTGGACTAACACCTTAGAATAAGGTGATTTCTCCTGATATTTGTTTTAACAAAATCTTACATATGCTCCCCGGATCTAACCTATATATTACACCGTATATGACACAACTTGTAGGCTGTATATTTGGAAAGTAAAATTGGGCTTCCAGAGCTTGTCACTCAATGAGCGATGGTAGCACAATATTGCTACTTCACCGGTATTCGGAGAGCGATGAACTTTCTCCGTGGATCTGTATGTTCTATATGAGTCGGCTTTATATATACATGTACTTACAAAGTTTAGGTGCCTACCTCCATGATTTAAATTGTGCTTTAGGAGTGTCTTGGTGGACTGAAATTGACGATATTAGGATATTGATAATCGATGTTATTGTATCAATATTAATGTTTTACTCATTATTTACGATTTCTAATGGTTTCGAAAATGATGTCATGATATAGGGTTAATGATATTTATAAAATTCACTTATCGGTTTTCCAGTGTGAAAAGATACAAACAATTCTCAAAAAAAACTGCTGACATTTTTTTCTACCAAAATACCTTATCTACCTTTTAGTACGTAAAATATAGTAAGCTCTGAAGTTTACACGTCATTATTCTAAATACACAGCTATGAAAATGCCCCTACGTATTTACATAATTAAAATATTATGTTGTCGGTAAACCTCCATAATGTTATTGTTCATAGCTTTTGAACCAAGATGATCCTATTCTCCTAAATTACTGACTGTCAACAACAGCTAAAAACGAAATTAAGCTCATAAAGCGGGTTTATACGCAACACTATTAAACGTTTATGGTACATAGTTACGACGTCATACGATTGTAGTCGCTAAATTATTCACTCCGATAGTGAATGACCCTAAATTTTACGCGACTCTACCCTTTGAGTTGTGTTAATGAGGTACTAAGAGCATTTAACGTTTCATATGCTAAATATTACATCTAAGCGGTTATAACTTTAACCACATAACATCTAACAATGTAACTTTCCAACCACATTTTTTCCACAGCATAGTTTGAAGCATCTCTTTACGAAATATAAAACTTACTAAAGTACCCGTTTTAACTCGCTTCTAGTTATTTAAAAACCTCTGCCTCCTTAAACATACTAGTGGTGAGAATCAGAAAACTAGAAGAGATTTAGTCTTGAAAATGAACTAAATATAAAGCAATAGCGTCAGGCGTCAAGTTATGGTTGCGACGTTAACTAAAGTCGTTGCTGGGGACAGGCTAACTTTGCAGCTGGTTTTGATTATTTGTTAACTAGTTTTCCGGGCTACTAAGCTAGAGGTCAATCCGCAGGATATTTAGGCTAGCCTTAAATTGTTTGGTAAATAGTCTATAACTATTTAGCTATGGAGCATGTTCTACATATTTGGTTTTTCGTGAGATTGATAAGGGTCGCTAGTATAAAAAGCTGTACAAATGAACAGGATTTCCTTTTTTCTTACTAAGTAACATCCGCCAAGCACAACTAAGCAACATCCAAAAACAATACCAATAGTTAAAAATGTTGGAACAGCGAACATTCGAAACACTATTTCCAGTAGTGTAAAGTAAAACGCGAGTGTACAATAGTTTCGCTGTAGCAATGAACACTCAAGTTTGCTCGAACACTTTTCCAGTCGACTGGCGAACACCGTACACCCGTGTTCACATAACTCAGGCTTTTAATACCGCGCAGTATAAACACACAAGTAATACCCCTGAAAATTACTTGCTAATATATTCTATGGTTTATTCAACCATTCAACCATTCCACCTAATATTCTATGAATATAAACTATGTAACGTTACGAGACATTTGGAATTAATGTTGACATTCCGAAACAATTATAGGTGGGTTAAAAACATTTCCATTTTGTTATTTTAGTATAGGAATGTTTGCAGAAATGCATGTGTATTTATCGTCGCATATGGTTCACAGGCTGTTGGCTGTTCAACCTTACATTACAGCGGACAGCCGTACGCGTAATTTATGCACTGTACGTTTTCGCAACCGTTTTTCACGCTAGTTTGAATTATTATAGCACTATGGACTTTCAGAAACGTTTTTAATATTTTCAAGTAGGAGGTGTAATATAAATCGGACATAGAAAAGCTGGAAAAAGAACTAGAATTATAGCTAAAATATATAAACTTGTAAATCTGTACTTAAAATTTGCATTTATCCAATTTTATAACGGTGAAGCTGTATATTTGTACTACTGTGCCTCAACTTCAACATTTAACATAAACATACAATCAAGGAATTCTGCGCTTGACGTTAATCTTATAAAATGACTGTAAATAAATTATAGTTAACACAGATTTAAACCCACTAGCCATTTTAAACTCAAAAATTAATGTACCAAAATAAATCAGTTATGTTTTTTATGAAGCTATTCATCACATTAAGCTTTAGTGAGGTAGTCTAATCTAAAAATGGACTCTAGACAAACCTATTCAGGGAGGTTATTGGCCTTCTGATATGTATCTAATATCTGCAAAAAACTATACGAATCCGGTTTGAAATATTGTGCATAATCTTTCAAACAAAACTGCATAATCTGCCGTGACGTTTTGATGTACAGTTAATGCCATAAGTTGGTCAAGTGTTGTTAGTTTACAATAATAATATAATGACAAGAACTTATTTAGCGAAATGAGTTTACGTTTAGGTATACCCTGTGTCGCATGTCATCGTTGTCAATGCGGTGAGACAGTCGACAACCTCGGTCACCATGGCCTGTCCTGCAGCAAGAGCGCAGGGCGTATATCTCGCCACTCAAATTTGAATGACATAATTCGTCGTGCTCTTGTCACCGCCGGAGTACCAGCTGTTTTGGAACCCAATGGTTTGGTGCGCGGCGATGGCAAGAGACCTGACGGTATGTCATTGCTGCCTTGGAAATTGGGTCGGCCTTTGGTGTGGGACGCAACGTGCGTCGACACCCTTGCGCCGTCCCACGTTCTAAGTTCAGCAGCCTCTCCTGGCGCTGCTGCTGGAGCTGCGGAGACCCTTAAGCGGCGGAAGTATAATAACATTGTGGGTGATTATATTTTCGAGCCGTTTGGGGTTGAAACGCTCGGGTCATGGGGTCCGAGCGCACGAAATCTTTTCAAAGAACTTTCCAAACGTTTGGTAGAATCTACTCGTGATCAGAGGGCTGGTTTGTTCCTTGCACAGAGAATCGGCATAGCCATTCAACGTGGCAATGCAGCCAGCCTTCTGGGCACGTTCCCCGCCATTGACAAGGATGACGATGAGTTCTTTGACGCCATTTAGTTTTTATTTATGTAAGTTTTAATTTTAGTATAGTTAGAGTTTGTTCTTATATTAGATTTAATTGTGTATTAATAAATAAAGAAGCAAGTAGCAAGTTTTAGCGAAAGTATCTAAAACTTTGATTGAGACGTAAAATTGTAAAAGCATATCTAACTTTCAAATAATGTAACGGTGTTTTGTGGTAAATAGATTCTAAAAATACCAATTACAAAATAAATAAATTCAGATCAATGATAAAATATTAAGGATCTAATGTCGGTTTCTTAGGTTTACGCGAATGTTAGACATTGAAATAAAACTACTTTTCACGGATTTTTTCGCGGTTATATCACCTCCTTGGGTCCCAATAATACATAAACTCAAGGCCAAACCCAAGAGCAGCGCTGCAAGACATCAAGACACAGTGAGCTCATATTGCGTAGGTCGGAACTCAAATAATTACTTAAAATATGAATGTAGAACGAGCAACATCCACTGTCAAGACGAACGCCATCTCAGTCTGCCCGTGACCATGATACCTGCAAAGGTGTCGAAACGTCGGAACCTAAAATCTAAATACAAACCGCGAAAAAATCCGTAAAAAGTAGTTTTATTTCAATTATTTCAGGATCTAATGTCTGTTTCTTGGTTGACTTGTGTCGTTGACTGTAAGCACGTAGGAAGCTCCACAAGTAACAAGTCGCAGATTGCTCCTATAAAAGTGTACAATGACTGTGTTTTGAATGACGGGCGGGGCTGACCACGCCCCCGGAAGAACAATGTCCCAGAGACACAAAGCGACTCCTACGCACGTACGGATCTAACAAGAATCTGTCAACATATGGAACGTTTTACGTTCTGTTTTTGATGGTTAAGAAGATTCAGAATACTGATCTAAAGTGGCGGAGGGTGCTACGGAAGTTAGGAGAAAATTAAGCTTTACCCCGCAAGAAGGACTATAGATAAGTTCGAGAAAAGATCGAATGATGAACTAGGTTTTTTTGTGAGCTTACTAAAATCTAGTCAGTTGAAAAGCTCAACGTTAACAAGTCGATACTAATACGCAATAACATCTAACCATCAATTTACATTCTAGTATCAGAATCACGCTTGGCTGCTAAAAAATTAAAAAGGAGAAGATTTATTAAAGGGTTCTCGTTGAAAAAAGTGTGGAATCCCAAGATTACAAACATGAGGACCCATATAATAACGGGCCCCATAGTCGTATTTTTGTGTAAGTGACGGCCCGACTTCTTAACGCGAGGTTAAGCCTACGAAAGGCCGTTTACTTTTTGTTATGGGTTCCGTAAGTTAGTAGACTATGTAGAACAAAGTTATGGTATTCGCTTTCATCGAAGATTATATAGTATGTCACTGCCTTTGCCTTGTTTCTCGTAGGATTTTACCAGGGTCGGTGAGATCAAAACTAGGTATTTTTAGTATGTACTGAACTAAGTATGCTTACTTCCAAGATGAATTGTGCTATTTTATGATCTTTGTGTGACAAACCCCTGATCCATCATTAAAATATTTTTTTTTTCTATGGATATTTGTCTCCATTCTCCTTGTCTTGACAAAGCAAAATATAGATCTAAACGTTGGGCATGATTAGGTTAGTTAGGTTTAAATCAAATAGTGTCAAGATTAGGTTTGTACCACGTATGTACCTAATCCACTATTAGGCAAACGAAAACATGATATCGATAAATCAAATTACGTTTTTAATCATAAACGTGATGAAAAGTTAATCTACTTCACAGATAACAATTTTCTCCGATCAGAACTTTGGAAATCAAATTACCGAAAAGGAAAATCAATTAACAATTTGGTATTTGTTCTTCGGAACCAATTACAATGATCAGTAAATAAAATGGATACTCGACTTCATAATTATTTAAATTAAATTAAAATATTTCAGAGGTCAATAATTGTTAATCTAAAGTTTTAATATTATAAAGCGTGCTGGTCTGGCGGCGAAAGGTTATTAAACTTTGCCGCTAATGCACTGACAAACTTCATTAACTCGTTATTTCCAGACTACATAAAGGACTGAAAACCGATATTGAAAAGACACTTTAAGAGATACGATTCTTTGTGGCTTCAAGGATGTCGCTAATTAACGTTTATTATCTACCTACACAAAAATAAAAATGAAAACCCACTTAGTGTGGTAATTTATACAGAGTACTCATTTGCAAACATCAAAATTGATTGAAAGGCCCTTTAAAAATGGAGACAATATTATCATATAGAACCTACTGAGGGAAATATTTATTTCAAGTTTATCCTTGTTGTTAACGAGACGCGAAGGCACATCCGGTCTCCTTTATAAATATGGAAGAAAATATACGTTCTTGAAAATTTGAGGTCTGTCGCTAATGGACTTGTGGAAGTTACAAATTTATTTTGTACCCATTTACATCGAAATGAGTATCGTAGCAAGCTAGAGCAACTCAAGGATGGCAACCCTGGATGTGAAATGAACTGGAAAAGATGGTAGCCCTAATTGAAGGCGAGTATTTAATAGCCGAGTTCGTTGAACCCGATGATTAACAAAAAGCTCCTCGGATAGTTATTTACTATTTAATGCTTACATTGTGTAAGTTTTTATTTAATTAAGCACGAGAAGCGTTGAGGCCCCGATTGATAATTATGATAGCATTTTCTTTTTCCTTATTTTCGTGTGAGTGATTACACATTTAGCTGCTTGATGGCCGGTAATTATTGTGATGACATGAGATAATTACGGAGCCGTGAGGAAAGCCTCGGAATTACACGTATTGTATCGAAGACCCTGTTTTTTGTGTGACATTTCGAATGATTGGAACTGATTCATGCCAGTCCTTGCCTTATACATTGCGCCTAAGTGGTAACGAAACACTTTACACTTTGGCCGACTGTACTTAAGCAAGCTGTAAATGAAAATTGCAAATATCAATTTTAATTGACTGTCATGACCAAATATGGACGCAGAAGCTGTGAATTGAATAAATGAAATAATTGTACGAAATGTAAATGTTTAATCGTACAACGTAATAATATGTATCGGTTTAACACTTACCTTATTTAATCGTAACCTTTGTTATTGGACTATCGATTGCTTTCGTCCGAACTTCACTTGCAATTATTTCAATCTTTACTTTAATTCGTACGAGTGGCATTGGTTTACCTAATCAGATATTTAACAGTGAAAGTATAAGACAAGCGCCTCGAAGCGCCTATACCGATTAACCCGTTGTATGCCGAAAGCGCGGATCCACGATAGACACAATTGAATTCTATTGTCTTATTTATTGCGGCATACGAGAGGTTAAGCCCAAATCAATGGTAAATCGCTATACCTATATGTATCGTCCCATTTGCGTTCACCGCTGGTCTTGTCAACATGATTATACCATTGTGCAATTAATTATGTACATTACCTACGGATAAGGGCCATAACTAACAGCCTGGGTTTGGCAGATTAGAGGGATTCCACATAATCTACATTAGAACGAGGGCTCAGGTACGCACTGATTGGTGGCGATACTTTGAATATTGATAATAGGGATCATTAGGCGGTATTAGTATAAACACAACCTAAAATTATACACACACAAATAGACCATAATCTTACTGAATAAGATTAAGGATACCAAATTAATCATTGTTCACAACCTGACTAAAATAACCATATTTATTTTTGCATCACCGTTATTTACATTAAGTAATAATTAATAATAATAATGAATTAAAAGATTCCTTATAAAATCATTAATAATTTGAAGTTGTATTTCATCAGTTACAGATACATTGGGCTTGTTTGGGCATGTTTGCCCCATACTATTTGTCCTAGATTTGGACCAAACTAGTAAGATTCATGTCCATGCGATTGTAGAGAAAATCCTAATAGGGGAAACATTTTAAAACATAGCTCTTATCTAGTATCAGAGCCCGCAGCGCTGACCGGCAGGAAAAGATATTTTAAGAAAAGTATAAATGTTATCTCCTTTCTAAAAATGCTGTCTCTAGTTTAAACTTATCTGGTACGTAATTCTTTAGTCGAAAGTCGCTTCCCTTTTTACCATTTTTATTTATTTATTTGACCTTTATTTTAACCTATTTATTTTAACGAAGATATTTTGTAGATACATAAGTTTTAAAATGTTTTTTGTTTACTCTTTCCTTTGAAATAAACAAACTTTCTCGGAGTCGATTAATTCCGCGATATTTTTCAGTCTTAAAAGAGATCCGAACTCTACATCGATACCGAGAGATGACATATTCTAAAAACAAATGCGAATCAATAAAGTATGAATATTAAATGTGTTCGTGTCCAGTGACATCATAATGTTGATTATGAGTTGGCCGCATATTTGCAGTGGCATAAACAAGGCGTAACGAGTGCAAGCCAACATTGTCACGCCAACGGAAATACCTAAGATTGCACGCGTCGCACTAATTATAATGCTGAAGTTTATGTTTAGAAACTGAAAAAGCAAACAGGTGAAAATACTAGACGAGGTATTTTTGCAGAGAGATCGGTGGGGCTATTTCATTATTTGAAATAGTTTATTTCAGACAGATAACAATTTGCTTTTGATAAGGGCTGTATTATGTATGTATGAATGTTGCAAATTCATCTGAACTAAGTCAAATAAAGTAACAATAAAAAACGAAAATGTTTAGCTAAAAGTAATACGAATTTTTACTTTGAATTGTTGGTACCCATTTGCATATCTCCGCCTACCAGATATTCGCTTCTTTTTACAAACAAACACATAATTTATGTGAAAATAATTTACTAGGGTACTGTATGTACCTGAGCTTATCCTGTTGATTCAACTGTCCCGCAGAACAAATACTGTTTAGTTAACTGCGAACGGCTCTCGCCAACTTGCCACGTCACTACGCTCAGAGTTTCTATTCATTTACGCATTTCTCTTTGCGTTTAATTAGTTATTTATGTTATGTAGAATGAATAGGGATACTCCATGTGATTTGGATATGGAATGAAGTTAAATATTTTTCTTAATTATAATAATATGTGATACCAACTACAATTATTTGATGAATTGAAATAAATAATGTTGTATTAGTATAGAAAGTAGCTCTACTTATATTTATTTTGGTAAATCAACACCTCTATTTAATTATTTATATTGAAATTTATTAGTTTTTATTATACAGTACATAGATATGAAAAAATCTCTTTCGCTACAATCTATAATGAAAACATGAAAAAGTTCAAATAATCATAGAGAGCTAAACTAATAGTAGATATCAACTGTAACAATCACTTATCTACATTCAAACCTAACCGTTTGGAAGGACGACCGAAGTTCGCCGATAACTGTTATTCAACAAAATATGTGAACTGAACTTGTTTACTGAACATGGGTATGCATATCGTCACTGTACGCTAAAAACAAATGCAATATAGTCAGAGGTGGCTGATGTGGCCTGTTAGTCTGATTGAAACACGTTTCACGCCCAACACGACGTGACGCCGACGTGACGCCAGCGTGACTCCGACGTGTCAATTTGACGGATCGTGGAAACATGCCCGAAATTGTAACGAAAACAGGCCGGCCGTTGTCATGGAAACCGCGAGGGATTAGCAATTTATACAACGAGCAGAAACGCACTAGATTCTAAATGGTCCTTGGAGACGCAACAGACTTGCTAATGATGTAAATGTTTCAACAATGAATGTTTTAGTTGTGTACAGTCGGGAAGTTAAGGTTGAATTAAAATAAACACGCGATTATATTTTAATTAGCTGGTTCTTGCTACAAAAACGTTAAAAATACTAAAATGTTCAACCATGTTAAGTGGGTGTGCTATAACATATTTGCCTTTTTGATTATTTGTCTTATATCTCGTATATATTATTGAATATTATTAAACATCTAACGAGACCATTAATTTCTACATTTTGCACATTTTAGTCTGTTAAACTTCTTAGTTCTCATGTTAATTAAAAATTTATGTACCTACTACAAATGCCTAAATTATCTACAAATTCCATCAATGCATAAATAAAACAACACAATTTCACTGCACTATTCCACACTAGTACAGAAGTATATACTTGGAAGTGTTCACTCACTATTGTCTTGGGAACAAGTAAAAACTTGTAACACGCTAAAACATTTCTTGAAGTTCCTATAAACATAGAGAACTGAAGTCAGAACTCACTTGTTGTTCGTGTAAAATGGTTTGGTACCGCGAACACTCGACAATACTTTTTGCTCCTAATATATTACGTATTCGTATTTCGCGAACATTTGAAGAAAATATCTTTTCTTTTTTCGTTTGCCTTTGTATGTATTCAGTGACGTTTTCAACACAAACCCTTTATAATGCCATACAATGGGTTCATGGAGACAGTTTAGAAAGATTTCCTACTTATCTTAATGTTTGTTTTTGTTCTTTATATAAGTCTGGATGTATTTTTATTTTAGGGATACGTTCACGGCGTTTATACTCGAGTTGTTGGCATTGATAAGTTTTTAAATTGACTGTTTTTCGTGCTACAAATTATGACGCTTAATTAAATACACTTTCAATGTATGATAGTAAATGATGGCCGATATTTCCTAGGCCAAAATCAGAAATTAGAGGAAATATGCTAAATTTTGTAAATGTTTAGCAAATACAAGGCTAGTATAGTTACCTAATCGTGTGTCAGTCAATGCGGATGGTTGCCACCGATGAACGATATATCCACGTCGGCGGGGCGCTTACGTTTGCCTCCCGAAGGGATACCTACGTGTAAACCATCGAATAAATGATATATATATATCGATACCTACATGCTTCATCTAATAGAATTACAAAACGGTTTTAGGCTACAGAGGTACAGTAATTAATTTAATTTCGTAAAATTTGTTAGTTATTATCTTAATGTTACACACTTCATTTACTCTCTGTAAATAATTTTTAATAAAGTTGTAAAATAAAGACGACTACTAACCATTTAGGTAGTTTTTGTTCTTTGTCCAAAGTACAGACCGAATTGCAAAATTCTGATCTCGAAAAGAAAGCACGATTAAAGACTTTTATTTAACAAAAAAAGAAGAAATTAGGGTCGGATTTCATCGGGCGTGGAATACAAATCGGTAATGTTGGCTTCCGAAAGTTATTTGCGTTTCACCGATAGATTTAAAAACTAGCCAAGTGTAAAACGTTGCGTAAACACAACGAATTTCCTGTAACAGAAATCGAAGGTCGGAATAAAATATAAAGCAATCTTCAAGCTTAAATTCTAAAAAGATGAATTTCTGCGTGCCAAGCTAAAATAACACTTATTTAAAAAAAATCTTTTAATTAGTTTCATTTTAGCTTCATCTTATCGTTATAATGCTGACTTTTTACATAAACTTGTTTTTTATGAATAGCTTTCAGCAAGACCGAACAAAAATATTTATCTTGAAAACTTAGGTGCAAAATGCAATATACTATTTGTCGTAACGTCAGACGCTCGGCAAGCACAAACTAACTTTTGACTCCTACCTCAGAGACAGTTACACAACTACCTTAGAATTCTAAGTCCGGATAAAATTCTCAAAAATAAATTCACTTGCTACCACCACCCAGTTTTCAGAATTGAATGTAAACTCTTTGCAGTGGGTGATTGCCGATCAAACTCTAACTTTTACCACGACCACGAAATTTTAACGCAATTGCAGTACTGTTGCTATAGAGGAAGCGAGATGGTGCTCTACACTGTATGTAGCAGCGTCTCGTTTACACGATGGCAGCAGTCTTGCTTTTAGAGTTTATTTCAGGTAAGAGCGCTTTGCTTTTGTTACCATGCAGTTTGGAATCGCTCAAATAAGGTAAAAATTAGAGGGGAAAATATTACTAAATATACATACAAAAATACACGTACGCACACACATGTATGTAAGGCACACGAACATCCATGGGCAAATGTATTGAAAATAGACTTTACAACCATTTCTCAATCATTCCTTTATTTATATATATGTAATTGAATTGTTGTGATTGTTCAATACCTATTAAAGCATCATATCATAAACGCGACAATATTACCAGTGTCGCCGTAACAAGGAATTCCAAAAATGGACCTTAATCCATTGCAATAAAAGGGTTGTCAATATAGAAATGTTAGCCATCAGTGGATACTAGGGTCGACATGCGGATGTGAGTTACGGACGCGGAACACATCTGTCCAAGCTCAGCATCCGATGTCCGTGGTCCCATTCAGAACATCCTTTTGATATTTCAATCTAGCGTTAAATGCTGGTTTGATTTATGTATTTTTTTTCAGCCGTTTATCGCTTAATATGGCCCTGTTGTCATCATGAACAAAGCATCTGTCGTTGTTGAACGAACTCCGTTTTTACCTACATCCTTTCAGATTTAATTACAGTCGGAAGAGATTGACGGAGCTTTGGATAATTGATTAGAGCACCATTAGAGCCCGAGGATTTTCTACCTTTGATTTTCTTTTAACAGGGTTCGATGTTTTAACTACTGAAAAAATGGTTGGAAATGATTCTACTATTTTATTTGGTTTTTGCTCAAATCTAACAATTTCTATCATAACGCAACCAAGATATCCTTTCTTATATGCGAACCAAAGTATTGTAAATACTTCAGATACTCATATAGAGTGACGTATGTATAAAAGAGAAGATTAATATGTTTTTGGGACGGATATTATGAGTGAAGTCGGGATTATCCCTTTTCGCTATTAAAGTATCTGCATCAAAAAGATACCCTTACATAGCTGTTTGCCACAATCATCCATTCTCATCCACAACAAGGGGAAATCGGCGCTCAAGCGTCCAACCAGAAAATTACCTAACCTGCCAAAACACATGATAAAGTTGCTTCAAGCTCGAAAAAGCTGGCGAAAAGAAAGAAGCTTGAAACTTAAAGTGAGGAAAGAAAGTGAAACGAACGACATTTTGGTCGAAGTTCAAATAATAATGTGTAGAAGAGCAGCGTTTTAGTTATGTGTTTGTGGAATATCTAATCAGGTTGCTGGTAGGACGTAGAATTTCCTCTGGGACCGATAGTAATCAACGACTGCTACAAACGCACAGCTTCAAGTAGGTCGCTATCTGTTTGTGTAAATATGTCGATAGATATTGTAATTATAACTTCAACGCTCTAAGATTTTTTTTGTTTTCAGTATAAAGTGTAGTTAAATTGTTATGCTACCCCAGATACATGCCCTAGGTACATTTCGTATTGTAATTTAGTAATGCTCATACATATTTTACTGCAATACAAAATTGGAAAAAATGACTGAAAAGCAATATGGCAGCAACATGAATTTTATAGTGCGATGTGGAGATAGGAAAAAGTATTCAGCGCTTGACCAAAGTGAAAAGATGGAAATTGATCGTAGTCCTGGGTGAAACTCGTTTTTTTAAGTCATGAAAAAGCAATATGTACCTATGTGCTTGTTATGTTACAGCCAGCGGCTTGTGTAATAAAAATTACAAAACTAAATAACTCAGTCTACTTGAAAATTTCATTTATTACAAAACCAACAAATTTCATTTCTTACAAAGGATTCTTAACTTAGTTCTTTTCAAAACAAGTAAACTCAATCAACAGAGCGTTAAATCACTGACAACAATTTTACCGTACGATTGTCCCAGATATAATTAATGGTTCTCCGAAATTTATGGTCACGGGGTATTGTGTGACTAATTACTTCCAAACTCACGCATTGACAGTGACAAGTGCTCACAGTATACATTTCACAAATCGCTTGAGGTCAGGCCTAATGTGTACAAATAGTTATTCCTCTCGCGGGCACTGTTCCAATCTCTTGAACTACATAATCACAATTTTATCGCGTCTACAACAACGCGACTATAAAGTAGCCGCTCTAAAGACTATTTACTATTTATTCTGTTCGCAATACATCTCATTTCGTCTCCATCTCGGGTGCTCAAGGCCTTTGTCGGCAATCCCATTTTCTGTAAGATAGGGTTTGTAGCATTAAGGAGAAGCAAGGAAATAATAACGTAGTATTTCAGAGATCACTTTTGTAGTTTGAAGAACTTTTATGTTTAAAAGGGCGTTATTTATGTCGAAGGTAAGGGGTAAATGTCGTCGTCGCTTGACCCGATGCCTCGGAAGAGGTGAAGAGTGAAATGGCGGACCAATATCAACGATCATTTGCCAATGTCGGCGCCTCGACGCGTTCACCGTAATCTTTCGCCACATAAACGGCCAGATAGAATCTCTGAATCTGATGCCCGATGCCGCACACACACAAACCGCGTTTCCACTTAATAAAACACCAATGAACCGTGCGAAATGTATATTATATCTGTGAGTAAGTGAAATTCTCTGCTGTACGAAATATATGTGTTTCGGAAATTGAAACTGCTTGTTTATGTTGCAATCTGAACAAGGAGTTATAATGCCATCCAAACAAATGTGTACGTCTGTAATGACGAACAACCGATTTTAAGGGAAAAAAATTAAAGATTTTAGTTTTTATGACCCGTTTTAAATATATGATTATACTATTGTCCATTTAATATTTTTTTTTTTACTGAATGATAATCTTCTAAAACTTCTTGAAATTTTTACTTTATTGGAAAAATATAGTAGTATTCGTTGATTTATGTAATTATCTATAAGTAAGTCATTTATTATTCTCTCCAAGCACATCTCGTAAATAAATAAATTTCTATTTGATCTCCGCAATGCAGCTACATTCCACAAATGACAGCACGTCGGCGCCCTGTCGGTATCTCTTAGTAGTTTTCGCACATAGTCTATAAAATTGAATAGGTGTGAAATTATTTATGAATGTCGACGTAGTAACTCGTCTCGGTACACTTCATTTTAGAACACAACCTACACTACGAGCTCCTAAAACAGAACTGTTGCCGCTGTGAAAGCGAGACGGCACATAACTGCGGATAGCGGCCTCTCGCTTACACGTCGATAACAAACGTGCTTGATAAGTTCATGATAATGCAACATTTTCCGTTCATAGGGTATACCGGGGTGCTTTATAGTTTTCCCAGTTCAGGAAGCCATTACAATCTCTTTTTACGCTGTCTTGTTTCTTTTAGTCAGCCTTTGATGCATTATCAAAGAGATTTATTATGGAACCAGTAAGGAATCTCTTCAATTTTGCATCGTACGCGCTCAGAAGATTTATTCTCGTCTTATCTGATTTAATTGTAAGTTACACGGTTTCCTGTCTCTTCTTCCTCAATGTTTTGTCCTTTAATAATATAGCGGGGGAAGTTATTTATAACTGCCGACAAATAAATAGATTTTTGCTATAAGTAGGTTTATATTTTCGAAAAAAAAAATGGCTTTCTTATTCTGTATTTTGCTTGTATTTTCATAGAAGGAAATTAGGTTATCGTGTATACAAGAGCGTGGTATCAGTGAGTGCAGTTTGGTGCCAAGTTTTCAGCGGCGCAGTTTCAAGGCCCAATCACAAAAGCTTCTTTAAGCAACCGTTTAAGTGCTTATTCTTAAGATGGAGGTCGTTAAAGTGGTACTCGGCCGACACGTCATCCCGTTGCAGAGAAAATCACTGCATTTCATGCCGAAATCATTTAAAAATAAAAATAACAAGATAAACAACATAGACAATACAATATAAGAAAACAATTGCTCCAGCAAAAATAATCATAAGTCTATACGATTGTGTCAAGAGTTTCATGTATACCATTCAGTTATTATTCCGTCCATCCATGTGTGTCTTAAATAATATATGTTCGCTGAAATTTAGATATTCCAAATACCTAGTTAGTAAATAGGTCTTCCTTAGTTAGTTAGTTCTGTAATTATTTTTCCGCTTGCCAGTTATTTAATATGACTTTATTTTAATCGAAACTATTATACGTTTTATCAAACAGCGATCTATTTGCGATGCACTTGTGCTGCAGCAGATGTGCATACACAAGATTAATAACTGTTGCAGTCAACGCGCCGTGTTACCAGACAAGCGTATCATGATGATTGATATATACTAACGTTATAGGAACCATGTGATTTGGATATATTTCAGCAGTAAATCAAACAGACGTGATCCTGTCTGTCGAAAACTACTCACAGATTTATGCGCTGCTACATTTGTCATTACCTTGTTTCGTGTTTTGATTGTAGTGTTAATTATTTATTTTTTACAACAATCTATTTATTTAATTATAAAAAAGAGACACGAAAAATACAAGAGTATTTTTTTCTTTCATGTATATCTGAAGTGCAGTGGTTAATAATTTATTTATTATTTTACTATTATATGTGAACATTCACTATTAAATAAATTAATGTTAAAATTAAATACTGTAGTTAGGTGAGACATAAAAAGTATATCATAGAGCTTACATACTACGTGTTGACGCATTCAGCCTATCTTTTAGACCATAAACTTTAGATTTCATCACCATGTTTTTCTTTCCGTAAGTTTATGAAACTTAGACAGTTTCCTAAGTTTTCTGAAATGTAGTTTAATGATGTTTTTTGTTCGAAAGCCAAAAAGTCTAGGCTAATATAAAATAGCTATTAACATAGATATTCTTATGGCTTGTTATAAAAAAGTTTTAAAGGCTAATATATTGTCTTAGGAACAATTTAAGTTTTTTCTTCTGTTGATTTTATTCGTCGTAGGTGGCGACGGCTTTAACCTATTTAATTTGTCTAATAATAAAAATTCTTAGAATTTACAAACAATTAGGTTTCATGGCCTGTAAAAGAAATAGTGTCAAGTGATTCACGAACTGAAATTACGTGTGGTAAAAAATACATACATACATACATATAATCACGCCTGTTTCCCGTAGGGGTAGGCAGAGACCACTTCTTTCCACTTGCTACGATCCTTACATACTTGTTTCGCTTCATCCACTGTCATAATTCCCTTCATACATGCTCTTCGGTTTAGGGTACTCTTGACCTGGCCTTTTTT
This sequence comes from Autographa gamma, assembly GCA_905146925.1. NCBI lineage: Eukaryota > Metazoa > Arthropoda > Insecta > Lepidoptera > Noctuidae > Autographa > Autographa gamma. The sequence goes on along the minus strand of LR989866.1, from coordinate 6,167,679 downwards.
CAAGACGTCTCCGATTTGGTCTAGAAACGTCCTCCTAGGTCTACCCCTTCCAACACTTTCATTCACACTCGCCTTAAACACTTTTTTCGTCAATCGTTCCTCATTCATTCTCTCGACATGGCCAAACCATCTCAACATACCTTTATCAATTTTTGTCACTACATCTTCTTTCAGGTAAAAAATAGTGTCCAATAATTAACAGGATCAAACGAAAACATTTTGAAAATCAAAAATGTGTGAAAATAATGTGAAAGTGCAATAAATAATGTAACTTAATAATGGTACCTACAGTTGTTCCATACTTAATTACACATTAGTAAAATAATAACGGACAACAACACAATAAAACCCTTTTCACCTAATAAAACTGTAAAAAGGGACCACAATAATACCATTTGAATAGGGGCGATTATGTCGTAAACGTGACTAATATACAGAGACAAAAACAAGCTTAATTCTATTATTTGGTCTGCACATGACTATTATCCTTAATACAATATAATGACGGAGCTAAAGTGTTACCGTAATATTGTAATAAAGAGCCTCGCCTGATTATTCATGAGGGTTGGAACTTACACAATGGAAATGCCTCTGGGTATGATTGATCATTGTGACACGACTACCACCTTACTTAAGATACGGCAACTTTGCCTGTACCACGAGCTATTAAAACAGGTTTGTTATCAATGTGGAAAAGAGACGGCGCTCTAAATTTCGCATAGCGGTCTCTCGCTTCCACAACGATGACAGTCCTTATCAAAGAGATCATGGTACGGGTCATGATGACAGACGCAAGTACCTTATGTTGTAAGCCTAACGATTATCTACATCATGAAGTTGGGAACTAAGGCTGGATTAATCAAGGATTCTCATCACCTGAGCTGCTTTCAAATTTATGTTTTCATCCTTGGAGTTGATAAGTTTTCATTTTAGATAAGATTTTCAGCTTCCAATACTTATATAAACCCACCTATTGTTTTAGTAAAAGGGTTTATTAATGTGCTAAGCAATACGAGAAAAATGCTTTAAGAAAAAGTATAATTATTATAAACTGCTTGTTTATATTGCAAACACCTTGAAAATTTATAAATAAATAATGAAGACCACTTAGCCAACGACATAGTTAAGTTAAAATATTGCCTCTAGAGATGAAAAGCGAAAGAACCAGCGTCTATTCACCTCTGCTAAATTAACATAAATATTTCAGTTACATACTTAAATTAAGATATATTGTCATTTAAGCACTGAATTATTTGCGAAAGCTTTTAGTTGCTTACCTTTAAAAACGAAATGTGTGAGAAGTTAGGACTATTTAGCTAACGCTGTTAATAGAGTAAAGGACTTATATTTTAATTTAATAATTGTGCACTTTCATAATAAGTACTTAGAATATGAGCATGAAATGCGTTTAAACTGCTACATTAAATGTACACAGCGAAAATAAAATGTCTCTAATCTTTTGTTGCAAATCATTATGCTAATGACGTTCAACTAGGTACAGCTGTTGTACCAGTGTAGTGGCATCGCTGTCTAGTGGTCTTCACAAAAGGTGGGTAAAGCCTACAATCCTACATTTCGTTTCCCCGCAGTCATATCGTGAGTGGATTTCCGCATCCACTGAGAACATTGTGCTCTAAATGGCTTCTATACGTCCTCGTGAATAGGACATAATGTAACAAGTTACTTTGTGTACGGTATGTCGATACCTGGATGCTGGAAAAAAACCTTTTTGTTTTATGACGGTACGTCTGATGTCATTATTACATGGACTGCTTTGAACGTTCGGTTTGTTCATAGTATTGAGGACGTATGTGTGTAGCTGTATCAGTTATAATTACTAAAGGAATATACTAATTATGCAATGTGTGTTTTTTTTTGTTTAAAAGCTCACGTGATCAAGATGGTGTAATAATTTATGAAGTTCTGTTTAGCATTTTAAAAGATATCAGAAAACGAAGAGAGGAAAATTAAAAACACTTTCTTTTTAGTCAGAAAATCTAAGTTCACATACAAGATAGGTTTTCTTTCATGAAAACTACATTCGACGTTTTTGCTTTCGTAATGAAAGTATATTGCGTTTGTATCGGATATTTTGCGCATATAGTTAGGAAAGTTGTTAAAAGTTTGCACGACTTGCATGTAAAAGTTAGCAAAAAGTCTTTATTGTTTGCGCGGAATTCCGTTCCCTTTCCATCTTTGTTCTGAACTTATAGGAAATTGTGGTACAACCATCTGGGAACTTAGTTCTGTGCTTAAAACGCAAACCATGTTGTGTAAGATCATTCGTGATAAACGTGGCGAAGGTAAAATAAAGAGGAAAGTAATTGCTTTGAGTTAAACGTGCTCTATCGCCTCCACGCGGCGTACGGTTGAAAATGTCTCTCATAGTCTACTCATTCATTATTTCATCACGTTCAAGACGTTCGTGTTCTCACCAAGCGTTTACTTTCCTACCATCCATATTTAATGTCTACGTCGGACCGAGTTACGTTCCTGCGTAAGGAAGAATTCAACCGTAAATTCTGGAAAGATTCCCATTTTTGGCTACAATAAAGTTTATTGGGCCAAATAATAGAGGTGGCAGGACTAGCGGGACGGTTTTGGTCAATTTATTGAACTCGATATGTCAATCTTCGTCACTTGATCAATTGATGGAATCTTCAAGTCTAGCCTAGACGATTGTCTACAGACCTTCCCTTTTTATCTGCAGGATAAAAAATGGCCTTGCTTCCTTCTGTTCATTGTTATTATATTCGTTAGCCGGAGGAGTGAAAATAAAATAAAGGGTTATAAAAACAGGGCGTGTGAGTGAAGACTGCAGATTTATTATAACGCGTCACTGTCGCGTTCCGAGCTGTTTTGTCATATAAATGTAACGTGACGTCGGAGATTATTATGTGCCCTCTTTTTATTAAACATTAAAGTCATTTAAATGCCATTTTAAGTGAAATACCTGCTTGTTACTCTTGCAAATAACAACAATTCATTGAAATAAAAAGTACATGTTTTTTATAATAAATTAGTATAAAGTTTTTGTTAATTAAGATATCAACGTACTGTGTACATTATATTGAAGTATATTTTGATCTATAACGTAACGCCAAACTAATTGATTCCTGAATACGTGGCTATCTATAGTGAAATAGATAATTATAATTATAACAATCTGATATCTACTTTTTATTTCATAACTACCAACAATTATAAGAAAATACTGGACACGCACGCAGTTATCTTCTTCGTATATTTATTAACATTAACGACCTAGCTTGTTTTTGTGTCTATTGTTTGAAATCACAAAACAACACACATTACAAGCATAAAGACCTAACATATTATGATAAATGCATGTAGGCATCACGTTATCTCGCATTTCCGGTCGACTAACTAAACCGAATTTGCTCACAAAATGAATTCGTTAAACGCCTTAGCCCATTTATTTTATTGGGCTATTTGAACGTGTTTTTTAAATCAAGGATAAAAAAGTCCTTTTGAAAGCGTTTTTTGTATAGAAAATGAGCATTTCGAAACTAATTGCTTTGCTTCCCTTGCCAGATAAATTAATACATTTTGTATTCTTTTTATACGAATACTTAAAACTTTTTGAAGTCTTTGAAAGCAAATAATGATGACGTTTCGTTTTGGATTGTAACATTGGCTGTTTGGTTCATTGAATGTGTATTGGCTTTGTGCTCGGATTCGATTATTGAACGGAAGAAATACTTCAATGGATACGGATATTACATTTTGGTGTTATCTTGGTTTAACCACCAGATATAAATTAACTAACTGGGGAGATGAAGTGGATGTTTCGTGGAATCATATTATCAATTCATTTCCTATTATACAAGCAGATACGCTCAAAATTAGTTTAGATGACTTATACAAGAAATAGCTGCTGATCGTCAACTGTCAAATAACAAGTGTGAATTATCTAAATATATGGAAGACTCCGTAAACGACCACTTTACTCGGTAATTATGATTAAAAATAATTAAAACTTTATTAGGTAGCTGGAATAGTTCTAATTAAACCGTTCTTAAGTATAACCTTAAACATAACAATGAAGATAAACCTTATAGGCTTATATGTTGTGGTTTTCTTAAACTTCACGTAGTCACGTAGCTAAAGTACGTTTGTGTTACGTGCTGTCGGTGAAATTATCGGGCGTTACATAAACTTAGGTTATGTTCTGAGGGACAGATCCCAAAGGTCCATATCTGTCACAGACAAGGTAAAACGTTATGTGGTAACAAGGGTTCAGATAAGTGATAGATGATTTATTCTCAGAAGTCTCTAAGTTGTGGCCTTGCGTTTAATGACTACATACTACGTATATTATTAACTTAAAGTTTAAGATTGTGTGTCTATATTTTACATATATTTAACTTTAACAATTGTCGACTCTTGGTACTTTCTAAACCTACAAGCTTACAAACATTAAAAGGATTAGAAGTTTATAACGAAGATTAAAAGGGATGGTAATATGCTTAACGTTTTAAGAACATTCATTCTTAATTAGTTTTTAATATATGCAATGCCGAGACTTTTATTAAACATTATTCGTTAGTTAAGCTTTTTAGACAAATGAGAGATCCGATCATAGTGCGGTAAACCCTCTTTTAAGGGTCTCAATGACGCGGTACTTAGTTTCATCTTGAAAACGCTCTAACAAACCACATAAAATTTATGTAGGATCCTACAAGCTAAATAATTCAAAATAAATAATGATGTGCTTCTTAACCATTTTTATTTTCAATTAAATTACACAATTCACTTTACTCCTTAATAATTTAATTGAAAAAGATGTTTTCAAAACAATTCTGTTGATGTTTGCCGTTTGTTCTTTGTAATGGCAATTTCCTTATTAAAAAAAAAAATAGGAAAATATCCTTATAAACCTGAACTTTAGTCTGTTTTAAAAGAGAATGAAATTTTGATTAGTAAAATGTTTAAATTTTGTTATTTTTTGAAAACAAAGGGCTCTTTTCTTGAAAATTAAATGTATGTTTAATTATTTAATTAACAATTTGTACATCTTGTAAGAAAGTTTTCATTTGCCTACTTATTTATGAATAAAGCTATTACATTTTCTTTTAAATTGTGTCATAGTCATGATCGTGCTAAATAATTTGTTCAAACTTTAGACAAAAGCTCGAAAATCGGACAAATCTAAGATATCGATCTATCTCATCGTGCAATTTCTTCCGAAGCACCGCCGTCACATTAGCATTTTTATAGGCTGTTAAAAGCGCCTTTATCTTGACTACACAGCATACGCTAAATGTTACACTAAAATAGCTTTGGATGTGCCCTTTCCTTTATTCCTTTTATATTTCGTTAAGCTTTGTGAAGGTCGAGTTTTATTTATGAAAGTCACGTGTCATCCCCTATTCACGTACATGTCTTTTAACTCGATGAGGCTCCAATTTAAGCCCAAAATCTATCATAAATGTTGGAAAGTTTACAGAGTAAACGGATTATGAAGGTCAGGCTGGTCAGACACAACAAGATTATAGCATCATGTTGTGTGTTTTCTTTACATTAAAGAGTAATCAGTAACAAAACTAAATATATCTAGCTACGTCATTTTATATATACAAGGCTCATTCATTGATAATTCTTTAAGTTTTATATGAAAGTTAATGGTGTTGAACTGCAGGCACAAACTAATGTTCAATAAAAATCAATCACACTTTACGATATAATAATCATGAAAGTTTCATGAATGAAATGTAAAAAAATCGATCATAACTTTTTATTGTTGAACATTAATTGTTTTTAATGTAAACATACAATTTGTACATTTTACATTTATGACGATTTCAATTTAGTTCAGTTTATTTAAAGACGAACAAGCAATTATTTTTTTTAATTAACCATAGCATACCACTCCCATAGATTTACTACTCTTTGTGTAATTTGCTACAAAAACACTTCGGTCCGGCGACTCAGGCGATACAATTAAATACCTGTCGGTAAGAGAACAGGAAAAGCTGTCGAACAGCGATTAGTAGTAATCAGTAAAAGATTACCGAACATACAAAAAGGCTGTATACCGTATACACGAAACTCAGACAAAAAGAAACAACTCTGAATAGAAGAGCGTACTCATCTATACAAATGTTCCTTATTACAAGTCCCAAAGGGCCACAGTTTTCTAAAGCACACGTTAGAATAAAGCTGAATGTGAGCGCTTATGCTAATACTATATTTCATTTCGAAGAGAAAAATGTTAAGTGCAAACGTGCCGGTGTCATGATATCCATGATTTGAAACGTGGAGGAATTGAGAATAAATTTTAAATTGAAACTGAGTAAGAGGATTACATACCCCCGGGGAAATCTGAATGGTACGTCACTATGGAAGATTTCTAGCTTTCTTTTGCTATAAATTTCATATAACTAAGCTATTTACATGCTGGCCTTTTTGCCGCATTGCACGCGGACCGGCTAGTCCCCGGGGCGAGGTATATATCAGAGCCGTATGAGCGAAAATGTGTCCTTTTTGGAACATGATTTGTAATTATGACACATTTCTAATAAAACATTTATAAAAACAAGTATTTTTTCATATTAATATTATAGAACGGGGATTAGCGCGAACATGCATAAATACCTTAGGTTACACCGGCCGTGGTCGCAAGAGTCTGCTTGCGACCACGGCCGGTGTAACCTGGTCGAAACGTCAAGCCCTAAAGGTATTTATGCATGTTCGCGCTAATCCCCGTTCTATAATATTAATATAAACATGCAGCGCGATAGTTTAAAAGTTAAGTATTTTTTCAATAATTTTCTAGACTCTTTTTAATATGTTTTTCTAAACAGCCCTTTTTCCACTTTACTAAAAAAGCAATGTGTGCTATTTAATTAGGGTAATTCAATTAAAAAACTCGCTACGCTAAATGTTCTGAAAATGACAATGATAAATACAGGTGAGCGTCCCACATAAAACAACAAAAACTGCATAAATTGTACCAACAGCGAACAGCTCATCCCTTTTGTTGTCATTAACACGAACCATTATCTCTCATTATTTCATTTACAAGGTACGAAAATACGGAAGGAATGTAATTACATATTTATAAAGTTAGATAGTCACACGTATTGGGTTCCCGGGGGCCATGTGGGCTGCTTCACCCTCAAGCTCAGCTATTAATAAAATCAATTTGTCTTTTATGTTGCCCCGTCATGTTATTTTAAGGAAGAATGAGGAAAACAAATATATTTTTCGTAAATAATTTGGAAGCTTGAATCAATGTTCAATACGATGCGAAAGAATGAACATTTCCGAGAATAAGAGATTGGTACGATTTACTTACAACTCTTAAGGGAACTTAAAATCTTAGAATAAACTTCAGCAACTGCAATTAAAAGTTAAGACAGTTAATAGTTAGCTCCCGTTGGTTTACACTAGAACAATTAAAACTACTTACTCATCTACGGATTTCAGAAGCAGGTAATTCAGTTTTTAGAATCTAATTAAATTACGTTTACTCTTACGAAATCCTATTGTGAATCTTGATCGAAATAAATAAAAGTTCTCTACCTTTAGGGAAACTATCTATATCGGTTGTACAATGTAGGTATAAATGATCGTAAAAGCAACTACATTATATCATACACAGTTCCCTGATCCCAGTGCGTGCCGGTGACGCAGCAATAACTGATATTTATTATTGTCATTTCGTTGCTTGAAACCAACCCCAAAGTCCCGTCACCTGAGATTTTTGCAGGATTATTTGTTTCTGCGACGATTTAGCTATGAAATATAGAGATGTATTATAGGATAAATCATCTCTTTGTCTTTTAGTGCCAATCGTGTTAAGACAATCTTGACCCGTATAGCGGGAAACTTGGTAGTTTGTATTCTGAACAAAAGGTGGGGTTAAATAATAAATACCCAGACGTTATAAATATTTGTTTGACCAACAGATCTAGAGGATGTGTCCTGACTTAGTGCATGTGGGTACAAGTGAAATTTATGTCCGTAGTCGTATTCACGATGCACGTTGTAAAATCTAATGCTGTGCAGAGGAAATAAAACAAGGATGCAGCAAGACATCGCTTTGCTACTTCTTTTTGTCTTGTACTAAAATACAGAGAATGTGAAATGGCGTTGTTTAGCTTTAATAATGATTAAAAAAATATATTTTAAACAAGTTAGTTACAAAAAAAAAACGCTATATTATTGTTTTAGACACCAGAATACTCTTAGCGTTGCTAGACAAGGAGTTCTACATCTTCCCAAAATGTTACGCATATAAGTTCCGCCGTTTCAACGTTGAAAACAAACACCAAAACTAGAACAAACGTTATATAGTAAGTTGCCTAAAACTTAGCTTCTAAAACCACCATAAAGAAGCAGACTTAACTTAGGTGTTATCAAAGGCATGTATGTAAAGTAGGTCGCATGACAAGAACAACAATTATCTACAAAAATCGACCTTACTGATTTGAGATATGGACGCTATTAATACTTTTAATGATTAACTGGTGTGCTGATAATAATGATAAAAGTGTATAGTACTGCTTAGTTCAATATTAAGATGAAGCAAGGCACAGTACATGACAAGATTGTCATGTGTGTCATAGATGAGATCATCTTGCGATGTAATCCATCGTCCATTTACAAAATGTAAGAAAAAACAAAAGCCAATTAAGCTATAAAATATGCTTAGAACCTTAACAAAGGATTTGTCTTTATTTAAATTACATGGAATTAAATCCAAGTAAGCGCGGGTAATTTTAAAAGAATGGCGTTTTTCACCTGTCTCACTTTTGACAAAGGTGGCGTGTTGGCACGATGAGATGTCATGCGTAATGTACACGAGGCTTTTATTATTCAGGCAGACTAAATTAAACAAATTACTTTTTAAGACTTTGTAAATAGGATATTTAAATGAAGAATAAAGATTTTACATTTAGTATTGGCATTGTAACTAAGCAATCACTAGTTTTTTTAGGGCCCATCATAATAAACATTTTCAGTAACAGTGTGTGTGGGGATTTATAAGTCGGAATTATATAACTAACAATGCGGTCCAGTAAACTTCCTTTCTAATTTTGATTCTTAGTAAATTTTGCTATAACAACAAAACTCTAAAAAACCTACCCTTTTACCTACAGTATAAAAATATGTAACCAAAAAGTTTTAATACCGTTGCGTTACAATTCACCGTTCACAATCATATTTTTCCTGAAAGTAAACAAAAACAACATTCTCTGAGTAACTCAGATTTAGAGTTAAAAGTTCTACAAATTCACAAAACTAGTTCCTCCCAGCAATTTATTTCAAACGTACGACATCCATATCAGAGCCACTGTTCATAGTTTCGAAACAGATGAATCAATTGTATTCAGTTCTGAGTAGTAAAGTTCCGAATCTGATTATTTCAATACAAGATTTATGTACCAGAGTTTGCACACCGCCCATTTAACTACGAAATTCCGTAACCAAGTACCTATTGTAAATGCTAGTAATAAATAACTTTAATAGCGTATTTAAAAGCAATTTATTTTATCGCGTCATCAGCCTCCTGCAGAACTACTTTAGAACCCTTTGGGCCAGGTCTGTTTTTAATATCGGAAACAATGTAAAAGGAATTCTTTATAACAGAATTCTCGTTCGTATTCGAGCGTTTAAACTGCGCTCATTGGATTGGAAATCTCACCAGTAAGACCCTAATAAAACAAATATATATCGGTAATGGGAACACGCACAATCTCTGTATCTTTTTTATAACTTAGGTGTATACGAATAATCAATATTTATTTACATGAACAAACTCCTAATAAAACTTATGAGCTTTTTACAAAAATTTAAACATATTTATTTATGCATCAGGATCTAACAAAGTATAGGTAAATTCAAATGTGTTCATATTTGTTTAAAATTGTGTGCTTTTGGTCGAATACAATATCAGTATGCAACATAAGATAGAAATCTGCTATTTTACATACTACCTTAGACTTCAAAACCATACCGTGGGTTTTCTTATATTGATTATATTCATGAAGGTATTACAAATTCTTAGCTTCGTTGCCTAAATGCCGGAACCAAATAAGCATTGGATGTTCGGTAAATAAGTTTAATAGTGTATTTAAATTAGGGTTGGTCACCGTGAAATAAGCTTCGGACGAAGTTGCGACTTTTTTCCGCGTCCGTGGATGCGGCATATAATTATCCTTAGGTTTCCGCAAAAAATTATAGAGATTTTATATTTGACCACATCTCTTAAAATTGGAAAACCGTTAGTGTCTGAATTAATCCTAAATGGCTGAACTGTAGTCTAACGATATGCTACCAGCTAAATATCTACCTAAAGTTAACAATTTATGTGGCAATGAATTACCCTAGAATAATCTTATGGCTAACATGGGACTTCCCTGGGTGGAATAAATATTTAATTTTCACCACAAACACGATTTTCATTGTGTTATCACACTTACTAGAATGTATGTATCAGGATGTTTAAATATGCAAATCTACATTTCAGTTATGTAGCAACAACAGAAATGATTGCATATTATTAACATTTTCAAAATTCAGTACTAATTTGTACTCTGTCGTGTTTTAGGTGTTTTCTTTTTTTTCAGGCCCACCTTTATCTCTTAGATTAAAAGTCGTAAAATACAATTAAGTTCATTTAAGGTAAACAACCTCCGCCCAACATCTTAATGTAAGGACTTTCTGGAGGTCGGAGGGACACGTAAACTACGTGTAAAGCCGAGAAACCGGTCATTTTTCACGTAATTACTGCCTTTATGTAAAACGAGCCGGGTAATGGGGCGAGAAATATAAGATGGTGCTAAGTAGGGAATGTATTAATAAGACTTACTTTCGACTTCTTAGAACATTTATAATTAACACGTTCACTCTAGAAGTTTATTCATACATAAACATTAAATTATGGGTAGAAGGTACACTTAAGGTTAAATTCTGACATGAGTTTATCACTCTGATGACAGCCTTATTTATCCGTGTGGTTTGGCAGACCCGCCTGTTACCTTGACCGACTTAGATGATCTCATTTCTTATGGGAATATCTCCGGTTTGAATTAAATTGTTCAGTGTGTGTAATATAAATAATGTTTACGTTAAGGCTTCTGTCTTGTTAGCATGCATGTTGCATATGCCAGTTTTTTTTTTTATGAAAATGAATGGAATATTTTTTCAATTGGCACAATTTCAAATATGGAACCGATTTGTAGTTTTAGGGCGTGACACGCTGAATAAGCACGTTTAAAAATAAAACTATTAAAAATTACAGCAAATAAATCGGATGCGAATTTTATTTAGACAGAAAGTTGGCGATCAAACTTTTGCATTTAAAATGAAAAAATAAAATACATCAATTATTTCCGGCCATTTATAACTCTACAAAACGCACAGACCTTCATAACGAATGTTGGCTTTTCACCGTCATTTTAATGAAAAGATTCATGGTATAATTTTGGATAAAAGCTTGGCAGTATTGGAGCCGCGGTTTTAATATGAACTTGAACAATTAATAACATCTACTCAGATAACTTCTGGATAAGTCAGGAAATAATTAAAGCAGCTCCGATAGGGTTATTGCGGTTCTCTTCAAGGTCGTATATCCGTTTCTGTATATTTATATATTTTCATTTCAGCGATATTTCCTCTTTCTTAATCTCGCAGAAAATTAATATTAGCGGACTTGTTGCATAATTTACTCTGATATAAGTTTTTTTGACACCTGTCAATATTAAAACGTTTGTCAAAAACCAACGCAAAGTAAGATCTTAGTAAAACGTGTTATTGTGTAAAGAATGTAGTTGAATGTGTAGTTATAAGGAAATTCTATACGTTTTTTTGTTGGTTACTTTTTTGAGCTCAAAAAATGTCCTGGGTATCGGTATCGTATCAATTAGATTTAGTAGCCAAACGTATCAAATATTTCGTTACCAAGCTAACGTAGCGCAGATGAAATGTTCGTTTGACAAACATGAAAATGTTTCATGTCAATCAAATAGACTTCCGTTTTACTTTTACAGGCAAAATAAAAAAACACTTAAATGTATTTGGAAAATGATTTAAATTTTTGATGACATAAAAACTATATTTATAGTACAATTTAAATTAATATTTTTTTGAGTGCTGAATTCGTGTATTTCTTTATTTTGCATTTGCTTTCTGCTATACATTTTCAGGGATACCAAAAATCCTATTAAATATTCAACTAAAAGTAAATATCATAATAAAAGTTCGCTGTACCCAAACGTAATAACATTAAAACGTACCTTTGTAACGTTGAACAAATAAGGCTAATTAAGTTTATTCAATTGCTGTAATTTAATCGAAAAGTTTTTGGCGTCAAAGAGCCGTGTCTACAGAAAAGGTCTCTTAATAGGTCTGAAATTAACAAGTACTACTTAGTACCTAGTAATACTTAACAATCTAAAATCAAAGCAATTTATAGTAATTGATGAAAACTTTTCTAAGCTTAAACCCGCAAACCAATCTATAAGTGAAATACAAATTCTAAAAACTTAAAAAAAAGAAATTGATACTAGCTGTCTGCCCCAATATCGTAAGGGTGGTAAAATTGACAAAACATTTAAGTTTTTTTTTATATATCAAAACCCCTTTTCTTACAATAGGGAACATAACAACAAAAGAATTATCGGATTTTGTGCAGTCGTCCAGAAGTAATGGCGTGACCAAGGGAAATCGGAATTCATTATTATATGTATAAAATACTCATATTATTATATAATTCCTACAGAATATTGATGGCTTAAAAAATATATATTTTTTACTGACGAAACATTTATGAAAAGCAAGCAATAAAAAAAACATTCAAATAATATTTTAATATTTTTAATGAAAATTTACACAATTAAAATAAAATCTAGGTTAGATTAGACATAGTAATAGTTAGTTATTTTCCATGAAAACTATATATGTATGTATGTGTATGAAAATGTAAAGACGCAAACAACTCCTCAATGAGAATATCCGCCGCTCTGTAGGCAATTAATTTGCTGAAACATTTATCTTAGACAGATTTAGTTTTACACACAGATTGTTTGCTCACCTAATTCTGTAGTTAGCCTCAATTAAATATATGCTACACATGAATGTAACATACACAATTACCCTACATAAATTGTACCAAAACGGAACGGTAATTATTTTAAGGTATTAGTAGGTAAAGATACTCGTACGTACTATAGAAACCCTGATACTGAAAATTTACGTTTAATAAAATATTGCCAGCCCATAAGTCTCACGACAGTCCGCAATAGAAAAACCTTTTTCACACGGACATAGATCATAATGAGACGTACTCTAACATATTAAAATATATTTTTACAAGTCATTGAATAAATCACAATAGATAGTCCTCTCTAAAATCTTTACTTAACATATTAAATAAGTGTGAATTGAAAAATCTTTAATATTTCAGATTATTTGAGTTATGCGATTTAAAGGTGTGAAAACACGTTGAAAATTCCTGAGCGAAGGCGGAATATTGCCGTTTACGGGGAGTGACGACGTTCACTGCGTGCTACCGTAACACCTCTACCAAGGACTCTCGTCACGATTCCTTTCGAAAATTTGAGTCAAATGTGAGTTCAATGTGAGTGAAAAGTGTACTCATTGAGTACACTTTTCACTCACATTGGGGCTTCAAAAGGCTGTGTGGGGCTTCAAAAGTTGCAGTAAAAATGAGAACAAAGAGTAGTAATGAGGTGTCTTCAATTTCATTCAACTGCTAAGTAATGCCTGTGTGCCGGCGACGTTGCTCGAGTGTTGACAGAGTGGTTCATTATCTTTTGTTAAATTATTCTCACTCCTTCTCCTATTGTTATGAATAGTACTGTCGGGATCGATGGGCCGTGAATCATGAGCAGTGACAAGGAATTAACTAAGAAAATGGTTGTGACTTTCGAAAGGCTTTTGATCGTCTTTTATTTCATTAAATCTATTCAATTGAATTTTAAACCGTTGCTTTGGCTACTTTTTTTACTTTCGTTTTAATTTTTAATTTAATTATCAGACAAAGAAATAGAACGTAGTACTACTTAATTGTTAAACAATATTTTTTTCGTTAAGAAATTTCAATTAAAATTAATTCATAGTCTATAATAATTATAAAACTAAATAGCTTATATCTCGCTCTAATGGTTCTAACCATAAAATAAATATCAATAAAAAACTAATTTTAAAAGTACCTACAAAAAATTAAACTACAAAAAAAGTAAATAATTACTCACTAATCGTATTAATTCGGCAATAAAATTCACGAGCAGTAAACGTCACACAAAGCTTCACTCATTCACAAACAGCGTCACAAACAATACGCGTCGCATTACGCGATCCGTTCACATCACTAGTGTGGGGAAGTGCGGGAAAGGCGGCGGTCGGGCTGGCGGCCGGCGCGGGACTAGCGCCCGGGCCGCTCCCGCCCCCGGATCGCGGGATCGCCCACGGCCGCGCGCCTTTCAGAGTCTACGCGCAGCGAACGCACAGCCTTGTCGTAGCAGCTAATGTCTTAAGTACTATGTTCTACGTGTCGATGGCAAATTACTTTTTTTTTTGGTACCTTGGTTGGCTTAAAAGTTAAACAAGAGATTGTCATTAGATAAATAAAAAAACCTCAGAATTTCTGAGACATCCTGTGAAGCTGTACTGTACTTCTCATGTATAACTCAAAAAATACAAAAAAAATCTAGTTAAAATAATATTTAAAAAAAACCTTTAAAATAATTAATAATAGCAAAGATTAAATAAGTAAACATAATTCTAAATATTGCAGTTATTATTTTTTGTAAGGAAATAAATGAAAAAAAATGTATTTCCCCAAAGCATCATATCGCTTATGTGTTTGGCACTATTCCACTAACTTTTTTGAGCTCAAATTTCAATGACAATAATCTTTTCCTGACGCAGTGCTTCTACAAAAATACTACAATTTTATATATTTTTGCTTCTCCCAATAATATTTACACTATTAATGTAGATGGTTTTGCTGCAACATTCCACAGTGTGCCAATATTAATGCGCAGCGTGTAGGATGGAAAACCTTGACCTAGTAGGCAGCTAAACCTATTTTCAAATAAATGAAATGCAGGATGGCTTTTAAAGTATTTGGATTGGAATCTCCGTAGTCAGAGACGCTAAGTTTTACTTAAACTCTTTTAAGCAACTAACTCAAATTAAGACTAAACCAACTGCTTCTGCAATAAGAATGCGAGTCTTTTTACCCTAATCAATAATAAACTTATCGTATCTACTCGTATCTCTTAAATCGATCCCAAGAAATCCTTGTAACCATTATTGTCTGTGATAATGGCAGTAAATATGTAATAAATAATAAATATAAAAATAATAATATTTTAGCAACCATTACAAAATTGTGTTACCTTTGAGTGACAATTTAGTAGCTTAAATACTACCAGTATTTAATTAATTAAATTGTGAAATTTGTCAATTGTCCAAGTGTTAAATACTACCAGTATTTAATCGTATAAACGAAATTTACGAACATATAATTTCACTATCGTTCCAATCTACGCGCAAAGGCCATGTAACTTTTATACCCTTTCGCTATCTTGAATTGGGTTTCCGTCTGTCAATGAGTTTAAGCCAATATCAACTCACTTCACTACTCGTGTTATCTCTCTAGGGGATACAAACTAGCTTGATAAACATACCCTGTTTTCAAAAAGATCGCATACTGTTTCAGTATTACATAAATACATATGTAACAGTATATAAACTTAAAAAAAGATTATTAAACATTTTGTTGAACCTTTTCTATGTACTCCATCCTTTTTTATCTACTTATATGCAAATGCGAAAGATTGCAAATTTGCATACATGTACGTTATTTATTTACGCAAAGGACATTCAATAAAATACGCGTTTAAAGATATTCGATAAAAATAATATTTTAAACTGATACATTAGCTTTCACTAAAATCAGCTTTCAAAGTTATTAAGCAGAAAATTGGCTTCTTCAAAACTTAAAAGACAGCCTTAACAACGTAACAGGATAAACGCTAATGAAATAATTACACATTAAAGTACTTTTAAGTATTAAGAATAATCTTCTAGACATCAAAGTAGGATCATCGTTGGCGCTAAATTATTATAATGTCTCTGCCAAAATGTAATCATTGAATCACTATTTAACTGTCAGTAATGCAAAGATCTACACGTATGTTGACTTAGTTTATGTGAAAGTAACATAACAAAACTATGTAAAAGTAACATATCATCACGCCTGTGTCCTCGACGGGTTAGGCAGAGGTGTACCAATGCCCACATTTCGATATTTCTAGGTCCCATGTAATAGTGGGCGAATCTATTGCCACTAACCGGGCACAAATCCAAACTCCGACCTGCTATTGAGAATTTCATAGAAAAACCCAATAACACACCTTGGTCGACTTGGGAATCGAACCCAAGACCTAGCGTAGTAGTCGCGCTTAGCTCCACTAGGCCAACGATGATATCTAAAAGTAGCTTTACAATATATTTTCCAAAACTAAGAACGAAAATGTAAACCACATTACTGTCCAAATTCAACGTGATCACAGATTAAACAAAGTTAGTGACAGTTGGAAGGCTTATTTAAATGAAATGCCATAAGGGACGTTCCGAAACCTTCCATCGTATTGGGAATCAGAGTGTTGTAGTGCGACAGAACAAGAATCACAACACTACCCGCGGAGATTAGTATACTTTCGGAGTTTACCCCACGTCAACTTAAAGGACATATGTCGCAATCCCGGAATCCCGACTGAAAACGACACCAAAATAAAGATACATTTACATTGTTAAAACGAAAAGTACTAAAATAATGTTATAATATATACGTTTCTTGTAATCATATGAACATTTTATTTAATTAGGCTCATCAAAGTTATACCAGCATAAACAAAACCTTATATTTGCTCCGTTCTACGGAAACTTTGAGAGGTAAAAGTTAAAATATTTTATTAAAATTCTCTTTAACGTTAGCAAGTTCGGTTTGAATTTTTCAATACGCTAGAGTTTCGTTTATCTTAAGTAGAAATTAGAATACCAGTGCTTTAAGAAATGTATAAAAATTGGCACACCAAGAATGCAATTTTAAGTTTGTATATACCACCTAATGATAACTTGGGAGTTGTAACTTTTGCGCAGAGTCAAACTTTTTTAATTATGTTGCCTTGGTCCAATATCGGTTCAGCCGATTCAGCGAGTCTGGGATCTCCAGAAATTCGTTTGAACCAAAGATTATCTTTTTTTAGATTACTTAACTTTCGTTCTGGACTCAATTCAGAAGGCTTTCTCCTTGTAGATATTATCAGTGACAAAATAGTCTTCAAGAAAATTAAACGTTTTCTTTAAATCAACGCAAGATCTTTGTGCCATGTATTCTCTACTCACGATTTAATCAAAATCATAAAAGGTATCCTGATAAACGTATGGCAGTGACGTAAAACGTTTCGATAAGCGTTAATTCACTTGTAATAATAAAACCCATTTCTATACGTTCAGCATAACGGAACGAACGTCTTGGATCGACAGTAATCCGATAACGTAATAATATCGATATATACGCGACTGATGTGGAATGCGTTGTCATGAACAGTTAACTCTATACACTAATTTACTTATTTTTAATCTAATTAATATGCAATTGTGACGAAGCAAGTGCCTGTATTTTTTATTCTTTTACAAATGCACCGTTTAAATTATATGTAGAAAGAAATTGCGGCATATGAAGTTACACTAATTAACCAAGTTAGCTTATAAGCTTACCCGCTGCCTGCAAATAGACTGAAAGGATGAACCAATTTAATAAAACCTCTTCGAATTAAGTTATTAACAAGTACAAAGGTTCTAACGCGTTTCCCGATGTGTTGTTTTAATGCACACACCAACAGGAGCCCATATTGGTTTAATTACGGTAAAAGGGTAGAAAGCCAATTACGGTTTGCCTGAAAAGATAATAAAATGTAAATTGCCAATCATATTGTCGACGTGAAACATTCGGATCAGTCGCAAAGCGGCACCAAAACATTTGCTCCCGGTTCATTGTCAACGTAACCAGTATTTATGAATAACATAAACAAAGGAGAGATTTGGTTAACAACAATATTTGTAATTGGAATTTATATTCGAGGTTTATATGACGTCATAAATACATTCAGATTTTGCTGCATGACAGAACCATTGTTAATCATGTAATGAAAATAAAAGGTTTGGCTATCAAAAATGCTGTAAATAATAATATCATATTTTCACAGGTTTGTCCTAGTAAATAACTAATCTAAACAAATATATTTCAAGTCTAACAATTGTATTTTAGATTTATACTTATAAGGATAATGATTTATTAAAATAGAGTGCGGCTGCATGCCCTGATTTTTAAATTCCTGTTCAATTTACTTACTTGTTATAATTTTGTTTATAACGCTTGCCTAGTTATAATTGGCGAATGTGACAAAAAATAATTATTTTACTATTATAACAATCGATATTTACTTTAGAACTTAGGACTATTTTAATAATTAGGTTTATACCTAAAGCTCATATCACTACTTTCATGCTTCGATTACTATTTTAAAGCTGGGTCACGTGGTTTGACTCACCATTTACCCGAAATAACAAGTTTCCTTCCGAACCGCGGCCAAACTTAACAAGGATCATGACGCTACATAAATATGGAAATTTAATAGAACGGCTGTTGCTTCTACTGAAGCCATAAGTTTTATATAGGTACCCATAGCTAAGCCAATCTTAAACAATCAATTTTTACTATTTACCTAAGCATTATAGCGTAGTGGCACCAATGATCGACACTTTAAGGATCTTAATCGATCATAGTGGGTTTCTTTATTAAATTAAAGGTATATTAGTAACTTTTAAACCAAAAGTAACATTTGAGTATGGTAAGGTATATTCTTGAGATAAGAATAGAATGTATTATTTTTATTTGCTATAAACAGACAAGAAAAAAAATAAAAAGTGTAAGAATCTCCAGTAACCGACACCTAGTCATTTGACTGTTACCAGTAATCGACACCCCAGTTATCGACACCCCAGTCATCGACACCCCAGTTATCGACACTTACCAGTTATCGACACCCCAGTTATCGACTATTATCTATAATGAGTATTTGCCAAATAATCACACCATTTGACCACATTTGTCGGTCTTTAAAATAAAATTACCTGTTTAATAAGTATGCATATTTTGTTACAATCACCATATTTCTCTTATTAATGGGTATTAATCATGTAAATACTCGTACAAGACAGAAGATATTGACAAGTTGACTAGCACTTGATGAAGAGTGGGCGATTTGGGGTCTTTTCATATCTGACGGTGGTGGCGTGCTGTCAGTCGGGTGGCGCTGGGGCGGGCGGGCGCATGATGGAGGATTCGGCCTTTCACACTGACCCGACGACGCGTCAGGTATGGGAGGTTGGATGTAAAGTTGTGTGCTTGTTCGTTCTGGGGTTGCGCGGCCGATGTTGCGCGCTGCCTTTTCCGCCGGATATGAACCGACCCCTAGGGTGCTGTCTTTTTTGTATTAAAATTTTGACGTTTGATAAGTGCTACTTTGTAGCTTAACTTAAATTAATGATTTTTGATTTTGATTTTGGTTCTGATTTTGTCTGTGTTGATAATTTTTAATTTTTGAATTGAACACTTCTTTAGCGGCTTTTTGTAATGGGTAAAAAAATTAAACTCGCGTCAGGTTAATAAACGTTCCAGTGCACTTTACACTTATTATAGCCACTGGCAATCCTACAAGGTCAACATTGGCAAGTAGGTGTACCTAAATTTTTCATTAAACTAAAATTATCTGGATACGAAAATACCTGCCACTCACTGACTTAAAATAGAAACATCGGGCCCCTGGACACGTGACCTGATCGAAAATTCGTAAGACGGATGTAATGTTTGTGTACGATAGCGCAATAAAATTATATTGTATTTCTACCACAGGTATGATAGTACTTTAATACTGATAATGAAAGCAAATCGTGCAAAATTATTACCTAACCGTATGGTTAAAAAACTATAATTTTTATAAGTCCTGTATAGGACTTAAATTTTTTTTTTTTCGGAATCTTTCCGTTTTTTTTCTTGTATTAGGTTGACCTTGTCTGTAGCAACTATTTAAGTTCTAAAAAACATGGCCCCACGACGCACCGTTTTCGAGTTATGAGCCTTTTACTTGAACGGCCATTTAATGTAAACGGCCCATAAGTTGGAAACTGTGCGTCGTAGGGCCATACTTCTAAGATCATAAATGGTTTCTATAGATAAGCTTAATCAGATGCTGCAATAAAAATGCCCGAATTCTATATAAAAAAAAAAAACTAAAAAAGGACTCCCAAATTTTTTCACAATTTTTTTTTGTTTTCTTTGGTGCTCATAGTGCCCAAGCGTATGCTCCAACTCCTACCCTCTGCCCCTAAGACGACCCACTGAACCTAACTGGTCGGGAGTATAATTTTTTCTCAGAGTCATCTCTAAAACCAATCATTGACACATATTATTTCCCAATAATCGTCACTTGTCGATTTCTGGTAGGTCAACTTTGATTAGTTTACTTCAAATATCTACCGAGAAGCAAAGTTAGAAGAGCTATATATTCACTTATCAAATGAAAAATGTTTCTAATAATTACTATCGACGAGTGTCGATAACTGGAGAAAGTCAGTTTGTGAACACCAATGATCGACACCAACATTTTACTAATATTAAATTAATCTTGAACTTGTGTTATAACAAAATTCCACCCTTTAGTTCTTATAAAAACCCGTAAAACTCATAAAATTCAAATAACTTACAATACATTAGCATAATTAACAAAGAAATGTACTCCCTTCGTTAACGATTTCAGTAAGAAGTGTTATTTTTCTCGCCGGTACTCGAGCCACAATCAGTTGTCACACCGCTACTTTCAAATAAAACAGTAAATATTGCTCAAATGTCAATGGGAGCCAGTAATAAGTGTGCTTTCTATGTTACAATGTCGTCATATAAATAAATCGGTATCCTACTCTTTATTTTATTAAATAAAAAAATAAAGTGTCGATTACTGGTGCATGTCGATTACTGGTGCCACTACGCTACATATTAAATAACTAATGCAGATTCTCACCGGCTATACCGACTTTTCGTTTCTCCTTTTCCGACTGTGAAAAGAAGCATTGCAAACTACCGCGGTAAGTTCTTGATAACCTATCTCTGTATAAAGCTCTGTAATTTTGACTTGCACTTTACGTGAGCACAGTTCCGTAATCTTAGTTAAGCGCTGCAACTGATTAAGGCTGAGTTACATGATTTACAAGCTAAGAGTCTTCTCTCTTTAAGAGATCAACTTTAAATAAAGACTTACACAAGTGTATGGCAGGGAATTAAATCATCATATAAAAAACTCTTGAAAATTATCATGGCAATGAAATAAAAAATACGTTTCTTTAAAAAAAACCCCAACATTGAAAAGTTTTTTTTTTTTCAAGGAGAACCGCAAATTAAACCGTTTTCTTAATACTTTCGTTCGGATATTGGAGCTAACTAGTAACGACCAACGCCTGGATTTTTGCTTTCCGCAATTCTCCTCCTTCCTTGTTCAATGTTCAGCGTCTCCGAACTAAACGATATTGTCGTCTGCAAAGGATTTAATTGAAGTGGTATTAATGTCGCGGTTACGTTCCGGTATTAAATCTCTATTATGTGTCGAAAGCGGTGTTCCCGTAAGGGGTATGTTTCGTATATTAAGCCGCTTGGCAAACTTTCATATGGCTATTATGTACACCGCCTTATTCCAGCCTTATTACACAACGTTTATGTGCAATACAGCTTCCAAGTTTAGTTTATTTTGTGACTTTGTGGCCACTAAATTGTTACATTTTAAAAAATGAAACATTATTTTGTTTACTTGCATTTAGGTAGGCTATGGTAATATTAAAAAAGTTGATGCCGAGCAAGGAAATCCTAAATGATTTCAGATATAGATAATTGAATTTCGAACAGATAAGGCCGCCAAGAAGTTACAATAGCAGTCCGTGCCAAAAATGGAAGCTGATGCTTTTTAAAATCCTTTTTTAAATTCTTGTGATTTATCTCTTCAACAATCACAGTCCTGTTTTCCGAGCTACACAAATAAATATTTTCATTCAGAAACTATACTCAAACTAATTAAAATAATATAAGTTGGGAAAGCCACAACCGTCAAAGCGTCGAAACTCGAGAACACAAAATTAATTTTGGAAATCTGAGAACAGAGAACAAAGAAGCTCTAGAACTAATATCAGAGAGAGTTACACTTGTATACTACACTTGTATATTGTTAATTTTTATTCTGAGCGATTGAACAACGTTTTATCAGTCTGCAGAAACCATTAATCCGAATGTCCGTTCCCGATCACATCCAATGCCAATTGGATTTTTTCTTTTATCCTGCAGACAAGTACCTATTTCTTCTGTGGTTACTTTATACAATAAAACTACACACTTTTAGAGCACCTCTTCATCCTGTGTTGCATTTAGTTTACGATCGGCTCTTAACGTGGACGGAAGTTTACTGAATGTGGTTCTAAACTTTCGAATTGTTTTTCTTGGAGCATGTCAGGGAAAATCTTCTGTCTTATTTTCTAGCTATTGTTTATATTCTTTTTCTAGTTTATTATTAGTTATAACATTACAATAAATCTTATCAAAACAAAATACCATCAACAAACTGCTGTGAAGTTTAATTTGGCATGTTCCGGTAAATTATTTCATCAGAACTGACGAAATTACTCTTCAATCGCGTACCTGTAACTGAAGTGTTTGTATAAGGAATTCCAATAATTTTCTAAGAACAATCCCTAAGGTGACGGCCAAATAATGTCAACAAGATATTCTTTTCTTTGCGAGCCGTTAATTAAGTGGTTTTATCTTGTACAAATAGAATAGACGATTTATTAGTCCGACTAATTACGATCCGGAACCTTTGCGCGATTTATTCCGTGACTAATTCCGTTTGATAACGTTATCTGAATTTACGTAATTATCACAATTTGTTCACATATAAAATATCGTCTAGGCTTATTGAAGGACTATTTTGCATTAACTGTAGTACTAATTTAAATATCTATAACAATTCATAAGTACCTACGACACTTTAAAAATCATTTCCAATTTCACTATTCCTTTTTCAACTCATATGACAATACAAGTGTAGTAGGTATATTATTAAATGTCAGATAACCTTCAATAGAACATCCTAACGTTCTTGGAAAACACTAAAACGATATGTATTGTACATCAAATATGTATTGTTTTAGATTTCCGCCCACCTTTTGTGTTTATGATTTACACGAAATACTGAACAAAGGAACTGACATGAGTATTTTCATCTTGAAATAAAAGGTGCGCTCGCAGAAAATCCGTTCTGAAATCGTAGGTAACTGTAGGGCCGGTGAAACATATAAGTAAGCGTTTATAGTGAATAACAATAATACTGGTGAATAAAAATGACGTAAATGCCGGGATAATGGTAACATCGCTATATAAATAAGTATTGAATCGACAGCGGCAGATGGTACGCGCTCCATATCATAAATTACACAAAGTAGTCAGTTTGCCGCAGTCAGGCGCGAATTCTGAATTAAATTTTAGGACATCAATGGCTGAATGGTTATTCTGATCAAACATCCTTTCATAGTGTCCGACCCTTTGTAGCTGTCGTCTTAACAATATAGGTGGCACGTATTGACTTTATTTTATGAAAGCTTTTCGACATTCTTATCTGTAGTTCACTGTTGATTCTTTATGTGTCTATAATAGGAACGATTGCTTACATAACATTCAAACGTATTTGTGTTAGAAACTAGTACTTTAGTTTACATACATTTAAACTTTACTAAAGTTCTAATTTACTCAACAAATTCCTTTCTATTTGGTTTGTATTTTAAATCACACTCCACAAGCGCATTTGCTTGACGAGCTTTTATTCCAATTACACCTCTCGGCTTCGGCATCTCAAAGCATCTCTGATGCAGATCACATTAAATAAATAGCATCAAATGGCTTTTCATCAATTAGAGTACCCGATATAACCAACAAACGAACATAAGACTAATGTCTCGAATTAATATCACGTAATTGAATCATTCGGCCGTCCTATATTTTGCCTCTTAATAACTCAGGCTTATCTTAATTTCATTAGATTTATTAACAATCCCGAGTGCCGTCGCAGTATTTACTAGTGCATTATTTTCCTGGTTTAAGCCTCCGTTACTTTGCTACGTTGGAGAGCTGTCATATTACGTTAGCTCCTAATTTGTCACCGGTTTATAATTATGGTTAGGCTTCCAACGTATACACAAATGCCAACAAAATGACAGAACTCAGTCACTCACACTACATTGGTAACAAATTGACATTGATAGCACATATTTGGTAGCCATAAAGTCCATTTTCGCATTTTATTGTTACCACTGGCTTGTGGTTGAGTGTACATTATATATCTTTATTGAAACTTGATCCAGCTGTCCGCAATGGTTTTCGATTGTGAGTAGGGACTCAATATACTCGAAAACTGAAGGCACGGACAGGGAAGTACCGATAAATTTATCGAGAATTCGAATCTCGAAGAAAGTGGAAGACAAATGATGTATCTAAGACCCTCGTACGGCCATCATTTGTTTTTGTGAAAAAATAAGGGACATTCAGAACAACTGTTAGGAACTTATTGCAATGGGATGCGGCAACGTTATCGCTTGTATAAATCATAATAAGGACCCTTAGTTCCAGAATTAGTTAGCTAATCTTGCTCCACTCTTCTTCTTCATAATAATATTTGTGGTTTTTATGTAGTGTACGTGTTTTTACATGTTTATGTTAGACGCAGGGGATGGCGTAGGCGATCTAGTACTAATACTTTTAAGGCGCGCCTGCTCTGAATTTCAAGTAGGCAACACATGATATGACCCAACTACATTATCTACTTGGATAAAGACCGTTATCCATTGCTAGTTTCATTTTGTTTGCTTCTAATTATGTATACATATTACAATAAGGTAATTAAAATAAATTTTTTGATGGCATATGATTGGTGATGCGAATTAATTTTTATGTATGACGCTGTAAACCGTAACTTAATTCGACCAATATCAATACCTAAATTATTCAAAAATACTGTCATCAATAACTTAGCAACGAGTCACAATTACTGGTTATTGCATCCATTTAACTCTAGGTACTACAACTATAGGTCCATAACATTAACTGCGTGGTAATATTGCCTGTGGTATTCCCGCGGTAAAATAAAAATAACCGATAGTAATTAAACCTTTTCAGCGTACTAATTAAAGCTGGGCTTTAATTTAAGAGTACAGAGACGTGGGAAGAAGATTATTGTTTAATTAAAAAGTAAAGTTAAAATCTGTTTTAAAAGTCGAGGCAGTTTGTCTCGTATAGTTTATACTTTAAAATGTAATACATAATATTAGTGAGGTAACGACTTGGAGGAAAATATAGTTAATATTTGGAACGTCGGGGTAATTTAGGTCGAGCGCCTGAAATAACAGGTGCACTTGCTTTTAGTAGGATATTTAAATTAGCCGCCTTATCATTATGTCTTAATTGAGATGACAGCATATCCATTTAAACTAAAAAGAAGTGAACAGCTGTCTAGCCTCAAAAAAAGAAATTTGGTTTATAACTAATTGTAGAATAGGCAATAATAAATATATTAGTAAATTAAATCGTAAATTTATTAAAACCTTTTCAAATATTTGCATAACCGTTAAATTCTTGCTTGCTACGACAAGGTATGCGAGATTAAACAAACATACACATATCCCATTGAAGAAAATGTGAACGAGTGTTCAGAAAATAAAAACAAAACAAACTCTACTGTTGATAGTCACAGGGGAATGTTCATAGTGCGGTGAAAAAATACGTGTCAACAGTTTCTAAGGGACTAGAGTGCTGTAACACGTATTACTTAGAGAGTCTCTGTTAGGGAAACTCTGAGGTACATTATAAATGCATTACTTCGAAGATTTATTGCCAACCTTGAAGGAGGTAGCTTGCTATGAAGGTATGATTTGTTTAATTGTTAAGGATAGGATTGTTTCAATTATGTATTTTGTATCTATAGGTAGGGCTGTGTTATGGTGTATAGTCACATAGTTTTGAAGACTCTTAGATATGGGATATTAATTGTTAAGATATTTCTGAAAAGGTGGTTTTATATTTCGATAGACTAAAAATATTGGTGTTGTTTGTCTAAACTAACAGTAGATATAACTTCATTCTGTATGAAAGCGTTGTTTAACAGGCCTGTTCTAATATATTCCATCTACATACATATATTATAGGCACAGTATAGAGAGTTAAACGCATACTAATTTGGTTGGAAAGGCATACTAATATTATCTTGTTGTTTCTAACTTGAAGTAGGTATACATAATGTCCTAGCCTTTGGGAACTTTGGCTAAGTTAAACCACTAATTCTGGTGACTGTCTACTCTCCTGTTTTGCATGGAAGTGCCACTGTTAAGGTTAAATGCTCATGCAACTGCACCATATATTGCCTTATTACTAAACAGGCATGGAGTGTGATTTCACCTGAACTAACGAGTCTCATATGGATATACTAATATCCATTATCACCACATAGTGATTGAAATATCAATAACATATATGATAAAAACATGCATACATAAGATAAATGTTCACTTTTAAATTAATTATTAGAAAAAAGCCGTTTTTCAATGCCTATGTATAGGCAAATTATTAAGCACCAAGACATCTTCTTCCAGGTTTTCTTTCCCAGCTCTCTTACATACTTCATTTTCTTCACCCGCTCTCCATATTATTTATATTTAATGTTTAATCTAGTACATCTCTGTACGAATACAATAGTGTTGATGATTAAAACATTTTAGTGCTGGCTTCCGCAACCGCAAGTGCTATAACATTTAATTGTTGCACCGAAATGAAAGCTTTGCATTTAATATTGGCTATTAATATATTACCTAATGTTCCTACTATAATGTAAACAATGAACGTTTAATACTAACTGGATAATAAAGTATTGTGTAGGTGCTTAGACTAAATGTTGCCGTGTATAACGAGGGTTAGAGGAAACTCGTTTAGTCTTTCCAGGGAAGTGTTGTTAATGATATTTGCACAGAGAAACATCTTCTATGCCATACAACGCTTTGTTGGTCTTTTCAGAGGTACCAGAACCTCCCTCATCATGAGCTTATGGTGACCAACATGGTGGTTATAATAAGATCAAAATCCCAGATTTTCCGGTACAGCACATTTTGAAAGTTTCCATTCGCAAACAAAAAACTTTTTAACAAAAAAATTCAACCGCCGAAAACACTGAAAAGCAAAAAATAAGAAACCTTTTTTTATTTAATCTTAATAACTAAGTTCTTAAACGAATGTGAGTATACCTAAGAAATTTCGAGTCGGCGCCAAACAGGCAAATTAATTAATTACGATATATAGATACTTAATTTTTTTTGAAATTTTAATGTTTATCGCTGGAGATTTCATTGCATTGTTAAGTTGATTCAAACTCAAACTCAAAACTTTTATTTGCTTTCCACAATGGAATTAGTAGGTGGTAAGTAAAGAATATAATTATAGTATATAGCGTTTTTAATTTGGTTGTTTCTTTACTTTTAAGGTAATTTTGTGATCTTTGTTAATTGATAGTTTGGCGCCGCCTCAAACTTATTTAGGTATACTCACATTCGTTTAAGAACTTAGTTATTAAGATTAAATAAAAAAAGGTTTCTTATTTTTTGCTTTTCAGTGTTTTCGGCGGTTGAATTTTTTTGTTAAAAAGTTTTTATTTTATATTTTTTTGTGGCTATTATATACTAATTGCCACATGCTGAATTATTTATTATTTTTAAAATAGCTAACTACCTTATTTTAGTATTCAAATCTGTGAGTGAACAATAAATCTCCCCTATTTTCCCAACCTTAGAGTAAAATTATATGGGACCAGCTTCAAGGTATAACCCCCTATCTAATAAAAAAAGATTTATCAAAATCGGACTGTTCTGTAATAAGTTACGCGTGGTCATATATTAAAATCAGTTAGTGAACAATCAATATATCCCTGTTTTTCTACCCTTAGGATGGGAATATTTTTTTCAAATTTATATGGGACCAACTTCTAGGTATAGCCTACTCAATAAAAAAAGAATTATCAAAATAGAACTACTTTGTAAAAAGTTACGCGTGGTAATACATTACGATCAGTTCGTGAACAATCAATTAACCCCTGTTTTTCCACCCTTAGGGTAGGTATTCTTTTTTCAAATTTATATGGGACCAACTTTGGAGTATACCCTTTCCAATAAAAAAAGAATTATCTAAATCGGACTACTCAGTAAAAAGATATGCGTGATCATACATAAAAAAAAAATATATATACGCGTCGAATTGAGAACCTCCTCTGTTTTCGTCGGTTAAAAAACATGTGCTTAGAATAGTAGTTATATAGATATTGCGTTCATTAGTCTTGCCACAAATATAGTTTAATAGTACATCTAACCACATTGAGGTTTCGTGTGGCCACATTTGGGCCGAGTAGGCTTTAATTATTTGCTTAGTCACATATTTGTGGTTTATGTTACAAGGGCTAAGGGTATTGAGTCCCTTATATTTAACAAAGGTAACTTCGTATGAAAGTTGATCATTTCCAAAACGAATTTTCCTCAAAGGGTAAATTGAAAGGCTTCGTTGGGATTTGTGCCGATCGACAATCTGCTCCCACACTTTTGTAAAAATAAATATATTTATTTGAATCTGGCTTCATAATGGAGTTTATGAAGTTCAGGAAATCATTTTTTTAGCTTATTTTTTTCTTGTGCCACAAACATTCGTGACTTTCCTTAAGATTCAGTAGTGAGAGAATCGACTTCTGTTAGAAAATCCTCTACGGAGACTCGTGTACCGAAAAATTACTGGTTTTTAGTTCCAATAGCCGACGTAATAGAACAGTGTCTACTACTGTACTAAATAAAAATGTAAGGCGCAACTTAATTCTCGCATTTGATCATTTAAGCGCGATTATATACTTATGTACCCCATCTAAATACACATAATATGTAACTGCTAACACACGAGCAAGACCCCGGAAACAACCCAGATTAAACGTAGCCCACTCGAATGATCAAAGTAATTGTATAAGGTCCATTCTAAGTGCGGCAAATCATTTCATATTCTGAAGAATCATTAAGGATTCTCTGAGCTAGAATTATGAATATAACCAGTGGTTTAATCCTTAGCCATTTTAATATTTAAGTACCTAATGGGTTGAGGGTTAATTTATGTCCTCAAGTTTCAGGATACGGCTCGGCACCAGCTAATTATGATTTATAGTCTTATACTTAAAA
Source organism: Autographa gamma (assembly GCA_905146925.1). Taxonomy (NCBI): domain Eukaryota; kingdom Metazoa; phylum Arthropoda; class Insecta; order Lepidoptera; family Noctuidae; genus Autographa; species Autographa gamma. The sequence goes on along the minus strand of LR989866.1, from coordinate 6,138,273 downwards.
TGGATGAGTCGCAGCAGATTGCGACTTCACCACTGTTTTATCTTCATTCAGAGGGTAGCAGACATCCCAGTTTTATTGTCATAAAATTAAAAATTAGGTTTTGAGGCGTAAGACGAATTTTATTAACTGTTATAAAATGTTACTTACCTTATTTGATTAATTAGTAATTAAATAACGGAGGATTATTGATACTGTATGTTTGTATTTAAAGGCAGCTTCTTGTTTATTTGTGTACGTAAGTATACAACTAACATATCATATATATGTAAATATACTTTTAATACGAAGAAGGAAAAATATTTATTTGAAAATTTTCTCGTGCATTTCATCAAAATTGATCCCCGTGAAAAAACCTCATTCCAGTGCAAGCAAGCCACCGGATAAAGAGGTTTCGTTCTATCTCACAAGATAATTAAAATATTCATAACGAAAGGCGCTTTAGTAGACTTAAAATAAGCACAAGTTTTATAGTAGCAAACAATTTCACTTCAATTTTGTTCTAAGTTTTCACTTAAGTAGTAGCCTTGTAGCTTTCAGTAACAATATTAATATTATGCACCAAAAAGTTACTATGGAAAAATAGTTTAGTGTAAAAAATCGTATTTTTAAAAACTTCATTCGTTTTTATAGGATCGCTATATATTTATTATATATATATTTTTTTGCTTTGTCAGTAAATTTAACGATTGTAAGAACTTTCTGAGCTCCCACGGAAGACGAATATTCCAGCATTTTCGAGCATTAATTTAATTTGTTTTATGACCACGTTTGTGACTACTTTACCTTACCTTTTGCCACCACAAAAATATAGTTCCAGAAAAGTATTCTGGAAGTGAGAAACTGCAATCTTTATTAGAAGCTTTTTATGCATGTCGTAAAATACAAGTCGTAAAATATTAAAGCGTAATATAATATTTTTTCTAAAAGGTGAACCTTCATTACTCATAAAAAATTAAGTACTAATTTTATCAAGAAAATTTTGTAGCTCATAAAATTAAATACAGTTTTATTTCTTTTAAAATAAAAATTCGAAATTCAATATTCAAAATCTGTTCTAGTTGCCAGATAGAAAAGCTTTTTAGTTTTAAATAAACTACAAAGTGATATAAAATAACCAATTTTATTGGTTTCAACTGTTTAATGTGTTAAATAAATAAACACGTCATTAATAAATAAACTCAAAATTTATTTCTAGTAATTCTGCCTCGTTATTCCCTGGGGTTACGTTGAATTCAGGTGAACCACTAACACAGTCCCAGTTTGCCCGTTGCCGATGTCGATATTAGATCCGGACCGAGCAGCGGTATTAGAACGAGAGAGCCTATCGACGTTTATCCAGTTCCAATTTCGAACTATAGTTGAATATTCCAGAAAGAAAAAAAAACGGACGAATCTCGTGTCCGAAACTATTAGGGTGTAGTTCAAAGTGAGTGAAGAGCAAAAAGTATGAATATTTGAATACTTTATTGCTCTCATATAACCCTGGTACATTTTTTTTTATTTTTATAAAAATGTTGTGCAATGGTACTCTTTATATTTTTAACCGACGAAAACAGAGGAGGTTCTCAATTCGACGCGTATATTTTTTTTTTTTTTATGTATGATCACGCATATCTTTTTACTTAGTAGTCCGATTTTGATAATTCTTTTTTTATTGGAAAGGGTATACTCCAAAGTTGGTCCCATATAAATTTGAAAACGGAATTCCCACCCTAAGGGTGGAAAAACAGGGGTTAATTGATTGTTCACGCACTGATCGTAATGTATTACCACGCGTAACTTTTTACAGAGTAGTTCTATTTTGATAATTCTTTTTTTATTGAGTAGGCTATACCTAGAAGTTGGTCCCATATAAATTTGGAAAAAATATTCCAATCCTAAGGGTAGAAAAACAGGGATATATTGGTTGTTCACTAACTGATTTTAATATATGACCACGCGTAACTTATTACAGAACAGTCTGATTTTGATAAATCTTTTTTTATTAGATAGGGGGTTATACCTTGAAGCTGATCCCATATAATTTTACTCTAAGATTGGAAAAATAGGGGTGATTTATTGTTCACTCACAGATTTGAATACTAAAATAAGGTAGTTAGCTATTTTAAAAATAATAAATAATTCAGCATGTAGCAATTAGTATATAATAGCCACAAAAAAGTTTAAAATAAAAACTTTTTAACAAAAAAATTAAACCGCCGAAAACACTGAAAAGCAAAAAATAAGAAACCTTTTTTTATTTAATCTTAATAACTTAGTTCTTAAACGAATGTGAGTATACCTAAATAATTTTGAGGCGGCGAATAAGAAGTAGTCTTGTAGCTTTCAGTAACAATATTAATATTATGCACCAAAAAGTTACTATGGAAAAATAGTTTAGTGTAAAAAATCGTATTTTTAAAAACTTCATTCGTTTTTATAGGATCGCTATATATTTATTATATATATATTTTTTTGCTTTGTCAGTAAATTTAACGATTGTAAGAACTTTCTGAGCTCCCACGGAAGACGAATATTCCAGCATTTTCGAGCATTAATTTAATTTGTTTTATGACCACGTTTGTGACTACTTTACCTTACCTTTTGCCACCACAAAAATATAGTTCCAGAAAAGTATTCTGGAAGTGAGAAACTGCAATCTTTATTAGAAGCTTTTTATGCATGTCGTAAAATACAAGTCGTAAAATATTAAAGCGTAATATAATATTTTTTCTAAAAGGTGAACCTTCATTACTCATAAAAAATTAAGTACTAATTTTATCAAGAAAATTTTGTAGCTCATAAAATTAAATACAGTTTTATTTCTTTTAAAATAAAAATTCGAAATTCAATATTCAAAATCTGTTCTAGTTGCCAGATAGAAAAGCTTTTTAGTTTTAAATAAACTACAAAGTGATATAAAATAACCAATTTTATTGGTTTCAACTGTTTAATGTGTTAAATAAATAAACACGTCATTAATAAATAAACTCAAAATTTATTTCTAGTAATTCTGCCTCGTTATTCCCTGGGGTTACGTTGAATTCAGGTGAACCACTAACACAGTCCCAGTTTGCCCGTTGCCGATGTCGATATTAGATCCGGACCGAGCAGCGGTATTAGAACGAGAGAGCCTATCGACGTTTATCCAGTTCCAATTTCGAACTATAGTTGAATATTCCAGAAAGAAAAAAAAACGGACGAATCTCGTGTCCGAAACTATTAGGGTGTAGTTCAAAGTGAGTGAAGAGCAAAAAGTATGAATATTTGAATACTTTATTGCTCTCATATAACCCTGGTACATTTTTTTTTATTTTTATAAAAATGTTGTGCAATGGTACTCTTTATATTTTTAGTACTCTTTATAACTTATATTTATTATATTTATCATATTATCATATTATTTAATCATTAAAATTGTAGCAAAACGAGAATACAAGTATCAAAATCGCACTAAGTCTCAATGCATAAGCCTCTAAGTCGCCTAGCTTTTCCCGTCATCTACCAAATGCAGTGTCAAGCTACAGGTACGTTTGACACTACCACATAGTTACCAAATTATAGTCACAGCTCACATACTAAATTGAAATAAACACTTTTGGGATTTTGTGATTGCAGCTAGAGTTCGCCTCGGAATATGTCAACCAATTTAATATGGTAATGTTGTCATACCAAATCGCACGCACTACCGCACTGTTAATAATATATTCTAGGTAAACTAATTGTAATATTAGCTTTGGTTAGTTCATTACGGTTTTAAGTAAATTGGATTTATTTTTGTTGTTCATTTATGAAAATTTAATAGCTTATTTAGGTATATTATTCGGTAAAGCTGTATTTAAACATTTGTTACCAACACTTATAGTAATATTTTCAAGTCAATTTATGTATTGTTACGATATAATATATACAGTTTTAGACATTACTTGTATCGCGACCTGTCGTTGCCTGAATCCGCAAACATCTACGCAGTACGCATATATCATAGGTGGACATAATAATTTGAGAACATAACCAAACCTAAGTTCACTTGTTTTACACCATCAAAGTTATCAAAAGTATTAGACACAAAAAAAGACTGCCAATAACACAAAATTCGGGCTTAATGTAAGTAAAGCTTGTTAAACCGGAAAGATTTTAATGGATAAGCCTCTCCCCGATTATTTTGCTCAGAACGTTCACCCGCCATCGACTATTGGAATAAACTTTACTCCTTCCACTATCAATTTATTATCCGACAACTTTATTAGATTTATAGTTTCAGCGCAGTTTATAGGAAACGATAGGAGGTTATCGATAATTCTCTACACTTTTGAGTCTAAAACATTTATGAATTGTAAAATCTATGCCGATTCATTGAAAGTTTTACCATCCATACATTTAGGTAGATGTTTCAAAATTTGATAGTTAAGAGGAATAATGTAATAAATTTAATAGCACTAACTTATACTTTTTACTGTATGTTTTTTTCCTAATCTATTTTTTTTGTGTGTTTTATCTTTGTGTCTGTGTCAAATATTTTTTTTCTTTCTTTCTTTTTTTCTTTATAAAAAAGTAATTACTAGTTTTCTGGTTTTGACACTGACGCTTGTAATACATTTATTATTTACTAACTTAACCTATTAACTTATATGAAGAACCTTTCATAGGTAAATTATTATTATTTTTTATGTATTTATATACAATAATTTATACACGCTCTAAAGTTTACAACAAGACAGATCAGTTTTCTTAAATAGTAAACATATTACACATTCCTACTTAGTAAAAATACATCTCAAATGATATAAAACAATGATGTCACTGAAAAACAGACATAAAAACTTTATCATTTATTAGTAAGATGGAAATGGCAAAGTTCTAGACAATAACTGAGTAAATGAAAAGGCTAACTTTCCATCCTGTTCATTTTATATCTTAAACTTTATCGGTAACTGCTTTCAGTCCATAGAATCAATAAAATAAAGGAATCTGAACTGAACTTATTTTGACTAGTTTAGGAGCGAGTTTCTTATACCTATTATGTAGTTTCCCGTTTGAGAAATAGACTCGTAAAATGTATCTGCATTAAGCATCTCTTAATAATAATAAATTATTTGTTTCATAACATAAAATGGCAAAACGCAATAAATAAAATAAAGTGGCAAAGTCACTTAGCAATTAAGCAGTCTTTATAAATGAATAGTAAAAGCATTGTAAATTGCCGCTTAGGCTTTCAACAATAGCAACACATCGCCTTTGTATCGCCAGAACACCTGAGATCTGATATAACACCCGATTATCACCAAGATAAGTGAAGGAAAACGTCGCGAGCACTTACCTACTTCATTTACATAAACGTGCTTTTAACACCGTTCACTGAATTTATAAAAATCGTCACGCCGTTGGCGCTCAAAGATAAATGTTTATAATCCATCGTTTTTTAATCAGGCCATAAATTATGTGAGATTATAAACACGTCAATAATTTTAGGATTTAATTTCTTGTTTTTTATTTATTTATTCATGCAAATTTGAAGGTTTTTAGAATTAATTCTGGATTGAAGTCGAGTTTTCAATGAACAAAGTTTGTTCTTACGTATGTTCTATGTTCAAAATTTGAAAGCCGTGGTTTGCATTTCCTACTCCAACTTTAGGAGTCACGTTAAGAGAGCTTAATGGGAATACTATCCAGATTTAATTAAAATTATCCTGCAATTTACAACCAAAATATTTGCAAAATGTGATGGATTTAGTTGTTTTTTTCATTTACTTCAACAGGGTAGCTAGTAGGCAAAATATAATACAACTATCAAATAGGTACTACCTTCTATTAATCTGCAGACTAATTTCTTCCACATTTCTACTAGGAAATACTTATACATACATACACGAACACTAACCGTATTCCTAGACTCCCTATTAGAAGGGAGGCAGACTTCAGAATGATAATGAAGTGCATTTGTCGAGATCCGACATGTTTAAGACGGAACCAAGTTCTTAATTAAAATCACGTAACACGCATAAACTCACTTTATAATATAAATTAAATATTTATTATATTTCTGGCTCTTAATTACCATTATGCGTAAACTTTTCTGGCTTTTGTACTTTACTGTGGTAAATAATGCATAAACTCAATGGTCTACCTGTATTTTAAAAATAAGTAATTATGAAGTCAGAAACTTCGGTAAGAACCCAATTTAAACTTTCTTTTAATTTTCTGTACCTGATTTAGTTAGCGGCTTTTTATTTATAATATAAAACATTTTTCCTCGAGTTCTTTTTGTATATGGACTGCTTTATACTTAAATTTGGAGTGGTTTAAAACTTGGCAACTACTACAAAGTTAAACGAGTAATATTTAATATATTTGAATTACGCGATATTATTTGAGATGCCCGATTAATTAAGAACCTGAAAAAAATCCTTAATCATGAGCTCCAAAAGTGAAATCACGCGACGAACTGCTTAAAAACTTAAATTAATAAATGTTAAACGTAAAATATTTACGCTGCTATTTACAGACTTAAAAGGGAGACTCACTAAGTAAAACGACGGTTTTTAATAAAAACTTTAGCAGTAAGAAGTTCGTCATGTCTCAAAGAGCTATTCAGTTGGCGAGTAGCGAGCTTGTCCCGAGAATGATATACTCGCCGTCGACATATCATTTTTGGATTAAACTGTCGATGCTGTATACATTTTTCATCTTCTGTATACAACAACTTCATGTTACTAAATTATGTACAAAACATTTTTAGGTATACCTAGTGTGCATACCAGGGGTATAGAATCTTCTTCTTCTTCTTTGCGAGTCAATGGTAATCTCAAATACGCTGCGCCCAGTAGTTGGCCACAATAACTGCAGCGTCATTTTCAATACAATAAACAAAAAGTGGTGATTGGTAAAGGTTTTATTTAAAACAGCTGTTGAATATTCCGCCAAAAGCATTGGTACCTCTGCATGAGACTTCTAGCTAATTATCTATGTTGTCAAAATTAAGTCTTTTGGACGTACACGGCTTTTATATATATAGGTGTATTAAAACACTGGCCAGTAAAATACGTGTCCACTTTCTTTAGAAAACTCAACCTTTGTATTCTATATTGATTAGCTTTTTATTCATCTCATAAAACATTTACCGGATAAACCTAGTATTGCCTTGATACTAAGAAAAACTGAATTTCCAATTAATTAAAGCCGTCGAGCGAATGCAATGAAATTGACAACGTGGTAATTAGATTAGAACAAAGATTTTCCTTGGAGTTCCGACAAAAGCTATAAGCTTGAAGTTATTATTTATTAAATAGCTCGTAATCGCTTTTTCTTTTATTTATACCCTTTGTATTTAAAAGACAATGAAATACCGACTTTATATAAGTTTATTGAATATAGCTCGTGGTCTGTGTTCTAAATCAGCTCCAGATAAAGAAAACCAATGAATTTAATTCAAGCGCATATTTTTATCATAAACGACTAACACGAGTTAAAATATATTGTACGAAGTTCAATTATAATTTCCATGTTGTTTTATCTGCATTCACGCGTACTTGTGATAAAATCTTTGCAAGCGTGTTCCGCTGACACATTCTCTACCAAAAAAAATATATTTTATATCGGATCTGACGTTCCAATTAGTGAAGGGAATAAGTGCTTTTGCTTTCTGTGCTAAGGGAAATATTGGAATACATTTACTTGTGTATAATCACGCTCGATATTTCTGAAGGGTTTGGCACAGATGTGTACTTAGCGCTTGATATAAACACTTGGGTTCCGCTGCTTGCAACAACGGCACGAGCGTGCTACGTCAACACTGGTCTCAATTTTGAATTATGGTTTTGAATACCCATAATTTTGAGGGCAATTTTTGATAAATTTTATATGATATAAATTGATTCAGATACCTACTATTTATTTTATATATCGTCCCATTGACAGTAGTACGTAATGAGTCTTGTAAGTGTATTTATTATAGTTTGGAGGTTTAATTTTTTTGGAAATCGAGATAATACCAATAGTGTTTCACAATTTCTACAAAAGATTTTTTCCTATTCATCTGTCAGTCAGGCTATTTTGCATAGACATCTTAGCCGTCTTGTCTTCATCACCTCTTTTCAATGTCGTTTGTCAATTCGTCAAGTGTTTGGCCCAGTTCCTCCCACTTTTTAGGTGACATGTGCATCACGACATTTGAGTATTACTGCATTGAAACGTCTTTTGTTTTCGTTGGTAAGTCTGGTGCACTGCCAAGTCTCAAAGACAGGTTGGATTTTCGAAATATTGAATCCAAATATAGTCCAATTTATCTTTTTCATTTATTTCACCGTTTTATACTTAGAATAAGGAATAATTAAGATTTTACACAATGTATTTTCACATTTTCGAGCGTCATTCAACCATTGTACGTGTTATTTTCCCTTTTGATCTCCTTTTTAATATTCAGTATGGCCACAGTCGGTTTCACCTTTTCCAACGTCAGGCCAAATAAAAGGTAAAGTTAATTTCCGTAAATATCATATTCTGTGAATGCTTATGTCCACGACTTTTCCGTTTGTGGCACTTTGATCCCCTTTATAGCTTTCAATAACCTTCCCATTTAATTACACTATTTTTAGCTCAATAAATAACATATAATAGGTATGTACCTATAGCAGTGATGGGGTACATTATGTATTGGTAATATGGTAATCCAATGCATGTCAGATGCATTGTCATATCGTTACACAAAATAATTTCAATGCAGAATTTGTATTTACTGTGAGCATTGTGACATCGTATTTATCTATCCAAACAATCTTATGCATGATAATGTTTGAAATGTCATGATCTCTGTTTAAACATTATAAAATTATGATTATTATATTCGTTGTAAATAATTTGTTAGTAAATTATTGTTTTATAATGAAGAAGCTATGTATCAAAGTGCACGGCTTGTTTAAAATTATTATTCATTTAATTATTTATTAAAGTTTACCTTTATCAATTTATTAAATGTGTATTTTTTTTAAGTTTAACACAATACACGACACAAATGTCTCTTAAATTCATCTAATTTAAAACTAGCAACAGTCTTGCGTTGAAACTAACATTACAAACAGAAACGACATTCATAAATCACAATTAAGAAGACGCAGCGTAGCTTTTAAACTATTTGGGAACAGTTAAGACCTAGATGGCGTACATCAGTCGATTGCTCGCTGTAATCTAAGGAGAGTGCATGTAGGCACTTGCATAGCGCACTCAAATCGCACTCAATCCCAGCTCTGCCTTAACGACGCCATTGCAGATGACCGACCCAACTCTCTATTGAATTAGTTCCTTTACCCGCCTCTACTCAATTAATATTTAAGATGTCGCACTAAGTAAGTTACGTGTACAAAATGCATTCAAAGGCTAAGCTCCGAAATTCCGAATGTACATTAACTTGTCGTTCGTCAGCGCATTTAGCGTAGGTACTGGAAATTGAGTGCTCTATTCAAAGGTACCTAACGAAATTAGAAATGTTTGCAACAGTATTTAAGACTGAAACTTTTCAATAACGCTTTGATTGACACACAGTCTACCCAAAACAATTTCGGATAAGATGGTACTAAGCGCAGATATATCCCAAAGATATTCAAGCCGTTACCAACTTTTTGAAGGCTTAGCAACTTAATATCTTCTCAGCGAGATTCCAACTTTGTTACGAACTGCTAACAAACATTTTATATTAGACGAAAAAGGGATTTTTGGCATTGTACCTCATCTATAAATCGCTGGTATAAATGACCGTTTTTACCAAATTAAGTTTCATAAAATTAAAAAACTGCACTTTTTCTAAAATAGAGGGGGTTAAAGTCCTTTTATAAAGGGGTGATAACGTTTCGTAAACCCCATATACGTCCGTAAAACTTACGTAGGTACATACATAATGCATAAGGAGTTACCACGGCAAAGACGGAACTGTTTCCTCAATATTTGTGTTGTCTCGGCCCGCAAGTCGCACCTCGTAAACACATTACTATTCATGGTAGAAGTAATAAAGTGATCATCAGCTCTACCTTTGTGGATGGATGGCTTCAAGAATAAAAACGTTGAAGAAAAAACACATGAGCTTTCTCGAAAAAATAAGGTAATCAGTTACGCATTTGAATATTACCGCGCTGTAAGGGAAACTTTTACCGCATCCAAAAAAAGGGGTTAACAGTAAAAAACCGTAATAGTTTACCGTAATAGTTTTTTTTATACTCCATTCCTTATGAGCTTATTAAATAAACACACTTATTTAGTATATAAAGGAACTTAATAATTTGTAAATTGTCTTTTTTTAAAGCAAGGGTTTAATTGAATACACATATTTCACATATTAGCATCCTAATGTATTTGCACTGACACTAGTTTTAGATAATTGCTGATTCATTTATTCAGTAGCCTATTAATCAAAATCGCAATCACTACAATAGTGTAAACGGTCGCGGTATTGGGCTCAATAATTTGTGTTGCCAGCTAAATAATTACAATTCTCCGGTGTACATTTAATACAGATAATGTTGCCAGTGAACTCAGCCGCAGAATTGTCGGTGTAAATGTGAGACGCTAGATCAAAGCTGGGTATCTATTATACCCGGATTGTCCCCGACACGGTACACATGAGAGCTTTCTTATCATATATCTTGGGATAACAATTAGGGATGTTAGCTGTCTTTTCACGCGACCCTATCCATCCATTGGAGCGAGTGAATTCAGTGATTTGTTAACTGTTGGGTGACTATTGAGGTTCATATATTATTATACATATATAAACTAGCTTTTAATCGTGGCTTCTCCCGCTTGCGTATCTAAGTAATTTCTTAAGTTTTAAGTTAATTCTCATTAAGTTTTTTAAGATTCTTATCGTATTTTTTTCCGTACTTAGATATGGGCAGAATATTAGAATGAATATAAATTTTCATTACATATTTAATCAGGACTTGCTTTGACTTGCACTGAATCATGTTGACTCGATTGCCGCAGTTCCTAAGTACTTAGTATGCTACGTTCAAATCCCGCCCGGATTAATATATGTATGAGTTACGGATATTTGTTCTATATCTAGAATTTTGGTGCTAGCACCGTCAGCTAAAAAGGGAATTGAATTTTGGGTTGATTTAGTTTCACATATATGCTAGCGAATTATTTACATTGGTGCTATAAGCAGCTATATATCAAGCAAGTATATAATCAAGACTTTGGAGGAGTTAGGGTTTTGGTTTAAATATAGGCAAAGGTATCCAAAATAGCAACGACCCTAATTCGGAGGCAAAACTAAAATCGTTGGGTTACTTGTTTCGGAGCTAAGCCTATTATGCGATTATGTTTGTTCTAAAGCCCAGTAAAATAACAGAGATTACAAAATCTTGCGTTGAAATAGACGATAGCTACTTCTTCCTTCCTTGTCAGATAATGGCCCACTTCGGCCATTTCCGAGTTTCTTCGTAACAAATGCTCGTCATTCCATTCTGGATAAATGGAAAACAAAGATTTCCGTTGATTGTATTCAATTGAACCAATTTTTGTTGTTAAAAAGAAATACATTTCACAATTTTTTTACAAAAAAATACCCCAATATAATTTTTGTAATTCAAAGGAAATTTGCAGTTCAAAAACTGAAAGCCGTAAGAATTTATTAATCCGCATTTTCTGAACAAATCATTTACAAGCCAATCGTGTCCAACAAAGCGTACTCAAATGACTTCATTTAAATCGCAATGGAGTTCAGTACTTTAAAAATATTCAGTAAAACGAGCTCAAAAATTAATTTTATTCACTTCACAGTTGGAAATATTCCCAAAAGCGCGATAAAACTGGTGCGAGAAAAAGTAATGGTTTGCGTGTTGTTCTCTACAGTTCTGTTTGCTTGCTCGATTGTTTACCTCGATATATCCTCGTGAGTGCTCATTTCGAAGCCCATTAAATCGGGGAAAGCCATCATTGCAACCATTTCCCAGCTTAAGATGAACACAATGGAAGCGTTACAGGGTTAAACAGATGTAAATAAATCTTCAACCTTCTGCTATATTACATATCATATCACCAGTAAGTCATTTATGTATTATTAGCTTATTTAGAACTTGATTCTTGAATGGCCTAGTTCATTTTCAGGTCGAATGGAACCCTGATATTTTTCTGTAAATAAATTCAGATTGTGGTCGCCCGGGGTTTGAAATTGAGCCCTATATATAGCAATAGAATCGATACCCTTTTATATGTGACTGGGGGAAAACCCTTCTTCACTGAAATGTGGGTGTGCATTACTAACGTTGACTCTTTTTACGAAATGTAAAATGAAACCCTTATGAAATAAGACTAAAAACTCTTTGCTGCTTATCAATTGTTATTAATAAACATTTATTACATAGTATTTCAAATTCAGTACAGTAGAGTTCTTAATTACCCTAATATTAATTAGGAGAGCACCTATAATAGATAGGTTATACCTTCTGAATTCTAAGTTTCACAGATAATAGATTTTCCTACTAATTGATAAAGCGTAACAAATGACCAACCGCCTAAATTATACAGTTGGGACACCAAATTTCCCAAGTAATAAACATTAATTCCGGGAATATTAATAACAAGAAACCAAACATAGCGAGAAAACCTTACCGTAACATTATTTTCATAAACAGACGAAATAAAATCTGTTTTCACATCGATGCCGTACAGAGATTGTTTACAAAGTAACACAGAATATACGACAAAGATACAAAAATGCATTAAACTAGATTACCATCAAAATGCAAATGTGGAATTAAATTAAAGCGAATAAGCATTCATGAAGTCGTAGTACCGCTGGTCTGATGGGAATGACCGATAAGGCTTGCAATAGAGGTGGCCTTTGTACCATACTCAACATCCATGCATTATGTACATTGTACAATATACAGAGAACACACGACCACGTCAATAATGACCGGCTATCAACGTCCAGACTACATTTTATTATTGCAGTTCTGTATTTTACTGTTATCATGCATTATAAGCTCAGAGGTAGTTCATTCATACAAATTGGCTTCATCTAATCTTGGTAGGTAAGTTAGATTGAATTTTTTAATCTGATTTCCCTAAGTAACAGGATGTTGGGTGAAAACTTTTTACATTCAAATATGTATGGGGTAGTAAGCGAACGGGGATAACGCCGAAATAGAAACACATCCGAAACAGTAACTAAGTTGTTAAGACTTCGGAAAGGAGGTCGCAAGGCTGTCTGTAAAACAATTCCTTTTTGGGCTTGTATACACATGTGTGGGTCACACCTGTATTAAGTCAAACTTTTAACAGATACCTTATAAATTAGTCTTCAGTATCTGCTATGATAGTCACTAAAATCATAATTTAACATCCTCTCTCGGTCTGGATTTTCTGTATTTTAGGTTTAAACTTTGTTCAAAACTATTTTACAAAGTTTAAACATGTATGTTGACAGCAACATTGTGTCAACATTTACAAATTCAAACAAATTAAACGAGATTCCAACACAGTAATGTGAATAAATCACGATGTTTGTTTCACCACTGACCCCTATTAAGAAACAAAGAGCAAACATTCGAATTAGTCTCCACAAATATGTAGTAATTTGTAAAGCTAAGACTTATCAAGCTATCTAAGATTAAGAGACTAGGGGTAAAATAAATAGCTCTGTATCACCAACCCGAGCGGTCGTACGATTAACAAAGCGACTTACTTATCTGAATATCCTATTATGTTAATCAAGCGTAATTGTTTATAAGTCTAACTGAGCCGCTTCTCCTCTCCTCTAGGTGGAGTGGGGGTGGAAAGGGGAAAAATAAATCAGTGTTAAAAGCCGTTCATTGTTGGGTGGAGTGACAAAGGCTCGGCGCCTCATGGCAATGGCACGTGCGTGAGAATTAAAAGGCGGCCGCCCGCACTTCCCCTGACCCGAGGCCTGTGGGTGCACTCTATACCTCTTCATGTCCTTTGAGTGAATTTTTATGCGATGAACGTTTGTTTTAAAACTGTACTGCGCGATAGAAACCAAAGAAGAGGTTTTTTTCTTAAAAAAATTACTTAGATATTATATGATAAAGTTTCTGTATATTTTGTCTGTATAAATTTATAAGATAAATCTAGAGATAACTCAGTTTCTTATGTTGAAATTATTACAGACTTTGAAGAGAATCTAAACACAGTTCATGTTTTGCGTAGTATTCATAATTATTGCAATTTCTGCAGAGATACTTGTTCTTCGCGTTCATGGTGACAAGTACTCAAAGCAAAAAACACTGGATAGCTTTTAATTTAATTTATTTGGGTACCTGTAAGCTATCTCCCCTGTCGATAAAACAGAATTTTTAATCCCTCCACAAAAAAGCTGTAGATATCGCGCAACATACATTCAAAAATCCTACAGACGAATTAAGGACCTCTTTTGAAGTCTGCTCAAAATACTGAAGTTAATAACACACAAAGCTGAACTCCAACGTTTAGCAATTTAAGTTAACAAGTAAAGTTTTGTGACCTAACGCCTGTAGTCACGGTTATGTTAGACTCCAACTTGTTACCTGAACTTCTTAAACTGTTACTGTCGGGACGCTATGAATTATGAATTATAAACGTCAGCTTATATTTAGATAAAGGATTGTAGCATGCGTATCTGCTGAGAAAAGTTTAAGTAAAACGAGCAGGCTTATGTATCTTGAGTTGCAGTAAGTACCTTATGTGGTAGTTTTTTTTTACCTTTTATTATTGTCTACAATTTATGACTTTGAACAATTAAAAATATAATATATTCCATTTGTTATGTATGTTATAAGAAAGAAAATTATTAGTATTATAGCATTCGTGCTACGCCGTAGCATTTACGAGATATGAACTCTATTTAGTAATTTTGATTTGATACTCTTTATTAAAGGATTATGATTTAATATAATGCCAAGAATTCGATCCTACATACAGTCAATGTGGTATTAAAAATGTCTTGCTCACAAGACAATGTGCCATTTAAAACTTCTACAACAATCTTGTGAGGTATTCATACTTCACAGACATCTTTAGCTTACAAAAAAAAGGCAAACCAAAAACTCCTTTTTCAACATTATGCAGATACGTGTACGTGTGCAGGGTTCGTTAGTCCAGTATTTTGCGCGAGCTATTCACCGGCTGAATTGCGTCCATCAGGCAAAACCAGCGAGTTTCACAATGACGGTCACAAAACGAAAGCTTTGATTTTATCCACAAAAATATATGCATGCGTAAAATGTGGAGTATCATCGATGAATTCAAAGTGATTTGAATATCGGCGTTTGTGCAATTAGATTAAGTAAATAGGTTATAGTTGCCATTTTCGTTATACGTTTTATACAAATGCTTGTATACTAACACACATCATTTTAGTTTTTGAGTAACTACTAGTTGTAGGTAACATCTATGCGATACGAATCATTCTACATCTCATAAGTAATAACTATAAATTACCAATTTCATATTTACACACATATAGTATATAGGCCGTGTTCTTGTTTTAACTAAATCACCTAACCGAATAATAAATTCTAACCAAATTAACATGCAAAGTCTGCTACATAAATATAAACTAATTATAACTGGCTCTCAAATTAATATTTACAAAAGAAAATCCACAAGACTAGACAGCGGCAGACGAAAGTGCGGACACAGAATCTTCAAACATTTGCTCTCAACTAACTTCCAAATTGTTTGAAGTAACATCACAAATACCCACTGATTATAAAGTAACAGAATTGATTCAAACTTAACCCTCAATTAAAAGCCGCGACTTTCTAAAATTCACTTCTCAAAATTGTTCATAAAACAAGTTGTACAAAAGTAGGAAACTCTTTATTGACTTGTAAAACTGAAACAAAGTACTTTCATGAATACAGAGCAAATAAAGGTCCCATTTAAGTGAGCCGACTCTCGATTCAGTCATTAATAATTCATTTTCGACCTCGGGACATTCGATAATTTCGCCCCTAATTTCGGTACTGTTGACATTTGGAGTGCAGGCTCCGCGAGAATGCCTCATGTGTGCCGGAATAAAGCATACTCAAATGTTTCGTACGATCGTTAAGTACCTATTGTGGGCAATTCAAACTCCGCATAATATAAATCACAAATGGTATAACATTTTGCTAGTACCTATGTGTGCGTAAGCAGCGTACAGTAAATAATCTAAGTATAACCTTACAGTAGCTATAACTTTTCCTGAGCAATTGATACAGTATTCGAAAAACAGTGTTTATTAGAAACATAATAAAATAAACATTACTGGACAACCACTCTCAATTATTAATACTCCTAATATAATTTCGTTCCAGTATTTACGTTCTGTATAGAATTACTGGTCCCGAAGGCTACACTGAATTTACAGGGCCACTCTCGAGGCAACGCTATATAATTTAATACTTGTATCTCTTGCTTGTAGTCTTTTCAATGTTTTACATTTTGTTGATTTTAATATTTATTTTTTTCCCGTCTCTTAGACATACAGTTATATACACAAATATCAATTGTAAGAATTTTATTCAAAATCTCACAAATACAAAATGTTTTTTCAGATACAATTTTTATTCGGGCATTTTAGGTCATACCGTGTTGTTGTATATATTAAAATAAAAATAAGTATCTAACATAAATACGTATCTTCTGAATGTTGCGCAGTTATCGTTGTTCCCTCTCCTTAACCTTTGGCAATGAAATGTAATTTGAAAACTTTACTAGATTTATTGAGCCAATGATTTTTATGGTTTTTATTACTAAAGTTACAGTAAGGGAGATGATAGCTTCAAGTTGCTAGAGAGATGGATACGTACAAATAGACTGAAAGTCGAATATTTTGTTTTAAATCTGTAAAATCGGAAATGAAACCTAGTATTTATTTAACAAGGACATATTATAGCTTAATCTTAAAACATAATAATAAAAAAAAACATAACAACAGTTTTCAAACGTCGGAAAACTACTTGCTCTTTTTTTTCAGGCATTACGAGGTTAATTATATGTCACGCTGTCACAAACTTCAGTCAAAAATCATTCCACTGGAATAGCAATGGTGCACCAAATTCAAATCAAAATGGTTCGATTTGTCATCGTAACTAATGAGCGCAAACTGTATGGACCGGTTCATGTGACACAGGAAAAATAGAAACGTACTGCACTGTGATGTATGGCTGAACAACATACTGAAATCTAGCCCAGTACACAAACGATGTTTTGAATCAATGCTTTGACGGTATTTCCCATATTCCCATAGTTACAAAGCAAATATCCTTTTGAATGTAATGTACGTTGCAGTATCTAATATCAAACCTTCTTCGGGTATATTCGGATATATTCAGGTATTCGAATACATTCAGTGAATTGAATCCCGCATTAAACTAGCTGTGCAACTTTGCCAAACCAGTTCAAACTACCTCAATAAGGAAGTGCTTCGTACACTCAAACGTAATAAAGCCACATAAACGGCGCACTCACCAAAAACAAAACACTGAATACCGTTTGCGGATCCTAATTAAAGTAAGAGTCGGAGGTAATCACAGTAGTTAGATGAACGCTGCGAGCTCGATAACCGCGGTCGTACAACTTCATTTAAGTTGAGCTTTTGGCCAAGCAGTAGCTAGCAGTTGCCAATCAAACATGTGAACTTAACAGAACTTACCTTAAGAATGTTAGTCTGAACTGCGAAGAGCACAAGTTACGGTCTCTAGAGACTAGTTCTAGGTGAAGTTTCTTAAGTTTATTTCGGCTATATATGCCATTTATGTAACTAAGCAATCCACAGATTTTAGAGAACATAATATTACAACCATACATAATTTTATCAAGAATTTATGACGCAACATCTGCTTGGTTCAAACAAATGCAGAAAACAACCGAGGAATCTCTTTTTGCACAGTTTCCGGATTTGAATTCAAAATGTTTCCTAAAAGCAGAATGTGTAAAATTTTTAGCTGGTTACGTCCAATAAAACTTTTGTAATCCCGCCCAACTAACCGCCTCTCATGGACGCAACAGGGGTGAAAGCAAAAAATCCGACAACATAACTTCCGAAGTTCCTTCTTTTATAAAGTTTTCCACCGTTTCGAATAACTGCAAACACAACTCAACACCTGCGGGATTATTTAACTCGAACTCCAGCCTTAAAATTAAAGCGCTCTGGGGCTTAATTTGTCTGAAGTGAATGTGATTACCGGTTAAGTTAGAACGACAAATATAACTTGGTGGGGTGTGAGAAAACAAACGGCGGCCTTAACAAGTTAACATCGTAATATTCTACCCGACACCCCCAAAGTTATAGATATTAATTCAGTAAAGGATAACTAGACTCGTCGAGTGTGAATTTGTTTGGATACGCAACTTTACGAAATTATACTGTGTTAAGATAGTTAACGTTAGTTTCGTATTTCTAATGTAATATTAAACGTAAGTCTTGAGTCTTGAGATCGCCGGCTTCTTGATTTTACGAAGGCTTTTAGTATAATCAAATATTAAGTTTATAGGGATGAAATGTAAAACTTGGTTTGGTGAGTAAACATTTACATTATATCTTTGCCCTTGATACACAAGTACTTGTGGTTCATAAATATGAATAGGACACTCCTTCATATTTCGTGGACTCCGTAATAAGGCTGAAATGTTTCATCAAGTGGATGAGGAGCATCGTTATTGAAATATTGTACATGACGTTATTCATTTATTAAAAGCCAGCTTCTGAAGCACTGGTAGGTTTTTGTGAATAATTTTGTATTATAATACATTTCAAAGCACTTATTGCGGCACTTCGATTGACCTGGTAATTTAGGTTTCTTTTTGATAATTGATGAACTTGTAAGCACTTAGTTTGAGTTCGACTAGTATTTTTAATTTAACGTATGTAAAAATCCCTCTCGAGCACATAGAATCAATCGGAGATAAAATAAAAGCAATACAAAAGTAAACAAAGACGATCAATTTGGCAAATCAGCTTACCGTAATATCCTTTAGTAAATATCGTTCGACCACAAATTTGAACACAGGTTTTATCGAATCATTCCGCATCTCGCTACGGATATGGCACAGGGCAAACAACATTTGGGTTTCCTAAACGTCGAGCATAACTTAGTAAAGCCGTTGGTCCTCGATCATACCTATACCTATACACACTACGTAAGTGTGTATATGTAGTGTACGAACATATGTATCTAAGCGAGTAATCCCAATTCGCTTGCTTGAAATAGTTCCTCTTGTAGCGTAAAATACGGGTATCCGTTTGACGCACGTACGTACTGAGCGCCTAATTGATGGTTATCCCTTCCTTAATTTATCTTGTTCTATCGAATCTTGTCAGATCGGATGAAAATATAAGGCGCGTTTCATATTTTATGTACTAAGGTTTTCCCCAATAAACCATGTTTGATCCTATTTTCTTGTACAGTTTTCCAACTGAAGACTTTAACAGTTTACTTGATAATGTAGGTATTTACGATAACAGGTCATGTAGTATTTAGTAATTAAGTTGCGGCTGCGTTATCTACAAACGTTAATTAGTTCCAATTAATTAGGTACGAACTCATACATTGAAGTTGTTGACTTTATTAATTACTCTTTCGTTTATATACAGTGTGCTACAATTTAAATTATTACTCATTTTCTTAAGAGTAGTTCTTTAAAAGCGTTATTTATTTTTTTCTACACCTTAGTTTAGCACATGAGCTTCAATAATTAGTAGCTACTTATTTTATTTTTTATTCTAATTGATAAGTCAAATATTAAATGTGCCTTTTACTTCTTGTAAACCATAATGGCAACCAGCCAATGACAACTCTCCGTGCCCAGTTTCCATAAAACAAAAGCTAAATTGAACTGATTTTGGAGCGCGAACAGAACAATGCAAAACATAAGAAGGAGGCGTATCAAGAAACACAAATAGCAGAGAACTGGCATTAAGCCAGGAAACCAATGCAGATTCAGTAACAACAAACCATTTGACTTCCAAAATAGGTGACGAAATTCGTATAAAAATTAGTAGAACTGTAATTACTTAGGTGCTCTCAATTATATTTAAAAAAAAATGTTCATAATTTTTCCAATACCAAAAAACTAATCTAGATCATTAGCTTTAATAAATAATAGTAAATATTGATTACAGAACACTGAAACCGTTTCCTGTCCTTGTGGCCAAGAACTGGTCCGGAATAATTTAATTCAAATGCCATTGGTCTTAGGTTATCCCTACGCTAACAAGAAGCAATAGGTAGAATAGAATAGAATAGAATATACTTTAATGTGCATCTTTAAAAGGTAGGTAATAGTTCCTTTAAAATGTACTCGATGAAACCTGATTAATATCTGAGATTAATGTTTTAAATCGTAGGCTTTTGTCTCCGTCGTTGTAGCACTTAGTGCTAACGAAATAATAATTCAGGATTTTAATTCTATTTTGAATACCAGTCCTATATAACGTTGAGCGCAATAACTTTCAACCATCCCTACTTACATTCAGTTATGTAACGCTAATTGTGAAGAAGTACTCTCAAAGAATTTCAAAAGACTGCTCACGTCTCATTAGTTGAGAATATCGTATGGCCCTTTCACTCGTCACTCACATTTTGTAACGTCCTTTCAATAAAAGCACTTTATTATTCCCGAGTTTTCCCTTATAAGCGCCCATTAAGCCTTTGCAAACTTTTATTTAGCAACACCCATTAAAAAGTGCCGTAATCTTTTAATCTGGCTTTTTAATGAGGGTTTTCTTCAACCATCCTTGTGTGCATTTGATTGAGTTGTTTTGTTTTGTATCTAAAGTCTAATAAACAAAATTAATTTGTTAAGTATTTTCTTTTCTGTTTGATTAACCCATAACATTTTATGTTGAGTTAGGAGTAATACTCCAACGGTGTAAAACAACCATAGAATTTCCGCTCTCTAAAATGCTTTTAATTCAAATCTCATGCTTACTCAAGCCCTATAAAAACAGTTTGCACACACATTCAATTTGTAGATGAAAGCAATTAAAGCCCTTAAAATCTTGTGGAATAACCATCGTGGTTTTATCCTTCATCGAGAATGAGATATTGGAAAGATATTCAGTTTTCTACGTACAATAAAATTACATCTATCTAGAATGCAGGGGTCCAAGTAAAAAAAAAAACTTATTTTAAATTTTCACTACCGAAATAATTTTATGCGCTACAATAAGAGTCCCGGTGAAGATGAGATCACTACCGAAGCATTAAAAATAGGCTCAAAAACCTTGCTTCCACTTCTTACTAACCTGTTTAACACTATACTGAAATCAGGCAAAGTCCCTAGCAAAATGTGTCACTCAAATATAGTACTTCTGCATAAAAAAGGCGATAAAAGCGATATCGGCAATTACCGTCCGATAAGTTTAACATCGCATATTTATAAAACTTTTATTAAGATCATACACAACCGTATCGATAGCATACTTGATGAACATCAGCCCCCAGAACAAGCCGGATTTCGCCCAAGATACTCAACTACCGACCACCTTCAGACCCTGAACCAGATTATTGAGAAATATTCTGAATTTAATAAAATTTTATACATAGCTTTTGTAGATTACACAAAAGCATTCGACAGTGTAATACATTCCGAAATTTTTAGGTCACTAGAAAAACAAAGAGTAGATCAGCCATACATTGATATTTTAAGAAATATTTATAGTAATAGTTCAGCAAATCTCAAACTTGACACCGCTGGACCTCAATTTCAAATACACAAAGGTGTCAAACAGGGTGACCCGCTCTCCCCTAAATTATTTACAAGCACTCTTGAGGAGGTATTCAAGTCACTGGCTGCCTCATGGAACACCAAGGGCATCGAAGTAGGCACGAGGAGGCTGTCAAACCTCCGGTTTGCCGACGACGTAGTCCTCTTTGCCCCCACAGCTCTTGAACTACAAGTTATGCTCCAAGAACTGAGCACGGCAAGCTTCAGGGTGGGGCTTTCCATGAATCGGTCTAAGACAAAATTAATGACCAACAGCAAAAAACGTAGGGTCGAGGTAGATGGGCAGGAAATACAATATGTCGATGAGTATATCTACTTGGGCCAGTTAGTGTCTTTCGAAAACAGGCAAGAGAAGGAAATCGATCGGCGTATCGAAAACGCCTGGAAAAGCTACTGGTCCATGAAGACGCTAATGAAGGGTGATCTACCGATCTCCCTGAAGCGGAAGCTCATCGACATGTGTATCCTGCCCATCCTAACCTACGGTGCTCAGACCTGGTCACTCACCGATTCGCAAAAGTTTCGCCTTGGAGTTTGCCAAAGAGCTATGGAACGCAGCATTCTCGGTGTTAAGAGACAAGACCGAATCCGGAACACCACGCTGCGTTCCAGAACTGGGATAACTGACGTTGGCAAAAAGGCAGCCAGGCTTAAATGGGATTGGGCGGGTCACGTCAGCCGCATGCAAAGTGACCGCTGGGCGAGGGTCTGTACATAATGGGAGCCAACAGATGGACGGCGTCGCCGAGGCCGGCCCAGGAAGAGGTGGCGGGATGACTTAGTCGCATTCCGCGAGGGCTGGTTTGAGGTGGCGCGGGATAAGGTTGAATGGAAAGACTTGGGGGAGGCCTTTGCCCAGCAGTGGGACAGTATAGGTTAGAAAAAAAAAAAAAAAAAATTTTCACTAGTATACGTAGTATTGTTTAAGATTCACATAAAGTGGGTACATTGCAAAAGCAAATCTACATTAACTAAAATATTGTACGACTGTTTGATAAGACAAGTGGGGAGCACTTCTCTTTACTTCACCATTTTTGACAAGTCGCTGAAACCATCCAATTAGGTTGAGTGTCGGTCTTAATATAACGGGGACTCTCACACCTGCCCAAAACTCTCTTGTACATCTACTTAACGATAAGTAGATGTTATTTACTACTTAATTACTTGTATCTGATAAAATGGTTTTAATATGAGATGAATATCATGAAATCCTTTGTATTCAGCTAAATCTGGTGAGACTGGAAACCGACCCAAAAGAAGATATAGCCGCAAAACGACTTAAGAACATGTAATTGTGTTTTTTGTCATTTAGTAGCTATTTAATCAGTTGTAGATTTGGTTTATAAAAAAATAACATAAGCTTCGAATAATGGTTTCGATCACTGATTGGTCTAAAAGCCACAATCACAACTTCGGAACATGTGGTCTCGAGTATGGTAATACTTAGTACTAGTCGGAGGTCATAAATTGTGCCTAGAAATCCTCGCAAGAGACTGTATTGCTAGGTGCTCTTATTGGTATTCCGGAGCTGCGGTGAGAATGCTTAGCGATCCCGCGGCTCCAGCAAAGGCGAGAAGGGAACCGGGGTGTTTTTGGTCGGTGCAAGTCCGACATATCCCCACGTCGTGCCCTCGACGTGGGTCGAAATCATTAGATTTTCACCCCGACAAAAAAAAAAAAAAAAAAAAAAAAAAAAAAGGTGCTCTTATTGGCGATACGAATAATATCTTCCTTTTGGTGTGTATTTTGTATTTCATGCACTGATATATTATTTAATAGAGCAAACAAGAAGTTCAGTTGAAAATCGATGCCTAATATCGCTGGAACTTTTTGATAATTTGACTTTCACCAATGGGACGGGCCTAACATCTATTATATCTTGGGCATACGATCACAGTTTACATAATATTCACTCATAACCTATACGTAATATTTTCACGCCTACTCCAAATAATGAGTCAACAAATAAATACTTCATAAACAAAAATATATTTGTATACACCTAAAGCGTTTCGAGTTTTATTGAGCGGACTCGATATTTTATGCGGAGACAAGCCCTCAGGCCGACTGCCAGTGACAAGCTATCCAAGTTCGCTTCACGATGTTTTTGTCACCGCCCTAAGGCACGACGGTAATGCTGCCTGAAATTGAAAGGGTAACGACCTTCGATACAACAATTCAAGATAATATGAAAACAAATATATTGGGATCGGGATCTATTTGACGATTAAATACGACAAATATTATACATGCAATACATACAATACATGCTTCATTATGTCATCATTTAGGTAAAAGTGTAGGAAAATAAACCCATCAATATTTGACCCAAATAGTTAGTCAACAAAGTACAAAAAGTAGGCTTTGTACTTTCTTCTCGTTCCTGGGATCTAACCAGAGACGCGAAAAAGTTAACTTCCTTAATAAAAGTAATAAATAAAATACATGCTATACTTTGATCACCTCAACGAAAACATGCCAAATGTCTTATGTGGTTAGACATTGTGTGACTCTTCTTTATCTAAAGTTACCAGAAATACTACAGAACCTAATCAAAATTAAATAAACAAAAAATGTATTAAAATAAATATGTTTTTTGAGTAGGTGCATTAGATACATGGTGTGAACAAGAACTCCACGACTGTAATTCGAAACAATGGAGACCGTTTTTGCGGAACATCTATTGTTTTCAAGGAATATCTTTCCATCGAGCGCATATTCACAATGGACTGATATTGGTTTACAGCTTTTAGCGATAAAATATCTTTGCTTATAACCTACCTAAGATATATTCTAGTGTTCCTGCTTACAAATTTAGTCGAGTTTAATTTTCGAACTGAGAAGTTCAACTGGTGTATCATTTAAATCAGACTCATGATTATTTTCGTAATACCTGTACTATGTGTTCTGTTTTCATCAGGTTGGTATAGAAAAGATTTATTTTACTATTTTATTCAGAGTGCTATAAAATTATTATTATAAAATATTTATTTTTATCTGTTACTCATAAACGATACAATTTTAGGCTACCAACAGGATACCAATCCATTTGATTATCATTACTTGCTGCAAGATGTAAGAAATAATAATGAACAAGAAAAAACATGGCCACCAAATGCTATCCAAACCATTCCAAGCAATTTGTATGAACAAACTCCGAATAAAATTGACCCAAAACCATGTTCAAGGCGCAGCAACTCGGAAAGCGATAGTGTCAGGCGACAATGGACTGCTCCGCTTTCTCCAAACGTCGTTTCCGTACAACTTCCCGAGAGTTCGAATTCTAAAAAAGCATTAAGAACCGACGAACCTATCCTACAACCTATAAACACGAAACAAGATTTTTTTACAAACCAACCGCCGAATGCGATCAAGACGTCTAGAAACTCTATAGAAATTAACAATACTCCACTAGACTTCGGTGAAGAACATGATCATGAACTTTTACCCATTAAAGAAGAACGAGATCCAGATGTACCAGGTTTCGCAGCTAATTTTGCCCCAAGCAGTGCCTTTGACATAGATTTACCAAATGATTTCTTTACAGCGCCTAGCCCACCGAGAACTGTTCATATATCCGATGATCCTATCCCCAAACAAATCGTACGTACTGAACATCTTCTTAGTGAATCAGAATATGATTTTCAAGTACGGTCAAGCAAACCGACTAAAATTACGGATAAAAAAGAAGAACTGAGATCTGCAACACCAAGTAAGTGTTCTGATAATAAAGATCCTAGTGACTTGCATTCACGACGGTCGATGTCTAGTTACAATGACGATACTTCTTATAGCGCAAGTGACAGTTTGAACAGTGACAGAGACCTACCTCAGAACATTAATGATCCATATGACCAATCCCGAATTGGAAACCAGAAGGCATTATCGTCAGTATTACATTCAGAACCAAATGTAAATAGGGATGGCAAAGATCAAAAGGAAGAAAAATCTCTTAGTAGCTCGGACAAACCAAAAACACCAGCTTTTCAGTCAGTAGCTAGGTCTGGAAGGCCGGAATTTACTGAAGCTCGGCGTGAAATGATAGAGCCCACCAGAGGTATTTCTAATATTGGGCAGTCATCGTTAGTGTTGATGCAGAGTGAAAGGATTTGTTACGCATGTAGCACTGCCAATAATCCTTCTTGCTGGGCTCCGGACAGACGAACTACAGTTAAGTATTGCCGAAAAGGAAACAACGCGTGTATCACCAAAACCTTCGGTAGTGGAAGTAAGTGTATTTTATTACTCGTGTTAGACACATGTTACTTTCTCTATTTCAAATTGGTTAGCGATGAGCACGGTGTGCTAAAACATTATTACATATAACAGTAAATAATGGAACAGAGAACAACTAAAAACACCCACTAGACACACAAATAAAAAGTGGTGTCCTGATTACTTCCAACTTCATATATTAGGGTGCTTAATAGTTATATAAAAGGGTCACTTGTTCCAGGTACATTTACCTTGATCCGGGATTGCGGAAGGTCGTGTGATGACTCCGATATGGGAGGACTAATGCCCAAATACAAATCTTGCTCCATGTGTCACTCGGAACTCTGCAACAGCGCTTACTCCATCAACGGACAAAGTATTTTCTTCGCGGTCATATTAACAGCTGTCATAAAATACCTAAACTAGTCTCGTAGACCCGTTTTCATGTATTTATATAAAAGTCTTGTTAACCGTAGAGAGATGTTTTTAGACTTGACCTGATTCAATGTAAACGATAAGGGAGGTACAGCTTTATTCACATTTGAAGTTCCCATTTCCTCTGTACAATGGCTGCGATACGGAAGCGAAGACATTCCTCCACTTTGTGCTTTGATTCGATTCTCATTCAATATACAACTGCTTGCTCGCACAAACGTTTACTTAATTACATTGTTTGTTAAGCAAGAATTATTCACAATGGAATATGTTTGAACTCACAGAACACGGCTATTGAAAAAGGTACTAACAATTTGATTAAAATATATATTTGATCAAACAATGTAGGCTTTGGTTTCTTTTTCCCTGAATATTATATAACGTTTGTAAAGGACGGCACATTAAGCCGTTTTCCTTGTGCCCGAAAAGACCCACGTGTGTGGTTGGCACTCGACGAGGGAAGTTTGAATGAGTAATGACAATAATGTAAATGAGCCGGTGGTCAAGTGTTATTCAAACCATTACAATAACATTAAACACAGCTGACGTTTATTCAAAACACCGGCCGCGAGACATTTATTATATTGAGAAGTTATTCATTGTATTGAGTGAAGTCTCAAGTGTCCAGACCATTGTGTGTTTCTCTGATAAACTCTGTGACTATATAAAATATTAAGGTATGTGTATATATAACTAATAAAATTGATTTTACAGGTACAGATTTATTTTATTTTTTCAGTTAGGTACATAAGACTTTATTCAATTTGCTGTGAGAGTGCTGGGTTGTAGAGAATTGTAGTATATTGTTTGCTAATATGACATTGTCGGAGACTAACTGTAATAAAAAAAAGAAATTCTCTATAAATAGCCAGTACTAAAACCTCGCTTATTTTCTGCTAGTAAAACAATAGGCCTAAGGCTAAATTCAATATTTTAAATGTGTTCCTTTATTGATTTATTTTATGAAGTCGAATCCAATTTGTCGTAAAATATTGGGGAGAACAGTAAAGGGATTATCAATAAATGGTCAGCGTTATCCTTGCTATAAAACTGGACCTCCAAGACGGAATCAGATAAACAATAAAATCTGACCAGTAGGTAATAGGCATTAGATCTTGGTAGGTTAAAAACATTTCTATACAAAGGAATAGATTTTAGTCCCCACTAAAATATCCGATGGAAATAGAATCCATAATGTATGTGTATTCACATATTTCGAACTATTTTAATTAAGGCACTACACACGTTTACCTTTAGTACCTGCATACTTCTTTAGTTCGTTTCTACCTGAGTCATAAGTGGTAGGATTTTGGACTAAATTTACTTTATTATCATGGACCAATAAAATATGTTTATCAATCATAAGGAATTGTGAAAAGACTTTCCTTTCCCGGGTTTATCATTAAAAGTATACAATGTTTTTTTACAAATTTAATTTTACTATGCTTTGCTAATTGTAACGCTTTGTACAATTTTCCGGGCGGACTCGCCCTAAATATATTACAGCCTGAATGCCTGAATAGGTTTTGAACATACATTGCAGTGTTTTATCGGTTTTATTTATACGGCACCTGAGCTTTTTCCACTTAACGATTGAATAATAAATGACGGACGAATGCTGCAGCTGCACCCTATTATCTAAACCACACAAATAATGCTAATACCTTATATTAATTAGTATTGCAGTCAGTCATTATTGAATTCAGCAAATTAATTTCTTTATCAGTATTCATAATACGCCGCGGATAATAATTTTCATAAAATTTTAATTAAACACGACCGCAGATGAATCACTTATTGCTTGTCCGATAATCTTCTGATTCTATCGCTGACCTACTTAAAGTCGGTCACCAGTATTTTGTTTTTAATCTCTTAAATTATATCTGCACCGTCAGATTGAATATAAATGTTATTTAATCACTTTTGCACATTTTATATTACGTAAGAACTAGCGCACACAGAGGCATCGTAATGCAAAACATCGAATGTGATTCATCAACATACTTTTGTTTTTTTTTTGTTATATTATACATGTGTGCATTTTTTGGTTCGTGAACGTAACTGTTCGTCATATTCCTTTATGGTTTTGCCGTCAAATTGGTTCCTACCAAAACAATAATTTATAAGAGAATCTTCGAATAAAATTCCGTTTTTTATTTTAATTCGGCACGCAATCCTGACACGTCAGCTCCTTACAAGTGAATTGGTCGCCCTTTGATAGATAATAAGATTGATTGGAGATTAAATAGGGATTTTCAATTTAGAGACGTGATTAAGCATTTGAGCACAATGCGGACAAAGAGATTTTGTACACGATTACCTATTCTTTAATTGGGAGATTTCAATTTGTTAAAAAAAAATACTTCTAATACAGTAGGTAGTTCAGCAATTTGTTATTATTGTACTTTTATTTTAATGAATGAATTATTCTCTCGAATTAGTTTTACATGTTTTCTATATTTTCTCAGGAAACAATATCTCTCTATTTTGTTTCCTAAAAGGTTAAAAACAAAGGCATAATCGGCGCAATAGCTTCTCAATAAAACAACATACGTTAGGGTCGTCAAATAAAATATTACACAAAAGAATAAACGGTAATAACACAAAATACATAGCTCGTAAATAAACATAACGTTGCCGACGTAAACTAATATTTAGCCTTACCTTTTTCAATATCAGCAAAGATCCAACAAACCAAATATCTCGATATTTTATTTATTATTCAATCCAACAAATCACAATTCTTTGTAGTATACCACAAGGAATTTTATGCTGATTTGGTTAGGTGATAAATGTTTTATAGAGATTCAATATGTGCCGAAATCAAAACAAGGTTGCGTGTGGCAGCCCTAGGGAGGTATATTGTTTATTCATGGATACGAAAAACATTGCAGAGCACTCCAATTGGTGAATGGCTGCGTATCTTATCTCTAGGGCCGTCGATACATCATTAGAGGGGGTGTAAATATGTGTGACAGTACGTGCATTGCGACTGTCATTTGTTTTCATTTGATATTTTTCTGTAATATCCGTAAAAAGCTCTTATATACCAAAGTTTCTTTTTCTTCTAGAGAACACGGTATATTGGTAGTCTATTATATACTTTACGCTAAAATGAATCAATCTATGTTACTGGTCCATAGATATTTAAGGAACGATACAATAGTAAGCTATATGATCTTGTTTACATAAAGTGTCCGAGAGACTGATCCACAGATCACCAAGAGAGTCTCTCGGAATATTATTAAATTATCACAATAATTTCTTAACATTTCCCAGCTATATATTCAAGCGTTCACCTTCTCAATTTCCTTCCATTGGTTTCAGCTTTAATCTTCTATCGAATACCTAAATCATGTCTTAAAGCAAGTTCAATATCTTTCAATGGATAGAATTCCGCGGTGGAATATTCGAGCGGCGGTTAACACCCACCGGGTGATCTATTGTCGCACGGACAATGATGCTCATCATGGTAGGAGGTCATGGCGAATTCCACAACCCCTTTATTTGATTTATCACAATATAATTTAGCAAGTTACCTACATGACCTAAAATCGTATAAATGCCGATTTAATAGTAAGGTTTAAAACTAATATCGACGATAAACAGGCAAAGTAGTTTTTAACATCATTTGGGTTAAGAGTATAACCAATGGCGTTATTGTTCAATGTATTTTCTTGATAAAATTTAAAAGAAACTACTAAATTTAAACTAATTACAGCCGCAATCAAATTCTAACTGAACAGAGAATTTCTTCCACCATTATAAAACCTATACGTAAATACGGAAGTACTTCTTCCTTTTAATATGTATGTCAATAAAACATTTAGATCTTTTTTAAACAATTAGGCCCGAATTAAGGAATACCTTAGATTAAACAGATAGGGAAAGTGAATTTACTAGCGACCATTATCAAGCGATCCAGATCGTAAACCCCGAGTTAAAACCTCTTAATAGCTGCGTCGGCAACAATTTATTCAAATTCTTGCTCTGCTGATAAAGTACTTATTCGCCGGGAAAAATATTTGATGTGCACTTGAATCTAATTAACATTTTCATCCGCGCAATAAAACCGCGCGGATAAAGTAAGCAATACGCCGACGCCTAGTGTTATAGTAATGCTTCGCCGAAAGAATCGCCGTTGCGAGCCCGTAATGTGAATTAATAAACATTTCCCTATATATCTCACTGAAAGTAGACTTATTTATGGAGCATTTATGTGATTAGAGCTTACAGGGGGTACTATAAATTGTACTTAAACCAGTCTTAGCTATGTATTTTTTATTTAATGGGCGGTGACTGAACATCAAGAGTTATTGTAATTGTAGCTTCTAATTTATACAGCTTACGCCCATTTGGCGCCCATATATATTCAAAGGTATTAGCGGAACTAATTGGTTTACATGAAATTATAGACATAAATAAAATAAGCTTTCTGATTTATTCATTTTTAATTAATCTTAATTTACTCACAAAAATAACATCAACTTTAATTAACCGCGTGAAAATATTGGAGATATTCAACTGGAGCAAAACAATAGCCAACTTCGAGTGCCGAAATTCAATAAAAGACCAAAGCCGAATAAAGGCGTAAAGGGAAACAAAATGCAAAAGCGTAAAATAGAATCAGCGCTGTGCACCGAAGTCACGCGAGCCTGTCAGCGCCGCAATTCCGCGAAAATTTTCATACTTTCAGGAACGCAAGCCGCATACCTGTTCACTCGCCACTTCAACAGGATTCGCGCCGAAACTGGGTTCACTCGCCAATGTTACCGCCGCCAAATTGGACAACCCAAGTGAAGTCCAGCTAAAACCAAAGCGTGAAACATGCAACCGACAGCTAAAATTTTATTCCTTTTATCCAACTGCTGCTTTTTAATAAAATTTTCCTTCTGAAATTCTCTGTATATCCAAAACATAGTATACTTGCTTCCTAATATACCAAGGTCCCTTACTTAAGTATAATAAAAACTTTTCATAAGCCGATTTAAATCGGAAATTCAAACAAAGCTGTCCCTTTATTTGAATGTTAAGGTTTTAGAGATTTATCCTCCGGACTATACGTTTGATGGCGGTCATTCGTTTCAAGTAAGCCACATTTTATTAAAATGCTGAAATTAAAGTATTTTTGGGATGCAATATTTGTCCCTTATGTGATAATTTGTTTCATATGCAATATCAAGTCATATTTACTTATAATGTTTCATGCAAGTGATTTAATTTAAATTTTACAGAATTTTATCTCAAACCTTATAAACCTCAGCGTAAGGAAGCGCAGCTTAAATGGATGTAATAATCCTGTAACATACAAAAAAAAGTGTTCGTAGGATCTACACTAAAATACATTTTATAAAAATAACAGGGGATTGCCCCGGGGAAATCATAACGATTTAGAAGATTCGGCTTCACTGAGGTCGCCTTTATATTTGTTATGACAATATAACCAAACGATTGGCATAACACTTAAAATATAAAAATATTCCTTAAATTTTGGAAAAACATTTCCTTTTTTTTTAAGTTTAATAATTTTGCTGAAACGGAATTTACCTTAATTACTTCTTAACACAATTCATACATACCTATCACAGTGACACGTAGAAAGCAAAAAAAAGGAAAAATATAACTAAAACCAAGAACTTTATTTATAAAACAAAAGAAAATAATCAGAAGCCAAAGATTTATTTCAAAAAACATGAGGTAAGTAATAATAATATTTGTACACCTAAAGTTATTCTCTAATAACATGAACATAATTTACCAAGGATCGCCAAGTTTTTCAGGATCGCAATTAACACATTGCGCACAAAACCTGCTGCACGAAGTTCACTTTTGATTACAAAGATATTTTTAATAATCTGACAAAACTCTTTCAAACAAGTTTCTAAATGTTTTTAGTTTCTAACTTCAGCGCGTTTCGCAACTTATAGTCAGACAGTTGAAGTACCTAGATATTGAATCAATTTTGAAAGTTCAATGAAATCCTGTCAATATCTGTAATGTACCTACCGGCAGGTACTGCGAATAAGGTAGAGGATTGCAATTTGTCTTTCTACGTGGGTTTAGGAAAATGTATAATTTTTGCATACTTATAGAATTTATTGACTAATGTAAAACTTTATTTCGGCTCATGAGTGAGATGCAAGTTTCATAAATTAACAGACACGGTTATTCACGACATATAATAACTATGCCGTACCCATACCGTAAAAGACGAATTATAAATAAAATATTGACATAACATCGACCACTATAAATTCTTATAGTAAATTCGTATTTCAAGATAGACATTCAAAAAACGTATCTTTTTTCGTTTTGGCATACATTTAAGTCTGAAAAAATCACGTCTGTCTAGACGATTCTGTCAGCTAATCGTTTTCGCGTGACTATTACGATGTAGTGTTAATTTCTTACACACTAGACCTAGTTATTTTAGTATTCATTCATGCGAATATTATTTAATTTTAGTCTAGAAATGCTTTTACTTATTAATAGCTTTGCTAATTTCGACACTAGAGCTGCCATCTAGTTGATACAGATGTAAATGTTCTGATCTTAATGTACCTACTGTAAGGTAGAGATCTGAGGCTCTACCGAGTTACTGAAGGTTTCACGAGATGACGTATTTATAAATAGCGATGGGTTGCTAGTACTTATGTTACATAAATTGAAAAGAATTTATTCGGAACAAGGAGCAAAGTAATATGTAGAGTAATTCAGACATACAAACGGCCATTGTAATGGAACGTTGTTTTTTTTTCGTAGCTATATGGATTCAGGGATCATGAAATTACTTGTTTTGAAAATGTAGTCAAAACACGCGTAGAACAGAAAAACTTGAAAGAAAAACAGGGGAGCATCGAAAGAATCTAATTATTCATATGAATGTGTAATTGTAAGCCATTTTATTAGTAGGAACAACGGCTATCTATAACATATCAAATGATATTACACTATGATAAATCATAGATAGATAGACCTACGTAACAGACATGGATCCGGCTTATCACAGTATTAGCATTAAAGCAAATATTGGGTAATGCTAGAATATTGTAACGTAATTGACCTTGGAGATAAGGGCTGGCGATAAATATCCACTAACCTTTGATTTTCCAGCCTTGTCTTTCCTAGTATTCAATAGTTAAAAGAGTCGAAGCCGATAAACACTGCAGCTGTAAGAGCTGTAGAATTTATTGGAATAACTATAAAATATAATAAATAGACTTATGTAACTCTGAATACCGATGCGCAGAACACGATGCACCCGGAAATGATTTCATTCATTTTGCACTCTTCAACGACCTGAACAAGTCTAGATAAATTGAAGTCGCAAATAAGATTGCTGTTTAAACGAATTGCATTTTACTGAATATTTACATCGTTAGTAATTTTATTTAAGCGTTAGCACTATTGTAGATATAAGCAGGTAATACTTTGATATAGCCTGAAAGAAAATTCTATGCTGAAATTAATTCTTTAGAAAGTGGTAGATTTGTAATCATAAATAGGTATATCGGTAGAATTGCGAGTAATTGAGTTTCTTCCGTTCTTCCCAATAAAGTAGATGTGTGTCTCACATTAAGGAGCTATAAGTCAGCTATCATTTACCTAGTAATGCCGTAAATTAATATCTACTGTGTCGTCGCGTAGTTCTACATAGGTTTGGCAGTCATAATCCCACAATACTAACTTATTGCTATAAAAGACACATATCCAGCAGTCTTGTTAGTGCAACTTCTAGTTACAGACATTCGAAACTCTACGATTCTAAAGTAAATGGTTTAACACCATTCGCTTTATAACATAAGTCCGCAAACTTCGATGCTCTCAATACATAAAGTTATAATGGAATAACTTCCCAACTAACAGAATAGTATTTCAAGTGAATACTATTGTTGTTCAGTTCATTAGTATGGGCATGTAATCTTGTAAATTCGATTCCTATAACCAATACTAAGTTTTTTAACAAGACTCATTTATCAAACGTTACCTCCTTAAATCATACATTACTATGTATAAATCATACATTACTATGTATGATTCAATCATACATTACTATGTTGCTCAAGATGGTGTGTTCTTCCTGAAAAGGCCTTCTTAGCTCTCAGGCTACCTAAAGCTAGTACCTATTGACTAGCACTTACATAACTACAATAAGTCCTTAGATACACTCTTGCAAATCGTTTATAATTGCAACCTCAATTAGACCTCTATTAATATTCTGGCCCTTCAGGTGCTTAGCCACCAAGCCTCCCTATAAACTACTTGACTCTTTTCATAAATATTCCTGCCTTGTCAAAGAAAGTTTTTTTTTCAGTTTTAATTTTCCATTACATAAAAACATTTAAGATACAATGCGATAATCGTAAAGCAGCTGTAAGTGCTGTAACGTATTTGAATGGCGACCGCATTTCCACGACATACTCGGTGACCGCTACACGAACACTATTATTTTTAGTCGTTACCAATATAGATTACTCGTATACACTACTGTTTTCATTGCCGTGAGCTGCGACGTGTTTATCACGTGCTTGTTTTCTGAGGCAGAACATTAGTTACATATTATGCAAAACGGTTTTTTGTTTGTTTGTGAGCCGTCAAGCAAAATTCGAATTAGGATCAACTTTTACTCTATTTATGTCCTCTACTCGTGTTCCAGGGGTGGATCTACCAGTAATCTGTCCCACAGCTGGCTAGATCCACTACCTCTACGCCACGAAAGACTGGCCTAGTTGTTGCCGTCATATTCATTGTACCTCCGAGATGGCAGCATCCTATAACCCGTCCTATCTTGTTATCCTTTCCAACGTATCCTTTCCCAATTTCTTATCCCGCAGGAACGCAATGGATGATCATTAAAATAATTGAGTTATCCAAAATGACGGCTATATGGTTCGCTAACCAACACGTCTCGTTTCTCGCGGGGGCGAAGAGTGGCCACGGAGAGCCTCTTCGCTACGTTCAATGTAAGAGAAGGAATGGATGGTAAGGTGGATGTAGTAGGTATGTCAGATGATGGATGTTGAGACAAAAAATAAAAAAGGTATGCTGAGATGGTTTGGCTATGTCGAGAGAATGAATGAAGAACGATTGATTGAAAAAGGGGTATAATGCGAGTGGGAATGAAAAAAGGCAAAATGTATGTATGCATGTATGTAAGAGTACCTTAAACCGAACAGCATGAATGAAGGGAATAATGAAAGTGGACAATCCGAAACAAGTGTTTAAGGATCGTAGCACGTGGAAAGAAGTGGTATCTGCCTATCCCTACTAGGGGCAGGGGTATGTATGTATGTACTCTACTCTGCCTAGACGAGAGCTAGGTTAAAGAAGCCGACGCCTACATAGCTTTGGAAAGCCCATGCTACCTAAGGTCTGCTTTGGTATCACCAGATTCAGCTGAATTTGAATACCGACCATGTTTTACATAGAACGACTGTCTATAATACATGATCCTTAGGTAAGACTGGTTTTGGAACCTTAAATACTGATACTGATGACAACATAATATATGACAGCCGCGACAATAGTGCCTTTGTGCAAACCTTTAGGTTGGTCACAATGATAGATATGTATATCTAATGTAGGTACAACGAATCCCAATGTTCTGTGTTGACCGATTGTAAGGCCAAACCCCTTAAAATTATAAAGAGATTTTTAGATATAAATTCATAAGTATCTACAATATACCTACAGATACATATCTACAATTATTACTCAAACTGTCAGACATTTCCAGTTAGCTAAAAAAAAGTTCACTCTTGCAGACCTGTATTTTTAGTTCAATAAACTTATAAAAGTGGTTTAAGTATCAAAAACAGTAATAAATACTTTTGGTGAATGTAAAAATAAAACTTTTTATTCTAGATGCTTGATACGTTTTTGCTGAAAAAGCGATATCGACACGACATTACACGACATTTAGTATAGGTAGATTAGGTTAACATAAAATTAAAAAGCTCGGTATTTTTCTTTCTTTGGGTATTAGTAAGTAATGAAGGAGGAAGGAGGAGTTGTAGAAGTTTTTATTCTGTTTAATTCAGAGTGTTTTACTTATATCTACCCTCATTTAAAAATAAGAATAATATGATATCCATATGGTAGAAATAAAAACTAGTCTAATTTCTAATATCTAGGAGTAAGCATACAATTAATTGTGGTTGGTGGACTTCACGCGAACGTCACAGTCTAAGAATTTCCACGATATTGTTATCGATCCGAGCTTGTGCAGTTAGCCAGCTGGCAACATTTGTTAGTTCATTCATTCAACTCGATATCGTGCGAGCGTACAAAGGAGCGTACACGCGCAGAGTCAGTACTGTCACGAGCGTCATTGAAAAATCTAAATTGTGGTGAGCGAACGTCGCTAAATTTAAATTTTTCCCGCAAACACATAATCGTAAGTACATTTTTATTAATTTAATAGCGTAATCATCGACCAATATCCTATTATTTAAGTACGCGCGCGCCATAGGCAATTTTCGTATTGATTGCGTTACACCCTGAAATTTTGCCATTCCCATTTGAGTAATAGTGGTGAATTTATCTGAAACTTGCGATAACAATAAAATTGTGAGTACGAAATAATCATTACGTAAAACACCATGCAATGACATTGTTGTGATTTGATCTGCATTTAGAATTTCATCCACTTACGTAACATGTCATGATTACGACACCTTGTGCCTTGGAACTCGCCAGTGACATTGATCCTGACCCAGTTACATTTCAGGATCACATTCCAAGGAATCTCATTATGGAATTTCATTTAAATCGTGATTTATTCGTATGATGAAATTTCAGAGGGTATGGACTGTTCAAATCAATAGTCATCAACTTAGGTGTCGCACATTTTCCTCATCACGGATTTATCATAAAATGCATTTTTTTAATTTATTATGAATTAAAATATCATTATTATCATCTTTTGAACAATTATTCTTTTATTAAAAATGACCATGCCAGCTCTGATCTTGACCTTGAGGTATAATGATTCCAACATAACCTAACAAATACATTCAAGGTACTTATTGTCACTCCTTGTTAGGTAGATATTTTCTATGGCATTTAAATTATTTCTAACATTTTCCTGTTGGTACTTTCTAGAAACATGGGTGTACCTGCCGGCAACGCTGAAAATGGAAAGAAAATCTTTGTTCAAAGATGTGCGCAGTGCCACACTGTAAGTAACTTTTTTTAAATGTTTTACTTATTTTTCTGTTATGGTTTTTTTTATAAGGATAACTGATTCTTGCAAATTGCTTTCAAAGGCAGAACCTGAATTGATACAGTACTGTGGATCAATTCAGGTCATAAGTAGGAATGGGGATGTAATTTTAGTTTGGTCAATTTTGTATTTGGGGTTTTCCTTTGCAACATACAAAATCATGATTGAGCAGGTAATTTCTTGGGTTTACCAGAATAATATTTAGGAGGACTTCAATAGTTCATACTTCCTGTTAGGACCCTACTATACAAAAGTTATATAATTTTGCATTATAGTAATTATCAAAGTGTACTATGTCATAATGTTTCTTACTACTTCAGACTAATAAATTATACATTTTTCACTCAGTTTCAATGTGCCATAAATCATGAAGCTAATATAAAGTCCTGTATTTTAACATAACATTCAAAAAAACATACTTCAGCGATCTTCTCAGAAGTGTGTCTTAAATCTTAATTACATAATTTATAAAATATGATATCATTTTATTCTGACATATAAGGCAGTGACCTGATTACCTTAATATTTACAGTGGTAATGCTCAAATTGCTCTTTAAACTTGCAACTAAAAATTCAGTGTCCCAATATTATCATTATTGTATTTCATTACAGGTGGAAGCAGGTGGCAAACACAAAGTAGGACCCAACCTCCACGGCTTCTGGGGTCGTAAGACTGGTGGTGCCTCTGGATTCTCATACTCAGATGCCAACAAGGCTAAAGGTTAGTAACATCTGTATAACAAATTAGTCTTGTAAATTTTTGCATGATTTCACGCTTATAATTCGACAAAATTACATCATTTCTTAAATTGGTTATAGTTGTACCAAGATTCCTTTATTACAAACTGAAAACTATCTTATAATTTAACCCAAAAAATTATGTAATAAATAAGTTTCTTTAAAACTTGGGCTTATCTAACTACTATTACTCACTAATTATTACATCATCATGTTCAAAGATCTAATGTCAATAAATTGTCGTTCTTTGTAATTGTATATCACAATTTCTGTATAGGGTTAACTCCAATCACAATATCTAGAAGACTTCACTTCCTATACATACCCATGATAAGCTATCACATTATCAGTCACCAGAGATTACGTACACAATGTCAAATGTAATATGTAATGTAATATTGATAGGCAATTTATTTGTTTTATAGGTATTACATGGAATGAGGACACTCTCTTTGAGTACCTGGAGAACCCCAAGAAGTACATCCCTGGCACCAAGATGGTGTTCGCTGGTCTGAAAAAGCCCAACGAACGCGCGGACCTCATCGCCTACCTAAAAGAAGCCACTAAGTAATTTACAAAACCCTAGGAAAATATTGTTCAAAATAAGAGGCATTTTCCATTATATTTCTGGAATCTACTTCTTATTTTATAGCCCAATCAGTATCATCTATCGTATTCTGCAATATTATTTGCGTGATACACTTAGCATAGTTCACAATGTTCACATGTCACATTCTTAGCTGTTACAATTTCGTGAGTACAAGTTACAGTGTGGAGTAAGTTTGTGTATACTCTTGCAAAGATGTGAATGGATTTACTGTTATTAAATTATTAACTAGATCCCCCTAAAGCTTTTCATTTGTGAATGTTTCCACAAAAATCATTATTTATTTTCTTCTGTACCAGCTAAATTCCAATATGTGTCGACTATTAATTTCGGATAATTGTTACCAATTATTAATTAGTGGTTAAAAAATTATTTAATAAATAATTTAAACTTATGTTTTTACTTGTTTTGGTTTATTTCCTTTGTTTTTTTTTCAGTTTCTTTACTTTTTATTTCTGCAGCATATTAAAAAGTCAATACTGCCTTTACACAACTACAGTGGACAACCAACGATACGTAGGTATATCTTTGCTATACGACCTAACGTACAGCCGTATACTATGTCTTACATAAATTACGTTATATTTACCTATATTGTGAATATAATTATTTTTGACATTTATAAGTATCTACTTATATTGAAACCTACTTAAGTACTTTATTAGAAATGTAGTAAGGTTGAAAAGCAACAATAATAAGCTGTTCAATGAATTAACTGAAATGAAATAAATGATGAAAAATCATGTTTTATTGGAATAACCCGCCCGTGACGCTTAAACTAATGTACCAATTTTGATTAAACAAGGTATGGGGTTAGACTTCGCTTAGATCCCAATAAAGAGTATACCTAATAATGTAACGGGAAATCCCAAAAAAAGACGAGGCTTCTTTTTGCGCCATAACCGTCACCGAAACATGGGAAGCCTCGTGTACGAAGGAAGGGCTTAAAAAATTGCTTTATCTAAGAGTACAACTCTCGCAAACTTTTTGTATTCTAATTTACAAAAGGAACAATAGCGTCACAGACGATAAGTTCATGATTCATCCTCGTGCGACGATGTTAGTACGACCTTGACCAAAAATCACAACTGGTTTATTCCTGGGTATCTTATCGTAATACGTCATGGCAAATGATACCTACTTATCTTGTTTTACATAATGCTGGAAAATAATTCTGCTTTTTTATAGTAACTTTAAAGGTATTAGATGAATAATCAGGTTTTGTCAGTACTTAGGTACATGTATAGTTTATATCCAATTTTTTTAATGTTATTTTGTGATAAAAGAGGTTTATCACGTATATTAAGTTGACGCAACCAAACGTAAAATGTGACAGTCTCTTTGAACAGCTGTCACGACATGACATTGACACTAGATGACATTAGTATTTTTATGTCAAATTTCCGAATGATGTGAGTGGATTGCGTATGGTTTTATTAATTGTAATATTTCGTGAAATAAAATCATCAAAACACAATCAATGGAGAAACAATAAATTAGATATATTAGTGACAGTTTAAATTGATGTTTTAGTGGCTACAATAAATGGTTTCACCCATAACACAAGGTGAGTTCATTTTCTTGTAAAAAAAATTACGATATACATACCTAAAGACGCTGTGTGCGCAAATTGTATACAATGATTATTTCTGAATAATGTAAATTAAATAAAATAATGTCCTTTATGTATATTGTAGCGATTTTAGTTGACATCAGTGCTCTTATACCATTTGACCTAATTGCCCATAATTTGAAAACCTCGGAACTTATAAATTAAAAAATATATGATACGGTGCGACACTGCTTTTAGGGTGATTTTACTTTTAATTGTGTTATTTTTTTGGTTATATTGTTTTGTTATTTGCCAGATCTATCTTCGTTAAACATAAAAGAATTAACCAACTCTGGAGATTAATATTAAAAACAATACGAGAATGGCTAAAGCTAAGATTGTGTTGAGCTTCCATGACATATTGCTTCATCAGTCCGATGTCGCACTTTTGGATGGACCTTACTGGTTGAATGATACTATTATATCATTCTATTTTGAATACTTAGAGAAAAAGATATTCAGGACTGCAAAAGAATTGCTGTTTGTATCACCAGAAGTGACTCAGTGTATAAAGATGGTCCAGACAGAGGAAATCAAAACATTTTTAGAACCACTTGGTATAAGTAGAAAGCAGTTTGTGTTTTTTGCTCTTAATGATAATGATACACCGGATGTAGCAGGTGGCTCACACTGGAGTCTCCTTGTTTATTCAAAACCAGAAAACTCGTTTTACCACTTTGACTCTTCATATGTGACTAACCACAATGCTGCTTGGGATTTTGCCAGCCATCTTATTCCATATTTAACATCAATCGGTAAGTTTTAGTTCTAAAAATATGTTCTCGAAATTTTTACTAAATACTGACTTCAAACAACAAAATAATAATGTGGTCTCAAATTAAACAGAAAAGAAGTTTCTTTGGAACCTATTTAGTAAACTCCTGTCAAAACCAAAAGGTATATTACTCTTGAAAATTTAGTATATTTTATGTGTTTAATTATTCCTGTTGAATTAATGTGATTGTACTGTTTCCAGGGAGCATAAATTATGTGGACAAAGAATGTTTGCAGCAAGGCAATGGTTATGACTGTGGCATCCATGTAATATGCAATGCTGAGAGGGTTGCAGACTGCGCACACCAGACAGGACTCATTGGCAACTGTGACATGCTCGTCAAGATTAATCCCTCTGCCAAGAGAAAAGAAATACTCAAAATCATAAGCAATCTCAAAAATTCGGAATAATTTTATGTTATAAAATTCTTGTTCTGTGCTTTAAAAAATGTAGTTTAATACTGTTATTAAAATTTTAATCATTAACATTATTTGGTGGTTTTATTCAAAGTAATTAGGAAAAAGCTACACTGATAGAAAAGTGTTAGGTACTCTGTGACAATTTGGATTTCCTGCTGGTAGCTAATAAATAAATAAATTAAAATGGATATTATTGACTGTAGCTAACTATCAACCCATGAAGAACATATATTATTACCACTTGGCGTCAAGACGCGTGTTCTATTTTAGTTCGGTATTGCGAATCTGGAAGTCTGGAAAGGACAAAATTGCTGCAATATGCACTACATATATTATATTTACTATTTATTCTAAACAGCTTGCCTGATTAACGAAACATCAATTATTTTCTATTTATTCATCCACCTTTTTGCGCTGATGCAAAAAGATCCTTCACATAAAAAATGTATTTGAATATGTCCAGACGTGTGACACTAATCTCTCTTTATTATAAAACTGTTTATTGACTAGCTTTAATCCTTGGTCACCTACTTTGTCTTGCTAATACCTAAGCTGCTACAAGCTTATTAGTAAGAAGCCTGAAGAATGTCTGACACTTATTCCAACAACTGGTTAGTCTATAAAGTAGGCGCCTTCCTAATTTACTTGCCTTATATAAATGTTATACGGATACTCATAGGTTTGTGCAATAGGAATAATGTCGACTAATCTGGTAATTAAATTATTAACCTCCAAAAGTTGGAAAAGGTCGTCGAACAGCGCTTCCTGTGTGTAATAACAAAATAAATAAACAAAATGTTAAGAAATAGCTTTTATTATTCTGATTTTAAATCGCCCTAAACATTTTATTATGTATACATTTGTGATGTACCATTGTGTATGTACGCATTGTAAAGCTCTTCTCATAAATCTATTTCACATAATTACGCGACATCGATAAACATACTAAGTAGTCCTGAAGCAGCTTTGCCTACTTTAAGATAGATATATCATTTTACAATATTGCATAATAAATAAGATTATAAAAATATTGAAGTATCATTTGTTAATATTCGTTTCTTTATAAATTCGACATTTAAGAATTTATGTTATATTTTAAAAGTACAAAAATATTGTAATTGTTACCTTCTCAGATGTGACCTTTAACCTAACACAAAAAATGATGATTTCTTAGTAGCATTTATTTATGCCTTCTGGGGTTCTACCCAACCACCAAACGCCTGATCTAATTCTTCAG
Source organism: Autographa gamma (assembly GCA_905146925.1). Taxonomy (NCBI): domain Eukaryota; kingdom Metazoa; phylum Arthropoda; class Insecta; order Lepidoptera; family Noctuidae; genus Autographa; species Autographa gamma. The sequence continues at coordinate 6,095,324 of LR989866.1, read as the reverse complement.
CTACAGCTAAACATAGCCTATCCTGATTGTGATTGGCAACTACTTGAATTCCAATAGGTAAACCTTCCCTGCTTAAACCTAATGGTACCGTTGTGGCTGGGAAGCCCAAACAGTTAATAATAGCAGTGTAGCAGAAGTTTAAAGGTCGGACTAGAGGCTCGTTGTGGTATGGGGCTGTTGTAGGATGCGAAGGGAACAGGAACACACCGTTGTCGCCGAGCATGTTGCTGAAGATGGCCTCCAGGTTCTCCCGAAGTTTGAGGTAGTGATTGTACTTCTCACTGCCAACTTCCGCGCCACTGTAGTCGACTAGAGAAGTGAATAACCCGATAAGAGTGTTCCCAGACAGCCCAAAGAAATGTTTCACAATCTCGAAAAGGATGGCCCCTATGCTTTCCTTTTCCATAATGTAATGACCAAACCTCTTCTTTCCCTTCATGTTTGTTAACCAAATTGGCATTGATTTCCGCAGAAGTGGAATGTTTTTCTCCTCAGCATCGATTTGATATTGTTTTTTCAGAAATTCTGTAACTTTCTTCATAGCTGCCTTGATTTCTGGGTCGACTGAGTCAACTACGGGAGCATTGTTGCTGAATTGATAGAAGTACTTCAGTTTCTTGATGTCGACTGGTTTGTCTAGTTCAAGTTTTTTAGAATTGTCGCCCGATATGATTTTTAGAATAGGCTTCAAATCCACGGCATGTCTTGTCATCGGTCCGATTCCTGCAAACAAAATGAAACAGAGACTAGGTAAAGATTTTTACAAAAAAAAAAATTCTGTTTTGTAAATACTTCGTAATAACCATAGTTACGTTACGTATTTATTCTTTTAGCCATTCTAACTCCATTTTAAACTTTGGTTTTGTCCCATATTGCGTACCTACTAATTCGATAACGAATTTATAAGTATAAGTAAATGAAAGTTTTTCTCGAAGAAAATACGTAGACAACATCAAAACGCTTAAGTTTTCTAAGAAGTCTTATATCTTAGGTAATCCTAGGGCCTTACGTAGATGGATAACCTACAATAAAATGTAGTGATATGGTCGGTATGGAAGTATATATTATGTCTCTACTCGGACCTATATTAGTCAGGCATTACGTAAATAAGGTACCATAACACATTTAATTAAAACGAAAAAAGTGTACTATGAAAATGTCTTGTTGAAGTATATTTTAAATATGTAATGATGATAACTTACCTAAGAACGAGTTTAATAATTCCGACTCAGGCACGGGGTACTGTCCATGGTTTGAAACAATGTTACGCGATGGCTTGTGACCGAAGATTCCGTTGAAGTAAGCTGGCATGCGTATCGATCCACCGATGTCAGACCCTATAACACAATAATCTTTATGTATAAACAAGTTTAAGTCTATGAACAGAACCTTGTAGTTCAATATTGGCAGAGAAAGTCGGACAAAGTTATTCTTGGCTCTCAGTATTGATCAAACATTGCTGGTGTTACCATCAAATGAAGTTTACGACTGACTAGATTTTTTGTCTTTTTAAAGCAATGTAGAAGTTTTTCTTTGGTAATAATAATTAATAATTATCGGCAAGATGCATATAACGTATCGAGAAATAATTTTATACTTAGCTATCGGAGTTGTTGATTGGTCATGCATAATGGGGATAATATAATGCTGTTTAAATTAGACATGGTTTTATGGTACTATTTACATCCATTTTACCTTGGTTTTATTTTATTTATAAAGTCTAAATATTTTGATACATAACTCTTTCTTAAGCTAAAACAATGGATTCCATGCAAATAGGTACATAGATACGTATAAGTGTATAATCCTTGTCGGACCGGCCCAGAGATAAAGGATACTTGATTAGCTGGGCAACGTACTCGATACTCAAGTACAGTATAATCTATCGATTAATGACTCTATACTTTGTACAGATAATCACAAAGAGCTTTGTTGCTGGGCCATTGATTAACTAATGTACCAGATAAATTATAAATTCGATAGTATAATTGGAAACTTATGTACAACCGGGTGCACAACCCCTTCACAAGAACTTCCACCTTAGGGAAAATGTGTCTAAACTTTATGAATTTAATATTAGGGCCGCGACGTTAATTAAAGGCGTCGGCGTCGATCACATAATTAAGGAACGCTTTCAATTTACACGACATTCTGCCGCGACACTTAATAACCCTGTTACCGTAACATTGACAACTACTTAACGACGTAACTTCCCGTTTGGAAGCTATTGCGCGTTTTCTTAGTGATGCAAAACGATGGTAAGATACATAGGTGGCAATGTTTTGATGATTATTGGTTTCTTAGGTTTACGCGAATGTTTATTTATTTATTTATTCGGGACATACAACAGACAATGTTAGACATGGAATGCGGTTTATATTTAGATTTTAGGTCCTGACGTTTCGACACCTTTGCAGGTATCATGGTCACGGGCAGACTTTTGATGATTAGTTAGTTACATACACAAATATAGACAATTTCTCTAATATAGGCCTAGTTATTGCAGATTAAAGTCAAGAAGAGCAGCCTAGAATTTGACGACTCATATTATATAGTCATTCAGTCATGAATAACATTCACATACCGGGTCGAGCCGGTAAAACAAGTACCTAGATAATCTTGAAAACGCTGCACCTATGTAACAACATAGTACCTACGGCCTCAAGTCACAGCATGTCAATTACCAATACTCCATGTCAAAAAAATATGACAAGTTACCAATAATTCCGACAGTGGTTGCTAGGAAACAAGAGTTAGTACATACCAATTCCGAAGACACTGCCACCAGCCGCCTGGCAACAGCCTTCCCCACCAGATGATCCTCCCACAATCCTCGTGGTGTTGTAAGGGTTATTGGTTCTCCCATGAATGTGGTTGTGGGTTTCCCACCTGGAATATATGCACATAGATCTATACTACTTAGGTGCTTCTTACATTGACTAAAACCATAATAACAAGACTTATAAGTGCTGAGTGGAAAAAACTTATTTGAATACAAGACAGACAAGTTGCGCATTTTCGTTTTTATTTGTATGTTATATGTAAGTTTTTTTTTATAATTTCATGGTCAACATGTAAATAAATGTTGACGGTCACTTATGCTTGTAGCTAATTCGAAATATTCTGGCATTTAGCAAAATGTGGATGTCGGATCCATTTTGACATACTCAAAACTCAAATCAGAGGTTTTAGGTAAATTAAAAGCCAGTTCTGTTTTCTAACTACCAGATTTTTTTACATCATTTATGTATGGTGCTAATATTGTGTACAATCTATTAAACATGTGAATGCGTTGGGTATACATATTTATAAGGTCTGTTACATACCACATGCAAAATTCAGGGACATTAGTTAATCCAATGATGATGGCTCCCTTCTGTCGAAGTAATCTGATGACGTCACTGTCCTCCTCCGCAATCACATCTTTACGAAGTACCACGCCGGCTGTGTGATGTAAACCTGAAGCGAGAAGGAAAAAGAAATAATAATTAATACAATGCAGTGCGAGAAAACAACACTATTTATTTACCAGCATTATTCAGTCACAGTTGATTCATGAAGACATTAAAACATTGTTTGAGTTGGTCTTTCCAATGAGAACTACAATTATTATTTATCCTTGATGTCAATTATTAATGAACTTTGTATACAGTTTTACAGCTCATAAACTCGAAACATTATTCTTACAATTCAGACTGCATTGTATGATACTACGAAAACAATGGCTAGCCGAGGTTTTATTTAAATGTTTTTATGTTTAATAAATATCAGTATAATAATTAAAACTGCAAAACTCAAATTGTTGCAAAGTGTAAACAGAGCTTTGTTTGCTTTAACGTTTTTTTATTTCTTCATTCCAATAGTTAACATAACAAGAGCCAGCTTTATAACTTTGAGATCCAGTGTTGCTCACACAAAAAAAAAAACAAAATTCATCTTGGCAACTCTTACCTTTAACGGCTATACAGTCTTTGGTCGTAAAGGGAACGCCAAGGAACGGTCTTTCCTCCTCTAGTTCAGCCGCCGTCTTGGTCCCACTCCGGACGAGGTCATCGGCCTCCCGCGCCTCCTTGAGAGCCAATTCGAATCGGTCTTCCACGAAGCAGTTAAGTGCAGAATTAACATCTTTTATTCGTCTGATGCACGCTTCTAGAACTTCCACGCTTGTTATCTGTAACAAAAAAGTACATAAAATATCGACCAAAGAATATTATAAGTAATTAACTTCACGACCGTAAATAGATATTATGCTGCAATAGGTCATACGTAGAGCACCATTCGTAGCTTTTATATGAAATATTATCTTACATAGTAAGTCCTACTAATTATTCGTAGGTTGTTCATTATTTAGAGGCTAACTATTATAGGCTTATGTGGGTCCCTATTGATTATAATAACATAAGGTCAGGCCGGAAATCCTGACGACCGTAAAGCGTAGCGTCCACATAAATATTTATTCCATCTTCATGTAAATAAATACTAGTTATTTATTTTCTATTAATATTTTATAGGTCGACATCCTTTCTGAACGGGTGGCTCACTTTTAGCAGCACCTAGTAATACAGAAAACACACTGAATCCTAACAAGACTGACATATTTTAGAAACAATTGGCGAAATATGATTCATTTAATATGCAGAACTCAACGTCCACTGTTGGACGCTCTTACTCATCGGGTGAAGTCAAATTATTATTTAAATTAATGAATCAATCATATAGTAATTATGATTAGGTGTTAATAGATATATTAATCGAGCGCTTATATGGTAATGAAATCAATCGAGGTTACATAAAGATTTCTTTTGTGATGTTCTCTCTAGTATAATTCAAACTAACTACTAAGCAAACAATTTTGGCCTAGTAAAAGCAAATAATTATAAACTGTCGAACTAATTAAAATGTTTTGGTAACGACTGTTTTAAGTTAAGAATATTCACAAGCTGTCGCCAATTTCAGCGAAATCCCTTTTGTTACGAAATAATTATAAAGTTTTATTACCGAACTGTAATAATATCTTTGACTAATTTCAATTAGCTTGCGTTAAAGTTGCTTATCCACAGCTTAAAACTTAGTAAGTTACACAAATATTATGTGGTTACTGAAACATTTTACTTTTGGAGTGCCTTAATTAAACTTTTAAGTGCCTAAGGTAACTTATTTTTGGGAGCCATAGGTTTATTTTGCTGGTGTTTAAAACAGACTACATTTCGTAGCAGAAATTATTTTCATTTCAAAATGCAAATCCTATTTATTTATATAATTATATTAAAAGCGCATTTAGAAATTTCATCTGCTATCTCCCTTTCTGAACATGTTTGTCCAACAAAAGCGTGAGGGGGAAGAGGTGATCGTGACTCGGTTTAAGATGCTTCCAGCCGATTCGATCCGCATTGTGAACTGATTTAAACGCATTATAACTGGTTTTGTTGTTGATCAATCATCATTGAGTGTTATACAATTCCTAGTATACATACATACTCGTATGCTGCAGTGATACATAATAGACAAGTCTATTTTGTACTAGGGTTTTTTATACACAGACGAATACAATAATTTTAAGCTGTATGCTATTAAAAAAATCATTTTGCTGCTGGCGCTTAAGATAATTACATTTGTCTATACATTGATGCAGTAAATTGCACGCGCCAGGAACAGTTGATTGTAACCATTATAGTCGTATTATTGACTTCTTTTATTGCTTTTTTATGTCAGTGATTGTAAACCCGAAACCAATAAAAAAGTGATGAAGTCTTTGAGTGTATTTGTTCACTTGAATTTTATGTAAAGAATAATTGTAGGCGCTACTGAATTGCGGGAAATATCAGTGGGAAGAGGAAAACCTGTTACCATAAAAAAATAAATGAATTATAGCACCTCAGTCCGTACAATTCACTGTAAAAATTTGTGAAGACATCCAAAGCAAATGATGTATTCAATTATTCATCAGTCAAATCGGTAGCGCGACCTTAATGAAAGCTTTCAGCCGATCCCTTTCAAAGTAACCGCATTCAATGTTCATGTAAACACGATATTTCAACAATGAAACGTCTAAGAAAATTCATTATAATGAAATAAATTCAAACTTTGTCAAAGAACCTCTCAATTATAAACATGAGTTGCAAAACTAAGTCAGAGCCCAGAAGGGGTGAAATTCCGAGCTCTGAAGTGAAATTTTATTTATAGCTCTCCATTAAACCTGACATAGGTTTATGTGGTAATAGGAAATATGGAATAGCAAAGCTGTTAAAACTTTGGGTCCAGTTGGTAAGGTCGAAACTATGGGGGACTTTTTACCCAAGAACTTTTTAAGTCATCATTCCCATCTTTTTGCGAATTAGAGACAGTCCTCTACTCAATGGTTATTATACAAAAGGCTAATGAAATAAATTTGTACTTCATGGTGTATGAATATGGCTTGTAAACTCATAAATAAATAATTCTAGATTATAGAACAAACACGTACGACGTTGTTTCCATGACATCACCGGACTGAACACGAACAGTTCAAAGTTCAATTTATACCACGATCGATTCACTTAATTTTGTATAACCTTATCTTGACGTTGAGTAATAAGGCCAACAAATTGAGGAACGGTTTTGAATAATTCATTAGGGCAGATACATGGCTTAACAAAACATGAAATATTGTAGCAAGCAGGAACGGGAAATAACGATCAATTTTCACGTTTAAGATTTTTTGTCATGTAAGTACAACAAAACGCTTGCAAAAAGGTGCATTGTGATTAAAATATTGTATCAACATAATCATCCTTGTATGACTAATAAAATGTTCGAGTTATCCTGTTCGATTTATCAGCACATGAGAATCGCATATAATATATTTCTAGATCAGATCTAGATCTTTATGTAAACAAACGGCTACCCACTTCACACACTTCACAATATCCATTGATCTATTTATAGGTGTCTAGACACTACAAAACGTGTGAAAAACTGAAGCCACCTTAGATTTACATATGTATTACAGTACTACCAGCCGTTCCTATGTATATTTTACGGGAATACCAGGAACTGACCAAGCACACCACATTATTTGAAAAATGAATAACAATAAAATACTGAGTGTTGCCAACTTTTCACCATAACAAAACATGTTTGCTCACTGGTTTTCAAATTAACAAAAGCTTGGCTGCATTTCTCGAACAACGGCGTCCTTGACCTCTAACATAAGTGCCGAGTTATTACAAAGGTCTTATCTGCTTTTATACAGACCTTGGTTAATCGAATAAAACATTACGATAAAATACATATGGTTTTATTCCAAATAGGGAAATGTAACCTGGATTATTATATTACAGACAGCTGGCATTGACCGTCATATTACATAACGAGTTACAATGAAGTTATTGTGTCCCCAATTGCACATTCAAGCGTTGAGCTGCGACTGATAACGACAAACGTGAGAACATTTGACAGATAAGTCTCAATAACAGTGCCATTGACCCGGATAACAAAACAAAACGACCGTCACCCCTTTGTTGCACTTGTTAACAATTATTATTGTTATGTCACTGTGGGCCAAATGCCTCTTTTGAGAAAAAGAAGTAATAAGCATTGATATGTTATGCTTCATGTGTCATTTTTTGTATGAAATCATAATTGATTTATACTCGTAGCAACTTATTCTAAAAAGACGACGAATGTTCCCAAAACAAGCAACAAGAATTCGTTGGATAGCTTTTCTACCTATATGATAATAATACCGGTTTGGTATATTATTGCCTTAAGAATATTCGGTAGTCAGACCGTAGACCACTTTCAACTTTGCTACCGAAAGTACAGGTATAATAGAAGCTGACAATGTAATGCCTATATCCATAATAACAAAAGCCGTTGGCCCATTGTATACCGATTTATAGTCCTAACCGGCTTGTTATACCCGCGTTAAAATGTATATTATGTCATTCCTGTACTTTTATTACCTCCAACACTCGTAGATAATTACCTAGCTCCATGTAATGTCAAGGTTTACCATTAACTGATATAGATACCTAGCCATGGTACTAAACAATGTATCTAGATAGGTTTTCCAGGCTAAGTACATTTGTATTGTTGTTGTCAGCCAATACACATGCAGGTAATTTGTTATATCTAATCATTTTCTAGTTTCAGATAAGCCAAGGCTTAATATTGTTTTCAGTAATTTTACATTATTTAATAAAATGTGAATGTGACTCAGTACTGCAGATATGTTTTCACAGTAGGAAGTAAAATTCGAGTTTAAAAATATAGCACTATTATCGGTTTGTGTAAACATTACATGGCCACCGCGATTATATCAACGAACTATGTAACTACCGACACGTTTTTACAACATAAAAAGTCTAGGAACTGGAATTATTGTGACAACACATGACCTCCCACCAAAACTACTCAGGAAATGTGCAGACGAACTCACTCTACCGTTCTATCTATTAATAAATCAATCTTTCGAAGAAGGCGTTTTCCCTGACCAGCTCAAAATAGCAATAGTGAAACCCCTACATAAGAAAAATGAAAAAACAGACCCTAGCAATTATCGTCCAATAGCTCTACTACCAACTGCATCAAAGATCTTCGAGAGAGCAATGTGTAACCGCGTGTACGCATTCTGCGAGAAATATGAAATATTTAATAAATGCCAAAACGGTTTTCGCAAACACAGATCAACTACTCTAGCTGTATATAAATTCATACAGGAAGCCCTTAATATAATTAATAGTAAAAAATACGCAATCGGTCTGCTCCTAGATATGACGAAGGCATACGATAAGGTACAATATCAAATATTGTTAGATAAACTCTATGGAATAGGAATCCGCGGGAAAACACATGAATGGTTCAGTTCTTATTTAGAAAACAGAACACAATTTGTAGAGTTAGAATATTTCAATGATAAAACAAGCGAAATTCAAACTTACCGATCTGATAGCAAAACAGTAACAGCCTCAATACCACAAGGAAGTGTTATTGGGTGCCTTCTTTTTCTCGTTTATATAAACGATCTTCCTAAAACCATAGAAGAAACTGGCCCCTGTGTTTTGTTCGCCGATGATATATCGATTATAACACCCTGTCATAATATCACAAACATTGACTCTACCCTTGAAAATATATTAACAAAAACAATAACCTGGATGAATGCACATAATCTCGAAGTTAATTTTGAAAAAACTAAAACTATAACATTTCACCCTCATCAAAAAAAGGCCCTTTGTTTAAACTTCTCCTTTAACAACCACAAAATAGAACAAGTTAACGAATTTACATTATTAGGAATAACAATAGACACAAATATAAATTGGAAACCACACATACTTAAAATTAAATCAAAACTATCAAAATTTTTATATGCTCTCCGTGAAGTTAAGAAGACAACAGACTTAAAAACGGCCCTAACCACTTATTACGCCTATGCGCATGCATGGCTAAACTACGGTATAATAATGTGGGGAAATAGCACTGACGCACCAGCACTATTCACAACACAAAAAAAGTTAATTCGGACATTAGTTAATATAGAACAAACGGACAGTTGTAAACCTCATTTCATAAAATTAAATATTCTTACCTTACCTTCCTTATACATACTAGAAATCTGTAAATTTGCACACACGCACAAAGAATTCTATACCACACGTGAAGACATACAGACAAAATACACACTCCGACACAAAACACGCCTAAACCTACCATCATCCCGATTACAAATACACTCATCAAGCCCACTAGTCATGTCTATAAAAATCTACAATAAACTACCGGAAACACTAAGAAATGAAAAAAAGATACATATATTTGCAAACAAATTGAAAAAACTTCTTCTAAGCAAATGCTACTATAACGTCAAAGAATACCTGGATGATAAAAAAATGCTTTCCTAATATCGAATACTGTTAGGTATATTATATCTATTATTGTATCTCATTATGTAATTAAACTTAGTAATGCCTTCTTTTGCTGTGCCCTAACAGGGTCCATAATATGTACTTAGCTTTAAGCCCCTTGTAACATCATTGTAACATTATGGTATGCAAATAAATATGAATATGAATATGAATATGAATTATGTTGAGTCTGACACAATATCATGTATTGTTTTTCTTGTTGGAATATTAAATAGCTACTAAACCTGTCTTGTTAATGTTTACGACAATTATTAATGGTTAAGCATTTAAAATCGCTTTTCAAACTACGTAACAACGTAAACATATGTATGTTTCATTAACTAATTAATAGTTACCTCTTTGTTTCGTATTTTTTTTGCGACTTCAACAGCTGGCTGCTTGAGGATATCATCATAGATCGGCGGTATCTTCTCCCCCTCATTACCGTAGTATAAACTAAAGAAGAATCTTGCTACTTTAGCTAATATAAGTCTCAAAACATGAGTCACTCTCAGTTTTAGCCCCAATGGTTTATTTGTGATCTCCGTAGTACACATGTTCACGTAATCTAAATCACTGTTCTATATATTAAAACTTTCGATGCTTGCACTGTTTGTAGACGTTTTCAAAACAATGTTAGTAAAGTTGTGACGGCGAGCCGGCGAGAGACCTGCGACAACGCCTGTGTCGCTTATACACAACACAACGAACTGTTCAACTCAATGAATGAGCGATGAAAACCGAGGACACATCAGCTTGTATCTGCGTCGGTATAGCCTTCTCTTTCTATCCTTAGGTCGCGTGTGGGCCGAACGACTTCGGCTCGGGCGTCGGGCACCCAACGGCTCGTCGCCGCCATGCCGTGTTGCCGGCTAGTCCATTCCAAACATGTATTTCCTTTATCACTACTTTATGTGATTTAATTATTGTGCGAAAATCATTGATAATAGTCACTGTACCTCTTATAGGTGCTAAGTATTTGATTTTGTTGGTTTCTACAATCTTAGTTAAGCAAAAAATCTGACGTTACAAAATTATTATCAGTTCCTGAAACTTTCCGCACAATTTGCAAAGTTTCGAAAGTTAACCAAATAGGTAGGTTTCGTTCAGTTAATTTCCAGTTTTTGTTAAAATTGTGCTTTTTAACTTTTATATTACCTGACTAGGTGCTGATCAATAATTTACATGCACACTTCAGCCGATATAAGGGTTCTGGTAGAATTATATTTATCTACAGGAGGATACCTAAATTAATCGACAGCCTCTACATATTTATTTCATCTGAAGATCTTTGAGCTGACTTGAAATTATATTACTTACTGCATTTTATACCTAGAATATGTTATGTTCCCTTGAATTTCTAACTTCTTCAGTTTTTACATCAGTTTTTAGCGGATTTGAGATTTATAGCTTATATTGGGTTGAACATTTTATCTGAGCTGAATAAGCGCCTTCCCTAAATACAGTTCATTTTGCATTGCCTTCCACACAAACTGCTATTCACTTCGATTAATCAATTAGTTTTAGTCACATTTGTACCATTGTCTTTTATTTACATTTTCTGAAATTGTATTGAAAGAGCGTGCAAATGTCATTGCGATGACACTAATTTGGCAAAGATAAACCTATAGATTAAAAAACATAAATGAAAGTGCCACAGCCTATCTATATGTTTTAAACGTATATCCCCCATACAAGTAGCTGTCAAGATAGTTTATAAAAAGGGTTTTTATTTTTTGTTTATTGAATAAACAAGTTCAAAGGAAGATGGTAAAATTTTTGTTTTAAACATTACTTCCCTTTACTTGTATCCAACCTTCAAAGTTTTGACAATATTGTATTGTTAAAGCTTGGATGAGACTACAAAGCCTCAAATCAATACTCAGTTGAAAGTGGGCCAACATTGTGTTATACGTTTATATAGAAATATAAATCACACCTTCCGATATATTAATAAGAATGCTTTTCATAATGTGACATAGTTGTTCAATCAAATTCTTCCTGAACAGATCGTTCGGGGCCATATCTGCATTTAGATCAAGCTTTTAGACATCTTAAAACATATAAAATAAAACAAAATTAGCTTAGTAGTGGTCCCACAGCTAACTATTTAAAACGATTTGTTTCCTGAACCAGAATTCATGTTTTGTAGCGAATTAGCAACACATAAAAACATACGTTTCTTTACGTTGCTTTCCTTAATTACAATAACAGACGCCTTCGCACCATGCAGCGTGAGCAGGGTACCAAAAATATCCAATAGTTAATTCGTGCATTGACTCATGATTTAAAAATAAAATAAAATCCACATCGTAAATCTCTGTACTGTAATTTATAGCTATTTAAACGTAAAGTCACGTTCGTTTATTTAATTTCAGAGCAAGATGTCCGACTCACCAGAAACAGAACAGAAAACTCAAAGAAGCAACTCTCTACAAATAACCCTGCCCACAGTCCTTTGCACTCCTGAGCCTGACGACAAATCCAACATATGTATAAAGACGAATTCTTTCATTTCCTCGGAATCTAAGTTGTCGCTTCCGTCCAATTTGGGCACCCCTACGTCACCGCTAAGATTATCCTCTGGTTTTTCGTTACCAACGTCGCCATGCGTGAAAAACGCTCCACAAACTTCAGGCAACTCATTACCGAACCCTAACCCGAAACAATTGACATCAGGCGACAGAGATGCAGCGAAGAAGTCATTAGTGAACAGTGGATCGGCTACAGGTAAGTGTTAATACTAGTAACGTGGGAATTTACATGCTTATTTGTTGTTGGTTAGCAAAGGCACATTAGTATCAGGCCGTAAATTACCTTCGCAATAATAGTTCTCGTGAATGATATAATTGAGAATAACCAGCCATTGAAGTGTACACACCGTTTAAATGATGTGCCGTACAGAAAATGTAAAATACGGAATTGGAAATGTAAATTGCAATCGTATGAGGAAAATAGGTGGGCGTGGAGGATAGTAAGATGCCATGTCAATATTTATGCGCCGCGATCTTCATATCGATAAGCGGTACCGACGCAGTTGTTAGGTCGTTCTAGAAACTAGGCGAGTTGTTTTGTCTTATTGATATTATTTATTTAAATACAGGTATTAAGCTTGTTTACCCGTTAAGTTTTTAAATAAGTAAGCTAAGACAGGTGTCATGTGTGCGTGAAATTCATTACGATTATCCTTTTTGTACCCTCCAAAGGTTGAATTTCTGAAAAAGATCGATGTAATTTATGAAATATTATGTCGGGGTGTAGTATAACCTATAAAATATGAATAAAATTCTAAAAGAAAAAGCCAACGCCCTGAGGATGCTAAGCACGCGCTACGCTACTCCCTAAATCACATTTTCGATCAAAACTTAATAAAACATCACATTTTGTATTCTATTCTCGCATTTTAGCGTTACATATTTAGAGGTTTTTCTTCTTTGAACTGTAATTTATTATTTTAGGTGCGAACATAAAATAATGGTAAACAATAGTTAATAGCGCCTTAGAAAGTCAACGGAAGCGACCCTACCCTATCTATGCTAAAGTGAAATTAATCTTCATTTTTGGTCTCATAAATTATAATTATAAATTGTAGCATTAACTTAAATCTGGCCTTTATTCACAGTGCACAGTTTTCTCCAAAGTAATTTTAGTAAATAAAATTATTTTGGTAAGGTCATTAATCTTTTCTTTATTCTTATTAATTAAATAATTTTAATTAATATTGTAATTGCAGATGTAAATTCGAACCGGAAACAATACCTTGATTCTGTCTGACCTGGCAATATGTTCTAAGGTTTCTATGTTAGGTAGCAACCCGGAATTTAGATTGTATTTTGGATAACCGGATCCCTTTCTATTTCATGGAACCGGGACTTTAAATCAATGTGCTTTCTACCTTTTGGTGTTGAATGTTTCGATTTAAACAAATTCATGACGAAGGCAAACCTAAGTTTAATATACTTACAAGGAAGTATCCTGCCTCTTAGACAATATAACAAATATAGGCAATCTCTTCTATCACAAAAAACGACATAAATAGTATATGCTTTTATAAAATTATCTGCTAAAGAAACTGCAGCGCTTCTGTGTTTGTGTCCTTAAACGAAACACTCTAGAAACAATTGTAAGAGGTATTTAGTACTAAATATTGTTACTAAATGTTGTTTATATTTAGATACAATTATGCAATCTAAGAAACTGTACCCAACCTCGCCTACTGGCAATGTAGCCTATACAAACTTTTCCATGGTTTTAAGTGTTTGTTCAATGTACTCATTGTCTCCGGCAAGTATTTATAGCAAACTTGCTAATTTATTCTGACACGCAAAACGCTGTTTGTCATTATCTTCACATCTTGTCTATTTGTCTTAGACCGTTTCGCTTCAAAGTAACAATATGTATTTACATCATTCATAGGTATATCCTGTGTTATATTTTGTAGATATAACGAGTATACGCTACTTGAGTCCTATTCTTAACTGACCTTATACATTAGAATATTGCATAGCACATTTTCTCTATAACCATGCACATTTATAAAAAAAAAAAAACAACTCAGTTCAGTTAAAGAGGCTATTACGAGAGACAATTTCGCAAAATACCCAATTACAGTAGAGTATTAGGCTAAAATGTAGTCTGATATCATGACTATTTAGCAGCCAGTCTTAATGAGGTCTTCTTTGATGTCTAATAACCTACTTAATGCTTACTTTAGTCCAAAAGATTTCATGCGTACTGCTTATAATGACTAAAATTACAGTCTGCCATTTTACTCTAGTACCAAAAATATTATCATCGGATGATTTTATGAAGGATCTTCAAAAACCTATTCAATAAGTTCATTTAAAACGTTTATTTCATTTATAAACGTACGAGCAACCGCACGTCAGTGGTACGAATGACATACGAATCTAAACCTTACTGCTTTGACGTAAAGGCCCTGTCAAGTTCAATAGAACCTCTGATGTGGTATAGTGTGGTTAGGTAAGGTCACCCTTCTGATGTTACCATTGTATACTGAAATGCTGTATCTTTTGTGGCGTGTCGTAAAGAATATTCAATCTATATATTTAACTAGGATAAGGAAAAGGGTATGCCGTAACGCATGTTCCGGAGTATATGTGCTATGTGCAAAAAAGAAAACTGTCGTGGCGTAAAATGATACCAACATTGTAGTAAAATTAAAATAATTTAGCTAATAAAATAGTTATGAAGGCGTCTTAATGTTTTTTTTTCTAACATTAACATAATTTTATATAAATTTACAGTCGCACTATTACGATGCAACAGTGTTTTCAATAAAAAATACGGTAATCTCATTCCGCAAAAACTACTCACAATTCAATACTCTCCAAAAATCTTCAGGTGGTAAGCCTATTTCTTTCTCATTTATCTAGATTAGGGCCAAAACCGTTCTACATAAAAAAAAATGTATAAAAGAATAACGTTAAACAAAACTTAATTTATCAGAATCGTTTTATGATCGCTGTTAACGCCACAGCACTATTAATTATTCAGTTAATCCATCCATGCAATACGGGCGACTGTTTGATTAAGTACGCAACGTGTTCATATCGAAACAAAAACATTTTTAACATTATTAATATTCACACCACCGCCACCGCCGATGCACTGCAGTTTATTGATCATACATAATTCACGATTTATGGTTCAGAATAAAGATTACAAACATCACACACTTGTAGGTTTTAAAGACACACTTAATTGTAACTGATTCAGTCCCAAATCTAGTTCAGAAATCTAAAATCGTTATAAATCGGAACCTAAATATATTGCTATTTATGCAAGAACACCATGATAATAATCTACTAGTGTAACAAAGAATGTTTGAGCGATGTTTCTCTCTTACTTCCTTACACAAAACGACTTAGGATATTTCGCTAGCAGATATTTTATAACCTGAAATCCTGAACCGTTAGATCCTTTCTGTCATAACTCTACGGGAAAGAGAAATTAGCTGATAAAGTCACGGGACTCTAGAAAAGGACAAAATCTTATGTACTTTTTAAGACAGAGTAATAGCCAGTTAGAAATCAAGCTTGTAAAATGTCCCCAGTTTTTTTGTGATATAGGCTTGTCCTTGTATTTCATGCACGTTAATCATGATTGGTCGGTTTTCCTCGACTAAAATCGATGTCGGATCATTTGTCGGAAATTCTTTCTTAGATCGTAATATTTTTTGTTGTATTTCTTTGCCTTAATCTGTTATTGATTACTTTGGGATGGTTTTATTTTAACAACGTAAATAAATTGGAGTTGTTTGCTGACCACGCTAAAGTTTACCTGATAAATAGTCATAGTTTTCTGATGAATATTAGAAGATTATTAAGCTCTGACTCAAAACTAGGAAAAGCAAGTTGTAACTTGAGAGGCCTATGTCCAGCAGTGTACTGCAATGGATCGGTATACATTCAGTAAATCGATTAAAATTCTCATGCCGAAAAAACTAAATGTCTCGATCAATTTCAAATGTATTTCTAATAAGCCGTACAAATATTGAATACGTATTCTTTATTGTAGAAGATAATGTGAAATATATTTAGGTAATAACAGTTCAATAACTTGAACCCATACAACGATTGTTTGGTCTCGCTTCCGATCAATATGGCTGTTATTAGCGGTTTCTATTAAATAAATATTTAATACATTTTAAACTTCGTTATGAATCATATTTCACTAGCTTTTTATTGAGAAAATATTTGATTATAATTTACTACTGAAATACAATAACACATTAAGACTCTTCTTTGTGTACCATAATAGCATTAGCTTTACGAGGTAGGGGGCATAATTATCATTTAGTGAATAAATATATTGTATTTATTTATACGTGTATAACCCTTCACATTCCTTTGGGGTTTGTTTTACTCCGATACCTAAATATGAATAAACAATTGTATCCTCCCACTTGATTTACGGAAAATATTTTTATAAATAAAAACAACTCATTCCCATGGTGACCGGTGGTAAAAGTCTAACAAAACAGAATACAAATAGAGTTAACATAGGTCTTAGAAAACAGAAAATAAATTTTATTAGTCAATTAAAAAATTCTAGTAGTGAATTAGATTTGTGTAGATCTGTATATGATAATGAGGTACGGTCATTAAAGTTTCAATTACTTGAGAAGCAAAAAACTCTGAATGATATCTTTGAAAAGTATACTGCTTCTCAAATAGACCTTCAGGAGCGCATGGTGGAGGCGGGTGAGCTTGTGGATCTGGTGAGGTATAATGCAGAGCGTTATGAATCTCTCACAAACAATCTGTGCTGTACCTGCTCTGGCTCCCCGCCTAGCTCTGAACCACAACTTGCCTTGCCTGCTCCTGTAGTGATAGAACCCACTCCTGAAGTGTTACAAACAATTGAGCAACACAAATTAAACTTATCTGATAAATTATTAATAAATAAGACCTCATACATGTTTACTGACAAGATAGGCCAAAACTTTGGTAGGTTAATTAACCGTTATTCCCAGCACCATGTTACAAATATTTGTGTTCCGGGTGCCAGCTTCAGTAAGTTGACTAAATCTATTGCACAGTCTCAATTAAATAAAGATTCCACTGCTGTATTACTGTATGGTGATAGTTTAAATGTTACTAAAAAAGACATACTTCAATGTGTCCAGTTGATGTTAGATATCAATAAGAGTAATAATTGTAAATTCATTCTCTGTGCATTGCCGTACTCAAATACCTTGACCAGCTCTCAGAATGAGTATATCTTTAACTTAAATATGTTTATATATACAGTATGCCACAACCATAATGAAATTTTATCATACTTTGATTGCAATAAGTTTATAAAAAAGTATATATTAACTAAATATACAATGTATATGTCCATTAGATGTAAGAGACAAATTGCTAAGCTTTTAGCATATCATTTACTATGTGACACTGGTACTAGCAATGTACTTAAGATTATTGATTGTGTTAGTAGTAGTACTAATACCTCTTTAGACACATCTTGTAGTTTAAACTACAAGGTGGGACAACGGGAGGGCTGCATCAATTGAATGTTATACATCAAAATATGCAGGGTCTCTCCGGCAAAGATCTAGAATTAAGTTTATTTATAGATAACTACAATGTTCAGGTGTTATGTTTGACTGAGCATTGGTTGAATGGTCATGAACTAAATTGTTTTAACATCCCTGGTAATTCTGTACAGAGTGCGTTCGTAAGAAAGAATGCAATTCGTGGTGGATCTCTGATTATTGTTTCAGATACTGTTAAGTGTAAAGAGCGGTTAGATATTGTAAAGCTTTCTATCGAGCGCACTATTGAGCTGTCTTGTGTTGAGCTAGAGCGATATGTTATAGTGTGTGTCTACCGGCCCCCTATAGGTGACTTTAATTTATTTGAAACAGTGATGGAGGATTCACTTAATAAAATTAAGTCGAGCAGGAAAAATATAATCGTATGTGGGGATTTTAATGTTAATATTTTAGATGTTACTGTTACCACTACTAGGCTACTTAATCTGTTTAGGTCTTTCGATTTGACCAACTTATTTTGCGAACCCACTAGAATCACATCCTCATCTTCCACCTGTCTCGATAATATATTTAGTAATTTTGATGCTAATAGTAAACAAATTTTAACTGACATAACATCAGACCACTGTGGACAATTAGCTAGTTTCCCACACTTAGTCTTAAAAAAGTTGCGTAAAATTATATGTAGACCGTACACTGTTAGTTGTTGTAATCGTTTTAAAGAGAAGGTTGTTTCTAAAATAAAACCATCAATTTTAGAATTTCAGAATCCTAACGACATCTTTGGAACTCTCTTTGACGTTGTTAAAAACGAATTTAAAAAATCATTTAAAACTAAAACCATAAATGTACAGAATACGATAGCTCCATTTAATCAATGGGCCACAGCTGGGATATATAAAAGTAGAGCGAGACTATATGAGTTATATGGAATGAAAAAATATAAATTTGATGAGCCATTTTTGAAGCATGTTAGACTTTACTCTAAAACTTTTAAACGAGTTTGTAACATGGCCAAGGCTAAGTTTATTAGTGATAAAATAAGACAATCTAAAAACAAAATTAAAACGACCTGGTCAATTATTAATAACGAAACGGGTAAATGTACCAAACGCGATAATCAGTTAGAGATAGCTGATAACAACAAATTAATTAGCGAAGCAGTAGATGTAGCTCAGATATTTAATGACTTTTTCGCTAACATTCCTATAGCCACAACTTGCTCCTTACACTCATCCACGGTTGCTGCGGAAAATCTAATGCTAACTTGCGCCCCAAAATGTCACTCAGTATTTACTTTTCAACATGTCACCGTACCGGATGTTATTACAACATTCAAATCACTCAATTTAAAAAATACTGGAGATTTTTGGGGTATTTCTGTAAAGTTATTAAATATTATTATAGATGATGTTGCTCCTTATCTTGTTGTTACTTTTAACAAGTGTGTCGATTTAGGAATATTCCCAGACCTCATGAAGTACAGCAAAATTATACCATTATTTAAATCTGGTATTAAAAGTGAAGTGAGTAATTTTCGACCCATTTCAATATTACCCGCATTTAGTAAAATCTTTGAAAAGTTGATATTACAACAATTATTAGGTTTTTTTAATGTAAATAAGCTGCTTCACAATGAACAGTATGGTTTTACAAAGGGTCGCTCAACAACTGATGCCGGTGTAGCTTTATTAAAACATGTCTTTAGCGCCTGGGAAAACTCACAAAATGCCATAGGAGTTTTTTGTGACCTTTCTAAGGCGTTTGATTGCGTTCATCACGGCACACTTCTCGCTAAACTTAAATATTATGGTATACAGGATATAGCCCTTAACTTAATGGATTCTTATTTAAAGCAGCGCCTTCAATGTGTAGATATTAATGGTGTGAAATCTAGGCCACTTCCGGTTACATTAGGTGTGCCCCAGGGTTCTATACTGGGTCCTTTCTTATTCCTGGTATATATAAATGACTTGCCGTTTTATTTAGAAGGTATCTGCAAAACTGTACTTTTCGCTGATGACACGTCTCTCATATTTAAAGTTAATAGAAATAGTGATAGTTTTGATCACATTAACAGTGCACTTGTTCAGGTAACAAATTGGTTTACTGTTAATAACTTAGTACTAAATGCTAAGAAAACAAAGTGCATTAAATTTGTAATGCCAAACGTAAAAAATCTAGGTCCAAATATAATTATTAGTAATGAAGTGCTGGAGACTGTAGAATCAACCGTCTTTTTAGGTATTACAATAGATAGTAAACTTAAATGGGCAGCTCATATTTCATGCCTTGCAAGCAAACTAAGTTCAGCAGCATATGCAGTTAGGAAAGTTAGGCAGCTAACGGACGTGGATACAGCTCGATTAGTGTACTTTAGTTACTTTCACAGCGTTATGTCCTATGGCATTCTGTTGTGGGGTAAGGCTGCAGACATTGAAACAATATTTATTCTGCAAAAACGAGCTGTTAGGTCCATTTACCAGCTAGGCGCTAAGGTCTCACTTAGGGAGCGTTTTAAGGAAATTGAGATTCTAACTGTTGCCTCTCAATTTATTCTAGCCAACATACTATATATTAGACAAAATATTCACCTGTACACTAAAAACAGTGACATACACAACATTAATACTAGAAATAAGCATAAGTTATGCACTACATCGCACCGGCTGCACAAGGTGCATAACTCGTTTATTGGACTTAGTATTCGAATCTACAACAAACTGCCTCCTAGTATTTTAGAATTACCATTTAATTCATTTAAATCGGTAGTTAAAACAAGGCTCTGTACGAAAGCCTACTATACATTAAATGACTACTTAGTCGATAAAAACTGTTGGTCGCCTTGATAGTCACAAGACGGTTCCGTGCGGAATTTCAGGGATATCTATTCTTATTTTATATTTATTGTTTATTTTGACTGCCATACTGATAGTATGTAACTATATTTTGATACAATTATACTATTGTATAATTAACTTTTATTATTATTATTATTATCTTTGCTGACTTGACATATTAGTTTATCGAAACTTATTATTGTTCCAAATTG
Source organism: Autographa gamma (assembly GCA_905146925.1). Lineage (NCBI taxonomy): Eukaryota > Metazoa > Arthropoda > Insecta > Lepidoptera > Noctuidae > Autographa > Autographa gamma. Next base: position 6,074,362 of record LR989866.1, on the reverse strand, counting down.
ATTGGCATACACTCTGTATGCAACATTACATTGTTTAATTTATTTTATTATTAATGCAGTTATACGCATGTACATTAGTGTACTATTATAATGCCGCTTTTATAAGGGACTGTGCAGTGAATCAGTGCTTGGGGTTTTTTTTCCTAATTTGTAAATGTTTTCTTTAAACCGGCAGCAGTTTCGTCATGCTCCCTTAGTTGTCATTGCCTGCGGTGGCGTCTGGGGTCGGGTCTCCTCCTTCCCTCTAATATGGCGAGGGAGGGGATGGCTGACCCTTGCGTCATACTCGTGAACGGGTGCCGCTTGCGGTGACTGGTCGTTCTGTTGACCTTGGTCACCACGTAGATATAATAATTTTTACTCTTTTATAGTATGATACCCATCTACCTTAACTACTCGTTCACTTTGCACGGTTCCTTATTTTTTATTTTTTTTTTTATTATTTTATATAAATTTTATTGTAATGACAGCGTGCTACTGGGGAGTTTGTTGCGCCGTTTCTTCTCCTCAGCCAGAGCACTTAGGAAGCGGTGAAGGGTGGGCGTTTTGGGGTCGGTTCATATCTGGCGGTGGTAGCGTGTCGTCGGTCGCGTGGCGCTGGGGCGGGCGGACGCATGATGGAGCGTTCGGCCTTTCACACTGACCTGACGCGTTGGTGCGTCAGGTGTGAGAGGTTGGATGTTTTGTTGTGTGTTTGCTCGTTCTGGCGTTGCGCGGCCGATGTTGCGCGCTGCCTTTTCCGCCGGATATGAACCGACCCCTGGGGTGCTGTCTTTTGTAAAAAAAAAAAAAAAATTGACGTTTAATAAGTGCTACTTTGTAGCCTAAGTTAAATAAATGATTTTTGATTTTGATTTTGATTTTGACCGTCCTAAGTTATTTATTAGTGACTGATTCCATTTTCACAACTTTAGCAATTAAAGTAAATGTACGTAACTGGCAAAAGATTGCTCGTTTGTGAAAGAATTTTTGTTTTAATTACATTTAAAACTTTTAACAGCGGCTTACTGAAATAAGTTACGTGACACGTTTCTGTATGTTATTAAGTTGGAAGCGAGTCACACAGATCGAGAAAGCATTTCAAAAAGAGTTCACTATTTCATCGTAACGTGTTTGTTATGTCTCTATTGGCCGCTAAGTTGTTATTAAACGGGCCCGCATACAAGTATCCTCATTGAACCTTTCGGCCTTCACGGAACCCCAATAAACATGAGGATTTAGCATTTTTTTCAGGACGCTGAAAATGAGAGTCTCTCTCCGGCTTCATTCATATTCCGCAGTCGAGCGCTGTACGCGGCGGAGGGCGGGCGCGTCCCCGAGCCGCACTCCCACACAATGCCGATACTAATTCGCTTTAGTTTCCTTACCCGTGTGAAGTGAAGTGCAATTAGTATGTTGTATGCCAGTTATCTAACGTTGTGCACATAAACTAATTGTATCCATACACACTATACGAAAACGCTGAAAAATCATAAAGTTTACGCATTATTGGGCAAATAATCTCGTAACTTTTAGAAGGAAAAGTTTTATCAGAAATGCAAATAGATACTTAGAAAATATATACGTAAGCTGAAACTATGTAAACGGTTTTTGCCATGTAGACTGGTTTGTTGTTGAACCTCCAAGGGTGTACGAAGGAACAATGCTTGAATAGGACTTTGTTGGTAAACTGTGGGTTGTTATTATGTGGAGACAAAGTTAGAGCATTAGTGGTGTGTGAGCAGCGGGATGCCTTGCTGCGGCTGTTGGTGGACCGGCAGACAGAGGCATCGCCCGCCCGATCCCGACACTTCAGGTTATTTTCCACCTCATTTTCTCTAGAAATTGCTTGTTCTAAACCCAAATGGATAATAAAACCAATGAATCGCGGGATGTTGATAAAGCGATTCTTTTTATTGAGGCTTTGCCATTAAAATTACGAGGATAGAATCTTTGATCAGTGTAATGGTAGGTAATATAGATCGATGTTGTTTACTTACAATATTTTCGTGCTGATCCGTAACTATTACAAAACGTTTATTCAATCACGATACTATTGGCAAATATAAAGTTTTAGTATAAGTTTGATAAATAAGTACACAATCCTTTTCTAATTAGAAACTATCTCTTGAGAGCCGTTAATTACAATAAACCCATTCCATTACCTCTTCAAACATAGTAACTTGTAACTAAAGGGTCCTTTTGAACCAGATATAATTAATCAGTTAACATGTCCGTACAGCCGAGTACAATACCTCTTCGATAAAGGAACCCTTTCCCGTAAACTCTTGGGAAACTGCCTTAAGATTAACCACTTGACAATTTGATATAAGATGAGAACAAAGATAAATCATTCTATCTACGTTTTATGTTAAACTTTTGACTTAACTTCGGAGGCAAAATAAAAAACTAATTTAATATTAAATACTCAAAATTAGTCAAACCTGAAACGTAGTTGAAACTAGTTACTAAACAAATCAGGAGACTATATTTTTTAAGCCTGTTTAATGTAATTCCAGTACTAATACAAATATATCTATTTTATATTTTGCATTGAGAATCTCCCTTTTTTGAAGTCGTTAAATAAAATACGTTTTTAACCCTAAAACTTGGACGTGTTTTAATACCTGTAAATTAATGGCCATTGTTTGAGGTCCCGTTTAAAAATAAAAACATTCCAGTAAAAAGAGAGTTAAAAGAGGTCCTATCCAAACAAACGTGATTTATTTAAAGATTATGAAACGAGGGACATTCCGGGCAGTGCCATAAACGAAGCTGCCGACTTGGTAAACGTAAACGTTTTTCCTCAAACAAAAGCGTGGAAACATTTTTCGTATCATTGCGATAAAAACTTGTAGAGATTGCTAATCCGCTGAAAGATTGTAACGATTAAATCTAATTAATCAATATATTTGGGTCGTGTATTAAAAAAATTGTGCGATAGCAAAAATAAATAAAAAGCGGCTGAATTTGCTGCTGTATTTATTTACAGGAGTAAACAAACAAAATTTCCTCTCACGCAAAGGTAACTTATTCGGGTTCTAACAGATAATTAAGACAAATGACGGGACTGGATTTACTATTAGGAACATCGTACCGTAACGCCCTTCGTGACAGATGGCACTACTTCCACAGTTCTCAAGGAACCCGCGTCAAATTTTATTGCAAACGTGCGACAGTATTTTGTTTCACTGTTTTGAAAATATCTTCGTACCTCACACGCACTGTTTGTTATCAATGACGTCACGTGTGCGTACGCCCCACGTATATCTTATGAGGTTGTACACGCCTTCTTAGTAAATTATCTGACTGTCGTATTTTAGAGCTCTTATCCTCGAGGAAAGGTCCTTATCCTTGTCCCGTCATACGAGGTTGACTCTAGAGGGATTATTATATAATGAATTGAAGCATTGTGCGGATAAAGTTCATGCTCGTTACGTAGCATGTATTTTACTTAGAACCTTAGTATTTTCTTAAACGTCAAGTATTTGATTTATGAAAATATAAATAAAGACTTATCTCAAACAAATTACCAATGGATCATTACTTACCTAGATATTCTGAATTAATGCTAAAGAACTCCAAAAATAGAAACAAACATCCAAATATATTAATTAAAATTGGGAGACCGCATAAAATATTATTTCACCTCTATAACGTGCCCGATACGAGTAGCTCTATGAACATAAATTCTCCCAGCATTCAATAACGGCCGGAAAATCAGCAAAAAGGTTATTTCGACTGAAAGTGTGTCACGTTCGTGGCCAAGAGTCCAAAATGTCGGGTTTGTTAATCAAATTTAAATGCACGCCAGGGCTTTGCCGTTGAAAATAAACAACTAAGCATCCGAAACATCCAGTACATGATGTTAATTTGACTATACTTAGAAAATGGAATTGGAGCAACATGATATTGGCAAAATGACAACGCGTTAAGATTTGCAATCTCATCATAAACAAACTGCAGGGATTATAGATATTTGTTTCAAGAGTTGTGTGTACCTGTGATATTTATGTCTGGAACTGCACCCACGATCCGAGTGAATTCCGTTTCAGCTTGTTACGTAAACCGAATATATAAGTATACTAGATAATGCGTAACATTGCATTGTGTCATAAAGCGGTCATGACGTCATAAATCACAGCCTTATTAGAGTAACGGTGTCCTGAATTTTAATGGCCTATTGATTGTTTGTTAATTTGCCTGCATATCAGTCGGCATTAGTCCGTCAAGTGGACACTTCTGTTCGCTTAAACACTAAGATGTTTTGTTGTGTGTCACCTAAAAATCAGACGCGAAGTGAGAGTTCAAATACTGATTCAGATAACTCGGGTAAGTAGAAATAGCTCGACAAAAAATACATGTACAAACGTGTCTGTGTGACGAAAAAAGAGGAAGGAAATAATTGATTGGTCCCTCTCGGCTGCGACGTCGTAAAAAACGAATAAAAAATAACCTACAAAAATGGACAACTGCAGGTTCCGTGATAAAAACCATTGATGTCAAACGTGATAATAGCAAAATCCCCTCAAGCGTTTATGTCGACGTACATAATAGGATCGAATTCATCTTTGAAAGTTTCCTCTCTTTTATAATAAACACATTATATCCAGTTAAGCGATGACACGTTGAAATATCTAAAATTTCTCTCGTTAGTCTTTTGATATTTGTTTGGGTGGAAATATGAAATGAAGTCACGTAGCAGGTGTGCGACGGTAAAAATATTATCTTCAAGAAATTCTCGGTTTTAATTAAATTGAATCATATGAAACACCACAACATCTGTGGTACCGTTCACCGCTTTCTGACTCTGTTGAAAAGTTTCTTATAAAAACTTGAAGCATTTCGTTATTTTCTAACTGTAAAATAGATATTGAAATAAGTACTCTTGTGATTCATTTTAGATTTTAGTTCCTAAAATTTACACCTGAAAAGCTGTTGAAACATTCGCGTAAATCTCTGAAAGCTTTATGCAAATAAAATTAAGTAGTTGTGTCAAGTTGCTTTATATTTTAGAAAGTGTGTAGTAAAGATTAATGTACAAGGGTGCCGAACTAACGAAAAAAAAAAAAAAATTAAAGCCTAACAATTTTGATATAATATGATGTATTATGAGAGAAGCTTTGTAATACGTGAGCAATCAGCAATTAATTCTAAAAACATGTAGTATAAAACTCTAACAAACGGATTGGTCCAAACACAAAGAGAATACCAACCGTATACCTAACTTAATAATTCTTTCTACACGGTACAAAAAGAATGGCTCGCTTTTAGCGTGGCGTGTTCACAAAGCAACCAAAAGTAGCCTTCGGGGATTTAGAATTTATGCATTTAGTAATTTTTTGCAGTTCCGGTGACTCTGGGGTAGCCGTAAATGTGAGTTATGGTAATAGCACGACGTTTATTGGTATTCTTAGAAGATATTATAGTATCATTTCGCCTGTTATGAGCGCAAGGTGAGCTGTATGTATAAATATATAAATGTTTTTATAAAACAAATATATCACGCAGTGCATCTCATCATATATCTTAAACAAAGTCGGGTCAGTTACACGATATACTTATTACTCAAGAACGGTAGGACTGATATTAATGATCTTTGATATCCATGATTCTTTTCCATTCTGAATAGCAAAAAAACAAACTATACATTAGAAAAAATCACGAAAATACTATTTCTGTCTTACAGCAACGGGACCTACTTACGCGGGTAAAACCATGACGCACAGCTAGATCAAATATAGTATACATACCCTTACATATAACGAATCTCATTTACCTGCGTAAACGACGACATAGGGTCACATAGGTATAGCATGGATTTGATATCATCCATCCATCAAATATGTTCCTAAGTCTCTCCACTCTGTCTCCCGCGGGAAATGTTCCAAAATGGAAGGGAACGCGTAAAGCCAATGTTAACAAGTACATATTAGCTTAAAATTTGTCCACTCAAATTAATGTTACATCCCCGAAATTGTATTAGATTTCTATTGTTGGAAAAACATTTAGTAGGGACAGTCCTTAGCCCTAGACAGACTATTCAATTCATTTTCTTGGGTTTTGTTTAAAATAGTTGTATGTATTAAGCCCTTTTCACGTCGTAACAAGTAATTTTTTATAGATTGACTACTACTAAGCTCTATCTTTTTTATCTTTATGTATTTTTTTATTTTGAAGGTTGTATCATGGTAGAGAAAATAAGAGATAATTTTCAACTTTCCAGGGGTGTATTTTAGTATGTATCTGTTTGCCTATTTAAAGAGAAGTTTGCTATAAAATCTACTTACTACCTATGTGAGATCAACGTACGCAAATTTATTCAATCAAGTGTATCGGAGGGATCACCTAACGCTATTAACCCGGTAGGATTCTCGACCTATAAAATGTTCCGTGCTAGCGAAAATCTTGGAACGAAAACCGCACACAAAAACTTTTTGAACGATGTAGTTTATATTGCTTTCTAAGATTTACGCAAATGTTATACATAATTTAACTACTTTTCACGGATTATATTTATTTTTGATATTCGTTTCAATTCCTTTGTAGGTGTCATAGTCACAGGTATACTCGACGGAGAGTCTGACCCTAACTATTACCGCAAAAAATCCGTACAAAAGTAGTAGTTTCATTACGTTCCTTTTAATATCGTAGAAATCACGTATTCCATTTAGGTGTATTGACACGGTACCTGGTGAAATAACGCAGTAATGTTTCAGCACTATTTCCGTGCGAAGGTACGCATTTTCCTTATGAGGTATCATTTGTAGTGTCGGCACGTTTCGTTGGATCACTCGTGGCTAAACAATGTTGCGCCGTCGATGAAGTTCCAGGGAAGATTGATTTCATTCGACCAGGTGTCTTGCTTTGAGCAACTGTCACAGGATTTAAAGTCACATTGTTGTGAACCGAATGGCTTTTGTTTTTGCGTGACATAAGAATTTAAGTATTCATGGGAAATAAGTATTACATATAAATAATAATATTATAAATGTGAAAGTTTGTAAGAATGGATGTGTGGTTGTTTGATACTCTTTCACGCAAAAACTACTGAATGGATTTTAATGAAACTTTACAATGATGTAGCTCATACATTAGAATAACATATAGGCTATAATTTATAAACATAGTGTATGAAGTGTCATTCACGCGGGTGAAACCGCGGGGCACAGCTTGTTACATATGAATACATTTTTCCTTTCAAAAACAAAACCAATGCTTTGTTTTATAACAGCTATATAAAATTGTTTGAGTTTTCCCTCATATAGGCTTTTAGCTTCAGTTAAAAATGAAACGTATAAAGAATTTTCTTGCGGGAAATACCGGAATTATATTAAAGATAACTGTGACTAATTCTTAAACAAGTTATGCGATATCACTATTTTATCTAGGAGGAAATCTGCATAGGTATCAGATTATATACACAGTATACTAATAATTAAGTAAGCTGATAATATAAATAATTTCTGTCATGGGTTGATATCGTTTAAATATATTCACTCTGCATTCGTTATGATCGCAATAAAACACAGGTAGCTATTTTTTTAAATATTGTCTCGGATACAGTAATCTAATATAGATACGGATAGTGTGACTGGTCTGATCTAAATTCTAAGACTGTCTAACCATCATGTCTCTCCATTCGCAAGTCTGGAGTCTAAGAATTAGGTCACTGCAGAGGTAGGGCATGTGTTTGCAGTGCTCCTATTCGTAGACATTGAAATATTCATCTCCAACTTGATTGCCGTCTATAGGCGTCAAGTTGCCTATTGTTAACTGCTACTTCACCTATTCTTCTTCGCGTTCATTGCATTGCTATAAGTACGAAGTTCATGTATTCATTATTGACACGAACCATGTTCTTAACTGTAATCACGAATAGCTTTTTAAAAATGAAAGTCAATAAATAATGGTTTTCTTTTTATAAATGTAGTAAAGCTTTTCGATGGAAAATTATAAATTATGATATTATATAGCACAAAACATTTTCCGGTTCGATGGCAATTGTACAGAGAGTTTTCCACTGCAGTAATTTGTCTCTGAGTGGTTTTTGTGTTCTGTGTATGCATAACTAAATATATTTAAATTTGTCCAGTTTGGCAGTGCGCTAAAGTACACAAAAACTTGCACAGAACAGGGACACGTAACAAAACTTGCAATTTGCAGGTTTATTCAAATGAAATAAGCGGAATCACATACTTCATTAGTAGAAGTAACGAATATATAACTCTTAAACAAGCTTGCAAACTTAGTTTTGAAAAATTCCATTACAAGCACAGAACTAAACATTTCTCGATACTAAAAGTGAGACGACAAATACATTACACACACTATGTTCTACACACTACAGAACATGAACATAACAAGACGTGCTATGAACACATGCGATGTTCCCAAACTATATAGGTTATCCGAACATACTCGGATGGTGTTATACCTACCTACACGGATGACATTGGCGTATGTATTTTGTAACAGTTGTGCGGTTCAACTTGAGCGGCGAAATTGCTCGTTAGTTCCGTTTCCTGCTCGACTTGAAGGTTTCCCTGCCTGTGTTTTGTTCCATTCCGCTTTCAAATAAATACGCCGATGCTAAAACCTTCATAATACATTTATGTATTTTCTCGTACATTTATGCTTTCTTCGCCTCTTAATGTTCTGTCGTATCGCTTTTATTTGTCTGTCTATCATGAGATGAAAGGAATTAGTAAAAGCAACTGTATTACTCGTACCCTCTGTATTATGTACATAAGTTATTTCCATAAAATGTTTTGACTTATATCTTTTGATGACATGAACACAAAAATATTATTCGTTAACTTACTGCGGACGGCATCATATGCTTTTATTATTTATGAGTTTTCTTGTGATTCCTTTTGTAGAATGGGGTGGATTTAATTATGGTGTTGCGTGTCTCTATAGGGAATAGCGATTTCTATGAAACTGACGAATATTCGCAGAAACGAAATTGTTGCTGACACATGACTGACCTTTCATGTATTGCCCAAACTATGACGCAGCCTATATTTGAAGAACAAATAGTAGAATAATACGTACGGTCACTGATTTTATGTTTTTTGGTAAATGGTGAGTATCGCATTTGAATGAATCAAGTAAAATTACATGGGTATGGAATCGTGCCAAAAATTAATCGCAAGGTCTTACGGAAATAAAATATTGAATCTACATTTTAAAACACAGTATACAGTGTGAATTTAACTCTAGATCTGAGTATTATGCTTCAGGTATTTAATAGGTAGGCAATAAACATAAATAAATATGATAAAGTTTGAAAATAAGATCTTACTCCTAAAATGATAAATATCAACATTACCATAAGTCGTCCTGATCAAATAAGCTATCATAACAGGTAGAAAAAGTGGGTCATTCTTGTCGCATAAACAAATTCCTATGACGAACGACTGTGGCGCCAAGTTGCCCGGAGCCAAGATAAACACACTCTATCTTAAGCCGAGCACCCTCCCACTACAGCCTGTCCGATTTATATAGGTAGCCGACCTGTTTATGTACTTATTAACACTTTAGGGAAAGCAGTAAAAAGTAACGAACCATCCACAAATGCTAAGCAAAATTAACATTAACATTAAGTTGGTAAAGGTAAACACGAGCTATAAGCCTCCTTATAATAAAATCCCGACTTATCCCTTTGTCATTTTGCCAAGAGTTCGGACATGTCTAAGACTGTAAGCTCTTCATAAAAATAAACGGTAGTGACAAAGGAATGCCAAACTTTCTTCGATATTTCCCGAGAGCTGCAGCTATTCCTTGAAATTATTGTAAGAGAATTTCATCATTTCGAACGGAAAAGAAAATTCTTATGTAACAGACGAAATAAAAGCTTTCTTTAAAATAGCAACGTCACTTGCAATCGTTGCTGAAAATTTGAATAATGTAAATGAAATGGTTAGTTCTGAGTTGAAGTTATGAATTACTTGTTTAAACTTACATTGTGTAATTTGTACTTTCGTCGGTGAACTATTATTTCTGTCAACTTGAGAAACAGCGAGGTCTTTTAAAATATAAATAAGTTGAATTTGTACTTATTGAGTTGTGCGGTTTACGCGAATGTTAGACATTGAAATAAAACTACTTGTACGGATTCTATCGCGGTTTGTATTTAGATTTTAGTTCCCGACGTTTCGACACCTTTGCAGGTATCATGGTTACGGGCAGTCTGCCCGTATAATACATAAATATAATACAATAGCACAATAATTTGTACTTGTAGCGCAGTAACTTTCAAGTTGACAATGTATTTATCTAATTTCAAAAGGAAAAGGAAGGAAAGAACGAAGTTTTTAAACGGAGCATGTTCTCAATTTGACTGTGTGTTTTTTACGCAATATCTCCAGAAATTGAAATAGTTTTTTCCCCTCAGTATAATCAATTATGTCCTAAACAATATATACTAGCCTACTTATGGATATTTTATATTAGATTATTTCTTATATAAGAGTATTTCTGTCTATATTCTCTAAAACTGCTATCGAATTTCTACATGAACGATCGGATGATTATTGCGATATTCTTTGCCAAACAAATAGGCTCTTATTTCGTACATGTGATATATTATGTACAATCGAATGAATGTCGCGCACTTAAACCCGAAACGAATTACTACATACCGTGTGTTCGCTCTAAATCTAATATAAGGATGTACGAATAAAGAAGGTATACTACGGTGCAAACTTAATGGCGGCTCTGAACACGAGGCGAGTCGCTGCGCAGTAACAAACTTATGCGCCAGCGGGGGTGCGGGGCGAGGTACTGCGCAGCGTATAGCTAACTTCAGAGCCGCCATTAACTTTGAATCCAACTATACCGGCTTTTCTATGGCTGGTGTACAGGATGCTACGGAAATACGTGGTCATATTTGAAATACTGCTTTCGCTCATAGAAATGAACAACTTCCTTCAAGGATATCATAGCTAATTCAAATAAATATATGGCCTAATCACACCTTATCATCGTTGGTAAGGGAGGTCCAACCTTTTTACGTTTTGATGATTAGATACTTATTATAAGAAGTAGGTTATTTGAAGGTAGGAAGGAAGGTACATATACAATTACTAATGTAATGTAAATACAATCTCATTAAATCAATGACATTTTATAGAACATCTTATTTATTCCAATAAACTATATTTATTTTCATTTGAAAAAGAAGCAACAATTTTATTATATAATAAATCGTATTTATATGCAAAAGTATTGGGTATTATAATTATTTTTTTTATTTTGTAGGATGACTTCAAAGACATTCATGGAAAATCGGTTATTAACAAAATTTTTCCGGTAGAAAGTTTCATTCGCGGTGAAAAATGTTGAAACATCACTTTTATCTTAAATTATTTCTGGAGAGGAATTCTCGTGACCAAGAAATTTGGGAAGAAAAAGGTTTCATAGAAAAGTTAGGAAAAGATTTTATGATATCGATAAGAAAACCCTTAGGCGGTGTCTTTCTCGAACGGTGAAGGAAAACATCGCGAGGAAGCCGGGGTTCTGAAATCGCCAATCCGCAGAGAGCAAGCGTGGTGATCTATGCTCGCGCCTTATCTATATGGAAATAAGCCTGTGTTATTTTCATGTATTATCCCAACGTAAAAAAAGTAATCACACAGTCATTGTACCTTTCTCAATAATAAGATTTATTTTCGCAATTAGTTACTCTATTGACTTGCGGTCAATCATACAAGGATAACAATGAAACGTGTTAATTACATTGTGATATTTACAGGTATCATATAAATGTCAATTTGTACACAAGAGGTGATTTGTGGCTATCGTAATTATACCGGTGTTAAGAACACTTTATCAGACGTTAGCCCAATAAATAACTTACTGAATTATCTTTGTGTTTTGTTTATCCGCATGAGGGTTGATAAGTATATTATTATTGTTAACATGTTTACTTACTGTCCTTTCACAATATTGATTGGTTTCTGACGATACAATGAGCTTGAATTGCACAAGATTTTTTCTTTATAATTTACCTAATACCTTTTTTTTTGCGTCAAAACCTACTAAAAATGAGGTGTTTTATAAACACTTGCAAAAGAAAATATTTCCGAAATTAAATTAAAAACCCAGACGACTTCTTCTGAGAGTGGAATATCGCGTTCTCCTTTGGGATTACCAACTTTCTAGAATATAATACACTACCACAGGAAACTATTAACAATAAATCTCATGCAAAATCTTTATTAAATCTAAGGCATCGGCAATGAGCTTAGAGTCTGCTCCCGTTTAATGGACGGCCTGTTTGTTTATGCATGCACACCTGCATAGTGCCGGACTCGTGAAATTCTCAGGAGAAACCGATCCCTTTGTCTGTGTTAGACGGCTAGGTTGACACCGAAAGCACTCAGGCGAACTACATAATCGGTTTAAACGAGAAACCAAGGCTTACTACCAAAACTAGGTTTTGATTTCAAGTTGGTTTGGTTCTCGATTCGATTTCGAATCACTGGTAGCGAACCAAGACGTATTGAAAACTAAGATCCAATTATAATCGAGGGTTATCAGCCCTGTTAGCCGTTTGTGACTTCGTCATCATAAAGTTCTAGAATTCCTTAGTTGAAATTTATTACGCTTTCTGACAGATTTTCTCTAAGGTTATTTTTCGATCGAGCTTAGTTACAAATCGTGCCACTTCTCATCTGGCGCTAGTGTTTGGTTTTTTTGTACCAACTCGATAATATTTCGATTGAAACAGAACTCGATGCAGTTGATAGTAAGGGCAGTTGCGTCGGCTCTGCTTCCAGAGATCTGGGAATTATAAATCAGACCCTCGTTATATCTGTCAATCTGAGCTTATCCCGTGAAATTCCAATTGTATTAGAATTTTCATTAAGCCGTGTAGGATCGAGTGTCCCGATACGTACGTGAATGTGATTCGACAATCTTATATCACCTTTTAATATAGAAGGTATGTGTGATGAGACATACCGATATGAAGAATAAGGCTTCTAATAGAATTAAGTAAGACATTCTTTGACCCTTATTTTTACGAGGGTTATTTTCGGCTGTAGTGAAATGTGAATACCAAAAATAGGTCCATTAAAAATGACAGTGTAAATACAAATAGCTTCACTATATACTTTCTTATCTTCTATTCTTTGCTCGTCTTTTAAAAGATGCTTTATGTTTATATAAAGGGTAACATAAAATGAGGTACAAAGTAAACTAGAAGCAATTTGCTGAAGATACTGCACTTTGCGGCTGACGTTACAAGATGAGTGTTCCACCTGCAGATGACACGCCTAATGGAATAGGTAATGTCATGTTAATAACTCAATCACTTCCTAATAGGACATACGTGATCGGGACTGAAGAGCTTGCATGTACTTAGTTTAGAGCTAATTAGTCCTTTGTAGATGCAGTACTAACTTAAGAGCTATTTTGTAGTAGTGAAGTATTGCTAATTACTTGCTAAGAAATTAATGTTCATGAGACAATTGAAGATCAATTACTTTTTGTCGTTTTAATTCAAGTATTTTTGATAAGATTTTACCGCGTGTATGTACTAATTTAGCCAGGGCAGCTAGTCATGTCAGGCTAGGTGAATACCCGACTGGATACATGCCTCTTTCAATTGTTGGCGCAAATTTCGTCTTGTGCATTTAGTACAAGCTTGCACTTCCTTTTGCTTTTGAAATATTGTACCTATCCATTTATATTGAAAAAGTGAATGATATAAAACGCATGAAAGAATACTGAACGAGTTACGTAACTAGTCTCGCTACGGGCCTACTCCGAGCGAGATGATTGATTGGTGCACCGCCTCCCACGCTCAAGGCCGCTAATGCCAACTAATCGAACGAACATACATTTTTATTTTATTATCATTCATGTTCAGTTTCAAATGGACGTTTATGAACGAGATTTGTATGTTAATGACACCACTGGCACAGATACGAATTGTATTCGTTAGCAGCATGTGTCGATTATTGGTTACTGCTAGTGACCCAGCAGTAGTCGAACTTCGACAAATATCCTGTATTTGTAAATGTAAAGTATAGAAAATGTAGAGGGCAATATGGGCCTTTAAAAACATTATGAAGATTTTGACTATATTTCTCATAGCTACATTATTTATTTTGAGCCTTAACTGTCCCACTGCAGGGCAAAGGCCTCCCTTTCTTCCTTCCACACGTTTTTGTTTAGGGCAAGTTGCGGCCCCTCTTTTTTATACGCGTCCAGATCATTCTTCCATCTCCGCCTGAGACATAGCCTTTAAATATTTTAAATAGGAAATTATGTATTAATTATTACACTAATAACAGTAATAACACAAAAGCTAATTACATACTTACCCACGCTTATTAAAATAATTCAGTAATTAATCGTCCTATTAAGTTGACGTACGCCTATTAAACTTTGTTTTCTTAAATAAAGTTTAAAATACTGCCAGACAGTTTGACGTGAGTATAATACTTGTATACTTATAACACAGTACTCTTGCAGAACTTGAGCTCGACTTTCGAAAGTCCCTTGAGTCTTTCGATCGATGCTAGTTAATGGCTTAAGTTCTATCAACCTATGCACAGCCAAGTTCACTTGCCTTAAGTATCGAAACACGCTTCATCATTATAATGGAGATGAAAGAATTTGTTTAATTATCGAAAGTTAGACTAATTGAATTTTTTTGCTAAAATTTTGCTGTTGTCTAAAGTCAAGCGCTGTATTAAGTTGATCAAGTACTATCATGGCAATCAACCGCAGCTCTTGACTTGAGGTTTGACAGGTGACTATTGCAAATTTTAAAAGGTTTTTTGGAGGCTAGAGATAATTTTTTTTTTAAGAAAAACTTATTTTAAGCCTTTCAATAACAAGGATAAGCAGTGCTGGTAAACGTAATGATGTTTACATAGGCAAAGCTTTTTTAACATTTTCTTTGTAACGCTAAATATTGCATCTGCTAATTAATTATTGTTATCCTCGCGTTTACTTTAACGTGCATTGATTGTTTATTTTTTACTACAAAGAAAATCTGTTCTATCGGCAACAAAATCAAGACGCTTTTCTTGTAAGTTTGCGTAAAGAAAACATTTACTTGATTAATCGCTTGAAAATTTACAAAAGTTTGTTAAATAGTTTTAGTGTAGACTTTAGAATTAATATTAATAAACGTTTGATGGCGGTCAAAAAGTAATTTGCTGACTGAAAGTGACTTCAAAGCCCGTCATCACTTTGTCAATTTACGTTTTATAAATACCGCCGGTGGGACGTAGAACAGAAAATTACTTTTATACCAGAATTGTGGAATGGAATCGTGAAGGTGGAAAATATTCATTATGGCGTGCTTAAAATGTTGGTGTTATTGCTTGTAAAGTAAAATTATTTCGAACTGTCTGTCTGTTAATAAAAAAGGTATATAAAATTTTACGTTAGTTATGTGAGTAGATCTTGTTCTTCTTGTGTGGTTTTCTAGTGTGAGGTCAGGAACTTCGGGGACTTTTCAATGAATTATTTTATAGTAGATTTTAAGAATTATTTTAATTACGGTAGGTACAATGCACATTAAAGAAAGTTTAGCGAAGCGACTGTTACAACGCGCTGTCGATGGCAAGTGTCTCGGCCCGGACGGCCGGCCGCGCCGCTTCCTCCTGCCCCCGCTCCCTAGTGCCTTCCCCGCGATGATCCATCAGTAGTGGTGTGCGTAGGAGTCACGACATAGACGCGTGAACATGGCCCCCGCCTTGGAAGCACCCGCTTCCAATGGAGTGCAGTGGTCCCACGAAGTTGCTCAGGAACCTCCGAGATCATCATCGGATAGTAACGGACATAGCTTAGTGTAAGCCCGTCTGATCAGCCCAGTCGCTGTTTTGATGTCAGCGACTCTGGTAATGCCGTCGTTGCCGGTGAAGGTGCTCGTGACCCTGCCGAGACGCCACTTGAGTGGTGGCAAGTTGTCCTCTTTTATGAGAACAAGTGTATTAGGTTTGATGTCTTGTTCCTTATTTTTCCATTTAGTTCTCTTCTGAAGTTCAGTAATGTATTCTTTCGTCCACCTCTGCCAGAAATGTTGTCTCAGTTGTTCCACCCTTGCGTACCGTGACAAACGTAGTGTTGGCATAGCGGTGAGGTCATCGGCGGCTGCCGCAGTAAGTGGGCGACCGATGAGAAAATGCGCCGGCGTCAGTGGGAGTGAGTCGGTGGGATCAGAGGACAATGGGGATATAGGACGGGAGTTCAGAATAGACTCGATTAATGCTAAAACTGTACTAAACTCTTCGTAGGTTAAATGTGCATTACCCACAACTCGACGGAGATGGTATTTGCATGACTTGACCCCTGCCTCCCATAGACCACCGAAATGAGGCGCGTGCGGCGGAATGAATGAGAACTTAATGCTTTCATTAGCTGTGTGATTGATAATATGATTATAGTTATTATTTAAGAACGAACCTAATTCCCTTGAAGCTCCTACAAAGTTTTTCCCATTATCAGAAAATATCTCTGCAGGTTTACCTCGTCTAGATATGAACCTTTTTAAAGCGAGTATGTAAGCATCTGTAGTAAGACTAGTGACTAATTCCAAATGAATGGCTTTTGTTGAAAAACATATAAACAGGCAAATATAGCATTTCTCCAATTTAGCTCCTCTCCCTTTACGGCTAAGTATGAGCAGTGGTCCAGCGTAGTCTACTCCGCAGCGATAGAAGGGAAACTCGGATTCTAATCTCTCTACTGGTAAATTGCCCATCTGAGCCTTTATTGTATTGCCCTTAATGCGGTTACATGTCACACATCTACGAACTATCTTCCTCGACAAACTTCTACCACCTACCGGCCACCATTGTTCACGCAATGTCGACAAAAGAAGTTGAGGACCAGCGTGCAATAAGCGGTGGTGTTCGTGTTCAAATAAAAGTTGTGAAAAGGTATGTTTACTGGATAGCACTATAGGATGTTTCTTATCAAAGCAAAAGTCAAGGGAATTTTTTATTCTGCCGCCGACCCTCATAAGGCCGAGTTCATCTAAGAACAAATTAAGTCCAGATAAATTACGATTAGATTTTATTGGCAAATTATTTTTTAATCGTTCATAATCACCAGGAAAAGATTCCTGTTGTGACAAGCGTGACAAAGTAATCATTGAGTTATTTAGTTCCCCAGCTGATAACGCACCGAGCGCCCGGTTTGACTTTAATTTAATTCGCGTATTTGAAATAAAGCGCAACATGTACGCCACTGTGCGTTTTAAACGATTTAAAGAAGAAAATCTATCGAATAATTTTAAGTCTGTATCTACTTGACATTCCATTGCAACAGTATTTAATTTAAGTTCGGGTAATTCATTAAAATTAATATTGCGACAGACAGACGCAAGACCTTTTTCCCAATTAGAGTTAGGTTCACGTAAACAACTCGGGCCGTGCCACCATAAACCGGATGTTTGAAGCGCGTCCATGAGTACACCGCGCGAGAGTAAGTCTGCTGGATTTTGTTTACTATTTATATATAACCATAAACATGTTTCAGTGAGTTCGTTTATTTCTACAACCCTATTCTGAACAAACGGTTTTAAAGAACTTGGTGTTATGTTCAGCCAACCTAAAACTGTTGTTGAGTCAGACCATAAATAAACTTTCTTAAAGTTAATTTTAAGCGATTTAATTATTTTGTTATATAATCTTGCTCCCAACAATGCACCGCACAACTCAAGACGCGGAATACTAACCGGTTTTATCGGAGCCACCTTGCCTTTCGCACACAATAGACGGATAGATAACGCGTCGAGTGATTCATTGTCTAAATATGTGCGTATATATGCGCAGGCGCCGTAAGCGCATTGCGAGGCGTCGCAAAAAATGTGAAGTTCAACCTGTTTGTTATCATCGCATGAATTGCCTATAACGTGACGAGGGACCCGTATAGTAGGTAAACAATTTAACTTATAAATGAAATTTTTCCACTTCAATTCGATACCTTGTGGAATAGGATCGTCCCAGTCAACTTTGCATAACCATAATTTTTGTAATATAATCTTTGCAATAATGATCGACGGTGCTAGCAGGCCTAATGGGTCGTAAATTTGTGAGACGATCGATAAAATAGTTCTCTTGGTTATGACCGTACCTTGCTGATCTTCAAGGTTTGTTGTAAAATACAGTTCATCGCTCGTGCTGAACCAACCTAACCCTAAAGTTTTATTTTGGCAGTTTTCTCCTAAAGACATTTCTTTTGATGAAGTATTTGCTTCAAACGCGTTCGAAGCGTCGTGATTAAAGTTAAATACCCACTTACGCAACATAAAACATCCCGATCCCAAAACTTTAAAAACACTATCGCATATATATCTTAATGTATTTTTGTTATCATGACCCGTAATGAGGTCATCTACATATATGTCTTCCTTAATTATTTGAGAGATGACGTCATCGTTGCATTCTTCAGCCAGCTGTCTAATACATCGCATGCTAAGATACGGCGCGCACGCAGTGCCGTATGTCACCGTGTTAAGCTGGTATATACCGATCGGATCTGAAGGATTTTCTCTCCACAAAATACATTGCAAATTACGTTGGTCAGGCTGTATAAGTACCTGCCTAAACATCTTTTCGACATCGGCACAAGCAATGTATCTATGTTGCCTAAATCGTAACAGAATTGCAAATATGTCATTTTGCAAGATAGGGCCTGGTAATAGAATATCATTTAACGATTTACCACTAGTTGATTTTGCACTTGCGTCAAACACTACTCTTAATTTAGTAGTGCTACTATTTTCCCTGAAGACACCGTGGTGCGGCAAAAAATAAGTGGGAGAAGTGTATGAATTAATGCGACTCATGTGCCCCAGGTCTAAATATTCTTGCAAAAACTCACAGTACAGTTTTTTGTACTCTGGTGCGCGAGCTAGCTTACGTTCGAGTGATCGAAACCGGTTCTCGGCTAACGTAAATGTATCACCTAAAGAGTCAGCTGACTCGCTTAGTGGAATGCGCACAGAAAACCGACCTTTATCATCGCGTGACGTTGTGCTATAAAATAAATTTTCGCATGCACGTTCTTCTTTGGAATAATTATAATTTTTAGTGGTGGGAATTGTAACTTCTTCTAACTCCCAAAATCTTTTAAGTTGTTTATCAAGTGTTTGTGTAAAATTACAATGAATCTGATTAATGCGCAAATTCTTTGTTTGTATTGGACCGGATATAATCCACCCCAGTTTAGTATTCTGGAGACAAGGTCCTGTAGGCAATCTAATTAAACCTTCGTTTAACAATTCCCAGAATAAATCTGCACCGATGAGAAGCTGAATTTCATGAGGCGAATAAAAGTTTGGATCAGCTAGGGTTACGTTATCCGGAATGTTAAAGTTAATATTTACGCTAAGCGACGGTAATTGTGCAATAATATGAGGTAGGACTAAACATTTTAAACGTTTACTGTAATCGCTAGTTTTGGACCTCAATTGAATTTCACATGATTGCGTGGACTGAGTAGCACAGTGTCCTACGCCTGTGACTTGAACAGTGGACTGTAACATTTTAGTATTTAATCTTTTGCATAAAGGCTCAGCAATAAAACATTGCTGACTTCCACTATCGAGTAATGTGCGAATAGTGTGGTATTTATTTTTGCTGTCGGCTATCTCCACTAAAGCTGTAGACAACAAGACAGGCTGCAATGTTAACGAGTGACAGCCGTTGTCTTGTCTATTTGTCGCGTGAGCTACCGAATGCAACAACGCGGTCTGTGAATTGCCTGCAATAAGCTCGTCCCGCGACTTTGCTTGTGATGGTTCATTGGCTACTTTAGTGTCACAATGAAGTACCGAATTATGTTTTAAATTACATTGTCTGCAGGGTCCATACCAACAGGTTATTGCAGTATGCCCAGCTCGCAAACAATTGCGACAAAGTTTTTTTTCATCGATAAATTTAGACTTATCATTTACCGATAAATTTAAGAACTTGCTACATGAATAAAGCGCATGGTTAGCATCACACATGTTACAAACGCGAGAACGTTTTGAGGTCTTAGATACCATATTATTATGGCTTTTATTTGATTGCGTAGCAACATAACTATGAGTGCTATGATTGACTTGATTCGACAGCGGTTTTTTAGAGTTTATTTCTACTGTTTTATGGTTATTCACTTTAATCATCTCAAGCATATCTGCTCGATTTTTAAGGAATTTAAGGAAATCATCTAATGTGGGTTTCGCAAAAGTACCCTGCAATTCATTATTTAAATTTCCCTTATAATTTTCCCATTCCCTTTCTGTAGAAAAATCTAACTTTGATCCAATAAAGAAAATTACAATGGAATCCCATGATTCCGTGGGTTCTCCTAATATTTTTAGCGCTCGCAGATTTCTCAGAATACTATCAATTAATTTCCTAATTTGAGCGGAAGATTCTTTGGTCATTGACGGCATAGCAAATAAAGCCTTAAAATGATTATGCAACAGTAAACGATTATTATTATAGCGATTCTCAAGCAAATCCCAGGCAACACAATAATTATCAGCAGAAAACTCTAAGGATTTAATGACCTGCAAAGCATTACCAGTGAGGGCAGAACGCAAGTAATGGAAATTTTGTATTTTATCTATATCTTTCGAATTATGAATAAGCGATAAATATGTGTCTTTAAACTCCAACCACTGATCATATGAGCCATCAAAGGAGGGCAGCTTAATTGTGGGTAGTTTAATGGAAAGGGAAGATTTAGAAGCTGATTCCTGTGCGTTAGATGAATCATTTTGAGCAAGCAAGCATTTGGCATTAGCCACAGTAGAATAATACCGATTTTCAAAAGACTCCCTTTCTTCTAATTCTACAGCTAACTGACTGTCTGTCACCTTAAGATCTATTTCATCTTGAATTTCCGAAAAGCTGAACAATAAGGTTTCCGCCGTTTGCATACGAACTTGTAATTCCGTTTTCTGAGCATTACTTACAACACCGCTTTCTAAGGAATTAATATATTTTACAAACAAAGACAATTTACCTTTAACTATGCCTCGCTTTTTTACTAATTCTTTAACTACGTTAACTATCATCTCATCAGACTCGACTAAAGGGGATTGCCGTTCTTTCGTCATTTCGGTAGCTATGTAGACAAAGGACAAGTACTTACAGTTTGAAAACAGCCGTTGACTCTCCGACGAGAAGTGGGTATGGTCATGTAATCACCGCGTAACGGTCACTGTAATTTTAACATTAACAAGAATTAGCACTATTCGTTTTTAGTTGGGAAACTGGAAAGGAGTTACTGGCCTCTTAGTTGCGCTGATCTTGGCTATTGTCTTTCTACAGCGATCCGGCTCGAAGGACCATATGTTCTTCTTGTGTGGTTTTCTAGTGTGAGGTCAGGAACTTCGGGGACTTTTCAATGAATTATTTTATAGTAGATTTTAAGAATTATTTTAATTACGGTAGGTACAATGCACATTAAAGAAAGTTTAGCGAAGCGACTGTTACAACGCGCTGTCGATGGCAAGTGTCTCGGCCCGGACGGCCGGCCGCGCCGCTTCCTCCTGCCCCCGCTCCCTAGTGCCTTCCCCGCGATGATCCATCAGTAGTGGTGTGCGTAGGAGTCACGACATAGACGCGTGAACATGGCCCCCGCCTTGGAAGCACCCGCTTCCAATGGAGTGCAGTGGTCCCACGAAGTTGCTCAGGAACCTCCGAGATCATCATCGGATAGTAACGGACATAGCTTAGTGTAAGCCCGTCTGATCAGCCCAGTCGCTGTTTTGATGTCAGCGACTCTGGTAATGCCGTCGTTGCCGGTGAAGGTGCTCGTGACCCTGCCGAGACGCCACTTGAGTGGTGGCAAGTTGTCCTCTTTTATGAGAACAAGTGTATTAGGTTTGATGTCTTGTTCCTTATTTTTCCATTTAGTTCTCTTCTGAAGTTCAGTAATGTATTCTTTCGTCCACCTCTGCCAGAAATGTTGTCTCAGTTGTTCCACCCTTGCGTACCGTGACAAACGTAGTGTTGGCATAGCGGTGAGGTCATCGGCGGCTGCCGCAGTAAGTGGGCGACCGATGAGAAAATGCGCCGGCGTCAGTGGGAGTGAGTCGGTGGGATCAGAGGACAATGGGGATATAGGACGGGAGTTCAGAATAGACTCGATTAATGCTAAAACTGTACTAAACTCTTCGTAGGTTAAATGTGCATTACCCACAACTCGACGGAGATGGTATTTGCATGACTTGACCCCTGCCTCCCATAGACCACCGAAATGAGGCGCGTGCGGCGGAATGAATGAGAACTTAATGCTTTCATTAGCTGTGTGATTGATAATATGATTATAGTTATTATTTAAGAACGAACCTAATTCCCTTGAAGCTCCTACAAAGTTTTTCCCATTATCAGAAAATATCTCTGCAGGTTTACCTCGTCTAGATATGAACCTTTTTAAAGCGAGTATGTAAGCATCTGTAGTAAGACTAGTGACTAATTCCAAATGAATGGCTTTTGTTGAAAAACATATAAACAGGCAAATATAGCATTTCTCCAATTTAGCTCCTCTCCCTTTACGGCTAAGTATGAGCAGTGGTCCAGCGTAGTCTACTCCGCAGCGATAGAAGGGAAACTCGGATTCTAATCTCTCTACTGGTAAATTGCCCATCTGAGCCTTTATTGTATTGCCCTTAATGCGGTTACATGTCACACATCTACGAACTATCTTCCTCGACAAACTTCTACCACCTACCGGCCACCATTGTTCACGCAATGTCGACAAAAGAAGTTGAGGACCAGCGTGCAATAAGCGGTGGTGTTCGTGTTCAAATAAAAGTTGTGAAAAGTTATGTTTACTGGATAGCACTATAGGATGTTTCTTATCAAAGCAAAAGTCAAGGGAATTTTTTATTCTGCCGCCGACCCTCATAAGGCCGAGTTCATCTAAGAACAAATTAAGTCCAGATAAATTACGATTAGATTTTATTGGCAAATTATTTTTTAATCGTTCATAATCACCAGGAAAAGATTCCTGTTGTGACAAGCGTGACAAAGTAATCATTGAGTTATTTAGTTCCCCAGCTGATAACGCACCGAGCGCCCGGTTTGACTTTAATTTAATTCGCGTATTTGAAATAAAGCGCAACATGTACGCCACTGTGCGTTTTAAACGATTTAAAGAAGAAAATCTATCGAATAATTTTAAGTCTGTATCTACTTGACATTCCATTGCAACAGTATTTAATTTAAGTTCGGGTAATTCATTAAAATTAATATTGCGACAGACAGACGCAAGACCTTTTTCCCAATTAGAGTTAGGTTCACGTAAACAACTCGGGCCGTGCCACCATAAACCGGATGTTTGAAGCGCGTCCATGAGTACACCGCGCGAGAGTAAGTCTGCTGGATTTTGTTTACTATTTATATATAACCATAAACATGTTTCAGTGAGTTCGTTTATTTCTACAACCCTATTCTGAACAAACGGTTTTAAAGAACTTGGTGTTATGTTCAGCCAACCTAAAACTGTTGTTGAGTCAGACCATAAATAAACTTTCTTAAAGTTAATTTTAAGCGATTTAATTATTTTGTTATATAATCTTGCTCCCAACAATGCACCGCACAACTCAAGACGCGGAATACTAACCGGTTTTATCGGAGCCACCTTGCCTTTCGCACACAATAGACGGATAGATAACGCGTCGAGTGATTCATTGTCTAAATATGTGCGTATATATGCGCAGGCGCCGTAAGCGCATTGCGAGGCGTCGCAAAAAATGTGAAGTTCAACCTGTTTGTTATCATCGCATGAATTGCCTATAACGTGACGAGGGACCCGTATAGTAGGTAAACAATTTAACTTATAAATGAAATTTTTCCACTTCAATTCGATACCTTGTGGAATAGGATCGTCCCAGTCAACTTTGCATAACCATAATTTTTGTAATATAATCTTTGCAATAATGATCGACGGTGCTAGCAGGCCTAATGGGTCGTAAATTTGTGAGACGATCGATAAAATAGTTCTCTTGGTTATGACCGTACCTTGCTGATCTTCAAGGTTTGTTGTAAAATACAGTTCATCGCTCGTGCTGAACCAACCTAACCCTAAAGTTTTATTTTGGCAGTTTTCTCCTAAAGACATTTCTTTTGATGAAGTATTTGCTTCAAACGCGTTCGAAGCGTCGTGATTAAAGTTAAATACCCACTTACGCAACATAAAACATCCCGATCCCAAAACTTTAAAAACACTATCGCATATATATCTTAATGTATTTTTGTTATCATGACCCGTAATGAGGTCATCTACATATATGTCTTCCTTAATTATTTGAGAGATGACGTCATCGTTGCATTCTTCAGCCAGCTGTCTAATACATCGCATGCTAAGATACGGCGCGCACGCAGTGCCGTATGTCACCGTGTTAAGCTGGTATATACCGATCGGATCTGAAGGATTTTCTCTCCACAAAATACATTGCAAATTACGTTGGTCAGGCTGTATAAGTACCTGCCTAAACATCTTTTCGACATCGGCACAAGCAATGTATCTATGTTGCCTAAATCGTAACAGAATTGCAAATATGTCATTTTGCAAGATAGGGCCTGGTAATAGAATATCATTTAACGATTTACCACTAGTTGATTTTGCACTTGCGTCAAACACTACTCTTAATTTAGTAGTGCTACTATTTTCCCTGAAGACACCGTGGTGCGGCAAAAAATAAGTGGGAGAAGTGTATGAATTAATGCGACTCATGTGCCCCAGGTCTAAATATTCTTGCAAAAACTCACAGTACAGTTTTTTGTACTCTGGTGCGCGAGCTAGCTTACGTTCGAGTGATCGAAACCGGTTCTCGGCTAACGTAAATGTATCACCTAAAGAGTCAGCTGACTCGCTTAGTGGAATGCGCACAGAAAACCGACCTTTATCATCGCGTGACGTTGTGCTATAAAATAAATTTTCGCATGCACGTTCTTCTTTGGAATAATTATAATTTTTAGTGGTGGGAATTGTAACTTCTTCTAACTCCCAAAATCTTTTAAGTTGTTTATCAAGTGTTTGTGTAAAATTACAATGAATCTGATTAATGCGCAAATTCTTTGTTTGTATTGGACCGGATATAATCCACCCCAGTTTAGTATTCTGGAGACAAGGTCCTGTAGGCAATCTAATTAAACCTTCGTTTAACAATTCCCAGAATAAATCTGCACCGATGAGAAGCTGAATTTCATGAGGCGAATAAAAGTTTGGATCAGCTAGGGTTACGTTATCCGGAATGTTAAAGTTAATATTTACGCTAAGCGACGGTAATTGTGCAATAATATGAGGTAGGACTAAACATTTTAAACGTTTACTGTAATCGCTAGTTTTGGACCTCAATTGAATTTCACATGATTGCGTGGACTGAGTAGCACAGTGTCCTACGCCTGTGACTTGAACAGTGGACTGTAACATTTTAGTATTTAATCTTTTGCATAAAGGCTCAGCAATAAAACATTGCTGACTTCCACTATCGAGTAATGTGCGAATAGTGTGGTATTTATTTTTGCTGTCGGCTATCTCCACTAAAGCTGTAGACAACAAGACAGGCTGCAATGTTAACGAGTGACAGCCGTTGTCTTGTCTATTTGTCGCGTGAGCTACCGAATGCAACAACGCGGTCTGTGAATTGCCTGCAATAAGCTCGTCCCGCGACTTTGCTTGTGATGGTTCATTGGCTACTTTAGTGTCACAATGAAGTACCGAATTATGTTTTAAATTACATTGTCTGCAGGGTCCATACCAACAGGTTATTGCAGTATGCCCAGCTCGCAAACAATTGCGACAAAGTTTTTTTTCATCGATAAATTTAGACTTATCATTTACCGATAAATTTAAGAACTTGCTACATGAATAAAGCGCATGGTTAGCATCACACATGTTACAAACGCGAGAACGTTTTGAGGTCTTAGATACCATATTATTATGGCTTTTATTTGATTGCGTAGCAACATAACTATGAGTGCTATGATTGACTTGATTCGACAGCGGTTTTTTAGAGTTTATTTCTACTGTTTTATGGTTATTCACTTTAATCATCTCAAGCATATCTGCTCGATTTTTAAGGAATTTAAGGAAATCATCTAATGTGGGTTTCGCAAAAGTACCCTGCAATTCATTATTTAAATTTCCCTTATAATTTTCCCATTCCCTTTCTGTAGAAAAATCTAACTTTGATCCAATAAAGAAAATTACAATGGAATCCCATGATTCCGTGGGTTCTCCTAATATTTTTAGCGCTCGCAGATTTCTCAGAATACTATCAATTAATTTCCTAATTTGAGCGGAAGATTCTTTGGTCATTGACGGCATAGCAAATAAAGCCTTAAAATGATTATGCAACAGTAAACGATTATTATTATAGCGATTCTCAAGCAAATCCCAGGCAACACAATAATTATCAGCAGAAAACTCTAAGGATTTAATGACCTGCAAAGCATTACCAGTGAGGGCAGAACGCAAGTAATGGAAATTTTGTATTTTATCTATATCTTTCGAATTATGAATAAGCGATAAATATGTGTCTTTAAACTCCAACCACTGATCATATGAGCCATCAAAGGAGGGCAGCTTAATTGTGGGTAGTTTAATGGAAAGGGAAGATTTAGAAGCTGATTCCTGTGCGTTAGATGAATCATTTTGAGCAAGCAAGCATTTGGCATTAGCCACAGTAGAATAATACCGATTTTCAAAAGACTCCCTTTCTTCTAATTCTACAGCTAACTGACTGTCTGTCACCTTAAGATCTATTTCATCTTGAATTTCCGAAAAGCTGAACAATAAGGTTTCCGCCGTTTGCATACGAACTTGTAATTCCGTTTTCTGAGCATTACTTACAACACCGCTTTCTAAGGAATTAATATATTTTACAAACAAAGACAATTTACCTTTAACTATGCCTCGCTTTTTTACTAATTCTTTAACTACGTTAACTATCATCTCATCAGACTCGACTAAAGGGGATTGCCGTTCTTTCGTCATTTCGGTAGCTATGTAGACAAAGGACAAGTACTTACAGTTTGAAAACAGCCGTTGACTCTCCGACGAGAAGTGGGTATGGTCATGTAATCACCGCGTAACGGTCACTGTAATTTTAACATTAACAAGAATTAGCACTATTCGTTTTTAGTTGGGAAACTGGAAAGGAGTTACTGGCCTCTTAGTTGCGCTGATCTTGGCTATTGTCTTTCTACAGCGATCCGGCTCGAAGGTCCATATGTTCTTCTTGTGTGGTTTTCTAGTGTGAGGTCAGGAACTTCGGGGACTTTTCAATGAATTATTTTATAGTAGATTTTAAGAATTATTTTAATTACGGTAGGTACAATGCACATTAAAGAAAGTTTAGCGAAGCGACTGTTACAACGCGCTGTCGATGGCAAGTGTCTCGGCCCGGACGGCCGGCCGCGCCGCTTCCTCCTGCCCCCGCTCCCTAGTGCCTTCCCCGCGATGATCCATCAGTAGTGGTGTGCGTAGGAGTCACGACATAGACGCGTGAACAGATCTTGAGCACGATTTGTCATATTTATAAATCTTAAACAACTTTACCTTAAAGGAATAAATTGCCAAAAAAATGCAAATACCTTATTGATTTTATATCGGTTATCTAGCACATAGAAAGCTACCCATGTGTTAAAAAAAAAAAAAAAACAAAAAGTAGGGAAAGAACACTCTTTCCCTACTTTTTTTTGTGAAAATATCTTTTAGCAAGAATATTAATGACAACACAACAAGTTGTTATTAATTACAATTTTTCAATATTATAACAGGGACATTCACCTCTTTACAAACCACGAAATGCACGATAAATAAATAATTTATAACTCCTCGTTAAAAAGCGCCAGTTATTTTTTGTTTTGCGTTTTACTCATTACAAATAAAAGTTTAAAGAGAAAATCGTTTCATAGAGCATTTAAACTGAATAATATATGGCTTGAAGCTTTATGTAAACATATTCATTTATCCGGTGTGGATAGACGCAGCTATCAACACGGATCTGTAATATGTTTATTCTTAATAATTATACATTTATTGTACAGGCTATTTACCAACTACTATTTCTGGATTCGGTATTTACGTATTATTGGGTAAAGACATAAAGTTATTAGTTGGCTATGTGTTAACCAAACACTTTTTAGCACTGTCTGAAATAACTGCCTCGTTGGCCTAGTGGTGCTAAGCGCACCTGCTACGCTAGAGGTCTTGGGTTCGATTCCCGAGTCGACCAAAGTGTTATTGGGTTTTTCTATGAAATTCTCAGTAGCAGGTCGGAGTTTGGATTTGTGCCCGGTTAGTGGCAATAGGCTCGCCCCCTATTACATGGGACCTAAACATATCGGCGAACTGTGGGTTGTACATTGGTACGCCTCTGCCTACCCCTTCGGGGATACAGGCGTGATGATATGTTATGTTATGAAATAAAGAAAAGAAATTGTTTAAAAAAAAAGATTTAACCAAACTCAATGTTAGCGGAAAGTATAGCAATGTAGCAAGAAGTTAAGTCGTCTGTGTTTCAGTCTATTCGTTGATGCTTTTATTAATGGTTGAAGGTGCGTAATGCCTATTTGTCAACAGCGGTCTTAAGAATTAAAACAAGAAAAGTTACGAATGAATACCTACACATAACAATATACTTACGTACCACGTTACTTACTTATATATTTCCTTGACGTGTACGTCCCGTTCTTTCTGAGAACTTCCTTTGTGCAATATATTTTGACAACACGACGATTTCCAGACGTCGCCGTCTTTCAAACTGGAATATTGGCCTTCAAAATGATGACGTTCTTTGTTTCCTTTACAACAGTCTACTTCTTTTGATAAAAGTTTGTGCGAAAATGCGCATAATCATATTATGTTAAAAAAAAGGAATTTTGCTAAGTGTATGTAAATGTTTAAGACATTTTACTTTTAAATAATTTATAAGATATTTAATGTTATGTAATGTTAATTTCATTTCTTTCCCTGTTCTGTTATAAACATTTTTGATAAATGAGACAGATAAATTGGTTGTAAGGTACTAAAAGAAATATAATTTATTTTGTTGTCATTCAAACTATCATATTCTAGTAGGTATTTCATTTCTACAAGAATTAGAAGTTCGATCACAAACCGCAGTAGTATTCGAGAACGAATCGCACAAAATACACAATAGCTTATACTGCCACACTGTATCCAATCAGATCCAACGAATTCTTTCCAATCGTGAGAACATGGAACTCGATTGAATCCAATTGGGGCTAAGCTTCAGCTAAGCCTGGGCAAACGAAGGCCTGGATTTCGATGGTTTACCAAAAAAATGTCTCCAATATGCACAAGAATTTTCATTATTAAATACCACAAACACACAATTCCGGTATTATATCTATTGGTGTAGAAATCGGTCCCCAAAGTTATAAATTGTCCCAAGAATTTCGTTCACGTCTTTGTACGGACGACGTATCTATCAACAGATGAAATCGTAAGATGTTTGATAGAAGTCACGTTTGTTGAGTCATCACAGTGATCTATCGAGTACAGTTAGATATATATTTCTAGTACTATTTACTCGTACTAGCGTATATTTTCTTTAATAAACATTGCTTTCACACATGTTCAACGTTTATGTATCTAATTACATCGGCCAGTATTTACGTTATACAAACGTTTGCTATCGTTAGTGGGAATCCTTGAGGCTAACCAACTCGTGCACTAGTTTATTTAGTTGTACGACAGCTAGAGATAACGAGGATACTACTAATTGGGCAGTGAATATTCGAAGTTGCAGATGGATGTAGGGTCAAATTGCAGCTAACTATACCTTTGAGATTTAATGTAGTTGTTACTTTGTTTGGGGATTCGATCTATATTTTTGTGTGTCCTCCTCAATATTTTCAGTATCCACAAAATGTTGTAACATTTGCAAAATATATCCAGTGTCAAGGTCAGCACATAAGCTCCAATTCAGCCGCTGCTACAATCTGGCTATCAACACTTAGCTGAAATGTTGTGTTGGCAGCTTTGCTACGCAAATCGGAGATACCAACTGCAGAGCACTAAAACTATACAACATAATGCTCAAGCGGTTCTCACTGTAATATTGCCGCAGTGTTTCTAGACAAGCTCAGTGAGATCTCTACAGATTTTCGAGTGCTAGGTTCCGCGCACGAAATGCTCAAATCGTATCAATGAAAAC
Organism: Autographa gamma; assembly: GCA_905146925.1. Taxonomy (NCBI): domain Eukaryota; kingdom Metazoa; phylum Arthropoda; class Insecta; order Lepidoptera; family Noctuidae; genus Autographa; species Autographa gamma. Next base: position 6,044,217 of record LR989866.1, on the reverse strand, counting down.
AATGGCGTCGAGCGTTCCGTTACTTGCCAGACAAGAGTCCCGATAAACGTTACGCCTTTTCTCGCCATGAGTATTTTTCATGGCGCACTCCTTTCATTCCTTTGTTGTTGAATTAGGTACTTTATGGTTGAATACACCTCAATATGTTGTAGCGATGCAAAGTTGCCGTTTAGCAAAGCAACAGACGAAATTATATTTATTATTTTAAATAACGAGTTATGAAAATCCGTTCTGCGTTAATTACTGAAATCATGTCTCTCCAGATATAGCTGAATATAATAGTTCCTGAGTAACAATAAAACGTATGGTATTCAGAGCAAAATACTAACGCCGCCGTTTCCAAGAATCAGCATTCTAGTGCTAATAACATTACTAACAATAGACATTTTATTAAGACATTATTTTAAGGGGATTTCTAACCGAAGCTCAAAGCTTTTGACGCATATAACGACCCATAAGCTAGTTGAGTGTCATAAGCCGTTAAATTTAATTAGTGTATTATTTTGATATAGACAGAGTAGGTATATTGCTGTAAAAGTTACAACATAATATAAAGTGATTTTAATTATTTGGGTGCCTTTATAACCGTTCCGTTTTATGCTTATTTTGTTCCATATCATGAATGAAACATGGTTCTGGCATTCAATTCCATTCATAAATATTCTAGTTGGCCAACTGCTGATTTGTCAATGTTATGTAGTCCAGCGAAACGAGCGGGCGGATATTTGCATAGAGATGAGAGCTTTCTATCTTGTTAATGTTTAATTTAGACGGTAAATAGTCCACGTTCCGACGGTTCAATATTTCAGTGTTTCACTAAAACGATTTTGTTTCCAATCTCTGCTTTTAGGGATAGATTTTTCTTTTTTTCCGTTAAATGGGATATCGTCAATCCCCTATTCTGGTCTCGACAATGGAAGCAATTTGTAACATCAATCACTTTTCGAGAGTCATGTGACGCAGCTCTGTATTTAATTACTGCACGAACACACCGTCACACTGCGATAAAAATTGAATTTTCCGCTTATGGTTTGATCCGGCCTTTGTGTTTTAAAATGATTTTAAATTGTTTGACGATTTATTCTGCTTGAAATTGGCTTTATTGTTTCCCAGAATTGAAGACAGCCAACATTTAATTTCGTTCATTTTATTTGTACTGCGACAAAGTTTGCCAATTAATTTTTATTCGAAAATTAAAATCTGTTTCAAGTTACACGGCGGTGATTTATTTATTTATTCTATATTGCACAAATACAGGCAAATTAACAACGTGACAAAGATACATATTTAATGAAAGGCGACCTTATTTTACCTACATAGCAATTTCTTTCAGGCAACCTTTTCCATAATTTATAATTTTGGGTTTATGAACGGTCAAAAAGATTAACTTATATTTTTGTTATTCTTTTATAGGATTAAAAACAGAAACAGAAAAAAAACAACAAAAAACTTTTTTTAGGAGACTAGCGAATATGACACTAAAATTATGGACAAAGAAACTCTACCTTCATAAAGTACCTAGTAAAGTCATAATTCACTAAATAAACCTACCTTTCCTGGGATTTCTCGAACAAACATAACTCTAAGAAACTTACGAGTTGTTTGTTGTGTATGTACTGAACATATACCTCTGTGGTATTATATATGACTGCCTCGTTGGCCTAGTGACTGCCTCGTTGGCCTAGTGGCGCTAAGCGCGACTGCTACCCTAGAGGCCTTGGGTTCGATTCCCAAGTCGACCGAGGTGTTATTGGGTTTTTCTATGAAATTCTCAGTAGCAGGTCGGAGTTTGGATTTGTGCCCGGTTAGTGGCAATAGGCTCGCCCCCTATGACATGGGAACTAAACATATCGGCGAACTGTGGGTGTACATTGGTACACCTTTGCCTAACCCTTCGGGGATACAGGCGTGATGATATGTTATGTTATAATAAATACCTACTTACGTAAATACAACAAGTAAGACAAAAACTTGCAGATACCTTACATTAGTATGTAAGTAGTTCTAATTACCTAAAGGGTTTATATCAAAACCTTACCCCATTGCACAGAAACCAGGCCACAAAAAATCCGGGTATGTTACATCAAAATAAAATTAACATGGCTCAGATACATTCTGAAAATACGTTGAATCACGCTCGCATAAGCTCACGATATGATGCTGGCCGGTTTGAAAGAGTGCCATGAAATAGAATCCAACAACCATTCAAAAAACGAATGAGAGTCGCTTGAGCTTTTCTTTATGCCAGTGCTATTTGAAATGGGCAAGCGTTCTATTCACCCTTTAAAATTTTACTGCAGAATTTATGACCAAAGTTAGGGTCATGAAAATTAAGTACTAATTTTGACATTGTTGTATGCATGTAATTAGAAGATATAAAAGTTAATGACGACGAAATATGAGCTTCCCTAGTTTTATTAGATCGTTACTCATCGTTGCATCGTATAGAAGTGTTCCGACCTGCTATTCAATTAAAAAAGTAAACAAAAGTTAAAAAGTGCATTATTTGAGGAAACATACGATATTATTATTAATTATGTTTAGCCATATTCGTCCGCTGTAGCCAACTGCAGGGCAAAGACCTCCCTTTCCTTCGTCCAATTCTCCCGGTCCTATTGTTGTCCATAATGTAGAAAAAGAGTCAAGCTCAACATACGATACTTCATTTAAACGAAAACATAGAAAATCAAATAAATAATTACTCTTTACTACCTCATTGTTTATCTGAGGTAAATAATGAAAGGAAATGAAACAAAAGTGTATAAGGCTCATCTAGGTACTTTTCAAGAGAATGCAACTAAGAAAACTGCGAGTAAAAATCTTTTCTTTAAAATATTGTGCATGTAAACGTGTTATGAAGGTGAATATGAACAACGTAGCGCAGTGCATTCCCTGTTTTCACTTCGCTGGCTTTTTGGCATATCAGCTGAAATGTTACTTTATGAAATTTTAGATTTTACCTTACTTTTCTCCTTAGATGAATTTAATAGGGTTTGAATCTTGCTTTAAGTTGTTTTAATATTAGTTATAAAAAAATGGTATGTTGTGTAATCGCTAATTTGCCTCCCCTTATTTACCGATTTCAAAAAGGATGGGGTACCTACTCAAGTCGACTGTTGTTGTTGTTTTTTTATGTTTTTATTTAAAACCATTTTAAGTTTAATTTAGTTTAAGTTTAATTACATTTGAAACTGGAAAATGCTTTGGCTTTTCAACAGTCGGGCTGCTGTTCTAACTTGCCTTTCCAAAATAGTTCTCTCTCGAATAAAATGGATTTGGATTCGTTCCAAATAAGATTTACAACATTGTCTCTTGGGCCCGATACTCCGTAAAGTCGGAGATAAGCAACAAGTACTTTATTCTAGACCCTTTCCTTTGCTTCAGATGTAGATAAGTCACTCATGTTTTATCCCTTTTGGGATCTCCGTCTTGAAAGGAAAAAACACCGTTCTTAGGGTCGGTTGTATAAGTATGGTTAGGTGATAATAATTTTTACCTTATTTATTTCCATTGAAGTGCATTTTTACACCGAGTTTTATGAGAATTTATGAGGCAAGGATTAAAATGATATTTTTTTTTTGTGATAAAATTTAATATACATTGACACAAAAGGAAGGATAGGATGTAAAGGTGTAGAAAAACCTTCTCTAATATTAAGTAATACGTTCGCAAAGAGGCTTACATAGATAGGCTGTAAAGAAGACTAATTAATACCAAATATTTTGTTACCTTTACGATTAAAGTCAAATAACTCTGAGGTCACGCTTAATCCTTGGGGTATGAAAAATATAATAATATTTTTACGGAGCTATAAAGCCGGTCTTATTTGTTTAGGTGCGAGTAGGGAGTTGTCGTTATATTAGGTAGAAATAAGGAACGCGACCTAATTCCTATGTACCTAGTTACCTACTTTTGTGTTTGCCCTAACAAAGGTTCTGATTGGAAAAGTAAATGTTAAAAAACTTTATACAATATATATATATATATCGAATACGTGCTACAATGTGTTCAGTCCGTTACTTTAGCTTTACTTATAAAGTGTTCAATAAATTATAATAATATTTTCTCATACTTATAATTAAGGAACCCAACACGACTATTTTAAGCGTAGCATGATGAATTAAAAAAAAAAACCTTAATTGAACCGAATAATCTAGATTCAAATACAGGGAAAGAAAGAAAGAAAACCCTGTCCGACCCGAAAGGGTGATATTATAGGTTTCACAATCACATGCCCTATGTTTTCTTAACACCCTGTTTATGTTTTATTTCGTTTTTTTTAGTTGCTTTTGACGTAATTCACTCCTATTTGTTTTCTTTCAAACCATGCAACGTAAACCACGTCGGTCATAAAACATTACTGCACTTAAACAATGCTCAATTACAAACAGTTTTCAACGATCAATTTACGATATGGACCGTCGATAATATTAATAGAATGATGTACAATGAACAAGTTAATAATGATTGAACTGTAATTTATAATTAGGAGCTACCTACAAACCTTTATTTCCGTTGTATAACATAGGAATTATTTCGGGCACATATGGGATTGCAGTTTAATTGAATCCACTAATATTATACAAACATATTTATATCAATAGAACAAAAATCTCAGATTATTAAAAAAGTATTAGACAGAGACAATTCAATTAAGCCTCAATTGGGTAAATAAAAAAAAACTCATTGAACTCTTTTAGTAAGATATTTTTAATGTTTAAAGTACCCAAATAATTTAAATATAGCTGACTGGTGGTCTATATAAAGAAGGTTGACCTTTGTAAAAGTTATCAACGGCGACGAGCTTTCCCCAAGCTTCGAGTTGTACCAAAATTAGATAAGAATAGAAAGTCTTGAGAGGAATAGTATAAATAGGAGTTACATTCAATGCTGTACTTTCTAAGATACAGTTTTTATTCATCGTACGGATGGAAAATCAATTAATTGAAATGGAAGTAGAGGCGCTTAAACTCGTAATACAATTATTAAAAAAGGCGTTGGATTCATTAAAGGTAAATAAATAAAAATGTAATGCCGTTTTGAGTATTCTGTTGGCTTATTTGTAACTACTGTACACTGTACATCTATAGTTAGAAATTATTGAGAACTGAATTATTACTCGAGAGACCTATAGGGCATAAACTATAGACGATAATAACATAATGTAGTAAAGAGCATACAAATACCCCCCTTGGGGAAATTGGACATAAGCCAAGCACTTAACGGCGGTAATCGAATCGTCAAAAGAGAGCTTTGGTAAGCGCTTTAGATATCGCAATAGGAGATAAACGATAATCATACTTAGTGCAATATTATGCTGCGTTTACTCAGCTAAAATTGTGACACAAATATACCACAAATTACAAGTAATTACATTGCCGTTTATTAAGTCACGTGACTTAGATTTGACATTATTATACTTTTTATTTTATGTTTACTTAAACGTACTATTTGAGTAGGAAGAAGGAAGGAAAGAATATCCGAAAACAAAACATTTTAAGCTTACACCCACGAATGCCCGCATGGATGTCATTATCGCGGGAAAAAGTAGCCTTTGTCCTTATTTGAGGTTAAGGTAAATAGCTTATAATGGTTTTTTGGTTGGCAAGTAGTATTTGTATCAGTGTAAACGCAGCATATACACGTGTCACCTCCGTCGAGTGTAAGCGGTAATCTATAGCTATATCGGGATAGCGATGCACTAATAACATTATCCCGCGATAACCAATTCACCTCGGAGGGGGGATTACCCCCAAATTGTTCATTCTAGCGTGCGATAGATATCTATTTCAATTTAATAGTGGACGTTTGTGTTGGAATTAGCAGTGGAGCATAACTCGTGATTAAGCCAGATCGATTCCGCTGGGTTGGATTGGACATTCGTTTTAACCGTGATTTATTTCAATTAGTTTCCTTGATTACATTTTATTTTACGGACTGCACATTAGTAGTAGACTGATATTGAGCTGTTTATATCAATAATGTTCTTAGGTACTCATGGTCAGAAAGAGACCGCTGAGCGGAATCGAGAAAGAGCTGATCCTTCTCGAAGAAGAAGAAGACGCCGAGGAGGGGATCGCCTCGAAGGAGTCTAATACGCCGAAAACCCACCTATAACATCTGCCGTAGGTGGGCTTTTGGGGCCACGGGTGTTCAGAGAGGGGACTCTGTCGCCCAATAAGTGTCCTCAAAGATGACGGCAGCAATGGTCAATGCTGCCGTGCATAGAGAGGTCCAGGGGAGACCACTTTACAGTCTTCCCAGAGAGGAGCTCTAACGGGCGTTGCACAGGGGGGCTTCTGGCTTGTTCTTTAAGAGGTAACAGAAGTCCCTTTTCATGTGCTGATGGTGACCAACGGGGTGGTTTTAGTGCGGTAAAAATCCCACACTCCCCGGTCTTATAAATCCCCATAGGATCGGGTGCCTTTTGAAGGTTACCCCCGCGAAAAAAAAAAAAAAGGTACTCAAGGTAGGTATTTTTTTTCTGAAAAGAGAATAGAAAATGTAAATAAAAATAAATAAAAACATCAGGGTAATGCAAAAATAATGTAAGATGATTATTATGTAACACCTTTGTGTAGGGGAGTCTTCCACATTTGCAAACTCATGTTTTATTCACTGACAGAGGGTCGATCGCTCTGAGAGACTAAAATAGGATAAATTATTGTATGTAGCTTATTGCTTTTTTCCTGAGTTTTTATAATACATAAAAATTACAAAACATTGTGTATACTGAATTACTTAAATAAAGGTTAGGTTGTTGGAAAAGCTAATTCCGGGAAAATCTATTAATATTTTTGTAATTTAAACAACCCCAAACAACAGCCAAATAAATTATACAGAAGACATAATAATGGCACAATGCTGATTCGTGGGATTCCCTGATCTAACTAATTTCACCTATTTATTAAAATCTACTAATTTCACCTATTTATTGAAATGATCTGAACCTTGAGAAGGAAAAGTTATTTCAGGTACCTATATTAACTGTGCGTACTTCCAGCATTGTTGATTTTATTCTTTCAAAGTCCGGTGAAGCAGTCAAAGCCTGCGCTCAGGCTAACTGCAAAGATCTCTACCAAAAAAAAAAATTATTCTTTCGTGCTAAAGAGAACATATTTTAGAAAGCTTAAAAAAAAAGAAAAACCTTTTATGAATGGCCTTGAAATAAACGTTTTCAATAGGTAAATAAACTAAGACTTTGTATAAACTAACGAGCCGTAAAACATAAAAAACTAAAGAAACTTCAGAGAAAAAGGAAAGCTTTGTTATCAAACGTAAACGAATTAAACCCAACCTTGTTTCAATAGTCTCTCATGTTTTCTGCACTCCGATTTCCTTTTTGTTCGTTCCTTCAACAGTTTCTGAACAGAAACGTTAGTAAGAGCTTTTCTTTCAGCGGTACATTCATGTTATCCTCATTAGATCTGACTTTTTATATCACGGGATTTCATTATAGTACTTTCTTGAAACAAGCTAGGACTGAAAACTATAGGTAAAATTAAGATAGATAGTATCTAGAGTCCCGCAAAAGTACAAACGTACTTACATGCATACATAGACAGGTAAACACATTACCCTCCTCGCGTCGCACAGTCGGGTAAAAATAAGAAACGCGTGACGTTTTTTTAAGAAAAATGCTGATCTGTTTAAATTTTCTGAAAGTTCTAAAGGTACCAAATATACCCATAAACAGACGTAGAACTTCATCCCTTTCTTTCACTAAAGTGAGGTTTACCTAAAGGTAAAAATCAAAAACCTTTACTATGTATATAAGACCAAAGAGAACCATTCAATATATCCGTAGCTTACTCGGAAAGATAAATATTTTCGGTCTTAATATTGTTGATGTCACTATGTGAGGCCTTTTCTCTTATAAGGAAGGGACTAGTTTGATGGCCATGCTTACTCAATGTCCGTTGGCGATTTCTGATATATTAAATCTAACCTAACCTGTATTTTCTCCTATTTCCCTTTTCATGTATCAATCAGTGAGGTTCTTAAATGGCAAAATATATTTAAAAAAGGGCAGGTTGCTACCTGGCTTGGATCAAGCCTGAAATCGGTCATTAAACTAAAAGGCCACTGCGATAAACCTACTTCCTATGGCCGACGTAAAAAGGAAATAAAATTAGGAATCTCTATAAAACTAGAACAGACTATTTCTATGCATTAATCATTTAACACAAAACAAAAGACCGCTTCAATTTATTACGTTGGACAAAAGAGCCTTATATTAATTAAAATAAAACTTGCGAATTAATTACAGCCATTAACTAACTCTGATAATCCTGAGCTCAATGCTTTTCCAAGATGAACCATTTATCAAGCTAAAAGTGTTGAGAAGGGGTTTATTCTTAACTTACAACGAATATTTTACAAGGAAGTACCATTGTGTTATAAATGTATTTTTCAATCAGTTGGGCTCCATCATCAGACCTGCTCGAAAGTTCCATAATATTGTATTGCCAAATCACATAAGTATGCAAAACTTTATCTTAATCTGATATCGAGAAATGGTTTTAATTTTGCTTGCCAGCCATGTTATTCAAACATACATACATACATTGTAACTAAGTGCAGATAAAGATATGCTAGTACAAAAAAAAACAATCACCAAATGCACATTATATTTCAATGAAATGTAAACACATAAATACAGTGAGATTTATCACCTAACATGTATGTATGACCTAAATCCATACATACTCAGGCCTATATACGTATAATTATTTCCGTACGAAAACACTTGCCCTGTTTGATTGACCGGTGAATATATTTGACATTTATACATGGATTTTCACACAGGCTCGTCAGTAATTAGATTTATTACCGTCTACGGTAAAATGTGGGCGTACTACGTCTCTTCAGAATGTATTCAATACATTTACTTGAAATACACAAGTCTATTTATATTTGGTTCTCTAAGACGATAAATAAAAGTCAACATAATGTACTTTGTTTGGTACATTTGGTATTATTTGTATTTATATTACGACTTACCCTATATTAAATATTCATGGAAATCAAATCAGTACCTACCCTACATGTCAAATAAAAAATCGGAAATATACAAACATCCATTATTTTAGTACTAGATGGAGGTCGATCCTTTTTGTATTTACGTATACATAATTTACTTTATTATTATTTATTTACTGACGAACATTATTGTACTTTTATTTAGATAAATAAAGGTATAATAAATAATGTGATGAAAATTCATCATCATATCGTTCCAAGAAAGATGCTGTGCAGTATATGTCTCAGCAATCCATTTTTTTTTCTGACGCATAAAATACTCAAGATTTTAGGTTCGAAGCTCTAATAATTGCGATGTAAGATTTAAAAAAAAACATTATCATAAGTATGCACTCTATATTATTACATAGAACCAAATTATCACATCAATCTCTGCCTACACGTTCAGGCTATAAAATCGTGATAATATCCATTAAAGTAGATTTATTATAAAAAGAAAACTCCAATGTGAAAATAAATTACGAGATTGGGTTATCATTAAGATAAATTACGAGCCGGTCTCGATATTTTGATTGAAGTACGAATTTCGTGGGTGATATGACGCAATCGACATTATTAATGAACTTACGTATCGAAAAGAAAATTATTTTTGGCCTATCTACCTGAATGAGAGAATTTCATCATGAAACACAATTTATTATGAAAAGCAGGTTAAAAGATTGATTACGGATAATAACGGCGAGCGCACACTTTTTACTTTAAACTTTTACTTTATCTTGGTCAAAAATATTTATGAAAAACAGACCTCATAGCTAATCAAATCATTAATAGTACTGAATTAGTCATTCTCGACTGCGTAGCCGTAGCATCAACTTTTCCATGTCACATCTTATCAATGTCCTTAAAAATCGGGTCCATGCAAGAAATATTTTCTGCTGGGCAAAGGCCTCCCCCAATTCCTACCATACTACCTAATCCCGCGCCACCCTGGACCTGCCTCAAAATATACAATAACATATTTTCTTACAAGTCTGTAGGTAAATTAAAATAAGTCAACATAATACAGATGACGTCACCATCTCAGTCTTGGATCGATGCCTCAACTTCTCACCTTGCTTTCTTTCGGTGACTGCGCTACTTAATTAAGATAAGATAGGGACCGCGAATAATACAATAGTCCACCATTGTACTCGCAGCCAACAATGAACACCCATTTTTGTTTCATTTCGACAATTAAGTGAATCTGCGTTGTAGCTAGATTTCTGAGCAGAAGTTATTAAGATTATTTAGTATTCATTTGCGAAGTATTTTGTCTTTAATGCAAGACCTTCAATTTTAATCATGTATTTTTCCTGTTTGACTATATACACATAATTAGAATTAAAAAGCTGGAACCTCAGTTAAAATTAATATGAACTACTAAAAAAATACATTCATCTTTTATGCAATTATTTCAGATATCAACCTTGTTTGGCGAATAAAATCAATTTAGTTAACCAAACTAAATAAACACTTAAACATGCTATTAACTCGGTAAAGCTAAAATGTGTAACACAACATATATATGTCGCAGACAAATAGTATAATATGGCATTTTACATACGGCGTCGTCAGTTTAAAAACGTTTGCGGCTATGTAATATGCCGTAGGCAAAATGACAACTCATTCAATCGTTATAACGCGACGTTAGTGTTATTTTAGGGTGACCATGCTCATTAAAATCTCGAGACAAATTTTGAATTACATACGTCGTCGCTCGCTTCGCTCGCTCTGTTGCAAGGTCACAATATCTAACCTAACCTAACCTATTGATCTCTGTCACAAAGTCGAACCTAATCAAGCAATGGATTTCTGGGCCTATGAATTTTTGAATATTCGATCAAATACATGTTTTTTTGACCAAAAATACTCCGCAGGAGTCCTTCACGACCCAGAGTTTATGGATACCTTAGCATTTTTGACGTGCCGGATAACCTCAAAAACTAAATACTTCAATTTGCCTAGGCATTATGTATATGGTGTTTAAATTTTCGATGAAATGTTGTGGCATATTATAAAGTGACTCGGCAATATACATTTTGCCTTCGGCATATTACATAACCACAAACGTTTTTAAACTGACGACGCCGTATGTAAACACGCAGATTATACTATTTGTCTGCGACATATACATAACGATTAACAAGTAATTGACAATTTGCGTCGTAAATAGGCATCTCACATAAATATTTTGCACAGGAAACGATTTAAAAACCCGAAAAATTGAAATCATTTAAGTGGAAAGTATTTTTCATTTCGTAAAGATTTAATCCCCCTAGGTAAGTACCCGTATGTCCGTAATAAGGGTTCCAAATTATATCTTAATCATGTTTCGTCAGAACGGTTTATAAGCTTTACCCTTGACGAATTAACGAGACAGATGGTCCTATTCACTTTGTGTGTTTTACGGAATTTAAGTTGCCTTTGTTATTTAAATGTCACTCTTTCAGAATTAAGGAAAAGACTGATTGACTTAGTCAAAACGTATTTAATTTATACAAAAAGTAAAATAAGGCTTTACATTGGATTGCCCTGACATATATTTTCTAAAATAACTATAGCAGACAATTAAAGGAAAACAATCTAAAATGATGATGCCTACAAATATCTACAGCCGATGTATTAAAACCAAAAAGGCAATTTGCCCTACAACGACACGCTTTAGTTCATTTCCATTATGAATAATTTAAATATTATAATTAATAGGTAGTTGTAAGCTTTGATAAATAAATTATAATCAGAAGGTGCTCAACTGTCACTAAGTGGTTTTCAGCAGAGACAACGTTATTTAGGACGACATTTCTCTATTTTCATAACAAAATTACTAGAATGTTTAGTATTCAGTCTCCTTCATTCAGTTACTTGAAAGTAAGTACTGAAGATATTCAGTGGCCTGCTTTGTTTATTTAAGTCTTTCGTTGTCTGGAAATTACTTCCCTAATAATTTTTATAATAGAGGAAATACATGACTATTTATTTCAAGAAAGTGAACAGAATAAAACTATATACATAGTATCTATACTTATAATAAGATTATAAAGAGGAAAAATTTGATTGTTTGTTTGAATTGAATATGCTCCGAAAATACTTGACCGATTTGAAAAATTCTTTCACTGTTGGGAAGTTACACTATCTGCGGTTATATAGCTAGGCAACATAGGCTATATTAAATTTTATTTGGTCAGAAGAGGATCCATGGGATATAGGTATTAACGAGGGTGAAACCGCGGGGCACAGCTAGTAGTTTATATTGGCTAGAATTTAAAAACACACCCTGTAGATGCACTATAGTCTACCTCATTAGTCACACAATACAATTAATGTAATCTAATCTTTTAAGAAATTATGTCCTGTGTTTTATCATTAAAACAAACATCCGTTCTAAGCTTTGTTATATTTTCATTGTTAGAAAACTTAATTCTAAAAGAAACAACGTACGAGTACTAGTGCTTCTCCATACCTTACGCACATAAAAAATCTACAATGATATTTATAAGGGGAAACTTTCATTATAACATAAAATGAGGGTATGCTCATGCATATAAACTGATATAAATCACTGGAAGCACTTTTATGGTGCAAATAGCCATGAAGGCGTAGATTATTGATAGATATAGAACTATAAAACAAATTGCCGACAAGCGAGCCTCTGAATCATCTATTATATTGATCGGTTTCTATTTGACATTTCACGAAATAGGTCAACGCTCGCCTCCTTAGTTATTTTGTTATACTGGATTTAGTGAAAAATAAGATTGTATCCGATCGTGTTCCGAGAAGTTTAGAGAACAGCTGTTTGAATTAAATAATGTTTATATTAGAATAATTGCGAGTCGAGGGATTTCTTGCGCTTTAATTAAATTGTAAACGTACTTTTAAAGGATTCTTTTGGTAACTTGCAATGTTAGTTTTAGTGTTTTATCAACCACAGAATATACATCCGAGTTTTAGAACTTTATAAACTTTTTATTTGCCATTTCATTTACCATTGCTTAGCTTAACTACATATCATTTTTAATAATTTTTAAGTCCTTCAAAATGTGTATAATTGATTTTTTATATAACGTGTGGACAATGGAATTGAAATATCACTTACAAAGTTTTGACGCATACCTATTTCTACTCCCAGAAAGCCTTATGTCATAAATGGAGAATCTTGGTCGAGCTCTTCGGATAAGTTTGTTATTCGTAAATCTTTTTATCTACTTTGTCTGTATCTGAGGATAAAGTCTGGCCAGTAATGGCTCACAAATCTAAGTTCAAGGACATCACAAGACCTTTATTTGGATCTCAAACCGAAAAAAAATGCAATTACCCAATACATAATTACTTATCTTGGTCCGGATGAGAAAAAACTAAATAAAACAGAATTCTAATTAAAAATACAAAATTGTATCGTATTAAGTGGAAATGCAGAAACTCGTTTCAAGTTTTTAGTCTATTCATTTTCAGCAAAAGTTTTAAGCTCGAAATCTAGACATTGTCCCTGACCCAGTGTAGTATATAACTGTTGAACGAGAGAGAACCAAGTTTCCAATGACGAGACAGACAATGTATCTCGCAAACGGATTTTCAGTACATATATACTAGGCAGGTATCATACGTAATACTGAGCTCGGAGAACAATTAAATGCAGGCGTTGGCTAAATCCAATATGCATAGAAATTCACCAATTTGACGAAACAGATACACACCCGAATTTCACCACTACACACAAAATATTTAACAACAGGAATACTAAATAGCCACCGTTGTGAGAAATATAAAACATCTGTACAAAATAATTCAAGTGTTATTTATTCTTAAAATAAATAATGGATGTACTGTAATGAAAATTGTTCGAGTTTTCTCACTCATGCCTAAGTTCGATGAAAAGTTTAAACAGCTTTTATTGCCAATCTTACCCAAGTTGGCAATAAAGTCTTCGAGCTCGTAAAACCAAAATAAATATTCTATTTGTGTTTAAATCCATTTAACCGTGACAGTTTAGTAACAAACATCCTAATATTCCAAATTCGCGTCGAGTTGACACTAGACTGCTACGCAAAGCCTCTCTAAAATCTAAACGTAGCATTCTCTTTGAGCCTCGCTTTACGCCTATGCAAATAGCAGTTTTAGTGGCACACGCGAAACCTATTGTAAGCTTTTGAAATACACGTACTATGTCTGACTTCTTTGCCATTTTGAAAAACAACCTGCAAATCTTATGCTTATATTTTACTTAAAAGGTTTTTTAATGCTATCTGTAAAGCAAAAAACGACTAACATACTTTTCAGTAAGCAGTTTCTCTACACGTAAAATGTTTTTCTTTTTTGTGGGCTGAAAGCAACATTTTGGGATCTTATACAGGCTCAAAATAAAGCAACATATTTGAATATGTCATGGTCACATAAATGCTTCGTGAATATGACCCGGTCTTCCGCGCCACTGGTGCTCGCGTCTTTTGTTTCTCATCCAATTGTTCGCGCCAAACCGGACGATGCGACGCGACGGCGCGAGGCGGGAAAAGTATTGTCAATATGTGTTATTATTTTTATACATACTTTTTAGACTTTGTTTATTACAAAGAGCACTTTTTATGGAGAAGAGTCGGTATTATTTTAGTCAAAATAGTAAGCAGATTAATAATCTGCTGGTTTATACTATACGTTATTTACATGCCTTACTTTAAATCTATCTTTTATCTAAACCAATTAATTAATTTGTCAAAACTATTCAGCATTAACAGCAACCTATATTACACACATACATCTTAGTCGTCTCTCTGAAATACCAAATCTAGCATTCATAATTAACAAACGTACAAGCCCAACTTCTACTATGTAATTTAATCATTGTGAATGCAAGACAAAGTTTCGCTCAGATAACTGCGCAGTTTCGCTGTCTGCGTGAATGCAAGATGTCTGTCAGTCGATTGTCGCTGGCGGCTTTATCGCGTCATGGAAATGGCAATAACTGGAAACGAGATATGCTGTCAATGTTCTTTGTTCTATTCTGTCTATCTAGCTTAGAGAAAATCAATAAGTCACTCGGCATTTGTTTTTATAAGAACTTGCCTCAGACATGTATCAATTTATAACTGTAGATTGTTCCTCTCACAAAAAATAGAATTGGAAATAACTTAAAATCCACATAATTTGTAAATTGCAGATACTTATTATCACAAAATTATTTGGTGGGCAATTTGCGATGCAGCCGCATGGCTCAGTTAGTCTAGCATAAAACAATTTTGTTGAAAAACACCCACTCGAATTTCCTTAATAGTTTTGTTTACTTATGTATCTTCTACTTTCCTGTTTACAAAATAAAACTTCCGAGTGAAAAGTGTTCTTATTTTTTCAGTGGCACAGTGAATCTACCCCTGGAAAACTAAATATTTACTGCGCTAGTCGGGTCGTCGACTTTCATTGCTGAACTCGTTAGACAGGCGCCAGTATTATTTTATTTACGTCTCTCGCATTACGAATGAAAGTTCAGAAGGATGTATTTCTTAGATCATTTAAAGGGGACTAGCTTGAATTCTTGACGCAAACAACTTTTACGACCACATATCCTACAGACAAAAGTTCCGTAAACAAGTGTCTTTGTCATAATTAAGTAGACGAGTAGCTGAAATGTTCCCGAAAAATAAAACATTCTTGTTTTCTTCTTCATAAATTAGTAAAATAAATCACGTATTTATTGTGATGTTCTGACAATGCGATGACTTTAAAGCGTTGCTTTCGGCGCCTCTTTAATAGACTACGACACCTTTTTACAAGCTTTATTTTATGGTCTTACATTATTTATAAGGCAATTATTTTACTTAGAGGTGTCCCTTTTGAAAATGTGATATTATGAAGTGAGATTAACTTTTTATTTACAATCATTTAAAACATAGTGTATGATGCCTTAATTTTTACTGAAAATAGATGAAATATTTACTGGCCAACAAAATGGAAGCACCACATGAGGTATTGGTGTGAGTTATAATACTATACCTAGATAAAACGTAAATATTCGTCCAACAGCATATTAAGGAATCAAATTACGAAAACCAACCTTACTCCATTGACATACCTTTTAATGACAAGTGCAATTTCCTCTTTATATTTCTGAAAATGCAGACTTACTTACAAGAGAAACTATATATTTTCTCTATAATTGAACAAAAAGATTTATTTGACTCAGATTTCTAGTGAAACGAAACGGGAAAGCCGCTTTAAACTATATTTTGTTTGTGAACACTAACGAAGCCCTGGTCGGGCCTTTGACGTTGGACGAAGGCCGCCATGTTGCAGCACAATACGTTTGCTTTATTAGCTTCGAATCAATGACATGTTCACTATGTAAGTTCAATGTATCGAAGAATAATGTGAAATATAAAGGTAACAAAGTGCATCAAACATTGGTAACAAAGAATACATTTGTGTGCAAAAAATATTTCCTTTATTAATAGGTAAAAAAAAAACACATATGTAGCGAAGAAATATTTCCTTTATTAATAAACACTAGCACCATTTTGGTACACACACAATTACACCATTATGAAATAGGCGGTAAACAACCGTACATTTATCACTAATCTCAGATTCTCACAGTTTCGGTATTTAGTCACGTAAACACCAGAAATCCTTATTTCAGAGCAACACTACAGTGTTTATCTAACAACACGACAAGTGCCAAGTATTTGTCTAAGCGCTATCTTATTCAAAATAACAAGAAACAAGGTTTACCTTTGTTCTGCGACAGCTATAGATTGCGGCGGTAAAACTAACTTCTAACTATGAATTGGGTAATGTTTTATCTAAATCTTGAGGACGATGTTTGGGAATAAGGTTAAGTTAAATACGGATTTAACAGATAACATCTTCTTGAAACAATGTGGGGTATGTGCGAAGATAGTACAATACCTTTTGGCACCTATTTATGAATGATTACCTATAATCTATATGTTAAATTAAAGTACTTACCTATTAATTATATGATTTGTATTATAAATGTTCCAATCGACGTATAGTGTCTGTAAGCTCTGCCCATAATTTATATTTCAGATTTTTTTTATTTGCCGATATTACTTCTAAGGGCTATACCGTCACCGTCACCGTCCCGGTGAAATATAGCCCTAAGGGTGTCGATCGTTAACTTATTTCCGAACTGTCAGTTATCCTATCTATACATACTCGTAGACTACAACACTAGTCAGAACGCTAACATATAGCAATAGTACTAAAATGTCATTATAAACGTTAGCAAGAGTTGAATACCAAGGAGATCAGGAACTTCATCGGGGATACAACTGGGTAACTTCGGCTTCAGTTACACGAAAGCTGTATAATGCAGCCAGCAAGCCAAAGTGTTTCCGACTGCCGAAGTGCTTTCCAATACGGCCGGTAGTTAGACCCCAAACGTTTCGAGTTCGCAGTTTCTAACGGAGTTGCATCCGAGTGTACTACGTGAGCTCGACAAATGGATGTGCGATTAACGCTTATGCGACAAAACTGTACTGCGACTCACCGTAGTTCGAATGCACGCTAGTGCGACACACTGAAGATCGTCGCACATCCATTTGTCGCGCTCACGTCGTACACTTGTTGCATCCTTGTAGTAATCTAGTAATGGACAGCGAAAACATCGACAGAAAAGTTTCAGAGATCGAACGAGTATCGATAAACGTATTCCCTCGTTCTCGACTACTTTAAATTTTGTTTTTAAATTCGACAGTTCTTTTTATTCTCTGCAAGATAAGTGTGATTATTAACTGCCACACAAGCTAAGCGAAAAACGGAAGACTCATCAGCATAACGTGAAAGTATGACCTTTGCAAAAAATTATGAAAAAGATTTTTAGTTTAGCAACATCACGAGAATTTCCAATTTCGTGTAATAGCCAATTTTCTTAAAGAAGTTTAGCTTGGGTAGTTTTTGTGGATTTTTATATAATGTCGCAAAATGTGTATCGTTTTATATGTTACCGTCAATATAATACTAATGATTGATGAACGTTCGTGTTATTAGAATCCCGTCGTCAATTCCTCTCCTGAAACTATCATATTACTGCCCTGCCGTATTATGATCGATGATAACATTAATAAATAATGCGTAGTCCTGCCAGCATAATACCCAATTTTACAAAATAATTTAGTGGCGATCCGATCCCCTTTGTTATTATTCCAGATTGGCCAATTTCTGATTTGTCAATGTTATAGCGAGGCTAAAATGAACGGACTAACATTTGCATAGAGATGAGGGCTTTCTATCTTGTTAATGTTTAATTTAGACGGTAAATAAAGGCCTCGACCCAACTGAACAATTTCAGTGTTTCACTAGAACAATTTTGTGTTCAATCTTTTCGGATTCGTCCATCCTTTGTATCTGACAAGAAAGCAATTTGTTATATAAATCAAAATCACGTTAAATCTATATTTAATTACAGCCCTAAATCGAGTAATCTTTTGACGTAGGTATGTATTACAAAAATTATCGAGCCGTTTATTTAAATCTTTCCGACATGTTGTTACTACATTGTATGTTTAAGAGTTTGCCCCAAAATTTTGAATATTGGCTTTATTGTTTTCTAAAGAGATAGAAACTGAAATAGGGTTTCTATTTAATTGAAAACGCGTAGGCGCCAATGTTACACCAATTTATATTGTGGATGAAAATAGAACTGTTCTGAAGTTCAGATACCTAGGTAACATTTTATAATCCTTTTGCAAATATATTTTCATTTGAAATTATAACCCGAGTCCCGGTGAGGTTTGGGACCTTTGACAGTAGATAGATTTAAAAATAGAGATAGTAAAAATGTTTTAACACGGTGGAATTTATTTTCAGTAGTCAATTTTTTATCACAAATTCCATTAATATTCTAATTTTAGATAAGTTAATTCTTAAAACCCGAAACTTATTCTAATATCGATATTAAAAAACATTGCCTAAACAAGGCCCAAAATAACTTTATGGTTGAATACTTTAGCTTAATTAAGTCCTTACGCAGGCCTAAAGACGGGGGTACATCCATAACTTAAGGCTAATCCGACCTTATTCTACCGACCCGGATTATCTGGGTATGTTATAATTGACTGTCTAATAGAATTATAATGGCTTTAGTACCGTCTCAAAACTTAAGTCATCTTTTGTCACTTTAATCTTTTACCTAAGAGGTACGCATAATTTATTTTAGTAACACTTAATTATTCCATGAAGTATTGCGACAACTGCTGTATAAAAAAAAATGTACGTGAAAAAGCAGGAAGCATGAATATATTTTTTTTTATTCTTTCCTCACCTATTTGAGCTCTGATACTGCATGATTAATTTGTTTATTTCGTTTCCGTAGCCCTCATAATCTCAATACTTAATCCGCTTGATCTTAATTGCATTGTTCTCGAAACACGAATTGGACAGTATCTGCTTCTAATTTAATAGGGAAACCCGGGTTTGGCCAATTTCGCAGGCGGACGGATCACTGACTTCAAAATTTAATGTCGACGACGGTGGACGTGTGACGTCACACCGGTGCATTCATGCAACGATACGATCTAGATATGGACCATGACGTGTCCGGAAAATGAAATATGTATTCTAGTTGACACATTATTTCCACGTTGACATACTCTGCTTTAACATAGTCTACTTAAAATTAAATGAACAAAACATTTTAGTTTTTGACAGATTCTGCTTCTCTCTATAGTAGAGCAATCATTACATACAATACTAACCTATTATTATTTATAAAACCTACTCAAAAAGAACTGGTGCCCAAATTGTACACTAAAGTTTTCTAATAATTTTGTCATCGAAAAGTTTCTGAGCAAAAGAAATATAGTTATAAGTCTTATGCCATCGTTTAACGAAAAAAGAAGACAAAAGTTTTTCGTGTCGGCCTCCTGAAATTATGTTAATAATGTCTTGTAGCTCCAATTACATTAATTTTGTCCATTTCTCTTTGATATTTGTTACAAAGGCGTCGTTCCTTTTTTTCTAATTTTGGCACATAACGTTTAAAATGAGAAATTTTATGAGTGAGTCTTATATTAAAAAGATATTTAAGGATATAATATAATTTACTAAAACTTCCATTAAGTAGTTTTTAATATGTTCAAAACACTTTGACGACCTCCGTGGTCGAGTGGCGTATGCACCGGTTTCAAGGTGTCGCTAGCTCTGAGGTCCCGGGTTCGATCCCCGGACGGGTCAATGTAGAAAATCACATTTCTACATTGTCTCGGGTCTGGGTGTTTGTGGTACCTTCGTTGTATGTGAATTCCATAACACAAGTGCTTGAGCAACTTACTTTGGATTCAGAACAATGTATGTGATGTTGCCTGCATTTATTTTATTTTTATTTACTGGCCCCGATCCATGAAAAATAAAAAATGTTTTCTTCAACTTTTCTTTTTCTTAGAGTGCTGCTCGAAGATAAAAATATACGTAGCGGGGCATGAACTATTTTCTTAGTTCGATTTCTTTCGAGATCATTTGTTTTATTTCCAGAGAAGGAAAGAGGATTCCCCATTGTTCTTTAGTAAATATTAGATAGTGTTTTTCCAGAATTCTCAAGTGAATATTATGTAATGTTATAACAGTTAATAGTAGTATACAAATGAATGAGCATCCAACACTGCAGTTTAGTTTTATTTTGTTTTTAATGTAAGCTACGTTTATAAATAAAATACCATTATTTGTAAGATTCCCAAGCGATCAATTACGGGTATAAAACAGGGATGTCCTCACTAATAGAATTAAGAGCTTTCCAAGTGGATTGAACAACGTTACTTAACGAAAGTGAATCGAATACAGGCTGTATCTAGGATATAGTAACGTAATAGCAACGGTTTTCGCGAACAATCGATATAAAATCAAAGTGGGCGTACAATGTGAAATGTGAGTACTATTGAAAACGCTGAAAACGAACATGTATTTCAATTAAATTCGTGTCGTGCCTGATGTCCTGATATTGGTATCGATATTTTTCGTCCACACAGCTACGTGTAACAGTAAAACTACAGCCGTGTAGTATTTTTAGACAGTACAGGCAAAAGTAAGCTCACTCTTCTACAAAAATAGGAAATATGAATAACTATTTTTTTTAATTTGCGAACGGACCAACTAGCTTGTCATTCTCTGGTAGGTCCTTAAAGTTTTCCTTTTCATACACATAAGACAAAAGATATGACATAAAATCTATTTCACCGTGATATATCAATCCCTTATGTTCCTAGTTTTGATAGCTGTATCAAGAACTTTTGATATAAACCGTCTAACTGGCTGAAACTCTTAAGAGACATAGTTCACCCTACATAAAGTCGACAGCGGACTTGTACAGATGGTGTCACATTAACAAGTTAAATTAGATAAGAAACTCGATCCGAGCAGAATAAACGCTTTCACTTTAATATTGATTGAAGTTTTTCCTTTCTTGCAAAAATATTGTGAAGGGAAATAAATACTCTTGTAAACATTTAATAGCTGTTCTCTTGTATACATTTCTAAATAAACATTTTATTTTATTTAGCCGATGAATACCGCCAGTAGTAGGTACTTGCTACTTCTCTGTACCGCATTAATTTCATGTACGGTATACATTAAAGGAGATAAAATATTTTATTTATTACCTAATAATAACTTTAGTTAGTTGTAATAATAGTAAACTAGCACATTTTGCTCTTAAACGTCATAAACACATTTTATAGGGTATAACATTACTTAATGGCGTATGAAATAGAGGTAAATGATTTCTAGATTATCACGCTACATATCCACATGTCATATATTACAATAGTAGGGCCCGTCTTCCACATTTGCAAACTCATCTTTTATTCACTGGCTGGGGTCGATGTAGAGACTATAAATGGGATGATTCATCTGCCGTAGCCTAGTTCAGAGCTGTTTTCAAATACTACCTTAGATGGTGACAATTTATTCACAGGTTTTATTTATTTTGGGATTTCGAAGCTTTCAATGTGTGAGCATTCGTGATTCGAAAAATTAGACCCTGTTCTGAAGTTTCACCTGTCCTTCTGCCCGACTCCTAAGGGACTCACACCCGAATGGATGCTTAATAAAATACTTTAATTTAATTTCTGTAGGTTTATAAAGTTTGAGAAGACAAACTTAAACATCAGATTAGGATATGTTCACTGTATGTTTGAGTAAGTGTGAAAATGCATGAAAATATGAGTGCTTGTGTACCGAAAGACTGACTTAAATTATAAATTAAAACTTTTTGATCGTCTCTGTAACTGCTGCGAAATAAATTGAAAATGATGACAGTCATTTCATTCCGCTAACGGCGAAAGTTACGTGCAATACCCGGATAAGTTTCTGAGCAGGAAATTATATTCTACTCTGTAGAATGCTGTAGAGATGATTATGCTAATTTTAAGTAGAAGTTGTATTACGTCACCAACTTTAAATATGTAGTACCTGTAGTAAGTACTAGGTACTTGTAGTTCCTAAGCAAATACATTCACGTCTTTGTATAAGGTTTAAGTGTGTCTTGATTTGTAACAATATTCAGAATGTTATACTTAAATTCTTCGTGTATCAGGTATGTCCTTATTAAGCCTTAGGGAAAAGAAAATATAGTGTTCTTATTTTATGCTTGAATATCAATAAAAAATATCTAAGATTTAATATAAACCAACCTTACAAAACTTATTAAAGTTTCAAACTTCTCTACGCGTTATTAAAGCTGCCTATAAACGTTGAATAAACTTAATAAAAATACTTTCAAGGCTTGTATTTTTAAAGTCCATCAACAAAATCTCATCACCAACAAACAAAAAAGTTGTTATCAAACGTAACTACATTAAGTCCATTCTTTTTCTGATATTCTTTTGTTTTTATTTGCCGGATGTTTAGTAGTAAAATTGTTGGTGAAGCATTTGTTTCTGGCTGACGGTCGCGATATCCTCATTATACCCTGCAAGCTCAAAAGGGTACTTCTCCAATAAAGCGCTGATGTTTTTTACTTGACTACACAAAGCTGCGACGGCAAAACTACCTTCGTAAAGGGATAACTGGATTCAACCGAAAATTACATTTGCGTCGTTTGCACCTCCCTCGCAAATGACCACTGAAAAATTTTGTTACAATATTTTTATGTGGTGATTGGGTCGTTTTGGAAACTTTGTAAATGCTCATCCTTCTTTTATGTAATACATTTTTATATTATTGTGTTTCCTTCTTGAAAAACATATTTGGTTTAAACAAGCCACAGTGATTAACAACAAAATGAAAGGCTTTTCTGAAGTACCATTTCAATTTTGTTAAATAAAAACATGCATAGGTACTTTCTTTTCATTGAATACCTCGCAATTTCTTTACCTGCATCGTTAAAAATGTAAATACTTTAAGGCAAACTAATGAGAACATTTTCCAAAGAAGTACAGATATGAATCATCAAAGTTATATTTAATTTGAATTCATGGAAGTCGGTCGAGATCGTTAAGCTTACGGCTTCAAACTTGCGATAAAGTTTCAAAACGTCGAATGCGATACGCAGCAAAATACAAAACATTTATTTCCTCTTGTTATCTTGAGTCCAACGGAAAGCTCGCTAAAAATAAACACAGATTTGTCTTTGTAATAAAACGGGAAAAAGTTATATCGTTATTAATTGCAATTCCTCGATCCATTTATTTCGTGTGCCGCTTCATGTAACAATGAATAACCGTAGTTTCACAACGTAGGTTTTCAGTCTTGAAAATAAAAAACAATCTCATATGTATCGTGAGTACATAAAAGATTGAATGTAACAAAGTAGCTACGCAGGTCCCTAATAAAGGCCGCTGTCTTTTTGTTTTATATGAGACCGCTTTTCTTGTGACGATAAAAGCTTTTTCTTTTATTGGCTAGGCAAAGTGCTGAGCGTTTTCGCATTAACCCTGTAAACAGCCAGTTTCCTGCGCACACATTCCTTTTTACGCTGTGTATGAAACCATGATGGAAATGTTAATTAAAGTAACCACCGTGCGACCCTTACAACAACATTATAGTATCAAATTTAATTAGTTTTGCTATGAAATTAAAACTGAATTTTAATGAACAGTCGCCTGCATTGGGGATTTCAGGAAACAAGTGTACCTGAAAGAAATTTCGAGCTTTCGAGCTTGTAATTAGAAATTAGTTCCAGCTTTTGGTTTTTCGCTGTTATTTGATGGTTGCTTTTACTGTTTTTATCAGTAATAGATTGCTAGGACTTTATTAAATATTTAATGACTTGTATGTCTAACTAAAACCGTAAATTGTATTGTCCGCTTTAAGTGATTGTTTGGGAAAATTATATCAGGAATACCTGATAAAATTATGTTTTTGTACTTTATAATGTTAAATAGATTTAGAATCGCATAATTATAATATTTTCATAGTTTATAAACCCCGCTAACCAGAAAACAATCCACTTTCCCTCGGGGTTATCACATTAATTAAGCCCCTTGCAGTATGTTTTGCATTTAATCCGTGGCGTATCCATTTTACATTTTGATCGTAAAACAATATTCAGGCATTTTTGCATGCAATTTTCTGGTACAGCGAATTCAATGACGGTTCGTTTTCATTGAAATTTTCTCCTACACGTAAATCGAAAATCAACGTTCGTTACCTTCGCAGAAGATTGAAAATTTTAGTTCGGTGTCGCAAAATCTAGGCGACGTATTTTACTGACACCTAATGTAGTTTGGAATTCATGTTTCATTTGCTTATAGGTATAGTAGGGTAAATACTTGTTTGAATATATACTTACATGCTATCTATGCGCATAAACAAGATTTAAATGTCTGTTTGTAATTTCTAATGCACACCTTTTTTAACTTAATGTAGATGAGAGTATATAGGGTACATAATACAATATTAAAAAAAACTGTGTGTTTGTTCCGGCTTATCTTTTACAGGTGAACCGTTTTTCAAGGAACTTTCAAATAGCTAATTTTATAAATAGTAACATAGGCCACTTTTCACTTACTTTTTTAAAACGAGACTTTGTAAATCAGCGAGGAACGGCTCGTTACATACATGTCGTCAGAACTTGCCACTACAAAATAACGTCATTAAAAAGTATACCGATATGAAACTAGTTAGAAAAGTTTGTGATGATTAACTTTCCACATCTCCGCCGCTTCGCGAACTTTTCATGTTTGGGATTTGCGGATAGTTCCGCTATAATTATAGATAGTAAAGACTGAAGTTTTAGTTGGTCATGCTTGGAACACCGTTTAAAGAGTTTTTAATATAACCTCTTGATGTCATCTGTACATAGGCTTTCTTTTGATACAGACAGCAATATATATTTTGGTATCTTATTCAGTCCTCAGTATTATCCAAAAAATAATTATTCTGAACCAAAATATAAATTCGACCGCCATAAATATTAAGTATGGCTGCTTCAATTAAGATAAAGTAACAAAAATACTTTCCAACGTTTTAATAAAGCAGTTTCTAAACAAAACAACTTAGAAACCAACGTTAAAAAGTCACAATCTGTTATCAAAATACTCGAGTCCGCTACAGGACTTCATTTACATAAATAAATTATACATTTTCATGAAAAGTAGATACGTATAAATATTCATTTGAAAAACAATAGCGCAGGCGCCTCTTATAATAAAACGTTTGTCTCTTTGCCTTCTCGTTATGGAAGACCAGTTTTTTTACGTTTTTCCTTGGAATTAAATGAATATGTTAGTGTTCTCTACTTTATTAGTATCCAATGGTTGTCCTAACTGCTTTGTTTCATCGAACCTTCCATATAATCAAAAAATGGCCTCAATAAAAGATAAATATTTTAAAACATTTCGGTGACGAACAGGCAATGTACATAATTAACTAAATCGTTTTTTTTAACTCTAATTCAGCAAAAAACTCTTTACGTAATTTAAAAACAGACCTTTAATTTGAATAGTCCCGTATTTGGGTCGTTCACCACAGAATAGGGTATATAATAGAAACCTGAAATTCAAAGCTTTTTCGTATGTAAATTGTTACCTGTGTGTGCCGTTAATTGACTTTGGTCGGCCACTCAAAACGCTAGCCCGGTGTATCAGGGGATTTGAAGCTAACACTCCAATATTTGACCTTAATATTGCTGTATAGTTTACAATGTTACCTACAATTTGTAAATTGGATAGGAACGTAGGTATATAAAAGCTTTCATATCTATAAAACTTGTGGTAATCCTGTTCGCATTTGAATCGACGAGAGACCTGCTTGATTTTTGACTTTTAGGTTGAGATTAGTATAAGTTCTATGATTGTGAATGATTTATCTGCTAACAAAAATCTTTTGGACTATAGAATAAAAGGTACAATTTTGAATGAACTTAAAGCCGATCCGTAACCTAACCTATATTTTCTGAAAAACGCTACCATTGTATCTTTTCCAATAAAATATTTTTATAATCGTTATTTAACTTTTAATGCGGAAGCACAGAATTTTCCTTTCAATACCTTTGTCCCTGTAAGAAAATTATATTATCCTAGACAACCTTTTATAAAATATATTTTCTCAAAAACGACTGTTTTCTCAGGAGGTAAAGCATTGAGACTGTTTTGTCAATAAGAATAATAAATTGAATGAGGAAGTATACTTTTAAAAATAAGTCATATTACTTTTATACAGGCAATGAAAGATCGAAAAACAGACGAATGAATTGGGTTAAACATGATCAGAAAAAACGATATATTTTGAGATGATAAGCAATATATATTAATATACAGCAGTAGAAATGAATGGAAAAAAGAATATACATAAAATAAAAACAATTGAATTAGAAAATATATAAACGAATATTTGTGTTATATATCTTAAACGGTAAAATCTGGAATAGTTCCTGTCTGTTTTGTATGTAGACATTTAATCATAAATCTTGATTAAAGCTACTAATTAAACTTTATAAACTCTCGAATCTCATATTGTGTCAACACGTTTAAAACAGTTTGTTATGTACATCAGTTTCTCTATTTTATGTATATCAATTAATATAGCTAGGAGCACTTAGTAAAGCGCGGATGGAGGCTCGTGCGTGAAACTGTGGTTTGAGTGAAAGGTTGTTATGTAAACATGTACTAGGCTCTGTGATGAATTAATTAAGTCAATATTGATTTAACAGCCCGCTTGCTAATAGAACAATACGTAGGTACATACTCGTACTAGACATGACGTGGATTGTGTTTGCCCTGAAATGTAGACAGGTTGACATGAACCGAATATTGAATATCCTTATATGGATTTCAATTTAGGTTGATTAAAATGAGTAATATGAGTTGGTAGTTTAGGATTACAATACGAGGAATACGCAGTAAAATGAATAGTGGTCATATCTTTTACAGCTAACATTAAGTAGTAAAAGAATCATAAAATTCTAGCACATATCAGCTTATGTCTCGTCTTAGCAATTTTATGGGACATAATTCTAAGTAGCGGTTTCTGTCATTGTGATCATTGCAAAACATTACGCTCCCGTAAATCAACATCGTTATAAAAATACTGAACCAAATTCAAATTGAGAACGAATTCTTATTTCAAATAAAGTTTAAAATCAGAACTACGGCGGCAATATTCCTGCCAGTTATACGCTTCAATCAATCTCGATATTTAAAATTCATTTTCGTTCGGTACTAAATATTCCGGCGGCAGTTTGAATCTGGAGTCTCAAACGGAAGCTTTGGAGCCCCAATTTGCGTACTCATACAAAAGTTTTTGAACTGGATTTTCGTATTGGTAATGAACCGTGGTATACAATAGCCCTGTGCTAACAGCGAACTAATAAGCTGTTGGTACTTTGACGTACTTACTTATCGCTTTAGCTTTGTATTAACGTTAATGAGTGAGGTTGCTGTCATTACGTCGCTCAACGTGTACTTGAACGTCTTGTATGTAATGGACCTGTTATTTTTAATAGAATAAGGGTAAAAACTTAAATAAAAATACGAAGTTCTCTTTTAGGCTTGGTGTAGACGTAGTGATGAGAACTATGAAATGAAACGTTTGGTGATATGTTGTGAATTGTAAGGAAGTACGAATTGGTATCTAAAAGTTTATGAGTGAGCTTTTCCTTCCTTAGGAATTTCATAGGACGTCTGATAACATGTTACTTCTAATTAAGTTAAGCGATAGGGGTGTGTTAGTACAGCGTATACAGACACAAATACACATACATACTACATTATTATTGTGCCTTCAGTAAAACAAGCACGTAGAGACGGAGCGAACCCTAATAATTAAATTAGGGATCATAATTGTTATCTTAAACTAGATGTCTGTCGTTACAGCAATTAGAAATACGGACTCCGACGCCAGTAGGTATACATAGTAAGTAGATAATAAAGCTGAATACAAAACGCAATATAAACTAAACTACACATGAATGTTGAAGAAAATGAAATTCCGTGCGAGTACTTAAATGGGATCATTTTATACAAAAAAGGTATCTTTTATGATCTAGAATGGTATAAAAGCTAGCATTAAAGTCTAAACAAACCTTTAACACCAACATTAATAATATTAAGTGTTTTTATGACTTTTTGTCTCTACAAGCATAATTTGCAGACAAATAGCCCTTGTTAATTCTGTTAATAAGCGATGATATTTTAATGAATTTGGGCATAAAAAAAAACAAAATTTTTATTTTATTACTTTAACTTATGTTGTATATGTGTATTTTTATTTTATTTTACATTATGTGTTTGGTTATATTTACGAATAAAATATATTAGAAAGCTCATAACAGAACACCTCAAGGTACAATTTGTTACAGGCGATATAAAAAAAAAACGATATTCGCACGAAACGAGTGTTTAGGGAATCATGGAAGAATAAAGAAATAAGGAAGGTGCTCACATAAATAATACTGACGGGCAGATTAGGTGCTTATGTTAATGCCACTGGAGCACGATCTTTTATTTAAGATGTAGGCAGTGTAAGCATAGCTTTGCACGGAAAACATCACTTTGTATCGTCAAGGGAAAGTGAACTTTACTGCTTTGGAATAAGGATGCTAACGAACACAAATTGTGTTGATGGTTTGTGAAATATGTTGTTTTTTGTAAGATAAAAATAGTGTACAATAGAATATTGTAACAAATAGCTTCTTTATTTTACTTTAAGGTATATACTACTAAATAAGTACTAATGTATGGATGTGCTAGTTTCTATACTGATCTCATATGTTTCACGAGTTGCACTAAATAATATTCAAAGTGTCTAGTGTTGTTCATAAGTAAAGTCGGTACACAAACTTATACTTATTTCATTAAAATTTGAGCAAGGCGAGATATCTCAAAACTAATTTCGCAATATATGAAAATAACTTTCAAAGTACTTAGTGTGTTTACGGTATTTCATTTTGAAATAATATGGTGAGCAAACTTTAAACGTCTGAAGTTTTTGATGTATTGTCCGCCGTTTAGTTTCTGACGAAAATAATGCATTTGCTTTTTAAAACATAACATACCGATTATGTATATATGTGGGATGAAAGGGAAAAAGAGATACAAGCGTCCGTTTTATCCGTTTATTGAGTACGAATCTCAAATCAACATTTTTACTAGTATTTAGTTCGCACAAACACACCACAGTCGTCCATCTTCATCTCGTCCAGATCTCCGTCTACTGGAAGTTCATTTATTATTCGCTAATTTTGATATTCGTTCATAAAACGAATGCCAAATTTTAAAATATTACGATTAGAAAAAAAAGTAATGACAATAGTATTTTTCAACCAGTAATGACAATAGTATGTTTCAATTCTGCATATACTTTAAATTCTTTATACTATACTTTAACTACTACACACTACACTACACTACTAACTATACACTATACTTTAAATTAATAAAATAAATAAATAAATTCGTTTTTGCTACGAAACTTTCTGCCTTTATGTGAGGTTAAAATAATGATCGAGTAATATGAAAATGTGGTCCAAAATCATTCACCAAATATTGAGATGAAAGCAATTTGCGTCACAATTGTGGTTTATTATGATGGAACATTAAAGCCATGTTTAGTGGTGGGCGATAATCGATTGTTCAATGTATCCGGCAATTTGTACCTATCAGCGGCCTGTCGATACGATGATACAATCGACAATATTGAACAATGACAGCACTTTTTGTTTCACAGTTATAAGGTTAAATTTTCAAAAACCTAAACCAAAGTTTTAACCGTGCCCTTTTTTGATTGTTAAATGAGATTTTTTATTCGATATTTGCACTAAATACTTGCAATATACAAGATCTTTGAATACTGCATTATAAAATATACCTAGCTATATACCCGTAGATTCGCGGTAAATGATCACAATTTTACGTAACGTGCGATACTTCAATTAAACGAAACAGCTTCTCAAATAATAATTGGAATCGAATTTTTAATTCAATTTCCCTCCGCGATTGTTCTGAATACCTACAAAGTACTTTAAAACAACACGGAGTTAATTTACATTATTAGAAATCGAAAATTAGAAGAGTACGGCAAAGTTATTTGATTGGCGTCGAGAAGAAAAAGAAAAAGTTTGAAGGTCTTCGAAAGTTTAGCTTTGATTTATCGATCTGCTCCTCGCCCGTGTTTGCTATTTTCCTTTAAACGTTGGCATAGTGTGAACTATCTTCAGCTAATTTATAGACTGAAAATTATCAAAATATTATATTCTGCTGTATTCGATAAGTATTAGTTTTTTTTGGAGCCGACCCCAACATGGTTGAGAAAAGGCTCGGGTGATGATGATGTACCACTGAACTGATATTTATAGATTTTTTCATACAGAAATAAAATTTTGCATATTTCAGAAAGTTTCTTTCCATCGTAAAAAGTCTGATGGAATTTTCCACACGGTTAAAAATGCGGTCGGAAGCTAGCACAATATAAGGAGATACACCATAAACCACAAATAAGACATTTTCAAAGGACATCGCACAATGGCTGGTCTTATCGTCGATCTCTTTGAGATACTCCTGCATTGAGACATTCCTTACAATCTTTTCATTTGAAGATAATGTATGAAGCTGAATAAGTTATAAAGTCGCAAAGATGTCTTTAGGCGTCGTTTTTTATCCTCAGTCATAACAAGTGTAATTTGTAAATTTTAAACCGATAAACATGAAGAAATTCATGTCTTTGAAATACCTTTAAAAAATCTATGTAGATATAATTGGATTTACTATTAATAGTTTATTTTGCGTAATCGGCCAGCTTTGTTTTCATCAGCTTATTCCGATTTGAGGACTTAATCCCTTAGACTTCAACGACTCCGGTATAATATTATTATATTGTCTCGTGGATCGAGGATACGGAACTAGGCGTTATGAGATTAATTCTGCATGTGGGTGTCAAGAGGAGTGACAAAGGAACGGAAATAGCCTGAGATTGCATTCTGATTACTTACGTCATAATAGACGCATCGATGGATTTGTTGGAATTCAATTTATCTGTGTTGTTTTAATAACGTGTATTATTATGCTGTGCGAGAAATATAAAAGCGCAAAGTATTTAGGAAAAGGGTAGAAAACAATAACGTTATTTCGAATTTAAAAATCAGGTCCCATTTTATAATCCACAGAGGTAAAATATTTACCTTTTTTTTTAATTGTAGGCAAATTGAACTAAAGTACCAAAATAGAGCTGAAAAAGTTGAAACATCTGTAAAATTAGAACAAAGAAAGATCTAAAACTAGATTTAAAATCTCAAGAATTCTGTTCCCTAAGGTATCAAATATTCACAGCACTAACTGAGTACTACCTGCTTTTATATTTTCTTACAGCAAATGTTGAAATATCAAAACTGCATCTCTCGCGAAATACTGCATTAAAATATAACATTCCCTTGTGTTTACAATTTATGAATTTGGTTAAAATGTAACATATTTTTACTGCTCAAATATAAGTCATATCACAGCGACAGCTTAAATTTCCCTAGTAAAGACATAAACCAACGCTAAAATATATCTCGAAGCAAGAATGGAAATGTAGAAACATTTTATTATTATTCCTGGTGACATAGAAAATACGAATGTGAGATTTTGAAAAATTCTTGCAGGAAAAACGCTGCGTAAAAATAAATTGAAACGAATTTTTTTAACCTTACATGAATATTTGACTTGAATTAATCTTTAAAAATAGGCAATAAGAGAAGTTATGATGACGTAATTTATATGACAGCTGTCATCGGGGAAAAAAAATCCAAAAAATATTGATTTTGTAAATAACGGCCGTTGTACGTGAATGTATTGGTTTAGCAATAGCTTGCAATGTGGCAATAGGCTCGCCCCCTATTACATGGGACCTAAACATATCGGCGAACTGTGGGTGTACATTGGTACACCTCTGCCTACCCCTTCGGGGATACAGGCGTGATGATGATATGTTGCAATGCCGCTGAGAGAATGCGTTCCCGAGTCCCGACACTTGTCAGTTGATCTTAATTTGTATGGGGAAATAAATAGCCCGTTTTATTATTCATTGTTACTTGTCATAATGATAACGTTTAATAATACTTATTATTTGTAAAGGATACAGATAGACATTTATGTTTAGTAAATTCATCAATCAGGGGCGCATTGTCTGCTATATTAACCTTTTAGTACTTAGTCATGAATATTAACTATTCTTATAATTATTTTATAAGAATATAACTTAACGTAGATTGTACTACAAAATGTTCTAACGATATTAATCACAAAACAGCTTGCCCTTACACAAAACAATTTTAAGGAGCTCTACTATTTAATTATTCAGCGTTCCTCTAATAGTCAATTAACTGGTTTGGAATTTAATTATCCACCGTTACCGGGTTTGTCTTAAAACATTTCATCATTATTTTCTTCTTAGCTATTTTACTTAATTTGCTTAAGATGCTAAGTTGAGCAGAAATCACGTTTGATTTAATTTCACATCAAAACGATGTATTTCTAATAATTAATTGTTATAAAACATAGAGAGACTTAATAAAATAAACGAAGAACAATTTAGTCGGTGCATTTATGTTGCTTTTTTTCATAAATCTTCCGGAAACTCGAATAACAATAGCCACATAAATATTTAAGACATGGAATAAATTCTGCAACATGTTCAAATATAAAATAGTACCCACTACAGAATAACACAAAAAAAAAACATTTTTCATTAATATGCGCGTCAGGAAACTCGGGTTCCAAATTAGGATCTGCAATCGCCAACCTGTAAATGTGTGATTGTCATAATCAATGTTCGATCTTATTCCATACGAAGGCTTCCATCACACTGGTTCAATTATATACCTTATATGTCTTAGTATAAAGTTCATTTTTGTATTGTTACAGGCAATCCCCGAAACAAATGCGCGCTGCAACCTGGTCACAGTTTGATGGATTGGATCCGGCTCGGCAACTCCGGGAAAGACCTCACTGGAGTCGGCGGGAGGATACGACCGGTCTCACCAACAGAACTGGCCACACACAATACCCTTAGTCAGTACTGTATTAAAACTCATTCTCAATATTGAAAACCATAATAACAACAATAATAAAGTTATAAGGAATTACACTTTCGGCTTTTAAAAGTCGTGTTCACTGGGTGTATGTACTAACCATCTACAGTTTTTCCATTATCCCCGGTTCTATAAAAAACTACTCTCATCGGGATACACGATATAATATAAACCAACCTAACTTTATATTACAATATTATTTATTCATCCTTAGAGCATTCACAAAGCTTACCTGTAAAAAGATACCGGTCTCCCAGCGGAGTTCACTTTCCTCGGTTTTATAACGTTATATTTACAAAAGATTAACTTGTGCAAATATAATGTATAAAGTTTGTGTCTCAATAAGCGTTTCGTAACACCCTTAATGTTTCAGACGACGCCTGGCTAGCGATCCGCGGGCGCGTCTACAACATCACGCATTATCTACCGTACCATCCCGGGGGTAAGTTAATATATCACTGAGAATATATCTGCTACATTCTACAAACGAGTGCGAAAATAGTTAACAACAAGCCAATCTTGATGTTGTTTTGTTAAGGATAAGTTTTTCCTTACAAAACCTGATCAATTTAGCAAATAAGATGTTTTTATTCTCAGGGCCTGAAGAACTTATGCGCGGTGTCGGTATGGACGCAACACAATTGTTCGACAAAGTGCATCCGTGGGTTAACTACGATTCTCTTCTCGCGAAGTGCCTCGTAGGACCACTACGATTTGAGGTCCCTGATGCAGAGGAACTGTTTGATACCTCAAACTCATCGTCAAAGTCAGACCGTCTCAGAGAACCGTCTAAAGCTCAAGAATTAGTTAGAAAGTCAATGGAAAACTTAGCAAATTGCATAACGCCAGTCCGGAAAAAAATTACAGCGAAGAATGAAGAACCTACAAAAGGCAGTCCACCTAGCAAAATTATGCAGAGCTTAGTACACTCCGTAGATTTACCAGTGTCTATAAGTA
This sequence comes from Autographa gamma, assembly GCA_905146925.1. Lineage (NCBI taxonomy): Eukaryota > Metazoa > Arthropoda > Insecta > Lepidoptera > Noctuidae > Autographa > Autographa gamma. Next base: position 6,009,794 of record LR989866.1, on the reverse strand, counting down.
GAAGGGCTGCATCTAGCCCGGCTAAGAAAGCAGAAAAAAGTACAGATTCACCTCTACCACTCCGGTACGACTGGATACAGACATCAATGAAACTAACGATATCCGTATACACGGGGCACCTGGCCAACCCAGGCGGCTGCGCACGGATTACGGAAGGATTTCTGTTGATTGAAGTAGCGACCAACGGTTGGTTAAGGACGCTCAAAGTAAAACCCGAAGCTAAATTAAAAGAGCCTTTACAGTTGCGTGTTTTTGCTGAAAGCGGGAAAATAGAGGTGAGTTGTAGATCAATATTTGGACTGTAATTGGATTTAGTATCTTTAAAGTAAATTGCGTTATATTTAGGGTAGCCTTCAGTTGTTTTAGTAGTGTGTGGGTGTTCTATTCTTAAATGAGGTAGTGTAAAGGGCGGTTAATTTGTTGTTAATTATAGATCACCGCACTGAAAGCCGAGGCATGCGTGTGGAAGGGTTGCGGCGAGGTGTCGCTGGGGGCGGCCACGCGCGTGTCCTCGCCGCGCTCCGTGGACTGCCGCGTGGTGGAGGTGGGCAAGGTGTCCCACGACACATCGCTCATCGCCATCTGTCCCCGAGCTGGGCCCGTCGTCGTGCCGCTCGGACAACATGTACGAGTGCATAAAAGGATTGACGGTTAGTGGGAGTTTTGTTTTCCATTCCAACCGTTTATAAATCTGTCATATATTTCTTGTTTCTAATCAGGATTATTTTTTCACAAATTCTTGTGAAAAAATAACCCTTAATATAACAGCTGTTTCGTAACTGCCTTTTTATGTCTTACACAGGCTGATTAGCAAATAGCAAAAACAGTTCCTACCGATTGTTTTTGTTCTGTGTAAAACGTTTTTCCACGCTACTGCCAGTCACCGCAAGCAATTTCCCTGTTTAACCTCGTAATTAACCCGACGTCCTTATTAAATAGTCATCTGTCTGTAACAAGCTCTGGGCCGAGTTATGAAGTGCTAAAACATGATTGCTCCATTGCATTGTGAAGAGTGATGGTGTTATCTACCTGTATAGATCTATCCCTCTCTGTCACTGGCTCAAAAAACGTAGAGCGGTTGTACGAGTAGGTACTCAAAAAAAACAGACAAAAAAAGAAACTTTATTCAACGTAATAGGTCAAAGACTTGTTAACAAGTCTTGTACATATTTTATAGGCGACCCTCCCAACTGGTCTCTAGAGAAAAAATCAAGCAACTCGATGGTAATTATCAAAATGAGTTTTCGTCTTTAATATCGTCGAGAGCTAATCCCTCAACTAGAGCGTAACACTTCGTTACGATGCGAAATTAAAGTACGAAAACGGAATGTTCCGAGTTTTCAATTTTCTTCTAGCGAAATTATGAAATAACTCGATTCTACACAGTTTATAATGGAAATGTAACATTGAAATATGTGGGAAATTCTAAGCAAGCGAGTATTGTGTTATTATTTGATAGACAGACACCTGTCTTGTAACTCAAGTAGACGATACTTGTATGTATTCATATTTTTCATATACGTAACTTTTTCATCCCTCACAATAGTGGGTACGAACCGTCTTGTCACATAGTCGCGCAGTCGACTGTAGTTCTTGGTACTTGTAACGAGTATTCCTAGAGTAAGCTGTAAGTGGGGCGACCACTTAACAAGTATCAAGTGTCCTCGTGTTGTGACGTTTTTAGAAATAGAAACGTAGAAACACTATATCTAAATAGAGGCTGGTATTTTGGTGACATGTTTGTTTTAGGAAATAGGTAGGTAAACACATTATAATACAAATAGGTCGGTTATTACATTTTGTCGCACTGACTTTTATCGTTTTTATGATAGTGGTTACGTACAAATTGTATTACTTACTAGTCTTATGCAAATATATAATTATGGGAAAATATGAATAGAAATACCTAAATTAAATATTGGCTTCATCCCACCATAAGAAAACTCTTAATATACTTAACAAACAAATAAATTCCCGTTCATATTCAAATGAAATTACTTACTTTAAAATGTTCTTCACGCTTATAATATGAAGGAAGTAATTAAGAAAGCAATATGGTGAATCCAATTACGTAACAACAGAGCTTGGCACTTAACGTGCTTATTTGCTCTAACGTGCAAAGCCCGGTTAATCTACGTGTACCTACTGATATTACGCGGTAAATGACTGTATGGGATAAAAATTAGGTTATTTTGTATTTAAAATTCTCGATTTTAATTCGATTCTATACTATATATAAAGTTGCACGTACCTTTATTTTGATTTCTATGACACGGCCTCTCGATACTCAAGATAATAATATCTAAACAATAATTAATAAATTAGGAAACTTTTTGTGTGTAATCTCTCTCATTACCTTAAATAACAAAAATATTAAAACCTGTAAACCTAACTTATTCCAACTTAGGTATTAAAACCGTGATAACTACACTTCTTTTATTAGATTGCCAAGAAAGGTTTGTTTTGCCCAATAAAACTTTCTGTAGAGCCATTCGTATCATTGTTAATTTCTCTTACATTTTAGTTAACTTTACTTACAACTACAATACTATTTGTATTGTAGGTGTAGGTAAGTAAAGAACACTGTAGGTAGATAGGTTTCCTACTCATCAGATGTCTGTCGCTTTATACCGAGTAATTACCGAGATACCGAGAGCACTTATACCTTCATTAGTAAGTTCTTTGACGGAACCTTATTAATGTACGGCTTACCCCTTGCGTGGAGCTCCCCTCTTGTCCTAGTTAGGCCTTTGCGTCGGTAAAATAAATAATCATTCAACTTGCTGTAAATGACGTATTTTGAGTTAACGAGTTGTACCCTTGTTTATTTATGTACTTATGTACCTACGTGTGACTTTCATGACTATGGACGCAGAGGAAAATCAACAGAAATAATATTCTGAAGATGCTGAAGATTAAGAAGTTTTGATGACTGATACACTTCCCTTGCCCCAGCCCGAAAGTCATTGATGTTCCAACGATTCAATACTTTTGTATTGACTCCCAAGCATTTTTTTTAACATAGCCAACTTTGTAAGTCAGTCTGATTCTGAAAAACCTTTGGGCCAATTTTTTAAAAAGGGTACAAAATATAAAACATCACCATTGCTTACAGCGGATTATAGGGTAACGTGAAGTCAACAACATTATTAGTTACTGGAAAATAAAAGCACATATCTGCTACCAATAGGTAGCAGATATGTGCTTAGATACCTAACTTAAATATCTTTTCTTATTTCAGGCAATGAGTGCGTCCGTTCCTACACCCCTGTGGGTGACGGCTGGGGCCCTAACGACGGTAACGACATGTTCTCAGCGCTGCGCCTCGCCGTCAAGCGATACGACAGTGGCGCCCTCTCGCCGCACCTCACCACACTGCAAGTCGGAGACCTCATTAGTCTCTCCGGACCTTACGGGAACTTTCAATTGCAAAAGGTAGTTTTTAATTACGTTTAACAAGTTCCTAACTTCAGCCAGTTATTTAATTTTCTATTCAAAGTTTTAATAACGGAGCGTAACTTTTCTTTGCTTCTAATGGATTTTTATTTTTAAATATGTCCAATGGTAGGTAACTTGAAATGGTTTTCATCCTACGCATTTCTTTTTCACTTATTTCTTTGCCGTCACATAAAAACTTGTCGACTGGCCATACCATCAAAACTCTAGATAGCTACAAAAGTTTTGTATAAAATTACATTTTATATATTTTATCTTGTTTCAGCTAAAGTCGGTGAAGACGTTATATTTACTAGCTGCTGGTACAGGTATCACTCCAATGCTGGGTCTGGTGAAGTTCATGCTGTCGAGATCCAATCCTAGGTGGTGAGTCTACACATTTTGTTACTTGTATTAACTTTACTGCCACTAATCAAATTAGATATTTTTAGGATATCCTTTCATATACTTAAGTTTTCAAGCTCAGTGGGTAGCCAGAGCGCATATTAAAAATATTTGTTCTTTTTTATGTTATCGTTACATAGCTATATACTTTAAATCTATCAAAAATCTTAATCATGTAGGTGCTTTTAACTGATAGCAGTAAAAGCTCAAATATATCCTAACTAAGTATAATTTGTTATTTCAGCGAAAGGACACATTTATTATTTTTCAACAAAACGGAAGCTGACATCTTATTCGTGGAAAACTTAGATACAATGGCAAGCGAAGATGACAGGTAATAATTACAACTTAATATTTTTTACCTTATTTATGCATAAACTTTGGTAGTTTCTGTGGTTTCGGCTCAAGTTCAAACTTGCAGTTTAGAGCTGACCAATTCGGTCATTGTGCCACTAAGCCACTACGATATTTTTTTAGACAACATTGTTGTCTGCTAATTATTTCCATGGTACTTGTTTCCAGGTTAAAAGTCACGTATGTACTGTCTGACGCGAGCTCATCGTGGACGGGGCATACAGGCCGCATCACCAGTGAACTGCTCTCCGAAGCATTCGGCAGCATGCAGTGCGACGACAAATGTACGCACTTCGCCTGTCTCTGCGGCCCCACGGAATTCACATACACAGGGCTAGACTTACTCAAGAAACAAGGTTTAAATGATAGTTGCATTCACGCTTTTATGGGATAAAAATATATTTAGCATTAGTCCTTTAAAATAAAAACAATTACGATTAGCAATACGATCATCGGAATTTTATACAGCACGTAATGAACTCCTCATGTAAAATAGTGTCTAGGAAAGTACAAATAAGGTCGACACGCATTTTAGATTTTTTATATTCAATGAAAGTTAATTTAATTTCTTAACAACTGCCCTATGGAATGAATATTATAAGAAGACTTTTAGTGAGCAAGGATCCTTAATAGCAGTCGTTAATACGTAATGTGTAAAATAAAAATCTCTATCGTAGAAACTGTAAATCAAGTTTCGGTAAAACTCTAGTTGCACTTACAACGACTAAGAAAAATCTTCAACAAAAAGTATAATGTGTATTAGTTTTAAAACCAAAGTGTGATAAATTAGCTTTTTTAGACTTCGAACATTACTTTAGTAACTTGTGATTAGACATTATTGTGATTGAGTAGATTAGCTCAATGTACAGAAAGACAAACATAATAGGCATAATATGGTATGAAGTAAACCCAAGCGGTGTTTTAAGTACCTATTCCATCCATTATTCGATATTTGTATTCATAATTTTAGTATTTTATTCTCCATCCTAATTTTATAATATGGCAATCGTTTTTATACCTTTTCTTAGCTTTCTTTGTGAAATGCGAATGTTGTTATTCCAAGCGAAAATAACTGTAAACTTTTTTACAAGTTTCTTTCCTACTGTTTATGATTTTGTTACTACCAAATTACGACCTTCAACTATTGCGTTAGTTTTCGAATAAATGAACCCTGCACATTTTTATATAAATACCTAATATTGTATTTATTTATTGAAGAAGTCTCAAATATATTTAATAATACTTTAATTTACCTTTAGCATATTTGTACTCAAGAGTTACTATTTTGGCAGCATCCGATATATAGTCGTACAAATCCTAGAAAAAAAGTACTTATTTCTGTTAAATCATAATAATAATATAATTAAAATGTTCGTTCCATCAGTATTTCTAAATAAACTCATACAATATAACAATATTTCGGACATCATGGTATTACATTAATTGCAACATATCAAGTACTTACAATTTGTAAAGTTTGAACCAAGTTTTGTATTTATTTATATATGTATTTTAATTAGGTTTTTAAATTACTTTTATGAAACGGGTAACCACTAAAGATTGCATTGTTAATAGTGTTATATTGAGAAACTAATGTATAGAGCTAGTGTGTGTTAAATATTTAAAGATTTTAACATTTCTATCTGTTCATTTCATAGTCTATGTATGTATAGTATATACCTTCATTTTGCTTTTACTCATGTAAGTGAATTTTGTGAATGTTATAAAGTGCCTACATTCCAGGTGGTGTTTTGTTTTAGTGTGTTGTTGACTTATGGGTTTCTAATAAATAACTTAAAGAGTATCTTATTGAGATTTTATTCATAAAAAGTAATTACTATAAGAAACATAAATATAAGGGGTGTTATAAAAGTAGAGAATAAAATAAAAACATTTATTTAGGAAGAAACATGACTATAATACAACAAAACAATATAATACACAGTTCGCTTCTGAAATAAATGCACGTAACCTTTGACCGAATGTGCTGCACCTTGCACAATCACATAAGTTCCATTAGCAAATACCATCTGGTACAATTAACAAAAAACCTAATTAAGTTACAGTAATGGAACGCTTCAGATAGGATAACTCACTTTTTAAACACCTACACAATAAAAAACAAAGGAAACAAGTAGCAAGCGACATGAAACCAAAATAGCAAGAAAAAATAACATTATGTACCTTGATCTATTTAACGCTACCTTATAAAATATCGATCATAACTTACTAATTATAAATTTACATACTTACCTAGATAAAATTAGTTTTGTTCTTCATGTGGTGAGCAAGCGTTTGTAGGTTCTATTTCCAAGTACTATCATGTATTTTAACGCGTAATTTAGCCTCTGGTATAGTTCACTACCAATACTGAAGTCTTCAAAAATCCTCATTTCAGCAATGGTCTCAGTCTTAGTTTCACACTAGATAATTTATCGTTCCACAACTTCCAACCTTTTAATACTAGAATCTTTTGTACCTATTTCATTTAATCCATTATTATAAAACGTAGCGAGGTTAAGAAAATTCCTTAGTTCACCAACTTAAGTGGGTGATAAAATATTACAAAACAATAATTTAGTACATTTACGATACAGTATTTTGTTGAACCAGGGATTACTACATTATAAAGTCCATTTCTGAATTTAATCGATGTCAAAATAAGAACAAAACTAATTTTAAATGGCTTTGTCTACACGACGGAAAATTTGTTCGAGTCCTAACTTAGGCGTAGAGTAGACTCGAATGATCAGCAAAGATGTTTTTAAAGAGTGGCTTAAAATAGCCTTATTTTTATCACAGGTATGATCGACCACAACATTTATAACTGATTACTCTAGGATGGAACTTTCACACATTGTATTTCAAGTGCACCAAAATCGCAAGTTGTTTATTAATGACTCAAACAAATTCCCCGTGTATAAACGTAGGTAACATAGTGGACACAAAACCTTTGTCTTTAGCGTAAGAACAGTTCTTACTTACCTATATAAAATAAAAGCAATAATTCAGAGTATAACTGAGTAATTAAGGAGTATAAAATGAAATGTGATATGCAATTAATTCACGTACCTTTCAAAGAACGAATATTATGTCTTAATTTCAGTTTTTGTTTTAAAGTACCTAAATATTTTAGCACATACATACGACACTCCAATATCACAATGGAGGGGATCTTAACCCTTAGAAACGGAGCACTGTTAAGTGCCACTAAATCATATAACATCGATCATTCGTGTAATAATTCACAGAGCATTTTTACGACCTCAATTTGAACGACGGCGAGGTGCGATTTTTTTTTACAATAGTCACTTACCTGTCTATAAGATTCATTACATTGCACAAATTTGGCTAAAACAATTATATTGTAGATGTAGAACTATTTCAGAATGTTTTAAATTAAATTGAATGGAGTGTTAAGAAGCAACAGGAACGGATACGGCGGTTTAAGCATTATGCTATTTAATAACTAAACAACCAATTAATGTATACCCTTCGACTACAGAAATAAACTGTGTCAAATTATCAGATATTATTCATAACTTTTCAAAATAATTGGGGAAATTGGCTGGGTAAGAAAAGTAAAAAAAAACTATTTAGTACGTAAGTTAGATAATAATAAAACATTAGACACGTAATTTTTGCTTTTTCAAATCAAAGTACAGGAGTTAATGACGTCACAATCCTGCACAAATGTAACGTAACGCGGTATTTTAAATTAATGTACCAACGAAAAACTTTTATTCGATAGAAAAGGAAAAAAAACGCTTCTAATAGTTTTTTTATGAACCTATCTAAAGAACCTTCAAAAAATTTTAACACCCCAATGATTAGTACACACGCAAAACATTGTAAACAAAATGAATTTGCAATCGTCCAGCGATTACAAATCGCGGAATCGCAACACAAGTAATATGGGGTTCTTAAATATACGCTACTTTTAAGTACAAAATTAGTTATACCCTGTGCAGGGTGTCCTAATCTCGATATCTATGAAACCTCCACGGTGTGATCACTGGCTTGCTTTTTCAATTAACGTGAGGTACCTACATCGCTCATGCCATAAGACCTATCGACATTATAAGGTTGGCAGGTGGCGTCAATATTGCGTGACTCTACATGATCTAACGATGCCAAGTCTAGGTGTTCATTGTGATTGTGATTTTGTCATTTTTCAAAAGGACTCATTTCATTTAGGATTTTTTAAACAAAAAAATGTTGTCAAACAAAGATATTGTCACATTTACGTAAAGCCAATTTTCTTTCGCTCAAAGTACGATCATTTTGGCCAGGAACGAACTCAAAACAGTATGATTTCACGCATTAATTAGGAGCGTGCCGCATTGACATGCCATGAATTTTAACGGGACCTGAAATCCAGTCTTACATCAGTCTAATGGGATTTCACATTTACGATCAAATTTCATTATTATTTGGTGCAATTATATGAATGACCACCTTTAGGAAACGTAACACAAATGACAATTGACCACATCGATACATTGGCCCCGCCCATTTTACCCAAAAATTTAGACAGTACAATAATACGAACCTTAGTCTTTTTAGCTTTTAATATACATATTGAAAGGGGCTCTATTTACTGACATAATTCGTAGCATGGTCTATTTCGTTTGTATTTGGTTCTGTGACCTAGTTTGAGATAATTCTTAAAATTTACATTATAAAGTATCCAGATTGCTTTTTGTGTTAATTATATTATTAAATGCCTATTCTTTAAAGGCGTTGTTTGAAAGATGTCATGAGTACAAGAGATACACTGGTCATGGGAATTTATTTGAATGTTATTTATTATGAAATTGACGGTATGTAGTGTACCTTGATCAGCGAAATTTGTTGTTGTACCATATTCAAAAACCGACCCGTCGAATCGTGTTCGACTGTTTAAATAATGTAAACCCACGGATTAGCTAACAGATGGAGTGGATAATTATAATTTGTGGGTGTCAGAGTGAAAAGCTTAATTTTAGTACGTTCAATAAATTTATCAACAATTCTTAACTTACTTCTCCCACCACAACCTACCCTAAAGTCTGATTAACGGCACAAACATTAAACAATTCAATTTAACTGCCCATAAAAGATGTTCGAACCTGCGTGATACGATGTCGCTTGCTTCTCGCGTCACTCCACTTGTTAGCTACTCTGTGGTATCTTAGGACCAGAATAACCTATAGACAACACCAGAGCATTTTATGCGTTAGTGTCGTTGACGAACAGCACATCTCGGTCTTTGAGCCCGACGTCGAGTAGGTTGGACGTGCCCCGCGCTAACACACGCTTCGGGAAGTTGGTGGTGATTTCAAACTCCTCTGGAGACTGCGGGTGACTGAACACGAAGTCGTATAGGTCCTGTAATAATGTATATGCGTATAAACTACTGAAATAAGAAAAATGCAAGGCAATAGTTGTTCACGTAACGAAATAACTGACTTCCAGGGTAGAGAGGCCTTTTTCCTGTAGTGGGACAGAAATGGATAGTAAAAAAAACTGTCAAAACAATTTACCCAATCAGACATAAAAATTTTCGTGACAAATATGGGATGGTAACCTAATGATGGAATTCTATAAGACAGCTGTGAACCTATAAGTATATACAGAAGAGTTTATCTAACAAAAATAGTATTTTTATTTTATATCGGAAAAGACAAACTTAATATGTAAAGCAATGGTAGTCTTAATGTTTTTACGATTTAGATTTTTCGTTTTTATGCTAGTTATGTAAGATTAGGTGTAGTTACCTGCGTGGTGTGTGTGAGCGTGAACCGGCGCGTGAGCCGCTCGCCGCCGGGCAGGCGTATGAGCAGCACGACGGTGCCGCGGCCGGGCGCGGGCTCCGGCGGCAGGCGCGCCGCCATCGCCGCGCGCGCCTCCACCAGCTGCCGTATGAACTGAACTACAATAGGCTAGCCGCACACTCGCTCCATAGCGTGCTCGTACCGAACGTTTGTAAATTGTTCAATACTAATTATGTTAAGTATCATTTAGATAAACGACTTGAATAAGTGGCTAATTGAAAACCATATTTTTCGTAATATGCACTAATGCTGCTTAATTGTAAATGAAAAAAAAAAAACTGTCTTTTTCCGAAACACAAAGCATAAAACATTGTAATTTTAAACATTGTACATAGGACATTTTATGTAATTTTTTTATAATTTTTGAGGATGAATTACCATGAAAAATGGTGTGATAAAGTATTTTTCACCAAATATGTCAATTAGAAGTTTAATGGTGATGACGACACAAAAAAGCGTGTGAGCTTCTCGTCATTAGATGACTGCTCAAGCAGCAAAATTGTCCCAGAACCTCCCAGCGTTTTACTGACATAAGATAGATGTTATATATAAGCGTTTATGTTGTGTACTGTTAGTGGCGTAGTGACTTATCCATGCTTCGTGTGTTAGTAAACAATGACAGGTGATGTGGTGTGTCAGGGTGTGTTAGCAGCTTACATCCTGCTTGTGGCGCTCCTCCTGCTGGCGGCGCTGCGCGTCCTCGTGGTCCCTGAGCTCCCGGGCGGCGCGGTCGGCGGCGCGGCGGCGCTCCTTCTCCTGGTCGGCCGCCAGCGACTCCGCGTACGCCTCGTCCTGCGCCGCGCGGAGCCGGGCCGTCACCTCGCGCTCCACTCTGCGACACACAAACAACATATTACTATTACAGTCCGGCCGCGTGCGTCCCTGAAAGGTGGGGGTCAAGTGGATAATAACATATTATGCCAGGTTACAACAACCAAACCATAATACTAAGAGCTCAGTCTCAGTGTCCATACTGTTGTTTCATTGATCCAATCCTTAGAGAGAATACTGATAGTGTGCACATGCAAATGCATACATATTGTAATAAATTGCTTATTTAGTTATAATTATTATATTGTATGAATATAGTAGTTACAATGTCTATATTTATTTTTATATGTCAAAGTATTCAAGAACTTGCAACTATAAATATTTCTACATAACATTATTTAATATAAATCAATAATTTTGCTGATAAGGAAATATGCTTAGTACAGTACCTGTCAGCTCTAGCCGCGGCTAGATGCGGTTCATTATCAGCGACGACACGTCGCAGGCGCTGCAGCAGCTGCTGCGGCGAGCACGAGCCCTCGGAGCGCGCCACCACCGTCATGCGATGCTCGCGCACGCACACCACGCACAGCAGCGGGTAGCGCCGCCCGCCCACCGACTGCGCCACGCGCCACCCCTCCGCGCTCTCCACAGAGCAGCCCCAGAACAGGGCGTGCGTGTTGATGTACTGGATCACTTCTTGATCTGCTAGGGTAGTCCTGTCAATTTTACATGAATACAATGTGCGCATATATCTCATACGGAAGAATAAACACATATATTGAATAAAGAATATTTGAATTTATAAATTGAACAAAGCTGTATATTTTTCCTCAACGTAGAGGTATTCAAATACAATTATTTATACTATATTAAAATTATAGCTACAGATAACAAACACTTTACAAAAAGATCAGTCATATACATTATTTATGTATCATGGAACGAAAATGACTTGATTTTAATGGTATATAGATTATTTAAATTTCTTAGGCAAAAACTAGAATACCTAGTATACCCACTACAAATAAAATATGCTTTACCTGCAGAAGTTCTGTGTCTCAGTTGCAGATTCTGAGTGTAAATACACAATAAGGAAACGCAGTTCATTCTTAGCGTCATTAAGGGCTTGTGCATATGTGCCCTGGTAGAACACTGGGTGTGGGTTGAACCTCGATGTGTAGCTGTGAATAAAGTCCATCACATCCCCGAGAGGGTCAGTCACCACTGCAATCAAAAAACATTATCTTAACATAAACACTAAAACTACTAAGATACCAATAAGGTTATCATGTGCAGTAAATTGGATTCTAATTGGAAAATATTGTTTTACAAAATTTATTTAGTATCTATTTAGTATCTATTTAAATATACAAATTTATGTATGTGTAATGGAAAACTACTGAATTTTGTAATACTTACATCTCCTATCATCATTTCGTACAAAACTAAGCAGTAAATTTAATACAGATGTAATTGTACTGTAGCACATGGAGACTACAAAGTTGACCACATATTGGAAGAGGCCTCGCACGCCTCCGGGGCCTTCTGGAGCCTCGTCTGTGAACACTTGCTGTGCTATGTGGTCGTGTACCACTGGCGGGGCGCGAGCTTCTGTCGCGAACACCGACGGCCGACCTTCTCTGATATTCAACTGTTCTTGAATCGCCACCTATTACAGTTTAATTACTTGTTAGTTCCTTTAAACTACACGTCTTACCAGACTCGTTTTATAGTTCTTTCCAGAATAATGCGAAATATAAGTAAGCCATACGGATCTTTTGTTGTACAAACAAGAAATTTTAATGACAATTTTACCTCTAAATCCCATTGATGCCTTTGTAAAACATCTCTACATATTGACATATCTTCTATTCCAGTTAAATCTTGAAATTGCAGTATTTTATCAGTTTGTTCGTGGGTTAGACCCATAGCATTGTCCTCGAGATCCATTGCCCTAGTTAGGATGCCTAAATATTTATATATTAGAAAATCAGTAACGCAAATAACACGACGTGTATAAGCTCATATAAATACTCTTATCAATACATATTAAATCGAACTTGAAATACGAAAATTAAAATCAAAATGTTTTGCATCAGATAGCTACTCATTGCCTACACGAACGACATATCTCTCACTAATGTCATGTCATCCATGAACCACAGACAAACAGAGAATAATACAGATAAGAAACTTTTTTGACAACAAACCAATGCATTCATTCTTTCGAAATTAGGAATTAGGTAGGTACCCTACTTATTATATTTCTCTATGTTAGGAATCAATGCTTAGTTTTGTTAAGGAGTTGGTCCATATAATTGTAGTATTTCAACTAAGACCAACAGCAAGAAAGTAATGTCGTATACGAAAACGGTGTATGACGATAAATTTAAAATAATGTAATAACATGTAAGTATGTCCTATAATTATTATAACTTTTAGGGAACTCACATTGAATTAGCATTGACGGATAGAAAGCAAACCACAAAATAAATATACGTTATTTAATGCATTATAAACACAATAATTTAGTTCACTATTTCTTTTTGCCACCTTTTGCCGTTGCTGGCGGCGGCGGAGGAGGTGGTGGTGGAGGCGGTGGGGGCGGCGGCGGAGGCGGAGGTGGTTCAACGACGGGTTCTGGGGGTACCGAAGGATCTTCATCGGCATTTTCATACAAATATTCTGCCTGAAAAAAAAACAACGACCTCTAATTACCTTCTTCAAAGATGTTTAAGGAACTATCTTGAGGGATTTCCAAAGAAATTGATCTAGTTAATATTATACCTTGATGTCATATAGCTCAGGTGCTAAACTGAATATGCTTTCGATAAAGTCGTGGTAGTATACTGTTCCGTCACCTCTTACGTTAGCATCACGCATTATTTCTCGAGCTTCAGCCTCACTAAAAGGAATGCCATACCCCATAACAATTTCTTTGATTTCTTCAACTTCTAAGTAGTTTCTGTTTTCTGTATCAAACACCTGGAAAATACACTTGAAGCATTGACTATCTGCATATATATTATGTTGTACAATATTCTATATAGCTATATATCACTATCACTATCACTACATAGTATAAAACAAAGTCGCTTTCCGCTGTCTGTCCCTATGTATGCTTAGATCTTTAAAACTACGCAACGGATTTTGATGCGGTTTTTTTAATAGATAGAGTGATTCAAGAGAATGGTTTATATGTATAATACATGCATAATATAGTAGAGGAATACGGTTAATCTTAGAGATTTCTAATGTAAGGTCGTAAATGAACCCATTTTTTGCTCTTTCATTGCAAACGCTGGCTGAACCCTATGAGATAGATCAAAGTTATGTACTACAGTATTGTGCACCTTAAAAAGATCTACAAAAAAGTCCGCGATGGCATATGTCTATCTCTTGAGGATAACCCACAATAACCATTTTTATCGTTTATGTATTACTTATTTACGAAAAAACGATTTTAAGCAATACAGTATTAATCCTTATCCAATTAAATACCTTTAATAAATTGTGCATGCAATATAGGTCAATATTGCCCTTAACAGCATGTAATTTAAATGAATATTTTCGAAGATATTACAAGCTTAAAATGTAGGGACATAGCGGTTGCGGCGATACCGGCCGGGGGGGCCGCGCGGGGGCCGGGGGTCGTGCCTATACCAAATAGTGCGTCCAAGGCTGTGCTTCGTCCTACAGAACTTTATGATTGTGTAGTTATATTTGGTATCAGCGTTCCACCCGAGCAAAGCCGGGGCGGGCCGCTAGTATAGAATATTATATAACATAAAATCAACATGCTATTAGTAGTAGTTGGTATGAGTACACACTTGAAACGCAAGTAATAATTCATGTTTAATTTCTGCATCTATGACCCACGTATTTAACATGTATATAAATTGGTCTTTTGTTAACATTCTTGTGACACCTGCTTTTAATTTTTCCGCTTCGGCCATAATTTCAAAATAGCTAGGATACCTAAAATTTCTTCTATGGAATCTGTAAAAGTAGTCGGAGATTAGTACTTACACAGAAAATAATTATGATAAAATTCATCAAGGAAATACAATATCCTGGGACAACTCACACACCGTCATCTGAACCCAAACTAATAAGCAGAGCTTGTATTATGGTAACCGGACAACTGATAAACAGATTAATATTTTTCTAAATACATAGCTACAACCAGTCACATATTAACCAATCATCATGCTCATCGCACAAACATGTTTTTTAATATTTTTAAAGCAAAATATTCTGTTTCAAATACACTACTTCTTTAATTCCAAAAAGCTCATAAATTGTTCGATCGTTATTACGTTAGTTGGTTCTCCTTCGTTTATTATTAACAAAGGTTTTGCGTTTTCGTCGAACCATTGTACCATTTCCTCTAGTTGCTCTTCTGTAAAACGTGGTGACAAATTAGCCAAAGGATTGAAAATATCAAATACAGACATTTTACTAAATTTTCTGGAAAATAACTTTAAAAACAATAATTAGGTATTAAATAATTCTATTTTATGTACATTGAATAAAAAATACTAAAATAAACTGTCAGAATTTAGACACCGCACTACATTTTGTCTTTTTCTGTATGCCAGCATCATAATCAGTTGCATTTACAAGGAGGTTCTGTATAATATCATTAATTTGATAATATAAGCTAGCCTAACTATTGGGTACTGTTGCCGCACCTACATGTCCGGATACATTTACAACACACGGGCAAACAGTTTCTACGGTTTTGAAACTGTATTCTAGTTAATTAATTTCAATAAATAGGTACCTACCACACCAATACCACACCACCAATTTAGGTAAGGCGTTATGGTCGAAAGGCTTTAGCCTGCTAAAAAGGGAAATAAAAAACTAAAATTTGACATTTGACAGTCGGCCAGTAAATGGCAGTAAAAATGACATTAATGACAGTGTCAAGTCCGTACTGGGAAGTGGGAGGGAGAACTTTCTGTGTTTGTTTGAAACTAAGCGAGTTCATGCAAGTTTCGAGGCAATTGTTAATTATTTTAGTAAATAGTCATTTTTAGTTTTGTAATGTTAAATAGAGCAGATTGTTAAAATTGTCCAGAATATCTTTACTATAATGTTTGAGTCGGACGACTTTGATCAGGTATGTCTGAGCCCGTAATGTATAAATAAAGTTCTTGTATAGTATTTACAACCTAATTATCTTCCAGGTGCTGTCACAGTTTGAGTTTCCAGAAGATGTGACTGCCTCAAAACAAGGGATAGATAGAAAGCTAGATAAACATGGGCTTAACAAAAATACGCCACATATTAATGAGTCTCCAACTGTGCAACATACTAAAGATTTGGTTACTGTTGTTGTAGCTGATAGAATAAGTAATATTGAAATTATAAATAATACTCTTAAACCTGTTGAAAACAATGTAGCATCCACTGCAACCAATGTTGTATCCCCAAAACACACAAAGAGAAAAATGATACATTCTTATTTTGATCACAAAAGTAAAAGAAAATTTCCTGGCCCTGCTGGTCTGCTTAGTTCAGAGTTACAAGAAGATAAAGATGAAAATATTTGTCAAATTGAACTGCTATCACAGGTAATAGTTTTGGTTTCAATACAACATTTGTTAAGAAATCCACAAATAAATATTTCATCAATTAATTTTTATATTCTGTTTCAGGATGTTGATTTTTCTCAAAGCAATTTTCAAGGCGATATATTTGAGTCACCTTTGTGGGTCAGATTATTAGGGGACTTAAAAAGTTGGAACTTAAGAGACATTGATTCAATAAAAACAATCAAACATCAAGCTCTATCAGGTAGCTTAAAAAGAAGGAAAGCACACACTATTACTGCATTTGTCGAGAAGGTGGACAGATCTGCTATAGACCCTTTGATTATAATGAGAGATACAACTGGTAAGATTTACTGCATAATTAAACCCTATAATTAACTTATTTCACAGAATTTATCATTAGATTCAGATGCCAGTCATATAAAACATAGTAATGTAACATAGTAATGAAAGAAGAAGCTAAAAATACACATATGCTTGTGTGTGTAAAGGCAAATATCTTATTTTACATAAAATTGTCCATGTTCATTATTTATATGTGTAGTTACAGGCTGATATTATTATGTGTGAATATAAAGTCATTAATTATATTGTTATATTTTTCAGGAAACATAAAAGGCACCCTTCACCGCGATGCTTGGTCTACATTCTCTAAATACATTGCATCTGATTATTGTGCATTCATATTATGGAAACCCACAATACTCACTACCGGAGGTGCTTTTAAGAAACACTATCTGAATATTACATTGAGTAACATATTAGCTATTTATAGTTCAGCAGTATTAACAGATGAAGCTGAGGTTAAGCCATTACCTGATAATTATTCTATTGTATATGAAGAGGATTACACTGTGATAACAACTCAGAATAATTTAAATGATATAGGTAAGATATTACATACACAAAATATTTATGTAATATTATAAGTTATTCTTATCATCAGGAATAGGGCTCGAAATATTTACTTTTTTCTTTTAAAAAATTATAAAATTACATAATACGATCCATAAATTACAAAATTAGAGGTAAAACAATAAAAATATAATGTTTATGTTGCCCTCATTTTAGTTTTATAATAATTTTAACTTGTCATTAATATGGATTAAAAAAGAGGATCAATGTATGTACTAAGTTTATTTTTTGTTTCAGGAACAAATAATACAACTAGCAATGGATTTGATATTAATGGTGCTGGTGATTTGGATGAATTAGATACAATGTTTTCAGATGAAATATTTTAATAATATTTTACTGATTTAATATTTGTTTCAATTTGGTTAAGTTTTCCATTAAAATGGCCAGGAAATACCATAATGTGTGCATTTCTCATATGCAGTACATAAACGGGATAGGTATAATAGGGTACTTATGTAAGGATGAAAGGCTTTGAGAAAAGATATGCCACTCGAAAACAAAAGACCTCCAGACATTGTCAAACACTCAGTATAATTGCTGATATGCAACTAGGCCAAACTCGTTAAGAGTTCTCCTACATGCAGGCAACTATAAAGTGTTTTATATACAAGAAATAATATTAAACTGCGGTTGTTTAAAAGGTATTGAATAAAAACAAATTATTATTAAGTCATTCTGTTAACACATTTATTTTCCTAATCACATAATTGTCGTGATACATAATATGATTTGATTATACAATAAAAATATTTTTGTACAATAATTTCTGTATTTAATTTGATTTAATTTTAATATGCTTGGTTACTATATGTTTGGATAGTGAGGCCGAGTGGCAATAAGTACTGGGACACATTTTACATTTAAATACTTTGTTTGTTTGTTCTTTACCGCTTCCATCAGGGCTTGTTTCCTCTGTAGAATTACTTACGCGGTGAGTTTTTAAATGCCTCTGCATGTTACTTAGTTTCGTAAAGGTAGTCTGTAAAAGAAATATGCATTTAGTAAAATAATCAATCAATCAGCCAATCATAGTCCACTGCTGGACATAGGCCTCTCCCAATTTGCGCCACAACACCCGGTCCTCCGCCTTCCGCATCCAGTCCCCTCCAGCGACCTTTCTCAGGTCATCAGTCCACCTGGCGGGCGGGCGTCCTACCTTACGGTTGCCGAGCCGCGGTCTCCATTCTAGGACTCGTCTGCTCCAACGGCTATCGGTCCTTCGACAGACATGGCCAGCCCATTGCCACTTCAGCGAGCTAATTTTACGAGCTATGTCGGTTACCTTGGTAGTAAAATAAATAAAAGCTTTTTTGCGAAACATAATTTAAATATCAATTGAATGTTACTTACATCACACTGTGAGCAAGAATATATTTTATCTTTGCCTTTCTTTAGAATTACGATGTCTTCTTCCGATTTGTTATTGTCAGTTTCAATGGTTAACATGTCGTCTGTTTCCATGCATTCGGACTAGAAAGAAAGCACAATATATAAAGTTTTGAATATCTTATTAAGTTACTTACAGTTATTGCAAGGCAGTTGTATTTATATTTCGGTCACTTTCGAAACAAAATAAGAGATAGAAAAATCACACCATGGTCATACCTTGTATGTTGAGTTACAATCGTATTTTGCTTTCATAATACTGGTTTATACAACTAAAACTAAGATATAATAAATACCTCTTGGTGTTCCCTTAAAGTCTCTTCAGATTTGAACAGAGCTGCACAACCACTGCAGGCAAACACCGGCGAGGGATAGCGTTTCTTCATAGAGAACAGCAAATTAATTGGGAGCTCTGTAAATGTAAACAGTAAACATTTATCAATTTATGTTTATTTATTTAGACACAATAATACAAATACATAATTACAATAGTATAAACACTTAACTACATGCACGTTAGAAAAGAGAAAAACAAAAGAAGCTATAAACGAAATAAAACCTAAACACCAATTTGCGCAATACATTATATCGGCTGGCAGTATATGCAGAGAAAGTTCAACCTAATTCATGTGATGATAAGAGCTACTTTTCTACACAAACACTAAGTCGGATTAAAATATTTGTAGTTTGTTTAAACCATCGACGTATGATATGCATAGACTGCTACTATCGCTAGGTTCCCCTTGTGCCAAGCGAGAGCAGTTTTTAGTCTGATCCTAGTACATTTCGTTTTTCATTTAAGTTAATTTTCGCGCAACGAGAAACTTATATAAGAAAATATCGATGGTTTTGACATTGTTAGGATAATATTAGTGTTTTAGATAGATTTTTTAAAACGGCAAGCTCCATCTTCATACATAATTCACGACAACACTTGTTCACACTAGTGCTTACGGTTTAAACTCTGATAGGCTCACTCTATAGTTTAAAATGCAACCTCGTTGGTTTAAACACTTACGTCTTTTCTTTAGGGTGACGGACACTCGAACAATATTGTCGGCGCATCTCGTCTCAGTGATATGAACGTGGAATAAAGTTATGTTGTCTTCCGCCTCCTTTTCCTCCATGCAGCTATATGTCTCGTTACTACGTTTGTTTTGTCTTTCTATAAACAATATTATTAAGTACGGTAAGGTTGACAGTATATGCAATATTTTTAGAAATTAACAATAGTTAAAACGACTGCCTCGTTGGCCTAGTGGCGCTTAGCGCGACTGCTACGGTAGAGGTCTTGGGTTCGATTCCCAAGTCGACAAAGGTGTTATTGGGTTTTTCTATGAAATTCTCAGTAGCAGGTTGGAGTTTGGATTTGTGCCCGGCTAGTGGCAATAGGCTCGCCCCCTTTTACATGGGACCTAAACATATCGGCGAACTGTGGGTGTACATTGGTACACCTCTGCCTAACCCTTCGGGGATACAGGCGTGATGATATGTAAAACGAACAAAATGAAGCGTTTTATGGTCGTTAGTTTTATGTAAACATAAAAAATAACTATGGATTTTATAATAATGGGACTATATTTTTATAGCTGTGGTTTAAAGTGTGTGTTATATGCAATACGTTAATTAATTGGAAATACCTGCTCTAGCTTTGATGGTCTGTATCAAATTGGGAAGGTGCTCAAAACCGACCGTGTTGTTGTCTTCCGTCACCTTGCCAGTCACAATCGATTCCTTACTTTTGTTATAAATAACTCCAAATTCATCTTTGATGTGTGCTGTCTGATAAGGGGAAAAATTGCAACATTAACTAAATTGAATGTTTCTATGTGTTAACGAGTGTAGCTTATAAAGCAGAAAGATTAATAATACGTTTTTTCTTATTTATCAACACAGCTTGCTTTTTAACTAATTAATATTTACCTTTGAAACAATCAAGTTATGTCCAACCAAGGCTATTCTCAAATTGGGCACTTTCATTAACTGTGAGATAACTATCTCAGTGGATGCAATATCTTCGTAATTTACTTTAGTATTTAATCCAACTTGCAGCCTCTGCTGTATGAGGCTAATGAACTCTGTCTCGTTAAGACCAGACGACGTGCCTGTAACCATTATCCAAGATCATTAAGGATCACTGTAAATAGGGTATTATCGAATACTAGCTGTGCCCTGCGGTTTCACCCGCATGAATACCTAGGTCCCGTTCCCGGTGCCTCAGATGAATCCAACAAATCACTATCGTAACCAAGGTCTCGATTACTTCACAAAAACCATCTCCTAGTAATAACTAACACAACAACAAAAAAAATTAGCGAAATACATCCAGGCATTATTGAGTTATGCGCTTACCAACACATTTAGCGATTCAATTATAGATGAAATTATAGATGAAAATTAACTATTTATACTTACTGTTTTGTGGATTATCGAGGTCCTTATACGTGAAATATTCATTAATTTTATTGTTGTCAGGTGTAGGTGTAGATTTAGAATTAGGTTTAGTTGTCTCCAAGAATATTTTATCTGGAACAACTAATAAGAAATGATTAATTTTAATGGTACTTACTTGTAACCTTGTTAGAAAACGATGGTGGTGAAATATGAAGTTGGAAGGATAATTTTACTCTTTCACGTAAAGAGTAGATAGCAAATTCAGATAACAGTATGCACGCAGTCTAATTTGGGGGAAACTATATAAAGTATAGCCACGTCCATTGCTAGTAGTACATAATAGGGCACAAAGCCATAGCGTTGCCCTTTATTCAAGTATTCAAATTGTTAGAAATAATGCATTCGATTGCACTAAAACCTTATTTGTTTTCTACCAGTAAAGAGAGCCCAAAATACTTACGTCTTTCCTTTAGGTTGACAGAGAATCTTACAACATTGTCGGCACATTTTGTCTCCGTAATATGAACGTTGAATAAAATAATTATTTCCTTTTCTTCAATGGAGCTGTATGTCTCTTTACTTCGAGCTGCGTTTTGCTTTTCTGTAAAAAAATAATATTTTACAGTTACATATAAAATACCGACTTTGAATAAATTCCTACCATATAAAGTTAGAGATTTGTCTAACGTAGGTAGGCACCAACGCATGCAAGAACATAACTAATAAGTAAGATAGGGATACGTAGACATAATTAATGTAATATATAATATTACCTGCTTTAGTTTTGATGGACTGTAGCAAATTGGGTAGGTGCTTAAAAGCAGTCGAGTCGTTTCTTCCTGTTAGTCGTCCAGTGACAAGCGATGGTTTTCTACAATTGTAAATTAACCCATATTTCTCTTTGCTGTTTGTGGCCTAAGAAGGAAAAACATAATTTTACTAAAACGTAATTATTTTTTTTACAGGAATGTCAATGTAAAAGAAATAAGAAATAAAAAGGAATAAATAAACTTCTACTGAGTCTGCAAAGTTATTATCTACTTGAGTATTAAATATTTACCTTTGTCACAACCAAGTTTTGTCCCACTAATGCTTGTTTTAAATTGGGCACTTTGAGTAACTGCGCGATGACCATGTATGCAGAAGTGATGTCCTCTTGACATACTTTAGTATGTGGCCCTTGCAACCTTTCTTGTATGAGGCTTATAAACTCCGCCTCGCTTAGCCCATTGGAATCTGTAAGCGACCGATATAATAGATAAATATGGGTACGAATAAGTCACAAATATCGAGCCATCCAATCCATCCTTTTTGCTATATTCAAGTTAAAACAAAAGAGGTACTTTGTGTAAATTATAAATTTTTTAATGATTGGTATTTTTTTGTGAAATGCCGATATTTATCAAGATAATTAATTATAAGCAAAAGGTATATTAAAAAGTAAAACATAATATTCTTTAACAAAGGCTGGGTCAAATCAAAGATTGGTACAATACTTATTATACATACTTACTGTTTTGCGGATCAGAGGCGTCTTTACACGCAAGTAAGTCTTCGTTTTTACTATTTACTTTCCTAGTAACTTTAGCAACCAATCGCTTGCCGTTTACAGATTTTCCTAAGATGATTTTGTTTGGAATATCTAAAATAAAAATCTTAAATATAAGTGTTCAGGAATGTAAAAAAAAGAATAAAGCTAATTTGTAGGTCAGTTTTGATTAAATGTTTTACTTATTTACTGGACAAATAAAATATGTATCCATTCTGCAAGGTTCTACCAGATAGTTACGAATTTATAATGCCATATATC
Organism: Autographa gamma; assembly: GCA_905146925.1. NCBI lineage: Eukaryota > Metazoa > Arthropoda > Insecta > Lepidoptera > Noctuidae > Autographa > Autographa gamma. Next base: position 5,986,941 of record LR989866.1, on the reverse strand, counting down.
CCCGAATCAAGAAAAGTAATAAATAGTATCCTGGGACAACTCACACAAGTAATGATTTTCCATACTTACGAACCTTTAAAATTGAATTTAGTCTTAATTTTAATAGAGTTAGTTTCATTTAATTGAATGTCTTCAGCGCCATCTATCGTAAGTTTACATTCTTTTGTTTCCAAGTCTCCTTCGGGTTCAGATGAGTTCCAAACTCCGACATTGGTAAATGATTCTTGAGAGTTTTCTGTGCATAAAACATTCGATACTTTAAAAGATCATTAAGAGCCTTTGCACACGGCGAATTTTTTATGCGCCGACAACGCACGTTTTTGATGAGCACGTTCTCTGCGCGTTATCAACGTATCATTAGCAGACTGTATGCGTTTGTATCGATACAAACGCAAGCGGAACGCGCTTCATACGCGCGTTTGTATCTATACAAACGCACATTCTTACTGTTTTTTTTTTTTCTAGTATATTGTTGTTTTAAAATCAGCACGAAGGCTAGCGTGAGCAGGGTTGTCTCGAGTTAGGCCATCGTAATACTGTAGTCACAATTCTTTACAAAGGCATCTGCTTTCTGCGCGTTAGTATCGCTAGAAACGCGCGCTCACAGCGCGTTCGTATCGAGCTATCTGCGCGTTTGTTTGCGCGAGCATCGTGTGCAAAGATCACAGCGCGTCGACGGCCCTGCGTTTGCTAAACGTCCTAGTTGCGTAAAACGCGCATCGTCGGCGCGTTAAAAATAGTGTGCAAAGGCCCTAACATCATCATAGTAACCTAACGTAAATAGTGCGAGTTTTTAAACATTTACTTATCTTTACATTACTGTGTGAATGACATTATCTTGGGGCAAAAAGGGGGTTTTAAGAAAGTTAAAAAGAAAGGATGAATACTAGGAAACACATCCCCAAATGAATAGGTATAGGTTAGAAGGAAAAATCAAGATAAATGTAAATAGGGCAGAAATATTATTTCATATTATATACTGTAATTTTTTTATTTAATTTAATTTAAATATTATTGTATTACCTTTGTTGTCTAGTAAAAACTTGACACTTTCAATAGTCTCAGCTCTTTCGTCATTACTTATAACAAAGTTGACTGTTTCTTGTTGATCTGATAAAGGTTCAGTTTCTGTGACAATGTTCGGGAACTGACTCGCCATGATTTCGGGTTTTGTGTTTCTAGAAAATAATAAGGGTTTATTGTAGTGTGGTATGAATATAAAATGTATAAAAGTATCTTGTAGAGATCTTGATAAATACCCATCATTATTTTGAAGCTCATTTCGTAGTTTCTGGATCAGTTCTGTAACATATAGTCTAATTAAAATAATATATGCGAGAGATAAATAATCTGCATTTGCAGTTTTATAGCACATCATAAATTTACTTTATACATTTGATCATGGTAGCAAATTTATTTCTAATTAAAGATACCTTAAGGATATTGTGTCCTTAAAGACAAGTTCAAAAAATATATTGCGGTTTACATTATACGGCGTTTGAAATTTACATGAAAAATACGAAAAAGAAATCACGAAAAAGCAACTGTAATGCTTATAAGGTTCAGTTTTCAATGTATTTTAATATTTTTATGAATATTCATCTTCAGTTCTTGATTGTTTTTGTCATTCTAAAATGAACGCTGTTCACACGCTAATAAAGTTTATGTTTGTTTAAATACATACTATCATTACTGGTGATGTCGTGAAGCCCCATTGTATTAAGTACAAATATTTTATCATTTGATTCCAGTAATATCCACCCTTTTTGCTCTAATGTGTGGTACTGCTCGTCACTTAATGTTATCTGCAAATAAATACAAGCAACTCTGTATAAAATGCTGAAATTATTTTAACAGAACTCATTTGAAGTTACTCAAAAGATAAGTTTGGTTTGAATTTTCTATACTAATACATATTATAAAGAGGAAAGATTTGATTGTTTGTTTGAATTGAATAGGCTCCGAAACTACTTGACTGGTTTGAAAAATTCTTTCACTGTTGGGAAGCTACACTATCTACGGTTAACATAGGCTATATTAAATTTTCAAAAAAGTTAGGTATCCATAGGATTTAGGTATTAACGCAGGTGAAACCGCGGGACACAGCAGCAGCTAGTATTGTATAAATGAATTGATCGAACACTAAAACATCTATCAATTTAAAGTCGCCTTTAAGTCTCTGCTATCTTAGTCATTAGACTGCCTCGTTGGCCTAGTGGCACTAAGCGCGACTGCTACGCTAGAGGTCTTGGGTTCGATTCCCGTGTCGACCAAGGTAATAACACCATGGTTTTTCTATGAAATTCTGAGTAGCAGCAGGTCGGAGTTTGGATTTGTGCCCGGTTAGTGGCAATTGGCTCGCCCCCTATTACATGGGACATAAACATATCGGCGAACTGTGGGTGTACATTGGTACACCTCTGCCTAACCCTTCGGGGATACAGGCGTGAGGATATGTTATGTTATGTATCCTAGTTACACAATAAATAATTTAATGTAAGAGTTAATAAAAAAATAAGCAAGAAATAAATCAGTGTTTGATAAGAAATGTAAATAGTAAAATTACAACACCTCAGTAAAATTATTCCCCTGTTTGTTGTTATGTGTCACTACATCAATGTCAACATCCTGCGCGTTTGGTTGTTTAAACTGATCAACTACAACATCTTCTTCCATCTGCAAACAAGACAAATAAATACATCACCAATGACCAACAAATTTTATCAAATAAATAACTGATTCATGTTTATTTGCTTTCTTACTACATACCAAAACATGTTTTAAATTAAATTGTACTTACTTAGTTGTGAATAATATGAAAATAAATTTGCCATGACGGCTACCGTAAGCAAGTTTTGCGCAAAAGATAGTAGTTGCACATTATGTATTTCCTAGAATGTCTCAACATCAAAACGGGTTTGATTCATCAAATTTTCGCTGAACCCATTTTGATGAGACCCGAATCTAAAGAAGGATACAAATGGGTCTGTGTTCATTAGGGTTTATATTATACAATTGGTTTACAAACCTGCTCAGTAGTGTTGCTTGAACTAGGTTGTAACAGGAAGCTGTTAGTATACAGACTATTTTCTCCTTCAGGTAAAATAAAAGGATCTGAAATAATTGATAATGGTTAAAACATTGGCCAATTTTTTATGCATCCTAATGAATCTGCATTACAAAAGCTAATACAGCTTGTTTAACATAAACAAGTACTGTTTAATATAAATACTGAATGATAAATATGAAGGTTACATGCAAAATATCTTATGAGTTGGAACAGGCCAATGTAACAGATATTATAATAAACATATTTGACTGACATTATATGATTGTATGTAAGTTTTAGAAAGGAAATGTTGAATAAAGATAAATACCTGATACAGATATGAGATCTCCGGGGTTATCCACATCAAGTTGAAAGAATTGTTGCGAGGACACTCCATACATGGTGCAGGGTTGCACATCCTCCAGCACTTCCTTCCCATCTTGCCCTTGAGTCACATACTGGATTTGTCTATTTACTAAAACATTAAATGTTAAATAAAGTGAGGTGATAAGGTAGTAAGCAAGAATATTATTGAGAATGAGTATATAAACTTAAATCATGCATGTCTTGATGCTCATATAAAAATAGTTAAGAAAAAGGCTGAAAAAAGCTATTTCATTATAAGTATACTGATTTAAGAATTAAATTTGGATAAAAATATGCCAGGAAAACCAATTATTGTGAGTTTGTATAATGTTCATAGTATGTGCTTACTTCATATAATGACTTATTATGTTATAGTAATTTTTGGACTACCAAGGGCGGCTGTAGTACATGATTACTATATTATTACATATTTAAGCAATACCTCATGAACTTTTAGTGAGTAATATAAATTATAAAACTACTTACAGAGAAATGTGCCGTCATCTTGAACTACAACATATTGATTCGTATCAGAGTCATTATTGCTCGCAGGTAAAAACTCATAACTTTCATAAGTATTCTTATTATCCATTTTGAATGGGAATAGTTACTTTATTGCTTAAAATACCAGTAATATTCAGATTAAGAAATTCTATTGCTTGTTTTACTTTAACCCCTGTCCTCGACAAAGAGGCAGGAAACAAAAACATCTACATCATAGGTACACTTTTAAAAGCATATAACATACGTTACTTAACTTATTTTTATTTAAATAATAACTAAAAGAAAGTATTTCACAGGTTTATTTATAAACAGTCACTTTGACAGTTGACATTCCAGGATTTTACTGTCATAACTTAAGGTTGCATTCAAAATATTTAAGATTAATTTTATAAATAGTTCAACGGAATCAAATATTGGTCGTGCCTCAGGGTAATGTAAAATCAAATACATAATTGAGAGTGGCAAATGCTTCACAATGCACAGTATTTCTTAAGGCATAAATGTAATCTTTCAATTCTACGGGATGATGGACAGGCGCGAACAGTTTTTTAACGACCATATGCTGTATGAGTTCTTTGTACATGATATCTTTTTCAACAGGCGTTGCTCGTGCTTCCCAGTCCATTAAGCTAAACTTATGAAACTCAGCGTCGCATCGTAAAAATTGTTTTACCATAGGCAAATCGTATGCACATCCATAATATACTATAACACCATTTTTTTCGAGTAGTTTCAGCATAACATCTTCGTATCTTCCGCCTAAACAATTTAAAGCTAAAACTGGCCTGGCTAAGGACGTGTCGAAGCCCGTTAGTTCCTCAGCTTCTTCCAAAGTATATACTGCAGAAGCCCCCATTCTCAAAAGATGCTTCTTGACTGCTTCATATCCACAGTGATTAGCTACTATGTTAAACGTATTTAAGCCCATAGCTCTGCAGAGCTGAATTACAATTTGACCGCAAGGACTATTAGCCGCGTTTTGAATCACAGTGTCACCATGTTGCATCGTCCTAAAATCGTTTAGCATTCTGTATGCTGTACATGGAGCGATTGTTAGCATGGCTGCTTCAGCCAGTGGAAGGTTGTGAGAAACAACATGAACATCTCTTTCGTTATAAATACCATAGTATCGCCAGGAGCCAAGCAACCTGGATGATAGTACAACCCTGTCACCAAGATCAACTCTACTGACATATTTTCCGACTTCCACAACTTCTCCAACACCTTCATCCCCAGGGACACTTGGTAAACAAGGAAGGCATGCCTTTTTTCCTGAAATTAAATATTTTAATTATTGCATGCTTTCAGTATAAAATTTAATGTTCTTTATTACCATTCTACAAACTTTACGAAATTGAGAAAAAATTGTTAAAATAAAACAAATTTTACATTTCACCATTTATTATTTTAACAGCCCAACAGTGTATCATCCATGTAATACATAATATCCTTAATTAACTTAACTACTAAAATCAAGAATATATTTACAACCAATAAAACCTTGAGTTGTAAGAGTATTGCCAATAGCTTCTTCAAATTTATCAAACTTTATCATCTTGTGAACTGGAGCTTTAAGTTTTTGGGCACACATTAGTTCAATTAATTCAGACATCATTTTATCCTTTTCAGCGGGGGCAGCTTTATCATTCCAAGCAGTCATCCAGAAGCCAACAAAAGATAGATTTTTAAATATAAATGCTGATGTTGGTATTGTCACAGGATCTCTTGACATACCACCGTAGGTGACCATACAACCCGAATGTTCCAAGTGCCGTGCCATTTCTAGTGAATTTTTTCCTCCAACACAGTTTAAGGCAAGTATTGGTTTTGCTATTTTCTTATCTTTAAATATTTTAGTTGACCTTAGTTCTTCCTCTGTTAGTACATATGTAGCTCCTAAATTTAATAAATATTTCTTTAAATCATCAATTTCAGGCCTGTTTCGTACTATGTTGATATTTTGGATGCCCCATGCTTTGCATAATTGTATTACACTTTGTCCACAGGCACTATTGGCACCATTCTGAATTACAACCTTGCCAGTGTCACGGACTGGTCGAAAATCTGTTAGCATTCTAAAAGCAGTGCATGGATTAACAGTGAGTGTAGCCGCTTCTACTACACCCAGATTATCAGGAATAACCTTTACAAAGTCCTTATTAAATGTGGCAATATCTCTCCATGTACCTTGTACAGGTTTTGTAACAATTACTCTGTTTCCTTGACTGACTTCTTTCACATCCTTGCCAATTTCTTCAACAATTCCTACACCTTCATTACCAGGTACAGATGGAAGCTGTACTTTAACTGGGTACTTGCCTAAAACATTTTAAATATGTATTAATATGTTTAGTGTAGATATAAACATAAAACAACAAATTATTAAAAATATTCATTAGCTACAAAAAAAAAGATAAATGACTGCTATCTACATTATTATTTGGAATCATTATAAATTACAGAAAAAAAATAAGAAAGAAAAATACCTTTGGGATTCTTGAGTTCAAAACAAAAGCACACAAGATTTTAACCTTTTTTTTTAAGTTACAAAAACAAGTTTTAATACATTTATAGTTAAATACCTTGTATGGTGTTTATATCAGCCGGGTTGATCGGTGCTGCTAGCATGCGAACCAGTACATCTTGGCTACCCAGAGGTGGTACTTCGCTTTGCATGAACTTCACAACATGTAGAGGATCACCAAATTCTCTATAAATTAGTTGTTTTGACATTAAATTTCGCACCGGCTCTTTAATATTTATACAGCCGTTTCTAGAGTATTTTACGGCTGCAAATGCTCTTCTTGTGAAAGGTAAAAGACCCATGGCGATTTTGGTATTCAGGTGCAAGATACTTATAAATTTTGAATGAAATCAGCAGGTCTAAAGTCTCTTTTTTATGTTTCGATTATTTTGAGATTATTTTGATTTGTGACAATGACGGACGGATTTGACAGATATCTGTAGATAACTTGTCAAGTGGTGCCAGTGGTAGAGATGCCAGTTCTGCCTGTAAAAATAACCACAGAGTATAAAATACACTCATATTTATTACAAAGAGGATTAATTCCATGATTGCTAAGATTCGGTTCCTTGTTCTTGGATACAGGTTCCTTACTTAAGACTTTTCTATATATATTAAAATATGTATGGAACATCAGTAAACATTGAGTATTGAGTAAATCTGCAGACAATTACTATGCTATTGAGGTTAAACTTTAATAACATAGCATTTTTGTTTGTACCTTAGCAATATTCTGTTAATCATAGTAATAAAATTGCGGCCCATCTCAACTTCTTTTCCTAAATGGCTAGACCAATTTAAAGTTTTCTTTGTGTATTGGAATTTTCGTGGTGTTGTATGATCAATACTAGACCAAGACGTGGAGCTGCGACGCGGTAATACCTTCTTTTTTTCAGGCAGGTTAATGTCTGGCAGCCGCCTGCTAGTAGTATGGGATACTTAAATGACTTAATTATTATAGATGTGTGATCGTTCATCTGGTGACAAATTTGTCACCAATTATGTGCAGTCCAGTACGTTTCCTTTTACGTTAATTTTAGTTATCTAATATAACCTGATTGCCCGGTTTAACAATAAAAGATGAATAAAATAAGCCAATATTGTTTTAGTAAATTATTATCAAAACCATATATTACAATTGAAAACTTTTAACATAGTCAACTTAAATGCATACATTGAATTAAGTACCAAGATATTTTTTCATTCCTTCGTCTTTGAGGAACCTATTTACGCGAATATCTAAATCTTTTCGAGCCATAGGGGCGGTTGAACTGGGTGGGGCAGTTGCTTCAGGAGGCGGCATTTGAGGCTTCGGGATTCGAAAGCGACGAGCGCGGGTCAGTTGCCAAGCAGTGCCTGTGTTCCGCATCACTCTACCAATTCCGATACTTTCATCAACGGCAGCCAAAACGGGGCGAGGCACACTAGAATATTAATATACCTATTAGATAAGAGGTAATACCTCGTAATTACATGGCAGCATGTTAGTACTATTTTAATTAGGAGTGGTCAGTAAACCCATTTTGATTTCAAATTAGTTAGTGCTAAAGTGCAAAGTACAGTTTATTGATAAATTCATCTATCATGTGAGTTATCATTTGGATAGCATATCTCTAGATAGCTATTTCTTTGTAACGAGTAATGAGCTAACCCTTAGTACTTACTAGGCAGCTGTTATTGATGCACGTAACCGTGCCGGGGCTATCACCGATGGCAATTCCGCTGAAGAATTTCGTTTCAACCCTGAAATGATAAATATTAGGCTTGTATAAAGTGTAATGTAGAGTAGGTGCAAGACTCTTTAATTTAAATAAAATATTCCTAAGCATACGATTCTCTGTTGATTATAACTGCTGCTATAAGCAAGGTTAAAATTCAAGAAGTAAATAGGTAGGTATAATAATATAATTTACCGGAATACTTGACATTGTTAATCGATGTTTTGTCTTTCCATTTTTGCGAGCAAACGGGACAAATTGATCGACGTATTGACCATCGCGGCAGATTTTCATTTTGCGGCGGGTTGACTTTCTTTAGTCCGGGAATTTCTAGAACGGTCTGTCAGCATAAAAAGAGATGAGCTGGTTATTAATATGTTGTGCGATGTCAAATAAAAAGTAAATAATTAATTATGTTTTTTATAACCGGAGCAGGTGCTGCTGTTGTTTGAAACGCTAGTATGGAAGGTATGTCCATGTCCCGCCGCGTTGATACTCTGGATACCCGGGATCTAGATATACTGCGTTCCGTCATGCGCATACTAAGGCCATGCACGCAGGCTTCACTCGATGGGCTGAAGAAGAAACAAAACCTTTACCGCCTCTTCACACGTTTCAGAAACCTGAGAACTAGTGAGAGCTAGGAAGGGAAGGAAGGTTAGGAGGGAAATGAATGGACATTAACAAGGGCAAATGAAAGAGATTATCGTTTTATACTACACGAATATACGCTAAGGGCTTACAGTTACATTTAAAAAGTATCCTACAACCTTGATGAAATCTGTCTACCTCTTAGCGATGACTAAGATTCTTGGTCACGATATAAATAGACGTTACGTTTTTTTTATAAAATACAAAGCAAAATGTAAGTAGCTAAGTTAGTATATTTAAATATTTACTATGACAAAATATACATAATAGTGCCTTATTCCTCAAAGAAAACTGTGAGAAAGTCGTTGTTAATAGACATAATTGAATCGAGAGTGAAAGTTAAGTGGGAAATCCTAAGACTTTTTTACAAACGTTTCATTGTCATCATTGGTTCTTGTTACGTTATTGTAGACCTACGTTGACTGTATAGCACAACTGCTGGATATCTTTATTTCGGTAAATTCAATAGGAAGATGACATAATGATAATGGCAAAATAATTAAGTTGGGAATTATGTAACTATTCATTAAATTGTTTGTTCAATTAACCAACTCCTCTGAAACATCGTCGCGTGGTAATTCAAGGGTTTTGTCTTGAGCTTCTTCCAGTTCACGGCTCCTTGCTCGTACCATATCCAGAAGCAGTGTTTCGTTACCACCCAAATCATCAGACCTAAATGGAAAAAAGATTCCAAATTGTAAGGGCAATTACAGCATTATTTATTTTATACATTAGCAGTACAATATTGTAAGACCGTTTTGGTTGTATCATTAAATAAGGGAAGAAATTAATGATATCATATAGCCTTTAACGCATTGCCATAGTTATAAAGTTATCATATCATACATCCGAACAAAAGAACTATAAAAAGATAGTGTTTACTATCCATCAGATTGGAGAGGCTCATATAAACTTGGGCTCGTAGCATTGTCATTGGTTAAGGTTTCACTTACCGCACGTTAACATTACTGTCATAGAATTCACTTCGATGCGACAGCAGGGTGCTGAGATCTGGGGGGCTGGTGATGTCGGAGCCGTATATCGAGGAGTCCCGGCGACTGGCGCGCATCCTCATCAGCAGTGACGTGTACGGAGTAGCGTCATTGCTCATGAAGGAGATGCGGCGAGGCTCTTCTTCTTGGGGAGCCCTATTCAACAGATAATCTATTAATTTAGCCTCCATCAATACCCTTCTGGAAATAGGAGGTAAATATGCTGAACATTTTGCTGCCAAATTGTATGAAGGTAGTAAGGTACAGTCTAGGCATTTTTTTTAGTACATAGTAATATTGTGTTGTCTTGTTTTCTAGCAAGTTGTGTGTAAACGCGAGTAAATAATGTAGATAGCGTAGTGGCACCAGTAATCGACATGCACCAGTAATCGACACTTTATTTTTTTATTTAATAAAATAAAGAGTAGGATACCGATTTATTTATTTGACGACACTGTAACATAGAAAGCACACTTATTACTGGCTCCCATTGACATTTGACCGATATTTACAGTTTTATTTGAAAGTAGCGGTGTGACAACTGATTGTGGCTCGAGTACCGGCGAGAAAAACAACATTTCTTACTGAAATCGTTAACGAAGGGAGTACATGTCTTTGTTAATTATGCTAATGTATTGTAAGTTATTTGAATTTTATGAGTTTTACGGGTTTTTATAAGAACTAAAGGGTGGAATTTTGTTATAACACAAGTTCAAGATTATTTTAATATTAGTAAAATGTTGGTGTCGATCATTGGTGTTCACAAACTGACTTTCTCCAGTTATCGACACGTGTCGATAGTAATTATTAGAAACATTTTTCATTTGATAAGTAAACTAATCAAAGTTGACCTACCAGAAATCGACAAGTGACGATTATTGGGAAATAATATGTGTCAATGATTGGTTTTAGAGATTGTTCTGAGAAAACATACGCTTGGGCACTATGAGCACCAAAGAAAACAAAACAAAAAAATAGTAAAAAAAATTGGGAGTCCCTTTTTAGTTTTTTTTTTTATAGAATTCGAGCATTTTTATTGCAGCATCTGATTAAGCTTATCTATAGAAACCATTTATGATCTTAGAACTATGGCCCTACGACGCACAGTTTCCGACTTATGGGCCGTTTACATTAAAAGGCCGTTCAAGAAAAAGGCTCATAACTCGAAAACGGTGCGTCGTGGGGCCATGTTTTTTAGAACTTAAATAGTTGCTACAGACAAGGTCAACCTAATACAAGAAAAAAATCGGAAAGATTCCGAAAAAAAAAAATTTTTTTAAGTCCTATACAGGAGTTATAAAAATTATAGTTTTTTTTAACCATACGGTTAGGTAATAATTTTGCACGATTTGCTTTCATTATCAGTATTAAAGTTAGTACTTTAATACTGATAATGAATAAATTTATATTGTATTTCTACCACAGGTATGATAGTTCATACCTGTGGTAGAAATACAATATAAATTTATTGCGCTATCGTACACAAACATTACATCCGTCTTACGAATTTTCGATCAGGTCACGTGTCCAGGGGCCCGATGTTTCTATTTTAAGTCAGTGAGTGGCAGGTATTTTCGTATCCAGATAATTTTAGTTAAATGAAAAATTTAGGTACACCTACTTGCCAATGTTGACCTTGTAGGATTGCCAGTGGCTATAACAAGTGTAAAGTGCACTGGAACGTTTATTAACCTGACGCGAGTTAAATTTTTTTAACCCATTACGAAAAGCCGCTAAAGAAGTGTTCAGTTAAAAAATTTAAAAATTATCAACACAGACAAAATCAGAACCAAAATCAAAATCAAAAATCATTAATTTAAGTTAAGCTACAAAGTAGCACTTATCAAACGTCAAATTTTTAATACAAAAAAGACAGCACCCTAGGGGTCGGTTCATATCCGGCGGAAAAGGCAGCGCGCAACATCGGCCGCGCAACCCCAGAACGAACAAGCACACAACTTTACATCCAACCTCCCACACCTGACGCGTCGTCGGGTCAGTGTGAAAGGCCGAATCCTCCATCATGCGCCCGCCCGCCCGAGCGCCACGCGACTGACAGCACGCCACCACCGTCAGATATGAAACGACCCCAAATCGCCTACCCTTCACCAAGTGCTAGTCAACTTGTCAATATCTTCTGTCTTGTACGAGTATTTACATGATTAATACCCATTAGTAAGAGAAATATGGTTATTGTAACAAAATATGCATACTTATTAAACAGGTAATTTTATTTTAAAGACCGACAAATGTTGTGATTATTTGGCAAATACTCATTATAGATAATAGTCGATAACTGGGGTGTCGATAACTGGTAAGTGTCGATAACTGGGGTGTCGATGACTGGGGTGTCGATAACTGGGGTGTCGATTACTGGTAACAGTCAAATGACTAGGTGTCGGTTACTGGAGATTCTTACACTTTTTCATTTTTTTTATTTTTTTTCTTGTCTGTTTATAGCAAATAAAAATAATACATTCTATTCTTATCTCAAGAATATACCTTACCATACTCAAATGTTACTTTTGGTTTAAAAGTGACTAATATACCTTTAATTTAATAAAGAGACCCACTATGATCGATTAAGATCCTTAAAGTGTCGATCATTGGTGCCACTACGCTAATAACAAAATATTTAGTTAATATTTTCGAGCTCAATATCTCTCACCAAACCTAAGAAAAACCACAGGTATAGCTTTATATTTGTTTTAGTTGTACACACTTTGTAATACAATAGAATGGCATCGAAATTGGAAATACATAAACAATAGTTTACGACGTAACGCAAGAGTTCGCGTCGAGAAGAACGAATTGGATGCTGGCTTGACTTTTCACCGAGCATGTGAGTCATGCAGTGACTCAGGTTCTTGTATACTCTACACAGAAATATAGCTAGCACAGAACATGTCGATAGCGGATATATACTAAACTTGACTCCTAACAAGCCCTAAGACCAGTTTCGATGCGACAAGTTCCGTTGCAACTTCGTATATTTTGAGTCAGGAAAACTTGTACGTTTATGTAAGCGATTAAAACACAGAATAACCACATGTAATTAATTGACGTAACTGTATGCGAGGCGTTGATAACAAGACGTGTTATTTTTTTGGAGAATCTATACATATGCTTAGTGCAATACGGAATTCGGGTATAAAAGTAAGACAGGAGTATTAAACAGAATGGTTAAAAGTAAAAATGCGAATGTTATGGATTACATTGTAGAGTGTGGCTGTAAATAGAATGTGCAAAAACGCTAATGAACGTTTCCGTGTATTTGAAGTTAACTGTTTTGGAACCAACCGAAACACGCGCCGTGAAGAGTAAAGCTGCGAGTAACGAGCTTTCCAGTCGCCATTTTTTCTCCAACCAGTTTCAGTTTTCCTTGAAACACAATAAGATTTGAGTTAAATCTTAACTGATATTTAAACCCCAATCAAAGCTTTTGTGGATCAGTTTTACAGAGCATTGTTTAACACCTTTTTCAGTAAACATAAAATCTAAAGAATAGACTTTAATTTTTATGTAGTTAGGAATCATTGAAACTTTTTGTCTCAATATTGTAAGATTAACGAGTGACTAATCTTTGTGTATTGTGAATAAACAAGTAAAAGGTCGAAGGCCATATCTCTGTGGTCGCGTAAATCAAAGCCACAAGACGTTAACAAATACAAAAAACGTTAAACCAACCAGTCTTTATACTTATTGGGGAGAAGTTTAAACATGTCAAAACAAAAGTAAGAAAATATGGAATAAAGTAAATTGAAAATGTTAAAATAATAAAGAAATATATATAAGGCTCTTACGGCGGCAAATCCATTAATTGCTTGAGGCATATTAATGATCTTTTTAATTGCGCTTTTTGGTTTGTAGGTTGTTAATAAGGAAATCAAAACGTAAATTTTTACTCACTGCATTTTTGATATTTGCGGTCAATTATATAATTTTTAATATCTAGTATTTGCATTAAATTAGAATAAATAAGTATTCCTAAGTATTTTCTTTGGATTCCATGTTGAGATTGACATCGACGACAACTGTCTACACGACATAAAATAGACATTTTGATTTTGCTTACTAGATTTTACTTTATAAAATTGACATTCAAAGTAGAGTTTTCATATTCACAGATTTCATATTTCTTACTTATCGTCTATGGGTCATATTTCTTTAGTTTAATTAATTTAAGTCTTTAGATAATTTATAGTAAGTATGACTAACTGGATGATAAATATATGGCTCGGCAATGCGATGCTTAGGTTACCTAGTTTTTACTTAATTTACATAGTTGCAGTATACAGGGGTATAAGCGGTACCTAATCAATTAATTACCATTGACCTTAGATGTCTAGATTTTCGGTAAATTAGGTATTAATTATAAGGTTATGTATTTAATTTGTTTTATTTTTCTGGATAAAGAAACACATATATTTTTCAGAGTTATAGATATATGAAACAATATTGTAGGAACCTTATATTATTTATGTAAGCGACAAACAAGTCATCCACAATGGCTCTTATTCAGAAACACGATTACCTTGAGATCTATTGACCTGTAACGAGCGAGCTAGTCATGTAGCACCACTCATTAGTTTAGATACTTATCTCACATAAATAATCACATGGCATCGTATAACAAAGAAGTTTTAACAACTTCAATAGGAACGTCTTTGACAAGATCAAGTCCCGTTAAACCGATGAGTTCCTTAGCTTGCAAACTTTATCTGCTGTTAATGTCCCGATTCATAGTTAGCATGTCGTGGGAGCGCTTTTCGGCTCATTGTCAATCTTACTATATACCATTTGTTTTGTGTCAGCGTTAAATGCTACAATGCAATTTGAAAAGTAATTTGATTGTGGTTGTTGTGACGCTGTCAAGCGGCGGCGGGGCGCGAGTCTGGCGGAGGCGCTCCGCTGCGGGCGTCTCGCGATTAGTGGCTTAGTCGCTCCGACCGCGAACCACCGCGCACACGTAGCGCCGCCGCGCGCACACCGGCTCAATGCAACACGTTTGTCGATAACGCGCTCTATTTGAACGTAACAATCAGTCTAACTGCACAATCGAACCCATTCACACTTACTACGGGTCATTATCGAGTTACGATTTACGTCGCTCCAAATTTTACAATTGGTTCGTTGGAGCGGTGGTTCTGAAACCGGCTCCGTGACCATATGATCCGCGTTACTGGAACTGTTCAGCCCTGATTTCCGATATCAGTGAGCAGTCACGATGTGGATCGTAAGCTGAAGTGCATTTTGGATTTTTATTTTGTGTAGACGCTGAAGGAATGTGACATAGTGACAGAAGACTATTAAAGTGTCTGTGATTGTATTGTGACATGATTGTGTTGGAGATGTGAATGTTGACGTTGAATTGATTGTTTTTGTGTTGTTATTGATTAAGTGCAATGGCTGGTGCTAGTGAGGAGGGTGGTGGCGTGGAGGAGGCCACCCCGGTCTCCACCGCGGAAGGGCGCACCAAGCGTGGATTGAGTGGATCCATGTCGTTGCGCACGCGCAAGCTGGGCCGCCGCCTCTCGCGGTCCATGTCCATCGTAGCTCTGAAGCTACCGGAGAAGGCGCAGAGCATCACACGCTCCTCCTCGAAGCTCATGAGATCTGGCAATCGTGACAAGAAGAACAGATCATTTGAGCTGTCTATCATATTACCCGACAAAACACAGAAACAGGTAAATTATGGTTTACAATTGGCATAATTGACTCGCACTAGGTGAAGCATGAGTACATTATTTACATAACAACTGTGTTCAATTAAACTATTATTGACTCCATTATCAAATTAACTTAACTATTGTTTGAACGTAACCGTCATTAGTGACTAGGGTCCCAAAGAGAATATAAACACTAGGTTCTGTGGTACTTCAAATCGTAATGTTATGAAGAGATTGATTAGTAGCGAGATACAATATTAGTACGTTCAGAAGAAATAGGAGTCGTGTAGAGAAGGATGCAAATACAAACAGTCCAAATAAAACAGGTTCGAGAATTGTCCAGTCAGAATATTTGAGTTATGTTATTTACTGATCGACTTTGGGCTTATGTAAACATGACAAATGGTTGAATAGATTTACGATTTAGGTAGTACCGCATTCGGAAGGTACACGTTCCACGCTATGCATTTGAATGTGGTGCCTACTGAGTCACTGCAGTGTGATGTTTCGCCACTGCCTCGTGTCGCCCACACCGCAGATTTCTCCATTGATACAATAATGAGGTGCAATTGCCTTCACGTTTAATCCACCGTTTAGCATTGTTTGCCTTTGTCATTGAACCGGGGAATGCTTTTCGAAGCCGGATAGAACTACCGGCCGAACAGCGTAAGGCGCGATTCTTTCTTATTTTGCATAAAGCAATGACTCCGCGCACAGTATTTGTTATACGCAGGTATAATATTGTTATTGGCTGAACAAACTATTTAATACGAGGTTAATGTAAAGTACCTAGCTACCGATATGTAAGTAAATATACAAAAGTTTATTTGAACTTGACCTAATTATAGAGACAGTCGGTGTTGTTTTAGTAACTTAGAATGGTCGGTTTGTGGTCGTGGTAAAGATCATGTCGGATAATTATACTTTTTTACAAAGTTTACTTTTTATTGTGAATTTCCTCAACAGTGAAGGACGGAGCATTTCCGGTGGTAGGCTGTTAATTAACTGCCTAATTAGTTATCTACCGTTAACATTGAAAATTGCCGTTCGACATTTTTCAGGGTACTGCGTGTTTGTTGCAAATTCACTTAGATTTAATTCAAGTAAATAGTTCGCACAAAGTTATTTCAAAGTCATTCTCATGATTCGTTACAGACCGACCCGGTCGATTATTATTGTGTTATAACAGTGAAATTTACATTGAAGTTAGTAAGTATAGATATTGACGAATTTGTTCAGAATACCTATCCCGATATACCTACATATTGTTGTATATTTACTTTTAATAATGTGTAAACTTGAGATAAGCTCATATCAGTCAATAGATAAGCGTATCTCTTCCTAAATTACCCGAAAGAATTATCGTTTCTGGATTAGCAAATATCGTATAAACTTTGCTTATCTCAATTAATACATAAATATAACAACAATTTATTAAAAATAACAAAAAAAAAACAACCAACAATCCACACGTCTCAAAGTTTAGAAATTTGTAAAAGTAGAGCAAAGTTCGTGATCTGTGCAGCAACATATAACTACATACAATACGAATAATATTTATCTTCCTTTATTGATGAACCCACTGGAATTGTTTGTTTACCAAAGTAAGTGTATGTGGGTGTCGTGAATTGCAGTTTACCATCAAACGTAACAAAGGACACAATGTTTCTGCCTTTCATTATTCAAATCCTTGTGAGAACAATACCGATTATAACGGATCTGTCGCTTGCGCATTGTAAAACAATACTATTTAAATAAATAGGATATGTATAAATTGTCACGTGAGCATGTTAATAAATCAAGGTTTACCTGTGTCGGACGAAGAAAGAATATTTTGTGTGAGGATTTTTTTTACAGTAACTAGGTTTATATCTAATTGTAATGTGTCGATTTAGGTAAGCCAAGTAAGCTATTAAGACTTCTGAGAATAGGTTTAAACGCATAAATTGATTATAAGACATCAATTTAGTAACCATAAACGTCTCTAGAAACAGCAGTTACCAAAGAGTATCATGGATATCGGGTATTAAAATTACGAGCTACTCCTACCAGAATCTCTTTATTCTTCTACAATATTCTTTGCTAGAGAAAGAGAGGAATTGATAATGATATTATTTATCTGATAACTTGAAGTCGCGACTCGCGATTATGAATAAAAAAACATTGAAAATAAAAAAAAACTAGTTGTGCTTGGAAAATAATTAATTTACCAAGCATAACTAGTTTTTTTGCAAAGGTCTCCGAATTTGCCTCCTTTCTACATAAGTTAATTAGTTCCATTATTAATTTCGCATATTTAACCTACTTATTTTTTTAGTTGGTAATTACGCAAGCTTATACATTGGTTTACGTAATTTCTTGTTTCTGATGATTAATCAAGTAAACGGTCACAAGGGTATTCAACCTTCCAAAAAGCCGTAGGGTAACTCCAAAACTCTACCAAATTAAAATATATCTTTATTTAAAAATACTTACCAGAAATACATTATAGATCTTTCTAGAATGTCGTTATAATAAGTTCCAATAAAGTCCTTTCAAAATAGTTTTATTGCATTAATACTTAAAGTCTACCATTAAATGAAATTGTCGAGTGGTTGTAAGTGCACCTAACCGCAGCGGATCCAATTGTAAAGTCGTATTCTGCTGGTTAGCTGACAAAGACAGAGATAACATTCATTGGTCCCTTTAATACGCTAATGATGTGCAGCAGAGACAGACGATATTTAGCTGCAATGAGGATGAACG
Source organism: Autographa gamma (assembly GCA_905146925.1). Taxonomy (NCBI): domain Eukaryota; kingdom Metazoa; phylum Arthropoda; class Insecta; order Lepidoptera; family Noctuidae; genus Autographa; species Autographa gamma. The sequence goes on along the minus strand of LR989866.1, from coordinate 5,968,723 downwards.
CCCACCTTATGCACTCTAATGCGCGTAACGGAAATGCAATCCGGAGTCCAGACTGGTAATGTATGAGGATGGTCTCAATTCATTACGAGTTTCTCGCTTTGAGTGGGATTTGGATTTAGCTACATTGTTTGCGAATCTAACGAGCTAAAATCAGGATTCAGAGAAAGTGTTAGAAACATGTTAAACTCAGGTATTTAGATAAGATTTAAGAGGCAGTTAATTCTATAAAAGGATAGGAAATCGTAAGAACGTTTTTTACTAACACCTCATATATGGTACATGTTTATACCGGTAAAAGAAATGATCTGTATTTAATCTCTTAATCCGTTTCACAAACACGCTAAGAAATATATCACTTGGCAGGCAACGAATAACTTCCAATTAAAATAATTGCATCAGAAAGTTAATCCGTACATTACTTTTACGTCGTTAGCGACAAGCGGCTGAATTAGACTTACTTACGGAACCATAAAAAAACAAACAACCACTTAAATGATAGGTGGAATGACAAATTGCGGGTGAAAGTGATGTCGCAACGATATGCGTTAGTAGGTGGAGTGACGTACAGTCTCATGCGGTACTCCATTTGATTGGTCACGTTTAATCCGTGCATGCATATGCAAAGGTACATTATAGACTATCTACTAAATTAGCCAACGTCACGTCCACTTAACGATCGGTTGTTGACAAACGATTTGGCACAGAACAATCAGTACATCTTCTGCATAACGAACATCTTACAAAATGACGATTGACACTTGACTTGCGTGATTTGGGCTTCTCAATAATTGACAGAACATACTACTATTAGCGAGGATGATTTAAGGATAGTTGTAGAGATTTTTCGAGTGTTAGTTTGTTTATTAAATGCTGCACAAGAAATATGTCTAGACAGATTCTCAACCGGTGAACAATGTTACTAGCACCTAGCTATTAAATTAAAATTCCCGCTTAAAAATATGTAAAATGCTTTCGATTCGTATTTAAAACTGCTGTTGAATAAAAATTTTGTTTCGAGTTCTGACATTGTCCCGCTTTTCTTCGTCTGATCTCCGTCGCGTGCCAAAAAATGTAGTTCTTTCGTATGACTGTCCGTATTGTGCCCGACTGTCTGTGACTGTTAAGATAATTAATCTTATTTAAAGCACGTGTTATGATCTGATAATTACGTGTAAATTCTTGATAATTAACTTTATGTTTGTTGTAACTTGTGAGAATTCATATAAAAAATGAAGAAACTGTTGATGGTAACGTAAAGTTATTATGTGTTTTGTCTTATTGTATAATTTATTTCCAGTTAAATGACAAAGTCATAAGAATATTACCACTTATTCTATGAGTCTATCGCGTAACACTGACATATTATTTCTTTTCTTGTTCGAATAATAAGGCACTAATGTGAACGATTATTTTCATACCTCATTTCAATGTTTGTAAATAACGCACTGTTCGTTTGGATTGGTGCCATTTCATTGATCGATAGTCGACATCATTGTGTACACATAATGTTTATAGCCACAGAGGACGTTAGATCATAATTGTGTGGCAGTTGTACGTAGTAGTAGTTAGTAATTGTAACGATGACTTGGGTCTTACGTAACTAGAATCTTTTATATCGGTAATGAGACTTTAAATGGAAATATATGGTTAAGTATGTGACCACATAATAGTAAATATATTTAGTTATATGTTATGGCTTATGTGACGCTCAGATATGAGAGACCAACCAGTGAAAGAGAGATATTATGTGACAATATTGATATGTTAATCTTCTTGTTATTTAACTGAAATTAATAATTTTTACTTTCAAATGACGTATATGGACATTAATCTCTATCATAAATATTATTAAAACAAAGTTATTTGAATGATACTTTCAAAGCCAGATTAAGTCATTCCTAATTTGGTAACAACCAATCCTATATCGGATGCATTTTCAATTAAATATCAAACTTCCGCAAATTATCTAATTTTTGCGATGTTTCACAATTTGAATTTTATAAAGTAATTTACGCGACAAACTTTTATAACCAGCCAATATGCTTACTTGAAACCTTTTTACTTTGTACGATGCTAAAAGAATGCTTACTAACGTTAAACCGCATATTACGAGATGAAAGACAACATTTCTAAGATAAAATTAAGTCTAACAGCTAATTATTCCGCTGAAAGTAAAATTCTTTTCCGTGTACGCATAATGAATTAACTGGGCTTCTCCTTTTGAGGTCATGTTTGTTACTTGATGTCCGTTAGTACTGGTTACTAGTAAAGGCTCTTTTTCATAGGACGTTACCTAGGTGATTATTTTGGGAAACAAACCATATGCACAATTTTACAAAAATCTTAATTATACATCGTTCTAACTGCCGCATGCGGTCTAACAATTTATCGAAGTCAACGGTTGGTTCTTATATTGAGTCTCCAGGCACCCTAAATGTGAAAGCTAACGACATATGAAACAGTTACCGCATGCGGTCCTATGTCACAATAATGTATCTCCCGAATGCGGGAGCTAATGTAAATGAGCTTTAATAAGTGTTGCAAATATGTCAGTCAGATGAAATACGCAATATAATCTCTTTGATCTAGTAAGCAGAGATGGAGAGATAACATGTGAGCGTTATTGAAGAAAGCCGTACCGATCGAGTTAAGGTCTCGAACCTGCGATGACTATCACTTTTTTGTATCTAAAGCAGTGGTCGAACCGGTCCGAAGGCCTACGAATGCGATCTGGACAGGCGCAGTCTATGCAACTCTCTGCACATCGCTCAATGCAATCTCCAAAGGAATCTTGTGCAGTTAATCTTCCTTTGAAAACATCTTTATAATATTTAATCGACTCTACAATTGTATTACTAGAATTAAAAAAAAAAGAATGTTTAAGTTATGCGTAAGAATGTCCTAATTAACAACGGGGTGGTCCGTCATAATAAACTCAACTTAATTATAAGGTTAATTACTAAATAACCTCGCAAATAATTATTTTAGTAGTAACTAGTTAGAGTAATAAAACGCAAGGATATTTTATTTGTTTATTAACTTTTTATGTTTAATTAACTTTTGCCGAGAATGTTATATTTATTTGCTTTTACTTTACGTTTAGTATAAGGCGCTCCCCCGAGCAAAATGCGCAAAAGCGGAGTTTTACTAAGCTATAAACTCGATATTTAAAACATATATCAAATTCACTGCTATACCAAATCATTATTTAATATGTTGTCTTTAATTTCAACAGAGCTTTTTCTTTTTAATGCAGCGAATATTTAGTAGTACTCATTTTAAAAATGGTCTATCAAAATTTATTCTTTGGATAGGCTCACGATGTATACGTATTTTATTAATGTAACTTATACCAACTGATAGAGGATTTAATTCTTAACATTTTCATCTGCTTTGTTTTTCAAAAAGACCAAACATCTATTTTATAATTCAAATTATTCCTAAAAATGGTCAATTTCACAACATAAACACAGTCGCGGCGGCGATTCAGCAGTCAGCCGTAGGCTCTCGACGTGAGAGCACGTCGGTTTTTTATTTGAAATGTCATTTACAATTTAATATTATGACAACTGTCAAAAAGTCATTGATAGCCCTATGTAGTTTTACACACGGCACTGGTGATAAAATTCAAATAGCATGGAATAGATATTTATGTTTTACATAACATATCATCACGCCGGTATCCCCGAAGGGTTAGGCAGAGGTGTACCAATGTACACCCACAATTGGCCGATATGTTTAGGTCCCATCTAAGTAATAGGGGGCGAGCTTTATTTATGTTGTAAGTTTTTTTTTTTTAATCTGACATTGAAGTAAAACTACTTTTTACGGATTTTTTCGCGGTTTATAATTAGTAGTTTTATTTCATCACATATTTATATTTGTTTAAATATGTCTATCAAAAGGTCGAAATAATTCTTGTGCGTCTACAAATGTCTTAATTACTTTACATGAAATAATATGTTACTTTTTTTAAGTTTTATTTAAATAGCGTCTATGTCTATGAAAAAAATATATATAAAATTGGAAATACAATTGATAGAATCGTACTTTGTTTTTATTAAATTCAGTTATTTATGAGTGAAATTAATGGGCTCTCGTAAACAATTAATTACTTTTGCCCGACCTTGCATTTATATGACAGAAATTCATAGGAAATATGTTGAAAAAGTCTTTGATTCTGAAAAAGTAAACCTTGTGAAATATACTATTCAAAAGATTTAATGCGGTTATTTTATACTTATTTCTAGAGATATAATTATCTAGGTTTTCCCTGGTATAACTTGGATAATACTTGTAAAGAATTATAATCAGAGTTTTTTTTAATAATCCTGACAGAATATGTTAATGTTTTCTTATAGGCTTGCTTGTTATATTGTTTAGTGCACAAAAATAGTCTATAAAATAAATGATCAAAAGCATGCATGAAAAAAGAAACAGCATTAATTCAAATACATTTATTTTTCATCCTTCCTTATCACGATATTATCCAGGAAACCAGCAGGTGCGGTTCACATCGTGAAAAATAAATAGTTTTTTTTTTTCACGTAATAAAATCTAATTTAATTTAAAATCGGAGTCAAAACTTCACAGCAAAATTTCGTCGTAAGTGGTGGGTAATTGGAGTCCTTTGGTTAGCACAAGGCACAGAGGAAAATCTCGAAAGTCTATTAGCAGTCCAGGTCAAAAAGCAAAATAATAGAAATAACAAATGCGCAAACAAAGATTTTGGTGCGCACAAACAAAGTGACGTGCAAGACAATGTCACTGGCATGACGCAAAATTTCACATTGATTGTATCCGTTGTTGCTGCCATGCTAGATTGAAGTTTTCATAATAGTATTTTGATGTCATTTATTAATTTCGGTGATGTTGGGAAGAAATAATAATGTCCCTAGACTATTCATGTTCATAAATATTCAATAAATTCTAAAAGCAAGCTTTTATACATAGTTTACTAGCCAAAGATATTCGTATGACTTAATTTAGATTTAACGTTCATATGGCAACACTCAAAGTACAATTCAATCAATTGTTTTTCCAATGTAATGTATTTTTTTCATGGACTTAGACGCTATATTTCATGTAAATCTGTACTTAAGACGTTTGTATACGCATAAGAATTATATGAACAATTATTTCGCCATTGTCCTTCATTATGTGCGTAGAGTATTTCTTTTAAGAGAGTAAGTACTACTCCATGCGAGCGCGCTTTGACACTCACACACTGTCAACTTACGCACACATTCATAAATTATGCCGTAGAGAGACAGCAATACTTTCTTCAAGAATCGAATTTTCAAAAGTCTCGCCGCCCTCCTTTGCTCTTTATACGTGGATTGATATTTTTGAGATAAACAAACCTAACTAAATCGACTGATTTTGAAAATTAGCACCAAAAATATCGTAATTTTATCATTTAAAACCATGTCACTGAATAAATGGTTAAAAAAATAATTTTTGAAATCGGTCCAGCCGTCTTTGAGAAATCGAGTAACAAACATAAAAAAAAACATCCGCATTGAGAATATCCTCCTATTTTCGAAGTTGGTTGAAAAGAAATTTTTGTAAATAGACATTCAATACCTTTCTGACTAAATAACTTTACATCATTAAATGATTCACTTAGAAGTCTTCAATTACTTGAGTTATAATTTTAGATGCAAATAAAATATATTTCTCTCATCTTTTTTTTTAATCTTGCGGACATGATTGATTATATTTTTGTCTATAAATTCATAACTCTACTGTTTTTACTACTTAATACGTCGCTATTTCAACAGATGGCGTTGTATTTTCATAGAAAGTAGCGATGTATATGTAGAGGGGCAAAGAGGGGGGTTTAGAGGTCAAACGCTCAAAGTCATTTGCTCGGGGCAGCGCCATAACACTCCGATAGAGGATAAGTTCAAGAATGCATTTAGAATAAAAACTTTTTTAAAACCAATGTAAAACTATGCTGTTATATTTCCGCATGATTGCTTTTCAGCTTTCATTTGTCAAATATCTATGGACGTGAGGAGGTTTTATTCAGTAGTATACCTTTATAAAAATGGTATTTATGTTCTATAAAATAAATCAATGTATAGAAGTAGCTAAAGGATAACATGCGATCATCGTGAACATAAATAAACAAACGGGCAACGGGTTTACGAAGCGTTTATGTTGCCATAAACGCTTCGTTTCTTCAAGTCGAATGTAACGGTTTAAAACTGCTCAGACGAAGAGCTATAAACTCTAGCTAATTCTATGTTTACATCGACTTTCAATATCGCACATCACATCAGCTAGATTTAGAAAGACAAGTGACAAAAATGACTTGAACCGGCGAACCGGTCATCAACGCTAGATGGTCGTGCCCGCATAAGTTTCGCTATGCAAATAAGTACAGAGAAAGTATAACTTGCGATTTTCATATCATTCGGTCGAATGTGTGAAAGCGGTTATCATATCGATTTGCCGAAGAATTAATTATTTCTATAAGGCCATAATACGTTTTTGCAAAAGTAAAAACTTTCTTTGATTTTATTGAGGCCCAATATTTTAGGCCGTAAAGATTGAATAAATTTATTAAGTATGTAATTAGATTAAGGTCACTTTCGCTTTATATCAGATCTCTTACAAGCGTAATGATAAGATTACGAAACGACGCGGTTATTAGTTGTCGTTAACATATTTGGTGTTGATTTGTATGTAGATAATATCTATGTGACACTTTACTACTTGGCTCGACTTGTTACACAGGCATATAAAAGCATATTATGTAGTTCAATAACACGGCTTTAATTAATGCAACTTACATTTCCCATTCGTATTTAAGTAAAAAGGAAATTATTAGGTGTTTTATTTCTAAATGACACATGTGGTTATAGCTTGTTTATTACGCTAGCTAGAACGCCTAACACTCAATTCGAGGGAACCAAAATAAGATGTATTCAGAGTAACTTCGCTGTTGGTGCATCTTATTCTAAATATAGCTTTCATAGATATTCTAAATTAAACTTAAAGGCATGGCTTCGCACTCGTAGCGGATCATAGCTTACTAATATTATTATTTGGCTGCTGCCCAAACGTCTTAGGACATGAGATGAAGTAAGAACATATTTCCGTTTTGTTATTGGCGTCAACAAGATGACTTTAATCTGTAAATAATGAACAAAGCATCTTATTTTATTTATTTCAGATACTTACCTTCTTATGAATAGTCTGTAGGTAAAAACAGGTAGGTATCTCACAGTGCCTTTCGTTTTGTCCCAATGAAACGCATAGCATTGTTATTTCGGCAACGTGATCGCCAGATTAGAAATTTTGGCAACATTTTCACTATTACGCCAGCTCTTAAATGGCTATAAAATGCGGCTGACTTGGCACTCCCATTCGGTTTGATTGTTTACACTGAGAGGCCATTACAGGATACTAAAGAGAGCAAAGTACGTTGTGTTCATATAGGGTTATTTATGAGTATATATATTTCTTATTTGTTGCAATATGTAAAACAATAAAGGTGCTAATAAATACACATATGCTACTTTTTTAAGAGTGACTCTATAGATGTTCGGTGTAAGTATGTATGTTGCTTTGTTTGCTGAACTTGGCGGACACACTACCGTGTGTCTAGATAACTTCATCAGTTTAGTATCAATTTGAGTATAATTTGTGTAGCTCCTATTAAAACTGTTTTGTATTTTTGCTGTCACGACTAGTAAAAAGTGATTTGTTAAAAGATTAACGTTTTTTTTTTCTGTAAATGTAGAGCCACTGTTGTACACCTAGTTTCAGGAATAGAGCAAAGTTAAAAAGCCTATTGTATTACTGAATGAAAAGAAATTTAATAGTAGTCGTCAGATAGTAGTTACACAATAACAAATAATGTGGAGCATAATTTTTAAATAGGTTTCAGTTACATCTGCATCCCACGAACGTCACAGTTTATTTTCGTTCGCACAAAATACGGAGTTCAGATTGAAATCATTAATGAATGTACTGATTGTTTTATAGGGAACAATTTAGCGTTAACACGACCTTAATTAACATCAGGAACGGGCCTTCGTATGACCGTTGAACCGAGTTCTCTTTGTCAACTAGTGTTTGTGGGCACAGATTTAACGGCCTCTTGTATATAAATGGGAAAATCTTTTGTCGTGTCAACACGAGCGTACTTTATTTGTTTAGGAACAATCTACAGTTATTCCTTTCAACGACTGTATTGGGATTGATGTTTTGTAGGCATTGTCGTCAGAGGAGTTTCGCGTTCTCGCAAGTTTGCATTTACTGACGTAATATTTGCAAAATTAATATTATATATGTCTTATAAAATGTATGTAGCGAGTGCAATATATGTATATATGTTATAATAGTAATCTTATTGAAATATTCCTAGATATTTATAATTTGAACAAAACAATCGATTAAACTTTTATTACACAAATTTGTTAGCCTAGTTGTATTGGCTAACCGATTCTATTCACACAACGATTAGGTACAATACATGTCATGGTTAATTAATAATTATCTGTGAAACTAACCATGTAAGCCTAGCATAAGTTGTATGCAGCAACGCCTCTACGAGTATAAAGTAAAAATATGCTTGAGAATACATAGAACATAATCGATTATCAAACTAATCGAGAGGAAACTCTTTGATGTTAATAAACCATGAAATAGGTGTTGTCGTCGACTGAACGATTTTCAGGGGCAACTGTAGCACGCTTAAGCCGTGTCTAAGCACGTTACAGAAAGTCATAGGAAGTGATCGGTATGACATTGAACTAAATCCTAATGTCTAGGAACTTCAAACTAGGAACATATTTGTCATGTCTCCAATTCAACTTTTGGGAGGCAATTGCAATTGTGATGGCCTTCAAACTCTAGATAACAATATAAAGAACAAAAAACCAATGTATCGAAATGTCTAGAAAATCTTGCTACAAACGCAAGCAATAACTAATGTACAGAAAGTAGGTAGATATTTATGTAATACCTACGGAATGAGTAAGTAGTTATGCCGTATTTATTAATCTGGTTACGTAGTGTGTCCATCAAATTCATTCAGATAAGTTCAGTCGTAAAGGAAACGCGTAATTCAGAATGGAACATTAATGAAGCGAGTATATGTTAGTTGGTAAAACGAATCGATTAATGTACGGAGTCAAGTATGTTTATTTTCAACAAGGAACATAATACGGAACATGTTCATACAACGTTCGCGTACAAAGTGCATGATTGTTTACCCTTTCCAATATGCAAGTGGATGATGGACGGTGATTGTGTGAAAGTCGATTCGCGGAGATTATTTTCTCATCACTTCACCAGTCAATAAACTGCATTGCGTTAACGTTCGCGATTAACAGCGACATCAAATGAGACACGTAAACTTCGGCAGCATTATGACGTCAGAGTCGTAGACCACAATAACGTAGACAATGGTGTTTTCCCAGATGCCCGCGGTACGGGATGATTTAAAAACGATGCCGCTGAACTGACTGAAATAGAACGGTCAGAGAAAGTTGACACGAGCGTCTGTTACTCCCGTTTTGACATGATGAAAACTCACCGAGGCAGTTTTGGGTCACTCTCGTAATAGTCCCGAATACCGAACAATAAATTACGATCCAACACCACACATACACAAGCCACAAGTATTTAAGCGAAATGTTTCCTTGGGGATGTCATAAAATCGTTACGAATCAACTCTTCTACTGAGAAATGCAAGTTGAAAGACACGTTAATTTTGAAAATAATGTTTTATTATTCAGTTCACTTAATATATTTTTGACCTACTTAAGTCATCACCAGAATAGCTCTTCGTTATATTCGGTTTACTTTTTCTGTATTTAATATTCTTAGTTTCTATTGTTATGCGTAAATAGTTTACCTAAAACTCATTCCTACAGCATTTGACTGATGTTATGAGGTTACTTATTTATTTTAGTAATTTAAGTGAATTTTTTGTTATGTTTACTCATAATGGATCTCATCTTAATTTGATTGCCCAAGGGTGAGGTTTTTGTAAATAACTTATTGATTAGCTACACAGTACAAAAAAATACGTTACGTTAATTAAAATCTAAGTAAACTAGATTGAAAAACGATCTACGAGGTAACTGATATCCACAAGCGATTTAATTTCCATTGACCTACTTAGCTTTGGATTTCAATTAATTATCGTCATTGTATAATAAGCACTACAATAGTCTGTTTGCATTAGTCTGCCAAACGTAGCTATTATATTATTCTTAGCATGTTCATCGTAAAGTGTCACACAGATGTTCACGTCAATATGGACGGTGAGGATGGTACAGTTATGCAATTAGCTAAGAGAATGGCGTACACAGTAATGTCCTTCTCGGTCAACGGGCTGTCTTACTTACACTGCTATTAACATAAACTACGAATGTTATAAAGCAAGGCTGCATCTATTAAGAATTCGGCTACCAAACATTCGTAAGCAACAAATCGACTACGAGCCGCTCTTTTCTTCGCTATTTCAACTGTGACATTGACTTCAATTCCGAATTCTGCTTTGATCTGAAAACTATATTATATTTCAAACGTGCCTTATGCTACAAAAAAATCATTTTGCTGTGCATATTTCATAAAAAATGTCTAGCTGTCGGTGTTGCTTTCATTGCGTTGGTCTACAACACTTCTCATCGGATACAAACAAAAAATCTATGTAAAAAAGAAATACTTGTAGAGATGCGGCATCGCTGACACATGTGGGAATGAGCAAAAAGGAGAGCCCTGTGAACTTTGCGATGTCAAATGGAAATATTTGAATAAAAATGTAGGCATTTTGTTTGAATAATTTATGTTACAAATTTAAAAAAGTGGGACCTGCGATTAATGAAGATCAAACGCTTAACCAGCTCGTAAATAAACGTTTTCCATTAGTTTGCAAAACAGTCACTGTTTACATAAATAATTTGAAAGCAGCACATTCATTATCACTGTGTCACTACGCAGAAAAATATAATCTGGGTCGCTATTTAATAACACACATCTTTGTGCGTAATATGTATGTTTGTATCGTGCGTACTCGGGTGCTAGTAAGCCGAGACAGGTAATCATTAGCCGACGACATAGTAATTAGGTAGTTTGGTCTAATTGCAAGAAAGTGAAACGCGAAGCCGGCGAGGTGTGCGAACGGTTCCCATAGCGCCCCGTTCGCACTTCAATGGTTCAATCGTGATGTTACGTAGTATGTTGATCTGTCAGTTAATAATTGATGGGTATATAAATGCCCAGTTGCAGTAAAACCGCACGCATTTTGTCGTTTGCGGCTTCTGTGTGAAGACGATTTGTAGACCACTTGTTATTCTCAACTTCTCAATACTGGCTACACTTCGGTAAAAGTTTTAACGTTTTTCGTTATAAGTTCATTACGGACATAATATGAAAGTGAAAACTATGTAACTCTTACATTTAGAGAATAATTATCTCACTGTCTAAGTATCAATTAGATTTACTTGCACTTTAGCTGATTAAAGTTTATAATGGACATTGATTTTATCTATCACGTTTGCAACAAGACCCCTACCAGTACCTACTATATACATATAACTACGAGACTATATTTGGTTTTCATGACCTACGAATAGCAGGGCAGTGTATAAAGGGCAACCATGAATCAACATTATTTTGTACTGAGTAAAGTTCATGACGCTTAACAGTATCACTATCATTTACAATATATAAATAAATAAATATATAATTGCTGTAAATAGTATTGACTTTAACTCTATTTTTTATAAAGGTCTGTACTTTTAATAGTCTTAAGTGTTAGTCTGATATAATCTATGTTTTTTCGGGGCGATGAGATATGAGGGTCCAAAAAGATATTGTAGTAATAGAGTGCCATTTTACTTACACTAGTTATTAGTGTATTACATTCTATTCAATCCAATTATTATTTTGCTAATCCAAATATGATATATCTCATCTAGTTAAAACTTCATATTTCAATGTTTAATTAACAAACAACTGTACATGTGTTTGTTCAACCTCAATTTGCGAAATGAATGAACACAGTTTCGTGAATTATTTCATGTTTTATGTTGGATCCGATCTACAAAGTCATTCATAAATGATGTTAATACTCCCAAATATTTGTTTTGATGCAACATTTATTCAACTCGGATATAAGATTTAGGTTGATACAAAAAGGTTTACTGGAATAACCATCTTGTGGTGTTTAAAATAAGGTTGATATTACATTGAAGGGTGTGTGAAGTATATTTCTCATCTGCTTTTGATGTAATACGGAAAGGAAAACTCCTTTTTTATAAATACGATTGCAATACGGCTCGTTTATTGCAATACATATTTGCAATAATGGGTCATTTATACACGATGTTGTAGATGTAACAGCATAAGTTTCTGCCATTAGATAACACCTAACAATATCCTGATTGCTACCTCATTTATTCATATCACGATCATCTATTTTCATAGACAAGAACCAAAGATCAATTTACATAATTTACAGAAAGCTAACAAATTAATAAATAACAACATAACATTGAGGGTTAAATTTAAGAATTATATAAAAAAAAAATACATAAAATAAAATTGATGTGAAATATAAAAGTATGCTCATGGTAAAAGTATATTTATGATCAAATAAATAATATTTACGTGTGATATATTATCCCTTTATTCAGTACCGAAGGCTCAGATTTCGATATTCCTGTGACCCGTACTTGTTTTCCTTGAGAGTGTTACACTAGCTTACCGCTAATAATATCGATATGCGATATCTTGACTGGTAGAATGTAGACTTAAGGTTAGCTCAGCATATAATTATGTACCTATAGGTAGGCATGTAGCCCTATTGTCCTATAGAAGGCGGACAATATCGTAGTTATGTAGAGCTGTTGTTTTTAACTAAGTAGGTATTAATAACAAGTTTCTCTAGAAGGATGTCTTAAATTAACATATGATTAAATAGATATTAGAAAAGTTATATTTGATTTTTCCTGCTTTTCTTTTGACTTCTTCCACTTTTCTGCATAGTTTCTGGTCTGGGTGTTTGTGGTCTTACCGTCGTTGCTTTTTTTACCTTTTTTGTTTCTTATGCTATAACTAAAATGCTTTAGCTACGTAGATACTTTGAGTTCTAACAGTTTTTATGATGTTGTAAATAAAACCATAATTTGAATTAATGTTTCAAAGTATCTTATCTAATTGCGATTAATTCTGTTTTAAAAATATTTTATATGAAGTTTGAGAAATGCTTTTGCTTAGAAAAGCAGTCTATTCTACTCTATTTCATAGCATAGGAATGCGGCAATACCAGCAGGGTAAAGTGCTTTACAGTTGCGTTATATGAATCATGTTCTCAATATAATTATTATGATGTGGTCATATTTTGACGCGATTATTATAAAACTTAAACAGTTGCTTTTCTACCATAACTCTGTTTTTTTTTTGGTAGAGATCTTTGCAGTTAGCCTGAGCGCAGGCGAGGACCTTAAGGCCTCCAGCCAGAGCAATAGGAAAAAACTAACTACGTCAGCAACGTCCACTAAGGGCACCCCCTGCGGGGTTCGGACCTCGACTTAGTGCGTTGCTAACAATCTTAATAAAGCAAAACAACAAGGGATGGCTGGATCTAAGTTTTAATTATTTAGGGACATATTTTTATTGCTAGTTTGGCCGGCTCGGGTCAGCTTTTTCTAGGGAGTGGGGGAATCCTAACACTGTTTAACGTGGCGTAGATTCGCAGTAATCTGAGATGTATTAGATAAAGTTAACATTGTAATGCGTCTTCTTTCGCCACGACAAAACATTGGTATTTACATAAAACGAAAATATCCTGTAAATCCGATTTCACTGCGTAACAGTAAGGCTAGTTATCAGAACTGTAACTAATCAATTCTTTCATACATGATGTTTGTTATGTCGGATCTGTTTCCCCATTGTGATCAGTGTCGGCATTCTCCGAACGGAACAATGTGGTTGTAGGCGCGTTCAAATCGCATGACTTTATCTTTTTGCAACGGAAATGGGCGAGTCAGCTAGATGTGTACTAAGCTTATAATGCCATGCCGAATAGGCCCCACCCTGTATGGCAATGTCCTTATCAATAGGTATTGTCCAAAAACTAGTTCGGTTTTAGGACATTATGTAATAATTGAGCCTATATTAACATTTATGTAACTTTTGATATAGGTTCCCATTAATATACATATTTTCGACGATACATTGATAAATTAATATTTCAGTTAAGTTACATAAACGTGCTAACGTAAACACTCACTCTTTATGTATATTTAAAAACCTCCCAATTGATGTTAAATTTAAACTAACTCTTTTATTTTGCCTGTTGTACTGATATAAAATTTACCTTTCAGTCGACTAAAGAATTCTTTATCTGTTACTATATTATTGCATGCTATAAATTACCCAGCTACGATGACGTCTGCATAATATCAGTGTACATCACTTAATCATAGTGCAACACTATTCAACGCTATCTAGCACGTATTATGTTCTTTACGTGAGGATTGCAGGCAAAGGAACTTACTGATACGGCTCAAATGAGAAATTAGTAAACCTTCATGGTAAAAAAGAGGTTGTGAAATGTTTTTAAAGTGATTATTTCAAAATAGTTTTAAACGACTTTTGTTTTTAACGGACTGGCCGCTTATTTTGTAATGGCAAACAATAAAAAACCTTAAATATCCCATTTTTTTAAATGTGGTGTTTTCAACTTACTTCTGTGAAAAAGATCTAAATAGTAGAATATCGAACAATTAGCTGAATTTCTTCTAGTTTTATCAGGACATAATTTTGTTCATGGCAATCGAACATCGCTGAGCCATCTAAGTCCATAGAGAATTTATAAATATAACAACAATAGGCTTCGTTGTATTCAATAGGTAAGTATTGTGTACAGATGGATAGAGGTTGGCGTATTCGAGGTCGACTGTCAACGTTAATTAACAGACCTCTATCTGCTGATTGTCATGCAACTAAGACAAAATACTGCGGTTGCATTTTCTTGATTTACATGGAGCAACTAGAGCTATTTATGTATATGTGTTATATGCCTGTTAATTTATGACCCGAATGTAATAATCGTTTTTTTTACTATTCTAAGAAGTAGTGTTACATAATTTGTAGATCTCATACTGACAATCATGAGTAGGTGTCAACTAAAGTGAAGCACAGATACCTATTTAATACCGAAGTTTTGTAAATGAGAAGGGTTATTGTATTTAATTAAGTAGGTACTACTACTATTCCAACTAGTGTCCCGTGCCCACGACACCTGCAAAGTTCTGATATCATTAGTACAATTAAAACAAATGACCCTTGCACAAACATATGAATTTGGAACATATATCACACGACATAATAGTGTTTAGAAAAACGAAACACCTAATTTAAAAATATTTAGGTTTCATAATATTAAATTATATTATTTTATTCAACAAACAATTCTTATGCTGTTTTAAAAAGTAAAAACTTTCAAAATACCTGTAACATGTGAGAGGAAAAATAATAATAAGTATTTAATTTATTTAAATGTTTCTTTGTACTTATAATTCAATCCAAAGATCTCGTATGTCAACGGATGTTTGCGATGTCAAGGCATCTTTGGTCACCTTCGGGTACTCACGCATTGTAGACATATGAATGGAATCCTCGTTGATTACACATTGCTTACATAACACGATGCTCGTCACCGTGTTAATGTGTTAATTCAACTTCGATCATTGAAACAGTTGAGCGCGCTTTTGAATTTTCGTCTCGACTCTACTTTGTTTATTTACATCTGTATAATATAGACATTTTTCTTAATATTACTAGAGTTTGTAAGTGTGTAAAAGATTCGGTATTAAGAAAAGTTAATAAATTGCAAAGATAAATGTGTTTTAGTCAAAATCGGAAGCATGCAAAGATATAGGATTATTATTTTTAATGTCGAAGTTGCTTATCTAACAAAAAAGACAGCAGACGATCGTTATGTGGTTCGTCATTTACGTAAATAAGTTCTTGTTGGTATTTCACAGGTCTATTATACAAAACACTACCGCTTACTGTAAGGTGTTATGTAAAGTTGAATACATTCATAAGCAATTAGGTGGCGAAGTGATATTGGGATTTTCCGTAAAGAAAGTCTTAGAAACAGTTCCAGGTTTGGAAATGTGCCCGGTAAATGACAATAGCCTAATAGTATGTTACTTTAAAACAGGCATTAGTATGCTGATTGAGATTAATCATTGTAAAAAGAAAAGTATACTATAGAGGGTGTTTTGTTTATCATGTTTTTATTTCCCAAATGATCGAAGTTTTGTTCGTTATTTGGGTATGATTAAACCTAGTAAAAATAACCTTCAGTAAGTGTATGGAGTTAAGTCGGAACGCAAACATGCTTCAGGTAGGCTATTGTTGTACATTACTTAGTTTAAAAAGTCTTTTGTATGCTATACCGAATATAATTGCAGTATTTTCTTATACGTTTCTGTCACATCCCGTGAAGGTATAATAAATCTAGATGGAATCAACAGTGACTCATCCGCGATGTCGTCAATCAGTCATCATAAAGTTTTATTGTATTTCTAATTTATGTTCGCCCCCGATTCAGATAGTAAATGACCTCTAGAATTAATGGGTTTCTTAATTAATAGCTACGAGCACTTAATTTTAGTTCGATTTAATTTATTGAATGAATGTATGTTAACGAACGATTAATCGAATTGAAGCCAAACGAAATATCTTAAAATACGAGTGTTTTTTTAGGTTAATGATATGAAACAATATTTATTGTAAGTACTAATGCTTCGGATGCATTATTAAGTGCATTTCAGTGCAATAGTGCAATGCCAAAGTGAATGGTGTAGAAATAATGACAAGTATTCGTGGCCCGCGACCACCAAAACTGTTTTGAAACATTAAAATACTATATATCAAAGTATATGTATCAATTTAAAACTATCTTTATTAATACACAATTAAATCTAATATAAAAACAAACTCTAACTATACTAAAATTAAAACTTACATAAATAAAAACTAACAGGCGTCAAAGAACTCATCGTCATCCTTGTCAATGGCGGGGAACGTGCCCAGAAGGCTGGCAGCATTGCCACGTTGAATGGCTATGCCGATTCTCTGTGCAAGGAACAAACCAGCCCTCTGATCACGAGTAGATTCTACCAAACGTTTGGAAAGTTCTTTGAATAGATTTCGTGCGCTCGGACCCCATGACCCGAGCGTTTCAACCCCAAACGGCTCGAAAATATAATCACCCACAATGTTATTATACTTCCGCCGCTTAAGGGTCTCCGCAGCTCCAGCAGCAGCGCCAGGAGAGGCTGCTGAACTTAGAACGTGGGACGGCGCAAGGGTGTCGACGCACGTTGCGTCCCACACCAAAGGCCGACCCAATTTCCAAGGCAGCAATGACATACCGTCAGGTCTCCTGCCATCGCCGCGCACCAAACCATTGGGTTCCAAAACAGCTGGTACACCGGCGGTGACAAGAGCACGACGAATTATGTCATTCAAATTTGAGTGGCGAGATATACGCCCTGCGCTCCTGCTGCAGGACAGGCCATGGTGACCGAGGTTGTCGACCGTCTCACCGCATTGACAACGATGACATGCGACACAGGGTATACCTAAACGTAAACTCATGGCGAGCCGAAAAGTATTATTATCCAAAATGGTACCAAGAGTGGATGATGGAAGTGCCTGTAACCAGAGGCCCGATTCCCATTCTCCCACAGCCAGGAGACGCGCACGCTCTGCAGTGTTGATTGACGTATTGATCAATTCTTTCCGTATCAAACTGCAAAGCGGCTCGTCCCACTGCCTCTGAGAAGAACGTTGCTCGGGTAGATCTGTGCCCGGGCAGGACATTTCCCAACTATTTACTGCCTCAGTCATGCACAGAATCTGAAAATCAACCAGAGAAGACCCTAAGATTTGCCTGGTCAACTTTTCAGTGCTGTGGACAGATGACAAAAATGCTGGTAAGCCTAAACTGGAAACTTTACGTACACCTAGCCCACCAAATCGGATCGGCAGCGTGGCTTGGGTCCAGGCTCGGTCATCCAACGTTACGTTGAAAATGGACGTTAACGTGGACCGAATAATTTTATCAACTTTTTCCAAAAGCGGTAAATTTTTCCATAATCGTGAAGAACGAAGAAAATATGTAAATTTTGGACCAAAGCAACAAAAACGAATTAAAGTAATAGCAGAATGTAAAGAGATTTTGAAAAGTCTATTCGAAATTGATTGAAAATTTTCAATTTTATCATCTATAAAATTTTCATATGATTCTTCTAAAATTGGGGACCCTAGAAGGCGAAGAGAGGAGTTATTAACTATGTTAATTTCAGGCACTATAGTTTGGATTTTTTGTAAAGCCAAATTTTTATCAAGATGTGTATCTGGAATATATATTTCACACTTACTTGTGTTTAAATCAAGACCAATTTTGTGTAAATTTGTTTTAAGGGATATATAATCATCTGCTATAGTGTCGACATCGCCTCCTAGAGTTCCGTCATCCAGATACCAAATGTTAAATTTTGATTTCAATTCTTTGATAATGGGATGGATGGCTAAACTGAATATGACCGGCCCGAGCGGATCTCCTTGTTGGCAGCCAACAGCCGAATTTAAAACATTGTCTTTATAAACTAATTTTGAAGGGTTTCGGTAGCATTGCCAAAGGAAACTGTAAATTTTGGGGGTTTCTCTTTTGACTTCTGCCAACAAGGTGTCTCTGTTAACTGAGTTGAACGCATTTTTTATGTCAACTTTAAGAATAACCTCACTTTTCCTGTGGGCCAAAAATGTGGACAGCGCATGTACGGCAGCTTCACAACCCCCCTTTGAGCCAAAACCTAACTGAAGCGGTTGAAATTTATCAGTCAAAACGTTGCTGTACAACTTACAGCAAATTTTGGCTGCCGTGCGTCTGTAGGTGGTGCCAACAGCAATAGGGCGAATACCACCATCCTTTTTGCTAAGGGCACAGAGGTTGGCTCCATAAAGGGTGTCAATGACCCCCTCATGGACCCCACCTGCAAGCATTAAATTTATTAAAGCTGTAAGTTCCTTCAGAAGCGACTCGCCAGCTTCACCGGCAGTGGGGCCTGTGAGGTCTTTTAGGTGCTGTGGGGTCAAGCCATCCAAACCGCCAGCGGAGCCGCTCCGGAAAGAACCTATGGCTTCGACCAACTGTTTTACTGAAATTTGAAAAGAGTGTAAATTTGGGTCTGGTGGATCAGGAAAAGAAAGCTTATCTCTAGGCACAGGGTGTTTGCTCTCCAGCGCGGAGAGGGTTTGTAGAGAGCATGGTGCAACCTCGTCGTTGCTAAACAATATTTTAGCAGCTCCCCTAATGTCACCTTCACTTAGTTTGGTCTGAACGACCCGAGAAATATCACCCGGTACGTGATGCTTTTGTGATGTGAATTTGGACTGGAAAATAGGATTTGAAAAACTACAATTATCTTTAATTTGGGCCGTAAGGGATTTCTTAGAAGCCAAATTTTTTTGTACGTGTAAAATTTTGTATGGGAAGGTGAGTAATTGTTCCCAGGCACTTAAAGTATTTTCGCGAGATGCAACACGAACACATTTTGCAAGATAAAAAGCAACTGAAGGCCTTGCACCCCGGGGAACACGTTTTAAAATAGGAACGGATTTTTTAGAATTTGATAATGTTTGCCACAACGGTAATGATGTGGCTGGCGGAGAAATAATTGGAATCGAGGAGGCATCACGGCTGGAAGACACGTTTGGAGATTTGTGGACCTTTCCAATATGAATCTTCAAGCCCCGATCACCTTTGAAAAATCGTGCCTGAGTACAATAAGGGCAGCTAACCAAACCACTTGATATGGATGATGATTGGATAACACTACCCGCGGACCCGTCACAATCTGCGTTTGAAGACATAAAATGTTACAAAATAGAAAAAACACTCATTAGAAAATGTCAAAAGCGTCCGCACAACACCACACGCCCTGCTGCCGCTGCCGCCGCCGCCGCTGCCACAGCCACCGCAGCCGCCGCCGAAGCCGCCGCCGAAGCCGCCGCCGCCGAAGCCGCCGCCGAAACCGCCGCCGAAGCCGCCGCCGAAGCCGCCGCCGAAGCCGCCGCCCGCCGCTGCGCTCCCGTGTCTCTGCTAGCCGGTAGCCGCGCTAGCGCGGCATTCGTCGGTAGCAGGACTGATTAATTGGTAAACAACCGTTGTTGTTTACCAATCAAGTATATATTTATTTAATTTCATTGAAATTTTATAATAAAATTTGAAATTTTCACTGAATTATTTTGACAGCCTATGACAGCTCAAATTAAAACTTAAATCTTGATAACTACAACAAGTCAGTAATTTACTGGCAAATGTCTTACTTCGTACAAAAAGTTTGAGTTTAATTTAACCTTTTTATCCTCTATAGTATAAGAGACACTTATAATAAATGTACGCAAGATTTCTTTTTGATTTAACTTTTTATAGATAACTACTTACTTGATCTATTATAACTTATCACTACATGCTGGACATTATTTTAAAAGTATATAGTATAATTTCATAATAATAGGAGTAAGATAAAAAGCTAAGCAAAAAAAGCAAAGTACAATGACAGGTAACAAAAATCATTGAATATCCGGTTGTCGTCGCACGTTGAACCAAAGAATGTTTTTGCTCAATAATCTTACCAGCGGTCTCGCAAAAGCCTGATGAAATTACACTAAGAATCAAATGCCTAGAGTATAACTGTCTCATAAATAACAAAAATTTACTAGTATTCTGTAACCTAGCCTTGAAAAATATCAATGTTCGAAATATATCGGAAGCTTAATTAAAATACATATTTGAAATTAAAACTAGAATTTATTTAATTAAATTCAGTGTTACAAAATGTGTCCTCGTAAAGCAAAAATGTAAATTAAAATTCAATATAATTTATATTTACACCGAGGGCAAGAAATTACTATTTTAATATAAAAATATGTATTTAATTTTAGTCGTAAATTGACTAAACTTTGCGTTAGTTTATTACGACTCTACATTATTGTAAATAAGTTGAATATTTTAAAAGTAAAGTTTTTAATATTGTGTTGAAGCTCTAAGTAATGTGACTCTACCTAGAGAAATGATATGAGATTGTGAGCCTAAGTATATGAGTACTATTTGGGTAGAGATAGATTTGAGTGAACAATATTTACATTACGTTTGTCATGAGCAGATATTGTAGAAAATAGAGACTGGAGAACTCGAAGACAAGTCTAATTACATAATTTTTCTTATATTTTATTAGTAAACAGCTATATTTTATGTCTTCGAGTTTTTGTGGAGCAGGCTTTATGACTCTTATTGTACCCTTAGACCTTTTCAGTTTTTAGTAAACCTTGTAAATACTTAATATTATTATATCACGTTTAATTTAACTAATTAGGACATAACAATAACACGTATAAAATAACGTGTAAATTTGAAATTAATTTCGGTGGCAATGTTCAGTGATTGCGTCGACACCTCTATTTCTTCACACGACTGTTATATTATCTATTACACAAACTTATGTCATACTGATACGCATATTACTCAAAATAAGTATTGCAGTGAAGTGTATCGAATTTCCTTAACCGATTGCAAGAAAGGTATCTTCGTAGTTAAATTGTGAATGTTATTTGACCTTAAATCATGACACAGAACAAATTAACATCTGTTCGTCACACAACACCAATTAGTAAGTTGGTTGCGAAATGTTTTAACATTATTAACAGCTATAGAGGGACCAAAAATCACACATACATAAATGCAGAGCAGGCTCTAAAATATATTAGTATTTTTTCATTAATTTATTAGTCATGTATGCAATAATATAGGTTATTTTTTACAGTTGAGCTAGACTCTTTGTCACCGGCTGACAATCATTTATTTGTAGCTTATATTGTCATTAATGCCGATCGATCGAACAACTATGACTTGTTACATAATAGGAACATTACACAATAGTAAAGACTAAAGAGGGCAGTTTATTCTATTGTTTACAAACATTATTTATACTACTTTTAAGTACCAACTGTCTGTATTATTTTAATGATGTGTTAAATAGTATTCTTTGTTTACATTGCTCTGCTAAAACGTATTGTTTTGCTTGTGAGTGTAACCTAATTAACATATCGTAACAAAGGCGCCTGCTGTTGCCCGTTTCTCGCTAATTTACTTCCACTTTCGTTACTCAATAGATAAGGTATCAGGACTGGCTATATGTTTCTATATTTTGTAGGTATAGGTTGTTGATCGATTGACATTCTATGTGCCCACTTTCCGGCGATAGCATATGTGCGAAGTTATGTGTCCTAGGCTCTTGGCATCGTCTATCGCCTAGCATCACATGATTTGAATGCAGTACCAATCGTGTCAGTTCTAGAAACTTCTCTATCGTTCGAAAGTGTCGATAAATTTTAATTGTATTCATTCGTAGGTCAGTTTGGTGCAAGTCGTTTTTCATGATCGACATTGACGAATTTTATGACCTGTGAAAGAAAATTTTATGATCCCATTTCATTTTCTCGGTCTTGAGGTTTACGTTTAAAATTGTTTCATCTTACTTCACGGGTCATCGTCGACTTAGGAATTTCTAAGAATTCTTGCTGTCATTTTCATCACGTTAAACCGTTATTGCCGATTGCGCATTCTGCAATTACAACCGTTTCACATGGTCTAGGGGACTAGTATAAGGCTAAGTATAGCAAGAGACATTAACGGATTCCCGATCAACATTTATTTAGCTTTCTACATTGCCTCTTACTAATCTTAGAGTGCATGCATTACGCGTACATTCCAACCATTAGTTCTCACATACGTGCATAAACGTCATCTTATATTGGCAAACGGTGGCATTGTTCGAGTTTTTACAGAGTTTCATAGGTGGGTATCAGTCACAATGACACGCCGCGTTACATGCTCGTACGTGAACAATGGTGCCGCTGGTGCCAACTGCCGCGACCGTTGCGATACAACTTTCCATTTTCTTAACACCTTAAACGATTACGGATTCTCATTGAACCCGTTTAAAGAATTATGTCAGATTTGCGTTAATTTACTTATCTTGTAGGTTTTTCTTCGTTAGTTATGCGTATCTCTTTGTTGTAATGCACTACTTATTATGTGTCATCAAAATATTGATATACAGTATCATTATTTATCATTGGCATGCATGTAATTCTTTATAACGATATTTACTAGTTTTTCTTCGTATTTACTACAAGTAGTTTAGGTAATCATCAAATTCAGGTAATCAACAAATCAAGTGGTACAGTATGTAATATAAATCAATTATTCTCTATGTGTCTATCTATATCTAAGTATGTTTGGTATACGGTTAAAACCACTGTCTTAATGGTTGAGTTACCTGAAGTTTTTGTAGCAAAATACGCTGATCCATACATTTTACGGTTACGTTAATATTATGCTATGATGTCCAATAGTCAGTTATTATGTTCTTGTTATGTGTCTTGCTACTACAGTTGTTGTTTTTTGATCTATTATAGAACCTATAATTCATAACAAACTTTACGGTAGTCGGTTATATTTCTCCGAATAGAAATTATGTAGAATAGTAAAAAAATGTACACGAGTGTCATTGTTCTCGTTACATACACTTTGCATGAAGTTACGTCCATAAGCGATAAAGAACTGAATTAAATGATCGCAATGCCACGGTGTTGCTAGTTACGTTTACAAAAAGATAACTTCACCAACATGAAGCAAAATAATACCATAAAGTGAAGTGTTTTTTAGTCAAATTTTAATCGATATTAGTGATGTAAATGTTAGGTTTTAGAAATCGATTGTCCTGTTTTCTGTAATCTGTCTTTATATAAATATTATTTAATATATTTCGTTAATAATTATGTAACATATAAGGCTAGTGTGACGTTACCGATGTAAATAATCGATTGTCAATTAGTTTATATCGAAAGTTTGTTGTTTATTGGAATCCTAGATTTCCGTAGTGACGTCAAACTATGATTAGTTAATTATGTATAATTCAAAAGAGAGAGGTAGGTAGACACTTTGTCTATCGGTAGACAGTTCCTGTAGATAAATATAGATTATATATTATGTTATTTATTACACTTGAGATTATCTTATTATAACTCAGCCACGAAACTGTTTTTATTCCAATTTGTTTTAATTAATTTTGTACCTGATGTATAGTTGAACTTTATTTAAAATTATTTAAAAGTAACTCATACATTTTTCATATCGCAGCATTTTTATTTCCGTTCGAAAAGTAAGACCTAAATATTTTGTAAAGGTTATTTATAATGTTATTTGCGAATGTATAGAATGCAAATGGCAAGGTCGTGGTCAGTCATGTGTACGACAATCGGATAAACTGAAAGATAATAGTAGTTTTAGTTCAAATTACGCTCGTAATTTTGTTTTGATGACGATAGAGCTGTTAACAATGTACGGTTTAATGTTTAGTATACGCAGATGACAACTGAACACAAAACCTTTTTTAGAACATTCTTTTTCACGGGCATAATATCAGATTTTAATGTTTTTTTCAATGTTAAAAATAGTACATAGGTGTAAAAGGATTTCTTCTTTTGATCTTCATGGTGGCCGTCTTTTTGCCGTTAAAGTTTTATTGGAAGTCAAGAAATCATCAAATACCCCTCATTTTGAAAACTTATTTCCAAATAATTACTTAAGTACTGAAAAAGTTCCATATTTCTGTCTAAGATAGAACAAGTAAAAACCTAGAGTTACAAAAAAAGATCTGTGACTAACGCGACATTGTGTTTAAAATACATTCTGCCACTTACCTAGTTACTTAGAACTTAGTCATAAATAGTATTTCTCTTTATTGTTTTCACAAAGACCGCTACAGGTAAAATGTTTTACTGCATCTAGCTGTCTAGATTTACAGCGAATTTAACGATTGATTGTTTAGGGACATAAAATTGTTTGATCAACGAAATTGTGACACAATCGGCCTTTATGTAATCTGCGTAATAACATAAAAGTATTTGACCCACTAATTGCAGACGTTCGAGAATTCCAACATAATTATTTATCAAAATATTACTCATACAAGAGTGTGCACTGTTTTGTTCTTCGTGTCTTTGACCTTAGGTATACGTAATGTTTATTTACTATCATGAGGTAATTCTAACCTGAAGTTCAAACTTACCATTCCGTTCAAGTTTTAAAAATTAAACGTATCAACCTCAAGTACCGTGTTTAAATTCAAATTGGACCACTTTCTAAGAATTATTTGCGAGGAGAATTGTGAGGAATTTGCAATAAAATTTTGTTATCATTGTCGACGCTTCTTGAACCATAATTAAAGAAATAATTTATGTATCAACGCACTAATTGTGTATCGACTGAATAAAATTGTTCATAAAATTAAATGATAAATAATTTAATTGTCCGTGTTTAATTGTTGAACAATAAAATTCTTGTGAGATACGCGTAAACGTGTGTTTTAGCCACACACGATGGTATTTTGACAACTTGTTAGCCATAATAGTTAAGCACTGTTTTCTATATAGAATGATTTATTATAGCTTTGGGTCATATGTTATTCATTTGTTGCTTTTGGATTGCCGTTTTAGCGTACCTAAGTCAGGGGTCGTAAAAACAAATGACTGCTTGTTTTCTAGAACCATTTCGTGACGTACACAATTGCAATATCTTAACATACTTAAAAGATATACGAGATTTTCACTTAAGACTTTCTTAATGAAACTGGTTGGTATTTCGGTATCTTAATTTCGGTCGGCGGTTCACGGCCGTTTGTTGCCAATACATACAAATATGGGAAAATTTATAATTATTCACTTAATACCGTTTCTTAATACAGTAATTTACTCAGTTGCAATGGTTTTTTCGTAGTAATTAGCTGTTTAATCAAATTGAATGACGACTGTTTTGTAAAAAAATATACTTACATTGCTTTAAGTTCGAGGTATGTGAGGTAAGAATAATAGATACGATGTATTGTCTTGACAATTAAATGAGCGGGAAAATAAGTCGTTTTAAACCTTCCGCTGTATAAGCTGTATTTAGTTGGTTTACTAACCATGGATAAGTACTCTTTTACATAACAGCGAATGTTCTAGATTTTCTAACAGAACATGTTTGTGTATTTACTTTAGACCTTGATCTTTGTAAAAATTTTCAATTAAAATTTCCAACTATGACGCGTGTGTGAAAAAGCTTTTTTTATGTAATTTATGGTTTAAAACAATTTTCAACTGGTTTGAAATGGCATTCTATTAAAAAGTTAGGTCAGGTTAAAAAGTTAGGTTTCTGTTAAAAAGTTAGGTTTCTGTTAAAAAGTTAGGTTAGAAGGATAAATTACACCCACCACCATGAGCCCAAACGTTGTCCACAACTTTAACTGTGTGTCAAAATAAGTATCTATGTATGCAGAATTTATGTATAAGCAGAATCATTGTTTGTCATTTTATATAAGACTGGAACATTGCCATACCGATTTGCCCTTCCGTTACATGCGACAATAGGACATCTGTCATGCCAAATGCAAGGGCATGCCAAAGAGGCGTGTATTGATCTCCCCTTACCCGTGTGCAAACACTCAATGATTATTTAATATTACTAATATTTGTATTATCAAACAGAACAATGGTCTTGATTACAATTACAATTATGATAGACCGAAAATTATCTCAGGTTACAGCGATTGTTTAGAGTGAAGGGTAAATATTTAGCGTGTAAATAATGTCACTGTGCAACTGTCCCATTGGAGGCCAATGACCTTTTCTCATTGACATTGTAATAGAGAAATATGTGTCAGAGATGGATGCTTTCTAGGTGGGTGTAGGTTCCCTTATGGTATATACTTGGTAACATTTCCGAGCAAATGTTCAATTTATAATACACACTGTTCTTGAAGGTAGCTAAGTTTTTACTGCTTACAATTCCCAGGGAAACCCAAACTCTAAATCAGAAACCATAAATAGTATTTAATTTGTGTGTTATGTAGAAAACTAAATCTCAGCTTTTGCCAAATTAATCTGATTAAACTTGGCACGAATATGTTAAACATGTTACTGTATTTTATTTAAGTGCAACGGTAAAATAATACCGATGCAGATGACACATTTATCACGAAGTTTGATGACCTAGGAATTAGTGTTTACCTAGGTGTCTTTAAATGACGAATTTATTTGCAAATATCTCGATATTGAATAATATTTATGATTGCATCTCGAACGTTTAATAAGCCTTTGTTTTATTCAAATTGTAATGATAAATAGCGTTTAATTGTTGATTCATATGTCTACAGCTACTTGGGGTTCATAGATAAAACGGAGATTAGATATTTGAATGTAAAATTATGACACAAATTAATCCAGTATCAAAGTTTATACAACGTATAAACTTACAATTATAATGAAAATACATACAGAACTAAAAATTAACCACAATTTTAAATTAGGTGCCTATTTTTGCCTCATGACAAATGAAGCGAGTTCGAAATTTACTGAGTTCGTCGAAAAATGCATTTCCCGAATTAAAAGAAATGTAAGCAATAACACTGTAATGAAGGTATTCTCGTCATGCTCTAAATTTTGTTGAGGTCAACACCGATTTCGGCTTTATGAGCTGAAGTAGGCAGTAAGGATGCCTACCTACGTACTAAACCATGTGTGGTAAGCTAATGCCTAAACTGATTTAACTTTTATTTTGATCAAACAATGACCTAAAATATTTTTTTACCATTAAACATTGAACAGTTTGACATGTATTTCTAAATTCTTAAATTATTTGTACACTTTTTTCTCGCATATAAAGGAGTGAAATTCTTCATTTCAAATCTGTACAGGTACTTTTGTGAGATTTTTTTAAAATACTTTTTGGTATGTCTTACTACGTAACGTACTTACGTACTTTATCAATCAGACACACTTCCTGCAATGGTCTACTCTACCAATTTGGATAACACAATTAGAACCAGTTTGCTTAATGACTAACACTACACAAGTTTGTATTTAAAATTCAAAAGCTAGCTTTATTTTGTTCGACACCTACACGGCTTTCATGCTGGTCACCTAAATGCAAATGGCCTCCACCTTTTATGTGCAGTCAGCAGACGGAAAGTGGAACGACTTCAGCCGTGTAGGAGTGGATAATGTCCTTTACACGCTCATTTGCTACAGTATTTTAAATACAGGTAGCTTCTAGATTGTTCTAGGGTCTACATAGGTCTGTTAAACCAAAAAATACATAATCCTTTGGATTGAGTTTTCTATCTCTTCGTTGTTCTGACGCTACGAACTTCAATGTCTACTATAAACATTTGCCTATTTTTGGTGCCTACAATAAAACTATTTACATGAGCTAGTTTGAGTAAAGTGTCAACAAAATTTTGAATTAAAACATTTCATAGTTTTGAATAGTTATAATAACAGTTTAAATGTTAACAATTGGTTTCAGCTGGCCAAAAATGTTATAATATTTTCTTTTTTGTATTTTATTATATCCATTCAATATATTTAAACAAACATAAGTACATTAGCATAATTTGATTGATTTGTTTTTTGAACACGAACGTTTAACTTTAAACATAACTGAGTTAGTGACACAAAAATCTGTAAATGAAATAATAAAAGTAATAATTAATAGAAACCATGTCTCATGGATGTCAAATGCACACCTAATTGTGTTGTAAATGATTAAAATCTTTAATTGATGCATTTTTGTTGCAGGTAATTATCACTAAATGCTGTTATTGAGTTAATTGGGTATGTATATTGAAGCAGTCTAACACAGTTCATTACAACCTTGTTAAATATATATACCTTTATTTTAATTAACGGAAGGAAATTAAAAGGAAATGTGGTAGCATACGTAATAAGGCTTCTTTCGTTACGTAACTTTATTTTTTTTTTTATGTTATTAGTTAATATGTCGCATATTTTCTTTTCAAGCCTTCTCTTGTCGATATAATTACTGTTTTTGTCTGTCTTCGAATCCCATATTGCTGGACGACCCTCAACCTTTTCGATTAATTATAATTATTTATCCTTATTTTTGGTATGTTTACATCTCAACAAAAACTACGTGCGTATCGTCACTAGTCCATCTTGATGTAATACGCGGCTGAAGCAAAGCATTATATGCAAAATTTAAAGGCCCTTAAGAACTTATATCTTTTAGAGGCCAAAGACATTTTCAGCAATGGACTGAATTGTTCCTTAACGTCTTAAAATGCGGGTGAGATCTATCAGTCGAACATTATAGATAAAAATAATAACCAATCCTAATTATATCAATTAAACTTTCTTAAAATGTATTTACTTATGATCTCAATCCATTTGGTCGGGAAATGAAGTCAGTTTTTTTGCATATTTTAAGTTTAATTCCGAATCCAATTGGCGTGACGCAATTGGCTACATACTCTGCATTGGAGCTGCGCCCGCGCCGGTGGAATGTGGTGGGTCAGTGACAGAGAGGTGCCTTGCTTATCGCCCAGGAATTGCGTATTAGACTTAGGTGTACCTACGCAATGGCATTAATCTTAATATAATTTAACAACTTGAACTCTAATTTAAACTGTAGATTAAAATATCTTAAGTTCTGAAATATGTTACGTTATTTTACCAGCATAAAAAAAAACTAACAATTAACACTCTTCTACAGATTAAAACTTGTCAATACCTATTTTTTTCAATTTCAGATCATATACCGAAATAAAAAATTGATTTCCCTATTAGATAACAAAAAAATCAGGAAAAATTTAATTTTATTACATGCTCTAAATGAGCCAAAATGTACTTGCCATAGAGCAATGTAAATTCACAAAACGTAGTGCTACTCACCCTGCCCGATAACATTGACGTGATGTTATACATACTCAAGATCTGCTTTCTCTTTAATGTTTGTTATAATTCCGCTAAATAAACAGTAAATTACGTGTTGAGCAATGCGGGCTCGAATAATTCGAATTGAATGAAAAACGGAACGAATGTACTACACTAATTCTATGTACGACTTTCTTTTCCACGTGTCGACAATACATAATATTGGTTTTGTTGCGAAATCTTGGCAAACTGATAATGCCGTTTGTACTGTCCTATATTTCTGAAGTTAGTTGTGTTTACTTAAAGATATCAATACATTACTTGTATGAAGTTCGATATCATTGTTTGACATGACTTTAATTTTAACTCTCAATACAAAGAACTTTAGAAAATAGCTTAAATGGTAAGGCATACATTTAGTTCAACGAAGGCAAAAACTTAACTACCAAATTACGTTACAGTTAATCGATTCCTTATTTGCCTTAATGCTACATTAAGAAGCTATAACGTTTAATTTCACTAACAAAATGACTACATTAACGACCAGATTTCCATAAAAGACAATCTAAACAGTTGAATCAGATTGTTCTTGATTTGAAAACAAAAACAAACGCAATATAGAGATCAATGCCTGCGTACGTATCGGACGAATGCAAATCAATTACGCGAATCTGAGTCCGTCCGTCCACGTACCACTGTTTATTGATACCGTTGTTTTATTACTGACATTCTGTTCTTACATATTTATAGCATTTACGATGCTTCGGACATCAGGCCGCGTGGTGCATCACATTCATGTATCTTGACTGATTTATGAGTAGTAATGTTTTGGAACTTTCCTGTCTATTACAAGTCACATTTTAATGTGTTTCTATTTATTTTCTTGCGACTTTTGTTGTTGGAAAATTACGTTTCTAGTTGTGTTTTAGATGGTTGTAAAATAGCTAGAGCAGGTTTAGTCGTAACGGAAATAAGCGACTCACGCAGTTCAAGGTTAAATCTTGTAAATATCAACGGCGTATGCTAATATAAAATGCGTTTATATCCTGCAGAGCATAATTACAAATCGAAATGATAAAAAACTGCCTCTGTTGGTGCCAAGTATCGAATAGTTAAGACGTACCTAAGTACATTGTTTTTTTAACTTAGTTTATAAAGATCGACCAATGAAAAAAAAACTTCATGAAAAAACTAATAAACTTTTATTATCGTCTGAAGTAAGCGTCTTGTAACCTTTCAGATAAGTTAGTAAGGGAGGCATGGACATGGAAGACCATGTACCAGATTTGCAAGATAGCCGTGAACGACAGCTTAAAGTGAAAAAGTTTCGAGATAGAAATCTGGATATGTGACTTGTGGGGAATGAACTTAATTGCGGCAAGTGGCGACGTTGCTCAACGAAATAATCGATTACTGAGATAGTTGCACAGGGTCTCACAATTTTAAATTAAAAAGATAAATAGTATCTAAATTACAAAACGATTTTAATGATATTTATAACATTTCTTAATAAGCAGCTAGTGTTGAAGGACAGCCGCATTTCCATAAATTATTATATCTGTCAGTAAAAGTGGCCATTTGCAAGGCAAGCGTGCTATTCTCGGGGTACATGCCAACGCCTTGCGTAGCATTTCGAGCCCAGTTAAGCTGGGGGACATTTAATACTTGTAATAGTGCTAAACCGTGCTAATGTATGTATTTCTGTCAAACGCGATGCCGCGCACCCACTTTTCCACTTAGGTACGTGATAACTTCGGCTGGCAAAATAATAGGTGTCTGACCTTTTCTACACGACTGTGAGAAAGTCTATTGTCACATTGTATCTAGCTTTAAAGTACCTATGTAGCAGTAATGCTGCAATTTTGCATCAACGTTTTTTACTCCTCTCAATACAATAATAAATCTTGAAAACCTTTGCGCAAAAGAAGTGACATGAAAATACATTGTCGTCATACACTTAGTTTAAATATTCCTGTTCAGGAACTATTGGAAATCATAATGTTTGTGTATGCTTATCAATTTAATTAGTAAAGTAACATTAATCATTTAATTACAGAGATAGGAAGCATTTTGCGTTCTGAACAAACGCCTTCCACTTCACTTTCTTTCCGTGTGCATAAAAAAGTTAAATAATATTTCAACACGCTTCTAAATTCGAACACACGTAAATAGATTATAAATTCGTGTCATTCAATAATATTAGATTCCCAAAGTATTTCACGGCATTTCGATTATTCGACATTTAAACTGGAAATCGATATACACAAATCGAGTGTCCGGCATTTAATCGATGGTGTTTGATTCGATTGAACACCGAAAGTGATTGTGCAACAAGGAAATTATGTACGGTAACACATGTCGATGATATCGACTCAGTTTACGTGATACATGGATGGTTTGAACAATTTGGAACACGCGAGCTCTGTTAACCGTAATACCTAACTGTTGCATGCGGTACTGAATCGGGGCTTCACGGTGTTAATTAATTAAGTATCTCATTAAACCAATTTGCATTTATCCCGCTTTATTAACTTACCAGCCGATCAGTTCTTAGGTTTTATTTCGGGGCTATTGAAAGGAGTAATATTCTGTGCAGTTTAATTAGCAGCCTCTGATCTTACACTTGAACAAAAGTACACGAAAAATGTAGGACGACTCGCATTGTGGGGTTAAAAATCTTAACCGTCACCGAGTGGTAGAAAGGAGAGAATTTTGACTTCTTTGACACGAAATGAAAAGTGTCAATTTCCCCGTCATAAAACATGCTGAGTAAGGATCGGAGAAATTATTTATTGTTTTGTCTTGGTATGTTTATATCAGCAAGCTCTCTTCGGTGCGCCGTGGATGGAATTCCAAGTGATATCAACACAGTACATTGATATCGGTAGGAGCCACGCACAATAATAATGAATCGGGTTTCGCTATGTTGCATATGTTTAAAATATTTTATGATACTGTCAGCGTCGTAACTTTGTAATTGTATTCTCATCCTTGTAGGGGTTAATGATCTTAATCAGAAGCTATTGTAGCTAGCATAATCGAAACTGCTTTGATCGTTTGTAGAAAGAACCGTGTATTCGTGTGATCCGAATTGATGCTACTTCAATTTATCACAAACTAAGTAATCAAGGTTCATCAGAAGAAAGACTTGAAATGTTCTTGACGACAAATTAATGGTTATTGTAGGCGAAATATACGTTTTCTTTTTGTCTAAATATTCCTGATATTCATTTTAGGTAGTGTCTGAAGAAATGTTTAGATTACGAATTAGGTCAAGTTTTACCGGTAATGTCTTTTTTTTCTGTCTGCACAATGAAGCCAGTTTGTTCTCAGCTAATTCTTTAATTTTATTTTTCCTTATGCACCGTTAAAGAATTTTAAGGTTGCAGCATCAGGCTTGGTGTTTAAATTTTCGGTACCGATAACATTATGAGACACAAAATGTTTTGATCAAACAGTTATTTAGAAATTGCGTTACTTTTAGCATTGTTTTTGCCTTACACACTACGCAAATTTGACTGTGTATGTGACAATCGGCCTCTGTCAGCCAAAATAACAGTAATTTCTTTAACTAAAATAACTGGAGTGCAGATTTCACAAATAAGTAAATAAAGTAAAATATTGTAAACTCCACGTCGCATTTGTCACAAACGTTGTTAAACAAGCGTCGAGTTACTTAACTCACCGTGCACTCGACTCAAGGTGAGATTATGCTTTGCATTTTTTATTAGCACTGCCTTGTCCTGAAATGCTTTGTGACGTCACACGATGCGATATGACTTTCTATACCCTTATGGTAGTGATACTATAGATTATTGTCACTATTACTTCGAACCACCCGGTGCGGATACGCTCTTGTCAATTACAAATATTCTGTAGATCTTTTCTATTAAAAGGATGTCGTTTATCTCTTTTGATGTTGTAAATGTAACATACAGAAATCGAAAGCACCGTTAGTCTATCTGAAATTAATATTTCATAAGATTCGACCTCGATCCATCGCTCCATCTTTTATTAGGCCCGATCTATAAGATTTGGACAATGCAAATTTTGCATGACTAAATAGAGCCTAATAATATAGTCGTGTCCTCGACTGCTTAAGGTTCTTTTATTAAAACTTTTATTATCTTTAAGTCGAAAATATAAACCAGAGCAGATCATAAAAGTGTTCACGGAACTACCTTTGATATTTCCTTAGAAAGTCTCCGAAGCAGAATTGATTAACGTATCGTGCCCAATATTCATGAAGATTGCAATGTACAACTTCAAAATGAATATTAATTTATTGATTACCTTAAGTAATCCATAGGTCCTATATCCTCTGATCTAAATTGGTAATGTCTTGAATGCTAGGCCTTTAAGTACACCTAGAGATTAAAGTCGCACTTATCTAGAACACTCTCTTACCAAGAAACTTGCATACTTGTTCTAAATTAATCTGCGTCGCAATCTTTTGCGTTTACGAGCCTTAAGTGCGTCAAAGCAATGTTGTAACTGAACTGTACAAATCCTATCACCATACTAAGATTAGCTGGATAGGTAATACGGACTATAAAAGGTAATTGAAACGGATTGAGAAATGCTAACCTTTTTATAAAACCGTAGCGTAAGCTTCGAGAAACATTACGCTTTCCCACTCCCGTTAAACACAACATTTGCACACTTATTATGGTATGAGATAATAGCGCTATTGTTGTTGGTGTTGTATAATATTATCAGCTGTAATAACATGTATCTGCTACAAATTCATCGCTAACGCACTGATTACGTCACAAATTACGTTAGTGGCTCCTTTAATCGACGGCTAAGCGCCACTCGCCAGGCGATTCAGAGAAACCTCAAAAGCGAAAGGGACGCCACGAGGATAAACCCAAGACTCCGGATTATACGTAAAATGTCGTTACATTTATGTAACGTAAGGAAATTAGACCAGAATATTGCTGTTCATTTACTGAAGACATTTATTAATGCTGTATTTGTCGGGAAGTAATTAATTGCATCGTAAATGTGCGGACTAATGCGAATTAGCTGATATAACCGACATTGCGAATGCAAAAAGTATTGAAAACACTGACACATATACAACAACGCTTCCTTTTGTCAAAGTTGGTATTCAGGAAGCAATTCACTTTAAAAATAAACTGTTGAAATAATTAATGGTATGTTATAGTGGAGGTTTTATCTTGCACGCTTTGTGCATTACTGCTGACGTCAGAAGTATTGTTTGTTGGCATAGATACCTATGTAGGCAGATTCTATGGTCATGTAACTTTAGAGCTAAGTATTGTCCTTCAGAACGCTACTATATTATTACATCCTCGCTACTGTCAGACGAAACGTGGGTTTGCATACAAAATCAAATTTT
Organism: Autographa gamma; assembly: GCA_905146925.1. Lineage (NCBI taxonomy): Eukaryota > Metazoa > Arthropoda > Insecta > Lepidoptera > Noctuidae > Autographa > Autographa gamma. The sequence goes on along the minus strand of LR989866.1, from coordinate 5,933,526 downwards.
GCAACACAATTTTCTGAATAAGTAAATTCAGAAAATCAGTGTCAACTTTTAATTTTTAGATTATAAAATTATTTAAATATTAAAAATAATTAATACTTCATAACATTATATTTTCGATTCAAAAAGATCAGCCGCAAATATGATATAACAGTTACCTACTAGAAAAATATAAAGGCAAGCTCGTGTCATTGGTCCGTTTTCAGAATTCGTCGGTTCGATACACTATAAGCTATTATTATCTAGAAACGACATTCGCAGAAACCAGTAAACTGGTTTCCGAAGTGGGCCCTGTGTAACAACATCTATCTAAAGTGAACCATCGCCACCGGCTGGAAATCTTGTCCATTTACATATCTATGCATTTATAAACATAATTTGCTTTTATCTAGAAAAATAACGTGTCAGATATTTTTCTAGCTACGATAGAAATATAATTTAGCGATCAAGAGATTCCTGTTGATAACATTTGATAATTCAGAATACTATACCAATTTAAAATAAATAACGTTTTAATTAAACTATTATTGTAATTTTAATTGCATCGCTTGCAGAATAGAACCTTCGTAAAAAGTATGATGCAAAACAGCGTACTTGTCCATAAGACACTTGAATAATGACAGATAAAAAATTACATTGTAAGCAAGAACTTGTTTAACACTTGTCATAACGACTTTAAGGTTTTTAGAGGCGAATAATAACCATACAGACTTACATCACTCGTATTTACGTATATTAAACAGAGTGCTATTTATTGCTCCGTGAAATTCTTTGAAGTCAAACGTAAAACCCTAATATTACCGAAACAACATTTCATGTGAAATCCCGAAAATATTTCCATTCCAAATAGCAACATTAATTTAAGCAGAATGACACTGACAGACTAAATCGTGCCTGTCTATAAATAAGTAATTGATAACGCATAAATGTATAAAAAACAACTGAAATCAAAGGACCACCTAAATAATCTCAAAAAATACTAGTACTAGTTGGTTGAAAAAAGATGGCCGTTGATTAGCAATAATACTGTGTTGGCTATGTTGGTATAAACCTACCTAGGTACCTGGTATCTAGTACACGCTACAGTCTAAGAACCTTTGAGAAGATAGGCGTAACAATCTGGTATGATTACAGGAAAAATAAGCGGGTTCGCCTCAATTTGTACCCGTCAAGAAGTGAATTAGCTATTCACAGTAAAGCCTCGTGAAGGCTCTACATGTAATTAACGTGCTAAGAAAATAAAATGGTTTTGCTATAGTAAGATACCTCTATATTATTTGTGTGCGTAGACTTATTACCCTCTTTAGCCACTGTCTTATATCAGGCGTCTTCTATAGAATAAATTGATTCATATTATTAGATAAAACCAGGATGATTCTGTACAAGTTTTCAGATCCCCAAATCTACTATTAGTATTAGTAGTAGAGTCTATTTGGTGTCAGCAGAAGTATGCTAAGAATATAATCCATCGTAATCATTTGAGAAGAGCAAGCTTTAAGAAATTAGTGTTACTATTAACACACGTATTTACACGAGAAACCTCCAATAAATTCCGGATAAACCTGATTAATTAATCCAATGGTGAATAAACTCTCGCCAATTCAGTCAATAACTAGAAGTCATATTTTGATCGGAAACTTGTTCTACCAGCATATTTATGATATGTTTTGCATAAACTAATTCTCTCGCAAAAACAACTATACATAATGTAAAATTTATATAAACACAGGTCACGTCTTTTTGAGGTTCAAAATATCATATGTATCTGTATGGTATATCATTTAACTAAATCAACAAATTCGGCTTGACCTACTTAACAAACCCACTTGATCAAGAATTCCAGACACTATTAATATCTCGAAGTTCAGAAACAGAATATAATTTTCAGTAACTTAGTTCTACGCAAAACGCCTAATTGACCTTTGTTTTCTGAGAAAGTATTACCTCCTAATGTAAATACTTTTGTTAACCTCCAAACCAGCGCTTTCTAGATTTAAAGAGCCTCAGTTTATTACCAAGAATTTGAATAGTATCTATCGTTATTGCAAGCGAAATGCTAATAACCTTGTCATAGCGCAAAAAGATGAGGCTGTCAGCAGTCTGCGCCATCTAAGCTATTATAATACCGACATTCAATCTTTATAACATCGTTATTGTACAGTTGTTCTACTCTCACCTTGTCCACTAATCTTAGTGTGTATATTTAAAAAATCTAATAAGTAAAAATTAAAATATGTCTGCAGTTTAATATAATTTATATAAAATTAGAATAAAACCGCACAATTTTAAACAATGAACATGAACTTAATTGCTCTATGTATTTGTAAATGAGCAGCTACTATTACTACAAGTGATTCCGTCTGTAATCGTTACCACGTGTTTGTAGAGCAAGGATGTAGAAATCTCTTACATTGTTGGTTAAGTTTTGGCGAGAGCTAACAAAGGCATAACAGAAGGACGGAAAGCAGGTAAGCTTACCCATGCTACACGTAGTGTGTCTGCAAAAAATAGCCTTGGTCAAATAGTTTTTATAAATTACTCTTTATTTTGCGGAGTCATAATCATTACTTTACGAATATTCAACTTTATTAAACAGATGTACTGTTTAATAAAGTTGAATATTGGATTTGGATAGATTTCAGGCCAAAAAATAATAATGTATTGAACAGTTTAATTTAATAGATTTGTGTTAAGTTGTGTCTATTAATTAAAGATGATCTATGATTATGAGAAACGATTTATGTGTGTACAAATAATGTTATATTGTAGAGCTAGGTGTGACCTCTTTTGTCAAATGAATCATCACGAAACTGTTGGTAACCTAGACACATTAATCAATTAACAAAGAAACCTAGCTTTTGTGCCTTATTTTTGAATACCTACACACAACAGCGTATATTTAGTCATAGATCCTTATGCATGTACTACTTCTTAGTATATCTTTTTTAAGTAAGAAGTGCCTGAATACGACTATATGTTTATTTATCTATTTGTTACCGCATCAGGACTAAATCTTTGCCGTGTCTTATATAATTTGACCACAACAGAGCTTAGGACTTGGCCGACAAGTAGAACTTGTCGGTCGGCGGTATTTATTGCATATTTAAAAAATTCAACATGACGTAGAATTGTGTGTTAATATTTTTAAATGTAGTTTAAGGTTTGTTGTGTTGGACTTAACTCTATTAAAAGTGACACTACGCAATCGTCTTTGCCTATAAGTTCAAGGCCGTTGGAAGTGCTTTCGAAAATTCGTGTTTCCATAAAATGTTATTGTTGCGTTCATAATCTAATTATAGTTCAGCTCCGGCCGTAAACTCTACCGTAACCGAGGGTACTCAATGTTAATAGCCGAAGATATTGGATAATGTTAACGGAAACATCAAAATATTGGCTGACGATACTAATATTCGAGCCAGATACATTGAGATGTAACGTTTAAAATATCGATAGACATAAATAATAACACCATTGTCTCCATATCGGTTACAAAAATATTATATGACTTTTATCGATAATAATCGTAATCGATTAGCATAGTTCACATGATAAAAATCCGTGCCACATTATTTAATAACATAAACAACCATAGCTAATTTGACATTAGTAGCAACGTAATCAAATCACCAATGACCGATCACGGAACACATAAGGGGCAAACGTTTACGAAACGTACTCTACTGCAGAGAAACGATTACTCAATTGTTTAAATGTTATTATTACTTATTATAATGCCTTGATAATGTCCGATAGAGCTGCTCTCCACATTGCATTTATATAAGTAGCGACATCTATCGGTCGAGTGTGGAACTAAGAGCTTTTTAAATTTTTTTCGAAATATTTGTTTATTTTTTATGTAGAGGTATGTTTACTAATACAGAGCATCTCACTCTTCCTGAACGGGTTGTAGTTAATAATTTAAAATGTAATTCATGTCCTAGTATAGAAATAGGAATATCAAATTACGACCATTAATCATGTAATCTTTTTGTTGCAATTTGCAACGTATACCGCAATTTAGATTCGACGAGCGTCGCGTCGACCGTATCTTCTAAATGTAATAAATTTCTTGTCGTGATGTTTAACATATATGCATAACATGTAATAACAAGGAGATATACACTTCTTGTGCCTTCATTGTTTGGGTCACCTCAATATTCAATGATGATGGCTTGTAACAATAAGAAACACGACTCTTCAATTTAGGCTATATACACAGTTCGACACACTAACATTGACCAAATCTCAATATTGAACTTTAGATCTTATTATATCAAGATAGGATTGAAATTTGCATATCATTAACAATGATGTTTCTCGGAGTATGATATAATATTGTGATTGACCGATGTATCACTGTCATCTTCTATTGTTCTATTGAGATTTTTAATTATGTCTGAGCAGGCAACAGCTGTTTGTATTACAACACTGTAACAAACAATGAACTCTTTGGCTTGTGTTATATGTCTAGAAGCTTGGGCCGACCTTGAAGTCGGAGTACCTTTACCGCACGTGACAAACTCGTTCGCAGGAAACTGTGGCCACGCGCATGACGAGGCACGGGCTGCATACAACTTTCTCAATACAAAACAAAAGTTAAACTTTAAAAAAATATTGACTCTTTATTTGAATTATTTCAAAAAAGTTCATGGAACAACGCCAATAAATATTTTTAATTAAAAAAAAGACTGTCAAAAGTCTTTCAGCCAGATGCATTTAAAAATAGAACGGAACGAAACTTATTGAACGAATGAATAAAATACAGGGTATTTAGCATACCATAAGGCACTTCTTATAGTTGTAATTAAAGGTGTACAATCTAAATAGTAAAATTAAATAAACAAAACTATAAATGCCTAGCATGCTTTACGAAACGGTGCATGCATCTGGAGCTTAATCGCACCTGTCGGATTCCTTATCGACATGCGTCGTTTATGGGATACCGACATATTATGTGATAAATTGAGCAGAACATCTATTTATGTATTTGTCTGTGGCTATTATAAGGCAGATATTTTATAAGGTTCTTTCTTAGGTAATATAATACTAATTAGGGCGAATATCATTAAAAAGAAGATTCGTTCAATTCATCGTTCATACTTCAAATACAGTGGCAAAGAGACACATTGCGTATGCGTCGCACACAACACTGAATATGTCTTTCTGGGGAATATAGTGTAAAGGTTGCTAATTAAGTCTCGTGCAAACTTAGCGAATAACATATCCACTTGTATAACAAGTTAATTAGAATAATAATGATGAAGCAATCATGCATGAAGTTGTTCCGTTCGGATGAGTCAGCCTCGATCCCGTTTCCTAGTATAACAAACACATAATACACCGTATTGGACACTCATCTGATTCGTCACTTATTGTACGAACGAGCCTATAAGAATTTTAACCATAATCAATTCTATTTGTCATTTCAAAATACTGGCCGGTACATGATTTGACTACATAATAAAATGTCCTCATTAGTCATTTGTTTTCAAATCATCTTGTTTTCAAACTTGGAACAAAATCTGTCGAATACACAAAAGCTTTTGTTAAAATCCTCAAACAGTTTGACTGCAAGTTTCAGTTAAAAATTTTAGTAAGTTCACAAAAATTTTGGTGTGTTATACATGTATCAGATACAACTTATTTGTCAATGTTCCTGAAATTATTTTTTTAAGGTTTTGTTGATAGAATATCTTACCTGTAATAAAGTACTTAATTGCGATTAAAGTACAAAATTCTGCAATTTATCCCTTTACCTCCAAGCGTAAGAAATCTTTTATATCTAGTTACCTATAGGCTACTTACATAAACAATGGCTTAGATAACTCTATCTTCAATGGCCTCGAGCCAAAGGGTCAAAGAAAAACCATTCAATAGATAATACCTAGACAGTACTCGAAGGCGAAAGTGGGATGTCTCCATTGTTGCGAGCGGAAACGGACTGACGGCTTATATTATGATAACAAGATGAAACGGTAGGCAATGCGCTGAGAAAGCGTGTGAAGACATCCGAATTAAGGATCACGCGGCCATGAGTGCGATTTAGAACTGGGATGCATATGCAATATGCTCGATAAACAAGTGAGTCTTGTTACCATCCTCTTGGCTCTAATAGTCTGTTGCAATAACGTATTGGTAAGGTCGGCGTGATGAGGTCAGTAGATGGGTGATAATTTAGTGGTGTTCAAACTGATTGTGCTTTGGGAGAGCTCGTAAAAACTCGGTCAAATTATTATCATCTACAACCTCTTGAAATAACTTTGGTATCAGGATGTAGTACATTGGTAAACCTCTGCCTAACCTTTCGGGGATACAGGCGTGATGGTATGTTATGTAATGTTTTATAGATCGGTAACTAAAAATCCTTTATCACTTAGTAGCCGGATAGTACTTTTTGCCCTACTTTTGGAATATAAATACATGTTTGTGTTAAGTGCAAGTCGAGCTAACCTCGAGCCTTTCATCAAGAGCCTGAAAACACAAATACTTCGCCAAATAGGTCAGCTAAAGTAGGTAGGCAAAGAAAACTAGGGCGTGAAACGTAGTAAACAGATTTTCAGCAACATAGAACTGAAGATTGTACAAATGATGTAATTGTCAACACTGGTCATTATTACACCAAACACACTTTCTTCGATGAAAAACGTTTTACAGATGTAAGCCACGTAACTGTGAACCAGGTTAAATAGAACAGGATTTGTAACTGAAATACATAATCGGCTCGGGACCTCGTAAGAGTTAAATAACTATTAGATATAAATCATGTGCTGTGGATGGGGTGGCCAGTTACTGAATTAACCACAAACACCCAGACCCAAGAAAATGTAGAAAATTAATTTTCTGCAATGAAATAAAGGTTCGGGGATATAACCCGGGGCCTTAGAGCCTTCGAGAATTTGAAAACCGGTGTATACGCCGATCGACCACGAAGGTTGTCAAATACAAGAAGCGGTTAAAAAAAATTAGGTCATGTCGTCATTCATATTTGTAGAGCAGTAGTGTCAACAGGCAAAGAGAGCGAGTATTTTGACAATGGTAGCATTTGGGTAGAAAGTGACCGCTACAAAGGTCGGAAGTGATTTCCAATAGTAACGACCCTTGACGAGCGCTCACCGAAACCAGAGACAATTCGCGTTCAGCGGTTTCTAATCTATGTCACGTTTGTTTATGTTGTGTAACATATTCGGAACTTTATTCACATACATTTTGTGTTTTGTTACAGCTGTTGCAAGCTGAGCAAATAATAATATGTGTTGAGTTTACTTTGAAAGCAGTCTTTTGAAAATTTAGACGAAATGTTACTTGGGCTGTCTGAAAAGAAAATAATCTGTTGCAGGAGTTAAATACTGCGACTATTTCCTTATTTTGTCGGGCTCGTGAATATTAATATATGTATAGATATTATTACACAAAGTTTATCTCAACACATTCAAAACCCACCCAATGGATTTTCGTAGGGTTTTCACCAATGGGTAGAGTGACTCAAAAGGTTTGTCAAACCCGCAAACGCGGGGCGGGTCGCTAGTCATTTATAAAACTTTGAACTTCTAATTTAGATTTATAACATCTGTTTTGGGATATTAATGATGCGTTGCACAACATTGCTCCTCACCAGAGCATCTCCTTTTAAAAATTAGCTAAACTGTTCGAGAATAGACAGAAAATATTTAAATTACTTTTTATTGTTCATGTTTCATTACACGATTTTATAATACCGATTCTGATTTGTGTGGGTCAGTCACACACATAAACCACGAAACATCCGCGCTAAACCGTGTCAATCGAATAAAAGTGAAATGTTATAAATATTAAATGATTTAACGTAAAATTTCTAAACGCTATGAACTCGATGCTTTAAACATGTGTTTTAGTATTGATAATATGTAATTATGACATCGGCGGTGTTAAAAAGTATGTCAGTCGGCGACCGGGCGACATGTTTGGCCGACTGAGTTTCCATCGTGACGCGAGAGGATTGCATTTAAATTTATAGCTTCTCGCTTTAAACCGGTAGTATATATTTTTAGGGTTCCGTACCCGCTGGGCTGCGGACAGGACCCCATTACTTAGCCACCGTTGAACGTCCGCCTGTTGTTTGTAAGAGCGCTGCATTTCATGAACCGTTATCGATAATGAGTTGGAGTTTTCAGGGCTCTACAACAAATAATAGACAACCAATTTCTATACGCCACTAATATATGAAAAGTAAAACTTGCTCCCTTTTAAAAGTATTTATTTTAAAAGTATATAGCCACTTACTTAGTGATATATCTTGTACTGAAAAAAGGATGTCAACAACCGATTCGCACTCGACCACTTTTTATTTCTTCTATAAATAGTCATTTTTAACATTTTCTAAAAGTAACACGGCGCCCACAAGGTAATTAGTAGCTGCCTAAAATATACGGAGGCCTCTCTCTTAATTTATTAATAACCGTTTTAGCTCAACAATAGAATTTCATGTAGCGTTGAAAATGATGAAAAAAGTGATCTTTGAACAAATAATTTAATAGAAAAATGTTGCATTCTTGTTTATTATTTTTATATTCAAATAATCAATTGTTTATTTGGACGCGAATTTTTGGCTGCCTAGATTTAACAGATATGTCATCGCGGCATTTAATTGTCTGGTATTCGTTTTGAAACAATTATTTTTGCTCCGATATTTTTGTAAGAAACTATTTTGCGTTTTTCTTTGATGTTAACAAGCGGCTACCACATGTTTCATTGTATTACATAAACGAATGTCGATTGCATGTTCTGAAATAAATGTTATCTTTATAGTGTTAATTCTTTATGTTGGGAACTTCGTCACTTACCGGTAAAGCGGAGATTCTCGAGACATACAAATCGGACGTTCACCCTCGTTACAGAGTTCAAGCTCGCTTGTAATGAAAAATTGTTATTCAGGAAACAAGTTTACAGAACCAGGCTGTCAACCTATTTAAGGAGATAATATATTTATGTTAAAATTTCATAAAAAAACATAACTGCGATTAAAATAAAATTCAAAGTGTCCGATAAATAAAATAAAAGTAACTAATCGTTGATTACAAAAATAACGACTGTTAAGTTTATAGGATAGGTGTAAATATATAATTAACTATGGGCTTTAAGTAACATATTCTTAAACGTTAGTACCGGTAGTAAAATTATAGATAAATACTTAAATTTAAATTGAGCACAAAAGCAATACACACTACGAATTTTACCGTCTGTTAGAAAGCATTCGGTGAAATGTCTTAAATATTTAAAAATATAACTCAGATTGCATTTATTATTATAACACAAAATAAATGCGTTATTCTCGATTGTTATAAAACGAAAATTATTACTGACAGTAATATCAGATAGGCATTCGAGTCACGTACACAAAGAAACAGCCGATGAGACTATTTCTATGTCTCTGGTATTTTAATAACTGATTAGTCACTTCGTGTAGAGCGCATCAGATAAGATGCAAGTAATGCATAATATTTAAGATAAAGCACAATAGTTTGCATATCTCATACAACACATCTACTAGTTGCGTGTGTCTCATACCTACTTCAGCATTTCAACTATTGGAGATGCTCATTTGTGTATCGGTTTGACCTCAAACTTAAGCCATTTCTAATAAACACATATACCTACACTTTCTAGACTTAAAATCTAGACAAACAGTAAAGTTTTATGCTTTGTTAGTGAAAGGAGAACCATCTAAAACATCCGTGTTCAACAATAATCATCAATCCTTGTTTCAAGAACTGTTTTAGGCACAAATATTGTTCCTTTCCTAATCGAATCTAGCTTTAAAAGGTTCAGTATGCCTAGATGTTAGTGTCCATAGTGAACGGAGGAAGTAAAAGTGACCTGTGGGCTGACATTGTAGTGTTGTAAACGTTACGTGAACCAAAGTTATAGCTAGAACCACAAAGCCTCATTAAAAAAGGTATAGCAAAACCCTCATTTGGCCAAGCTCTTAGACTCGTAGACTTTTACGGGTACTCGTAATTGATGTTAGAGAGCTTAATAATTGTCTGTAAAAGGGTAAAATAGAAATCAGAATGTAATAATGTCTAAAACGGATCTGAAGATTGATTGAGTAAAAAGCGAAGCGGTCGGAATAAACTGCCTCCGCTTAGCGGATTATCGTGGTGGTGGTGGTATAAATAATACGTGCCATATTCTCACCATTACTTCTTATGTTATACCTATGTTAGAGTTTTTCTACATAGTGTATATTACCTACCTAGAACTGAATACGCTGAAAATAATATTACAAAAATTAAATATTGCATAAAACTTCAAGTGAAAGGAGTTACTGTAGATATCGTCAAAACTAAAATTCAGCACACTAAAATCTAATTTAAATAATTTTGGAAGTATCCTATCTAACTTCAAATCTAAGTTTGTAGATAACATGACGATTTTTGACTTCAGTCTTTAATTGGCCAATAACGAGTATAATGAACTGCAAAATCTATTTTTTTTTTTGAATGACATATTTTTGATTTAAGTATCTGCTTCGCGACCCGCATAGTTATCTCGATGGTTCCTAATAATGATGCAGGTACATTGAATAATAGCTCTACCCTTGTAAGTACTTACCAGTAGATGCAATCAATATGCAGTCGCCATTGAAGAGAATCGGATCGTGACTGAGATAAACTGTCATAAGATATTTATCTACTTACTAAGTTAGTAGGTAAGCACATTCTGTACATGTTGTGATTATTTAATGGTAATCCTTTGATTGCAGACAACATATCTAAATTAAAGGTATTCATTCGTAAAAGGAATATAGCTAATTATAAAAATTGGAAAAGGCGGAGAATTTTTTGCCTGTACAGGCAGGACATAAGAATCAATTTATATAGATCGGTACAGATTCAATATCAGTCTGCTACTCTAAAATCTAAAGTTCTACGTCAGAAAACCTAAAAGTCCTAATTGAATGGTACTGTTAAATATCAGCTAAATAGATCTAGATCATTTTAGAGGTCATCAACTTTCAAAAAGACCCTATTGTAAGTGGATACATTAAAATTTGATTTTATATCTATATGCGAGAATCATCGCCTCATATTGAGCCGATTTTATTTAAATTACTCTGATCAATTTTGTATCTTTACTAAAAAAGTTGTCTGATTTATGATTGTTAAGTATTTTTTAATAGATTTATAGTATTACCAGCGCCATCTGTCGTTATATATAACACTTATAATGGCTGACAGTCGAGGTACAAGTTTATATGAAAACCGAGAGATGGCGCTGCATTTGGTACTGCATGTTTCTACTAGATGGCGCTACTAGGTTTCAATGTTGGACAAGTAGCGGAGCTTATGAAAGCTTCGATAAATTATAATTTATCTTAATTTACGTTAAATAAATAAATATAGCAATAACAAACTTGGTACGTAACGTATTATCTATGACATTTTTATAGTTATTCTAGTATAAAAAAAAATGTAGAGCAAACTATATGTTTTAAATAATAATAGAACTACCTGCTATATTCATTGAAATAATGTGTTATTTAGGTACACTCACTGAAAAATAATAAGTTCGATATACTTACATGACATAAACTCTAAACTCTAGAGTAGATTTACTTGCTTTGGATAGGCTTACGATGTCGTAGACATTTGTAGACACGTAATTAGCATTTTAAATAGTAATTACGAGGCATATATCTATTAGTAGTATAGTATGTTTTTCTTAATGTTACCTGTGTTAGTAGCAGTTTTCAATATTCAACTCTGAGTCACAGGTATTAAATACTTACATTTGAATCTTATGATTCTGGGTTTATCCACCGTCAAATTAAGTCAACGTAACTGTCTTCCGCAGATGAGTCAGAAGCAAAAAGATTTGACCAAATGTTTCTTTTTTCTTTATAGAACTTTCTTTATATATCATCCTAACTACTATTCTACATACTAGCTTATGAATGCAATTACGTCCGATTTATTATATTTTTAATGTTTTTTTTTTCAATGCAATGCAGTTACTATAGGGGACGATATAAATTAAAACAGAATTGTCAAAAATACCTAAGGTCCTACTTCGTAACACACAATTGATGTAAAATTCCTATGTTGCTTAAAAGGACTAGCTATGTACACTAGGGCTACGCGGCTCTACTTAAAGCTTTTACTATTTTCAAAACATTAAACGCATTCTTGCTAATTTACGATAAACATAATTAAAGCGCACCAAGAATTCAATTAAAACAAAATGATCACAGCACCTACATCACGTACGCACATCCAGAAATAAATTATAATCGAGCACCATCCATCTTTCTGGTTTTGTAAGACCAAAAACGCGTTGACCGTGTAAAATCGACTGCCCCTTGTTCGCTGGATCTTGTTTCATTTTTTTTCCTCGTTGAAGATGTATCAGACGCATTATCCTGGAGGTTTGGTATCGGGTGCGACGCCCGGGGAGGGGGGAGGGGGGTACGCTGCGCCCGTCGCGTGCGCATAACTCGAGCGTGACGTCACACGAGGGCCCGGTAAAAAACGCCATGAACCCGCCCGTCAAGGCCTCCAAGACTCCAGCATTTACATGTTATTATACCTACATACTAATGCGATTTGCTCACGTTTCGGTGCAAGGGCACTTGCATGCCTAGGTTCATTTGCATTTTTATTTAATCGGAGAAAAAAGCTATGCCTTGAAGGCAACAAACTATTTTCATCCTAGCATTGGGGATTTTCCGTCTGCGTCAGTATAAACGCTTACGTGTTTTATAAAAGACAATAAAAAAGACATTAATTGGGTTACTGTTCCCGTCTTGTCGATTTCTGACGGTCATTGCTTTGGCTAAAATAAATCTCCAGTTAGTGCGACTTTCCCTAGAACAGCATAGGTATCATTCTTACAGTACTTTATCTAAAGGAAAATGATGTCCGACGTGTCCATTACTTGCACGAGATCAATTTCCTTACATCACGACCATAGACAGTTAGAAGCCCTAAATAGATCTCTATCAGCCAATTTCGATATCAATATGATAGTATAGACATAATGCACGTTTTTTATGAAAGCCGTTAGATAAACGGGGCTGTGATTGAAAACCCACGCTATACGTAATTTTTTCAACACTTCTTGTCAAATGTAGGAGTCTGCTTCACGGCAAATTCATCGTTTTAATTCGATTTGGCTACATCACGTTATCGCTCACCTAACCTACTTCGTAGGCAACACGCAAGGGGTCAAAGATACCTCTACTGTGAGCTTTTCAACGTGTAACATTAACAACAAAGTAAACAGGAGTTACAAGTAATTCAACCACGGACGCCGCTTACGAGAGTCATGCATTAATGTTGAATTTTTAATTTTCTTGACCCGAACGTTTATGCACCGTTATACCTCACTCAGTCACGTGAAATATCTTGTAATTATGCTCAAGGCAGTATTTATCTTTGCAGGTGACAGTGTGGGGAAACAGCACGGTGGCGGAGATCGTTTGCGAGCCGTTGAACGACATTGGAGCAGTTTTAGTGGGAACACCGAGCAGGCCTCTGTCGGCCCCACAATCTCTGCCACTCGGTGGGTCGGTCCCCTTGCCGGACTCGCCGCCAGCCGCTCCGCCCGTAGCCCTGCTCTTCCTCGGAGGCTCCAAAGCTCCAGTGGAACCCAGAGCATCAGCGATGGTATTGGAAGGCGAAGTCCTGATTGTTGAATATCAGCCACCACAGTGGGATGGCCGCGATTTAGAAGCCTTCATTGCCTGGGAAAAGATATATGGTTAGTATAAACTTACATTATATGTTTATTTCTCTTACTATAGTTGTAAAAGTAATGGTAGGCATAACTTAGATGCAAGATACAAGTAGAAATATCACGTTGAACTTTAAGTTTTTGCAACGAACCTCCCTGCGTGCTACATCAATAAGCTGCAAGCGAAGCGCGTTCATTCAGTATTCCGCTGGCAGACACAGCGAGGTTTGTAGAAAGCGGTTTGGCAATAAGACGCATACGCAAGCTATTGTCCGGTAATCTTTCCTAGAAGGCGCTTTTATGCATTAGGTATGCAGCCGCCGTGACTACCATACGTTATCAGCTGAATGAAGTTTTAATAAAGCGATTAGAGACGTACCCACTGACATTTATTCATTTATTTGCACATAAGTCTTTCATTAGAAATTGTAGTCCTAATTACAAGTTCAAGTAACGCAAAGTTCTAGGTCATTTAGATGAACTTTAACAGCAAGGTGAATCATTATACCGATGTGCAACGTGACCTCACTGACACCCACGTACATATTTGTGGCACTGTACCCTATTATGCAGATGTTTTATAAAGTAACATGGTCAATAACCGTCAATTATATCAAACTGGTGCACATAAACATAATGCAATTTGCATGATGAGTACTTTCTCTTTTATTACAGCTTCAACTCTGTTTTCGGCGGTCGAGTTGTACGGAAAGCCGCTGCTACGAGCCGCTGTCATCACGAAAGAAGAGTATCACCTACTTTTCTACTACCTAGAATCTGTGTCGGAAGCCAGCGAAGCTCTTACAGAACGCATGAGGAAATACATCGATTCAGGCTTACTGATAAATGATTGCAATCATGACGAGGATGATACAAACTCGTTAGATAAGTCCGCTATCATAGAAGAACCAAAAAGTATATTAACTGAGCTCGTTCAAGAAGGCGTGCTAACTCAACATGATGTCGATACGTCATCAGTTATAACGAACTCAGAATTCAACGACTCGAGTACAACAGACAATCGAAAAATTGACGATGATAATCGATCTAGCGTTTCATCTGTCAGTCTTCGCAAAGTGATCGTCGACATTCCAATAGATTGCGATGAATCAGTGGCGGATAGTTCAATTATAGATACAACTGATAATGTGACGACGGTGACTATTAGAACCAGTGGGCAATGTTGCGACGATCACAGGATATCGGCTGACGCTACCGAAAACGTTTGGGCTAATGTGAGATGGGATTTCCTCAACCCCTCAGATTTTGGCTACGATCAAATTCCTAGCGTAAAGAGAAGTCGCTCTGACTCAGCCATCACACCTGTTTCTCAAAGGAAAAATGAGGATCTTTATGAAAGGCTTCACGACCATGACGTCGAAGCTGAATCGTGCGGAAGTATAACGCCGTATGAATCGATAGAAGATTTATATGACTGCATCAAAAATGCTCAGTATAGTAGTGCCGCGGCTGAGGAGTCCTCACCGTCCACTGAAAGTCAGTCGGAGCCTCAGTATCCGGACTACTATGAGAAGTCGAGCACGACCCGTCAGAGTTCCGCGAGCAGCGAAAAAAGCGGAGCCTCATCCGCGTTTCCGTTTTCGAAATGCGGTTCGAGCGATTCCACAGATGCGTTTACGTCGTGCGAGTCGACTAGCGGGATAAGTACTTTTGCAACGAAAAGCATCCCTGAGTCGCTCAAGTGTCGGGAACTTCCTCCTCCGCCGGCGGATGGAGACTCGAGTGAGAGCGCAATCCTCCTGAAGCAGTTGTTCACCGGTGAACTAATGGACGCGTACGGCGAGTTCCTGTCGGCGTATCCCTACGCGCGTGCGCTTCTACGCCGCAAGATCCGCCGCGACGAGCACTTCGCAGCCCTCGCCGACATACGCCGAGGCGCTGCCAAGTATACCATTAGCGAATACCTCGAATTACCGGTAAGTACCTAGTGCTAGCAACGGTATTACATACATTTGAATTAATGCCTTCACGTATTGTAAGGTGACATGTGTTACGAAAGTCTGTAGGATAAATGTTTCTTGATTGCACTTGACCTTACAGAGGGTTCGTACGTAAGTGTAAATTGTAATAGGAGTGTCAAATGTGGTCATTACGCTTAATCGTTGAAGAAAACGAGAACAATGCATCGAAGAGCGAGGCTTGAGGTAGATTGATTTAGATCGAGAGTAGGTTTAATCTGTGCGCCGCGCGACAATGATCCGTGCGACATGAACACGCGCCGACTATTCAATGCTAATCGACCGGAAGAGTGCGCACGTGTAGCTCTCTCTCGTGATCATTACAGATCATTGTTTCCCTGAACACTCGATGCCGCAACAGTTTCAGTTTCAAACCACGAACTGTACAAAACATGACTGATAAACCAATCTGAAATTTTCTCAAATCTGTAATACGATGTAGATAGTTGAACAGAAAAGCAAAATACTTCAAAAGTTGTTAAGCTTATCCTTTTGTAGAAACACGTATGTGTAAAATGTATTCGTGATTCTGATTCTATCGACGCGACTCGCACATTCAATGAGAGTTACAAAACGCTTTATTCTAGGGGTGGCGCAACATTTATTGCGTATAAATTTTTTATTTGATTACATTTCATCGAAAATCTCGATTCTGAAAATATAAGGCAGTATTGAACACGCGTGG
Organism: Autographa gamma; assembly: GCA_905146925.1. Lineage (NCBI taxonomy): Eukaryota > Metazoa > Arthropoda > Insecta > Lepidoptera > Noctuidae > Autographa > Autographa gamma. The sequence continues at coordinate 5,917,155 of LR989866.1, read as the reverse complement.
TGGCTTATGTCGTTCGATCGTTTAGGTTACTTCAAAATTTGCTTCGGCAAGACGTCCTATAGTGGCAGCCCTAGAAATCGTGATGTTGCGATTTGCCCCTAGCCACGATTGTAGTGATATGACTCGGTACTAATACTCGTCGCCTTTGCACTATAACCATAGCGTGTGATAAAATACTATGATTTGGAAAATAAGCCAACAGAGCCCAATAATGTCCAGGGTTTACGAAGAAAGTTGGTCACTGCTTTAAATTAGCAAATAGAAAATGCTGCATTAAATCATGCATGACAAATACGATTCCTAAGAATGCACACGAATGAATAAGATGCAAGTCAATAATAATGAATATATATTTAGAGAAACTGTTGAGATATTGCAAAAACGAAGACAACTGTCGAAACGGATTCATACAGATTGTATTTTACACACACTGCGTACACACATAGTTAGGAGACATGTAATAAATAGTGAACGGAGGCTTTATGAACATTGTAAGAGACGTCGTATCGCTGCGTAACTTACGGAGTTTACAAGCGGCGCGGCGTGGTCCATATCGTGCTGGGACTACACCGACGCAATCATAAGAAAAATCCCAGTATTTATGGCCCATTTCTACTCATACTCGGAGATTCTAATGTTGACGCTGTTTTGTTGTTTGCAGATTTAAAACTAGCTTGAATGGGGCAGTTACGTAGATTGGCATAAACGTATAGATCGTTTTTTTTTTTGTTATTTTGTTTTGTGGAATTGAGGATAAATGTGATTTTGATCGAAAATTTAACATTTAAAATTATTTATTTAGTACATATTTTGACATATTTACCTATTACTGTAGGACATATTTCTTATGTATAGCCACAAACGGAGACAATTTCTTCTTGCATAATACTTATAAATAGAGTTTGATCGACATACTTAGTTTTTATTAAGTTATGCAATTATATCATTACTAGCCTTAAATAGTACTGTAACAATTACATTGTTCGAAATGTAACGGCATGAATGCAGACCAACCTTACTCGCCCACACAAATTTACAAATGACTGAACTTGACCGTCTCTCGTAAGCTCGAACATAATCCTATTGAATTTGATACCCGCAGCCGAAGTAGCTAGATATATTTCCATCATAAACATGTTGCTGCAAATATTATGCTTGCTTGTAAGCGATAGAGATGCTAATGTTCAGACTGTTAAAGCTTATTTACGTGCGAGAAATAAAGTACGAGTACATTGCCGTCGACGATCGATCAAACCTTATTCTATAGTTATGCGGCCCTGCAATGTACTGCAACTCAAGCGATATGTTTCATATCGTCTAAATCAGGTCTTAGGTTAGAATACCTGTATCGAAGTATCGTAAGATAGGAATGCGGCAATCCGTAATTGTTGGGATAATGAGCGTTCATTATTCTGTATAGTTTTAGTGGGTAGATCCTCACAGCTTTGCGGCAGAATATCTTTAGTGCACTCGTATTGTTTGATCCTGATTATAGTGTTTGAGTTTAATGTTCCATCGCTTTTACACATTGGGATGCTATCATATGGAAGTCAGTTTGATTCCTTACATTATACTTCTAGTAAGGAACTTCCTTGGTTTCTCTATTTTTCGATTTCTTTTCAGACTCTACCAAAAATATCGTTTGTAGTTTAAGTTAGGCCCAAAGATGATGGTTCTGATTCCATCCATTTTTGGATCGACCGCGTTTTATTTGCAGGGGTTTTTCCATTCATTTACAGTAATGTATCCTTGTTCATATGCCTAGTAGCAAGTAAAAGCCATTACCAATAATTGGATTGGACTAGAAGCGAATACGAAGGTACGTCGTCAGTTACAACTACACAATGATAATTACTTTCCCTCCAGCTATCTAGGTACCATGTTGGTGTAGTCTTTAGTAAATTTATGAAAATATATGAACGCGCAATAAATTAGAAATATTGAAATAACGCAACTTCTTCATTGGATTTCTTCTCTACTGGTTAATTTTTCTTTTCTGATTGCCTTGGTTTCGAGAAAGAGTTTTGGTACGCATCTCTGTTAGCATTTGACTCCTACCGGCTAAAACTACCATACACGAGGTGGAACCATATTATTATTTATCGGTACCAGCTGAACTCTAACTTTTTATAATACCACGATTTTTCGTTGTCTTATATACTTCTTTTCAAGAGCCATATAAGATGAATTATCCTCATTGCTGCTCTAACTTTCAATAGGAATATTTCACCTTTTAGGAATACATAGACCATTGCATTAGTGTTAGTTAGTTTTAAAGTAATCTAACGGTACACGCCATCTAACCTAAGTACAAAGTATGCAAGAATGTCCTGTCTAATTCTAAACGTGTGAATATACGTGTTAAAGTAGACGTAGCCACAATCAGTGGATCGGTATCTGAAGTGTGAACACATCGCGAGGCGGAGCGCTTCGTGCGAGGAATCCTAAACGATTCGCTGAGACCACTCAAATCTAGATAGCTACGTATTAGATAATTTACCATCAGATTTTCATGAAACTGTTATTTTAGACGCGTCTTCTCTCTCTAGTAAACCTGTATTTAAGAAGCTATGAATCATATGTAGGAAAATGATATATTGTATAATAGGAATAGGTAGATAAAAAGTACCTTCGTTTAGGACTGTGTTTAACAGAAATATTATTATAAAGATGGCTTCAGACGTAGGTACCCAAGGGAGAAAAATATGTAGCCTTTTCACGTGTTAGTAAATATTAAGTTAGCAGAAATCAATCATCAATCACTCAGATTTTCTGCAAAAATCTTATAAATACAACTACAAGTATTTTGCAATCAAGCTAATGATTTAAATGCTTTTTATGTCCTCGTAAAAATCAAGGTTTTTTTAACACTTCTTTTTTATCTTAAGCTGAATAAATTTGTTTTAATTAGTATTATTTTAGGCCGGATGTATTTCTACATATTCATAAAGCAAATTGGTCGTAGGTATAAATATTTATTTACCTACTTAAGTTATTTTTGCTAGCATATTTCCTTGTTCATTTTCGATTGAACTTATGAATAAAATAAAATAAATTCTAAGAAATAGCTTTTACAAATCTGTATTAACAAGACTAACAGAGAGCATTCTGTTATTAATTTCTTTGGCCAACACTCCACATTCCGTAAGATATTTTAAAAATATTTATATGCATATTTAGTGTGGAGTATTTAATAGTGATTTATTTAGTATATTATTAATCTATTACGCTACTCTCAAAGAGACAAATAGTCCGCCGATTGCCCGCTGCAGTGCCGTAGCCCGCCGCCGAGGCCGCGCTAACATTCCGGGTCCGTACGACCCTACTCCATCTACATACCATCAGAGATAGCACCGATTACACCTTGCTAACTATTGAGGACATTAGGATACTATCTCAATTATACATCACACTTAAATACCTACACGTCATTGAAATTCTAACGCCGAGACACTATTTTTAGATGTTATCTTGTCATTGGCTCTATTAATTTTGTAGATAGTAATATCGTCAAACATCTCTGACATAAATGTTATGACATAAAATAATGATAATGTATTATGTCAGCCATCTGCATCCATTTGCTAGGATTTTAAATGTCTCGAGGTCAGGTAAACGCCGACGTTGCTTTTGCATAAACTGTTTGGACGTGCAACTTGCGATTTTTCTAATATGTTGTTACAAGACCAGGCGTGATCCGCGTCATATCATCGTTATATAAACATCGTTATGCTGCCTAATGTTGTTTGCTTATTAGTTACAATAGATTTGTTTTGGCGACTCTATTTTTATATGACACCATCTTTTGGCAAGACCTAATTAGTCATTGTATATCAGGTATCTGTTACTGTCCGATCCTTCCATTGGATGAGTTATAAACCGTTGCCAACATTGCGGCAGCTGAATAAAACTATGAATAGACTTTTGAAATAGGAATTGCGTTTTAGTCTCACGATGAAATTCTACACAAAAATACACAAACACATTTTTTATCGTTTTGTTTACCTATACTAAACTATATTTCACTCCAAGACATTCGAAATGTAGATATTTTAATGGGCAGCTAAAGCTCAAGGAAAATTCCAACATTATTGTACACTCTTAAGCAGATTTTAGAATTTGGCTTTTGAAAATCCCTCGTACATCCGGAGCGGACGTTCCATACATACTGAAAGATCGAAATAACACTTTCGTAAGCGACACCTCTTAACGCAATGGCATAAAGCTTAATATCAAACAGAGACAACCTATCGCAAATACTTTAAACGACGAACACAGAATTGCAATGAACATTAACGAAAGTATTTTTCGAATAAATAATTGTGTTTTGGGAAAAGCTGCAGCGCCAGTGAAACCTATACTTTTAAGAAAGTTTTCTCGATAGTTTCACTTAGTTATCTTGGGTTTATGGATCAGTTCCGTCCGACTGGAAGATTTAATGGTGACGTGAAACAAACAACTACAAGAAAGTATGCACATCCACATAGCTGCTTCATTAGTCATGAACACAGTCGTATATATGGAGGCTTTTCGTTAGACAAGGAATGCGTTATATTGCTATGTTGTATTGACGCCTCTAAAAGGGTTTAAATAATGATAAATAGTATTAAAATTTAAGACTTAACATCTTTATACATCTGAATTTAAATTTGCAATATATCAAGCCTAGCCCAAATATGATAATTTTGTAAACCCAATATATTACACAATTGACAGGTGTGGTGCATATAGATTTATTTCGACATAAAATTTTCGTAATGGTGCAAGTTCCTTCGAGATGGTATTATTATGCATAAGCGTACTATTTAAATGTCGTTGTCTCGATAGTTGTTCACATTGAAGTCTCATCTTGAATATAACGAGTAAAGTGAGATTTATACTTGACGGGGCCAGTCGCCGTAGACGGCAACCTAATTTACAAAAAGAATAACTTTTAATAACTTTTGAAGTTGATGATCAAAGGAGGATGGACAGATATGAACCCTGTTTTTACAGCATACTAGTAGACGCTGCGTTATATGCTGTAGCACTTGATATTTTAGACAGACTTTGAAATTAGCTTTAAAGCGCTTTATCAGTTATGCAGAGTTTTGCATTAAGCTTTGACCTAGAAAGCTTGAACACATAAAGCTTCCAAATATCATCGAGTCTGTACCATACTTAGGAATAACGACCATCAAGAACAAACTGGTCACCATTAAACTAGTTTGTGATATTGAAATGGTGATTTTTGTTTATCAATTAAGCAATATTCTACGAACGTATGTTAGGTATGTTCGGGTGTTTACTATGTCCTCGTGCGTGCCGGTTTCTAATGAATATGCCATTCTGCAGCGCGGCTCAGACTCGCTGCCAAGGTATTCGACTCTTGTTACGTCTGTATATGACGAATGGCGCAGCTTGTAGACTCTAGTGGGTCAATAACGTTAAAAACTTCAATTAATGTTGTTTATTCGTATGATAAAGATTTAGTAATTTATATTTAGAAGTTTATATTAAAGATTTTGGTTTATTGCTTGTAGGTGACCTCAGCAGCAAAATATGTTTACTAAAACAATGTCCAAAGAATTCTTATCTACTTTTTACTATCAGAGCAGCCAACAATAAATGACAAATCCTTTTTCTTCTTTGAGATTTTTGTCTATTATCTTGGGCTTTTTTAGATGTATTGGAGTGGACCCATAAAAAGTTCACCAATACCTGTGCCATAAAACTCTTGTTGTCAATGGCGCCAATACATGATTCACACGCTATGTATGCAGTTTATCTAGGTTTCTTTGTTGTTGTCATAACCCTTATCCGGACAGGGTAAGGTTTAAGGTTTCGCATATAACCCCGCATCTGCATTTGAAGGCTATCGTAGAATTCAATTTGAATTTTTATTGTGACACGAGAAACCCATAAACCTGTCAGACAGGAATCCTTTATCAGACACTGAATAGGAACATTATGTTTTATAGTGTTTGGGAATATTAAATTATACAAACGAAGCCATGTCTATATGTCTAAGATTATAAATTTTATCGCTAGCAAAATCTACAATACAAATACTAATGAGTTATTTATATAAATAAATGGGCATCGTTAACATGTCCAAAATCTGACATCTACCATGTTCGTAAGTTGACACAAAACGAATAAAGGTATAAATTATGAAATTGGAATGCAATTAAGAGTTAATAAACCTCTATCGAACCATAAACTTGCATTTGGTGGAGGTGTCAAAAGAAGTTAATTAAAATTCATAAGTATAGTTACGCATGAATTTTTCTGTCTTCATTTTATAGAATTTATTAGGAGATTATGTTCGATCGTTGAAAAAGCTTTAGTATACAACAACCTTTGCCTTTTATGGAGAGAGAGCCTCTAACAGTGTTGGGATGGATATTCCGTCGTATTTTCCAAGATAGAAAACATAACGCTACTCTTAGGGAGAAGATATTTACACTCATGGGTGTTGATAATACATAAAGTGTCTTCCGACTGACTATTATAATTTAAGATAATATGTGAGGGGATCTTAAAGAATAATTAGACATCGTCCGTGAGGATACACTTAACGAAACATTCGAAATGTAAATCAACCCAAAAGTAGTAAACATTAACGGTATAAAAGATAATGAACGTAAAACAAGCCATCGATGGTTTATTACATAATTGATGTTGTCAGCGGCCGAATGCTTAATTCGTTAATGGAGCCAGTTCCTCTATCCTCAGCCCTGGTAATGGCGAAACGGTTAACGGTACAAAAGTACCATCACATCGGTTGATTGATGAACTTTTAGTTGGTGACGCAGTTATATTTACGACTGATGCCTTACGCCTCGGTGGCGAGTGACTGCATGTCATGTCACAGCTTGAAAGCATCTCCACCGAAAGCTATTTAGAATAAACATCAACGGCACATGTAAAACTTAGCGTTGAATAATATGTTCTGAATCACAGTCTCAGTGAACAAACCATTGATGGATCAAATGACCTTTGCTTATAAACACTTTGATATTTAAAAGACATTTAAGGTAATTTGAGTGGGAAGCAATTGTAAAAACAGTTTCCATTCTGTGACATCATGGTTCTTATGTATGAAGTTCGTAAATTAATATCAATTGAGTGTGTATCGGTTGTGGTGCGTGTGCGACTACCGACAGCCGCCCCTCCCAGTTCTGCTTTCTACACGCGCGATTTCACTGACGGCGCCCGCGACGCCACCGACCACGATCCCAGCTGCTTTTTGTACTAACACACGCGATTATTCACAAATACTAGCAGTTTTGACACTTTTATGTCCAACATTACACATGAGATAGGTACTTGAACCCTCTTGCATAACTGCAGATACCAAATTTCTCCGATGCAAGATGATAAACTCTTTTCCACATTATTAAACACAATACAAAATATAACCATGGGATGTATTCGGATTTGCTCGAGTAGTTCTATTAAATCCCTTGAGTACAGTCGTAAACATTTTTTTACAAGTTAAATATTTCTCACGATAGGTTTTATGCACTTCTTTGCATCATAAATAGTTCTCAATCACACATTCTTAAGCAGAGAAATACCGAAACAATGAACAACATTTTATCTGTATCCTCCCGGCTTACCCAGTAGTATCAATGTGTTAGATAAGGCAATAAATTGTGCGGCCCTCACAATAGGATTCTTCGTACATTTCTCGCGCGTGCGCTTGCACTATGCTATCAAACTTGCCGAGCCTTTCTTTGAGACGCCGTGACTCATATCCGAGCCAGACTCAGATCATCTGACTAACGCTCAACCATTACTTATTATATTTTATTTTGTTTGCTTAAATAACTTTGATGCGGTTACATACATTCTGATGCGGTTAAATAACTTCTGATGAATTTAAAGATAATATAAGCTACTACGAGTACTAGAAACTGAATATTTCGATTTTAGGATTAAAGCAAAACATATCTGCAGAAAAAATACCAAAGGTTTTAACTCGGAGTTTTGCCAAGGAATTGTATTTTTTTTTGCCTTAAAACAAATCTTGTTCCCCCATATATAGTTAGGCTTCACTTAACAAAAAACACAAAAACAACTTTTGTTTATCGATAAATAAAGTTACTCTAAGCTCTTGGGTCTAAAAACGGGTTGCGTTGCGCGCCAATGACTCATGTCTTAGAAATGGTTCTTTTGCCACACAGTGTTAAATACTGGACCGAGTTCAAGTTAAATACACCAAGATACTCAACTAAATATCTACGGGAAATATTTTTAATTTCTAGTATTTCTATCCGTTTTTTTGTTCTATGTGCTTTATTTACTACGAATTACGCTATTCAAGTAGGTAAACTACTACGCCGCGGAAGCTCACATATTCCGGTTGTTTTGTTTCCAACATCCGTTCTATTGTGGCCATTCAATTATACTGCCGAGGTAAATGCACGCAAGGTAGACAACGAAGTACGATTCGTTTAGTTTAGAAGTGACGACCCTGATACCAGCACTTATAGTGCAAAAACTAACGGATATACTAAGAATTTTGTCACACGTGCTCCCCGAAGAAGATTTATGAAGTGTTGGAGCAAAATATATGTATCTCCCAAAAAAAAAAACTAGTCTTTAAACAACCACATGTTTTTGTGCATACAGCGGGATCTTCAAAGTAAATCAAACAATTTGAATACACACAGAATGAAGGACGACCGACACACGTGTCCGCAAACATTTTTCGGCTCTGTTTGTATAAAACTGAGGTCTTAATGATGTTTGTTGTTTGTTGATCTATAGCATGCCCTTAAATATAGTACCGAATTTTCTTGGTCGATCATTACATACCAAATTTATGTAGTGGTATTTTGTTGGAGGCCATTTTTTGACCAGTACTCGTAGCGTAGGCGGTTGATGCGTCAATGACCCGTAAAACTTGCGAATCCGCATTCAGCAGGTAGCACAACACAACGGCTTAGTTCTGATTCAAAAAAGCGATTGACTTATTGTTTGACAATATTCTATCGTTTTAGCAGACATGGGCTTGAGTCATCGACACAATAGGCTTAAACTGGGCTCTTGCCGGCTATTTAGCAGTTTACCTTGTTTGGTAAGACACTTTCGGAATGCTGTTCATAAACCAATGTGGTGGTGCTTGTCTCGAGGAATGAAGCCCTAATTATATTTTTACTAACTGGGTTATAATCCGAGCAATTCTTGTATTGCTCGTCGGAAGGCTTGTCATTTACAACTAGTTCCGTGACCTCGCTCACGCATTCCCGCGCCTGCACCTAACTGTACTTTCCCGTTGACTTAATGCCGACTTTGGACAGAACCTGATCTTAGGCAAGTGTACATTATAGCGCTGAGATGGCGATCGGCTGTTGCAATTTAATTATATTTTGTGTATGCGAAGCGAAGCGGGCGTTGCGTAGATCTCAACGGACCAGCCGAAGTCGTAGCCTCTGGGCCCGCGTGCCGCGCATTCCAGCCGAGTGCTGCCGAGGCCGGCCGAAGCGACCCGAGCGTGGCTGCTGCCCGCGGCCGACTTCACACCGGAGTATGCGCGAGCGCGGCGAGAACGTCTCGTCTGTCTGCACACGCTATCTGTCAACAAACTTCTCCGTCGAAAATAGCTGGCAGCTTAACTTTCGAGTGATCCTTTCCAATATTGACTGGTTTATTGTGTAGTGTGAGATCTCATCAGAGAACTCGTATTGTAAGTTTGGCATTGACTTTGTGGAAGAACCGTGTTATTTTTTCTTTTGGATCGCGTGCGACGCTCGCCGTGAGCTGGAAGCCGCGGACGTGTGTGAGTGACTGTTCCGTCTGCCTACATGGAAAGTAGCCCTTGATGAAGCTAGTGCTCTGATCCTATTCACCGGATTTTGTGATGTCTTATGATATACGGTAAATACATTTCTTATGTGAGAGTGTTATTTTGTGTTAAGACAGCGGGTGACGATTCTATGGCCTCGATATTCTGACACCGAAGTATTCCGTTAACTTACTATTGTTTTTTATTTATTTTAAGCTCCGATTGATCTATGTTTAAATATACTCAACCGTTTATAATAAACTGTTGATCGGCAAGCATGCAATCACAATAGCGTCGTACAGGTACGGTCAGGTATAATTTTGAATGATGAAACATATTTGAAGAAAACGTTCAAACATATTAGGTTTCAAATAACAATCGCTAATGACTTCAACTGAGTAATAACTTGTTACTGAGTTGTTAACAAACTTTATACCTAAGCAGTTTATTTATTTATATAAAAATCTGTCACGCTAAATAAATCATCATTTAATAACCCAATACCAAAGTGGTACAAACAGAAAACAGAGAATCCACTTTCTCTATAAAAAATCTGTTCTGGAATAAAAACGTCATCGCCTGGTCCATAATTTTATTAGTAATCTTCTTCAGACGGGTTTTAGCGCGCCAATCATCAGTATGTAAAAACGATCTCCAACGGAAATATTCGCCATCGCCCAGCCTCACTCATACATAAAACCGGTAATACCATATAGTTAAAAGGTTATTATTAACAATAATTCAGTAATAATCCTCAATGACAGCGTTACGTTCTAAAACCACCTGTGCGTCTGTTATTTTTTCTTACATTACCAGGTAAAATAACTCGTTTATTTTTTCCTTCTGGCAATTTTTGTTCGTTCCTTATTAGGTTACGTTACATAATTGCTCTCAAGTACTATTAAAAAGCTCCTATGTACCTTTGAATGAAGCTTTTGTTATTAAAAGCACATTAAACATTTTCGATCCATAAATAAAGAACTACAGAAATTTATGGAAAAAGAACTAAGCTTTTTCCATTTAAAACAATATTCCCAAAGAAAATATTATTGTCGCTTGACTATTTATTCAAAATAGATCTAAAAATACGAAAAGTGAATCATTTTGCGCAGTTATTAGCCAGAGGAAGGTTATTCTCTCTTAATGCGCGATGAGCTGGCAACCTGTCCACATTTGTGAGATTCTTAGCTGAAGGTGTTCACGCTGTGCTATAAAACCTATAACATTACTAATTATAATACTAATTGCATAAAACAAACTGCTAGGAATTGTAATTAGGAGCTTTGTTTGCCCATTAACAGGGTCTAAACGACCTCAGCAGCGACAGTTAACAAAGACGTAGTTTAACTGCCTTCCAAGCAATTCCCCTACCCTTATATTATGTGTTTGCACTTAACATATAATCGAAGACTTCTCGACTGTAATTTGGACTTCCTTTCATGCGGAATTTACATGATCATCATCGTCTGCGGCGCAGTCGTTAGTGTTAATCACTTCTGGCTTGTAACCAGTTGCCTCTGATTTCTATCCCTAGCGCAAACATCCGCGATACAGCGAATGGCTGCAGGGCTAGTTTGGCGACCGACGCTTTCTATTCCCGGACGAAAACGCCGGTTCCGGAAAAATTATAATTATGACCTGATTAGGCAATGGACAGAGCAAGACACCACATGTCTAGTTCTCTCATATAATTGATTTCAATTGCAAATGATTGGACTGTATTGTAATTGTGCAGTCTAATCAGTAATCAGCAAATATATAAAGCAGTCTACAAAATTCGCTTCAAGCACAGTTTGTGCTATTTAAATATCCATAATTCTGCACCAGTAAGCACTGTCTGTGTAACTGCTGAGTTTGTATTTGCGTTATTTTAATCTTTATTCCAAGTATTGTAGTGTCAAGTAAATGCTTTTTATTTTAATGTAACATTTGATGTATCAAGTTTTAAAGTTAAATCAATTCTAATGCTGGAAAATTTTGCAAAACCCTTTAGAGGCTTCGCTTACATCCTGAGGTTAACCTTAAAAGATGTATGAATGGATATAGGTCGTACTACCTGGTCTAGTAAATAGGGTTAGTGAAGTAGGGCTTCACAACTGCACGTGTGTGGATGCCTTGACTACCGCGGCCATGTTTACTCACGCGTGAACACTGTCACCCATCGCCAGATTATGTACAATCTTGTAAATCTCTATAATAACATCGCATATAAATAACCTGCCACCATCTTAACGAACATATTCCAAGTATGTCCCATACTAATAACACATTTAAATCCACATTAAGGAAGCATTATCACGGAAGTTGTTATACTTAGTAGCTAATGCTATTGACTTAAAAAAGGCTGACAAATTACATGTTAATTCAAAGCAATCTACATAAGATGAATAGAACAAATAAGGCTTTGTAATAAAGCCGTAATTTAAATACAATCAACCAATTAAATACACATCATAATGAATTTGCAAGTTGGTAGACGTTACGAAACTTTCTCCGCGTCATTTGGTCTGTCAATAAAATCAATAAAAACAAACCCGAAGGGCAATAAGTTAAGTAATGATTATCTAAAAACATTGTAAGAAGTGTTCTATTTAAAATGATTCAGTGCACTGCAATTTTTTCCCCACTGATGGCAGTTAATAAATGAGTTTTAGCTCCACGTTCGTGGTTTGTTATTGACACAGTGATTTCTCTAATTAACACAGAGGTCACTTTAATTACGCACAGTTTGTAATTTGTGCTAATTTAAATTTATGAGCCTTATATTTTGTTATTAGATCACATTGTTACTGTTGTGATGTCGTGTTATGTTTCCAACGGCTCTTCAGTCAAGTATTGACTACCGTATGTATTGTTGAGTTCAACAACAATCTTAATAACAATAGGTTGTGAAACAACAGATGTGTTTTAAAAGTCTTAGGAATCTTCTTCGTATGGACCATCCGATGCGTTAATAAGTGCCATTGAATTAACACTATAGAAGTTGGTCACTAATAACTGACATACAGTTGGCATTTACACCAATTGTTGTAATTAGAGTTTTTCATGTTGTCTAATTCACGCTTTAAATTGTAAGTGATGAGCGAACAACTTCATTCGGCAAGTCATCGTTTTGACGCCTCTTTTGATGCAAGTTTTTGTGAAGAAATACTCAGAAGTAATCAACCATTTTTAAAGGAATATTCCATGTTATTGTGAGGTGACAGAAAAACTTTCAAATTATCAATTTCTTCTCTAAGTTACTTATAATTGTCATGTTTTAATAACTTTCTCTTATTAAATTTAATTATTTTAGAAGGGATATCAAATTCGTTTGAAATAAAATACGATTCTAGGTTTAAAAAAATAATGTTAACACTTCATGCGAGCGTAAGTGGGCGGAGTTAATGATGCAAGATAAGATATAAATTGGCTTGAGTAATTATTAAATTTCACGCGTCTCTCGCTATTTATCGGAGAATAAATATTGTTAGCCTGATTTTATCATTTACGACACACGCTTGTTTCATAACTAACAGCAATTACAAACATCAACTGAAAGTCAGCCAGTGTGAAGAGGCACAACTATACATGGACATGTAAAGTTATCGGCATCCAAAAAGGTCACATTTAGGTACATTGTTTATAGTGTTTTGTGACTTCAAATGGATTAACATCTCATGACAAACTTGGACTGCATTAGAACGTAGTTAAAAGCGGACGGAAAGAATTTTTATGGCTCTCCCAAAGAGAACATAAAATTTTATTATTTTTGGGAGAAAGACAACATAATTAACGGCCATCTGGATATAAATATGGGGGACATTTGTTGGAAATATCTCTGATAATATTCTAGTTACGGGTCAAAGCAACAAAGAGGTTTAACTAACAAAGGATAAATGAGCTAATCTGAGATTAATGACGGTTTATGCGAAGAGCTGGTATAATGGAATGTTTTTGCCTTTAGCGGAGAATATACCTTAACGATCTAATCTAATGAGCACACAACAAAGTTTGTTTGACCTACAGAAGATGTTGTCCTCCCGTTACAAATAGACATGCTTGGTAAGCAAGTGACATAGAGAAAGCAACTTGACTCCGAGGTGTATTTGCTATTGATGCATAATAATTCCTTGACCCACTACTTAATACACTTCATAAGATAAAAACAAAGGCCACAAGTGTTAGTAATGGATTTATAATTAAAAATTAATTGGCAGTCCTAGCAGTAGAGAATGTGTACACACTTACTAGCCGCTAAGGTAAAAGTAAAAATACACGTCTACGTAAAATTACAATCTTATCGTGACCCCCAAGCAATTAAAAGTGAATATTCGTGTATCATATTCATATGAGAAAATTCTAAGATCGGTAACAGCTAACATGGGTGTATTGCGTGTGAAGTTCTCATAATAGTTTTGTTATTGATTCTTTAGAGTAAAGAAATGCATCAGATGGGCGGTATCAGAGCAGCGACCGGGTTATAGCGCTCCCATCGGATCCAACGGTTACAAACATTTAAATAACTCTGTCACGCTGCGGCTAATGTATACGAGCACCAAGTAACGGGCCCGCGCCCTTCATAACATCTTGAGGCTGCGAGTGCAGACACTCGAACATACATAACCGAAACCTCCTAAACATACCCACATTTCCACATACTTCAAAACACGCAACCATTTGACAAATGCGCTTGCACAAAAAACAAATAAAGAAGTATTTTTTAGTATAAAGCACATAAATCAAGCGCACTGTAACGTTCCACGGTAGCTTAAACTTAACGTCGCATAGATAACAATAAAATAAATTGGTGATAATCTTAAATCTCTGAGATTACTCGAATATTGCTTCACGAAATGCTCCATGTAGGCGTTCATATTTCTTCGGAATTATATATTATGTATTTTTTGAATATTTTAATACAAAGAAATAGATTAAATAAACTCGAGGGTTTTGGCTTTCACTCACGTCTTGTCATTAGAGTAAACGACTCCAAGTTCCGCAGTTACTCGTTTACTTTTAAGTGGCACAAATTCGCTAAAAAATAAAAAAAATATTAAAACTAGTAGCAATACAAACCGTATTTCGAGTCTTTTTTTAAATGAGAAAAGTTTTTATAACATTGAAAAGTAGATTAACAGAGCTTGAGTAGATTTTGAAACACACGCAATAGGAACTGAAGTATCTAGTAATAATTTGAGGCAATTTCCCGACGATGTGCTCGGCGAGTGATAGTGGTGTCGTGCCGGGTCAACGAGACGGGCAGCGTGGTGGGCTGAGCGTGACGTCTGCCACCCGATAGCCCATCTCACGAACGACCCACTTCCAACTCAAGGTCACCGGCTGACCTCCTAAACTCCGTAACGCTTCCTTACCCTGAAATTAGGGCGATGTTACACAATAGCTGAAACATTATATAGACGGCCATTGAACTCGCCCCTATAAGGCAATTGGTTGGGGCCATTCTTTGACCGTCAAAATACTGACATGGCTTGAAGCTTGACATGATGTAAAGAAATAAAAAACCCACAGAATGAGAAGAAATTTATTATTCTGAATGCGTCATCGATCATGCACAGATTCGAGTGGGTCCGTATCGGGATACGAATGTTTTTGTTGTTTTGCTGGATTGTGATCAAAAAAAGAACTTTTTGAATACCCAGGAGTCTTAAATTTTTCGAACCTCGAAAAAAATTTTTTTGGAAGTCGACCCTATATTTCAAAAACAAACTACGATAGCCTATGTTATGATAATGTTTGACGGTTGATGTGACAAACCTGTGTTTGATATGACTATGATTGGACATATGATGGGCGTGCGGTAGCTACGCGACAGATTTGTAGATACTTAGATAGGGCGCCAATCAGAGCGTGTGCGCGCGGTATCACGGCCTTTCTGATACACAACACAACACACTTTCTAATCTACGCCTTTGTCACTGCGCTCGACTATTGGCTAACTTGTCTTTATGCCAGACTTTCGCCAATTGTTTTCACGCTACATTAGATTTCTTCACGGTTTTCTTGGCTACAAAAATGTAATATATTATTTTGAATAGTTGCGTCATAATTGCTAATCATCTTCAATGGTTTTTGGCTAGCGCTGAAATGCGCCACAACGGTTGCGCGCCAGAAAAACAATGCGACATTGGTTTTGATAATCTTGGTAGTTTACGTTTAATCTAAACTGCGGTTAACCGACAGATTGTGTTGCCAACTTACGGGGAGTTAGTTTTCAACAATGAATTTGATCCGAGGCATCGTCGAAGTCGAGCGTTCTATGAAACAGGAGATCGGATTGACAAGAAGCTAAGCCGCAGTGGCTCTCTTGATAAGGTGACGTGTATGCGTGTATTTTAGAAGTGCGCGGGGATGTGGTGATGTGCGCGGGAGGGTGGGTGTGCAGGACCGGTCCGCGTACCGGTTTGCGTCGACATCGCCGACTTAGGACTAACCGTTTTATTAGCTGAGCCATGCTCCACAAACGATAGCTACCGAGTGCCGGCCGGAGCTAGCAGCGCCGACTGCAGCGGATACGCTGCACTAGTACAGCCATTCTAAGACTTATAAATTACTAATGTTACACGATACTATGAACTTGAAAATTAGACTTACCTAATACTTGCACATGTTTAAGCTTTCGATCACAGTACCAGGTGGCCTACTTCGTTACCTTGTATAGACGGCGCATTCACAATCGTCATAAAAAGAAGTAAACAATCGTCTTGACACAGGTGTAAAAGTGAAAATACAACCATATTTCGTTTACGACTTGGTTGAGCGACGTCGCGCATGTTTTCGCAATCGCTTGTTCATAAGGCTCAACATTTTAAGCCCTTCGTAGAATACTGTCATGCTGGTAATCTTATTAGCGTTACCCTACGTGGTTACGGCACTAACCCAGTTTGACGTCTTACACTGAAATATGCAAATATGTGTTTTAACAACGAACCGACTTTTATGTTCAGACTAGCCACAACAAATTATTATTATAAAATTATTAAGTGTTAAGTGCGCGTAATGTATTTTTGATACTCTCATATTACATGAATTTTAAAGTGCTATCAAAGTGTAATCCTACCCTACTACTGTTGGCCTTAGGTAGGTACATGTTCAAGGAATATAATATTTGTATGATATAAATTTACATTCCTTGTTATTACTTAATCTATTATTTAAACTTATGTTCAGTTTTGAGTGAATACTAACAATTTAAGAACATAGTTCTTGACAATGCGACAGGAGTCTTCCTCGTCCATAGTTTCTATTTTCGCTTTCAGTTATGGCCTTGTCTGTTTCTATTTCGACGCCTCGGTGGCAACCTGCCACCACAATGTTTTGGACAGTGGCACACTTTCAACTGTTTCGAACACGCCGCATCGTGTGATTCAGTCTCAGCATCATTTAATTACAATATTAACTCGGTAACTGGGTTAACGAACTTAATAGTATTATTCAAAAACGTGTGAACATGAACACTCAGCTAAACTTCTTTCGACACCTGTTCTTGCCACATTCGGTAGTACTATAATGTATTGTATATTATTCTGATACGCACGTTTTACTTTAGGACAGTGATAGTAAAATGCAAATGTGGACGCGTTTTGCCATTTCCGTCCGTCACGGTAGGCACACTGTGTGAATGAATCACAAACAAAGCTATTTCGAGAGTCGCTATCGTTCAGTCAAATGACAATACCGGAGCAGATCGGTCAACGATCCATAAATTACCCATACCTGTGCGCGTGCCGCGTTGTGTTCGCATGCTTGTTAATAGACCGATTTGAGAGGCCATGGAGAGTCGCCCCCGCTACGGCTAAAGTACCGCCGTCACAGATAGTAATGTTTGGTTGTAGGCGTTTCATCATACGGGATAAATCGAGCTTCTGCACGTTATGGGTTTACGTGAGGGTGGCGTAAGCGCCGCTCGTGACTGGTCGTCACAGCACCACAGTGGATAAGGAGAGTCGCCATGTTTGAGTCGCTAGTGTCGCGATTGACGTCTCCGCCGGTGTCGCGGCGCCGGCACACCGTGCACGCCGCGCGGGAGGTGTGCAGCGAGCCCGAGGAAGACGCGGCTCCCGTGCAGCGCCGCTCCCGCACCGCGAAGCAACTCCTGGACAAGCGGAGGAAGGCTCGCCTGTCGTGCGCCGACCTCACCGCCGCCACAAATGCCGAGCCCGAGCGCTCCTCGCGCATGGATGCGCTGAAAGCATTCTTGCCACTGCGACAATCCAAATCCCTCGGACGTCTTGATGGTCTTAAAGAGGTGAGTGTTTTTTCTAGGGTTTGATATATTAAAGTTATGCAGCTACTCTGCCCGAGTTTTAAACATGTAGCCCAATTTACAGAAAGTTACATTATAAAGATGACGTGTGTCAAACTTCATTACACAATGCGAACTGCGTTATTCAAATGGTCGTTATAACTTGTTCGCATTCGTATAGCAAGAACAACAACCTGAGCTACCCTTGACAAAATTTTGACGATGGAATGATGGAGTTACGGTAATCGCTAGTCTACTTGCGACACTAGAGAACGCCACAAGTTGTGGTGGCCTTCGCGTCGCTCCCATGCGCGTGCGCCGGCCTCGTACACCTGTTACGTCCCCCCACCTCACTTGCCCCTCTCCTGCATTGCTTGCACAACCAATAACACCTAACATTACGTTTTGACCATTTTGTAAATACCACAATAGATACAGCCCGCTGAGTACGACGCACCTAACTCTTAAACACGTCCGTGGTACATCCATCAGGTTGCGAAACTGACAGTTGAGGGCGTTCCTATGAACTATGACATCACACCGACTCGGATAAGACAATACAAACAATACAAGGGATTCGACATTTGAAGGCATGACTCGCCGAAACTTTGACATGAATCATAATGCAATATGAGATTCAAGGAGCACGGTTTCAAGTGTAATAAGCCCTCACTCTGATTCCACTTCAAAGATTAACTCAAACTTTTTTTTATTATTTGGCCGTTGGGTACAGCCATTTAATACACTTATTACGCATTCAAAAATTTAGATTCGGCGAATTTAAAATAAATGTAGATTAATGCTCGCGAGTCGCGCGAATAGATTTCATTTGCTAAACAAATTCGGAAACGGATTCGTTTTGCAATGTTAATTCGGCTAACCTGATCTGCATTTCTTTATAAAGGTTTTGAGGTTGATGGTCCATGACCTACAAATGTATGAATCGAGGACACGACTAAATAATAATAAATCAATGTAAACTTCGACACGTTTGACACCTTCCTAAAACAGTAAGATAAATTGTAGCACATCAATACACAATCACAGACTTGATCCATTCTTTCAAGACATGAAATGAAATAATAGATATGTTTACTGCTAAGTAGCTCGCTACTTTATGAATGGCTCCTAATTATATTGTGTATTCAGTATTTGAATAAATTAAGATATACGATTAACTTTGATTAAGGTGCCAAAATGAGAGCGTGTTGGCAGCCATAAATTATATGCACACAAATTAACTGCCTTGTTGGCTTCCATTGAAATATTTATCAGTAAAGCCTAATGTATTCAAAATGATATGTCGAACACTGAAGGTCTGGCAAAATGAATTACCATATTCATAATTAAATTGTCAATCAACAGTGGGAACTGAAAGATTAAAGCGTTATGCTGGCGAGGACAAATCCGTGTAAAGTTCAATTTGAGAAGCTGGCACGCGGGCACCGTTACGCCACACGCGCCGCAAACCTTCCGATACTCTGCAGATAGTACAAGAATGCGAGATAGGCAGGTAGGGGCAGGTATGCTCTGCGCAGGCAGCCTTGATAGCAGGTACACTCACACACCCATGCGGCTGTCACCGCGGCCGCTCCGCCGCCCGCTCCGCCCCGCCGCCGCGCCCGCACCCGCCGCCGCTCGTCGGGGTGTGCGCGGTGTTTGCTCATGTGATTTACAGACAAATGCCACGACTCTACTCGCGCATCTGTTCGACCATCTCTTTGTGAAGCCATCTCTATTGCGTTAACGCCTTTTGTCTGCGGCTCTCAATGGGAACATGTGCGTTAAAAAAGGTTCTTATTAAGATTGTTCATGATTTACGTACCTCTGGATCAAGGGATAATTACAGCGTCTACGCGCTGCTACGCTTGATGCTTTTGATTGCTTTGTTTGCGTTTTGATGAGTATCGCAATTCATACTGCGGCTATTAAGTGCGCATTACTATTAAAATAATAGAACATAATGTGTCTTTTTATGCTTGAACTTGCAAGTGATTGTGCCCAATAGTCAATGAAACTAATTTCAATTACGCAGAGTCACGTTATGAAATAGAGTAGGTAATTTAATTGAACTTAATTAATAAAATGTAATCAAGTATCGAAACCTGCTTATTTAAGGTTGTAATACGTACTTCATTTACGCTGTACTCGCCAGATAATTACAAGTACTTTGTTAAATAATTATGTAACTACTTTAAACACGAGTGTCGTTTTAAACAGGAAATATGATTGTTAATTGTGTGTGAGAAAATATACAATTTTGTTTATACCATGCATTGGAGTACGTACAACATATTGTGAGGTATTTTTTATTGAGTCATCAAAGCAGTTCGAAAATAATATGTGAAATATGCCAGTCCAATAACTGATCTCAGATTTTTGAGACATTAATACGCCAGGTGTATAAATATTAAATTTATGTTTTTTTTTTTATATATTGACTCATAAATGATTCATTGCCAGTAATTGCGTTTAGATGTGGTTTGAAAGTAATATTCTAAATATTTGACCAAGTAATTGATTACACTGGATTCCGAAACACCAACAATGTTGCAGCAACCAGCTTAACACAATATTGTAACGTTTTCCAAATTCAAATGTTGATTGATGTGCGCTAAATTACAATTTTCTGTTAAGAATCGGCTGAAAGTTGCACCATGTAAAAAATAACGATTTGATTTTAATTTACGTATTTTGTTTAATAGTTGAGACATAGAAGCTTCTTATTTCAAATGTTTATCTATTTTAAATTGAAATTTGGAGATCAGCGTAGGTTCCTCTATAACGAATGGTTATTTACGGCTTTACGAAACTTTACGTATCTCGAATACGGTTCGTATCGTCTTTTGTTTATCGAGTTCCATATGGAAGAAAATTAAACCCATAATATAAAATCAATCTTTTCAGCGTGACACCAAACTATTTATTGATTTAAATACTGGAATTTTCTGGAAGCATGGGTCAATCACTTCTCGTTACGAAAGCAAGACCACCAATTAAGCGATTGCCTACTATAAACAAACAGATGTGTGAAACTCTAGCGAGGGACATTCCTATGTAAGCCGTACAAGGTAATAGAATAGTGCCAGTATGGTCATTTTTAACTCGTTTCCTTTAATTATTTACATTTGATCATTCTCAGGAGGCTCTAGGAATAGCGTAAAATAAAAAGCAAAAGGATATAACTTTTTATCTCTTCCTTTAACTATCAATTATTGGGAAAAATAAATTAAATTACAAGCAATAAATTATTAGTTTATGATGGCAAATTTTACAATATTGAATTTTTGCTTCTCAAGTCTCAATGGATCGGAGATTTTTTCCTATCATTACTATAATGACCAGAGAACTCGTTTAACGAGCTCCATACAATCTGTTCTCTATTCATATAAAAATATTTCGCACGTGTGCTGATAAATAATTAAAGCGTATCGGTGTCCCACTTTTTGTACAATCACAAAAGTATTGTTTTTGTCTGTGTGTGAACAATACGGCGTAGGTTGGTCGATTAAAATAACCATAGCATAATAATTATTTTAATTTAAAAGGTATGCTGGCACGCCAAAATAACAACAAAGATTTACATTATAATTTGGTATTTAAAAAACAAAATATTCGGCAAAGGCAATCATATTCCATCCCAAACATGGTATTAGATGAACACTGGTTGGACAATGATTCATCTTTTGTTTGAGTCAAATTGGGGTCCAGCACGTATACGTGCTGATTGTATCAATCAATTTTTCAAATGTTATAAAAAGTACATGTATGGATTAACTGTTGTATTCATATTTTTAACAGTTAACTGTTATTCGTTCTATTGCTGTACCTAATGAAGTACGCCACAGTCTCTTCCATGCACCTTCTACTGTTAGATCTTCATAAAAACTGGAATCACTATTAACGACGACATCTACATACAGAGCATCTGGAGTTATGACTTTGTACTAGAGTACATCAGGTATCGGTATAAATAAAATATAATTTTGTGGTTGTGCTAGGGCGAGCGGACAGCGTCGTCATTTGTTAGGTCCGGACAAAACATCGCCTTCGAAGAATTGCCTCATCTGCGATACGTGTCTTGTTTTATTTACATGTTGTTTATTTTTATCTGTTACATCGTTAGCTCGTTGCTTTGTTTCTTAACATTATGCGCCAATATTATATTATAGCTCCGATATATCTTGTCGATTAGATTTATTTCCACCACACCTTCGTAACTCAAACCGGATCAAAATGATTATGGTGCTTATTCTTATTCGAGTCTTTAACCGAAATCAGAAGACTGGCCATGTTGGTCGTTTAGTTAATTTAGTTGTGCAATAGAAAACCAAAAGGAATGGCCGGAATCTACAACATTCTTGTTTAGTTACGTTTGTAGCCGATCTAAGTGGCCGCTCGGATTTCTGTGCGTTCGAACTCTGCGGACCAATATTTGTGAAGCAAACATTTATTCGCAACCTGTGCCCGCACTTGTGGTATTAGATAAACAATCCTAAAGTTAGCCTTTATTTACCAAAGAGGTTTGAAACATTGATAAAGTTCTCTCTTTAAAAGCAATTCAACTTCTTGGCGTTCTTGGCATTGTTGTTGGGAATCGTCCAAACTTGAGATATTATTTAGAGTGTGATGGCAGGCGCCTTGAGAGTGGACGTTTGATTTACTGCGGCTATTACACTTGCCAAAACGTTGTATATTCGTATAACTATAACATTTACGTGGGAAGTGATTTTACAAGTGTTTATGGTTGCAGACATTTGCTGGAGCACATAAAATTTGCGTGCCAATATAATTGTTATATGAGGAGTTACAGTTATGCTAGTAACGGAGCACAAAGCTTCAGCGGTTGTGCCTACGGTTACATAAAATGTTTAGTTATAATTCCAAAAGTAATGTTTTGCTGAATTATTTCTGACTGCATAGTGGCTGCTAATTAACACAGAGCATAGACTGTTTTATGTACACTTGCAAAGCTTTTATCACACAAAATAATTAAGTCGAAGACAAAGGCTTCTAACGGTTTCTGCTTCTTCCTAAAGTGGAAATACCAGGAGAAAAAATTACCCGGATAGTCCAATCAGTTGATTGACCAAAATTAGAATCATTAAAAAGTAACGATAGAGTGCTTCCTAATTTTCTGTGTTAAATTATTGTACCGTAAATTGCGACCTTTGATTTTCTTCGGTAAAGTGGAATTAACGATAAGAGTTTCCTTTAATGTTTTCCTCAATTTTATATTAGTGGTACACGAGCGATTGCAACCGAAATTAGTTATACAAGATTGATTATTTTGTTTTAAAAATAATGTATGCAGTTTTACCGGTACGGCGAGCTCGGAGTAAATTATAATACGTATAATATGGTCAACGCCTCCAGTACAGGCAAAACTCCATAATTTGTTGTTTTCGTCAAATTAATTTTTCGTGCGCATCTTGACAGTTTAATGAAATTTTGAATGTGTTGCACTCATCAAGCTGTCACTCGGACGCAGCTTGCGTTAGGAAACTTGGAATAAAATAAAAGACTGGGAAGATTCCATTTTAAATCAAAGAAGTAATCACTGGTCCTGTTTTCTCTGAATGATGAAGATGACCCACAGCGTACAATCATCCCCCCCCGCATAGACGCCGTCGCGAGCACACGTATTTTTTGCTAACGTCCGTAAATTTATTGTTCAAAAATGTTTTTATTCAACTAAATGACTCTAATTTGTAACAAACTATCCGTAAGTGAGTGATAAACAATCTGGTAAAAATCTGTGTAAAAAATCTTATGAAAATAAAAGTTATTGACAAAAAAGTGAGTGAAACAAATAAAAAACGGTCATTTTATTTCATTTTAAAATAAGACGCTCATAAAAGCTGTGTTGTGAACCGTGATCCGTGACTTTCAAACACAATAGAAAGGTCAACTGCTGTTTGCGTTCAACGCTAATAATACGAACTAAATTTTCACAAAGAAAGTATATGTCAATTTGGCCGAGCGCGTAGTAACACGGCTCTTGTCAGTGACAGGTCTAAGTTCAAATCTTGAAAATAAATTTCATTTTTGGATATACTTTAATAATTACAACAAATTTACTGCGTATTTCTCTGAGCATTTACGAGAAAAAATACCGTAATAATAAACATTATTAAGTTTTAATATTCTAACATTTCCGAAACTGTTTATAAGCATACCCTAAGTCTGCCGCCCCGAGTTGCCTGTTTTAAAGAAAAACCAAAGTCACCATGCCACTTAATCGGTCTCCGCCAAGTGTTGATTTAAGCTCAACAACAACAACAACACGGTCCAGGAAACGAACTCAAGATGACGAATTATCCAGCTCTATGTTAGAAATAAGAAAGATGTTATCCGAATTAAAAGAGGAGCAAAATGTTAAATTGGACGCATTACAGGCGATAATAAACGACATCAGAAAGCAGAATGATGGGCTTATAGACTCTATTGAGCTCCTGTCAGATGAGAACAAGAAACTCAAGCTAAAACTTGAAGATATGGATAAAGAGAGAAAGGATAATTTAGAATACACCCAGGTCTTGGAAAGCAAGATTGAAATCCTCGAAAAGACGCAAAAGCTTTCTTCTATTGAAATAAAAAATATTCCACCGCGGCAAAAAGAGTCAAAGCAAGATCTCCTGAACTTAATAACTCAGGTGGGCAGTACTCTCAACATACCTATTCAAACACATAACATTAGAGATATTTATCGTATTAATACTAAAACAGAAGAAAATAAGCCTATCATTGTAGATTTTACGTCAATTATCACCAAAGAAAGTGTTATAGAACACTGCAAAAAGTTCAACAACCAACATAAAGAAAACAAACTTAACACCGCTCACCTACATATAAGTGGCCCTACGAAGAACATTTACATCTCCGAACACCTAACTCCTAAAACTAGAAGACTGTTTTTCCTCGGCCGGGACTTCGCGAACTCTCATGAGTACAAATATTGTTGGACAGCTGGTGGCAAGATCTACCTGCGCAAGAAAGATGGTGATCGTGCTTTACGTATTAATACAGAGACGGACTTGGATAAGTTAAAAGGTGAACTGAGAATCTGACTAATTGCAAAGTCTATTACTATGTCTGTTATTATTAGCATTAGCTTAGAATGTAATATTTTTGATCTCTTATTTTTCTTTTATATTATTTTAATTTTATTAGTTTATCGAAACGAATGTTCCTATAATACACTGTATAATTTACACACCAACTCAACACTTACACGAACCATCACTTACACTTACAAAACACACAACACAATTCATACATTTTTACAATTTTATATTTTATTTAATTGTTTGACAGTAATATATATTGAGAATGTTGCCAAGTATTTCCTAAAAATGAATAAGATTACGCTAGTTAATATTAGAATGTTATTGAAGTGCACATTGTTATATCATAAACTTGAATATGGGTGAATTTAATATAAATCTAAATAGTGAACTGGACGATATTTCTGTGGCCCAATCAGCGACATGCGAAATCGAAGATTGCCAGAAATTGACTCGGGATACTAAAACTTATCTAAGAATTCTCACACAAAACATACGTAGTATACACTGTAATATCTCAAATCTGCAAACATTATTAGTTAGGTCAAAGGTAGAATGGGATGTTATAGTGCTAACAGAGTGCTGGTTGACACGTAATTCTTCTGTGCCTATTATCGAGGGCTACACGTCTTTCTCCACTACCAGAAATAAGACACAAAATGAAGGCGTTGTGATATACTGTAAGATCGCCGATCTTGCAAATGTTGATGAACCAGACTTTCTAGACGCAAACATACTTACTTTTAAAGTATCAAATAATACAGTAATTATAGCCATTTACCGTCCACCCAGCTACAAAAATCTCGATAACTTTTTAAATTCCCTCAATAATTGTATATGCAATCTTTCCTCTTTTAAGGATATAATCCTGGTTGGTGATATAAATATTGATATTGCACCTGGCACACAAGACCGGAATGCTGCAAAATATCTGGATATGATTGCATTTCACGGAATGCTTCCGGCACACACAATTCCTACTCATGGTCGTACATGTCTTGACCACGTACTTCTAAAAACGCGACTTCCTGCTCATTGCTATGTCGCAAATACGTCAATAACAGATCATGATACTATATTACTCTTCATGAACGTCAAAATCAGTCAGCCAATTAAAAAGTCTTTCCGGTACATTGACCGTATAGGGTTACGTGAAAGTGTAAAAAGTATTGACTTTGAGCCTTTATATAACTTAACTGATGTTAACGTAGCTACGCAGTTTTTTACAGAAGTGCTCTCAATAGCAATTAAAAATAATACTAAAGTACTCCCATTAAATAGCCGCAAAAGAACTTTAAAGCCATGGATAACACCAGGCCTCCTTAGATGCATGCGTAACCGGGACAAATTATATATAAAGACTAAGAGAAATGCAGATAATGACATAATTCAGCGCACATACAAGAGGTACAGGAATTTTTGCAACAATATTTTAAAGAAAGTCAAGATAAATTATGAAAGAGAAGCTATTAAGAAAGCCGGCAAAAATAATAAAAAACTGTGGCAAATCATTAAGGAGGTAACTTATACGTCAAAGACAAAGCACAAAACCACTCAGTTAATTAATACTAACAACCCAAACACTTCTGTTAATGCCATAAATTCATTTTTTGCTGGTGTTGGTAAGACGCTGGCAGAAAAAATAATATCAGGCAAAGATCCTCCATGCAATGTAAACGACGCAAATGATTCCAATTCCTTCCGTGAATCTATAGTGCTCTTACCAACAAATGAACGCGAAATAAAATCTTTAATTTCAAATTTGAAAAGTGAGTGCGCGGTGGGTCATGACGGTATATCAGGAGAATTCCTAAAAGAATTCATAGACGTAATAGCTCCGCCACTTACTTTTATATGCAACCTATCTTTCACCACAGGGGTTTTTCCCTTCGCATACAAGAAATCACAAATAGTTCCTGTATTCAAAAGTGGGGATAGATTAAATATTAATAACTATAGACCGATTTCTATTTTGCCCACAATATCTAAAATACTCGAACGTCTTATGAACAGCAGACTAGTACAATTTCTAGAATCCAATAAACTTTTATCTCCCAGTCAATATGGTTTTCGCAAACAAAAATCCACGTCAGACGCTGTTCATCAATTAACTGAATATATAGTGTCAAAACTAGATGATAAGAAAAAGGTTCTAGCCATATACCTAGACCTAGCCAAAGCATTCGATACAGTATCTATCCCCCTACTAATAAACAAACTAGAGCACTTGGGAGTGAGAGGTTTACCATTGAAGCTTTTCTCAGATTACCTCAAAAACAGAACTCAGGTTGTTAGGCTGAATGAATTGATAAGTGATGAGTTACCAATAGAATATGGAGTTCCACAAGGAAGTATTTTAGGGCCAACCCTATTCTTAGTTTATATTAATAACTTGTGTGACACCAACCTAACAAATGGAAAAATTTTAACATTCGCTGATGACACGGCTTTAGTCTTCCACGGTGACTCCTGGGAAGAGCTTTATAGCTATGGTCAGATAGGCTTCGATAAAGCATCTACATGGCTATCTAAAAACATTCTGACCCTAAATGCAGAAAAAACTAAGTTTATGACGTATTCAGTTAAGAAACAGGATCCACCTGACATACCTATTATTGCCCACACTTGCAGTTCCAGTCCGAATCTTTTATGTACGTGCCCTTCCCTATCGAGAGTTAATTCTATTAAGTATTTAGGTATTATTATAGATGATCAACTTAAATTTCAAGAACATATTGACAGCCTAGTTCCCAGAATTCGTAAACTCATATATTTATTTAAATCCCTTCGCCATATTGCAGACATAACATTGATACGATCGGTGTATTTCGCTCTGTGTCAATCATTGCTGTCATACTGTATAACGTCGTGGGGTGGAGCAGCTAAAACATATTTAATAAATCTAGAAAGGGCTCAAAGAGCGGTGTTAAAAGTTGGCTGCTTCTTCCCTATACGTTACCCTACTTATGATGTATACCAGCACTGCAAGGTATTAACAGTAAGACAGCTATTTATCTTAGGGACTATTGTCAAGAAGCACTCTGAATTGCCTTTTGATTCTGAAGTGGCAAAGTATGGAAGAAGAGGCACAGCAGTTTGCACTATCACTAGATTTACGTATAGCTTATCTCAAAATTTCTATCTTTTTCTAGGCCCATATTTATATAATAATTTAAATAAGCAGTTATTGATTTATCCACTGACAAAATCTAAATGTAAAAAGAAAGTTTGTATGTGGCTCCAAGGTTTGGATTATGATGCAACGGAAAGTCTGCTCAAACCAATAAAATAAAATAATAAAATGCTCACACTGATACACACACACACACACACACAAACACACAAACACACACACACACACACACACAAAATGTTACCTACCATTGTTATAACTTATAATTTTACTTTAAAAATATGTTATTATTTTAATTCTGTAATTTGAATTTAATTTCATTTTATGCTATTTTGTACTTTATTTTAATGTTAAAGAAAATTGTTAGTAGATTATGTTTTACTGATTTACCGAGCTAACGGAGGGATGGCCTGGTGATCTGTCTCACAGGTTTCACCTACTACAGACACCAGTCTCTATTTAACGTGTATAAAAATTATGTATATGTAAGAAATGATGAGAAAATAAAGACTTTTTATTATTATTATTATTTTATTATCTTAAACAAAATCTTCGATTTATGTCTTATGTGCCCATAAGAATCATTTAGTTATCGCAGTGGATACGACAATAGGTCAAATAAACACATTTATTAACAACCAGTCTTTAACCAACACCTCTTTGAAAGGGACTGATATTATTTACCGTGTATATGGCACATAAACTGCTGACAAACAATTTCAAGGTTTCTGACTATGAGTAATATACATTTATAACTGTATAAATAGAATAGAATATATAATATCATGTAGGTACGTTACTTTTTTGTTCGACAATGAGTATTTCGCTTAACAGTAACTAGTGATGTTAAAACATCGACATCCATCAATGTTGGGTGTTTGTTTTTGTGACATACCTGAGTTATATTTTTTGTGTGTACATACAGACATGTGTCAATTCTGTATAACTAATATTGATAGGTATGTTACAAAAAAATATAAGAAACAAGTATTTAATTGCCTTAAATAATTTTTAAATCAACGCAAATCTTAAGATGAAAATTATCGTTCTTATTGCTGCCAATATAAATCCTAGAAAGCATCGATTACCTAAAGTATCGACGTTTGTGCAACACTAGTCCACAGCTGCGACACACATAGTGAGGTTATTACACTCGGCACCCGCAATCCATCTCTCGCCGCCTGCGCATGTTAAACGTTACTTACGTTACGCACACCAATGTGTGCTTAGTGCTTAAGCATTGACATAATCTACACACGAAGACTTAGGAGGATTACTTACTAAGCAAGCGAAAGAATGTAACGTGTTTTGTAGACTCTCAGACTTATTGACTGTAAGGAACCTAGAGCTATAGTTTATTATTATATGTCGATAAAGTGTAAATTATGTATTGTTTTGTAATTAATAAGCGGGAAATATGTAGGGGAATGCCAAAAATATTAAGAAATATGTTGTCAATGTGACTGGCAATGGATAAGTAGATATGAGTAGCATATATAAATAGAGGTTAATGCAAGATCTGTTGAGTCCTATGTCATCTAGGTAGTCTTTTGTGTTAAATTAATGCCTAGCCCTAAACTTTTATTCAGAATTTACGTTTACGCTCACCAGTACGGGAACATACAATCAACATTGACACAATTAGATCATTCATGACTAAGTCTAAGACTCAGACTATTTATCGATTACTTTTAAGATGCCACAGATTTATCTAAAGCTCTTACATAACTATTTAATTCGCGTTCTTAATTCGATAACAAACAATAAATAATTCTGAAATCAAGCAAAAAGCGTTGTCATTGTTCCGATACTATTCAACTTTCTATTGTTTCGTATAAATTCCTACGTAATAATTGTCTGTACACGAAAGAGCCAATCGTCCACTTGATTGTAATTAAATAATGATAGGTGTTAAAATAATGGCCGATCGAGATAGCCGGTGAATGGGTGATGTAACAATGAGTGTCAATCTCGGTGCATTGCGCGGGCGTGGGTCTGAAGCACCGTAGACACGCCCCTCTTACGTCGCCGCCGCGAAGACAGGTGTGGGTAAACGACTACGGTACTTTTTCATATTGTTTTGCAACTTCAACCTACGTGACATTTATTTTTATATATTTTTACTCATGCGTATTATTACATAAATATAATTTTGGAGAAGAAAATGTCGGTTAACGTAACTGATTACACGTCTATTAGACGAAATGTAAAATACATTTTTGTTGACGGTCTGCTAATTTGTTTTATGGCAAAATTGATGTCAGCCGTCTTTACGTGACATAAGCTATGGTTTATTTAGTTATTTAATACGGTAGAGCAAAACAAAGACGGGGGAAAGTTAAGAAAATAGATTAGTAAGCAATTAATTCATTTTCAGTTGATCACGCTACGTTTAACTTGCATTGTAAGTTTAGTCCAATTAATTCACATACTTTATGTTTACTTTATGTGAAACCGTTTGTTAGCAAAAGAAGCTCATCATCGCTCGTCGACTGCACATCAATGATTACATCTAAATTACGAAAATGAATCATAATGCTTTGACATAAAGGCGTTTTCCATGTCCACAAGTTACCACTGGTGTGTTTGACCGTACAATTCATCAAGTGTCTTCCCTACCCTATAAATTATGACCGTCGTTATGTAACAACTTATAAGGACATAAAATTCCGAACAGTTCAATGTCCAAGTTACAAGTATCAATAACGGTTACATACTCGTATCGTGATCATCTTAATGTTGGACATAATTGCTAATGCAGGCAGAAAAAATGGTACAGTAACATCTGATGGTATCAGTTGACATTTTATTTATGTAGTTATATCTCGTGATGTTAGACAACTATCAGTAATAGGACCGAATTATGCGGAAGTTTACGCTTATGCATATCGTTTAATGAAACTTCTGAGAAATTTTATGTTTGTGTCGTAACGTTGGTATAAAAGCATCGCGTTTCAGGAAAAGCTTATTAGTAGAATAATAACTGAGCATCATACATGTTTATAGCTTATTTTATCGAGTCTTCACGCATCTTGTGTACTGTTCAACCTTCTTTAATATTCTTCTCTCGTTGCGAATGTCTGAAGACCATACTACATAGGCTATATTTATCCGTATATTACAATCATGCACGTTCAAATCTGAGTACTAAATTACCAATCCATGGCGTCTCGTGATCAAAGATCTAAAGTCATCAAAAGTTAATTATTTTCCACGTATATTCAGCTGTTTAGTTTCTCTTATGGGTCTGACTCATACGCGTCGTTTTACCGTCATATATTTTATCATAACGACGACGGTTTTATTAAACGCGACTTCTGAGAAACGTCGAACTCTTCGAACTTTCCTGTTGCGAAGCTGTGTTTATTTTGTACTTACACAACTTTTCCGTGACGTAACCGTGCAAGCGGAAAAGCGACGATTTTCATTTGTTACGTAAGCTGCGATTGACACGTGATGCGGTTCTGTGTCGACAGATACGTTGTATGGGAGTTGTATGGTCGCTGCCTCTATTGTGGTCAATTCGATTCAATTAGGGTTGAACTTAGTACGATGATGGACTTAAATATATATATTATCGACAATCTCTTCACTCATAACATGTAAGTGTTATTTCTGTTATTTAAGAGCGTTTCCAGTTCCTACATAATGTTATCTAGTAGTAAAACTGTAATCTCAGAGTAAACCTTTATCAGAATTAATACGCCGTAGTAAGTAGCTAAAATGTTTCAATTATTTTTTCAATTATTCATTCATGTTTAGTTTCTGTACTGTACGCAATAACAATAATGTGCATAGTAGTCTCGTGTTGGCTATTGTTAATTAGTGATCACGTGAGGCGAGGCAGCCCTGCGCGTGGTGTGGGCGCGAGCGCGACACGTGCGCTGTTGCGCCACGCTCGGAAGTAGACTGTATCAACATGACGCGATGGCGGTACACCCACTACTGCCGCTTGCCAATTATGGGACTGCCACCCTTACGGTACGTTACGTCACTCCAACATAGTCAACAGTTAACTCAATACGTGTTTATGGCGTAACGTCAAGTGGGACGTCAAACTTTCTTTTCCATATTTGACTGTTAATTAATTGTCAATATCGGAGAATTTTCGTCAACAACGTTTTCCAACTGCCTACTTATTGATATTGCCGAACATGATTACATTCGTTTCCGTGATTACAGAGCAAGCCACAATATTTTCATTCTGTTCAGCCCTGAAGCGTAAGCGCTATTATCTCGTAGCGACAGTCAGCAACAATCGAGTTTGTTGAACAACATTGTTATTCACACACGAACAATAGCTTGTATGTATTGACAAGAACTAAAATAACGCCTACAAACACTCCCTCATTGTGAAAAACTCCTCTTCTCATGGACCACACTTTTCCCGTACTTTTCGTAACTGTGCACGTTTTTCCCTGCAACCTGCGGCTTACTTTCTAACTCTCTACTAGCCAAGCCCTCGAAATAACCGTTAAAGCGTTTCGGTGATTCTTTGTCGCATAATAAGTGTACACTAAAGCAATTACGTAGTAAAAGTGTTTTAAATTCCTTATCTTTTAGTTATCTGACGTCGATCTTGTCTTTATTAGGCTTTAACGTCACAACTACAGTAATTACCGTACAAGCCTGTCAGTTATGTCCGCATCACTAAACGTCGTGTAATACTCATCCGAGTTAGATATTGTACCTATTACCCCGGGGGCATCGCGGACTGATTGCAGGCATTTTCCTATATCTCGACGATCATCGTACCTCATTCAATTTGCTATTAAACATTAATAGAACTGTGCATGTCGGAGTTAAGTGGGTCGTAATCGTAACAGTACTAAGGGGTTAATTCTAATTAACTGATACCCCGGATAGCATTCTGCGGCGAATGCTATAAACAATATAAGGAAGACAGCTCAGCGAGCGTTAAACTCCAATCAGGTATTTTTATAGTGCGTTGAGTTCAATTAATACTTGTTATTAAAAACGAAAGTTGCGTTATTGGAGAAATGCATTTTTTTGCGTTCGTATTTAATTGCCGTTTAATCTATCGGTTGCACGCAATAGGTAAAACTAGTTTGAGTAACATTTTGTTTACTTTCGTTTCCAGGCGGTAGGCTGTTGTTTATCGTCAGATCTTTATATACCAAACAGAAGACGTTCGTGTCATTGGGAACTACTTTAACTACACTTTAATCAACATTCTACAACGTTGAGAATTTACGACTTATGGACGACTCAAAACGAAGTTTGCATATTAACGCAGTATTCATTTTACGATAACATCAAACTATAATTGGTATAAGTAGCATATATTTATAATAATGTGTAGTATTTTTTTATATTTTATAGCACTGAACGTTAGAAGTTTATTTCTTTATGAATGTATTAAAAATCTACATATAATACATTCACAGTAACATCAGAACGTGATTGGTTTCATAATGTTATGTTCTAAGACGTTGCCCAACGCAAACAACACATAACAATCCAAGGTACTTAGAATATATTACCATATACGAATACCAGTCGTCATTGTCATACTTTTAGAGCTATAATATTAACACAATTTATACGGATTATTGTTATTAAATCATTTTTTACATGACATATTAAAATAATTTACAATCTTATAATATGACATCATTTTATTTTTACGATATTTTAAATACATCAGAATTTAAATATAACTTTGTAAGTACGTTATTTTACGACAATTCGTTGCGCAATAGTTTTAAAATAACTAGAGGCACGCGAAACAGTGCATAAGTTTCAGTTTGTTGATCTCTTTTTCCGTCCCCGGAGTCCTTTGTTGCATGAGGTATGGTCGCTTTATCATGCACGGAGTATCTCTGCAAGTTATGAATTTACATGTTTACGAGTGTTCTCAGTCGGTGGTCCGCCACGATTTGTCCCGCGAAATGGTAACCGCATGACAGGTGGTTAACCGTCCACCATTAACCAAAGAAGCCCGGTTAACCATTAATACTGATGCCAATATTCTTACTGAGCGTATTTTATCATCGATTTATCCCGCCCGGTGGGCACAAGTTATCTTTCCTCCCTCAGAAATCTTTGAAACATAATAGCGTGGCGTGTTTTATTGGTGCCATGGTATTAATGAACTCCCTTTTCAATCAATAGCGGTTGCCAAGGGAGGTACAAGAGGAAATACTTGAATAATTATAATCATCTATCGTTCCAGCGTACTTAATTGTGGATCTTAGGAGCTTAAATATAATATGCATGTTAGTCTACCATTAGACAAGATGTATCGATTAGTAACTTGATCGTACCCTTCTTGAATGTTGTAAGACAATATTTATACTACACTAATCAAGTTTGAAGTATCATAAACGTTTTATCCAACCGATATCTACAAACTCCTGTAGATTTGATTGGAAACAACAATTATCGTAAGTATCAATCTAATCAAGATACAAAGGCTTGCATTGCGGCAGAGGTCGTGGGTCGCGTTGCATCAACGCTGCACTTTCGATATGCGCCAGTGAAAGGCTCATCCTCTCACAGGTGCATCTGCTCAATAGCCTCCAGCCAACCGTTATGCGGTCATGCTAGTGCAATAACATTTATTTGTCGTTGTTTTTTCCCGACACAAAAAGCTAATGTTGTGACCGGAAGACTAGTGCGTTCATGATATTCCCATGCGACTTTGTTTGTTTTATAGCAATGAGAGATTTGTTTCTAATCGACTGAAGGCGACGATTGGAACCGTTTTTGTCGTGAATAGGAAAGTGAGGCACACGTTTTCGTGTTTTTAGGTAGTGTACTTGTTAGATGGAAATTATTTCATAGTTTTATTTTATAATGTATAGAATACAAAATAAGATTTTATGATGTAAATAAAATAAAAGGTCGTGTCATTAAGTTTGTCTTTAATAGCAGTTTTCTGTTATTTGTCACTTATTAAACGTAATTTATAACCCTATAAACTCTTACGTGTTTAATGTGTCTAAATGTCTCAAGTCCAAACGTATTGCAGCGGCACGCTCTAATGTTGTGGACATTATTTTAATGACAGTCATTAGTCCACTTTCAAAGCAACGTAATGATTGCCTACGCTTCGATATATGGTATATTTGAATACTTACAGAATACAAGTGATTGTTTTGTAATCAGGAGTAATCATTTTGTCATCATTTTCTTAGAACCAGTTAACACATTACCAGTGTTTCCTTCAATACAATTTGACTTTAATTTTGAGTTTAACTCTACATGCCTCAGGTGCTAGTCGGGATATATTCTACTCTTGATTTACTACCTTTGTGCTTACATATCTGAATGGAGCATAACTTATAGCAGTAACATAGCAAAATAATAATGATGTATTGTATGTAAGTAAGCGGTGCGGTCGGTGTTAGCTTCAGTAACCGTGCTCGGCGTCGTGCCCGTTGTCTCTTATTACACGGGGAGTTTATTATCGGCAGTCTGTTGTTTCATTAGTGCCGTTCTGTCATTACGAGGCGTCTCCGAGGTGCAACATGGAAAATTGTCACGGCCGAATGCGGCGAACGTAACGGGAAATGCACCGCGCAAATTATAACGTCCGCATTGATGTTTCCACTTTCATACTCAGGGCCTCTATAAAAGGCGGGCTTTTTGCAGCTGGTACTGCTATTCATTTGCAGTTTGCACGACTGCATCGCATTAGAGGCGTTTTCTCTCCGGGGAATGTATTCCTGCTGCTAACTTGAGGATGGCCCGCCTTAACTCTGAGCCCGCGCCGATCGTTCACGTGCGATCATGAAATTGATATCGCAACGAGATGCGATTCGTGAACGCCGGCGCCGTCATGATCTATAACCATGTAACTGTACTATTTGTTACGACTTTTTTGTAAACTATTACACAATAACTTTTACTTGTTATTATTACACACTTTTGATAATAAATACCGACATTGTTGGTTTAGTGATAGAAATCTCACGATAAAGTAATGTAATGAGCGCGCTATATTTTTTCTTGTTAGTTTTATAGTAACCTACTTTTCTATCAATTTATTTTATTACTTTGTACTTCTGCACGTTTTTATTCATTGAGATAACTCCGTATGTGTTTTAAGATCGAGTACGCTATTACTGTAACAACATTCTGTTTTATAGGAGTGTGAATAGTTAATGTTACAATTAATATTCATTGAAAAAGTAATTCTTTATTTAAAGTGCGGCGATAACATCTTGTAATGTGTGATCTTCAACAGTTTCGCTTGTTATCGTTTGTCGAGATGGTGTGAAATTGTTGGTAAGCGCTCGAGTGTCTCGTTCTCATGCCTTCAACAATGATCATTACAAGGAGCTGCTTCTGAAAGTTCAACACACGAATAACATTCAACTAGAGACTGTTAATTGAAAGTAGTAAAGGCCATATTTATTTAGTTATTACTTATAGAAATGTACTTACTTTTATTAATTACATTAATAATAATGTTTTACACACTTTCAATGTATTATCTATAAACGAAACACCTGTGTCTACTGCAGCTAAAATTCTCTGAGTACATAAGCGTTTTATTTTATCGTTGCTCGTGAATCAAATTCATTCAGCAATGTTCCGATTATTTTCTTTGAAGTAATTTGAGTTAACGAACGTTGGTAACGGACAGGATGTTATAATGGACTCTTAGAGATTAGATTGCTAACGATTTAATAGAATTATTTTAATACTCTCGCATCATGTTCCACCCTGCAGCCATAATAAGAACTTCATATCTCATGGAATACTTTATGTCATTAACTAACCACAGTTACATTTAGATATTTTTTTATTAAACATATCTTAGTATATGTCTTTGGAAATGTAGCGGAGGCGGTCGATTTAAATAAACCTGGCTATTTCAATACACGGCCGTCGCGTTTATGACTTTATTTTTCATCTATTTCTGTAGTCGGCAAACGTATAAAACGCATATCGCCTGACATCTGAGCGTATTAAAATGGAAGCAACACGATTTAAAAGGTCGTAAATTCTATTTGTGCTCACTGTTTTGTTCTCTAATTCATTTCGTTTTTTTGTCTCTCTTAAACGGAGTCTAATGTGCAAATAGATATATCAGATAGGTACTATTATGTGGCTGTAAACCCTTTAATACTGGCATGCAATAAAATACTTGTTTCTTTTTCTAATCACACATTAACAAGAGTAATTAATTTTGAATAAAGAACCTTCTCCATAAAAGCGTTGACTCCTTTTCCGTCGTTTACGTCGCGTTCCATCTTTGAACGTAGCGGCTTTGGTAAAACAAAGGAAGACTGCACTAGCTGCTTCATAGTTCGCGTGTGTAATCAGTTAGTCTTATAAGAGTCAATCAGATATCGTCGCGTACAAGGCGATAACCGTACTCGTTGGTAGCAGGGAATGCCAGCAGGTAATTAGCAACGTACCGATCTGAAGATAGCAGATTTGCACAATTCAACGTAACAGTGTCGCGTTTCTTGCAAGCTGACACTTACTTACACTTTGGTGATTGTGTACACTGATCTTTATTGCGTCATATGAATTTTGAATACACTTGTGAGGTACCCAAGTGGTACAGTACCTAAGACATTATTTTTAATATCTAAAATAGGGTTGTTTAGTTTGTTTACAGCCTTGTCCTTAACAGTCTTTCTAAGCTAAGGTAGAGCGTGCAAGATATAAATAGCATTTGATAGATAAGAGTTTATATGTAGGTAGGTACGCTAATATATTATCATGTAATGATTTAATTAGAACATCGTTGTTTATATTATGTAAGAGATAATGTGACGTGACAAGTCGCTCTTGGCGCAGTGGCACGGTTTGGTTTCAGAAGATGCGGGTTAGTATACCGCACTGAACAATACTGACCATTTGACATTTTAGTCTAGCTTTTAATTTGTATACGGGTATAAAAATATATTTATTATATTGATTTCACTATCCCTGTTGCGACTCTCTTATCTGTCCATTTGGATTACCTGCATAATATCGAGAGTTTGCTTTTATTGCTATATTTTTGTTATTTTCCTTGTTCTTAACCACCTAACAGAAGATAAATGAATAATGATATTCCTTGAATGAATGAAAGAACAAAATAACAGCGTACAAGACTACCAATTTATAAAAATGAAATATTGAATATGAGGCCTATTTATGTATTCAGGTGTCGCACAGCACTCGTATATCAATTGGTAAGCATTACTGTCGTGTGCGATAGAAAGCGATCAAGTTACAATTGAATATCGCGTAAACCGTGAAGGAACAACGAGCGACACGCGTCGTGTGATCGAGCGATCAATCCGCTTTCACGTTTCACAACTGCGTTTGACGAATGCTCGAGGAAAGTCTATGATTGTTAGTATCCCGTGCACACTGTAATTGGATCTAAACTACCCGTTGGACACGGGATCGTCTATTTGCGAGACCCGCACTGATATTTCAATCTTTACAAAGTATCGTACGACTCAAAATTATAATCCTTGAAAAACAAGTTTGCTCGTACATTTTTCCATGTTAATGATATGCAGATTGTTGGTTACTTCTATCAGATTATAGGAAAGGCATGTCCCAATGTATATTATACCTATATGTATTGCAATATATTTAGAATACGCAAGAGATGTGTATTATTAAATGTCGTAGGCTTGCGATACAGTCGGTTGGCAATATTTCAGAAGGGTTTCGCACAGAGGCCAGTAATTAGTGGTAATCGATCTCTCAGTTTACGCCTGTTCGTATATGGTATGGGCGGGGCGGCGACGGCGGCGCGGGCGCTGCGTTCGAGTGCATTCACTCGCGCACTCCTGCGCAGCTAATTTCTCTATCTTTAGCACGGTGTAACTGACCGCCAGCCCTGCTACCGACTAAAGAGAAACTGCATTAGATGCGTCCGGTTTATGTGCACACGTCAAATAGCCAATACTTCCTTTTGGTTAAGCAGGAACTTTAAAATGAAAGGTACTTGGGCTTTCGATGTTACTTAAGATAGGTTAAGTTCCCGCATTCAGTTTAGTCGAGATCGAAAGTAGATCTGGTAATAACATACCTACTTGTGATTATCTCGGTAACCGTTAGTAATAAGCGGAGAAAATTTCCTTTAAAACTAGATGTTGCAATTTAAGTGCAACGTAACTGTTCCTGGGACCGGTGACGTACGTTTACTCAGCTAATTTTCCACTAGATAATATCCGCATCACTATCTGGCAACTATTCAGCAAGACAGACAAATGTTTGTGAAACTTGCTCGTAAATTATATTGTATTTTAGCACATATTTTTGCAGAAATGCTAGATGCCGCTGCTTATTTTAATTTGAAACGTCACAGTGCGTTATGAAAATGAAATTATGGTAGAAACGATTGGCATCTGTCACAGCCACGTCTATTAAGTACATGAGAATTGTCAAACGGCGCATGTTCACACAAGTTTAACTTTCGCTCATGTCGGCGAGAGTTTCCAGTAAACATTGACTTCGTAATGTAACAGCATAATTATAGACCTTAATATTTACCTGTTTAACGTCCACAGTGCCGACACACGTTCATTAGCTCGGCTCAAATCGATTTTCTATTTATGGCCTGATAGAAAACTGATTTCAATCAAGAGTGTTGAACGTAAAAGTGCCATTCAGGTTCTTTTTACCTTTTTAAACCATTAATCCAGTTGAAATGCTGATTGTAAATAAAAAATCTTGGTATTTACGTAACGTTGTTTGTCTTACAGGTTTTATTGTACCTGGAAATCTCTTTTGTTTACGTTTTAGTTTTTTTATACAATGTTTTTATCTTTGATGTTCACTAAATTGAACGGCTTTTCTGTGTAACTCTATGTTCAAGCCCAAAATACTTGATTCCTGACTCAAAACGTGTGTTTCATTTATCAGCTAGTTCAAACAAATTGTTACATCACATGACTCTTCACGCTCTCACCTTTTATCTAGACAGACGTTAATCATAATAGCTCTTGTTTAATACTATCCAGTATTTTAGAAATTTTACAAAACCCACGAGTTTACACTATCATTAGGTGGAACAGTTATATCATTTGTTTCGTAATCAAAGCATAAATCCTTCACTTTAATAACCAGTATCCAGACAGCTATCAAGTTTAATAAAACTCAAAGAAAAAGTTGTATTTTATTACAGTTACGTTATTCACAATAGACTTGGGTAATAGGAAAAGTTCTTGTTCCGAGTTATTAGCAAAGCTAGTGAAAAGGAATCTTTGTCGTAGTAAGCAACTCGTATGGTTTCTGTGCAACATTAATATTTGTTACCATGTAATAGTTGCTAAACACATACATAAGAAGTGTTGTAAAACACATAATATAAGCTTTCTAAGAACTATGAGTTAGTTACACAAGGGTTTGACTAACATAAAAATCTCAAACCAAATACACTACAGGTTTTATTTGCAAACCGCAAAGTTAGGTTTCGTTTGTTTTTTTTTCCTTTTTGCGTTTACATATAAAAGTAGCTGTAATGATGAATATACATTACAATAAGGATCATGGCCCCTTTTTATTATATGTTATGAAAAGCATTTTTTTTCGTAAACTTACTCGTAAAAAGGGTTTCTCATGTGGTATCAAACACAGAATCACTTTTCGTTGATGATTAGGCAGAAAAAAGACTTTCGCAATGAATAGGATAATTTAATTTAGAGTCATTGCACATGTAAGGTGGGTCAATTAATGTCACGCGGCAGCACACAGCGGATGTTGTGGCAATGCCGGGGGCTTGCGAAACTGATCGATGTTTAGATTGCAAACCGTTGATAGTTGCCAGATGAAATAATTAGCTTGTGAGTTGTGACACGTGCATTGCCTTATCGATTAACACTTCTGAACTAGTTATTAATGTGCTTTTTTTCTCTTTCCAGGTAAGATTGCTGGTTGATTAATTGCGGGTTTTGGTGAGATTAGTTGGTGATTATATAGATTATGTTCTCGTTTTTTTATGAGACTTGTAATATGCAAGTAATTACGTAATTATTCACAAAATACTGCTGTTATAGCATCTTTATAAATTGTGTTCTTATTTTTCATTAATCTTATTTTTACATAAAAACTGTTGTCTTGAACTCGATTTGTATTTAAAAAACAGATTAATTTCTTTGATTTTGTAGTTTTTGCCTGTGGTTAACTTTGTCACGCCTGGTAGATTGTAATGACAAATAATCATTCCCTTTTCACTTCTCGTTTCAATGATGTCAACTTTAATCATTGTTGTTCACTTTTTGTAACTTTTAATGAAGACTCGACCTCTTTCTGTATAATTTTCTAGTAACAATAATGTAGGCTTCTTTTTTATTTAGTTAAATGCTTTTTGATAAAATTTTACTCAGGAAAGAAATTCAAGAAAACACTTTTTTCATCCATCCCTTTTTTTGTCCTAATAAATAAGAATTTGGGCAACCTTAGGATAAATGCATATCGATTTCAATAAGTAAAACGTATCAATTATCGTATTCATAAAAAGTGACATAGTGTCATGTTATCTATCCGAGGCGCAACACCGGGTGAGTGCACCCATCCGACTGTGAGAGTGCGTATCGTGGTCTCATTACCGATCCTATTACGCGATGCCACTATTTATCCCCCCCCCCCCCCCACCTCTAGGACGTAATTACTACGGAGAGAGGTTATTATTTCGATACCGATGCGGCTGCGTCCACTTCAAAAGATATAATAGTAATTTTCAACTCAGGCTCCATGCATTATCAGAGAAATTTCTCTTAAAGGAATGCGCGATAAGCTTTTTTAGAGTTCAGGTTACGTATTTAATTTCTAACTTGACATTGAAGCACGCCACATTATTTATAAAGCCCGATAATAATAAGTAACAACTACTTTCCCTTTATCCTTGCGTTTATTGCAGCCATGAAAAATCTATAAGCGCAATGATTGAATGCATTGCAGCAGATCGATTGTACAATATCAAAGAATGTCTAGTTTGCGAAAGGCCAATAAATTTGCTACAACTAGGTAATAGGTATCTGGTAATAAATTACAAAAGTGCAAATGTATAAATAATTAATTTAATAAGATAATCACGTCTTCTGCAATGATGTAGAACTAACGCATTAAAAATAACAATTTCAAAAATTAAAAGCGTAGTAATTACAAAGTTACGAAATAGCTGGAAAGGCGCGTAGTTTTTGCGCGTGCGCTGCG
This sequence comes from Autographa gamma, assembly GCA_905146925.1. Classification (NCBI taxonomy): domain Eukaryota; kingdom Metazoa; phylum Arthropoda; class Insecta; order Lepidoptera; family Noctuidae; genus Autographa; species Autographa gamma. The sequence goes on along the minus strand of LR989866.1, from coordinate 5,874,793 downwards.
GCGAGCGGCAAACATGTCGCCGGGTGGCATGCGCATGCGCGGCCGCTGAGGTTTACTAACAAACATGCTGTTAATTACGTGAATTATCAACCAACTGTCCCCTTGAGTGATGAAATGTATATAAAAAATACATTGCGTAACGCGGCATGTTAGACTCCTTTACGCTTTACTTCTCATTACAATTTATACTCTAATTAGCGTTACACTAAACGCAGGTTGGTGACTATTTTCTCACCTAGATTATTGGCACTATGAAATTAAATAGAGCAAAGAAAGCAGATCAGTGCTTGCAGGTAATACCTAATTAGTTTTAGACTTTAGTGTAAAAAACTTAATTTATTTAATGGGTTATTACGCTCGGCTTATAGCTTCCAACGAATTAGTATAGGAATCCATTAACCAAATTATTATACAATACATTCAATTATTCATGATAAAATCCGATATTAATCTCAGATACGGAATCTATGGGACTCTAGTTCTGCGTAATCAAGAGACTGTATTACGAAAGATGCGTAGAATCGAAAAATAAATAATTGGGCCCTAAAAGTGAAAGCTGTGAGTTACGGCCACTAATGCGCTTATCTAATTCGCCCCACTCAATCATGGAGCACTCGAGACTGAGACAAAACGACGCGAGACACTCACTACCTAATATATTTTAAATATCACTCGTCATTAGTATTATGCATCTATCTATTTCTATTACCAACATTATGTAACAGTCGTGAGACTCATTATGCACTCGGCAATCACTTATAGTTCTGTATACAGGCGTCAACGTTATTATTCCTTATAAATAATTGTTTAAAGTACTCTAGCCTTTATATCTAGAAGAATAGCGACTAGATCTGTGTATATAGCATGATGGTGTTATTTAAAGCCTTGTGATGTACCTGTAGTGCTATTTAACATAATAGCACATGACTCGTGATTTCAGTGTTCTGTGAACTATTGTTATTTAATTATGTGCAATTAATTTATTTTCCGCAATTACTAATGTACTTAGCAAATGAGTAGTCGTTTACTAATATTAGTTCACTGACATGTCACTTAAACTGCTTTCATTAAGCATATAAGTAGGTGTTAAATCGTTAGCTAAATGCTTAATTAGGCTTTACAAAACGTAGTCACTTTAAAGCCAAAATGAGCAAAAATTGCGTGATTTTTGTGAAGTTCACTGAGTTCACGACAAATTATTCAAAACTGAGAATATTAAATCTTAATCTTTCTTAAGTATCTGATGATTTATGTTCGTGTAAGAATTACTTAACATTGACAAAATTACGATAGGTACTTCTAGATCTTTTAATCACCTTGAGATAAAATTGGGTAATAAATGATAAAAGGCTTAATCGGTTACTTATTGCCGAATTAGAAAGTTAATATGGATGATATGTTAAACGTAATTTATTTACTCAATGGTTCATAAATAAGCATTTGAATAACATCTCGAAGCATCACAGATAAAGTAATTTACTCGGACATTAGTTCCGAAACCACAATATTTCTTTCATATCAGTGAGATTACTGCTTACCATTATTTATAACTCAAATATTTTAATGCAGTGCAATTGCGTCATAGAGAGATTACTCTTGAACCGATTTCAGTGGGCACTGTGGGCAGGTAACATTGTGACGTCAGAGCCGACCCATCTCTCATGGTGAATGATAACTCGATGCCAGCTAACGAGACACATTAATCTCGGGCCAGTCAAAGGGAATCACTTTCACTCTGAACTCGATATATGAAACAAAAGTTCAACAACTTTTATAATTAAGTGAAACGCTGCTCGCAGTGAATAAACATATCAGATTTATATACTATACTTGTTTGTGGCATGTAAAGATCAGCTCATGTTAAAATGCTTACCCTTGTTAAAATAAAGCTGAATTACGTCTGCGTGCAAGTATTGCAAAACGTCGCGGTCGCGGCAAATCGCCAAGCTGTCTCGACGTCATGTTGTAAAATTAAACATTTCATATAATGCTTGTTTGCAAGAAGGACAGGTCGTGTATGCCTAGCATGCATCATATTTTATTACATATTTTATGTATATATGTATTACATAATATAGCTTTAATATGATCATGTTTTGTCGTCAAGGTTACATATACAGGCTGATACCGAAAGGTTATATTTCTCAAAAAAGGTCGTACATTTTGTTTAGAGCCAGTTTACGAAATATCATTTTAAAATTAATGAATTAAATAATAGATATCTTTTTTCAATTTGGTATCTGTGTACTCTTCACCCCTTTAGATAGATATAAGCTAACGGTAAAAGCCTGCAAAACAAAAAATTATAATTAAGACTAGTTTTTATTACTCATGAGCAATGTTAAGCTGCAAGTAAGTAACAAAAATCTGGCACATACTCTTTAATTACCCTTCTTTAAATGACATTCAAAAGCTTCAAGCTATTCGCAATTTTCACAACATTTGTTTTACGAACGGTCTTGCGTACGATTTTAATTCGTGCAGAAAACTTTAAATGAATCATTCGTGCGTCCAAATCTGACGCTTTATTATATAACGTATTGCATGGCTTTTATCAGATATAATGATCGACTTCACGGAATCCTTAATTAACGAGATGTTGGAAACGATCAGCGGACTTTATCAGAAGCAAAATCATATTATGTAACCGATGAGACTTGTATTTTAATAGTTCTCCGATATGATTAAAGTTTTGCAAAGTTCTACCAATCAAAACAGTAGGAAGTTTACAATAAATTACACTCAATTAACAAAATAATGGATATATTTAAGCATTTAATTTGTAATAGAGAAAGTGTAATCTTAAGCAGAAAACTCATGAATACTGATGAAAAGTTATTACGTAAGTAGAATTAACTCTAAACATAATTTGTAACAAGCCGCTGATATATAAATTAGCATTTTTTTTAAGATTTTATTACTTTACGTCTGTACCTAATAAACTTCTGTTTTTGTTACATTTAATATGTAAAACGAATGATGTTGTGTAATAAGTTAATTAAATCAATTTGTGATACGGAAACCGTAGAAAATCTGATTCTACTAAATAAGTTATGTTTAAGTAAACAACTCTGCATAAAGCTTAACAAATCTCATAACTGTTATAAAAATATATTTTTTCTTTACTAATCAATAACACAGTAATAAAGACGCAAAATAAACATTAGTTACATGCTACAAACGAATCAATAAGTCAATACATTACACAGCTACATATCACTTAGCCGCAGGTCACGTACTCAGAAAAAAGGCTGTATAAGAAACAGCGACACGTGCTTATCATAATAGCAGAACAGCACATTAGCTAAAACATTAGCCAATTAGCCGGCAAGATGGACAGGATAACGGCTGCTATCTAGAAAGTCATCTTCTAATGGTCCTAACGGCAATCAAAACACGTCATCGTATGAAGAAGTTATTGTTCTTAAGTACTAGCGAAAAACCGCAGCTTTGTTCGTCCAAACAATTTAATAAAAAAAGTTTTGAATTTCATATAATTAAATAGCCTATGTTCTATCTTAAAGTTCAGGCAACCACCATGCGAAAGTTGATTAACATTGATTTCATAGTTTGGCTGTTTACACGTAACAAACAGACAGACAAACTTTCGTAACATAGATTATGCGCCGCCATCTTAACTGCTTCCCAAATTAGGAAATATACTCACAATATGACAGATAAGATTTATTAGCTTTGTCAGAAGATAACGTTTAATTTCAAGAATTTGAAACGTTCAAACATTGCCTTTTTTGAAGTCAACTTAAAATCTAATAACTAACAGCTTTTGAAATACATAAACTTGAACTTAGTTATCCGTAAAAACGAATATACAATTTATTATTCGACACAAGATTATGAGTATGTCAGTTCATTAACCTTTCTATAGAAACGGTGTTCAAGAAAACGTAATCTCTACACAATGTTTAAACTTATGTAATACTGATTAATTTAATTGAAATCTGACATTTATAAGTTGTTGAGTTATACCTAATCAATCTGATAAGATATTATTTAACGAACAACTTTTGCTGACAATGAAGATTCAAATCAAATGTTATTTTTTTATCTGTAAGACCTAGTATAAATGATTTACAACTTATCCGTTGCAATCAGCGCGCGCGCATTCATGTTTTTGTCAGCATCTAGATCGTCGGTTCGTCACTTATGTAACTGACTTATTTGAATTACATTTCTATTCATAGTACGCTTACACAATAAAACTGTCAGCTCGATTAAGAACATAAAAGTGCTACTTGACTCTTATCTAAAACATTTCCGATCCATCAGTCTATTAAATAACCAAATAAAGCTGAGCTTAAACCCTTTTTATTCATATTTACATTGAAGTCAATACAATAAACAGTAAGCGGCCACATTCCTCCAGCAAACAATAGAATTAACTATTAATAATTTCTTCAGCGGTCTCTTATTCGCTTTGTGTATTCATGAGCTAATTACTCTATTCAAAGTTATTCCAACGTCATAACTATCGGTCAACGTCGATATATCCCCTTCTAAAGTGTCGTGCTAGAGTGCGTAGGATCGTGACCAAACTCCTGAAACGGTCGTACCTGGCGGTCGGTGTGGCCTGCCCGCGGCGCCGGAGTACCATCGCTGCCGTCACACTATCCCCCTATCACTATAGTAGTAGAGCATAATTTCGGGTGACAACTGACCTTGACGGCTCTGATATATGCCTGTATGTGTAAACAATCGATAGTAGCAGCGAGGCGCGCCGCGGACAGCGAGACCCAGCGCGCATGGCTAATGCGCGCGCGCAGCCACGCCGCATAACGATGAGGGTGTACGCTGATGCCGGCTAAGCTCTTCGACTATCAAATTTTATTTGCCGCAGTGCTTTATTGCCTCATTTGTATTCAATACTTCCTTTATTAAAACACCAAAATCTTTTCAAACGACACTCGTGTCGAAACTGAATCCAAAGAAACGCAACGTTAAAGTAATTATATTAGATTCCCAGACGGTAAATCATACATATAATGCACTCGCACCGAGTAATTCGTATTTATTGGAGAAAGTCATATCCGTGCGATGGGTGTAACACGAAGATTCTGTTCGTAATTCACAGACTTTTCATGTGAGAACTATTGAGCAATGTTTTTAGAAATGTAATATGTTTATGTCAGGATCGCGCAATTGATCGTCGAAGTGTTTGAGGAAAAAGGAAAAAAAAACGAGTAATATAAACGTGAAGCTTGTGTTGTTTCTGCTCCACTTTCACAGCGCGTACTGCATCATTAAATCGATTATTTAAATTAGACGAATAGAGATTACACCCTGCTTTTAGTCCTGCTTGTATCAAAAACGATTGCCGCTGAACAATGGACCATAAATGACACAATAAACAAAGAAAAAGTATCCATATCATCAAGGGTATTAGCATCCAGAGGGCACGCCCCGTACATTGTAATTGTGAATCTCATCAAAGGCGGTATCTTGACACATTAAACTACTTCAAGACTCTTTGTTCAAAACAAAAAGACGTTGCAAATATTCCGTGAGGTTACTGGAACAAGTACTTATAAATAAATAGTAAGATATTAATGATTTACATTAAAGATAATGACTCATCACTTAGCTTTATAAGGAAGTAACCAAAAACTCTTTGGTCGACTTTAAACAATGGAAATGAAATAGAGACGATAGTATTTGAGAACAGCGTATCGCGTGCGTCTAACTCGATCACGCACGCTCCTTGTAATGGAAGCGGTTCACATAATAGACGTGGAACGCAAAAGTGGATAATGCCTTACAAATAACTGCACTGGACTCATTACACCGACCTATTTTTTAAACCAGCTTACAGACATGCTTATCTTACAAATTAGCATATCTAGGAAGTCTACAAGACAATGAAACTAATGCTTATAATTTCTGCGATAATTAAATCTGATAATATTAATGTCACTACCTGTGGCTTTATAACATTGCAACAATTTTCATGATTATTATATTTCTTAATCCTAGGCATCGTGACGACAGCTACGCAGTTTCGTAGTCGCGTTGCAAAGTACTTGTTACTTTTACATTTTAAGTTATTGTGCAGGTATTTGACACCCAAATTAGATAAGCTGCAATAAAAGCTTTAAAATTTTCTTCGGGATCTTGCGGCTCCACTCACTATAGTACCTTTATAATAAAAAGTAAATATGATGCCACAAAGATATGCTTACATATTTCTACTAAAAACGAAACTGCATTGTGTAAGTTTCTGGTAAACACACATCAGTAAAACGAAAGTTCCTTCTTTTATTTAGACCTATCCTGTTCAATGATGTTTATGCATGACATGTCTGCGTAAAAGCTTTAATTTAATTTCCGTACACATATACTTATTATAGTGGATGCACGTGCTGAATAACATTGCGTTATTGTGACCTAAAAACAAGGCAAAATCGTTTACTATAGCTTTGTAAGCGTTTTCATACAAACTATGTACGTCGCTACTATAGGAAGCGCGGGGGTGACAAAATGTAAATGCTGCAAATTTGCATTAATAGCCGATTGTCGATTCAGCGCGTTCTGTACGCGAGTAGGCACACAACCTGACGGCTTTGGATATGACACATGTTTGAGTACATGTATGTGAGTGAATATGCACGCCATTAGAATTTTAATAGAGCCGATGCGGAGATATGCGGGCTATCGTTAATATCGAACCGGACTGTACAAACAATTTAATACCTTATTCAGTATATAAATGGCGGGACTTCTTAAGATTTTCTTATGTTACTTACTTACCGGTTTTCCCGTGGGAAGCCTTTGTCGGTCGAACTAAATAGTTCCAGACCTACCGCGTGTAAGAAAATTAATTAGAAATAAAAACGGGAACAATTAAATATCGAATCTAATGTTCAAAAGAATAGACTGTTCAGTTTATTGTTTCACATTAATTTATAAAACAAAACTTTCCTACGAATGCTGCTGATTCGTAACCGATTTAAATTACCTTTTCGATAGTTTGGGAAATTTAAAAACGTTTATTTCTAAATTACGATCGATAGTTTTTAAATTGGTAGTAGGAGAGCAAACTAAGGCGAGCGTCGAGCTCCCCATCGCGGCATCGGAGCGTGGTTAGTGGCAGTTAATCGAATTACCGACGACAGACGGACGACGGCCAATGATATAATTTAACTGGTTTAATTCAATCGGACACAGTCGGGGTCGATGAATTCGGGTTACTCTGTCAGAAATACGACTCCTGCGCATTGTTGTTGTTTATTTAGGTCGAATGTCATAGTCGAAATTTAATAATTACGATGGCTGTAAAATGTTTCATTTTATTAATCGCGTGTCCTCAATAAATACTAATTTTAGTATTATGTGTCTCGTTATCTCGATTCTGTGAAATATTATATCCGATGATAAAAACTGTCACCTACGCTATTCGATTTTAAAAATTAGTATTTAAAACTGATTACTTAATGAAATTTATTCGAGTGGCTGTGGTGAGGACCGAAGAGCAATCGATACCTACGAGCGTGTGTCGCAACACGACGGAAGTTTCGACACTGCGATTATTAGTCGTGGAAATATTATAAACATCGATGTTATGCCAATTAATGGAGACTTTATTATAATTCAGCTAAGTGGCACGCTGCGCAGTCGTTTCCTATTTTCTGAACATACGTCTGTGTGACAAGCCTTCTTAGATAAGAAGATAATCTGCTGAAGCTGAGGAGAAAAACGTCAATTAAATGAAAGCAATTGACTTGAGTTATTTAACGTAATACACATACATATCTTCGACGTTTCCTTGGTTTTATCATCAGATTGCCATCTTCTCCAAATGGAGCTAACAGTACTGTCGAGTGCCTTTTGCAGTTGGCAATAGATGATGTTATTAACATTTTCTATTAAATCTATTTCTTTAGAATAATCTCAAAATTAATTTTTATGGTTACGTTTCGATGGAAAGCTCTTTGATACCCAAATATTTATTTCGCACACATTATATTAATACACACATATCATTTATTTACTACTTAATCATCTAAAGTGCTTATTACATCATATTAATAGTTATAAGGTTAAAGAGAGATGTAAAGAAATGTCTAGACTGAAATCTGTGACTCTATCCGGAAAACTATCAATAATGTGACTGTATGGAGAACTAGCGAAAACAGGTATCAAATATTATATTGTTTTTGTTTTCTTGTTAGGGTCTCTGATCGCTCTGATCGGGCGCTAGATCTGCAATGTACTCAAGTATGATTGATAAGTCGTGTGACATACTCTACTTCGCAGGCGTCGCCGCGGGCGCAGCATAGCGCGGATTGCGCGTGCCGCCCGGCTCACTGCCATCACGATACTCTTTATATCGCTCTTACTAACTATTACATTGATATGTTACACCGATGATTTATATACCCTCTCAATCGTAAATAACTCTGACCTGCATATTGTCGTGAATAGTATTTTTTCGACGTGGGCTGTTTGTTTCTGCAATGACCGGTTTAGGACAGCCGGTCAATTGTTTGATGAGTCCAAAGATATCTAAATCATTCGAAGATATCCGCGATATGTTCCTGTTATAAATTACGGCATTGTGTAAAGGCGGTGGTTACTTTTACTTTTTTACTGACTCGATTTCTATAACCTATATCACTTTCATAGAGATAAATTATAGTGTCCTCATAAAGTTATCGAACAATGAAATATTTACACTATTGTTCATTGAATAAAAGAGTACAATGTTCCATAAAACAGTTGAACTAGATACATGTAGGTGTTTAGGTGGACATACATTTTTAATACGTTGTGATATTTTCGGTTATCAGTTTCTGTTCGTCACTCAAAATGTTCTGTGTAAGAAAAGAAACAACATTTGGTTGTTATTTATCTTTATAAGAATGTGGAAGATTTGTAAACACTATTGTCCCTTATGATTCATCGCTTTCGGCAGTCAAACATCGTAGGACCTTCTCTAAATATTTTCATTGGTTTACAAGAGGTCATCTTACTTCATTTTAAACAACTTCTGTTTTGAGAAATTTAGAGTTTTATGAGAATCATACATTAACTTTTAGTTAACAATACAAACATATCATTTAGTTAAATTTTATTTATGGAACTCATGATTACCTAATCAATACCAAATTACTACATAGAACCCAAAAAATACATTCAATTTTATGGCTAATTAAAATTACGTATACATATCATTTAATAAACGTATTAAGAATCATTAGCGAGCAAGGCGGGCGGTGTGTATGGGCGGGCGAAGTGCATGCGACGGCCGGCACATGCCGACGACGACGCCAGTATACGCCGCGCCGCGCCACGGGACGCACGTCCGTAGCCCTACCGAGAGTGCAGTGTAGAAACAATTGCCATAACATAAACAAGGGTCGCCGTGACCCCGCGTGTGATGTTCCCGTGTCAGTGACTACTACATACTCACACAAAGGACTTATGATGCATGTGAGTGCTTCCGCTCTTTGCTACCGTACAAGGATTATACTAAAAAATAACTTAGTTATTTTATTGTTAAGTTTTTTTAACAACTTTTGGTTTAACATGTTGCATGCTCCTGGACTAGTTTATAACAATTTATAGTTGTAGTTGTAGGTTACTAGTAATGCCATCGAACAATAGTGGTTTGAATTGAACTCTATTATTCATGACAAGGTCGGTCACAATCGATTTCTTTCAGTATAGTATGTTCAATATTGTGTACAATGCGTCAGTTTCTAAGCATCCTGTTTTTGTTACATCTGACGACCTTAATTGCTCCAGGGTCCGACTTAATGCTAGCAATTAAGCCACCTGTCATGGTATTTTCCTTGACGTAGTGTTATAACATATAGAATTATTATTTTCCTGTAATTGTTATCTCCTTGTATCGTAGAGGTTATAGATTTATATTTGATATTCAAATAGACTAGTGTTGACATATCAATGTTACTTATCGTTGATATGTTGAAGGTTCTAACTATGCATAACGTTCACTTCATTACCTTTTTTTACTATTACAATCATGGTACACATTGCACACTTTTACTAACAAATACTCGAATCCAAAACACGATTGTTTTGTGTTTGTAAATACAATGACTGTTTATAAAACGAAGTTCTCAGTACGATGGTATTGAATACGTAATGTATCGGTGTGAATGAAAAAAGTCGAGCAGATTTGCGATACTGGCGGGCAGAGCGACGATTAATATCATGCAACACAATGCCCAACAATGCGTGCATAATTCACATGGAATTATGAGTATGATCAGATATAAATCAGACAAAATGTTGTATATCAAATGCAGTTTTACATACGTACAGCATAAAGTACGAAGCCTGCGCTAATTTTAAATTATAATATGTAGTGTACATGACATATTAAATATGTTTTTTAAACTGAAGCTCATTCGTTTTGAACTCTGTTTTATATAATTTAAATAGGCATTTTATCAACAATGTGTTCCATTTCTCACAATGTTCTATAATGCGTTAATAATAACGACAGCAATTTGATACAAATTTATAATAAACTGGTATTACAACATTAAAAAATGTTTTATGATACAGTTCTCAAGATAATACGTAAACAAAATATTGTAAAAATAAGAAAAAATAATAATAATGCTGATTAAAATAAGAAACTAGTCATAACAATCTTAAATTGTATGACTTTCTTAGTAAAGAACAGAATTGTTTGTCTAAGTAATAGACATATTTGTTTATTAAAAACAATTATGTGAACTGTATCTTATCTAACAATCTTCATCTTGAAAGAAAGTAATAGCACTCCGTAGTAACCGGCGTCATCGTAAACGGTAAACAAACGAGGATAACAATGGCGATTGATGTCTTCCTAGTTTAGAGCACCGCTAATAAACAGAAAACCCATTCAGAGCCAGACCCATTCTTACCTGAACCCCGAAAACTACATAATTACCTAATGAACAGAGTCTATGCGAGCTCGGGGCGTATCGGTCTCGTTCCATGTTATACCATAATTTGTTAAGACCGCGTTACATAAGGTAATTGGAAAGGTCTCGACGTATGAGCCTTCGAAGATACGATAAATTGATCATATTTCATAATGCGCGGTAATTATCCAGTTTGAACCAGATTTATGGGCCCGTAACCCAAAACTCCATTTACTTGACTCGTTACCGTGGTGTCTACGTAACTAGTGATTGATTGATACAGTTCATTAAATTATCTTTGTGCATCGATTCACTGCTTGTTCTGCGGTTGTCTGTTCATTAGCTGACAATAATTATTTAATGTGAATTGCAAAACAGTCTGTAAACCTGACTGAGCTGTTTCGGCTTCTGAATTATATTATTTAAAATTATTCTGCTTTTTAAAAACCAGATTATATGATTTTATTAAAAAGTGGTGAAGCACTGGTGTGTCTAGAAATTTCTTAACGTAGTGGTGGGGGCGTACAACGCAATTGAAATAGATGTAAACAGGGTTCACATGAATAATGCATTGTTAAGATACATCTCATTACACTGTTCATAATTCCACTTCGAAAGCGCATCTAATTGTAGCCTACATAAGGTACCACGGATTTTAACTAATGCTATAATTATCATGATTAATATCTTCTATTTGAACAAGACCATAGTTATTAATTATGTACGCTTAAATTATATTTTTCATGGGTTATTTTGGTACCGTCCTTTTTTGTTAGACTAGCGTGTTGGCTAGTGCCTATTGTGAGTGGTCTAGTAGAGTTAATAGGCCTTTATAAATATTAATAAGTACAACTAGTTAGCGCAGCTGTCAATTACAAACACACCTGATCGACAGTAATCTTGAAAAAAACTGCGTCTCGTTGACAGACAAGTTGTACGAGACAAAATTAACTTTACAAATACCAAACGAATTTATTTTAGTACCTCTTTAAATGTCGCTGCTGCTCTATTACACGAAACGATGACTTTAATGGAAAACATTATTTTTAATGTTTGTATTGTTCTAGTATAGAAAAAGTCGCGATTTTTTTCTTCCACTTTTGTACACATCTCTTTTCAAATGGTCTGATTTTCAGGCGATTAGACGCATAGATTAACTTAAATGTTTGCACAATATCTCATATACTTATTAAGGTAGTTAGTAGTTATCAATCATCAATCAGCCAATCATAGTCCACTGCTGGACAAAGGCCTGTCCCAATTTGCGCCACAACACCCGGTCCTCCGCCTTCCGCATCAAGTCCCCTCCAGCGACCTTTCTCAGGTCATTAGTCCACCTGGCGGGCAGTTAAGTTATTTAGTAGTATGTAGTGTAAAATGAAGTAGACAAATAAATCCAACATTTTACACAAATATACATCAATATGCATTCTATTCTCCCATCATTCTTAGTAACTTTACTGGACTAGTCCAAAAGTAGCATTGTCCAGAAAATTCGGACCACTTTTTATATAGTCAGTAGATCTACATCAACCGGTGGTTAAGTTTCTATTTCTTGATTATCGAAGGTCATCTTTTTATAAGGCAGATGCGTCGCAAGATGTCTTGAAGTTATTACCAAAGGCACAAAAACTGTTGATGCGTACCTACGCGCGTGCTCGAGCGTCTGTTTAATGGGAATACTAATTAAAGATGCAATGCGTACAGAACGGGCTCTCCCAAATGATGCGATTACAAATTGAGCACAAGTACACCTGTTTGTATAGGACTGGAACACAAGTTGTGTACTTTATCTGTTGTTCTAGTTTAGTTAATAAATGCTCATTTACTTAGTTTAAACTTAGGAGTTTGGAACAACAGTTTCTGACACACATTTTACCTACTTGCTTGAACTGTGTAAGAGCTAGAGGAAACGGAATAAAATACATATTTTTAGCTCCAAACAAAAAGCCGACTTAATTTCCTTATTCTCCAAGGATTATTTAAAAGAACTTTAAAAAACTAACATTTGCATTTGAAATGCTAGCATCGTAAAGTATTAAATATAAAATAACCTATTCCCTTCTATGAATAATAATTAATCATAGGAATACCTGGGACGTACGACGTACAGAGAGTGCGTTGCGTCATGCATGGTAATAAGAAGACATTACAAAATTACCCACCATTGTTCTGGCTTCGCGGAACACTGTTTCTTGGTGCGCCCGATCGGCGGCTAATAGGGCTCGCATCATTGTGCATCTCCGCCGGTTCCCACAAACAAACAACACCGTGGAAGCACTATGCGTAATTCTATGAAACAGTTTTGTATAGGAAGTGTAAACGTCACGTAATTCGACAATCATTGCGTTAGGTGTTAAAAGCTGGTCACGTAGTAGCGTTCCCAAAGGATTCGTTCTAAAAATATTTCTGACTGCAATCCGTGGTGCATCCAAAGATAACATTGGCAACACGTGTTAGGAGCGAGTTTAGTGACCCCCCGGCGTGACGTCAGGACCGCCGCCATCATTAGTGGGCGTCCTGCGGTGATCTGTTCTTTGTATCCTCCAGCATAACATTCAACAAATGCTCTTGTAATTGTTTTGTAACGAGGACATTTACTTTGTCAGCCTTGAATACAAACTAAAGGAGCAATATTCTTTAACATCTGGTAAAATACTTAGTCACGTCTGTTGTCCAGGTAAGTAGACTGACAGGGTGGCCTTGGAAAAGACAGAGGCCCTGTATTTCCCTGGGCCTCGTCAGCGGAAGCCCCCTGACGCGCACATTGTGGTGGCGGGCGTCAGGGTGAATGTTAAGGCCCAGATGAAGTACTTGGGCCTAATCCTGGACTCCAAGTGGGATTTCGGCCCCCACTTCCGTGATCTGGCAACACGGCTACTCAAAGCGGCTAACGCCTTCTCGTGGCTCCTTCCTAACTTGGGGGGACCACGGGTCAGCTGCCGTCGCCTCTACGCCGGGGTGTTGCGCTCTATGGCGCTCTACGGAGCCCCAATATGGGCAGACGCCCTCTACAGAAGAGAGAACGTGTCCCTCCTGCGAAGGCCCCAACGGGCAATTGCGCAACGCATTGCGAGGGCCTACTGTACGGTGGGACACGCAGCTGCTTGCGCCCTCGCCGGGACTCCCCCCTGGGAGCAAGACGCAAAGGTCCTGGCCGCCGTATATCATCAGACGGCGGCCCGGAAAGCGCTCGGGGAGCGCTTGTCTCCGGAAGAACGCGGTGCCGTGTGGCGCGAGGCCTATGATGAAATGGTCCTCCGTTGGCGGTTAGGGCTCGCCAACGCCCGCTACGGACGCCGCGTTACTGAAGTTGTGGGTCCCCTCCTGGAGACATGGCTTGAGCGACGCCACGGGTTCCTCACGTTCCGTCTGGTGCAGGTGCTGTCTGGGCACGGGTGCTTCGGATCGTACCTGCACCGAATCGGGCGGGAGGAATCCCCTGCGTGCCACCATTGTGGCGCGGCGGAAGACACGGCGCAGCACACCCTCGAGGTCTGCACTGCCTTCGAGGTGGAGCGCCGTGTCCTAAGCGCAGTTATTGGTCCGGACCTTTCGTTCGCGAGTGTGGTCAATGCCATGCTCGCGGACAATCGCGTCTGGCGGGCAGTGTCTCATTTCTGCGAGATCGTCATTTCGCAGAAAGAGACCTCGGAGCGCGAGCGGGAGGCTGATCCTTCCGCTCCATTGCTCCGCCGACGGCGGGCGGGTAGGGCGCGGAGGAGATCCTCCGTAGCCAGACCTGCCCAGAGGGGGATGCAGAGGGCGGGGACGGGGGTCCCTCAGCCTTCATTGCACGCGTCTCCTTCCTTGCTGGGCGGGGGTGGTGTAGTGCCATGCACTGCCCCCGCTGTCCTCCCTCCTACATAGGACGGAGGTCATGTCGGGCCCGCCACTAAGCGGGCAGTCGCCGGGGGCGTTATGGTGTTAAGACTTCGGTTGGACGCGTAACGCCGCCACTAAGGCGAAGGATGGCACCAGGTGTTTTGCCGGAGTAGTCGGAGCCTTTCTCAAGGCTCTGGAAGCCCGGACTCTTGCATCCTCAACCCCCTGGGGATGCAAGGCTGGCTCATAAAAGAGTTTCACCTGACAAAAAAAAAAAAAAAAAAAGGTAAGTAGACTGACACTATAGAATTAGAATTTTCTTGCTACGTTCTTATATAACTAAAAATATTTCAGAATTTTAACAATAAATTAAGGTAAAAAATCTGACAATGTAAACAAAGACAAAAAACTAATGATATTAAATAACAGATTGTAATCTTATTCCGCATATTTCTTACAACACAAAGTATGTATGATGTTCCTCTAACTGTGGGTTACAGTCAACCTCAAAGTCTCGCATAACGAAAGTAGACCTTACTACCATAAGATAAAGTCGTTGTTAATGTCACTGTTTCTAACACTGTGTAGTCTACTGTACGTGCTAGGGGCGAATATTAGATGTTTAGTGGTCTGTATCGCTGGCGACACGTTCGAAGCCAGGGGTGTACGTGACCGTGAACAACTCCATGACAAGTGTACTGTAGCCAAAAAAATAGAAATTAACGACATCCTTTAAATCTAACAAAAAGTGACACCAAATTCCTGTGGGGTCAGATCAGTAATGGAAAAATTCCCATTTCAGAATTCCATTTACAGATATTTTTGTAAGAAAATAAGTTAGATACTTACCTATTCCGTTATTCAAAAAGGCTATTTAATGAGAAAAAACAGTTTTATTTGTATCAACTCACATCCAAAACGTAATCATACAATGGAATTCACAAATTGAAAAAGAGTGTCTGAATTTCAATTACTTGGAAAAAAATGTAACTTTTAAGGTGTTCTTAGAACGAAATGTTCTTCCAGTAGAAATAAATAAAAAATGCTGACACGTTATTATGTCGCCTGCCGGAGTTAATTGGTAGTTTCGCGCTGGTTGCGTGTGCGCAGCGTTTAAATCATATTCCGGGAAGCATGGAGCGGTGACCATGACTCGGTCCAATGCGTCCTTGGGGATAACCTGACAAGTCTCAAAAATTACAAAATTCCATCAAAACTAATGAAAACAAAAAAAAATAAGAAAGAATAAAAAATATACAAAGTATTATTATTGTTAAAAGACACGACCACAATGTCAATTAAGATATGAGGTTTGTTAAAATGAGGTTGTTTATAACTTTAACAAATATTATTCTTACTACAATGTTTAGACAGGATAAACTTAGCTAAGTGAGTTGCAATACCTATGTACCGAGTTTTTTTATAAACCTTGTCGACGTTTTGTGCAATGAACTTCATTGCAACGAAATATTGACTCAACACGCGAGTAAATTGATACTCGAGTATGACTAACACATACGAAATCTATCGGACCAATCGTGAGTTACATCTTGTAATTGAAAATAATTATTGGTATTTATTCAAGGTGATGTTATGTCCTTATTCACAATCCATGTACTTCGTGTGCTGTAGCCATGTATAATTCGTAATTACGTAATAGATGCTAACACTATTTGCTTCAACAGCTTGTATACAGCTTCGTATAAATTCTAAATATCAAAAGTCAAATGTAATGAAGTGCCGACTTCCATTGTTTTGCAATCGAAATTCAAATGTTTGATAATGTGGATACATTGCACTTCCATTAATCATTTTTACCGACTAATCTAAATACGAGTTCGCTTAGTTTACATAACTCGGAAAGTAGCACATCGTCTCACATCGATTTTAATATTGACACGATGATTCTACTAAGCGGTCAATACTTTCTCATGCTTTATATAACATTAATAAAACAATGCAAATTAAATATTAAAAGTCCAAAATTCTAGATATATTTGACTGAGATTACAGCTACAGACAGGTTTCAAAATTTCAATCGCTTTGCTAATTGTGTCCTCGATACGAGTCGAAATGTGCTTAAAAAGTAGAACTAATGTTTTCAATTGTTATTTAAATTGTATCGGTTCACTTATTTCTGATGAGGATTTGAAATAGTCAGATTTTAACAGTTAACTATCAAACTGTTCACGTGTAAGATATTTACAAAAGTGTTGCTAGAGAAATGAGTATTTACTAACCGCGTCAATAGCGTGTTATAGTAAAAACTAAATATTTTCTTTTGTAAGGCGCCATTATTGAATCAATTCCGAGATTAACATCTTGAACTGTAAACATCGATAACTCAATGTGTAAATTAGTGATGTAAATTGAAAAACAATACCGAGCGTTACGCAAAGAGAAAGCGGGAAACTGAATTATCGGCAATGCTTACTTTTGCGGTAACCACTACACTACTGATCACTTTATCAAACTTAAACTTAACTAGTAAAGAGGTTCCTATCAAAGACGTTATGTAATAAATTTGATGCTGGCCACAATGTTAGTTTAAGAAAAGTAAAAATAAAACAAACTTTTTTTTTAATTGATTTTAAAAATAGAAGTTTCAGGTTACTATTCAATAAGATCATTCGATATTTAAAAAGCTATGCAGGTAGCAAGTGTCACCTTCGTCTTATTACTTATCCCATGTATCATAAGTTGACGTAAATCCGATCAAATATTTAACGGGATTCGGATTTTATTATTAACGCAATCGGATTTTTTGGTTATAAATTTCTACCTGTCTAACGCGATTATTACGTAAACTGGTATGGTTAGATAATACGTACGACGTCGCATAGAATATAGGTGTATATCTTTGTTAACTGCTGTCTCATTGTTGCTCTGTCGCAACCAGAAAAATCTTCGAAAGTTGTGGTTTTACAAATAAAACTTAGAAGGTACCTATAATAATTTCAAATTAATTCTTGTTTAGTGATACGTTCAATCTTGTTCTGGAGCTGAACGTGTCCAATTAGTGAAGTGTATAAATGAAATACATGGTGTTATAAAAATGCGTTTAATCTTGGGGTCAGGCAGCGACCTCTGTCGGAGCAATTAACCGGGCTATGGATCAAGAAAACCAAGTTTCAGGCGCGTTGCGTGTGCGCCTCGGGCTGGACTTTCTCCCATGGACTTATTTAAAAACGTCTCCAATGGCTGGCAGCATTGTTAGACATGACGTAACATGTTCCGTCACTCATATTAGAAATGCGTTTGTTAATGTGTAATGATGCGTATTCTTTGTGCTTGCCATTTAATTGTTGTGCAATACATAGGCGGTTAACCTATGTATGTATTTGATGCCTTGATTTTTACGCCTCGTTTTCATCTCACTTATTACAGCTGTCATTTTGCTAACAATACTTCTGATAGGTTTGATATTTTCTTTACTGTGATGTACGTGTATTTCACAACTAAATTGAGAATTGATAGACTTGTGTTGAAACTACAATCCCTTGACATATTGAGAAAGATTACCTACAGTAACAGCAGTTTAATTGGCTGAAGGTAAATAATTTCACAGCATCCATATATCTCCAGTCTTCTCATTTCGAACTTCATTTGCGTACTTTTTTTATGTCTGTCTTTATTCCAAAAAGCATTAAAATGCCGAGTTAATTTGGCCAGAGCGCGCGAATAATGTTTTATCGTTGCCATTAATTGTTCAGAGTACTCGGGCAATACAATTTGGCATCTCATTTGAAAGATTGTTAAGTTTCATGAGGTTTTCCCGTCCTTGATTTAAAATGAATGTTGTCGGGCTCGGGGTGTGTAAGCGGGCCGTTGACCGCGATCTCCTGCGTGCCGTGATTCGGCCCAGAATGCATTATTCCGAATCACCGCGGCAGTCCTACATCATTCCCAATCGAGAATTCCACGCTTGATGTCTTCTTTGGTAACGAGTAACGATGCTGCTTTCCTTATGATTTATGATCACTCGCCTTCAACTGGTAATTACCTGACATTATTTCGTGCATACCTTTTTCGTTATGATAAGTGATTCTCATCTATTTAAGGTCACCTCAATATATTGTATTACGCTATACAAAATACAATACAATTTTAAATAATCATTCAACACAAAAACTTTAGTCGCGTAATAATATTGATTAAATAGTCCCCCGAACAAAAGACTTCAACGCGCCGGAGCACACTCATTCTGCTTACGCATTGTGTAGGTACCTAATGTTCCGTAACTCGCGTCCTAGTATTAATTTAGCACTTTAATTAACACAATTACCAGAGTTTGTACAAACACTAGCTCTCTGTTCTAGTTACCACTTATTCTATTAACAGGCAGAGGCAACGAGTACGTATTTATTTAGGTCAGTGGGATGTAATAATCGACAAACATTGCAGCCTTTATGTTCTTGTTATCTTAGAAATCGATATCTTAAACTGATGGGTTTCTATGATAATATTGCGACCATTACACATACGTATTAAGTGCTTGGATAGTGTTTGACAGCAATTGATTACCTAACAAAATGAGATGCAATAAAAGTAGGTCGGTAAATAGAACGCAGTCATACAGTTCAATTTCTCTGACCTTTGATAAAGAAATCACTTTTACTGAACGGTATATTATACAAAAGTGAAATGTTTATCTGTTTGATCTTGGGATTGTTTTCGTGGAAGATGGCACAACAATAGAGATGTGTCGCGACGAGTGCGACCCGCGGCGACCCGCGACGACCCGCGGAGACCCGCGCGATGTCGCCGCGATAACTTATATGTTAACTTTTCCGGATGAACTTTAACAGTATGTAGTTCAACGTGAATGCTTTAATATCTTGATACTTCGTAATGCTACCGCTCGGTTACGAAATCAACATAAACTTTACTACGAAATATTTTAAGAACTTGTTTACAAAACATAATTTTCAAAGATGTAACCTTCGTTTATAACCTTCAGATTTTATATGGACAAGTTCTCAGTGTAGGTAAATTGTCGAAAAAAATCGAATTTATTCTCACACACTTCATTCAAGGTACATATAATTCGCGTATAATTGAATTAATTCTGAAGACCTCCAAACAAAATTTACGAAATCGAATAAACATGGGTAAGGAATCATAAATTCAAATCAATTCATCGTTGTTAACCTTTGGCAGGAACATCTATGTATAAATAAACAAATTACATTCACGACCCTATTTGAGGTTTGTATTGCACATCCTTGTTCCGTTGCCGAGAGCCGATGAATCACGATTGCATTCCGTGAATCGATCTGCATACCACATTACCGTTAATAATCTTTGTGGCTTTAAATTTGCCTTAAAACCAATGTCAAGCTATAATTTCAGTGTAATTATGGCGCCTGCCGAGGTTTATTACACGTGAAAATAATTCGGACCTGACTTAACCGTAATATGCAAAAACTCGCTGGAGTATTTAAAAACATTTCTTTAAGTGTAAATTTATTTGAGTGTCGTAGTGGCGTTGAACTAATAAATTCTGGAACTAAGTGGTCTGGATTGCGTTTTTACATACTGTTCTACTTACTGCAAGCAAAAGTAAATAAGTCGAGTAAATGAAAATATTACGCTAGCAACAACAGCTGACCTAGACATAACATCTTATCAATCATAAACAGCTTTCGTAATTAGAACCAAAGAGTTTTCAACGCGACAGACAGACATCTCTAATGTAACATATAACACGGGGTCACTGGTGTTTACGTAAGAGATACATAGCTAGTGGCATCAATGCTCTATACCGACTGTTCTTAACCCTTAACATTATCTAATTTGTCTCATTAATTACGTACTAGCTGTTACATAAATCCTAATACAACACGATGACAACTTTCAACTTCCTTTGCGCAATACTGATACGTTATGTAAAGATCGTGTTGCTATCGAATGAAACCTCATGCATTACCTACTCCAAATTACTACTGATACACACTAACTAATAAAGATAACGCTGACCCACATTAGGACATTTTTATGATATGCTTGACACGAAACTGGGACGTTAAAATATTCTGTAACGTCACTAGGTGTGTCCACTTTAACGTAAAACTTTGAAGATAGAGATAATTTGTAAAAGCGCGGGCGGGGAAGGGTTAGGGAGGGGCTCGGGCACGCGCAGGTTATCTCACTTTAGGACAGTTCACTCGTTATCTAAAAACTTACGGCCGAACCCACTTACTCTAAAGTAAACATTTGAGTTAGAAAGTGCAGTTCCGTGTAACGCGTACAGATAACACTCGCGTGTTTGTGATGCTCTGGATGAAGCACTTGAAAAAATAACCCAAAGAAACGGTGTTCATTGAGAAGTAAACAAGCTATCTTAAACTTCAGAAGAATTTATAATCTTTATAAATTTTGTCTTATCTTAAGCTAATCGTTTGTTTAGTTTCTTAACAAAAAAACAAATCCCTTTTTAAGTACCTAATTGTTGGATTGTAAAAAGGAGTATGAATGCTGTTCTCTAGATTGCCTTTAACATCTGTAGAAGGATCTTTTGTTAAAAAATATTTAGGAGTTATTATTGAAAACTGGTTTATGATATTCTAAGAAGGAATTCGTACAATAGATCTTGAACCGAAGTTTAAAGTGATTAACTTAATAGATAGTTAGTTGTTAATTACGAATAAAGTGGTTACAAAATAATTTGGTAAATTACTCTTGAATATCATACGATAATTTATTCGAGGAAATCGTAATTATAGGCAAATTATTCAGTTTTTATTTTAATATCAGGCACGTGGTGATTTTGATTTTTCCTTTTCTTTCCATTTAAGTACACGCGTTAGAGATGCAATTTGAACTGACTTTCGTAAATTAATTACCTCAATAAACTAGGTAATTAACCACCAAATAATACACTCTGCAATTTCGTGTAGCACAGTTTAAGTATGGTGCATGTTAGTATAATCTGAGTACAAAGATCGAGTAACGGTGCCATGTCAGTCTGTCCGTTCAAATGAAAATCCCAGTGATCGCGTCAGCTCGCGGTTGTGCGCACATTAATATGTAATTATTTACAGTACAATAACGCGCGTCACCACATTGTATAAGCATCCTTAATGGTGCCGTCAATAACTATCAATTCTATTTTTTATCATACCTTAATAATACTTAACAGCCAACAAAAACTATCATTTACGACGTCTGTAAAAAGTACTATTATTTTTATTAAGTCTGGTATATATATTGAATTGTTTGTTTTTTTATTGTCTATAAAGATTATAAAGACAGGATATTATGGTAGTAAGAAAGCATTGGAACAGTTTCTGAGTATAATGGAGGTGCAGCACGTAACTGAGACCAGCCTAATGTTGGTCAGCGCGACGCAAACGCATAATTTTACGATCGACTGAGCACGGCTGGCTACATATAAACCAAATCATTTGATATGATTGTTAAAGAAGTAATGGAGCTCTCCCCTCTATTAAACATGACTATACTTTTATAATTACGTTCATTCATATTTAAGTACTACTTTAATTTACTTCGGAACTATTCTAAGTCATACAATTTATTTTAAATCATTGACATTGGCAGTATAGCCTTGTAAGTACATACACATAAACAAATAAAATACTATAGAAAATAAAACCTCCTCCTTTTGAAATCGTTTAAAAACAACATCGTTTTCAAATTGTAGAAGCAAACTCGCAATAGCGGAGATTATCAATTTATTCGTGACCTCTAGTAAATAAAAGAATGTAGTTACTAGTTATGAGTGAATCTACACGCATTAAACAATTTTGCTTAAGGCTGCGTTGCATACAATGAGTGGTACATTCTCACGGTCCTTTGTCCTGTTATAATAAGGTATCATTGTCGTGGACACGCTTGAGAGGCTTGTCGTGAGGGAGCACCCTCAGGACTCTTACGCGATCAGAATTTAGATTACGTTACGTTTCATATTTCAATAGACGACTCTAATTAACTATGCCCGCTTCAACGGACATGAGCATAAGCGAGGGATAACGTAAGCCAAGTTGTCATACTAATAGTTATTATAAAATTGTTATGGGTATCGGTTTCTTTGTTACCTAATTCAAAGGTTTTGTACTACAATAGATTTCTTTTTCCTGCCATTGATCAAATTTAAATATTTATAGACTGCTGTAGCTACTGTAGATATTATGTGAGAATGTTCATTACTAATAGAGATAATTAATATTTTAAACTATTCTCAATTGTTACAAGATTAAATTTCGTGATAATATTATTATTACTTTAGTCAAAACAATAGCTCATAACAAATTGAAGGATTAAGTAGTTGCTAATGTTAATGACCAAAACATAGACTTAAAATATCGTATTCGAGGATTTTTATTACCATTTATAGGAAATAAATGTTGCAAATGACTTATATCCTTAGTTCCATAATATCTTTTATCTGTTAAACAAAAAATTAATAAAATCTCGTTTGTATTCGCAGATCGAACGGCTCGCGCAGTATGAGCGGCTGGTGGGCGGAGGCTGCGCGCGACGGCGGGCGGCGCGCCTGTCCGACCTGGAGCGCGTGCAGGACCTGTTCCCGCACGACTACCTCGCGCTGCACGACGCTGACGCGCCCGCCGCACTCGCATCGCACCATGCACAGGTACATAACGATCTCCAGGACTTCGAAGAATGTCATGTAAACCAAACGAAACCAAACAGGGTTTCCACTGAAACCGTACGACGTTCTGTTGATCATAAACGGATCAACAACAGTTAAACTGTAATATCAGAACAATTTCTCGTAGATCACCATTTTCTTTTTTTTAAAACCAAACACATTTGCGTTATTTTTTACGGAACTGAAGGCTAATGATGAACTATCTGATTAATAACAATTTTGTATTACAGAAACAAAAAAGCCTACGCAAGCGGCCGAGCTTGGACATCGGCGGAACGATCAGCGCCAGCAGCAGCTCGCTGTCACCCCGCACCTTCATCATGGAGGCGCCGGTCCAGCTCAGCCCACTCGGCACCACCTCCCCACCGCTCGACCGACACCTGTTCCTCTTCAGCGACCTCCTACTCGTCGGCAAGTCGCGAGGAACCAACTGCTTCAAGCTAAAGGAGAGCGTCAGGCTCGCGGAAGTCTGGATCTCCTTGTCCGAGGGTGACGATACCGGCTTCCTGGTCGGGTGGCCGACTGTCACCGGTGTTGCCAATTACCTCGCCATATATCCCACTCAGGCAGCTAGAGACACTTGGTATAGGTAAGTTACTTTTCTACAATCTGCTTTGATACGAATATCTGGTGAAAAGGATGTGGTCTAACTAGTTTCTTTTTTGTTTCAGGAAAATCCAAAATGCTTTAAGTGCCCAACTGGCCACAGAACCAAAGTCTACGAATATTCAGATATTTTACAAAGATGCAACGAGTTCAATAGAATTCGTAAGTATATTCTTTGTTTCCTTTGTACACTACCGTATTTATTTACCGCATTACATTTAGGTCATTGTGGATCCAGGACTTCTATTAAGTTACTACGTTTTCTTTCCAGTGTAAGACAGTGTCTGTGAGCCCTGAGATGAGTGCCCGCTGCGTGGTGCGTCAGGCGCTGCACGTGCTGCAGAACGGCGGCGAGGGCGAGGGCGACGCGGAGGGCGATGACCATGAGACGGAGGGGAGGTGGGGCGCCGCCAGCGAGTTCACGCTGTGCGTCAGGACCGGCCGAGACGCCCCGCCCACACCGCTCAAGGGGATCGAGAGACCTCATGCTGTACAGGTACTGCTATTTCCTCTGTTATTTGTCAGTTTACTGACTGTATAATGCTTTAAAAACTTGCGAAACATTCACACTAGTTTACCTAAATGCTTTCGCATGGCTAGGTCATCAAACCGGTCGAACGATATTTGCTTCATACCTACTTATGTTTTCGTGTAAATAGAAAGAATATAAATCAGGAAACTTATTAAAGTTGTGTTTTTATTTCAGATGTCGAGAATAAGACAAACTTTGTCAAACGAAGACGGTTTCGACTTAGAACATGTCAACGCTAAGAACAATCCATGCGGACTGGTCTTCGAATTGAGAAAGAAGAACCAAGGAATAAAGAAGTAAGTATTTAAGCGTGTCCATCGTATATTTTGATGTTTGCATTTTGGTCATATCCCCACAATATTAAAATAATTATCGTATACTTAGAATCAACCTTGCTAGAAACTAAGAGTGGTCTTCGAAAATAAGTATCATTACCCATAACTTGCAGACACAGAAATTCTTATTGTGTGTCCTGTATAAGATAAGGCATAACAACTAAACATGAATGAAAAATCCTCCGAAATGTAACAATAATAATACCAGCCTATAAACGTCCTACTGCTGGGTACAGGCCTCATCCTATAAAGAGAAGGCACGAGCATTGATCACCACGCTTGATCTCTGCGAATCGTCGATTTCAGATCCCAATTTTTGGAATCCAGGTTTCCCGCGATGTTTTTCCTTCACTGTTCGTACAATATGTAACGATTTAATAATTTGTCAGCGGTAATTCGACGGGTGGTCGCGGGCTTCGGTTGTTGCGGCGCGGCGGTCGCCTGTTCGGGGTAGCGCTGACGAGGCTGTGTGGCGGCGCGCCCCCGCCCGCGCTGCTGCTGGCGCTGCGCCGGCTGCGCGCGCTCGCACCGCTCACACACGGCGTCTTCCGCAGGAGCGCCAACGCTAAGGCGCTCAGGCTGCTCAGAGATAAGGTACGACTCAATCTGAATCTTGTGGTTTTCCTAAACTAATACAGAGTGACCAAATTACACGACAGTAAAAAAAAATATTCTCCATACGAAGGAATATTCGAAATACCCTCATAATCATATACGAGGAGATGATCCTCAATTTTTTTATAGATGTATATAATAGGTCCATGCTGTAGTTATACATGTTACTGAGTTAGGTATTTAGATAGGTACTTACTTCTTAGTAGACAGAAGAATAGTGAAAAGTTGGAGGTGTCTGCAATCTTTCAAGTATTGAAAGATTAAGTGCAGGTTTACTAAAACTAAATTATAAGTCTTGAAAGACAGTTTCTCCTTCATTACCACTGTTATATAAACCAGTTTTCTTTAACTGAACTAACAATCAACTCGATTCATAACTATGAAGCCAATATGCTTTAGATCCAGTGTAGGTAACGAGTATCATTAGACAATGTAACACGCTACCGTGCAATGACACGCAATTGTGATGTACCGCTCAATGTCACATCCGTCCATCCGCCATTATTGTATTGTACTATTCAGGTTATACTAAGTATTCGTAATACTCGAATAACAATAAACTGTACAGAGTGCGTTAAACCTAACAATAGGCTCGATTTTGATTGAAGGCTTGTCTTCCGACTACATAACTACAAAGTGTCGGAGTCAGTCGTAATTGACAAATTCATGCACTGGGAGTAACAACACGAATTATCTATTGATGTAAGAGTTCGCCCCATCACCATCTTTGAAGCATTCAACGTGCTGGATTCGTCGGCGAATCCTTGTTACCAATCTAGGTTTTCTCTCCCTGAATACTCGCAATTCACACATTGGATTTAGGGATGACTAAATCATTAAATCCAATTTCCTTCCTCATAACCCTTGATGAGGAAGTTGCTTTTCTATGAACCTTCAGTATTAATTTATTTCTCTGTTCATTCCACAGTTGGACACCCTTGGACCCTGGGCAGAGAGTTGTCCAGAACTGGAGCGAGCTCCCGTGTTACTGCTCGCTGCTCTCGTGAAAGAATTCTTCCGTGCCTTGCCGCAGCCATTGCTCCTTACCGAACTCTATCCAGCCTGGCTGCAAGTACTTAGTAAGTATTTTCAAAAATATTTAAGAAGTGTGTTTGTTTGAAAGGATTTTTATCCAGATAAATTAAATTATTTTTTATTCTTTGATTATATCTTTGTAACATGGATTCGATTTTTGTGACATCTTTTTATAAGAATGTCAAAACAGGTTCCAATAATAAACACGTCGCAGGAATTAAGGACAAAACTTTAGTATTTTGGACAGTTTTAGGTATGTTGTTCAATCTTGTTACTCATAACACTAATATTTATAATCTTGTTTCAGCGTTATCACAAAACGAGAAGGTCACAGCCGTGCGATCGCTTCTCCTGAAGTTGCCCAAGGCTCACTACACCATGCTGACGTACTTCATCTGCCTACTTCAAGCCATCGCTAAGAAGTCGAACATCAACCTCATGTGCCCCATGAACCTCGGCGTGTGTGTCGGGCCCAGCCTGCTCTGGCCGAACACTCCCTGTGACAAAGCTCCCAAAGCAGTGCCAATGATCGTAGAACTCCTCATTGTTAAAGCTGAAGTGTTATTCGGACCTCAAATCTCAGGTCTTCTGGGTAATGGCACCCCTGAAACATCGAACGCGTTACTGGACTCAGGCGCCGAAGAAAGTGACAGCCTGCACTCTGTGGGAATATCATTAGATTCCATGGAGCTCTCCACACCTCGCAAAGAAAAACTTTCTCTTAGCCGTGATTCAGGGTTGACACTTTCAGAAGACGATTCAAACAGCAACGGAGGGAACAGTCCAGCTCCTCGAAACATATTGCACAGTTTGTCAGCACCCACGTGCAACATGCAACAAGAATCAAAATTAGTAGTTCGATACAACATCGACAACCATAACGTGTCAGGTCTGCCTCAAGTTAGTCAGAGGCAGAATATTTATTCTAACAAAGCAGAACTTTATAGCACAGTCAACGATGAATTATATACGACGCCATATATGGGAGAAAGATACGTACATAATTCCATAAATATTGGAATCTCAAATGGTATTGACGAAAGGAATTATGTATCTAAAACAGCGTTACAGCGGTCAACGGCCGACATCTACGACCAGAGCCCCGCGAAGTAT
Organism: Autographa gamma; assembly: GCA_905146925.1. Lineage (NCBI taxonomy): Eukaryota > Metazoa > Arthropoda > Insecta > Lepidoptera > Noctuidae > Autographa > Autographa gamma. The sequence continues at coordinate 5,847,208 of LR989866.1, read as the reverse complement.
ATAACGGGGTTGGAGCCACAGAAACCACCGAGAAGTAACGTTTCCAAAGCAGCTCGTACGTCTAAAGTGTACAGCATGTTTGCAGAGACACAAGAAACCGATAAAAATGTCTCCAACAAAAACTTCAGCAGAGCAAAAAGCTCAGACAACCTTTTAGAATCGAAACAGGAAAATATTGATAATAAACGCGACCTGGTTTCTAGTCAAGAAAACATCGTGTATAGCAACATACACGATCTAGCCATGTTCACAGAAAATATTCAACGACAAAATCAATATCAAACGCAAGCAGAAGTATCAAATTCGAACTATTCCAGAGTGTACACGGGGTGGGAGAAGAAGAGTGCTAACTACAACAGCAAATCAAATAATTGTAACACGGAAAATATATACGGTCAGATGGCGAAGAAACAGGGGGAGACCTCGCAATCCAGAACAGATGGGAACGTAACACCGGCAGCCACCATTTTTACACGAAATGACTGGACTCGTCAAGCAGCGAGGACTAAGAGCTTAGAAGTTAGCGAAGAAGTACAGGCAAGCAATGAGAAAATGCGCAACGGAAACTACGAAATAAATGTCACACACTGCTGTCGGAAGAGACGGTTTGACCCCGCACACATGTGCACTAAAAGCTGCACTGTTCCAACGGCGGCCGCCAGACAACATGAAAACCACAAAATGAATCCTCTACAAAACTCATACTCATACGTCGAAAACATCCACAATAATAATAACTCTGAGGATAATAAAAAGTCAAGGCTACGCAATTACAATACCAACAAATTAAATCAATCCAAGTCTCTGGCGAATATAATTCTTCACAGCGACTCGAGTAGCAGCGACACGTTATACCAGCCGCAAAACTCGTTCAACAGTCGATCCACTGAGTCACCGGCCAGTGAGAATTCATTCGAGAACTGCTACACCACTCAATACATCGACCCCCTCTACACGTCAGTGTACAACCGTCGCAGGGATATATTCCATGACATGAAGTCGTCGAACATGTTCCCCTCCGACATCTACAAAGCGACGCCCACGGCCGTCAAGCCTGAGTACAACACCTCGGAAAATGAACAGAACAACAATAAGAAACCACCTCACATGCCGCCACCCGTGCCTCCCAGGAAGATGGTTTACCAGAGAGTACTGAAGAAGTTCCAGCCGGTGCACGTGAACAAAGACGACAAGAGCTCTCGCTCCAAGTCAGTGCCGCGGCTGTACCGAGAGCCCTCCGCCGGCGCTGACAACAAGGCACAGAACAACACCATAGCTCTAGACGGCTCAGAGTCAGACACCGAGTCCGAATCATACGTATAGGACGCTGTGGAAGCACAAACTAATGACTTACATCTTAATGGAGATTTATTTAAATTATTAATAATGCATACTATGTGTCAAATTAATTATGATCTGTGTTGAACAAAATCTGTTTTTGACGTAGAATTAATCTTGATATTAGACATTCTAATGTTTTAAACCAGTTTGTATACTACTTACTACGTTTTAAGACACTATGAAAACATAGTGATAATGTAAGGAATATCTTTTGAATCCCGCCTTAAAAATTATAATATGTGACCATAACCAGAATTGTTTTGGTGATGTAATTCCAAAGACGTAAGAATAGTTTCAAACTTAATGGTATTATGTAGATGGATGTATCAATGGGATAATATAACTTTTATATGTTTGTCCTCAACAATTAAATAAAAGAGGACTTATTGATGCCAATCAGCTATTAAAGTTTAATTAACGTTAGATATTTGTCGTAGTGTATACTAAAATATAGCGCTGGTTGTTTTTGGAATATTTTATCTCATAAAAAATACTTTTTCAGAGTTAAAAATGTATTTTATTAATCTCACGAATTTTATTGTTTTTAAATTAAAGATACCATGAATAGTATTTGTAAAATTTTACTTGGATTAAAATGTTACTTGTACGATGTAATTTTTATATTTTCTCTATTGTTGTGACTAGCGCTACTGTTAAATTAAACTATGACTTTCTGTGTCATCTTATATCTGGAGATATTACAATATATTTGATGATGTAATTAATGAAAGCCTGCCTGTGTATATAATGTAAATTGTACGTACATTTATAATAAAAATATATTAAATGGTTTTAATTATATAACTTGTATTTTCATTACGTGCAGCCAACAGCCAGGTAAAATTCCAACAGTTACAAAGGGATTGATCATATAGCTATTGTCAAGTAGTTGAAGTTGAATAATAAAGAAACGGAATTATAGGTAATGTGCTTCGTAGCTGGTTTTAGCTGTGCAGTCCAAGTGGAATAGCACGTGATACACAAAATGGTTGTTCAAGTCTGGGTGTTGTTTATGTGAATTGAATGTTTGTGACAAGGGTTAATTTTCAGAGTAAGAGAGTCAAGTATAGAAGATACACCTTTAATATTTTTTTCAACGAATTTATATTTCTGTAATAAAGTGGATATGCAAAAATGAGCCCAATGCAGTAAATAAATAAAACGAACAAGAATTCATAATGAATAAGTAATTTTATTTACCTACTCTAAAAAAACCAGAAAAAAATCAATCTAATCATCATCATCAGTCACAAATAAAACAAAACCTAAAAATTTTAAATAAATTAAAGAACAAAGATAGTCTCTAATTAATTTAAATAAGATATACACAAAAGTATTAATAATTCAAATTCGTGTGACATCCTGCAGCACAGCATGCAAGGTGGATAAGAATCACAAAAAAAAATATCCTTTATAAACAGTGCGTTACGTGAGCGTTTAAATACTTTTTGGTCCGATTAAAACCGATTTTAAAGAAAATTTGAAAAATAATAATTGCGATACTAACATATCTTACGGTATCTTATTCATATTGTTACAATAGTTTAGTTCATAGTAACACCGTCGAACTATAATTTAATTAATCCTCAAGATGCAAACGACGTTGTTTATTCCATCTTTTTGTTGTTCTAAAATGCTGTTTTTGTATAATAGCTAGTAAGCTATAGTGGCGGACGTAGTACCTACGTTTTTACGTCACTCAGACATTGCATGCCACCATTATCTAGAATTATATTACGTTATAATTATGGCGTCGACACTACCAAAATAATTTGTCATGTCATTTTTATGAAAAATATCGTTTGTAAGGTTTAATAAGACTAATAAGAGTCTATTGTTTTCACAGCTTTAAAATCATTAATGTAAGTTTTTTTCTATTCATATCAGGTTTAAATGAAGAAAGTAAACAAAATATCTACGTTTTAACTTTCTGCATTTAAGAATAAAAAATAACAGTGTTAATTTATTGTGTAGCGACATACATAACCTATTTCATATGCCCATTGCCCTAACTAGTCAGGTTACTTCATGACAATAGTCTTTAAATTTACACAACAATATTGCTACTAATGAATTCGAAATAAAAATGAGAGTATTAGAAGAAATTTGGAAGTATTTGAAGAAGGGATTTGGAGTTTAAATTAACGGATTTATGGATCTAATGATCGGCGGACTAAAGTATTTTCTTGGATTATTGTAGTGCTAAGCGCAGGCGCCGGCTTTTTTGGCTCGTTTGGCTGCGTCACGTTCTTGCGGATTCACATAGTTCCACGGCTGCGTCACTGCGGTACCGAAGACCATGAAGTAACAAGCAGGTGCGATGTACATAATAGAACCAATGATAAACACCGGCCGCCATTCGTCAAAGCCGTGCTGTAAATAACGATTTTTACAATTATATTACATAAATAATTTAAAATTGAGCATAATAGCTTGGAAAATACTTGTAGCACAATACTAGCGCTTGCCCTTGTTTCGCACGGGTAGAGAAACATTGAAATAAATTATAGTCATTTGTGAAAATCATTTCATAAAGTTTAAAAAAAAAAAGATCGTACCCAGAAGCGGCGAGAGACTAGTTTTACAATTAAGACTATAGGTATTTATAATAGCATTGCAAGTCATCGATCTCACCCCACTTCTCCTCAAATAAATAAAAGCCTAACATTTCAAAGTTGATTAACCGTTCTACAGGGGGGTTTAATAACAAACAGAATACTTACGCCATACTTAGTATAGTGAGCAGTGATTAGGGGCACTATAAAGCCCGAGGTGTTGCCAATTCCATTAGCGATGCCGTACAGAGTTCCCGCGAAGTTCGGTGCCAAGTCCTGGTGGTTTACTAAGTTGGTAAGTGTGGCGGCACCATTGGAACCCATGGAGAAGGTGATTAAGGCCACGCAGAAGTAAGGGGTGCAGCCCGAGTAGCCCAGCGTGATCAGAAGCAGGCCAGGAATTATGTGAGAGAATATGGTGAAGAACTTCCTCACATTCGTTAATGAAAACTTGTTAGATTTGATGATCCTAAAAAAAAGTAGGTATTCAGTAAGAACATCATAAATTATGATAATAAAGCTTATTAGTCCACCAAACAAAGAGATTGTAGAGTGCGTCAGCAAGGCCTTAAGCAATTACTTTAGAAAATTGTTCAGGGTGCTTAGACACTTAACATTTTAAAAGTCCTGACCTTATCGATCGCTCACAAAAATTTTAGGGACTATGCAAGATGTCGCTGTTGCTGCAATGGAGACATATTACCCGAGATCTCATGCAAGAGCGGAGCCACTTGAGATGTTACGAAAGTTACATACATGTTTGTACTAGAGAGGTGTATGAAGTACCTAGTATGAACACCAAAAGAATATCAAAACCGAAGGCAAAAATTTGCAGGGGCATCTACTAGCTAGACCATTATTTAGGAGATCCCGGAGGAGAAGCTACAGTGATTTTAGATGAATTTTTAGCATAGACATCAGATTAACAGATTACGGAGGTGAAACTGCACTGTAATATTTCTGTTGTTATCATTTAAAGATCTAATCAGACAAGTCATGCCTCGTGGCTATTGCACAGTGACAAGCTACTCGGGTACCAATAATAATAAAAGCTCGCTTAACACGGCCTTTTTAACTCATGAAGAAAAAAGGCAAAATATTTAAAAAAAACAGTGAAGTCAATCCGGTATTGACACAACTATTCTATCGCAACCTTAGGAGTTTCCAAAAAGAATAAGGATTTGAGATAATTTTATTAAACCGGCAAAACGCTACAAACAACTCTATTTGTACGACGAAATTAGTTCATACTGCTTCTCACAGTTCATATTCTTTATGCGCACTCTACAGTTTTTTATACTAAATTTACTCCAAGACCTCAACTGTTTACGCATAGCACATGTGAATCAATATAAATAGGTAAGCTTTTAACCTTAGATGAATGATTGGTCTCGCGCGGTTGACTACATACCAGGGATGTTATGGATATATAATTTCGGATCCGGACGGATATGGATATTGGTAAAATATAATATCGGTTTCGGCTACTGTTATGGATAATAAATTATTTCGGATTATCCGATAGTTTCGGTTACGAATATGGATATCCATAACAACACTGCTGTCCATCTCGCGCTGTGACGTCATTGGGTAGCGGGATAGGTGTTGCATTCCGGCGGACTGCACAGTTAATTCGTACGAGTTTAGTATTTTGTAATACTCCGCCCTATCCGAAACTATCCAAAACTTTTATTTCGGATTCGGTTACGGTTACGGATATTTTTTTATTTCGAATATCCGATAGTTTCGGTTACCGATATGGATATCCATAACAACACTGCTACATAACGCACTGCAACAAACAAAATGTTCGTCACTGCGGCAACAATAAAATTATGCTCAGTATGCTAGAATAGCATTAACAGCTGCCCAATGGCTACCCCAGTTTATGTGAAAATATTGTAAGCTATGGAAGTTGTTACTTGATATAAATTAAAAATGTTATTATAAATATAGATCAAAAAACACAAAAAAAAAATGTACACCTTATGCTCGCCTATATATAATATAGATTTCATATATTAATTTTAAAAATATACAATGGGTTATGTATAGGGTAAAAGCCGGATAGTTGCCACACTTTTTAAAAATCTCGTTTAAAAAAACTTTGTACCAATACATTTTTTATTCAAAGTGTATTCTCAATCATAGTTCATCATTCCTCTAACATACCCTATTTTTTTTATGAATTCCTCTAACATAACCAATCTTTTTTAATTTTGAATATTATAAACATTGAGTAAATCCAGTTTAATATGACCTCTAAAAAAGAGGATAGTTGCCTACTATGGCGGATAGTAGCCTAACGTTAAAAATTGTTCAGGGGATACTTGCCCAATGTGAGGATAGAAAAAAAAACAAAAAAATCAAAAATCATTTATTTAACTTAGGCTACAAAGTAGCACTTATTAAACGTCAATATATTTTTTTTACAAAAGACAGCACCCCAGGATATTTTAGATTTATATTTATAGATTTTTTAATAATCAGTTTTTACTATTAAATAAGTGTTTATTAAAGCTAAATTATAATTATAAAATTATAACAATAATAGACTCTAAAATAGTAAATATGTGTCCAAACTCCAAAATAAAAATGTAATGTTGTTATTTATTTTGAAGATAGAACAATATACAAAATTAGAATTACTTTTTTTTTACTTTTAATATATGTATTTTTAACCGACTTCAAAAAAAGGAGGTTCTCAGTTTTACCTGTATGTATGTAAGTTTGTCCGCGATTGTCCCTCGTTTGGCTGAACCGATTTTGATGCGGTTTTCAGAAAATAGTTTGTTAGAGGAGAGGCGAAGGTTTTAGGATTTATTATTTAACCGTACCGTGCCTAATAATTGCCGCAGGGCAACAATCCGCAAAAGACAGTAGGGCAACTATCCGATTTGATACGGATACTTGCCCTTTTTATTTACGAAATAAATAAAACATATTTAACAATAAAACCTAATAAACAGTGCAATTTAAACTCTAATGCATTCAAAGAAATAAATTTTTGACTGAAATCCCAATCAGTTATAAAAATATTTAACAGAGATTACTTACCAATATAATTCTGGCGCTCGTCAAAGTATCGCAGCGGAAGATATTTTCATACACGGACAAAACACATGCACCTACTTTAACGGCTTTTGCGGCCCTGAGGCCTAGGCGGGGGACTCTTTTAATTATGATCAAAAAGAAACACTGTCGATACGCCTAACATAGAGCATTTGAAACTGAGGCATGTATCCGTCCGAGGCAACTATCCGGCTTTTACCCTACATTAAACAGGAAGATTAGATAAATAAAATAGGTTATAATGTATAAAAGTACAATTACAATAAATTCACATTATTAATATCTTAACCATGGGGAAATTGATTCTTGCATATACGGCAACATTGAATGCCTTTCAGGGTACATATTATTTTATGTTGAAATTTCGAAATTATATAATATTTCGAGCGCGCGAGACCAATCATTCATCTAATCTTTTAACAATGGGAGTCTCATTTAATAAATTAAATATAATCCGTACTTGTCACCGATGGTGCCGAACAATAAAGAGAAAATCATTCTAGCGAGATACGGCAATGAGGCCATCCCGCCCGTCGTAGTCAGGGTGAACCCAAGAGCGGTCGAAATGAATTTGGGACCTGCCGTCATCACGACATACAAGCCCCAGTCGCTGCCGTAGTGGAGGATCATCATAGAGTAATAGGGAAACGACGTCATGATCCTCAACAGCGGAGGAACCAACTGAAATCACATGTACATAGTTCATTGTATTAATCGAAAACTGTTATTTTACCTATGAGCAGATCAGCAACTTTTTATATTTCTTTATGTAGGTACACTGCGATTGAAAAATGTACTTTAAGTACACCTTGCAATTGCATTTAATCCGTATCTAACTTCGACGAGCTACATCTTTAGATTTCATAATAATATTTTCTACAATTTGAATAGTGTAAATAAGCGCTTTACGTTGACAAACTCAAAAAAAAACATTCAACTATTGGTTTGACACAAATCTTTTAAATTACTACTTGAAGAGTTAATTTACGCAAACGTTTGCCGTGTAAAACTCTTATTTGAATTACCTATTTACGAATCTTGTTCATAATATAAAAAAACATCGTTAACTAATAATGATATAATTTACAAATTATAAGAATTAAAACCTAGCTATGAGGTCAAAGATTCTTCAAATATACGTATAAAATGAACTCGCCAACGAATAACTCCTCAATTATTTTTATATCGTATTTAAGTATTGCGAGACTACACAAACTTGTATGCATTTCACGAGGAACATACCCTTGCATTCATTAGAACTTTATCGCCGAGAGCCTCAATGACGTATTTCTTCTCAGCTTCGGATATACGCGGGTGGACTACCGGATAATCATAAACCATGTATAGCCACAAGAAGCACCACAATAATGACATTAATCCTGAAACATATTAAGATCATAAGTATGCAAGTAATAAATGGCTAAATAGTAAAATAACAATAGAAAAAAAATTCAGACCATACATTATTAATATTACACGAAAGTCCTGTAATAAAATTGAATTAATAAAAACCTAACTTAAGTCACACATAACATATTGTACACTTTTTATTGCTTTATATACCTACTGAAATGCCGCCTTGGGAGTTGTCATGTAGTAGTTCACTATAAGATTGTCCATCCAGCGACGGGCCTGTTGGTCTAGTGGTTAGAGACCCTGACTGCTATACCGGAGGTCGTGGGTTCGATTCCCACCCGAGACAAATGTTTGTGTGATGAGCACTATCATATGATCGGTGTCTGGGTGTAATTTATCTATAAGATGTATGTATTTAGAAATATTATAAGTAGCTATGTTTATCAGTTGTCTGGTTACCATAACACAAGCTCTGCTTAGCTTGGGATCAGACAACCGTGTGTGAGATGTCTCGGAATATTATTATTATTCTGCTAGCTACAATTGCTACCAGGCTGTTACAGATATCGCCACCCAGTATTGCTATTAGGACTCGAATCAAAAAGCCCGATAGGCTGAATAAGCGCGGCAGCCCTAACATGACCCGGGAGGCTCAATAATGGACTTGCAGAGCCTTGTAACAGCGATTAGTGTACGTAACCCATACACACGTAATGACTGATAGTGTGTTGTAAACAATCTGACTTTAATTCTAATTTTTGTGTATTTTTTGTTACTTAATTTTTATCTTGTTAAATTACAATATGTTACTTTAGTACCTACTTATAGCACTCAGGTTCCCAAAATACAAACATTCGTTTAGTTTGGGGACCGCAGTTTAAATTATATTTTTTGTCAGTAATAACTTTATATTGTAATATAATTAAGTAAGACAACTCTGTAACCCTTTTTGGGACAATAATCTTATTCTACCTTGGTCTGTACAAGGTGCGAACCTTCAAGCCTGCGTGTTACACCTCACAGACAATGCTCTGCGTTCCCCTTGCAGGTCCGTATCGTCAGAGAGGTCATCGGTCACCCAATCACCCATGCACTTGAAACGAGTGACTCTGCTCAGGCCAGTCTCCTTTTGATCAGAGAGATCATCGCAATGGATATTTTAACTATACAAAAATACCTTTCCAACTTGTATCGTTAATTTCGATTGATGCCGAAACAAAACTGTAAACGTTTTTGCTCATCATCCTTTTAAGGCGCTCCCCCGAGAAAAATGCGCAAAAGCGTAGTTTTATTAAGCTATAAACTCGATATTTAAAACATATATCAAATTCACTGTTATACCAAATCATTATTTAATATGTTGTCTTTGACTTGTACTGTTTTTTTTTTCTTTTTAATGCAGCGAATATTTAGTAGTACTCATTTTAAAAATGGTCTATCATATTTTATTCCTTGCAAAGGCTCACGATGTACACGTATTTTATTAATGTAACTTATACCAACTGATAGAGGATTTAATTCTTAACATTATCTACTGATTTGTTTTTCAAAAAGACTAAACATCTATTTTACAATTCAAATTATTCCTAAAAATTGTCAAATTCACAACATAAACACACTCGCGGCGGCGATCCAGCAGTCAGCCGTAGGCTCTCGACGTGAGAGCACGTCGGTTTTTTATTTGAAATGTCATTTACAATTTAATGTTATGACAACTGTCAAAAAGTCATTGTTAGCCCTATATAGTTTTACACACGGCACTGGTGATAAAATTCAAATAGCATGGAATACATATTTATGTTTTACATAACATATCATCACGCCTGTATCCCCGAAGGGGTTAGGCAGAGGTGTACTAATGTACACCCACAATTCGCCGATATGTTTAGGTCCCATGTAATAGGGGGCGAGCTTTATTTATGTTTAAGATAATAATTTTTAAATCTGAAATCACATATTTATATTGGTTTCTTAGGTTTACGCGAATGTTAGACATTGAAATAAAACTACTTTTTACGGATTTTTTCGCGGTTTATAATTAGTAGTTTTATTTCATCACATATTTATATTTGTTCAAATATGTACAACTATCAAAAGGACAATGTCGAAATAATTCTTATGCGTCTACAAATGTCTTAATTACTTTACATGAAATAATATGTTACTTTTTTTGAAGTTTTATTTAAATAGCGTCCATGTCTATAAAAAAATATATAAAATTGGAAATACAATATTTCAAACAAAATATTTCATGTAAATCTGTAATAAAGACGTTTGTACACGCATAAGAATTATATCAAAAATTATATCGCCATTGTCCTTTATTATGTGAGTAGAGTATTTCTTTTAAGAGAGTAAGTACTACTCCATGCGAGCGCGCTTTGACACTCACACACTGTCAACTTACGCACACATTCACAAATCATGCCGTAGAAAGACAGCAATACTTTCTTCAAGAATCGAATTTTCAAAAGTCTCGCCGCCCGCCTTTGCTCTTTACGTGCCTTGTTAGATTGATATTTTTGAGATAAACAAACCGAACTAAATCGGCTGATTTTGAAAATTAGCCCCAAAAATATCGTTATTTCATCATTTAAAAAAATAATATTCAAAAGCATGTCACTAAATAAATGGTTAAAAAAATATTTTTTTAAATCGGTCCATGCGTCTTTGAGAAATCGAGTAACAAACAAAAAAAAATATCCGAATCCAGAATCTCCTGCTATTCTCGAAGTCGGTTGAAAAGAGATTTTTGTAAAAAGACATTCAATACCTTTCTGACCAAATAACTTTACATAATTAAATGATTCACTTAGAAGTCTTCAATTACTTGAGTTATAATTTTAGATGCAATTAAAATATATTTCTCTTATCTTTTTTTTTAATCTTAAGGACATGATTGATTTTATTTTTGTCTATAAATTCATAAGTCTACTATTTTTACTACTTAATAGGTCGGATGGAAAGTAGCGATGTATATGTAGAGGGGCAAAGAGGGGGGGGGGGGGGGGGGGTAAGAGGTCAAAGCTCAAAGTCATTTGCTCGTGGTAGCGCCTTAAGTATGCGCTTTATAAACCTTTTAACTAAGGCTAAAAATCCCGTTACAGGATTTTTTTTCAACAAGCAGTAAAATAAATTAAAATTTTACCTGGCAAATAAGAATTCTTTCATACAATAAAATAATTATATATTAGCTATTATGATTGTTTTATTTATAAGAATTTCTAAGACTCACAGGCTCGTCATGCCTCAATTAACTATGTAGAATTTCTCTTTTATTTATATTTTGGCAGTAAACAACTTAGCAGCAATGACTTATTCTTTAATACACGCTTGTATAAGCGATCTCCTGTTAATAGTAGGTTACATATTTAAGAATAACAAGTGTTTGATATTTATACTTGAACTTTTTGTAACAGTGTTTTAAAATCAGTACATATTATCACACATAAAACATTATGGAATGTAATGAACAGCATTTAAACAGATATTGCATTTGTATGAAGAATTAGGAATTGTCGTTAATTTTATTTATCCTTACGTTTATAAGATTTAAATCAGAAATTAAAAGTCAAACCTGCAAATCAGCGGAACCATAATAAACCTTAATAGGATTAACTGCACTTCGTACATGGCGATCGTAAAACGAATACTTACCGGGAACATAAAACGCGTAATCCCATCCCAAGTGCGTAATGAGAGGTCCAGAGAGTGTCCAGGTGAATACGGTGCCGATAGCGCCACCTAGCAGTGAGCTCACGAACTTGCCCTTCTCCGCGGGCGGGGCCCAGTGGGCCACCAATGCATGCAGCGCCGGATACGTGACCCCCTAAAACAAACACGCTGACGTAAGGCACATTCACCACAACAGCTATCCTAAAAGGAAATCTACCCTTAAGAGGTTCTTATGAGACTGTAACTAAGTCCCAAATTGACCTGAATATTCAAACACAATTTAACTTTATGATGTACTTTAATGCTAACTTGTGGTTGCTAAATTATTATTAAGTGATGTTTGTAAATACCAAATGTTTTTTTAAGTATCTTTTTTCTACAGCCTACATAGATGGCAGCAATCTCTTAGAATCTAAATATTCAGGTCATTCGTAAACTGCATAGAATGCGTTAACTGCTCAACAGGAAAAACCCTAAAGCCCATAGAAATTAAAACAGAAAATATTTACCCAGGTAAGGTGAATAACATAACATAAACACAAAATTTATTATCTGACTAACTGCCACATTGTGAAAACCTTATGTATATAACGCGATCCAAATGAGAATAGGAATGTCAATAACCTCTATCTGTCAAATGTCACTTGAAAAATAAGTTTTCCACAAAAAACTTATTTGCATCAATAATAATAGGTACCTATGAAATATCAAATTTAAATAAAAATTTAAAATGGGAGAAAATTATCTGAATAAAGGCCCAGAAGCCATGCCAAAATTATTCAAGAAAATAGGGACGCAAGTCGCCATCTTGTCATTGTTAGCATGTTTTTACTTGTTAGTGTGCTTGGTCGTACGACTGAGTGCATGTGCTAGCGGACTGATACTGTTTATTTAGTTGATTCTGTTTCTTTTGATATTTTACTTAAAAATAAATTTTATTTAAAAAAAAACTTGTTTTGCTCACCCTACCTAAATGGTTAGAATTGACAGCCATGACGTCACAATATGGCGCTAAGTCGATCCTATTCTCATTTGAATCGCACTATACTATACTTACTTCTTACATCCAAAAATCTCTATCTTTTGACTGACGAATAAAAACGTACATTTATTCAGGCAAATAATACCTAATAATTAGTTTGCACACAAATGAAAAACGACCGACCAAAAAAAAAAAGGAAAAAACTACTGGATCTATATTGATGGAATTTATATGAGTCTACCTCTGATGTATACCCTATCTATGACAAAAGCATTACTGCATTCAAATTCAAAGTGCGCACTCGTGTAATTAATAAAATATTTTGTTTCATCATAATCGGGCTAGGATATCCAAAGCTACAGCGTTGTACCTATTCTGTCACCATTTTCATTAATTTGTGCTATTTCAATAACGTAACGCTGCGCTGGTCATGTCCATTGCAGATGAACACATGTAGACGATAAGAAAACCTTCTCTTTTTTAAGTCGCTTAAAAATAAAGGTATAAAACGTAATGTAGATCTTACCCCAGCTAATCCAATGATGAGCCGCGCTCCTACTAACACCATGTAGTGTAATCTGGCCGCCTGCGGGCTAAATATGGTGAGGACGGAGCTGAGCAGCATGGTGTAGAAGATCAGTTTCCTCGGCCCCCAGTACTCTGCCGCGGGGCCCCCGAACAAGCTAGAAGTGGCGTAGCCCCAGAAGTACCCGGCGAGTACGTAAGCCTGCTCGTGCACCGTCCATGTGAACGTATCTGTACCAGGTGGCTAAAGACAAAAAAAAATACATCATTAATTTAATTTAAATATATTACTTACTATCATTTTGAGCCTGAACTGTCCCACTCAAGGGCAAAAGACTCGCTTTCCCCTTTCCACAGATTTTTCGATTGATAGCAAGCTTCTTAATATATAAAACAAAAAAGTCGGGTTATTTATTGGTTATGATGATGAGTTAAAATGACAGCTTGTAATTATTTTTTTTTGCATTACTTCTTAGCTAATCTTCATCCAATTAATAATTGAAATTGACGGAAATCTTATTAACTATTTTTATGAATGTTATTTCACGGTGTTACTATTAGTAATTATACCGTTAAAGTGGATATTTTTACAAAAGTATTCAGCTTAAAAATTTAACATTCAAAGTATTAAAAATAAAACTACTGATTATTTTGTAGTTTTAATACATTTTGAACTTTGAGATATGGCAGGTAAAACTTTTACGTATGACAGATTTTGCTGTTATTTTTATTAATATACCTAATTATTTCCCTGCATACTTGGTCCACTCTGTTTGGTACAAACGTGGCGTTATATGTATCTCTATGTGTTTACTAGTAGGTATATTGTGGAAATGATTACCTGAACCACCAAGTGCGACCGGGCTGGAAGGTTGTGCGATTTATTGTATAACGTAAACTCGTTCGTCGCAATAGCCTCGCACGCGGCTTTCAGCCTGTGAATTACAACGAAAAAAATATTAACAATGTTATTACAGTAATATCAGTCAATTACATTTAAACATAACAGATAAAAGACAAAAAACTATAATCTAAATAAAAACTCAAATAAAGCATCAAAATTGTTATTTATCCACTTCGCTGTCTGCAAAGCGTATACCCAAAAGGCTGGCAACATTATTTAATTATTTAACTTTTTTTTCTTGGGTCTCGCGAAGTGTCAACCAATAGATCTTTAAAAAGCATATAACTATAACTCGGACCGTGCGGAGAGCCAAGAGCCGATACCTCAAACTTCCAAGTAGATTCTTACATTTTCGCCGCTTGAGGTTCTTAACAGCCTCAGCCAAATGAATAATCAAAACAGAAGACATAATTAATTAAAGAAAAGCCTTTTACTTAAATTAACTAGGCCAGCAATCAATAAATTGCTAATTCTTTAAAAAACATCATTAAAACTCTATCGTAACATTTTTTATTTATCAATTTTCCAAAGACCCTGAAACGCCGTATTCTGGTAGCATTTAAGGTTTCCAACATTTCCAGTATATAATACACATTAGTACATACCTTCGCGTCTATTGCATTATTATAATAGTGACCAATGACCGAATGCTAAAACATAAATTAGCTCTATAAGTCGTTGTCAAAGCACCTGCCGTCGATATTGCTTGCAATGGCCATAACATAGCTAACAATAGTTACACATATTTATGAACATGTTAAAGTTAATTAATATTTCAGTATTCGGTGGTTAGTAAACAAAACGAACATCGAAGTCACTTGAACTTAACTGTATTAAATTTACTGACGGAATAACCGCTACACTAGGAGATCTTTATGTATCTACCTTTAATAACATCTACGTAACACCTGTAATTACAATGTACTAAGACATATAAATGTTATAAACTACTCAAATAAATACATTTGATTTTAGAGTGGCCTTAAGTATAACTTACTCTACGCTTGGCGTCGCTTTCGGTTTGTTTGGGACCATGCCTATGATGTTGACGCTCATGTTGACCCTCATCATGTAGTTGATGAAGCACGCGAAGAACATCATCAGCGCGATTTTGAATCGCGTCGGAACTAGGAACAAAACAAACAAGAACCATTTGCATTAACAATTACCATAACCTTACGGATCACAAAATACAAATGTCGGAGAGTGTAAAGAGGAGCGTCAAGAACCGCCTTGGGCGTATTCGGGATCAGATGTTGGCAGCACCATGCGAGCAGTCAAATTTGGCAGGGTGGTTTGACATCGGGTGAAATGTTCGAGAAGCTAACAGAAGAAACCGACTTCACCGCGTTCCTTGAATACATTCACGATGAAAGGGGAGCTGAACAGAAGGAGAGCTGAGCAACAACGACCGCCCGCCACCCCCTTCGTTAAATATATTCAAGGCATTAGATAATAAAGGAGACAGATACGCTTTCATACAACTTTGGGCCAGAATGTAAAAAGATGAAATTGGTGTGAATTGATAGCTACTATATTAACAAACAATCACTGAAAATATGGCAGATTTTGGCAATCTGAGAGCTGAGATAAAAGAGATTAAGTTTAAGTAAAAAACTATACTTAACTGCCTTAGAGTATAGGTAAGAAACTAAAGAGTGAATTTATAATGGTTTGTTTAGTCCGCTTAGCAGTCAAGGTTTATGATGGTTTTGTTTTTTTTTTATAATTTAGACAGGATTTTTAATATTTCTGTAGAGTGGGAAGGAGATGATGTACAAAAATGAAAATCGAATTTTATTAGTATTTTTATTCATCTTCTATTATTACAAGAACGTCATCTAAGAATTGTGCAGGTGGTACTATGTTATCTAGTAGAGGTACTTAGCCTAACTAAGGTACCATATTATTGACATCACATGGGCGCAGCAGCCCACAGTCCGTTTGCCTACGATGCAGTTATAATAATATTTTATTATTGCTTCCCTACGACCGACGTATATAGGAAAATATCCATAGTTTTGACATTGTTAGGATAATATTAGTGTTTTAGATAGATTTATTAAAACGGCGCGTTTCATCTTTATAAAAAAATAACGACAAAACTAGTTCATACTTGTGCTTACGATTCATACCCAGATAGGCTCACTCTTTAGTTTTTTGTATAATATATACTCTAAGGTAGATAATTCGACACTCGTTTAGTGTCAAATGTCGATCGATGTCAATGTCATGCATGTCCAGTCAGAGTTAGCACAGATTAAAGAATACAATAATCGATTAGTAAATGTGTATCGATTTATCTTAATTATGTAAAACTTAATCTCTTATTACTCTATTCTAATGGATTTAATTATTTTAATTAAATGTATCATCTAGTGAAAGCATTTTCGTAAATAGTATGAACTCTGTTGATGATGACATTAAAATGTCATCATCAACAGAGTATTTACTTAGACTATTTACTTCGTAACCCAAACTTAATTATTGGATATTTCATTTTCCAGATTGTAAATTGAGTTGATTTTTCACACTTTGAAATAGAAAAATATAACCTTTTTTTTCAGCCATGTCTTAACTTATTACAATTTGGCCCAGAAATCCCCGTCTCCTTTATTTATTAAATACTAAAACAATTAAATTTTATTTATCATGTGAATATATAAAAAAAAAAAACACAATGTAACACATTTGAATTGTTGGTACCTTAACGTTACCTTGACAATCCTTAACAATATTATAAGCATAGTGAAGTTGGTTTACAGTTGAGATCGGTTCGTCATTGGCCTAAGATGAATGCGGAAATAGACAAGAGTTTTCAAGTTCGGCAAATAGTTGTCGACAAGAAAGCTCGACCTCCAAGAACCGTAAGAGTAAACTTGCATGAAGTTCATTGCACCGTGAATTAGGAATATAGGATAATCATAAACAAAAAAGAAGGCGAAAGTAAAACATATTGAGTCTGTGAACTAGTTTTAGTTGCTATCATTTGATTTGATGCAAGTGAGATTTTTTAATGTGGGTACGATTTTTATCAGGTAATTAATTCACAACCAAATAAAAATAAAACAAATTTCTAAAAGAGTACTAGCGGTACGATCGAAAGCACTTGCTTTCGTTGATAATAAAGGGTATATGATGTGCATCTAGCCTTATGTAATTATTGAACAACAGAATAAAAAAAAAATGTACTTTATTTATTTGGATTCGTGGATTACTTAAATATAATTCGCCACATATGCCTCATACAATAAGAGTACACAATGTTCGAATAGTTTTTCTGCTGCCTTGCTGAATAACAACTTGACAGTCAGAGAAGACGATAGCATCATAATATCATTTAGTTTCGAAGTAACTATCGTTAATCAGAATGTCTTGGAAAATATCGTGTTTTTCTAGGGCCGTGGCCTCGTTCAATAGCCCGCGTGATGACAACGAACCGATAGAGACTAACATCTATTGTATTTTCGGAGACGATCCCTGACAACCTTCGCCGCAACTCTTACCTCTGCCTCAATAAATGACGTCACCTAATAAGGCTCCGTTAGAACGTGACGTTTAACGAAGAGCGTATTTTATCCTATGTTGTGAATGTATTACTATGTGCAATAAAAATACCTACTGAGTTTTCATAATGTTTAAAAGTGTAGAGCTGAAACCTGTTCCACAAAAGGATTTAAAAAAAATGTTGTGTTGAACAAACACATTGCAAACACTTATTAAAAGCGTTCAAATTGTCTTAAATCAATGCAATTATTGTTAATCTGGCAAATTCATAACATCTGAAGTCTCTACATTTTGTAGCATTCCCTTGTTAACAAACTTCGTGCTATATTATTGAGGGTTTTAATTTAAATTAATTGATCACCTGCCTACCTATACAATGTACTATTACATGCATCACTAATTTTGGAACATACCTTTTGACTTGCAACTGCTTTGCTTTTATAGAGATAAATTTTAATATTCTTTCTCTACATTATCTGTCAGCGAGTTTTAATGGCATTATAATGATGTTCAGTATCTACACGGCTGCATGTAGCTTAGGGCGTGGCGTGGCGCAGCGGGGAGATTTCATTGTTATAAAGAGCCTATTGTCATTTAGTGTTTTCATTGGGTCGCCATGAATAGCCCGTGCAGTTTACCTTATTGATGTGTTGGGCCCATCGCTATACTGAACACCAATAAATACTATAATATAGCATGGTACCACATCGATATAGGTCCCAAGAATGATAACAATTCTTGCTCATCTGCTAGTTATTTTAGTTTATCATTGAACTTCTTCATCGAATACTTAACGCTTTAATTTAAAAGTATTTTATGTAGGTGGCTCTAGTATTAAATATTCCTAGAATAATTTCTTTTCTAGTTTTACTAAGTGATACTACGCCGAGGCATTTTAGTGAGCTGTATGCGTCCATGTATTCGTGATGGCGCGGCGTCGAGACCAATTAATGAGCTTTTGACTTTAACAATAATGCAAATGTGTGAACGAACGAGGTACACTTGCACTTATACACGCAAACGTATATAATGAGTGGTGAGGTGTACTAGTCTTGTATTCTGGAAGAATCCGAATGCTTGTGTAGTGGTGCAAGTGCAAGAATGCCGAGTCTAGGTAGGCGCCGGCGCCGCTCTGCCGCCGCGAGCAGTCGCGAGTAGCGCCGCGCTGCGCCAGGCGCCAGTCGAGCTAATTCACTGACCATCCCGTTCCTGCCACATAGCACTTTAATAGTATAGTTCCGAATAATTTTCATACTGCCTGCACATTAAATTACCCTTAAACTGGTAATTCCTAATGTCTCTTTAGCAGCTCTCGAATCGAGTTTGTTTATGCACATTACAATAATTGGTGTTAAGAGACAAGACCGAATCCGGCACGCCAACCTAAGTTACAGAACTGCGATAAGCGACGTTGGCAGAAAGGCAGCCAGGCTAAAATGGGTCTGGGCGGGTCACGTCAGTCGCATGCAAAGTGACCACTGAGTAAGGGTCTGTACACAGTGGGAGCCAGCAGATGGACGGCGTTGCCGAGGCCGCGCTAGGAAGAGGTGTAGGAAAATGTGAAAATGGATAACTAATGTTGATGATCGACTATGAAATTAGTAACTTATATATTTATTTTCATAATCAAAGGACGATATTAATTTCAACTTGTATTTTTAGAGAGTAGTGAAACTTTGATCGTCTCTCTTTGGATTTTGTCATTGAACAATTTTTTTTTATTCTAATGATAATGTGACGTGACTATTTTCTACTGCAGTAATTCTATTGTAAGTTTACATAATATATGTATTAGATATTACCAACAAAATAAGTGACAGTTTTTATTAACTTACTAGCTGTCCCGACAGACGTTGTCCTGTCTTCACTATGAATTCCGTTTCTAATTGAATTACGTACTTTTTTTATTATTCTAAGACACCTCTGACAAATGGTAAAGGAAAACATCGTGAGGAAATCTGCATTCCAAAAATTGGGATGTGAAATTGCCAATCCGCAGAGGGCAAGCGTGGTGATCAATGCTCGTGCCTTCTCTATATGGAAAGAGGCCAGTGCCCAGCAGTGGGACGTATATAGGCCGGTTTATTATTTATTATTATTATCTATGTGAAACGTCATATTGTCATTAAAAAGTTTAGGTTAGATTAGAAATAATTTTGTATGGTGGTTAAGTATTCATAAAATTTCTAATTTTACGCGCAATTTTCTATTTTTTTTTCCTTTCATTAGAACCTTTTCTTGACAATAACAAAAATAATAATTAGCGAAATCAGTCCAGCCGTTCACGCGTGATGCCGTGACCAAGGGAAATAGGCATTCATTTTTATATATACATTTGTAATTTGTAAAAGTTAATTTGCTGTAATGTAATGTTCGAAAGTAAAGTTAGTATCAATTTCAGGGCATGATTATGTCTAGCCATGTTAGAAATTTTAATTTATCTTAATTAAATTAAATTGCATGTTATAAGGGCAGTTATATAGTACATAAAGTACTCTAATTTGATAAGGATTAATATATCAAGTTTGTATAAATTTATTAAAGCTTTCGAATTGCCACGTTATACTTGACCTTTTTTAAAATTAACATGGAGGCAAATCGCAGCGTTTGCATATATGCCACAATTTTGAGGTGTGATACCTCGCAGGTGAACAAAGTGACTTTTGTGTCTCCTTATTTCACCTCGGAAACAATTTTCCCAAGTGATATCACCCAGTTGAAATGAGTTACAATTTTTTTTGTAATTTGTTCACATTGTTAATATATCACCAAGGTGAACAGAAGCCACTATTTCTATTATTCTAGTGGACTGTTATCACCTGCATAGAAAATGGGTGAAATATTTCCAAGGTGAACAAATTCTCCTAATTTAGGATGGCCTGGATGACATCACCTGGATGCATTGCTTCCGAGGTAAATGAGCAAACACAAAAATCCAATTTGTTTACCTGGGTGATTTGACCCAGGCGAACTGAGTGGAATATACTATTTTTTGTGGTGATGTTGCTTGTTACATTTTAGGATGGATAAAAAAAAAATATGTATTTATAATTGCCGCGACCGTCTAACAAGAAAAATATAGTGGTACAATATCGTCGAACAATAAAAAACAAGTTACGTGAAAACATTGCGGGAACTCCTTAAGTTTTCGGGTACATCTTAAACAACACTAAAAACGAGGGCATACAAGTTCAATGTAAAACTTTGAGTACAAAAATCAATATGGATCACAATTATATAAAAACTTTAACTTCAGGTAATAAACCACCACTACCAGACCAATTCTGGCTCACTGCACAAGATACCAAATTGACAGAACATTAAAAAGACGACATGTTGACACAAAGAGGCAGAATCATCTAATGTCACTGGATTAAAATGAAGCCGACTACCAGCCAATATACATAGTTCAGAATAAAGGCTTTACTCGTCAATGAAAAAAATATATACAATTTTCCTGGATTCTAAAATTTGGGATCTGAAATCGCCAATCCGCAAAGTGCAATGTGCGTGGTGATCGATGCTCGTGCCTTCTATATATGAGAAGAGGCCTGTGCATAGCAGAGGGGCGTCTATAGGCTGGATTATTGTTATTATATAATTTTCTAACTAGAAAAACTGAACTGAACTCGAAACTTGTTTCGTAATGCAATGGGAGTAAAGCTAAGCGAGTGATACCGCGAGGTAGAGTTACACATCAATGCAAATCAAGTAGCCCAAAAACACTTATATGTTGTTGTTCTTTATAGCAATAATTCTGTATACCTACTGCGTAAATACTCTTCTATAATGTGCTAACCTTTTGACTGATCTACTCATCAGTACTATGTCACGACCCCCTGCAAGGCAAATAGGGAAGGAATGAGCATTAATCACTACTCTTGGTCATTTGCGGATTGGTAATTTCAGATCCCAAATTTTGGACTCCAGGTTTCTTCTCAATGTTTTCCTTCACCATTTGTCGAAACTGTCTAAGAATTATGTAATGTTAAATACTACAATATAAATATCTGACGATTTTTCTCTTTTTCTCTCGTTTTCTATTTTCTTCTAGTATTCATTTAACTTAAAGAAAACCTGCCTAGAAAATTCGTATCGGAAATAACAATGTAGCGAAATATGCATATTGTTGAAAAATACCTAGGCAAATAGGTAGGCAGGTGTAGAGAGCTAAAGCTACAAACAATCTATCTTTAAAGATTTAGACACTATGTAACTCTCATCAGTCACGTCTTTTAACCTTCGGTATTACTAAGTTATCTATACATATAATAAAATTGTAGAAAAGTGGTGTCGGTACAATAGAAATATAAACAAAAAAAGTAGCAAGGGTTGTTATAATATCGATGCCGAACCAGAAATTATAATTATTTTTTTTTGTCTGTTTGTCTGTGTGTTTGTGCACGCTAATCTCAGAAACGGCTTACTCGATTAAGATGCAGTTTTCACGAATATATTGTAGTAAGCTTCACTTAACATTTAGTGTTTATTTCATACCAATCGGTACATAAATAAAAAAGTTATGTCAATTTGAAAAATCAGGGCGAACATTTGTTAAGATTCTATCAGAGTTAAAAGCTGCAGGCCAACCTGTGCTTGGCGAACTTAAGAGGCTCTTCAATTCCGTCATAGCCATTGGGACAACTCCGGAGGCGTGGAGTGGTGACGTCGTGGCATTGCTTTTCAAGAAAGGTGACAAAACTATAGGCCAATCACACTCCTGAGTCACGTTTACTTTCATCCCCGATGGCCATACGTCAAATATCGTATACAGAGAAGCATCTGTAAAGTAAATTTATAGCTACCCAAGCGAAAGTATATGTATAAAAACCTAATTCTAAATATTCTGTCCGAAAAGTAACTATTCCACGCGGACGAAGTCGCGGGCACAGCTAGTTACCTACTAAGTAAATAAGTCAAGGACGGATAAACAAATATTATTAACACCAAAATAACTAATAGAAATAATGTTTAGAGTAAGTCAATTGTTGTTTATATTTCCAAAAAGCACATTTAAGGTTTTCATTGTCCTACGTGAGACATAGTTAACGGTTCCACGTAAATTGATAGTATTACAAGATAGCAAACAAAATACAATCTGATTTAAACAAATGGAACACAAAGTACACTAGACACGGGTAAACATTAAATGACATTATGAAAATGGTAGGTATCTACTGTGCCCAGTTATTTCTGTTTTCTTATTATTTCAGTATTGTCACGTGTTTTTTCAGCTGTGTACTAGTTCAACGTTATTCAGACCGCATTTAAATGAAAATACAAAAAAGTATATAGCTGTAAGTACGTAATTTTATAACTTAGATAATTGCGTGATCAAACTAATTATCAATTTTCCACTTTTTCCTTAGAATAACTTAATATAGTCGAGAGGCGTTTGTACTTTATAATTGTACCTACTATTGTACTAATTTCAAGGTTAATTTTATTTATGCTGCTCCATGTATATTTAGAAACGTTTCTCAGGTACAAATTAACACTTAACTGAATGGGATTTGCTTAATTATTAAAGCTCTAAAGTACTACTTAAGTATTAAATACCGGTATCCGAGAACATCGATCGCTAGGATAATGCTATATAGCCTATAAAAAGTTGATTAGTTCTGATGGCCACAAAGTTATTAACTTTTAACACTTTACTTAATGGACTTTACCACAGTTACCGAAGTACAGGATGTTCTAAATTCAAGGTTTTGTAAGCAATTACCGAAACTGTCACTAAACAAAATGTTAATAGATAATTATTGTCTTATCTTCATGGATAGTTGATGGCGTTAATTACAGATACTTGCAATAATTACTCGTTATTGTTACAGAGCTACGAGTAGTTTCAAGAAGCCTTTCATTATTCTTCGATTCAAATAAACAAAGGGTTAACATCGTTTATTCTAGATTTGCATAAAACTTACCATGTAAAATGGTAGGAAATGTCATGATGATGTATTATGCTCCTAACATGTAGTGAAAACCAAACTGCCGCACTTTTTAGCACGCGCGTCGGCGGAGGTTGCGAATTGTACACAAGTGGGCTGCGCGCGCGCCTGTCCTTCTGCGACTGCCTTCCTTCACGCCAGCCAACAATCTTCGCCTCTTAGATTCGCAAACTGCATTCAACGAAGGCCTCACCTCGCGTGCCACTTCAAAACATCCGATTGTCAATATGCATTAGCTTTGTGACTTGTAACTTGAATCCTATTGCGACAACCGCATTACATGCCTTTGAAGACACGACCTGCTAAGTAAATACTAGTAAGTAGAGTATATTAAAGTGCGACATTTTATTTTTGTCAACAGAACAATTATTATTCTAGACTTTTAGGTCTTGTGTCAATATTAAGTTACAAGTGCTCAATATGTAAAAACATCAATGGCATTCTATTCTATGCTAATTTAACTGTATACAATACAGGGGGTACAGTCGCCATCAGATATATCGTAGCAGACAAGGTGACCAAATACTTCTGAACAATTTAAAATGTCAATAAGTTCTATTCGCTACAAGTTACCATTAATATCTGAACATTTATTACCTCGTTAATATCTGAGCAGATGCTTGTCAATAATTTCTATACAAACTACAAACCAAAAATATCTGAACACTAACAATGTCAAGTGTATCTACGCAGTAAACGCTGAGCTCACCTAGTTCGTTATTGCGTGATATAAAGGAGGAATAAAAAAAAATAGATTATGGTTTGTAATAAAATGAAAAATTATTGAAATATTTTTTGTTAATGACAACATAAGTAGTATACAGGGTGTTACAAAACCCCTGTCCGACCCGAAAGGGAGATAAAGGGTTCACCATCACATGCCCAAATAAAATGCTAAATTTGGAATATTGATGATAATAACAATAATAATGAACTGTGAAGTAGCCGCCAAATTCCCTAAATTTGAAGATAAATCAAAAACTACACCACCGTTTTCGTCGGTGTTAATAGTGGCGTTTTGTATGATCATTTGGCACAACCTGTGACGATGCAGTAACTCTCACTATAAAATTAGAGAAAAAAAAATTAAGGTTATATTTTTTTTTCATTTATTTTTTACATTATTGTAATCAGACATCGATACCTAACAACCCCTTAACGGATCGGACAGGGGTTTTGTAACACCCTGTATATTATAAAATATACGTCTTGTAACCGTTTCCGCATGGAACCAACAACGTTTTCAAAAAATTGGAGGTTGACGTTGTTAGTGTTCAGATATTTTTGGTTTGTAGTTTGTATAGAAATTATTGACAAGCATCTGCTCAGATATTAACGAGGTAATAAATGTTCAGATATTAATGGTAACTTGTAGCGAATAGAACTTATTGACATTTTAAATTGTTCAGAAGTATTTGGTCACCTTGTCCGCTACGATATATCTGATGGCGACTGTACATTACTGGGTATAGCAAAATTTCCACTACACTCATCTTGGGGCCCATACATATATGACAATGAGAATACTATTTTTAGTTAACCACTCATCTATTGACAGCGTATTTGTCCTAAAGCAGTACTTTAATAACTGTTCATTGGGTTCTGAGTATCAGTAACACAATAGATCATTACAAGGAGGGCAAGCTGGATTAATCATTTTAATAGGTAATTTTGCAAATCAAATTGATCATTGTTTTAACTCGTTTTACCGTCGTGAATATTTGATAAATGCATTTATCAATTCTGATAAAGTTAATAAGTTAAATAGATTCAGAAATAATTTAATCAATATATACCTAATCATTAAATATCAATCCCGTTCACCCTAGATTTAAACATAGATAGCTACTTACATAGTTTATTTTCTTCTTGTTCTCGTGTCTGTTATTATTACGAGTAAATTTCCTAAAAAACGTCAATTAAAATTACGTAGAAAATATTTTTTTCACCCAGTATAACAACATCAGAAATAAAAGCCTATTTCAACGTACATTTACATAATCATTATGTTGAGGGATTTTCCAGAGACATAATGGAATATAACTACGACAATACACAAAAATTATAGTTTTAATAACTATAAAGTAAAAACAACATTGATAATATTAATGTTTTTACAGTTTGGGTCAATTATTCTAATAAGGTCACAGACACAGCCCAAACAGGTTTCCAGGTGTAATATATAAATATTATTTGATTAAAGTAAGGCAATAACAAAGTTTTATTATTTTGAATACCATACCTATTTGAATTACCTACTAATAACATCTGCGCTCTCTAGATAGTTTTTTATTCGCCCTTGCTAGTTATAAATGGAATGTCTTTTTAATTGCGGGCGTGTGTAGCTTCTACGTATAAACAGAAAAACATAATAGAACAATTAATTAGACAGTATGTATAGATAAACCAGTTATCTACAGAATCGCAACTTAGCAGGCTAAATGAAAACCAGCCTCTTTGTTGCGTTAGTGACTATCGCGGTAGGCGGCTGCGTAGTGCTTTGCCTCAACCTTGACTCTAAAAAGCCTGTTTGCTGGTCTCCTTGTTTATTAGATGGATTTGTTTAGTTGTAGCCAACTACCCCGGCGTCCATAAATATTTAAATCCATTTATAATTTTTAGTTAGCTAGTCTGATTTTTTGCGCCAAAAACGATCATGGTTCGGAGGAATGACTCAACCAAATTATTTTGAAAATAGGTGATGCTATTAATCTGTATTTTAGCTCTTCCGCTCTCACTTACTTGACATAAAGCTTCTAAACCTCACGAGATTTACTGCCTCAGAAATAATACGGAAGAATGAATAACAAGCCAATGCTCTCAAGTCATTTGCAACGTTTTAGGAAAGCTTTTTCTTTAAGCTCTCTAAGCGTATAAACACTGAGAACTCATAAAGGTACAGTGAACCACACTACTGGTAACATGGGGCCTGTATTACATAGCAGTAAGGTTCATTATTTGAAGTTTTTGGTACAATGTGTGCTCTGCTACATGTTCTGGGGCCCGAGCCTGCTATTGACAATTGTTTGAATCGTCTGAGTGGGTGGCGTTAGTAGGTCCATTTTACAGCCCCTGGATGCGGGACAGACCCCCGTATAAATTTATACGATGTCAGGGTTAAATAAAAAAGAACCATTTGAGAAATATTATACGCCCGTGCTAATAATTGTGTTAAATTGTGTAGCATAAAAAAGCTTGTAGTTAATTTCTGCAATTTATTTTAAGATGAGATGACAGTAGGTATAACAAGTTTAATAAATGAATTAAAATTGGATTGTTTAATACAATTACTAGACATAACTGATGACAGTCACTCGTAGTTTCTTAGTATCTATGTGTATTTAATACTTTAGTCTGAAGTGATTTAGATTTCTAGTTCCTCAGTCTGTTACAGACTACCTCGTTATGATAAAAACAAATCGTATCTGGCTGTTTAGATCTTTTATTTGTGTGCAGATGAGAAAAAAAACTGGTCAAGTGCGAGTCGGACTCGCGCACGATGGGTTTTGTACCACCTTTTTATACTATGAGAGACAGACTTAAATATTTATTTTATTTTTAGTATTTGTTGCTATAGCGGTAACAGAACTACATGATTTATGAAAAGTTCAACTGTCTAGCTATCTCGGTTCTTCTCGTGACAGATAGGCGGTCAGACAGCAAAGTCTTAGTAGTAGGGTTCCGTTTCTACTCTTTGTGTACGTAACCTAAAACTAGTATGTGCTCTTATGTAATATTTATAAAGTATATAATTAGCTAGCTACCTGAAGATATTGGTTCACTATGACCTAATATGAGCAAAATGTATAGTATATGGAAATGAAATTTTTAAGCATTAGGTACATAATATAGTACCTATTTGGCGAAATCTAGTCGAAGGGTCAAAAGTGGCACCAAGTGGTTCGTGTAATGATACACTTGGCGCTGGCTAGCCAGTTCCTTTAATTGAACTTGGCTTGACTCGCTGCCGCGTGTCTAGATCCACAAATAATGTGAAGGAAGTAGTATACAAAAGGTAGTATTCAATCATCAAATCAAAAGTAGTGTTTTCCAATTTTCACTTTTCCGGAATGTGTAGTTCCAAAATAGGTAGGAGTGTGAAAAAGTGAATAAGATAAAAGTTGTACATCTACAGCTTTTGTAAGCTTTCATTGCGTAGAAGACTTCTTATGTCCATGACGCACGTTTAAAAGATATTAGCGAAAAACTGAAAAATGGGAACTTTAACCCCCTCCCCCCACTCTGCCTCACCTCCTAGACGTCAGGACTTTTAGTATAGTAACTCTCTAAGCACCATGAACAAGTTTCTGAAGTAATTGCTTAGGGCCTTGCTCTCGCACTCTACAACTCCTTTTGGGTGATTTATTGGGTGAACTAAAGTCTTAAGATACTCGAAAAACAAGGGTATGCGGATTAATGCAAATCGGTCTAATCGTAGTCTGAAACATAATTTTGAAACTAAAGAGTTAAATAGTTTGAAACCCATTCAACTTCACACATACACACAGTTCTCAGATAAACAACCAAAAAATAATAAATAAAAGACATCAGTAATTATTATTAAAATATACTGAAGAATAAAACTACATAAATTTAAATTAAGTTACATAATAGGAGTTATCATGACTAGTTATTATTTAAAAACATAATTATCCATTAAGTACATAAGAACGTAACATTACAACTGCTATTTTTAGTTAGGTGGGATGAAAAACATTAAAGATATTTACATTATTACTAGTGTTTAAATGGCTTCTAAAAACAAACATTCACATGATAATCTTTGCTTTAAATTTACACTAAATTGCAATTTTTATTGTTTTATTTTTGCTAAAGCTTTTTCTGTTACGTACTATATGCGATCGTGAAACCAAACCTGATTTGCAAGATTAACTATATCTAACTACATAATGTGTTTAAAGAAAAATAAAACCTGATTTCACTACATAAAAAAAAAAGAAATTTATTCTAGGAATTTTATAAAAATATATACATACCTATTTAATAATATACTTTAATACTTGTCATTTAGAGTTACGTCAGAAAAAGAAGGATGGACTGTTATATGGTATTGTAATTAAATTTTGAAACTGTGGAATTTATTTTAGGTATTTAATATGCTACACACAAATTATTCTAACATTCATATTGACAAAACACACGCTTAGCTATTTTTAAAATACTTCTTGAGAGTTCTAAAACAACATCAATCTGTACTATAGTTCTATTGTTAAAAGCCAGACTTTCAAACCAACAGAAGAAATACTTATTTACATAAAACATTAAATAGCAACACAATATTTAAGTCAAATTTACGAGAACACGCTATTAATAAATACGAAAGACAGTGAAATTTTATTTCATCAAGGTTTACAGACTTTGAATTAAACTGAAATTATCAATTCGTTTCTTTTTCCACCTAATATAAGTTTACAAGAGCGAGCTTTGCTCAAACCTCATCACGATATGACAATTATTTAAAACACGCTTGTTTAATACTCCAGTACTTAGCCATATTATACACTTTTTACGATACTGACTTAAAATTGTTTTTAATAAGTCTGCCGCAATTTGCCTCTTGGTAGTACGAGGCTTGATCCCTATTCAAAGTTGTCCTCGACCATCATTACCTTTCCCTGTAAGTCTGTGTAAGTTTACAATAAATGTAAATAATAAAATACACACAAGATTTCATTGGCTAGTTAAAGTTAAAATAACTTTATCGTACTAATATCAAGCTCTTCGCCGTCTTGGCACCAACCAGACGCATGTAGACTACCAGTTCGTTGGTCTTGCTTATATTTTTCTTCCCAGCTGAATGTCTCTTATACGCTTTGTATAACATCACAGCTCCGTTCACCCACATCGGTATGTAATTCAAATCACTTTCTTTAGGATAGTTTTCGTCGACGCTGTCTACGTCAGGATCTAGTCTCGAATAAGGCGATGCTTCCAACTTAGGAATGCAGTCTAGCAGCGGGAACCATTTGTAGGTCTCCGGACACAACAGGTCCGACGGATAGAAGCTGCCCTTATACCTCATTTTGCGGCAAGAATGGATGTAGAAGCCCATGTAGTAATACTCGATTTGGGGGCACACTGAATGCAAGTTTCTGGTGAACTCGATCTCCCTGAAATTAATTAAAAACACTCGCTAAAGTACCTGTCCCATTAATCCTATATAAAGAATACAGTAAAATCCGGCGCACTTCCTATAAAAAGGGTACAAATAAGGATCTTTACTTACCAAACACGCTCAAAGTGTGACAGGTATACAAGCCAACTATACTTTGTATTATAGCAAAAGTCAATTAGTAGTTAGGTCCTTTGGGATCCAGATTAAGGATCAAACTACTACATGACCAAAATCAAAAACAAAAACCTTATTATTAAACATAAAAGTCGAAATCTGTTTCAATTTTAGAATTTTACCTCAAGGCCCCATAAGTTCCTAGCGTCAGGTTCATATAATGCGGGTCGTAGAAGAAGTAGACGGACGAGACGCACTTGGGCAGGATGTCGATGACGCCGACGGCCACCAGCTTGCCGTCCAGCCAGTACTGCTGGTGGAACGAGCCGTAGCCGGAGCGAGGACCGTTCTCACGGTACTCTTCCTACGCACGGAAAGTTCATGTTGTTTAATGAAGATAGTTGTTATGATGCGAGATTAGTTTCTTAGTAGATCTCATCCTGCAACATATTCTATGAGGACGATTCTTATTCGTTTTGCTCAGAATTTTTTACCGAATCATTTCTTGAATAGAAAAATAGCAATAACTAAACAAAATGCAGTCTACTGGTCCACAATTCGTGTTTTTAAATCGGATCGGAAACTTCTGCGGCAATTATTAGCTTTCAAACTTCTTTGTAAGGACTGTAGAAAAAAATAATTTGACTTTGTGTTATCTGGTAGAAATACACACATAATTACTTCTATATCTAGCTGTTTTAAATATTTTTTTAGACTGACACATTACTTCGATATTAACTTGTCTTGCAAAACGTTACGAATGATTTTATTTAAACCTGAAAATATATAGGTATAGTTAAGATTATTTAAAGCTTACCAATAGAGGGCTCTGCACTAAGAAGTCTTTAAACTTAGGCTCCGTGCACTTGTCCGGCTTATCATTGTGTATTGTCGTTTGGTACTTCACATACACTTCATGCGTCTCTTTTGCGGTCGCCAACCATTCGGGGCTGGGCGGCGATGTCCGTACTAACTTTATCTGTAATAATGGATATCATATTTAAAGCTTTAATCTCGTCTTCGATTTAAAAGGAATATATTAGTTTTGAGGAAGTGTCACATAAGGTTCTTAAATAAGCTTTTTTGAATGTATCTAACCAACCATCATCTCCCTGCCCTGTTCCCAATTATTTGGGGTCGGCGCAATGCGTATTTAGCATCCATTCATCTCTACAACTTGTCATCTCAGTCAATGATATTCTAATAAATCCAATAAATAAGTTTATTAGAATATCATTGATCTCAGTATTTACTCCTTTCTTTCTCATATCATCTTTCACACAATCCATCCATCTCTTTTTTGGTATGTAACCAATCAAAAAATATATAGATACTCTACCTCTAGTTTATGTTTGACTTCATCAGGCAACTCGTTTATGATGTCCTCGATTTGTTTTTCCTTATTTTTATTGGTCTCAGGAATGACGTCAATCCCCTTCTCTTTAAGTTTCGCGAGCTTCCTCTCTCGCCGCAGTTGTTTAGCTTTTTTACAAGGCGCCCTATTGGGATCTGGACCCTGATCTGAAACGGGTTGTTTTATTGTCAGTTCATGTAGTGTAATGTGTGACTAACTAAATTGTCAGAAACTCAGAATGAATGAACAACTGAATAATTAAATTTACATTATGCAACAACTTTGCTTAATTTAATAATTTTATTTAAGTTCAATATTATTAATAGTAATATTATCATGTAAGAATTATGCAATGACGAAATATATAAAAATTTATTTATGTTTAAAAGAGTAATTTCGGGAACCTATACACCCGACATAACAAATGTTACCTAAACTCAATACATTTGATAACATTTTAATCTTGCAGTAGATATCTTTATGTAATGGAGGTCGGACAGTTTCAGATAAAAAAGTAATATTTTTAAAACAAAACGAATATTGCTCAATGCATCAAACAAATTGCCATTGGTAGTCTTGAAAAGTGTTTGTTAAGTGTGAAACTTATGTAAAAATTTCAGCTGACTCATTAAAGTGAAACATAACATAGGAACAAACCTTTTTTTACTTCTTTCTCTTGAGTTGCAATAGGTTCAGATTGATCCTTCTTCACATCGTTTGGAACAGAAGCATTATCTGAAAACAAATCAAAAGATTGAACCAGAACTCCAAACATAGGTAATAACTTGTAATGAGTGTGACCATATTTAGAACAACATACAGAAATGTTTAACATGAACTGCCTGTTATTGTTAGGAAAAGAAATACCTACACTGATAATACTATTGAGAATAATACATCAAGACAAAAGATGAAATTTTTAACAATAACTGGTATTTTTATCTGTTAACTGTTCCAAATATGAGTGGGTAATCCCACCAACCAACATTGTATTAATGCAAGCTTATATTAAAAAGTATAAACTGTTACTCAAAATGAATTTTAAATTAATAATATACCTCCAACTCCTTCCCCCGCAGCACTATCCAAGAGCTCACTATTTTTAACAACATCCAAGTTGATATCTTGATGTTCCCTTAAAGTTTCTATAAACTGCTCTCCGCCTTCATCAAACCCTTCGCCTAATACGTCACTGCCGCTGCTACAAGTAGACATCTTCCGTTGCCCAGCTCCCGACGCCGGCTGTAACAACTCCTCGCCAACCAAAAACTTGTTGACTTTCTTCAACACTTTCTTTTGCGACTTTGAACATTTGTACTGTAGGGCCCGGCATCTAGATACACAACAATAATCAATATTTTGTTTGTAGTAAATATAAATATGCTATGAGACTTATGGATATTGTTTAAGCTATGCTTATTCAGTTATAATCAGCACTTTAGATATCAATTTTAAATAGTGATAAAATAATGCATGATTTTTTTATTTGAGTAACACTTGTAAATAATGATGAAATATTTATAAAGCACACAGAACAAAAGAAAAAAATTGTCAAAGGATGCAGCTACTAAACAAATCAAAGCAAAATTTAAATTACATTACTAACATTTTGTATTCATTATATCTATTTATCAAGTATTCAAATTAATTCTACTAAGAAAACAATTAGAATATTATCTGGCAGTTTTACTTATTGATGATATGAACAAAGCATACAGCACAGAAGCAATAGTTCTGATATAAATATACAAACCGTATTGTGTACATTGGACAACAAGTAACTTCCATGGTTGGCTTATAACAATATTTTCCTGACCGTCTCCATCCTCTATCTATTAAATCTTGATAATCACTCACAGTCATAGCATGAGCCCACATACCTGAATCAAGGTAAAGACTTAAAATTCCTTTTAATACAATAAATTTAACCAAAAAATGATTATAAACTTACCATAACTATAATTAGTATCAGGGCTCTTACAGTAACCACATCTATACTGCTCATGCTCAGCGTAATACTCTACGAGACTGCGCAACATTTTAAGATAATTAAAACTCTCCCTTTAACTTAAGTTGTTTAAATATTAGAATCGATGAGGGTCTTTGATATAAGACCAAAGATCCAAACAAAATCCATTCAACACAACAAGAGGAATAAAGAAATTAATGACAGCAAATTTAATGTCAACCGACAAATGTCACATGTCACAATACATTTTTTCAACGCGAACACTAGTCGTTTTAGCTAGAGATATAGATTTTTTTCAGTTGGGACAAACAAAACACAATCCTAAGCATTTATAAAAGTAAGAACAATTTAGATATTGATATCTTACAACTGCTGCATTAAATTCCACATTACTGCCACTATTTGCTGAATCTTGTTGAAAAGTCTATGAGTATAATTACTTTGTTTCGTGTAAGTATATGATGTCCACAGTGCAATATATAAGTAGCGTAAAAAATGATCATCTTAATAATATTTTAAATCATTTTAACGCAAATTTAAAAACTTTTAGTGTGATTTCATCATTTATTTGTTATTTTGGTGTTACTTTTGCGAGCGAGGATCTAACACTGCCTTCTTCTACTTCTGCTATATTTGACATAACAGATGATACAGGTTGGACCACATATTTTCGCCTGGGCCTGAAAATTCAAATAACGTAGTTTAATACAACATCATACACAGGACCTACTATATTTTATCAACTTATTACTTTGCTATGTGATTTGTATCAAACACATAATTCTTCTACCCCTAAATATCTTCTTTTACAAAAGTTACAGCAATATTTATAAATGTATTTAAATTTCACGATAATTTTCAGGCATTTCTCTTCAGTAGGTTTTTGATCTGTACTGAGCGTCTGCTTTTTCTTCGCAAAGGTACCTATATACGTCCTTTTTGCCTACCTACTGCAAAATTGAATAGATACAGCATGTAGTTTACCTTTCCCGCCGCGTGTGATTCCATGGTTGCACTGTAGTCTCACCCCATATCAGGAATATTACTCCGCTCAAAAATAATATTAGTGCATGGAAGCACCAGATATGCTTCCAAACGATCGTCACATTCTGAATCAAAAACCACAATATACTGTTAATCAGAGTAAACTTATACGTTTTCTAAATATTATTCTGCGATAAGAATAGGTAGGTAATATTATTTAATAGTCCTAAATGTGTAGTACCTACCTGTACCTAAATTAATACTAAAAAAGTTCATTAACAGATAAATTGCAGAAAGTTACATGGATTACGCTATTATACAGATATATTGGTAGCGCTAATTATTAGGGATTTATTATGCAATCTATTGCCTTAATAGCATTACTTAGTAGTTAGGTCTTAATTAGTAGTTAGATCCGTATGATGTACCTAGGTTACAAAAGTTAAAAGCTGTTCGGGACTGGGAATCTACTTGAATACACTTACAATGGTCCCCATAGTTCCATATGTGTGTATGGGTCCATAGCATGGTAACTTACCACTCTATCTATAATAGATGGCCCTATGCTTTAAATAAATGAATGCTAACTTAACTTATGGTAACATATTTCACTATACCGCGATTAAGCCACGTCTCTCTTTGAATACCGTAACGATAGTAAGCATAGGTACTGTAGTAACGATTACACAAGAATTGCACATGACATACGGGTTGCGGTTTTAAATAAATTATTGTATTGTTCCACAGAAAACACATGATGAGGCCATAGTTTACGGATAGAATCACGCACGCACGTCCTAAAGTAAGTAGGGCAGATCGTAAACAGTAAAATGAATCTTGTATTGAATACCTGTTCCTACGCATTTCATCATTTTAAGTGTCACGTGTTCTATAAATGCCTATTACATCCTTAACCTTCTTAACCGCGCTTTTTTTTAGGAATGGAGAGAATCAAATCATTCTCTACAGGTTCTTTAACATTCTCTTTAAGCTGCATAAACTTCAAATAACTGCATAGTTCGTTGTAAGAAAAAATAATAATAAAATAATATACCCTTTGGTACATTTCCGGTCTGGGGCTAAACTTAATTAAATAACTAAGTAACTATAACATTATAGTAAAAGCAATACCTTATATCTGTTGGTTACTTGTCCTACACAAAGTGATACTATTATTCCAGATGTGTTTCCAATAATTTTAATGACAGTATTTATAGAGTTTACAAATGCTGGTGAAAGTTCCTGCAACCAATAATGTACTATACTTTATCCATGAAACAATTAGATCTGAATAAACCTTATGAAAATATGCTCTAAGCCGTTTGGGGTATTTGACCTAACGTAGGCATATTGTATTCAAATTACAAATTTTATTTCACCGTTATCTAAATCTATGTAGGACTAGGTGCAATACGTTACTCAAACACATATCTGAATAAACTATCATCTCATATCTATTCATCACACGTTCCATTTAGCCAAATTATTTTGTTTAACGTACGTAACACAGGTCCAAGGTAAGGTCCATTCCGGCCGCGGTTAGCCCCACAGCTAATGTAAGAAGGAGTGGCCCTGGAGCAATAGGAAGCATCCAGGATATGCACACCAGAAGACCAGGAATCACGTGAGCTGAGCAGAATTAGGATTAGTAAATCAATCTCTGCTAATATTAAATTACTAGCTACTTACCTTACTAAGCTTTACTAACACTAGAAGCAAGATAATTATATATAGCTACTGAACGTTTACTTTGCCAACGGAATTCGTAAGATTACGCCACTTACACACAAAAATAAAATATTTCCTCAGATTTGTGATCCGCACAACTCGCGGCGTGTGTCTATAGTAATGAAAGGTTTGTATAAGAATTGTTCCCAAAACTAAGCGTATTAAAAATGGGAGAGCTGTGAGTGCTGAGGCCTGCAACAGATTAAAAGAAGTAAAAAATAGCATAGTTCTAGCATAGCTTCTAAAATATAATGTATTTAAGTATACTAACCGTATAAATACTGTATTTGGCGACTTTAGTGTAGTAAAGCGGTCCGTGGATGCAAAGAGAAATAATCATCCATGAATATCCAAAATTCAAAATACAAAGGGCCCAAAATGGAACAGATCTTAAAATATATCTCCAAGGAGTTTGGGAGTTCATCAACTAGAATAAAGAAAATTATTATAAGGTAAAGAAAACCAAAATTCTGGAATAAAACGACTGGAAAAGAATAGTATTCAAAGTAACTTACTTTAATAGGAAAAATATTTCCTATCGTATTAAATAAATAAGCTAATTCCTCATCTGATATACAAGGATGTTTTTTGGGAAAATCGGTAACCACTAGAACCCATAACAAGGCCCACACAATTTGGGTTCCGCCAGAGATATAGAAACCAACCGGCCATCGAGAGTAGTAGTGCACACCTGCACACATGAGGAAGGTGCAAACAGTCCCCATCGTTATACCTGATGACAAATGAGAGATAATTCATTTTCTTTAGACATCATCCATATATTTTTCTAAATCAAACAAGTTCGCTACATCAAACACAACTTTCTGTACTTACACATAAATATCTGTCTGCGTTATAATGCAGTTACTCATTCAATACTGATTTAACTGAATCAATAGTCGCGTAACATGGTAAAGTGAAAACAGTCGGTCAACTCACCGCAGTAGGCCCACATAAAATGATTCCTTTCTATTGGCGGCACCCAGTACCTTAGTACTTGCACCATACTTGGCTGCATCGCTCCCTAAAAGTCAATTTTCAATCAAGCAAGGCCTCTTTATTCTACTTCTACTAAGTGCGGTATCATTATCAATGAGTGAAATAAATACTAACTGCACAAAATCCTTTTATGATTCGGACTAAAAATAGCACCCAAAAGTGATAATAGGCGGCGGCCGGTGTGAGGCAGCACAAGACTCCTGACAGCATTCCGGCGATGCCTACCACCCACGTCGGTCCTAGCCTGTAATCAACTATTAATCCTAGAAATGCATCAGCATTGTCGCCTCAACACTCGTCGGCAAAGAAAAAGGGTCTGAATTTATGTATTTTTAATGTTAAGTGAAGGAAAAGTTACATACCTATCTCCGAAACTATGAAAAATTGGGAAGCAAATGCAATATCCTATGTGATAGGCTGAAAACAATTTTCCTACTTTTGTATCATCCCAGCTTATTATGTCAACCATCTGAAAATGTAGATTTGAAGATGATGTTTATGAAAAAATAGGCCTTACAATTATTTTTTTAAACCTGTTCAGAACGTCCAGAATTTTATTTCGGAATAGGCTACATACTAATATACTTTATTTGTGAAAGTTGTTGATTTCTAGTGGCAGAAGCAGAGTTCATATATGAACACGCATTTACGTAACACCAAGTATAATTAAGCGGAACACAAAACGTCTGCCCTATGCAGGGATCGAACCCACATTATAATTGACCGAACGACATTAAAGACGACTAATGTCTGAAACTCTATAATTTATTCACGTATTTGTCTAAGCAAAGGGCAAGGATGTTAAGTAATATAAACGCACATAGTTCGTACCCCAGTTCTCTTAACACAGCACTTTATGTCGGTGTTCTCGTCCTCTAAATTGTCATCTCTTTTCATAACTTGAGCCATGTCGACAATATGAACACTCAGGTTGTACCGAACGACGTACGTCAAAAAATACCCAAGAAATATCATTACCCCGACCTAAAATGTATAACAGGATTATGAAGGATCATTGATGTAGCTAATTATGCTTTTTCATGAAACCGATCCTTACTATTGCACGTATCCTAATTTTAATCATCACCAATGCCAAAATAATTTCCTAAATGCCAGTTTACAGATCGAATGTAGTGATGTTTCATGGCCATACTGAATCCAAGGGTCATCTATCTTAAAGTGACAGATATTAAATATTTTAACTAATGTTTCTGAAAGAGAATACCAATAGAACTCCATGTAAGGGTTCGGAAAGTCGTAAATTTTTTATTTAATTTTGTGAAGGTAAAAAAAGGACTAATCGCAGATTTTTACATAAATAAAACAAACGTATCATAATTGACATTTATTTTATGATTGGCGATGTTTTAAATAAACAAATTAGAATTTGTGTGTCCATTAAAATATAAGTTACTATAATAATATAACTAGCATAACACACTATTCGACATTTAAACCTAGATACATTGATTTATAACCGAATTGATAACTACAATCTTCACTCGTATATAAATGTGTAATATGTATAAAACTCTATAATTTATTTATAGGTAAATTGTCCATTTTATAAGGTCTTAAATGGTCTTTTGTCATGTCAAGTTACTCTATAAACTTAACTAATTAAGGAGCCAAGGCGTTTATTCCGCCTTCCAAATTTTAAAAAATCTTGTATTGTAAAACTCGAATTCAAAATACACATTGGCTTATCTCCGATAAATTTTATATTTAAGATTGAAATTTATTTTGTCCTACATAAACTATGATTATTTCTTTTTCATTAATACCTTGCCGCCAGTTCATCGACCTATCATAGGCAAGATCGAAAACTAGTAAGCTGTCACGCAGCAGATAATACTGCCATACAAATCCAGTACCTACGGGGCAAAACCAGAGCGAGAATTCTTTCGCACTAACGAACTATAAATAAATTTAATAATACCACTGGGGCTGCCTCCTATCTACCATATGAATAATTACCATTACATTTTTCTTTATAAAGATCACAGCGATTACAATGCATTACATTATTTAAGTTTTACGTCATTATATAATTTTAACGATAACTAGGTACACATATTATACGTATAGAAAATAAATAATCCATTATTAATACTCATCAAAACGGCACAATATTGTTACAACTAAACTATAATAAAATGCGCATTGTCATTCTTGTCAACATAAGGGCTCTACAATAACAGCATATTTCAAGACCTCACCGTATTTCCTGACTGACTATGGCGTCCAAATAAAAACTAAGATATTCTATTCTCCATGAAATTACGCTACTATTGTAGAGTCCCTAAGTTCGGTATTTGTCAGACACATGTCATAAATTAAACTACATAGGTATTTCCGTATTTCTGAGAATGGGTAGTGAGAAACATTTTCAATTCCGTCTATAGCCTATTATTATCTAATCCATTTATCACATTTTTGCAGTCCACCTTAGTGTTTGCATCAAAATCGTTTTGATGCTCAGAACTACATTAGAGATTATAATATTGGCACTCACTAATATATTAAATCTCATTTACGTGGTAACGTTTAGAGGAGTTTCTCGCACTTCTTTCGCGTCAGAATTTTTGGTTGGGGAACCGTTCATTTCCTTGAGGTCTCCATTTGTTTTATCTTCTTTTCCTTCCTTGTCGTCGGGGGCAAAGTTCCAAGGTTGAATATTGCCAGTTCCAAAGAATATAAAGAATACAGCTGATATTATGTAGACCGAAGCGCCTACGAAGAAAACGGGACGCCAGCTCTCGAAACTATTCTGAAAGTCAAATGTTTACCGTTAGCTTATAACTAATTTAACATTATGTAGAATGTGAACCCTATGAACAATGTTGTATTAAATGACTACGTGAAGAGAATTTTAATTAAAACAATTCTATCACTCATAACAGAAAACTTGTGCTGGGAATTAAATAATTCTCCAGAGTATAATAGATTGTTTAAGTAAATCTTCACTCTATTAATTGCGTGCTTATCCTGCTACATAGAAAACATGAATGTACTTGAAATATATTTACCCCAGAACTCGTGAAGTATGCTGTGATCATTGGCGTGAAGAATCCAGCAGTGCTGCCCACACAGTTGGCTATTCCATACAAAGTTCCCGCATAGTTAGGTGCCAGGTCCTGGTGATTCTGGAGGTTAGTCAGTGTCGCCGCGCCGTTGAAACCCATGGACATCGTAATAAGGGACACTGAGAGCGCCGTAGAGCATCCAGCGTAGACTAATAACACTAATAGAACCCCGGGCAGAATATGCGAGAACAGGCAGAAGAATTTCCTTATAACTGTCGTTGACATTAACTTCCTCGCTAGAATGAAATCTCCAACAACTCCAAATATGGTCGCAAGGAACAGTCTCGCCAGATACGGTAGAGCTGATATCACTCCAGCGGCTGACAATTCAAAACCTAATACGCTTGAAACGAACTTAGGCCCGACAGTCATAATGAAATACAATCCCCAAAGGTTCCCGTAGTGGAGAATAACCATGGCCAAGAACGGGAATGATGTTATAATATTCTTGAACGGCGGCAAACCCTGAAAGCAAAAGAATAAGTTTAATGTTAATTGAATGAATAAATACCATTATCAATAAATATTTTAGTAGCAATTAGCGTATTCAGAGCAAACGGACATATCAAACATTTACTTTTCACAACAATTCTACACATTATTGTAGATGATGTAATGGGGTTTTCGTTTTATATTCAACAAGGTGGACATTATTTGTCTATCTGGACAAAGAAATTGAGAAGAAATACACACAAAATATACGAACCTACCCATATAAAAATTAGCATGAATGTGTGCAAACAACTAACAAGAATTCTAAATGTGTAACTTTACTGCGAAAATAACCTTAACACATCAACGGCATTGCAAATATTATTAGCTCACCTTTGATTTTTTAACCTTGTCTCCTAATGCGTCTAATATATATTTCCTTTCTGCGTCTGTAATCCTGGGATGGTCTACGGGCGTGTCTGCCACGAGATACCACCAGAAGAAGCACCAAACCACAGTTAAGACAGCTGGCACGTAGAAAGCTGAGGCCCATCCGAACTTTTCCATGAGAGGTCCCGTCAGCGACCACGTGACTACCGTGCCCAAAGTTCCTCCCATCATGGCGCTCACGAACTTGCCCTTCTCAGCCGGTGGGGCCCAACGCGCCACCAGCACGTGCAGCGACGGATATATAAAACCCTGAAATGTAGAACAATTATTTACCGTTTACAAACGAGTTTAATGTATCTTGTTTTGACGGTGCCAAACACCTTTGCAGTGTGACATCTAATTCATACAAGGTTATATAGTTATTAAGTATATCTTAAGGACCGGTCTAGTAAAATATATTAAAGCAAATCATTCTAAAGTTTCATTATAGAATACGATTATTTTTTTAACATGAGGAAAATCTTACAAATACTATTACGCAAAAATCGTAATATTAATCAGCTGCGAAAATAAATTATTTAAACTAATTTAACTGCGTGACTCAGCAGTTAAACCTGCACACAGTCAATATATTTAAAGTTACAATATAAAACAGGGAATCCCTAAAACCTGATGATAGCTATACTATGCTATTATTAAAATGGGTTACGCCAACTGGCTTAAAAAATAAATTTGCTGTAAGTGCTTTTGTTTCCTCAGCCGGATTCTTGGTCACGAGCATCCTGACGCGAGTGATCAAACTCCACGGGGTCGGCAAAGCCGGCACTGCCCCGGAAGGGTCATCGTGCCACATAACACTAAGTATTTATGACACCCGTTAGTTTTAATTTAAAGACTTGCGACTTTGTGTATGTAACTCGCAAGACATACTTTAAGCTGTGTAATGAACCCGTAGTGGTTTTTTCCCTGATAACGTACACGACATATTATGTTTAACGTCCTTTTGTGCGTAAAACAAAGTATTTTCATGCTAATTAAATAAACTATTAGGTACTATGCATCCTCCATTAGGTAAGGCTAAATAAAATGAAAGATGAAGTCCAAAGGAGTTTACGTATATTGTAAATGAATTAACCCATCAAGGGTGAATCACATTTGGTTTTTATTCTTAATTAAAAGAATACTTTAAAACCAGTTTGCACCATAGTGCCAGCATTTAAATATTCTAGCCGCGTTTCTACTCCGCACGGTTTCACTCGTGTTATAAGTGTGGTTCTGCGGTCACCAACCCGCTTACCCAACGAGCTGATTATGGGTATTTACTAATGTTAATAAGTTCATATATAATCTTCCCTTTTTAGGACAGGTCAGAAGTGAATCATTAGCAGGCTAGGTTTCCAGGTTGCGTAAGACCTACGTTCATAAATTATAGAGTCTATTTGCTTTTGACGGATTTTTGATCATTTAATGTAACTAACAAGATAACTAAAAGCAAACTTACCCCGGCACAGCCTAAGAAGAATCTTATTACAACTAGAGCAATATAGTCGATGTTCGCAGCAAGTGGACTCAATGCTGTGA
This sequence comes from Autographa gamma, assembly GCA_905146925.1. Lineage (NCBI taxonomy): Eukaryota > Metazoa > Arthropoda > Insecta > Lepidoptera > Noctuidae > Autographa > Autographa gamma. Next base: position 5,804,567 of record LR989866.1, on the reverse strand, counting down.
GTATAGCGCTGATGAAGGAGGTGACCAGCACTACATATCGAGGGCCCCAGCGCTCGGCCGCCATTCCTCCGATCAGTGACGTCAGAGGGTAGCACCAGAAGTAAGACCCTAGGATTAACGCTTGTTGCTCCGCCGACCAGTTGAACGACGCTCCTCCCGGTACAGTCTGGGAAAAACAATATTATCGATAAATACCAAATAACCCTATTCAAATAGCGCATTATAAGTAAATAACCCTCCCTCGAGCACAGACGAGGAAAACTTGGATCCATTCGATAATTTTCTACTTAAGTATATATTTCTTTCTATATTTATTTGGCCAAAAATCTTAAACAAATGGACTAGAAACATAAGATGTAGGTCCCGGATTCTCAAACAGCAGTTACCCTATTTAAACGACGAGTTTGTTGTATTAATAATGTATGACGCACTACGTCAAGTTTCTAGGTATAGCTGACATACCAATGTGGAAATACTTTATTATATAACTGTAGGCATAACTTAGAAGTTATTATTATGACAGACATTTAAGTCCATGGAACATTACTGAGAAACAAGAACTATTCTGAGAAATGATTTCTTCTATTGGAGCAATAAGCTTTCTTATGCTTGAGCTAAAGAACCATAAATTAAATTCACGCACTCAAATAAAAACTGCAAAGTGGAGATTTTCCTTTTGCATAATCTCGAGGCTATTTTTTTCGAAGGCAACTTGTGATCGTGCTTTTGGTGAGGTGTCACCATGCAAGATTTACAAAACTAGGATCGGAATATAAAGTAGTTGGTATTTAAGGAAACCAAACATTAAACGTAAATGCTTAGTACCAAATTACCATGAAAATTTCGAAATATAAGGGGACCCAAGTTAAAGATACTCAGGGAAATGACGCAACGTGAGGTGAGGAGGAAAAGCAACTACGAAAACCAGGAAGTATGGTGATTTTCTCTCCTTGAAGTTAATATATTTTATTGGAAAACCAATGTTGTCGCGTATATTATGATTGTCAATGCAATATACATAAATAACAAGTTAGATAAAAAAAATAGTATGTGATCGCAATTTATGTTCCTAAGTCATATTTAAAAGGCCTTCGAAAAACAATCATTCGATGTACCTAAGTAGTTGCGTGAAAATGAAATTACCATAATTTATGGAAACACCAAAACAAAATTAGTTCCAGTTTTAGGATTCTTTGACGTCAAACATAAAACGTGATGGAAATAAGACGTGCCCTTGCTGGCGAAAATCATTTTTTAAACATTTTAAATAGCTAGCGCAATAACATAAATTCCTTTAAATTGTAGTCATCATGTTTTAAAAAACTTGAAGCAAATTGAATATTTTCTTTTCATGTAGATCCTTTGCCAACTCATCTAGCATTCGAAGGATTTCTAGTAAAATGTTTCTATTACCTTGACATGGGCTGCCTTCACATCTGTTCCGTCCACATGACGTATAGTTTCATTTGTCACCACGTCATCTTTCGGCTCGCACTGAGATCGCGATCTGATAAAACATACAACACAAATTAGTTACGCCAGTCGATTACATGATTGTGTAGTTTTCAAGAACATTTTATACCACTGAAATTAATAATAATTTCAACATTCTAGATGCGTTTTTGCTTGGAATTTACGACAGTATTTTAGTTGAAGTTCCACAGTATTTGCAAAGTATTCTAAATCAGCATACGGAACAGCCTTGAGTATATTTGCTATAGAAATATTGACTTACGTGAAGTTATTTGACGTTTGAGGAACCATAGCGATTAGGTTGAGACTCATGTTCACTCGGAGCATGTACACCACCCAACAGCTGGTGAACAGCATAACCCATAGGTTGAAACGGACGGGCACGACATCTGAAAAAATAATAACAATAATTAACATAATAATAAAAATAACAATAACAATCCAGCCTATAAACGTCCCACTGCTGGGCACAGGCCTCTTCCCATATAGAGAAGGCACGAACTAATTTTAAATAATTAGGTCATTGTTAAGACTAAAAGCCGCATATTTTAAGTTAATCTTTATGAAATAAAACGCGGTAGCATATTACGTAACTCCTTTTCCAAACATTAAGACATGTAACATGTTGTGGTGGAAATTTCTTAAAATGTTAGTTCCAAGTTGTGACTAAGGAAAAGATTTATCTATACATATTATTAAACAAAGTCCCTCGCCAAATCCGTCTGTCTAAGCGCAATATTCTCAAAAACGATCTAAATTATTTTCATCTGGTTTTCGCTAATGGGTTTAGTGATTAAATAGGGTAAGTAAGGTTTGTGTGTAAAATTCATTTATCTTTTATCTACCCGTGCAAAGCTGGGTCTGTCTAGTCACTAATCATCGATACCTATATTATAATTATCTCAAACTTAATGAGCTAAATGAAGACTACATTATGTATTGAGTTTCAAGAACGAGTCTTACTAATTATTCAGCCAAAGTTATTTTGAGTATTGGCTTAGAACAGGTTGCTCATACTTGGCGACATAGGAAATTTTTTATGACCTAAGGCAATGCTAAAACACCGTTTCTTGATGTAGGTACGCCGGAACCCCAAAACCGTGCATTGAACTCTTGAATAAATTAATTTTTAACTTTTTTATAGGTACATATCCGAAAAGTACAATATTTTTGAAACTTGAGTACTTGGTTTTGTTCAGAAGAAATTAAAGTAGAACTTAAAAGTTCAAAATATGTATATGATAACATTTAAGGAGACAAGTCTGCGATCCTGTATAAATAAATGTTTTGAATGTTAATTCTTAGACTAAAGGATGCCCATTCTAATCATAGATTTGATCGTAAAATACCTTTTAGTAAATTGACTGAGAAAACTAACTTTGTGATAATCTATTTATGGTACAGTGAAGCTATATAATAAAACATAATCTGTCTAATTAGAGAATAGAGGTATCTAAGTATGAACCTTTTGTTCCAGGTCTCGCATGCGTTTTCTTTTGCAAATCTTCATCCGACATAATAATATTAAAAATATGTAAATATATAACCCTAAAAATAATAAGTAAACTTGTCAAAATATTTTTTTAAATAAGTTATGTCAAAGGAGTCTGAGAAAAGAAGTTTTAATTGATTTGCATAGAGCTTAGAGTTGGGGACGATTATTATTGTATTAAATAAATTTAACGATTCTTATTCTTAGAAATAAAAGCGTCTTTTAGCCTGCCATGTAACATTAATTAATTAGATATATTTAACATTCGACAAGACTCCATACTTTTGAATTATTCATAAAGTTTTTACTGTTTGTGTGTTATTAATTGATAGCCTGATTAGCGTAGTGGCACCAGTAATCGACATGCACCAGTAATCGACACTTTATTTTTTTATATAATAAAATAAAGAGTAAGATACCGATTTATTTATTTGACGACACTGTAACATAGAAAGCACACTTATTACTGGCTCCCATTGACATTTGAGCGATATTTACAGTTTTATTTGAAAGTAGCGGTGTGACAACTGATTGTGGCTCGAGTACCGGCGAGAAAAACAACATTTCTTACTGAAATCGTTAACGAAGGGAGTACATTTCTTTGTTAATTATGCTAATGTATTGTAGGTTATTTGAATTTTATGAGTTTTACGGGTTTTTATAAGAACCAAAGGGTGGAATTTAGTTATAACACAAGTTCAAGATTATTTTAATATTAGTAAAATGTTGGTGTCGATCATTGGTGTTCACAAACTGACTTTCTCCAGTTATCGACACGTGTCGATAGTAATTATTAGAAACATTTTTCATTTGATAAGTGAATACATAGCTCTTCTAACTTTGCTTCTCGGTAGATATTTGAAGTAAACTAATCAAAGTTGACCTACCAGAAATCGACAAGTGACGATTATTGGGAAATAATATGTGTCAATGATTGGTTTTAGAGATGGCTCTGAGAAAACATTATACTCCCGACCAGTTAGGTTCAGTGGGTCGTCTTAGGGGCGGAGGGTAGGAGTTGGAGCATACGCTTGGGCACTATGAGCACCAAAGAAAACAAAAAAAAAATAGTAAAAAAAATTGGGAGTCCTTTTTTAGTTTTTTTTTTTATATATAGAATTCGAGCATTTTTATTGCAGCATCTGATTAAGCTTATCTATAGAAACCATTTATGATCTTAGAAGTATGGCCCTACGACACACAGTTTCCGACTTATGGGCCGTTTACATTAAAAGGCCGTTCAAGTAAAAGGCTCATAACTCGAAAACGGTGCGTCGTGGGGCCATGTTTTTTAGAACTTAAATAGTTGCTACAGACAAGGTCAACCTAATACAAGAAAAAAATCGGAAAGATTCCAAAAAAAAAAAAAATTATTCCTATACAGGACTTATAAAAATTATAGTTTTTTAACCATACGGTTAGGTAATAATTTTGCACGATTTGCTTTCATTATCAGTATTAAAGTACTATCATACCTGTGGTAGAAATACAATATCGTACACAAACATTACATCCGTCTTACGAATTTTCGATCAGGTCACGTGTCCTGACGCGGGTATATCATTTTAACTCATTACAAAAAAAAAAACTGTACAGCACCGCTAAAGAAGTTTTCGTCATACGAATTTTCGATCAGGTCACGTGTCCAGGGGCCCGATGTTTCTATTTAAAGTCAGTGAGTGGCAGGTATTTTCGTATCCAGATAATTTTAGTTGAATGAAAAATTTAGGTACACCTACTTGCCAATGTTGACCTTGTAGGATTGCCAGTGGCTATAACAAGTGTAAAGTGCACTGGAACGTTTATTAACCTGACGCGAGTTTAATTTTTTTTACCCATTACGAAAAGCCGCTAAATAAGTGTTCAATTCAAAAATTAAAAATTATCAACACAGACAAAATCAGAACCAAAATCAAAATCAAAAATCATTAATTTAAGTTAAGCTACAAAATAGCACTTATCAAACGTCAAAACTTTAATACAAAAAAGACAGCACCCTAAGGGTCGGTTCATATCCGGCGGAAAAGGCAGCGCACAACATCGGCCGCGCAACCCCAGAACGAACAAGCACACAACTTTACATCCAACCTCTCACACTTGACGCGTCGTCGGGTCAGTGTGAAAGGCCGAATCCTCCATCATGCGCCCGCCCGCCCCAGCGCCACGCGACTGACAGCACGCCACCACCGTGAGATATGAAACGACCCCAAATCGCCCACCCTTCACCAAGTGCTAGTCAACTTGTCAATATCTTCTGTCTTGTACGAGTATTTACATGATTAATACCCATTAGTAAGAGAAATATGGTTATTGTAACAAAATATGCATACTTATTAAACAGGTAATTTTATTTTAAAGACCGACAAATGTGGTCAAGTGGTGTGATTATTTGGCAAATACTCATTATAGATAATAGTCGATAACTGGGGTGTCGATAACTGGTAAGTGTCGATAACTGGGGTGTCGATGACTGGGGTGTCGATAACTGGGGTGTCGATTACTGGTAACAGTCAAATGACTAGGTGTCGGTTACTGGAGATTCTTACACTTTTTCATTTTTTTGATTTTTTTTTCTTGTCTGTTTGTAGCAAATAAAAATAATACATTCTATTCTTATCTCAAGAATATACCTTACCATACTCAAATGTTACTTTTGGTTTAAAAGTGACTAATATACCTTTAATTTAATAAAGAAACCCACTATGATCGATTAAGATCCTTAAAGTGTCGATCATTGGTGCCACTACGCTAATACCAGTTTATTATAAAAGGTATTATTCTGAACACACCCACAAAGTTGTATTTTATTTAGTCTACGCATTACTATCGCCTACGGTTGTGCTACGGTGAATAAATACCATAACAAGAACACGCATAATTTAAATAAGAATGATATAACCATAATATACATATAACTGAGAGCAATTTATTCAAGGACTACATTCCGCAAAAACTTAATTTATTTTATGTCTTTTATATCGATATCGTATTTTAAAGTTCCTCTATCCTTGATGTTGTTTTTTTAAACTACGTATCATGATATATTATTTTCGTTTAAAAGAAGCGTTTATTTTTCATACCAAAAGCGTAATATCACGTTTTTATCACAATTGGTCAAAAATCAACAATCTGCAGACACGGATACAACTATTGACTTAAACCAATAGGTATTAGATTACCATTATTTCAGAGTCTGTCGACGACCTTGACTCCTCGACCACTAGCCCTTCGTAAACCACAATATGGCACTCCTATTCAAATTGAATGGACTAAGATAAACATTGATAGAATCAATAAAACTATAGTGTTGAAGCGTGGCGTTCAATCCCCACGTGTGTCACGTGTCTGAGTGGACAATCGTTGATAAGTGTATGCATGATCGACAGAAATTCAGTGGCACCAAAGAACCGTAAAAATTGATCGTTCCGCTTTTATATAATGACGATGTTAATATCAACGTCTACATTGATGTGGAAGAATTCCCTTTTATAGGACTTGGTGAACAAGTCTCACCCTAGTCCCTGGGATATGTCCGACCTTTGATTCATCTCTACGCATACATAATTTAAAAATTAACACAGTATAATAAAATTGCAACTATTAAAACTCTATACTGTACAGCAATTCAGTCTTAAACCAGGAAATCAGTTCGAAAATGTTTCACGAATTGATTTGCTGTCAGTTCAGTGTCCCATGAAATGTTAGATTGTCATTATGCCGTCCATCCTACCGTATATAATCTCACCTACGTTAAATATACGTCTGCCTACTTAGCACTTGGAAATGACGGATAAACTGTTCCTGAGAACATCACGTATTCAATTATGTTCATAAAAATATTTCCTGATTTCAATTTACATTTAACATGTATGACTTTGTCGATTATCTAAATGAAAAATTCAAAGTACCTAAGTTTATATTGTCATTAACATTGGCAGTCCTTGTCATGGTACTGATAGACAATGTTTTTGTGGGCTATGTATTTGGTCCCATGCAGATATTATTTTTGTTTTGTAAAATAGTGTGAACAAAATATTTAAGATTTATATTCAGTAGAAAATGTATAAGATAACAAAGAGCTTCTTTCACGAAAATCATATTTAGTAACTCTGTGATTAAGTTACCACAACAGTTTAATTTAAATTCCTGCGGTTTATTCATTTAAATCATAGTAGTTTCTTATGTACTTTGACAATTACAAAATGTTTTCATTTTTGTGTATAATTACAAAATTGAGAAAATATCAACTATTAGTTATGAATAATCTATATTAGAAATAAAAATATATTAAAATTTAAATAGGAAACAGATCATGACTTCCTCTATTCTGCAGTGCTTGCAATATAAAATAATAGTAGGTACCTACACGATTTAACACACATGGCTATGTTTATATTTTACAGTTTCCATATTTTTGTAAGAAAACATGAGATGGTCTACTAACTAAACTAAAATAACCAATTTGCACCATGAAGCGTAAAAATATAATAAAGTAAAAAAACACAATGCATTTTTATAACTAAAGTATATTTCGTAAATATTCTACGATGGTATTTCTGTAATTGTGAAAGGTTATATACGAAAAATATTGTTTATATTTTTAATCGACGAAGCAAGTAACAACTCAGAAAATATGTCGGTTTTGTTGTTGATAAGCAACACAGCAAGCAGTTATAAGTTCAATCTCAATAATCTCATAATCATACATTACATCACGTATATTTTATTACCATTGTAAAACTACGCATTCAATTTCATATTTACATTCCTGTAACTATTACTATACACCTGAACTTTTTAAAGGACTAACTAAAAACTACCTAATTAATTTACTGGCAGGTCAAGAGCACAGGTACCTTCTTATACCCTAAACTTGAGTTTTTTTGTAGAGCCTTAACTATACACGGTACCTTTTTTGCTACATCTACCACCAAAATGATGCGGTATTTTTAAACGACAAAGTTTGCCTCATTAAACCACAACAGTTTAAAGACTGAACATCGACAAAAAACCTACTCCGAGAATACTGACAATGCAGAAATAAAGACCCATTGATAGTAAGCAATGGAACTAAGTGAACCATTCAGTTGACATCATCAGGGCATTCACTACCTAAAAATAACAATAAAACACTTCTTCATTACCTTGTACAATAGACCTAAAGTACTCATGAATTCGTGTAGTGTAGGAAAATTTTGCCTTTTTCGGAAAATGTTCGGAAATAATCCAAGGGCGCACGAGTGATTATAACAAATCGCCATGGTTCAATGTCATGGCATTTTTCAGTTCGACCTCGATTACGCACAGGCTTGCATTTTATTTCAATTGTATGGACACAAAAGTATTGTTAAAAGATCCATGAATAATGTCAAATCAAAATACTATTTTATAAACCACTAAATATAAAAAAAACACCTCATTCATATTCATCAACTTTTTTTTAAGTATTCAATAATAAATTATGACCTTAGACAGCCAAACTAAAAACCTGCATAATGTTAAGCTCCAGTCCTGACTATGTGATCTTAAAATAAAGCTAAAACGAGTCGACTTCTAAAGGTTAATTGATGCACTATCCTTATAAATAAAATAAATGCACCAGGAATGTGTAGGAACGTTAGTGCACTAGAGTCTAACACACAGGGTCGGATTCTACACTTTTAATGTTGGTTCTATGTCAATGGAAGATTTCGAGAGAATTAAAATCAAAGCTCTATGTCAAAAATTCAGAGCCTGAGCTCAGAGGTATGTGCGATATTGACCAATGTTAAGGAAAAATAGACTTATGTATAATCTCTGGCAAAAGTAAATAATGTAAATTGTTAATGTTTGTATGCACAATGATAACAAAAATAATTTAGTTATATTTTTTTATGATCTTTAAATCCTTGTGCTACAATAATGTGCTACTTATAATTTTGGTAACAAACTACTACAGATAAGATAACCGTTTATTCTGATTTATGTGAAATATTTACTTCGACTTTATAGCTAGAGATGTGTTATTGTTTTCATAGAGATTTATGGGACTACACTATGACACTATTGTTTTATTTTATTAAGTCGTTCAATCATTTTACAGAACTTAGTAACATTCAATTACTCATAATCAGGTCTAAAACTACAACAATTATAAAAAGAATCTTCAAATAATTTATCATTTCCTGTAATCGAGCGTCCTAAAAGCCTCCAAATTACTCAATACAAGAATAAAACGTTTATCCATTCACTAATGTTAATTACAATATGCATACACACTGTTGTACCTACAATCTGTATCTACCAGCAATTCAGTAAACATTATAAGAGATTTCTATTTATAACATCGCATGTCAGATGTAATAAATAAAATGTAACTTCAATGGCAAATACTATCCAGTAGATACGTAACCGCCGTGCAAGTATGTGCATCGGTATGCAAACTCTTAAATTTTAATGTTCTAGCCATAATAAAATAAAAGAAAAACAATCGTTTTCGCTCGCGGCGAGATAAAAATCCTATAAAATCACGTTCAGGCTCGGCAGCGACCGCGGCGCGGGCGGTGCGCGGCGGCTCGGCTGCTCGGAACACTCGGAACCTCGGCTTTGTGCGCTGAACAAATTCTTTATCGTCAGCGTCCTTTCTTACCGTCAACATCGGCGGAGTATTTGATAACACGGGGCCAGCGGTCCGTCAAACCAAACTGACTGTTGACATAACTAGCATGTCGCTCGATACGAATGAATCGCTCCGATTTCACAAACATCATTCTTCTATGTCTTACGATTTTCCACAATTTTATCTGTTAATCATGTTATCGGAATAAATATACACATTGTCAGTTATTACTTGGCCTTTCCTGTGTCGCATGTGCACCATATGTGACGTACAACTTAATGATATGATGAGTCCTAGAAGTCAGCATATTAGTGTGACGATTACAGAACCTTGTAGCGTCGCTGAACACAGAACCTTCTGACATAAAGATAAATCATATCACTAAGTGATTTGTAGAACAGATTTTATGTGAAACATACTGGCTCTACTCGTAGAACATACTGGAGTTTTATGTTTAGCGACACAGATGTAGAAAGCCGCTCTACCTTCTATTGGTTTATTCCAGAACAATTTGTACCGATAGTATTGCAACGCAATATGTAATGGTTGTACTCAGTTTTACCAGTCGTAAAAGTTGAAGTATGCGCAGAACTTCAATCACTAAATCAAAATTAATCAGATATTCTACTAGCACAGCACCACTCGTACCGATAACAGACTAATCAATTTCGGTTGTTGAACAAATTAAAAATTACGTTTGAGGTATTAAAACTACACATTAAACGCTCCATTATTTCGAATTAATTTTACAGCTATTTTCATATTAAGGGTATCAAACAAACTTTACTTGCCAACATCAATAAAAAGGTTCCGCCGTATTTATTTCCGCTAGTATAAACTTGTATCGTTTTGTATCACATCATTCTTAATGTTCATAAATAACATGGTGTCAATGACACATACCTAACACATATAGAAACTTTCATTCGACAACCCGATCGTTGTATTGACTTAGCGCATGTATTTCATCTCTTAAAATGTCTTAGGTACTTAAACTGCGCTCAAAAATATGTATAGTATCTTACTCATTTTTAAGACATCTGTGCCTTATATTCATTTAGTTACAAATAATTTAATTATAATTCGTAACGTGATTAACGTAGAACTATTGCATAGAAACCTCTAGATCAAAATGAAATCGAGTTTCTAAAACATACGGTCCTTTCTCGTCCTAGTCTTCGATTTGACTCTAGAATTTACTATTATGCATACGTTAAAGGTACTTGGTGTGTTTTAAACTTATCTCTGTTAGAACTGTTCGTCTTATACGATCTTCTCAAGGAAGAGACAGTCATAAAACAACTATACAATTCAAAAAAACATCATATATATTCAAATTATTTCAAATATAATCTCTTGCTAATCTTGAATCAGAATTTTCCTTATAATTTTCTTTTCCATTTTCCTTTATATTTATTTTTAGGTAAAGAACCGATGACTCTTGTACCGTTAAGGGTAAAAGCCTCATGGTAATAAAAGAAAAATGTTTATTTGGTCAAAGGTTTATTTTTTAATTTCTTATTACTTTTTTAGAATATAATATCTAGAACGTGTTTTTATATGCCTTATGCTGTAAATACAATTTCGTGTTATCTTCAAAGAATTTTAAAACCACAAGATTAGGATAAAAGACGGTGAACTAATTTTAATTAGAAAATAAATTACCTTTTCATGTAACACATTTTTTTTGTCTAGGAAAAATCCAAATACACAATATGCAGTACCTACATAGGTAGGCACTGGAATTTGTCATGGCAATCTAATTTTCTAAGCAAATAAAATAATCTTACGGAACAAACGAGAGAACCCACATATACACGCATTATGCTAATTCCAAACACTAGTCGTGCAAAATATTTGCTGATGATAATAGCCTGTTTAGGTACATTATTAAAATTCATACACAAAAAATTCAACAAGCAATGCTATTAGCGTGAAATGTAAATTAAGAAAAAAACATGTTCCAAAACGTTTTTCCTCTCGCAAGTATTTTTTATAGCAACATTATATCTATCGTTTTTTAGACGTTAGCTATATATACATTATAGAGGCATGGATGTCCTAACCACACTATTAAAGTTGTACGTCCATACAAAGCAGTAAGTAATGCGAACAATTTTATAAAGTGAAGATAAAAATAGAATTTTATTTGCGTCGCCACATGAGAATAGAAAACAAGCCTCAGGAAACAGGATCAACGTATTCCGGACGATTGACCTCACTTGGGACTAGTTACAAGCATGTGTAAAGCCTTATTCAACAAATAACATTTACAAAACACAAGAACCGAGAAGACAGCCAGTTTGAAATATAACTCTAGCTGTCAAATGTCTTAACGTATTAAAAAGCGGTTGGTAATTGTTTCATACCATTAACCTTTTAACACAAAAACATTCCTTATTGTTCGAAGCTTGATAAGAAGTTAGAACTAAGTACTTAAGCTTAATTTAGCGAGTCGTCATTTTACCCATTTTATGAGCATTCAAGTTTTATGCGTAAGGCTAAGTTCTGGTCGAATACAAGGAAGTTTTTAAGGCTAAGGAGTTTTTAAGTAACGGTATCGGTGATGCCTTTATTAATATTATCCTCATTTCACCCAAAAAGAAAAGCGTAAGAATTTGCTGACGTCACGTTCATAACGGGTAAGAATCGCACGTATGACGTTTTCTGTTATTTTTTATATTTACCTAACCTGAGCTCTTAATACTTAGCAATCAATTATCAGTTGTTATTGAGGATTGCATAGAAATCACAATACATATTGATTTATGCTGGCATCCTAACTTATTAACAGCCAGTGCGGGTCGCTGCCGGGTTTCAAGCAGTATTTTTCCTACAAAGATTTATTTGAACTATGTGATGGATTATGTTTTTATTCAATATCGGTACGATTTATTTTCCTAGTGCGTAGGCGACATATTGATAGGCTGTTGTCAGGAGACCGTTTAGTAATTATCTTTGAAACTTAATTAACTAGATTCGGAATGAAACCGGTTTTATATATATACTTTTAACGATACTAGAATTTGAATAATACGATAATTTCTATACATAGGATCATCTTATTGTGCTATCGATTGTATAACAGAGGAAATGACAACGTAATTTTCTTCATAATTTATGATGCAGGTCTTAGAACAATTATGCTTCATTTATCACAAAAATCGTCATTATTTCTCATGTTTATATGCGCTACCTGTCTGCCCGTCTCCTATTTATCAACCGTGATGTACGTCTAATTGAACTCCGAATCAATATGTTTACATTTTGCACTCTTTTACACAATTATGAGAAGCCATAAAGAATGAAGTGTTAAGTTATATATTTTATTATTATACTAATGTAAAGACAATAGCGCGGTGTATTCTAATTTTATAACAATCGTTACCGTTTGTACTTAAACATACAAAGGGGAATAATATTAATTGTCACTTGGTTTCAAACAATTGTGGGACCTGGAATATGTGGCACTAGAAGCATGAATTTGGTGACATACATTCACATAAAGTGCAGCCTACACCGGATGACCATCCACCGTTTATTACCACTTACTAACACACTAAACGCATCACGGAGTTCTACTAAACAATTAGTGCAGACCACATTCAAATCATAGGCGAAAAGATCGATTAGTCGATTAGGCACCACTTTAGACATTGAATATTATTAAAACAATTTTACTGAATGACATAGTAACCGATTTGAATCTGCTGCTATGTGCATACAAATCCTTTTCGTTCTACTTACTTTTACATAGTTAGTTATATGGTTAGATTCCTATTTTACTTGAGCAATTATAGATTTACCTGAATATATAGCAAAAACCTCAAAACAATAATGAAGTGATTTTTGTATCAAACCAAGTTTATTACCAAAGTAAAAAGAATTGGTAATCTAAATATCAAACAAAAAATATCGGGTAAGTTCTTTAGAGAATTACGACAACATAAGCAAAAAACAGGCGTTGGGTTTATCCATGTAATATCATTTATTATAACTATTATGTTATAAGTATGTACATGTAAGAGAGTAATAAATAAATATTCAGATCTATTTTAAGAGCAGTAAGTATCTAGACGTTTATGTCAGTTAGCCATAATGCTGATGAAATTATTTAGTCAAAAAGAATACTATGTAAATTAACACACAAAAAAGTCTAATCAATGTAGTAGGCAAATCTGCCACTATAACACCCGTGACTCCCAAATCCCGACCGGTCTTTAGTGCCACAAAACATAAAACTCTATGCTTTGACCTCACAATTAAACCTAAACCACAGGATCGAAAGTTGGGTTTTCAACCGCAAATTCAAACAGTATGTATCACGTTTGACAATTTAATTGTTCATCAAATTGTTATTTATCGCGTTAACTTGATTAGTTCTGATTTAAGGATTTATAACAATTGATTATGTTAAAGGAAACTCTATTTAACCAATGAAATAATTGAAATGTTTTTTTGCGGCGAGTATAAAATATTACACGATTTCCTTATACCGTATAAGAAGTCAATTAATCAATTAGGTCCCCTTAAAAAAAATTAAGCTTATATATTCTTGGATCTTCTCTTTAAGAAGGTAACAATGTTAATTACAATAATATTATGTTCGTTAAAAACGATAACCAGGCGCAGTGATCAAAGCTTTTTATTCTTATATGAGGATAGGCCTTTACCCCATCCCGAGTTAGGCTGGTTTTACTACTCTTCTTTTTAAATATAGGTTCTTAATATTGTTTTCAATTTAATATTATATTTTGACCAATAAGTTACCAGATAACACATTTTGCAAACCACCATACACCACTCTAATGTTATCAAGTTCATGTATTTTGACGCGCCTCATTAGGATGGGTTATAAACCACACAAAAGATCAAAGCTAAGTTTTATGTACAGATAATCTCTTATTAATTGTTTTGTTATTAATAAAGTCATTTATCAGACTTTATATGGCACCTTAATTACCAAATCAATCAATATGTAAGTAGATTTAATTTTTTTTTTAAGTGTTCTCTAATCTAAAGTCCTAACTAATACAAATCCTAATTAAAAAATATTTATAATAATGTTTAATTATCTTACTATGAATTTAAGATCCCAAAGAAGCTCAAAAGGCGGGTAGTTTAAGAACAAAACTCAAAATCGGACATGAAGTAATTTTTAAGTAAGTCAAAAGGTACTCACCGAAAAATTTAATAAATAACACTGCCATTTTAGTGTTTATTCAGATAAATAACAGCCAATGTATCACAATTAAACTGTCACTTTATGCGAACATGTTGCGAATGGACCCGTACATGACAGTTGAAGTGGTAGTGGACAGATCGCGGCGACTGCGAAGTGCGGAATAAACAAGTGCCGGCGAGCGAGCCACGGAGCTACCGAGCTACGGAGGCACGGAGGTACGGACGTTGTTTCATCAACAACCACCGAGGAGGCTTCGAATCACACTATCGCCACACTTCCGTTCAGACAAATGTCATGCAAATACGCACATACGTGTTTTTTTCTTTTCGACTGTAACTCCAAACTTATCGCACTCCATAGGCGTCTAGTTTAAGCGATAATACTAGATGTTATGAAGAATAGGCTCCAGCTTCAGCGCACAAATATAATTAATTAACTAATACTTATTCTAAGTCAACATTACTTTGAAATTATATTGTCATAACACGACCATTATGATGTGTTGCGTATGGATCACTGGGCGGGGGTAGTGTAGTGCCATGCACTGCTTCCGCTGTCCTCCTTCCTGCACAGGACGGAGGTCATGTCGGGCCCGCCACTAAGCGGGCAGTCGCCGGGGGCGTTATGGTGCTTAGACTTCGGTTGGAACCGTAACGCCGTCACTAAGGCGAAGAATGGCACCAGGTGTTTTGCCGGAGTAGTCGGAGCCTTTCTCAAGGCTCTGGAAGCCCGGACTCTTGCATCCTCAACCCCCTGGGGATGCAAGGTAGCTCATAAAAGAGTTTCACCTGACAAAAAAAAAAAAAAAAATGGATCACTGCATCTTGAAATGACTTGTATCCTTATTTTTAAGTTACCCGTAAATGTTTATTTTCCATGTGATGTTGTACATAAATGCAATAGCTACTTCAAGTATCTTCTTTAGTTTCTAGTTAAGCCCTCCTACTTATTTATTTATTTATTTATTTTATTTCTTTATTATACATAGCAAATTATACAATACAATAAAAATTATAAAAGAAAAACATGTACAAAAGGCGGCCTTATTGCACCTGGCAATCTCTTCCAGGCAACCTTTCAAAGAAATGTGTTTGAAAGAGAAACAAAACAAAAATGTAAACAATAATGGACATAAAAACAACTAAAATTATTCTTAAGGTTATTAGGATATTTTTACAAAAGATGGCGCGACATACATATACTGATATAGATATAGACATATGACATATAAAACAGAAAAAAAAAGCAAGAACGAAACAAAAATGATTTTAAATGGAGAGTAAATAATGTGCCTTAACAGCTTTTTTAAATTTACGTAAGCTCTGCTCACGACGTATAGCTACAGGCAATGCATTCCACAAACGTGCTGCTTGAACAGCAAAAGACTGGTCAAAGAATTTTGTGGAGTGCATTGGGACTTTCAATTCTAGGCTCTCAGATGACCTCAGGGACCGGGAGTGTGAGTCCCTCAGAAACTCAAAACGATTTTTCAAATAAGAAGGAGTTGAAGGAAGAAACAGAATGTTGTAGAGAAGAGTAAGGATATGAGTATTCCGGCGAAGCCGGATGGGTAACCACTCAAGCTTAGTGCGGTATTCTGAGACGTGGTCATACTTGCGAAGACCAAATATGAACCGTATACAAAAATTTTGGAGACGCTCAAGCTTATCAAGTAGGTCTTCGTTGATGTCAAGATAGCTGGCATCAGCATAATCAAGGATGGGAAGAAGAAGGGATTGTGCTAGCGCAATTTTGGTGGTAGTGGGGAGAAAGTTGCGGAGTCTCCTCAGAGATCCAGCCGATGCGTACAGTTTCCGGCAAGTTTCTTGGACCTGGGCAGACCAGGAAAAGTTCCTGTCGATCACGATCCCCAAGTTTCTGACGTTTTCACTAAAAGGAATAAAGCTGTTGTTGAAAGAAACTTGAGGAAGCAATGTCCAGTCAATCTTTGCGATCGTCCTAGAGCTGCCAACAACAAGAACTTGTGTCTTAATGGGATTTATAGTAAGGCCGTATCTCATGCTCCACTGAGAAATACGGCACAGGTCTTGGTTCAAAATGTCGATTGCCTCAGGTAGTTTTGCAAGAGGCGCTTGACTGTATATTTGAAGATCATCTGCATACAAGTGGTAGGAAGAAAGAAGTCCATTAGAGATTGAATTTATAAAAATAGCGAAGAGTAAAGGAGAAAGAACGCCACCTTGAGGAACGCCGGCGCTAATATTACTCCAATCGGAAAATGAATCATCGAGGCGAATGCGTTGCCGCCGGCCGTGTAAGTAACTGTGAAACCATTGAATTACCGGTGGAGATATGTTGAGAGAGCACAATATGCCAAGCAAAATATCAAAATCAACAGTATTAAAGGCATTACTGAAATCCAGCAATGCAAGTACCGTTAGATTGCCGATTTCCATGCCTGATCTAATGTCATCCGTAATTTGAACCAGAGCTGTGGTAGTGCTATGTCCAGGTCTAAAACCTGACTGGAAAGGATTGAGAAGGTTAAATTTAGAAAGAAATGCACTAATCTGCATATGGACTAGACGTTCAAGGACTTTTGAGAGGAAAGGCAAGATAGAAATGGGACGATATTCAGAGAAGGACGAAGGATTGGGTTTTTTAGGTAAGGGAATCACCTGAGAGTGTTTCCACTCACTAGGAAAGATACCATAAAATACAGAGGAATTTAGGATGTGTGAGATTACGGGAAGTATAACGTCAAGGATGGGAAGGATCATCTTACGGCTGACACAGTCACTTCCAACGGCTGCAGAAGTTATTGAAATAATGCTCCTCTTGACATCACACTCGGAAAACTCTGAGAAGACAAAAGAAGGATAATTTGGTGTTGGGAGATCTGAAAGATATTTTAAAGTATTCAATTTTGTTTTAGAATCAAAGATGGGAGAAGCTGTGAAGTGGCTATTGAGCAAATCAATATTCAAATTTTTGTAGACAGTATTTTGTTTAGGCTTCCCAATACCCATTGATTTTAAAAATTTCCAGACTTTGGCAGTATCGCCATTTTGCACAGATTTATGAATGTGTTGGCGTTGAGCATTCCTACATAACTTGTTGCAGTGATTTCGAATAGATACATAGGCCTGTCTGTTTACGTCAGATGGTCGACATTTAAGCTTATGTTTTGCTGCAGCTTTTTTCTCCAAGCATTCCTTAATAGTTGGTGTAAGCCAAGGAGCTGGTAAGTGTTTAACTTTTACTGGTCTAACAGGTGCATGAAAGTCATATAGTTTTAGAATGTTACGAGAAAAAATTGCAACCTGCTCGTCGACCGATGTGGAAATAAATATAGGCGTCCAATCAATTTCTTGTGCATCCTGAAGAAGGTGGTTAATGTCAATACCTCCAAAATTACGCAGCATAAGGATCTTGGGCTTAGGTTTAGGAGGTCGAACTTTGTAGGATAAAAAAATCAGATCATGATGAGAGAAAGCATCTGCTGTATATTGACCATGTTTAGCAACACATGATGCAGAAGAAACAAAAATAAGATCAAGGAAAGAAGGAACTGAATTAGGAAAATGGTGAGTGGCGTTTAAAGGAAGTAATGTAAGATTATTGGATTTAAGCACAGAAAGGAGACGGGATGAGCGACTGTCTTTTTTAAGAAGACATGTGTTAAAATCGCCCATGATTATGCTGTGACTGTAAGAAGGAGCAATAGTTTCTAAGAGGTTGTCGAAAGAAGAGAAAAAGTCAATGCGTAAAGACGGACAATAATAAACCCCTAGGAGTAACTTGGAGTGATGTAACCCGACTTCAAGAAATAAGTGCTCGCCCGCGTTAGGCAGTGGTGGCTGAGGTGACATATGAATGATAGAAAAAGGAATGTGTTGGCGTAGATATATGGCAACACCACCACCACCACCCACCGTGCGATCATTTCTTATTAGTTGGAAGCCAGGAAGCGAATATGACGTTGAAGGAAGGCATGGTTTCAACCATGACTCAGATACAAGAATTGCGTGGATGTTCTTACAGTCAAAAGAAGCCAACAAATCGGGGAAATGAGCCGGAATACTCTGGGCATTTATGTGAACCACATTAAAGTTTTGCGGAACATCCGAGAACTGAGTAATTAAAGTGTCGGAGAGAGAAGGAATACTTACAAAGCTATCGTTGCTGCTAGAAACAGATATAAAACTGTCAGTGTCGCTATCATAATTAGGTAATATGTATGCCATCTAAACTACATTAAAACTTAAATCTAATAAAACAATAAAACTAGTTTAACAACAATAGTTATCTGCTGGCTATGTGATAATAGAATATAATAAGTAAAAAAGAACAAAACAATTCAATAAACTGTGCCTATTTGTTAAATAATGTTACTTAACAATTTTTTAAAAATAAATATAATACTTACAAAAACACAACAAGAACAAAGCATTTCAGGCAAAAAAAAAAACAGTTAAAACAGAACTAAAAGCTACAAATTAATTAAATGATTATAACAAAATCGAGACAAAACAATAAAATTAAAGAACAATGACAGAAATGTTAACACTGTGACATCAATTACGTGAAACGAAACGGAACGTAATAAATTTTGACATATGTCACAATGATGAAGTTTTAAAAGTCTATTCCTTAGACTAATAACTAACATAGACGGAGCGAACAAAATAGACACAAATTACGATGAATCTAAGCTTCTCTCCCTTATGGTGCAGATGGTATATATGAAAGAGACAAACATATATGGACTCATATATGCTTCAAACTAAATGGACGCTCCAGAATTGTCAAATGGTGTTAAATGGTCTCTTTTTAGACGACCAATTAAAAGAGCACATAGTTGCAGATTAGAACCTCTTCTACACAGTAAAATGACCAAAGTATTTGACAGGTATTTGATTTAGTCGTATCATACGTTGTGAATGTCAGTCGTTGCTGGTCATTGTTTATCTTACAAATAATATTATTTTTTTGCATAATATAAGCAAATTGATTGTGTACAACAGGTGGAAAGGACAGATAAATAAGCGTGTAATATGGGTTGTTTTGTTTTATCGTGTAAATCATATTCATCACGGAAATATATCAATAAATATGTAAGCGTTCAACGGTAAGTGTTTTTTTGCAATTTTCTAATAAAATCATGCGTAATTTTTGTATGCGATCACTTATAACATACACATTAGACCGATAATGATCCCTTCAGCCTATCTTTTTTACTTATTATATCGTGCAAGCGAATTAATATTAAAAAAACGAAATTTGTTTATTTGTGAGGTTATGTTATGCTAGTGAAGTGAAATTTTTCATCGATATTATTCGATACGATAATTAATTTTATGTTATTAAATTGTACCTAATTTCGTTTTATTTTACAGTATGCCTCCGAATGATAGAAGAACTGGTGTAAAGTTTAGCAAGAGCCAGAAGTTGTTGGACTAAGCATAGCCGAAAAAAATGTCCTCGTCTCCGCCCCGAATATAACCGAATAACTACAAAGACATCAGGAACTACACTTAGTTATTCACGCGGGTGAAACCTTGGGGCACAGAGAGTTTTTGTTTATTAAAAAATTAGTTTGTTTCTTTTTACTTTAACTCCTAGATTATAAAGGCCGATCAAAATAAAGATTTTTGCATTAGATCTTTTAGTCAACCAATTACGTATTTGTTTTATTTTAAACCCTTGATAATTTGTAAATTTGGGACTTAATTTGTATTGATTGCCTTGGTGATGTTTATTTTACAAAAAGGCCTTTGGTGTGGGACGCAACGTGCGCCGACACCCTTGTGCTATCCCATGTTTTTAGTTCGGCGATCTCTTCTGGCGCTGCGGAGATCCATAAATGGCGAAAATATAATATAATGTATGCGAAGCAAAAATATAGTAACCTAATAGGTTATTATATTTTCGAGCCGTTTGGGGTTGAGTTTGTATGAAATCTTTTTAAAGAACGTTTGGTAGACTCTACTTGTGATCAGAGGGCTGGTTTGTTCCTTGAACAAAGAATCGGCACAGCCATTCAACGCGGCAATACTGCCAGCCTTTCGGGCACGTTTCCCACCATTGACAAGGATAATGATGAGTTTTTTGACGCATGTTAGTTATATTGATTTACATAAGATTGAATTTTAGTATAGTTGTTTTATAAAAATGTTACATAAAAATAACATACATTCAATCTAAGTACATATTCAGTCAAGAAATAAATTTATTTCGATACCACTACCAAATACGGCACATCACTACCGAAGCAAAAATAGTGGACAACGTAGCTGCAAAAATCCCTTCAAACTATATATCTATCCTTTTTTTCATATTGAATGTGTCATAGGTAAGAAGAGTACAACTATAGTGAAATTTGATGTTCCCTCTATGCTTTAGTAATTACTCTGAGGTCTATTCACCACCAACAATACCAACATCAGATTCTAATACGGTTTGCAAGAATTGAACACGACAAAAACAATATGTATAGAATACGATATAAAAAAAAAACGCATACTATGACTAGAAATTACTGTATAGCTGCCTGCCTGAAAGCATGTGATTAATAACTAGATAATGACAAAAGTTGTGTTTAGTAACTTAAGATGAGGAAAGTCATTTTTTCGCACGTCTTGGCTTAGCTGTGGTAGCTTTCACAGGAGTGTCAAGCTTAGCTGGCCTATCAAGAGCATTCACGGGTGGCTTTGCTTGTGTTCCTGCCAGAGTGCTAATGTTGAGATCTGCCATCGTCACAATCCTGCGTCGCACTCCATCAGACTCGAGTACATACACGTTGCCAGCTTGGGTCCAACATTGAGTGACTCCGTACTTCTCCCGTGCAGCAAGAAAGACGTCGTGCCGCTGTTTAGTTAGGAACTCGGATATAGTGATGCCAGTGCCCTTCAAGTTCTTTTTAGCAAACCAGATTTTGTCTCGAACAGTGGTACTTGAGAGTTTAAACAAGATCGGACGAGGCTTATCAGCCATTACTTTCCCCATCCTGTGGCAGCGCTTTATATCACTCGCTGTGATCACTTGACTAACAAATCGATCACTCAATAAATCATTCCTTTAACGACTGTTGAAGATTTCCTAGTTTCAACTTTTTTACATATTTTTTGCGTGCTTATGTGTCTACGCAATAAGAGCCATAAAAAATAAATTACGATACCAATTATTAATTTTTTATTTATTAATACACAATTAAATCTAATATAAGAACAAACTAAAATTAAAACTTACATAAATATATTATTAATATATCCGCAATTTAATACAAAGCTGCAGAAAGCTAAAATCGATTAATATTAATGGTGATTAGATGTTCTTAATACCCGTGAAGAACACAAAGAGCAATAAAACATTATCGATGTAAATATAAAGCGCCTTATGATATTTTTTGAGTAAAGTCTGTTAGAAGGAAATTAAAACATTATTTGAGGAATACATAATGTGTATTTTAAGTAAACCATGAGTAAATAGACTTACCAACTAGCAGCAAAAGAAGTGGTAGAAAGGACCGACTGGGAATTTAGCCTGACGGGCAATAAAACACTTGCGAAGGATTTTTGAGCTCTATAGCTCTCTCTGTGGTAACAAGTATTTAATCGCCATGAGAATAAAGTTATGGGTATATACAGTGAAAGTCCATGTTAATGTTTTGGCGATAGGTCCTTATATTGATTTTATTATGATTAGCTAATGTCTAAACTATACACAAATTATGGGCATAAGTTCCCATTGCACGTACCGTACTGTTAATAAAATGCAATAATAGATAGGTACCTATTGCGATATGTATTTTTTTAATGTTTTGAGAATTTTACCTGTTATGTTTGCATAGGTCATCACTTTCTGAAAACGGGGAGAAAATGGTCGACCTGCAATCAGACACTAAACAAGATGTGGGTACTTACTTCTTGTGATTCGATGAAGGCATCATGGTGGTTATTAGTACGACGAGTGCATAAGAACACTCCTTTGAGCACATGGCAACATAAAAGTTTCAAATCATTGTAATTTGCGCAGTTCTCGGGACTCAGTGTAAGAAGTATACTTAAATCCGTTTTAACGACGAACGACGAGAGCTGTCAGTTTCCGAATGCAATTACATAGGTACTACTCAAGAGGGCAATTACGGTATCTCACAGAGCTCCGTTGCCTTAAAGCAAGTATTCCAAAGGTTCTATGTCAAACGAAAAGGAATTTATGTATTGGGTAAAACACAAGTTGTTGCCAAGATTTTCACAATTTTATATAGGTAGGAGATACTAGTAAAGCATGATGCCGGATATTAATTTAGGCGACATTAGTAGCGGCATCTTTTATATGCCCTAAGTGTCCAAAAGGAAAACAATTTGCTGCAAATATTCGAATTAGAGATACAAATATTCACGCTCGTGCTAAACCTAACAGTCTTGTTGTGACGGCGAGCAATATTTCCACACGTGCACCAACTACATTTACAATACGGTTGACCCATATAGTATTACATACTGTTATTTAATATGTGTCAATCATTGATGCGGAAAGGTAATAATGCAACTTATTAAACGATATCCAAAAGCCTCGCGGAATAAGCATAGGTATAACTTTTCAATATTTTTCTCTGGTTTATGGCTTTTTAACCTTTAGCTTTTTAGCTTTAACTATCTACAAAACCTGACATCAATTATATTCATAGATGTTTAAATATCTTAGTAATGCCGATCTTTACTAGCATAATGTACTGGATTTAAAGTCTTGTCCATATTGGTTACAAATATTAGATACCAACCAATATTAACCTTCGTAAAAGCCTACCATCACCACTGCTGAATATAGATTGATACGTTTATACGTAAGCATGTTTTGAAGACGGACCACTTATGACAACACTAGGTCTATGTCACAATTTACCTACTAACGTCGCGATTATTTAAAACCAATGCCGTGGCTTACTTACGCCTTGTAGAAAAGGTACTTTCCCTTGACTCAAAAGGATGTCGCAAATATACCCAGCATATTTAATATAACACGTTATTTCCTTGCGGCTATTTCATAAACAAATCCGACTTTTAGATAACATTGTAAATGAAAAACGACTGTTTTTACATTATTAATCCTGTTTAGCTTAGAGTATACCCATTACCCGTAGTAGAGCCTGCGCGACCAATTACTTAATTATGTATACGCACGTCTGGTGACAACCATCGCAACACCGTCGCAGAACTAGACTCAAGTTATGACCCGCCCGCTGGGAAAACGTTTTTCCATCATCATTCCATTTCCCTTTCGCAGATGGCTGAATGTTCTTAGTTAAAACAATTTAGCGTAGTGGCACCAATGATCGACACTTTAAGGATCTTAATCGATCATAGTGGGTTTCTTTATTAAATTAAAGGTATATTAGTCACTTTTAAACCAAAAGTAACATTTGAGTATGGTAAGGTATATTCTTGAGATAAGAATAGAATGTATTATTTTTATTTGCTATAAACAGACAAGAAAAAAAATCAAAAAAATGAAAAAGTGTAAGAATCTCCAGTAACCGACACCTAGTCATTTGACTGTTACCAGTAATCGACACCCCAGTTATCGACACCCCAGTCATCGACACCCCAGTTATCGACACTTACCAGTTATCGACACCCCAGTTATCGACTATTATCTATAATTAGTATTTGCCAAATAATCAAACCATTTGACCACATTTGTCGGTCTTTAAAATAAAATTACCTGTTTAATAAGTACCTATGCATATTTTGTTACAATAACCATATTTCTCTTACTAATGGGTATTAATCATGTAAATACTCGTACAAGACAGAAGATATTGACAAGTTGACTAGCACTTGGTGAAGGGTGGGCGATTTGGGGTCGTTTCATATCTGACGGTGGTGGCGTGCTGTCAGTCGCGTGGCGCTGGGTCGGTCGGGCGCATGATGGAGGATTCGGCCTTTCACACTGACCCGACGACGCGTCAGGTGTGGGAGGTTGGATGTAAAGTTGTGTGCTTGTTCGTTCTGGGGTTGCGCGGCCGATGTTGCGCGCTGCCTTTTCCGCCGGATATGAACCGACCCCTAGGGTGCTGTCTTTTTTGTATTAAAATTTTGACGTTTGATAAGTGCTACTTTGTAGCTTAACTTAAATTAATGATTTTTTTATTTTGATTTTGGTTCTGATTTTGTCTGTGTTGATAATTTTTAATTTTTGAATTGCACACTTCTTTAGCGGCTTTTCGTAATGGGTAAAAAAAATTAAACTCGCGTCAGGTTAATAAACGTTCCAGTGCACTTTACACTTGTTATAGCCACTGGCAATCCTACAAGGTCAACATTGGCAAGTAGGAGTACCTAAATTTTTCATTAAACTAAAATTATCTGGATACGAAAATACCTGCCACTCACTGACTTAAAATAGAAACATCGGGCCCCTGGACACGTGACCTGATCGAAAATTCGTATGACGAAAACTTCTTTAGCGGTGCTGTACAGATTTTTTTTTGTAATGAGTAAAAATGATAAACCCGCGTCAGGACACGTGACCTGATCGAAAATTCGTAAGACGGATGTAATGTTTGTGTACGATAGCGCAATAAATTTATATTGTATTTCTACCACAGGTATGATAGTACTTTAATACTGATAATGAAAGCAAATCGTGCAAAATTATTACCTAACCGTATGGTTTAAAAAACTATTTTTTTTTTCCTTTTTTTTTGTAGAGATCTTTGCAGTTAGCCTGAGCGCAGGCTTTGACTGCTTCACCGGACTTTTGGCGAGGACCTTAAGGCCTCCAGCCAGAGCAATAGGAAAAACTAACTACGTTAGCAACGTCTACTAAGGGCACCCCCTGCGGGGTTCGGACCTCGACTTATTGCGTTGCTAACAATCTTAATAAAGCAAAACAACAAGGGATTGCTGGATCTAAGTTTTTATTATTTAGGGACATAAAAAAAAAACTATAATTTTTATAAGTCCTCTATAGGACTTAAATTTTTTTAATTTTTTTCGGAATCTTTCCAATTTTTCTTGTATTAGGTTGACCTTGTCTGTAGCAACTATTTAAGTTCTAAAAAACAAGGCCCCACGACGCACCGTTTTCGAGTTATGAGCCTTTTACTTGAACGGCCTTTTAATGTAAACGGCCCATAAGTCGGAAACTGTGCGTCGTAGGGCCATACTTCTAAGATCATAAATGGTTTCTATAGATAAGCCTAATCAGATGCTGCAATAAAAATGCTCGAATTCTACATTAAAAAAAAAAACTAAAAAAGGTCTCCCAATTTTTTTTACTATTTTTTTTTTGTTTTCTTTGGTGCTCATAGTGCCCAAGCGTATGCTCCAACTCCTACCCTCCGCCCCTAAGACGACCCACTGAACCTAACTGGTCGGGAGTATAATTTTTTCTCAGAGCCATCTCTAAAACCAATCATTGACACATATTATTTCCCAATAATCGTCACTTGTCGATTTCTGGTAGGTCAACTTTGATTAGTTTACTTCAAATATCTACCGAGAAGCAAAGTTAGAAGAGCTATATATTCACTTATCAAATGAAAAATGTTTCTAATAATTACTATCGACACGTGTCGATAACTGGAGAAAGTCAGTTTGTGAACACCAATGATCGACACCAACATTTTACTAATATTAAAATAATCTTGAACTTTTGTTATAACACAATCCCACCCTTTAGTTCTTATAAAAACCCGTAAAACTCATAAATTTCAAATAACTTACAGTACATTAGCATAATTAACAAAGAAATGTACTCCCTTCCTTAACGATTTCAGTAAGAAATGTTGTTTTTCTCGCCGGTACTCGAGCCACAATCAGTTGTCACACCGCTACTTTCAAATAAAACTGTAAATATCGCTCAAATGTCAATGGGAGCCAGTAATAAGTGTGCTTTCTATGTTACAGTGTCGTCAAATAAATAAATCGGTATCCTACTCTTTATTTTATTAAATAAAAAAATAAAGTGTCGATTACTGGTGCATGTCGATTACTGGTGCCACTACGCTAAAAGACATGCGAATTGTACTCAGTCTATGTGAGATCTTTTGCATAATATTTGCGTGTGTTTATTTATTTCGTCTTCTCATTAACTGATTCGACTCAGTTTATTACAAATTAAACACGTTGATATATAAGTGTTTGAAGGGCGCAAGAACCCTTCATTCATTGCGATGATACACAAGTGTGATCATAATGAAGGATTCGAATTTATGCTCCATTAATATTTAAATGGAAGAAAATGTATGTTAGTAGCCCGTGGAGTATTTTTGGACCAAATCACACACTGACACATTAAATAATGATCAACATGCAGTACGGGAATCCTTGTCTTCTCATAATATCAATTGTCATAAAGTCATCCAAAACATTTTCATGATTTTACATCACATCCCATAATATTTGAATCTTGTAATTTTTGTTTGGTTTCATAATATTTTATTTTAAGACTTCATTTCTCAAATATTTTATCTCCATTCTAAGTTTAGAAGTTGTGCACGTTGGTATATGTTGTCATGCATGTGCTAGGAATTGAATGAGGCATAGGAAAGTATGAATACTTACTATATTGGTTATGTTTTCCTATGACTGTTACGTTACATGTTATGCAACCACAACAACAAGAAAATGTGTATTCACATTTTTAAATGAGAAAACACTATTTGTGCTGCGCAAATAAGAAAATACAATGAAATGGACATATGTAATATACGATAAGAGAAATACAAACTCTTTATCGTTGATTTAAAAAATCTATTTGAAAATATTATGAACCATTTTCCAAATAGGCAGGTCACGCTACTTAGTTTCTGAGATTAAAAATCATATTGATCAAATGAATGAACATGAATGAATCTAAAGCAGAAAGTGTCGGTAAACGAACGGATAACAATAATCCTTAAAAATTGTTTATTTATTTATTTTTAAGAAAGCTTACAGACTAATTACAACAATTATTAATAACAAAGTATATAGGGATATTTGCTAATTACAAGCTTCCACATGTAAATATTTATGTTTTAACAAAAGAAACATGTATGAGGACTCCATCATCATGACATTATGTAACTAATTAAGGTAAGTAGGCACCACATAAGTATTCCAACCTTCCCTGATCCACGCATAGTCATCCCTTTTACAAAAGGTATGGGATGGTACACCATCAGAACACTGATCAGACAAAAGAAGTTTAAATACTAATAGTAGCTACCTACCTAGAGATTACATAATTATTATAATTATAAGATTTTAGTATCAAGCTGGTACACATACCGAGGTACAATAATAATATCTCTTGTCGGGTGCAAAGATTTAACCAAATCGAATTTTGGTAACTAATTCGTGACGCCTGAGTAGGATTTCCAATAATAATGGCTTCCTTAATAATTAATATAGTGGTCTTTTCTTCGAATTAAGTTCATATTAGAGTTAGCCGATACATTATTTCAACCAATCCTGTATTACCCGGGGAAGTCCCACAATTTCTATGGCCAAGCCTCTAGGACACAAGTAGAAACAACATTAATATTGTTTTCGAAGTAAAACTATCTCCATAAAACGAATCAAATACATAATTTTACACAATGGTTTATATTAAAATTGTATAATATAAATAAGATGAAAAAATAAAAGTATGCTGTTTAAATAGCTTGCTTCGTAAACGCAAAATTAATGTCACAACTATACGTCAAACAGGGTGTGGCCACCAAAATAAAAACAAGTTTTTGGTAATGAAATGTAAAATTTTGTTTTGCACATAGACCGTTTTACATTTACATCAAACAGTTTAATAAAATAATGCTTTCTCAGCGTAAATAAATAATTACAGCCTAGTTAGTTTATTCGTATAATTAACAAACTTTGGGCATCTAAATAATACATTAGATAGGTATTATTTATTTTGATGGTAGAATAAGGTTTCTTTGGTAGAAAACGCAATTACGCGCTAAATCCAAAGTCCAATGTTTCGTCGTGTTTACATTTAAGGTCAAACTTCAATTTGTTCAGATATCTGATTATTTTGATACGCGATAGTCATATAATTCGTGTGTTGATTTAAATTTACACATTTTATTGAATGATAAATTTTAGTAATCCTTCGTGAGTTATATTGACAAGGTATATAAATGTTATTGATAATACAAATATTTTTTGATACTTGTTATCTTTTGTGGTTATCGATACTTTAACTTTCATTTTATAATAGTTTCTGAGCACAACTCCAAAGTTTGAGTATTTTTATTATCATTTAGATAGATTGTAAGAAATAATTTTGAAATGTTACTAGGAAGACTGAGTCAGCTGGTGTTTAGACGTTCGATACACATATCACCGAGACTAAATCAAGCAATGGGTATCGACGGGAATACTATTTTAGCGGAAAGTTTGAAAAAGCAGGTGAGAACTTATCCTCTTGAAATCCAAGAGTCTACTATATCATAAATAGCCTGATTTGTATTTATTTATTCTGCCCTTTAGAACTATTTAATTGATTGCTACATAATTATTACACACACATTTGTAACAGTGTGACTCTTGTGACTTTAATATAATATAATTTATGCGGGCTGTGACCTGATTAAGTTTGTCTGATTGTTCACTTTTTAAAATGAAATAAATCCATAGTCTCCTTGAATGACATGAATGAGTACTTTAGGGTTTATTTATTTTACATTAATATATGTTCCTAAAATATCGTACTATAACAGTTAGAGGATAATTTACTAACATTATTATAAATAATAATAATTAAAATAGAGTCTTGTATGCCCCACAGTTGCACAACAAAGGTTTTACATGGCATAACAACAACCACATTCCAAGTACTACTTCAACTCTGAGGTTATTTTCAACTAAATATCATATTTTTATATGCCACATGATAAGTAATTAGTTTACATTCTACAGAATATTCATGTAGTTAATCTACAATCATATCACTGAATATTATTTACATGAATACAGTAGCAATTATAAAAGTCAGTAAAGCTGTATATAATAAGTCTTAATTGATTTAAATAAAATATTGTTTATTTCAGGGAGTGGAATATGTATTTGGCATTGTTGGAATCCCTGTCATTGAGACAGCGTTGGCTTTCCAAATGGCAGGCCTGAAGTATGTAGGTATGCGCAATGAACAGGCCGCCTGCTATGCTGCACAGGCAGTAGGATATCTCACAGGTATGAAATATTATTATTATTTTATGTTAATTATCTTTCAGCCCAAATTCACCCACAGCTTGGTAAAGGCCAACCATTATTATATTATTACAATCAAAACATGTAGGCAATTAGAACTTCTTTAAATGGCCCTAGTTATGCAGTTATAAAAAGTAGTAATGTATTTCAATCTATAGAAATAATACTATTAAGTAGGCACATATAGGTGTGTTATAGTCCCACAAAATGAATAATTTATCTATCTTATAATGATAAAATAAACAGGTTTATCAAAAATTTAATTGTTTCCTCTTTGTTTAAAATCTTTAAATATATTTTTTATCAACTTGTGGTTCAATTAAATATTCAAATCATTGAGAAAAACTGATGGGTGATTTCTGTTTGTTTTCATAATTACTATTATGGACACTAAATCCCAATATTAGTGTTACCTATTACTCCTTTATAACTCCACATTGTGAAAAAACAATTTAGAAGTTTATTATCATTGTTTATCAAATAATTAATAAAATAAAGATAAAAGACAAGTGATACATTCATAATCTAACTACATATTTCTTTATTATATAATGAGGATAACAGAGATTACAATAGTTTAATTAGATTAATATGTAGTAGGTATGTGTACCTTGAATAGATAGTATGTTAATTAAAAAAACAACTATTATTATCCTTTTGTAGTTGAGAATCTACGATAAAATAAAAGACGATCTTTTATTTTTATAATTATATATCTTAAATGATAGAATCCATAGCTTATCATGTTTTCTAGGCATAGAGTCAGTTGAGCCACAAATAATTATAATAAAAGCCTTTACAGCCTTTGGACTTTGACCAGCAGTGATTCAGTCCCATTAAAGAGCAAAGTCCTCCTTGAAATGTTAGATAATAATATCTTATTTTAAATCATGTTTTTATAGTCAATAATAGTCTGTTGAGTCACTCATAATAATAATAATAGCAGCCTAAACAGCCTTTAGACTGGGCTGCAGTGATTCAGGCCCATTCTAGTAGTGTTCAAAGTGCTCTTTGCAATGTTAGATGATAATATCTATTTTATCATATTATTTTTCGGTAACCATTGACTACTTTTCTATTACTCAACATTAAGGTAGTCTTGGGGTGGATATTATATATTCCGCCCCTGTTGTTGAAGCAATACACGCAAGGTTGGCCAATGTGGTTTTCGTGTTGATGTAAGACTTTGGCCTCTTCTATTAATAATATAAATAAAACAATAGCAGTTCAATGTCTACAGAATGGATATTCAAATTTCAGGTAAACCAGGAGTATGTCTTGCAGTATCAGGCCCTGGTCTGCTCCATTGCATTGGTGGCATGGCCAATGCTCAGGTCAACTGCTGGCCACTTATTGTGATCGCTGGATCATGTCCTCAGGATCACGAGGGCATTGGAGGCTTCCAGGAATGGCCACAGGTAAAAATGTGAACTTAATTAAATATAGCTACATTTTTTGCTATTACAGATCTTATTTGGTTGTTCGTTTTCTAAAATATTTTAAAGCATAATTAACGCACAAATGTGGGTAGTTATTTTAGTATTTATAACGATTTTTATACTACATATAAACAAGTTTTAAAAATATAAAAAGTATCTCCCGATCTTAAAATAAAAATATAGTTTAATTATTTTTGTTTGCAATTTAAAAACATTTAAAGTTTTAATGACAAGCTAAAAAGTATACCTAGATTAAAATAGATAAGATACCTTCTTAGCAACTAGAATCTTTAATCTTACCTAGAATCATGTTACATGATAATGCAGAATTAATTAAAAATACAGAGGAACAGCAAATAATCAGAGAATGTATATTATTATGTTCCTATGAAAAAAAAATCTGTCAGTTTCTTACCTCAACATAACTTTTTACTGAATCGATTTGAGTGAAATTATATTTTATGAATGTCTGACCCTTTACAGGCACAGCTAAAAGTTTCATAATGTGTAAATCTTCAAAATCATCAATACAAGTTATATTAACTTTACATCCATTTAATTCCAATATTTAAAAACAATCTGACACAAAACAGACGTGTAATTAATATAGAATAATCATAATTTGCATGTTTGAGTCTCGTATTAGCCTTGATTACAGATTATTGAGTAAATACTTTATAAGAAGGTATATCTTATAATTATGTACAGCTTTTCTTTGATAAGCATATTCGCCTGTTTAGATGACGACTATTTTATGAAATAATTAAGAGATACGGTACTATTAAAAATCATAATTATACCTACAATTAATTTATCCATGCCTACCAAATGAAGTCATCTTCCATAACTTTTTTCTCACGAAAAAGTCAACGACCTATAAAATACCTGGGTCGGTAGGTTCCTACGTATTTTTAATCTTTTTATTTTGTATTACCTGAGTATTTTTAATCACGAAGATAATGCAAAATTTATTAGCTCCATTATGTACCTAAATAAATTCATATTATGTAGATATATATATATATGACTCGCTACTTGCAGGAGAATTTGTGGGAAGTGGCCTAGGAAAGATATTATTATAAACTTACTAGCTGTACCTAGCACCTGCCTAGTGCCTACTACCACTTAGGGGTATGAGAAATAGATAGTAGCCGATTTTCAGACTTACTGAATATACATGTTAAATTTCATAAAAATCGGCAAAGCCGTTTCGGAGGAGTATGCTTACTAACATTGTGACACGAGAATTTTATATATAAGATATACCGAGGACAAAATGACCTGTATTTTGCCCGCATACGCCTGCCGTCTATCGGCAATCTACGTCTTATATAACACATGATGTATTGTGTTGTAGGTGGAGTCGAGCCGTCTGTACTGCAAGTACACGGCGCGGCCGCCGTCGCCGCGGCTGATCCCGCTGCACGTGGAGCGCGCCGTGCGCCTCGCCGCCAGCGGCCGCCCCGGCGTGTCCTACCTCGACATGCCCGGCACGCTGCTCATGGTAATACACCTTACACTACTTACCAAGTACACGGCGCGGCCGCCGTCGCCGCGGCTGATCCCGCTGCACGTGGAGCGCGCCGTGCGCCTCGCCGCCAGCGGCCGCCCCGGCGTGTCCTACCTCGACATGCCCGGCACGCTGCTCATGGTAATACACCTTACACTACTTACCAAGTACACGGCGCGGCCGCCGTCGCCGCGGCTGATCCCGCTGCACGTGGAGCGCGCCGTGCGCCTCGCCGCCAGCGGCCGCCCCGGCGTGTCCTACCTCGACATGCCCGGCACGCTGCTCATGGTAATACACCTTACACTACTTACCAAGTACACGGCGCGGCCGCCGTCGCCGCGGCTGATCCCGCTGCACGTGGAGCGCGCCGTGCGCCTCGCCGCCAGCGGCCGCCCCGGCGTGTCCTACCTCGACATGCCCGGCACGCTGCTCATGGTAATACACCTTACACTACTTACCAAGTACACGGCGCGGCCGCCGTCGCCGCGGCTGATCCCGCTGCACGTGGAGCGCGCCGTGCGCCTCGCCGCCAGCGGCCGCCCCGGCGTGTCCTACCTCGACATGCCCGGCACGCTGCTCATGGTAATACACCTTACACTACTTACCAAGTACACGGCGCGGCCGCCGTCGCCGCGGCTGATCCCGCTGCACGTGGAGCGCGCCGTGCGCCTCGCCGCCAGCGGCCGCCCCGGCGTGTCCTACCTCGACATGCCCGGCACGCTGCTCATGGTAATACACCTTACACTACTTACCAAGTACACGGCGCGGCCGCCGTCGCCGCGGCTGATCCCGCTGCACGTGGAGCGCGCCGTGCGCCTCGCCGCCAGCGGCCGCCCCGGCGTGTCCTACCTCGACATGCCCGGCACGCTGCTCATGGTAATACACCTTACACTACTTACCAAGTACACGGCGCGGCCGCCGTCGCCGCGGCTGATCCCGCTGCACGTGGAGCGCGCCGTGCGCCTCGCCGCCAGCGGCCGCCCCGGCGTGTCCTACCTCGACATGCCCGGCACGCTGCTCATGGTAATACACCTTACACTACTTACCAAGTACACGGCGCGGCCGCCGTCGCCGCGGCTGATCCCGCTGCACGTGGAGCGCGCCGTGCGCCTCGCCGCCAGCGGCCGCCCCGGCGTGTCCTACCTCGACATGCCCGGCACGCTGCTCATGGTAATACACCTTACACTACTTACCAAGTACACGGCGCGGCCGCCGTCGCCGCGGCTGATCCCGCTGCACGTGGAGCGCGCCGTGCGCCTCGCCGCCAGCGGCCGCCCCGGCGTGTCCTACCTCGACATGCCCGGCACGCTGCTCATGGTAATACACCTTACACTACTTACCAAGTACACGGCGCGGCCGCCGTCGCCGCGGCTGATCCCGCTGCACGTGGAGCGCGCCGTGCGCCTCGCCGCCAGCGGCCGCCCCGGCGTGTCCTACCTCGACATGCCCGGCACGCTGCTCATGGTAATACACCTTACACTACTTACCAAGTACACGGCGCGGCCGCCGTCGCCGCGGCTGATCCCGCTGCACGTGGAGCGCGCCGTGCGCCTCGCCGCCAGCGGCCGCCCCGGCGTGTCCTACCTCGACATGCCCGGCACGCTGCTCATGGTAATACACCTTACACTACTTACCAAGTACACGGCGCGGCCGCCGTCGCCGCGGCTGATCCCGCTGCACGTGGAGCGCGCCGTGCGCCTCGCCGCCAGCGGCCGCCCCGGCGTGTCCTACCTCGACATGCCCGGCACGCTGCTCATGGTAATACACCTTACACTACTTACCAAGTACACGGCGCGGCCGCCGTCGCCGCGGCTGATCCCGCTGCACGTGGAGCGCGCCGTGCGCCTCGCCGCCAGCGGCCGCCCCGGCGTGTCCTACCTCGACATGCCCGGCACGCTGCTCATGGTAATACACCTTACACTACTTACCAAGTACACGGCGCGGCCGCCGTCGCCGCGGCTGATCCCGCTGCACGTGGAGCGCGCCGTGCGCCTCGCCGCCAGCGGCCGCCCCGGCGTGTCCTACCTCGACATGCCCGGCACGCTGCTCATGGTAATACACCTTACACTACTTACCAAGTACACGGCGCGGCCGCCGTCGCCGCGGCTGATCCCGCTGCACGTGGAGCGCGCCGTGCGCCTCGCCGCCAGCGGCCGCCCCGGCGTGTCCTACCTCGACATGCCCGGCACGCTGCTCATGGTAATACACCTTACACTACTTACCAAGTACACGGCGCGGCCGCCGTCGCCGCGGCTGATCCCGCTGCACGTGGAGCGCGCCGTGCGCCTCGCCGCCAGCGGCCGCCCCGGCGTGTCCTACCTCGACATGCCCGGCACGCTGCTCATGGTAATACACCTTACACTACTTACCAAGTACACGGCGCGGCCGCCGTCGCCGCGGCTGATCCCGCTGCACGTGGAGCGCGCCGTGCGCCTCGCCGCCAGCGGCCGCCCCGGCGTGTCCTACCTCGACATGCCCGGCACGCTGCTCATGGTAATACACCTTACACTACTTACCAAGTACACGGCGCGGCCGCCGTCGCCGCGGCTGATCCCGCTGCACGTGGAGCGCGCCGTGCGCCTCGCCGCCAGCGGCCGCCCCGGCGTGTCCTACCTCGACATGCCCGGCACGCTGCTCATGGTAATACACCTTACACTACTTACCAAGTACACGGCGCGGCCGCCGTCGCCGCGGCTGATCCCGCTGCACGTGGAGCGCGCCGTGCGCCTCGCCGCCAGCGGCCGCCCCGGCGTGTCCTACCTCGACATGCCCGGCACGCTGCTCATGGTAATACACCTTACACTACTTACCAAGTACACGGCGCGGCCGCCGTCGCCGCGGCTGATCCCGCTGCACGTGGAGCGCGCCGTGCGCCTCGCCGCCAGCGGCCGCCCCGGCGTGTCCTACCTCGACATGCCCGGCACGCTGCTCATGGTAATACACCTTACACTACTTACCAAGTACACGGCGCGGCCGCCGTCGCCGCGGCTGATCCCGCTGCACGTGGAGCGCGCCGTGCGCCTCGCCGCCAGCGGCCGCCCCGGCGTGTCCTACCTCGACATGCCCGGCACGCTGCTCATGGTAATACACCTTACACTACTTACCAAGTACACGGCGCGGCCGCCGTCGCCGCGGCTGATCCCGCTGCACGTGGAGCGCGCCGTGCGCCTCGCCGCCAGCGGCCGCCCCGGCGTGTCCTACCTCGACATGCCCGGCACGCTGCTCATGGTAATACATATATTTGACGACCTCCATGTCGCTAGCTCTGAGGTCCCGGGTTCCGACATTTCTACATTGCCTGGGGTCTGGGTGTTTGCCCTTCGTTGTTTTTGAATTCCATTTTACAAGTGCTTTCGCTACTACTTTGGGTTCAGAGCAATGTATGTGATGTTGTCCGCATTTGATATTTATATATTTTTTCCTATTGCTCTAGCTGGAGTCAAAAGTCCGGTGAAGCAGTCAAAGACTGCGCACTGGTTAAATGCATAGATCTCTTCCAAAAAAAATCCTTATACTTATGAATAGTATTAGCCTTTTCTTTTGAGGTTTAGTCCTAAGCCACACCAAATACCTACAGTAAAATAACACTACTAAAAAAACGGATGACCTTCGCAATACATTTATTGGGTAATCATGTATTTATAAATAAAATATACAAATACGTCATACCAATTAATTTAAAAAGCATCGTCCCGCGTTATTTTTAAATATGTAAGTGTTTTGTTACCTGTTTTATATTTGTGAATTTACGATACAATATAATAATATGACAACGCTCTTTATGTGTGATTGGAAATCATTTGTTAGACCCCAAAATATTTTATACAAGTCAGAACATTTTTTTTATACCTTAACACTACTTATGAGGATGAGATGTCAGAAATGCTACTTATTTATACTTGCTGTACATCCACAAGTTTTAGACGGTTGACAGTGTTAAGAATCATAAACCAACCAACTATCCCCACATTACAAAAACTCTTTCATCCAGGCTGAAGCTGACGAAGACAAAGTACCCCTAGACTTCTACAACGCCGAGCCAGTATCGCTCGGGCACCCGAACCCGGCGCTAGTGTCGCAGGCGGCCGAGCTCCTGGCCAAGGCCGAGCGGCCGTTACTTATCGTGGGCAAGGGAGCCGCACACGCCAGGGCAGAGGATGCGGTCCGCAAGCTCGTGGATAATACTAAGCTGCCGTTCTTACCTACGCCTATGGGTAAGGAATACACCTAATATGTATTGAATTTCAGTCGTTTTTAGTACCTTTATACCTAGGTACTGTAAAATATGCTTACACACTATGTGCCTTTAAAATTCCGAAACTCAATGAAGTACTCTCATTGCTTGGCGCAAAAGGGGGTCAGAAGTTTATCTCGTGAAGGCATGTGTCTGGCATTGTATCTCCAAAATGGATGAACATTTGTTAATGAACCTCCTGTATACAGGAATTTATAACACGAGGTATGTTGGTGGTGAGGTGAGTTTTGTTACAAAAACCTTTGGCCGGCCTACACCACAGTATGATGCCTGACCATTTTTTTTTTAAGCGTTTCGTTAAACGCAGTTTTAACAATACTTACTTACATAATTAAACATTTATTGATATAAAAACTGCTAACATATATTTTATTTAAATATTTTATTTTTGCACTTTATAATAACTTCATACTTCGTTACATACAGGCAAGGGCGTGGTACCCGACGAGTCTCCGTACTGCGTATCGACGGCGCGTACGCAGGCGTTGCTGAAGGCTGACGTCATCGTGCTGCTCGGCGCGCGACTCAACTGGATGCTGCACTTCGGACAGGCGCCACGATTCGCGCCCGATGTTAAAGTTATTCAGGTAATATAACTGATATTTTTTTTATACACTTGTTAAGTTTCTTTTATAGCCAATTGTTTATTATTATTATTTATTATTATATATATTACCAGTCAAATTTGGTTGGACATAGTGGCACTTCCGCCTAAACCGGCGGTACATGTGTGATATATAGATATAACTAGTTTAAATTGGACCCACGCTTACTAACAATAAGCTTAAAACAATATTTTACAATATCAAATCTGACGCAGGCGAGATGAGCTGTAAGCTAAAATACCCACAGATTAGGCACCACATAATGCTAGATGAGTAGATGACATCTTGGTAGAGATTATACAGTAACAATTTATTTATTTATGTTACCTAAAAGAGGATCTCTGTATGTTTTAGGTGGACATTTCACCTGAAGAGTTCCACAACAGCGTCAAGTCTGAAGTGGCTATCCACTCGGACATCAAGCCGTTCGCTGAGGCCCTCACACAGAAACTAGCCGAGAAGAAGTTCTCCCTGCAACCCGCTAGCAACAACTGGTGGCAAGCGCTACAGCAGAAACAAAAGGCTAACACGGAGTTTGTAAAGGTAATGAACCAAACTAACTTATAAATCTGCAAACATACAAGTATATGACGAAATAAAGGCTCACAGAAAAATTTAAATATGGATGCGTTATTTGTCAATTATATATAGAAGATGAGGCAACGTCTGAACTGCTTTAATATACTTTTTCTAGGAATAAAAAATCTAGCTATTATAGTCGCCTGTAGCGTCCCAACAACCGCCATTTGGCTATTATGGCCCATTGATATTTTCATTGGACATAAAACCAACAGTCTTACAAAACTACTAGATAAATGTTTCTATTTCCACCAGGCACAAGCCAGCAACACAACTCTACCGCTCAACTACTTCGCCGTGTTCAAGACTGTGCAAGAGAACATTCCCAAGGATTCCATCATCGTTAGCGAGGGCGCTAACACCATGGACATCGGCCGCGGACTGCTGCTCAACAACCTGCCGAGACACCGACTGGATGCCGGTACTTTCGGCACTATGGGGGTAAGAATATGACCTTTTTTTTGCTTTTTACCGTATATATTTTAGTTTATTTGTTCATATAGAATGATACATAGAAGATGTAGGTATCTAACAATCATAGAATGTATAAGCAACTTCTACTCTTGTGTAAGTACTTTATGAATGTTATTTCAATCATTCTTTGAAGGATCGAATCTGTTCAAACTATGAATGACATTTACCATGAAACAAATAAAATCACTTTAAAATAATCACTAAACAACGTAAAGTGGTAATACCAAAGTTGCGGATTGCTTATTTATGAAGATGAGAAAATCTACCTTTGAAGTAGTAAACAACTTGTATACGTGTGATTGTTAATAACAATGTTTACTATTTTTGCATAGGTGGGCCCCGGTTTCGCCGTCGCGTCAGCTATGTGGTGCCGCGACTACGCGCCTGGGAAGCGTGTCATCTGTGTCGAAGGCGACTCGGCCTTCGGCTTCTCCGGTATGTCACACACATTAAAACTACATGTTTTAAAAACATACCCACATTTAAACACTAACAATTGATTAAGAATGTCAACAGTTACATGTTACAATAATATGAATTTTAATTATTATTATGAATGCCTGAGACGTCTTTGAGCTGAGTCATACAATATGATTTACAGTATTCATGTTTGTAAAATTATGTCCCTTAGGTATGGAGATCGAAACTATGTTCCGTTATAAGCTGCCCGTAATTATCATAATCGTCAACAACAGTGGAATCTACAGCGGATTCCCGAAAGACGTGATGGCTGATTTGCAGTCAAGCGGCGACATTGCTCAATGGTACGTAGTATACTGTGAAGTTAAAGAATTAATGTTGCATATTCTATTTACATTATTAATAATATGTTATTTATTATGTTTAGCACTCCACCAACTGCTCTGAGCGGTGAAGTCAGGTACGAGAAGATGATGGAGATGTTCGGTGAAACTGGACACCTCTGCCGCACCGTCGAAGAAATCGAAGCTGCCGTGAAGAAGGCCCTCACTGTCACAGACAAGCCCAGCATCATCAACATTCTGATTGACCCACAGTCCAACAGGAAACCACAGACATTCAACTGGTTGACTGAATCTAAACTGTAAAAAGGCTGAGTTTTGCATACATACTTTTTGTATCATGACAATAACCAAAGGTGGTGGGCACAAAGACTTAACATGTTAAATCTTATATTTAACATGTTAAGTCTTTGTTTTTATTCTTATATTTTTTGAGGCATGTGAATTATTTGTATTTATTTGGCATTTATAAGCCTAATTTGAGTCAATAGGTGTAAGGTTTATGTAAATAAATAAAACAAGGATTTTGATATTGTCTGTAATTGAGTCATACTTATTTATGGTCACATTGTTGTAATTTGTATATAATGAACTTAAAAATATATATAAATTTACATTATAAACTAAATCCCTGTATTTTCATTTAACTCCTGGAGGCAAATGAATCTGCTGTCTTGGTTGACTAAAGCAACATAAGATGAGCAGTTATAATATTCTTTACATTTTACTGAGGCAGCCAATCAAAAAGTTTTCTATCACAGTTTGTGCTGAAACAAACAAAATATCATTAAATCAGATGACCATATTCTGATAAAAACAGACAATGAAGACTAGAGAATTATATAAAATAACAGAAAGATAAAAGTATATTTACCCAGTTTGCAGTTATTGGTAGTGGTCAGTGTGTAAGCATCTTGGTCATAATCATTGGTAAGTGTGAGATCTGCACCTCTGATCAGAAGCTCATTACAAGTGTACGGAAAGTCAGCTGCTGCTGCATACATCAACGCTGTGCTACCAGACTGAAACAAAACAAAATCTATTATACATCAACACAGGACTAGAATAAAATAACAAAGGCATTCAGTGCACCTAAATACAAGACTTAAATATATAGTAACATCTAACATAATTATTATTAACTGTTTATTCTGCAGTGTATATCCTTTGTCCAGAAGGGGGACAATAATATCATCCTTTTAAGTGCTTATGTCCAGTAGTGGGTTGTTACCATTCTCCTTGTGTTTAGAAAGAGATTCTCTAACAGTGAGATATTATATGGTTGTACTCACGTCATCCTGTATGTCAGCATCAGCTCCCTCATTTAGAAGAAACTTCACAACCTCATGGTGTCCACCCGCCGCCGCCAGGTGCAGTGCCGTCTCCCCTTCGGGACCCCGCATGTTAACATTGGCACCACACCTACATTTTTAAAGCATTACTTAGGTTTATATTATTTTATGCTCCACTAGCTGATAATTTAAAGCCACTATACAAATTATTTAACTTTACACCTTAAAAGGCACAATGTGAAAACCAATCCTACTTGCAGACAAAGAACAAAGGACATCTCAAAGTACTCACCATACCAAGTCTTGACAACTGTTCAACTGGCCATAGCTTGCTGCCCAGTGGAGGGCAGTGAGACCATGTTCATCAGTGATGTCAACATACTGCTCCAGTTTCACGTCGTCACGGGTTATTTCGCCGCGGCCAGCCTTCGCGTGTAAGCTGCTATCTGGCTGGGGCAACTCCGGGACTCGCGCCTGCGTATTACCTACAAAAGTGACCTTGAACGTTTCACTCACCTACTTTTAACCCACAGATATTCCTAGAAATCAATATATCTAGGCGACACGAAAACTATATACTATGAGTCAATTTATTAAAATCGTCATTACCTCGCTGCAAATTTGTTAACGCAGTGCACTGGACCGATTTGTACGGCGTAAATGCACTTTTTCTCACACCATTTAAATTGGGCGCCCATCGTTGATATCCTCCACTACCACTTTTGCTACTATCCTGACTTCCCGAATCGAATTCGAGCTTATAACTATCCACATTTTCTTGCTTTATATCAATATTCTTGCCCTCATGCTTGACAGACACTGCTTCTTCCATTATAAATTGTTTTTTGTTTTCAATCAATCCAAAATATAGACAACAAATCGTACAGACAGAATATTAATGTACAATAGAGAATAGACAAAGGACAAGACAATCAATGAACGTACATTGACACTGACAGTTAGTTTCATTATGTTGGCCAAGTCATTGTATTCTCAGATAGCTCACAGCTTCAGAGTTTGTTAAAATGATAGCAAAAATTAAATTATTTCTGAAATAGCAAGCGCTCTTTGAATAAAACTAGTTTTAAAATTTCTGTATCTAATCTTTTTATAAGAAAATATCTAACACGAAAATAATAAATAGTGTGAGTTTACATTTAGTCGATTATATTTAATCTATAGTTAGGCTAGAGGTTTTGACATTTCAGATTATTTATTTACTAAACTAAAAGTCATCTGTGATTTACAAATTTGAAATAATATAATCGTTAAGTCCATGTTTAATTGTTTTATAATAAATAAGTAAAAAATTCAATTTGTTTAGAATGACTACATTAGGAAATGCAAGTCAAATTGCTCAACAGCTGCAACAAGATTTACAAAACGAACTAACAACTTCAAATCAACTGCTCAGACTCATGTAAGTTTTGACAATTCTTATTCATAACCGTTTGTTTATTAAGTTTCATAAAGAAAGCGCTTTAGTTTATAAAAGTATTAGGATTGTAAAATGGCTTTATAATAAGGCAATAGTTTATTTAAAATTGGCTTTCAACATATTGCTAAGTGTACCAACACACACCACAAAACAGTGAATTGCGTGTAAAGGTTTAGTAGACAACTGTTACTTTTCAGTAGATTTTTTATTCTAACATAAGCTTGACTTATATGTATGTAGTATGTAATAGTTATTACCAGTAATTAAAAAAAATGCTTTTATAAAAACTTAACATGTGATCATGGTAAATGTTCTGTAATATTGCTTTTATACTGATTACAGTTCAGTAGAACTACAACAAATTAAAGAATTGACCAACCCTGATGGAGAGTTTGAAAGAAATATTGTTCAGGTAAAAATGATTCT
Source organism: Autographa gamma (assembly GCA_905146925.1). Classification (NCBI taxonomy): domain Eukaryota; kingdom Metazoa; phylum Arthropoda; class Insecta; order Lepidoptera; family Noctuidae; genus Autographa; species Autographa gamma. The sequence goes on along the minus strand of LR989866.1, from coordinate 5,761,873 downwards.
CATATTGTTTATCAAATTAATATAGCTTGTAATATTTGATTTCGTAAGTCACTAAATCAATAGAAAATGCTACAAATTTGATAATAATAGTATGTATCTTTTACTTTCAATTATGTTTCCTAACAATTTCAGAACACATCTTTAATCAAAACACTGGCAAAGCTGCAACAAACGGACCTGGACAATTTACCTCCTTTTACTAGAAAACAGATAGACCTGAGTATGCATAGAAATCAAAATGTCTCCTATGAAGAACACAATACTTTCAGAAATGACTCTGAAATGGAAGAAAGCCAATAAATATGCAACTTCAATTATGCATATATTTTATTAAACATAATTTGTTAACTTTGTCCTCTTATTGACAATGGTTCTTTAAAAAGCATGTCAGTCATTTGAAGTATCTAAGTAAATTCGGAATTCAAATACTTTTTATTATTATACCTACTTCAAGTGCCTCCTGAAGAATTGCCCAGACTGCAGAACCAAGATCCCTTATCTATGTTAATAAGATGATTCTGACAAGATTCCGATCTTATCTTGTGTTTGAGCAGATAGGGTTAAGTTGATACTAATCTTTGAATACTTGTAACTAGCATACATTTAGATATTAAGGAATAAACCACCTTTTATATATAAACTCTTTATTTCTTTTGTGACTAATTGATAGTTTACATCACAAGTAACTTAATTAAGTATAAAAATCTTTGTTAACATAATAACATACAAGGCATCATGCATTTTTAAATCTCCACATCAACAACTTTAGGCCTTAGACAGTAAATAATAATATAGTGTATACTAATTATGTGGCGACATTCGTAACATAGAAGACATAGAAGTCGACATAGAAGCAACAGTATGAGGCCATAATTTAATATAAATAGGACAGAATTTATTGATTTTTGTCACTAACTACCTATAACATTTTATTGAGGCTAATGTTTTATTGATTTTACATAAATGATTCATTGAAGACAGTAATACCCTTGTATAGTAAAGTTTCTCATTCACATCAATTCCATTCTCTATCTTGTTCAGAATCTCACCTAAATTACATTTTTAAATATCAGATTTCTTTTGGTGACTCTGAAACGCGCAAGAGGGAAAAATCTAACCGCAGTTATACTTTTCCGTGATTTCCCTTCACAATAAAGCCTTGGTAACAGCTTAAGACTAGATAAACTATGAAATAACATTATGAATTATTGAAATAGAGCTGCCTTTTCTTTGAATCTTTGCTTTCGCACGGCTTTCTCTTCGGCTTCCCGGCGTTTTTCTTCTTGTTCTTGAATGATCTCGTTATGGAATTTATTACTTTTAGAGAGCTCCTCTATTTTGGCTTCAAAGAAGGTTTTGGCGCCATTTACGCCGACTTGGTCAACATTTATTTCTGTAAGGCGCGCGAATGCGTCTAGACCGGAATCAGTTTCGAGTTCACCAGCACGGGCTTTTCTGTAAAATAAAAGGAACTATTGTCAGAAAAGTTATTATACGCTACGTCCAATAGGAGTAAAATTCCTGTAATAGATACCTTCTCAGTTCGCTAAGTTTCCTATTCTTTAGGCAAGTACCTACGAGACCTTGTTAATACCCGGATAGTACGTAACATGTGCGTAAACTGTTTACACAAGTTCCTAATTTAGTTACAAACAGGACAAAACCTCGAAACTACTACCCACAAAAAAGAAGTTAGTACCTATTATCCTCATGTGAAACTCACAAAACATACCTACGCAGCGCATGTATGTTGAATTACAAAACAAGTGGTTCAACTAAATGTAACCCCAGCTTCCATAATGTCATACTTTCGGGCAAGTTTGGGCTTTTATACTTCACTAGCATAGAATTAGTTCATTAGATTTTAGTTGCTATATATGGTGTTCCGTAAAGGTACCTCACCTGTAGTAGGTACTTATTTAGATAAGATGGAAATGTACTTAGGGTTCTGTATAAAAAATCCCTAGCTTAGTCCTTAAAACTAAACTGTAGTTTCTTTTAATAAGGCTTTGCTAAATATAGTCCGAAAATATAGTTAGGTACCTGTAAATGAGTAAGAATTCCCTGAAGCTTATTCTGTTGTCTCCATCCTCGTCCACCTCTGAGATCATAGCTTTTAGTCCGAGATGAGTTTGGGGGGCTCCAAGACGCTCCATCATACGTTTTACTTCTGTCAGATCTAGGTACCCATCACGACCTTCGTCGAATCTGGAAATAAGGAAAGTAACGATAAGTTTTTTCATCATACACTATAACATTAAAATACTATAGGTAATATATGTTTAAATATGATAGAATTCCAACCAGCAGTTATGTATCAAATTAATGATGTAATATCCCAACAAATTTTCGCATTATGTAGATTTGTATAAGCATTGGTTGATTTTAAACTGCTATGAATAATTCCGCAAGCGGAAATAAGTCTTCTTTAATCTAATATTACATAACTATAGCACATGGCAGACAGCGGTTAAACAAACTTTATTTAAATGCGCTAGGTCGCATCTCGAGATTTCAAAAATATATTTGTTAAAAATTTATCAGATTTTTTGTACATTCTATAATCTGTCTTAATTAATAAGTTAGAAACCAATTTACAACTTCAAAGATTTCTAAAATGTAACAAGGTAAGGCCGGCTAGGTTTTAAATAGGTAATTTAAAAGATCTATGACAGCTTGTGGTTGTGCCCGTAACATAGTTTCAATTTGGTTACTTACAAGTGGATTAGGTACTTATGCGAGACCTTGCTTTAGAAATACTGACATTAGCTTCAATTAAATAACAATTGGATATTTAAAAATAACGGTACCTTAAAAATTTACTCTCATGGCAATTAACAAAAAAATATTGTTTTGTTATACTTCATACATAAGTAGCGTCAATACAATAGGAAAGTTCTTACGTAGCTTATTAGAAAGAAGACATTGTACACCACATAATGGAACGAGAGACCGTTACGTTATTCAAAGTGTCATATGTACGGGGAATGCTAATTTATATACGTTCAAATATGCTACTTTCGCCCACTTCCCCAGTTTGAACCTAGTTATAACAAAAATTTAAATAAATATTACCGTAAAGCACGTAACGTTTAATTAATCAATGAATTGTCTCATCAGTATTCAAGAAAAATATTAATATTTGAAAGTTAAATTATTGATTATGTCATGGTTATATCATTTGTGTTTATGGTGTTAGGTACCTTGTCAAACACAACCTAATCTTTGGCATCTGAACGGGCATGTGTTGCGGTTTAACAAGGACATTTTCTGCTTCTTGTTGCTTTAAATTTGGCAAAGGAACCGTATGAGTGGTTGAACAAACCAGACATGACTAACCGACAAGCCTTGGTATGGAAAGCACGTATGTACATGCACGTAGCTCACCTAGTTACATTCAGTGCGTGAAATATCGGTGGTACATAGATATTGGTCCTCTAAAATATATTAGGACAGGACGTCATCAGATTTAAGTTTGAGCCTATGATATATTATGATTAGGTATTATTTATTAAATTAAAATTAGGGTAACACACTAGCTAATAGTTTTTAATTGTAATATAGTATGTTTTATTGATTATTATTTTATGTATTTAATGTATTGACTGTTACTGTATTTTGTATTATTATATAAGTAGAATAGAATATAAAGGGTAACACACCTAAACATTATTTAATAAAATTAAAATCATGAAGGATGTTTAGCACTAACATCAAAGCATATCTAAATAAAATACAAAGGTTTAAAATATTGGTGGATCTCGAAATTACGTCTAAAAAAGCTAAGAAGTTCAATAAACTCTCTAATATTATGTTCCCGCTGTTTTTGAGTCATGAGTAGATATTAAGTTACTTATAATAAATTTAATTTAGTTGGTCATTCGCTACCTCCATAATATTATGTTGTTGTTGTGTCCCACGCGACGTTAAATGACGTAAAGCCGACACAGTTTTCACTACCCACGTATGTTTATAACATCCAACTTATGTATGAGTTTTCTTATCTTGCATTCTTTCTCATACATTAGTGAAGGGATAAGTGCCTTTTACACAAAAGGCCGCGTATTTGTTTTTTGCCTAAAACTTTATCTTACAATAGACATTCTATGTTTGTTTTTAGTTTATACGCGTTAGATACGTGCCTACGCAAAAATGTTTATAAATGCATTTGGATACAGGTAAGGCTTTGAGACCAAGGTTAACTAAAGGTTAGTATAGCCTTTGCTACACTAATCTGTTCAAACTTCTAAGGCATCTGGAACTATTTAATAAACTCTGAATAAAACTTTTTTTTGCAATCAACTCACACAACTTAAAGATGAAAAGGAACTTCCTACATTCATCATTTAAAAATAGTTATCTCAATTATGGTTAGTTATGTCTTATTAAATATGTTCTCGTGTTTTGATATTAGAGTCTTTATATACGTGACTGTATGTAGGTACAATATTGGTACGTAGTTCTATAATTAAATGTGTATTTGTTCGGTATCTTGTTGCTTGTTGGGTGTGGTACATTTATTGCTGACGTACATTTTTCTGGTTCATTCCGCTTCGGCTATCAGATAACTCGTAAGTTCAGAATTTATGATCACTGAATTACCTATACCTACGATTATTAAGGAACTGTGTTATTTTTGTCTACAAGATGCTTCAAGATATTTTGGAAACTTAGAATTTAAATAAGTAAGGCACCTGCCTCTTTGGGCTCCGTAATCGGATTAGGATTGAACCTAGGTGACATTAAGACTTTAACCACTGAACATGAGTGTTCTATCTACATAGAGATATGCTCTGATAAAGAAATATAATTTTATATGTACCTAAGCTAGTAACGATATAATCGTACTACGTTTACATGTCTGTAATACGTTTAGTATCGATTTTTTAACTTAGTCTATGTTTACCTAAATATTGGTAAGTTTAGTCTTAATCTAAAAATATGATTATTAAAACAGAAGTTTAAGACAATCTATTTTTAATACTAAAAGCCTACCTTGACATGTATACGAAAATTTGACAATAGCGTCAATTTATGCTAATTTTCTAGGTATGTATAGCAAGTCACATGCCGTATATGTGTTATGTTTGTGTGACTGTGTAATAGAGTGGCACAACCAAGGCCATCGTGTGTCCCCTTATTCCATTAACAGCCGACTGCGATGTCGTAGACAATAAGGGAAGTGTAAAACTATGATTTATTGTATCCTTTGGACGTACCTTTATGTTGTTTCCTTTCTACGTATAGGACCTAAAGAACTAGTCGGCTAACTGCTACGTAGTGTTCTCGAATTTGTGTAATTTATTAGAACATGCAGTTTCATCTAATTTATAAACAAATTGTTTTTAAGATAATATTTCTCATTTTTTTATTTTATTTTTTAATATTTAACCGTTTATAAAAATATATTTTATGGGAATAATCAATCAAATACAAAATAGAACAAAAATCCATAGCCATCCATAGGTAGGCAGTATTGCCTTTTTTAGAATACTAGTTGTCAAATGTCATTCAATATGGCTGTGATATTTTTAGTAGATAATTACCATACATTAGTATGATCACTATAATAATAATAATAATAATAAAATCTTTATTGTCAGGCGACTAAGGCCCATAGATATATACCTTAAAAACTAACATACATATTTTATAATACATTTTGTGTTAGTATATACAGACTTAAACCTATGTTAGTAAACACTTCCTTATTTACGTTCATGTGGTATCTGTCCGCGGAAGCGACGGAATACCACGCCAGCCGGCCAAAAGTCTTCTACCATCACCAGGTGCAGGAAACATGAAGGTACTCGCACCACAAACGCATTGAAGTTGACGTTGCGGCGCGACTCCAGTAGCTGCACTCTCGGCATGTATTTTATCTTTTGGCGCACGTACTCAGCGATGTCCTCCGCCTTAGTGGTGTAGTGTAGGCGAGAGATGTACACCGGAGTATTCGGTGTCGCTGCACGTATCTTCACACTAGGCTCTACAGGGGCCGTGCCGCAGCGGTTCTTGACTATCCGATGACGGCGCTTCCTCCTCTGGACCAAGACGAAGCCATCATCGACGGTACTTTTCGGAGCCACTTCAGGCACAGACTTCCTCGCTATGAACATGTTTACCAGCTATTAGTACGGCATATACGTAGATACATAGTATTCGAGTGAACTGTCGTAGATATGACAACGAGTTACAAATCGCATTGTCTTGGTCGTTTCAAGGTAAGAGAAGGCTAACCTGCCAGTCTAACACGAATCATATTCAAATTATTTAAAACATGCATATTGGACCTACCCAAGTGCTTATAAATAAGATTTTAAAAAGTATACGTGACAAGCTACGGATTTTGAGTTGAGCGTTTTAAAATTCGAATAACAAATGACTGACAGCTTTAAATTACAAAATGGCTGATAGTTTTTTTTTAAAGGTTAGGTTCATGCTGAAAGATCATACCATACCAAATACATAATGGTACGGTAACTACTTATTTGAACCGTCGGGAAATGGTAATTAACCGCAACTAACTGTATAAAGTTTCGACAAAACATACCTTCTGGGTATCACATTTGTGATAATTACAGTGCTCTTCATACGTAGTTATTTATTATCTATGTAAATGTAAACAAACTAACTACTAGGTATTCGCGTTCGAATAATAAATTAACTAATTTGGGGCACAGTCAACTTTGCTATCATCTATCTGCTGTGTAAACATTTTAATAAGTAGGTAGTTAGCTATATACTTTAGTAAGGACATTTAATAAACAAATAGATTTTGTCTAGCAATCATCTTTTCTATTTATTTGCCTTTTATATACAATTTGTGCCGAGAGTTCAAAGGTTCAAAGTGATGGGACTTCGAACTCGGGGATTATAAATAAACTATATAAAAGACTGGACCGGTATAAATGTAATAGGTAAAGCATAGTAGGAAAACCCCGTTAAATAAATAGGGAAAGTGAATTATTTTAATTTAATTATTTTGTAATCGCTCCATTTTCTACATGCCAGAATAAAATGTCGCTTAAGGAATAATTTTGCACTTATTCGAGAACTATGTACAAGTATGTACCTACCTATGTACTGCTTACTATTTTACACATAATGTTGGTAGGAGATTCTTGCATTCATAATCTTGTTAAACTCGTTTGTTTCAAGTACTGACACACAGATAATAATGTGGATTATTTTTTGTTACAACTCTACTTAACTACTGTGTTTTAATTAATTAGTGAGTAGGTGTCTAATTAGCTATGTGAGAACTTCGCCAATAATGAGGCAAAACAAAAGTTTCCCCATAATGTTATGCGGTTAATGAATCATTTACCTGTTTTTATTGTTATTAGGTAAGTAGAAATAAGAACTTATGTAAAAGCAAAAAAAAAACAATTTGCAAAAATGTTTGAATATTCTCTTTCTGCATATAGGTGTTTCTGTATATATATTATGATTGGAGTCTTATGGTCTACATTTCATAAAAATTGAAACTTCTCAAAAATAGGCAAGTACCTACCTAGTTAAGTAGAAATATATTTGAAAACGTATTTATACCTCCTTATACACGACCAGGAAATTCTATTTCTCATAGAACTTTAAAAAAGGTCAGAATTAAAAATGAACTATAATTAATGGATATAGAGGCTAAAATATAATGTATGGATCCACATGGCTATCGAAGTTTACTATTTTAGACATAAACATGGCATGTCCTCTCTGACGGAGTTCCCGAAACAGTCACAATTCGCTGCGGGGGACATTTGACTCACATGTTTTTACGTCCAATCGCAAACAACCAATATTGCGGTTTCAATATTATACAATTATCCCAATGACGCAAGTTATAACAATGAATTAAAGCACGATTTAATTATTATGTTTATTTAAACATTACTGAGGGACCAAATGTAGTCCCCAAATGTTACTTAAACACTGACACCATTACCAAAACATTAAGTTTAATTCTCGTTCGTGGTCTAAGAATAGGGTTTACGACAGACGGCTGTGCGCTGCACTCTTTATCTTCAAGTCATTGTCTGGTAGATAAAATAAAACGCGTCAGGATGTCTGAGAAAATATTATGAATAGTCTTTGTGACTACATTTAAAAATCAATGATGACCTGCCAACAGAGTCTTGCTGCTTGCATTGTTATCTAGATTATTGAAATATTTACAAATATTTTTATTTATAATTGGCATACCTATACCCACTACTTCTGACTTTCTTTGACTCGAATTGGTGTATAAAGACTTCATAGAAATAACATTTTCCTAGTAAATAAGTTATCTTAAACAAATAAGTAAGTAAAAGTGTGTTGCAAGACCAGGATGTAAATTTTTATTTATATGTAAAGTAATTTGATTGCAAAATAATAGTGACGTTTCGTTACAATCACTACAAATTTAAGTAAGTATTAATACGTATTAGATGTGGGAAAGTTAAGATTAAACACTTAAACCCGACATCGTAGTTTCTAACTAAATTGGTACTTAACTATCTTCAGCGATTAAGATAAAACAATAAAAGTAAATAAGCTTATACTACAATCGTTTTTCCTATCACATAGCATGGAAGAAGACATAAGTTGAATCACGAATGAAAACGTATTATCATGTGTACCTCCTTATAACACGATAATCGTGCATGTCACGACCCAATAAAACATCAATGTCTTGGATCCATCCATAAACACCCACGAAAATGAGGCCAGTGATAATAAAATGCCATCATAGTGCCCTACTAAGTCCAGACGCTTTTAATGAATTCAGCAACCTCTGTGACTCCGCCTATCTATCAAAATAAGCGATACTTGTTTATGTATATGGATTTAGCTATAAAACCTTTTATGAGATCTGCCATCTGTTCTAGTTTGATTTTCATGATGATTAAAAATTCGCATTTTACAAAGCCCCGACTCGGACACATATTTTTCTCGTCGAATTTAAGATTTACCGCTTCTGAAGGGTTCAGAGTGTAAAACTCAATTAAAATTTAATTGATTATGTTCCTTTGATTAAATGTTAAAATTATTGTTGTTGAACAGACCCGTTGCGTTTATGAAAGCATTCGTCAACTCAGAGATCAAACGTAAGCGAGGCAAACGCTTCAGTCTACCAAAAAGGAATGCTGAGTTCGCCGTACCTGCTTTTTGGTAGAGACTATCAAATTAAAAAATTCTGCTGACTGACATATCAACGCCCAACCCAAGACTTTCGTCCCAGAAAGCTTAGGTAAATACTCAGGGGGTTTCCTTTTCAATAGTCATAATCATTGTGCTATTGGTTAGTTTTCAAAATTCCTTATAGCTACTTCATTTATAGGAATGAAAAAGGGATTGAAATTTTCTTTTAAGACCTCTGTTCAGTTTCAGAAATTTGAGTTTGTCTTTGTACCGTTTTGATCCGGTGTCGAAGTGCTATTGAAAAAGTGCGCCCGAAGTGTTCCCCTTTCAAGTCTTTCATTCCTATTATTTTTTCACAACGCCATTGTTTTCAGCTTTCCTTTCAACCTTCTACTACGTTCTTCAGGTCATGAATAAGGTCAATCTTGTTTTGTACAATGTAATCGACCATTGACATCGTCCCATGCTTGAATTGTCAATTACTATAACAGCCAACCGTCACTCACAGTTCCCTCTGTAAGTGTCATGTGACTTGATGTGACATACTTTTTTGTCAACTGTGAAATTGTTCGCAGGCAATTTTTTTGCACTACACACAATTATTTAATGTCTCCATTCATCAAAGTCATTACAGTTAGAAGCAATTGAATCTTAACGATAATTTCTAAGAACCTCTATGTTATTTCTCGAATTGGACTATTACTTAACTTTGTGTGTCATCACTGCAGAGAATTGCACTTATTACATGACCAGCGTCAAATTAAGTCACTATTACGTAAACACATTTCAATTTTGGCAAATCTCCAACAAGCTGCACTGGATTAAACATTTATAATAGGTAAGTACACCTATGTGTATACAACCAACGTGTTATTTAGACCAGCTTATATTCCCTTTAACTGTGGTATTAATATAGCACTTTTTTTTACTGCAGACACGCATTTAAAAGAGCAATTTAAATGTTTAGATATTTTTATTGCTGCATCGTGCTTTGCAAAAGGTTTGTCAATCGAGGGTTCGCGACTTTAAACCTAATGGCAGTGTACACTGTCATTTTATCATACACCCATTTATTAGTAAGCTACGCTTAGCTTCATCCATATTTCACCAAAGTAAAATAAAATTAAGATCTAGATATAACATTTAATAAACATTAAAATTAAAACAAATCTCAAAAATATTTCTTTCCAAAAAAAAATCTTTAGTTAAAATGTAAAATATTTTAATATAATCGTTGGTGCATTCTCTAAGAAAGTAAGCACGTTTTTATAATTAAATTATTCAGATACCACCTATTGCGGAACAACTTCTATTTGATTATGACACACCGCGCCTGCAGCAACCGCATCTACGTATTCTCCGCAATCTTTAAAATGTCATCGACCCATTGCACTGCCGCGCCGTGTTTTGTTTCGTTATCAACACTGCTTTTGGATACACCTGCAGTCTGTCTCATTGTTTTACGAGTTCGTTTGATCTTTGTTTGATTTATCATAATATAATAGAGCTGAATTATTATTTAGTCTTAAACTTGTACCCTACGCTCATTTAAATTAACTTGACCATACTAGATGAATTTTCTCCTATTCAACTTAAGTATTTTTATTTGACATAGCTGTCTTTAGTAGAGAAAACCATTTACAGTAGTTATAATGGGAGAAAAACGTGGGTTTGCTATCAAATTTAAAACAGACTAGTCGTGTTAATGGTGTGTTAATTTAAAAATGTTTCTTTTAGTTCTAATTTTATACTCCCTACGCAGTCCCTTTACTGTTTTCTATCTCACGTCTGCCGAGGTTGACTGATTGGTATGACTTAATGACTGACTGATGGTTTTACCCATCTAGCAAAGTAAATAAACTGGTTTACCTTGATGGATAAAAGTAAAGTCGGAGTGAGTAAGGTTTCATTATTTTAATCACGAACAAACTCCGCTTATTTACACAAAGTTTGAAAAATTTAACCAAAGCCTTGTAAGTTGAAACTTTATCAGGTTTTCCGTTTCATATAGGCATAAAACATGGAAATATTGTTTCAAAACATAAGTCGAAAAACTTTGAAACAACACAGACTGGATCATATGAGTTGGTCGACTGGCTCCCTCAAATAAGGTTGTCTTTAATATTATAATGACGGTCAGGTCACGTCGCAAAACACCATAGGAATCTAGTTTCTCTTCCTGTCAGTTACCGTATTACGCGTTTTGGAAGTACTTAAATCTATATTCATTGCAGTACACAGTTGCATGGCAATTGCAACCGCAAAATGAAATGTAGTTGCAACACATATAGAATGTAAATTATCTGTGAAACGAAACTCTGTCTCAACCATGTGCTCATGTTATTGTTATTGTTCTTACGATACGGTAGAAATAGGCAATTCGCGGCAACAGATGCAATAACTGAAATGGTCTTGCTATGTGATCAATAATGACAAATTCTGATATTACCTAGATGAGGTATTCACTTGTTAAAGGATGTAAATGTTGGTCAGATGTGAAGTCCTAATAGGGCTTTAGAAAAATAACCCGGGAGTTACAGCTTCTTAGAGTACCCTTTACCCATACACAGGTGCTCGTCCGCTTTTCCTACCTAGGACAGTAAGAGTATACGATAATTACGATCAGGAATTCAGGGCCAAACGAGAACACACAGAATATCCTGGCCAGTAACGAGCACAATAGTTAGTTATAGAAAAATACAGTTTGTAAAGTCCTGTGAACCAGTCACAGCCTGCGCTCAGGATAGCTGGGTAGACATAATAAAAATATATATATATTTGTATAATTTCTGTGTGTATAATAATATTATTACTATTATTATTATTACTTATTCTATTACTACGATGTTTATTATATTATAATAAACATCGTAGTAATAGAATAAGTAAGGTATATGAAATACAAAGTTACGGCCGTTACTTTAATATTTGTAAACATATCGAATGTTAATCGTTCCACATCACGAATGGCCAGTATTTCAGCCTATGGGATTTGTATTTTAAGAAACACTGCTCCACTTAGCTTTACACGTGCCTTTCCTTGGAAATACACTTTAGCGTGTTATTTCCCAATTTAACTGTTCAAATAACGTTTACTATAGTCATAAAAGTTATAGATAGGTAATATTTATGAGTTCTACGTTAAACCTTGAGTTTAAACCTAGTAGCAAGTTTATTCTTGTGAATCTCGTGCTGTAGTCAGTAAATAATAATTATAAAATACTTTTCTAATGATTTAAAAACAATAGCCGTTACAATTAGCGTTCTAAGTATTTCAATGTTCATGATATTATCCAACATAAACTCGTTTATCATTTTAAATTAAATTAAAAACTGTTGTTATTGAACTAGATACTATCTTGTTCCGTTAAACTGTATTTGTACTTATTTAGTTTTATCACACATTTATTTTCGTTTCCGCAACTTTATGCGCGTAACAACTTGGGTGTTTAATAAAAAAATGCCCTAGTCGCTCCTGAAAATATTATACATGTCTGCAAAATGCGTATAAATCAGTTCTGTGTTTTTGTAGATAAGCCTGTACAGACACATAGTCTACCTATGTATAATAAATTTATATTGGAAAAATATATTTTATTAATATGGTCACAGATATGACGCAGAGTTTTTCTTAGTATTTTAATTAAATAACCATTTTTGTAACACGTTTAACGCGTCATCGAGGATGCGATTAAGAGTTCTATCGAAGTTTCATTAAGTCATCGAATAGATACTTATTCCTAATTGTAACAGCTGTTCACCTGACTCACTACGTTACAAGTACATACTTATATTGCTAAGATCAAACTACGACAATATGCACAATACTATTTAATGTATGAATTACGTCGAGAGTACGAGAGTAAGCCCAAGAAAATGTCGTAGTATGAACAGTCAAGGTGTTCAAATTTGAGTCATTATTTATGTAAACTAAGCTTTACCATTACGCACGGCCACGCCAATAGTAGTAGTTATTGCGTGTTGATTCATTATAATTATTATTCATTGCGGAAACGGGGGTCAAGTCATAAAATAAAAGACATGTGCGACATGTGTTAAACGTGATTCATTCAATCAATGATTTGGTCGCGCTGCGCTTTATCGATACCGGTTTTCGACGCACTTCCTTCCGAACACAAATTGATCAATGAGGGCAGTACTGCAGACACTGCAGTTGCTTATACGTCATGTCTGGCATGATTAAAAACAAAAACACAGCAGATGCCTAAATGTCTCGTTATACAGTTGACAGTAGCAGAATTGTAGATCTTCATTTGTTTATTTACAGCACAAGCAGTTCTTAGTTATTTTGATAATCATTGTCGACCCACAAGAGAACAAACGTGTTTGTTTTATGTCTAAAGAAAAATAACCCGTGCCGCTACAATTGAAGCAGTATGTTTATATTGTTACACTTTGTATGCAGTCGCATCTGCTCACAATACAAATTATCAAAACATTAGCAGACTTCAGCACGTGGTTTCATTTACCTTTGCTGTAAACAGTGATTCATCATTGTCGCTAGATTTGACACCTTTAGTTTTGCTAAGAAACATGACTAATATTTACCTACATGTACATTGACTAAGCTACTTCCGATATTCGTTATTCATACTTTAATTTACAAGAAGATACACTAACACAATGACCGTATCAGAAGGAATAAATCTCGAATGCGGAATTTGGAACATGACCAACCTCCTTAGGTAGAGAGATGAGCATCAAATAAAGCAAGTGAACGATATAAGCTAAAATGGTATTCCGCAAGTCATGAAAAAGTCAACTCCTACTCAAACAAAACCTTTACCAAAGTTACTTTCTGGAATCTGAAGGTGCTTCATAATTTACAATTGCGACCTGTGACAGTAAGTTATTTAAATATTTTTCTTTCGATCAAGAAATAATTAACAATGATCACAATCGCATACTGCCGTGATTGTTCACTGGTTAATTTGTTTGAAAAATAACGGTGACTTATAATTATTGTTTTAGTAGCAACGGTAGAGACACAGTAAGCAGTTTGTTTACATTTTATCTACTGTTTGTTTAATGATATTGACTAGTGAGGCAGATAAGTTGTCATGCGGGCTGTTCCGGAGGGCCTCGGGAACAGTGATTGTGCCTGTTATTTAAACCCGTTTTAATAATAGTTTAGTTTGTAACAAAATATTGAAATATTAACCCGTCGACTGATGACAAAACTTGCCCAAACTTTTACGATGTTACTGCATAAAATGTCTAGACTCAAGCGAGACAGACAAGGCATTCTTACTACCTATTCACAAATTACTAAAAGGTACAGACTTATTAATTTATTTTAGTATTACTAGCTATATCTATCTTGTTTCGAAACCTCTTAAATATTAAGTAAACAACATTCAAGAGAAAACGCTCATACAATTTACAAAGGGTGAAAGGGTATATGTATTTTTGATGGACCGTTATGCAAAGCCGTTTTTTAATGCAAATGGAATCTAAACGAGGGAAAACGTGAAGGAAAATAAAAGCCTAAGTAAGAATAGAAACTAGAATATTATTTTCATACGGTTTTCTATACAAAAAACAACATGACATCGATTATGTCGTGTAGATTTATTCTGCGAGATTTCTATATCACTTAGATGGATGGCAATATCTACATATAGATAAATTTGTGTAAAAATATTGGTGACTCACTCTGGAATAAATTAATTGGTCTGTTAAAAGGGTCTAGGGTTATCCTTCTTACATAGCCCATTAAAGCCTTATCATAGGACCATTAACTACGAGATCAAGAAACGAATCTTTTTACTTGATCCCTAACTGAAAATTGCAAAGTTTATAGTCATTGTATTAAAGTAATGAGTGTTGTGAGTTTCTTCATGTGTTGATTACGTGTGAATCCAGTATACTGTGTTATCTCATTACCTAGTTGAAAGTCGCGATGATGTAAATTATTATTCTCGTAAACATGGCGTGTGTCTATTCATTTTTGTCTCCCACGACGATGCGATGTCATTTCACCTAATAAATTATACGAACTAATGTTACGTTTTAATTTTACCTCATTTTATGTAATGTTTGTAAACTTTTACTTTGGCTGCGATGTTTTTTTTACAAATATTTTTAGATTTTAATAATATTTTAGTAACAACTTTAAAGAATTTGTCGAAGAAGTTAAATCTTTAGTTTTAATATTTAGACTACTTTTGATACTTTACTACTATGTATATCTTTTCCGGGATGTTTAAAACGTTCTTAGATAGTTATTTATTTGAAAGTGAGTGACACTGACATATACCTACTTCAATTGGCATTATTTCATATCACTCTCTGTGAATTTCTATATGATATCACGGTTCCCTATATTATATCAGCAAAAGACATTAAGTGTCTTTGCGCTACTTTTATTAGTTACCGATAATTTCGATAGAGGTTATAAAATGTAAACATTTATTATCTGAATTACCTAAATGTATGTTGTCATAACCTTTTAGGAAAGTGTGACTTTTTTAACTAAACTCAAGTGCAAGAATTGTTTCAATAATTGTTTACTTAATTTAAATTAAATTATTATTCAGTTCTTTTTGCTACTAGGTGCTTCCCCTTTTGCGTAAGCACCGACCTAAGTAACTACAATTAATATTGTTTGCGTCATATTTAAACTAGAAACTCAATTAATAGAAATAATAATTTCATAATATTATTACTTACAGTATTTCTTTACCTTGACATTTATTTTAATAATTACCAAATTAAGAAGATCCTATTTTAAATAAATACATTTTTAACAAAACCTGCTTGATGTTTATTGAATGCCATTTACACTAGAATCCAATATAATTGCGAAAGTAAAGCAATGTAAAGGTCACTGGCGATAGCTCAGAATCTATATGTCTCTACTATGTATAATAATATGATACTGGTATAATAATATTATTTGTTTTATTTACTCATTATCAACCTACATGTTGTTTTTATCATATCAATAAAAGACTTTAGGTTTAGTAGCAGCAAATAAAAATAAATATTTAGATAATAGTTAGGTACTAGTCATGTCCAACATTACATTTTAAATTATATACTGCTGTAAAATAAATGTACTTCTGCTAGCAAATCACAGCAAGTAACGTCTAAAGAGCGAGCGAGGAACTAAGAAAGTAAACAACTCCGCAAGTAAGGTTTTTCTAAATATAAAAAACAATAATTAATAAATATGGTCTCGTACATGTTTGAATTATAATTAGTTATCTCATGAAACTAGTCACGTAGCTATAAGTTATTTTGAGCAGAGTTTAAGATTTAAACCGTCAATATTTTCATTTATTTTTTAACTGAATTTCCTTGAAGTGATCGTACGTTAAGTCGCAGAATCCATTAGAGAATTTATTATAGTGAACGTTGATGAAGCCTATTTGCACACAACCACCTACCTCCTACCTAATTACTAAAGCAATAAAGGTCAGGTGATGCCGGTGGCTGGGATTACGACTTTCTGCGAAGATGCAACTTCGCCGATCTCTCGGAATCGAGTTTGATAAAATAAAAAAGCCCACTTACTTGTTGAAGGTCTGCTCGTATTGTTTTATTTCCTTCCTGGAGAACTCATGAAATTCCGTATATACGTTTACGAATTTATATTTCGGTTTAACCTCTAAACCCTCTTCGAGTTTATCATTGATCTCCTGCCGCCTCGAGAGAATACCACTGAGTTCCTCTGTGGCTGACATCGTGATATTTCGCGCCAACAAAAAGGTTGAATATGTTGTTTTTTTTTAAACAGGTAAAGAGCGTGTGGCGCGAGAGGCTGCCTGCGGCTACGACGGACTACGACCTCAGACTGGTAGCAGGGCCGGCGCGGGCCGCCCGCCGCCAGTCCGCGCCTCGCACTCGCTCCCTCCTGTAATCAAGTCGCGGGCATCGCGGGGGACGGACGGATCGACGCGCGTATGTGCCGCGCACCGCACCATCATCTGTCTAATCTCCTGACAATCGCTTTAACCCTACAGATAATGCTGACAGAACTATCGCCGACATGCTAATAAATATAACAATGGACTTGCTAGGTACATAATAAGCAAATATATAGCTACTACAGTAGCTATGTATTGTTTTTCTGTTTAAATGCGTTGATACTATTTGATACGCAGATACAAATATGAAAACTCTCAGTTTTCATATCAAGAATGAGAACAAAATCAGGTTTTGAAATTAAGAAATGCCTCATATTGTTTTCAAAATTTAAGATGACACACATTGAAAAATTGATTAAACATAAATATTACAGAGACGAAATGAAAATCAATAATCATGTATTCACGATCACTTATCAGAAATCGACAGCACTCGAAATTGCCCTCCCTTCATCACTTCTTAGTGCTCTTGCTCAGGAGAAGAAACGGCGCAACAAACTCCCTAGCATTGTTGCTCATTTAGCAGAAAAGAAAGCAAATGTGGCATAACAACCACAAAAGGCTGTCAACAAAACGACCAGTCCGTATTTTCTGCTCAAACAGCATACAACTCACGTTAGACTTTCAGGCTTTTTAATTGCAATGTACCAATGTTACTAGTGTAGTGAATCATCATCTGTATTTTTTATAAATGGATATTCCCTACATCGGTGATTCAAACCTAATGTTTTACTTTACCTTCTGCATTAGAGATCAGGCTAAATGTTCAATAGCCATTGTCGCTTACATAAACAATACAAACAATAATTAACCAATTAGTGTACCGTCATAATGAGATAACGAATCATGCAATGATAGTTCATAAACATTGTTAATGTATACAAACAAGATGACAACAACTCTTACAGATCGTGGTCTGTTAAGCACAACAGTCGCCTTGCCAGTCCTTTCCATTACCTTATTGGAACCTTACACCTGGTTCAAGAACAGTTCACACTTACATTGCTATCATGTGTTGGATCGCTCTTTAATTCACGATCTATTTGTATCGGTGTTTGTCGACTTGCACAGTATAAAGTGGCCGTGGATTTATATATTGATTCTTAAGATTCAATGAACAGGAGATTTAAAAAGCGATTACCGAAAATCTTTACCTGATGAAATATATTTGACACAAGCTGAACTTTTCATAATATCTGCAACTGTAGTTCATCAGAGGTTTTATCAGTCCTGAAACCTATCTGGTTTCAAAAGATTTCAATTAAACCGGTTTCGGAAAATAGACTAAGGAAGTGAAAAGGATCGAAAATCCAATTAAACTGTTTTCAAGAATTGAAAGTGAAAGTGCGTGAACTATGTTATCAGAAATGTTCGGAAATAAAACGCCAAAAACTCAAAGTATTGACAGCGATGTGGATACGAGGCCTGCATCATATTATTATCCTTCGATTCCGTCGACGAAGGAATGCCAAATAAAATGTGAAATCATGAGAACTAGAGCATTATGGTCATCGATGAGAAAGCACAGGTTTGAACTATTTTTTGGGGACTTCTTCTTCCTAGCTAGCTTCCAGTCTTACCAGATTCAGCTAAACACCAAATTTTATATGATTAACTACTTTTATTTTGCATTTAGCTACTTCCTTTATGTATTTTTATCTAGTAGCTAATTGTTTTTTATAGCTAATTATTTTAAATTATTTTCCTTGATCTCTCAACGCCATTTCCTCGAACGTCTAGTTCTTTCCTTAAACACCCAGTTTTCTAAAACAATTTGTTTCTACGTAAAAGTATAAAGTAAGCAAAACAATACTTTATAAAAGACCTACAGTTTACAAATTGATTAGTAAGTAGATCCATTAGGCAACTTCATGGTGCTTTCAATCTATTAGTTATAAAAATGGTATGGAAAGCTAATTTAGTGTCCCTAATGAATTTCCGTGGTTTTACAAATTACCTGTACATCGGCGTTTAAAAGAAATGTTAAATTTTATACCTATCAATTAAATGAGTAAATAAAACCAAAGGTTCTTTTTACAGGCAAATTAGAATCATGCTCTGAAAATATCAAAACAAATATTTGGATTTGTGTTTTTCGCATTTTTTTAGTCTATCAGCAGTGAACGATGACCCAATTCTATTTTTAATACAAAATATAACACTAAAACTCATGATAATGTGACTCGACAATCAGTCTATTTCCGAATTTGCTAAATGGTGCTGTTGTTAGTGTGAAATAAGTTCAAAATGGATGATACTTTGAACCCCGAAAATAGTTTCAAATTATTGAGGAAAACCCTAGCAGCGAATTTTGGAGCTAGTTTTAGCAGGTTTAGTATAGCCCTTATTTGTATGTACTTATTTATCTAAAAAAGCATTATTTTATTTTTCTGTATACTTTGCTTGAAAACTAATGGCTTTGATTAGCTAAATATAATTTGTTACATAAATTGGTAATTTCCCTGTATTGTCAAAACGTAATTATTTAATGATGTCATGCTACACCACAAATACTGAAAATAGAACAATTAGAAATAACATTATTATCAAAATGTTTTGTTTAGGGAATAACTTAGCGTGTTAATTCTGACAGTTTTTGACAACGGCCGATGGATGCATAGGTAATTAAGTTAAAAGTATAGTAATGATGTCATAATTGTGTATCTATTTTGTCCTTAGTAATCCCAGGTCGGTACCCCTCGTGGGAAATTCTACTTAGGCTTGCCGTGCATGTACAAATTGAAACCTCACAATATTGTTAGAGTTCGTTTTCACTAATTCTCATGAATTGCTTTTACTTACATTATGTCATTGTTTTTAACATCACACTTAAATCTGCAGTAACATTTAACACCTACACAGTACACTAACATTATGTTTGTATTTAATCTAATTTAAACCACCACTTACAATTGATTAAACTATTACTCCTATTGTTATTACATAGGGGATTCTACACAGAAATCCTCGTTAAATGACCTATCCCTATATTAATTGAGCTGGTACACAGAAACAAACAAACCAAATCCAATTAGCTATGTTAATGTGGTAAAAAGGCAAGGCAAAAATAAAATATAAAAAAACTACGCAAACTTTAACTCCGCCCCTTCTATATTTATGAAGGTCTTTGAAACAAATATTGTCCTTATTGAACGTTGATCGTCATGTTTGTTTAATAACCAGGCGCTCATAATTAAATCACTAGGGACATCAGTTAAGCTTGATTACCTATTACACCATAACTATTTCCAGAAACTACCAAGAATTAGCATGACTTCCAATACAATTGTCACAATGTCACCTACTCTACATTTGAACCTCGTTAAGAATTGAATATTCATACACAAATAATGTACTTAACAAATGTAACGAATTATTACTCAGCATTCTACAAATTTCAATTTAGTAATTGGCAAATGTGTGTCCCTTGGGATAACATTAACGCAGAATGACTTTCTCGTACCAAGCCCAAATTAACCACATATTTTGTTTTGACTCCATGCCGTGTAGTCTCTTTTTGGCATCATGAAGCGACACTCGAGGTACACTTCTTGAATAATAACTAAAGCATTTTAAAACAAAACAAAAATAAACAAATATTGTTATTTTTAGGGGCGAAAGCGCGGGAAGAATCCCTGACGTTAATAGTGATGTTCCTCTTGAAAAGCCAAGGAAGCGAGACAGGCGTAGCGCCATAAAAGATTACTTAGTGGATTATACAGCCAACTCGAATCTTCATGGTCTTAAATATATTGGAGAAAAAGAAAGAACCTACGTGGAAAAGTATGTTACTTTTAAAGTCAAAATGTGTTTTGGTTTTAAGAATATAAACCGTCTAAATTAATTGAGTTTTCAGGATCTTCTGGCTATTCATGTTCACATGTTGTGTAGTTCTTTGCGCTGGATTGATCAGAAAAGTCTGGATAAAGTGGAATGAGAGTCCAGTGATTGTAAGTTTTGCTGAAAATCCAACTCCAGTTTGGCAGGTGAGCTTTTTGATACATAAGTTATTATGCGCATTACTATTGGTCACACAAAATGTAATCGGTTGCCACGAACCACTAAATCGACGCACAAAAATATTTTCTTTCCTTTTTTTAGATTCCATATCCAGCGGTAACTGTATGTTTTGAGACGAAAGCAATGCAGAGGAAATTTAACTTTACGGAATACTATCACTTGTACCTTAATGAACGGGATAATCTTACAGACTATGAGTAAGTAAACCAGTATACACAATTACATAATCCTAATTAAATTAAATAAATCATAAAAAAATCCTAATAAGTATCAGTGTTTTAATAGCAATACAATTTAGTCAGGTTTTCACGCTTCAAACAAAATTACTGCTCTCAATTTAAGCCCCCATTTTTTGAAATATTGTACCTATAACATGAAAACGGAAATACTAGGAGGTTCGAATTAACAAATATAATCAGATAATATTTACTTTTTAGACGAGATCTTTTCGAGGATATATCCATGGTTTGTGACGACCATCTTGCACCTCCCAACGGTCGACGCTTTTCTTCAGGACAAGACACGGTTAACAATATAAAATCGGTAAGAAATTCTCATTAAAAAAAAAGGACTTTTTATATTCTAAAATATAATTTAATTGGAATTCAAAATTTAGGATTTGAAATCGCCAATCCGCAGAGAGCAAGCGTGGTGATGCTCGTGCCTTCTCTATATGGGAAGAGGCCTGTGCCCAGCAGTGGGACGTTTATAGGCTGGCTTTTTTTTAATTATAATAATATCTATTCATTTAATTTGCATTTTAGGTATCACCAAACCTGACTGAAGTATTTTTTGGATGCAAATGGAAAGATATTCCCAGTGAAAATTGCTCCGATTTGTTTTCGCCTATATTAACGGAAGAAGGACTATGCTACACATTTAATACTTTGGGTCCCGATGAAATGTTTCGGTTAAATAAGTAAGTGATCCTAAAACATTTTATATCTAGAAATTATTAATACTCACCCTTTTCATAAGTAAATTAATTACACTTAATTTTCCTCATTTTTTAGTTTACATCACGATTATCCTTATTTGGAACATGAAAAAACAGCGGAATCGTGGAGTTTGGAAGAAGGTTACGCAAGCGGAACGCCCATTGAAACCTATCCACACAGGGGCGCAGTAAGTACCTACTTACGTATTTTTA
Source organism: Autographa gamma (assembly GCA_905146925.1). Lineage (NCBI taxonomy): Eukaryota > Metazoa > Arthropoda > Insecta > Lepidoptera > Noctuidae > Autographa > Autographa gamma. The sequence continues at coordinate 5,739,688 of LR989866.1, read as the reverse complement.
ACATTAATCTTTCAATTTCAAGGAAAAATAAAGTTTTTGGGAAGCCCTCCAATTTTCTTGCAAAAACTTGTGATTTCTCCTGATAAATTATAAGACGTCTACTTTGCAGTAAAATAGAAGAAAAACATGTAACACTATTTCCTTATTTAATTTGGTAAATGTGTTTTAGGGCTACGGCGTAAAATCTGGGTTAACATTCTTGTTGAAAGCCAAAAAAGTCGACTTGGACTATCTCTGCAGAGGTCCCGTACAAGGTTTCAAGGTATAAATATCGCTTTTCATTGAATTAATCAATTGTACAATAAGAACTAGTTTATACTTCCTCTAATATTTATAGATATTGTTGCACAACCCGGCAGAGCTGCCCAGGCTTTCACAACAGTACTTCCGATCGCCACTATCGCAAGAGGTAGTCGTTGCGGTGAAACCTAAAATGATGACCACTTCCTTTGGCCTTCGACCTTACGAACCGACCAGGTGAGTACATCAATCATTGTAGTTTTGTAATACGATCCTCATTCAATACAGATCAACGCATCGTTTGTAAATTGGACTCAGTAGTTTCTGTAAAACATTTTGTGTACTTTAAAACGAGTACCTACCTAATGTAACTGTTCTGTAACTTACTAATGTTACATAATATTCTAAAACTGATTCCTAGGTAAATTACGTTTTGTGAATTTCCTAGGTTCCAGTTTTTAATTAACTAGGTGAAAAGTAAGGATTTATAGATACGTAAATTAATCCTACAGATTGAAATGAAGTACCTAGTTACAATAATTATCAAGATACTCGAAGGTAGTAAACACACCACGATATGGTTTGTCTATGAGGTAGTTCATGTGTTCATTGTTTATAAAAACTGTGTTGCTTTTACTTGTTCCCAGGCGACAATGCTATTTTCCAAGCGAGCGCTATCTCAAATACTTCAAAGTGTACACTCAAGCTAATTGCGAGATGGAGTGTTTATCGAACTTTACTTACACTCGGTGTGGGTGCGTGCATTTTGGAATGCCTTGTAAGTATCTATCATCCCACATTTTACCTTGCCAGTACTCTACATAAATCAAGTAAAGAAGTATTGGTTGGGAAGTAATTTACTATCTACCAATTTCCTTTTTTTTTAACTTTAATTCCTAGAAAACCCCTTAAAAGGTACATTAAAAGTGACCTCTTTCAAATTCTATGTGAGGGATTTTATTAAGGGTATGTTTAATGAAATCCTCTCATGTCGTTATTGACATTATTTCCAATTTCCAATCTATAGTTCTTCTAAGGTACTTAGCTACCTCAGTATTTTCTTAGTTTTCCTACAACCGGTTTAAGTGTTTATTATGTTACCCACATACAAGCACCTACATACACATACATCATTCTAGTTTATAGAAGCCCCGTCGCTCAGTATTTTGTAACACTGCTTAAAAATGCATTTTGCGTTCCAGATGGGCCGAATATGGAGGTCTGCAATGCTGGCAGTCGAGAATGTATTAAAACAGCTCAGAGTAAGTCGGTCATCGATATCAGTCGTGTGTCTATCAATCGGACTGTCAATATACCTTAGCTTTCCAAAACAGAGGACCCTTTACTTCCCCTTACTTACCTACCTTACCTTTTTCTTGAAACATTTCCGTGCCGATTATTTTTTGCTAGCATAAATGGTTTTTTTTTTACATTTTACAGTGGAACTGGTGACAATCGAAATTCAATCTGGACTCAACAGTCATGCGAACAACGATTCTGATTCTCTCGGGGAAGCCTTAAAAGTTTCTACTCAATGCCAATGCCTACCGGCCTGCACTTCTATTGAATACGAGGCAGAAACATCGCAGGCCGACTACGATTGGGCTGCCATATTCAGAGCGTACAGATTAGTTAATGTTTCTGAAGAATTAAAGGAGTGAGTTCATAACTTATTTTCTAACGTTTTAGAAACTAGACTTACATAGCCACTTAATAATATTTGGCCCTATATAGATACCTACATACGTACTATACAGGCATACCACCTCTTCTTTTCCGCAATGGTTCTTCAGTTCATAATATGGCCCAGTTTACAACTGGATCGATTACATAAATATTTTTTTACCAAAACAAACAGGTTTTTAGGTAAATAGTTTTTATTTAACTTCGTTTAAATTCTCTTCCGAAATAAGTATAATTACGGTGATGTAACCGCACAAATATGATCTTGTTTCAATGAACTGTTGCAAAATTATTATGGCATATTCATTGAACCAAGGGTTATAAAAATCTATGACTATAACTTATCCATTATGTCCATTGTAGTTTGTGAATTTGACAGCCCGGAAAAGGATTTGATTGCCTACCTAGAGTCAATACAGTAACTACCAAAAATAGGAATTCAGTCTTTAATATCAATGAATAGAGCATTAATTAATCAATGTAGGTAAAAAAACTTGTTAAATAGTGTTCTCAGATCATATATCTACCTAAAACTAAATAGGTACTGTTATGTGGGTGGATTGTTAAATAAAGTTTACCTAGTGCCTTCAGATGTGCCTAATCCATTCTGACATACATTTCACGGATGGCTGGCCATAAATGTTTTGTAATATTCGAGTTTTCTATGAGAAACAGGATATATGGAAGGAACCAGCTAGTCCTACGGCAAATTGAACATCCGCTGAATGCACTCATGAATTAACATCAAATAGTTAATAGTAGTACTGCAATAAATGAACGATAGGATGTGTTAGTAGGTAGGTAGTGTCGTGAAACACCAAAAAAGTTTCTACATTTCACCCGTAATAAAAACTTCTTATTAAATTCCATACCCATATCGCAAAGTGTAATTTTGTGTTCCACACACGACTGATTTTAAGTTAACGACCTCACAAAAATAAATCTGCCGGTCAATACCTTCTTCGTAATGTTGTAAAAGAAAAAAGAATGTTACACCCTGTAAAAATGCTTTGTGTGAATCATTTGTTCAGTAAATTAAATACCATGTGCCCTAGACCTAGTCGACATTGCAGCTAGTCTTGGATACTTACCTAAGTCTCCCCCCCCCCCATGTCTTATTTTTCTGATTCTATTGAGATATTGTTCATTGCCAACAAATGATAATCAGTCAACATATATGTATACAGGTTCGAAAGCCTAATACCTAATAGGTCGAGCTCGTGAGAAGGAAAAAGCTCTCAAATTTTTGCTTTTGACTACCGAAATGAGAATTCATAGAGAAAAGTAATAATAGGAATTCCTACAGCCGTATTCCGTGGTCGTATCCCTACTTATTATATTTATTTAAGGTCGTATCTAAGTGAATTAAAGTTCTCATTTTAAACTGTTTCAGCCTGACCTATTCCCGCGTGATGGTGTTCTTCAAGGAGGCCCAATTCATCACTTCTCGACGTTCGGAACTGTACGGACAAACGGATTTCCTTGCCAACTGCGGTGGTTTGCTTGGATTGTTCATGGGCTTTTCCATTCTGAGCGTCGCTGAAATTGTATACTTCATGACCCTCAGGTATATTATGTTGTTTCCTACTTGAATATTAAAAGCAAAATAGCAATAACTACTAGCAAAATACAAAATAATATTAGAGAAGAACTCGTTACTTGTTAACTAATAATTAATGTCCAAAATGGAAGCCTCTTCATAACATAATGATTTTTAAAACAAAACACGTAATGTGACAAGTTAGGCTAGTAAAAGTAAATATGTAGGTACTTGTATTACTTATTATTCAAGAGTTGCCAAAACTAACAACTTTGTTTTTTCAGATTGTGCTGTCTGCTTTGGCGCCGTCGTAACAAGAAGCGCCGTATTGATTTTACAACAAGTGATAATATTCCCGGGCCGAGCCCCAGCAAAGTGATACACCCGTACATCGATTAATTGGTTCAAGAAAACAACAATCACCAGATCATTACTTTATTTTAAGCGTCTTAAAATGAAGATTACCTTATTCAAATAAAAAAAACTAAAGATTAACTTAAATGTTGTTACCTTAATACACGACATTTTTAATATCTTATTCACAGATTTTTCCTATATTTTTCATGAATTTATTAGGCATAAGATATTTTTGTCATAGTTTAAGTTATATTCTAGTTCACATATTTTTTTGGAATGCAAATAAAATTCTATTACACATTATTTTATTAGTTTTATTATTATTACTACCATTTAAACTGTACTGGGTCCGCTAGGCTTTTTCTTAGGGGCATAACCAATCCTGTTATGTATTTCTTCAGTAGTTTTTGTACCCAAGCCTAAGGATTTCGGTGTATCTTCCTGCATTTCAGCTGCAGAAGATGAGTTGTTCCCTTGTTCTCTTCGAAAAGCTTCATATTCTTGTAAATCGTCCAGTTTCAAAGTAATTTCCGTCAACGGTCTTCGAATCATTATTATAACTGCAAAAAAAGAACATGATTAATGATGGTTCACACATTCATTTTATTTGGTAATGTACTATTAATTTAGAACGCTACATACGATTTAACAAGGATAAAAAAAATTGAACGCATCTTTTACACCGTTTAGTTGGTAGCACTGTCATGATACTAGTAACAAGACACAAGTTTCATAATTACCGATAGTCGATGTAACAATAATATGTGACAGTTATAAAACATATAATTATGAATTAAATAGATTACTGCAGTAATTATTTGCAGAAATTAACACGACTGCTAATAGTATAGTACTGGTGTACGATACATTATATAGAAAAAAACAGAGCGCGGCCGCCCTATAGCCCTAGACATACATGTTATATAAAAAATTATCTGTGACAAAAATACAATCGCATCTCTTGATAGATAGATACTAATTTTGTATCTAATGTTATTGATAATGTTAGTAATACTACTAACAGCTTATACACTTCTTGTAATTTAAACTACAAGATAGGACAACGGGAGGGCTGCATGAATTGAATGTTGTTCATCAAAACATGCAAGGTCTCTCCGGCAAGGAATTAGAGTTAAGTTTATTTATTGAAAATTACAGTGTTCATTTATTATGTTTAACCGAACACTGGTTAAAAGCCCATGAGGTAGTGATTTTTAATAGCTCGTTTTATTCCATACAAAGTGCGTTTGTAAGAAAGAGTGCCATTCGGGGAGGATCACTTATTATTGTTTCCAACAAATTAAAATGTAAAGAACGTCTTGATATTGTGAACCTTTCTATCGAGCGCACTATTGAGCTGTCTTGTGTTGAATTAGAGCAATTTCTTATAATTTGTGTGTATAGACCCCCTTTGAGTGACTTTAATTTATTTGTATCAGTAATGGAAGATTCACTCTCTAAAATTAAAAGTAGTAAGAAACGGATTATAGTATGTGGGGATTTCAATGTAAATATTTTAGAATCAACGCCAGTGTCTATCAGACTCCTTAATTTATTTAAGTCTTTTAATTTAAATAACCTGTTTTGCGAACCAACTAGGATAACAGCATCTTCTGCAACTTGCTTAGATAACATATTTTGTAATAGTGAAGCGAGTAATAAGTTTACTTTAACAGATGTTACTTCTGATCATTGTGGTCAATTTGCAAGCTTTCCACATTTAGTTGTAAATAAACCTCAAAAAGTTATTAGTAGGCCATACACAGCGCACCGGTGTACTCGTTTTAAAAACAGCATCATGTCCAAAATACAGCCATCTTTTTTTGGATGCGACAATCCTAATGACATTTATGGAGCATTTTTTGATGTTGTAAAAAATGAGTTTGAAGCTATTTTTAAGTGTAAAACTAAACATGTCAAGTGCACTTCAGCCTCTTTTAACCAATGGGCCACTGCTGGTATCTACAAAAGTAGAGCTAGACTTTATGAGCTATATGGTATGAAAAAATATAACTTTGATATTTCATTTGTAACTTATGTAAGAAATTATTCAAAATTATTCAAAAAAGTCTGTTATATGGCTAAGTCAAAATTTATTAACGATAAAATCAAAAATTCTACTAATAAAATAAAAGCTACCTGGAACATTATCAACCAAGAAACTGGTAAGCTCAAGAAACAAGAAAACAGACTAGAGATTATTTTTAACAATCAATTAGTAAATAAAGCCCACGATATTGCACAAATTTTTAATAACTTCTTTACTGACATACCTGTAGCAACAACTAGCTCCTTAAATTCATCAGCAGCTGAGGCTGAAAACCTACTGCGTAATACTGTGCCTGTATGTGATAATATTTTTAGTTTTGAACATGTAACTCCTTTAAATATAGTAAATGCTTTTAAATCGCTCAATAAAAAGAAAACCGAAGACTTTTGGGGCATCTCTGTAAACCTTCTTAGTAATATAATAACTATTGTTGCCCCATCACTAGCTATCATTTTTAATAAGTGTGTTGATTTAGGTATCTTCCCTGACCTTATGAAATGTAGTAAAGTTATACCTCTATTTAAATCAGGTAATAAAAACGAAATTTGTAATTTTCGGCCAATATCGATCCTTCCCGCATTCAGTAAAATTTTTGAGAAATTGATGTTGAAACAACTTTTAATTCATTTTAATATGAAACATCTCTTACACAGCGAGCAATACGGTTTTACTAAAGGACGTTCAACTACGGACGCTGGTGTAGCTTTACTAAAGCATGTTTATAGTGCCTGGGAGAGCTCGCAGAACGCAATTGGGGTGTTCTGTGACCTTTCCAAGGCATTTGATTGCGTTCATCATGGTACTCTTATTCGCAAACTCGAGCATTACGGAATTAGGAATAGAGCACTTAATTTAATTAACTCTTATTTATGTGATCGACTACAATGCGTCGATGTCAATGGTGATAGGTCAACCGGACTACCAGTGAAGCTAGGTGTGCCCCAGGGGTCAATATTAGGTCCATTTTTGTTCTTAGTTTATATTAATGACCTACCGTTCTTTTTAAAAGGCATATGTGACGTCGTGCTGTTTGCAGATGACACCTCTTTAATTTTTAAAGTAGATAGGAATAGACACGAATTTAATGAGATAAATGCTGCACTTGTTAAGGTTATGCATTGGTTCTCATCTAATAACTTAGTTTTAAACGCGAAGAAGACCAAATGCGTTAAATTTTCCATGCCTAACGTAAAAAATCTTGGCCCTAATATAATTATTAATAATGAAGTGCTAGACACCGTAGAATCAACAGTGTTTCTGGGAATAACTCTAGATAGTAAACTCTTATGGTCGGCACATATCTCGTGCCTCGCGAGTAAGCTTAGCTCCGCTGCTTACGCCGTTAGGAAGGTAAGACAGATCACTGATGTGGACACAGCTCGTCTCGTTTACTTTAGCTACTTCCACAGCATCATGTCCTATGGCATATTGTTGTGGGGTAAAGCGGCGGATTTAGAAACCATTTTTATTTTACAAAAGCGAGCTGTTAGATCCATTTACCAGCTAGGTTCTCGAGTTACTCTTAGGGAGCGATTTAAGGAGATAGGTATTTTAACTGTAGCGTCTCAATTCATTTTTGCAAATATATTATTTATAAGACAAAATATTCACTTATATGCCAAGAACAGTGACATCCATAGTATAAATACGAGAAATAGGCATAAGTTATGTTCTAGATCACATCGCCTGCATAGGGTACACAATTCATTTGTGGGGCTTGGTATTCGTTTTTACAATAAAATTCCTATTAGTTTGTTAGAGTTGCCCTTTAACTCCTTTAAATGCACAATTAAAAATAAGCTATGTTTAAAAGCTTACTACTCAATTAATGATTATTTAAATGATAAACATTGTTGGTCGCCGTGATAGACACAAGACGGTTCTGTATGGATTTATAACAGTTTTATTCATCCTTATGTTGATAGGCATACATTTCGTATGTAACATTTGTTACCTATTTTTATTTTATTGTTAGTACGATTATACAAATGTAGGTATGGTGTACCTACAAATGTCCAATGAACGATATTTGTTCGGTATTTTTTTTATGTATAATTATATTAATTATAGAATTTAATTATGTATCCACTCATTTTTTTGTGATAAGGGACAGTGCAGTAAATCAGTATTTGAGGATTTCCTTTTTTGCTTTATATTTGTTTAAGCCGGCAACAGTTTCGTCATGCTCCCTTAGTTGTCACTGCCTGCGGTGGCGTTTTGGGTCGGGTCTCCTCCTTCCCTCTAATATGGCGAGGGAGGGGATGGCTGACCCTTGCGTCATACTCGTGAACGGGTGCTGCTTGCGGTGACTGGTCGTTCTGTTGACCTTGGATAAGATCAGTGTCTGAACTTTTATATTATATATATTATACTTTTATATTTCTTAGTACCTCAAACACTTGTTTATCTGGCGCGGTCCCTTAATTATATGCAGTATTATTGTAAAGGCAGCGTGCTACTGGGGAGTTTGTTGCGCCGTTTCTTCTCCTCGGCCGAAGCACTTAGGAAGCGGTGAAGGGTGGGCGATTTAGGGTCGGTTCATCTCTGGCGGGAGGCGCGTCGCGTATTGTCGGTCGCTTGGCGCTGGGGCGGGCGGATGCGTGGTGGGGCGTTCAGCCTTTCACACTCAACTGATGTTGCGTTAGCGCGTCAGGTGTGGGGGTTGGATGTCTCATTGCGTGTTTGTTTGTTCTGGCGTTGCGCGGCTGGTGGTGCGTGGTGCGCTTCCGCCGGATATGAACCGACCCTTAGGGTGCTGTCTATTTTTGTTTGTATTGTTTGACGTTCGATAAGTGCTACTGTGTAGCCTATATTGAATAAAGAATTTTTGAATTTGAATTTGAATTTGAATTTGAATTGATTTCTCAAGTGTCATATTGTACCGAAAACACACAATTAGATAGTAATTAAACTGACCAAGTCCAACCAAATACTCTAGCAATTATTTGATGTGAGAAATTTAATTACCTAATATTTTCGTAATCTTTGAACAAAATAGATCTGAAATAATGAAATTATCAGTATTTTTGTAAACGTAGGGCGTTTTTTAATAGACGAACGAATATATTCCATAATAATTTATGCTTTGGACCAGGTGATTAGCACGATATAATGCAAAAAATTGGTTCGTATAGAAAATATTTTATTTCCTGAATGATTACTTGTCGTTTCTCAGTGATAAATTTGTTAGTCTATGGTATAAGTTAATTTACGAAAAAAACACCTTTTAATGGCTTTACGTCATATTAGTATTCCAATTATTATTATTCCTTTAGTTTTAACAATATAAAATGTTTTTGATGGCCACAATGATTAAAGACAATTTTGTCAGCAATCTTACTATAAGCTAGAAGATTATCGATGTCGATAACATTGAATACGATAGCCTTTCACTACACTAGTAACGAAAATTTCCTTGGCGTGACGTCGTATATTGTACACGTCAATATTGCGTAGTTAAAATCGTGAATTTTCGTTCTTCTGGTTAATATACGTGAAGATCTAATTTCTTTTACGTCTTAATATATAAATTACGTTAAAACAACTCACCAAAATGCTGTACCTGGAAGATTACTTAGAAAGTAAGATGTCCTTTGTTCTTCTCCTATGACGTAATCGCTCGCGAATATGTTGGCAGCCTTGTGGCGTACCTTGTAAAATTTGCGCGGAAATTCAAATAAATATTTACTTACGCTGACAAGTGTTAAATTTCTAAATATTTATTTATTTTTCAGTGATTGAACATCTCCCTCAAGAACTGAGAGACAGGTTTACTGAAATGCGAGAAATGGATTTATCAGTTCAAAGTAAGTGTTTACAAATATTTTCTACATGAATAAATAAGCATTCAAAGTAGATATTAATTAAAATATTCCTACAGATAACATGGATACGTTAGAGAAAAGAGTGCGTACTCTATTTGGCGGATGTCGACGAGGTGATATTAATACTGATCAGGCCAACACAGAATTTACGGACATCAAGCGAGGATACAATAAAACTCTTGAAGAGGCTGATGAAAAGATGGCACTGGCTAATCAGATGTATGACTTAGTTGACAGATATTTGCGAAGACTGGGTAAATATATTCAGATTATTCCTTACTTAATTAAATTAAAACTTTTTGTGAAAATTTTTATTATTTTGCACAAAAAGGGATAGCGCATACATGTAGTCGTTTTTTTTTTAATTGTTGCACCATATTTCTTTATGATTCAATTTGTTTTATTACTTAAAACAGATACGGAGCTCCATAAGTTTAAATGTGAACTGGAAGCGGATAATAAGGGAATAACTGAACTACTTGAGAAGCGCTCACTGGATCTTGATGTTAACACCAACCACACTAGCACATCCAACAACAATCACTACAAGGACAACAGGTATTTTATTATTTTCAGATAGAAAGTTGTTACTTTTATTTATTAATAGGACATAACAGAGGCTTCATTGTTGTTAATAAATAAGTTGTACTGAGGTGTTAATTTAGTCAGAAAAAAATAGATAGAAGCGAATAAGAAATTGTTAAAAAATATATTATGGTATTTTAAAAACATCAGGAAATTATGTAAATAAACTTATAGGTACAGAATCCGTGCCGAAAAGCGGCGTGATAGCTGGGGCGCCCGCGAATCCCGCGGTCACGCCTCTGGCAATCTATCCAGAACTGACTCTGCCATACAGGTGAGAATGCTGCACAAGGCATCTAGTTATAATCAAGTAATGGTAATCTTCAATACTTGACATATGATTATAACACCAACTGTAACTAAAATTCTGCCTGCAGCAGTATCTTGTCTACAATGCCAATTAGTGTTACTTTACTTTTTAGGTGAAAGGACAGTAGGTACACTTAACATTTTTAAAATAATTTCATTTCTAGGCTGGAATTAAAACATAAAAATACCACCTACCCTTGTCATCATTATGTATTACTTTATATCTCAGAATATTAATATAATTAATTAATCTTTTATAATTTTTAACAGGCTGCTTTGGGGCGCGATTCCTATTCGCTTGGTCATGCTGGCAGTGCTATAGCCGCTGCAGCCAGTCAAGCAATAGCAGCTACACAGCAGGTAAGCTTATATTACTAATTATATAGCTTCTTAATTGAATAGGATGTTAGTTTCTTTGTTTAAAGTCCAAGATTGACCAATAGGTAAATTATAATTGCATCATTTTGTGATTTCATATTGTTAGTAGTCATTAATCACCAGGGGCCCAAGTCTGCTATTTACACTCAGTTCAATGTCTTCATAGTGTCGTGCCAGCAGAGCCATTTTCGGAAAATTGGTATTCTACTAAACGTCAAAACGTCAAAATTGCGCATTACAATTTGTACCAAATGTATGAACTATTGGTCACAGTCGTTGAACATTGAACCGAATCGTTCCAATGCGCAATTTTGACGTTTTGATGTTTAGTAGAATACCAATTTTCCGAAAATGGCTCTGCTGGCACGACACTATGAAGACATTGAACCGAGTGTAAATAGCAGACTTGGGCCCCAGCCTACACAAATTCCACATACACCATGCATGGATTAAAGCATCTTCTTCTATTTAATTACTGAAAGTATACAGTTAAAGCCTGACTCGCTTGTGTAGATGCAATATGGTCGCCGCACTGCCTCCCTGAAGGCATCGTATGAAGCCGTCGCTGGTGGCGATCTAGCTCACCATGCGCTGCAGACCCACCACACTCACCATGATCATGGTAAGAAAGTTTAACTTATTTTATACCTTTAAAATTTATATAAGAATACCTGGCCCTTAAAGTAAGTAAAAATAAATACCACATGCTGGAAAAACGACTATTGGGATATGTAAGAGGAATAAAATACATATTTTTAAATTATTACGTATTCATTATTTATTCATAGTTAATAAAGTTTAAGTCAATAAACATTTTTGGTGTTTATAGGACATGGCATGTCTTCAAGCCACACTCCGACTAACAGTGTTCACGGCCATCACACTACTTCGCATGGACACAGTAACTCAACTTCTTCTACCAAGAGGAACAAACAGAAGTAAGTGAACTTGTATTATGTACTGCAAACTTTATAAAAAAATTCAAAGCTATAAATATAACATAAAAGTGTTTTAGTAGTATTTAATAAGAGTTAAATCCTGGTACATTGCAAGTACTCATTATTTATTTATTATTTACTGTTTCTGTTATAGGAAGAGCAACAGCTACAGCTCTACGAGTGTGGCTGCTCACACACAGCAGGCTGTCGCGTCAGCTGCTAGCCGTTCTTCTTCACCCACTGTTGTGTATGTACCCTGAAACCCCTATAATATTAGTAACTAATTGTCTCACCAACTAAATAGTACCTCATTATTATTAGATTATTACTAATTCAGAGTTATATTCTAGGGCTATGAATACTGTCGTGAACAACGTTGCTATTGAGGAGCCAATGGAAGAGGAATGGACTTACGATCCTAACGAACCCCGCTATTGCATCTGCAACCAGGTGTCTTATGGAGACATGGTTGCCTGTGATAATCAAGATGTAAGTTTTATTTTAAACTTATTTGTTATTGTCAATTCATTAATTGAACCGGAAATAATCATTGTTGCTTTTATGTTACAGTGCCCGTACGAGTGGTTCCACTACCCGTGTGTCGGCATCACCGCCCCACCGAAAGGCAAATGGTACTGCCCGCAGTGCCAGACCAACATGCGTCGCAACCGCGCCCACCGAAAGAACTGAAAAGCCTGCGACGATGTTATTGCTTAATCTCATTATAATAATTATCGTCTATATGCCATTAACCTACCTGTGTATCTTATTCAATAAATGATTCCATGTGCATTTGAATGTATTATTTGTCTACCAATTAGAAAGTAATGAAACCGATTTTTTACCGAAAGGCAAGGTATACCTCACGGCGCGACAGTACAGTAGTAGATATCTACCCTACTTATTACAATACGAAGTATCTCCTTAGTAGTTTGCACAGAGTACTTGGAGTTTGTGTTATTACATTTCTCTATGGATATCACCCATTTTTATATTGAATATTAATTAAGTAATACTATTACCAGACAGTCCTGCCAGTTTCCAGACAAAAAGGACATAATTTATAAACACAACGGTATTCTGCTGTTCGTACAATAATAAAAGTTTGTCCAGGCAGCCTACTGAATTATTTGGGTCCCTCGTCGCCTTTACTCCTTTTTAATTACTACTTTAAAATGAGGCTGAGCAATCTTTGTAGTTTTCCTTTTTATTTACTTTTTGCTGAATAATCGGTCAAGTGGTTAGTAACCCTGACTGCTGAACCGGAAGAAGTGGGTTCGATTCCCTTATGTTCAACATGAGGGCCGGACTCTATGAGAAGAAAGATTTTTAAATAACCATTAACAAATAAGAATGCCTTATTCAATTATTTATTTTAAAACAGCTTCCCTGCACCTATTTCTTCTTATCTTTTTTCTAACTCTCTCTGTCTTTTAAAAATATTTAACTCAGATTTAACCAGTCGAAAATATTTAATAAATTATATGTGTATTAGTATATATGGTATGGCAACATTGATCGAAGGTTATGGAATTTTCTACTACTTCATTCATATTTAATAGACTTCAAGTTCTAGAACTGCTTCGAGAGCGAATTTCAGCAATTCATTCATTCATTAAATCGTCAGTTTGTGTGTTGTGCAAAAACTTTATTTTACAAAAGACGATAATTTGCCAAAAGCGGTGAATACAAGTAAACATAATATTTACAGTGGTTTACATATTGTGTCGAAGAAATACATAATATTTGAAAATGTCTGAAGCCAGAATGAAGGAGGTAAGTTCTAATTTTATAGGTTGACCTGATCATCAATTCAATAACATGCGATGAATAACCTACATGATTTCTGTATTTATTTACATACAGTTACGAAGCGATGTCGATGAGCTGAATGAGCTGTTGAAACAGGCGAAAAGAAAGCGAGCTCAAGATTTAATCTCATTAGAAGTCAGAAAATTGGAAACGGAATTGATAAAAATAAAAGAGACCATTGCCAAGTCCGCTCAGGCTGAGTCTACCCCGGCACCTTCTACGGCTCCTGCTCAAAGCAAGAGATACCAAATAAAACTAAACGGATATGGTAAGTAATCTTATTAGGATTACACAGATGACTTGCAAGAAACCTAATGGCTAACAGAATTCTACCTTCTTTTTTCTTCTCGAGATAACCCTATTATATAAAACTTTTAGCTTGTATTATTTACACGCAGATTTATGTCACAAATAATTAATATTATTATGATAGATTTACACTAAGTGTTAAAATAAAAACATCAAAATGAAATGGCTTATAGCCAGCGCTCATGTGATTTCATACATACTGAGAATATTATGTTTTACGTGATTGTTACTTAGCAATGTCATAAACTGATAATAAACCCATTGAAAACTCTTCCAACTTACATAATAATGTAAAATGTAATAAATGCATTATCTGTATTTCAGGTTGGGACCAGTCAGACAAGTTCATCAAAATATTTGTGACCCTAAAGGATGTGCAATCTTTACCAAAGGAGCAGGTATTCTGCAAGCTCACAGACAAATCCATGGAGTTACATGTCAAAGACTTGGATAACAAAGACTACCTGCTTGTTATCAACAAACTGCTGGACGCTATCAATGTTGAAGAGAGCTACTGGAAGCAGAAGACTGGTAAGATCTGTTATTTTCTTTATATAATATATGTGTATAATGATGTTTTTATTCTTATTTGACTTTTAAATTTTCCATTTATACTTTATTTTGCCTTTAATATTGTCAATTTATAAATTAAGCACTCTGATGAACAATCTTAGCCAGGCATTTTGAAAAATGTAATGTTTGCCATTAGGTAAAAATTATATTTAACTTGAAGAATTTATAAAGTGTTTACTGTTTATAAAAAACATATAACATATCATCACACCTGTATCCCTGAAGTACACCCACGCCTCGCACTTAGCACCACTAAGCCAACAAGGCAGTTACTGTTTTTAAGCACAAATAATATGCAATATAGATTTTCCCCAGCTTATATCTAGTGTAGATTATATTACATAAAATAATTATTTATTACAGATATGGTAGTGATATTCCTGGCCAAATCCAATCCCAATGTAAAATGGTCTCACATGACTGAGCTTGAGAAGAAGTTTGAGGATCAGCGCACCAACAAGATGAAGCCGCCTGCCCCTGACATGGACAAGTCTGACCCACAGGAATCTATTATGAGCCTCATGAAGAACATGTAAGTTTCATATACAAGTCAAAATTCTGTTAGTAAAAGTACCTAATCCAATAAAGGGGCCGACTATGTGCGACAATCTTATTTTCTAAATAAATGGAGGTATAATTAATAGGAGAAAATGGATCTCAAACTTAGTTATTTAAGGCCTTAAGGCTAAACTGCATATTTGTTGTATTCTATCATTCAAATAGTGAATATTCTAATGACAAACTTTGATTATCTCTAATATGACCTGCACAACCTTTAAATGATACAAATAAATTGTTTATGTATTATTTCAACCTTAATCTAAATATTGCAGGATTCTGCTATGTTAACTAATATGTCAATGACCACTGTTTGCGTGTTACTTGACTTTCAATAATAATGGTATTATTAATCCAATCAGACTTCATTAAAAAACAACAAAAGTTGCAAACTATACTTAAAGTTGTACAGTAATCTGAGAGTAAAATATTTTTTTTTTAGTTGCTACCAAATGTAGAACCTATCACCATAATAAGTTACTACTATGTATAAATATTAACCTGTTTTCCTACTACCAGGTACGAAACTGGTGATGACGACATGAAGAGGATGATCTCTAAGGCCTGGTATGAAGGACAACACAAGAAGAAAGATACATTAGATCTGTAGATGTGTTCAACTCTTAATTAGTATGGACGACATGTGCGTAATATTTTATTTTTAAGGAAAATAAATCAATTTTTGTAACTCTGGTTTTCTTTTTGAAATAATCTATTCTTGAAAATCTATGGCTTGGATATCTTGGGGATAAATAATGAACACGTATTTATAACACACAATATTTATTTTCTATGAATAGTACATTAGAATAGAGAATATAACATGAATCTAATAACATCTACATGATAAGTATTGATTTGTAAGTAGAATCACATAGTTTCGTAGTTTAATCCACCTTGATAGGATTGTAGTATGAAGACACGGGGAGCCAACGGGTCCTGGAAAAGAACAAATATTTAATTTAGCATTACACAATTACCTAATCGGCAATTAAGTGGGTAGGAGTGTTGCGAATTAAATACTTACATCAATTTGTCTTTTTGGGGAAAGCTTGGTGTCATCATTTGAATGAACAGGGCACACAAGTATGCCCCTTGCAATGAATATAAAACGTATTGCCAGGTTCCAATCATGGAGTCATCTTCAATTTCATATTTTCCGTTCATTGAGGCGATTGTTCTGGCGTTTCGGGAGCGAGCAATTTCTTCCCGGTCCCGATTTTCAGATTTGTCACGACGCTCAATTCTTCCGAAAGCATTATCTTCACGTGCAAGGTTAGATGATCGAGTAATCCTAGGTTCTGCTCGAATTTCTCGGGAGTTTTGGCGGTCAACTGATCGGGCTCTTCGGTCTGACCTCAACTCTATTTGTTCAGCGTCAATTACTCTGTTTAACCTTGATTCCGATCGTCGCTCTCTGATTAGCTGATCGTCACGAATTTGTCGCGTCAACCTCTCATTTTGAGTGATTCCATTTTCACTTGATACACGGATATTCCTGTTATCCTTTCGTCTATCTTCGCGACTTGGTCGACGCTCAGTATTTTCCCTAGTGTAAGCTCTAGCATCTCGAGTCAGCCGTTCGTCCCTTATTTCACGGCTAATGACACTATTCCTTTCATTAGGTGTATTTGTAATTCTTGAATCACGTTCGTTCCTTTGTTCTACTTGTACCCTTTCACGAGACATTCGGCGGCCAGTATTTTCTCTACTGTCAGCCCTTGCTTCTCGAACAATCCTCTCGTCTCTTACATCTCGGCGAGCATCAACATTTCTGTCATTTAGGGTATGTGTGATTCTTGCCTCATCGGTATTTCGTCTCTCCATCTGTCTCCCACGCACCATGCGACGGTCAGTGTTTACCCTATTGTCAGCCCTTACATCTCGAGCTACCCTTTCAGCTCGTATTTCAAGGCGATCATCATTATTCCTTTCAAGAATGTTTCCACGTTCAGCCGACAGTCTCTCGCGAGCCATACGACGTTCAGTATTTTCTCTTTTGCTTGCCCTAACATCTCGGGTTATTCTTTCGTCTCCGACTTCGTGGCGACCATCAACATTTCTTTCAGTAAGGATATTAATTAGTCGTGCCTCACGGGTATTGCTTCGTTCAACCTGTGACCTTTCACGAGAAATTTGTCGGTCATTGTTTTCCCTTTCGGCCCTTACATCTCGAGACATCCTCACGTCCTTAGCCTCTCGGCGATCATCAACATTCCTTTCGTTTAGTATTCTCCTAACGCTGGCGTCACGGGTATTTCTACGTTCCATCTGTAGCCTCTCGCGAGACATTCGTCGGTCATTGTTTTCCCTTTCGGCCCTCCCATCTCGAGACATCCTCACGTCCCTAGCCTCTCGGCGATCATCAACATTCCTTTCGTTTAGTATACTCCTAACGCTGGCGTCACGGGTATTTCTACGTTCCATCTGTAGCCTCTCGCGAGACATTCGTCGGTCATTGTTTTCCCTCTCGTCCCTAACATCTCGAGACATCCTCGCGTCTCTTGCCTCTCGGCGATCATCGACGTTTCTTTCATTTAGAATACTCCTAACGCTGGCGTCACGGGTTTTTTTACGTTCCATCTGTAGCCTCTCACGAGACATTCGTCTTTCATTGTTTTCCCTCTCGTCCCTTTCATCTCGAGACATCCTCGCGTCTCTTGCCTCTCGGCGATAATCGACGTTTCTTTCATTTAGAATACTCCTAACGCTGGCGTCACGGGTATTTCTACGTTCCATCTGTAGCCTCTCGCGAGACATTCGTCGGTCATTGTTTTCCCTCTCGTCCCTAACATCTCGAGACATCCTCGCGTCTCTTGCCTCTCGGCGATCATCGACGTTTCTTTCATTTAGAATACTCCTAACGCTGGCGTCACGGGTATTTTTACGTTCCATCTGTAGCCTCTCACGAGACATTCGTCGGTCATTGTTTTCCCTCTCGTCCCTTTCATCTCGAGACATCCTCGCGTCTCTTGCCTCTCGGCGATCATCGACGTTTCTTTCATTTAGAATACTCCTAACGCTGGCGTCACGGGCAATTCTACGTTCCATCTGTAGCCTCTCGAGAGACATTCGTCGGTCATTGTTTTCCCTCTCGTCCCTAACATCTCGAGACATCCTCACGTCCCTAGCCTCTCGGCGATCATCAACATTCCTTTTGTTTAGTATACTCCTAACGCTGGCGTCACGGTTAGTTCTACGTTCCATCTGTAGTCTCTCGCGAGATATTCGTCGGTCAGTGTTTTCTCTTTCGTCTTTAACGTTTCGAGACATCCGCGCGTCTCTTGCCTCTCGGCGATCATCGACGTTTCTTTCATTTAGAATACTCCTAACGCTGGCGTCACGGGTATTTCTACGTTCCATCTGTAGCCTCTCGCGAGACATTTGTCGGCCATTGTTTTCTGTCTCGTCCCTAACATCTCGAGACATCGTCGCGTCTCTTGCCTCTCGACGATCATCGACGTTTCTTTCATTTAGAATTTTCCTAACGCTGGCGTCACGGTTAGTTCTACGTTCCATCTGTAGTCTCTCGCGAGATATTCGTCGGTCAGTGTTTTCTCTTTCGTCTTTAACGTTACGAGACATCCGCGCGTCTCTTGCCTCTCGGCGATCATCGACGTTTCTTTCATTTAGAATACTCCTAACGCTGGCGTCACGGGTATTTCTACGTTCCATCTGTAGCCTCTCGCGAGACATTCGTCGGTCATTGTTTTCCCTCTCGTCCCTAACATCTCGAGATATCCTCGCGTCTCTTGCCTCTCGGCGATCAGCGACGTTTCTTTCATTTAGAATACTCCTAACGCTGGCGTCACGGGTATTTCTACGTTCCATCTGTAGCCTCTCGCTGGACATTCGTCGGTCAGTGTTTTCCCTTTCGTCTTTAACATCTCGAGATATCCTCGCGTCTCTTGCCTCTCGGCTATCATCGACGTTTCTTTCATTTAGAATACTCCTAATGCTTGCTTCACGCGTATTTCTTCGTTCTGACTGTAATTTCTCATTAGGAATTTGACGATCAATTATTTTCCGAACATGTCGAGACATCCTCTCGTCTCTCACTTCTCGGCGATCGTCAATATTCCTTTCATTTAGAATATTCGTAGTTCTCGCCTCACGCGTATTTTTTCTTTCCACTTCAAATCTCTCTCGGGACATGCGACGGTCATTATTTTCCCTCTCCTTAGTTCTTACATCTCGAGCCACCCTTTCGACTCTCACTTCTCGGCGACCATCAACATTCCTGGCATTTACGGTATTCGGAATTCTCTCGTCACGGTTATTTATTCCATCCATCTGTATCACACGAGACATTCGACGTTCAGTATTTACTCTGTTAACCACCCTATCACCACGAGAAACCCTCTCATCTCTTACTTCTCGGCGACTATGAACTTGGCTTCTACTAATCCTAGATTCTGGGTTATTTCTTTCTTCGACCTTTTGAGACAATCGACGATCAATATTTTCCCTCCTGTCATCCCTGGCGTTAACATCGCGTGTTCTAGATTCTCTGATATTCCTGCGTGTTACCTGAACTCTTTCATTATTTTGTGAGCGTTCAAACCTCTCGGCAGATGATCGCTGAGTAGCACTGATACGGTTGCGGTTTTCTTTGGTCTCGTCCCTTGAATCAAGTCGGATCTTTGCCGCAACTATACGCCTCTGGTCGTTGTGTCGCTCTTGTTCTTGGCGTTCATTATAATCAATGTTTCGCCTTGTATCAAGCCGAGCTGATGACTCTCTTAATCGACTTGCACTGTTTTCGTTTCTTGTTACAGAATGACGCAAGGATTCATCAGTGCCCCTAATATCACGGCGGTCTTCAGCAGCCCTCGATATACGATCGACTACCCTTCGAGTTTCAGATTTCAGAACTCGTATATTTCTAAAATTTATTTCCCTATCCTTGACTTCCAGCAGACGTCCGCGATTCTGATCGTTAGCGGTTCTTTCGATGCGACTTTCAACTCGAGTTGACCTGGCTATTACTGTAGGGCCGTGTCTTTCAGCCCTCTCCTTGATGTCTTGAAGCGGTCTCTCGGTAGAAAGTCGACTGAGAAGAGATTCACGCTGTCTCAATTCATAACGTCGATCTTCACGAATTTCGATCCGGTCTTTTAAAAGTCGCAGTGGAGATGCAGTTTCGGTGTAGCGGTGTCCATGAAGTGATGATTTCGCGTCACGAAGAGAGGTGGTTGGTTGACGGTCACAACACTGTTGCCTTCCATCAACGAGATTGCGCTCGGTGAACGTTGCAATAGGTTGAAAAACCGCGACTACCGCAAGTAGTAGTAAACGCCAGTTATTCATAGTAACTGTGTGCTATATTTTTGAGGTTCTCTTCCTGTCGCGATGAATCCGTTGGAAGTGTACCGTTGGCGGTCGCTTCCGAACTGAATTTTGAAGAGCTGGGTCCGCCTTTTATACTGCTTCGGAAATTGTGTCGATCTAACGCATATTAGGCGCTAGAACGCATTCAATTTTCAGCTTCCCACACGCAAGACGATTTCTATGTAGCTTGAGTGATCTACATCCTTGGGAATGGCATGGGAATGGCATCTTTGCATATTTGCAGAATAAATATTTACTTTTGAAAAATAAAGTACGTTTTTAACAATTTTAAATTTGAAGATGTCGCGTCGGCTTTATAATAAATGAATGCGGACAATATCACATACATTGCTCTGAACCCAAAGTAATGGAATTCAGAAACAACGAAGGTACACCCAGATCCGGGACAATGTAGAAAAGTTGGTTTCTACATTGACCCGTCCGGGGATCGAACCCGGGACCTCAGAGCTAGCGACATCTTGAAACCGGTGCGTACGCCACTCGACCACGGAGGTCGTCAGGAGGTATAAAAATATGGTATTCGTCTTTTTTTTCTGTGGATGAAAATATTTTAGTATGTAACTGTTGCAGTAACTACTTACAGGAGCTTTGCACAGCCAACAATTAGCTACGTAGTTATATAACTAGATACAGCAGAAGAAAGTGTGTATCTATGATGTGTCGCAGTCATACCGGCTGAAATTTTATTTCATGAAACGCTCTGAAGACTTTGGCTATACCTATAGGATGGAAGCTATGGTGCTTTCACAAAAAAAAAATGTTCCAAAATAAAAATACTTACAAAATTTTTATTTTTATAATATTCTAGGATCAAGTAGTTTCAAGCTTCTTACTTTTCCAGTATTATCGCTGGACACAGCTGCACAAGAAAATTTGTCCCCGCGCGTAAAATAATTATCTGATTGAACCCGTTGGAGCAATAAATAGAATCCATAAATTGATTTTCTATGACGTCAATGCAGAATACGTTGTGAAAGGGTATTTTTCACCTATATTTCGTGTTTTAGTTAGAATAATGAAAAGTGTACCAAATAGTTACTAATTTTGACATAGAGGCTGTAACCATTTTAGGTGTACCTAGGTGGTAGGTACCTAGGCCTACTATCCAGAATATGTAGTTATACCGTATAGGTACTTACGTACAGTTCTACCGAATTTCCCTCACAACATTATTATCTTGGCGGTGATTCGAATCATTAATAATTACCTAAAAACTTATCTACTTGGTAATTAATCTAATTATAATACATTACAGTATGATAGAAAGTCATCAATTACTTAGATATTTAAATGGACAGGTAAACAAAGCTCTACAACTAGCAGTGGGAATTGGGATGACAGGGGTTGTAACTTGTAGGTATGCATGTGAATTAGCCGACTTTCGGTCATAGCGGCTTCTGTCAGCTAGCTGCGCAGGAGATATACCAATACACCAGAGTAAACCTACTGTACTTTCTATAACACATCATCAATTCTCCACTCCCATCATCATCTCATCCAGATAGTCAGATCAAGTGTCCTGCCTTTGATTAACGGCCTTACAGATTACGGAGTAAGTATTTATAACAGAAAAAACCTATGCCTTATAACCCTAGCCTGGTGAAAGGTAGGTACTATAACGAACCTTTCACCAGGCCCGGGATTCAAACCCGAAAATACTGTTCGTCATTCACACTTCCTCCGACCACTAGACTAACGAGGCCATCGTTATGTAAGTACTTAGTTACTTATAAATACATTACTTGTAGCTGAAGTTAGGGTATTGTAGTATTTTTTTAAATACCTACGTTTTTTTAGAATTCTGACTTTTTCTTCACAGCATCTAGGTGACCCATTCACCATTAATTTATAATCGAAATAGGTGCTTACTTTCCATAGATAGCTTGTACCTTCCTATATTCCTAATCTAAAAATACGCTTAGGATAATAAGATGCAAGTGTGAACTTATCTCTATGAAATTCTAAATATAATTATCTCAAGAGTAATAGTTAAGTTTGCCTGATTCAGTACTTCATTAGGTATGGATATACCTGGATACCCTACTCACTTACCTTTTCCTGAAAATTGAGTAATAGCACCAATGTAAAGTTGGTACATAGATATAATACATCATACTTATCGATATTATGCAAATCAACTTGACCTGGTTTTCACATCCTTAAATGCATGCAGTATTCAGGGGAAACCACCAACTCTTTTAACATTACCGATCAGGAGCGCCAACTCCGTGGGATCTCGGGTGCCCCAGCACCCACGACTATAAACATCTAAAATAATTCTCTTTCTCATCTTTGAACTAAATCTAAATAATATAAGTTTTTTTTTTCTTTTTGCGTGATAAAATCATCAAATGAATCCACAGATTACCCCCTAATAGATATCGCATGTGAAACATTTTGTTCCTTTTCGTTAAATTATCTTTTTGCTAATATCTTGTATTTTCTTGCGTCTATTAAAAAAAACGATACATAGGTATAAGTAGCTAGGTATGTCATTAAAAAGCTGGAGAACGCGGCACCCATGTTACCGATGGTTATAAAGTTCTTCCTTCAAGCCTTAGGGTGCGCCGTTATAATACATACATCCATCACGCCTGTATCCCCGAAGAGTTAGGCAAAGGTGTACCAATTAACTCGCTTTATATTAAAGGCTAAAGATGGCGCGCGCGGTGCTTCCGCGCGCCTCCTTATCAGTGTAAAGGGGAGTTGATCCCCACTGTCCATAGTAGTAGCTCCGGGAAGGAGCCTCCCTGCTGGAGATCGCGGTAGTTTGCACTGCTTTCCCGCCTGGTCTCCAGCTTAAGGGAATGGTGAAGCACTCCGGTGGTTTTAGCCGGTAAGAGTCCGGCATACCCCTCCGCCTTCCCCAGGGTGGAGGAAGTCCATGAGGATTTCCCCGGGTAAAAAAAAAAAAAAAAAAGGTGTACCAATTAACACCCACGGTTCGCCGGTATTTCTAGGTCCCATGTAATAGGGGGCGAGCCTATTGCCACTAACTGGGCACATCTATATTACTTTACTCTTTGGCACAAATCCAAACTCCGACTTGCTACTGTGAATTTCATAGAAAAACCCAATAACACCTGGATCTACTTGGGAATCGAACCCAGGACCTCGTAGCAGTCACGCTTAGAACCAAAGGCCAACAAGGCAGTGGCCGTAATAATAAATTATAATATATTACCTATATAGATCTGCATAGTTAAAGATTGAGACATTAGCTAGTCCAAATTTTAATGTATCAGGATAGCCTTTGTAAAGCTTCCTAATAAATTCTCTTTCTACTTTTTCTTTTTATGGACAGATCCTTGTATTGATATGAAATAATAAAATTATCTGGTAGGTTGGGTATTTCAGCAATAAAAATACAATTTGGGCAACCAAAGGTTTTTTTATTTAATCTTAATCCTAGTTGTATCCATAGGATTGGATGACGGCGGTGAACGGCGCTGTCGTCTTTGCAACCTTCTCGCCGGATTCCTTGGTGATTCGCTGTAAAGATATAATAAACAATGTAGAAATATTTTCAAATGAAAGAAACAATATAAAGGCTCTATTAGATGGCATCAGTGCAAATTTCTTTTCATTTGTAGTCAAATAATGTAGGTAAGAATATAATCATCATAACAAAATTAGATCCGTAAATAAAGCCATCCGAAGTGTATCTCAATGAACATAATATATCAACCTTAAGCTTCTTCTCGAAGGCCACCTTCTTTACAGACTTGATCTTTCTCTTGTCCTCAAGTTTGCGGACAACTTCACGGTACTTCCAGCCGACTTCGTGAGACAGGCGACCAACATGGCAGTACTGCAAAAAAATATATATTTAACATCTATTCTCCAAGATTAAATTAGATATGTTGATGAAAAAGTTACTCAGAACATTATAAAATTGCAACATGGTTATTCAGTCGCAAATTACCCAAATGAAACATCATTGAAAGTTAATCTGAATATGATCTGTTATGTGTAATCAAATATTCAAGTATCCAGTCTATGTAAATGTTTGCGTCTCTTCTAATTTTTCCTAGTTTGCGGTAGAAAATGTAACATACCTTGCGGCCAGGCTTCAAACAGAAGACGCGGAGCGCGGCGGGCACGACAACACGACGACGGTTGTCATAGGGAGGTGGGCACCCATCGTAGGCGCGAAGCCTCCTTAGAGCGCTCTTTCCACGCTCAGTCTTGTGTGGGATCATGCCTGTAGATATTGATGTTATTAGTATCTTGTATTTTCGTGGGGGATTGATTGTATTTACTTGTAAGCTTCATAATAGTGCTAATATCATAAACATCAAATAATGTAGGTAAAAATAGTAATAATCATTTGCAGCTAAAAGTTGAATAACTTAAAAGTTATACTACTTTAGCTAATGTAAAAAAGTAGAACTTTCACATTTAATATTACTTGGACTTTGTATTAAATAATAGAAATCAAGAAGAAGTCATACCTCTGACAGTCTTCCACAGGATCTTGGAAGGTGCTCTGAAGTGGAAAGGTCCACGAGCGGGGTTTACATTGCACCTCTTGCGAAGGAATGACATAAACTTCAATTTGTTCCTGAAATGATCAATTAAATATTAATATCTAGTACTCTTGAGGTCATATTAATAGTTAGTAATAACAGGAGATCAGACAATATTAAGTAACAACATCTATTCAAAATATTCAGTCGCAAATTACCCAAAAAATAACATCATATCAATCTATTGAATGCACTTTTCTTATGTATTAGAAGATAGCACATGACTATAAAAGTTTCCTTTTAACATGTGGTGTTTTAAAAACATGCTTATAATGTGGTGTTTATTATGAACAATAGTTTCACATGAAACTTAATTTAATTACACAAAAAGCTTATGTTTTTAAGTGCCCTGATCAATTATATGACCTGGAGGTTTAATAGTAGAAGAAAATGGGCGCTATAAAGGCATTTTAGTAAACAGATCATCAAGATAATCTAGGTTAGATCTCACCTGAAGAAGTTGCCAGACATGTTGATCTGCTCACATCGCACCACCACGACTTTGTTTCCTTCCAACAGGACCTTAGCAATGACTGCGGCCAGACGGCCGAGCAGATGGCCACGGCCATCGATCACTATGGCCTGGAACACAAATTATCACACTGGTCAAACACCATCGCTGACGTACCGCATAACCTCAAAATGGCTAACGCTTTACACATTTCTGATTTCTCCTGGATTTAGTTTTAGCGTTTACAATATACTAATACTTTTAAATAAAGAAAGTGGGAACAGTTAGAATAATTTCTGGTTGTTGTTCAGAGTGAAACAGAGAACTAAACACAAGAAAGCACGTGTGATGCATGGAGGTATTCATGTTGATAATTTTTCCACACAATAGTTTCAATTTAAATTACATGTTATAGAGCACAGAATGGTTTAATATTAATTATAACGTCCACTTGAGGATATTTAACTTGATTTTATATTTTTTCCTCTCACCTTATTGCTAAAGCCCGTCATTTTCACGACAACAAAACGGAAAAGGATAACTTTTTAAAACAATATGGCCACCGGACGGACCTCGCACAAATGTTGCCAGGGTGAAGAGCCACAAGTAGTCGATTTTCAAAACTGAAAAATAAAACTAAGTTGGAAATACGTTCGGAGATAGATTCACATTCTCAATAGGTTTGCCGAAATTATTTTGACAATTGACAGAATTGTTTTGGCTGAAATCCAAAATACATCAAGTTTTGAAAATTACGTGTATCCAAGGTACTGGATGTATAAAATAAGTATTAATTGAAGGAATATGGTATTATTCTGCTTGAGTTGCGCAAGATAATAATTAAAAATGGAGATTCCTTACAGGAAGCTTGTGATTTATGTTTTAACTTTTGTGGCCTATGCCTATACAGGCATGGGTTCTAGCATGTTACGAAATTTGAAAGATGCGGTTTTATCAGCTGAGTCTGTTTTTGGTGATATGTTTAAGAACGTCATAACAGTGGCTGAGAAGTTTAGATCCTTACATGAAGTTTTTGATGCGGCTGTTGAAGAACAATGCATGTTCAGCTGTCCTGAAGGTAAGAGATACTTAGAGATAAATAAAAAAAAGATCTTTCAACATTTTGCTTGCGACCACGGCCGGTGTAACTCGGCCGAAACGTCAAGCCCTAAAGGTATTTATGCATGTACGCCCTAATCCCCATTCTATAATATTACTATAAACGGTAGTTTGTATATAATATTATATAAAGACAATTTTTATGTATTTACTTACACTGATTGCATGTTGATAACAGACTGTAAGGTTTACCAGATTAAGATTGCTATGCCTAGTCACTGAGGCAAATTAGTCACCTAAATTCAAACATGACTTAAAACAAAATATCATTTTTATTAAACTAAATATTATTCTTTCTTTTACAGGAGGTAAACCAGTTCGTAATAGGAATCATATTCCCACATCAGATGGTTGCGGTTCCTTAGGTTTTGAAGTAGCATCTGAATATTTGCCCCTTGAGGACATGACAAAATGTTGTGACACCCATGATATATGTTACGATACATGCAACAGCGGGAAAGAGGCCTGTGATCTGGACTTCAAAAGATGTCTGTACAATTACTGTGATTCATATAAGTCTGTGAATGTAGCTGGAGATACTATTACTAAAGGTAATAAATGAAGTATTTAAGATTAAAAAAATATATATTAATAAATTATTTCAAAAAATATGTATATGTCCCTGACTGAGTAATTTTGTATAAAAAAAATATATTAGATTTAAATGTTATTTGTCTTGTGGATGAATGAGTGTTGCCTTTACCTTTACCTACATTATTTAGTTCCTATTAAAATGTATAAATAAAAATAGTGTTACTAAGCTGGCATGTTAAGTTTCCTATTATTATTTTAGTCTGGGATGACTAACTTCTAATTTGAATTTGTTATGATGTCATAACTAGTGCACATATATGGCCATGTTATGCAATAGTTTGTGAGATAAGAGAAATAAGAAATTGGGTGCTTAGATGATGAATATGAACAAAAAAGGATGAATGTAATATATTATACAGTTAGCTAAAATAAATATACAGTATGTATATCAAGTGTTATCTAATGTTTCAGGTTGCAAAGCTGCTGCTAAACTATTGTTCACTGGCACACTAACACTTGGCTGCAAATCATATTTGGATGCTCAGAAGAATGCATGCTACTGTCCACCACCAAAAAATAATAAATACAAGAAATATCCGGGAAGTGGAGATTTATAGTCTGTTATGTCCTTGCTTGCTTATGAAACCCAAAG
The DNA here is from genome assembly GCA_905146925.1 of Autographa gamma. Taxonomy (NCBI): domain Eukaryota; kingdom Metazoa; phylum Arthropoda; class Insecta; order Lepidoptera; family Noctuidae; genus Autographa; species Autographa gamma. The sequence goes on along the minus strand of LR989866.1, from coordinate 5,711,895 downwards.
AAATTCTGATCTATCCTTTTAATAGTGAATTTGTGATAATCTTAAGATAAGGAACTATTTATTTGAATAGAAAGTAAACATAACTGGTTGAGGGCATAGTATTACACATAATTGGTAAATAAAAGTAGTTTTTATACAAGTTTTTGTTCTGTGTTCTCACTAGATATGATGTAGCTAATATTGTAATGTACTGTGGTTATGTCTCCAAACAAATAAATGAGCCATCTTGAACATCAGGGGTCAAATGGATTAATTGACCTAAGTCTTAACGGATCTAGATGAATGCCTAAGTTTTTTGTCCATTAAATATTAGTTACAATTTTTGTATGAAAGTAGTGTAATAAGTTATACAATTGAAAAGTTTTTGTTAATGCATTGTATTTTTCCCTTAAGTTATTATAATTATGTATATGGAAAAATAAAAGTTGTGTTTATTTATATCAGTTTATTATTTTAGCGATAAAAATTACATCTTATTGTTGGAATTACACCTTAATATTAAATAATTTATTTGCTAATTTTGATTATGGGGCTTCTTAAAATCTCATGCAAGCACTGGAAGGATGAGCTAACCATCACATTTCAGGTGATTGCTACAATAAACCCTTTAAGAGGGTCAGGCCTTCATAGATACACAAACTACAAAATGGACGCATAATCAAATACATATTTTATATTTCAATATGTTGAGCGTATAAAAATAATTCATTACAATGTAAATAAATGCATGTAAAAATATTTTATAATAGATTAATTTATTGTTTGATCTTAGTGATTTTTACCTTAGCATCAAATCAAAAACGTGAGCGATTACTTGTTACAGTTCTGATTACAGATTCCATTCTATGTCAGAAGTTCTTTTATTTCATCTTTTTCAGCGGCTTCAAGATATGGTGTTCCATCTGGGGTTTTTCCGTTTTTAGATGCACCCTGTAAAACAATAGTTGATATTTTAATGACACGTCATCTTACATTAGATAAAAAATTATAATAATACTAAAATAGTTTAAGTAACAAGATTTGAAACTAGTTTTTATTTTGCAGAGGAAAGTAGGTTATGAAACATCTTTAGGTATAGAACATTTATTTTGTCTATAAAATGAATTTACATATCTTGTCAAACTGCAAAATTGCAAGTCATGCATTAATTTTAGAACTGTGTCATTAACTGTTGTTCCTACTTACGTTTTTGAGCAATGTCTTGACACAGTCTGTGTGGCCTTCCCATATAGCTGCCAGCAGCACTGAGATGCCATGTTTATCAACCATCTGGAAATTACCATATTACTGATAACATTGTGTGTTTCTCAAAACAATAATTCCTTGTATTAGTCCTACTTACATTAGGGTCTGCTCCCTTGTCCAAGAGATAGTTTAATACAGCTGTTTGACCATAATCCGCCGCATAGTGAAGTGGTACTCTTCCATCAATTAAGGCATTGACATCTATATTCTGAAAAAGACAGATTATCCTATTACAGCAACTTGTTTACTTTACTTACAGTAACATTTCAAATTATGTATGTAAGGCATAAGTCATTTGTGACTTTTAAGGTAATTCTCCACACATTGAAGGCTTATGACACCGCTCCGTGAATAATAATTACCTATAACATACTACCTACTTGACTATATCTATTGATTTAAGAAAATGCGGCACTAAGTTAATAAGGAATGTAAATTATACAATGTAGTTTCATATTATTGAATTATTATCATTTGCAATACAATTGCTTTATAAATTATTGAAAAACATAGCTTTCTCTTGCCAACGACAAAATATTCACGTAGAAAAATAAGTTACGATATTACACCATTTTCCGCTTTACATACCTTATTTTCCACTATGTCTTTGACTTGGTCTATGTCGCCGTTTTTAATTCCCCAAACTAATTCACTCATTTTTACGTACTTTCTAAATCCTGTACAATATTTTCTTGATAATCCTATTCCCGAACCGAAATAACAATGGTTATGGCGTTCTTTGACATGACATCTGTCAAAAATAAGGATGTTCACGAAAATAATGATACCTCTACGGACTCACCGGTCGGTAGGTACCTACTTCATCACTAAAAATAATAACTAGGTATGTGTTTTAAAGTAAAAATGTATAAAAACTATTATATAAAATAAGAATAATTTGATTGTTTTCAAAAGTGTATGTTTTTGGTTCAACAAAAAAATCTCAAACAGTAATTTGTTAAGAAATCTGCCTATCTAATCCTTGTGCTAAGAAAGAAACATAATGCAAGGTTCTAAGATGTGACCGTGATAAGTGTGTACACTATGAGAACCGTACAATGAATTCTATGATTGAGGGCGCTGCTGTACGTATTAACATGATATAGTACTTATATCATGTTAGAGTCACAAGATACAAGTATAACTTAGTTTGTGACTCAACGAAATTGTGTTTTTTATGAAACTTATCTGAATAAATGATTATTATTATTATTATTTTATTATTATAGCCCTCAGTTTTGCAGCGCTTGAAAAAGGCACTAAGTGTTGCACCAACTGTTTTGTAACATCTTTTTTAGTTTTAAATACTTTGGTGCTACTATAAGATAATTTTAAATTTAGGTGTTTCTAAAATAATATTACAACGTAACACTGTCAGACGTTATCTCTTTAATTTTTTATGATTTTAACGTTTTTGTAAGTTCCATTTTACGCCACGATGCGACGATAATCTTTCGGCACAGACTCATTCCATATTTGTCTTCTCGTCGCCAGCTTCGTTGAGCATCAGATTTTTATTTAGTTAGGCGTCATGACCAAGATTAAAATTAGTATATTTTTCACTGGATATCACAAAATCACTACCAAATTTGTTACATTGTTTAGGCAAGCAAACCGAAACCCAGAGTTGGGAGGGATATATACGGGCTACTAGAAGCAGCCTGTATCGGTTGTATCATAAATTAAAATACAACACACACACTTTTTTGCACATACGAACAAAAACTCTTTAAGGGTGTTACCACACCAATCGATCGATGGTCGATCGATGCCGTCGATCGATGGAGAAATGGATTGGCGTCGACCAAAGATGACTAAGGCCCGGTTTCACCAAAATAGAATAAGTCTTAGTACAAGAATAAATCGTTAATTACTCCCAAGTATATCCATTTTACGTTTCACCAACATTTAAACTAAGAATAAAACCTCTATACTAGACTTAAGTCATATACCACCGATTTCGGCCATGTAAGCTGCTATTCTTTGGTTAGTAGTGTCAAAGTCAAGTCAGTTCATAGCTTTTAAAAAATGGCGCGCCGTTTGTATGCATTAATAAATGATACCGATAGCGAAGATGATGATTATTTTTGTCCTCATCCACAGTGGTAGCTTTTTTTAAAGTTTCCCACTGGGCTTTCAAATTTTCGGCAGTACGGTGGAAAGCGTTGTCTGCGAATTATATTTATTAGATTTGCCATTGCCATGTCTTATTTATTTATTTTTATTTTTATTACAATTATCGACAAGAAAACTAATAAAATATGATCAAAGATTAGTCAAAACGGTTGCTGTTTTGAAGGTTATTCAAAAAGTCAGGTTAACGTATTATCCAAACAATTTTAGGAAATAGGGAGCGCCATAGCTCAGGCACGGAACAACCGGACTATTTTACTTGGTAGCGTTCTAATTTCATTCCATACATTCGTTCACAGTTACAGAGTAACTAGACAAGATTAAGATATCCGCAGACTAGCATGGTGAAATGAAATTGAAGTTAACCAAAGAGTAAATAGTTAGAATAAATTTATAGTGGGGTAGCTACTCTCGTATTAATTCGATGTTGGTGAAATCGACTCTAAATGGTATGGTAGAAACTGTCGATCGACGTCGACTAGTCCATTCTGCCGTCGATCGATGGCATCGATCGACTGTCGATCAATTAGTGTGGTAACACCCTAAAGCAGTTAATCCGACTGCATCAAGCGGCCGAGAAAATAAAAAGTAAAAAGTACGCAGTGTTGGTCACTAACATAATATATTATTTTTAAGGTTTTTATGGAGCTTAGTGCATTAACATGTAGGTACCTACGATTTATTATTATTTTTAAATGCTCAAGTAGTCCGTGTATGAAGGGCCTGAGCTAGCCCACGTTTTGGCAACTTGCGGTGAAATGCGGTGGTCGAGTGTTGACGACTTGACGTTTAATTTGACATTGACAATAATGAAATTGACATCATTTGAAAACTTGTTTTGTTGGGAACTTGAAACTTAACGGACTTTCTGTGTGAAACTTTGTGTTGTAATAATTATTTTTGTTCAACGAATATGGAAGAACCCTTCGAAGATTTGGCTTCACTGCCCCAAGATGCTCGTGAAGCTACGAAGCACGTATTGGTAAAACTATTATCCTAATAAAGTTCCTATTGCACAGCTTTATTGTTTTGTAAATATTAATTTGGATTGCTTGTTTTTTTTTTACCAGGGCGTGTTACTTGATAAGATTCATCCGTTAATACTTCGCCTACGCAATAAGCTGTCGTGTTATGAAGATAATGAAAGTAACATAACAAGGGTTCGAGATGTGTACACATTATGTTCCAGTCAAATAAACAAATGTTTAATTTATATCTTTGATGTGTTTAAACTGGAATATCAACACCACACTTATTTACAGGTACCTACTTAATTTATTTTTTTCTTCTTACCGATTATCTCTACTTTTAAAAACTAGTTACAACAATTGGTATCTTTTTCAATATTATTTTTGTTGCGTTATAATATTCTGTATGTGCGTAAAAATACACCGCATTCTTTTTTATAATTATTAGTCATGTAATAGTTGCACATTATCTTAATTATATAATGTACATCTCAAATTCCAGGAAAGTCGACAATACACCCTCGAGAGACTATCCTGGTGTATCAACAGATTATTATCTATTGACAATTATCTGGAGAAAACATCTGTATCATCAGATCTCAGTGAAAATACTGATGACTCCTTCAACTCAACCACAATGTACTTTGTCAACTGGATTGACCACACATTTGAGATCCTTGGTAAACTGGCCGATGTTATATATAAAACCGATTACAAAGAGTCTGATACACTATTTGTGCAATGGAAGGATGATGTAAGGATTTTTTCCATCTCTTTAATCAATTATTTATGCCATTTAAAAGGATACACATAAAACAATTTATCCATAAATAGACTTTTCAAGAATAATAAAAGCTGATAAAAATAACTTTATTTTAAAAGTATAACATGCTGATATTAGTATACCATACCATCCATATTTTATTACCTATATTTTCCATATAAAGTAAGCTGTAATTTCATAAAACATATTTCAATTACAGATGGTTGAGTGTGTGAGTGAGCTCCACGTTTCTATTGATGAGCTGTTGCTGTCTGCAATGACTCTGTGCAGGTACTGCCTGCCTGATGATCAACATGTAGTGAAGGCTCGCTGCCAAGTGGTATGTGTACTTTATCATAAATATCCTCTTCCTCTAATGAGAGATACCCTGCATATTAATGTACAAGTTTAATTTAATAAATAACATAATAGATGTAGACAACATCAATTATATTACTCTGAACCCAAAGAAAGTAGCTAAACCACTTGAGTTATGGATCATCTAGAGAACCAGGGTGTAAGTCACTGTACCACAGAGGTTTTAAAAAAGAGGTTGTATAATCTTGAAGTTTACCATTCTGCTTTCAATTATTTGCAGGTTTTAAGAGAAACAAAAGCACTACTAGGTGAATTGATACAAGGTGACTTCAGCTCAGTGGTCAAGGCCACTCCAGAAACACTGAAATTACCTATAATGCCTTCAAATGTGAATGTCCTGATTGATGTACTAAAAGATGTCCTATATGCTTTGGAAACTAACACAAATACTGCACTATTAGCTTTAGTCAGTTACTGTTTTAGCTGCAGCAAGTCTCCTATATCAATATTGAAGGAGCATTTTAATAATAATACGAAAGGCAGTTGCTCATGTCTTGTTAAGAGTGAGGATGAAGTGACAGAGAATTGCTCTTTTGTGAAGGAGTTTGATCTGTACAATGAGAGGTTGTTGCAAATTGGGAACTTTGCTGTTAGTTGTTCATCAGACCAGAATAGTAAGTATCAATAACCCTCTTAATTTGTTATAACACCTACTATCTAAGCAAGTGTCTCAAAACCATTCCTCAAGTTTAATGAGAAAACTTTGTATCCAATATGTTTCTGAGTAGGAATTAAAAAAACAACCTGTGGGAACCAGACTCTACTCCTTACAGAAAAATCGTCAAAACTGATTGATGAACACTCTAAAAGTTTTGAAGCATCCATCTGTTTCAGGAATTCTAACACTCCGCAGTGGTCTGGCGAGTTTGGAAGCACTGGATCCACATTTAGTGCCAGCATTGATGATGGCTCCAGACAGCCACCACGCCGCCCTCATGATCAACTCCTGGAGGCATGAAGTGCAGGAGATTCGGGACAGTGTCTTTCTGATAGTAGATCCAAGTGCTTTTGCAGAGGTATGTAAAAATAGGATTTAAATATTAAACTCTTTTTCGAACTTCTATTAAATGAATACAATCTTTACTGTGGCTCAGAAAGGATACAAAAATAATATGATGTACATATTGAGATACATACTTGTATCAGAATCGAAGCAATATATCAATTTTAAGTCTACGAGTTTTGCGCCGACAAAGACGCAGATCGAATTTCTATACATATAGACTATAATACAGACATAACAATAATACAGAGCTTTTATATTTTTTACTCGGGCACATATATTACTATTTCCTTTTCAGAAAACTAAACAGATGATGCACCAGAAGCTTCTAGAAGTATTAAACGAGGGTAGTTACAAGAATGCAGATGTGTGTGCTGTCATCAACTTGGGGTGTATGGTGTGTGACTTCTTCCGCGTGTACGATAAGCTTGAGCCTGATGCTTTGGGCCACCATGATAAACTCTTAGTTTTATTGGCTGATCTGGATAAAGGTAGGTCCAATGTCAAGTGGTTTATAAAAATCATAATAAAAATACTTACGTGAACTAAGTGTGTAACGTTAACAAATACGCATTTTTTTTGGAACGCCAAATAATTCCACATATTTTCAAAAATCTACGCAGGAAATATACCTCCATAAACTGAATACATAGAAAGATTAATAACTATCTTACTAAGGCTACCATACAATCAAAATGATTTAGTATTTTATCATTAGAATATGTATTAGATTCTTGTAATGAAAACACATTTCTTTCTTTTGCAGTTCAAAAGGAATGCAAAATCGTAAGCAATCTACTAGCTTCGAGTGACGACTTTGTATACGACGTAAAGATGCCGAAAAACAATAAAGTCTCTTTAGACCAACTGTTGAAACGGCTTAAACTGATGTATACTCTAGTCACAAGAATACATACATTACACCATCCCAAGGATGCCGACGACCAATGGCTAGGTTGCGAAGGCGAAGAGGAACCGCAAATTGTGAATAAAAACGTAACACATACCATCCTTAAAAACTACGATACGTACGTGAACTCGCCGAGGAAACTCCTAAACAATATGACTAGAAGTGTCTTTGCGAGAACAAACGTTAGATCCTCCACAAGAAATGTACCCTTATCAAAATTAACGAAGCATTTAAAAACAAAAATGTGTACAGAACTCAGCTTTTCTGTACAATTAGACCGTTTGTTCAATTCTGAAGAGACGGGCGTAGATTGTAGTGAAACAAAAGAAGTGTTTGTGAATAAACATCTGGATAGAGTGAGGGACTCGTCCATCTCAATATTTTATAACTTTTCGCCGATAAGGAATCGGCCGTCGTTGAGAAAAGCTGTTTTGAGTAGACAGTGTAAACTGCCTGTCAAAAGAGATATGGAAAACAATATGGAGCATAATGATACCTATGATGGTCTTATGGATGAAACTACGAGTCTCCAAATTACAGGCAAGTATTTATAAGCTACTTTAGGTCAATTAGTTTGTTTATAAACATATTAGTAACCTCAGAAACTTAGAGGGTATGTTAACTTAAATATGAATAAAAAAAAAACATCAGATTGTATGCCCAATATTTACATTTTATAATTTAATACAATTAAATTATTTATATTACAGATATCTTGAACCAGATGAACGACATGACGAACGTGTTATCAACCACAAAATCAATTCAACCAAAACCGAATCATGAAAAGACAACCACAAGTACCCAGGACAATGACTCCAAGAATGTTCTGAGCATCAACATAAATAATCAGAACACAGTAATTAAACATGTTTGGAACATCCCTATAAACGCTAGTGTTGTAGACATTCCGTTAGAAGATGCATCGAATGTCACTCAACCGTCTAACGTGAATACGTTGGAAAGAATTCATGATTTAGACTATGTGGAGAGCAAATTGAACAGTTTAAAATCGCAGTTAGAAACTAGTTTGTAAATAAAAGTTAATTATAACGCTTTTGGATTTAACAGTAATTAACGCCTAGAATAAAAAGGCTATCCATCCATCACATTTTTTTTGTACCAGTGATAGAATTTGACATAAATGGTAGCCTAATTTTGTGGAAAAACTAGATAAGTGATTGATCGACATTCTATGAATATAATAACGTAACCGTCCAATATTGTTGTTAAGTTGACATTTTATATATTTTATGTAAGGTATAATCTATATTTTAAGAAATAATAAATGATCTGATTTTTTTATTCGTTGTTTTATTTATAACTGATTATAAAATGAAAATTTTATTTGTTATAAATTCGACCGAAACTATGTAGCATAATTATGAGCTCCTATGTACACACTGATGTATGATATTCCAAGCATTTTTTCCGATATTATTTATCAAAAAACAACAAGTTTCATCAAAATTGGTTCAGTAGTTTTCGAGATAAAGACGGTTTAAAGTAAAAACCAATAGCATAAAACTATGCACATATCTAAACTATTCGTTAACAACTACATAACATGTGAGGACCTTTACCTCTATGAAGGAGCGTGAGTGATTTACATACTTTTTACACACTTATTATTGAAGTGTGACGGTAGGAAAGTGTTGACATTGTATTCCACGCGTGCTCAGTTTTTTGCTCAAACAATTACTCGGTCAACACTCCTTTGCATCTCACGCAATCTAGATATCAGTTTTTTAGTTGCATCTTATATCACTATGCAAATAAAATGATTACATTATTAATCGTAGTAAGCGCAGACCAATTTCATGCAATCAAAATGTAAAGAAAAAATTTAATATCAGTTAAGTGCTTAAACTAGGAGTTTAAAAGAAAAGAACGTTAATTAATTTATTAGATTTTTACGAGCGCAGTAAATCTTCTATTTATCGATTTATCTTGCTCAAAATTATTTCGTAGGCTACTGTAAATGGGTAATATGTTTGGCATGCACAAGTTTATTAACATAATTTATTCGTCAGTATATAAGCACGGACTATTTTGCGTGTATCGCAAACTACTTGGTTCGGGGTTGGGAGCAAACGTTTGTTGGAGCTCTCCTAGTACAAATCTTGAGATGGCTCTGCCACTGTTATTGTTGTTTTTGGTGGGTATTTTATTTTGATTAGCTTTCATAATTAGTATGTTGATTTAATTAATTTTTTACCAAATTGTCTGTGATTTTCAGGTGAACGTTGTCGATATTCAAGGGAGAACAGAAGTTGGTAAGTTTGTTATCCTGTCCGATTTCTTATGATATGTGTTATATCATGCATAGATAAAATTGTATAATAGAAGTTATAGCATAAGTAGCATTGAAATGGGCTTTACCCTTATCCAAATGCATAACTTATTTATTTATTTATTTACCACCATATAGCAAGAGTTTTCATATAATTACATTCACATACACGGTAAGACCCTAGATTTCAAATTACTATAATTATGATGAGCACGATGTTTGTCTCAAACGGGAAACAAACCTCGCAGTCTTGAGGTAGGTAGTCGTGTCGACTAACCGTATAATCAGTTTTCCTGTAAGATCTTCTATTCGGTCGCAGTTATGATAGCTAGTTTTGCCTGTTTTGTTTACCCTAAGTAAAAAAATCGTAAAACATTTCTTTGTTATGTAACTACTAAGGACCTAGGTAGGTATGTAAAATTTTCCTATCTATCAGACGAGTAATAAATATTAAGTAGGTACACAATAGTTTTCAGACATCCGTCAAATATCCGCAGGCTTTAATCTTACATCTTAGGTACATAACGTCAGGATCTAGGGTCTTTTTTCTATTACAGTTTTACAAATAAACCCTTTAAAGCCGTATTATATTACCTAAGTCTTTTGTTTCAGGGGGTGAGTTTGGTTTCCAACCCGACAATCTGACGCATTTCGATGTCTACGCCAGCGCGCTAAGCAAGGCTCACTACAATCCTTGGGTTTGCAGTTATAGGAATGAGGTAAAACATCTTACTTTTGTTGCTTTTTAATGACTTAAACTTTAATGTTGGCCACTTTAGTGGTAGATGACTAAATGTGTGAATCTATTTAGTAAAATTAAGTAATAAAAAGTACGTTGCTAAGTTCATTCAAAATATTACGCTTACTAAAATAAAGAACTTACTGAACTAAAAAAAAAACACTGTTACCATGTAGCTAGTTCGAGGTGGCAAGGCAAAAGGTTTTATTTGAGCACTTTAGTTAGCAGTAAGGATAGCAAAGGCTGGGAAAGAAAACTACTTTTAAAATACTTATACTTGTGTGATCCATGTTTTTTATTCTTCACAGCCAGGTTACAAATGCCTCAGTTGCCACAAGGCTCTTCACTGCTACCCCAGCAATTTCGCGCTCCTAGTGCAGTGCGCAGGTCTGTTCCCCTACTGCCGCAACGGTTACTGCTCAAGATTCAAAGACGAGGGATGTATAGAGGAGTCAGACTCCGCCCACGCAGTGGCCAGTCACAGCACACTGCCTCCGTACGTGCAAACCTTCCTATCAGTCCTCAAACCAAACGTTACAGAAAGTATGAACGAAATGAATGCTATCGAAGCTGAAAGTACGAACACAGCTGAAATAACTACGGAACAAAATGTTCCCAATAAAATTAGTGAAGAAATGGCTAGTTTGAACGAAGCAGAGACGACTGCTAAACCCGATATAAAAGAAAAAGCTAGAACATGGGCTCGACGAATAGTTTAGTAATCTGATTAAAAAATAAGTATTTATATCAAGTGGAATGTAATTAATGCTCAATAAATGAAATGTTTTTCTATATTATAATGTTATTTTTTAATTACACATACATAATAGCAATATAGATTATGTGCCTAATAATAGCCGCACGGGTTGCTCGAACATGGCAGTAAGTAGTGGCGACTATCTAAAAATACGATCTCGCTTTTCTCACATTAAAAACTGAACACATCACATCAAAACAACTGAAAATAATTTTCCATATTTACGCACTTTTACGCATTATTTCTTGATATTCTAAACCACGAAGTATAGGAAAATTCATAATTTAAATCATAAGGAGACAGTAACTAGATATCGGCGAAGGTCCCTGCGCGTCCAATCAGGGTTTGATTTGTGATAACGCGGCGCGCTCTGGGAATGCCGCGGTCATGAATGCCCTTCGGTTAAAGGTCGTATGAAACGTTTGAATATCTTGTATCTTGATTTATTGGTAAACCCTTAAAAACGTATATAGTAATACTTACATATGTAGGTTTTCGTAGGTCTAGACTCAATAGTAGTCATGACGTGTCGGAATACCTCACGTAGATATAAAGCAAGTGCAATGCCGATTATTGGTACTCGGCCCTTCTAGGAATTAGACCTGCAGAGCGACGTTTAGATTTAACTAGAATAGGTACGTCCTTGGGTTTAAATATAGATAGAAATAAAGACATAATAATATATGTAAGCATATTGATGTATTGTAATTAGAAAATAGTTTGTATTTACACTACTGCGTAGTTTCGCAAATCATCATCATCATCATCATCAGCCGGAAGACGTCCACTGCTGAACAAAGGCCTCCCCCCTAGAACGCCACAATGAACGACAACTCGCCAATTGCATCCACCGGGTGCCCGCCACTTTGACGATATCGTCAGTCCACCTGGTGGGAGGCCTGCCGACGCTGCGTCTTCCGGTTCGTGGTGGCCACTCGAGAACCTTTCTTACAGAAAAGGGAAAGTTTCGCAAATGTTTTAGTTTAATTATAAAAATTGGTGGCAATTTTGATTGTAATATTCAATTCCCTGAAATAAAATTTCCATACGTAAACACCATTTTACCTACTAACTTTATAGTGCGACCCAACAAACTTGCCATGAAGCCATGCAAGTAGTGGTTTGCTGATTTCGAAATTTATCAAAGTTGATTTCTTTGAAATACTAAATAAGTTCTGTTTACTTCATCAAGTTTTTTCGTAATCATTTTGTAAGTCTTCCGAAACAGTTACACAATATTTTTCATGTTATGTACTAGCTGAGCCACGCGGTTTTACCCCTGTTTTTTTCCGTTTCCGTAAGATAGAAATATTTTTAATTGAAATCTAATTTTGTTACTAATGTCATTGCTTTTCTGCTGGAATTTCGATTTTCTAGCTCCAATATGTTATGGTTAGATAATTTGCATAAGATACCACCTTATAGTATAGTCAACGACCTGCGTTGGTAAGGTGGACCAGCCTTTTTGAAAATTACACGGAACAAACACACAGTCAGGGCAAAATTTTTAACATTTGGTTGCCCTTGAAAACAATAATATTAATGATTTGACATCGGGCACAAACAGACAGTTCAAATATTTTTTATTGGTACTAATGATGTTACCTATAGGTAGGTTTAGCTTAAAATAAAAGACCAGGTGACACTATCGGGGAAAAAATGGAGATGTCTTATAAATAACGTGGTACCTTCCTAGGTAGAGAGGTATTTACCTTCAATTAGACTTATTTTCTTTGTTATATTATTTTCTATTTGACCGTCAACTTATAGAAATGGGGAGCTAAAGTCCAATTACTGAGCTTTATTTGCAACTTAATAAAGCAAAAAAATTGCTATAATCACTTCACTACATAGTATAAAATAATCACTACATAGTATAAAATAAAGTCGCTTCCCGTTGTCTGTCCCTATGTATGCTTAAATCTTTAAAACTACGCAACGGATTTTGATGCGGTTTTTTTTAATAGATAGAGTTATTCACGACGAAGGTTTATATGTATAATACATGCATAATATAGTAGAGGAACACGGATAATCTTAGAGATTTAAGTAAATGAACAAATTTTTTGCGCTTACATTGCAAACGCTAGCTGAACCCTACGAGATAGATCAAAATAATGTACTACAGTATTGTGCACCTTAAAAAGATCTACAAAAAAGTCCGCGATGGCATATGTCTATCTCTTGAGGATAACCCACAATAACCATTTTTTATTGTTTATTCATTACTTATTTACGAAAAAGCGATTTTAAGTTATACAGTATTAATCCTTATCCAATTAAGTACCTTTAATAAATTGTGCATGTAATATAGATCAATATTGCCCTTTACAGCATGTAATTTAAATAAATATTTTCGAAGATATTACAAATTTAAAATGCAGGGACATCGCGGTTGCGGCGGTAACGGCCGGGGGGCCGGGGGCGCGTGCCTATACCAAGTAGTGCGTCGAAGGCTGTGCTTCGCACTACAGAACTTTATGATTGTGTAGATATGTCGCAGACAAATAGTAAAATTTGGCATTTTACATACGGCATCGTCAGTTTAAAAACGTTTGCGGTTATGTAATATGCCCTAGGCAAAATGTAGATTGCCGTGTCACTTTATAATATGCCTCAACATTTCATCGAAAATTTAAACACCATATACATAATGCCGAGGCAAATTGAAGTATTTAGTTTTTGAGGTTATACAGCACGTCAAAAATGCTAAGGTATCCATAGACCCTGGGTCGTGAAGGACTCCTGCAGAGTATTTTTGGTCAAAAAACCATGTATTTGATCGAATATTCAGATATTCATAGGCTCAGAAATTCATTGCTTGATTAGGTTCGACTTTGTGACAGACATCAATAGGTTAGGTTAGGTTAGATATTGTGACCTTGCAACAGAGCGAGCGAAGCGAGCGACGACGACGTATGTAATTCAAAGTTTTTGTCGAGATTTTAATGAGCATAGTCACCCTAAAATAACACTAACGTCGCATTATAACGATTGAATGATTTGACATTTTGCCTTCGGCATATTACATAACCGCAAACGTTTTTAAACTGACGACGCCGTATGTAAAATACCATATTATACTATTTGTCTGCGACAGATATATAGTGTAGGTATCAGCGTTGCAACAATGGCAGAAAAAAGGGGAGGCCTATACCCAGCAGTGGGTGATTCCGGGGTGATATGATGATGATGATGATGATCAGCGTTGCACCCGAGCAAAGCCGGGGCGGGCCGCTAGTAGCCAATAAGCTTACAGGTACGCAATTACAAAAATATATTTCGTATGTCTTTTATTTATGTGCGATTGATATTTTACGCATGCAGTGACCTCACTATTGCCAAAGATAAATTGATGGTAAGTTTCGTGGCCTTATTCTACATTTGTCCCAGATATCTGTTTTGTTTTAAACTAAAGTAAGCAATAGTTAAGCGAACTTATTTATTTAAGGACAAACCAACTAAATACACACAGAATCATTCCTGTTACATTCCAGTCACAAATAAAATAGTTTTGCATGCATCTAAATTAACTTACGTTCAAATAGTATCTAATTTATAAAGATTGAAAACAGTTTTAAGAAATTACCATGTTTAAATTATTGTATCATCTTCATGTTTAGAAAGATGTGTGGTCATGTTATTTCCCTTAAATGTTATCTACTCAATACTTTTCATTGTTGTATACTTTTCATCTACGATCCTTCACTACCTTCCTATATATTTCATTAATTGGTACAGAATCTAATTTTCCGTTTAGTAAAGTATTGTGTCGCATGGATGGTTTCGATGACTCATGACGCAGGTTCACATTTAATTTTAATCTGGATGCCAAAAATTCTATAACACATGTCTAAACAGAAAATGACATTTATTATTGTCTAGTAATGAATTGTAAAGCAGTTGTCACTTCTCGCCAGTAGGTAGGTAGCTACTTTCCCTCAGAAGTTTTCGTTGGATTTTGTTGGTAAATAAGGCGGAAAGGAAGTTCTGTACCTACATTTAACTTTACGCTACGTTAGGTATCTTCCTACACGTTTTTTATAGCCTGTAATAAAATCAACATTTATTATTTTGATAATACTTTTTGGGTGGGCGTTCACGGAAAGAGGCTGTTCTATTTTTAGCAAGTTGGCATGCAGTCATTAAGGCTGAATAAATATTAAATTAAATCGGTGCCCTATGACCTTAAAGCTCATTAATTAAAGTGCATGTATACTGTGAAGTTAACTCCTCCCTCATGTAACACGCATGCGCAGTTCACATGTACATTTCTATAAAAGCTCGGTAATTGGCGAGCAACTGGCATTCCCGCCAGAACTCCATAACGATTAAACAGTGCAAAGTTCAAGCTTCGAAGTTTTATAGTGAACAGTGGCTGGGGAACAAGTCGGCCAAAGTAAGTATTCTCACACAAAACACTAACACCTACTTACAAGATCCAAATTTCCAAATTAGGGACGAGTATAAATGTAGAAAAAAGTTTTATTGCACTTTTGTATACGAAGTTTTAAGTTCGTGAAAATTCAAACAACTTTCCAAAGATTTCTAACAACTTTATGCAGATTTAGTTAATTGAGTAAAGAATGTGGTTTAATGTTCCTAGATTAATTTCTAATTTTCTATTCAATTATGGTGCATAATTTAAAATATACTTAATGTTGTCGATTTATTTTAAATTTTTTATTATAAATAGGATTTAAACAGATATTCTAAAATAAAAAGCAAGTTCTAAATTAATTTTAAAGATAATATCCGGCAACTAAATAAAATTTCACGATCGTTTATCATCGTGTTTAATTTTACGCGCAATAAAATATGCACAAAAAACTGCATCTTTAAAAATATATTTACTAATTAGATTTAATTCAAAAATAGAATAAACCGTTTATCTACACAATGAGATACCAATGAGTTCAGTTGGTTGTAAGACTAATCTTTAATACTAAATTGTCTCCAACTAACTTTTGGTAAAATAACTATTAATTAATGGATACAAGACTTATTGTTTCTTATTGAATTATTTATTTACCTATTTTTATTTTTATTTATTTATTCATCACTTTAACCTATCATTACAGGGCAGTTTGAAATTATTGTTTCGATTGTCACTAAAAGTAAGCCTGTAGGTATTAAATCATTAAAGTTATTAATTACTATGCAAATTTGATTGATATTGAATTTTAATATTTTGTTTTAAGCTAGAGCGTAAAGTTTTAATAATTTGGTCACTAATTGCGTAATTTTAGTAAGAATTTTACCATAAGATAGGGTTTATTTAACTTTGCTTATAACGTACAATATTAATTAATTTAGATAACAATGATGTTAATTATCTTTCATGTTGTTTTATTTGACTTAAATTAGGTGTCAAATAATAATCAATTAATATTATCTATGTCATTATTGCGTAATTTCGTATTATAATGGTGATCATGATTAGTGTTTTTAGATAATAAGGAAAATATGGCAAATAACAAAAATGAATACATTTATAAATGGCATAAAATAGGCACCATATCGGGACGAATTTATCGATTTTACTAATACAAATCTTTTTTTCTACCTTATAATCTTACTTTTCTTATTTTACTTTGATAAATAATTGTAATTCGTATTTAAATAAATCTCAGAGCTACGCATCTAAGTAATAACGTTTATGTCTATTTCAAATAATTCGAAAGCTCCACTGCAAGGCAATATTTATTTAAATAAAATGTTGTACAAACAGCTCTACAAATGGCAAGGAAAATCATATAAAATCTCCTTTGCCTGTTTACTGATCCGTGAACTATCAAAGAGCCAGTGTCGGTGACGCTAAGCTCTGCTCATATCTCACTCGTTCACTCGTTCACAAGAACTAAACAAAGATGGTTTAAGAGATCACTTCGGGAGATAGGATCTAGAAACAATGGAGCTCTAGAAGGGACATGATTGAGTTTGCAGTTATGATAGAGCGAGTGTCGCAGTTGACGTAGTGTTCTAAAATAATCGGAGCTGCATAGAGATCGGATATTGTTAGACTAAATTTATTGTCGTTTTCTTAAGTTTGGTACCACTGTGGTTTCTTTAAAATAATAGTTGGTTACTTTGGTTGGCGAATGATTTTAATAAACAGATACTAGTTTTTCTTTTTGTTCTGTATGAGGATTGTTTACTACAATAGGTCATCAGCATAAATTCAATTTGAATGTAACATATTTTTTTTTAACTTTACCTAATTTGTAATGCACTAAATCCTACATAATTTCATCTAACTGTATTTTAATCGAACACGTTTATTTTCCAACTTAATGTTAACCAAAGTTTAGTTTTGTTAATTTTAATAAAGAAGTCGACATTCTCGAATGTTTTTGGATGAGATGTTACATAAGTCATCCCGGGTTTTTTATGTTATTTTTACAGCCCGTAGTACTTTTAAGGTAAAAATGGAATAAGCCCATTACGGAGTCGAGCGCGCCTCAGGTGCTCCGCGGTAACATACTTCCGTTTAATTGAATCTGCCAACTTGATATCCATTCCCGTGGCAGACTATTATCCCAGTTCTGTCTCCTAAAGAGCTTACATTCAACTCCTGACTAAGTTCATAACTCATCCAATGGCATGAATCCATTAGGCAAATAGATAAATGTCCTTACTTAACTAGTTATAGTTTCATCCTTTTGTTTCTTGTTATAAGAGCTTGGAAGCTGGCTTCAATGATGGTGATTTATCTTTTAATTAATTTCATTATCTTAGATGAGCGACGCACGGACAAGCATAGGCAGGCCTCGCGGCTGCCTCCTGCTTGTGGCTGCTTCAGTAGTGGCTCTCTCCTCTTATATTGAACAGGTAAATTAGTTAAATAACTATAAAACTATTTTTTGTCCGACATGTAAATAATTTTTCAGATGTTGACTCGCAATATTATTGTTACTAGGTGGCCAGCTTGCCAGCTGATCCCATGAGTCAATGGCCTTCTTTTCCTAGACGGAACATAGCGGCTTTAGCCAGAGATGGGTACTTGAGGAACACAGCATCTAAAGCTTATAAACGAGGCATTTCCACACTTGCCAAAAATGGCTTATTGCCAACATACCGCTCGCCTTACGTTGAAGCTGACAAACAAGATCAGAATCAGGATGAGACACAGGAAAAGAGGAATGTGGCATCCATTGCGCGTCTGCGTAGTTACACCGCCATGAAGAGGAATATTCAAGCGCTTGCTCGAGATGGCTACCGCGTGGGCAGGGGCCAGTACAACCCTTCGAATGACAAACGTAACATCGCAGCTTTGGCACGAAACGGATTGATCCACAAGAAGGAAGAAGCCAACGAGGACGAATACTACTTCCCATTCTACCAGAACCCTATCGCGCCGATCTCTGAAATCGATCATCCATTCGATGTCAATGAAATGTACGATTACCAACAATCGGTTAACCCTGATATGTTCCCGTCTATGGCTCAAGTGTACAAGCGCACTCAGGATGAGCCCTACTACGATTATTACAGTCAAAAAGATCTGAATGATAACTTGTACTACAAGCGGAGCTCCGCAGGCAGCCCAGTACATGGACTGTACCGACCGAACTTCTTCGAACCGACTTCTAGAACCAAGAGATATGTGCTGTCACTCCCTGATAATATGGAAGGAGATGAAGGGAGCGATCAAAACGATATTGAAATTGGAGAAAAACGTTCCGTAGGTGAGTATACCAAAACGAATTGATTAGACATATATGTAAACAACCGACTCCATAGTAAGTGATCATTACTACAAAAAAAAAAATACAGGTAATATGGGCCAATGAAAATTGAGCGCTAACCTCAATTTCTGTGATTGTAATTTAGGAACCTTATAAACAAAAACTATTCTTTAAATCGGTCTGATGTTTTTAAGTAATCGGGGAAAATATATATTGTTTTATTGGGTCGGTTAAAAAACTTCTTAAAATAGATTTCTTATTTCTAGCGACATTTATATTCAAATCAAAACCCAAACAAGTAAATAAACTCGTTTAGGTTATGAGGTAACGTTTTGTGTTGTATGCAATTGTTTCAGATCATGACGACATTCGAGATAATTTCGAAAAGCGTCATATTGGCTCGCTTGCTCGGTTAGGTCTGTTACCTTCCTTTAGGTACTCAGGAGGACGTTACAGTAGATCAGGAAGAGCCAGATTGTTATTGCCTAGCCAGGAATTATACAGGTCTCGTAACATTCGAATATTGTAGTCATCGATGTGTGTTTACGTAGAGAAGAGATCGTTATGTGCTTTAATGTATAAGAAAACCGAGTAGATGACAAAAAACAATAGCGGCATGATAAATGTTAGTGCAAATTGATGTACGTTGATGTTTAGTGCGACAGTCAATTATTTGTGAGGTCCAACTGTAGTATAATGCTTCAGAGTAGGTCGCAAGGCTCTGTGTTTAGAGATAACTTCGATTACATGTCGCATGTTACGTAAATGTTTAGTATTTCTACAGGCATGGATACACTTGGATTAGGCACACAACTAGTATATGTTAGATAAATGTTTGATGTTTGTAAGAAATTAATTACAAGGGATGTATGGTGGATTTGAATATAATGTGGTTAACTTTTGCAGGAAGCATTCCTCTGACGAGAATTTCGGAATTAGGTGAGTGATTAGATATAGTTTTGACAATTTGACAGAGGTATTATTTTACGTTTTATGTTTATTTACTAGGAAAATGTTAGCCTCCATTAGAGTTTGCCGGCCGTTTCCTGTGTACCAGAAACTCTAGCCTACTAGAAACTGCAACTTTTTTTGTTGGTTTAACAGGAAGCCATGTTGCTCGTTGGTTTCTGAATAAAACATAAATACTGTAGAAGGTACCTTTATTATTTTACTCAGATTATAGATTGCGTTCATTCTAGGTTCTAGGTTATGCAGAAAATTATATGTTATTACATAAACTTTGTTGCGTGTGTTTCATTAACCACAGCAAATAACATGATGAATGTTTCTTAAATGAGCATTCTTTATATGAAAATGTTATTAAAATACGCTTATTTACAGTTTTTTTTTCTTTGAAGTTGAAACATATTGTTGTCGGCAGGAAATATCTCTCTGGTTCCGAAGCTGAGCCAGCAGGGAATCCAGACGACGCCGACATACCGCCGCCGCCAGTATCTGCTCACTCGCACCCGACCGGCCGGCTCCTCCACCGACCGCTAAACAACGACCTCCCGAACTCCAGCCCCCTGCCTTCACCGAACCCCACCAACTACGCTGAAATCTTTGCCAAAAACCGCTGGCAGTCCTACTCCAAAGATACCCCAAAATTTTACTATTTTCGATCCCTGAAAGTCCCTTACCACACCTCCGGCAAAAGGTACTTGTTGCTCCCGGCCGTCGACAATATCTTGCTGAGGAAAGCGTACCGCAACAGCAGTCTGCCAAGCAGGCGTAAGAATCAGTAGCTGTGCCAGTGCCCGCTAGGCGATGCCACGCTATACAGCTCCGGCTACCCTGGCGAATGAACTTTGAGGTGCATACAAGTATACTGGGCTTTCCTTTCACTATCTCTTCACTCAATTACAATAAAAAGTTTACAAATAAAAATAACACATCTCTCAAGAGATAGTAATAAAAAAATACATATAATAATTTAGTTATTAAAATTGGGTGAAGAAGGTGACTTTGACTTTGGTTATTTTTCTCAGATCGTTGTCAAGACGTAGGGAACATGGAACTATGATTAAATTTAGACAATAATTTTGAAAAATATCATATTAAATATATTTGTAATTCATATATGTTAAATGTTGTGATTACTCTCAGTATTAGTTTAAAATTAATGTTAAGAACTTAATAATATAAGCGATCTCATTTTTATAAAATACGACTTTGGCCAGCTGAAACAGAAATCGTGCTTATAACTTAACGGTAGATTAATTTAAGATGTCAATCGCAAATGTATTTACCTATACTAGTGTAATAATTTATGCCAATGGCTATATCATTATACAAATAATATCCTATATTGTTAAAGGAATAGATTATCGGAAGAAGGGAAAACGAATGTTCTTAAAGGAAGAGTCCATTATATTGGAAATATTCAATCATATTTAAACGTATCCTTAATTCTATTGACTAGAATAAATTAATGAGCTGTGTTTGACAAATAAATTTATTATATTTTCGATGTTTCGTCGATGGTTATTATGAAGCTTTAGCTTTAAAACGAAGGATCAAAGTTTGACTATACAAAACTTAAATAAGATCTATTTACTGAAATGTATCATTAGAGGACAAAAACATGTTCGGAAAATCGACAATAAATATAATTAATATGACCACATGCTGATAATAATTTTTGAATTCATAGTATAATACCTATTTGTAGTGAGTAGTATTTATCTCTTAACTTTTTATGATATTTATGAACAATAAAAATATTTTGAAACGAATGTTTAAACTCATTCAATTTAGTATTGTGTTACTGTAAATAAAGAAACCCGTGCCATATTATTGTTTTATTCATACCCTATGCAAATATTCCTTATCACTGTTTGTTCATTGGGGTATGATTGGGTCAATAGGGGTTGATCATCAAATAACACTGGATAAGTTAATTCACAAAATTTTAACGGGATATTTATTATTACTGGGATTATGGGACAATCATACAAAACACATTAAATAATTATGCGCAATACTTTATTTGGGAAAAGGTTATAAATATAGGAAAATAGAGTAGATATATAATAGTTATTTTCATGTCCAGTTGACTTATGCGTGTTGGAAGGTCGTAAAGCTGAAAACAAAAGAACAATTTAGTATTTACATACATTGACGTAAAAAACATAGTAATTAACTTTTGTCATGTTTTTTGTTTCGATTAAGAATTACCCTTTGGATTTGTACATTACTGATAGTTTATTACGATCTTAGATTTCCTTACTTACTTTGCTGAGGAAATTGAATGTTTCTTTATGGATGTTATAGAAATAAATACCAAGTCAGGAAATTGGGTCAGATATACAGGACGAGCATCGGAATGCAATATGTTGGGTAAGGCCGATAGTTTTTATGGAGATAATGATGTGATAATTTTCTTAAATTATTGAAGGGATTGTTTTATATCATCTACCTATTTTATAGAACAATATAATTTTCCAAATATTTTTTTTTTATGGTGGTACTTACGTTGATCTTCTCCATCTTATTGTTTCGTGATTTAAGAGCTGTCATCGCTATCGCTCTCTGTAGTCGAAGTTGACGTTGAGGAGCTGGAAGACGACGAGCTGGAGGTTGAGGTGCTGGTCGAGTCAGATGTACTAGACGAGGTCGTTGAGTCTGATGTGCTGGTAGAGTCGCTCGTGCTGGTAGAGTCAGATGTGCTTGTAGAGTCAGATGTAGTAGAGTCAGATGTGCTAGTCGAGTCGGATGTAGTAGAGTCGGATGTGCTAGTCGAGTCGGATGTGGTAGAGTCGGATGTACTAGTAGAGTCGGATGTAGTAGAGTCGGATGTACTAGTGGAATCAGATGTACTACTCGACGAGCTAGAGCTTGAGGAGCTAGATGAGTCTGAAGAAGAGTCTGATGCTGTCGTACTGGTAGAGTCTGAGGCTGTCGTACTGGTCGTGTCAGAGCCTGATGAACTGGAAGAGTCTGACCCTGTAGTACTAGTCGTGTCTGATCCCTTCGAGGAGGATGAATCATCGTCATTAGATCCGGCTGTTGTGCTACTTGAAGATGATGAACTGGATGATCCAGAGGAGCTGGAAGAGCCAGAGGAGCTAGAAGAGCCAGAGTCAGATGAGTCGGAAGAGTCTGATGAGTCGGATGACTTAGATGAGCTTGACGATCCTGATGACGTCGATGATCCTGATGAACCAGAAGACGAAGATGATTCATCATTGTTCGAGCTTGATGAGCCTGAACCAGACGAAGATGAAGAACCAGATTCATCAGTAGATCCAGAAGAAGTAGTCGAACGAGGGCACAGTGCCCCTTTCGTCCTGGAGCAGCGACCATTCCTACAGTATGGGGTACGACCGCGGCAATTAATATCCCTACCAACATTAAGACGGTTGCAGCGACGGACTGAGGTGCATGAGGTGCACATAGCGCGACCCTGGAACAATAGAATGTAAAAAATAAGAGGAAAAAGAAAAAATTATATACATTTAGCTTAAAAATGGGATTGGTATGAATATTACCTGTTTCCTGTAGTTGCATCTGACTAAACGACGGTTGTTGCGGCTGTTGTTCCTGTTGCGCCTGTTGAGCCCGTTATTCCTGTTGTTTCCGTTGTTCCTGTTGTTCCTATTGTTCCTGTTGTTCCTATTGTTTCTGTTGTTCCTGTTACGCCTGTTGTTTCTCCTGTTGTCCCCGTCATTGCCGTCATCATCACCATCTCTGTTGGCCCTGTTCACTCTGTTACGGCGGCGATTGTCATTATCTGCCGACCTCTTAGGACGAGAAAGTCCTCCAAAAAAGTCAGGCAGCTTAGGACCCTTGGGACCTTTAGGACCGGGACCACCAGGACCAGGAGGGCCGGCTCCAGGTGGTCCAGCACCAGGTGGGCCAGCACCAGGCGGGCCGTCGTCTTGGCCAGGTGGCTGATCAGGTTCAGCGGGGGGACCGGCAGGCGATACTTCGGAATCGTTTGACGATGCTGGTGCCTCACTTTCTTCTTGTGCCAAGATTATCGAGGATGACACCTGGATATAAGATTTTTTCAGTTATATGTTTGTTTTAAAAAAGCGGTTTTTCTGGACAAATTGTAGTTTCAACTGGATGATGCTATTTACGAATTGTATTATTAATGTTCTATAGTATTGATTAATGTTCTTCTTTTTATGAGGCCTATGCCCAACAATGGGAAAGTTTTCGGCGTGATAACACATGAGAAATATAAGAAATTATTGATTTGCTTACCAAGATTGCGAACAGAAAAAATAGGGTTTTGGTTGTTGCCATTTTGACTCTTTAACTAGATCCTCGTCTTATCCTGAAGATGGAGATGCTTGGAATGATAAGTAGTAGAGTTTATATATGATTAATATATAATCAATATGCTAATCTATCCATTCATATTGATAGGGTTGACAAGTAGTTGATAACATCTTCTCTAATATTATTGCAAGAATGTGGTAATTTTATCCCTAGTAACAGCTCTGCTTTTAACATTTATTGATACATGATTTTCGTATACTTTTGTTATCAGAAGAAAGACAAAAAAGATCGCCTACTATAACTGAAAATAAGATTACTTAGACTATTTTGAAAATTGGTATTGTAAACATATTGTTGATGACGCAATTATAGAAAGTCTAAAACAGGTAAACAATTGCTACAGCCCTGACGTCTATCGAATCCACATGTCAGCCAAAAGCAGACAATATAAGAACGCCGCCTTCCTGTATAGAATAACAGCTATAGTGAAAAGGAACATGAAAGCCGCTTTCAATGCATACAGAATAGTCACTATGCCTCTTGTTCTATTAAATAAGTGAACTCGAGAATGGAACAAAATATCATTGTTAGATAAATCGTGACGTTCATTGACGTTATTGATGGAAAACAAATGACTACGTAAAAGTTTTAAACCCTTTAGGTTTAAAAAATTTGTTTCATGCTAGACTTTTCCATAGTGTTATTATTTTTAAAGTGCCACAATATGTATTTTATGGGTCGATTTTGACGTCAACATTCAAAAACTATAATAAGTATATGTTTATTTAAAAAACTTGTAAGTAACATACTTATAACATTATAAAATAGAAAACCGAAATTAATAGTTTGACTATCAATTAATTAAAGATATATCATAATAGAAAAAAAAAAACATGAAAAATACATTTTGTGGTAAGCTATTTAACGCTCTTTCATATTGACAAAAACTATATATTTAGAATGACCATGTTTTAATATGCTAAACATAAATGCCGCTTCTATATAAAATATGACTGTAGTTTTTATTTCTTTGCTTTCTAGATTCAATACGTTCAGTGGAAAATGTTTCACAATTTTTCCTATAAACGAGTGTAAATAACAAAGCTACGTTTTCAGGCTTTACAGCACAAAATAAACTATGGATAGTTTATTGTTTTTCAGGAAACTGTATGGTTTAACTCCACGTGTGCCAATAAATAAACTTTTATCAGTTTTGTACAGTTTCCGTAGTAGAGTTGGATATAGCTGTTAGGTATACGTAGGTGTTATGTAGGTGTAAGTCGAAACAGGATATGGTAGGCGCGTGGAAATACAATCGGATATTTTTGATTTTCACTATTTGTTTTGTTGTTTTCTTTATCAAGATATTTAATATGTTACGTAGCTGACGTCGGCTAATCTAGTTAACCCAGCGCGCCCACCAGAACATATTGAAATGGTATTCTAATAAAGGTTTTATTTTACTGCTTCATTGAACTGAATTTGAATAGAAGTGTTGTTTAATAGAGCCTAAGTAAATATGTATTTCTGCTGATGACGCGAAGAGAAAAATATATTGGTGGTACTTAATATGTAAGTAGGTTTGTTAAGAAGAAAAAAAATAATAGATTTGTTTGGTAAAAAGTTTATTAAGTCCTAAATGTCAATACAATTCCTTTAAAGATTTGATCAGATACGTACATTAAACACCGACGAACGTACGCCATTATTGTAATACAGTTCGAACAGTTTATTCCTCTTATCAATACTAATTACTAATCGTGGCAGGAGATCCTTGGAATGACAGTTAAGTTAGAAGTAGTCTAACTATTAAAACTATCAAGGAATAGCAATATTTCGGAAAGGATACCTTGCTCTCATTCAGGAATTGAAATAGGATTTCATGAGGCCTGCCTTGGTAATCTAATCCTAGTTGTCCAATAAACAGTTCTTAACAACGTCTTTATTCAATCAGTACTAGTCTATCTCTTATCAAGTAATTTAATTGCGAACGTAAAGCATCAGCAAAGCGGGCGGCTTCGGGCGCGTGATAGCTGCCTCGGCAGTCGTAGACACGCCTAAGGTAAGCACGCCGTAGCTGATTTTAGGTGCCTCAGAATAGTCCAGGCGGCAGAAACATCGCAGAGCAGTCGTATCGTTACGTGAAAACAGTTGTGCATGTGTATTTATAATAGTCGATTGGGACATAGTTCTCATTGTTAAATACCACCCGAGCTATTTGAAGACAGCCTCGGCGTCCTTAGCCATGCTTACAGCTGCCGATGCTGTCCTAAGTAGTACGACGCAGGTGTCAGGCGCCCGAAGCCACCGTAAGGAGCCCGAGCTGTACCGAGCCGCACCGATTCCCACCGATAGTGGGCACCGGGCCTAAATCATCTTAACTCCATCTTACGGTCCTCATATATAGGTCTGTAACTTAAAACTTTTATGGTTATTGCTTTGGTAAAGGTATCCTCTTCTTCTTCTTGTTCCTATTGCTACAGGAAAGGTATATTATAAGCTATGTGTGATATTGATTAAAAAAAGGGGTCATATGTGAGTTTAAGTCTAAGGTGTGGATCGGGTTTATATTATTTAATTAACATCATAACGATCAGGATATTCCGGAAATAAATCATTGTTGTTGGATGCGTATACTGCTCATATTTTGTGTAGTTCGGTCTTGTTAGCTGTTGCTTATCTTCAAGTTAGTAAATAAATCTCTAACTCGTTATTGGCTTTTCCTTTTTTTGTTTTCAGTTGGGTTTCTTTAAGGTTAGGGTTTCTTGAAAACTTACCTATAATATTAATATAACAGAACTATTGACAACGACGATAGGTGTGGAATTTGTAACTCTTAATTTTCGGATAGACTTCTTTTAATTCATTATTTAATAAGTAACATATGCAATCGTATTTTTCGTCAATGATTTCCATTGTTCCAGTATTACACTACAGCTTGAATATGACAATTTTCATGTATAAAAAAGTGATGAACAAGTAAAAGAAACAAAAAATATTCATGTGCAATATTTTATTGGATGAAGGGTCATAGATACTGGATAATATAATACATAATTTTGGTAGTTTTCGTGTCCAGTTGAATTATCTTTGAAGGGTTCAGCCACTGAAAAAAAAAACATATATCAACAAGTTTTAAAGATTGAGGAAGGCAGGATTTGGGAGAGGTCTTTTTACAGCAGTGAAACGGTATAACCAAGGCCAACTAAATGTATCCGTAATACCAAACGGTACGGGTTTTGCGGTATTTGACGATGTAAAATAGGAGTATTAAAGAACGTTTTATTTAAATTAGTATCATGAAATTAATCTCACCTGGCCGTCGTTGAAGTAGATGTTGATGTACTTGTTGAGTCAGACGTACTTGTTGATGTACTTGTTGAGTCAGATGTGCTGGTTGATGTGCTTGTTGAGTCAGATGTACTTGTTGATGTACTAGTCGAATCAGATGTACTTGTTGATGTGCTTGTTGAGTCGGAAGTACTTGTTGTACTAGTCGAGTCAGAGGTGCTAGTGGAATCCGAAGTACTTGTTGTACTTGTTGAATCAGAAGTGCTGGTCGAGTCAGATGTGCTTGTTGAATCTGATGTACTTGTTGAATCTGATGTACTTGTGGTGCTAGTAGAGTCTGAAGTACTAGTTGTGCTTGTTGAATCTGATGTACTGGTAGAACCAGTAGTAGTAGTTGAGCCAGTGGATGTGGTAGAGCCAGTAGTACTGGTCGAGCCAGTGGTACTTGTAGAGCCAGTGGTAGTTGTAGATCCAGTGGTACTAGTAGATCCTGTGGTAGTTGTAGATCCCGTAGTACTGGTTGATCCAGTAGTGCTAGTTGAGCCAGTGGAAGTCGTCGAGCCGGTGGTACTTGTAGAACCCGTGGTTGTTGTAGATCCCGTGGTACTTGTTGATCCAGTAGTGCTAGTAGATCCTGTGGAAGTGGTCGAGCCGGTGGTACTTGTAGATCCAGTGGTAGTTGTGGATCCTGTGGTACTTGTGGAACCCGTGGTACTGGTTGAACCAGTTGTACTAGTTGATTCTTTTGTGCTAGTTGAGTCTGTAGTACTAGTTGAGCCTTCGGTGCTGGTGCTAGTTGTGTCCGAATCTTTTGTACTTGAAGATCCCCCATCATTGTTACTTGTAGATTCCCCGTCGTTGTTATTTGAAGATCCGCCGCCATTGTTACTTGTAGATCCCCCGTCGTTGTCGTTTGAAGAGCCACCACCATTGCTACTTGTAGATCCTCCGTTGTTGTTGTTTGAAGATCCGCCGCCATTGTTACTTGAAGTGCCAGAAGCTTGCGTACTAGAAGAGCCTGAATCGTCTGAATCTGTTTCTGCAGTAGAGGAATCAGAGCAAAGTGCTCCTTTATTCCTAGAGCATCGACCTTGCCTGCAGTATGGAGTATTACCGCCACAAGTAATATCCCTGCCCCTGTTATTAGGATTGCAGCGGCGCACACTATTACATGATGTGCACATTGATCGACCCTGTATAAAGGAAAAATGAAAATTAGTTTAGGATTCAAAATAATTTGAACCTTTTAGATTTTTATTTATAACCTGTTGTCGACGCTTTCCTTCACAAACATACAAATCTTGTACAAAATAGATACTTGTAACGGGTCCACACAATTTGTTTATCTTATCTTACCTGCTTATTGAAGTTGCATGATGTCGGTTGTCCACGGCGACGGTTGTTGTTGTTGCCGTTGTTGTTGCCATTGTTGTTGCCATTGTTGTTGCGGTTGTTGTTGCGGTTGTTGCGGTTACGGTTATTGCGGTTACCTCGGTTGTTGCGGTTGTTACGGTTCATGCGGTTGTTGTTGCGGTTCATGCGGTTATTGTTGCGGTTCATGCGGTTGTTGTTACGGTTGTTGTTGCGGTTCATGCGGTTAATGCGGTTGAGGAGGTTGTTGTTGCGGTTATTGTTGCGGTTGTTGTTACGCCGGTTCTGGCGACGCCTTCCATTGTTATTATTTTCTCCTCGTTGTGCAGACCTCTTTTCACGAGAGCTGTCGAACAAGCCCCAGCTGGGCCAGTTGAAGGCGAAATTTTGCAAAAGTCCGCCATCAGATGGAGCTACTTGCTTTTCCTCGTTACCAGTGTTTGAAACGGCATTAGCGTTGGATGATTCAGGTGCAGCGGACCCTGATTGGGCCAATATTACTATCGACGCAACCTGTAATTGAATTTTGTATTAAATCTTAATATGTGATTCTAACAATGATTAGCTTAGTAGTGATAAGAATTAAATTCAAATCGCAAAGAATAGAAAAATCTAACATTAATGGAATCTGTACATAAGCATAGTATGGTGGAATTTAGATCACGTTATTAAATCACTAGGATCAAAACATGAAGTAAAAGTACAAACAGATACTTACCAGAACAGCGACTAGAAAACAAAGGTTTTTGAAGACAGCCATTTTGACACCTTCCTCAGATCGTATCCTACACTTACGATGCAGATGAATTTGATCGTTAAGTTATTTAGCTTATATAGTATTGATACATAATTATTATGCTAATCTGTATATATTGGTAATAGGGTTGTCGATTTGAACAAAATCATTTCTCAAAATTTTGTGGCTGTTGTTTTCTATTAGTTTCTTGTAGGATCTGAATAATTTCTTAAACCCCTTCGTCGTTTAATTATTATGCTACTTTTTTATGTTTTAAAGAAAGATGGATACCTATCCATCTTTCTTTAAAACATAAAAAAGTACCATCCACCTGGATGAAGTATGTCAGATGAAGGATGCTGAGACAAAAATAACAAAAGGTATGCTGAGATGGTTTGGCTATGTTGAGAGAATGAATGAAGAACAATTGACGAAAAAAGTGTATAAGGCGAGTATGCATGAAAAAAGGCCAAGTCAAGAGAACTATAACCCGAACAGCATGTATGAAGGGAATAATGAAAGTAGACAAAGCGAATAAAGTGTGCAAGGATCGTAGCAAGTGGAAAGAAGTAGTCTCTGCCTACCCCTACAAGGGAAAGAGGCTTAATTATATATATGTATGTAGAAAATAATATTGATACTGGCTCTGATAATAAAACATAATTATTCTTTTGGTTTTCAAGATTCTGGGTCTTTCACATTTCTGCAGTAACTATAGTGGCGTGAAATGTGTCGCAGCCCTATTGTCAATTTCTACATGCGCCCGAAAGTAAACAATATATGTATAGAGCATATATTGTTTACCACCTCTTTATACACAGTCATATTGAAACTGAGACTCGGCGAACAAACGGAGCATAAAAGACTTTCAAAGCATTGAGAATCACCACATAATCTATCGGCTCATTATCTGATTTATAAAAGTGGATAGTCTATAAAATTTAGGTGGATTTAGTAATATTAATGTTAAAAAGAACCGACAGCAATGTATTATTATATAGGTGATCTGACGTATCAAGGTATCGATGTAAAATTGTTGGAAATATTTCATCAGTTTTGTATAGTTTCAGTAGTCGAGTTGGATAATACATATCTCAACAGCACATTTTTTTCGTTGGTTTTTTGTTAAGGTGTCTAAAATATTAGGTAGCTGTTATCTGCTTATCTAATTAGCCCAGAGCGCCCTCTTCAACATATTGAAAACGTATTGCAATAAAGATTGTTATTTTATTACTTTATTGAAATTAATTTGAATAACAGTGTGTTGTGTGTTGTTTAAATTGGAATACTCTGTTTTCTAATAGAATTGGTTTTCTAGTAGCATACTAATAGAGCCCAAGTAAGTTTGTATTTCTGCTGATGCGAAAATAAAATCTATAGGTATCATGTATGTTACGACTGTTAGGAAAAAGTAAAAAGGTAAAAATGTTTGCTAAACACTAAACAGTTTTTTTTTAGCACCGATTATATTGTACAAACGTTCGCCATTATTGCATTAGGATCCGAACAGATTATTCTTGTTATTGTTATAGAAGTTACTAATCGTTGCAGGAGATCTTTGGAATGACAGTAAGATCAGAAGTGGTCCAACTATTAAGGGTATTTTGGAAGGATACTTTGCTCTGTCTCTGGAATTGACCTTGGATTTCATGAGGCCTGCCTTGGTAGACTAGTCCTGGCGCTAATCCTAGTACACAGTGCACCAATAGAAGGAAATAAGTTATCTAAAAATCGAAAAACATTAATTCTTAACAACGCCTGCAGTCATTATATTTTTACGAGTATTTGCGAGCGTGAAGTATTTAGCAGGGATTTTTCTTGATTCTTCTTAACTCCATTTTACGGTTCTTATCTTTAGGTCTGTGACTGAAAGCTTTTATGGTTATTGCTTTGGGAAAGGTATATCTTGGTCCTATGTCTACGGGAAGGGTACATTATAAGCTATATGTGATATGAATTTGCGCGCCTCAGAATGCACGTCAAACCGTAGGTTCTGACTACGTCGATCTTCAGTCTTTAATCAATTGTGACACCAGTCTTGCCATGGGATACTGTATTATCCAGTAAAATGAGTTGTCGAGGTCAGACAGGCAGTCGCTTCGTGTAAAGTACGGTATTCAACTGAATCCGGTCAGACTGGCAGCCGACCCCAACATAGTTGAAAAAGGGCTAGATAGTAATATGTGAGTTTAAATAGATGTAAAACGGGTTTAGATTAGTAACAATATATGATATAACAGATCATGATATTTCGGATATAAATCATTGTTGTTTGATGCATATATTGCTCATATTTTGTTTAGTTCAGTCTTTTTAGCTGTTGCTTATCTTTGAGAAAGGAAAGAGAAAAATCACAAACTCATGTTTGGATTTTCCTGTTTTTGTTTTCAGTTGGGTTTTTGAAGTATTATACTTATCTATAAGAAACTATAGAACAGACGATGACGATTTATTTATATATTCAGTAATAAATAGATCAGATACTTGATACAAAATAGAAACTCTGTATTATTGGATGGAAACCTTATAATATACAATTTAATAAGTTAAATTTCCAATTAACCTTTTTGATCTTTTATTTCCAAATAGCATGTCCCTAATCGGGAGAACTGTAACGCTATTGCGTTCAATTCCTGATTTATAAAAAAATATAAAACAAACAAACCGACAGCAAACAATAGAGACCGGTGGAAGAAAGGAAGGGAGGCCTTTGCCCTGCAGATGGGCAGTTCAGGCTTTAAATAAATAAATAATTCGGCAGACAGTTTTAACTTCTAAATTTATTTAACTTCGATATTACACAGACTATTACATTGCTGTTATAATATGTAATTATTCATGTGAAAAAGTAAAGTGATGAACAAGTGAGTAAATGAAATACAAAACATTCATGCACTATATTTTATTGGATAAAGGGTCATAGATACGGGATAATATAATACATAATATTGGTGGTTTGTTGTGTCGTGTCCAGTTGCTATCTTTGAAGGGTTCAGCCACTGAAAAATAAACATGTATTAATAAGTCAGAGGATTAAGCGTAACACAAAAACGAGGCTGAAATGGAGCTGGGCAGGCCATTTGGCCAGACGAAGTGACGGCAGGTGGCCAGGGCAAGGCAAAAGAAGCGTCGGTCGTCCGGGGGCAAGGTGGGTCGACGACAAAGTTAAAGTCGCGGGTCGAATCTGGATGAGGCTGGCACATGACCGTAGAAAATGGCACTAAAAAGGGAAGGCCTATGGCCAGCAGTGGGAGGACAAGGGCTGTGGATGATGATGATGATTAAGGGTTGAAGAATTTGGGAGAGGTCTTTTTACAGCAGTGAAACAGTATGCAATGCCAAATAAATATATCCGTAACACCAAACATTATATTTTGTGGTAACTACCGATGTAAAATAAGAGTATTTAAATACGTTTTATTTAATTTGGAATCTTGTACATAATCTCACCTCACCTTCGTTGAATATTGATGTTGTTGACTCAGATGTACTAGTTGATGTGCTTGTCGAGTCAGATGTACTTGTTGGTCTGCTTGTTGAATCTGATGCACTAATAGAATCAGTAATAGTAGTAGTAATTGAGCCAGTGGGTGTGGTAGAGACGGTGGTAGTTGTAAATCCAGTGGTTCTGGTAGATCCTGTAGTACTTGTCAATACCGTGGTACTTATGGTGGTCCTCGTGTATGTCGTGTATGGTCCTGTGGTACTCGTAAAACCCGTGGTAGCTGTAGATCCCGTGGTACTTGTTAATAAATAAATATCCTCGGACTGATCCCAAACTAAGCAGAGCTTGTACTATGGTAAACCTGACAACTGATCAACATACTTATATATTTCTAAATACATACAGATAAATTACAACCAGACACAGAATAAATGATCGAGTTCATCACAAAAACATTTGTTGTGAGTGGGAATCGAACCCACGACCTAAGTTGTAGCAGTCAGGGTAACTAACTATTAGACCAACAGGCCAGTCTAAGTTTAAGTTTAAATCTAGGTGTTGATCTTGTAGTGCTAGTTGAGCCAGAGGAAGTGGTCGAGCCGGTGGTTCTTCTAGAACCGGTTTTTCTAGTTGAACCTTTTGTGCTAGTTGAGCCAGTTGTACTTATTGAGGCTCTAGTACTAGTTGAGCGTTTGGTTCTGGTGCTAGTTGTGTCCGAAGCTTTTGTACTTGTAGATCCCTCGCCATTGTTACTTAAAGTGCCAGAAGCTTGCGTACTAGAATAGCCCGAGTCTTCTGAATCTGTTTGTGAAGTAGAGGAACCGGAGCTTGGGCAAAGTGCTCCTCTATTCCTAGAGCATCGACCTTGCCTACAGTATGGAGTATTACCACCACAAGTAATATCCCTGCCCCTGTTATTAGGATTGCAGCGGCGCACACTATTGCATGATGTGCACATTGATCGACCCTGTATAAAAGAAACATGTAAATTAGTTTCGGTTCGTAGATGCTTGATATGTACAAAGGATTCAAAATCATTCAAACCTTTACATTTTTTTTTTATAAACTGTTGTCGACGCTTTCCTTCTGTTTTGGAATTTACAAACATACAAATCTTATACAAATAAGATACTCATTTCACACAATTTGTTTATTCATCTTACCTGCTTATTGAAGTTGCATGATGTCGGTTGTCCACGGCGACGGTTGTTGTTGTTGCGGTTGTTGTTGCCATTGTTGTTGCGGTTGTTGTTGCCGTTGTTGCGGATGTTATGGTTCATGCGGTTGATATTACGGTTTATGCGATTGATGAGGTTGTTGTTGCGGTTGTTGTTACTCCCGTTCTGGCGGCGTCTTCCATTATTATTATTTTCTCCCCGCTGTGCAGACCTCTTTTCACGAGAGCTGCCGAATAAGCCCCAGTTGAAGGCGAAGTTTTGGGAAAGTCCGCCATCAGATGGAGCTACTTGCTTTTCCTCGTGACCCGCGTTTGAAACGGCATTAGCGTTGGATGATTCAGGTGCAGCGGACCCTGATTGTGCCCATATTACTATCAACGCAACCTGTGATTGAATTTTGTATATAATGTAAAATGTAATAATTATCTTAGGATATCAATTAAGTACAAATCGCAAAATAAAAATATAAGTCATGCATTCTGTAACCAATAGGATCAAACATGAAGAAAAAGTAAAAACAGTTACTTACCAGAACAGCGAAAGGAAAATAAAAGTTTTTGGAGACAGCCATAGACACCTTCCTCAGATCCTACACTTACGATGCAGATGAATTTGACTGATAAAGTATTTAGCTTATATAGTGTTGATACATAATTATTATGCTAATACGTATATATTCGTAATAGGGTTGTCGTCTAAACCAAATCATTTCTTATAATTTGTGGCTGTAGTTTTCTATTAGTTTGTTGTAGGATTTGGATATTTTGGCACCCTTTCATTGTTTAGGCTTAATTCTTGTAGATATGTGATATGTGGTTAACTTCTTTTTGATAGCTAATAAATTATGCTATAAAGAAAATTAAAATTATTATTATTCTAAGACAATTCTGACAAACATTGAAAAACATCGTGAGGAAACCTGGATTCCAAAATTTGGGATCTGAAATCGCCGATCCGCAGAGAGCAAGCGTGATGATCAATGCTCGTGCCTTCTCTATATTTGAAAAAGCCTGTGCCCGGTAGTGGGATGTGTATAGGCTTGATTATTTATTGTTTATTTATTTATTCTTAAACATGTTGGTAAGAAAACTTATAAACTAAGCCCCACAAAACCGTAGTAATGGTTTGACTGTGATTATTAATATAAAGAAAATAATATTGATACTAACACGGGTAATAAAACTGAATTACTATCATTAATTTTCGAGGTTCAGAGTTTTTTACATTTCAACAGTAACTAAAGTATCGTTAGATGTGACGCAGCCCTATTAACAATTTCTACATGAACCTCTCTAGATTCATGTAGAAATTGTTAGTAGGGCTGCTCTTAGTTTCAATATGACTATGTATAGAGATACATAGTCATATTGAAAGTAAGAGTCGCCGAACAAACGGAACATTGAGAATTGCCACAAAATCTATCTGCGTATTATCTGTTTTATAGAAGTACATAGCTTAGCTTAGCGATAACTAAGTTTTTGAGGAATTTAGTAATGTTAATGTTAAGAAACCGACATCATGAAATTAATATAGGTAGGTAGGTATAATTGTATCGGTATAAAACCGGAAATATTTTATCAGTTTTGTATTGTTTCCGTTGTCAAGTTGGATATAGCTGTTAATATATGTATACGTAGGTGTTGGGTAGGTATATTTTTCAAATGGTAGCATTTTTTTTTGTTGCTTTTTATCAAGTTATCTAATATATTACGTAGCTGACGTCTGCTCATCTAGTAAGCCCAGAGCGCCCACCACAACATCTTGAAATGGTGTTTTAATAAAGGTTTATACGTGGTTTTTACTATATTACTTCATTGAACTGAATTTGAATAGTAGTGTGTTGTTTAAATTAGAATCCCATATTTTCAAGTAAATTTGTTGTTTTAGTAGTAACTACGAAAGCCCAAGTTAGTATGTGTTTATGCAGCTGATGCGAAAAGAACAATATATAGGTGGTACTTACTTAAAAAAAGTACGTACTGTTAAGTTTTAGTGTGAAGTAAAAGATATAGTAGAATGTCTGCTAAAAAGTTTACTAAGTCCCAAACATAAATACAATTTCTTTATACATTAGATCCCATATACATTTAGCACTTGGCACGTACGACATTATTGCAGTAGGCCATAGGGACCGGACAGATTATTTCTGTTATTTATTTATTTATTTATTTATTTATTTCTGAAAGGATACTTTGCTCTGACTCTGGAATTGACCTTGTATTTCATGGGCCCTGCCTTGGTAAACTAGTCTTAGCGCTAATCCTAGTACACAGTGAACCAATGAAAGGAAATAAGTTGTCCAATAAAGACTTCTTATATTTTTACGAGTATTTGCGAACGTAATTATTAGCAGAGATAGTTTTAAATTTTTCTTAACTCCACCTTATGGTCTTCAAGTTTAGGTCTGTGACTGAAATATTTTATGGTTATTGCTTTGGGAAAGGTATGTCTTAATCCTATGGCTACAGGAAGGGTATATTATAAGCTACATGTGATACTAGCTTCCGCCCGCGGCTTCGCCCGCGTGGTGTGTTGATAAAAAGCCTATATGTTAATCCACTGTATAACCTATCTACATATCGAATTTCAACCAAATTGGTTCAGCCGTTTTTGCGTGAAAGAGTAACATCATCCACACATCCATTCTCACAAACTTTCACATTTATAATATTTAAATTTAAAAAAAAGGTTATATACGAGTATGTGAGTTTAGGTCTTAGGTCTGGTAGCTTATATTCTTGCATTAACATAATAACGATCAGGATATTTCGGAGTCAAACCATTGTTGTTGGATGTTAATATCGCTCTTATTTTGTGTACTTCAGACTTTTTAGTTGTTGCTTATCTTTGAGTTAGTAAATAGAGAAATCACAAACTCGTGTTTGGATTTTCCTGTATTTGTTTTCAGTTGGGTTTCTTGAAGTATCTAGTAGTATATACTTATCTACAATACTACAGAACAATCGACGACGACGATTTATATTTACCTACTTACAGTAATAAATAAGTACATCATAAAAATTTAGAACTCTTTATTTTTGCATGGACTATTATAATACATAATTTAATAAGTTAAATTACCAATTCACCTTTTTCGTCTTTAATTTCCAAATAGTACGTCCCTTATCGGGAAAATTGATACG
Organism: Autographa gamma; assembly: GCA_905146925.1. Lineage (NCBI taxonomy): Eukaryota > Metazoa > Arthropoda > Insecta > Lepidoptera > Noctuidae > Autographa > Autographa gamma. The sequence continues at coordinate 5,674,625 of LR989866.1, read as the reverse complement.
CTACTACGTTCAATCCCTGATTTATAAAAAAGAGACAGCTATAATATACATTTTCCTGCTAGTTCAATCGGCAGAAAGTTTTAACAGCGTGTTAGTTTAAATCCTAAAGGTTTAACTTCAATACTACACAGACTGAGAAATTGCAATTTACATTTAAAAAAATAAAGTGATGAACAAGTAAGTGAAATACCAAACATTCATGCACAATATTTTATTGGATAAAGGGTCAAAGATACGGGATAATATAGTACATAATTCTGGTTGTTTACGTGTTCAGTTGAATTATCTTTGAAGGTCTTAGCCACTGAAAGAAAAGAAAAACATATATTAATAAGTAGGTACTAAGATTAAGGTTGGAAGAATGTGGGAGAGGTTTTTTACAGCAGTGAAACAGTACAGATAAGTCGAAATAAATGTATCCATAACACCAAACATGATGTTCTGTGGTAACTGCTATGGAAAGAAGGATTATTTAAATACGTTTTGTTTCAATTAGTATCTTGTTACTGATCTCACCTGGCCGTCGTTGAAGTAGATGTTGATGTACTTGTTGAATCCGATGTACTGGTTGATGTACTTGTTGACTCAGATGTGCTAGTTGATGTGCTTGTTGAGTCAGATGTACTTGTTGATGTACTTGTTGAGTCAGATGTACTAGTTGTGCTAGTAGAGTCAGACGTGCTTGTTGATGTACTTGTTGAATCGGATGTGCTAGTTGATGTGCTTGTTGAGTCAGATGTACTTGTTGACGTACTTGTTGAGTCAGATGTACTAGTTGTGCTAGTCGAGTCAGATGTGCTAGTTGTGCTGGTAGAATCAGAAGTACTTGTTGTACTAGTCGAGTCAGACGTGCTAGTGGAATCTGAAGTACTGGTTGTACTTGTTGAATCAGAAGTACTGGTCGAGTCAGAAGTACTTGTTGTGCTAGTTGAGTCTGATGTGCTCGTTGAATCTGATGTACTGGTTGTACTTGTTGAATCGGAAGTGCTGGTCGAGTCAGATGTACTTGTTGTGCTAGTTGAGTCTGATGTGCTTGTTGAATCTGATGTACTTGTTGAATCTGATGTACTTGTGGTGCTAGTAGAGTCTGAAGTACTAGTTGTGCTTGTTGAATCTGATGTACTGGTTGTACTTGTTGAATCCGAAGTGCTGGTCGAGTCAGATGTGCTTGTAGTACTAGTTGAGTCTGATGTGCTAGTTGAATCTGATGTACTGGTTGTACTTGTTGAATCAGAAGTGCTTGTTGAGTCAGATGTGCTTGTTGAATCTGATGTACTTGTGGTGCTTGTTGAGTCAGAGGTGCTTGTTGAGCTTGTAGAATCTGATGTACTCGTAGATCCAGTAGTAGAAGTTGAGCCAGTGGAAGTAGTAGAGCCAGTAGTACTGGTCGAGCCGGTGGTACTTGTAGATCCTGTGGTAGTTGTAGATCCAGTGGTACTTGTAGATCCTGTGGTAGTTGTAGATCCAGTGGTAGTTGTAGATCCTGTGGTACTAGTAGATCCTGTTGTAGTTGTAGATCCAGTGGTGCTTGTCGATCCCGTAGTACTTGTGGATCCTGTGGTACTTGTAGAGCCCGTAGTACTAGTTGATCCTGTAGTGCTAGTTGAGCCAGTGGAAGTGGTCGAGCCGGTGGTACTAGTAGATCCTGTGGTAGTTGTAGATCCAGTGGTGCTTGTCGATCCCGTGGTACTTGTGGATCCTGTTGTACTTGTAGAACCCGTGGTACTGGTTGAACCGGTTGTACTAGTTGATCCTTTAGTGCTAGTTGATCCTGTAGTACTAGTTGATCCTTTAGTGCTAGTTGATCCTGTAGTACTAGTTGATCCTTTAGTGCTAGTTGATCCTGTAGTACTAGTTGATCCTTTAGTGCTAGTTGAGCCAGTTGTACTTGTGGAGCCTTTAGTGCTCGTTGAGCCTTTTGTGCTAGTGCTTGTCGTGCCCGAGGCTTTTTTACTTGTGGTACCTGAGGCTTTCGTACTTGTGCTGCCTGACCGTTTTGTACTTGTAGATCCCCCGCCGTTGTTATTTGAAGATCCCCCGCCGTTGTTATTTGAAGATCCTCCGCCATTGTTACTTGAAGATCCCCCGCCATTGTTACTTGAAGTTCCAGAAGCTTGCGTACTAGAAGAGCCTGAATCTTCTGAATCTGTTTGTGAAGTAGAGGAACCGGAGCTTGGGCAAAGTGCTCCTCTATTCCTAGAGCATCGACCTTGCCTACAGTATGGAGTATTACCACCGCAAGTAATTTCCCTGCCCCTGTTATTAGGATTGCAGCGGCGCACAGTATTGCATGATGTGCACATTGACCGACCCTGGAAAAATGAAAATTAGTTTACATTATGGTCGATGCTTGATAGGTTTGTAATATATTTGTAATATAATGTAAAATAAGGATTCAAAATCATTAAAACCTTTTAGATTTTTTTTATTACTTTTTGTCGACGCTTTCCTTGTTTTTTCCTTCACAAACATACAAATATTGTACAAAAAAGCAAAAACTTGTAACGGGTCCACACAATCTGTTAATATTAATTCATCTTACCTGCTTATTGAAGTTGCATGATGTCGGTTGTCCACGGCGACGGTTGTTGTTGCCGTTGTTGTTGCCATTGTTGTTGCGGTTGTTGTTGCGGTTGTTGCGGTTGTTGCGGTTACGGTTATTGCGGTTACCACGGTTGTTGCGGTTGTTACGGTTCATGCGGTTATTGTTGCGGTTGTTGTTACGGTTGTTGTTACGGTTCATGCGGTTAATGCGGTTGACGAGGTTGTTGTTACGGTTATTGTTGCGGTTGTTATTACGCCGGTTCTGGCGGCGCCTTCCATTGTTATTATTTTCTCTCCGCTGTGCAGACCTCTTTTCACGAGAGCTGCCGAATAAGCCCCAGCTCGGCCAGTTGAAGGCGAAGTTTTGGAAAAGTCCGCCGTCAGATGGAGCCACTTGCTTTTCCTCGTGACCAGTGTTTGAAACGGCATTAGCGTTGGATGATTCAGGTGCAGCGGACCCTGATTGTGCCAATATTACTATCGATGCAACCTGTAATTTTGTTTTTAATCTTACCTATATGATTCTAATATACACAATGATTGATGCTTAGCAATGATATCAATTAAGTTTCAATTCGCAAAGAAAAGAAAAATGTAAGAGTGATTAATTCTGTTACCAATAATTGTACGAATTTAGTATAAGATGGTATCTTCACGATTTGAAATTACTAGGAGTAGAGCATAGAGAACGGATACTTACCAGAACAGCGAAGAGAAAATAAAGGTTTTTGGAGACAGCCATTTTGACACCTTCCTCAGATCGTATCCTACACTTACGATGCAGATGAATTTGACTGATTAGGTATTTAGCTTATATAGTGTTGATACATAATTATTATGCTAATCTGTATATATTGGTAATAGGGCTGTCGGTTCCCAACAAAATCATTGCTCATTGTTTGGAGGCTGTAGTTTTCTATTACTACTTTACAGATAGTTACTGTACATTTTGACACCTCTTTGTAGTTTTTTTGTTTTAAATTAATTTAGGTAACTTTAGATAGATTGCTTAAAAACGTCAGGAAGAATATGTAAACTATAGGTCATGGATCAAAATTATTTATAATTGTTTTTCGAGAGTTGTTCTCAATTCAACAGTACCTATAGTGTCATTAAATGTGACGCAACCCTATTGAAAATTTCTACATGCGCCCGAAAGTAAACAATATATCTATAGAGTGCTACCTTTCACATCATACACAATCGTATTGAAACAGTAACTAAGAGTCTTTGAACAAACGGAACATAAAAGACTTTCAAACCATTCAGAATTGCCACAAACTCTATCTGCGTATTTTCAGTTATATAAAAGTACATAGCAGATAGATGTAAATGTAGAAAGAATCGCTACAATGAATGTATATAGACCACCACTGAGGTATAATCGTATCGATGCAAAATTTGAAGGCAATATACAAAAAAAAATAACTGCAGTCGAATGAGAATTATTTTCTCTGATCTTCGTTTGAAGTTGTATTCGAAGCATTCATTTACCCATAAAATATTGTTCAGAAAATGTTAAATCTACAAAAAGATTATTAACTGTTAGGAAAATTCATAACACCTAAACTATTTCACATGAAATTGCTTTTAATTATTGTTTGTTTTTTCTCCAACTATAGAAGAGGTATTTAAAACAAACACAGCAATGATTTTAATTTATATTTATTCGAATTTTGCAATATGTTGTGCATAATAACGAATGCATCTAAATGATTATCTTTTAATAAAATAAATATAGTAGTAGTATGGCCACTAGAATGCCCTATTTTTGATATTAATTATTAGTTTCTAAATACATAATACTATTTCCATTCTATAACTAATCTATACAATATACATAAGAAATAACAGAAAAGTATTTTAATTATTCGACATTTTTCAGGACGTGCAAGACATAACATGGGTTTACCAATAATTACACACTAAAAACTACTATAATAGACTCTTAACAAGGTGAATCAAAACTTAACTGATCAAACTTAACAGAAAAACCGATTAACTAGTAACAACAGCCAAAATCTATTTTGCCTAAAAAAAACTTACGGGGAACAACATTTTCTTTCCTACATATTTAATAGTTGTACTGTTACAACATGTTTAACAGCTGTAATTACTACTGAAGGAGGTCATAACGAGTTTATTTTTTATTCCGAGTTGGGTTCAGCAGTAGTATCGTTAACAGTTGAAGAAGAGACAGTGGTAGATGATCGGGGACAGAGAGCCCCCTCTTCTTCGGAGCAGCGGCCATACCTGCAGTACGGGGTGCGACCGCGGCAACGGAACTCCAAGCCAATGTTGAATGGGAAGCAGCGGCGGACTGTGTGGCAAGAGGTACAGAGAGAGAAGCCCTAGAAGGAATAAATATCGCATAAGCACAAAAGCGGTTTAACATAGTAAATCTATATAACAGCGGTTTAGAAAGAAAAGGCATGTCATCATGTAACTCACTAATGAAAAGTAGGGAAGTAACTTAACGTAATAATTATAGAATTTTGAAAAAAGCATCATACCGAAAATTGTCTACTATCTACAAAAAAAATCAGTAAAGATGACATTTGCGTAAGTAAATCGACGAAGAGGCCTTCTAAGGAGTGATCTTTAGAAGAGCTCTCAAGCCAAAACCTTACCTCTTTCTCGAAGTTGCAAAGAACAATATGATCCGACGCCCTCTTTTGACGAGAGCTACCAAGCCCGAACAAGCTAGCGCCAGGCAGTTGGTCCCAGTTGAAGTTGCTTAAAGGGAAATGTCCGTACAGTGCGGAAGCAGATGACGCCGCATGTGTGGTGGAAGAATCATCATGGGGAGCAGCAGTCGATATATCAGGAACTTCCGAAGACGGGGAATCCGAAGGAGATGAAGGTACTGCAGGAACTGGACTTGACTCTTGTGCCAAGACCACTGATGATGAAACCTGTAATAATACAAAACAAAATTATAATGTTCAAAATCAAAACATTAGTAAAAATGATACAATAAAGGACGCTTACCAGAACCGCGAATAAGATTAAAAGGTTCCTAATAGTCGCCATTTCGAAATTTCTCAAGAACTCTTGTGTTACTCCGATGATGCGAATTATCAAAGTGATTAGGAGGTAAGCTTATATGCTAATAACAATAATAATCATGTAAATCAGTCCATTCTTGATGTTAGGGTTGTCAGAAGTTGAAACAACAAATTGATTTTATATGAATACTTTATCGTAATGTATTAGACTATTTGCCGCACTATGTTCCTTCAATATTCTTATGATCGGTCCAAGGAGTATGATCAAAAATATAATTAGTACGTTATACATGCACATCTTAGGTGCACGTATGTTACAAAAGCAATTAGTAGACGCAGAAAAAAGTCAACTCGTTACGTGAACGAAATACTGTCGGCATTTATCCCTTTACTTTTTCTTCACTGGCTTCGTTAAGAGAACAGTAAAAATAACGGTCTATGTCAAATGTTTACAGTATTCATTTTATTTGGAAGACTAGAAGTCCCATTGTAGCTTGTGAAAAGGCTGGAAAAAAGAACATTTTAATTATATTTCATCCAATTTTAGAAACTGCAAACCCTGGCATCTTACTGTCGAAAGAAATTAGCAAACAATGTCAAAGCGCACTGTCTTTTCGTGAACAATTACAGATGCTAGCAATAGTATAATGTGACCGATGTCATTACACAGACAATGGTTAATACGAATGTTCAATACAATAATGATCGTGTGGTTACGCTTTGAATAATCCTGAGTTTCAGCGTAATAGTACGAGTTGGATTTTTGAAGTGGTATAATGTATTGTTGGGATAAATAATGATGAAAAACTAATCTTGCTTATTCAATGGCAATAAACAGATCTAGTGCTGAAATTAGTTAAGGCAAGTCAATTATTTTCATGTTAAAACTGCGCGATTGTTGTATTTTTTGTCGACGATAAAAATTACGATATTTTTTCCAAACTCTCATTCCTGTCGTGTGAAGACCTTATCGCTTAATGACTGGTTCATTTTTCGAATGGTGTATGTCAACTCGTGTTTATTTTGTGTGAACTTAGCTGGGTACAAATATTTGCGTGATCTATAAATGTTTGACAACTGATAAGTTAAATGTTTGTCAAGTTTTAAAACATGTAAATTAAAAATTAGAGTGAAGAAATTGTTTGTTTGAATATTTAACTACTTGTCTTGTCTATACCTAAATGTTTGATCTTTTCGGACCTGCTTATCCTTTTTCGGTATACAGTCATGGTGATGTACATATACCTACATATAATAGAGAAATGCTTTTGTTCGAAGAGTCGTGATATAGATAGAAAGCAGGCGTGAACAACGTTTCATGCTTGTTCACGAATTCTTGTAAGATGGGAATTGTTTGAATCTTAACAATTTGTTGTATTGACGTCATCGCTACTTTGTTCTGAGTGTATAAACAATATTGTTATGGATGAAAAGAATTAAGTAGCTATAGGTCACCAGTGGAAATTAAATGATTGTAGATGTCAAAGGATAGGTAAAATGGTATAAACTGTACATTAAATTAACTTTTTTCTCGATTTTTTTTATACGTATCGATATTTCACAGCAGTGTGGTCGTAAATGACGGTTTTATTACAACAAGTCGTGGAAATAGATACTGGTTCATTGGACTACCAGGTTACTTAGTTTTACTAACAATTTTGTTTTAATATGGCCAAAGAATCTCAAGGAACGTTAAATATAAGAGAATGGTCAAAGTTAGCAATGCAGAACGAAACGATTCGACATTAGGTCCTATTTGACTCTTACATAATAATATGTTGGTGGTATGTAATTTATTCTTAATAAACTTATTTGAAGTCCAATGTTAAAATCCAATGTCCAATTATTTGTTATTCTTTATTTTTTCTAATTTTAATAATCAATTAAATACAAAAATGGTATATGAATGAATCCTGTTGAAAAATATCTAGGTGCACCTATTTGTCAAAGATTTACTTTTCTTCCAAATTATCATCGTTACTGATATTTTCGTCATTCTGATAATACATCGTTATTGTTTAAAGTTATTTTTCAACAATTAAAGAACTCTTAATTTCTTATACTATTTATTTTTCATCTACATTGACAAGGACATGAAAAACCAATTGAATAACAGGAAGCTAGTTTTATTATTTTATTAACAGCATCAGTCAGTAGTCACTAGAATCGTCATAATCATCGCTTGTAGTCGAGGAAGTCGATGACGAACTGGACGATGATCCCGATGAACTGGATGAACCAGATGATCCAGATGTACTGGATGAGCCTGATGATCCGGATGAACTAGAACTTGACGAATCTGATGAGTCAGAGCCACTTCCAGAGTCATCAGTAGTAGTTGATGTAGTAGATCTACGGCAGAGAGCACCTTTCCTTTTCGAACATTTGCCGTATCTGCAGTAGGGGGTGTCACCGCCGCAGCTGAACTCATTGCCGCGGTTGTTTTGATTGCAGCGGCGAACAGAGGTGCATGAAGTGCACATGGCTCTACCCTGGAATAAGAGAGCATTTTAGTGATCAAGGTTCATCAACGTCAATAGTATTTAAGTAGTCCACAATATGTAACGATTACTAATCTTCTACTTAGCAAAATTTGGAACTGTGAACTGGAAATAAAGAAAGTAAATTAAATGGAGGGAATCGTTCCAGATGCGAAAAAAACAAAATACTTAGAAAATTCTTTAAGTTTTGTTTTCTGTATAGTTTAACGGAACATGGAATATCTATTAGGATGCTCCATGTTTTCATATTCTTTTACGTTTATTTGTTAATGCTGTATTTTTAAATCTAATGATTTCTGTAGATATTTACCTGTCTTCTGTAGTTGCATCTTACTCGGCGATTAGCTGCTCTTTTCTGACGAGAGCCTCCACTGAAAAAGTCAGCCCCTGGTAATTCAGGCCATTTGAAGTTGCTGAAAGCAAAATGCCCAAAGAGTCCGGAAGCAGACGAGGCCACGTGTGTGGTAGAAGGCTCATCGTGAGGTGCAGCAGTTGATGCATCAGTGACGTTTGCAGACTGAGGAGCTGAACTTGATTCTTGTGCGAATATTATAGCTGATGGACCCTGTAAATATATTAATTATGTAACTAATAAACATTAACAGAGATAATAATTATTCAGTTGATAAAAACAACATACCAGAATAGCCAGTACGAAAAATAGGCTTATACTGGGAGTCATTTTTATTTCTTTGTTTACTTCTCGTCTTGTTCTGATGATGGACAGACGACGATACTGATTAGTTGCATAGCTTATATACTATTGATTCACAATTATTATGTTAATTGATACAAATCTAGCTACATGTAGGGTTGTCAATCCAAAGTTGACTCACCATGTGGCAATTGGAGAGATTTTTGACTAAACCTTTACGAATAGAAAAATGTACAAATAAGGTCTAAGTACTACAACAGATAACAAATCAACCTCAAATAACTTATTTGTTAAGCAATACAATAAAAACCGTTGTGAAACCCTTAGTGGGCTCAATGCTGAGAGTTTACATAAACAATGTCAAACGGTATTTCTTCAATTCTACATGAAAATACTTTGGAAGGTTCATGTACATAGGATACAACCCTAACGTATCTTTACTCATCTGCCGTAAGCAAACAGTGTAAGAATAATGTAGCTGAATATGAAAGCCGTTTCCATTGTAAAGAGAATTGTCATCATATCGGTTATTCAATGTATTAGACTCATGGCTAACGTGACTGCCAAACGTGAGGTATGAATTCCAAAACTATAATATAACACTCAAGAACTGGTTTTTAAGCCAAGATAAAAATGAAATAAATGAGTGAGAAAAAGGGGTGTGAACGTAAAGGTTGCTACCAAAATGAGATAAAAATAGTTGTATATTGATGACGAGTTGATTAATAACGAAATGTGGAGAACATTCATCGATATAGGATTAGGTACAAACACACAACACAGGTAGCTACAGAATTCAGACAATCAGGTTTCATCAAAATGATTTGATTTCCAACAGCATCCATATAAGGTAACTCTATTACCAATATTTTCCGATAGGTACAATATAATATTTTACTTTGTGGCACAGGATACTATTGTAACACCAGAATAATCGAACCTTCTGTATCTATTGTGAGTTTTGGAAATGTAATTTTATACAATGAGAAGCATGCCTGACATGGGTTGAAAGATATTAGCGTCGCCACAATATGTCCGCGGAAGAATTTTGATTAAATCAGAAACCGCTTTTTGTGGACATTTTGTAACTTTTGATGTTAATTAATGCTATTCAAAGCTGTTATGGGTATTGTCTAGTCGACAGCTAATTTAATGAAACTTATTTTGAGATTGGTTAAAAGGCTTCAGTATATAGTTATATTAATCGGAATCACAGAAAAGGGAACTCCTAAGTGTGTAATTGTTTTGTTCTTTTTTAAATGTATGGTGTGTTATTTAATGAAATATTTAATAGTTTTGACAATAGGAAGAGGATTCCTTTTCATATTGTACAGTGATCATCGCAAATCTTGTTTTATTTTTTTGTGATAAATCTCTATCAATAAAAATCAATAGTAGAATATGTAAAATATTTTATTGAAAACAAAACAAATGACAAATATATAGAGCCACTAAAGGACAATGGCGAAATAATTGTTGATGTAATTCTTATGCGTCTACAAACGTCGTCATTGCAGATTTACATGAAATAATTAGTTACGTTTTATCAAGCTTTATTCGAATAGCGTCTAAGCCTGTTAAAAATATGTTTTAAATTGGAAATACAATTGATTAAATTGTACTTTGGATGTTGCCATATGAAAGTTAAATCTAAACTCAGTCATAAGAATATATTTCGCTAGTAAACTAAAAAAGCTGTAATTTTAGAATAAATTGAAGTTTTATGAACAAGAATAATCTAAGGACATATTAATTCTTCCCAATATTACTGAAATGAATAAATAAAATCAAAATAATGTTACGTAAACTTCATGGAGAAATATAATAAGTAGGTAAACTTCATTCCAGCATGGCAACAACAACGGATATATGTATATCAATGTGACATTTTGAGTTATGACAAATGTCATTGTTTATGATCTGTCAATTTAAACGTTCGTTACTCCTATTATTGTTGAATCTATTTTATTACTCTTGTTTTCTTTTTGATTTGGAATACGTATGGACTTTCTACATATCTCCTGTGACGTGTGCAGATTCCGATTACCTACCACTTACGACGACATTTTGCTGTGAACTTTTGACTCTGATTCTACTTCTTACTTTGGATTTTATTGCGTGTAAAAGACGATTTGTTTTTCACGATGGGAAGTCGTGTAAAGCCTCTCAGCACCGGCTGGTTTCCTGGATGATATCGTGATAAGGGACGATGAAAATATACAATCAAAACATATATATACCTAGCTATGTTGTTTAATTTCTTTGACAATCCCCTGTTAGAATTAATGCTAATTTTTATTTCATTCTTGCAGTTGGTCATCTATTTTATAGACGATTTTGTGCATTTAACAATGTTACAAGAAAGCCTATAAGAAAACATTAACATATTCTGTCAGGATAATAGATTTTAAAAGATACCTCTGATTATCACTCTCTATATTATCAAAGCGATACCAGGGAAAACCTAGTTCAATTATATCTATATTAATAACTATGAAATAACCGCATTAAATCTTTAAAATAAATAGTGACTAATTCACGAGGTTTACTTCTTCAACATATTTCCTATGAATTTCTGTTATAAAAATGCAAGGTCGAGCAAAAGTAATTAATTGCTTGCCCATTAATTTCACTTTTAGTTAACTGAATTTCTTTTAGTTTGAACCTTAGAGTATAGATAAGATACTAAAGAGTAAGTCTATCAGAGTTTGAACCGTAAGCACTAGTATGAACTAGTCGTTTTTGTCGTGAATGATGTATGAAGATAGAGCTTGCCGTTTTATTAATTCTATCTCAAACACTAATATTATCCTAACAATGTCAAAACTATCGAATGCGTGAAAAATAACTAAAATCAGTAAACGAATGTACTAGATACAGACAAAAAAGTGCTCTCGCTTGGCACAAGGGGAAACTAGATGGTATCGGTCAACGTATATGTAAAGTCTATGGTTTGAACAAATCTTAAATGACAAGACACCTACCCTACTATTCTCTATGCACCTAGCCTCAAATTCTTTAAAACTTAAATATCTTTTATTCGTGACTTCATTCATCAGTGAACCTTGAGACAATATTGTTCAGAAATCTAAACTCTATATTTTAAGATTTTTTTTATTAGTAGACGCAACAAAATTGTGTCAACAAAAATTTGTATGGGAGTTCGCCATTGTCCTTTGGTTCTCGAAAATATTACCTAATTATTAAAACAGGCAATTAGGCACACTCAGCGCTTGGCACAGCCGAGCACACTCCATTATTGCAGTGGGGTCTGAACGGATTGTTGCAAGGTTTGAGTATTCCGCCCACTTGTTTACAAATCATTTTTGTGTTACAATCGTGGCAGGACATCTTCGGAATCACGGTAAAGTCACATGTGGTCATACCGTCTACTGCTCGCTTGCCGCGGCCCTGGTTCTCATGCGGCCTGCCTTGGGGAGCTTGTGCCATTGACACAGCTAAGACGCACTGAAATTATGAAAACAAATTAGATTGGAAAGGGTTCTATATATGTTCATTTTTTTTTCTAAAAGCTACGATTGATTGAAACATGACTAGTTTGATTCTCTAAACAATTTTATTGCGTATACACTTAAATAAATGACAATTCCGCTATATAATTTGACACAACAGTTTTATTTAGTATGTATCTATTTTGGCGAATAGATACAGTTAATAACTTTATTAATTTATCCCAGTGCTGGGCAAGATGGACAAGAAGCCACTTTTCGATTACCCCATGTTGAATAAAAAATTAAAATACACATATGGTTTATTTTTAGGATACGTACCAGTGCCATAACGATCAGGATATTTTGAATGTGAGCCATTGTTCTTGCAGTTAGTTGCATCTACTGCTCATTGTATGTAGGGCTCGGTCTATATAGCTGTTCCCTATCTAAGTTATCTACTATCTATGTAAATATGTGGGGAAATCGCGAAACGTCTCATCTGTCGGATTTTCCTATTTTTGTTTTCAATAGGAAAATATCTCGAAGCTACTCGTAGCTTGTTTATGAGAACACTTTAGAATTGATAAGGATTTACACAATTTATTAGAAAGTAAACGTTTTAGTTGAAACGCAATACTAGCAGCAAATGAATTTGCTTATATGCAAAAATGCAAAAATATTTACAATCGTTGTTGCAAAAGGTATAGGTATTTCTAATTTATAATGTGAATTAAACATGGATTTAAAAGCAATTTCTTAATTCATGCATTTATTTTATTACTATTAGCACTCGCTTATCAATAAAAAACTAAATCTACTCAGATTATACTGAAAAAACGACAGAGACATAATTTAGTTTAGCTTGTATTTATTATATAAGCTCAAAACAAGAAACAACAAAAAAACTCCCACAAAATTGGATCATGTTTAACAAATTTTATTTTACTAAAACATTTTTAGTCAAATAGTATTTTTAAATCATTTCGAATTTTAAGTGACAACATTATTTTATACGAAGCTACTAAAAGTATTTTGGGATCAGATACGTAATCGTTTGTTTGTTGATCTTGAAAAGAGAGTCTTATAATATAGTCCTGCTATTTGTTTGTCTGTTCAGAAAGTTACTCTTCGTCAGATTCCGTGGTGCTAGTTGAAGTTGAAGAAGACGTAGATGATGAGCTTGATGAAGAAGAACTAGAAGATGATGAACTGGAGGTCGAAGAGCTAGTAGTTGAAGAGCTTGTAGTTGAAGAGGAGTCCGAAGAGTCTGAAGAATCTGAATCATCTGATTCTGTCGTACTGGAAGAGCTGGAGGAACTGGACGATCCTGATGAACTGGATGAGCCAGACGAACTGGACGATCCCGACGAGCTGGATGATCCAGATGATGTAGACGATCCTGATGATCCAGAAGATGTGGAAGATCCCGATGATGCCGACGATGAAGAAGATCCCGAAGAACTAGAAGAGCCTCCAGATCTACTCGTAGTACCAGAAGATGACGAAGATCGACCGGGAGAAGAAGTCGTTGATCTCTTGCAGAGCGCACCCATATTCTTAGAACATTTACCATATCTGCAGTATGGGGTGTTTCCACCACATCTTACATCCCTGCCATTGTTATTCCGATTGCAAAGCCGCACTGAGCGGCAAGAAGTGCACATCCATCTACCCTAAAAAGATGAAATGTACCAAATTAATATTTAAGTCAAATATGAAGACGTATCTATTGATACTTTATAAGCTTATTGTCCATTAATTTCAGTTAATGATTACCTGCTTTCTGTAGTTGCACCTGACTGGTCTTCCATTATTAGCGGGAGATCTCTTCTGACGAGAAGAACTTATGAAGAGACCAGATCCAGGAATTTGATCCCAGTTGAAGTTGCTTAAAGGGAAATTTCCGAATAGTCCGGGAACAGACGGCGCTTGGGGAGGGGAGGAATCATCTTTGGGTGCTCCAGATGATACAGCTACCTCTGTAGATTCAGGAGCCGAACTTGATTCCTGTGCCAATATAATTGTTGATGGAACCTGGAATCATAAAAAATAACGTAAGCTTGACTAAGTAAATGACAAAAATAATACGGAAGTTTGTAAATGATGGTTCACTTACCAAGATGGCGAATACCAAAATAATGGTTTTGAAGGCGGCCATTTTGAACTCTTTCCTAAGATCCTCGTCCTGCTCTAGTCTGATGATAGTGATGATCGAAGTGATTAATAGTAAGGTTTATATACCGTTGATACATAATAATTATTATAATATGTCCATTATTAATACTAGGGTTGTCAGTCAAAATACTAATTAAAATTTTGCGTATTTAGTTCATCATTCAACATTTCAATCAGCTCATATTCTTGTGTGGGCACATAAACAAAGGAAATATAACGTTTGTGCTATAAATATCCTGGTAATACATATAATAATATGAAATTCTATTATGGAGTGGGTAGTTCCTTTATTGTGTTCTTCCATAATTTTAAACTATGTTTACCTCATTTTAATAAGTAATGGTAGCAACCATAAGATGCAGCCCTGACTTTCATCTACGCTTCAGCCAAAAGCAAACAAAACAATATCGCCGCCTTCCTGTATTCAATCACACAAGCAATCAATAGTGTAGCACATGAAAGCGGCTTTCATTGCATAGAGAATCGTCAGTTTGCCTTGTTCTACGTTATAAAGGTACATACATACGTATGAATAGAACATTCGAGCCGGTGCGGTGGTCTCGTGGTCGCAAACGTGACGTCCCGCCGTAATTTCGGTTGGATTGTCAACTGTTATTTGGCTTCCCTGTTACGAAATTTTCAGTGGCGTGGAGTTTAAACCAAAACTTTTTTCTTTTTGCGTAACCGGGCAGGGGCGAAAATACATCAAGGATATTCGAATAGAATAGTAACGTGAAGGTTAAAACCTTCAAATTAAAGAAATAGAGAATATTTGGTATACATATTGTGTATTTCTTGATAAATGGTAGGTGATGTTAAATTTAATTTGAAGACAGCATAATTAAACATTTCTGTCTAACCCTTTCCGGCCCTGTCGTGAAGATAGATACCAAATAGAGCAAAATATTATGATTGCGTCAAGTCATGCTATTTGTTACTAAATAGAAAACAAACGTGATCAACGTTAAAGATTTGTTCTCATATTGCGATAAGATAGCAATTGTTTTGATGTTTCATATTTTAACTGTATAGGAGTGAAACCAGAATGCTTATATGAAACATAATATTTATAGAATAATATTTTAGAAGTTTGTCCAATGTCCGAACATACCATTTGACTTTTTGTGACTGTTAGGTGTGTTTAGACAGGTAATATATCGATCAGCCTGTGTGTTATTTAGGTGCAGGCTTGACTGAGCTACGTCAACAATCAGAGCTAACAACAAGGACGGGAAACGTTAGGTTTTTATTTAGAATGTTCTGCGAATGCCCTGGCCGCCTAAATTTTGATATGTAATCTTACAGTAAATTGGATAGCTATACCTATTCTATATCTATATCACATTGAGAACATTTTTTACTGCATGTCAAGAAAATATCCTTTCGTGGCTGAGTCATCGACTTTCGGCGAAAAGCCGGTTCTGGGTCAGATGACTGAAAATAAATATCAAAAGTTATTTTTATACAAAAAATTCGGAATATTTCTGAAGCCAAAAACCATCTCTTATCCTCTTAGTTTGTAAATAGGTATGCTTCAGGTATTCCGATTTATACTGCCTCGTAGAAATTTCGTAAAAATCGTGCACAAAAATGTAAGTTTTTATTTATGTTTTCGGTCACTTTTGTGGAATAGATAACCGGATAATTCCGGGTAACATGAAAAGCTGCTATTTTTGTGCTATTTTCCAGAACCTGGAAACAGGTTTACTATATTTGTTTAAGTAAACTATTCACTACATATATTGGGGTTACTTAAATAAAACAGTACATATTATTATAATTAATGTTTTTATTTAAAATATTTCAAGATAACACAATTCAAGCGCACCCAGCACTAGGGTTTGACGAGCATCTACCATTATCACAGTAAGGCGCGAAAGGATTGTAACACTTGACGCTCACGCCACCGTCCCCTCCGTAACAAATAAGTCTTGTATTACAATCATAACAGTTGAATATCGTGTTCGGTCCGAGTTCACAGAGCCTCTTGATTTCAGAGTCATCGTGGGATCTGTCTCCTTGTTCATTTCTTAACCCATTTAACACTTGCGAGTCCTCAACTAAAGTGTTTCGGGCTAAAGCACCAGCTAGGGTGCACTGAAAATAGAAAAAAAATGACATTGTTAATTAGATTATGGTACTACTGATAACTGTGATTATGTTCCATGTACAATTATGCAGGTACACTTTAAGGAAAATATCTAAAGTTAATATTCACATAGAACATTGAAAAATATTAAATTGGTCTAACTGAAAAAAATATGATTTTGTAAACAAAGTTAATGAATTCAACTGAACACCAATTCTATAGGTTTTTTCAACTAGAATAATCTACTTAATAACAGCTAACCTACGATTAACTAGTAATTTACGTTTAATGCCATTAAATCAATTACAATGTTTATCAATCTGAATTAGGAATAATTAATAGGAGTTACTTACCAGAGCCACGAGAATCAGAGCGTTTTTTAAATGTGCCATTGTTTATTTATGAGTTCAATAATACTACTTCAAACTTGATTATACTTATATACAGAATACTTATCTATTCTTTATCACATCTTGAATCACCTCGAATGTTTATCACGGTGTCTCATAGGTGCCCTAAAAAGATGAGTCGATTTCAAGATTAAACCTAATCATTAGATCTTGTTTAAGATTATATTTTACTATTTGTCACTTGACCTTTCAATTGATCTAGAATATGAATGTAACATAACATATCATCACGCCTGTATCCCTGAAGGGGTAGGCAGAGGTGTACCAACGTACACCCACAGTTCGCCGATATGTTTAGGTCTCATGTAATAGGGGGCGAGCCTATTGCCACTAACCGCGCACAAATCCAAACTCCGACTTGCTACTAAGAATTTCATAGAAAAACCCAATAACACCTTGGTCGACTCGGGAATCGAACCCAAGACCTCTAGCGTAGCAGTCGCACTTAGCACCACTAGGCCAACGAGGCAGTCGAATATGAATGTAGACGAAAATAAAAGAATTCATCGCGATTTGTACACCTTAATTTGCTTAATGCTTTAGCCAGATCATAAGCCATAGTCACATGCAATCTGAGTAGCAAATATTTTTTCGTTACGTTACCTCGGAAGTTTTTATTTTAATTCCGAATTTATCTACATGTCTTATAAGCAGTGATAATAATAATATAATTGTCACGGGTTATGTGTGACTCTTGCACAATATTAGGTTAGTACTTATGCAATTATATTTTTACATAATAAGAAGAATATTCTGAAGATTTCATTTATTAACAAAGCATCTTCAACCTTCAGTTAGACAATTTAATTAATAGATAATGGATGGATTTATTTTTTTACTCACTCATTCCCATTTTCTTTTAGTCATAGGTGATTGTAAAGTAAGACAGTAAGACTTTAATATTATGAGTAACATTCAGAAAGATAACTTTATTGGAAAGATAAATGTGACTAGAATCTTCCTTCATTAATATAACTAGCAGTTACTCGCCTCTTGGCTAGCGCTTATGTATAGTTACTTTAGCAAATAATAAATGGTTGTGATTTTCATTGTAAGAAGTACATTTTTCATAAAGTATATACCTACATTTCATGCCTTTGTACTTGAATTAAAATCTTTTGGTTAGAATTAAGTAAACAAGCAATTCAAAAGATTCAAAATAACCACCATAGAGCGAAAATATGGTTTGGAAGTTTATTGGGGAATTCGTTTTGTTCAAAATTACAATCAAGAAAAACAAAAGTTTTACAACTGTAACCGTAGTTAGTACCTACAAGTTTCTAGTTAAAAAGATATTCCGTTTATTCACTTTTTACTCTTTCATTATTTATTTTCCGTAAAATATATATGTGGCTACTTATCTAGTTTATAATAGACACCCTTTTTCCTAATTTCCTAATTCTTTTTTAATATAAGTAACATACCTTATCCATACTATAGTATTACAGTGTATATTAAATCCTGCAACACTAACAGGTTATAAACTGGTCTTACCGGAGCTTAGATTAAATTAAATTTGTATGCAGCATAAATGGTAAGAGGGGTCCTTAATATGTAAAGGGAACGCTTCAATGGTGAATTGATAGTAGCGCTGAGTTGAAGCGCATCGAAGCATTAATCTATATTATACTAGCTGTGCCCTGCGGTTTCACGCGCATTAATATCTAGGTCCCGTTTCCGGTGCCTTTATGTTCTTCAGGGCACAGATTACGGTAAGCGTCGGTCTTGACGGGCGTCGGTTACGGTAAATGTCGGTTTTGATGGGCGTCGGTTACGGTAAGCGTCGATCTTGACGGGCGTCTGTCTTGATTGGCGTCGGTTACGGTAAGCGTTGGTGTTGGCGGGCGTCGGTTACTGTAAGCGTCGGTCTTGACGGGCGTCAGTTACGGTAAATGTCGGTCTTGATGGGCGTCGGTTAAGGTAAGCGTCGGTCTTGATGGGCGTCGGTTACGGTAAGCGTCGGTTTTGACGGGCGTCGGTCTTGACGGGCGTCGGTCTTGACGGGCGTCGGTCTTGATCGGCGTCGGTTACGGTAAGCGTCGGTCTTCACGGGCGTCGGTTACGGTAAGCGTCGGTCTTGACGGGCGTCGGTTACGGTAAATGTCGGTCTTGATGGGCGTCGGTCACGGTAAGCGTCGGTCTTGACGGGCGTCGGTTACGGTAAGCGTCGATCTTGACAGGCGTCAGTTACGGTAAATGTCGGTCTTGATGGGCGTCGGTTACGGTAAGCGTCGGTCTTGACGGGCGTCGGTCACGGTAAGCGTCGGTCTTGACGGGTGTCGGTTACGGTAAGCGTCGGTCTTGACGGGCGTCGGTTACGGTAAGCGTCGATCTTGACAGGCGTCAGTTACGGTAAATGTCGGTCTTGATGGGCGTCGGTTACGGTAAGCGTCGGTCTTGATGGGCGTCGGTTACGGTAAGCGTCGGTCTTGACGGGCGTCGGTTACGGTAAGCGTCGGTCTTGATGGGCGTCGGTTACGGTAAGCGTCGGTCTTGATGGGCGTCGGTTACGGTAAGCGTCGGTCTTGATGGGCGTCGGTTACGGTAAGCGTCGGTCTTGATGGGCGTCGGTTACGGTAAGCGTCGGTCTTGACGGGCGTCGGTCTTGATTGGCGTCGGTTACGGTAAGCGTCGGTCTTGACGGGCGTCGGTTACGGTAAGCGTCGGTATGGGGGGCGCCGGTTACGGTAAGCGTCGGTCTTGACGGGCGTCGGTTACGGTAAATGTCGGGCTTGATGGGCGTCGGTTACGGTAAGCGTCGGTTTCAGACGGGCGTCGGTCTTGACGGGCGTCGGTCTTGATTGGCGTCGGTTACGGTAAGCGTCGGTCTTGACGGGCGTCGGTTACGGTAAGCGTCGGTCTTGATGGGCGTCGGTTACGGTAAGTGTCGGTCTTGATGGGCGTCGGTAGTATTTCAATTTTATTTAGTTATAAGCTGTGTCCTGCGGTTTCACCCGCATTAATACCTAGGTCCCGTTCCGGTGCCTTTATGTTATTCAGGGCGCAGATGAATCCAACAAGTCACTGTCGTAACAAGGGTCAGGATTACTTAATAATTATTTGTTTCCCGCGCAATTTTCCAGACTTTTTCTTTCATAGAAACCTTCTCCTGATAATAACTATCACTATAAAAGAATAATTAGCTAAATCAGTCCAGGTGTTATTGAATTATGCGCTAACCATCACATTTAACTATTCATTTTTATATAAACTCGTATATACAGGGTGTCCGGTAAATAGTACGACAAACTGTAGTGGCTGATCCCTTGGGTCAGGCCCTATCAAATGAACACAACTTGTGTTCCCCGGAAAGTTACAGGTTTCGAGTTACAATTGATTTTCGAAAATTTTAGAATTTTCTACCTTGCATCAAACTTTTCCATTTTTCTTGCTGTTTAATAGTTTTCGTAATACTTTTGGGATCTCAACTTACTTTTCTTTTTTCATTATAAAAATTTGCCTGTTTTTTCTTAGACTATCTCTGTTAAAAAATCACTTTAAACGAATCACCAGTTTAGGCGTGATTGCGTTACAAACAGATAATCCGAAAGAGTCATTTCACGTTCATAATATTAGTAAGGTTTATATATGGACCCTAATAATACTATTTCCTTCATACACTGAGTCATTGTCGGGGTAAATCAGGGTAACGCCCTCTGGGTCCCACGATTAACTGATAAAACAAACATATCGACTATTTCTAATATTCCATAGACTGCTTAATTAAACACCAACTTTAATCTTTTTAGGTAGTGAAAAGGAAGGCACGAGGTATTCTTGCAAGAATTTTCATAGTTATTTTCTGGGTCAAAAATATTCGATTGTGCGACTTTTCAGTAGCTTACCTACATAGGTTCATAAACAATTGTTTTAGGTAAAAAAATCACTTCGCCTTTATGGGTTTAACAAGGACTTAGATTGGGTCACAGACAAATGACGCACTTCGATGCTTATTCGAATTGCAGTGCGTCATTATTTTAATTAAATAAAAAAGCATATGGAATTTATATATTTATTAATAAAATCTAATTAACATAAATCACGTGCACTCTGCGCTCGGTGTTTTCGAGCACGATCCGTTAATACAATAAGGTTCGAAGGGATTGTAACACTTCACGAACTTTCCACCGTTTGGCCAACAAATAAGTCTTGAGTTGCAATCATAGCAGTTGTCTTGCGGCTTAGCCTCACAGAGTGCCTTGATTTTTTCAGCTGTTTCACGATCGGCTAGGGTTACAGCGAGGAGGCACTGAAAGTAGGAATGAAGAAATTTATTAATTGCAATAATATGAGATGTCAAAAACGTATTCCCAAATTTGAATTCTAAATCAAGGCCAATTGGGTTCACTTTCGAAATGAGCTTTATTATCACTCAGGTGAAGCTCGACATCGAAATTACTTACAGGATAGACATACAGAAGTTTATATTTCACATTGATGAAAGTTGACGAAACTCAATACATAGATAACCAAAATATTAAATAGCTGTTCTTAAACGAAAAAAGTGTAGTTTAACTTCTAAAATTAACAAAAAAAGAAATATTTTAGTCATTTAGTTAAATGGAAAAAAAACCACAAAAACTACACAATTCACAGAATTGGAGAGTATATTATATATAGTCTAGCAGACTACCAAAATCCATTGTTCAGAAAAACAATTGAATCTAAATTGGACATTCAATTCCTGAAGCTACCAAAACTAGAATATCTAATAACTAGAAATTCAGATTCAATGGAACAGTGAATATCGTTAGAATTAACGCTTAATAGGAATAAGTGTACGTACCAGAGCCACAACGACGAAGGCGGTTTTGATGTGTGCCATGGTATATTTTTTATTCAAATAATGTTACATATTTTATTCGATGTACTTATATACAAATGGCTTATCGGTTAGCAAACCTTGTAGCACGGTAATTTCCGATATTTATCATAGTGTCCCATAGTTACACATAGGATGGGTCGATTTCTGGATTAAACTATTGATAAGATCGGGTTTTACTATTTACAATAACATTTTGTAACTGGGTGCTTATTGGGCAAGCTCGTGTATACTTTGATACGAATGATACGATTTACTTTTTTTATGCTTCACATTGGCTCTCGTTTCCTGTAGTCTGAGTAGTTGTTTACTTGAATCTATAAGTTATTATTAATAAAACCGACTAGTACTACACATTTTGTAATAAATAATAAATATACGAAATTGTACAGAGTTACCAGTGCAAGCAGCAACGTATGGCGTTATGAAGAGTTGGCCGGTTTGTCCTGTCATCATTTCCCTTCAATCAAACTAACCGCCGTAATATTTTTTTTTCTAAACTGATAATAACTGAAAGCTATACAACATGTGTTCCATACGGATTTCTCTGATAACAACTAAGATCATACGTTCGCTAGTTAAAAGAATAAAATTACTGTTACAGTTTCTTGGAAAAAATAATATTTAGACGAAGACTGATTCTTTTAAATATATTTTACTTGTCTTACTGAGAGGGGCTCGTCTAAGCCTTACACGGTTTGACCGATAAAACCGGTTAATCCGCGTTAGCCGCGGTTGGTCCGTAGATGGAAGTCCATTGCTAAACATACCGAGACCCCTCCGTGCCTCAGCAAGTAAAGGCGTAGGTCCCGACTGTCGCACTATGACATCTGGCATTTGTTAAGTAAATTCTGAGAACCAGTCTTACCATGCCATACCGTAGTAAATTGTGTTGTGGAGTTCAGATAGGCAGTCGCTCCATGTAAAATGCGGAATCTGAATCCGGAAAGACTGGAAGCCAACCCCAACATAGTGGAAAAGGCTCGGGAGATGATTATGACTTGTCTTACTGACTGTACCTCGTTGATAAAGATTCCTTTTCCTCAGGAAAAGAAACGTGGGTTGAGTTGACAAATCACTTTTATAAAACTATTTGACTACTAATTTTTACCTGGCTTAATTGATCTACTTTCCAACAACCTACGAAGGTTCATAAACAATGTTTAGGTAAACAAATCACTTTGGCTAATTTTTAATAAAACAATTATATTATGGGTTACAGAGGTTTCTTATTCAGACTGCAGTGTTTCATTTCGTTAAAAATAACTCAAGATAACATAATTTAGGAGCACTCTGGACTCGGTCGCCTCGAGCACCATCCGCTGTGACAATAAGGTTCGAAGGGGTTGTAGCACTTTACGCTCACTCCACCGTTGGGCCAACAAATAAGTCTCGTGTTGCAGTCAAGGCAGTTGTGTAGCGGCTTATTCTCACAGAGCGCCTTGATCTCTTCAGGTGTTTCATTTTCTGCGTGAGCGACAGCTAGGAGGCACTGAAAGTAGAAATGAAGGTTATTGATTTTGAAATATTACACTGTATGGAAAGGAGAACAGACCAAAACTTATTATTAGTCTGAATTACATTTGATCGACTAAACTATAGCCAAAACATTCAATTTCTATTACTAACTGGAAATTTTGTCAATGTATTCTGAATTTGGACGCATAATTTTACTAACCAAACTATTTAGCTGAACGGATGGAAAACCACGGATGCAACAAAATTCACGGAATTGGAAACAAATGAAGCTAAATTGGACGTTCAATTCCTGAAGCCACTAAAACTAGAATATCTAGTAACTACGTGGCAGCTGACCTCGTATTAATAAAATATAAATTCAGATTCGATAGAACAGTGCAGTTCGTTATAATTAATACTTAATAGTAATAAGTGTACGTACTAGAGCCACAACGATGAAAGCGGTTTTGATATGTGCCATTGTTTAGTTTTTATTTAAATAATGATACATAGTTTCTTCGATGTATTTATATACAAAGGGCTTATCAGTTATCATATCTTGAAACCCGGTCAATTAGTAGTGTCTCATAGATGCTCAAAGGATGAGTCGGTTTCTAGATTACACCTATTGATTAGATCGAGTTTACAATCAACAATGACATTTTGTATCTGGGATGTTATTGGGTAAGATTATGTATTGTGTGGGTTTATCATATGCTTAATCTTTTTAAATGGTTCACACTGGCTGTGATTACGTGCAGTCTGAGTAGTTGTTTACTTTAATCTATAAGTTATTATAAAGGAATGGACTGTTAATGTAACTAAAAATACTACACATATTTTGTAACATAATAAATACACAAAACTGAACGAAGTTACCAGTACAAGCAGATAACTTTAAATAGGTCGTCAAGTCGTCCAAAATGCCTTTGGCACATATGGTCCGAGTTGACGCATTTCAAAATAAATTTAATTTCAATTTAATTTAATTCTATTCGTTATCTCGACCCACGTTTCTTGTGCAGAAGAAATTAGAACTTTATCAAAGTTTTAATACAGTCTGTAAGACAAGTACAAAATGTTTACATGAGTCTTCTGCTATTATTTTTCCAAGACAACTGTATGCTTTCGTTAATTATCAGTTTAGAAAATAATGGTTACGGTGGTTACTTTCATTTAAAGGAAATTATGACGGGTAAATACTGACGAAAAATATATTTAGTATTGAGAAAAAAAAAACGCGAATATAATATTCAAAGAAAAATAAAAAAAAAACCCTTGTATGATTGCTTCCTATGTAGATAAAATATGTTGTGTGTACATAAATAAGTAAACAAGATACACGTTTAACGGTGACATAATCGCTGTCTAAGATGTTAAAGCTACATTAACATTTAATCCCGGACCAAGCCCTCTAAAGACACCTCCTCCACCTCCAGAAATATCTTCGAGTAGAAGACAGTTGTACTATTTAGCTAAATCAGTCTTATTGTCAATTATACTAGAGTAAAGTCTAAGCGTTAAGAAATATGCTAACGAAAAATTATGCTCTTAGACGCTTTGCCTCTGTGCTATGGATTTATCCTAACAGTACTGTTTCCTTATGTGAATGAGTCATCGAGTGATGGCGTAAAGCCTGGATTCTTGACTGACAATAGACTCATGGTGAGATAAACACATTGCCTACTCCTTATGACTCTTTTACTCCTTATGGATTGTTTGTTTATGTATCAAACTATGAATGGAAGTGAGGAATACCATTCTATGTACTTTCACGATAACTTAAATCTTCCTAGTAGCTAAGTTACATTTTTATAACTATGCTATGTGTTTAAATTGTTAAAATCACATAAGTAGTTTCTAAAATGATTACTACCTATCCTTACAAATAATGTTTACGTGAATAAATTTGGTATTTTTTTTTATTCTCTTAAATCGAGGAACGGATTGCTTCAGGTATTCCGATTTATCCTGTCCTAAAGAAACTTTTGAAAATTCACGAAAAAATCCCAATAGTTATTTTCTCGGTCCCTTTTATAAAAAATATTCGATAGCCGGGAATTTTGTTACAATTGTTTTCAGTGCCCTACAAAGGTTTATAAACAGTTTTTAGGTAAAAAAATATCTTTGACTCATATAAAACAGTTATATTATGGGTTACAGAGGTTTCTTATTCAAATTACAGTACTCATCTCATTATAAATAACTCAACATAACTCAAGAGCACTGTGCACTGGGTCTCCACGAGCACCATCCGCGATTACAGTGGGGTTCGAAGGGGTTGTAGCACTTTACGCTCACTCCACCGTTGGGCCAACAAATAAGCCTCGTATTGCAGTCAAGGCAGTTGTGTAGCGGCTTATTCTCACAGAGCGCCTTGATCTCTTCAGGGGTTTCATTTTCTGCGAGAGCGACAGCTAGGAGGCACTGAAAGTAGAATAAGGATTTTTAACCGACGAAAACAGAGGAGGTTCTCAATTCGACGCGTATATTTTTTTTTTTTTTATGTATGATCACGCATTACTTTTTACAGAGTAGTCCGATTTTGATAATTCTTTTTTTATTGGAAAGGGTATACTCCAAAGTTGGTCCCATATAAATTTGGAAAAAGAATTCCCACCCTAAGGGTGGGAAAACAGGGGTTAATTGATTGTTTTCGCACTGATCGTAATGTATTACCACGCGTAACTTTTTACAGAGTAGTCCGATTTTGATAATTCTTTTTTTATTGGAAAGGGTATACTCCAAAGTTGGTCCCATATAAATTTGGAAAAAATATTCCAATCCTAAGGGTAGAAAAACAGGGATATATTGATTTTTTACTAACTGATTGTAATATATGACCACGCGTTACTTATTACAGAATAGTCCGATTTTGATAATTCTTTTTTTATTAGATAGGGAATACCTAGAAGCTGGTCCCATACAATGTAACCCGAAGGGTGGGAAAATAGGGGTGATTTATTGTTCACTCACAGATTTCAATACTAAAATAAGGTAGTTAGCTATTTTAAAAAGAATGCAAAATTCAGCATGTAGCAATTAGTAGACTATAGCCACAAAAAAATATAAAATAAAAACTTTTTAACAAAAAAATTAAACCGCCGAAAAAACTGAAAAGCAAAAAATAAGAAACATTTTTTTATTTAATCTTAATAACTAAGTTCTTAAACGAATGTGAGTATACCTAAATAATTTTGAGGCGGCGCCAAACTATCAATTAACAAAGATCACAAAATTACCTTAAATTTTAAGAAACAACCAAATCAAAAACACTATATTCTATAATTATATTCCTTACTTACCACCTACTAATTCCATTGTGGAAAGCAAATAAAAGTTTTGAGTTTGAGTTTGAATCAACTTAACAATGCAATGAAATCTCCAGCGATAAACATTAAAATTTCTAAAAAAATTAAGTACCTATATATCGTAATTAATTAATTTGCCTGTTTGGCGCCGACTCGAAATTACTTAGGTATACTCACATTCGTTTAAGAACTTAGTTATTAAGATTAAATAAAAAAATGTTTCTTATTTTTTGCTTTTCAGTTTTTTCGGCGGTTTAATTTTTTTGTTAAAAAGTTTTTAAACTATAGGTAAGTAGAGTAGGTAGGGTAGGAAAGTGGAGTAGGATTGAATTGAAGAACTATCTCACTGTATGGAAAAGAGATAATAATAATAATAATAATAATAATCCAGCCTATAAACGTCCCACTGCTGGGCACAGGCCTCTTCTCATATAGAGAAGGCACGAGCATTGATCATCACGCTTGCTCTCTGCGGGTTGGCGATTGGAATAGAGAAGAAACCAAAAAATCATAGTAGCCTGAATAAAATTTTATTGACGAAACTATATTCCTGTATAACCAAAATATTAAATTTCTATTACTAACTGGACAATTTGTCAATGTATTCAGAATTTAGACGCATAATTTTGCTAACCAAACTATTTAGCTGAACGGACGAAAACCATGGACGCAACAAAATTCACGGAATTGGAGAGTATGTATATTACAGTTAAGCAGACTACCAAAATCCGTTGTTCGGGAAAACAAATGAAGCTAAATTGGACGTTCAATTCCTAAAGCCACTAAAACTAGAATATCTAATAACTACGTGGCAGCTGACCTCGTATTAATAAAATATAAATTCAGATTCGATAGAACAGTGCAGTTCGTTAAAATCAATGCTTAATAGGAATAAGTATACGTACCAGAGCCAGAATGATGAAAGCGGTTTTGATGTGAGCCATTGTTTATTTTTTATTTAAATAATGATACTTATTTTTTTCGATGTATTTATATACAAGGGGCTTATCATATCTTGAAACACGGTCATTTAGTAGTGTCTCATAGATGCTCAAAGGATGAGTCGGTTTCTAGATTAAACCTATTGATTAGATCGAGTTTTACTATCAACAATGACTTTCTGTATCTGGGTGTTTGTTGGGTTAGATAATGTAATGTGTACAGTACCTATACTTTCATACGCTTAACATTTTTTTATGGTTCACACTGGCCGTAGTTACACGCAATCTGAGTTATAATAAATACACATCAATGTACAATGCTACTCGAGCAATCAATAGCTCATGGCGTTATGTGAAATAAACAGACTACTCAATTAAATTTACAGAGCAGTTTGCAGTAAACAACTTAATTAAGAGAAATCAACAAGATTTTAGTAACTTGTCATGTTTGTTTTATTAGCATTTCACTCACAATCTTGATTGTCATTGTCGGCGATAAAGTTTTGTGGGTGTATTTACGGCTTAAATATTGTGATTCACATTTTAGAAGTTAAATTTATCAGAAAGATAAACGTGACTAAAATCTTCCTTTATCACTGACAACATTTGAATTCAGTGTGACTATGCAAATGACTCAATTTCTATTTGGTTCACATTATGTAAAATAAAAAGAGTGAAAGTAATATATAACTAAATATACGTTTTAATTTTTTATTTAAGGAATAAAAGAAGTAGTCAGTATTAAAACATTTATTAATTTAACAATCATACAAATAAGTTAAAACAATTTACAGAAGGTTTCGAAATCGCTGAGCAAAATATTAAAGCGATTCCGAAGGAAAAACAAAGTTACGAAACAGATCAGAATAAAGAAGGACGAGTATTCGAGAAGATGTCTGAAGATATTATTTAGGCGGCAGCGGGGACGGGAACGATGGGGACAACGTTGGCGGGTCCTCCACACTCCGCAGAGGGGGTGGCGGAGCAAGCTCCCAAGTTGCAGTACGGCAGGGCAGGGTCGGTGCAGGCACGCTGGAGACCACCGATCTTGGTGCAGATCAGTTTAGTGTTGCAGTCGACGCACTCGCTGCCGATGCCGGTGCACTGCACCCACTGGGGGAACCAGGGTGCGCTGGCTAGCCACGGGGGAATCCAAGGGTTGGCGGCTCCGTTGCCACCTGCGCCTCCCCACGCACCAGCACCTCCCCATCCTCCAGCACCGCCCCATCCGCCACCAGCGCCCCAACCGGGCTGAGCTGGTACTGCTGACACTACAACAACCTAAAAAAAGAAATTAATCATTAAAATTGGCACAATATTTTTGGTTTTCCGGTAAAACAGGTCCATAGTAAAAGTCTTAACAATTTTCCTGTTACTTATCATCAAATTGAGAGTAAGCGATAATATTAAGATACGTTATGACAGTAATGTAAAAAAAGATTATTGAGTATGAATCACTTACCAATAGGCATAAAGCAATTGCGATTTTGGCAGACATGTTTGATGTATTATTGTTCGTATTGTTCGAGTTCGTAATACAAGCAGGTTCACTTCGTTTCTATCGTTTACGACGCAAAATATCTCCTTTTATACTTTGAATGTTTGTCTATGAGATTACATCTTACCACCTGTAGTTTGTAAGTATACATACAGAGGTTTTCCCGAATGGAAAGAGTAGGCAGCCATAAAGTTGATAACAGATGTATAGTCAACAAGTTTTGTTTGTCTAAACAGCAGTGATGTGAAATAATATTATGCGTTTATAAATAAAGTTAAAAGAGGGAAATTTGTTTGCTTGTTTGTGGGGATTAGAGCTTATTTATGATAGTGTTCAAGCGATTAAAAGATGTAATATTGTTGAGATAGACTTTTCCCAACGTGCATGTAGCAACAGCAATGAAACGTGACCTGAAGGTTATCCCGGACAGATTAGACTCACAGTCACTTTCATCTCTCCTCTTATGAAACTGAAACTTATGTATATACCTACATGTTATTATGATACGTAAGATTATTTTAAAGTGTCTTCGGTCTTTTTGTAGTGAAATGTAATGAATATACCTATCGGTATATTTTAGGAAATCATCAATGTTGTGGATTCGTTATTAATATAGACGTGTTATTGTATGTATTATGCAGGTATATGTGTCTACTTAAACGGGCAAAAATTCAAACTCCGACCTGTTACTGAGAATTTCATAGAAAAACCCATTAACACCTTGGTCGACTTGGGTATCGAACCCAAGACCTCTAGAGAACCCTAGAACCACTAGGCCAACGAGGCAGTCTAGTGGTTCTAAGCGCGTACTTCCACCGATATATTTTCTTGTTTTACACCAAGTGAAGTGAAATAGGGTTTCAAGAATTGAGTCAGTCAATCTTTTTTCCAGAAACTGCTTACATATATTTTAATACAAATATAATTTGAGTTATCTTTTAAGAAGCTTGCATTCGAATGTACTAAGTCAGAAAAAATATTTCACACATATCATCACGCCTGTATCCCCGAAGGGGTAGGCAGAGGTGTACCAATGTACACCCACAGTTTGCCCATATGTTTAGGTCCCATGTAATAGGGGGCGAGCCTATTGCCACTAACCGGGCACAAATCCAAACTCCGACCTGTTACTGAGAATTTCATAGAAAAACCCAATAACACCTTGGTCGACTCGGGAATCGAACCCAAGACCTCTAGCGTAGCGGGCGCGCTTAGCACCACTAAGCCAACGAGGCAGAAAAATATTTCAGTACCCCAGTAAATACAAATCCCTTAGTATATTTACCTAACTTACGCCTTTGACATAGTCATTACCTATCAGTACCTATATCAAAGTTAATCGAAATATTGTCTTCAGTGATGGGTCAATTTGTTAACGCTGTTGATTAGTTGATGAATATCAATTAATTACGATTTTCTTTCTTTGCACCTTATAATTATCATCAGAATATGTTTTTAAGGCTATATGATATCTACATTGTTACATATTCCAAGCACTGGTCTATTCTCAGTATAAGCTAGCATTAACAATTAACTCCGCCTTTCTTGGTTTACTAGTAAATGTAGACTTATTGTTTCTTTCTCGCAAGAGCACTAGGATGTTAGTTTCATCAACATTCACAGCTAAACTGAAAAAAAGTTTTAAACACTTTGCTGTAATCGTTAAACCAAAAAGATAATGCCGTTATTTAATTCGTACGGTCTTGCGCCATAGAGATTAATTAATCTCCCAAATTATCACTATAATCTGCAAATAGTAAGAAAGATAAGAAGCTTAAACCAAAGTAAAATCATTAAGTAAATAGACTTAACAATTTTAATCGAGTAAGATCAATGTTGGTTGGCGACAATCGAAAGTAAAATGTACAACTACGTCACAAGCATTCTTCTCTATATTTGTCTCTGGAAAATAACTAAGATTACATTTAATCACTTTGTGCTGTAACTGACATGTGATGACAACTGGGGCCCAAGTCTGCTATTTACACTCGGTTCAATGTCTTCATAGTGGCGTGCCAGCAGAGCCATTTTCGGAAAATTGGTATTCTACTAAACGTCAAAACGTCAAAATTGCGCATTGCAATTTGTACCAAATGTATGAACTATTGGTCACAGTCGTTGAACATTGAACCGAATCGTTCCAATCCGAAAATGGCTCTGCTGGCACGCCACTATGAAGACATTGAACCGAGTGTAAATAGCAGACTTGGGCCCCTGCTCTTCGCATCATCTTTATCAAACGTAATGATGATGATAGTAACGCTGATTCATGTTTTGAAATGCGTAATTACACAATTCGTTGGAGAATCCTTCGTGTACAAATATTGGAAGTTCTTTAAGCTTATCATGATATTAGTTCCTATTTATAATGCTCGTTTAAATCCTTCTTGAGTGGTATCAAATAATTTTAAGACCTCTTTTGCCAGGTTTAGATAAATATTCCTATTATAAACATGAGAAATAAATGATCGAGAATCTGTTTGAGATAATTCTTGTCTGTTTATTCATAAAGTATAAGACTTGAATTACTGGCTGGTGTTATTTTTAAGGTATAAATGTATAGGCATTATACCCAACTCGAAAAGTTTCTATTTAATCTCTTTACACAAATATTAGATTAATTAAATCAGGTGATATTAGATAAGATCACATTGGGTAATAAAAACAAAATACTTAACCCAATACCGACAACCTAATTGATTGATTTTGGAATTGAGAGATTTACTTTGAAATTTTTAACCGACTTGCGTCTGTATAGTTTTTTAAGTTTTTGTCACATAACTTTTCACATGGTGAACCAACTTTTATGATTATTTTTTCTTTTGTTGAGTTCGTGCTTGCTTGGTCCAGTTTTGATAGTGGGATCCCTAAGAAAGCTTAAAAAAGACTTATTATGAAGTCGTTATTTTATACTTAACAATACGATGACTGCCTCGTTGGCGTAGTGGTGCTAAGTGCGACTGCTATGCTAGAGGTCTTGGGTTCGATTCCCGAGTCGACCAAGGTGTTATTGGTTTTTTCTCTGAAATTCTCAGTAGCAGGTCGGAGTTTGGATTTGTGCCCGGTTTGTGGCAATAGGCTCGCCCCCTATTACATGGGACCTAAACATATCTGCGAACTGTGGGTGTACATTGGTACACTTCTGCCTACCCCTTCGGGGATACAGGCGTGATGATATGTATGTATATGTTATTTTATGTAAAATATATTGTTACGAATTATGTCGCGGTTCATGTTAGATTTTAGGTCCATCGTTTCGACACCTTTATTTATTTAAAAATTACCAGTTTAGAGCAAAAGTACTTTTTTGTACTTACATATAATTATTAAAAGAACAGCTGTTATGAGTGTTATTTAATGTCAAGCGTGTATATCATAGAGCAGTAACAACAGTTTGTTTAGGCATTAATATTGTATCGTTATATGATAACATAATTTATTTAGCAGTAACGTTGATATTTTACGAGTAGCTTGCATTTTCATGATAACAAACATGTTTTAATTTTTCTTTGGTTCACATAGCGAATATTATATCGCTCGAATAAACTAAACGGAACCTAAGCTATAATAAAACGTTGACATAAAATATTTTATAGCATCCTATTTAATTACCCTTTATGTGAACACAGCTTGCAGAAATACGGTTAAAATATTATGAGTTGTTACTAAGGGGTATGTTTTAACGTCATTATATTAAACCAAAATTCGAATTAATTTTTGAATTAAAGTACATTTTCAAACACATATTTATCTACCATAATTATTGTGTCTGTTGCTGTTCAACAGACGCTTTTTATTAGCTAGCTCAATACCAAATTTGTAGTAATGTATATGTAAAGTACAATAATACTACACTTATTTAAAAATAAGGAAAAACATCGCAAATATCACGGGTAAAGAAAAACAGTATTCTAGAATAGAGCTACCCATCCACACTGCTAGCGCCTTCAAAATTCATAATAGCATGAAGTAGTTTATTCGCGCTCCAAAAGTTATTGGAACGTAGGAACTACGTATATACTAAACTGAGAAAATCTAAATAACACGAGGCTGGATTAAATCGACCGAGATTACTTTGTTTATTTATTCGAACATTATTATACGCAGCTGTTTAAACTTATCTCTAGAAAATTATTCTACTTCACCCTAATTTTCGCTGAGAAGGGAACACAATTTTATGGAATATAATTTCGTGAATAATTATGAAGTAACTTGTTTCAGTACTTTTGGTTTGAATTTCTTTTTTATGTGATATTTATTCACGAGATTTAACAACTACTGTGGGCTAAATTTTTAACGTTTTGCAGGATTAGTTCTGTCGATAGTTCAGCCTATTTCGAGATTTAACTTGTGCCATGTCTTTGAGACATAAAAAATCATACTAAAGGGTAGTTTTTCCCGTATTTAATCAAAACATCTTCAGAGTGAAACAATAAGGAGATTACATAAATGGTTTCTTATTTGTTGACATAAATGTTGTCGATATTTTAACAATTTTAATTTGCTTGTATACAATGTAGGTAATATGTTTAGGTGAAACGCGATATGTACTTAGGTCTGTTTGAACAAAAACCTTAGTACACGGCTTTATAAAATATTATCTGAGCACATGTTAGATACATATGTATACAATTTAAAGTTTCTACGACGGTTTGGGCATGCTGTACGATGATATGTCAGTCATTCAGTCTGTTCTTTTACATATACAGTTGATAACAGGATGTAACCATTTACTTAGAGATTTAATTTGTTTGCATAAACATTTGCTCTTATATTTTGACGTTAGCACTCTTTTTCTATGGATATCGTTGAATTAACCGCAGTTTACCTGCATAAGATTTTAGATTAGATGCTTCTCTACTTGTCACATGATGTTTTGTCTTTACCGTCTTAGTCACACATTTTGAGTTTGTACAGAGAAATCACATGAAAGTACTTATGTGGCCGTAATAACCTTTAAGTATATGCTGCACTGCTTGGCAATAGTTTTATCTAAAAAAATCCAAGCTAAAATGGAAATCCTTCCAGGACTTCTACACAATCTGTTTCTGAAGTAAACTAAAACGCATTATCTGTGCTTGTATTACGTTACAATTGACTAAGACACCATCGGTCTACTTCTTCACCATACATCATAGCACATTTTGCTCCATATTCCGCATCCAGTCCGACTAAGAAACCTTTCACGAACTCGTCTGCGGCATCAGTCATCGGTTTTTTGTCAATAATACCTTACTTCTAATTTCCACATCTCTGTTTCTTCCCCAGATAATAAGAAACAAAACCAAGATCTGTTAAATGTTTGGCACGCTCGTCTTCACTTGATACTATATTACATCAAATAAATAGCTAAATAAATCATTAGTTCGTTGACATAATCTAACTTTTATAAAATCATCTGTTTAGTTTTATGGTATATTCGCTAAGAATTGAAATGTATTAAATATAATTGACGATTGGCCGAGTGGCGTACTCTTCGGTGGTCAAGGTGTCGCCAGCTCTAAGGTTCCGGGTTTGATTGCCTGGCGGGTTATTGCAGAAAGTATTTTTCTACATGGCCCCGGTTTGTTATACTTAGTTTTGTCTGAATTCCATAAAACAACTGCTTAAGTCACTAACTTTGGGTTAACGGCAACGTACGTGAAGTTTTCTGGATAAATTTTATATTAATTAATTTTTCAATTAAAACCTATTAACATGAACATCACAAATAAATAAACATGACGTTGGTTTATCTAATATTGTCATAGCGATACGGTTGTATGCATGTTATTGCATTCCTATTTATACTATGGTAACCAAGGTAATAACAAATACAACAACGTTCTAGAACATAATTTAGAAGCAAAAAATATGAGCAGATATTTAAAAATTCTCATTTGGTATTTAAGAATGTTAATATTCAATTTCCGACAGTCATTTGGTGTACAATGGTTAAAGAATGCAAACAGTGTAATCTTCGAGATAAGTTTGGAAGACATAAGCAAATGCACGTGATAGCATTGCGTAACTTTGTCCTAACTGACCCTGGCAGTGAGATTTTGTAGTTAAACGCACAAATGCTTGGCGTGATCTTTTAGTTGTTTAAGTACTTGGTACAAACAGGTGAAGTTACAACTGGTACTTACTTACTCTTCCTTTAACAGTAGACTCCGATTAAATTCTAAAATGAGTTGTTCGTCGGCTACCTGTAGCCTACACGGAATAACAGGAGCTTAAAGCTCAACAGCTAAATATAATAACCTAGTAAGTATTACCCTGTCATTAATGATGTTTGTGATATTGACTGCAAAGTACTTGTCATCTTCTTGAGTCTCTAGCAACCCAACACAGTTATACCGTTTACATTTAGCCTGGGAGGATGGATCTGCATATGGCTGCCGATTTATACATAATACAATAGGCAAAATGATATAATAAAAAATACGAGTAGGTATTGCTTTCATTACAGTTACTACTTTTGACTACTCTATGACTTTAAAATATCTTCCCAAACTGAATAGTAGGGGGAAGGTATATTAAGCAATATGTAAAGCATAGCAAAATAGCAAAAAATTACGTAAGGCTTTTATACACCCCAGATAAGCAATAAAATCCACGGAAGAATATTGGATTAAAAAGGTATAAGTAAGTGAGTATAAGCAAGCAATTCAAGTTGAAATGTTAAAATCTTATTAGATAAGATTTAATTTTCAGTTAAATTTACTCTGAGTATTGTTGAACTGCTACTAGGAACGATTAGGCTCATAGCATTCGTCGGCTGCAACAGACTGGCTGCAACAACGTCGGACTGACCTAATTGGGCCTGTGTACAATATTGCCGATGTCTGCAAACTATAGCGGGAAACTGTATGTTGTACGATCCAATTAACAAAATGTAGAAGGGGCTTGAAATTAATTTAAAAAGAAGTAAGTATAGCAATATGCTCTTAATATGATGGTTAGTATCATTAACGGTTTCTTTTTCTTCCTTGTCGGGATCACTCTTGACAGAATGGTCGTGGACATAACTTCAGGTGTTGATGGCGAGCTTCACAACACGCCGCCACTCTTCTCTGATGGCCGCCTTCCTCGTGCATTCATGTAGTGATGATGAGCCATATTATCGGTTTACTCACGCGTATTTCTCAGGATTATCCTGACTATTTCTAACATGTACAGGAGATATATAAAGCAGTTAATGATAATTGTTTTATGTTAACTGTCCGAAAGCGGTTTACTTTGATCCTATAAGACTGACTTACTCTTAATATTGTGCGAATTCTTATATATACCTGCAACTCATGCAAAAACAAATAGGATAGGCAACTGGTCTGTCAGGCCCATCCTTCAGGAACGGCTGACATTTATATTTTATCTAAGTTCTTTTAATATAATATCGTCATGTGAAAGTCTTGGTCAGTAATAATACAGATTTATGAGTCTTCTAAGAATGAGGATTGTTTCTTATTGGAAATATTTGGACGACTTCTAGCTTTGCAAAACAGCTATGCTCACTTAGCGATTTGATATTTTCATTAGATTATAAAATAGCTTTATAGCGCAGTTAGTATCAAATATTCCAGAATAAATAAATATCATTCTAACAAGATACTTGTAAGTACAATTTAAGCATAGAATTAAACATTAAGTTCAATAAGAAACAATCATGTAAAGTAGCTTACCTTATGGATCAAGATTATGCATTATTTTGATTTTGTTAAATCGTAAGTTACATTAGAGAATTAAAATAATGTTGTTATGTCAGGTTAATTAAATTGTAAAATCATTTCCGTTCTAGCTGTTATATTTTACAATGACAAACATCCGTTTGTTTATTGATAACATTTAGTTAGGACTTTCTATACTCTATCAGTAAAACTGTCGTCATTAAATTGTAAACTGTGTTTATTTTGAGTCACACTGCGCGAAAACATTCTGTTTGGCCAAGACTTTACTACGCACCGGTTATCTCAGCAGGAGCTATTATCTAACGTTATCTGTGCTAATTGCTCTACGAAGTATAAAAGGAGAGGACTACAACATATCTAAACAAATTTAAACGAACGATCTCATACGAAACACAAGTTTGAAACATTTACTTGACGTGTGAAACGAACGAATTTCGCGTTCAATGAGAAAAGTTGATTAAACAATATCTACCAATATTCAAAATGAGGATTATTTATTTTCTACTCATTGTAAGTATGCATGAATGATTTAGATTTTATAAACAAAAAATCAGTAGTGTGAGCTTTAATTACCATTATATTATTTTGTTCCAGGTGTCCTTGTTTTGCCTGGTAAGCGCGAAATATCTGCCAGATGAAGGCGTCAGTTCAAGGGCTCTATTACGGAAGCAAAGATCCATATTAGATGACACAAAAGAAACGATTGAAAATAATAGCGATGGTGAAAACGATGAAGACAACGATGGAGACGACGATGGTGACGACGAAGACGATGAAGGCGATTCGTCAGAACGAAAGCTAATTGAACAACAGAATAAACAACAGGAGAAGAGAGAAAAAGAAGAACGTAAACGATTAGAAAAAGAGCGCAAAATCCAAGAGAAATTAGAGGAACAACAACGCAAACTGCAAGAAAAACTAGAGAAAGAAGAACGCAAGCGGCAAGAAAAACTTGAAAAAGAAGAACGTAAGCGTCAAGAACAAGAACAGAAAAGACAAGAAAAATTAGCTAAAGAGGAGCGCAAGCGACAGGAAAAAGAAGAGAAAGCATTTAAAAAGACAAAACCTGCAGTAGAAATCTCTTCAGAATCTGCAGAAGACGATGAATCATTGGATTTGGAAGACATTTGGCAAAATTATGTTTATTCGAAGTACGCTTTACCTGCAAACAGTAGTGACTTGGAAAAGGACGCTGCGATTAATAAATATTTGAGAGAAGAACTTGGTCTTGATGCTAATAGTACCAAAACTGAATATCGCCAAGCTGTTCTACAGTTAGTTCAAAACAGATTGTTGAATGAGACTGTTTCGCAAGATGGGTTCCGTACTTATCTAAAGAGCCATGTCAATGCTGTTTACATACAGAAGCTGAGTACTGAAATAGAAAGCAAAATTGCTGAATTGGATAATGATACCACTCTTCTGCAAAATGTAAGTTTACCTTGGGCTGTTGAAGCACAACAGGCAATTGAACAGAAGAAAACCATTTTATCAACTATAGTCCAGTTTTTGTCGAACGTCGTTCCTAGTTGGTTGACGGGTGGACAAACAAGTACAGCCACCAACGTTGGCGTAGTAAACAACGACGATGGGTCAAGTTCTGTTTCTGCAACTAATAGGCCTGGACCTGGTAGTTCATCAAATGTTGCTATTACGAGTGAATTAGTTACTGGATCTCTTGGTGTTGATGGATTGGTGTCTAGCGATATGTCTGGAGGTGATTCAGTTGTCAGTGTGTCTACTTCCGAACTTTCATCAATCAGTGTTCAAACATCTGACATTGCCTCAAATGGCGTACCTGACAACGGATCTTCTGCGACCGCTTCCGTAAGTGAAACATCGTTAATTTTAAGTTCAAATTCCTTAGCTGGCCAAATCGATGCTATTATATCTGGGTCAAGACCATCTTCTTCTAGTTCCTCTGCAGGTGTTCAATCAACGACTTTATCGAATCAAGGCTCTATTGACGTAGGAGTATCTGCTAGTGTGTCCGATGTAATAAACAGTGATGCTGTTGGATCTATTGACGCTCAAGCTTCAGTTGCTCCAACTTCTGTAGGATCTGAAGCACCAGCCGTTAATGCTGACGCCAGTGTCTCGGTGACTGTTGGGCCTAATATTTCCGCGTCGGTAGATGCGACTGCTGCTTTACCTATCTCATTAGACATAATAGGAACTGTTGCTGAAAACGTGGTTGATGTTGTTTCCGAAGTTCTTTCTACAGTGGCTCCAACTTCTGTAGGATCTGAAGCACCAGCCGTTAATGCTGACGCCAGTGTCTCGGTGACTGTTGGGCCTAATATTTCCGCGTCGGTAGATGCGACTGCTGCTTTACCTATCTCATTAGACATAATAGGAACTGTTGCTGAAAACGTGGTCGATGTTGTTTCCGAAGTTCTTTCT
Source organism: Autographa gamma (assembly GCA_905146925.1). NCBI lineage: Eukaryota > Metazoa > Arthropoda > Insecta > Lepidoptera > Noctuidae > Autographa > Autographa gamma. The sequence continues at coordinate 5,635,688 of LR989866.1, read as the reverse complement.
ACAGTTGCTCCAACTTCTGTAGGATCTGAAGCATCAGCCGTTAATGCTGACGCCAGTGTCTCGGTGACTGTTGGGCCTAATATTTCCGCGTCGGTAGATGCGACTGCTGCTTTACCTATCTCATTAGACATAGTACCAACTGTTGCTGAAAACGTGGTTGATGTTGTTTCCGAAGTTCTTTCTACAGTTGCTCCAACTTCTGTAGGATCTGAAGCACCAGCCGTTAATGCTGACGCCAGTGTCTCGGTGACTGTTGGGCCTATTATTTCCGCATCGGTAGATGCGACTGCTGCTTTACCTATCTCATTAGACATAATACCAACTGTTGCTGAAAACGTGGTTGATGTGGTTTCCGAAGTTCTTTCTACAGTTGCTCCAACTTCTGTAGGATCTGAAGCATCAGCCGTTAATGCTGACGCCAGTGTCTCGGTGACTGTTGGGCCTAATATTTCCGCATCGGTAGATGCGACTGCTGCTTTACCTATCTCATTAGACATAGTACCAACTGTTGCTGAAAACGTGGTTGATGTTGTTTCCGAAGTTCTTTCTACACTTGCTCCAACTTCTGTAGGATCTGAAGCACCAGCCGTTAATGCTGACGCCAGTGTCTCGGTGACTGTTGGGCCTAATATTTCCGCGTCGGTAGATGCGACTGCTGCTTTACCTATCTCATTAGACATAGTACCAACTGTTGCTGAAAACGTAGTTGATGTTGTTTCCGAAGTTCTTTCTACAGTTGCTCCAACTTCTGCAGGATCTGAAGCACCAGCCGTTAATGCTGACGCCAGTGTCTCGGTGACTGTTGGGCCTATTATTTCCGCGTCGGTAGATGCGACTGCTGCTTTACCTATCTCATTAGACATAATACCAACTGTTGCTGAAAACGTGGTTGATGTGGTTTCCGAAGTTCTTTCTACAGTTGCTCCAACTTCTGTAGGATCTGAAGCATCAGCCGTTAATGCTGACGCCAGTGTCTCGGTGACTGTTGGGCCTAATATTTCTGCGTCGGTAGATGCGACTGCTGCTTTACCTATCTCATTAGACATAGTACCAACTGTTGCTGAAAACGTGGTTGATGTTGTTTCCGAAGTTCTTTCTACAGTTGCTCCAACTTCTGTAGGATCTGAAGCACCAGCCGTTAATGCTGACGCCAGTGTCTCGGTGACTGTTGGGCCTAATATTTCCGCGTCGGTAGATGCGACTGCTGCTTTACCTATCTCATTAGACATAATAGGAACTGTTGCTGAAAACGTGGTTGATGTTGTTTCCGAAGTTCTTTCTACAGTTGCTCCAACTTCTGTAGGATCTGAAGCACCAACCGTTAATGCTGACGCCAGTGTCTCGGTGACTGTTGGGCCTAATATTTCCGCGTCGGTAGATGCGACTGCTGCTTTACCTATCTCATTAGACATAGTACCAACTGTTGCTGAAAACGTGGTTGATGTTGTTTCCGAAGTTCTTTCTACAGTTGCTCCAACTTCTGTAGGATCTGAAGCATCAGCCGTTAATGCTGACGCCAGTGTCTCGGTGACTGTTGGGCCTAATATTTCCGCGTCGGTAGATGCGACTGCTGCTTTACCTATCTCATTAGACATAATACCAACTGTTGCTGAAAACGTGGTTGATGTTGTTTCCGAAGTTCTTTCTACAGTTGCTCCAACTTCTGTAGGATCTGAAGCACCAACCGTTAATGCTGACGCCAGTGTCTCGGTGACTGTTGGGCCTAATATTTCCGCGTCGGTAGATGCGACTGCTGCTTTACCTATCTCATTAGACATAGTACCAACTGTTGCTGAAAACGTGGTTGATGTTGTTTCCGAAGTTCTTTCTACACTTGCTCCAACTTCTGTAGGATCTGAAGCACCAGCCGTTAATGCTGACGCCAGTGTCTCGGTGACTGTTGGGCCTAATATTTCCGCGTCGGTAGATGCGACTGCTGCTTTACCTATCTCATTAGACATAGTACCAACTGTTGCTGAAAACGTGGTTGATGTTGTTTCCGAAGTTCTTTCTACAGTTGCTCCAACTTCTGTAGGATCTGAAGCATCAGCCGTTAATGCTGACGCCAGTGTCTCGGTGACTGTTGGGCCTAATATTTCCGCGTCGGTAGATGCGACTGCTGCTTTACCTATCTCATTAGACATAATACCAACTGTTGCTGAAAACGTGGTTGATGTTGTTTCCGAAGTTCTTTCTACAGTTGCTCCAACTTCTGTAGGATCTGAAGCACCAGCCGTTAATGCTGACGCCAGTGTCTCGGTGACTGTTGGGCCTAATATTTCCGCGTCGGTAGATGCGACTGCTGCTTTACCTATCTCATTAGACATAGTACCAACTGTTGCTGAAAACGTGGTTGATGTTGTTTCCGAAGTTCTTTCTACAGTTGCTCCAACTTCTGTAGGATCTGAAGCATCAGCCGTTAATGCTGACGCCAGTGTCTCGGTGACTGTTGGGCCTAATATTTCCGCGTCGGTAGATGCGACTGCTGCTTTACCTATCTCATTAGACATTGTACCAACTGTTGCTGAAAACGTGGTTGATGTTGTTTCCGAAGTTCTTTCTACAGTTGCTCCAACTTCTGTAGGATCTGAAGCACCAGCCGTTAATGCTGACGCCAGTGTCTCGGTGACTGTTGGGCCTATTATTTCCGCGTCGGTAGATGCGACTGCTGCTTTACCTATCTCATTAGACATAATACCAACTGTTGCTGAAAACGTGGTTGATGTTGTTTCCGAAGTTCTTTCTACAGTTGCTCCAACTTCTGTAGGATCTGAAGCATCAGCCGTTAATGCTGACGCCAGTGTCTCGGTGACTGTTGGGCCTAATATTTCCGCGTCGGTAGATGCGACTGCTGCTTTACCTATCTCATTAGACATTGTACCAACTGTTGCTGAAAACGTGGTTGATGTTGTTTCCGAAGTTCTTTCTACAGTTGCTCCAACTTCTGTAGGATCTGAAGCACCAGCCGTTAATGCTGACGCCAGTGTCTCGGTGACTGTTGGGCCTAATATTTCCGCGTCGGTAGATGCGACTGCTGCTTTACCTATCTCATTAGACATAATAGGAACTGTTGCTGAAAACGTGGTTGATGTTGTTTCCGAAGTTCTTTCTACAGTTGCTCCAACTTCTGTAGGATCTGAAGCACCAGCCGTTAATGCTGACGCCAGTGTCTCGGTGACTGTTGGGCCTATTATTTCCGCGTCGGTAGATGCGACTGCTGCTTTACCTATCTCATTAGACATAGTACCAACTGTTGCTGAAAACGTGGTTGATGTTATTTCCGAAGTTCTTTCTACAGTTGCTCCAACTTCTGTAGGATCTGAAGCACCAGCCGTTAATGCTGACGCCAGTGTCTCGGTGACTGTTGAGCCTATTATTTCTGCGTCGGTAGATGCGACTGCTGCTTTACCTATCTCATTAGACATAATACCAACCTCAGAGGTTTTGACTGATGCGGTCGATTCTGCATTTGGTCTCATTCCTGATTTAATTGCTTCGGTAGGTGTTAATGTAAATGTTCCCTCTAATGATTCAAGCGTCGTTGTAGATATATCATCTAACGTTACCTCCGTCAATAGTCCTGCTACAGCAGAGGTCCCTTCTAGTGCAGGAATTCCTGCTAATGAACCTATCGCTAACTCTGTAAGTTCTGCACCTAACAGTACTTTAGAAAATGATACAGTTGCAACTGGTTCAGGCCCATTGGTCACGGACTCAGTGAATGTAGTTTCGACGACCTTAGAAAACAATTCTACAACCGGTGTTCCACAACCTATCCTGGAGAATACGAACACACCTACTGAACCTAGCACCAATGTAGCACCTGAGGCTGAAACAGGTGCGTCATTGTTAGAAGTTACAACACAGGTGTAAAGAATTTAATGTTTGACCAATGTTAATTTAGACTGTTTATTTTATATGTGATTATTATTTAATTAAATAAGCGATGCATTTTACCTTTTGTATTTTATTAAACCCGCACTTTTGAAACTAGTTTGGGTTTTTGCTTCGACATGTTATGAACAAGTTAAGAATATGAGGGTGGTCGAGGTCCTGCGTTCGCATACATATCACGACAAATACCAAACTTAAAAATAAAAAAAAATCACCTTAATATTAACCCTTTATTATCTAATGACTCTCTCACTAAAAATGTACAAATGTTTGGTTTTATAGTAGGTATAATCAAATGGAATGCAAAAAAGAGGTAATTTCTCACAAACGTTCCTTATCAAAATAATTAATCTAATATATAATTTAAATAAAATTAACTCATATTTACTACAACAATTAAAGTCTATAGTAATTAAATAACTATGTCAAATCCAATACTTGTTAGCGCCATTGGGTGGATTTGGGTAGTTATGCTGCGTGAGTGGATCAGACACGTTCGGGAACGAATATGGATCGTTCATATACTTATATTCACTGGAAAGACCTGCCAAGCTCATATTTAATGAGTTGTGAGAGGGGCTCCAGTTCGATGCAACAGACGGGTCTGCAGACACTTTGGAGTAATCAGCCGGAATTTTTGGATATTCATTATTTGGTAACGTTTTTCCGTATTCGTCTGCGGTTGGTTTCTCGAAGGTATCTTCTCTTGGCTCAATCACTTCATCATTGTTGACTTTGTCATCAACGTCAGCCTCTTTGGGTAAGTAATTGATAGGTTTGTTGTATATATCACTACTAGGGTATCGTGCGTAATCGTTTCTTGGTATACCACTGTCCAATATTTGACTGTGAGGAGGGCCATTAGCACCGGGTACTAAATGACCGAAAGTGGAGCCGGAAGTACTAGGAAATGCAGCATTTTGGAAAGCTTGGTTCAAATGTTGAGATTGAGCCATGAGTTGGTTATAATTGGCATATTTTTGATGATGCCAAGCATCAGGGTGTTGTGGGTGGTGTTGCGATAACGAAGGTATCTCTCCGGCCGGGTAAGGGCATGGTATTTGTGGCATTGGTATTGCTGAATAGCCACCGATACCCGGGCTTGGATTTGAACCAGTATGCTTCCGAAGACGGGCGCGTCGATTGGAGAACCAAACCTGGCAATTAAAAGAACATGTAAAATTGTTGTGTAGTGATAATATTTTATAATATTAACCTAAATATGTCAGTAGAAATTACCAAAACTATTACGCCAAAACGAAATAATTATTACATTTAATAAAGAGGCTGTGTGACTAGAAGAACAAAAAACACGAATTCTTATTACTACGTAAGTCTTGTGCTAAACGACACGTTTACGCAACGTTTGTCAAGATGGATTATTTGATATGAATAATATTTGTTCATCTTACAAGGTGGGAAAACACAAAATCTGTAAACATGTTGATATTAATATGAAATAGGTAGGAACTGCGTAGACAAAAACTAAGAAAAACTACTAACTAAACTGACTTAAAAACTCTATACCATTATGAGTATACTTTGATGACTGACTAGTTCCCTATAAGTGGAAGTGGTTTAACTTCTTGTCTTATCTTTTAATTTATTAAACGACACTAGGTATTACTGTCTGTCGAAAAGTAAGAGCTCATCTCTGTTTACCGCTTAAACCCAGCAAGCGTGATACTATAACCTGATACATATATTTTTTACGGTGTATCTACCCTAACCAAATCACAGAGTACAAGTTTATTATTAAGTTTATTTGTTAATTATGTATGGTATGTTTGTAAAATACATGGAATTGAAAGATTATAAATGTAACGTATAAAGAAAATTTATTACTTTTTATGTAACCATTCTAGGGGTATCAAACAAAAAGTAAAAAAAAAAGTATGTTGTTCTTACTTGTATCCTAGCTTCAGTAAGCCCCGTCTGCAAAGCCAGTTCCTCGCGAGTGTAGACGTCGGGGTACTGCGTACGATGGAAGGCTCTCTCTAAGGCATCCAGCTGTTCTCCTGTGAACGTCGTGCGCGATCGTCGCTGCTTCCTCTTCAGTGTCAACCCTGGCTCCGAGTCTATATCCGACGAATCTGAACCGCGACCTGCAAAAAGAAGTATCATATTATATTTACAAAACACTGACCTCCACTCCTGTACTACACTTAGCGTACTTTCGAATTCTTCATCTATTGTTTAACAAAGTATTAATCCACGTTCTTAATGATTAAGTAGAAGACGATAAACTGTCATGTTTCCGACGCGATCCTCTAATTTATACGACATTATATTACGGCAATTTGTCTTCATCTCTTTTTTTGAAACACGCGTTATTTATTAACAGAGCGTTTTTTGTATAAACCCACATCATGTTTTAATTCGCCTAAATCAAGAACGGCGGGGATCGCGGGTCGGTCTCATTTATAAATCGGTAGCGGTATCCTACGGAAACTGATTAAAAAACACCCGCAACAATACACGGCTTTGGCCTTAAAACTGATTTTAAAAAATGCGGCTTATATTAATAGCCTTTTGAAAGAAGTCAAAATTGAATGAGATGAAAAAATAGGGGCTCAGCGTGGCGCGGAATAAGGAACACCCAGCGCGGCGGCCCCTTTGTCGGTCTCTTTGCTGTTCGGGTGACATTTTGGCACCATTCAATATTTTGGTGTCGCGAGCTGGATTTATGACGTGGAAGGCGAAAGCACGAGTTTAATACGACACCTTCAGATTAAATTGGTAGGAACGCACAAATATATGCGCTAAATACGACGGTATTTATGTATTTCTTCTTCGCTCGACCACGCTTGTAATTATGGTCAACAAACTTTAAGAAAAAACTTGTATAAATTATGTTTTTGTTAAATGATATTAATGTTACAAAACATAATATATAATTTACTTAGTAAGTTACACTGCACAATACGTAATTTCTAAAACAGTAATTGTGATAAATAGCCACATTAAGAGGATTTCTTTTATTGCCAATGTTTTATTAGCAAACTTGAAGCACTTATTTTGTACTGATTTATTGCATATTACGGTTCGTTGTTTTATTCCCCTAATTTGTTTCCTCATAATGATGCATCGAAATAATTAAACGCACGAGGCAACATCTCTAAGCACAAAGGCTGCGACAAATAAAAAACAACGTATTGTAATAAAATGATTTACATTGCTCAAATTCTCCGGCTGGCCGAGACAGGGACAGATTTATTTAGTCTTTTTTGTTCCGAGTCCTGATCATAACGTATGAGGCTAAATACAAATCGAAAATACGAAATAATCGAGAGCGATTTAAAACTTTATGACGTGGTCGTAAAGTCCACTCTGGATGTTTTCATTGTCGAGGAGCAGTAAAGCAAAACTATGAGGGATTTTATGTTCAAAGAAAGGCGAGAGGTTTATGGATGAGTTGTACGTGGGAGAGGGCGAGAGAAACTTTGGCGATTGCCGAAATGTGACCCCGTGAAGAGGCGCGCGCGCGGCACCGCTCAAAAGTCATAATTTGGGAGTTGAAAGAGCGGCGGCGAGGGTTTAACACCTTCATAATCTGGGTTCATTAAAACGGTCGGGTCGGCCTTTGTTTCAGCGGGTTGTTTCAATGTTAACAGATGGTCGGATTAGCACGTCTGCGTTTTGTGGGCGGCGATGCTTGTTTCTTACCGCACGCTTGTGAGCTTCTTGATTTAAATTAATATCACTAAACCTTTTTCCGCTATTAGCATTTCTGTAACGGTTTCTATTTTGTCTGTAAATAAAATATGTGGGCGCATATACTTTAGGGTGACGAGAAAAGTAATGAGCTCTGAGTAATTGTCTGAGACCTTTTAGATTTAGCAAAACGTGGGTATGGTTTACAAGAGGATTAATTTATTAAAACACTTTATAACAATTTTAAAAGCTTTTCATATTAAGCTCTTAATCTATTAAGAAATTATTATGTTGCCCTTCAGGCAACGGGTTGATCCGTAAAGCCGGATGATTGAAACTACAAACAAGAGAGCTTTCGCCACTTTGTTGACGTCCAATATAATTTCCTCCCACTTTGCATTAAGTGGCTTATAAATAGCCGTAAAAGGATTTAATTTTCTACAGAAACAATAAACATTACTCATATTATTTTAATATAACTTTGTTGGTGGATAAAATATATTTTGGTCCTGGGTGTTAATTTTTGTAACGCATGTGACATTTGTTTGGATACTGAAATATAGTTGTCCCTAACTTTTTGAATTTGAAAAATACCCTAATACATGCCACTTTTTTTTATTAAATCTATCGTGACATGCATGTAAAAAACCTTTCGAACATTACACAAGTACAATAGTTTTATTAAAATAAATTGTATGAGGTTGTAAAGTAACTCCATAAAGCTATGATGTAAGCTTGTTAATGCTCATTCAAACGCCGCCTGCTTTGTCGGCAATGTTCGGCCACTTCCGGAGACACTCGTGTCTTCGCGGAGGGCTCATTGAATAATGTGATGAGACAGAATTGTCTCGAACACAACGCATGGTAATAAATGCCCACTAAATAATAGTAAAGCTACGTTAGGTTTATATGGACGCGCTCAGTGAAAGTTATATCCACTGTCCAGTGTATCAGAATTAGATTCATTTTATGCTTCGAATTGCCCATAGAAATAGTGATTGTCATCATTTCTCAAGTCGTCACAAATTACATTATATGTGACAAGATTGAAAAACATTGTTCTGTTGTTGGGCAGATGTGTCAATGTTATTTGACGGACAAAACTAAGTAATTTAAATGTTTTTGACTTCGACTTGAATACCAATTGTCAAAATAAAATACACTAGCCAGTTGTATGATACATCGTTAAAGATAAATTACGGTACCTACTGACACAATACGGTTGATTAAATGGCAATATTATATGGTAGATAGCTACATAGGCAATTTAGACAAATGAGGAAAAAGTAATGAAAAATAATGTCGAGAAACTTCGGGGCTAAAACTGCCCTTACAAGCTCGAAAAGTCTCCTTTCTACTTAGGTCAAGGCAAAATCAATTGTTTACTCTCAACCTTGCTGTAACTTTAAACTGAAACCATATAAACCAAAGTTAATTCAAGTCAGATATAGAGTGATTGCGCGACTTGGCGCTGGTTGGATAATTGCCTCTCCACGGCCGCAGACGACGACATTAGTTGATTCTAACGACCGATGTTATTAAACAAATGTGAGATTTTATCGCCCGCCCGCACTCTTTTGTTTTGCCTTGATGCGACTGTGAAAGCAAGTTGTTCGCTCCGTCGTTTGATGATAATGTTGTGTACCTGACATTCATGACATACAAATACTTTGTTTTCTTATACATTTTTTCTTTAATATGTATAATCTTAAAGAACAGTATTTTCTGTGCAAATACTCAAGTTAACTTTAATGAAAATTCAAATGTAATTTCGTTGCATTTAAATCACAAGTTGTTTTATGTCCTTTTTATATTTCCTTGCCTTTTTTTTTAGACTTAACCACATTGAGGTATAACCAAGTTTAGCTAGTTATCTGTAATAGATAAAATAGTTAATTATAGACTTTAACAGCTCCGTTCGCCGTGCGAAATATGCAAATAACTGTAAGTTGATTACTAATGACTCGATTTATTATGCACTAATGCATATTAACAAATGCGTTCGTTGTGTGTGGCTCCATAAAGCACTGACACCTTTTTATTATCACTTGATTTGTGTCTTATACCGTGGGAAATAATTTAGTATTGAATAAAATATATTTCTGATTTTGTTTAAGTTAATAATGAGAGTCCTTTTTGACGAATTAAGTCATGTGAAATGTGCTATTCGTGATTATACATAAGACGTTATTGTTCATATGTAAATATAATTAAAATGTTTTAAGAAGCTTTCATGGAAAATCCAAAAGTCCATGAGCTTAAAATTGTTGTTTAAGTTTGAACAGGTTTAAAACGCATTGTAGAAAATAATAATATCTTTGGTAGCCATTACGGAAAACTTTAGTGGTTAATCTTTATAGTGTTAGGTAAATTCCATGCTTAAGATTTATTACAAATATATCTTGAACTAGTTTAAGTCTTCAAGTATTACCTATAGTTGTTGATTACATTTCAATGGGCCATAAATTTGTTATGATGGCGTAATTATTGTTCTGATTGCATATTTCAACCGTAAAACAGTGTAATCAAATACCTAGTAACAGCAATAATCAAATGGTAAATAATATTTTCACGCTTCTTTGAACGTTAGAGGTGAGCTAAATTATGAAAATACCTATGTTCAAAATCTCCACATGCTAAATCTATAATATCAACAGTAACATATTTAACGTGTATTATAATTGATAGTACTTATTAATTGCCCTAATTTATATCAATACAAGTCGGCTTTAAAACAAGGTTAAAACACCTCGATTTATCAATTGACTCTGTTGTCGTTGCACAATATTAAACACTAGGTGGGCGGCATGACTTTGTTCGGGAAGCCGCAAAGGCAACAGGTACATTCAGAGCACAATTAAACTTGGCGACAAAATAGCAACAATGACACTACAACCAAAACATGTTACGTAGATTGTTCGTATTTCAGCACTATCGAGAGTCGCGGCGGGCGACCGCGGCTAACTTTGTCGGTCACCTTTTTCACCCATTTGCCTTCATTCGCAAAACGCCGCCCTTTGAAGCATCGAGAACAAACTTCAATATTTCAAATGGCAACAATGACGAAGTAAAATTTGTGTGCGGAAATTGATTTTTTGAACGGCCCGTGAGAAAGCTTTGACAGGTTGCGGCATTAAAGTCGCCGCTTCACCGTCTGAACTATGGGAAGTTGTGCAATGTTTGTAGGCGAGACAATATTTTATATCATCGGAAGTGAACTCTATTTATATTGATGTTACAGAAACTTTGCGCTTTATGGTGAGTAAATTCTGTTTGGATTTGTTTGTCGAAAACATTTAAGCGGGGCAGGTTTAATACTTTAAAAGGGTGCTCTATATGTGAAAGATATCGATATCATCTGAATGCTAAGTCGTGTACGTTATTCAGCGTCACGGATAGGAGGGCTTTGTAGAGGGATTTGTTTTATTTTTGGGTGGGTTTCTGTTATTTGTGAAGTTGCTTACCTCCGAGTATTCCGTCGATGCTGTAGTCCTTCTTGCCGTCTGGGTCGCGGGCCCCGCCGCGCAGCAGCCGGGAGATGGACGAGATACTGGGTGGGTCCGACACGCCCTCCTGTAACCGACGTTTGTCTCTCATTGCCTCATTATCACAAATAAAAGGCTCGCTCGTTGAACGATTTGATATATGAGGGCCTAATACAAACAAACCTGGCATTTAGATATGATTTATTTTTGTATCACTGAATTGATTCGATGGAACAACATTCAATTTCATTTTCATGAGTGCTCGCTTGGTAGATTGTATGAGTGAAATTACTTATCTCTATAAAAGGATTTTACAGATTTGTATTTGTAAAATAAAACTAATATGTTTGAGTGTGTACTCTTCTATAAAACGTGCGGGGCTATATATATCTGGTAATCCGTTTAGTTGGGTATCCAGCTCAATAAAAATATGAATAAAAAGTCTTTTCACAAATCAAATAGACATTTCTAGTAAAAATTGTTTGCTATTCAATTTGATTGAACTTTTATGAATTGATGTTTGAAAAAACTGCACGTTTCAGTTAAATCTTTTCGAGGACACTGTTTCGTTGCAAATTGGAATTTAATCTGATTTGATATTTTAGTAGTAATAATAATGTTTTCGTCAAAAATTTTAGATATATGGAATACATACCTTTATCAGTTTTTCTCTTATTTCCCACGAGAATATTCCTGGGTTTTGTCGTTTGAGCTCTTCGATCCTTGCTTCTACCTCAGGCGTCGCGACTCTTGGCTTGGACCCGCCAATCACGCCTGGTCTAATGGAGCCCGTCTCCTAGGCGAGATCGATCGTTGTTTTATTATATCATTTTTAAATAATAATTACTTATTATTTTATTTATTACATTTGATCATTCATTTTAACAACACATGAGACACGGTTTTTATACAAGCATTTTAGGTTCGGATACGACGTGACAAATAGTGCGTGTTTTAGCTTGAGTTATTGACTCATATTGTTTGTGTCACTTTTTAGTATGAGCTTAACGTTGAAACCTTAACTACATTCAATTAATTTTGTTACAAAACGGACAAGCAAAATGAGTACAAAATTTATTACAATGAATCAATAGGATTGCGGGCAATATTTACTCAACAACAACAGCGTCCCATAATTGGAATTTTATTTGTATGTGTAAATACACATCTTTCATTTGGGTGAGTTACCAATAGATCAACATTTAAACAATGTAAGTCATGTGGAGAACGTACAAACAATATAATATAACGTTATTACTGTAGTTTTAGTGGTTCTAGATGTATGGAAGCAGGTAGGTAGCTCCGGTCGTTCCCTATACTCGCGGACCGTAGCTAAACGCTTCCTGAACGAAACAATCGCTATTATTGTAGTACTGTGCTGTAGGAGCGGTGGTGAAAACGAACCTTCAGGCTCGGCTGGGCAACAGATCAATGGCGATTGTTTACTGGCTGACCAGTCGATATGCGTAGGCGGCATTACAACCACATTTATATAATACTCTTATGTCTATAAAAGTCCGGCGACTTTGTGTTTTGGACACAATTGTAAGTTATTGTTTCGATATGAGTATTTTATGCTTAGCCGACATTTTGACTCGATACTTTACTAGAGATTACAGAAATGCAGTTATATCGATAAATAATTAGGTTTTATCGTGCTCGAAAATTGTAAATTACTATTTTGAAATAATAAATTAGAATTAATCAATGATTGTGTAACGCATTACAAAAGTTTAAGTAAAACAAAGTAAATGTTTTGAAATATGAATTTCTTGATCCTTGAGTTAAATATTAATTTGTAACAAACTTTACTTAAGTAAGTATTCAAATCGAAACTTTACTGCTGAAAATTTACTGGCGGGTTTGTTCGAACAGTTACTTCGGGCGCCAATCAAGTAGATTATTGCTAATTTGATTCAAGTTGTTTCATTGCTCTTTCTCAAGTTGTTGATCAAAAGGTTTTTAGTTTAGTGGAAGCAGTATTACTCGTAACTGAAATATAATATTGAAAGTAGACAAAAATGTAAACTAGATTTTAACAAACTATAAAAACTGTTTGAATATTATTTTATGGTTCGTATATGAAATGGAAAATTATTATATTAGAATTTAAACTTACGTTTTTTTAAGGATTTGATGATTTCTTTGTAAGTATTTCTAGATTTATGCTTTTGATTTATCAAGGGTTTGTTACATTTAATTTTGATAAAATTAGACACTCAAATAAATTAAGACTCTCCACTCTCTAGACATGGCAGACAATATTCGACATGAGATTATTCAGTACAGTGAAGTATTTTTTTTGTACCTTTATATATGTAACCTGAAATGTGTAAAACCTTTAGGAGTTTCTTTTCTATCATGGTAGGTTATTAGTCTCTCACCTGGTATCTGTTGAGTATCTTGGAGACGCAGCCGTGCGAGACGCGCAGCTGGCGTGAGATGACGCAGGGCCGCACGCCCGCCGCCGCCATCTCCACGATCTTCAGCCTGATGTGGTTCGGCAGCGGACGACCGTTGATGAACAACCCGCCCAACTGGTTGACGCGCCCTTGCCCTGATTAAAGCGTTTGTTGAGAATCGGGAAAGGTTTAGTTGTTGCAAGTGTTTGAGGTAAATGTAGCGACGGCACTTTTGTGCAACTTGCTTTTGCTGCTTTTCTTTGTAGATTGCTTTTACACTAATGTGTAAAAGTATACTTTTTAATATAAGAGATATATGAGACTATGACATTGACAAAAAATATTGTCCTATATTACACGGCTATTATTTGGGAAAAAAATTAAGCAATGTAAATTTTTTACAGTAGTGTTAACTTAATTTTAAAATGTTTTAGCCTTCGACATGAGACTCATAAGTATTCAATGTGGAAATTTATAGTAAAATTAGTCGTTAAGGACAGGTATTTGGGACAAACCAAACTTTTGTAATCACAAGGGTCTGATTTACAACCCCAATAAGCTATGAAAAGACATTCCGCCAACGCTCCACACATTTTACCACATGAAATAAATTCATGTAGGCGGGTGAAGTTATTTATTTTAAAATCTATTAACAATTATTTATAACTTAGTAAGTAACAATTCTGATTTAAATAAAAAAAAACTTATATACCCTTACCTACCCACACATCCATACCATTTTGGTGACGTTCCATAATGGTATGAGATCAGTTTAATTCCATGTAAAGAGACGCGAACACAAAGTACATATCACTGTTCTCGAAGTTCAAACATATTACCGGCACACAACTATCAGCTAGCTTCAACAAAAAACATCGCGCCGAGCTTTATATTATCTAAGCGTTAACACCGTAAAAACGCCACGAATAATGATAAATATCTGTTTACATTAAATTAAGCGAACGAGATCAAAACACATAATTTAAATTGATTATCACCCATTTGTATTTACATAATTAAAACGACATGTTTAATTAATTACGATGTCATAAATATTGTGATCGAAATAAATGTCGGGGTCTAGCGACGCGTTCGATGGTAGACGTCAATTCTATCCAACTATATTCATGAAGGCTATCTGGCGACGTTGTTTTTTGGATTTGGAAAAAGATCGATAGATCGCGTTATCTTTTTTTACTGCGCGTGAGTGCAGTAGAGGAGGTTGTGTTGTGGACTGAGAGTGCCTGTGTACGTACGGACACGGGAGGGTGTGGTGGTGTGCGTGAGCTGGGAGGCTGTGTTGAGGGCTCGCCTGTCGCTGTGTGGGTGAGTGCATGGTACACTCCCACTACGCGAGTGTGAGACCTGTAGAGGAGCCATGAAGTGGGGGGACATTATTTTCAGCACAAAATGGTACTTTGAATTTCCCATAAGACTTTTAGAGACATTTGGAGACAAATATGAAAGTATACTGGTGACAGATTCCCCTACTAAACAATTTATTAATAATATTTTTTTCTTTATTTCACTATGTTAGTCATAAAACCGAGTCTAAAAATACTTTAGTGTTATTTCAGAAGGTACATTATTATAGTATTGATTCAGTTTTCAATTCATTTAGAATTGTTTGTCACCCGAGTGCTGTACCAAAACAGGCGCTTGCGCCGGTGGAGGGGACGCGTTCTGCCCACTCATTCACAGAGTACCGACAGAAATATTGCTGTCCTTCTCTAATGAACTATGCTCGGCATTTAAGTGGTTTTTTATTTCAGTATTGTGAGTTTCTGTGTAACTTATACTTTCAGCGGATTTATATGGCTGGGTTAATCCGTCTAGGAGAATAAAAATTTAGAAAATCTGTAAAAAGTTGTTTCATAAATAGTAAAGTTTTTTATTCTTAAATTTTTTGTTATTAATATTTCTTATGACTCTTAAATGCCATTCTGACAATAGTGTTGTAACTTCTCGTCGACTAGAGAACTATGACTTTTTATTTATTTATAGGAATCAAAATTGCTTGCACAGTATGAACGTTAATTTCAGGACAGTCTATATTTTAAAGGCTTCTAATAAGCTAAGTGTTACATATATATATATATATATATATATTTTAGTTTTTTTTTCCTTGTCTTAAGCACTGTACAGTTACGTACCACTTTTGTATGTACATTTAGAATTAATATCTTTGTTTAAATTATTAAGAAAATAAAAAAGTCATCGTTGCACTTAAAGAAATAAATATGATTTAAAAACTTTTTTAAAGGAGTGGTTCAATATTATAATCATGTAATGTACATGTCCATTGCACTTTACCTAGATGGCGCTAGCGAGCTTTCAACACTGTAGAAAACAGGTTGCTTCAGTGCAAGTACTCTTAAATAATAAGTTAAGCTTATTCGCAGCACTCCACGCTCCGGTTTGAAGGTACAACGATACCAGATATTTTAAGAAGAAAAGTATTGAATTCCATAGTCGAGTACCTCTTTGGTAAATTTAAGCTCTTCAGGAGATTTAAAGCTCTAAAGCTTTTCAGGGATATTGAAAATGGATTCAATGGTATATGGGTTCAAATAAATAGAGATACCGGACAAGTAAAAATTAACAGATATTGAAGAAATTCTAGCAGTTTCATCGATATTTGTATTGATAAAACAATTAATTTCCAGTTCTAATAAGTATCTCTTCTAAACCTCCAAAAGCACAAAAAATAAGTCTTCGATATTATATACCGAAACTGTCGAATTTTTTGCTGTTTTTTCTGTCCTGCATTTTGTACATTCACAAAAATCTTACACACTGTATTTCATAAGTTCTTAAATTGAAAAGCATATTAAAAATATAATTTTGTTTAAACTATCATCGATTATAACTTCAAATGTGCGTTAACTCTTTTAATTATTTTGTCTCTAAAACCAGTCCTTTTACTTATTTCATTCCAAGACTTAATTTTATAACATTGTTATATAGCTTCATAAAGTATATTACTACTTGAGGTATGTAATTATATCTGAGACTTAACTACTCGTGTGCTTTTATGTGTCTAAGCTTTCTTTTTAAACTTTTGGGTACATCCAAAGATTGTCTACAAGATAAATAGGAATGCGCAATAAACGATAAATAACCTTTTAAAACTTGGTATATCTAAATAATGATGGAAGATGCATATTCTATCTATCCATGCATTTACTATGTTACTTTAAAAAAAAATCGCATCTGTCAAACTTCTGGCAAAATGACATATTAGAACTCTTAATTACTCTCAGCAAATTTAATTAAAACCACATCAAATGTTTACAGAAACAAACTGCATACGTAAATTAAGAGGAATATTCAACAAACATTTTCAACATCGCAATGGTGCACCTGCACATTTGTTTCAGAGTTTGCAGTCAGTAGTTCTAATGTAGTTTTAGCTGACTGCATTAAAGTTGGAGGTAACTTGTAAATGTATCTCTTCATGTATGTAGACGAAATGTAATAATGTGGTAGAGAAGGTTAACATGAGCAACTGAATATCTAAATTTCCTTATGAAATTGTTTTTTTTTTTTGCAATATAATTAAACGTAGGTATTTACTACAAAAGTATTCGAAATAATTATTTTCAGGGCTTAAATGTGTTTTTTATTCGAAACTTCATGATTTTGAATACAGATTATTCCCAGGATAAATTTAACAGAGAATCGGCTTTATCGTAATGACAGTTTTAATAATCTAAAATAAACTATAAATTGTAGTTAATAAAATAATAGATTTTAGGATGTGTTAACTAATAGTAATGAAAAAGAATATTGCAGGAAAACCCCAAGACGACTAAGATATTATAAAAAAGTTTAAGTCACTAAAAAAGATTAAAAAGCTCTGCGATCTCTCTAAATTTGAGTTTAGAAGTTTAAGCTCATGAACACTAGTCAAATTATAAGAGACAAGAAAAGATGTAAATGCGTATTTATATGGAAAATTAAATATGTAATACATATAAGGCATACAAGATATGATTAAAGCATCAAAACACGTACAAAATCGTGTGGGTGCACCATCTCTGATGCAAGAAGGTTAGAACTTACCCTTTGAAGATAAAGATTCACTTAGTCTTAGTAGAAGCAAAAACACTGACAAAGGAGATTAAAAAAATATAGAACATGAAACTTACACTAAGTCGAAAAAAATACCTGTAACTCTTTTTGGTGTTTCTAGACCTTATCAGTTCTTCAAAATAATATATATTTGAAAAACGTCAGTATTCCGTTAAATTTTAAGCGCATCCTTATTACAGATCTAATAATGATTTAGTTACATGATCTGTCAGCTCTTTAACAAATTGTGGTCAAGTTCAAAATGCCTGCCTGATTGAAAGACAACTGTGAGAAATAAAAATACCCTGTTACGAGTTGGATAAAAATACACACTTTCATTATTCACTTACAAAGGTTCCTCTAAAAAGTAAGAGAATGAAAAACGTAAGTGGAAACTAAAATGGGAAACACATTAAGCCTTTTTCATTTGTCTTTTTTATTTGCTTGCAACTGATCTATTTTCTATTCAACACAAATGGAAAATCCTATGAAGCTTTTTATTAAGCTGAGTGTTTGATATAAATAAAACACTTAATAGGTGGAAAACAAATTGCATTCCATTTTATGCTTCAATATTATTTACCAAGTGCATAATAGAGAAAACAGAATACAGTTTATTTAGATTATGAATGAAAGTAGATAAATTAATGAATCGAAAATATGAATTGGATGTCTACAGTTAAACATTTGCCGTAAGCCAAACAATAGACTACCAAAGTACAAAATTGTAATTTGAACGGTGTAGGCCGCTAGTAACGATGGAAAATCGACTTAAATTGCCATAATTAATTTATTCCAAACAAAATCGGCCTCACAAAGTGCCTTCAAAGCATTCAATTTTGCATTGAATTTGTAATTTTCACGGCACAATAATTTGTAACTGTAACATTTCGTTTTACTATTTTTTTTGCTTATCATCCAAGTACTTACTGAAAGTTCAGAGGAGAACGTTTTCTCACGGTTTTGGAAAGTAAATAGTTTAATCTAGCTTTCTTTTTTAGAGTTTAAATAATTCTTTATAGCGTTAGGCATTAAGACGGACTTTTTTGTTCACCGCTTTAATTGCTCTCGATGAATCCGCTAGCTAGAGATGGGAACCGTACCTAGATTTAATTCGATTAGCAACATTCGCTATATTAAAAATGAAATTGTAGATACTTTCATTTACAATTATTATCAAGCTTGGGAAAATAACTAGATATTTTATTTCTTATAGAGTTGTGCTACATACTCTGTTTACACGACGTTATTAAGTATTCTTGTTTGTAGAGTACAGCATAATTATGTTCCTTGTATATCATATTTAACAAACAAGCTTTTAAACGTACGCAGGAAAACCGCAGTAGACATGTCTTTAATTTTCATCAAAGCCTGAAACTGAAGGTTGTTTGACAAGCTCGGTGTGTTTTCCAGTAATTATTTTTGAAACATTTCATTTACTTGCAAGGACGTTTTCGCATTTAATTAATCTATAAATTAATGTTTTCTCCGTATTCGCTTCAGATCTAGAACGTTGTAATTTATTGTGCTGGTTTTTAACAATGAACCTATTTATAGATATGTTTATAAGTGTTTTGGTTATAAAAAGGCGAGTAGTACTTAAAGAGATATTAATAATGTGTTGGAGTATGTCGGAAGTGTTCTGCCGTCACTCGAGTCTTGTAACACTGGTAGCATCAAACTTATCAATGGATTCCACGGAATGAAATGCTATTGTAAACGATCTTTCATTCCAAAACGAACCAGAGAATTCTTGCTTTGACGGAAAATTATCAGTCTTAATTCAATACATTAAAGGCTAAGTTTGTGTGGCAGATGAAGGGAGTTTTTATACGTCCGTACCTACGTCAGAGGCTATCAATGAAGTCCACTATGGTGTTTGTGTTAAGTCATCGCATTTTAATGAACCGTCGATGACATGCTATACGGGTAATAGACTCACGGTGTTATTCTTTTTAGCGCCGAATTTTTTAATCGGTCTTTTTGGGATGTGGAACAAAAATAAAAAGTGTCCGTTTCGATGTTTTTGAAGTTTTTTGGTGCGCGTTCCTGGGTAGGTGTCCTGTTTCGTTTTATTAGCTTCCTCGTTTTGATTAGTTCGTGCGATCATTAGTCATCATTAACTTTGGCATATTGATTGTGTGGTGTATTTTTGTCGTAACTTACGGAACATGTTTAATCCCTCTTAGAATTTTAGAATCGTGCCGGCTAGTTCCTAGAAGATATTGAATTAATTTTATCTATTATATTACGTGAATTTATTTATCTATTATATGACTTGAGACAGAAAAATTTAGACTCAATCATAGAAAATTTTGACCAGCATTCTACAAAATAATGCTACACGAAAAAAAAAACTAGTGTGTGATCAATTCCGCAATTTTTCCTACGAAAAGTATCTTATTTTCTAATTCTAATAATAGTTAATTAGAGAAGGCCCAGCAGGTGTAATTCCCTGCAATGTCTATTTCCATCGTCCACCGGAAGGCCCACTACGGGCAGTGGAGCGCGGCGGTCTCGTTACCGACCCCCATTCCAATCCTGACTCATTTCCTTACTTTTTTAATCTTAACTGGAGTAAATGTTTCTCACAGTAACTAAACGTAGATTTAAGTATTTGGTGATAATAGGCAGCTCTCTGGGAACCAATTATTATTGTTCAAAACAGTCGATCTTGGAGGCTGCAATTAAGTAAATTATTTTTTACGATCTCGACGACGTAAACGCTTGAGGTTTTGTAGGTATCAAGTGTTATGTGTGTCTAACTTCGTTGGCTATTAATTTACACGTTGGTCTGGAAAATATTGTTTTCTGTGTTCACAAGATGATTCATTCGTTTTCTATCATTCTGATACCCATCGCATACTGTATAATACAAGTTATGTATGATTCTATGTATGTCTTTGCAGATAGTTAGTTATTTTTGGTACTAAATCTTTTCCTTCTTCCTTGTTATTTTTGTTTCCTGTTGGGTTAAGGATTAGGGCCGTTTTTGCTTATTTTGGGATTTAATTATCTTGAGAGGGGATCAACTCGGGGTCGAACAGAGCTAATAAGGTAGGAGTCATCTTACTTATTCGTAATAGATTAGTAGTCAGATGATTAAATGGCACTTTTTGATCAGGTTATATAAGTAACTAGCTTTGTCCCGGGTTTTTTTTTGTAGCCTTCATCAGATCCCAGGGGTTACTTTGCTTTTATTCAAAGGCAAGTAGCAAGGTAAAATCATAAGTTAAAAAGTCACTATACTTCTGCAAGATTCCCTCAAATTTATTTGAATTTGCATGATAATGTTTCATAGAATATGCACTACTTAAAGATTTTTGATAATAAAAATCACAGTGGCAAAGTTAGAAGCAAAGAAGAAGCAAAAAAGTGATATAAAATCAAATTACTTATGCAATATCTTATGGTCATACAAACCCAATTAAATACTTTCAGTCTAAAAGAAAATCAAGGTTAACTTGTTTTTGTTAACAAACGGATTCAATAGCACTGACGCACTAAAACCTAAATAAAGTACCTAAATAATTAAAACGAGTGTGGCATTATTGATGTTTTATTTTTTTTACTTTTTTGAAAATTAGATCTTAACCTTTGTCGTCACTCGAACGAACACAACAGTACACTGAAGCCAAGTAACGTTACAAAAGTATTTATTTTATAAACGTAAAAGAAAAGCAAATGTATTTCTTGTTATCATTATTTCTACAATTTCTAGACATTTGATATAACGAGCAACTGATCCAATTATTGAAATAAGTGTTTACTGGAAAATCGTAACAATGTTGTTGTAAACCAATTTAATTTTTATTTAAAATATAATTGGACCAGAGTGTGAATTTGTTTTTAAAATTAACAACCCGTAACCAAAATAATAATGAACAGAGCGATATTTTTAATAATATATTTTTTTATCAAAAATAAGGCAGGCAAACGAAAGTGTGACTAAAATAACAGAAATAAAATACCTAGCCATATGAAAACAGAAAAGATATGACTTTTCTTAACACAACGAAATGAGTTTTGCAGTACAAAAGCTCTCAGCTTTACGGATCCACACCGAACCGAGTAATGATTTAAACTTAAAATCCATTTCAAAAGTTTTATTAGATAATCCAACAATACAGCCATCAGTAACGCAATAAAAGTAAGCCATTAAATAAATAATTGTGTCAACGTTAAAGTTGAAAACGTCCCAAGAATGTCTCACCACTCGTGACATTATTCGTCATAAAAACAGTTCAGTTTTTACTCCATCCGTCTAAGGAATTTCTAATTTCCGGCCAAATTTAATTGTTACGTTTCTAAGAGTGGTGGTCGTTTAGGTTATTAGAGTTATACTCGACGTGACAATACTGCTCCGTCTTATATAATGTCTGAGAGAAATTTTGCAATGCATTGAGTTGCAACTATCGATCTGACACCGAATAGACTTCCCCCTTTCCTCTGGTATAGTTTACTGTCGCTGATTGTCAAGTAAGATATGAAAACTATTGTTCTACGTGTTCATAAAGGATTGTGTTCACTGTCTTGTGCAGTAAATGTGGTATACTTGGAAATGTTTGGTCTAGGATGCTATATTTTTATTGGAACTTTAGAGATGACCAACTAAGTAGTTCATTATTAAAATCTATGCACGACTCTCCGTCTTCACTCTGTCAATGAAAAGGCAGAGTTAGAACCCTCTACAACAACGATTCCAATTAAATAATATGACAAATAAAAAATAAGTTTTGCACTTGCCGCAGTTTGCAAATTGAAGGAACGAAGGATTTTCATAAATTTTGTGTCAGTAGAAAAAATGTTTTGTTAGGATTAGAATGTGGCCATCTATTGACTCAGTTGACCTTTCTCATAATATGCACGAAACGAGTAGCATTTGCTTATTTTTTTTCTTACAATGCTGGTAGTTGTATCTAAAAAACTATTGAACTATTATTAAAATTTAATTTATTATGAAGCGAAGTACGACCACGATAGCTAAAGCCCAAGATTACTACAAACAAATCTACAGTTAGATACACAAGTAAGACTATCTATATGTGTTTCGACGTAATAATATGTTTGTACACGCATAAAAAGTGCTCTATCGGTCGGTCCGTCCTTTGTTAAATAAATTAGTTTCGGTGTCTACCAAATTACGCCGCGGACCTATCTATATGTACAGCACATTGGATCTTGGCAGGAAAATATGCTCTACCTATTATACCTCAGTGAATAAATTAACATACATGAGGCTTGAACAAAACGGGAGTTGAGACAATAGCAGATCATACATCATTGAAAAAAGCTTTTAGGAACACTAGTAGCCGAATACTATTTGTTTTCATTGATTTATTCATGGTCAGGCTGTAGATACAAGGCGCCGACAAAGACGGTCCTTTTGAAATACCAACATTTTCGAATTCGTAATGAGAGTTTGTGTGAAACGTTACAAAATAACAAGGCACGTACTGCCTACCTAAAGTGAAACTGAACAATTGTTTAAAGGGATACAAGAATTTGGAAAACAAATAGCTCGGTAAGATTCCAGTGGCCTGCAATAGTGCCAGTGCACGTGTAGGCAGTTAGGTGTTCGAATAATAGCTATTGTTTATTTAAGTTTCTTCTCATATAAAATTTATCAGTGCATTCTGTGATAAGGCCACATGTGATAAATTGCCTGTTTCATAAGGCGTTCATTAGAAGCGTGCAAAATGCGCTCCGTTGCGCAGCGATAACTTCGCCGATAACGGTTTTATTGCCTCAAA
Source organism: Autographa gamma (assembly GCA_905146925.1). Classification (NCBI taxonomy): domain Eukaryota; kingdom Metazoa; phylum Arthropoda; class Insecta; order Lepidoptera; family Noctuidae; genus Autographa; species Autographa gamma. The sequence goes on along the minus strand of LR989866.1, from coordinate 5,612,426 downwards.
ATATTACCTATTTGCGTATCTAAAGTTGCTTTTTGTTTTCAAAATATCAGAGTGACAATGGATAGAAGAAGGAAATTTACGATTTCGATTTTGCTACATTTATTACTTTGATTTATATTCTCGGGCACGAGTAGAATTGATTAATGCCTACATGTTTTTGATTTAGATTATTCAACGTAGGTAATAATCATAAAATATAATTTGATAACAGTTGGTTATGTGATTTATACGATTTGTGCGACGAGGTCAAGTTCCTGAGACTAATCTTGGCGTCAGAATGACTTAATAGTATTTAGGTAGAGCTAATTTCCTATCGTACTGCTGCGTGGTCTACATAGATCCTTCCCAGAGTCAGCGGGGCTGCACAGCGACGTAGTGCAAAGCGTCGATGGAAAGCTTAGAGCGGTTCATACCCCCAACAGATATTCCTGCTAAGCCAGATAAATCATTAGTGAGTCACTGTAGTCAGCAATTTTTATAAAGTTGACCTTCACTTCTGAGAATAATATGAGGTCTTTTATTAGGCCCCTGCAGGTACCACATAAAGCATCATTTAATGATTTCATTGGTATACCTAACTCAAGATATTAATTAATTCACGTCGCCCAATTTCCTTATACATTAATGATTTGCGATAAATATTTATCACACTTTAATAACAAGCAGCCTCGAGTTGATTGATCTCATACATTATGGTATGGATGGTATTAGCTGCTCTATAACTTCTCGTACAATGACGAAGATTGCAGCTGACTTGCATTGCCGTATGTTATTCACTTCTTTAATTAACTATCAAACCAGAGGCACTCTCGATTATAAGACGCGGCTACTCGGCTTTGTGCCCGCTGTGCCTACCTGCCGGTAAACTTAGCATTAAAAATTTTCATCAAATCAAACGAAAAATGACTCTATCACACGGTAATAAGGTTACACGAGCAGATTTTTGTGTTCGCTGGCGACTGGATGTCTCGACTTTGATATTGTTTTTTGTATGTGGATATTAGGAGTTCGTTGTATGAGCATGATCATTAAAGTCAGATTTGGATGTGTAAAACGTTAAAATGTAGTTTGTCAGGTAAGTGCCAACATCCTCTCGCTTTTTAACATTGCAGATGGTTGGATGTGCACAATTAGCCCAATAAAATATGTATTTGCAGTCGCTTAAGCGTTGTTAACTTTACGATTTGATATGATGAAGTTATAATTGGTTGGCGTGAAGTGCCGATTTTATACTAGTGTAAAACTGAAGTTCATTAAACCATTATTATACCTATACGTAGTAATACTTTACCCATATATCACCAAATATCTGATCTATTAATAACTATCTTACTTACATTTCTAGTTTTATACACATTTTGTGGCAGGTCGGTATAATCATGTTCATATTAATATTTGGTTCATGGAATTTGTTTGTCATAATATGAATATAACATACGCATGTTTTCCTTATGAAGTTTATTTTAATATTTCAGGAGGTAAGATTTTTTGTTTATCAAATGAGAAATTCTTAAATATGGTACATTAAACGAATGGTATGAGAAACAATAAGACTGATGACAGTGACTCAAAATTTTAATATTAGTACAATTTATTTTACCGAGCGAAAGAAATGCTGTTTGCATAAAATCACACCAATATGATCAACATCTTAAACTCGAAATATATCTTGCATTATATCAAAATTATAAATCAAAAGATGCAATAAATATAATATGTTATATAAAATATTGGAAGTCTGAACCTTAAATAATACAATACCATTTCAGTACGTCTTCCAGTTATCCATAATAACGCATTACAGATAATAACAAAAAGTTCGTATTCATATATCAAAGGTGACAAATCAAAATAAACAAGACACGCATTCCGGTTCGCCGCTCGCAAGAAGCACAAATCCGAGATCGACATTCAGTGCCTAATGTATATTAAATATGAGTAGACGCCTTACTACATGGCATTCAAGTGAAAAACACTGCAAAAACAGAATGGAATTGCCATTATAGCTTATAACTCAATCAGTTGCGACTTGCAGGCGGCATGGCTCGATAGGAATTTTATACTTTTTCAACCATTATCTGCATTCTTGTCGCGATATGTCGGCCGGCCAGCAGACACCTTGACAAGTGAGCGCTTTAGAAAATAGAGAAAATTGTACGACCAAGAAAATTCCGGACATTCTTACTCATGATTTCTAATAACCAACATTTTGTCGTTCATCATGAGACAGTCACTTGTTTTATTAAGCTTATACTTATTTCTGCAATACGATTTTGTGGAGTTTTTTGATTGTTTTTGTAATATTCGAATCAGCTTTTAAACATTATTTTGTTAGACTTAAGGAAATTGGTTTAAATATATTGATAATAAAACAAGAAGGATCTTTAATTCCGAAATAAAGTTGATGAGCTTCTCATTACAACAAGTTTAAAAAAAATGCGTTGAATATTAAATTTATTCGTTAACCAATACAGAAATGTTGGTTAATTAGTTAAGGCAAATTGCCATAATCACTTTAAAACAGTTATTTATAAGAATACTAGCGAATTCATGCTTCAGTATTTGTTTGATCATTACTGAAAATTTAATTTCGGCGAACGATAAATATCTTTTTCACAGGAATGTGTTTATGCAACGTGCCTTGTTTGTAATAAAAATATTCAATAAACAATATATTTTGATACTGATATATGAACGTAAATTCTTCGGCTACGTATAACAACAATCCCAAAAATTTTACTTAGCATAAAAGCAATATTGAAAAAGTAACTAAATATCTTCGACAGAAAAGAATACGTTCAAACGACAAGAATTTAATTCAAGACCGGTATGTCGTTTGCTTCTTCGTGGCAATCTCCCACACGGCAAATAAACAACGGCCATCATAACACATGTAATTAATCATACGAGCTTCTGCATTTCTCTCTGATTACCATTGTGTTTCTCTCAATGGACGCGTGGAGATGAGACCAGCTCCCGATTTAATTTCAAATCACAATCATTGTACCGCCTCACTTTTATTTTCTTATTACAGCCAATTTAATGAGTGTTTTAGTTTAATGAAGAGAACTGAATAGTTCTTCGAGCCGACGTGTAACCAGCATAATAAAAGCGAGTAATCAAGTTTCAAATCGCTTTTTGCACACAGTAACTATCATTACGTAATTTAGTTCATTCTGAATGCTTCCTTAATTAGACTGCTTTATATCGCATTTTAAAAAGAGGACTGATTTCATATCTCATTTCTCATTGTCGTGCGCACAACACATCAGCGCGAATTTTATCAGATGCGGCAAAAAGTACTTTGGGTGAAAAAGGTATTACCGACACACGCATATAATATGGTTGCGCGGACACTGAGACAGTTTTGACGGCGTTGTGAAATGATGGACGGTCATTACAATGTCATTGACATCATTTGTTTTTCATAGTCCTTTTACTTTGCGTTTCAAGTTGAAAAAACCGCAAAGCTATTGTTGTGGTCGACTACTGCTCAAATTGTAGTTTATGTATGCGTCGATCCCACTATTGAAGTGAATAAGTATTAATTTAGTTGTTTCAGAATAGTATACACGTTAAGACGAAATTGAACGACCAGACAAGTGGGCGACTGAGCATTAACGATTTATACGAATCATATTTTATGATACGACTCAATCATTATGGGTTTTTATTCAAGTTGAAAATAAGGTAGAAAAGTAGGCATTTCATTTCATTGGCGTTATTAAGGTACCTCGTGATTTGAATATAAAGTACTTTTACAAACAAGAGGTTATTGGATACTAATTATATATCTTTTAAACCGATGTAATATGAGTATTCTTGCAAAGTTAAAATGCAATTTGTAGTACGTGAAGGCTCGAAGTATATAATGTTTTGTAACTGTTTCTATTTTTTAACTTAACGAGCACTAGGTTTATAAAGATGTATTTGTAAATGAATACTAATGAGAATTTAAATAAGATCACTTTTTGCTGTTAACACTGGGAGCTTATTTTGATGAGACCAGATAGTCATTTAGTTCATCTAATTGGAGAACATTGTACGGCGATACATACTAGCAGATAAGACAGATTTCATCAGTTAATCTACGAGTAAAGAGTTGGATTCGTCCAATTTCAGATCAGTTACTCGGCTTTGCTGCATCATCGGTGATCTAATCATGTATCAGTGGAGATTAAAACAGGCCGGCCGGATCGCATCAAAGGCGGTATCACACTGTTATTTTGACTGATTGATCTCCAACAAAAAAAAGGTTGCATCGCTACCGAGATCGACAGTAGCCGAGAAAAAACAAATTAGTTGGCTAAACCTTTTCATAAAGCATTGTTATTATCACCAGCTACCCCGTCCTGACCAGAACGTGTTGTCAGAGAGTGTGCTGCACTCGGTAAGTGTTCTATTTAAGGTTCACAATTCGGGCGAGATCGACTTACGTCGGCCTGTGATCGGCGCGCCGGTAATCGCGGTTGTCGAAAGGCGAAAATCATGCTGCGTTTGCGACCTTGCGTTCGTTACAAAAACCCTGATTTATTTTTTGGAGAAATGTTTTTCGGTGTCAGATGTAGCGGCTCGAGCTTTGATTGTTGAGATTCTCATATTTAGTTTTAATTGGTGGCTTTATCGAGTTTACATTTTACGGTCGAAGTCGATGAGAGGTTAATAAGCGGCACTTTGAAAGGTATCTTCGTTTTTTAGAGTTCCGCGTTAATGGGTAGGTAATAGAAATATGACTGTGTCTGCATCGTCGTTGAGATTTTATTAGGGTTAAGCAAGTTTTATAATATTATGCTTATCCCCGGAAAAGTATTGCTATTAATTTTTCTAATCGATTGAGTGTTACAATTGGAGCCGTGTTTATAGCTTTTTGTATTGCGTGCGTTAGTACCTCCAGTAACATAATTAGAAAATCAACATGCGGCATAGCAACAACGAGAGAGACATTAATTTACAGAATCTCATGAGACCGCGATAGGAATGTTATAACAATTCTTTACGGAACCGTTCATGGAAAATAAATGTAATGTGCTGTGCCCAATTTTTTATTGTTTAGGCAATAGTCGATATTGATTTCGGGTCTTTGATTCCGACATATTATTGCTTGTTTTATTGGTACCTGGGAACATCGTAATTAACCATATCGAGCTTTTTTCTCATCTTTCTGGATCCTTTCGTGTCTACGGACAATAATAATTAGATGCTCACCTTGAAAGGCGTACGCGCCGAAAATTGGTCTCATATTGTTCATCGAAGACGTAGTTCCTGTTGTGTAATCCATTCTAATGTTTTTAATTACAACTCTGTGTTCTTTCACTTCACTATCATGATACTAAAACGAACGGTATATTATCTTAAAGAAATCATTCAAGTTACGATCACAATGTCTATACTTATATAGATTTCCTTGTACGTGACTTTCACATACACAACACTTTACGATCCTATTTATTTTAATGCTGAAACTTTTATGGGACACTTGAAACACTGACTATGTTTGAATATTGCACGAAGGGTACAAACTGAATTAAACTACGGGTTTGTTGCGAATGTAGGAAAGCTCGATGCGTGCGACATAAGTGAATCAATTACGAAGTCGATGGCGGCGGGTGCATTATCTTTCGGACCCTACTCGTAGCGAGTATCACAATAGCATTTCGCTCCACCTCTTTGCTCCCCTACCACTTTTTATTTACTAGTAATAATAGTAAATCACAAGGAACAGTCGCGTATGTGTTACTACGTCAAAGGGCGAGCATAAAAAGGGTGTAAATTTATGTATAAATGCTTTATGGCCGTTCAGTATGTTAATGACGATTGTATGTATAGTACCTAGCAGTTACAGTTTTATTATCTGCCTTGACTGATATAGGTTTTTACAAATTGAAAGAATATATTATATTTGTATTTGTTTGATTCTTTTATTGTCACACACTTTCACTGAAGCGACGCTACAATCGTTACGTAATCACTTGTCTTATATTTCATTCTCCGAAGTTATTTTTTATTTCGGAATGTAAATGTCGTCGTGGGAAAACCCAAAAACATTTCGCCCAACCCAAAAATCTTAGCTCGAGATGACGTCCATGCATCGACTAAAGTAGCATCTGCCTATCAAATTGGTATCTATCCTATATTTAAGAAATATTTGAACGTTTTCCAGTTTAGGTAATATAGAGTTTCTTTTTAACAATTTTTCGAGTAATACGCATTGTTTTCTCCTGTAACAAAATGTAATGAGTGAACCAGCATATTTGAACGTTAAAATTCTATCATAACTATCATGTGTGGTATTCGTAAGCGCTCGTGGTTCAACTCGCAGCTGCCACGGGATTGTCGACAATACTATCGATAAAAAGTCGTCATGCAAATTATCGACTATTGTATCGTGGTATTGTACGATGTGCGCTCCAAACGCATGCGACTGTCCTGCGCTGATGTGCGCACGATTCGCTTCGCGTTTAGTTTTTTGGGAATATCAGTATTTCTAAAAGCCAGCTGTAACCTGCATGATGTTTCAACGTCCGTACATGAAATCTTTGAATGGATAATAAATACTTTTGTCAAAAAAGTTTAAATTTATTTCCTGCATCAACTACGCTTACATTTTACCGCTAAGTCGGAATAGAAGTAATGTTTCTACTTGTCATAAAACAAGCGATAAAACTCAATCCTTGTTTTGATATGTAACTTAAGTGTTCTCAGTAACTGTTAGTAATTCCACTTGTTATCAATGTTGTAAGGATAATGTCATACATTCTTCGACACCTCAATTTGTGCTGACTCATGTTTTGTTATTATGAGCTTTCATTCACTCCGAACGAAAAAACAAGTTGAATGAGCACTTCGATTTAGTTTTTGTTAACGAAGTGATGTATCAGGACTTGTGAAGTTCCAGTGGCAGGATTCCTTGTGACACGATCAAGTGTGTCAAAACAAAATCGAGTGGCGTCTTGGGATTACTCGATTATTCGGACTCGGAATCACCGACTGTGTCGGACAAAAGCAAGAAGTTGTTACTTAACACTGTTTTTGTACTTATTCTATCTTAGTTTGAGTATTTTTATCGGAATTTGATTGTCAATTTGGTCAATGAGAGACCTTTTCTGCTTTTGAATATGTAATTGTAAGAAAATGGTTTTTTCATCCACAGAGCGATTGAACTGATAGAATTTATTTGTTGACAATGTTCGTTAAATAAGTTGTAATTTTAAATTAAGTTAGCTAGTGGGCATTAAAAAGTGTTCGTATAAAGTGCTACAATGAACTTAACTGTACATAGGCGCATTAGTATGTAGGTGCGCGCTATGCTGGGCTCTCTACAAACAACCAGTTCCCATTGTTCTTCTACGTGGTGCGTTTGTCAAGGCACTTGAAAGCTGAGGACCACTTTCACCGGCTCACATGCAAATAGCCTGGACGTTGCCTGTATTACAGCTATTAAGCCTCGACGGACGTAACTAAGCGCTCGGTTCTGTTTAAATAGGGATGGAAAGTAGTGACCACTTCGCGTTCACACTGTCTTTATTTATTTGCTCAGTGGGTTTTGCGTTAAAATGTGTTTGTTGTGGCTTTTGTTTTCAGGTTTTGGATGTGTACAAAGTTGAGGTTTTTGATCTTTGACATTTGTGACATTAACTAATTTCCTATATTCATCAACCTATTTACGGAAATTAAGTACGCAGCATCTTCATCAAAATAACTCATAACATCTCGTGCGACCTTTCACAGTTAAATGTCAGGTTTACAGAAAATTAATAAAATATGTGAATGTTAATTTTAGTCATTAGCCAAGAGTCAAGTTGAGAGGATGCCGACGAATAAAAAATATGTAAAGAAATGTGTGATCGTACCGCCCGCGCCGGCGCACGCCTCCGCGACCGACACTGTTTGTGGAAACAAGTCAAATGTGTTAAATATGGAACATCAACTCCCAAGAATTATTGTCACATGCGCTACTGGAAGGGACTTCCAAACCAACTTTATATACAACCAAACCAATAACATAAATCTGCAATAAAACAAAAGATTTACAACAAGCAATTGTTTCTAAATTCTTATTGTTAAAAACTAAGGAAACGCTGACACCAAAAAAATCTTCTCAAGACAATCGAGGCTTTAAAATCGAGGAAGCCTTTAAATATGCAATATCTGCCTAAGGATATAACCGGTTTGGCATAACAAAACGACGTGACTACGTCGTAAAACATATTTTTTGTATTATAAATAGTTTAAGAAATCGTTAATTGGTTTTGGTAAGTTTTTATTGACATTAGCCAATTATTCAATTACCTACTAGAGGCGTTGACGAAGTTTATGGGTACGGAGACTCGGCAAGCTTGAAATCAACAAGTTCGATTGTCGCTTCTATATTTGTACATCTGTGTTCTGCCCATTAGCTTATTCAATTCACCCTGAGTGAATTGGATTTTCCTTCCTATAATGGACTCTAATCCTTCGGCACATGTCTTCAAGGGCGATCTAATGCCCCTGTTGCATGAGACACTATTACTGCTTTTCGTAACGGGCCATTACAATATCTCATCGTGACATAGAAAAATTTAACGTCATTTGGACATATTTTTACGAGTGTTTGTTTTTCACGTGGGGCGGGCTCATTTCACACGGTGTGTTATAATGCCACTCGGCGTTTCACTACATTTATTATGACGTAGATTTTGATCTTTTACACTTTTAATGCCGCTAGTTAGTTTCTTTGTTAGCTTGTCAGATTGTGATATTACCTAAAAATATGTTAACACTTCAATACAATGTATTTTTACTTTTCATTTTATTAAACTTGATTCTCACATCTCTCTTGTTGGAATTCCTTACTCTGAACACAAAGTTGGGCAAATACCAGTTACTGTATCTTTTCCTCATATTATTATAGCCTTAAAATAAGAAATAAATAAACAAAATAATAATACAATATTCATATTTAGGTTTCGTAAGCCCATCTCTCTTGTTACGATATCCAAAAACACAGTACGATAGTACAATTTATTAAAATCCATAATATTGTAACCATTAGTGTGGCCTAATATGAAATATATATGTAATTCTATGAGTTATATCCCCGGAACAGCGGAGGGCATATCGAATGGGACTAATTACTGGCGGGCCACGGACCTGCTGTGACATGTGGCCTATATTACGACATATCATTCCGGCTTATTAATGCGCTACGATCATTTCATACGATTTTTTGTCAGGAAACAATTCTTTAGGTGAAGGGGTGAGTTAATTCTACAAAGTTTAATTACTTCAAACATTAACGAACTAAATTCAACTAAAGTTAGATGAAATTGTTGAATGAAACCCGAAGCTCACTTGTTGCGTATCGTGGGCTATCAGAGCTCAAAGTGTGCAGAAATGTTAATCGACCTTATTTCCTTTGAATATGTGTCGTGCAACACTTTTTTGTCGGCAATTAGCAAATCGTCGCGTGGCCCTCAGACATCCGCGTCTGTTATTTATCACGTCAGCCGACCACCGACCGCCCCTCATTAGCTCAACAAAAACTGGCTGAGTTTGAGTTTTATTTGCGCACTCTGAGTCACCGCGAATCAAACAATATGAGCCGCGTCTAAACAATAGCGAACCAAATAATTTATCTGCACGTGTTGCCCGCTTTGATAAGCTAAGAGTGATTAGTTACACCAATTTGTAATTAGTGCTTTATGATCTTTGATTTCATGAGTATAAAATCCATTTATCTAATCACTTTTGTTTCTTGTTCGGTTTTGAAATCTCTTTGGATTCAAACGAGCTTGTTGAGAGCTTATGGGAAAGTGTTAGGAACTCGTTAAATAAACCCATGAAAGAACCAACAATTATTAGCAGATGTTTATATACTACTTTTTTGGATTGAAACAGTAAAGCAACTGACGTGTTTTTTGTATGTTATATTTTATCACTTTCTAACCTATTACTAAAATTCCTTTTCAAAGCTTACTTAGGAATAGCGGTGAGTTTATTGCTACTCAAGATAAATTCTACTTCATGTCTGTTTATCCGACCATGAGTAAATAACAAATGACTTAGCTTATAAAGTTAAAAATCATTATAACATTTACACAAAAAAAAATACTTAAAAAGGCGCACAACACTTTCAGCGTTGAACAACCTTAACAAAACTAAGTATTTCAAAGTGACGCTTATCTTGAATTCCAATTAAAATTTTACCGATTCCTGTAAGACATTCGTCGTTACCAATAAAAACTATCAAAATAAACAAGTATACTTCGTGTGCGGCCCATCAGCGCATAGCTTTCAGCGGCATCTTTGGCGCGCAATGGGCCCTGAAGCGTATGCACAACGATTTCAGCGCATTTCACGCCTTTTTTGTGCGGCCGCGCAAGCGACGCGTCACTCGTATGAAGATTCTTAATAACGCGTGAAGTGACAACTGTAGGTTTAATTGCAACCGTAAGTTATTAGTTGTAAACTTATGTCTACAAAGAAAGCGTGAAAGATGGTTTGTTGATGACAAGTTTTTGCACTTACAGTCATAACATAATTGTTGTTATTTCTGGGGCATAGTTTATGAGCACTACTGATTCCTGTATGTACTCATTATTATAATAATCTTACACAACTTCATCGTGATAGTTTTCTGTAGCTGAAGGTAGCGTATTGCTAACCAGAATTACAAGCATTTTGACGTGTCCACCAGCCCAAGAATCGGGTAAGATGATAATTAGTAAAATAACATAGAAGTTAAAGCAGAGTCCCCTTTTCTACGTATTGTAAAATATAACTTCACAATAAATAAAACAACTTTCTTAGATTTAAACACTGCTTAACTTTAGACGCCATTTAGTGTTAGTTACCTCATTAATACATAAATGGGGCAACCACAAATTAAGGGTTTTGTAAACCGCAAGAGCGATGAAGCGTTGGTTGATTTTTAATTAAAATGTTGGTAAGTCGACTCAAGGCTGTTGTGTTAATGAATCAACGATTTCGGTTCGTTTCGATATTGCATTGTTTCCTGTCTCATTTAAGGGCCTGTGTACATTTGCTTAAACTTTTTGCTTCATTGTTCTTTTTATATATCCGGTTACAGCACGAAAAGTTTTCATGACCTGTAGTGTTTGTTTAAACTATGGCGGGACTAAATGAGATTGGATTAAATAATATTTAAAGCCACATTTTAATATGAAAGGCTTAACAAGATCAATTGTTTTATTTGTATTTTGTAAAAGTGTTAACAATATGTTGGCTGAAAATAAATTCAGACACCTTAAAGATGTATATTTTATTAAGATGTATTGTTTTAATAAAACTTTGTTGTTCTTATTTTGTTTGTTAGTTTGATTTGATATTTTCGTTGCTTTGGTTTTACGAATTCTTAAATATTATTTGACTTAGAGCTACTTAAAATTTTAGATACTTTTATAACTTTGTTATTGCTATGTAAATTAAATTCAATGCTCTTCCCAAATGCATGCCAAAAAATAACCAAATATAGTTTTTTTGTAGTCTGCAGTATTTTTAAGATCTTCAATACTGTATGGTTTTTTATGTTAATATTTTGACATAGTAGCGTTGTTTCATCTAAATAATAAAAAAACGTCTACATACGGGACTAAAAAATACCAAACAATTATGTTTTATATTTCTCTTTTTACGAATAGCTGACAAAAAAATCTGAAATGTAAGTACAAAAAAATAATTTCACAACTCTCAAAATTGATCTTAGTAATACTAACAACGATAAAGGGCATCTTTGAACGCCTAATAACTAAGTGGAGTTAAGCATAATCTATGCGAGTTCAGCTTTGTTATGCTAAGTCAGTGTGGAGGAAGGTTTATGCGGGTACTTACGAAACTGCGGCCTTGTTGCCCGTGCTAAATACCTGAGACAATAGTGTTTACCTACCAATGACACGTTCACTTAATTACAAGCTAACTTGACCATAATTAGCCACCGATTTTTAATTATTAATTATTTTTTCGGTATTCTAGAAATCAATCGTTAATTAAGATTTATTAAAGTAGGTGTCGTATTTTTATTAGTAGATAAAGTATATTCTGAAATATAAAATATCATACTTTAAAATAAATAAATTTTAATTAGTATATTGTCTGTATAGGTGAATTTATAGTAGGTTAATAATTATGAATGTAGAGTTTATTTTTTTGTACAAAGTTTTAAAAATGTATGTAGAGAAAAAATTAAGTTAATTGAAATGATATTCTAAAAGTACGTAGAAACATGAAACAGTAAGAAAAATATGTAGAGCACTGAGTACTACAATACTGAGTCTATATCATGACTCACTAGATGAAGTCTAGAGTCTGTAGAGGGTAGAGGAAAAAGAAGCCATCTGTATTTTGGGGAATATTAAGTGAATTTAATTGTATTGAGATTACTATTTTCTGGATTATGTTTTTGTTGAAATATTCTAAAATATATATATTTATGTTATAAACTTTAGTTACCTACCTAGATAACAAAGTTAAAGAAACATTTTAATGTCATCAGAACCAAACGTTTGTTTAAAATAAAAAATATAAAAATCATACACATTGAAACAAAATGTGTCCTGTGCACGAACACAGATCGACATTGCAATTAACTCACACAACTACACGCTAACATTTTCTTGGTGTGCTTACAAACTCCGCCCCAGACAAATTTTAACCAATCGGCGATCCCTGTAGGCATAGATCGTTGTGGCAACACGCCTCGTATTTTTCGTCACGGAACAGCGACTCAGGCGCGACTCACACATTGTTAATGTAAGCGTTCTTCGCTTTGAAGATACCGGATCCGAGGCTTCGTGCTGTCTCGTTTCCACACCGGTCTGTACTCTGGTACACTACCATTTGCTTAGCTCATATTTGACGCAAAATTTAAGCTAGAATTGAATATTTAAGCTTTTTGACTATAACCTAATTTGGTAAATTACCAGTTTTAGAAGTGAATACAAAAATACTGGTCAATTTATTCGAAAAATCCGTGGCCGGCAACTCGTCTGTCGACGAAAACAGTCGGCTGGCAGAAAGAGACAAACGATCAGGTGAAGCGGTTTCGAAGGCTGCGGAGGCGGCCAGTTTGACCATTTTTTGTTGGTCCGCTGATTGTGAAAGATTACACTTGAGAGTCGAAATACATCTTTACATCACACGTCAGTGGGCACTGAGCTGTCTTCAAAGTAACACGGATTAGACACACGCAGTTTCCTTTACGTAATTATGTCTGCGTTCATGCTGTGATAGTGAAAGACTGAAATAGTGATCTTCTGGGACTTTTGCATATGTTCGGACTAATTTAGTGTATTAATCTACTAGACTTCTTTACCTGGCTGCCGAATCAGTTGCGTCGATGGCTGTATCAACACTGAACATGACACCGTACTTCACCGGATACTCTTTCCAAGGTAAATCTTCAGCTGCTGTTCAATTACTTCCTTTTCTTTAATTAGTAATTGCGTGTAAATATTCTTGCCTTGTTTATTTTTTATTTCTAGATGCTTAATATCACTAAAGTGTTGTTTTGATAATTTTCTTGGTAAGCTGTTTGTGTTATCATTTTCATCTACTTCATTTTAGGTTTCGGAACCAAACTGTCTGATGTATTTATGTTCATTTTTCGATAATCTTTGGTTGTGACAGAAATATTGTAGGATATTCGTTTGTTCCTTAGTCTCGTCATCATATAAGCTGCAAAAGTGCTTCATCCTCATCCGTAACGTTAGCTTTACAATTTAAAACCTGCTTTTTATTTTTAATTGGGCCTGTTTACTACTTAACAGTTTCTTAATAGTCTATTTTCCCTAACATTATGACTAAACCACAATTGGCCCAATAAATAAATATGTTGTTTCACCCATGATTAGCTGACATTTAGCAGCTGATTATGGATCAGTTATACCAGTTAGATTTTAAATTATGTCATAAACATGGACGACCGCTTTTTCGAACTAAAGGGCCCGAAACGATAATAAAACTATAAAATCACGAAGAGATTACAAAGTGCCTTTTACTGCTACCAATATAACAATATTTCATCTTCGCGCGTCGGGCACAAGACAGACGAATAAAGTATGGTCTGTTTTTTGTTGTTTATAACTGAACCTTGTTTAGTGTTAGGCTAAACTTTCGGGAATGGTCAAGGACCGTAAGCTATTCAAAGAGATTTGTCTCTGTTTCAAGAAAGTATTTCTGTCACGACCGATCTATTGTCAGTAAGGGCATTGTGATCTTGATCTTAATTATAAATGAGTAACGGTTATGAAATAAGTATAATACTACTTGATTTATTTTGTTTATAACTTGTCATCTCATAATCCTCAAAAATCCCTTAATCTTTTTGGAAAACAACATTAACAATACATTATAGACTAATACTTGTATCTTCTTCTTCTCATGTCTATTGTAAATGGTTATTATAGAAATCTGTTCAGCTTAAAATATTAGCCTAAATGGTGAGACCGTTCAAAACATTGTACAACTCTAAAAACGAGTGAGAAGGAGGACAATTTTGTATTAGTTATTAAATTTTTATAATAAAGATGTATAAAAGTAACAGAAATACTTTGGTTGAAAGCTTTAAAATTTAAGAGAAATTATGACCCGTCGTAAAATTACTGAATAACTTTTGTTTTCTAAGCGTCTGGTCCTGTCGTTTCTCTGTATCGAGGTTTTATTACTAGCGACAGTTTTTTTATGAGTATCTAAAGTTTCATGGACAACCGAACGTAAATAGTACTTCTGTTTTCTTTTCCAAAGTTTTTTGTCACAACTTTGATAGTTCCTTGTACTATTTTAAACTTATTTTATGAAATGTCATAGATAAAAAACTCAAGTTAGCTAAACAATCGATAAATGCCTAAAAAGGGGTATATACTTGTATCTAATGTTATATTTAAATGAAATATTCCATTGTTTCCCTTGTGGTTGAACTTTAAAATAATTTCAAAGGCTTACCGTGTATAAATAACATCGTATACTGCTCCAAAACCTCGCACTGACCGTTTTACACATAAATCATTACCATACGAAAACATTTCGACGGCATTGTTAAAAATGTCACTTCGACTTATGACCTGTTTCGTCTAAGGCAAATTAAAAAGAAAGAGATAAACATATTTGAAAGGGTTGAGAGAGGAGAGCAGTAACATTAAAGAATGCCGACATTGGTATGGATACATTCACATTATACAATATCACGTGCTTATTAATATAACTAATATATTATAATTGTTATTCTATTAAAGATAGAATATAATTAAAGAGTATTTTGACTATTTAATATGCACATAATTGTGAAGTAATTGATGAAATTAGTTTAGGTAGTCAATAATTACATTTGAAAATTTAACAAGGAGTTTCGAATACAAAATAAAATGATACCTATTTACATTAGACTAGACTGTTTTGTTTCTAAATCATTGCAACTTTAAGAATGTTCACGTACATGTTTTTCTGGAATGAGTCACGTTTGTCGTACTTATACTTAACTAAGCGGTCGGGCAGAGCGGCGCGAGTCCTTTTGAATTACTAAAAATGTCTCGATTTTTTAATTCGACTTCAAATTATATGACTTTTTGAAGTACGAGTATAAATCGGGATTAGTGTCTTGTAAGTCCATCTGATGTGCCCGTGAACATCACAAAACGTTTGTTCAATGCCTTAAGAGGATGGGAGATTATTTACAAATACGAAGCCATTTGTAATTTGTTGATATTAATTTTGTTTTGCAGTTCAAGATAAATGGTCCACATTTTATCTTTCATGCTTAACTTAAAGGTATAAATGATGATTTTAAAGTACCGACCTATCATACATCCGATTAAATCTTAAACAAGATTCCTGCATGGGAAATTTCTAATGCTAAGAGTTAGTGCATAATGATGCATTTGCGTATAATTTAAGTATGTAAGTTAATGTCGATATTAGTTGGCATAATATCAGCGATGAGTGGTGCGCCGCGATCAGATGCGCCCGCGGCTAGGTGACGCCGCGATGAAGCGCGATACCGATCACCAGCGCACCACCTTGTAATTTTCTCCGCGAACGAGAATGCATTTTTCATACTCCACATGCTATAAACATTTTATTGGTCTTCGCAAAAGATTTGCAACAGCTTTAACGTTTGTTTTTAATAACTCGGATCAGTCGTAAATTCTACTCTCAATTAGAATTAAAGAGTTTTCGATGAAGCCAATTATAAGAATGATATTACCTACATCACGGAGCATCGGATTTCTGACCTTTATGTGGAGTTCAGTACCATAATCAAGGTTTAGTCACATTCATATCACGGGCCGACAAGCGGTGCACATCTCCGGCACACGCACACATCTCGGCGGCGCGCCCGCGCAGATCAAAGGCACCGACAGGCTCTTTTAGCCGCATAATATGACGCGCCCCCCGCCTCCGCCCGCGGCCGGCGAAATGCCTTGCCGCCCGATCAACCTTCAGGGCGCTTACTTGCCATTACTTATGCCGATCTATTAATAAACAAATTGATATAACGGATATTTGAAGCGGGACCTTTGATTTAACGTCATGTTATTATAATCAAAATCAGTTTATTAGTACCCATAATCTGTTTAGATATTATGTTTATGAAACTTCGTGGTTTCCTTTATGAACTGTACTCTACCAAATTTATGGGTTACTAAAGTCTGACTAAATATCAATTTATGTTTGTTACTGAATCCTTAAGATGTATGACTAAGTTAATCCAATCTGATTATCGAAATCACAGTCATCGATACAGCGTTCAGCTCAGGTGTTGAAACTTTTAAAGCGATTATCAGATTTGCCGCGGCCCAAGAGATCGAAATCTAAAGAGCCCAGGGCGATGCGCTTCTCATGACAAAGGTAAACTACCTTTCTCTTACACAATAATTCTTAGCTTTAAATGATTACTTTCCAATTTCAATTTGCTTTTTACTTGAACTGTTCATCTTAAAAACACACGAGATGTTGAAGTTAGAATTTAAGCTTCCATCTTCAATTTTTGCCGTGTTTTTCGATCTCGTACCTATAAAGTTTTTAGTTCGCAAATCTGTGTATTTCTCGTCCTAGTGTTGGACCACTGGATCGGCGTAAAATTGCTCACGTGCACGACCAGGCTATTGATGTGCGTGATGTATCATTGTTCTATTAAAACTTCGTAAATTCTTGGCAATTACTCACAATTCTAACTTACTGGGTGTAAAAGCAAGTCAGTTAATGGTTGTTTTGGGATTTGAAAAAGATAAATGTGGATTTTCATAATCAATAAGTATCATCCTATTAATTGTTTTGAGTTAATTCGAATTATAATTGTAGCCTTTTAACATTTTTTTTGAAATCCGAATATATTATACACTAAATGGATATATAATTCTGTGTTATTCAAGTTCGCTTTAATCGTGTGATAATTATCGAAACAAAAGACGTTACAGCTGCTATTATGTACGTCTTTGATGTGTTCAAAATTAATAAGTCTACACATATCGCATCGACAATTATTAAATTAATCGATGACTGCCACGCTACATGCTACTTATTATTGTAACGTTAACAACGATCATGATTAATTGAGCCAAACAACGCGATCAATGTAGGGTTACATTTTAAGGAAGAACAACTAAGGCTATATTTATTATGTTCTGAGCGAAATCCTTTGTTCAGCGGCAAAGTGACGACGTCAAAGAGACCATTCGTGCAAGAATAGAAAAGAATCCGTCAAATTAGTACATAACGCGTTATGAATACAAAATGAGGTCAAACAGGGCACTCTCAAACATAGCCTATTATATTGAAATAAAATATTCAGTTCCATTCATTACTTACGTAGGTACGTACATTATATGCGGCTCTGACATGCCGAAAGGCGTTGCCTCAGTTTGTACAGTTGGCAACACGTTCAATGGGGAGACCAGTGTTTTAACAAATTAGAAAGACTTTTGTATTCCACACCACAAGTTCCGCTTTACGGGATACGGTTTACCAAATAGATAAACGAAATGATGCTTGTTACAAATCTAGATTTAAATCGAAATTGTCTAATTTATCACCTTTCATTGGAAGTCATTGTCCAAGACCTGAATGGCGTGAACCGGTAGCAGATGGAAATTTCATGCTAACATCGTTCAAAGTAAATAATATTTAGTATTTCCAAAAAGCTATTACCCAAATGAGAATAAGCCGCTATCTAAGAGGCTATGTATCTCGTATGAAAGTATAATAGAATTGATTTGATAGTCGATTGCTACATTTTATGGCTGGCGGAGCGGCCACGCGACCACGGGCCACACAGAATACTTTGAAGACTTGAAGAAGGCTTAATGGAATGACACAGCCTTTGTGAACGCCGCCCAATTCTAATGCCTATTCAGATGGCATTTCACCTCTCATTGTTGCTTGATTTTCGATAGTAATAGGTTATTTTATTAGCGTATAGATGCATTTTTAACGAGTAAAGATATCTTGTGTCGATATAAATTGATGGCACATTGTTATTTTACTTACAACCATTGAAATGGATTACCTAGTTTTTAATGTGGAGCATGTATTGTTGAAAACTTCGACTTGTTTATCGAATTAGATTTAATATGCTCGGTGCACGCTTTGCTGATAAACTTTAAATTTGTTTACATATAATCCAGTTTATTCAATTTATTTTACTTAAGCTTTTCCCCAGGTTTTTCCCCTACAATTGAAATTAATCGAGGCAGTAATTTAAATTATTGATGACCAACAAACGTACTAAAACAAAAAAGGTATCACATCATGAGGTTTTGTAAATGCATTCCCGTTAAACAACATAGGTACATCTGTTATTAAAATGCGTAGGTACTACAACATCATAAATTCACACTTTATAAGACGCGTGCGTATAAAACATGTTGGAGCTTCATAATTTCTAATGCGATGGCAAAAACCTAGCGCATTAATTAGATTTCCTGAACTATGACCAGGTTTCTGAGAAACCACTCGTCGTACAGTTATCGTTGGCATACAACTCATGTGGAAGGAAAGCGGCGTGGCGTGTGACGTAAAGCCCCATATAAATTTTACTATAGGCACATTAATGTCGCTACGTGAAATTGATTTGCAAGCAGAAACATATTATGATTGTGAAAACGGGGTTTACGATTTATTTACACAATACGATATCGACTTCAAACATTATAAACTATCACTGTACCGTTGTTATCAAGTACTTGTGGCAAGTTCGCGGATTGTTATTTTTTCGTACCCATAAGAAATTTGCGGAGAGAACATAATTTGTTGACAGCTGTAGCGTTTCATTGATTTGCAATCGACATCGATGTGAACTAACAACTGACACGAACAAAAAGACTGGTTCTATTTTATATGCTCCATGAACTTGCGAGAGTTATTCTAATTGGTAAATAATCGAGTCTGTTGTGTATAGGCCAGGTGCGGTAGTGTGTCGCTGTGCAGGCATGAGGCCGAGATATCTTTACGCCTATTGCGCTCATAACTTTTATTAGCCGTCATTCCCGTGTAGAACCCATGGCTAGTGCAATAGCAATACCCTATGACATCAAACGTTTCAAACAAGTCCAACTTACGTACAGTGGAAAACTAAAATATGCCAATTATATTTTGAAAAACAAAGTGCAACGTTCTTTTTATGTGTTCTTGTTTGAATTAAGAAATACAAGTTGTACAAATTGAAAATGAATTTCGTCATAGCAAAGATGGAAGGTTAAGAAATTCAATCTCTATCCGACAATGGAAGTGATAACCCGAAAGTACTACGAAGGTTGATGAAAATGTGATTGTTAATTAAAGTTGACACAGAAATGCGAATAGTGAATTCAGAATCTTCATTTATTCGGTCACGGTTTGCCTCTTGCGTTTAGCATTAAATGATTGACTCTGTTTCAATTTCGTCTAACACGAACGCAACAGTTGAACGAATCGGAACACGATTATGTGATTGTGAGAAAATTTTATACTTCAACGGTGCAACGGTGTCTATGTCTAACTTTAGTGTGTGATTATGTTTCGAGCAGACGAGACTTGCTTGCTATGAATAAAACGCGTGAGTAAAAAATATTGACAGCTAGAACATTGATACATTTAAGTATACAGTGCACAATGTCGACCTAGTGACTGATATTTTTTTTGCAAGTCGATTTTTTCTCAGTGCTTCACATTGACGTACCACCCTCGTAGCAGGCTTTGTTGCGCTCAACTTGTGCATGATCCCAAAGCACTTCCGGACGATTAGGTATCAATGAATGTTTAAATTTGTTGTTAACTTCACCTCCTTTTGCGTTAATAGCGTTACAATGTTTGCGAATTCTATTACGCATTGTGAGCTTCAGATCCTTTTTGTGATTTCATTGTAAAGTTTTCATCAATTGCGTGTTAGGCTTATCCTTTTAGGTTTATATTATGAATGAAGAGTAACAGAAGTCCGCAAAAAATAAAACCGGTAGCAATTGAGAAATGTGCATTTTGAAATTGCTTTATAATTTTATATAATAAAGCAAACATGAAATGTTATTATATTTCATGATTTGATTTGAAATACCTTGGTATTTTAATAGTCTTCCAACATTCTGATATGTGATATATTATAGCCACAAAAAAGGTAATAGAGCTATATATAATATGGTTTTAAACTACATCGCTAAAATGAGAACTATATTATAATGGAGTGATACATTACTACAAAGCCACCCACATTTGTATAGCGGGGTTGTTATGGACACGTTATGCGTCATAAATATTTCGGGAACATAAAATTAACACTCAAAAACATGGGCTTTCGAGGCACCGCAACGTCTACGGCCTCCTACAAAAAATATGGGGATCGCTTGCAGAACCACGGCGTGACTTCGGACACCACAAAAGCACCTCTCAATACAAATAAAAATGAATTCTCTAGCAATCAAGAGAAGGTTCAATATCCAATGATCGCTTTAGTTCTCCTGGTAGTTTGGGAGTTTACGTTGATGTATGCAGTTGTTAACTCTGAGTTGTTTGTGTTATGGTCCAGTTTTGATTGCATGACTAATACGAGTCTCGGTTTCTTGTCTTATCAAAGGACATACTTGTTGACATGTTGTCTAATTGATTGGTGGTTCTCAGTAGGGGTCTAGGGCCATACATGAGGCGGCCTTTGAGGAATTATTTGAAATTGATAAACTATAAATGCTTCTACAAGTGGAACATGCCACTGTTGTTTTTTTCTTTCAAATTAGTTTGCTAGCTATTTGATATGGGTTTGTGGTTGATGTAAATTTGGTCAAAAATTGTTTTTGGTATTTCGCTTTTGACTGAGAATATAATCTAGTTTAAGTAGTAAATAAGATAATTTTATCGAGATTTCTACTCACATAAATAATGACCAATCTACTATAATTATTGTTTTCACTACATATGGATAAAATTGTATAAAATTATACAACCCAATACAATAATATTACATCTGATTATATTTTTTACATCATCTCGTTCCCAATAGAAGCTAACATGCATGCACAAAGGCGTTGCAAAAATCGAGGACCGGCGGCTCCCTTTGACGTTAGGTGGTCGTCCAACCACCGGCCGCACGAATGATGTGATTATAATAGCGACACTTTACGCACACATAACCACATTAATATATCCAGAAATAAAACATTTCATTTTCCAAGGGAGTTGTTCGCGAAGACTATTGATGGACCCAACTTAATTACCACTCGCTATACTCGTCGTTATAAAAGATTAATTAAATTTTTGATGACTTTCTTTTACTGGTGTAAATTAACAATGATTCATCAGTATCGAACTCGACGCAATGATCTTATACGGGTATATTTAATCCAGGAAAAACATATTTTTTCTGGGCCAGAAGTCGATACTCGTAAAATGTAACAAGTCGATCCCAACAAAGGCCAGAAATAGTTTAAGTGTTATCGTTTCTGCTTGACCGCACTCGTGTAAAAGAAATTGGATACTCTTGCTTGAGAACACTGGCAATGAAACGTAAAATTACGAGGTGATCGAGGCCTACCGATGACGTAGGTACATATTATTGTAGAGCGTATAGCAGACGTGCAACCGTGCCGCAGCTTTGTGATCCATAATGTATTGTTGCTATTGATACTTTACGCATTATTTGAGTTTAATATAGCTACTGGATGGCCTACTTATACACATTCAATATAGAGACGTGCCTCCTTCTTTCAAGCGACAACATCACAAAACATTTTGCAATAATCTAATTTATTGATGGAGATATTCAGATCTATAGAAATGCTATTGTGTGTCAGGAAACCTCATGAACGTAAGAATACTGGCGCATATTCTTTGCAAGTAGAATACACAATCAGAAGGCTTAGCTTTAATAGCAAAGTCGATTCAGAACTGGTTTCCACACACGTTTTCAAGTTAGAAATGTACGTGCAATAAAAGAGTTATGGGCGAAATTATTAAAAGGCTATATGTTCACAGGTCAGGGTCGTATGAACCAGTTGGGCGGGGTGTTCATCAACGGTCGTCCGCTGCCGAACCACATCAGGCTGAAGATCGTGGAGATGGCGGCGGCGGGCGTGCGGCCCTGCGTCATCTCGCGCCAGCTGCGCGTCTCGCACGGCTGCGTCTCCAAGATACTCAACAGATACCAGGTGAGAACATTGACATATTTTTACGTGACACGTCCATCTTCCTATGTAATTGATGTCATTTAGATTTTCAAAATATTCGACGTCATATTGATTGTTTTCTTTTGTCATCAGGAAACGGGTTCCATACGTCCCGGTGTGATCGGAGGATCCAAGCCGAGAGTTGCGACTCCAGAAGTAGAGAACAGGATTGAAGAGCTGAAGAGACAAAACCCAGGTATATTTTCCTGGGAAATTAGAGATAAACTAATTAAAGAAGGCATTTGTGATAAAAACACAGCACCGTCTGTCAGTTCCATTTCGAGACTAATAAGAGGAGGCAAAAGGGACGAATCTGATCCTAGAAGAAATCACAGCATTGATGGTATTCTAGGTAAGTTATACTTACCTCGGATTGTAAAAGATTATTGCATCGGTCGTACACAATGCTCGCTAAACAAATATATGAGTTCACAATACAATATAGGAGTGACCTTAGTTAGGTACACAGCGCGTGCATTTGCCATATCAGCGGCCGAGCATAGTTTGTAGCACTTTTCCGCTTGAAGAGTCATATGTACCGCGTTGTGTGTTTGCATAAAACTTTATATTGCTCTAGTTTGTTGTTGTGTTGCTCTTGATAAAGGATTAACTTTGCTGTGGTTTATTCTGAGTCTATTAGTTTTCCACGTGCAAGGTCACCGCGGGTAGGCATTAACATTAGGCATTATTCAGCAATATTTAGCAATCATTGTCGGACAATATTAAATTGTTTAAAAAGTCTCTGACGAAACCTTTGACGTAATGACGCGTAAATAACTTGGCGTGTCATCGTAGTCCTTAACACTGATTCGAGACCATAATCACTTAATTTAGTTCAAAGCATACTATTATTATAAATTTATTCCTATAATGAGACTGTCGGAACGTTTGCAAACTTCACAAAATGGCGTATAAAGTTAATAATCCACGTAAAAGTGAAGCGGGCGCGGCGCGCGCGCACGCCACGGCAGCGCCCCTTGTGTCGGCTTCGAAATTGTAGGTTATAAAAATGAAATTAGTATCCAAAGCTGTTATTATCCCATCGCGTTTGGCCGCGGGGCTTGCATTACGACAATCTGTCCGTACTGCACGTCTTGTGCCGTATAGCTATCCAATATAAAATGGCGCTCCTAATATCCCGGTTCAGTGACGGAGCGCGGTTTTGCCGGCGAGATTCTGCGCACCGATAAGATTATGCATATTAAGTTGTGCGCGGCCAAAGTAATATCTACACTGGAAAAGCGGCCCCCTTTACTGCTCGAGCTCGCGTATTGAAAATTTGCTGTTCGTGCTTGTCCTGTGACGGCGGTAACGGTACAATTTGGTCGCGAGTTTTTCGTGGAAATATTTGCATACGCGCGCACTTCACCATCAGCCTGTTGATTATTATTTCAGGGTCCGCACTCAAATAAGCTTAACTTACGGTATGAATATTAATCAAAGTTTGTTATTCTTCTTCTTTTTGCCTTCCATATGAAAAAGTTTAAAAACGTAATTTGTTTGTAGAGATTTTTAAAAACAACGGTGCTGGTCATAAAGTAAGATAATAATCGCGATCAAGTTCTCCATAATCTAATACCATTTTACTTTCAACTAGCACAAAGTAATATTTATTAAGGCCCAAAGAATTCATTTGATGCTACTACAGGCGTAGTGTAATGTGGTTACGTTTAATTTAATCGAGGCCGCGTGTGGTCCGCGCGGCACTTCCAATAAAATCAACCTAAAACAAAACCAAATGAATAGTTAGAAAGTTATAATAAAAATGTTACGGTGACAATTGTATTTTTTACATTTTTTTTTTACTACATTAATTTAATGTTCATAAGTCATAATAAGGAAAACATAATTTGACTTCGTTTTATTTAAACATAGCATAGTATAATCAACATAGTTTTAAGTAGTTCTTGAAAATCTGCACAACCTAACGGAGTATTTTTCTTTGAACTAGGTCCATCATCTTGCGAAGACTCTGATACCGAATCAGAACCAGGAATCACGCTAAAGCGAAAACAAAGAAGGTCAAGAACCACATTTTCTGGAGATCAACTAGAAGCTTTGGAGCGCGCCTTCACAAGGACCCAATACCCTGACGTTTACACAAGGGAGGAACTCGCACAGAAAACTAAACTCACTGAAGCGAGAGTCCAGGTATGTAACGGTAGCAACTCGTATCAATGATAGATGGATGTAATTAAACAATCCTATTGTACCCGGCACTCACTTCCCGCCCCCACCAAAAGCGTGGCACTAAAAAAACATAATTACCTTTATAATTAATTACAACAATAGCAAGAGCTACCATATGTTGTCCATAGCTACCGCTGCTTTATCAGTTTTTGTTCAATTAGTAGCCCCTCGTAATTGTAGGCTTCTATAAGACGTGTAATCGACTTAGCTCTATAATTATGTATTGATGAGTTAGGTATATTTATAGTAAGTATTGAAACTTCTTAAAAGGCTTAACTTACAAACAGTTCTTAGTCGACATTTTTACATAACCATAAATATTAGGTAAAGTAGTAACAATAATAATTATAAAGGTAATTAACTGATTGGATTCCTGAGTGTTATTGAGTCAATCAATCTGTTGTGTTTAATTATTTCTAACAAGGACTTAATTAAAGTTTGTTTTGTTTAGGTTTGGTTTTCTAACCGAAGAGCTCGACTTCGTAAGCAACTGAACTCGCAACAATTGAGCGCGTTCAACACCATGTCTCTGCAGTCAGCGTTCCCGTCCGTCCACCAGCAATACGAGCCTCCTTCAACTTTCAACGCCCAGTGCGCGTCTTGGCAACAGTCTTACTCGTCTGCCTTGGGCTCCAGCTCAGTTCTCAACTCAGCTCTAGCTCCTTCTCTGCATCAATCCGCGTTATCAGCGCCTTCTGTCTGCCAGTCAGCCCTTGCAGTGTCCTCGCTGCATCCCCCCACATCCAGCTCTTTCTCCTCGGGCAACCTGACACCTCTGTCCCACTCTTCGGAACTCGCTACTCCTCTGCAAGCTCCGACTGACGCTACCCCTCCAAGCTCAAGTCCGACTACGACTAGTCCATCGGCAAACCAGAGTAGTGCAATCACCTACCAACATTCAACCTACGCGAACCCAAGCGAACCTGTATCCCACCCCTACGGATATGGAGATTACTCGAAACAGGAACACGCTATGTCGGCGCACAACCACTGGACCTCCAGACAACTGAGCGGACATGCGCAAAACAAACTCGCCGAAGTTGGAGCCTGGCCTGAAAATTATAGGTGAGTTTATTTATTCCACGTCAATTTTATGTTTCACTTTATATAAAACAAACAAGAATTAAGAGATCTCAATAATCCCCGGCGGCAACTAAGTAGTTCTATGAATTATTGATGTCGACTTGGCTTATGCGGATGAATATGCAATTACAATAAAGTGACCTTTGCTGCCGACCATTTAAATAACTATCTATTATGTGAATACCAGACACGAGTGTTACACTAATAGTAGGTTTAGGGCTCACATTTGCAATGACATCATTTCGAGTTAGTCAATAGGTATTTGTAAAGTATGACGCGTCGTGGTCGTGTCGTGTTTGCGCTCATGCTTCGAGCAGTCTGAACGCTAGGATGCGTGTAATGCCGCGTCCGGTGGCTATCGATCGGGCGTGGGCTCGATCGCAAATCGGGGTGCGTACGTTTTATTTCTTTTCACCTTCCTTTATCATTAGCCGAAGCGGCCGCTAATCAATTAAGAGTGTAAGAAGTCGGCCATTATACGCCGCGCGGGTGGTTATTACAGCGCGCGCCTCGTAATACGCCGATGCGATCGTGAATGCAATAGGGCTGCGAATTTTATAGTGATTTTGAATCGATTTTTAATTAAACTTTTTCTTAGTTATTTTGAAATCCCCCGCGATATTCAATATATGGTCGGTGGGATCAGAGATTTATTACCGCCGAAAGAAGGTCGTAGAAAACATTTCACTCGTGCTCGTGTCGATGGTATGTGTAACTACCAAAGTGAATTTGTCGAATGACAATGTGACAAATACATTGTCGCTTTGTACTGTATACGGCGACGACATTTATCTGTGTTATCGAGACAAAGCCCGTCTATAAACCTCACATTGGACCACACACAATATCTTAGCTTGCACAATAGCCGACAAACTAATAATATATGGGTTAGCTACGTTTATGTGTCGGTGTGTCTTATCTAGTCCTTTACGCGCGCTTGATTGACGTAACACATCGTTTTAACTCTATTTGTTATTTTTGTAGGCCAAATATTGTATTGTGTACCGAAAGTGTAGCTAATGAGGGTTTCATATCTTTTTGTGAATAAGAATAATAGGAGAAATGTAGAGTCGGTTCTGCACGACGTTGCTGTAGCCGGAAAAGCTATATCTTCCACAATGTCTATGAGTCATAATAAATCAGTTGCTTGCCTATCTATTAGTGTTGAGATACGTATCTCTATAATTAACATAGACAGTCATTGACCATAAATAGCGATTGTGATTGTCACTTCATAGCTTACTTCGTTTGTCACACCGGCTTCGCGGGACAGGCGTGTTTCAAAGACTTATTGAGATTCGATCAAAAGCAATAATTAATGAAAGGCCGCAATTAAAAACGCAATCATATTTTGAAATCTACAAATCCGTAACTGAAAGCTAACTTAAACCGATTGACATGAATTTATGAAACAAAATGTATGATCAAATGATTACAGTTCAAAAACCCTTTTATTCTAAATCATTCAATTTGTTCAACTCACTGTTCAATTCAAAGGAAATAACGACATCATACGCGTTTATTGATGTACATTTTATGTGAGTCTTGTTGATTAGATATTAAAAAAGTGAAGTTACTGCATATTTAATCTATTAAGTCTTAAATTAAGTTAACAAACACGAAAGCTTGAAATAAATTATCTGAACAACGTTATTAGTAGAAGGTCAAAAACATTACGGAAACCAGCATTTGTTTAAGTTTATAACTTCCAAGTACAACAACAGCCAATCATTTATTGATATTAGAAATCTAAGCCGACACAATACGTAGCGGATAACAGATAAACACACGTTGCTTTGTGGCTGGCTGCGGCAATTAATGAGAGGCCGAACGTGACATTAGTGCAGTGAACCTAAGCATTATGCTAAGGCAAACCCGGTATTAAAACTTATCTGCAGCTATTTGCATTCGACTTCCTAAACTGCAGTGAGGCTCGCGTGCGGTGCGCGGTGCAACCACCTTGACGCGAACACTTTCCTCGCCGGGAACGAACGCGCGGTTATTGTTTTCGCACGTGTTGCATTTCTCATGTTAAAATGTTTATGCACATATTTACCATAGGCTAAACTAAGGAATTTAGGATAGAGCTGACTTTATTAGCCAATCGCCATAAACTGTCTACCACTGCGGAAATGACCACAATAACGTTTAGTTTTTATTGCTCGCGCAAGTAATTATGTTATTCAGATCAACAAAATGTAGGTTTGCATTGTGATCGTGATTTATAACGTTGAACCCGCCACATTATATTTGGCCTTCGTAGTTTGTAAATGATGTACGACACTAATGTACCTTAATAATGTATTAGTCATTGTACTGAGTATAAATTAAAATTTTATTGCACGCCCAGTCACGAAGTGCTTCCGAAAATTCCGCTTCTGAGTCAAATGAATGCATATAGAGACCTCAACTTAATTATGTAGCTCGGTAGGCCGATATAAGTAACAATTACAAGGCGGCATTAGAGCTTGCACTATGTTATTATTTAATTATTTTTAGTTTAATCGATATATTCTCGGTATATTGCTCATAGACCGAACGTTCTGTAAAGCGATGATTACATTACTTCGAAATCAGCGCAGTATCCCACGCTCTGGTTATTAATACTAAAATGTAGCATAACATTTTCTTGATAATACCTTGTAAATAGAAGCACGTGTCACTTTATAAATATGAAACATGTATTTTCTGAGAGGCTTACATAGTGTAAGACTGTTCCATCCTCTAAGAACTCTTAGAAGTTAAAAATCATTGCAAGTTA
Source organism: Autographa gamma (assembly GCA_905146925.1). Classification (NCBI taxonomy): domain Eukaryota; kingdom Metazoa; phylum Arthropoda; class Insecta; order Lepidoptera; family Noctuidae; genus Autographa; species Autographa gamma. The sequence continues at coordinate 5,583,776 of LR989866.1, read as the reverse complement.
TAAAAGAAGCTTATAAGACTTAGAGCGTGGTATTAATGTTATTTCTCTTTTGTTGCAGTTCTTTCTTCGGTACGAACCCATCACACTACGCATCGCACGCGCATTCGCCTACGGAGGCCAAGTCCGGCTATCCTTATCTTGGACAACTTGGCGGTATGGACATGGGGAGAGTACACTAGACACTACACAATACACAAGTGTCTACACAACACACCATATAGACCCACGACATATCGTATCGTGCCTTCACAGAGTATTTTCTACGAACTGAATATATTTTGTATATTAACTCTATTAAGCAATAGTGTTGTAGATAGAAAAGAATTTTGAGAGTCTTAATTAATCTTACCTTCACTGTATTATAGAGCTTTATTATAGTTATAGAATCATACATTTTATATTGTAGTATATAATGTTCCTGAACTTGAATGCACATTTAATACAAATTTTCCCGTAGATGTTTAATGTTTGAATGATCGTTACTACATTTTATAAGTTGTTACTTGTATATTGTATTTTAGATATAAATCAATGTTAGTAAGCAATGTTGTATGTTTAAAAATCAATAACCTTTAATAAAACACACATTAAAAGATTGAAAATATTTCGCATATATTTACAAAGTAGTTTGAGAAAAAAAAGATGTACAAATGTTTTCTTTCTTTTAGTGATTATTCTAAAGATTGGTCCTAAAATTGCCTTGAATGAAGTTGTGATTTTATATGAATAATGTATTTATTTATAGGTATATTATAACTTAGATTACTTAAGTATAGTTACTAAGCACTTTGTAAAATAACGGTTTACCCAGAATAAATGAATTCTAATGCGCATAAATGATGCTTTTAATTAATTACTATCCGAGACCCTATAATCGTTTGTCAATACAGGTAGCAAGCGATTTTATCTCCTATTGAGTTGGTAATTGGATTGATGCATAATGCATGTATTCCTTTGGCATTGTCTGTTGTGTTGGGTAGGCTTATCTAAGAGTACGTCAGCCACAGGTGGTGTCATTGACGCATATGACCTGTGCATATGACGATCGCCATTGCTCTGACATTTTCGTCCGTCGTTTATCTGCACGTCTACGACAGACCACAGATTCCGTAACGCAAGTATTCGTATTAATACCAGTAAGATTGGATACTGAGATAATTTATTTAATATCAAATACGCCTACATCACTCGACAGCTCGAACAAAATATACCTTCGACACCAACTTAAAGTCTGTCTGTCGCACTATTCTACCATAAAGAGACAGAAACAGCATGACATTTAACGATAACGTGAAATTAAATGACATTTAACTATTTACAGAAATGCGATTGATATTACGAGATTTCTATGGTTTCCTGCAATATTCTCTGTAGCGCATTTAATGTAAAAAAAATAGAATTTAAATTAAAAAGGATGCTCATATATAATTAGATACGTGGGACTGGAAAATCGCAGCATAATAAGCGCTTTCCGTAGAAAAGCCCCTTGATGGATCACAACCAATTAGGGGTGCACAGCAAAGCTTTCAAAGCAAAGCAGACACAAGTAATATGAACTGAGCGATTCTGAGAGAAATCGCACACGAGCTTTTCTCGAATGGGAGATAGTCAAAGGTTTGTATTGAATGGAAATGTACCAATAATTTGCTGCAGATTTTCCATGAATCAATATTGTGGCTGCGATTGCAATTAGTTATTACATTTTCAATTGACAAACGTTTGATATATTACTCCCAACCATTCCTATTAAAGAGGATTATAGCTTTTGAAAGTATAGTCAGTAGGTTTTTTATATTAACACTTTGCCAGCTAATGAATTATGTAAAAAGTTTTTAATTTGTTCTTTTAATTGCAGGGTACGTAATCTTGTTTTGATAATTTTCTGTTTGTAAAACACAATGTCGTGGTGCGATAAGAATAAATTAATTGAGAAGGTACAATATATTATGTAGAATATATTTTAATGTAAAATTGTATAATTTATTACTTTCTGCTTTGGCAAAAAATGTGGTTATTTTATTCTTCGTCGCTCCCTCGTTGGAGGCACAAAGTGTGAGCTTTTAAACTATGAAAGGAAACTAAAACACATCTTACCAAAGTTAAAAGCGACTGCAAAAGTTGGTAAGTACTAAAAAGCATGTCTTGAAAATTGCTTGAAGCTTAATATCTATGAAACAAAGTTCCACTAAAATTAGCTTAAAGGAAAACTTACGAGTAATTTAGAATAATTATGACCAGCTTTTAGGTAGTTTTACGATAATGTTTTGAACTTTCGAGAACTTCGTCTTTTAATGGAAACTTTAATTTCAAATAAGTTTGCGAAGAGCTGTAATGGATAAGCCCAGACATGGACAGAGTGACTTTGGTGGTTAGTGGGATAAACCATATATACAACAATATCTACTAATGACCAAATTTGGGATCTTAGAAGGAGATAAAATTGTTTTGATAAAAGTAACTTAATTTTAAGTGTTGGTCAAACAGGACTAATAATAAACATACAATTAAATTACCTTACTAGTCAAAATTTACGCTTGTATGTTTTATTCAATATTAAAAATCGTTCGTTAATGATAAAGGTTATCGAGATTTCTTTGCTGAAAAATCACTATGCTTTAAGTTATACTCGGTAAAGACAAAGAAGAATCCAATACAAAGAAACATAGTCTTTTTGTCATCCGTTTCCTACTGTATATATTAGATATTCGGTTTGTAGATAATTTTATCTCTGTTAATTTCCCACTAAGTACGAAATATCATAATGTAAATGAATATAACGTAGTTTTTAAATAGCAGTTCATATGACTAAGGCGTTTCCTAAACATTATTCAAAGCTCTATAAATTTCAACATACTAAAAGATCAGTTTAAATCCGGCCACAATAACTAGAGTTCTCTGCCCATAGACAATGGCGCCGGCTGTCTTTCAGCACTGTATGGGCGTAATTAGGCAGTCAAACGCAAGCCTCGTGTTTAATCGGTTTCATACTTACAAGGATTACTAGGTTCTCATAGCTTAGTATGCTGTGAAAACTGTGAATTGGAAATAATAATTAAATAAATAATAATACCAGCCTGTAAACGTACCACTGTTGGGCATAGGCGTCCTTCCCATCAAGAGAAGAGTTCCTTTTGTATTACAATTCATTAAACTTTAAATTACTATATGCACGCATATGCGCTTTGGCTAAATGTTGCAAGCTTAATTAGAAACACTTTTTGATATTAAATATTAATGAAAAGATGATGTTCGCAAAGATTGTAAGCAGATCGACAAATCAAAAATAGCAGCTAAAATATCGTATGCGCGCTATCAATAGGTATCTAAATGGTTATGTTACTAGACGAAGTCTTAACTCTTGTTTAGTATTTAACTCTGAGAAGAAAATGCAAGTAAGTCGCTTTATTGGAAATAACTCTTCGTATTCTAAATTGCAGATAACCTTTGAAGCAATCAGTTTGAATTACATCTTGGATCCTGTATCAAATAAACTTGTTTCTCTAGCACACCCCGGAGAGCATGCCAAGTGGGTTGCGTTGATTTAAATAGGAAAACTATATATGATATATTATCATTAGGGCAAGAATCCTTATATTTTCCAACTTTTTATTTCTCGTTTTAAAACTAAACAAAATTTAGTAAAACATGATTAAGGACATACACAATCAGAATAAAATAACATTTAGGTCATTCAAAAACTAAATGTAGCCAATTGATAAGGAAATATTATTTGATGGTTAAAATTCAGGCTTTTGAATTCTTTATTCAGATATAAATCTTACATAGCGACTAAAATAAATGAACTTAAAATCTATTTATTTCAAAAGATTTGTTAAATTCTCTAAAATTGCTACATGAAAGCGGAGCGCAACAGTTTGGCGATGTAGATATAAGATCTTAATCTCACAATAACAGTGAAATATCAGTATATTCTATCTTCCTTCCTTGCGGGCAAAGCTCAGCATTTATGTTACATCTAGAACATTTTGCAGCCCCGTAGATGTAGGAGCTACAATTTGTATTCATAACATACTGCACTAAATCTTAGGGAGGTATTTAAATGAAAACTCTTAAACAGATTTATTTTAGTGTTATACATTTTTAAACAATTTACAAAGATCATGGGTCATAGCGGATAGTGGTGATTATAGCCACAAATATAGGAATTTTATTTGATCACAAATTATATGAGTAATCTTCATGCACTTTTATTTGAAACACTATTGTACCGTTAAATAAAAACAATTGCAATAGTATTGAAAACCATCAATATTTCATCGATTATCGTCATCGTTTTTCTATTTCATCAATTTTAAAGTTTAGAAACTGATGGCAACTACTAAGCTACCTATCCAAAAGCTTAGTGCGTCTATCGCTATGCAAAATCAGAAAAAGATGTCAAACTACAAAACCAATTCTACAATGTTATTGGATTCACTTGAAAAGCTTTGGAAGTTTGATTACTTACTCTTTGCAGTTATCTCTTTTGTCTACACGAATAGTGAGCTTTAAAATAAGAAGACTGGCTGGTTGCAATCTCGTTAAAACAATAATGCGCCACGAAACGTGAAAATTACAATCATACCGCCTTTTTTTTCGTTATTTTGCTTTGGTTTCATCTATAGTATAATGCACATAAAAACTTTGTAATTTAGGCCTTTTAATATAGCAGAAAACGAGCAAGTGGCGAACTATAGTTGTAAGCAATGCCTTACCCTCTAAAATTAGTATGGGCCTAAAATGTTGTTAGTATGCGTCTAACCTATGGAGTTTCTTGCCGGCTTTTCTCTATAGGAATGACATTTTGGAACCGAGCAACTAGAATCAGTAGTTTTAACGTAACGTTTCTTAAGCGCCTTTTTTTTTGGTTTACAAGAAATAAAAATATTTTGATTTTGATTTTAAAACACAAATAAAAAAAGCCGTAATGATGTACTATACTCATCTTTTTTGTGATGCATCTTATTTTTTATGCTGCGCTAATATTTCTACATGCTTACTTTGTATACCTTATTTCATATAAGGGCATGGGCGTGCGCAAATAACAGAACCAGTAGTTGTTTTATATACCTACATATTTATGTAAGTATGCACGTAGCTACATAAATGATCTTACAGAATATAGATATCTATTTCTATTTATAAATAGGCATAATAATAGCCAGATAAATGTCAAAGGCTCGTGAACGCGGAAGACGTAGCTACATAGTAAAGATTTTGAATGGAAAACGTGATTTCAGTCAGGTTTTTACCACAAAAACGGACTGTTCAACGCAAAAAGTATTCGGTAAAGCACACGCGTGGGAACCGCAGTTGATTTGACGACGATGTTCGGTAATGCCACGGAATCATTGGTGATGGATTAGAATAAAATCATTTAAAAATTTTATTCCGTAGGCTTTTTTACAAGTTTATTTCCAAAATCAAAACTGTTTTTCTTTGTCCATCAGATCAGGCCTAAAACTAAAAAAAAATACTTGAGTTTAACTTGTAAACACCCACAATGTAACTTAATGTTTATATTATCTTCGGTGTATACTTTACACGAAACGAAAATGTAAATAGTAATAGGCTTTAAACAACATTAATTAATTGAACGCTAGCGAAGCACTTTAAATTACACATGCACTTAAGTAATTACGTAGATACTCCTTTGTATAATTTTCGAGATATAAACATTTATTGGGGTAAAATATCGAAATACTATTCAAATTATGCTACAGTTAAAGATGTATGTTTAGGGGCGAATTCATTTTGAGCACAAAGCATTTTAATTACTACAAGATTGGTTTACCAAAATAGAACACAAAACTAACGGAATTTTTATTTTATGTAAATGTTGGTTAAATTTCCCTTTTTTTCCTTTCAGTTTAGTATTCTTATCCTAATCTTAGTTAATCTAAGTCTCAACGAAGGCCGATGAGAAAAGTCGTGGCTCCGTTTTAATTGGACATGACGAATCAAGTTTGTTGGAAAAACTGGGCGGGGACTCTTTGTGGAGGCGGATGTGGGTTTTTGTGGTCAGCCGGCGGCTACTGTATGTCAATGAAGTTATTAACATGCGAGGACTAAACAGAAAAAGGGCCAAGTTATTAAGGGATATGTGTAAACTACATATTGTATTCTACTTTGCCGTATTGGGTATCACATATATACTTACTTGGACTTTTTTTTTATACAGTAGGAAAATGTGAGAGTTTTCTATTTTCAATATAAATCCATATTTCAATTTTTTTTAATTTCTTCCCAACGTTATGACTACACCGTGTGAGAAGAAAATACAAATAAGCGTATCATTTCTTTATTCGCCAACGGTAGATACATTGATAAAAATACATTATTGCAACTCTTAAAACAAATGGTAACAATAATCGAATCACCACCGTGGTACATAACAATAGTTATATGACCAGCATTCTGTTTCCGGTATGTTATAAATACATACCATCTTGTATTTGCGTATCGGACAGCGGTAATCGTATCTAACGACTACTAAAACATGTAAAACTCTCTACGCGATTGTTCTCACACTACAGCGCGTGAGAAAAGAAAAAATCACAAAATTGAATTACGGGCTAACTGTTCGGCAATTAAACATTCAAAAATATAAGCGACAGTTATAGCGGGGAGTGATTGCAGGTGCTTTGCTGGTCTCGGAAAGTTGGGGATCGTCACGTCGGTAATCGGGCGTCGCCTTTAGTTTTTCGGAAAAATCTTGTCGGTATTAGATCGATTTTCACAGCGGATAAAGCACGCACGTGTCACGATCCGACCCGATGGGGATTGGACACACTGTCGCTACCTGATTGAGCTGTGTCCACTCCACGAAGCGACAGGTTGTTTGCTAAAAACTGTTCATAGACCCGGAAAAAGTGTAACACTGTTTTAAGTAGTGATTTTGCTTTGAGTACGCTACATGCTTAGGTTTTCCTCCAGCACATTAACTTGAACTTTTTCAAAATTATCGCCGGTACTAAGATTACATTTTCAACCTGTCTGCAATCCTTGTATCTAATTCCTAACAGGAAAACCAAACTTTGTACTTTTGTTCGAATCCTAAATAAATAAAATTAACCTTTAGATATACTTGCATAACATTAAAGAATATTAATATCTGACACAATTCCCAGGACATACACAAATCAAATAACTTTTAACATTTGGAAGACATTTAAAATCTTCTCAAGAAAGCTATTTAGTAGCGTAACGAAAGCATTTGTTTAGCAAAAATTTACAATCACCCAAAAATATTTGTTGACGGCACTTGACGTTGGTAGCCGATCATTGGTTCTCACGAGAAATCATTCGGCGGCATTCCGGTGTCCACAGAGTCATCAAATGCGAAAGTCGTGCATGTCCGCTGATCAATCGACCAAAAAAGTCAACACAGATTCCTAGACTTTTTACAGAATATTGACTGAAATAAAATATTTTTTTTCGGCCTGTACTTTGACAAAGCGAAATAAAACTTGTACAAACTTTAGAGGTAATAGTAGCGCTTAATGTGCCTAAATAGTTTTTATTGCAAGTAGGCACACTTTATTACACAATTTCTAGAGTTTTCTAAATGTGTGTTTGCTTGGAAAAGTAGAGCACTGTAATTTATATCGACGTTAACTTGATTGACATGTAATAAATCAGTACGAAACATATACAGCTACTAGGTACTAACACTACTTATTTTGCGTTTAATCTTAGTTTTGATTAATCTTAAATTACAATCAATAGTTTTAAGTGTAATTTTATGATGGTCTCATAAATAATGTATTTCATTATAGGTAGAAGATATCGGTAGAAGGGTGAGGAAGAGATAGTTAAGTGTCCGTTTTCGAATTTGAAGCATTGTGACGGACAAACTAACAAGTAATAATTTATAAATAACGGCCTTCATTATCGTTTTAAGGCTCGCATCACAAAGGATAACATTCGTTCCGTGTTTTTGTCTAACATTTTGACAGTACAGAAATTGAAACAGTACATAATAATAGATGCGAGGGTGTCGACACGCCGTTTTGTTTTCTAATCAACAATAGAGGAGCCTTCGACATTCAGTTGGACCTCATACTGTGACCCTATGTCAGGAGTATAGTTTGCCTTGTTTTGAACAAATTATTAGTCTGGTTTAGCATAGAGGGGACAACAATCGCTCGTGATTCCTGTTAGCTCCGTGGAAGTCCCGGTAACAATGATATATTTATAGTATGTGAGTCATCGGTAGCCATTAGTCTTGGACATTGTCTTAGCTGGTGCTCGCAGCTCACAGCTGGAACGCTTTGCGTGTTTACAAACATTTTATTGAGGTGTTATGTTTAATGGCTCCTTTAGAAGTGATCGTCATTGTTTTGTTGACAATGATTGACTCTATGTATAGGTGTGATTGGACGAAATAATATATTCACAACTAATAAATCATTTAATTATCGCTTGCTAGTATTTTCCATGAATGTAAAGCCAGCTATTTCATACCACAGAGTAATTTCAATTAAACTTCGTGTAACAATTGTTGTTCAGGTATTACGAAACCGTGAATATATTCAGTACAATACGCTTAAAAATTTAATATCGAATAACTGGTATTCCTCTTTAATGAAAATTGAAATACCAAATTGTAGCCCACTCAACAATGCTGCACTACAGAAATTTTCAGAAGTCAGATGCAACAATTTAATCGGATGTTTTCACTTGTTAATTATTCGTGGAATGAAATTTAAACGTAAATAATATTTAATGAAATGTTTTCAACGAAAATAAATGTAGTTTGAATTTAATTAAATAGCAATTAAAATATTTAATGTTCAGAATTACTTACGTAGAAAATATTTGTTCGAGGGTGCATTCAGGCTGTGCAATATAAAGTTCCAATGATAAAATAATTACTTTGCTTTGAGCTGATTAACTTTATGTACATAGCAATAGGAATTTAATTTACCATTTATTTTGTAGCTATGATAACAATTAATGTTCGAATTTGGATGTTTTACTTGTCTTGACAAAAAAAGAACACAGAATCTATGAGAACAATGAAATAACAAATTATCGATAAATAATAAAATTATTGATAAACAGGGCTTTAGTACATTTTACAATCGAACCACTTGATTTAACAATTTGGAAATGTTTTATGGCCTGAGTAAAACATAAAATTACGAATGTGGCTATCAAACGCTCAGTCGAACTCTCTTTCTCAAATAAATTATTTGGTCAAGTGTCATAATCATCAAAGTCAACTTTTAAATCAAAATATGAAATAAATATGTTAAAAGTCAAATTCGTGAGAAATAAAGCAAGTCAACCTGTACTATGCAGTACAAAATTGTTGTTCAACGTCTTCATTTGTCATTCAAAAACAATGGAGAGGCATTTACGGCCAATGCCGTCGATTGTAAGAAAACAAAGTAACAGTGTAACAGGACATTTTTATTGTTTTACTGCGCAGCTCCTGCACCCGTAGGAGGTAGCACCCAAATATATTGAGTCGAAACGTTTAAGCTTTAAATACAGGCAATTAAATAGATTTACAACCGTCTACAATGTTCTAGGAAAAGCGACAAATTTTGAACAGAGACTGTCATTTGTTTTGCGATTGTTTAATTCGTGATAATCACTGTTTTGTATTCTGAAATCTTTAGATGATAGTATTGTTGTTCTAGAAAGTAGGTGTGTATAACTAGACCCATTAGGCTAAGCGTTCTTTGGAATAGGCTGAGACGGTAGGCTGAAAGATAAAAGGTCGTCTAAAAATAGGCATGACATTTTGGAATACCTATTTCAGTATGTACGCGTTCTACAGTACACCCCTTTTATAAGATGTCGTATGTTTTTTTGTTCTTTTGATATCAATATGTGCCTCATACTGCTGGGTAAATAAAACCCTATTTTCATACAAGCATAGAAGGAACACGCCGAGATAATAATCGTACCCTTATTCTCAATTAAGGATATCGATTAAAATAGATTACATAATATTCCAAATACTTAAGAAGATTATATTAAAAAAAAAAAACAATAACACACATACATATTCGTATGAAAACTTTTACATTACAAGCACACAAGTTATGTTCGATAAGAGCTTAGTGAATATGCTCAATAAGTAGAACTTTCAAGGGAATTAAGTGTAAAACATAACATTAGTCTTATACACGTTAGTTCAAAACTCTGATATTGTATGAATTTGTATGTTAAGGTTTTTGTGTTAATAAACTTTATTTCATTATTTCATATAATCCATCGCACGAAAATGATAACAAAGGCATGCAAAACTCGACCTTATAACTTCGACATAAAGCTGCTTTTGACGTCAAAATGTTTGTTACCGGTGTGTGCTCTAATATACTTACCTGATAGAGCCAATCCTCTTATAAGTTGAAGGTTCTACAACGTGCAACAAGGCTTTATGTAACTTGATCAAACATGTGACTCTAGTGCTAAGTAGGTAGAACACCAGATTTTCGCATTGGATGTGAGAAAATATTATTAAAATTGATTTTCATAAAAATGTGTTGAGCACTGATTTAACACAAAATAGAGGCAACATGAATTAATCAAAAGTCATGATGAAGTTCGGAAAATTGTAAAAAATATACATATAAGTATTATGTTCGTAAGTTCCTTAGGGAATAAGTTAGTATCTATTGAACTAAGGTAGTTATGTGAGTGTTTCTATTGTACATCCAAAGAATCCGCTGCCGATTTATAGTTAGACTCACTTCTCAATAAAATCGCGTCGATGTCGTTAAAAGCACAATAAACCTTGTCTTTCAGGCTTTGAACATTTTCCAAAGCTCCTTGAGTTTTATTAACATTTACCGAAGTCACTATACCACTAAATAAACCTACTTCTTGATTCACTCAGTAAAACTTGATTTCATGGCAATCTGAACTTTATACTATTGAAATAGAGGCTAGGTGATAAAATACCTTTAGCGCTAAATATGTATGAAAACACCTATCTACTCGAAAGTCAGTCTGCGACACTAAAACGGCGGTCATCAGATTTGATGAGCTTTTGTTATTGAGGTCTCTATTATAGTCGACCACAGCAATAGAAAATTCAATTGGTTTCGTTAATTACTAAACAAATTGCTAGAACAAGGCCATCCTTCTTCGAACTTCTTAACAAAGTTAAAATAAGTCTTAATTTGTGGTTCGTGACATTCAACATCGAACCACACAATTATGGACCACATGTTGAGATTAGAACAAAGAGTGTGGTACTACTGTTCGGTAGCAAGACGCGACCCCCCTTAATGCTACTGTGTTGAATCAAAAACCACAAACAAGACTATTGAGACCAGAAACTTGCCTTCAAACGGCTTCGCTTTGTCTTCAAACGAAAGTACGTTTAAGTGAAGTGTATTGTTAGAAACCAAACTATGATGCTACCGGTGGGTGGTGGGCCATTCTACTGCGGTTTTACTTACCTGATGACAGATCTATGACTGGTTATTGATCGCTTCCTCAGCAAATATGTGATTGTTAGAGTTAAGGTTTTTACCCGTCAAGTAGAGACAATACACGTTGAGTCTCTATTAGTTACATTTACACAAACACAAGTATTTAAGTTTATTTTCACATTTTTTATTGAACATTATCAACGCAGCCAAATTACTTATTTTTCAAAAAAAAAAAACTTAATGGTAGTTACATACTTAAAAATTTATGATTACAATATTTCAGGCTTAAAACTAATAAATAAATCTAAAAGTAACCTTAATAAATTTAAATGACTAAGTCTAACGAGAGTTTACCAAAATCTATATTCTTCAAAGTTTTTCCATTAATCAATTTTCAAATATGAAATTGCCGGAGTGTAAAATTCTGTAAGATGCCTGAATTTAGGGGTATCCCAGTCTCCACTTCCTACGTTAAAACCACCCAGGTTCTGCCACACACAAGTTATGGGCGTAACTACTTTGTCACTTCGTGAATGCGCACAGATAGCATCAAAGGTATTATGTATCCGTATAAAAGGACTGGCCGACTAATTCGTAGCTAATACATCAAATACTGGCTGAAGAGAATGAAGATTGTTCGATTTTTGAAAACCGCCGCTACAGTTATTGACATTTATGCTGGCGTCATTGTGTGTGGCGTCAGAGAAGTGAATGGAGCCGGGGTGCGTCGTAATAGGTGTGAAGTGTCGCACTATTGTTGTCTGTTTTTCAAGACAGGTATTCAAGATGCGGGAATAATGTGCGATGTGTGACGTCTGTTATATATGATGTGAACAAGCAAGTGCCGGTGAAGTAATCATGACTCTTGTTTACATGTATGCTACTAACTTACTTTATGATTCAAAGTTCGTGTTAAGAGAAATTACTCCGCATACATTTCAATTCATTTAGAAAAAACTAACCTTGACATGAAATCTGAATAGATATTTTCAAATTTCACTTATGAACAAATTTTAACGCCGAGTTAGATTTTTGTGAAATATTCTAAATATTTTGTGAACGGACTCCATATTTCAACTGTTCCGTTAGCGAGTAAACGTCGGCGAAATAGCTGAAACAAGTAATAGGAATTTTGTTCAAGGCTGTATGGCTGGAATGTTTGTGAGCCATTTCGCAGTGTCACTTGTGCCGAGTTCTTCACATTTCTCTATGTTCAATTTCAGTCCGAGTGTCGGTTTTACCATACGTAAATCGATGTACCAGGAATAATAAACAAATGTCATTGAAAACCGTTATGTCACGAATAAAGCCTTCCTTAGTTTCTGCAGGAATGCTGTAATAAGTATTCAGTAAATTTGTTTGATGACTCTATGCACTGCACCGTGTAAAATGTTATTTGAAGACACATAATTTGGAGATATGTAAATACGTAGGTACTGAAGCCCATTAAACCATCATTGCCTTTCAAAGTAAATTCTCTTGAGTATAATTACTACAAACGTTTGAGTACTGCAGACGAGGTTTAGACTTGAGGTATTAACTAAAGTGACGACTACTATGCAAATTTCCAATGAGCATATAAAGGGCCTTGAAAATTTCAAACTTGAATTGTTATTGAAATTCCTTTATACATACAGTGTTATGTCTTTACTTTGCATCTTAGAGCCAATACACTTCAGCGTAGAATTTTGAGTTTTGCTCTTGGAATAGAGTGGAGACTTATTTTTTGATCTGTTTTGAAGACCAAAATGAACTAAAACGAATTTTGTACGATTTATTTATTCTTACTTCATGCAAGTTGAGCTACATCTTTCGGGTGTATGATTCTTGTATAAAACCAAAAAAAAAGTGTCCCAATGATTTTTCAAGTTACTTTATCATTCAGACTTCAGAAAAATAGCTAAAATAATATCGAGTTGCAGAAAGAGCATCACTATTCTGTATTCAGTGAGCAGTAGAGCACTTTGACATGCACTTGCGGGAAATGAGTTTCTGTCGCAAAAGTTGAATGTTCTTGCTTGACCTGTTTATTTTGACATTTAAAGTGTTTCCAGCTCCTTCATAGAAATTGTTGCTTTTTCCATTTGAATATTTTGGCTATATTACAAAGAATATAAAAATTAAAAAGTAAGTTGTTTTTGTATTTAAAAGCCTTCAACTAAACGTTGAGATATAGCGCTAGCTTTAGGCCTAATATTTCATGGCAGAATTTTGGTACTTTATTGCAATTTTCTATTTCATTACCAGAATAAGGTGTAAAGTTTTTTTTTTTTATGTTTAAAATAGAAAGAGATAAAACATCGTCGGCATATAGAAGCGACTACAACTGGAATAACAGCTACTGGATGTGACAAGAATTGTAATTATATTAGTGCAATGGCACTCAGACTTTCTAAGCCATGCATAATAAGTAGGGTGTAAGTAGTTCTATTAACTAGTAATTAAAGAGTGGTTACCTGAAGTAATAATTCTAGTTGAATTGAAAACGTCATTTTTTTCATCATTTTCATTCACAGTCCTTGTCATTCCGCTGCTGGAATTTTATTTGAAATATTTTTGGAATGTAATTTTTATAATTATAACGTAGAATCAAGAAGACCGTAGCTGCTTTAGTTTCCATAGTCAATAAGTTTAAAATAAATTGTTTAAATAAGACGATATTCTTTAAATACACAAATTAAATTAAAAAAAAATCCTACCGTACAGTTTTTTCAAATCCACAAAACAGAACAATGGAAAATAAAATGTTAGCACGAGTACTCAACATCGAGTACTGTTCGTTTTACCTATTGAACTAACTCCACACGGTTCGCTAACTTTGTTTCAAGCGCAATGTATGATATCCGAACTAAATCCAACAAACGCCGGGAACAATCGGTCTCCCATTTCCCCATTTCCCCACTTCCCTACTTCCAATGTCAATGTCAAGTCGAGAGTTTTGTCGGGAAATTCACTTACGGAACAAATTAGGGAGGGAAATTCACCCTCATCAAATTGTTTGATAGCGTAAAAGCTGTGGTAACTCACTTGTGTGTCGCATATTATGAGAACAAGCCTCGTACGTGCTCTTGGTTTTGTACGAGTTTATGAATATTGATGGTTTTATTACATTTTGATTTTGATTGAAATATTTGGATTTATTGTTTCAAGGCTATCTTATTTACAGGCTACTAGGGGTTGCACTAGTCAAGGTTTAAGTCCGAATATTTTCCAAAGTAGATCTTTTAACGGTTATTAGTTTTTATAATATAAATAATTCCATGTTGTAGATAGTTGTATACTTACTAAGTTTATTTTTAGTTCGTGTTTTATCATTATGAAAGAAATATTTTCTCTACGTCTTTTATTCTGTTTTAAACCGTTGCAGTATCTAGAGTTCTTGTACAAAGCTAATTAATGAAGATTTATTTCCACGCTAGGCTACAAGCTTCCTATTCACATTCTGAAAGATGTGCTGTAATTATTTTTAATCTTTAAAATACAGCTAAAAGTTCGTAATTATTTCAACTAAACAAATCTCTTTGCAATCGATGTTTCGAAAGTATTAGCTGCCTTCCAACTTTGTTGCATATCCCCCGTTATTTTTAAATACTGAATTATTATTATAAAGCGTTTGAGAAAAATAATGAAATCAAAATGGCGTCATTTTAGGGGTGTATAATAATCAGGGCAGTAATGGAAGCCGTTTATTTACTTTTTGCGATTTATATTTAGCTGGGGTGATGTCGGGGTGGCTCGGAATTTATTCGACGGGGTTTTGTAATGGTAACGTTCGGTTATGCCTCGTTGACTAGGGGATTTTATTGTTTAGGGGATCGGTGACAGGCTTTCACGCGAGTTTTTCACCCTGATGTTTATTGAGAAGTTTTAAATTATAGGAGCAATTTATCACGTGGCTGGGGTCGGGATGGTGGAGCAACAAGCGGTTGTGTTCAGTTTTATAAATGTAAAGGGATGTCAGATAAATGTTACTTACATTTTTATTTTTCGAAATATATTTACGTAGGATAAACAATAAAGAAAGACAATACAAGTAGATAGAAGGAAAAATTTGAAGTTTTTGTAAGTATTTTATATTTATCTATCTATAAAAGGTGACGATATGGCATCAACTTACATGACCAATATTCGAAAAGTGTTAATGTCAGTTTAGCTGCCTAACATGTCAAAATTACAAAATAAATATCGGTAATAGATTTCGAACTCAAAAAAGTCTGGTAGATCGACTCTCAATTTTTATAATTTACGCTCTTAACTTTATCTGAACTCGTTAAAACTTTTACAATTAGTTTCTAAAAGTAGGATAAGTACTTTCGGTACTAATATAAGTATGTAAATCGGACACAAAATATTATGAAAATTTCCAATAATTAATAGCTTTTTTTTTAGTGTGGTTTGTTGTGTAGTTAGGTATCGTAAACTGGATATGTGTATAGCCTCTTTCTGGGGAAAATTAAAGTGTATGCAAGACTCTTACTGGCTATTATCACCTTTTCCATCGCCATGCAACTAGTGGTAATGCACTGCAATGTACAGCAGTACGTCTAATTATTATATTTCTAAATGGACTAACTTAAATGTTACAGCTACCAAGCCGACTCTCACGACTAAAGTTTGTTCACATAATTATCATTTTACAGGACATTCTTGTCATGTCTTGGAAACTTTGAGACCTAAATTGTTTCGCTATATTATGTTTAGTTTACAAAACTATGTGTACCTACCAAGTTTGTTCATTTTAAATCACATAAATACATAGTCCTATAGTCTTGTCGATATAAACCGTATTGACAATTAATTAGACTTCTAACTTTTTGTCTGTTTTAGCAGTATAACTTATTGTGGATTCAGGCCAAGGTCTGAAATATAACGTCTACTATAAACCAGTAACAAAATTCCCAGAAGTAAGAAGGCAGCGTAAAATCCTTTAAAACAGTAAAGTAAATATTTTGTTACCATAATTTAGCACACTTAACAGTACTCGGCACTAAGACTTGGCCTTATTTAAGTTTCAATTTATCGTTTGAATTAAAGCGTTGATTACTAAATTCTAGGGAAAAGCAGTGACATTAACATCTTCATAATGTCCGTGAGACCGTTAAAGGCACCATCATTTTCGTTATGGAACTGTTAGCTGATCAAAATGTTGTCTTGGTACTAATTGATTTCAATACAAGTATGTGAAAATATTTGAGAAAGTTTTATTGTCAGGTTTTCGTCACGCTTAACCCAAACTGAAGGAATTCGTTCATTTACTTTTATGAATGAAACGTATATTGATTGAATGGCGGCTAACGATGGAGACTATTAAATGAACGTTGTCAATAAAACAATAGAATGGTGGGACGGTGTTCCCACAATAACACCACGCTATTAGGTATGGTTTAGCAAGTGATAATAAAAATTGACATTAACGATGAACGCACACATGAATATGAATTATTCAACGCCTTTATGCTTGTATTTTATATGCCTAAACGATGCATGAAATTATCGAAAGATTTAAAATACTTTGTTCGTTACCTTCTTTAATTATAATAGTCACAAAAAAGATGAGCTTTCCGTGAAAATTTATACCTATTTTAAGGTAATTGTTTATTGTAAAAATTTTGCTACGCTAAAAGAAAATTATTTAGCTAACACGGCGGCTGAAAAAAATATCTACTTGGCGGTATGAACAACACAAAAAAATGTTTATTTATTTATTAAAGGCAAACCAACAGCTTCTGTATAGAACATTACATAAAAATAAGCAAAAAAAAACATCAGACTTACACAGTCGCCAATAATAGGTCGACCAACATTCTAAGTAATAACATTGAATTTATTACTTATTAAAATTTTGATTAAAGAATGTTAGTCAAAATTATTTATAAAGTGTTGCTATGTAACCTTTTTTCATATTGCTGTTTAGGAAAATCGTTCTTTACATTTAAACCTTTATAAATAAACTTAATGAATATAGTTCATAAATCAAGTGGTTATTAAGATCAAACTAAAATTATAATCGAGTTATAATTTGAGAAATATTTACTGAACACAGTCAGTAATTTATCGGTATAATAAAATTATGATTCTCATTAAAATTAAGGTAAACTTCGGTAATTAATTTGCTAGACTACGTGGCGATGTATGATGAAATTTATTAATGTTTGGTTAAGTTATATAAAAGGAAAGGCCATTGCCTTGAACCGGTACAAATAATGGCTGAAATGTTAATTGTGTGATTACGCTTGTTGATTTGTGGGGTAGACAGAATTTAAGTACCATTTTTTACTTCTTCTTTTATTGGTTCGCTTAAATAATAACAGTTTAGACACATTTGTTGTCGTCCTATTTATTTTTATGAATATGACCGGCTTGTCAATAGCCCACTGCAGGGCAAAGGTATTCTTTACCATGTTTCTTCCCTTAAAGTTGTCATAGGTGTCCTATAGTAATAAAGAAAGTACATATAACTTAGACAGTCAAATTAGTGCCTGTGCTTGAATTTCCAACCATGTGCATTGATTGTAGATATGAGTAATTTTACTTATCTTATGGAAACTCTTTAAAAAAAAAAATTTGCTGTTGTAGTAAGCTATTTTTACCTTTTATACTTTCATTTCCAACATTATTCCTACTTAACCTATTCCTTTACAGGAAGAAGGCAACCTTTGAAAAGGTTACATCAGATATGAGTAAGCCACAGGATCCCTTTGAAAAGCGTCTTCATCTAAAGTTGAATAGGATGGTGACTATAATTATAAATTAAATCTTCGTATTAAAATTTATATTCAAGTATTTCAGTAAACAGGTTTAATTAATAATTTTAACGAAAACCCAATGAAAATTATTAGTAGACCTTTAAATATAACAGTTATCAGACATTTCCTCACACCCTTGTTTTATACTACATTTAAACAATGTTCTTTACATACAAAAATTATAGGATATAGCATAGCATTATTGGTAAATACAGACTTGGCACAAATATTTTTATTGGAAGTATTTTTTTGTATTACTCATTGGGATCCAACTGTCGTAAAAATTTAACACGTATCTGTTTAACCGATAGGTATAATCTTTATATATATAATTCTTCTGTGAGTGTGTATGTCACTGAACTTCTCTCAAACGACTGGACCGATTTTGATGTAATTTTTTGTGTGTGTTCAAGGGGATCTGGGAATGGTTTAGATTCACAATACATTTTGCGAATTTATTTGGTATCAGCGTTGCACCCGAGAAAGCCGGGGCGGGCCGCTAGTACAGAAATATAATTGTGAGTTAGGTTAGTCTAGCAAGACATAGTTTAATAACTCGTTATCTCTATCTTAAGATTCTAGTGTAAGTTTGATTTACGAGTACACCTCCATGATGTGAATTACCGTAGCTTAGTAACAGGACTTCATAAGAGCACTAGACTGAAGCAGCCGCTTGATCTAGCTTTTCTGATTCCATAGTATAGTATAAATATTTTGTGTATTTTTTCTCTATTCTTTTAAGTCGAGCACTTTATTTGTGGCTTGTAACTATATTTAACTGACTACATCCTTTCCGAAAGTCGGTTTATAATAAGAAAATGTAGACAGGATAAAGATAAATAAATTTATTTGTATACCTAAACATATGTAACAATATACATGGAGATAAAAATGTGGAAGGTAAAAAAATAGAAACATATGTTTCAACATGTCATAGCATACTTTGTATTGAAATCTATCAGGATCCGCAGATTATTATGCTGAACTACATACACTTTGAAATAACATTTCAGTTAACATTTCGGTCAGTTATATAATTTAAAAGAACCTGCCTATGTATACCCAGTTATTGTATCTAAATATTAGTCCCACCTACAAACAAGAACTATCTTATGAATGTTAAAAAAATTGATATATCAAGTCGTACGTACATTTTAATAATATACAGAAACCTTATTTAGTATAAGCAATCTATGCTCATTAGAACCTTGACAAAATACATCAATAAATCAGTGGATACAGTTGTTTATCTATCCGCACATTTCAATTGAGTGAATCCAATATTCTAGGTAAATATGATCTAATAAGCTCTCGTAAATGAGCGCTGACAGGCTTTAATTAAACCAGTGCAGCGATATCGGATTTGCAAGTTATTCTCATGGACATTATGATATCAGAGCTAACCACAAATTAAATATTCTTTGTAGTTCATAAACGAGATGTTTATTAATTTTATGTTTCAGGGCAAAAGCATTATTTTTGTAAAGATTTTCCCGCCTGCAGCCGTCACATATATTTTGTTGTTAAATTATACTTATAATTATGTATAATAAGTATGTTATCCTTTCTATATAAGTTATTTTTTCTCCTTATTCGTAGATATTTATCTCATAATAAGGGTTTTCGACTTCTGTGGCTTGGATGGTAAAGCGACGGTTGCGTGTTACCAATAGGCACGGGTTCGAGTCCTGTCTGAGATCAAAAGTTGACTTTTCTACTGATTGTATTTGATATTTAGAAAAGTATTTTCTTTTCAAGCTTAATGAGTAATTAATATATAATATCGTATTAACTACCAAAACTTAAGTTGAACAATCAAATTTGGGAATATTAACACGTCTTAAAAGCTATAACTTGAACATAATATGCTTAAGTAATGTTAAACTTATGCTAATATAATTTCATGACCGCTAGTGTGTGACGGACTAACATATTTTACAGGCATGTTATATCTTAATATAAATCATGTATAATGAGATTGTTGAGGTGAGGATAGATTTGTTACCAAGTAACATAGAAACTTTTTTCTTACCAAGTTAAGTTTCTTATGCTTTAGTGATATATTGCGCAAGACGCACTCTAGATTTTTTTTTATTATAACACGTTCATCCAAAGCCTAGCTTTTATACCATATAAAACATCTGTCTATGTGTCATTAAGACAACGTTTAGGTACCAACGAGTCGCTGACGATCTTTAAGCTGAATTAAAATTGCGCTCAGACAAAATATTACTTCGCGTACCATTTTCTTTAACGGTAATAGGTCGACAGGTACCAGTCATATTATTACAAGCATCAAATTAAAACATACAATCGTGATCTTAACTCGATAATGCGTGGAAATGCTGAACATAATTAAAATTAATAAACTGACTGTAGTCCACAGTTAGTATTTTAAGCATTTAAGTATCCGTCTCACCTGCTAGCATGTTCCACAAATATATGTGCCTTTAAGCCGTGTCAAATTAACATAAGGGATGAATTTTCACGCAAATGATACGCATACCCGCGTACTTGTGACGAACGTGGAACAACCGCGCCCATGAAGCCTAATTACAAACGAGTTTTAATTTACTCGACTCTACATTAATTAAATTAAAATAGCACACACTTACTTACTTACAAATTATAATCATTTGTTGAACACATAATAAATTCAAACATGAATAAGTTGTTAATTCAAGCGCAATAGTGTAACTAAAAGTTTTACCACAAACTGCATAATGTAATACTTAGTAAACAATTTGTAAGTATTAACATGCACGCGTTATTTCATTAGGCATACTTTCAGTCGCGCCGCGACGTATAACATGATAGAACTACATACGGACCACGCGTAAAATCAAATGTATAATGCTAAGATACGTGTAAAATTAAGTGTTAAAAATGAGTGTTGAAATGCTGATTAGATCCAGGTATTTAGTGGCTGTGGTGCACGATTGAGTGGTCACATCTCCTCCATAGAGCACGGCCGACACGCATCTGACACGCCGTCATATCACAATTCTATGCCTCGTTTGTTCCATTGTGATACCCGTTCAATTCATGTCATATGCCTAATTATATTACACTAATTTTAAGTGTGCTCAATCGATAGTCTCGCCTTTAACCGGATTGGAACAAAACTCTTTATACAGTATACGACATTTTTTCTACTAGATTCAAGTTATTCGTCGAATATCTTTGTGTATTGTTTTGGACGGGTGCGACCTCGTCTGGACAATGATGGATCTCGGTGTTCGCTGTGCTTCATTATAACGAAGAATTGACATTTAAAGAGGCCTTACGCCTTTGTTACTACGAGACTACTAGTATTACACATGGGAATCACCAATCAAACTTTGACGTTTCTGAGATCGCCGAAGTGCTGGCAATCAGTCTTTCTTCATTTCTGAACGCTCAATATATTGTGGCTCGTCAATCATACGAAGTGGCTTCTGATGTTGGCTATTTCTCTTTTTTATTTCAATACTGGAAATAAATTAAAATTCCGCACATACGTTGTTGCGAAGGACAAAATTTGCAATTTGGGACTTTTGTTACATATTCAATTTGAGTATCGACGAACACCATTTTTCATTGAATTGTTTTCAATATTTAGATTATAGCCTTTCTATTCTTATTTAAATAAATGTGAAAGCGTCATTAATTAATGTAGGTGAAAATTCTTAATTTTTTACATTACTACATAGGATCTAATTTCAAAGGAATATAAGTTACCTTGACTCTGAATTGGTTTATTGTTTCCATCCTTTTGAAGCCAGGATTAACTGAGAATGAATATTGTTGTATAGGTAATAAGAAGATTAGATACCTTATTTTTACCTTATAGAAAAAAATACCTTTTGTTTAGTTCTTGTATTTATTTGCTTGTTGTTTATTTAGCAGTAGGCGTCGGTATAAGTTGAAAAGCAACAATGATTATAATAATAAATCAATAAAAAGATTAATTTAAGGAAAAATACGCGGGTTTGACTGGTAAACCTGAATGTATAATAAAGACGATTGTAAGCAATATATCAGCATCATCAACGTCGTGACATAACAATAAAGAATTGAACGTAAAAATTAATTATTCGCTATCGGCACGCTATTCTAATAATCATAAATAACTACTGCAATCGGATCAAACGCGGTGGGTCCGTTTTGCTGACGAACAATGTGCGAAACATTAAAAATATCAACAAAGGACTTTTGACTTTCATAGTACATACACCGAAACAAATTAATATGATGGACGAGAAACACTAGTTTATACGACTATCCACCCTATTGAAGTAGTCATAAGGTGGCTTATTTTTGTAATGAAAAGCAAAGAGTGAATGGTTTATAGCTGTCGCTCGCGCCAGCTGGCGTACCGTGGAAAATCGATTTTCACGTGAGACCGACGGATGTCGCATCTGCGCGCGACTGTACGGCCGCCGCTTGTCTGCACCCAAAATACGCGGCGATCTGTAAAGGGAAATCATGTGAGAGCGTTATTAAAAGCATACAGATATATATGTACCCACAATAGAGTAGATAATAATTGGTTTTAATCGATACACGCACTGGTTGGTAACTGCGTGTGTAGGGAAAATTAGTGAGCGAAATTGCGTGCCTAAAACTATGTTGCAGGTCAAAGAACTTACAATTATAATTAAACTAAAGGTAACCCGTCTACAAGATATTCGTTAATTGATAGTTGAAAGTTCCTAGGTAACTGTCTTTTATTTAGAATGCTGTGGCCACAGTCGTAATTTGGTCGTGGGAAATAAGGAAGCCGTTCCGTTTGATCACTCAAACGTCAAATTATTGACGGGCGAACTAATAACAAAAAGCAAACAAGTAATTATCCAAAACGAGCGCGAGGGACCACACAGGGACAGAAACATGGGCGAAATTCACGAAAGCTATCACCGTTACAAATCGTTTTAACGCAAACGTATAATCGGTCGTGAGCCGTTCTATTTGTTTTAAGTTGGCCGTAACCGGGATTTGGAATAAAAACATCAAAGGGGGTGCGTAAGAGCAAACCCGAAGGAGTAATTATGATTTGTCTCGGTTAAGCGGAAATAGTTTGTGTCGCTATTAATCGCGCTCGTATTCCGGGAACGTCGCGCATGCGCGCGTCCTGCGCGGAGGTCCTGCGGCCGCGCAGACGCGGCGGCTGCCCGCGCCCGCGCCACACCGCTACAACACGACAACAATGTTGTATTAAACTTACATAATATAATTACATATACTGTTTCACAATGGCCGCCTACTGAAGTTTGTTACATCGGCTTACATAAACTGCGAAGTTTTCAAACGAAATATGCGCAGAAGCAAGACGAATGTACTTACCTAGATGTGACGAAATTGGTAAGATCAAGTTGGTTTTATTTAAGCGTCAGGGATATCGGTATTATTACCTTTCATAACTGTATTTCTTACGTTAAGCAACCGTGTAATACACCTAATGGTAAACGCTTGTACAAATATCCGTTAAGTAAACAAGCGGTATATGGCTGGCTAGACTGTTTTAATTCTTATTTCTACATGTTACGGAATTACGAACACTATATACATTTCAGCTTATTTTCATATTGTAACAAGATCAGTAAATTTGTTGTCGTTTATAAGATAAAGTCTTGTTTCTCTTGAGATAAACTGTTGTTTCTTGGTGTAACTAGGGCTCTACAGCGTCGCTCACTTAATGCAAGTCCGCACAAACTTGGCAACAAGATTGAGATCCGGTTAAGGCTAAGTTTCGAGACGCGAACAAATCTACTCAGTCAACTTATGTCAACTATATAAGTTAGTGTTATTTGTTATTATGTATTACAGTGACAAGTAAACACAAGCTTCCTAGAGACTGTACTTTATAGTTTGTTTTATTCAAGTTTAAATCGTTAAATTACGACTACAGGATTAAGAACTAATTTTAGGGATAAAGGCCGAACAGTTTGAATAATGAGTACAGTATTTTTTTTTCAACCCAAAGTTTATTCATAATAGATGACCTACTTGGTACTTAGTAAATAACCAGTTGTAGTAAAATGGTGTGACTAAATACTAAAGCTAGATAACATAACATACCATCACGCCTGTATCCCAGAAGAGTTAATCAGAGGTGTACCAATGTACACCCACTAAAGCTAGGCCGAAAAATAGTAAAAAAAAATCCAATCAACACAAAAAGTTATCTAGAAGCAACAATAGGTTTAGTAGATATTTACCTTTAAACCCACGTGAGAGGTACCGTCAGCAGCGCAGGACGGCAGGACGGCGTGCGTGGATCAGCGTGTCGCATCGCGATTTCCACGCATCCATCCGACGAGCCGGGCCTTTGTCACAAAGGAAATTAACTAGTTATACGTAGTGTGTGTGTGTGCGTGTGTACTGCCAGCAAATCAAGATTAGTTTATTTTTTGAGGATATATTTGGATATTTATTTTTAAATTTTTAACATATTTTTGTTTTAGTATCTTTATTTCGTGATTGTTGAAATACAGTATTTGCATGAATTTTGGCTCGCAGATATAGATTTATTTGTTACATGAAGACTACCTTTGTTAATTAAATAATGATAAGCTGGATAACCAGCCTTTGATTAATTAACTGCTTATTTAAATATTATATGAGTAAAGATTGCCATTTTAACACTTTTAATAGGATCATTATTTAATAAGATCTCTTTTACTGGGTAACGGTTCAAAGCCTGTATTCAAAATAAAATATAGAGGATTTTAAGCGGGCAAATGAAATTAAATCAGAATTAATTTTAAATATTGACGGCACAAAACTTAGATCAAGTATTTTGTATGAAACATTAAATATAATAATTTTTATCTGCTATCCGTAACTAGGCAGTAATCAAACGTCACTGTGCCAATGAAGGGAGAGCTATTGTTATAAAGTTGAATGAAAACTCCTATTTAAGGAGACGGTGGGAGTTTTTTATATACTTTTAAAATTATTTTCAGCAGATGTTCTCACTTGATGGATCACATTTACGACCTTAAAGGCTATTATTTGTAGGTTACTGTGAAATTGTCTTTTATTGCGCCGGGTTAGGTGCACCGTCAAAGTTTTAATCGTCCTTATAATTACCGCAACACATATCTATTCTTCCCGTATCGAGTTAATTGTGTAATCTAAACCTCATCGAATAGTTAAGAAACAATTTTAATTGGTACGTCAATAATTTACCAATTTAAAACAAGAATTTGACAGGACAATGTCAACGTTAAAGTTAACATAAAAACTTAATTTTAATGACAAAATTGCTGAAATCAAGACAAATTAATGAAACAGTTAGGCGGAAAACAAATATGCTTTTAAGAGCCATTGTTAGTAAGTTATTAAAAGGTGTCTTCTACAAAAACTATTGTTTTGCTTATGGTTCTGTATGTCGTTAAAATACATAAATGATTCTATAATAAATGTTCTTAAAATATAATTTAAATAGGATAATTAAAAAAGTGCTTTGTTTTTGCTGTTAAGAGATATTTCAAACGAAGCCTAAAATAAAATATTCGAACGCAGAAATCAATAAAATTTATTCAACACCTAAATGGACCCCTAAAAATGATCAGAGGATTTCTTATTGGCCAAAAATGATTGCTAATAATATTGTTTTCGGTGGATCTATCGTTTTTCGAAACCGTGGGAAAGGTTCGTTGTTTATTTTTGTATGTTTCTGACAAATGACTGTTTTTTCTCTTTTGCAAATTACTGCTCGGCTGACGGAGCAATCGGTTCTGCGATTCACGATCGTCTAGCATTATAAAATAGGTATCTAGTAAAAAATAATTACTAGCTTCGGATTTCGTATTTCGAGTAAGTAGTGCATATCATTTACCAAGTTCTGTATGCAGAGATGAAACTGTCCATTCACAAGCGACCCATAACGTTTTGCAACATTTATTTAACGCTTGTCTGCTATAAACGGAAATTTAGAATCAAATATTGAAGCAATAATGGCCGATAGCTATTAAATCTCTGTTGATATAGTTGACCTTTTTTTGGTCTAATGGTTGCATTGTCGAACATGCTTTTCATTTGAATACAGTTCAATAAACTCTGAAACTAAAACGAACGGATGAATAGAACACAACAATAGTATTTGTCTGTACAGATCTTATTGAATATGAGAAATATCTTTTGCTTATAAGAATGCTGATAAATATTCCAGTTGGAGGGGAAGCTGTATTGGATTTTCAATAATCTACGGGATTTCCGATCACGATAAACAAGTAATTAAAAAAGTAAAAATAGTATCCATTTTCCAGGTATCAGATTTCCTTGGAAGAGTTCGAATTTTTCCTCTCATTTCTCAAATATTCAATGCTTTAGCGAACTTTTTATCCCTCGTTGTTTTATATTGCATAACATTAATAATGTACAGGTGATTTGCGATCATTGAATAAACAAGTGTTATTCATAAATATCATAGTATTTAATACATGAATGTAAGTCGGGTGTTCGTATGAACACTCGATACTTATTTCAATACTAATGTTCATCTTATAAGATTAAGAACACCCTCTTGAACATACTTAAACATTCTATTTATATGTTTTATGTCCAGTTAAACATATACGACCTTTTTTATCACGAGATCATTACATGGACTTCGATATATCGAACTCTTACCGGCTAAAACCATCTGAATCACAACTCATTGCTCTACTACTCGTAGCATTACTACACTGCTCTGCTGCATTTGAGGTATTAGAAAAGTTAAACCGGTCCTTTCAAAATGTATTGCGTAATACCTAAAACTGAACAAACCTTAATCTTATTAAAATATACAAATCTTATTACAAAACTAGCTGTGCCCCGCGGTTTCACCCGCGTCAATGACAATACATACACTATATAAATTATAGCCTATGTGTTATTGCGATGTATCAGCTACAACTTATTGTAAAGTTTCATTAAAATCCATTCAGTAGTTTTTGCGTGAAATAGTAACAAACATTCACACATCCATTCTTACAAACTTTCACATTTATAATATTAGTAGGATTAATATAAAAGCAATAACTGAACAGACAGTCAATTGTGTCTTCTATACAGGCTGGCTTATTGACCTTTATCAGATATTAGGGATAGACAGCCCTCAGCAATATCTTATATGATACTCAGATACTTTTGTCGTGTACCTAATCAAATACGACCTTATTTGTCCTTACTGTTTTGATATTACTTGAAATATGCTGCCTAAATTGTATCAAATAATGTATTTTGATACTGGTAGGTGTGTATTTATAAGTTTTCTAGTTATTATTATTAGTAGTAGCGAATAGCGGGTCAGAAAACAGTGTATCACCATCCCATATCATCCCGTGGGTGTCGTAAAAGGTGAAGAAGGGAAAACTGGTAATTCAACTATACCTTAAAATGAAAAACAAAATGAGGATTTCATCATTATCGTCAAAAAAGTCATCCTAGGATGCGATATTTGTGCTTGCGATGATGAAGTCTCTGCCTACCACTTATGGGATAAAGGCGTGATGATGTGTATGTATATATGTATGTTAATTAGTATTCCTAGTCCCTAGCCCCGAAGGCTTCTACTTCAGAAAAAAAGGGTTGTTTATTGTAAGTGTAGTAATGAAATGCCTAAGAGTTTGGCAGCGTTTAACTTTATTTTGTGAAAATAAAGATAAAAGTAAAGCTTTGATTATCCCTGAAATTTTATGTTTTTTTATTAGTTTTTTTTTATTATTAAATAGTTAAATAATAATGTTGATAGGTTATAATACTTGGGATTTTGATCGTCAGTAAAATGATTACTACCTTGTCAATTTCTAACTTAATGACATTGTTGAATTTAATAATGGTTCTATCAATCGATGCGCATTTACACGTGAATTTGTTTATTAGAAGAGTAATTACAAACTTCGCCATATTCTATGTATTTCTAAATTGCCGGCACTACCGCTAATCCATTTTCCGATACTAGTAATGACGTCGATAATACCTTTCACGGTCGCTCCTTTGTTTTAGTATAGATAGCTTAAGGGATAATGTAATGAGTTACTTTTTGTGCGTATTAATATTTATTACTATTTTTTTTTGCGTTGAAAAAGTTAATATCTAATATATATTATATTTTATTTATATTCGGAGCTTAACTCAATATGTCACATGTTGGTTTCTTAGGTTTACGCGAATGTTAGACATTGAAATAAAACTACTTTTTACTTCAACGGGCAGTCTTCCCGTGACCATGATACCTGCAAAGGTGTCGAAACGTCGGGGCCTAAAATCTAAATACAAACCGCGAAAAAATCCGTAAAAATTAGTTTTATTTCAATGTCGGACACATCTAAATTAGCGACATAACTAATTTCTAAAACAAATATATTTAAACTTCAAATAATATGTAGTATTTTGTACTAGTAAATAAATATACTAAGATCATACTAAAAAAGTGAAGTGAATAATTAAATGTTGCAGTTCAGTAAATATGCTAATTTACCTTCAGGCGTCGATAGCTAGTTATAATGTCATTGCACTCGTTTTTCATAATTAAACAGTTGACGAATAATGATCGATCAGTTTTTATTACAAAATAAAGAAGTCACTATAAATTTAACTAAATCTTTGTCTTATTTTATTTAGTCGCAGACGCCTTTACAAGCCTTTTTCTTAAATTTACTGAAACAAAATGTTCGCCCAATTAAAACATGCAAATTATTGTTTTAAACAAATTGTTGCTAACAAGCTATTTTCAGTATTTATGATCAGTTTCATATTGCAATAAAGATAATACTCTCAACTGATTGAACACAAATAAATAACGCAATACTACTAGGTTTTCTTTTCAATCTCAGCAGCTAGATTTATTTGAATAGAACGCATACAAGTGCATGGAAATATTCAATAAAATGTATATTTATTGAACATCCAGTAAGGTATTCAAAGTAACGTTTATATTGAGAATGTTGCCGCGAATTGGTTACCGACTCTTACTAATCATATGCAAAATACTCGGTCTCATTTCATGTCGACGTTTACTTTTAATATATTGGCGAGTTTATGCGTTGTTCGGGTGGTCCTTACAAACTCGCCCAAATATCCACGAATAGGTGAAACAAATTTGTAAGCAGTCCCTCAATGTGTTATTGGGGTCTGTTCGCTTGGAGAAAAGTGAGGACATTGGTAAGAAAAGGTAACAATGCATCTATAAAACTTATCGCTTGTTCTTGGCGCGCTTGTTTGAGAGGGAAGAATGTTGCGTCGGGAATTTATGTAAAGCCTTTGGGTGGTGCGTTGATGTGTAGGAATTTAAAAGGACGAAAATAAAACTGCATTTGTGACTGTCAAATTTTTAAATAGGAAATCTAACTCAATTTCTTTTTACTTTAATCACTTGTATGCTTGGTCACTAATTTATGTTTATGTTCTTTTTTCTAAACTGAAAGACAAGGTGCTGCTGGGGATTTTGTTTCAGCGTTTCTTCTCTCATAGCCAGACTACTTAGGAAGCGGTGAAGGGTGGGCGATTTGGGCTTCTATCTATTATTGTGATTGACATTTAAAAAGAGCTATATAGTAGCCTATTTCAAATATATAAATTTCGATTTTTATTTTTTTAATTTTCTCGCTATTTTTAATAAATTCTCCGAAAGCTTCCCCTAAATAAACCATAAATTCACAAAGTGGTGTGTCCGATACCGTGATGAATATTCACTTAAGCACCGGATCGTGTCATCGGGCCTCGTGACAAAGCTAAAGTGAATATAATAATGTAATTGAAGGTAATAAGCTGTTATTTACTCCACGCCCGCCTTTTACCGGTTACGTGATGCGTCCTGCGAGGCCTTAACGGTACATGCTTTCAACAAGTCTAACTTACTATGTAGGTGTATCGTTTATTATAATGGACATTAAATGTGTCCGTTGCATGTAATGATGCCTGAATATCTAAAATCAGCTGTTTTGCCTGCCAATTTCTCACCGCAGTTAAATTTTGCGTCATTCATTAAAATAATAATCATGATTTGTCATTGAAAATACACAGAAACATATTATTTTATTTATTTATTTACTTACTAGTTCTGTGAAAATAAGTCAACAATATCACCTGGTACTCGAGTGAGTTTCGCAAAACCAGCCAGTCCTGAACATTTCCCCTGGCTGCATTCGAGGAAGTAGATTGGCTCGTATTTTATAAACACGTATATGTGAGGCCTCGCTCTACTAGTTGCTCTGGAAAACAGACCTTGGCCCTTCGCATACTAAACGCCCTTCAAGTTAAAATTATAAATGTCCTCGAAACGTGTCTCAGAGGCTTTTGTGAAAATATACGCAGATTAATATATTTTTAACATCAGTTAAAGGTTATATCAAGAATACTTTTTAATAAATACCTATTACGTTATTATTATGCTCATCCATTTGTATTAAATTCTTTACGAAAGGATATTAAAAATGTCGACGATGACGACTTTTTTTTCCAAAACGAAGGGGCGAATGTGCAGTCACGTGCAAAATCAGTAAAAATTTGGTTTACTTCCCTCAACAGATGAGAACAACAAATGAACAAGATGTAATTAATTCTTAAATACGAATACACTATTCAAGGAATAATAATAATTTTCGCAAGGCAAATAAGTTTTATAAGCTATTGTACCAATATTTTTTCTATTTAGTTTTCTGTGTGCAATATTTTATTACACCCCAGTGGGTTTCGTTCCACGCTGCTTTATGACTCAAACTGATAAGATTGTGAACTAGACATTTATGGTCTAGACTCATGTTTTTATTTTTAGGTGACGTCTTGCCTTTCTTAAAAATTGGACTTTCAGCTGCGATAAAATTGAAGTGAGGTTTTTAATGTCATACGAATGAAGCGTATGATTTATTTATTATTTGCAAAGGTTGATATCCGTATCATGACAGGTTATAAAGCCCATTAATCATTAATTTACTTGATCTAAAAAGCAACTCTTAATTATTATTATCTTTGACAATAAAATTAAGTATAACTTCGGTAAGTCTAATTAATGGGTGTTAATTGAGTTTCAAGTGAAAATAAGAAGGGGTAAATTGAAAGGCAGGCTGGCGTAAAAAGTATAGCTTGTATTTTATTTTCCGCAAGTTCATCGTGTAGGTAATAAAAAGATATCATAGCGGCGCTTCTATAACATAATCGGGACATCGTATGATAAGGGACATTGTGACGAGCCGCTAGCGAATGACTTGCGATATTCGTCATTACAATTACGAACTAGGGTTAATATAGTTAATGACAGTCGCCCATTACATGTTGTTAGGCAAACGACACATAACGAACCGTCGCCGAAACGTATTCGCCACGCTGCGTTTACGGGACCTCTGGTGTGACGTCAAACGTTTGGACCATTAGCGGTAATCGGCGCTTAGAAATCCGTCTAAGTTACCATTTGCAACAATTTCATATAAGTTGTTCTTTCAAAATATATATTATCTGTAATATAACATCCTTTTACAACTCATACACTGTCATTTGACCCCAATCTGGTAGAGCTTGTATATGGTAATCAGAAAAGTGATAGACACACATATATATTTCTAATCACGTATAAATATGTATATACTATACATAAATAACACACATACGCATAAAATATATCATGCTCATCACACTACGATTTGTGTTGGATAAGAACTCCGGTTCAGAAGTCAAATCAAAGGATAACAGGCTCGTCAAAATAACCAGGATTCAAACAATTGAAAGCATATCCAACTTATATTACAAAATTCGTTGAAAACTTTTCTCGCCTGAAAATTTTCAATTAACGTTCATATAACGTCGAAATGTTCTTTTCATTATTTTACTTTTCAAAGAATTGAAGCAACATTTTCACACGTTAAAAGCTTTCAAGACAGACGCTATCGCAATTATTTGCTTCAGAGCTGTCAAATTTAAGAAATAGATGCCTTCGTTCATTTTAAATTTGAATTTTGTTTGTTGATGCGGGACAATCGATATTCATTGGTGTGAATACAACTGAATATTTTCAGTTTGTGGATGGTGAAACGGATTGTGAACTTGTTTGCTTATGTGTTGGAGATAGTAGGTGATACTAGTGTGTTCTTCAATTTTAAATTGATCGTGAGTCATGCAAGCAGTCAAGTTTTAGCACTGTATACTGTGTAGATTTATGCGTAGGTATATAGCTAGTGAGGTGTAAGATGGAAAGAAAATTCACCTTTGTAGCTATAATTTTTGAAACCATTAACATTTTCTGTTTTATAGGACGTGATGGCTGTCATTCACATTTATTATATTTTTATAGAAGCGTCTTTAAAAATATACTTTCGCTCCAAGGATTTTTCATTAGACTTAAAGTAAAATATAATGTAAAGGCTTCAAAATTGAAGGCTTGTTCATTTCCTTTTTATAATGAAATTTCGTGAAATGAGGAAAAGTATTTCATTAATTATACGGCCTTTTTACAGAGAACTAGCAATATTGGATTAAACGAGTTAATGTCCACTAAGAAGGACAATTTTCTAAAGGCCTCTTGATTACAGTCTCAAATCTTTTGTATTACTTTGAAACCTCAGATCTAAGACATTTAAGGGATTTAGATTATTTGTCTTTCTACTTGGCCAATGTTCTAGAACATTACACCGCCTGAATTTAATTAAATTCTATGTAGATTTAATGTACATTGGTACACCTCTATCTAATCCTTCAGGGATACAGGCGTGATGGTATGTTATGTATAGATTTAACCTATAATTATTTTTTTTGCTTTAACAGTGAATATATTTATGATCAATAAGAAAGAAATTGCAGAACACAAATAAGTAGCTGTGCTGTTGTTAATATTTTTAAGCTTAGGTATTTGGAAAAAAGGGGTCACAAGAAGGTTAAGAATTTATTAAGAAAGAAGAAATAAAAAAAGTACTACGAAAATGGTCAGCTTTTACTTTGGTACACAATCAATTAGGGCCCACTTATGTTTCTTAAACTCATCACCGGTATGTGGCCTTCATTAGCATGTATGTAGGCAACAATCTGCCTAATTAATTAGCCAGTTCTGACTTCGCTCAGAACGTAGATATATTTCACAGACCTGACAAATGCGTCCGTTCCATCACATCGGATAAAATATTATTAAAACAAACAAATGAACAAAAAAGATAGCTTTTCGAAAGAGCCGAAATCAATGTGCGAGCTCTGCTACATTGCCGGCTGTAACTTATCGACATCTAAACGTCATATTTAGAAGGCATTCTTATTTAGAAATTGAGCTTTATTCGTATATATTTAAAGTAGGTTTTGTGTTGTGTGGTGTTTTGATAATAAGTACGAAAGGTCGATCAGTTCCGTGGCCGTAATTTAATGTAACAGTTAATATGACAGCAGGCATGAGCGTGCCAGCGGGTCGCCTGTGTATTATATTTATGCACTCACACCTGGAGGTCTGCCGCTCTCAAGGGTATTTTATTTTGAGTTGTTGTCTTGATATGATAGAGAACACGGTATTTATGTTGCGCCCAATAAATATGGACTATTAATTACTGATTGTGATACAGTTGTGTTAATTTATTGTGATTAATAGAGCGCTAGCATGTTAACAGGCTTATGTTCTCGCAGAATACAGACTACTGCCTTATTAATTGTTCATTATTTTGTCACTGCTCTTGACAAGTATATTTTGGAATTTTCTTACAACTCAAATCTTCTAATAGGTTTGCCGCGGTTGCCTTAAAACTGCCTGTCTAGTATCAACATCTCAAAACAACTAAAAGCTCAAAAGCTCCGATTGATAAATGTTCATGTTTGAAAGCCACAATAGGAAATACCTAGTTACCAAGATAATTGCATCACCGATTAACTATTCAAAACGAATTAAGTTTATTTTAAAACGAATACCGAGAAATATCTCAATGTATCAAAATTAAAACCTTAGCTGAAAGTAAAAAACTGTATTAAATTACAATGTAATAGAAAATTTCAGCTTAGCAAATTAGCACATAAGGAAATAATTTGTTATTGAGGAAGTAGAATCTAGAAAGTTCGATAAACGATTAACTGCTTCAAATACACCTATTGAAGTAACTCAATAAGAGCATATTAGTGACCAGTGACCAGCTATCGATTACGATTCTTCAACTCGTCCAATAAATTAAAACGGAAAATCGATTCAGACTTTCAACACAACTTTTATCAATTACAGACCTTTCAGCACTGACAAAGTGTAATAGCTGTATGCAGAAGCTTTTTTTTGCCAACTCGGTAATTTAGAATAAAAAAGCGAAGTAAATTTATAAACTAAAATTTGACTAAAAAGCGTAAAAAATCTATCCGCTAAACTATACCTAGGTAAGTACCTCATTAGTAACACCTCGGGTTTTTTAAGAAATCTACAGTGAGTATCTGGAGGAAAACGGTAAACCACCAACCTGTTGGTCGACCTAAGCGAAATGCTTGAATAATTGGTTGTCTACGGACGGATAGTGCTAAATTTGCAGCTCCGATATCAGGGATCAGGTGTTAATATCCGTGGGGAAGTCGTGAGGAAAAAATTACGTTTTCCCCGCCAACTATCGTACTTTCGTGCAAAAAGAAAGTTTTGCCACTTTTTAATCATTTTAGAAGTAAAATATCGTGGGGTTATTAAGTCATCCACCGAGCAACGGAATTCACGGATTTTTTCACGAGAATTTTGTGATATATTTTATTGATTGCCTAAAGCGAAATTCGGAGAATACTAAATCCTGATATTGCTTACGCGTTTCTGAATGTCCGCCTTTTGCTGGAACTTCAACAAACGTGTCCGTATTATGAGTAAACACGTGTAATTTGAGATGAAATGTGAACCGATTGATGTCTTTGTTCAGTTCGGGAACATTTTATGGTCTGCCGAAGGGCTGCTGACTAAACTTGTAACATACATTGTTCTGCTTGAAGCGGTCGTACAAAGGTCGCGAGTTAGTGTCGGACTTATACTCAACATTACACTTTATAACCTTACATATAAATATATCGGCGCCAAAGAATCTTATACGCAGAAATTCCCTTAGATCACTCATATTAAGAACTTATTTATAATTTATTTTATCTACCTTTGTATGTGTGAACAAGGTTATTAAGAGAGAAATTAATTGTTGCACAATTCAATGTTCTGTATTAAATAACGTGGAAGTAGTTACATAGTTTGTTGAATGATCGGCTTACACTGTTATAAATGAACAATCACTGTCTATCAAGTAAGTTGAAACCGCTGATTAAAACAAAGTTGTTCCGATATTCTCTTGTACAAAGGAAGGGTAAACCAGTAATATTGGAGGAAGATAAACCGCGGAACAAATAATTTGTTGTTAACGATGTTTGATAGTTTGACAGACTTGTTTACTAATATTAATTTCCTCTGGTGGATTAGTACGATTAATAAATTCTATACTTAAAAAAAAAAAACAAAATGTGTTCTTTTCTTTTAAATCGATAAACAAATAAGTATACACACGAAAAGTATATTTCCATAGTAAAAGTGTTTTAGCAAATAAATTATAATAACTTATAACAAAATAAAGCAGTTATGAAAAAAAAGGTATAATAAGTAAACAAATTCTTCTCCTGCATGTTATATTTATAAGTATATTTACATGAAAGGAAGGAAAATCACGTTCCTTACGGCATGGGTGCTCCAAATCACATTAATACATTCACGTCACATCATATTTGGGGACTTTGTTGGATGCCTATTTAATTTGCTGGTACATGTTGCCAACAATGCGTATTATTACGCCAGTAATTCTATTGGAGTCCTTGTGGATATGTTCCGTGTAGCGGTGTAAGTATACGGGGGGTATCGTTGCGATATGTTTTTAAGTGTGTAATACTTTTCCAGAATAGAGCATATGTTACAGTCTTAGAATGTAAGATTAAATCTGGTAAATAAGTCTGGTAATTAAGTGGTAAATTAGTCTGATAAGGCGTAATCCTGAAATAAAAACATAATGTTTTGAATTAGTTTTTAATATTTTGCTAACCTCATCTCTGCCTACCTAAAAAAGCTTAAGAGCTTTTGCACTCTGCAAAAGCTCTTAAGAAGCATAACTGCTGGTCTTGTGGAAGCCAGATGCCTCTACGCGAGTGTAGTCCTTCGTCTCGTTTCCGCAATGGCAACAGTTAAGAATTAACTCGATATATCACATATGACACGTATCTCTTGACAACTGAGTGACTTATAGCTAAAGGAGACGGGGATTTCTGGGCCAAATTGTAATAAGTTAAGAAATGGCTTAAAAAAAAGGCTATATTTTTCTATTTCAAAGTGTGAAAAATCAACCCAATTTACAATCTGGAAAATGAAATATCCAATAATTAAGTTTGGGTTACGAAGTAAATAGTCTAAGTAAATACTCTGTTGATGATGACATTAAAATGTCATCATCAACAGAGTACATACTATTTACGAAAATGCTTTCACTAGATGATTTATTTAATTAAAATAATTAAATCCATTTGAATTAGAGTATTAAGAAATTAAGTATTATATAATTAAGATAAATAGATTCACATTTAATAATCGATTATTGTATTCTTTAATCTGTGCTAACTCTGACTGGACATGCATGACATTGACATCAATCGACATTCGACAAAAACGAGTGTCAAATTATCTACCTTAGAGTATATATTAAATTATACAAGAAACTAAAGAGTGAGCCTATCATCTGGGTATGAATCGTAAGCACTAGTATGAACTAGTTTTGTCGTAATTTTTTTATAATGATGGAACGCGCCGTTTTGATAAATCTATCTAAAACACTAATATTATCCTAACAATGTCAAAACCCTGGATATTTTCGTAAATAAGTCGGTCGTAGGGCAGCAATATTAAAATATTATTGTAACTGCATCGTAGGCAAACGGACGGTGGGCTGCTGCGCCCATGTGATGTCAATAATATGGTACCTTAGTTGGGCTAGGTACCAAGATAATATAGTACCACCTGCACAGTTCTTAGATGACGTTCTTGTAATAATACAAGATGAATAGAAATACTAATAAAATTCGATTTTAATTTTTGTGCATCATCTCCTTCCCACTCTACAGAAATATTTAAAATCCTGTCTAAATTATGAGAAAATAAAAACAAAACCATTATTAACCTTGACTGCTAAGGGAACTAAACAAGCCATGATAGAATCACTCTTTAGTTTCTTACCTATACTCTAAGGCAGCAAAGTATAGTTTTTTACTTAAACTTAATCTCTTTTATCTCAGCTCTCAGATTGCCAAAATCGGCCATATTTTCAGTGATTGTTTGTTAATATAGTAGCTATCAATTCACACCAGTTTCATCTTTTTACATTCTGGCCCAAAATTGTATGAAAGCGTATCCGTCTCCTTTATTACTGTTGACCGTAACAATCTTCATCCTTGTCGGGGTCACTCTTGGCAGAGTGGTCGTGGTCATCACTTCAGGTGTTGATGGCAAGCTTCACAACACGCCGCCACTCTTCTCTGATGGCCGCCTTCCTCGTGCATTCATGTAGTGATGATGAGCCATTTACTACCACTTTTATTTGGTCAGTCCACCTCATAGGCATTCTTTCTCGTGGCCTGATACCCTCGACTCTACACTACTACTAGGTAAGTAGTGTCTTGCTACTTACCTTTTTTTGTCATGTTTAAAATCTTTCTTAAAGTCTAATTACATAGTAACAACAAACGAGTACAAGATCGATTAATGCTGCATATGTTTTATTATTTTTTCGCATTAAATAAGACATCATACACATCATTAAGTTTCGAACGATCATTACCAACCTTGTTTCGTTTTGATGTGACGATAATAATGTAGAAGCGAAACTTTGAACATCATTACCATTATCTCGAGGATTAAATTTTAAAACAATAATCTTTTTGTTCGCACTTTCTAAATCCCAAATTGTAAGTGGTTTATTATTTTTTGTGTTGTCTTGATTTTTATGTAAGTACTATAATCCCTTTGGCGTAAAACAGAAGAGATACCTACGCACCGATTATTGGCAGAAAAACATCTTATCAAAATTAAAAACACGTCTGAGTTACTAAATCGGTATTATATCTCAATAATAAGGCTTATGTTCTCTAAGAACAATTAGAAATTTTATGTAACATAATCCCTTTAGAACTCTTTTATTAATAGTTTCATTTTATTAAGATAAGGGTTGGTAATTTTCCACGAAGACCTTTGAAGAAGAATATGATTGTAATACATAGAAACCAATAAAATGATAGGTTCAATATACATACATTACATACATACAGTACATTCTATTTATGGCTGTAGTCTATAGCCCAGAATTTAGATATTTGTAGACAAATATCAAAATAAATAAATGAATTATGAATAAATAAAACAGATTTTTAAATATTCAATATTAAATGCATCGACGACCTCCGGTTTCAAGATGTCGCTAGCTCTGAAATCCCGGGTTCGATCCCAGTACTTGTCAATTGAGAAAGCGACTTTTCTACTTTGCCTCGGGTCTGGGTGTTTGTGGTACCGACGTTGTTTCTGAATTCCATAACACAAGTGCTTAGCTACTTTGGGTTTAGAGCAATGTATGTGATATTGTCCGCATTTATTTATGTAAATACGTATCGAGGGCCATTTTCTGTAGCTTGCACGTCGCTTAACTATCTCGTTACCGTATTGTAGAGATTCTCACCTGTAGGACTGAATTCAGTCAAAGGTAAGGTGTTCCTTTGACGGTCAGTCACGATCTAAGCTATCATTTCACAGCGACCAGTCAAAGACTCCTTTGCAATGGCATTCGGACATGAAATGATCGTTCCTGAACCGTTCTAACGTTTCAGATAGATATTATACTGCAATAAGAAAATAAAATAAAATTAAAAAAATTACACAATGTCACCTACGTTGCACTAAACCCATAGTGTGAAGATTAAGCACTTGTGTCATGGAATCAGAGACAACAACGGATTAACAAACAGCTTGACTCGGGACATTGTAATAAGTGGTTGTCTACATTGACCCGTACCTATAGGGATCATACCCGAGGCCTTAAAGCTTGCAATACCTTCAAAACCGAAGTGTACGCCATTCGTCCAGATCTCTGATGTCTCAAAACTTATCAAGATACCAAAAACGCCTAACCCAAAATGTTGTGTATTTAACTAGACTGAGTTAAATAAATAAAAATAAAAAACAAAGGGTAAGTTCTACAGAGATCTAAGTTCCCATATAGACCTTAATACTTATTATTCTTACGCAGAAACCAATAAAATGATACATTCAATTGTTATTATCTAATAGCTGTAGGCTATCCCCTATCATTCAGATATTTATAAACAAAATAAGGGCGCCTTAGGGAAGATTTGATGAAGCTAAATACCCGAATAATAGAATAGATAGAAGTTATTAAAAAACACATAGTTGAACAATAAATAAATAAAGCAAATTTTCTAATATTCGACATAGTCTAATAAAATACTAATAATGCCTTTGAAGTGAAGAAAAAGTCCAAGGCAAAGGAGATTAGTTGGAAACGTTTGTACGTAATCCTGAGTCTACTCGCTATTCAAACATGCTTACAATATTTTCCTCTTTGATGTACGACGTTCATATAATTGGGAGCTTCTTGTAAATTAAGCTGCTTGAAGATTACAAAAACAAAAATAATTTTACATGTGTTTATTGTTTGAACATATTACATGTTGTTTTATTTTGTATCTTCGCATATCGATCAATGGCATGGTATTTAGATTTTTGTGGACCATTACCTAGCCACGCGGACAGCGTTATCCGTAGTGCTGTACAAGTCCTCGCGTGTTTTGATGGTGAGACACGCTGGGCAGCTCAGCAAGTTGTCATGGTCTGGGAAGAGGTACCACAGAGGTGCTGTAACCCCACCGATACATATTATTTTCTTTACACCGGCCGACTTAGGTCCGGAGTCTATTCATAGATTTCCACGTCGGCCATGGTAAGCTGTTACCGGGGGGTTCATGTGGGGTAAAGTGGTCCTACACTTGTTCCTAACTGGAATGGCTTGAAATCATATGGTTTTTACTCGCATTTCCACATTTAGTTTTGTGTATGGTAAGTAAAAATGTTAGCTTTGTAGTACACATTAGTACCTACAAACAGATTTTTTATTATCTTAAGTGTATGTTTCCTTAGAAGACAGAGTTAGAATAGCATTTAGCCATCTTCTACGTTTGCACGTCACCAAACTCTCTTGTAACCGTATCAAAGGGATTCTCACCTGCAGAACTGAATTCAGTCGGAAGGCAAATTGTTCCTTTGACGGTTAGTCACGTACTAAGATATCAGTTTACGGCGACCAGTCAAAGACCCATTTGCAATAGTGATCGGACATAGAAATGATCATTGCTGAACTTTACTAAGAGACTTATTAGGCACTAAGGCGCGTAAAAATGTAAAATATAATGAAAGGAAAATAAACTATGTCTACTAAAACCTCGTTATAAAATATCAAGATATTTCTCACGAAACGTACGTAACGACCCATTGTATTCCCACAGGACTTAATTAGGTGCCAAAACCCGGACACGCGTAAACGGCATCAATTAACAGGCAATTAAGTCAATTAATACCTAGACAAGCGTCAATAGGATCAACATAATATAGCGTCGAAGTATCGGTGGGCAATAAAGAAATCAATCAGTGGATTAGGTATTTCAAATCAATAAAATCAGAAAAGGCCATAATATTGGTTGGACATTTATAAAGATGTAGAGAACAACTGGATGTGGTAAAGACGTTTATTAAATGCGTTTTCTAAGCAAAAATTTATAATATACTGAGAGACTTGTATTTTAACAACTAAGTGGATAATTAATTTGTACCT
The DNA here is from genome assembly GCA_905146925.1 of Autographa gamma. Taxonomy (NCBI): domain Eukaryota; kingdom Metazoa; phylum Arthropoda; class Insecta; order Lepidoptera; family Noctuidae; genus Autographa; species Autographa gamma. The sequence continues at coordinate 5,542,829 of LR989866.1, read as the reverse complement.
GTGGTTTAATTGATTGTTAAGTTTCATTTATTTATTGAATAAAATTCATTGACTTGATAAAAATGATAGTAATTTTAATGTAGAAGTATGTTTTAAAACATGATTGCGGTTGAGTTTTGAGAAAGATTTATTTATTTATTATCTATCAAACTGAATTATACGTAATTGTAATAAATAGAACATGGAGATTGGTATTTTTATCTCCACGACTTAAATATAAAGTACGCTCTCAGCTCCACCCGAAGCACGCTCATACCCCATCTAGTAAATCTCTACAATAGTTCGGTCGGTTTTTTAGTTCTCATGGGAGTATAATATGCGAAGCGGCTCGTATGTAACCGGGTGGAGGGGGACGCGGGTGGTGGGGGGCGGCGCGTTTGATGCCAGCACAGGTGTGATGCGGTCCCGCTGACCGACGGCGACGGCTGACCACATCAAATCGTTGACTGTAGTTAGTTAATCGACCGCAAGTTAAGCCGAAACGTAATTGGTATTTGCATACGCGGTTGTTGCTGAAGTTGAGAGAAGTCTGCATTTGTCACATGATTTTTAGAAAAAAAAAACAAAATTCCATTCAACCTGTATTTCTGATAGCTCTTTCACTAATTTCAGTGTCTAATTGTTACACCCACAATTTTAGAAACTAATTATAAATATCATCTGGGTTTTTTATAATAGGGTAAATGACTGGGTATGAAAAGTCAAAATCAATTTAGTCCACCATTTAGATTATCAAAATATAATGGATACGTATTTTTTCTTTTATCAAATCAAGTACAAAATACGAAGATAAAAAATATCGAAAAGATAGCTATTTAAAACTTACAATTTATCTAATTATGATTTAAAATTATAATATAGGAGAATATGTTATTTTCGCATTGTTACATTAGACGCCATGTAACTAAGATCAAGTTAAATACTTAGAAACTAACTACACTAAATTATTTAACAACCTGTAATTTCCGAAAATATACAAAATCGAAAAAACAGTTGGTCCCAACTATAAAAATGAAGTTAACCAGAGCAGTATGGTGCAACACGCCCAATAAAGTTCACGCGGGTCAGTTAATTATAATACCCAGCATTATTCGCTGTAGTTAAGCCGATATAAACGAATCGGTACTATACGCACTTGTTATCAATGCACTGTCTGCGACAACTTATTGTTAAGAAATAGATAAGTGAGCAGGGTGACCGCAAAGGGTGATAAAGAACTGTTATTATTTCTAGATAATTGTGAGATATGCAATTCTCTTTTAATTATTTAATTCGAGTCATAAACGAGGTTTGGTTGTTATGGTCATATAGCACGAAGTTTAACTTTGAAGCGTTCCATCGTATCGTTCTGAATGGTTCCCGTTAATTTAATGGGTACCTTAATGTGTGGTCGACACGACTGGGTTTTGGAACAATTTATGTGTTAATAGAATTCTTAAGATCCAACATCTAAGGATGTGAAGGACTGCGGCACATCAAATTATGAATGAATGTTGCTTGACGTATTAATGTAGGTTATGAAGATAAGCTTTTGAACAAATTGAATGATTAAAACTGATTTAAATCTTTAGTTGCTTTATCTTTAATTTTCTTTCGTTATCCATATAAACATATTTTATTTTATTTTACAAGAGTAGGAACAATATTTTCGTTGTAATCATTTCGATAACATCTTCCTATAATATAAACATTTGATAACTTCGACATTTGATCTTGATCTAAATATGTGCACATTGTCTATTAGTTTGCATTTCGTATTAAAAAAAAAACATATAATATTCAGAATGTTAAATCAAAGACACACGAACAATACAAGACAGGAACTTACGTAAATTTATAGAAGACCTCAGGATGTGCAGTGTTGCGGAATTAGAAAGAAAACAAGCAAACACTCAAATCAGATAGAAGACCACTCAAGTGAAAGCGACACTCAAGAAAACAACGTATTGTGACGTTAACAGGATAATTCCTTTAATCCTACTTAAAAGCGTCATGTTGACATTCTAATTTTCGCTTTACCACCCTCAATGTCGAAAAAGAAAGTGTTTGTAATAGTTACGATAAGACCACCAGTTGTGACACAAAATTGACAAAATATTTTGCGGATACTTATTTGTTGTCAACTAATCTCTTCATTCTTTATACGGGATTAGTTGAGCTTATTGTTGACAGGATAAAGGATAATAGAAATGTTAGTGAGAGTTGGAATTCTTAGAATATTGTCCTTAATGTAGGCCCGTTTGATCCTCTTTGTGGTATATATCGGCAATGAGTTGGGCTGACAGTCAATTAGAGAGATTCGGATAAAGGGCTTAGGTTTATGTAAGTTTGAGTGAGCTATTATAAGTCTAGATGATTAAAAATCTAAATATATAAGTATACAGATCCTTCTTGTTGTGTTTGTCACGAATCTATTATTTGTATTCAAAACATGATCACACTCTCAAAATTTTGAAGTAAAAGCGACAAAAATTTACATTATTTTTGCGGATGAGTGCTAAAATTAATACCTTTTAAATTACACCCTGTCAACATGCTATCATTCATTTTACACTTATTCAGTGGGGTTTATTAGGGGCACCCTTACTTATTACCAATTGCTTTGGAAGTGTAAAGATCTAATATTGCTACTAGATAAGTGTCTCATGCAAAATGTTTAGAAGATTACATTGCATAATAAAAGTTACAGAAATTTTAAAAAGAGAGAGTTCTAAATATTAGTTTTACGTATTTGTTTGCTAAGGGTGTCTGGACACAGCTATAACACTAAAAATAAAATTAACGAACAAGGTCCTCGTTATTTACAAAGACAGTGACGAGTGCAGAGTTCAATGAATGCGTGCTCATGCATGGAATAATTAATACATAGCCATCGGTAAAGTGTCAGAGCGAAACGGCGTCGAAAACAAATATATGAATATTAAATGAGACTATACATCTCCGCGTCAAGAAATTGTTGTCGTTACGAACAAAATATGTGGGTTTTTAATATCCTTATTAAACGATAAATGTTCGATTGATGTAGCATTTATTTCTTCTGTAAGTAGCTTTCCGTTTCTGAATTTCTGGGTATCTTATTATCGTCGTATGATTTAGCTTTTTCCTTAAAGTGTACGAAATCAAACATTAACTTTCTTTACCTCGAATTACCTAGTAACGTGAAATTAAATTCCTGTGTGTACATTACGGGCTTTTAAAATATTCTGTGAAGTAAGTTACTTAAAATAATAATGTCGTAGATAAAACTGCAAGCCGCAACGTTCCCAGGTGTTTCTAGAAACGCTTGTAAAATATTCTTGCTTCCACATTTTCGCTGCATATTCCAGTTAATATTGCAACTTTGGAACTCGCAGAACGCTGATGTGAACAGGTAAATGGTATTTTAGTGGCTCGAGCTGCAATTTGTAGCATCCATTTCACAGTTAATTAATATTTTAGAAATTCATTGTAGCGGAACGCATTACGGGAATAATGCAAAGAGTAATTTTACGTATTTTACAAGACATGAGGAATGTCAGTACGTTTAATGTAGATTATGTGCATATATTTTATTTACGTTCAAAGAAATTAAAAATACTTCCTCAACAAAAAACGTACTAAAAAAGATATTAAAGGGTTACAATCACAACAACAATCGTTGTTTATTTATTTATCAATTCAAAATAAACAGAATTGAAACGCTGTTTGGTAAAATTTCATACATTTTTGTAGAGAGCTCGCAAGACACCCGTTTTATTAGCTGTTTTAGGCGAGCAAGTAGCGAGTTAATATCGCGCCTCGGGCGATGATCATTTTTTGCGGGTGCACCCGAATCAACCACCTTGAGCTCAACAAATGTGTGGGCAATCCGGTAATTTATTTTTTTAGCCAATAAATTACTCATACGTCAAAAGTTTGGACGTGGTCGGGCGGCGAGGGCCCACTCGAGTGATATATTGGCCCTTGTCACAGCACTCTACCTTCTCCTAACAATTTTAATATGACTCTCGATTAATGAATTGCTCATTTCGGATGAACCGTTTTACTAATGAGTCGGCTAGAGAACATCAAACCGCATGTTTTCAATTTAGGTCAAATTCTTTTGTTATATTAATATTATGTCATCGGATGATTGAGTACATATGTTTATAATAATTTTAGGAATGTTATGAACTAATTACAAATTGTCAACTAATCAATCACAAATATAATGTAATATGTATAATCTTGTAGGTAAGTTTTGTTTTTGTTCCCAATTTATCAAAAGTTTATTATTTTCACAAAATTCAGAAGTATTTTTGCAATCCTCCGGTGAAATGCAAGAAAATGGAATACGGTTCACAAAATAAAGTTTTGTTGTTTTTGTTCAATTGTGTGACACTGTGAAAGCATTTCCCTCTGTTACAATCCTTTGCAACGAGTTCATGAAAAATAACAATATTTCACTGGAACTTTTTTCTCGTTTCAGCCTTTATTGCATTCTCCAGGCTTCCAACGAATGTCTGTATGTAAAAGTCTCAAAATATAAGTTAAAAAAACCTTCTGCGGCAGGCGGAATGTTATGAAAAACGTCTTCTTTTGAAATACAGCGACTGTGCTGGGAGTGTCATATTTAGTACATGGCTAAACAGTTCTTGGTTATTTGAATATTACATTTTAAATTCGTTCACAAAAAATGTAAGAAAAACCTATTGTTTTCAAGGATTTGCAGTTTAGTTTTCCGGTTACGTCATATGAAGTAATATTATATGTGCAATAACCCCAGCAATTATAATTATAATAAAAATGTGTTAAAGCACTGCAAAAACGTTTCATGTTTTTTTTTTGCGATCGCTGCAATTTAAGAATTCTTTGCGTATTTCCGTAAAAACATCTTTACACGAGTCTTAATTTTTGACTAGGTTTATAATATGTAATACCTATATATAATAGGTTTATTAAAAAATAACATTTTTTTGGCGACCTCATTGGTCGTGTGGCGAATGCACCGGTTTTCAAGGGTTCACCAGCTCTAAAGTCCCGGGTTCGATACCCGTACGGGTCAATGTAGAAACCAACTTTTGCACATTGCCTGAGTGTTTGTGGTACTTTCCTTGTTTCTACATTCCATATCCCAAGTGCTTTAGCGACATATTTTGGGTTTAGTAATGTATGATATGATGTTGTCCGCATTTATTATTTTAAAAATTATCATTACAGTAGCCACAGTATTGAGAGGCTTTTTTAATTTGTGTATCAAAATCTGCTTAATTGCTTGAAATTTTCAACAGAGTAGACCTCAAATAAAGCCGCGCAACAAGTTTACAACCATAATTTTATTTTTATTCATTAATTTTTGGCAGAGAATTAATTAATTTCAGGAGATTCAGATTTATCTTACTATCATCTTTACACGTTTAATTTCTCGCGAGAATAACCTTAAATAAACAAAAGAAAGTGCACAGTTTGGCTTCATGATTCTATAATTAACGCACGATTGTTTTTAATTGTGCCGTGATAAAGTAATCAGAAATTAACCTACTGTAAATAAATGAGTAAAAATTATTACTCATTTATTGTTATCGGGGCACTAATTACAATATCAGTGACATTTATTTCACCGTAAACACATTAATTACTTTCTTAATTGGTATTAAGAAACTTTTTCTGCATCTTATGTAATTGCGTAGGTACATTTGTATTATTTCATTGAATCTAATGAATTCAGATACACAGTTTAATAAATATCAATTTGATAATGAAATTTGCGATCGCCAGGTACCTACTAGGAAACAGCTTTAATTCACATGAGGTCTTTAAAGACTATTTATAATTAACTAGGGAGATGTTGAAATAATAACAAGCAGTTTATTGTAATTTTTACACCTATGGGTACCTACATACCAGTGCAGCTAAGATTTTGAAGGAGACATAAATACAAAAAAAAAAACGGTAAACGAAATCAAGTAAAAAAAAATGCAGCTCTTTAAATATTGGAGTAGAATATGTTAGTAGAATCGAAAATAATTGGATCCTAATAATAGGTATATCAGTACATATTCTAATAATAGTTCATATACGTAAGGCTTTGCTCTAGGTTCGCCGTATGAATATATATGCGCGGTTTGCTGAAAAAAATATTTTTATCTGATATTGTGTCTACAAGCAACCGATGAGATTCTAAGTTTATATCATCACGAAATACGTTCAGGTATCTATTTTTAAAGACATGAGATTGATTGATGTAGACTGTGATGTATGGAGAGTAAGATCTAGGGCCGTCAAACTAAGGACTTGGAATTTTTATAGCGTTATTTGCCTCGTTGGCCTAGTGGTGCTAAGCGCGACTGCTACGCTAGAGGTCTTGGGGTCGATTCTCAAGTCGACCAAGGTATAATTGGGTTTTTCTATGAAATTCTCAGTAGCAGGTCGGAGTTTGTATTTGTGCCCGGTTACTGGCAATAGGCTCGCCCCCTATTATATGGGACCTAAACATATCGGCGAACTGTGGGTGTACATTGGTACATCTCTGCCTTACCCTTCGGGGATACAGGCGTGATGCTATTATTATGATATGTTCTTTTATTTCCAAATACCTACATGAATATTATAAAAGGTTTACTCTTCTTCACAGGCCATGAATACAACATTGAACGTGAACTGACTACAACAGGTCAATGAGTGTTAATTATGAGTCAAAAACTTTGTCATACTATGAACTGGATGATGACGTATGATTGATTCTATGTTCTAAAAAAATATACATTATTCATCACGACTACTATCTCAGCCTAGAATCTGATAGATCACATCGTGCGTTAAGTCATCATTGCCCCAGTTATGATGTAATTGTAATATTGGAGTCAAATCCAGAGGTATAATTAAAACTTTGTTAAGGAGGAATAATTAAGTGTTACAAGCAACTAAGCTTCGTAGTAAAATGCTTAATTGAGTGATGCAATCGCAAAAACATATATAACATATAATCACGCCTGTATCTCCGAAGGGTTAGGCAGAGGTGTACCAATGTACACCCACAGTTCGCCGATATGTTAAGTCCCAAGTAATAGGGGGCGAGCCTATTGCCATTAACCGGGCACAAATCCAAACACCGACCTGCTACTGAGAATTTTCATAGAAAAACCCAATAACACCTTGGTCGACTTGGGAATCAAACCCAAGACCTCTCGCGTAGCAGGCACCACTAGGCCAACGAGGAAGTTATTAAAAGCATATATAAGTATATTTTTAAATCCTATTATCTATTTCGGTGTTTAATAAGCACTGGTTAAAGGAAAAATAAGCATGCAATTTTTATATGTCTTGTCCTAAGTAAAGACCCATAAAATGAATAAAACAAATGCTACGGCAACTTGAATATCAAAAGGCCAAATTCATCACATAGATCTACAGATATTACCTACTTGTAATTACTTGGGCCTTTGTGTGCGGAGATCTAATTAGCATAGACATCCTGAATTAACATACAAACTATTAGGCAGACAAAGACAATTCTAATGAGACGTGAGCACATCAGGCCTGATCTAATAGACCGTTTATTGGAACATACAGATAGGAATGCTTAGTATAATTACATATTTGAGGTAGCTATGGGTTAATGATTAATTTGCTTTATTATGTACGGCTTCGGAGAAGTCAGTATGCCATGTCAAGGTAGGGGTGAAGCAGGTTTGAACCCCTAGTAGAGGCTAGTAAGAGTATTCAAATTTAGATTGCTAGTTATTTTTTTCTGTATAAGATTTAATAAAAGCTTCGTCTCATAATGAGAATACAACAGACTATTAAGATTAGTACAAAGTTACACTTACACTGATAATAAATCTAACTGCATTCCAAATTCAAGTTATTGTAGATAGAAATATTCATTAGAAATTGTTGGGAATAAATGTATTTATAAACAATAATAATAATATTATAATGATGCCAAGCTAAGCAGAGCTTGTGATAAACATACTTATGTATTTCTAAATACATACATCTAATAGACAAATTACACCCATAAGGGAAATAAATCTGATAAGTTAATAATAGTTTAAGAAGACAGTTTTGTGAATACCTTTAATATAGTAATGTCGTTACTATATTCGTATCAGCCAAGAAACTATATTTAGGTTGAATAGATATCCCCGTATTCAGAAATATATACTTTTAGATCCTTTGTTAGATGCCCATATCCTTTTCTGGTTACTCTTAAAATAGAACATACCATAGAAATGTATCCTTTAGTATATTGGAATTCACATGAAAAGGTTTCAGTTTTGATTATCAGAATGCAATATGACGTGGTTGTATGAATTCTATCTTTCAGAACAAAAGCTTTGCTTTGATAGGATTTGCCATTTACATGGAATATTGCGTACACAGTCAGGTTTGATAAGTCGTGGAATTCAATTCTGCCTTGCTGCCTGATTTAGAATGGTCGATATTTTACCATACAGTCAATCGTAAGCCACTGTTAACATAAATTTTGTATATAAAACATCTTGCTAAGGGGTAATTTAGATTAAAGTAGGTACTCGGTGAAAAAGCGAAAAGGTAAAAAATCGCAATACACAGTATGATGAAATAATCAGAATCTAACAAGCTAACAATGTACATACGTATTAGTGAATACACAGCGGTAACTGTTTTCGCATCAATGTTAAAACCATCAGTTGTCGTCAATCACCTATTGTTGGGCCCTTATTGCTTAAGTTCGTGACTTCGGCTCCATCAACCGGGAATTGTTTGTAAACGTCCAAGTGCCACAGCGTTCTCTCAAACAATATGTACTTAATAGACAGAAGGATGAAAACGATATTGATCCGTTATCGGCACTCAATATTGAATGAAAGTCGGTTGTTCTTCACCTTCGTACTTTTACTACAAAGTGTTCTTTGATAAGGACCAATTAATAGGTGACCCGTGATAAAGCTTACCTATAAATATGTGTTGTGGCTGTTGCATTGTCACTGGCGATCATGGCTCGTTTAGTGTTGTGTGCACTGGCTCTTCTAGTGGCCGGGGGCCTCTCGGACCCCGTCCGGAACAATGTGCCGCAGAAACCTGGTAAGTCAATAATAACACACCATAAGAACACCATAAGGGACTTAACTTATGGTGTTCTGGTTTAGGGCTAACATAAAACTTTTAGTACCTACTTAATGCCATTAAATAATTTGTCTTTGCACAGTGACTGTATAAGTTCAAAGATGTAATATGAATTAAAATTCTTATAAGCTTTCTGATTAAGTTCTTTGGATTAGAATTCACATTCCATGTATTTAATAATGTCCCTTCGATCAAATGTAAAACAAAAGAGAGTTTTCTAATATGATTCTCTTTTAATAAACTTGATAAAATTATATAACATGTAAGTAAAGTTGTTCCTACAAGAATATTATAAGTAAGTTATTTATCAATTTATTCTATTAACTTTAAAGTTTCCGTCTAAAAGTTTAAGTATTATATTTACAGCGGACCCAGTCTTCGTGAAGCGTCAAATGGATTTGATGCTCCTGTTCTTCCATGTACTTGAGCCGAATCAAGTTAAGACTAACCAGAACATTGCTAGCACATGGAGCCTTGAGAAGAACATTGACCACTTCAGCGTATGTATTAAATTAGATCAAAAACTTTTGAAGAATTAAGTTTGGGGAAAATATTTTTTTGTTTCAACTCATTTTCTACTTTCAGAATGTGACTGCTGTGACAACTTACATCAAAATGCTGGAAAACCAGTGGCTTGTACCTCGCAATGTACCGTTCTCCATTCTTGAAGATGAACACAAATTTGAAGTAGTCACTTTGTTCAATGTGCTGCACTCTGCCAAGGATTATGACACCTTCTACAAGGCAGCCGTATACGTAAGGGACCGCGTCAACCCCGACCTCTTCTCTTATGTATTGAGCGCTGTTATGGTGAACCGTCCCGACACCAAAGGAATGTACGTACCGCGTATCTTTGAGATCTTCCCCTCATACTTCAACAACGCCGAAATCATGACAACCGCTGCAAGAATCAACACCCACGGTGACCGTATGGTTGACTTCTACCCATCTACCTACAAATGGGACAACAATGTAGTGATTAGGTGGAACAGTACCATCTGGCCTTACTACAACACCCAGAGCACGCCTGTGGCCTATTTCACACACGATTTTGGTCTTAACTCATTCTACTACAACCTTCACCTTACTCAACCTGGATGGCTGCAAAGCGAAGCTCTCCCTGTGAACCAACACAGACGTGGAGAATGGTTCTGGTTCTTGCACAAGCAGCTGATTACCCGTTACTACATGGAAAGACTGTCCAACGGTCTCGGCGAAATCCCTGAATTAGGTCATGAGACAGTTAAGGAAGGTTACAACTCTGGTCTTTTGTACCACAACGGCATTCAATTCCCAGTCAGGCCCAACAACTTCAAACTTGACCAACCTGAGTTCGTCAATGAAGTCGAGCAGATCTATGATTACGAACGTCGTGTTCGTGACGCCATCGATCAGGGATACATCCTTAACGTAAGTATTTCCATATAAACAGAATTGTTTATTTGTGTTCTATTAAAAAAGCTTATTTTTATTAAACATATCTTTTTTGTTTTAGCATCTTGGTGAGCACATTGACATTCGTGCCCCCGAAGCCATTGAAATCTTGGGTCGCGTCATTGAAGCCAATGTAGACTCTCCCAATGTGCAATACTACAAGGACTTCATCAGCGTTTGGAAGAAAGTTTTGGGCAACTCTCTAGTTCATGAACACCAGTACTACCACCAGTAAGTTAAAAGTACCTAACGAAAAAATATAGGTTATAATAACGTATTACATAAACAAAGGATGATATATAATGTTTTCGTATTTGCAGCTACATTCCTCTGGTTGTCCCATCTGTTTTGGAACATTACCAAACGGCGCTGCGTGATCCCGCTTTCTACATGATTTGGAAGCGAGTTTTGGGACTGTTCCAATTGTGGCAGGAAAAACTTCCTCACTACAAGCCTGAAGAATTAGCTCTGCCCCAAGTAGCAATCGAAAAGGTTGACGTTGATAAGCTGACGACCTACTTCGAATACAGCTACATGAACGTAACTTCTGCACTGCCTTTGAATGAGGAAGAGGGTAAATTTAATTTTTATATTTTGACATCGTAGGTCATTTTTTTTTACTAGCCCGTTCTGTACCACTGCAAGGCAAAGGCTTTTCTACCCCCAGATAGATATTATTATAATTTCGTTTCGGCGTTCTAATCATTGCTCTTATTATTCCAGCTAAACTCGTGTACGACCAAGTGAGCGTATTAGTACAGCACCCCAGGTTGAACCACAAGAAGTTCCAAGTCCGCGTGAACGTCAAGAGCGAAGTCGCCAAGACTGTTCTCGTCAAGTTCTTCTTGGCTCCTAAATACGACAGCCACGGCTACGAGATCCCTCTGCACGTCAACACCCAGAACTTCATGCAGCTGGATGAGTTCGTTTATGACTGTAAGTTTATACTATTATATAAACCTTTCTAGAATTAACAGATATGCTACGAAATGCGAAATAAGTAAATTGAATTAGCTAACGTAATGTACCTAATTATGATAACAGAAAAATATATTATCTTCATTATAAATTTGGTGTTGTTCTATAAACTTTATTTTAATTATGTATAGGTGTGTCAGCAACTAATTTACAACGATTACTTTTTCAGTGCCTCAAGGAGAATCTGTGATCACTCGTGACTCCTTAGAAGTTACTGGCACTGAATGGACTTCTGCCTTCCAAGTATGGGAGAACTCCGAGAAGGCCGTCCAAGGCAAAGGATCTTTCTTCGTCGACCAGCCTGAGGGCATGAACAAGTTGGCTCAACACCTCCTGCTTCCTAAGGGTACGTTTACAGTGATAGTTGCGAAGTATTTCACCTTTGTTTCATTCTACAACATTGTCTGTAATGGTTTGTACGATTGTCTACTAGTTATTAAATTTTATTTATTACTTCTACAGGTCGCGTTGGTGGTATGCCTTTCGTCCTAATGGTCTACATCTCCGAGTACCGCGCGCCGAAGGTTGTGTACGACTCTACTACCGACCCCAGTGTGTCCCTCGGCCTTTCGTCCGTCACTCGCCTCGCCTCGCTGACTGACGAGCCTTACGGCTTCCCTGTCAACAGGCCTCTCTACCCCTGGCTGATTGAGAGCGCGAAGAACATGTACTTCCAGGATGTACTCATCTACCACAAGCACACACCTGAAATCAATGTTCCTCATGTGGAATAAGTTTCTCTCTTTTGTTTGATGCCAATGAACTATGCTTCTCTAAGAAGTCTTAGTAGGTTTATGCCTATGACTTCGATAGTCTTGTGCAAACATCGAATATGACATTAGAATTTTCTAACTCGATTATGGAGAAGCATAATTATGATCTTCTACCAGTTTCAATAACTGTGGCGTCAAACACTTTTCTGCATTTATATTATTACTTACAGTATATCTTCTATGTATTTAGTGTTCATATAATGTTATATATTATGTAGTTAAATATTTATTATAGACGATGTTATATTTATTATCCACCAAAGATATTAACAGTTTGTAGAGCCCCATGTTATAGTGTACCATTTAAACCTATAGATGTAAAATGTGACTCAGTTACTCTTCCAGTCAGCTAGATAGATCTCAGATTCACACATAAACTAATATTTATTGTGTTATGTATTAAATAAATGAAATGTTGTAGAAATATATGATTTTTATTTGCTTTCTACCTTTATGTTTTCTAACAAGATAATATAGGTCTTGTACGAGACTTCGGTAGTGGTGTTTTCTAATTGACATGTACCTATATGAATTAAAAGAGTTTTCAAATATATTAGGTACGTGTATAAAGTGGTATTTCATAGTAGACTCATAACTAAAGATGTGTTCAAATAAACAAAAAGTAAATTATGTTGTTACTGAATAATTCACGAATATCAATTTCGGCAAATTGGTATTCCACTAACTTACCTATTGGTTCAGGAAAAATAATATTTTCTACTTGGCATACCTGTTGTTGGTCTTGAATTAGTTTGGTTCATTCTTCATGAAGTGTCTTAGTAAGATAATTATATTTTTGTAGTATAACAAGGATAAATTTATTTATGCACGCCCTGAATGTATTTTGAAACATTACTTCGTCCTTTTTACTTATTACGATGAGCATTTCGTTGACGGTTACTAATTTCTTTACTTAAAAAGAGTTATGTCCTAGTTTTAATCATTAAAATTATTATTTTATTGAAAAAATAAACAATGAAAAATAAAAAGATGCAGAAAATTCACAGTTTCTAACGATATTCTTCCAAATACATTCAGGTATAACTAGCCAAGAAATCTACAAGGTGTCTAATAAGAACGTAATTTTAGCAAAACGTTTTCAAATTAGTACCTAGCTCCATCTAAGCATCGGTTATGAACAACTTCGGAGGAAGATTGTAAAGTGGTTCGTACAACGCCACCTATGCTCTGTAACAACAACCCTTATAACTTCAAACGTAGCTTCGCGGTAAACCTAAACCCCAAACTAATAGATGGCGCTGGTCTCGTTTATGGAGGAACGAACTCATTTTAAATTATTTTTTTTCTTTGAAACGAAGAGATCAATAAAATTACTGTCAACATTAAATATTAGCCATAGGATTAAATTAACTGGTGAGTTGCAAGTACTAGTGTTATTGCAATCATGTTCACAAGTCCCTTAACAATTTGAATAAAAGTCACTCTACTTTTTTTCCTTAGTATCAAAAACTATTAACTTGTGTTTTACAGACTCTTATTTTATAATCAAAATAATAATTAATTATGTATTTATTTTCCGATTAAAGCTTCAAGCTGATATGGTATCTACCATTTTCTCTCTCTCCACCTCTAGTTCATAGTTTTAATTACTGTAAAGATAAATAAATCCCACGGTAAAAAAAAAAACCACATAACTCATTAACCCCACGATACGTATGAATTTGCTGCTTAATAACCGATATCTTATATTGTTTAAAATCATGGCGTTTTTAACTACCTTAAAAAAAGAATTGATTAAACTTGAACTTATGTATAATATATACAGGTGGTGTGTTTGATATTTAAAGGTACTTAATTGAGTTTGAAATAAAAGATAATAGAGAAACTACAAATTTCAAATTAGTATTCTTTTTATTGCAAGCTTTTCTTGAACTTGCAATGTATCTATGTAAAGTATCTACTTAAGTATAGAATATTTTAGTTTAGGTCTAATCTTGCTAGTTAAATTACAATCAATTTAGTTTAGTTAGTTAGTTAAACTAAAATATTGCATGTTAATTTGTTTACCATACAATATTTTAGTATCTACTCCGAGCTGGTCTCATGATGGTGCCAGAAGGTGGACATTGGAGCGATGTAATGGAACTACGCGATCCCTGATGGGATGTTTGATTTGTCTTCACTAGAACTTTAAGACTAGGTAGTATAAAACATTTTTAACCGTCTTCAAAAAAAGAGGAGGTTCTCAATTCGATTGTTTAAAATGATTTTTATGTTTCTTACCACAGAACTGTGAACTCAGTAAAGCGATTTTGATGATTATTTTTTTATTTGCAAGCCTTGAGCTTCCTGTGTCGTCCCAATTTGGCCAAGTTTTGGCAGAGCGATCTATCTGAAAACCATTATACTTAGTCTCATTTTAAAGTCGTGTTTTTGCTACCTACAAATATAATTTTAGAATGTCTTGGAAGTTGGAACCCGTAAGGACATTATTTAAAAGGATTAAATAGGAGAAGAGGGAATTATAATTTCTACCAGGTAATCAAAGTTTAACAAAAGGTGCAACTAATAGACTAACTGTCTAATACCAAGATACATGGGACTAAATTTTAATAGAGTTTTAGTACTAGGGTGAGAACTGTTCGTTGAAAAAATGCATGCTGAGAAAATAATGTACTTCATTAATTTATTGACAATACGTTACAATATAGTATTGTCACTAATTTGAAAAGGTAAAGAAAAACCTGTTGAAAAAAAAAGAAATTCAATTTAATTATCTGATATCACCAAGTCATCGTGAGCAAGTTCGATGAACTCCTGAGCCTGTTACTTTTATGTGTTACTAGTAATTTACATAACACCTTTATTCTGAAACTTTAATGTTTTTCATAATTTAGTTTAGAAAAACAGGTGACACTTGCTGTTCGCACACACATTTTCTTTAGAGAGCGTAAGTACTCCGTTAGTTTAATAGGTGATAAGTACCTAAAATCTAAATACTAACCGCAATAAAATCTGTAAAAGTAGTTTTATTTTAAGTCGATATTTAGGATAAGCAGGTTTTAATGTTACTTCGATCTATCTATCTATCAGAGAAATATTATAATAGCATAACTTATAAATAATAAGAAACCAAACTATAGCGAAAATAAGAACTCCATAAAAGATTTGAGAGCAATTAAATAGGTACGTGTCTGATGACCGTTCTCGGATTAAAGCGCGATAAAGAGTGGAAATTATTGCGCTGGTATAATCTCGAGCCCAAAATACTAGAGACCTTGAACCTACTACAGTTATTGCAGCATACCTACATACATTTCACTGTTAATTACTTGGTACTGGCGATAATGCGGGTTATCGCGGCGTATTATTATAAGTAATCCTGGTCGGTAAAAATTTCACGAGGCAAACATCTGACAACTTATATGCATGACTTAACAAGATTGATAATATCAGTAAAACTATTCCACAACTGGTGCGTTGGGAAAAAAAACATACATATATATAATCACGCCTCTTGCCCTTGTAGGGGTAGGCAGAGACCACTTCTTTCCTCTTGCTACGATGCTTACACACTTGTTTCGCTTTGTCCACTTTCATTATTCCCTTCATGCTATTTTGGGGTTACAATTTATAAATAATCTTAATTTTTTCTCTTGCTTCTCAAATTCTACAGCATATTCTAATCGTCTAATGGAAGACACGTAAATTAAGTTTTAAAAAACTATCAATTACCCTTAGTTCCTACTATTAGCAGTCAATGAAGATGGAAACCCATCTCTATTTATATTAATCTTGAATGAAATTATCATAATTGGTTATTTTTATTAAATTATTTATATACATGTAGACCAAATCTCTTGTGCTTATAATAATACCAGCCTATAAATGTCCCACTACTGGGAAACTCTTCCCATATAGAGAAGAAACGAGCATTGAGCATCACGTTTGCATTACGGGTTGGCGATTTCAGATCCCATTGAATTTGAATGTGGGTTTCCTCTCGATGTTTTCCTTTCCTAATACTTTTAACACACTAACGTAATGCTTACTTGACAATTATATGTCTTAATACAGTAAGTAGATAACCTGGATTTTGTTATAAATATATTTAATAATATTGTGTTTGTTTAATTATTGTAAATCCTACCTACCCATATTTGGCACGTTATCAGTCTATCCGTATTTAATGACCTGTAAACAAATCTTGACCTTGCGGAGTTCTTTAACGTCATTTGGTATTATAATCCCGAATTGATTTATAAATATGGTAGTGTTTGGGGATAAGGCAAATGCCTCAAACAAAGCTAAATAACTAAGTAGCATAAATATCTACCGATGATAGGAATGAACGATATTGAACAACATCTCGGTTATAATTTAATAATAAAACGGGCAAAATAACAATTCAAAGTTAAGATTAAGTAGAGTTAATTATAAAATATAACTTAACATACCACCACGCCTGTATTCCCGAAGGGTTAGGCAGAGGTGTACCAATGTACACCCACAGTTCGCCGGAATGTTTAGGTCCCATATAATAGGGGGCGAGCCTATTGCTACTAACCGGGCACAAATCAAAACTCCGACCGAGCTACTGAGAATTTCATAGAAAAAAAACCCAATAACACCTCGGACGACTTGGGAATCTAACCCAAGACCTCTATCGTAGCAGTCGCGCTTAGAACTACTAGGCCAACGAGGCAGTTTGGCAAAATCAAAATCAAAATCAAAAATCATTTATTTAACTTAGGCTACAAAGTAGCACTTATTAAACGTCAATATTTTTTTTTTACAAAAGACAGCACCCCAGGGGTCGGTTCATATCCGGCGGAAAAGGCAGCGCGCAACATCGGTCGCGCAACGCCAGAACGAGCAAACACACAACAAAACATCCAACCTCTCACACCTGACGCACCAACGCGTCAGGTCAGTGTGAAAGGCCGAACGCTCCATCATGCGTCCGCCCGCCCCAGCGCCACGCGACCGACGACACGCTACCACCGCCAGATATGAACCGACCCCAAAACGCCCACCCTTCACCGCTTCCTAAGTGCTCTGGCTGAGGAGAAGAAACGGCGCAACAAACTCCCCAGTAGCACGCTGTCATTACAATAAAAATTATATAAAATAATAAAAAAAATAAAAAATAAAAAATAAGGAACCGTGCAAAGTGAACGAGTAGTTAAGGTAGATGGGTATCATACTATAAAAGAGTAAAAATTATTATATCTACGTGGTGACCAAGGTCAACAGAACGACCAGTCACCGCAAGCGGCACCCGTTCACGAGTATGACGCAAGGGTCAGCCATCCCCTCCCTCGCCATATTAGAGGGAAGGAGGAGACCCGACCCCAGACGCCACCGCAGGCAATGACAACTAAGGGAGCATGACGAAACTGCTGCCGGTTTAAAGAAAACATTTACAAATTAGGAAAAAAAAACCCCAAGCACTGATTCACTGCACAGTCCCTTATCAAAGCGGCATTATAATAGTACACTAATGTACATGCGTATAACTGCATTAATAATAAAATAAATTAAACAATGTAATGTTGCATACAGAGTGTATGCCAATCAATTTGGAACAATAATAAGTTTCGATAAACTAATATGTCAAGTCAGCAAAGATAATAATAATAATAAAAGTTAATTATACAATAGTATAATTGTATCAAAATATAGTTACATACTATCAGTATGGCAGTCAAAATAAACAATAAATATAAAATAAGAATAGATTATCCCTGAAATTCCGCACGGAACCGTCTTGTGACTATCAAGGCGACCAACAGTTTTTATCGACTAAGTAGTCATTTAATGTATAGTAGGCTTTCGTACAGAGCCTTGTTTTAACTACCGATTTAAATGAATTAAATGGTAATTCTAAAATACTAGGAGGCAGTTTGTTGTAGATTCGAATACTAAGTCCAATAAATGAGTTATGCACCTTGTGCAGCCGGTGCGATGTAGTGCATAACTTATGCTTATTTCTAGTATTAATGTTGTGTATGTCACTGTTTTTAGCGTATAGGTGAATATTTTGTCTAATATATAGTATGTTGGCTAGAATAAATTGAGAGGCAACAGTTAGAATCTCAATTTCCTTAAAACGCTCCCTAAGTGAGACCTTAGCGCCTAGCTGGTAAATGGACCTAACAGCTCGTTTTTGCAGAATAAATATTGTTTCAATGTCTGCAGCCTTACCCCACAACAGAATGCCATAGGACATAACGCTGTGAAAGTAACTAAAGTACACTAATCGAGCTGTATCCACGTCCGTTAGCTGCCTAACTTTCCTAACTGCATATGCTGCTGAACTTAGTTTGCTTGCAAGGCATGAAATATGAGCTGCCCATTTAAGTTTACTATCTATTGTAATACCTAAAAAGACGGTTGATTCTACAGTCTCCAGCACTTCATTACTAATAATTATATTTGGACCTAGATTTTTTACGTTTGGCATTACAAATTTAATGCACTTTGTTTTCTTAGCATTTAGTACTAAGTTATTAACAGTAAACCAATTTGTTACCTGAAAAAGTGCACTGTTAATGTGATCAAAACTATCACTATTTCTATTAACTTTAAATATGAGAGACGTGTCATCAGCGAAAAGTACAGTTTTGCAGATACCTTCTAAATAAAACGGCAAGTCATTTATATATACCAGGAATAAGAAAGGACCCAGTATAGAACCCTGGGGCACACCTAATGTAACCGGAAGTGGCCTAGATTTCACACCATTAATATCTACACATTGAAGGCGCTGCTTTAAATAAGAATCCATTAAGTTAAGGGCTATATCCTGTATACCATAATATTTAAGTTTAGCGAGAAGTGTGCCGTGATGGACGCAATCAAACGCCTTAGAAAGGTCACAAAAAACTCCTATGGCATTTTGTGAGTTTTCCCAGGCGCTAAAGACATGTTTTAATAAAGCTATACCGGCATCAGTTGTTGAGCGACCCTTTGTAAAACCATACTGTTCATTGTGAAGCAGCTTATTTACATTAAAAAAACCTAATAATTGCTGTAATATCAACTTTTCAAAGATTTTACTAAGGCAGTATATTATAGTACGTAATATAAATAAGCTTATGAAAATTGTATGGTTTGAAACTGGCAAAGTATTTTATACGAATCATAATATTATACAAGCACAATAAAGGTAACAACAGATTTTAAACAAGTTCTATTAGAATATACCTTTAACAAAAAATGTTCAACATTCCACTAATTAAAAGTATCTGTCTCTTGCGGCTTAACACATAACCGAAGATAAGCAAAGATATCGCTCTTCACTGTGTAAAAATATCTTTATCTTGTGGCTTAACATAACCCAATGTCAAAACTGGACCAAATTAGAGTCCAGTTGATTATTGTTTGAAAAACTAGAGAAGAAAATTTTGAAAGTTGTACACTTGTATCTTCATAACCACTCAATAATAATCTAACTATGACTCAAAGGTTTGCTGGAACGAAACTCAATTTTGAGTTAAGCTCGCCTCTGTACATCTACTTTAATTAATATACGTACGTTCAATGTAATATATTTGTGTAAAATAAAGAATTAAGAGAATTAAAAGAAGATAAATCGCCATAATCGAAATCAAAATGATTATTCATAATAAATTATGTTTCCGATGTTTCTTACATTGTTTTGGGATGTAAGTGCCTAACCCCGCTCGCTACGGTGAAATCGGGCCACACCGCACAACACTTCTATCCGTTTGTACTGGTGTCGCCAACCACTGCCTGTAGTGTTGGTTTCTTGTGCCTGCAGATTACATTTTATTTACATTTATGTTTAGATAGACGTCGTGGTGGCCTAGCAGTTCAATGAACGGATTTGTATGCACAAGGTTGCAGGTTTGAACCCAGGCAAGTACCAATGTGGCTTTTTAAAAGTTATATGTACTTTCTTAATTATTCTAAGACACTTCCGACAAACGGTCAAGGAAAACATCGTGAGGAAACCTGGATTCCAAAATTTGGGATCTGAAATCGCCAACCCGCAGAGAGCAAGCGTGGTGATCAATGCTCGTGCCTTCTCTATATGGGAAGAGGCCTGTGCCCAGCAGTGGGACGATTATAGGCTGGATTATTATGTAGATAGATGAGCAAGCATCATATTTTTCCGGTAAAATTAATTACCCATCCCAAAATCATATTCATTACTATAGACCAAAACAATTTTAAACCAAACAGTCTAATAGTTCTCCTATTCAGCTATAAACGGTTGTCTGGAAATTATGCTAAAAGCTTCAAAATTAGCCCAGGGTTAAGGAAATGATTGTGTGATGTTCATCCAATAAGTTGAGCTTCACGTAAACGTTTAGAACGATTGCAATTTATACTTGAAGTATCTAAGAAGAACAAAAACTGGATAGACTTTTATGCCGTATTTATAGTAATTAATTTTTGGAGAGGTCAAATGTAAATAAATAAAGAATGAGTACAAAAATAGAAATTAAAAATGAGTAGATAAACATCGCTAAACTGATAATAATGTTTTTTTGCATTCTTAAGGTGTTCTTTAATCTACTCATCAGATCTATACTTAATCACAAAGAAGTAAGTATTAACAAAAACAATAATTGTGCAAAGTGAAAGGTCATAACTGATAAAGATAAAGAAAGAACAACATTTATTGTGATAACAAGTGCAAGTTAAGTTACGAGAGTAGTATAAATTGTGGGGGAAGCAAAGCAATGGCACAGTTCACATCGACTGAGAGAACGATGAAGACTGCCATAATCCTTTCGGGGCTGGTTGCCTTGGCGATGGGCGTTGCCCTCCCAAAACACCAAGACTTGAAATTCAAGCCTGGTAAGAACTATTTCTTTCTGTCTTGTTAACATGCCAAAGAAATACCTTTTCTATTTCAATAATAATTCATTAAGGACATCAATTATGACATTCTAAATTACGAAATTTTCCGAAAATTCGAAAATCCTACTTTTTAATATTTCAATAAGTTTTCATAGAATCAACAAAACAATTTTGTACCATTACCTTTCAAAGTTCTAGTAATAGATTTCCTAATATTTCTTATTGACTAGGAAGGGCATTTAAGATCAGCTTTTTCAACATTAACAGATTCACTCATAACAAAATGTACTTTTTCAAACAGTTGACGCTAATTTCGTCGGATACCAGAAGAAGGTTCTGTCCCTTTTCGAACACTCGGAACAACTGGACTTCCACTCCGAGTACTACAAAATCGGCAAGGAGTACAGCATCGAAGACAACATCAACAACTACACAGTGAGTAAAATTATGATGTTCATTAATTTTGTTAAATTGAAAGAAACTTACTGCACTTAAAAACCATAACATTCAAAAACTAACTGTTACTTGATACTTGATTGACACTGAAACTATAGTGATACTAAAATAATGTTGTCTTTTCACAGAACAAGAAAGCTGTTGAGGAATTCTTGACTCTGTACAGAACCGGATTCCTGCCGAAATACCACAAGTTCTCAATCTTCTACGAAAGGATGAGGGATGAGGCCATTGCTCTATTCCATGTATTCTACTACGCCAAGGACTTCGAAACCTTCTACAAAACCGCTAGCTGGGCTAAGGTTTACCTGAACGAGGAGCAGTTCTTATACGCGTACTACATTGCTTTAGTTCAAAGGGCTGACACCAACGGAATCGTTCTCCCAGCTCCCTATGAAGTATACCCCCAGTTCTTCTTCAACAAGGAATCCCTCATCAGGATGTACCGCACCAAAATGCAGGGTGGTATGTTCGACCCCAAGGAAGGTGCTGAATACGGCATTGTTAAAGAAAACGACTACTACGTATACTACGCCAACTACTCCAACTCCCTGACTTACCCCAACGCGGAAGAGAAGCTGTCTTACTTCACTGAAGATATTGGTCTGAACTCATACTACTACTACTTCCACTCCTACTTACCTTTCTGGTGGAATTCTGAGAAATTCGATATGTTCAAGGAACGTCTTGGAGAAATCTTCTTCTACTACTACCAGCAGCTCCTGGCTCGTTACTACTTGGAACGTCTTCCCAACGGTTTGGGTGAAATTCCCGAGTTCTCTTGGTACTCCCAGTTCAAAACTGGATACTATCCTCAGATGACCGGTAACTACTTACCCTACGCTCAGAGAAGCAATGACTATGATGTCCACACTGAAAGGAACTACGAATACATCCGCTTCCTGGACACTTACGAGAAGACCTTCTTCCAATTCTTACAGAAGGGTGACTTCAAGACTGTAAGTCATGACCTCATAAACAGATTTTCTAAAATAACTTTCTTATGTGAATGGCATCTAATGATAATATCTTTTTCATAACTTATAGGTTGAAAAGGAAACCAACTACGTTGGCAACTACTGGCACAAGAACGCTGACTTGTACTCCGAATCTTCCAACAAAGACTTGCACCAGTTCTCTTACGAAATCATTGCTCGTCGTGTACTTGGCGCCAGTCCCAAACCTTTCGACAAGTAAGTAGTTTTTCTGTCGTAAGCGTTAAGTATTCCTTCAATTTGGTACAAATTTTATGGTTTTGTATCGTATGGTCTATCATGATGTTGCTACTTTTTGCAGATACTCCTTCATGCCCACCGCTCTTGACTTCTACCAGACATCTCTGCGTGACCCTGCATTCTACCAGCTGTACCAGAGAATCATCGACTACCTTGTTGACTACAAAGAGTACGTTAAGCCTTACTCTTACAATGATCTTCACTTCGTCGGTGTTAAGATCAACGACGTGAAAGTTGACAAACTTGTCACCTACTTCGACTACTTTGACTTCAACGCTACCAACAGCGTCTTCTATAGCCAGGAAGAACTTAAGGCATACCCTACTAGTTTCATGATCCGTCAACCCCGTCTGAACCACGAAACATTCGCCGTAAACATTGACGTCAAGTCAGATGTAGCTTCAGACGCCGTCTTCAAGATCTTCATTGGACCTAAATACGACAGCAACGGATACCCAGTTAAAATTGAAGAAGACTGGATGAAATTCTACGAACTGGACTGGTTCGTCCAGAAACTTGTGCCCGGAGAGAACAAGGTACAGCGCAAATCTAGCGACTTCATGTTCTTCAAGGATGACTCCATCCCCATCAACGAAATCTACCAGTGGTTGGACCAAGGAAAGGTGCCTTACGACATGTCTGTATCTCCCTCCAACATGCCAAGACGCTTGATGCTGCCTAAGGGTACCCCCGGTGGATATCCATTCCAGATGTTCGTCTTCGTATACCCCTACAACGGTGTTACCAAGGACGCTGATGTGTTCAAGAACTTCGTCAACGACAACAAGCCTTTCGGTTATCCATTCGACCGCCCCGTCAACGAAGTGTACTTCAAACAACCCAACATGTTCTTCGAGGACGTCAAGATCTACCACAAGGACGCGTTCTACCCTTACGAGTTGAACGTACCTACCTACTTCACCCAAAAGAAGATGTAAGAGAATAAAATAGTTCTACCTATTTAATTCAACAATAATGTATAGAATTGTTTTTAGATTGCAAATGTAAGCAGTACAATACCCAGATAATAAAATATAATAATAATTATTTCTATGTTTTATTCCCTCTTGATCACATTGATACCTTTACCGATGATACTATAGGTAACAATTTAATAATGATCCTGCTTATAAAGTATCTTAACACATTAGTTATTTCATCAGTTAATGCTTTAAATGAATTATAAATAGCCCAGCATTGGGCACAGACCTTTCTCATTGATAACCATGTTGCTCCTTTTATTAAATTTTATAAAAAATGTACTTACTACATTAAATAAGTCATATTAATAACTGCACATCACATGGGCTTAAACTTGCAACTTTTTGCATGCAAATCCAATTTAAAATAATTAGAAATGCTGTATTTGTTTAAAAACATCCTCGAAATAATTTAGTGAGAACTTTCAATCTTTATAGTCCGAATATATTCGGTATTTTTATTCAAATATGATTTTAACACTGATTATAATGACAGTCCTACACACAGAGAAATATAATAAGTAGGGTTGTCCTACATTTTCCCATGGATAACAAATAAATCATAGTGCATATATAGAGTTATTACTCTCTCTTATACCAGCATAACTTTGGAAAGGTAAATAGATCATAGCTGTAACAAATAATGTCCTAAATCTCTACTCACAGATCAGATGCACAATCTGCGTGTACAACAAATATGTAGTACACGCAGAATTAAATCAATGTATGTCACCATCACCAATAATTGGTCAGTTTTGTTTTGTAAAATGTAAGAAAGGCGAGAGATGAGACTCAAAACTATATTGCATGTATCTGGTAAATACGGTTACTACCGCTTATAAAAATATTTTTATTATTTTTTCAATTTAACTTACTTCTTATTCTTCATCTTTATCAGAAAAAGGAAAATAGCAAATTAGTTATTTGATCTTTTTAAATATCATTATGAAGTTCTCTTATGAGTTTTCTTTTAGTAAGGATGGTATATCTGTCATAGTTTTGGATACTATAATAAAACTATGGGGGCTAATTGTTAAAAAAGATGTTTGCGAGAAAATGATTACTGAATGGATGTTTGAAAATTTTAAATAAGTGAAATAGAAAAACTAGGATTTTTGTTGTTATGGTGGTAACATAAATATTTAATAACCACTAGACCAACAGGCCTGTCTACTACTATAAGTTCTTCGTGGTTAAGTTGAAAACGAAAACATAATCTATGAAAATTTCAACTGTCTAGCTGTCGTGATTCTTAAGATACAGTCTGGTGACAGGCGATAGGACAGACATCGAAGTCTAGCAATAGGTTTCCGTTTTTACCCTTTGGGTATGGAACCCTTAAAAAAGGTTTATAAGTAGTAAGATCAAAAGTCAAATCTATTTAATATAAGATCTAGTAAAGGTTCAAACAAATAATTTCGGTGGATCAGTGTATTGTTGTTTTTGTTTTTTTTTAAATGGTCCTTCTTTAAAATATACCTACATATGAAAATTTTGACTGGTCTGTTGGACTGCTATTCCGAAGGTCGTTGGTTCGATTCCCACCCAGGAAAAATCTTTGTGTGATAAGCACGATCTTTTAGTTCTGTGTCAGGGTGTAATTTATCTATTTAGAAAAATATAAGTATGCTTATCAGTTGTCTGCTTACCATAGTACAAGCTCTGCTTAGATGGGTTCAGATGATCGTATGTGACTTGTCCTAAGTTATAAAATAATTAGGTTTACATCATTATTTTATTTGTAGTTATACAATTTGTTATGAAGATAATAATATCTTTCGGTTCGGTTAAGAAAAAAAATAGTAGGTAAAAGAAAAAGAATCGTACTCATGCAGCAAAAACCCTCTGAATGTCAAAATTACTAAAATATTTTACATAGCCTTTCTGTTGCAACCAAAGGACTGTTATTGGATAAAGGAATAATTGATTTATAATTCAGACAAACAAAAACGACGTCAAATTAAGTCTTCTAATTATTTCTTATGGACCCCACTGTCAAAACTGGACTGGACTTTCAAATAAAAAGAGAATCATCAAAATCGATGCACACTCACCACCCTCATTCACAATAAAAAAATACAGTCGAATTGAGTACATCCTCCTTTCTTGAAGTCAGTTAAAAATAAGCTTGATCATTAATTTACCCCGTAATATCCTCAATCAGTTCTTCACTCTAGAAAAGGCGAAGAGCATGATTCCTACAGACTTTAATGGAATGTCTTCCATTTACCAGATAAGAAAATTTTCAAACTGCGAATTCCAGGAGCAGGGCAAAGAGATTAGGTCTAGATATGCTTTTTGTGGCTGGAAAACCTTGCCGATTATCCAAACAGGAAACGAGGAAGAAAATGGGAATTACTAATTGACTGATATTATTAAATTTTGAACAAGAATTCATGACGGCATCTTTTGAGATCTTTATCAAACTTATCTCAATATCCGATCTTTATAATGATTGATAACCATTGTACTTAATTGATTTATAAATATATTCCACCATTTCGAAATACATAAAAACATGAACGAAATAAGCAGTTGCAACGCTTCTAGAAAATACCCTGTAAATGTTTATTTTTAGTTAATTACTTTCTGCCACTCGGTTTAATCGCTACTGAACTTTGTGGATAACGAAAATAGGTAAGTATTATTATCGTTTCGGATATTGTGACCTGGCTTGACATTTATGATATAGGTAAACATCTTGATGTCATATGTTCGCAGGTGATATGAATACTTTTGTTTATAAATCAGATAGTAAATAAAATTAAACTTGATTGAATGAAACGTATGATCCTAATGAAAATTAAGTTTCGTTTTCCTAAGGAGTATAGAATTGGTATTGGAGCTCATGCTGAGAGGATTAGTTCATTTTAAAAACCCGAGAATAAGGGAGAAAAAAGTGTTTTATTACATCGTACTTTTGTTATTAGATTCTCCTTATAAAATTCCAATCTTCGTCGCCAGTAGCAAAATAAATGCTGTTTTTGTGACAATTTTTGATATTCTTTATTCTTTATTGTAGACAATTTACACATAACATAACATTAAGGATACATTGATGAATAGAGGCGAACTTAACTCAAAATTGAGTTCATATGCAGCAAACCTTTGCGTGATAGTGTAATGATTAAATATCAGATGGGACTCCAACTATTGACACAAATTATTGACTAAAAATGCTCCACTAAGAAGAACGGGCATTCTAGCTTTGAACCGAATAACATCAAGGGATATAAAAAATCGGAAAGGCATAAATAACATAAAATAATTATTTAATTTTTTATGAATGAAACCTGACATTATTTTGTCATAATAATATCCTTTCCACAGTCATTTTTTGCTATCCGCTATAACCATAGTCAAAGTACATAAAAACGTTTCTATTGTAATACTGCTTGATGTATTCGTTCAAAGCCTGGCTTTCATATATTTTTGGCCCTCCTTCCTTATAAGAAAACTTACATGTTTGTTTCATGCACCCAGTATTTCAAAAGTGAGGTTCATTAAAAACAAAATCCGAATATAAACTTTGCTGCGAAAATAAAAAAATGTCATTAAAACGAAATAAAAACAAGAATTAACAGTACAAAATAGTCTTACAGGACACAAGTTTAGATAAATAGATAACGTTTTACTAATTAATGCTGTTTGGTACCACATCACATTCAATGATCGGTGGATATTTGTAACTACACACAAAGTCCTTAACAGATATGGATGAAAATTGGTAATACTGGTCGTTTAGATTATTTCCTGTTTTTTTTTTCTGTTCAAAGATCCGGGTTCTACTAGGCCAAATCTTCCAAGTACAGTAACATAGTACACCTGTTGCACATGAATTTATTTATGATGTTCAGTGGAGGCCTGATTCTAAAGAGCTTCTTTGTTTAGTAGTTCGAAATCGTATAATTTCATAAAGACCAAACTCATAAGGTGATGTTATTTCTATCGCGACCTATAATAAAGACTGTTAACTAGTAATTAAACAAGATATTCTCGTTAATACAGTGCACAATCGATAAAGTGCAACGAAAAATTGCCATATCGAGTCAAAGGTTAAGAAAGATAGCGATAAAGAAAGTATACTAGGTATTGTGATATCAAAAAAACGGGATGCACAGATCGTATAAATAGCCGATGAATTATTGACAAGGTACAGTTTGCAGCAGGCTGTGGGAACGATGAAGACGTTCTTAATCCTTTCTGGCTTCGTCGCCTTGGTGATGGGCAGTGCCCTCCCATCGCACCAAAACCTCAAAACGAAGAATGGTAAGAGACTTAAAATTATCATCACTTAAAATCATCATCAACTGACGCCTTAAATATAATACAGTATTCTGGCAGTCAAATTTTTTATAAATAGTTTCTACTTAATTCTAATTATATGAAAAAAAGTCGGAATAGCAGAATTTATAACTCATTATAGGTGTGACCGATTTTCGTGGTCCTTGAATTTGTTGGATTGGTCTCCACCCCGAATAAAATAACATTCATACAAAAATCGGTTTAGCACATGTTTTTTGACAAAATAACGGTTCACCGCAAGTTGCCGAATAGAAGGAAAAAGATAACTACTCTCTTTCTAACTCTTATTTTTATCGTTTTACAGTGGACGCTGGTTTCGTTGAGATCCAGAAAAAAGTTCTGTCACTTTTCGAACACTCGGAACAACTTGACCTTCATTCGGAATACTACAAGATCGGCAATGCATACAGCATTGAAGAGAACATCGACAACTACACAGTGAGTTCATGATTATAAAATTGTGTAAAAAAATCTGAACAAATTTTCCGATGCGCCGTGCCCTTATGTGGTGTCCGAAAACGACTGCACAAGGGAATTTAACCCATACATTTTTATGATCAGAAAAAATATGTTAGCTAGGTCACATGCGAAGGTCGAACACACTACTTCAGGCACGGTAGTCGTCGACATGCTGACGTTAATAATTTGTCTATTAGTGCAGTATTAAGATGTAATGTCCCTAAACATAATAATAGAACTAAGTTTCTAATCTGATGTTTAACTATTTACAGAACAAGAAAGCTGTCGAAGAATTCTTGATGCTGTACAGAACCGGATTCCTGCCGAAATACCACAAGTTCTCAATCTTTTACGAAAGGATGAGGGATGAGGCTATTTCTCTATTCCACGTTTTCTACTACGCCAAGGACTTCGAAACCTTCTACAAAACAGCTAGCTGGGCTAAGGTTTACCTTAACGAGGAGCAGTTCTTGTACGCCTACTACATTGCTTTAGTTCAAAGGGCTGACACCAACGAAATCGTTCTCCCCGCTCCCTATGAAGTCTACCCTCAGTTCTTCTTCAACAAGGAGACTCTCATCAGGATGTACCGCACCAAAATGCAGGGTGGTATGTTCGACCCCAAGGAAGGTGCTGAATACGGCATTGTTAAGGAGAACGACTACTATGTATACTACGCCAACTACTCCAACTCCCTGACTTACCCCAACGCGGAACAGAAACTGTCATACTTCACTGAAGATATTGGTCTGAACTCATACTACTACTACTTCCACTCTTCTCTGCCATTCTGGTGGCACTCAGACAAACTTGGCATGTACAAGGAGCGTGTTGGAGAAATCTTCGTCTACTACTACCAGAAACTTCTGGCTCGTTACTACTTGGAACGTCTTTCCAACGGTTTGGGTGAAGTGCCTAAATTCTCTTGGTTCTCTCAATTCAAGACTGGATACTACCCTCAGCTGACTGGCAACTACTTACCATTCGTCCAAAGGAGCAATGACTTTGACATCCACACTGAAAGGAACTACGAGAACATTCGCTTCCTAGACACCTACGAAAAGACTTTCTTCCAGTTCCTGCAAAAGGGCGATTTCCAGGACGTAAGTTATTTAAACATAAATAGCATGTTGCAATAATTACAAATTTATGTGTCAATAAAAATATACTAATTTATTAATACTATTTTTATTAACAGTTTGAAAAGGAGATCAACAACATCGGGAACTACTTCCACATGAACACCACCAAGGACTTACACCAGTTCTCTTACGAAATCATTGCCCGTCACGTGCTTGGCGCGAGTCCCAAACCATTCGACAAGTAAGTTGACAAACTGACATAGCTTTTATTATCGTTTAAATATTGAAGGTCAAATCCCATATGGTAGTGCAGACATATTTCAAAATGCAATTCGTAGGTGCCGTTAAAGTGTAGCTATGAATTATATATATTATAGAACTTGTGGCTCCCGATTATTTTAATTTATTTATTTAACGTTTATGCACACTGAAAAGACGTACAGGCGGTCTTCATGCCTTATAAGTGGTCTACCAGTCCTTTTTGTACCGTATTAATTTTTATGTTTTTTACAGGTACTCCTTCATGCCCACCGCTCTTGACTTCTACCAGACATCTCTGCGTGACCCTGCATTCTACCAGCTGTACCAAAGAATTATCGATTACCTTATTGACTACAAAGAGTACGTTAAGCCTTACTCTTACAACGATCTTCACTTCGTCGGTGTTAAGATTAACGACGTGAAAGTTGACAAACTCGTCACCTACTTCGACTACTTCGACTTCAATGCCACCAGCAGTGTCTTCTTCAGCCAGGAAGAACTCAAATCCTACCCAACTGGTTACGTGATCCGCCAGCCCCGTTTGAACCACGAACCCTTCTCCGTTACTGTTGACCTTAAGTCAGACGTAGCTTCAGATGCCGTATTCAAGATCTTCATTGGACCTAAATACGATAGCAACGGATACCCAGTTAGTATTGAGGAAGACTGGATGAAGTTCTACGAATTGGACTGGTTCGTCCAGAAACTTGTGCCCGGAGAGAACAAGATTCAGCGCAAATCTAGCGAATTCTCTTTCTTCAAGGATGACTCCATCCCCATCAACGAAATCTACCAGTGGTTGGACCAAGGAAAGGTGCCTTTCGACATGTCTTCCTCACCCACTAACATGCCAAGACGCTTGATGCTGCCTAAGGGTACCTACGGTGGATATCCATTCCAGATGTTCGTGTTTGTATACCCATTCAACGCTGTTACCAAGGACACTGAGGCATTCAAGCACTTCGTCAACGACAAGAAACCATTAGGTTATCCCTTCGACCGTCCAGTCAACGAAGTCTACTTCAGACAACCCAACATGTTCTTCGAGGATGTCAAGATCTACCACAAGGACGCGTTCTTCCCTTACGAGTTGAACGTACCTACCTACTTCACCCAAAAGAAGATGTAAGAATATTAATATTTCTATCTTAAATGTCGATGTAATAGAATTATATTATAATTTGTGAAAATGTATAAATACAAGTACAATTAAATAAACTTTATATATATTTAAATTGATTTCTTTTTTACCTTTTCTTAACACATTTATTTACACACTATAATATTAATTATGTTGAGTTGTAGCATGAGCTATGGTTGCCGACTAATTTCTTCTAACAATGTTTACTATCAAATTTATTTCTAGACAAAAACATTTTATCAGAACACTATGCACAAATACCAAATCTATTTCGAATGATTGTCTTTAGAATTACTTATTACTAAGTTATCTTACTTTTACATCACTTTACGTTTTTATTAATTTATCCATCTTTTATTGATTGCTTAGTAGGCATTTAGAAATAAAGCTATTAACAGAGTTACAAAAATAAAACCAATTAACAAAACTATTTATTCACAACAGAACCAAATATGACAAGATTTGTAAATTAATAATGTCCTTTAATTTATTGCAAAATTGGTGAAAAATGCCCATTCTTTGCAAGGTGATTACGCTTATGGTATATTGTAATGTTATAAAATTTGTAATTCGGAGCGTCATCTTCAAAAGCCGCAACAGGTCTGTTAAAAGGAAATCCCAAAGGTTTCTTATCAACGTCTTGGTATATATCTCCATAGAAGTTATTAGGTGAAATCAAATCTTCATCCAATTCATCAGTCGATGTTACCATCACAAACAATGTCAGATTCAAACCTTTCTCCAACCCTCTTGGTATTAAAAGGTTTTCCGGAAACTTGAACATATTGTATTTATTTGTCTTGTCTTTCATTGATGGAAATCCTTCCATGTTGTAATATTCGTCGTTTGATAATCTATTTGATGTATCTGGCGACCAAGTGATTGTGTTTATTCCTTCTTCAAATTGAAAAATAAACTTATCTAGTTCAAAAAACTTTGAGTACTCGTCCCAACAGTTGTTAGAGCATTGTGGTCCAAGGAACAACCTTATAACGCCATCAGTGGCACTTGCAGATTCTACTGTCAAGTTAAATTCAAATTTGGAATGTTTCAGTCTCTTTTGTCTTGCAGTTATGGTCAAAGGCGTTCTTGAATGCGACAAGTCCTTTTTGCTTACAGCTCGGTTTATATTAAACTGATAATAGTCAAAGTATGTTGTTATTTTGGGAATGTCAACGTTGACGATCACAAACGGACTGGTCGCGTATTGGCGTAAATGAAGAGGCTCAATGGACTCTTTGTACTCAGTGAAATAGTTTAAGACATACTGGATCATGTACCAGTATATTGGATCTCTTAATGATGTTTGAGGATGGTGCAACAGGGACGGAGCTGGATTATATCTAAAATAAAGATAAGAATTAATTAGTGAATGACATACTAGTCTACAATACATTACACTTGAATATAAATATAATTTATTTAAAAGCTAATTGTAATATTGAGCCTGACC
The DNA here is from genome assembly GCA_905146925.1 of Autographa gamma. NCBI lineage: Eukaryota > Metazoa > Arthropoda > Insecta > Lepidoptera > Noctuidae > Autographa > Autographa gamma. The sequence goes on along the minus strand of LR989866.1, from coordinate 5,510,407 downwards.
TGTGTTCTCGGAAGTGTTATGTCATCAAGATTATACTTATTCTATTTGTGTATCTCTTCGCCATTTGTTATTCTAGTTAGGTCTCATTATTTTAAGTGTTACTGTTTTTCGTAAAATAAGTTAGTGGCAATACATAATTGCTTTTTATTTTATTGTACTTACTCATTATAAGGATATCCATTGCCGCCATATCCAAATAACGCTCTCACAATTTTGGCCACTCTGCCCATTTCAAAGTTGGCCCGAACTAATCTTGTCAATAAATGCACGTAATTGTTTTCTGTCAGTTGCATAGGATCCGTATTTTCCTGCAAATTATAAGACGAAATATGAATTAAGATTAAAAAAAAAATGCTATTAAGACTTCCATAAAAACTATATCAATAAACCGCTCATGTGTAAAATTATTTATATATTCATATAAAGTACATACCATCACTATTAGTCCCCTTGACATACATTCCTTAATAGCAATATCTATTCCTTTAATTTTAGCTCTATCATCACTCCAAGAACCAACAGTACTCGATCTACAAGGGAAAGGCAATCCATTTTCATGAATCAGATACGGATTGAAGTCGCCATACTCAGGAGCCTTTGTTCCATTATGAGCTTGTCTTAAATGTTCCTTCTCTAACAGATGACGAGCAACGAGTTGTTGGTGTATGAAGTAGTAATGTTCATCATGTCTAGCAGTCATTGTGTACAACTTATGACGGAACATCCAATAAGGATGCATCAAGTGAACGCCATAGTAGTAACTGTTCAAAGATATGTCCTCTCTAAAGTATGTCAATTCTTCTTCACCTCCATTTTTAGGCAGATTCCACCCGGAGTAGTTGGTGTTAATTACAATAGTATCCTGCGTTTTGTAGTACTGGTCAACGCGAGCTTCATCAGTATTGTTTATGTGATAGTTAATAGAATTACTGAGTTTTAAAGCTTTTATTATAGTTTCGCCATTGACGAAAAAGTTTGGCTTTGTTATGAAAGGTGGCAAGAACGAAGCGATTCCAAGACGTTTGTCTCTAAATAGCATGTTCAGTTGGAATACATAGTCTACTAAGTCTTCATTCAACTCATCGAAATTGAACAGTTTGTCTCCATTGTAGCCCGCTATCTCCGCACCATGAATTAATTCAAATAAACTGCTTGCTGCTTCTTTCATATCTTCGTTATAAATGTTAAAAGTCAAGCCTCTCATAGTAACTCCTTTTCTCATGTAGCTACTGAATATTTTGTAGTATTCATTATACTGTAAATAATATCAACTGGGTAAGAATTGTGTCTGTACCTATTTCTGATAAATTACTTTTTTAATCTTTTTATTGCTTATATTAGGCTTTAAAAAATAAACTTTTGAACAGATTGTCTAAACGCTGAGTGCGTTTATCATATTCAGATAGTATATAGTTACTTAGATAGTATTTATTACTAGATTACCTCTAGAAATTCGTAGTAAACATTTCCATTTTTCTGCGATCCTTGCGTTGATTACCCCCCTGGGACGATGCCCATAAGAGGACCATCATCGTTAATAGATATTTCTGTAAAATTATTATTTTATTGCATACTTTTTTATTTAATTCTGTTCTTATCTGCTCTATAGACAAAGGCTGTAGTTTAAGCTATTCGCATTGCAATAATTTGTTTTGTTTTGCTTTAGTTGTTTCGCAATATGGGTCGATAACGGTACCTATTCACTTAATCATTTAATGAAGGATAAAGGATTTATTTTCTTTCAAAAGTTTTATGTTCACATTCAAGCTTGGAGACAAATTATGCATAAAACCTTAAATTAATGATTTAATCATCATCATCATGTCATTCATCAATCATGTATTTGATAATTTTATGAAATCGTGTATATTTAATAAATACGAATTATACTTTTTTATTGCACAATAGATCCTGAACTGAATTGAACTTGTATGATCCGTTTCCAATTAAAAAAATACACAAGGACGTACCTCCATCGTTGACAAAGCTACCAAATTCATCCGTTGGCGCTGACTTGGATGTGCCCACAAATAGTAGCCATAGTAGGACAGTGAGTCGAAACATCACAACGCCAACACTGCAGCAAACTAGTGCCGTAAATAGTTAAACATGGCTTATATGCACGCGAGAATTCATAACAGTATTTCTACTGATCCAATTGAGATCCTGAGGGTCGCTTTAATGGGTACAATTTTCATTGTACACTTGTGGTCACGTATTAACTTCACACCTTGATTTAGAACAACACAGCACTTCTGTGTCCACACGGTAACTATGTACTTTAATTTCGTTTACGATGGACGTTATTCCCGGCATTCTTGGGAACAGTAAATGAAGTCTGATGGGATGACTACACTTGGTTGCACAAACTATTGTCCACAGGTTTACTACAGTTTTTATCATGTTAAGAAATTTTGTTTTCTTGTATTTATTTAGTATAGGAAATCCTTATTACATGCCTTTGCCAAAACTTCTAATTCATTGACTTCAACAAATACTGGTACAGATTACACATGATTTAAATAAATCAATTATGTTCAATTATGATTAGGTATAAAGAGATTCTCTATTTATTTCCTTATAGGTACTTAATAATTATTACGTCTGTGATATAATGAAATACTATTTTATTCATTTATTTTCTGGTCAGATGTTCTGTTATTGAACTTGTAAATAAAATAGTAACTACACCTATTAATAATTTTTACTTAAATACCAATCTCGAACCAGTAACAAGGACCATTCCATGGCCCCGAAATTCTTTGCGAAAAATGCTAAGCTCATTATTACGTATTCGTAAAACAAATGCTGGTTTCTTATTGTGTCCGCAATTGTACAGTGCCCACAGGAAGCAAAATGCAATTGGACAATTTTTCAATTGCGGGACTTGGAACTCGGTTAATTTTGGTCAAGAGGCAATTCTTCACTCTCCAACGCAATTACCGTATAAAACAGAAATATAAAATGTGCCAGTGGAAATATTTATGAATACATGCTTACATAACAGGCGGAGGAATAAATCATTATAACTCTCTAGACACTACCGTGTGTATTTTTGTACCTTTGATCAACAAAGCCAGTGTGTGCGCGGGCTACGCCAACTATGCGGAGTTTAAAGGAATCGGGTCAAGGACAATATCATACGCCAATTAAAACCATAGTAAAAGACTGCCGCTTTGTGTATTGACGTTATAATGACGGTGTTATTAAGAATACTTCCAATGATGTGCAATGCGTTATAAATATTAGCATATAATTGTTTGAGAACTCGTTTCGTGTAAATTATTCCGGAAATAATTTTTAAGAACGATTTCAAAAAGAATCCTGGCCTACTAATAGGCTATTCTTTATTACATTAACAAGTGCCTATCTATAAGATAGAGTAAAATGTGCAAATTAATTAAACAACCATGCTAATACCGCATTAGGTTTTGTACTAATGTCATAGTCTTAATTTTTTAAAATACAATAAAAATAACATCTAAATATAATAATACTATAATATAAAAGTGACAGACGATTTGTTTAGTCTCCAGTCATCATCTCCATGAATTCTGAAAAAAAGAGAAATAAATTGTTAAAATTTTGTTCAAAAATATTTAAATATGGAAAACCTTATAAACTAAAAATAATAACTGTACTTTTTTTAAAAAAAGGTTAAATATTTAACCTATTATGACAATAAAAGCACATCCCACGTTCATTACAAATTTAGCCAACATAAAAGAATTATAAAGCCAAACCACTGAGTGTTTTTGTCAGAAATACATTTCATTAAATTCTTTGATCTCTATCCAAAACAAGCGGTGATTAGTATCAATGAATTAATATTGCAATGTGCTTGTAAGTCAACATAAATTTTGACCGTCGCATACCACATTCCTTTTCGATGCGCTTGTAATGTTTCGGCATTAGTATGAGAGTAATGTTTATGTATCTATGTTGCTTTCGCGAAAATTTATGCCATAGTTTATCTTCAAAAGCAGCTGCTACGGCATTCAGTTAGTAATCGTCTCAAAACGGGATTTTGTTTTAGTAGAACCGACATTTTACTGGTTTTATAATATATTGCTATATCGGCCGACGCGGTTTGATACGTGGCCAAATTGTTATGTTCACGGTTCTGACATTTCTGTCACTAAAATGACATCAGGTAACTGCGTGTTAACTGCGGAGGCCTGTCTTGGCGGTGCGACAAAATGTGGGCAGACCTCCAGAGCAATATTCGAATAAATATGATTATAATATTCGAAGCATTATTAAGATTTACTGGAGGAGTCATAATTTACGAAAATATTGGAGAAGTGACAAAAATATTTACCATCGAAGTCGACGGTTCCGGAGCCGTCAGTGTCAATTTCAGCGATGATGCCGTCCAAGTCGCTCGAACTAAGCTTGTCGTCGAGGGCAGCCAGGATCTCCTTCAGGGTAGAAGTAGTGATGTAACCGTTGCCTTCACGGTCGTATAACCTGCAGATTAATGTTAAACAGATGTTAATGATGATTTAATGATTTACATTGTACAATTAAACATTTTAAACGAGTTGATGTTCTACTTGGTATTCTAACATTATTGTAGTATTGTTGACAAACCTGAAAGCTTCCTTCAGTTCCTGTTGCATAGCCTCAGCATCTTCCTCCTCCAAGAAGTGGGATGCAATGTTGCAGAAGCCATCGAAGTTGATTTTGCCCGCCTCTTAAATAAAATAAAAATAATAATTAATTCAAGACTAAAACCAGATATGCCAAACCTTGAGCGCTCTATTTCTTTCATTGAAAACAGACTAGATAAATAAACTATGAAAACAGAGACATGCATCTTTCAAAGGGACTGGAAGCTTGGGGAGAACTACGGTACGAAAATAGCCTCATTAGTTCTCGCGACGAGTAAAAATATTCGGGAATATATTCGAAAAGGTGTCGTAGCCTCGGTACGTGTGAATTCTCGTTAGCGTATTTTGATGATTGATTACTTTTTAACAAGAGCCGTTTGCAGCTGTTTATAAGACAGTTGTTATTTTTTATTATATGAATCGCTCGAAAATTTTGTACTTGGCAACTAGAGTTATTCGAAATAACATCAAATTTTCATCCAATCTTCCTACTTAGTCTATTTTCTATATGACATTGAATTCGTTAAACTGAATAATGGCAAAAGATTAGTCACAATCATTATAGCCGGCATAATTTTTCTCGATCCTTCGTGTAACAGTACCATACCACTGAATACATACATACATATAATCACGCCTTTTTCCCTTATAGGGGTAGGCAGAGACCACTTCTTTCCACTAGCTACGATCCTTACACACCTGTTTCGCTTTGTCCACTTTCATTATTCCCTTCATACATGCTGTTCGGTTTATGGTACTCTTGACTTGGCATGTTTTCATTCACACTCGCCTTATACACTTTATTCGTTTCTACCACTGAATAATTCCGTTTTTATCAAGTTTAGCGCACTTTGCTCTAATATAATCTATTTACTAATTATTATTAAAATACTCACTTTCTGGGTCATTTTCGTCGATGAGGGCTTGCAGTTCAGAGTCATCAAAGAGCTGGCCCATGGTGTTAAGGATGGTTGAGATCTTCAGAACATCAATGTATCCGGACTTGGTGGTGTCGAACATCTGGAAGGCCTTGCGCAGCATGGCCATCTTCTGGTCATCGTCAGTGTCCTAGAACAGATTGATGGTTGTAAGTCTAACGGGTTCCATCAAGGCAGAACTTTTCCCAATGTGTGTTTTATGGGAATTTGCAGTAGCTTTGTGAAGCTTGCTTTTTTTTCTTATAAATATAATTTCACTTTTTCCAGAATTATGTAAGGGGTTTTTAAAACCATGGCCTTTGAATGGTGCCATGCTTATTTTCTGAACACATTTTAATTTTGTCACAATCGACAGTCACATTCACGTCCATTAAATCATAAACTGGAAATCCTTGTGATCCTCACCATGGTGTTTGTGTAGGGTTGGCAGTTGTAACAAGAACCGAATCCGAGTGCGAGTGTTGTTACACTAGATTTTACGTCGGCATGGCACCCTTATTTATAGCATTCCTTCCTCCTCAGACTGGAATACAAAAATAAGTGAAAAACCTGCTGTCTCTCTCTCTTCAGTACACGTTCAGAATAGTGACGTTGCTACTGAGTTTTCGTCAGCATGAACTATATCTACGTCAGATGCTGAGAATGTTCAGCAAAACCTGCATTCTGCAGGAAGTGAGCTGTCAGATTTATATAAACTAATTGACATCGACTCACACGTAGAAACACGAATGGTGTGATCCATTTATAGAATTATGATAGCTGTTGACGAAGCGCCGCGTACTATATTCCAGAACCATTTTACTCTTTGAGTACAATGACGTATTTGTTCATTATGACTATTGAAGTGCACATAATAATTGAGGCTTACACAACATACTAAGAGATTATACCTACCTATCATGTGTAGATATAAAACAGTAGTACAAATTTCTTTTTAGGTACGTAACAAGTGCACGAGCACTAGTAAACTTCCTGATATTTCGCAGCATCCAAGTACTTTCTTATAAGCCATTGAAGAATACATTATTTTGAGCACACGTGTATACTTTATCGAACGTAATTTGTTAAATATTTATGAGTCTGATGAGGATATTTACGAGTATCCTGTTTGAGAGGGATGTTTTGTACAAGGATGAGTTGCTTGAGTTCATGGTTGCAACATGTGAAACTGAACATCTCCAACATGTCCACTTTAAAGCATACCAGAAACTATTGCGCATATAAAGTTGTTCCTTGATTAAGAGCAGGAAATTCCTTTGATGCGGCCGCCGATTCACAACAATCCCAACGAGAATATTACGTGTAGCAGCGTCACACCAGGAGTTACAAACTGTTTTGTATTAATATCTTTATTAAAATATTTTATTTTACTGTGAAAAGAATAGATGCTATTTTTTCATTCACTTGTTGTTTTAATTAGAGGTTAGAATTTGATTGTACATGTTTAATCAATAGTATAAACAGTGTAAATCGAGGATCGATGAAACAGTTTTTCGTTAGACTACAAAAGTGCAATAAATATTCGTTATGTAGATTCCATAATCGATTAACTTCAATTTTATAAACAATGATCACAACACATTTTTAAACATTAACGTCACCACCAAAAAAACATGTAACATTTTCAAAATCAATCAGTATAAAAAAGCCAATGATTTACGACCCAACAAATTATAAAACAGTAAAGTATCTACTTATTTAGATTTCCATAAAATGATCGATAGCGCAAACGTAAATATTTAAACAATGTGCATATAACAGATAATGTGCGAGAGGCCGATGATTGGCGACCACTGGCGCGTGAAACGGGTTATACTGCGGCGCCGGGGCAGATATAGACTGTCGGTGATCGACTATAATTTTTGTGTTCTCATGTGAATGCCACAATGAGAGAAACATCTAATCTGAGTCGCGCTTTACGTGTCGACCACGTGTAGTCATAAAACAACAATACACCTCGAAATTAGGTCAGGTTACAAGTTTATTTTTAAAACACTTGCTAATATTTGTGACGTTATTTCTGGTCAGCGCATTCCTAAGCGAATAGTAAAGCCGGTACTTCAATTTTTTGTTTAAATAAGGAACTGTGTCTAAAATAAACTTCTTAATTTTTATCTAAATAGATCGGATAAAAGAATAGCTTTATTTTTACATTGGCGTGTAAAATTAACGTTGAATTGGTTTTTAGAATTATTACCGGTTTTACACGAGTCTCGTGATAAAATTTTGCGTTTTCAATATTTTATGAAACACAACACTCGGTTTATTTCTGTACTCAATCAAGACGTGTGGTCATTGTAATACTAAAAAATATTCGGAATAACGAAAACAAATGTGACAAGATAGCCATTGTCTTATGTAACACGGTTCATATAATACATCGTAAAATAATTCACGCTGTCCGTGCGTTAATTTCACTTTTGTTTTATAATTTCCTACTCCAATTGTGACATTTCTTCGAATTATTTGCTCTGGATTAGATATAACGTATGTTTTTTTTTTTTAATTTTCTTTGTCTTTTTTGTATTGTGGATAAAACAGACGAGTCAAACCTTGAATTCAGGCATCCTAGAACTATTTCTGATTTGAGAGGATATATTTATATCGGGAGCACATTTATCAACGTAACGATCATCTTGTGGGGTTATGGCATCATTTACAAAAGTATTTTGAGTTAATATGATCATAATGTTTAACTATTTGAACGTTTTATTATAGTGACACGCCTTCTCTTTGATAATGTAAATGATTATTATATTCTAGCGTGTAGTCGATTCACCTAAACTATTATAAGATTTAAGGTGATCCAACAATAATTTTGTCACTTTAAGCCCACTTAAAAACCTATTAAACCTGGATTGTCCAGTAATAAAAAAGATAGCATGTTTATGATGACAAAATACACTTAACAGCAGGAAATGAGTACCTATCGTAAATAAATGCGCTAATAATTTTACAGCCGAGCGAAGCCCACTGCAGCCGCAGACTTATTAAATTTATTAGCCGATGCGTAACCGACATGTGACTAATTTACACAGACTTAACATTCCATAATCAAAATAATTGGTAATCACAGCCAAAAGTTTGGACAGAGTTGCCGGCACCGCACCCTGAATCATCATCGTCAATGGAGTGGAAATATAACTTCATTTTGGCACGGAACATCGGATTTTCCTTGCAGAATCCATCGGCCGATATCTGGACGCCAAATGTTAATAATTCTTGAAATAGTCCACAGGTAATATGTCTTTCGTTTGTATTTTTTACATTGCTTGTGTTTTGTTTTATTAGTTAGTTTGTTTCGGTGCCAATGATGAATTTATTCTCAAGTCGTTACTCTCTTTTACTTTGACATCTTGAATTACAATAAAATAGCTATCTGCTTTTGATTTGACTAAATACCTTTTTTATAATTTTATATTGATACCTAATAATACTCTTTATATTTCCTGTAACCTACTTTTGTGCATTTATCAAAAGTTGAATAAATCACAAATGTTTCTCTGAACGCTGAATTTTATTTAAAGCTGAGCTTAGTTTTGCATAATTTTAATTTATTACACCAATTCTTCCCCTGTAACGAGGAAATATGATTTGCAATAATTTATGTATTTGTGTGCCGAGAAAATGTATCTACACCACGACTTTAACGATATATCATAAAGTTTTATTTATGTTTACACCATGTTATATCAAATATAGTATCTATACGTACCTGGGATTATCGGAATATGTAGTTCATTTGAAATTGTGTTGAAGATTTTACACCATACCAAAAATGGTTTGGGGATTGGCTCAGTTACTATTGTTATGAATATGCATACCATATCGTCAGTTTTGTAAAAACTTTGTAATCGACTGTAAAAGTATTTTCTGTTTGTATTCTAGCTGTTGTCACAGTAGTGACCGATGGTTTTTAAATTTTCCGCGATGAAAATAGGGAAAGCGTAACGTCGTTGTAAAATGTTTGGAACGTATCCAAAAATAATGATAGAAAACCTCGCGAAATAGCAATAATGTGCATTCGTTCCCCTTGTTATATATACGTTTAGTTTGTTTTAATGGTCAATGAAAATCAGCCACACGATGTACCGCGATCAAAGTATTTTATAAACGATATCGTAAATGTTGAAAATTTTAGAGTTATGATCCCTTTTACAGGTGATGGTGTTTACTATCTGGTTGTTTGTGTCTTCAGAAATTTATGGGATCATTAATTATGCTCTTATGGGTTTTAAGTGTCCCGCTAAATAGACAATAACTAAAAACAAAACCCGTTGTATTAATATTTTAAGGGACAAATAGAACCTTAGTTTTTGTTGTTTTCTACTAGTAGGGATTACTAGGATAAATCATAATAAATTCAAACATAGGCGTATAAATTTAAAAACATTTATTTCATAAAACACCAACCTCTACCAACATTGGCAATCACAGAGAGTTAGTATTTAAACAACAATTCGTAAGTCATTAATCAATACATTAAACATCTAAAATCTATTTAAAACTATTCGTACACTCTCTCTGAACTATCTATATAATCAAATACGTGAAACAAAAAGTCATATACAGTAAGAATTCGCGTTCTTACGGAATCTATCTCTGGATTTTCATCCGGTTTAATAAAATCACTGATTTGACCATCATCATCCCGCATATCGTCAAGATCATCCATATTGATGTTATTGGCAGCAATTTCGTTAATTAAATCTGAGTAATTAGTATCCTTATTGAGCATGACTCTTGGTAACTCTTCTTCTGATTCAGATGTAGTGACCATGGTAGTGGTCGCAACATCTTCTTCCTTTGGAGTCGTTCTTCGGTATTTGGTATAGTCACCCCTTTTGGCAGAGTAGTCTTTCTTGTCAAACTGAGCTTTTTTAGCTTTGTAATCAAATTTTTCTCTTCGGTTGTATTTAGAGTGATCAAAACCAGACTGTAATAGACGAGGCGCATTTACGTTTTCTTCTTCTTCCTTAATACTATCAGATACCGGTTGTAGAACAGTGTATTTGTTAAAATTTTCCTTTTTTTCTACTGATTCCTTTTTGTCTAACTTAGATTTATTACTTTTGTCGAAAACTTTTGCATCCATTTCTATAGGGTTTATTATACGCGTTGAATCTGCAGTTTCTGGGGTTTCGTAATAGGGCTTATTTACAACTTCTTCTTCTGGTGGAATATCTGTAGAAAATTTGTAATAATATTTGTTTTTATTCTTTTCAGAATATTCTTTCCTATCGTACTGCGATTTGTTTTTGTATTCGAACTGATTTTTGCTTTTTGATTTTGCCACGTAATCTGGTTTTGTAGATTTTAGGAGACGAGGCAAAGTGACTTCAACCTCTCTATCACCATCTTTCTCTTTGTTATTTTGACCATCTATTTCTTTAGAGTCATATTGTTTTTTACTTTCAGTTTCAGTTGAATCAACTTTATCTGATTTTGACAAATAAGTAATCGTAGTAACTTCTTCGTCTTGATTTCCGAATTCAACATCTTGAGAGGCCACATTATATTCATTTACTTTTTCCGGGTTGGTATCCGTTCTTTCATACTGTCCCTTTTTTGAGTTGTAATCGAAAGGTTCTCTATTTTTAGCAGAATAGCTTGGGCGAGAAGATGGATCGTAGGTATTAGTACCGTACCACTGCTTGGTGACACCAGGTCCTCCATAATTTTCAACTTTACTATCCTTTTTTTGTGAAACAGTGACATACTTTATCATTGCATTAGGCAACTCAAACAATTGTTTGCTTTCAATATTCAAATCAAGTGGATATCCAGGTGATAAAATGGCAGAATTAAATTCCATATTGTTAGTGGAGTATGAATCGCCAGATATAGCTTTAGTAAATGGTGCAACAAAAACAAACATTTGAAGAGGCAGACCTAGAGGTGACCCTTTCGGTAAAATGAGTCTTGATGGATATCCAATCTGTGAAGCAATCGTTTTCTCCAGCTTAAAATCTAAACCGTATTCTGCATCTTCAACAATTTTCCTAATATCTTTAAGAGATTTAAAATCTTCAGAAAAATGTTTCATGTCTTCTGAGGATCTAGATATCATATTAGTTCCTATTTTCAGACTAATTTCAAACATATCAAGCAGAGTGAAAAGGTTCTTTTTGCTTGCTAATTCACCAGGCATGAGTTTAGGTCCCAAATAAATTTTCACTAGTCCTTTTTTGGAGACAAGCGACGAGACATTGAGCTTAATAGTAAATGGCTTGTGATTTATTCTAGGTTGACCTATTTTAACGTTGAACGTGGTGTTGCTGTCATTTATTTTTAGAGCGTCGGTAACATCAAACTCAAAGTAATCGAAAGCTGTCATCATCTTTTTTACATCAATGTTTACGACGTTTACTCCAGGGAAGTTTAGCTCGCTTCTTGTATATGTGGGTAACGTTTTAAGAGCACTATCTATAAGTTCCACTATTTTTTTGTTTATCCTCCAGAACATCGGATCTCGCATCGACGTCATGTAATGTTCCAGTACAGATACATGTCTGAAATAATAATATTGTATGAATAATGCTTAATTATTTATTATGTCATCATCAAATATTAATTAATCAGTGTTTACATTACCTGTTGTCTGGCATATCTTTGCCAAGGAGACGGCGAGCCAATGTCTCATAACTCCTATCTCCCGTGACAAGAATTTCCATTAAGTGATTCAGTATTTGTGTTTTATTATAGCCACTTTGCCTCTGAAAGAATTGTTTCTATTATAAATTAACGTAATTTAGTATCTAGACTGCAAGAAGTGCATTGAATAAAAAAATAACGTATAAAAGTTTTTTGGACACTTACCAAGTGATCTACAACTGCTACTATATTGGTTTCTATAGTTTGTAGTAATGTTAAGTCTTCATTAACTGATAATTGAAGAGGCGCCGTTCTGTGACTAAATTCATTACCATCTGAATAAATTAACAAAGGATCGTAAGGAGTATCCGATAGAGAATTCCAATCAATGCTTTCTATTTCTGGTAAGCCATTTGCATATCTTTCCAACTGATATCTAGCCATAAATTGTTTCATCATTTGATACATATTTTCACCGAATCTACAATTGTTGTCTTCGTAAAACCATGGCATAAGTAATTTAAGCTTTCTCAGATAATAGTAAGAGTTTAAACCAATGTCTTCGCGGAAGTAAGCTAGCTTTGAATCGTCTTCGTTGTCGTAAAACAGCGCTGTATAGTTGGCATCTATGTAGTATGCATTTCCTTCATCACGAACACTGTCTGTAGGAATAACTTCTTGGCCCGCAAGAATAGATGCAGCTTGTTTTATTACGTCTTTTTCAATGAAATAATTTGGTAGCAACTCATATGGGGCTGGAATGATGAGCCGTTCCGTATCTTTTCTGCTTTGAATCGTTAAATAAATAGCATTAACATAAAGCGCACAGTTCACGTTCTGTCGTGCCCAAGCAGCGGTTTTGTAGAATGCATCGAAGTCCTTGGCGTAGTACATTACTTCAAATATGGTTTTTAATTCATTCATATGGTTAGGATCATATTCAGTAAATATCTCTCCCTTTGGCAACATACCAGATGATATAAGCTTTTGTAAATTTGTTACTACTTCTGGTTTCTGAAATCAGATTATGGTTATTAGAAAAGTACACCATTTTCTTATTCAGAATTCATGTTGATATAGTTATATATTTACCAAGTAATCTCCTGAGTTTGGTGTAAAATCTTGAGATAATTTCTTAACGACAGCATCGTTACTGACTTCACAAACATTTTCGAATAACGGTATAATTCGTTTTTGAAAATGCAGCCATTGACCTGGAACTAAAAACAGACATGTTTATAAAACTGTATTAAACCAAGTGTCCATCCATTCCATGTGTAAATGAAGCTCCCAAGAATGTGTTGGCACTCGGTTCCATTATACAAATATCACTACAATGTAGTAAATACTATGTCTGTACGGTCAATCTTTGACATTCAACGGTACACAACATAAGGCCGCAATACCATTTTAATTAGACCATCAAATTAGTTCGTTTATTATATTGGTTGACTAACATAATGTTTTCTTCAAGACTAACATTCTTCAAAACTATGATTGGCTTATGTTAAAATGGCATTAAAATCCCATAACGACAATCTTAGTTAATTATATCGCTGGACTAGTCTCGCTTGTAGAATACTTGTGATACGCTTGTGATCATTTAAAAAATATTAATACACGGAATAAATAATTTATAACTAATATAAACATCTCAAAATCAGACTAAGGTAACAACCACCTTTAATTTATAAATAATTAATTACGGACAGCGAGAAAACTGTCTTAATTCCTAAGCAGCCAAGCGATAAGATCTTATAACGAGCTGTAAAACATTCGAGATTCTGTGATAGCACTCAGTAGCCACCTATTACGTTAGACGGGGGCTATTAACGCTTTAGATATTATAATAGGTGCCAAGCATTTATCATGATGTCTCTTAAGTGCCTCTGATTAGCTCGCGGATGTATGTATAACAGTAATCATAATAATTTATGCTAAATAGCCACGGTAAATTATATTTAAAGTTATGGTATTGCAGAGCATTTATTTAGCTTGGTTATTCTTATTGCATTCGGGTCTAAATATTCAGGAAGAAATTTATAATATTACATTATTCTATTTAGGTTTGCCGCTAAATATTTGTGCCCGGTTAGTGTCAATAGGCTCGCCCCCTATTACATGGGACCTAAACATATCGGCGAACTGTGGGTGTACATTGGTACGCCTCTGCCTACCCCTTCGGGGATACATCCGTAATGATATGTATGTTACAACTATTAAAATAAAACTATTAGAAAACAAAAATCAAAACTAATTCAAATTGCTTATCCATATTTTATAATCCTAGCCAATCTCTAAAGAAATATTATTTGAAACAAAAGATGACAGACTAAATAGCTAAACTCTGTTTTTAGTCTCACCTGTTGCTTGAGGCCTTATACTAGGTTCCGTGGGTACCTGTATAAGGTACCCTGAAATATGTATAACGAGCACTGTAACAACTAACACCACTGTTAACGTCTTCATTTTGTCTTGTGGAATGTAATCCTGAGAGCTAATCTCAGCAATTTATATAGAAGTAAATTTTCACAGTTCATAGACATTTATTTGAATTGAAACGATAAGAATAGTTGAATGCACTAGTGTTATGAATGTTAATGTAATTCTTGTTAAGTAAAAGGGTCGTTGGTCCAATGTCCTAACGTATGATTCATTTGATAATTGTGCAATATATTTGTAAAGCCCTCTATCATGTAATTTATTTTTTTATATTCGTAAAACACTTCCAATAATCTTGGAAACGACAAAAGCACGACAAAAGTAACCAGCCTACAGCCCTAATCTATTTAAGAAAGGGCTATTTCTTTTTTAAATTTGTTATTTCCTATCGTTTAGAAAATATTGACAGGATTACTTTGGTTACGATTGAGCATTGCACCATTTTTGGGTGTTATTTAGCTATAATATTATGTATGCATTTAGAAATATATAAGCATGTTTATTAGTTGTCTGGTTCCCATAACACGCTCTGCATTCAAAACAAAATTAGTATCAAAATATAAATAAAGCAAGCTTCTAGCAAAGACGTCAATTACTATAAGCTTTCTTTAAAACCTAAGATTTAGATCTTTATAATGTCATTGTCAATAATCATGGACAATGATTTAGCTATACCAAATATAATGTTGATATGATTTAATTCACTGATAAAATGGGCTAAAAGGTACCGAGATATATTACTAAGACAATCACAATCCTTCTGACGCAATCGGGTAAAAAGCTCGTCTACCTTATGACATAAAACTTTTCATTTATCTATCTAGAAGGAAATTTAATCCTGGGGTGGATAATCACATTAAGTTATTTCACTTTTTAATACAAAAATAAAACCTAACAATTCCATGTATTATATCCAAAACATAAATAAACGGAGATATGAAATTGTTTATACAATATAGTCATAACAACGTTATCAGTGTCAAAATGTTTGGTAAAACTGACCTAAGTCAAAGTCAAGGCAAGCGTTGGTCACATCGAAGTTATAATTTGACATTGACATACAGCATATATTATAGGTTCAAGTATAATGTTGTATTCAAATTAAATGGCGGCTGTGAAGTTAGCTTCACGCTGCGCAGTACCTAACCCCACACCCCTGCTGGCGCATAAGTTTGTTTGACTCGCCTCGTATTCAGAGCCGCTATTAATTTTGCACCGTACTGTACCTCATACGCTTTTTCAAATTATTGTCTATGTTTAAGTATAATGAATGACTTTCTCTTTTCTCAGGTCTGCTGAGAAATTTCTATAAGAAATATCAGTCTTATCATTAATCGTGTGCATAATTTATTTATCTCTAATTTCAGAAATGTTTTTAAAGACCTCTATTTTACTTCAATAAATGAGTCTCCATAGAAACAACATGTTAAACAAAAATGTCGAATGATTTTAACGAAATCAAAACAAAAATTCAAAAATATTTACCCAATTATTTACTTAATAAGTTTTACAGAATTTAATTTAGATTACAAAATGTTATCAAACCCATGTTATTGCGAAAGTATCCAGACAAATCGTGACCTTTAAAATCGGAGGTCAGACTATGTTATCGTAAAAGAAAATAATTTATTATAACCAAGTTCAACATCGCTTGTTTCGTGTTCTTATTGCTAATTATTTAATAGAGTATAATTATTCTCCATTTAGAAACACCGTAATTCGTGTTTATACTTTTGTTTTAACGTTGTCATGTGAAAACCTCAGGGACCTACCTATCACCCTAGTAGGTAGGTAGATATTTTTTTGTCTTTAAAGATGCCAGAAATGTTTTAATGAATTGAATTGATTCAGTTATTATAAAATGAAAGGTCAATGCGCCCCTTAGTATGGAAACTATACCCATGCCGTACAGAGACAAAATGATGGTGAAATAAACGTTAGGGTTGCATTACTGTAAGTATAGTCTAAAGTTACGTAATAGAAGAGTGTCTGGAAGGATATGGGGAAGGCATTTTCCCAACATTGTGACATTGTTCTTGACCTACTAATTTTTGAACCGCAATAAAAATATAGATGCTTTTGAAATTATAAGTGGAGTATAAACCTAGTTGGTTTTATGTACCTACACAAGTTTTCACAAACCGGGTTAGATCATGCCCATTGACCTTTTTTAGAGCTCAAATTTTGACTCTATACCAGAGGTGACCTCTTATCATAATAATATGTAGATATTTCTCGAAGAACATTCTAGATAATAATTTCTTTAAAGTAAGAACTTAGCAATCAAACATTTTACTTAATGAAATTTTACATTTTACTTATTTAAAAAACTGGATGACATAAAAATTATAAGAATATTCTGAACATTTAATTACTGTTTTCAAAATATAGGCAAGTCAAAAAAACTTATGAGTAAAACAATTTGCTATTCAAATAAAATTATTACATAATTGCTTTCTTAACGAAGTGTTAATTATATAATAAACAAATAACATTACTGTAATTTAAAAAGTCTTGTTGAGAAACTCATTTCAGTGCCATCTTGTAGTAGTTTAATGAACTACTGGAGAAACTGGCAAACATTATTACTGTAGTGAACGATAGATGTCAACACTAGGCGGTTGAGACCTTTGTATTTGCTCCGTGGTTGAGACACACATGAATATACAAAGAATTTTATGTAATTACTACGAGTTACGTTTTTGGGCAAAGAAAGTAATAGAAACTAAACTCTACACTAAGTAAATGTTACTGTTTTTTTCACTCGTTTCATTGAAATCGCTGCTTTCGACGCTATTAAAATAAATAAGAAGTCTTAATGTTAAGCATTTTCTTTAGCAGAAAATAAATTATCTGTAAGTAATAACAAGGTCAAATTAGGCGATTTCGGAAATAAATATACAATGACACAACAACAGCTCGACCACAAATTGTTGTTGTCAATCTAGTCGTAGGCAGTTTTTATATAATGTATTAAATTACTACACTCTGTGGTACTGTCAGAAAAAGCTGCTGGGCCTGCTAGGACCTTGAAGGTACCATTTGAATTTAATAGCTTAATCTCGCACCTACACCCACGTGCTTTTCAGTTATCGCAATAAAGGGCCTATGTGCTTCATTGGAATATCCGATTAATGGTGGTATGGGATCACCAAGTTTCGTTAAAAACAACAATTTACCGATGTACATTGGTTTAGCTGTGTAAGCGTAAACAGATACAACTTCTTAAGATGGTTTGATTCAGAGTAACTAGGAAGACCGGATTAATAGGTGTCATGAAGATAAAATAATGCATAATCCTGTATTTAAAACCGGTTAAAATAAGACTTTTCTTTTTACCAGTGCACTGGTTGAAATTCATAAGATATGATGTAACTTTTCTTGCCAAGTTGATTGATTATTACACAAAAGCTGATTTATTCTCCACAAATACAAACCCTTATTCCTAAACCGTTTAAATAAAGCTACATTTATATGTTTCATACCTAATACAAGAAACCGTACCTACATGGCAAACTGAAAGCCTGAAACTTCCTGAAAGCAATATCTTGTAACTACATTATTATCATTTGCTACCTCCATTTATTATTGCGAGATTCTCCCAAAAATAGAACTATGCCATCATAAGGCTTTAGATAGCGGCCATTATCACACGTACCTTTCGGACAACAAATTACAGAAGAAATGCTTTCGTCTCACGAGATGGAATTCGTTTTAATAATAAATCAAATATCATATCAAATAATGACCTGGCTCTTATAAGAAACGTGCTTCAATATGTTAAGATAAACAAGTTTTATATGACATGGGTTGATATATATAGAGTATATATAGAGCTTAGTACGCAGTTTTTAATCGACTTGAAAAAGGAGGAGGTACTCAGTTCAACTTCACTCAGTTTGTTTTTATATTAGTTCAACTGTATGTTTTTATGTTTGTTACCTCAGAACTTGCAACTGAGTGAACTGATTTCGATGATTATTTTTTAATTTGACAGGTGGAGCTTCCAGTGAGGTCCTATTTTAATTTGGTCCAGTTATAACAGTGAGATCCTTAAAAAACCATATAAGACTTATATGAAGTCGGTTTTTTTGTTGTAAGAATTATTCATACCCTTTACACTACAATAACTGTAAACCCACCATTTAAAATGTATAAATATTTAGAAATAATAGTTTTAAATACATACAATTGTATCACCAAACTAAAATAAAAGACATTTACTTTCATTTGTGGAGGCCAAATTGTATGCATTTCTTTATGACGCTTTATGATACGATTATCAAATATTCGGTATGCGACAATGTATGTAATTACAGTGTATATATTAATCAGCTTATTCAATGATTAATTACCAGTTCAGCGGTATTAATTTACGTTCAGAAAAAATATATTGGTGTACCTATCTGTTTCATGTTGAACACAGACTGCCGATGACAGGCATCAGCCTGGTTAATGCCGACAGGATTAAAGTCGGTTAGACAGGTGACGTATTCATGAACCTAGTTAACTGACAGGGGTTTAATATTTTAGAACTTTAACATATATACAGATTAAGCAAATGAGAGACATAAATTCATTATAAATACTTGTTTTTATTTTTGTTTTTTATATTGCTTTTCTTACATACTGCCAAGGGTCACATAAATTAATATTTATCGGTAATTGGTTTACATGTCAAATAAGTTAACGTTGCGGTTAACTTTTATGTCGAGGTCAGTGTCAACGAAGTAAGTGTCGGACTCAAGGGGTGTTCTGTCGACCATGTCGTAGTTCTTCAGCACCCAGCGGTTCCACCTGGTCTTCATGTCACATGTCAGCTTCTTGTGGAAGATCTTAACGTCGATGAACTTCATGTTAGGCGTGAAGAATTCACCAACGTCAATGCGACGGTCGAAGGGGAAGCCAAGAGGCATCTTGTCCAGAAGAACGGTTGACCTGAAGTCGCGCATGAGATCTTTGCGGTTCGTGTCCAAGATGGTCATGTCAACGTTGTCGACGAGCCTCAAAGGCGTCACAATAACGTAGAGCATCATGTGCATACCACCGACGAAACCTTTAGGCAGCAGAAGCCTGGTGGGGAATCCGGTGTGGTAGTTCCTGAGGTCCTTCACCATAAGATCGCGCATGTCAGTGATAGTCTCAACCTTCTTCATGAAGTCACGGGTCATCATGCGATCCTTGACAAGGTTGTGCATGTCATAGGAGTTCCTGACGATCGTGTTCTTGCCAGTAGTAAGCTTGTATAGGAAGGTATCTAACTCAACGAAGTTAAGACGGTTGATGTTGATGTCAATAAGGCGCTTCATGTGGTCTTTCTTTGGTCCCAGGAAGATCCTGACAACGCAGTCAGCAGACTTGTCGGACATGATGTCCAAAGTTACTTTGAAGGGTTGGTGATTAAGGCGACGCTTGCGGACCATGAAGACCATGTCAGATTTGGTCTTCTTCTTCTCGTCTTCAGTCAGGTACACGGCGTTGGTCATGTCCATTAGGTAGTCATCGAAGTAGGTGACGAGTTTGTCAACCACCACATTGTCGATCTTGACACCGGGGAAGTAAAGGTCCTCCTTTGTGTAGCAAGGCAGGCGCAACTTGAACAAGTGAACTAAGTCGATGATACGCTTTTGGAGCATGTAGAATACTGGGTCACGAAGAGCTGTCTGGTATTGGTCCAGGATGGAAGGCACGACGAAGTATCTGGTAAATGAAAAAATATGTTATTTTGTATATTCTACCTGGTATTTTTCATGGATTAATATTTTTTCGTGTTTGCTTTTCCTTACTTGTCGGAGTAGAATGTGTTGAGTCCAAGAGCAGCCTTCATGACGATCAGCAGGTAGCGGTAGGCGTCTACGCGGGTCTTGTCAAGATCGCGATCAACCTTGCCGTCGATTTTGCCGAAGATCAGTTTTCCAAGAGTCTCGATGTCATCAGTTTTAGTCAGCTCAAGCCTCATGCCGTTTATCTGTAATTATAAGTTAAATTATTGAATATTTTTTATTGTTTTTGTGCTATTTATTTATACTTGTTGCCATAGATACTCACTTCAATGAATCCCTTGATGATAGCATCCCTGATGATCCTCTCGTACTCGTTACACAGGCGGATGATCTCACGGTTGTCGTCGCGAGCAACGACGTAGTTGTTAAACCTTACAGGGAACTCTACACCGTTGTGCAGTTTCATCCAGGGCCAGTAACCCTTCTTGATGGTCTTGTGCCATGAAAGGTCCTTGATCTTGCCCATGCCGTTGGATAAGCGTTCCAAGTAGTACCTGGCAAGGATCTGTTGGTACATGTAGATGGTGAGCTCAAAACGCCTCATCTTCATTTTGTCCATGAACCTGTCCTTCATCCAGAATGGGTAGTCAACGTGGAAGTAGAAGTAGTAGGTGTTCAGGTCGATGTCTTCCGTGAAGTAACGAAGTTTGTCTTCGTCGCTAAGGTGCACGCGCTTGTCGTATACATTCTCGTCAATGATGAAAACGTCCTTGTCAGTCTTCTTGATGCCGTAGAAGTCGCACAGCTTGAGGTCCAGAAGTCCCTTCTTCATTTTCAATAAGTAAGCTTTCTGGATAACATCAGCGCGTACGAAGTAGTATGGGTAGATCTCATAGGGAGGGGGCAGGATGATTCCCTTGCAGTCCTCACGATGTCTGACGGCGACGGTGAGAGCGTACACGAACATGCCTTCGTTGAGGTAAAGGCGCATCCAGCAGGCGGTCTTGACGAAGGTGGTGAAGTCCTTGGCGTAGTACAGCATGTGGAACATGGTGACCACTTCCTTGAGTTGTCTGTCAATGTGAAGGGTGAAGATCTCACCTCGCGGCAGAGTTCCAACCTTGCACATTTTGATGAACTGCTTTACAACATCGGTTTTCTGAAAAATTAAGGCATTGTTAGTACAGGCAATGATTGCAAAAAAAAGCATTTCAATCACTATTCTTGTTTACTTACAGTAAATAGATCAATGTTCTCTTCGATTTTGAAGTTCTTGCCAATGTCTTCGAGTTCTTTGTACATCAGGGGTTCCATAACATGGTTCAACAATTTCAAGATGACCATTTGACGATGCTTAATGTCGGTTGTCACTGTAAGTTATAAAAGTAGGTATTAGAGACTGGACACTTAAATCTGCTCTTGATCGAGACAAATTGAAAGGATAGTTTAAAAACTTTTAGGTACAAACATTTTGACAAATTGGAGTTAGTACATGATACTTTAGAAAAAATAATGTTACTGAAGACAAAACAAAAAAGGATTTAAAAAAAATGTGAAAAAGAAAGAACATGAGATAAATAAAAACTTACTGAGTGTGGTGTCGTCAACCTCAGGCCTAGCCATGGCCACGGCGGCCAGGCTCACAACAAGTAATAGGACAGCCCTCATCGTGGAGTTAACTCGCTGTGAGTTCAACTGTACTCTTACCGAGAATGCACCGCTTTTTATACTAAACTGATTACACTATCTTTCAAATATGTTTGTTTTTATTTTATTGTTTTTCATACCTGATACATTAAAAGGGCGTAGATACATTGTAATAGCAAAGGCAAAAGGTTATCACAATACATTCTCCTATAAAGAATAACAAAGTAATGCTACTGTAATTATTTATTTATTGCAACAGATAGGACGTTTACACAAGCTTTCTAACCGATACATGTCAGAGCATGTATGTGTTACTTTTTTTATTCAAAGAAAACCGTTGGGCCTATGTTATACATGTACCTATGGTGTACATATTTATAAAATACATATAATAGGGGATTGAAAATTCCTATGCTATATGATACTAAGCCACATTTGAATAATAAATTCATGCTAAATTATACTTATATTTAAAGTTCTCATCTCAAGTGAAATAAAAATATAATCATTTGATGAACCATCTATCCCTATCATTAAACAACTTTGCCCACATTAATCAGCGTCTTCTTCTTTCTTTTTCACATTTCCCCAACCCAAATCATAGGCAGATAGACTCTTTGATTAGCCTGTGTTAGATCTGCTGTCATATTCTTATAGGTTAAGTTAAAATAAGTACTAAATAATAATAGGTGGACAATGTGGACATCTATCTGCCTGCGTTGCCATTTCTCACCACTTCGGACCCAAGGACGGCTTTGCGAGGAGAAGAGAAGTACAAGTACAGGGGACCAGTTGGGACCAAAATTTGCTACCTTCCACAGTTCATGTAATACTGCATGGTCATCCATGCAGATTAGATCAGGTTCGAAAAAAAAAGTGAAAAAAAAATCTTGACTTTTCTTATATTTTTATTAGATGTTGTAAAGAATTAGCTCCTTTTTATGGATTCTAGGGTGCTGAATAATAACGGTTAATATTGTGCTTCGAACTACACTATGCCAGATGAATTCAGCTTTGCTGTTTTTCAAAATGTGCAATATCGTAATGGGTGTATTAAGAAAGAAAATATTTTACTTGTTCCAAAGCTATGTTTTGAATCTATACTCCGGTAATAAGGATTTTATTTTCAATTTCTCGTATATTCAAGTAGGTATAAGAGCAACTTGGCATTACATTCACCCTGTGGACTAGATATGTGCTACATGGAATTACCTTTGGTTAGAGTAAATCACTGTAACCTTTTGTTAATAAAACGTGTTGGATCAATATCACGAGCATTTTACTGCTGAAATAAAATATATATTTAGAAAACAAAGTTTTTAGAAAAAAAAAGTTCCCGGGCGTGTACCATTGAGGAGAGTATAGACTACCACATTTACTTGTAACAGAACAACGAGCCGCTCTGTCATATTATTATGTTCTAGTGTATCATCCTAAACGTCGAGCACGCTCGCCTCTTTGTTACAGCCTATTGTACGAACCAAGCATATTGGTGAGCATTTCGTCGAGCGTTTGTACATGCGTACCTACGACCGTATGTACATGTATAGCGCATGTAACATTTCAAAGAAGAATGAAAGTAAGGTACAACGAAATGTTGGTAAATGTACACTCGCTGTGAGCATTTACCCGTAACATAACGCCGAGCATTGGCAGGAACGTTACATTAAACAGAAATGCTCGAGAAAATGTTGTTCCCTATCCTCACATTTAAAGAACTATACACCAAACGAATCATCATAGGTTTTGGAAAAATGAATAGGCTGAATCAACTGGATTTATGTGCGTGACTCCTACCGGCACGGAGCCGAGGTGGGTCAAGGCAGTTTGTCCCATGAAAATAAAAAGGATAAATAAAACAAAACTTCTCATTATTATTATTTATTTCAAGAAACGGAACTTATAAATCAATTTATAATGATTTAAGGTATCCCTCCTTAGAATCATTGATCTACGTACGACACCTTTCTGCCACAAAACAATCTTTACAAAGATCTCCTTGTCGTTTGTGAGACAAAGTATTTACAACTATAACACACAGTTCAGATTATTCTTTAGAAAAAGCAACGAAGTAAAAATTGTGCATTTACCACGTCATAATCTTAAAAACTCGAAAATCAAATAAATCATAATTATATTCATTATTTGATTTTCAAATCTATGTTTAAAATCCATGGTTTCGGCTTATTACACTAGATGGCTCCACCAGTCCACGGAAATCAATCTAATTGACGAGAAAGTGAAGGTTCCAAAAAATAAAAGGATGGCGGTAGATGTAATATTAAATAGTTAACAAAAGGACAGTAGCGTTTTTGAGTTTCCCAGTTATTGACACTGTCGTCAAGTTGTTGCCTTTGTTAAGGGATGTAAAGTGGTAGAATAATATGGTAGGTAATGATTACTAAGTGCAAATAATAAAAAATGGTGATTGTTATTAGAGTTATTTATTATGTGCGTTAACGAGCATCACAAGTGGATAGGTAAGTGCTTTAATTTTGTTTAATTATTGAGTATTTCTGGTCCTGGTTTTATGTTACTTGTATTTTCTTTTATCCTACGAACAAGCCCCGCGTTGTAGTAAATACATACAAAGTTATTTGTTCTATATACAGTTTAATCTTGTTGGTTTGTTCACCACCCTCAACCCAAAAATCCACAATACAATACAATGATAATATGCATTACATATGATAAGTCTTATATTAAAATCCAAATCCAAATACTTTTATTTCAAGTAGGCTTTAGTATTAACCAAACTATTACACCATGCCTTTGGTCTTTGACTTTAGACGGACCTATGGTTTCGACAGCCTAATATGGAGTCAAATCATCGACGTACTATATGCATAGACTGCTACTATCGAGAGCAGCCAAGCGAGAGCAGTTTTTAGTCTGAACCTAGTGCATTTCGTTTTTCATTTAAGTACATTTTCGTGGTTTTGACATTGTTAGGATAATATTAGTGTTTGAGATAGATTTTTTAAAACGGCAAGCTCCATCTTCTTACATAATTCACGACAACACTTGTTCACACTAGTGCTTACGGTTTAAACTCTGATAGGCTCACTCTATAGTTTCATATGTATACTCTAAGAGTCAAATACTCGATCTGTCACCCATTCAGACGATCGGTTTCAGTATTGATTGACATACTAATCAAGTCGATCCGTTTCAAGCCACAGAATGGCCACCATCAACAACCCTGTTGTAAACATTGGTCGAGGCAATACATGTATTCGGGCAAACAGTTTCAAGTACGTACATTTGTTTAGTTTGTTTGTAACTATTTACGGCAATTCTCGTGAACTTTTATTAAGTTCTAAAACACGTAACTAATTTAATGATTTTATTTTGTAATTTGTAAGTTACTAAAAGCGTCCGAAATTACATTCAATTTTCTAGTTCATTCATTACACTTTTTCGCGCTTGACAGAATATTTCTTAAAAGAAAAGTACAACAATCAATTTCCATATAGGAAAGTGTACATACATGTGATGTATATGCATGTAGTGTATAGTGATGGCATTATTATGCAAAAGGGTTTGTGTTACTGTGTTGCAAAACATTTTTTTTTAATTTATTAATTATGCGGTAAATAAAATTATTGTTCAGGTTCATTGAAAATCAAAATACAAACATAATAAAAATTATTTGGTTTATTTTTTTATATTTTTCCAGTGCATTCCTAAAAGCCAGGGTCATTTCTCTTTGGTAGTCAATAGAGTTTTCAAACATCAATGAGGTTAACGTTGCGGTTCATCTTCATGTCGAGGTCAGTGTCTACGAAGTATGTGTCGGACTCGATGCGAGTTCTGTCGACCATGTCATAGTTCTTCAGCACCCAGCGGTTCCACCTGGTCTTCATATCACATGTCATCCTCTTGTGGAAGATGGTCACATCTACGAACTTCATGTTGGGGGTGAAGAATTCACCAACGTCAATGCGACGGTCGAAGGGGAAGCCAAGAGGCATCTTATCCAGAAGGACGGTTGACCTGAAGTCGCGCATGAAGTCTTTGCGGTTTGTGTCCAAGATGGTCATGTCAACGTTGTCGACGAGCCTCAAAGGCGTCACAATAACGTAGAGCATCATGTGCATACCACCCACGAAACCTTTAGGCAGCAGAAGCCTGGTGGGGAATCCGGTGTGGTAGTTCCTGAGGTCCTTCTTCATGAGATCGCGCATGTCAGTGATCGACTCAACCTTCTTCATGAAGTCACGGGTCATCATGCGGTCTTTGACAAGGTTGTGCATGTCGTAGGAGTTCCTGACGATCGTGTTCTTGCCAGTGGTAAGCTTGTATAGGAAGGTATCTAACTCAACGAAGTTAAGACGGTTGATGTTGATGTCAATAAGGCGGTTCAGGTTGTCCTTCTTCGGACCAAGGAAAACTCTCACAACACAGTCAACAGACTTGTCTGATAAGATGTCGAATGTGACCTTGAAGGGTTGGTGATTGAGGCGGCGCTTGCGGACCATGAAGACCATGTCGGATTTAGTCTTCTTCATCTCCTCGTCGGTCAGGTACACGGCGTTGGTCATGTCCATTAGGTAGTCATCGAAGTAGGTGACGAGTTTGTCAACCACCACATTGTCGATCTTGACACCGGGGAAGTAAAGGTCCTCCTTTGTGTAGCAAGGCAGGCGCAACTTGAACAAGTGAACTAAATCGATGATACGCTTCTGGAGCATGTAGAATACTGGGTCACGAAGAGCGGTCTGGTATTGGTCCAGGATGGAAGGCACGACGAAGTATCTGGTAAATGAAAAAATATGTTATTTTGTATTCTACCTGGTATTTTTCATGGAATAATATTTTTTTCGTTTCTGTTTTTACTTACTTGTCGGAGTAGAATGTGTTGAGTCCAAGAGCAGCCTTCATGACGATCAGCAGGTAGCGGTAGGCGTCAACGCGGGTCTTGTCAAGATCGCGATCAACCTTGCCGTCGATTTTGCCGAAGATCAATTTTCCAAGGGTCTCGATGTCATCAGTCTTTGTCAGCTCAAACCTCATTCCGTTGATCTAAGATAAAGTTTTTTTTTAGTTTCTTATCCAGCAATTATAAGATGATAATTTAGTAAGATAGGAATAAATATACTCACTTCAATGAATCCCTTGATAATAGCGTCCCTGATAATCCTCTCGTACTCGTCGCACAGGCGGATGATCTCACGGTTGTCGTCGCGAGCAACGACGTAGTTGTTAAACCTTACGGGAATCTCTACACCGTTGTGCAGTTTCATCCAGGGCCAGTAACCCTTCTTGATGGTCTTGTGCCATGAAAGGTCCTTGATCTTGCCCATGCCGTTGGATAAGCGCTCCAAGTAGTACCTGGCAAGGATCTGTTGGTACATGTAGATGGTGAGCTCAAAACGCCTCATCTTCATTTTGTCCATAAACCTGTCCTTCATCCAGAATGGGTAGTCAACGTGGAAGTAGAAGTAGTAGGTGTTCAGGTCAATGTCTTCCGTGAAGTAACGAAGTTTGTCCTCCTTGCTAAGGTGCACGCGCTTGTCGTATACGTTCTCGTCGATGATGTAAACGTCCTTGTCAGTCTTCTTGATGCCGTAGAAGTCGCACAGCTTGAGGTCCAGAAGTCCCTTCTTCATTTTCAATAAGTAAGCTTTCTGGATAACATCGGCGCGCACGAAGTAGTATGGGTAGATCTCATAGGGAGGGGGCAGGATAATTCCCTTGCAGTCCTCACGATGTCTGACGGCGACGGTGAGAGCGTACACGAACATGCCTTCGTTGAGGTAAAGGCGCATCCAGCAGGCGGTCTTGACGAAGGTGGTGAAGTCCTTGGCGTAGTACAGCATGTGGAACATGGTGACCACTTCCTTGAGTTGCCTGTCAACGTGAAGGGTGAAGATCTCACCTCGCGGCAGAGTTCCAACCTTGCACATTTTCAGGAAATCTTTCACAACATCGGTTTTCTGAAAAGGAGATTGAATCAAAAGTATGAAAGTATAGCAATATTTATGATGCCAAATAAGGAAAATACTATAATGTGACTTACCGTGAAGAGGTCTTTGTTTTCTTCAATCTTGAAGTTCTTTCCGAGCTCTTCCAGGTCCTTGTACATCAGCGGTTGGACGACGTGGTTCAGAAGTTTCAGGATCACCAGTTGCCTTTGCTTGATATCCATTGTGACTAGAAAGATAGATTTCATTATAACAGAAACTAACTCGGAGAAAATATAAACTTTTATTGATGATTATAATTATGAAATAAAAATCGTAACAAAACTCTTTACATTCATAGTAATGTATATCCCAAATCGTTGGTTTAGAAAACTTCAAGTTAAGTATTTACTAAACTTATATAAACTAATTATGAGATTCTTACCAAGTGTGGTGTCGTCAAACTCAGGCCTAGCCATGGCCACGGCGGCCAGGCTCACAACAAGTAATAGGACAGCCCTCATCGTGGAGTTAACTCGCTGTGAGTTCAACTGTACTCTTACCGAGAATGCACCGCTTTTTATACTGAACTGATTACACTATCTTTCAAATATGTTTGTTTTTATTTTATTATTTTTCATACCTGATAACTTAAAAGGGCGAAGCATTAACATATATTTTACTGATAGACAGGCACATTTGAAATCTATTCGTTCCAATACAGTTTTAACAAAATTTGGTGCAACACTGAAAATGCGTTATATCATTTAATCAAACTATGAGATTGTGGAGCGATAGATCGCTTAAAAAGTAAAGTTTTCTCGAGCCAGAACGTCGTAAGTAACCAAAAATTGCAAAGCGGTTACGCGTTTTGTTACGCTAATGTGAGGTGTATGGATTGAGTCCAGTTCACTGTTTCACATCGTCCTTGTTTGAAACACCCTAGTTGTACATATATACCGATAGGGTGAAGAGACACTGTAATAGCAAAAACAAAACTTTATCTCAATACATCATTCTGCTATAAAATAACAGAGTAACGTTACTATAATAATTTATTTATTGCAACATACACACGTACATGTAGTCATGCCTCTTTCCCTCGTATATTAGGGGTAGGCAGAGACCACTTCTTTCCACTTGCTACAATCCTTACACACTTGTTTTGCTTTGTCCACTTTCACTATTCCCTTCATAGCATGCTGTTCGGTTTTTGGTACTTTTGACCTGGCCTTTCTTCATTTACACTCGCCTTAAGCACGTTTTTCGTCAATCGTTCTTCATTTATTCTCTCAAAATAGTCAACCATCTCTTATCTAACATTCAACGCAGCAAAGCCTCTCTTCGTGGGCCAGTTTTCATCCCCGCGAAAAAGACAACAACAGATAGGAAAAACATAACCATTTATGTTTTACCGTAGTTTAAATAAAAACCCTTACCAGTCCTAAGAACAAGAACAAACTTGGCTCTTCATAAGATTGAATAACTTTGGAGTGTCGACTTTACTTTACATGAAATGTTTTTGTTGGGATAATCATTTCATAATTAGACTATCAGTATAATTATTTATTTATTTTATTTCTTTATCATACATATTATATTATACAATAAAATAAAAATTATAAAAAAAATAACATGTGATGGCTTTGTTCATGAATCAGATAAAATAGGAAACTGTTAGTAGCCTGTTAGTTACCTTCACTAACTTTTTGAGATCTGTTTGGCCTATATCCGCTTTCGTCAACTGACTTTTACCGCCTGGAACCAACGCATTGTTTCTTTATTTTTTAGAGCGAGCAGAATTAATTACATTTATTTTTAATCATGCAGAACTTAATTAAACTCATGGAAAAAACAGTTTTTTTAGTGTAATGTATCATTAATTTAGAGCTTTTTCTAAAAAAAAAAACGATGTATGAAAACTAGTTTTCAAACTAATCGGGTGTAATACAGATTTTCTTTAAAAATTCTTGATAATAATCCGGTATAAGAGCAACCAAGCAATACATTCACCCTGCTACATGGGACTAATCCCCTTCGGCGTAACGTGGGTTAACATCAGTAAATCACTGTAACCTTTTCTAAATAGAACGTGCTGGATTAATATCTAGTGCATTTTACCGTTGGAACTAAATATAGTTAAGTTTGGATTACCTGTATAATAAATAAATAAATAGATGCGGACAACATCACATACATTGCTCTGAACCCAAAGTAAGTAGCTGTTAAGCACTTGTGTTATGAAATTCAGAAACAACGAAGGTACCACAAACACCCAGACCCGAGACAATGTAGAAAAGTGACTTTCTACATTGACCCGTCCGGGGATTGAACCCAGGACCTCAGAGCTAGCGACACCTTGAACCCGGTGCTTACGCCACTCGACCACGGAGGTCGTCAAAATAGTCTGTATATCTATAAGTCTTGTAAATCTAAAAAGAACTGTCGCACCGAATGTTTGTCAATTTGTCCTTATAAGAGGCCTTTTTATGGACTGTATTGCAATTACGCATTAGATGCCACATATATATTTTTTGAACCCGCTCCAGTCGCAGTGAATGCGTTGCAAAGTGAGGCCTCCATATTACGCTGCTGCAATTCTAAAATACTTCTAACAAAACAATTGTAAAGCATGATTTTTGGCCTACTACTACGGAATGCTTTTCCATTTCACAATAAACCCTATTAATATAATTGATATCTAGTATAAAAAAACGGGAAGAAATTAACAGAGCCACAAAATGTTTTTGTTAGCCACTGGGTCAAACTTCTAAATTAATAACTAAGTAACGGGAAAATAAGTAAGCCTCTAAAAACTAACTCGCCTTTTTTATCTGGCCAACTAAATATTCTTTATAATGCGTCAAGTAAAGATTAATAATTATCATAAGTTGTCCCTCTTAACTACACTGCCACGTAATTTACTGAATCAGCCACGGAATTTCTATATCATCACCGCTTCTCGTTTTACAGCTTTAACACATCAAGAGCCTCAACAAATATAATTCAAGCAAGCATAGACATCACTTGAACATCACTTGAACCCTTGGTGCGCCTTTCAACAGTTTTTACTTTTTTTTAGTAGCAATCATTTACTATTTGATGTAAATTTTAGCTAAAATTTGACGATCAATTTAATGTGTATGAGTCACATACTAGCACTGAGTTAGAAAAATAAGGTATGTTTTTTATGGCATATATTAATGTTTAAGAAGTTTGCTGTTTGAATGCATGTTATAAATGTAGATGCCAAAAAATAATCACGACGCTGAGTTGTATTGTTGTGGCTCACATAGGAGATAACGTGGCTGAGATAGGATAATTCAGACGTTCGTTAGTTGTTTCTGACTTAGTAATTTAGAAAGCAGTGTAATTTTTTTAAGGCAAAACATGCTTTTTAAAAAGAAGCTTGTTTAATTAGCACTCTTTATAAATAATGTGGCTCATATAGGAGATAACTTGTGGCTGAGATAGGATAATTCAGACGTTCGTTAGTTGTCTGACTTAGTAATTTAGAAAACAGTGTAATTTTTTTAAGGCAAAACATGCTTTTTAAAAAGAAGCTTGTTTAATTAGCACTCTTTATAAATAATGTGGCTCATATAGGAGATAACTTGTGGCTGAGATAGGATAATTCAGACGTTCGTTAGTTGTTTCTGACTTAGTAATTTAGAAAGCAGTGTAATTTTTTAAAGGCAAAAAATGCCATTAAAAAGAAGCTTGTTTAAGGTTTTGCACACGAAGGTTTTGCATAACCATCTTCAAGAACGTCATAATATTATATTATAACAGTTTTCGCCCAAAACCCTTCAATGAGAAATATAGCGCTAATTTCTTATGAAACAAGATGCTTACGTACTTTGCTACGTCATAAGTACTCATATAACATAATTTTAGATGGCGTAACCAGCTACAAATATTTTTTTGATTACCCACTCTTCTTCTTCTTCTAACTTTAGTTTCAGATCAGTACACCAAATGACGTTACCAGTCTATGATTTAACATTTAACTAGTTGACACTTCGCGTGACTTAGTGTAGTCTAGTTTTTATATTATTGTAAATATTTTAAGTTAAATTCATAATAAATTTTACTTCTTTTTAACATTTAAATAGAACTCATTTGAGTATGAGAAAGTGAGGGTAAAATAAATAAATAGACGGGGGTACATGTAATAATACATTATGACAGTGAACGTGACGACAGTCGTGTATCTGTGCTGTATCATTATTGGTCTATATATAAATCGGTATTTTGGTATTAGTAATACGCAAATAATTTAATCAGTCGGTGGTTTTAGAGTGAATATTTTGTGTGTGCAACAAACGACGGATCAATTGGTAAGTCTATGCATCTAAGTTTAACTTTTTATGAATATAAAGATTTTCGCAAGCAATGATAACTTTTATTTTACTCCCGGCTTACGAAATGTACATAGACAGATATCCAGTGCTTGGTCGAAATAATTGAAAGCTTAAGGAGGTTAAGTGTTATAAACATCATGTTATAGTTCACCATAACCATATCAGAATACTATTATCTTCAAACTCGGATCAGAATCACCACCGTACCAAGCGCCAAAATTATGCACTAGCCAGTTCTATAAGTTAAGTAAATCTATTTTGTTTATTATTTATTTACTATTAATATATGTATGAGTATTTTGACCTTAAAACTTTTTCTTCGTACTCAAGCTAAATATTGGTAAATATTGCTACGAAGACGACTCACTGACCGATTACCTGCATAATCATAATATGGAAAATATTTCATCTAGGAAGGGAGTCATCAGAAATAAAATTGCAAAAATAATAAAAAATATTTGGTTTATTTTTTTAGTCTTTTTTCTATGCATTCATAAAATCCATTTCGGATCCAGGTTCGTTTGTCTTTTGGTAGTCAATTGAGTGTTCAAACATCAATGAGGTTTACGTTGCGGTTCATCTTCATGTCGAGGTCAGTGTCTACGAAGTATGTGTCGGACTCGATGCGAGTTCTGTCGACCATGTCGTAGTTCTTCAGCACCCAGCGGTTCCACCTGGTCTTCATATCACATGTCATCCTCTTGTGGAAGATGGTCACATCTACGAACTTCATGTTGGGGGTGAAGAATTCACCAACGTCAATGCGACGGTCGAAGGGGAAGCCAAGAGGCATCTTGTCTAGAAGGACGGTTGACCTGAAGTCGCGCATGAAGTCTTTGCGGTTCGTGTCCAAGATGGACATGTCAACGTTGTCGACGAGCCTCAAAGGCGTCACAATAACGTAGAGCATCATGTGCATGCCACCGACGAAACCTTTAGGCAGCAGAAGCCTGGTGGGGAATCCGGTGTGGTAGTTCCTGAGGTCCTTCTTCATGAGATCGCGCATGTCAGTGATCGACTCAACCTTCTTCATGAAGTCACGGGTCATCATGCGGTCCTTGACAAGGTTGTGCATGTCATAGGAGTTCCTGACGATCGTGTTCTTGCCAGTGGTAAGCTTGTATAGGAAGGTATCTAACTCAACGAAGTTAAGACGGTTGATGTTGATGTCAATAAGGCGGTTCAGGTTGTCCTTCTTCGGACCAAGGAAAACTCTCACAACACAGTCAACAGACTTGTCTGATAAGATGTCGAATGTGACCTTGAAGGGTTGGTGATTGAGGCGGCGCTTGCGGACCATGAATACCATGTCGGATTTAGTCTTCTTCATCTCCTCATCGGTCAGGTAAACGGCGTTGGTCATGTCCATTAGGTAGTCATCGAAGTAGGTGACGAGTTTGTCAACCACCACATTGTCGATCTTGACACCGGGGAAGTAAAGGTCCTCCTTTGTGTAGCAAGGCAGGCGCAACTTGAACAAGTGAACTAAGTCGATGATACGCTTCTGGAGCATGTAGAATACTGGGTCACGAAGAGCGGTCTGGTATTGGTCCAGGATGGAAGGCACGACGAAGTATCTGGTAAATGAAAAAAAAATGTTATTTTGTATTCTATCTGGTATTTTCACGGAATAATATTTTTTTCGTTTCTGTTTTTACTTACTTGTCGGAGTAGAATGTGTTGAGTCCAAGAGCAGCCTTCATGACGATCAGCAGGTAGCGGTAGGCGTCAACGCGGGTCTTGTCAAGATCGCGATCAACCTTGCCGTCGATTTTGCCGAAGATCAGTTTTCCAAGGGTCTCGATGTCATCAGTCTTTGTCAGCTCAAACCTCATTCCGTTGATCTATGATAAAGTTTTTTTTTAGTTTCTTATCCAGCAATTATAAGATGATAATTTAGTAAGATTGTAATAAATATACTCACTTCAATGAATCCCCTGATAATAGCGTCCCTGATAATCCTCTCGTACTCGTCGCACAGGCGGATGATCTCACGGTTGTCGTCGCGAGCAACGACGTAGTTGTTAAACCTAACGGGAATCTCTACACCGTT
Organism: Autographa gamma; assembly: GCA_905146925.1. Classification (NCBI taxonomy): domain Eukaryota; kingdom Metazoa; phylum Arthropoda; class Insecta; order Lepidoptera; family Noctuidae; genus Autographa; species Autographa gamma. The sequence continues at coordinate 5,476,127 of LR989866.1, read as the reverse complement.
GTGCAGTTTCATCCAGGGCCAGTAACCCTTCTTGATGGTCTTGTGCCATGAAAGGTCCTTGATCTTGCCCATGCCGTTGGATAAGCGTTCCAAGTAGTATCTGGCAAGGATCTGTTGGTACATGTAGATGGTGAGCTCAAAACGCCTCATCTTCATTTTGTCCATGAACCTGTCCTTCATCCAGAATGGGTAGTCAACGTGGAAGTAGAAGTAGTAGGTGTTCAGGTCGATGTCTTCCGTGAAGTAGCGAAGTTTGTCCTCCTTGCTAAGGTGCACGCGCTTGTCGTATACGTTCTCGTCGATGATGTAAACGTCCTTGTCAGTCTTCTTGATGCCGTAGAAGTCGCACAGCTTGAGGTCCAGAAGTCCCTTCTTCATTTTCAATAAGTAAGCTTTCTGGATAACATCGGCGCGCACGAAGTAGTATGGGTAGATCTCATAGGGAGGGGGCAGGATGATTCCCTTGCAGTCCTCACGATGTCTGACGGCGACGGTGAGAGCGTACACGAACATGCCTTCGTTGAGGTAAAGGCGCATCCAGCAGGCGGTCTTGACGAAGGTGGTGAAGTCCTTGGCGTAGTACAGCATGTGGAACATGGTGACCACTTCTTTGAGCTGTCTGTCAACGTGGAGGGTGAAGATCTCGCCTCGCGGCAGAGTTCCAACCTTGCACATTTTCAGGAAATCTTTCACAACATCGGTTTTCTGAAAAGAAGATTAAATCAAAAGTTTAATTTTCGCAATATTTGTATATAAAACACAAAAAGAAAATCACTCGTAGTGTTACTAACCGTGAAGAGGTCTTTGTTTTCTTCAATCTTGAAGTTCTTTCCGAGCTCTTCCAGGTCCTTGTACATCAGCGGTTGGACGACGTGGTTCAGAAGTTTCAGGATCACCAGTTGCCGTTGCTTGATGTCCATTGTGACTAGAAAGAAAGATTTGATTTAGTTCACTTCCTCTTTACAACAGTTTTCATTAGGGAAACAAGCTCTGGGAAAGACACAAACTTAGATGAAGTAATTAAATAGGATGACTTGAAATTATGCTTTTGTAAAAGGTTTTTTTTAATCTGATTAAAAAATTGGTAGCTTTTTCGGTACAAAACTTTTGATTTATTGTACATATCAAATGGTTGGTTTAGAAAACTTGAAGTTAAGTTTTTATTTTAAGTTCATAAAAAATATGAGATGTTTACCAAGTGTGGTGTCATCAAATTCAGGCCTAGCCATGGCCACGGCGGCCAGGCTCACAACAAGTAATAGGACAGCCCTCATCGTGGAGTTAACTCGCTGTGAGTTCAACTGTACTCTTACCGAGAATGCACCGCTTTTTATACTGAACTGATTACTCCAATGTGTCATTCATTAATACCTGATGAACTTTAAAGGGCAATACATTTTAATGGAGGCATAGGTTATCAAAACTAGTTTATAATTTTTATTATTGATAAGAAAGTCCATTAACACGATACATAATTATTTACATTGTTGAATATCTATTTATATATGTCTGGTGATATCTGAATTTCTTCAGAATGATGTATCAATTAAAGAAACGTATCGGACGTCGTGAATCTTTTTAGAATTTCCCATAGCGAACCACAGCTAATTATAACATTATATCTGAATAAATAATTAAAATTAACTAAAACATATCATATGACGTCAATGTAGAGGTCATTAACCTTACGGCGTCCAGTCGCCATCATTTCATCGAATGAAAAATTCATAAAGTCAAACAACAAAATCGATTTGTTGTAATTCCATTACGTTTTGACCATAACCTACGCTAACATAACCTTCAATTACGACCCGATAAATTGATGACCTTTAATTGTCTTCAAAAGTTTACTGATAAGAATAGATTTGCGTCAGTTGCTACAATGTATGCCCCGGTAACACATCTTACTTTACATCGCGTCATGTTATCAAATAAATTGGTTGGATAGACAATGTTGACTTGTGACGTGGAGTGAAAGGGGTTGCTATGTGAATGTATCTGATATGCTATTAACGACCAATATTATCAGCGTTTTTATAGATGGTGTACCCTAATAAAGTCGAAATACGTTTGACAAAACTTGTACAGCACTAATTCGAAATTGTACACCTATTACCTGTATATATGTATATGCAGGTAGGTTATCAATATTGAGCTTAATAGAATTCGGAGACGTTTAATCTTAACAGTATCCAGGCGTGCTTAGGGAATAAAAAGTTATAAGAAAATAAATCTTAACGAGCAGAACAAAGATACAATAAACCTCATTTTCCCACAAAGTTTCGTGTTTTTCTATGTTCCTCAGTGGAAAGGATATTTCTTATTTTGGTAATGAAAATGTTTAGAACCTCTTAAGAGCTGAAATTTAGTCTCAGTTGTCATGAAATCTAGTACCATTATTGTTTAATGGCTTAAAATATTGACTTAAAATTTCAAGCAAAATTAATAAAACGATAGTAAACTGTTATTATAGCTATACGCCATACCTATCCATACCTCTTATTACATATATCTTAATAGTTCAATACATTTCACACAATCGGAATATTACTTTCTGAATACGGTTTGTACCAATCAATAAAGCTTATCGGTAAACGTATGAAGATTTCGACAATATCAATTACTATAACGGGCGATTAAAAGTGAACTTACATACTTAAAATATGTCTAAACAACAACAAATTTAAATATCATTAGTGGGTATGTACCTAGTGAAGAACAGGAAGGAAAATAAGGAATATTATTTTCGACGTGCTTTTCCGATCAGTTACAAAGTTTTCCTAAATACCTATATCAATTTGGGTTTTAAATTATGATTTTTCTTATCGTCGCTTTGCGCCGTCCCTAAATAGTTAGGGACAGGTCAGAGAGATGATGTTTCCTGTCGTTCCATGTGAAACATTAGTATTATCCTTTTTAATTTAATGTGTCAAAATGTCGTACAGCTGCGAAGAATAGCGTTATATTGTGGCGTTGGTGTCGGGTTAACTAGGTGCTCGTATTCTCCCAATTAGCCAAACAATTACGTCAGCCGGACGGCTGTGTTACCCTCCTGTGGAGAACAAGGTTCTGCTGTTATGCAACTGTGTGCCTGCGAATACGCAAAACATGTATTAAATAGGCATTTACTTGCTAGAAACTGGTGATAAAGACCAAGTTTAGAACAGCTTTGCAATATGTAGGGCGTAATATTGCGAAGCTGGACGAAATTGGCCTAACATGATAAAAAATCTAAAATGTGTTAATGTCAAAGTTTTTTTTATTAAAACGATGGGTTAATTTGGCGGGACACTTTACGGAAAGTTTTGGGGAGACTGGCAGTGGGATAGTAGAGGCTGTTAAAATAACTGAATTATTTATTTTAGTTTATTAAGTAGCTACAAGTAGGTACGGTAAACAGGTGTACCTATTATTAAAATTTAAGTGTACAAGGAAATGGTTAAAATTTATAAAATTGACAATAAGCAATGTTATATCAGCCGTTTGCTTGTGTATTGATTCTCTCTGATGTAATTTTCTGTCATTTGCATTGAAATGTACATGAAAGGAATACTCACAAAACGTGAGCGAGCACGTTTAAAGAATCTGTAATCATTTCAGTGCTATGGAAAATGGCCTGATCGTGACAGTTACAGAATGGAGAAAAAAATATGCTTCAAAGTAATAATGTTATCGTTACATTTAATAATACAACAATCATTTTTATCTACTATTATTAAATTTTGCAACTTTAATATCTTAATCTCAAAAGCCGCCTTTTCTTCAAGTCAAAAGTATTTTTATTTCATTAAAGCGTGTCTGCGAATAAGATTTCGGTGTATTTATTTTTACTGGAGTAATCATAAAAACTTTTTGCTCTGATTTAAAGATAACACAAACAACAACTTTCAGCCGCCGGCTACATCTTGGAAAAACAGATTCGTCATTTGTTTTTTTTTTTTTATATAATCTACAAACATGTTGGTCAGGCCTGTTGGTAAAGTGGTTTGTGACTCTGACTGCTATACGAGAGGTCATGCCCTCGATTCCGACTCATTACAAGTCTTTGTGTGATGAGCATGATCATTTATTATGTGTCTGTATGCAATTTATTTATAATATTAATGAATTTAGAAATATATAACTATGTTTATCAGTTGGTTACCATAACACAACCTCTGCTTAGCTTGGGATCAGATAACCGTGTGTGAGTTGTCCCGGAATATTATTATATACTTGGTGAGCGATATTGTTGTGCTTTAAACTATACGCATATATATGTAAGCAAGAGACGTTCCTTGCGGCAATCGGCATAGCCATTCAACGTGGCATTGCTGCCAGCTTTCTGGGCACATTTCTCGCCATTGACAAGGATGACGATGAGTTTTTTGACGCCTGTTTATTTTTATTTAATAATGTAAGATTTAATTTTAAAATAGTCGTGTTTTTTCTTGTATTAGATAAATATTTTGTTAAATTAATATAATATTGTATTAAATAAACTCATATGCTATTATTTTATAGCTTGCTCTGAAAAGTATTAATGAGTTTGTATCTTATTTAAGTTTGTATACGACTCTGTTAATCACCTACCACTACTTTAGTTTCGTGAACAGTCGTGGAGCTCAGTAAATGTTACTACTTAAGTTACGTAGTTACTATTGTAAGGAAGAGTAGGCGTAGACTAAATGAAGTCATTGTGTGGGCTGTAGGGTGTAAAGCTGTGGAGTTTGTTTTGTACAACCTAAATAACAGAGAATCGAAGACTAACTTTTGTAAATAATTAACAAGCATTAGGTATTTATTTATTATATATTAGGCTAACACAGAATTATTTAATTTAAAATGTTACACTTCGATTTTTTTTTTAATTATCAACTGATTAGAGAATTATTATTTATTTATTTAAAGCCTGAACTGTCTCACTGCAGGGCAAAGGCCTACCTTCCTTCCTTCCACAGGTCTCTGTCGTTTGCTGTCTGTTGCCACTCCTTTTTGTATGCGTCCAGTCCATCCCTCCATCTCCGCCGGGGTCTTCCACGCCACATTCGTCTATTAGGAACCCAATTTGTAGAGGCTTTCGCCCACGGTCCTTCTGACATTAATTTGAGAATACAAAATCTTATTTAATTTGGACGGTAAATGAAATGTGATGAAGGAAATATGAATATTTTAATGTTTTAGTTTGCGTGGATACGATAATTGTAAAGTACATACCTTACTTTATTTTCATGATTAGGTCACTGTATACCTTTAAAAAGTGGAAAAAAAAATTAAGTAAATTCACTTACATTTATTATTGAACTAAACTTTTGTAACACTAAGCAACTTTGATGAAAAAGAGCATACTTATGTATTTATTATCATTATATACCTTTTTCTAGACCTCACTATCATCGATATAGCCCTTTGTTCTATTTAAGATAATAGCTTATTTTCTTCTTAGCAAACCTTATGAATACATATTGAAACTTAGCAGCGATACGGGCTATCCTTGTGCCCGCTTATATGAGCTCCCATAAAAGCCCTCATTAGGCTTGCTGGCATTTCCCAAGATTAAGTAGTAGCCAATTGCCTTAAGTTATTTGTCTTGATAGTTATATTAGATACAAATATATTAATAAAATGTTTCGATATACTACTTAGAGATAGGATAATATATGACGTACACTTTTTAACGTTAATTGATAACACATAAAAATATTTTTAGTTTTTTAACTTTAATTATGAGGTACCTAAACGTTTTATCAAGTTCATACATAAGAATTTTCTTAAAATACCATCAAATATTTGAAGAATGTTATTTATAAACGTTAAGAAACGAGCAAAATAACATTATATTTCGAAATCTACAATATTCTACGAACATTTAAGTTATACGCCATGTTAAGTCAATTTCTTAAACACACAATTAGGTTCGTGTACAAGAATCTGCGTTTTAAGGGAGACCCGGGAGATTTGCCCACAAATTGGACAGTGGGCGTGGGTCTTAGCTTCTGGGCATAAAGTACTGTTAAATGTTGTGTGAAATTGTACCGGTCCCGGTTTATCGTGTGTAATGAGCCTGTGGCATTGACGTACTATATACATAGACTGCTACTATCGCTAGTTTCGCCTTGTGCCAAGCGAGAGCAGTTTTTAGTCTGAACCTAGTACCTACATTCGTTTACTGATTTAAGTTAATTTTCGAGCAATGAGAAACTTATATACGGTGGATAAAATATCGCTGGTATGGACATTGTTAGGATAAAGGACAATGGCGAAATCATTGTTGATGTAATTCTTATGCGTCTATAAACGTCGTCATTACAGATTTACATGAAATAATAAGTTACATTTTATCAAGCTTTATTCAAATAGCGTCTAAATCTATGAAAAATATATTTTAAATTGGAAATACAATTGATTAAATTGTACTTTGAGTGTTGCCATGACTGAAAGTTAAATCTGAACTAAGTCATACGAATATATTTCGCTAGTAAACTAAAAAAGCTGTTTTTTTAGAATATATTGAAGTTTTATGAACAAGAATAATCTAAGGACATATTATTTCTTCCCAACATTACCGAAATGAATAAATAGAATCAAAATAATAATACGTAAACTTCATAGAGAAATATAATAATTGGGTAAACTTCATTCCAGCATGGCAACAACAACGGATACAATCAATGTGACATTTTGAGTTATGTCAATTGTCATTGTTTGTGATCTGTCAATTTAAACGTTCGTTACTCCTATTATTGTTGTATCTATTCTATTTATTTTCTTTTTAATTTTGATTTGGAATGCGTATGGACTTTCCACATATCTCCTGTGACGTGTGCTTGCCAAAGGATTTCGATTACCTACCACTTACGACGACATTTTGCTGTGAACTTTTGACTCTTATTCTACTTCTTACTTTGGATTTTACTGCGTGTTAGAGAGACGATTTGTTTTTCACGATAGGAAGTCGTGTAAAGCCTCTCAGCACCAGCTGGTTTCCTGGATGATATCGTGATAAGGGAGGATAAAAATAGATAATAAAAGAAATATATAGCTGTGTTGTTTAATTTCTTTGACAATCCCCTGTTAGAATTAATGCTGTTTTTTTATTTCATTCTTGCAGTTGGTCATCTATTTTATAGACGATTTTGTGCATTTAACAGTATTACAAGAAAGCCTATAAGAAAACATTAACATGTTCTGTCAGGATTACAGATTTTAAAAGATACCTTTGATTATTACTCTCTATATTATCAAAGCGACACAAGGGAAAACCTAGTTTAATAATATCTATATTAATAACTATGAAAGAACCGCATCCAATCTTTTAAAAAATTAGTGACCAGTTCACGAGGTTTACTTCTTCAACATATTTCCTATGAATTTCTGTTATAAAAATGCAAAGTCGAGCAAAGGTAATTAATTGCTTGCCCATTAATTTCACTTTTAGATAACTGTTTTTTTTAGTTTGAACCTCTGAGTATTGATAAGAAACTAAAGAGTGAGTCTATCAGAGTTTGAACCGTAAGCACTAATATGAACCAGTTTTGTCGTGAATTATGTATGAAGATGGAGCTTGCCGTTTTATTAATTTTATCTCAAACACTAATATTATCCTAACAATGTCAAAACCATCAATAGTTTCGTATATAAGTTTCTCGTTGCGTGAAAAATAACTAAAATCAGTAAACGAATGTACTAGATACAGACTATAAAGTGCTCTCGCTTGGCACAAGGGGAAACTAGCGATGGTATCGGTCTACGTATATGTAAAGTCTATGGTTTAAACAAATCTTAAATGACAAGACACCTACCCTACTATTCTCTATGCACCTAGCCTGAAATTCTTTAAAACTTAAATATCTTTTATTGATGACTCCGTTCATCAGTAAACCTTAAGACAATATTGTTCAGAAATGTAAACTCTATATTTTAAGATTTTTTTTATTAGTAGACGCAACAAAATTATGTCAACAAAAATTTGTATGGGAGTTCGCCATTGTCCTTTGTGTAAATAGATTTTTTAAAACGGCAAGCTCCGTCTTCATACATAATTCACGACAAAACTAGTTCACAGTAGTGCTTACGTTCAAACTCTGATAGACTCACTCTAGTTGTTTATGTATACTCTAAGGTCTGTGGCCTGAAGAGGTCTTCCAGTTATTGAAATATATGTAGCTCAGCTTTGGAGGTATTATTGAAGTGTGAATGTGAACCTTATTTCGTTGGGATAAGGTGCTTCGAGGTTGAGTGCGGATGTGCAGTCGATTGGAACGTTTGTAACTTATTGTTGCTGTGTTTGTTATTGAGCAGATGTCTTTATAAGATAACAAGAATTTGTATTATTAGACAATAAACGCAAACTTTTGATCGCAACCCAGTATTTTAACTCTTTACCCTCTCTGTATTGTATTGTATTCACAGTTACTGTTTTAAGTCATAACCGATTTCTAGTTTTTTCTGTAAGATTTCCAATTACTTCCTATAAAAAACACGATTAATTGAGCTAAATATAGTGGGTTTTCATTTTTAAGATACTAATTTAATCTAGAATGTGTGACAATCTGAAAAATACCAAGCGTATTTTTTTTATTGTGATCTTTAGATAATTTACCAATCCGCAGAGAGCAAGCGTGGTGATCAATGCGCATGCCTTCTCTATTTGGGAAGAGGCCTGCGCCCAGCAGTGGGACGTTTATAGGCTGGATTATTATTATTATTAATCTTTAGATAATTACAGAAAAGCTTAGCAATTTTTAGCCTCCTAAGGTATTCTCTTTCTATTGGTTACAAAAATACTGTCGTAGAATTGTAGCTTATTTTCTGCAATCGAACTTGAAACACGTCATATCAAACAATGCGTGGGTTTGCTAGCAGCTACAATGCGTGCATTATGGCTCCCAAATATAGGAGTATTGATGACGTTGCAAGCCTAAAAGCCTATCAAGGTAAAGCTACATTACAAAGCATGATACCCTCTAAAGGTCAACCAGAATTCCATCAAAATACACTTTGATTTTGATTTGACGTTGACCAAGCTTTACCTTTGCTTGAAATTACTATGACTACGTCAGTAAATTAAAACGGTCTTCTAAATTGACGTACATGAAACAGTTGAGATAGCAACGGATGGTAAAATACGATGGATAAGATTTATCTTTCACAAATTAAGACTTATGAAGGAAATACAAAATTAAAAAATACAGGATGGTAAAATTAAAGTCCGTTGCTTAATATGTGCTATGCACCTAGTATATAAATATTCTCTTAGATCTACTGTTATGTTCATGAAATCACCTAACCAGTATTACGTCCTACCGGTATTTAGTATTGGTGTAAAAGACAGTTAAATACTGTTTTCTCAGTAGGTATCTAGACTTTCGACCAATACTATAAATTCCTAAGTAGACGTCAAACATAAAGATTAATTACAATCCTAGGTACTGTAGCAATTAAGACGCCTAAGAAACATTTACTAAATGACTAAATGTTGATTGCAGACTAGAATTCCGAGTCCAACAACGCCTTAGTTCAAATTAAACAGTTAATCTACCGTAAAATCGTAGAACATTAAGTTTAATTATTCCTTATAGAGTAATGATAATGCTTTTACAGGTTACTACGTTGTTAAGACGGCCTAGGGGTTCCATTATAACTTCTACCATTGTAATTCGGAACTCCTTCAGAGATGTGTAGACTATTATGGGTAAGTGCTGTGTTCCGGTACTATGATATCTGTTAGGTAAACAAAACTCTTTCCGAAAAGTCAAAGACTTTGCATACTTGGTATGCAAAAAATAATAAAGCAGGTCTTTTATAACCACTATGTGGTACTTATTACTTAGTAGCCTTCTGCAGGCATAGCAAAGCATGTCATGTCTTCATGTAAAGTAGAAATAGCCAAGATATATTACATATTTAAAAATTATTATGAAAATGAAATTGCACGGAGAGCCAAGCTTGTTATAAGGATAGTTTTCTACAAACCCTTCACATTAGTTGGTTCGTCTGCTTATTAATTATATTACTTACATTATTAATGAACGTATGATAATTATTTTACATATCATTTTATAATTAAAGCTACTCTGAGACCAAGGATGAAAAATATTATCCTTTCCGTACCATTTTTACAAACCCTATATTTCTCTAAAGCAAGACTGTTTCAAAGGATCAAATAAAGTTATAGGTACGAATAGAAAAAAATCGAACCTTTCTAACAGTCAATTAAACTTGTTTAAATACCAAACAGAAGAGAAAACAAAGAATTCCATACAATTCATTTCATAAATGGCTTTGTTCCTTTTTTGTTTAATAAGCATTTTTCCGCTTTTAGAAAGGGTATCTGTTGACTGAAAAAACATTGAAGCATTATGTTGTTTTATGTTATTACTTATTTGGTTTGAACGAAGTTATTTGAAAAGTAATTATTTACATCAAATTAATTGGTACTATAAGGGTGCGTCCACATCCGCGAGCTGCTCGTGTAATGCTCGTTCATCAGCTGATATGGACGCTTTCTTAGGAATGCATAAAATATGGAAGAAAACGATTTCAACATCTTAGTTCCTTCTCGTTTCCGATTGTCTTGTAGATAAGTTCCTACCTATTTATTTATTGAGTACATGGAAGGACATGTCTATTTTGAAAGATATAAAAAAATACTACTTGAATCATGTGCAAATAACAAACAAGTATAAAACATTTACTTTTCTCTTTAAAAGTGATTAAAAATAGGTATTGAATTAATATAGGTATGTATTTGGTTCAATCAAATAGTTATAATGAAGATAAATTGACAATACAGGGTTCTTGATTTAATTAATTTATCCATTACTTGATTTAATCAGAACTCATTCCATCTTTATTAACAATTAAGAACACAATAACATTAAATTTCTCAAGAATAAAGCCAATCCTTAAAACTGTTCATTAATTGTTGACATTTTTAACAACTACTGTATAAAGCAAAAATATTACTTACTGGGTTTAATCTAGATTAAGAAGTTGGAATTGTACTAAACAGATAGTCCCTTCTCTTAATAAATCAGTCTTAAACAAATGACTGAAGAAACTCGGTTAATTTTCAAATGAATTTATACTTAAACTTTCGATGGAGAAGTTCATTTTTGATGTTTGAGTTTTAAATGTAAGGGTGCGAGTACACGAACTCTTCGAACAATTAGCAAGATGTGAACGTAGCAACGCAAACGGCTATTATGCGATTTTTTTCTGAGAGATCTGCTCATTTATCCTGATGGCAGGCTTTGACTGCTTCACCGGACTTTGAACTTTACCGTGTCTTGTGCGTCTATACCCGCTTTTCTCGCTCACCTTTTGTTTTTTTTTTATTATTCCAAGCAGTCGAACTGCTTTAAGTAGTCCGTGTGCTCGCATCCTTCCTTAGTGAATCCTAACCCGTTCAATAGATCTTCGATTGCTACTAAAGTTCGTATGATAGTCTCTATAGTTTCTAACAAGCTCTGTATTATGCTAGTATTCATAGAAGGATACTCCTCGAACTCGCCAAGTTTCGCTGAACTACGCCACAAGACATTATAACTCTATTCACACGGTCTAAAGTTCCTCGATAATCCTATTGCCCAGTTTAAACAGCGCTCATGTAGAAAATTGTGTATGAAGAGAGCATATAGAGGATAAGTGGGTTTTCCTTTTTCATAATACGCTATCTTTAAAAAATATTTATTTTGTTTACATTTAATTTTATTTATTTCGTATATTTTATTTAAAAGTCTTTTGTACATTTATTTTATTTGTGGATAGAGAAATCCGGCCAAGCTAGAGTGTAGTAGCTTGTGCGATACGTTTATAAACAGTTTTGGTGATAATAATAATAAATTAGACAGTGGTTATTTACTATTTTCATTTATGCAATATATTTATAAGTTACTTAATCTGAGTAATGTCGTGAAATTAACTGTGTGACCCTTCAATGTGTCTTTGAAGTAATGATATTGGACCATTACAGTAACTACCCACGCGCAACGATATTTATTATATTTACGTTTCTCTTTTATCTAGAGAGATAACATTTTCTTTTCTTCAGTCAGCACGTATTTAATTCCTTGATAAGTTTCCCACCATGAAATGTCACCTCTTCCCATTAGTTTTTGCCGTAAAAGGCGAATAAGACATTACGTGAAGAGGTGCCGCTAATAGCTGTATTCTGTCATCACTAATCCCTCCGTCTGGCGTAATGTTAGAGAATATCATAAGTGTTCTTACATGTTACATTTTCCATTAATTTTACAAAGAAAAATATCTTAAGATCGACTATAAGAACATGTGTTGTTAACGGGTTCTGTAAAATAGGCGACATTTTAACGTTATAGACCGTTCAAATTATTTTATTTTTCCGTATTTCTTTTTAAAATGTATAAAGAATTATTGTTTTTCGGGTCTTCCACCCACCGACGGGAAAATCGACGGGCCTGTTGGTCTAGTGGTTAGAGACCCTGACTGCTATACCGGAGGTCGTGGGTTCGATTCCCACCCGGGACAAATATTTGTGTGATGAGCACGATCATTTGTTCGGTGTCTGGGTGTAATTTATCTATAATATGTATGTATTTAGAAATATGTAAGTATGTTTATCAGTTGTCTGGTTACCATAACACAAGCTCTGCTTAGCTTGGGATCAGACAACCGTGTGTGAGATGTCCCGGAATCAGCATGAATGAACAATATCCCTTAAAAAAATATCTTTATAAAAATAACTCTTAGTAACTAACGATTGTCGACGTAACAAATACTTAATCCAATGAAAACGAGCTTCGTCCTCAAAAGGATCTTTTGTAAAGATTGATCGCCTGATAAATGGGAGGACTGTGAATACTGCCTACTGTGAGATAACAATAATTCTTCCAAAAATAGACTACAATTGCTTGAGCTTAATTACCGTTATGAAAACATCACGACGAGTTTAGTTAAGCCGGTTCTACTTGATTAGATTATAATCTTATCCTTTGGGTATAGTGTTGCTATATTTTTTAGGCAGAAAATTGTAACGAGTTAATAAAAAGATCACTGGTTTTTTGACGTCAAACTCTCTCATCTCTCCCTTCCAGTCTGGTTTCCGTTCTGGTCATAGTACTGTCACTGCTCTGTTGAAGGTGACTGATGATGTCCGCTGGGCAATGGAGAATAAGATGATGACGGTCCTTGTCTTGCTGGATTTCAGCAGCGCCTTCAACTCAGTAGACTTTGATGTGCTACTTGGCATCCTTAAATCTCTTAATTTCTCTTCCACATCCCTAGCCTGGTTAGATTCTTATCTTCGGGGTCGCTCGCAATGTGTTCGCCTCGAAGAATCTTATTCTGAGTGGTGTGACCTCACGGCAGGTGTTCCCCAGGGTGGCGTTCTTTCTCCTCTTCTCTTCTCTATTTTCATCAACTCTGTAGCAGGAGTTATTTCCTCTAGCTTCCATCTTTATGCAGACGACTTGCAGCTTTATCGTCACTTTGGAGTGGCTGAAGCAGACTCTGCCATTGCTGCTATGAACAAAGACTTGGCATCCATTTGCGCTTGGGCTAATTCGTATGGCCTTAAAGTTAACCCATCTAAGTCTCAAGCCATTATCATAGGCAGCAAGGCTATGCGGAGTCGGTTAAGCTTATCATCGATGGCGCGTCTGTACTTTGATGGCATGCCTATCACCTTCTCGGATACCGTAAAGGACCTGGGGATTGTAATGGATGCGAATCTTTCGTGGCGACCTCAAGTTGCCGAAGTTAGCCGTAAAGTGCATTTTTCCTTTCATTCCCTTAAGTCTCTTCAACATTTCCTACCTCTACAAACTAAGATCTCTCTAGCCCAATCTGTAATCCAACCCATAATCGATTATGCTGATGCCTGCTATTTAGATGCTACCGAGGAGCTCCTTAATAAACTTGAGCGCTTGCAAAATTTATGCATTCGTTTCATATTCGGCCTACGCAAATATGACCACGTATCTCACCTTCGCAAGCAGCTCAAGTGGCTCCCAATCCGTCTTCACCGGAACACTCGCATTTTATGCCTTCTTTACAATGTCCTGCACAACCCAATGTATCCCTCATATCTGCGTGAACGCTTCACTTATACCCGTCCTCCTAATATCCCTTGCAGAACGCAAATAAAATCCTTGTTACACTTCCAATCCCACTCCACTGACTTCTATTCCTACTCCTTTACCGTTCACGCAGTAAGACTTTGGAACTCGCTTCCGCCTAACATCCGTGATTCCAAGTCAATTTACATTTTTAAAAAGCGCATTAAAGAGCATTATCTCTCCTTATGATTGAGTTATTGTATATATATATATATATATATTTAAGTTATATATAGTATTTGTGTATATGTATGTTTTATATTTTGTAGTTTTATAATTTGAGTCGCACACTCTGACTGCCAATATTAACACCTTCTCCTTTCGCGGGTCTGCTGGCAGAAATTTCTTAAGAAATAAGCAGTACCTTTGTACATAATTTTTAAATATGAAATATTATCTATTAATGTGTTGTGTGTACATAAATTATTAAATAAATAAATAAATAAATAAAGAAAAGTGTTCACTGGAGCATTATAACCTAATAAAATAAAAACCATACTTTTCATTTCAAAGTACTACTGGCTAAAAATGAAGCACATTATCACAAGGAGGCTGAAAACGCTAATTCGCAATTAGTAAGTAAGCGTCACAGCTAATTTTCTTTTCTGCCTTAGAGTAGACCTTTTCTCTGTGAAAGAAATATCTATCAATATTATTGTCTACCAAGTACCTAATTTCCAAGAACTTAAAAATAAACGACGAAACAGAAATATGATACGGATCATAGTTTTAACACGTATTCGTAATGAAAATATTGTTACAACTTCCAAAAATATCAAACGGTATACCGTTAAAATAATCTCGTATCTCGTTTAAACCGCGTTGGATTTTAATCTAAATATTGTTCTAGAGTACTATAATATTCGTTTTCATTTACCCGTTTCAGGATTATCTTCCCTAATAAAGCTTCTAATAATTAAAACGAGAGTGCTATAAAAAGTAAGGATATAATAAATGATAGCTGCTGTAATAACATAATGTATCAAAATACGTTGTTATTATTAGACCCTCCTTCTTCTGAAATAATAGTGTCTATACGACTAGCCGTGTATGAACTATTTTTATTACTTTTGGAGTTCCAGAGTTTTAATATACTATTACATATATTATTTTGAGCTTTAACTGACCCAGTAGGGCAAAGGCCTTACCTCTCAGTACCTCTCTCTTCTCTAAAATCAGTGACACAGCGGCATCCAGAGGTTTTGCCGCTGTGTCACTGAGTTTACGACATAACATGATAATAATTAAAAAAATAAGCGTTAGGTATCAGTTGTTGTATCACGCCACTCTCTCACTACTCAATTTTCTTTACTCCTATATTTTAGAACACTGAGAAAATGCCTTGCTCGCGCTTTACTAAGCTTTGGATAAACAAAAACAATCGTTGTAATAAAACCATGTTTATTATAGGGCGCGCCCATTACTTACATGCTTTTGCCATTCCCTCAGCTGCCATGAATCTTGATCCGTTATACTTATGTTTATGTAACAAATGTCTAAATAATATATAATAATTTATTTGTTCAATATAAAAGCAGTGTTTATTCCGCTGCCTCGCTGGCCTAGTGGTGCTAAGCACGCCTGCTACGCTAGAGGTCTTGGGTTCGATTCCCGGGTCGACCAAGGTGTGATTGGGTTTTTCTATGAAATTCTCAGTAGCAGGTCGGAGTTTGGATTTGTGCCCGGTTAGTGGCAATAGGCTCGCCCCCTATTATATGGGACCTAAAACATATCGGCGAACTGTGGGTGTACATTGGTACGCCTCTGCCTACCCCTTCGGGGATACAGGCGAGATGATATGTTGTTGTTGTTGTTTATTCCGCTCTTGTAGAATAAAAATGGGCCATGGTTGGTATGGTACCATGGTATATCTAGTTTAGACGTGCTGTATTTTAACAATTAATGAAGAATTTAGTACTTCTGGATAGCTCTTAATTGAAAATCAAATATAACGTATTTAAATTTCTATACAATGAAATGTGTGTTTGAAGTAATTCGTAAAAACATATACTCGTATGTACTCATATGTACAAAGTTAAGTTTGGAACAAAATATCAAGCTTAATACAATTCTATATAACCTACATTTAAATGTGTTTGATGAAATGTGTAATGGTAACTATAGTTATTAAAATTGTCGTCATTGTTCTTTTACGATTATTTATTGTCCTTTTCATTTAATTGAAACGATGAAGAAAATTTCCATTGCACTGGGCGACGATTAATTAGAATCATAACTTCCACTTAGTTTTCTAGCGAAATATCTAATCTTATAAACTTAAGTGCTATGCAGAACGAAGTGCCCACTTTGTACTTAATTAAATTTAATATGGCTTGTACAAAATACTTTATTAATTTATACAATTTTCTCTAAATTGAATACAAAAAATACATCAACTTTTAGTTTTGTGCGTTGGTGGTTCTCGTCTGTTAATTCCTTATCTATACAAAAGGCATCAATTATTCTAAAATAATACCTAAACGAGGTTAAGATCGGGAAAATCGAGTTAAAGGTAGAAATACAATCCCACACCAATAATAAAAATTAACCGAGAGAATCCCGTAATTGCTGCCTTGTTCAATGATTATAATTTTAAAATAAGACCACTTAGATGAAGAAAATACAAATATTTAATATGGGTGGAAAAATGGAAATAAGAATAGTTTATTTTTTTAAATAAGTGGAATTACATATTATTGTACACTGTATCAAACCCGGCTGCACTGTTTACAATCAGAAATGGTTTAAAAAAACTTGGTGCTTAACTTATGTATTCAGAATATGTATTAGATGACCTGCAACGATTTGCGGTATAACAGATCATCTAATTTATTTTATTTCCGGACACAAAAGTAAATACTAACCAATTACCTTACAATTTTCTTGAGAGAGATTTGCACACTTTTTACATCTCCGCTTTTGTTTTTATGAACCAGTTTTAAACACCAAACCAGTAGGGGTTTACGGTTTCGACAATATCATTACGAGCCAGGTTCATTTGACTCTGTAATCTTATTTTCTCGTAGAATCTGAATTTTAGTGCTCATTAAAAGTTAGTAATGTTCCCTTAAAGGGTGTCTGATATTAATTGATTGCGAAAGCGAAATTTAATCACCTACGTATTCATTATTACTTTGCAGCCATACCGTGGGATTACTTTGTTCTATTAGATTGGTTGCTTATAATTATGTGCTGTTTATTCATTTTATTACTTGTATTATCACATATTCGACTGTTATTATATATATGTAGGAGCGTCGGATGGGACCTCGTTGCGGTCATATAGGTAATGTTTTTTTCGCACTCCATTAAAAGCCTTTATTTATTTATTAATGTATTTCTTTGATGTCATATTCAAAGATAAAGAACAGAATATTTAAATAGACAAAGTAAAAAAGTATAAAATTCTGACAAACATATCCCTTTGTAAGACACAAAGGGATATAGAGTTATCCAGGAAATGGGTTGTGGAGTTCCGATAGACAGGCTCCATGTAAAATTCAGTTGAATCCGGAGAGACTGGAAATTGACCCCAAAATAGCTTCGAAAAAGGTTAGAAAGGAGATGACACGAGTAGAAAAATCTTTTAAATATACATTATCTATCTTTACACCAACAAAAAATGTAACACTATCCATAGAATCATAAAGTACATCGCAATTTAATGAAATAAGCTTCGTAATATGCATAAAATTAAATTAGGTTATTTTCAAAATTCTTTGCAACAAAACAGAATTTCAAAAATATGAATACAGATAATATATTTGTACAGTGTACGATACATATCTATGACTATATAATGATTCATATCATACTTTAATCTATCATATACGTCTGTAAATACATTAGCAATAAAAGTAAAAATAAGTGTAAAATAAATACTTTAACAAAAATAAATCTTAAATGTCTAAAGAAATGTAGTTTCTACGAACTTTTAAATATTTAAACCCAATCATTTAAAAGCATTACTAATGTAAAATATTGAGAGGTATTTCGTGTTCGACTATTACTATGAAATATTTAATAAAGTTTCGCGACATTATAATAAATTGAGTGTCTATCAATTTTTAATCTATCAATAAATACGTACAAAAAAAAAGTTGGAATTATGTTCTTAAGTTGCACAAGACTTATTGTTAACATGACGATACTGCTAGAAAATGTATTAAATTTTGAGATTCAGGCAAACTTATTAAGCGATTACGTATAATTAGAAAAACTTTTCCTATATTTTCAATACATAAGGGATGTCGTAATTTTAGGAAACGGAAAATACTTGGACCTAAAAATAACCTTAATGCTCAAGAGAGTTGATTCGAGGTTTACCGTACGACTTTGCTATGTAGACTCCGATAAATGTTCCAAGCCTTTAACAGAAACATTTATGTAACTAGTAAATTTAGTAGTCTAGCAAAAGAATACCTGTAGAGTATTGCAGGCATCTTAATATAGGGATCTTGTATCTTACTTCATCAATGTTTGATTTATAATTTCGCTTCTTTTTATTTTGGATTCAATGATCCAACATTTAAACTCTATCTAACCAAAATGATGCTACCTGGATGGCCCGCTCGCTGGTATCCATTACGTCCTGAAGCCTGCATTAAATCCTATGATTTAAAGAAATGTTAGTAACACCATTCGTAAGGCTCGTATTTAATATATTTGGTTTATTGAGACTAACAAAGAATATTAAAAAACCATTTTATGGTTTCGCTAACTATTCAAGTGAAATAGATCTCAACAATTAGGAACAAAAAGACAGATTCAGATTACTTCAATCATTCCCGTAAATTAATTTACGAATAAAAATAAACCCCAACACAACGATAAAAGAACTTTTTGTAAAGCAAGAATGCCGGGTTTTGTGATTACGATTTCTACTAGGTATTATTACAAGCCCTGAGAGAAATCTTTTGTATTTGGAAAGCTTACCAAAATTAATAAAAATAAAGAAAGTAAATGTTCTTAATCTAATACGCACACAAAAAATCCTCTGCGTGGCTAAATTCTCGTCGAAATGTTCCCCAAGAGATAGTCAATTTGGATATGTCGATAAATATTATAATCTGAAGTTTTCCATAACGCATTAGTTAAGTTATTGTGGGTACTAAAATATTTAAACGTGATTTACTTAGCGTATATATTTATAAATATTAAATGAAAAAAGAAACTTTTATTTCCCTCCTATTAACTATAATAGTTATTATTATTTATAATAGTTTTACGACAATCCACGTGTTAGCGATTGGAAAATGTACATGTGATTAAATGTTATTCAAATTAAATGGAATTCGAGACAAATTTTCTACTATTAATGCGACAAGATCTAAACACAGTAACGAACACCCTACAACAATTCGTTATTTAAATGAGTCAGTTAGGCTTGAAACCGGAGTAACGCTACGAGGCCGTTGACAATAATTAGCGTTTATTTGTATCAGCATTAGACTATGTAGGCTCGAGTTAATTACTCCCAGAACTATGCTTCCAACGTCAAAACAACAACCAATCCTGTCAAGATACATTTGGTATAACGTCCTTCCATTAAACTTTGAAATTCAAACATGGGCTAATTTGACCCGCCCAAACATTTTGCGGTTGTTCTATTTACATTCATCCTCATTCCAAAGCTTACCCTAACCAGTGTTCTATAGAAACCCAACAATTCAGTTAAACCTGGACCCACATCCCATAAATCTAATCGTAAAAAACAGCTTTTGATGCACGTACAGACCAGAAGACATCGTACCATGAAACACGCTGTTACATTTCTAGTTAGCAGAGTGTGTACGAGCGTCAACTTTACTTAATGAAAGGAACATGCGCAGTAAACACTTCGAGCAACTTTGGCGGTGCGTTTTCGTCCAGTGGCTTGGCGGTACTTTTGACCTCCGTACGTATACCGAGCTGAGCTAAATATCGCTCGCACTTATATCCCCAAGTATAACCACCGGGTGTTATATGTAAGCATTATTAAAAAAAGTAGAAACGCATGTTTATGTCTGTTTAGAAAGTTCAAAAATCCCCCTTGAAAATTAGGTGTACCTGTGATTTTTTGTGCAACGGTAAGTAATTGTTACCTGTAGTTTCCCTGTGATTTTCTAATCACGCTTAATGAATGAATAGTTTGTTATTTGCATGACAAATGAACCTTCCGTGTACTGTCTATTTAAATACTTGTGTGAGGTCTTGTATTGGTTTTATGTAGTGAATTTCAAACAAACTTTCTTCAGGTTTGAAATTTATGTGATGAAAATTTCGACCGCGTTAAAATTGATGGTGTTTAAATAGATTATTGCGTATACAGGTAAGTTTTATATATCCTTATACTTATGACTGTGTATATGTGTCTTTTATTGGTACTGAAGAGCAGGATATATTTCGGTGTTTATTAATATCACTCTTCTTGGATAGACAAAGAGATTGTGGAGGATGAATTTGAGATACTCGACCGCTTTTTCTTCCTTTTGTATTCGCGAGGAACCTATTACATACGATGCTAGTCTAGTGCAAATAAACCTAGAATATACCTTTGTTGTTTCTATATAACTATTACTCACTTATTGTTTTTTTTTTTAATTGGTATAGGGTATAACGGAATACTACGAAAACATTAAGCTGAGGCAATAAATACTTTTTAAACTACACATTCATTTCAATTTATTTTAAGTTACTTGTTGTTAATATTTATATAAATTGATAAATATATAAATATAAATATATCTATAATTTATAAATATGTTATGAACAAAATCTAGAAACAATAACGAGTGTTTAATCAAGTGTATCGCTCGCGTGATAAAGTGAAATTTGAGCATTATTCGTTACGACAAAGATTTATTTTTAGTACAATATAGAACATTGATTCCCGAGGGATAAATACTATCTTATTCAACACATTAGTAATGCGGTTGGTCTCAGTGTAATCGGATGCTTGTCGGAGTCAATTTATGTCGTGACTTGCAAATGTAACCGTTCCTAAGGATCCAGCTTAACCGTGTCAATTTGCAACGCTATCCCGAAACGGAAAAACTAGTCACAGTTCTGTGAAATAGTTTCAGAATTTCAAACCATTCAAAAATCTTTTTTATTTTTATTGTTTTGTACAATTGTGTTGACTTTTTAGAATTCGTGTACATTGACATGAATGTGTAGAGCTTTGATCCATTCGTTAATTACAACAATACAGAATTGGCTGTTATTATTTTATCTATCTTACGGTGACGAATGGCAAAAATCCTACCTTTTCAGTAGTTTTAATTATGCTACGAGTATGTAAATTTTCTCTCAACCAGATTATTAATTGTTGTCTTCTTTTGCACTAACTTCTATGAAAAAATGTTTTTCTTTTGTTTTGCTTACCTTATCTAAACAAGGTGGTACAATGAAAGGGGAGATTTATTTTGGATTACTATTGTCTTTGTTCCTGTAACTTAATACTCAACAGCTTTCCTTGAAAGTTGTCTGTCTACTTTTCCCGGTTCGCCCCAATTACTTTCCTGCGCCCTAGATACGTGTATCCAAGTTAACCGTGAGTAATGGTGATTACACCATGAGGTTGACTTGAAGGAGAATAAATAATATTAAATTGAATATTCTGCTTTTAATATCCTCATGCGCGCAACATTAGCTTTATGCGTCTCCGTAGCGGAGCATACGCAATAGGATAGTTACATGCTAGTGTTAGGTAATATAAAATTATATTTAAATACCTTTAAATTTTTATACATTCATGAAGCTAATGCTTTATAGTTGACGGATCGATTGCGCTGTTAATCTTTAAAGAGAGCTATTAACGTACCTTACACGTGTATAAGAATCACATAACCTTTTTAAAATAAAAATAAGCAAATTATTTTTGTTATTCTTTATATATGTTTTAACTTCAAGCTTATACATAGCAACAGCAAATACAGTACGGAGTACTACAAATATTTGACAAAGTTTACGACTATTTATCAAACACAATTTGCCAAAACCACGACTTCCCAACCAAGATTTTTTTAATAAAAATCCGCGAAAATATGATTCGAGATTCCCGACGATTTCGCTTACGGCGCTGAATAATATGCTGAAACCGTAAGATATTCAGTTATTCTAAAAGGCCGAGGTGTTGGCTGTATTACCTTACCGATATCACCTTGAGAATAATATGCCTAGTGACGCGACGCTAATATTTGACGGCCAATAGGTGTCTTTTTCAAAGCCTTGAGAATTCTAGGAATATAGTTAGTAAACAATTTTCATGGTAGTTTAAACAAACGTTATAAATTGATTATTTTAAGTGGTATGTATTTTGCTGCTGTCTCGTGAAAATACTTCTTTTTTTATTTAATAAAGCTTTTTATTATTATGAGAAATTGATTTAAAGTAGATGTTAAATTAAATACTTAAAAAATAATAAAAAGTAACCAATTAATAATAATTTATCTAAATTAAATTAAGATTTTCCTTATTACTTCTGCTCAATCAAGCTTAAATGTCAAGTTTAAATGCTATTTTTATTTAAAGAATATCAAAAACACTGTACAAGGATTTCATAACAATTATTATTATTATTGTAGTATCATTACTATTGAACTTTTCCTTTACATTTAAGACTATTTGGAAGCATATAATTTAAAGCGTTTCCCGTTTTAATGAGTGCTCTCATCTTTTACATGAAATTGTCGAATTACGAAACATTAACATTATCAGTTTTCCATAACATAACATCAGTGCGTCATCGCTAAGTCTATGTTTTCAAAATAGGGTTAGTGTGTCTACTGGGACTGTGGGTCTAAAATCTTTCCTCGTACCGAAAAGAACTCATTCATGTGGTGGTTTATCCTTTATAAATTGGACGAGCTATGAAAGAGTCTTTTTCGGATTTTAAAAGGTTTAAAGTTCTGTTTCTGTCCATTTGTTTAGGTTTCTGTTCTTACACATAAAAATTGATATGTTAGAACAAATATCTAACTTAATTAAAAATTTCTTTACATGTTTTTATTTAATGCTTAAAAATATTATTGGTATTGGTAAAATTTTGTGTAAGTTAGTATACCTAAATTTTAATAAAACATTGAATTTAAACCAACATTTTCTAAAGTGTTGAAAAGAGAGATTAAAGTCATAAGTTATAATTTTTTAAGAAAATATACTCCCTAAACAAACTACTAAAAACAAAGCCTTTGTTTTTTTCATCAGGTAGTAGTTATTTATGTCTAATACAACGATATTTCATAGATAAATGTGATTCCTCGGATTAACCCGCGAATCCGGAAATATTTACAATGTACGCAACATCGCAATCGAATACGTGGTTAGAATTTTAATAATGTATTAGACGAATTCTTTATTATAACGCTTCTTTTATCAAACACGAGGAAAATCGTTTTCTTTCTCCAAAGGTAAGGAACAATCTTATTGTGTCTTTTTCACATTCGCACTTACGCGAAATCTCAATCTTATTTTTATTTTCTCATTATTTGAATGTCTATTCAATTACATTATATATTTAAAATGTAGGCTAATAGATTATTTAATTTAAAGTAATAATGCTATTATTTTTTTATTCCGACCCTTCTCAACCCGAAACTATTCTGTACAAATACAGAATAAAACTTATTCGTCATAATACTCAGACTATTGATATAATTTTCGCGTTTAATATAATAATATGTATTTCAAAGTAAATTAAAATGCTGAACTGAAGCTAGCTCAGAACAATGCATTAATTACAAAGCTCTATCTCATTCCGCTTTTAATTGTTAATTAAATCAAAGGACAGCCATTTTAAGTTTATCTCCCTATGTGACTACAGTCCTGATTTTGTATTTTGTCCCAAAAGTGCTTAATTACTTTTGTTTGTTCTCGGTCATTGAACTCTGCCAATTTATATTCTCATGTTTACTAATTACATTTAAATTGTCAAGTATTTATGTAAAGCATTTCACAAACAAGTCCATTCTAAACTATGAAGAAAACGACACAAAAGAAACAAAACATATCATCAGGCCTGTATCCCCGAAGGGATAGGCAGAGGTGTACCAATGTCCACCCACAGTTCGCGCGATATGTTTAGGTCCCATGTAATAGGTAGGTGAGCCTATTGCCACTAACCGGGCACAAATCCAAACTCCGGCCTGCTACTGAGAATTTCATAGAAAAACCCAATAACACCTTGGTCGACTCGGGAATCGAACCCAAGACCCCTAGGGTAGCAGTCGCGCTTAGCACCACTAGGCCAACGAGGCAGTTCAGCCAATTTAACTTTAAATTGCTTCCTTTGAAGTAAGAAGTTTAAAACGCCTACAGTTAATTCTGTTCTACTATCAGAGTCTAGAATGATTAGGTTTTGAACGAAAACATCGTTATTGAAACCAACAAACAATAAAAATATTAATACAAGGATTGGTATTTAAAATTCCACTAACAATTTATTTTTGTATTACCGATGTCGTATTTCTACTTGGTACAACGATTAAAATATCTATGAATATTGCATCTGAATCTAAAGTAAATAAGAGTAGCAACCGTCTAACGAATCACATAAATAGAATTAATATTCAATGTTATATAAAATATTTTTATAACACAGATTACATTGTACCGAATTTTGTTTGTTTTTAACTGTTAACAGATTATAATTGTTATAAGTGAAGACGGATAATTAATTATCTTCATTTATAGTATCAAAATAGCATCTTTTTTTAAAACACATTTTTATATTTATTTTTTGCGTCAATTTCCTAAAAGTCTTCGCCTCCGCACCGAATAACAGTTTAAATACTTATAAAGACATCGGGAACGCAGCTTAGGTATTCACGCGGGTGAAACCGTGGGACACAGCTAGTAGAAAATAAACAAATTTAAACCGTTTTATTCATTTATGGAACGCAACAATAAAAGAGCATCGTGTATTCTCCGCTTGAATCGAATCACCCAATTTTGTTTGTAGGAAAATTATGAAAGTGATTTTAGCTATAACTAGGGAAATTAGAGTGCTTTCAGAGTTACTTAGGGAACCTTTCAGAAAACATTGTTGAACAATATTTTTATAGTACAACACAATATTATATTTTCGACTACTTATTTATTTCATTTTTAACACAAAACATGAAAATTTTGTCTGGCCTCAGTACTTTTTTACTGGTTTAACCTAATACTCTTATATTATATAAGCGGTAGTAAATGGCTCATCATCACTACATGAATGCACGAGGATGGCAGCCATCAGAGAAGAGTGGCGGCGTGTTGTGAAGCTTGCCACCAACACCTGAAGTGATGACCACGACCACTCTGTCAAGAGTGACCCCGAATAGGAAAAATACTCTTAAAAAAGAGCAAATAATGGAAACTCAACTTTTCACTTTAAAGACCAAGACCAAGTCTACAAAGTTATTAACTACAAAGCTTAAATATAAATCATTTACGGGCTTGAAATAGCGCAACAATTTAATTTATTATCGCTGGAAAAATTACATAAATTTTCATAGCAAAATAATTTACTTAATTAAATTAAAAATACCTACATGAAATACTTTGTTTTCATACTTAACTGGGTCAGTTTGATGTGGGTCATGCCAAAGCAGTCCAATTTGGGCCCCAAAATACCAATCCCTTGGGTTTAAACCTTACATATTTGCATAATAATTCCTATTTTAGTTTATGACGAATTTGAACAAAACAAAAGTACAAACTTTGACAAATAACCCCTGAAATGATATAACTTGTTTGAGTTTAATTTTAGAATGTCGGTGTGTGAAATTTAGAATTGACCAAACTTTTTTGACACAGACATAGTAAAATCTGTATACTCGACGAAACATATTTATAGTGAACACATCAATCGCCTTAATATTTGTTCAATTAAATTTCCAACAGATAATGCACAAAGTACATAAAAAGTAGTAACTGTTGACATTAATATTTGTCCCACGTGACCAAGAAACCCACTGCCCTTAACTCGTGCCAATCTGTCAAAGGAACAGTTAGTCATAAAACTAAAACAATTTATTTCAGCAGCCCTTCAAAACTTAAACTCATCTAGCTTATTCAAGTTTGTAACTTTTTAGTTGCACCCTCTAATTAGAGACCCTTCTCTTAAAAAAAGTTATAGCACCACCAATTTAGACGAACAAGCTTAACCGCCAAGCTTTACCGCTTTTGGTTTATTTGTTACATTTATAGAATAATTGAATTTAAACTTTTGTCGGATTACTGTATTCCTGATTTTGACCCTTGGAAATTATTGGGTTAAACCAACATGTAATAAGATGTGTTGTTTTGATAATACGATGGACTTTGAGTAAGGTATTTTGAAATTTAAACGCACTTCCAAAGGGACTCAACTTGAAGTTTACCAGCCTTAGATTCATGTTTTATAGCCTGTACAGAATCACATTTATTTCTTCTATGTACACATTACGTACTACTCCTTTTAAAGTCTCGGTAAGATATAATTCAATTTAACGGTTGTGGAAGTGTGGCGGATCTAAATATTAATTAATTTAATCATTAAATATCACGAAAAATAAATCAAATTCTAGTTAAATAAATAAAACCAATCTATAGTGACACGAATACTTGATGTGCTGCAAACTCCATTATAGTGTAACTAAGTGCCTTACCGAAGCTATTTTACAAATTGAACTATGAGCAAGATGCATTTTTAATTAATAATAGCAAACGTAATTCAATTAGGTACGGAAATAATACCTATTAAATGCACTTCTCTTAGTTTTAATTCTATTAATCAAAGATCTGCGCGCGTTCTAGCTCAGCTCTTAACGTTGTGGGAGCGAGACGGCGCTAGGCGCTGTGTAATGCGCTATCTCGCTTTTGCAGCTTATAGTACAGACAGTGGCTTTCATAATACCAGCTGATTGCTTCCCTCGTATAACCTGGAGGTACACATTAGCTTTAATGTTGAAGTGAGTGCTGTGGGTAGGCAAATATAATAATGCCACACTCAACAGCCGAGCGCTTGAATACATTAGCGGTGAGAGTTTATTCCTAGTTTAGGTATAAGTGAATATACTTTGGTTTTAGATTTTATAATTGAGCTGTCTCGTCGTCGGTGTCGAGATTTTATAGCACTTAATTTGGATCACAGAGAGTTTTGAACTGCGTAATCATGTGGGTTTAGTCGGATTTTCGGAAGACAAGCTTTTGCCATGACTGCAAACAAAATCATCTTATTTCGAGTACCTAGACACGAAAAAAGATATTTATTT
Source organism: Autographa gamma (assembly GCA_905146925.1). Lineage (NCBI taxonomy): Eukaryota > Metazoa > Arthropoda > Insecta > Lepidoptera > Noctuidae > Autographa > Autographa gamma. Next base: position 5,448,829 of record LR989866.1, on the reverse strand, counting down.
CCTTACTTTTTACAAAAATTAAGCAAAAAATAAATAAATAACTGAAAAAAACCTATAGGTATACGATATAAAACTCCCAATGACTGTTACATTCACTCTTAATTGACTTTAACCGCAAAATTATAACAGAACAGTAGATATTGCGGTGAACCTTATGTTGGGCGTATCAAATGTCAACAACCTAAATGCACTTGAAATAGATTTATCAAATTATAACCTATATTTTTATGCATTTGCTGGCTGAGTTCTGCCATTAAAGTGATCGGTAGTTACTTACATACTTTCTGGGATATAGCTTTTTGGGATAACTAGCTGCTTCCCGCTGCTGCACCCGCGTAGGTTATTGCGATGAAAAGTAGATTTTGTCCTTTTTTGGAGTTCAACCTAACATCATACAAAATTTCATAGAAATGAATTCAAAGGTTTAGCCTTGAAATCGTAACAATTAGGCAAACAGAGTTTTTTCCGCATCTATCATTCATTAGTAATTGCTAAATAGCAACTTAGCTTTCCCAATTTATCTGAACACATATGGCAAAGACGTGCGAAGATTTTATAAGTCAGAACCGAGTACCTCATGAATTTTCTAGCAGTATACATCATTCTCGAAAACGGTTCCCTTTGTATTTTCTCCGTGCCTATTTGTATTATATGATGAGACGTTCTTACGTGATATACTATGTTTGTGTATAAAAGTACACAACCATCGTCTGTATTGTGCGATAATTGTTGTGTACTTTCGTGAGTGATGTTTGTTTATATTGGTGTAAATGGATTTGCGACCGGGAACTACTGTTTCTCGATTGCGCTATTGTTGAGTGATGAACTCATGAATAAAAGGTCCGTTTTTGTCCGAAACTTGAATTACACATGTGTGCAGAACTTTTGCTCACCACATAGAAAAGTGAAGCACGCATTATTTATCCCTTTTGACGTAGGTCTTGGAAATCTCGTCTTTAAAAAATGAGAAGTATACGTAGACAAACATTCTACTCCTACCTAATAATGATTTCTCAAGCTATGTAGGGTTTTTATTCTATTCTCACCAGATTTCTCGGAAATAATAAAATTGACTCTATTTTTGACCTCCACAACCCAAGCTAGTTTCAGTCAGTATTACATAACATAGACCTGTTCTCATGAATATAGACGAAGAGCAGGTCCAATTGATAAATTTATCATTGAGACCGGCCTAAACAAAGCCAGACGGCCGTGGTCCCTTTTAAATTCAAACCTTCAGATAGTTATTTTCACGTGAACTATTTGGTGTGCCGACTTAGAACACGCTGACATGGCTAGGTATAGTTCGAGGGGCTAAAAATGCTTCTGTGACATACTAGCGTTGCACCGCGGGTTCACCTTTACTTTTTTTCTTATCTTTTTGAAGATAATATAGTTATTCTGTTTTTTTGCGGTGGAGACGAATCCAATAAACAAGAGATTTTGAACATCAGTTTACCCGTTTTTTGAGTTTTAAATGATGTAACTATCCTGAATCGGTTGTATAAGCAAGACAAGACAAGGCAAGATTATTATTAATTTAACAAATGATCGTTTCAAGTATGTATAGTAGTAGTAGGATAACAAAGTTTATAGATAATAACCACTCAAAACTTAACTTCTATCATTTCAGTTTACATTGTTATGGTCAAAGAGTTCAATTTATATAAATTTTAGCACTTTTACTTCTGAAAAATAATGTGCTTTTCTCCTAAAGCACCTCATTTTAACTTCTTATTAAGATACATTTGAGACCAGTAGCTTTTATTTATGCAGTCTGGCTTATTCATTTTGTTTCTTAGTAATAAAGATTAACGTTGCACTCTTAAGAATTCAATTAGAAGGTAGAAAGGTCTTTTAAGTTAGAAATGTCCATTTAAATGTAATGAAGTATTTTAATTACTCGTTTGTTTTCCCAGTTTAGAAGAAATAGTTTTGTTAGAACACTGGGAGTTTGTTGTCTGGAATAAACTGTAATAAATACGAATACAAAGGATCTATCTTTATTATTTTCACCTGAAAATTAAAGAGCTTGAGATGCTGCACCTTCATAAGACAATATATTATGTTAGACTAATAATTAATGATAATTAACAATATTAATAACTAGCTGAGCAGACAGACGTTGTGCTATCAATCTATGCAGAATTAAATATTTTTCACTTTCATTCACATAAACCAATAACAACTAAAAGCATACAGCCAAATCGATCTTAGTGATGCTCCTTCAAATATATGGCTATTGATTTTTAATTCAATAAATAGATAGAAGAAAGATTAACAAAGGCATATAATTATAATAAACATAAATAGCATATAAACATAATGCTGTATTTCCTACTAAATTTAAACCGTATTAATGATGGTATTACATGTTAAATATTATTAATTGATTCTTGGTACATGCTCGTAGTTTAAATAACTGGAAAAATTTAACTTTAAAAGGCTTTGCGTCACTACTTTCTTAGAATATCTGATGAAATGTAATTTCCTAGGTAGGACGGTAAGCTCCGTATTAACGTCGATATTAATGCCTACTTTATAAAGAAGTTATTTTAGTAGTTTCTTGGACTTGTATGGTTTCGTATTAATATGATTTACGATACAAGTTAATGTTTATTTATTTCCACAACTCATTTTATAGGTACAAAATCTATATGATAATTTTACAGTTATTTGTCCTGTTATTTTTGACAATTCATATTAGTAAAGCTTAAAGATTTATATCAGATTTATAAATGCTTTGGTATATTTAAATTATTGCGTATATTTCAATCCTTTACGTGTGTCGTAAATTTATGTATTTACGCTATGTTGCCTTAACCTTGTATTAAAAAAGGTAGAATAGAATAGAATGGCTTGACAAAAGAATTTTCAGTGTAATTGATAGCAAGTACTAGGATTTAATCGAATGAAAAAAGAAATCCCTTAAAAGCCAACCTAAATATTTTACTTAAATAAAAACATCAAGGTATCGTTTCAAAAAAATACGTGGCCCTATAACCGCAAGCAACTGCTGAACTGCTAAAATTGCCGGCGGCCGTACGTTAAGCTAATAAATTCCACTTTAGACGAGATCCCTTGCTAAATAGATTACATAGGTTAAGTCAACTACGGTGTACAGTCGACCACACGCCAATGTCTACAGCAAATAAATAAATTGAACCTTGCGTGCTATGACATAAAGCCGTTGGTAAGGATGTGGTGTTGGTGCTGATGTGGTTGACAGTACGAATTGCCGGAGCACTCTTGGCAAAAAGCTTTGGTCAAATCAAATTTGATCAACCAAAATGATATATTTTAAAGTTTTTTTACCGGGTCACTAATTTTATAAGTCACAAAATGGGGCAGATAGCTGGTTATGAATAGTCAAAATCCATTTGACTAAAGTTACTTCTGTAAGTCACGTCAGTTAGATATAATAGTATATAATAGATGTGTGTTTAGTATTTTATCAAATCAATAAAAATTACAAAGATAAACCGCATTAAAGTTGAAACTAGGGGCTTGTGACGTCACTGCTTAGTATGTTTTTCAATTACTGTTGAGTTTTACGACACATTTCGAAATTGCTAGCAGATATCGACTCAAAGTCAATGCTACATTTTCTTAGAAATTCACTCACGGTTTTAAAAATATCAGTAAGAAATGGAATATAAAATCGTCGTATATTTTCAACGAACCTTTCTATTATATTCACCAAAATGCATTAACATTTATTTTATATTTTTATGCTACTATCTACCATCCCACTATTGGACAAGGGCTTTTCACAAATCCGGCCGATAATCCGTATATCGAGCCACCCCAAACATCCCACACGTTACACTGAATAATATTTATTTAAAACATTTTTACCTACGTTTAAGCCGCATTAATCACTGTTTACGTAGGTAGGAACACATCGCTATCACTGTAATAACATGTTATTACAAACAAGCCGAATCAATGAACTTTTTATATCTCTATTTGTTTGTTTTAATCTCTTTTAATGTTAATTACATGCCAATTATTCCATTGGAAGATAAGGGTTCATATTGCATACTGTTTGCAGTTGATGCTTTGAAATCGTTTGAGAATTTACAATGTTGTTTTTGGATATTTCAGCTTTAGTAAATACGTGTTTATGTTATGAATGTTCCTGAAAACTTGTAATTGGCCTTATTTTACTTATAATTCCTACTATTGTAATATGCAGCTGTAAGTTTTCCTAAAAATGCAAAATAAAATAAAAATAAAATAAAAGAAATATTGTACATTGCTTACGTAGTGACCTCTTTACCTATTTATGTATATTTATTTGAAAACGCTTACGAGTATAACTACCTTTACAGGAATCTAATCCCAATACGATAGAGTAGACATTTATTTTAACATTAAAGTATACTATAATTTAACTACCTACTAATAATTTTCTAAATCACTTAATACTACTAGGAACATATTTATGTACTAATAACTAACTCACTATACTTATTTAATAACAGAATATATAAAGTAATATATAAGTAATACAGAATATATAAGTAACTTTAACAATTTATATATGTAAGCAGTCACAATATACATATAGGTAAAACGAACCTATGTTCCTTGTTCATATTATTAAACCTCTTTTTTCAAAAGCATATAATCCTGACCATTTCTAATAATCGTTGGCAACAGATGTCGACAATTTTATTGTGTTCTATTTGAAACCTAGCGGCAACCCACAAAGGCTTTAGTGTTGTGCCTTATAAATTGCAACAGGTTTATCCTATTACGCTGGACTTAGCGCCGCAGTTAGAGAAATGTTAGTGTATGTAACAGGTTTTGTGCTACTAACGTGGGAATATAGAAAACTATCTAAGTTCGGTGCTGGGTTGAATAGCACTTTATAAATATCCAATGTATGTTATGTATTTAGATTTACATAGGTTAAAGATAAATATAAAACAATTAGCTGAAATGATCGCAACAAAATACAAAAAAAAAATTGTTTGAACGTGTCAGCCTACCCGTGACCATGAAACCTACAAGAGTGTCGAAACGTTGCGAACTAAAATCTAAAAAAAACACGATATCATCCGTAAAACGTTGTTTTATAATGTCTTAAGTTCGCGACAATCTCAAATAGCAATGCTTAATATCTCTTTTTATGTAGTACTTTTTCTAGGACGACAGTAAAAATGATCGTGCAATCCAATCTAAAATTAAGAACCAACAAAATAATTAATCTATTTATTAATTAAAACATATTCTGAACTGGACGTGTAACTAATATACCGCTGTAACAAACGAAGAGTTTCCACTTATAAGTTGGTATTGAGTTTTGAGTGCCAAGCGTGGGTGGTGAACGGAATCTACATTTATAGAGCTGGATTACCCCCTATGTAAGACGACCAATATAATATGTGTGATCGAACTATGTAGACGGGCTGCACTAGTATAGAATTATAAAAAATATACAGAAATAAATAATTATGAAACGTTTTGACGACCCATGTCGTCTAAAAAACATGGAAAATAAAAATTAAGTAGTTAAAATATAATGAAATAATTTAGGCATAGCGTAAATTCAAATTAACTTCATTTACTACTATTTTAAGTACCAGCAGAACATTAAAATTAAGATTACATTGTACCTGTTATTAGTTTCCGAATACTATATGCCAACTTGTATTTTGTGCCAATTAAGAATTATTATTATTATTATTATTTACGAATTCGACGAAATAACTTTAATTCAATACAAGCGATATAAATCTTAACAAAAATAACTTGTCCAAATATTTTAAAAATAAATCCAAGATTATTTTGACACGATTTTCATATAGTTTTGTAACACACGTGTCCGTACAAAATAACAAAATATATTATAATCCAGCACTCATCCCGATTAACTTTTGATAAAGTTATTTATAGTGAACACGTTTTACTTTACCAAATAAGCTTGAACTCAAATATTAAAACAGATAACTTTTTACTTCGTATCTAAGTTTAGACGATCCGTGGGAGATTTCCACTTGTTTATTTTAAGATCGAGACATAACTAAAATTGGAACTGAAATAAAATGTTTAGGAGTTTGGAATTTACTTATTCTTGTTGATAAAAATAAAAATGTAAAAGTATAACATTTTACCAGTGGTAGATAAGATCAATTTATTTAAAGACAGTTCTTAATATGAAGTGGAATACAGCATATTGATGTGTGAAAGATTGTAATTGGAAATATGTAAAAATATTATGTCATATCTTTAATTTAGTGAATAATTCGTTTAATTTAAGACACAATTAAATCTAATATAAGAACAAACTCTAACAATACTAAAATTTAAACTTACATAAATAAAAACTAACAGGCACGGCGTCAAAGATGTCATCGTCATCCTTGTCAATGGCGGGAAACGTGCCCAGAAGGCTGGCAGCATTGCCACGTTGAATTGCTATGCCGATTCTCTGTGCAAGGAACAAATTTAGTGAATAGGATTTATTGAATCCATAAATTTACAATTCAGATATTTTTTTTTATTTTTAATTCAATACTTCAATGTAATACAAGAACAAATTGTCTATCATATAAGTCATATAAGCTTACGTAAATAAATAAATGGTCCAATAAGATGAACATAATTACTTTCCATTAGAATGGTTATAGATGCTATGATTACGTGATCATCGCTATAATCTCTTAATATCTTTCTGTGAGAGTTTTAAAAATACTTTCCTCCGTACAAAATGCCAAGATACTTTTATCTTGTGATCTCGCTTCGATTAACTTAGACAAAGTAACGAAGATTATTCTGTACTCATTGATCCTTAAGAGATTACTCCGCATTATCGCTCGATAAAAGAATGTCTAAAGATTACGCCTGTTTGCGATGTGGGTAATCCGAAAACGATGACCTCTTAAGTGGACATTCACGATAGAGCCATTTGGCGTAGCTCCAAACGACTTCAGTTGAATGGAGGGCGAGAAAAAAGCATTCACAGTCACGCCAATTTGCTTTTGTTTTACATGTCGAACAAACGGTACTTTTACCATTAAAACTCTTGTTGTCATATGCTTCGATCATTAAACACATAATTAATGACTAATAATAAAATGAAGTTGTTATTAATATAAGAAGGCTACATGAAATTCGAATCAATGTTTTAGCGCGAAATGAACTTAAAGTGGATATAGAAGCGTGCCACGATGGCATGGCGTGATAGCAAGGCAAGATTGTAAATTTGAATAACAAAGTTTCGATCTTGGTTTTACATTGATACGCCACTTGCTGTAATGGCATGACCGTGAATGCCCCGTAATTTCATCAGATGCCTTAGTACGCGTGCTAATAGCCACTCCAATATCTATGTAATCCGTATTCATCCTTATTTTATCTTTTCCTTTTTCTTTAGTATAATAGCAAATCAAATTTGTGAATATCTTTGGCAAGATAGAGAATATTTTGTGCCCGAAATTGCGGGGAATGATTCTATTCGCTTTTTGTTGATATTCGACAGATGTAAGAGAAATAGAAAAGAACAAGTCTAGTAAATTAGATACTGTAGTTTTGATAAAAGAAAATTGTTTTTAGAAAAAATTGAGAACACTGAAACAATCTTCCCTTAACTTGGCGACTACTCTAACTAAAAAGTTTAGTTTATTGTCACCCACATAAATTCGTAACTTTTTAAAAGCATGTTTCATAACAATTCAGTTTACTTAAGACGTTTGTGCACTAGATACAACATTGAGAATTAAACTTATCTTACAGTAGACTTATCAAACATCTTCAAAGACTTATCCACGCCCTTTACGCCGTTTGTCCACAGCTGCCATCGCCGAGTCGTCAAAAATAATAAATGTTGGCACCGAGGTACCGACTCATACATTTCCTATGACTACGTGTCGACCGGTCACGTCATTTTGATCCCGGCGAGAAATAATGTCGTTCTCGTTAACGTCTTGGTGGCGGGTACGATGGACAAACGGCCTTACTCTGGAAAGATTTTTAATCAAAGAATAAAACAAAATCCAATCACGTATGTTGCCTCCTGCAATTCCAAGAATCCACTAGAAATTGTTATTTCATTCGAACGGTTGAGTTTTAAATCTTTCGTTCTGCAGCAGAATAAAATAATATTCTATCGTCTTTTATTTGGACGAGAAAAAAACTCAAACTGATTTCAGTATGCATGAAGAAAAAACACGTTGTATGAAAAATAACGAGCTAATAGAACAGATAATAGTATAATTATTGGTATCTTAATTTTGAGTTTGTAAAAATATAATCATTAGAAATAAAGAAAGAGCTTTCATTAAAAATAAATTAACACAACTTCTTTTGTTTTTCAAAAAGAGATAAATATTGTGTTGCTGAAACTGCAGGTAGTAACGAACATAATAGAAATAACTTAGTATTTTATTATTGATATGTATCGACTCACTACGCGACTGTGTGTGTTTATGTATCCATATACTAACAGCAATATTTATCTTGGTACTTGTTGTACATACATTTCACGCAAGACCGAACAAACATTTGAAAACATTCATGGTAAATCAGAAATTGATTCTTTACTTAGTTCTATCAAAACCCACAGTGCTCGTTAAACTTTTAACTTTGAACGCAGCGCCGCCCTATTCTTGAATTCGAAGGTAGGAGCGATTCTATAACATATATTTGTTTTAGAGTAATATTTTGTACTTGTTCACAAATAATACAATAAGTATAGGGGAAGGGGGGGCATGATAGGGTATCTAAGGAAAATACCACGATCGCCGAGAAATGACCGACCCACGCAGCTGGGATGCGTCGCACGGCCGTGGGCTGAGCTACGTTCTGCCTATTCGAGCTAGCTACGCGTGTGTTTATGACGTCAATTATTGCGTAGCATGTCCGTGCGCTGCAGTGGAAACGCTTTCATTCATTTTGTACTAAAGCGAAGCTTAACACACGTGCACAGCCTCTTCGTGCGCCGCTGTGGGTTTCCGGCTTAATGTACATTCAATTAACAGTACAGCAAACAATAGGGCGTTGCTATACAAATTCTAGCTTTCTGCATCTATTAATAGGTTAAATTTAAGCGGTTTACATTACCTATAGTAGTAGTGAATAAATTGATATACACAGTAAACCTAGGGCGTAATATGCCTCACCGCACTTGCGGTGGGTGTTATTGAATCTGATATTTAGACAGACATCCAACACCTATATAAATTAATAACTTCTCTATTGCAAGGTAAAAATACATATGGGTATAATTGCAATTCGTAGAAGAAAAACTAATTGCTGAGAGGAACGAGTAAAGTCCAAGTTTAATCACGATGTATAATTTTTTTGTCTATACTCTGTGGGCGTCTCGAAAGTAAATTTTAAAAGCTTTATTTAAGCTAGCATTTGTATTTCTGCCTATAGAATAAAATAATAAATAATCTTCTTATTTGTGATAGTGACGATTCTTTATATCTCTGTATACTTATGTGTAATTTTGTACTATCAAGTTGACAGGTTTTTAAGCACGTTAAAATGTATCTCGGTAAGGAAACGTGCACTATTTATTAATTAAAATACATTAATAATTCGTTTTACGCCTAAGAGAACTAGTTAAAAAAGAAACTTCACAGAATTGCAGTAAGACCGTGGCGCGTCCTTAATTATTCCTCTACGGAACCACTTCCACGCCCCATAAATTTCTAATGACGGTCACGGACAAGAGCTAAACGAATACTTTTTCCGCAATTTCATTTACATAATATACCGACATTTGTATTTTTTTTATCTCGTATTTCATTTCCGCAAAAAAGTTGTTTAGAATCGTAAATGTTTTTAAAATTAGAATTCAAGTTTTTAAAATTAGAGTTCGAATAACAAATTAAATAAGTTTTAAAAATCAAGCGAACTGTTTAGGACAGTTCTTTGAGTGGTTTAAAAATTATAATATTTTAAATAACAAAGTCTTAAAAAGAAACGCAAAAATTACATTACTGTAAATAAATTATGTACAAAATTCATTTAAAATTTTGCGTGGGGATAAATATTCTAAGAATACCGATATTAAAATGTATTTCATTCTTATGTACTAGAGATTGGATTATAAAAAATGTCTCTGTCTGAATCCATTTGTATTTTTAAATATTAATAGAAATCGCCTTTGATATTAAAATCAAAGAAATAAGTATGCAAATACCAATTAGTTACTTTGAAACACGAACATTAAATTTTAATTAAATTCTATACCTGCTGTTGAAATTTCTACAGACAACTCTTTTTTTTTAACAATTTATCCATATCGAGGGGTAACGGGCTATTTGGTTTAAGCGACATTTTTGCAACTTTACAGGAGAGCCATTTAAAGTTTGAAATTTCGAAAAAAAAATCATAACACAAAAACTTCTGCAGCTACTAGAACGGGGTAAACTGCATTAAAATTTAATTAAAAATATCTAGTTATTGATGCTAATACCAAATAAAACGGACCTTTAATTACAAAGATAAATGTCGCTTAATACAATCTGCCCTTTTTTAGAGACAGGAAAAACGATTTAAGTGACTTCATAACTACAATTGGCTACAGGAGAAAAAAATTAAGCGCCGACGCATTCTATTTACAGAGTAAGCCAAAAAGTATGAAGTAACGAAACCCAAAATTAATAGAAGCAAGCTATTTATCTCAACGACCAATTTAGACTAAAATGACTGACAGGCTAATTTACTTATGTGACATATAACATTGAAATTGTTACGTTAAATGTTCAAGTTTATTAACATCTAAAACTATCAATGGCTGATAAAACAACCTGGATACATCGCAATCACCGAAAATCTCAGGTGCTTACATTGAATAAATAAAGAAACACAACACAATATCAATCAAAGTATTTTTATTTAGAGTAATAATATTATGATAGAACAGTCTCAATATGATCATCAATTATATTTATTTACTTTTCAGTCTTAATCATCAAAATCAGTTAAATTATAAATATTTTGTAAAATAATTAAGTAAAATCAGTCTCAATGTAGAAACATCAACTATAATCATTTTTCTTTTAATATTGATTTACAATTAAATCTAGTATAAGAACAAACTCTAACTATACTAAAATTAAAACTTACATAAATAAAAACTAAATGGCGTCAAAGAACTCATCGTCATCCTTGTCAATGGCGGGGAACGTGCCCAGAAGGCTGGCAGCATTGCCACGTTGAATGGCTATGCCGATTCTCTGTGCAAGGAACAAACCAGCCCTCTGATCACGAGTAGATTCTACCAAACGTTTGGAAAGTTCTTTGAAATGATTTCGTACGCTCGGAACCCATGACCCGAGCGTTTCAACCCCAAACGGCTCGAAAATATAATTACCCACAATGTTATTATACTTCCGCCGCTTAAGGGTCTCCGCAGCTCCAGCAGCAGCGCCAGGAGAGGCTGCTGAACTTAGAACGTGGGACGGCGCAAGGGTGTCGACGCACGTTGCGTCCCACACCAAAGGCCGACCCAATTTCCAAGGCAGCAATGACATACGGTCAGGTCTCTTGCCATCGCCGCGCACCAGACCATTGGGTTCCAAAACAGCTGGTACACCGGCAGTGACAAGAGCACGACGAATTATGTCATTCAAATTTGAGTGGCGAGATATACGCCCTGCGCTCCTGCTGAAGGACAGGCCACCTATAATTATGTACTAGGTACCCATTCATTCAGTAGTCAATGAGCGTTTTACGTAAAAACTGGCGGTGTACGCGCGTCACGTCAGTCTTTGGCGCACTCTGGAGTGTGACTGAAGCGCCCGCGCACGATAGTCCAGTTGAATGATTACGATTTTTTACACCCGGGCGATGAAATAAATATGGTATCATATGACATGATTGAAATGTACCATATTAAAATTTAGTGATTCAAAGACCGACTCGTATTTTTATGAATACTGGCAAAATGTTTTAATATTCATCATTCATTTTATCGTCTGTTTTAAACGACATGCATTTAAAAAGAAAAGTAGGATTGAATGGTTTAACGACTCAACAAAATATCTGAACGAAAATGATTATTTGGTTTAAGTAGCGCCCTGCGTGGAAAATAGATTCAGCTAAATAAGTTTAAGCGACGACCCATGTCGTATTGGGGTGACGGACAAATGGTTTAAGCGACATCACACCGTGTGTTTAGTGGGAAGGCAAAATGATTTAAGTTACTTTTTAATAAAAATTAGAAACAGGAAAAACGCATTAACTCTTATGGACATATTTATGAGAGACAGGGTGACTGGTTTATGTCTCGGTTAATAATATGATGGTATGGTTCAAGTACATACTTTAAAAAAAAATGCGAAAATTACGTCGTTTAATACACTGCCACTTTGGAAACAACACGAAAATAGTATTGTTTCAAACGCCAAAAAAGTGTTCCGATTTTAATGAAACCGGCATCATTCGACGGAGAAAAATTCGCTGATTCCAAATATGTATATAACTCAATATCACCCAAAATGTCGCTTAAACCAAATAGCCCGTTACCCCTCGATATAAATTAATAAGTTCTTATTATACATAGAAGGAACAAAATGTTAGTCGCGAACTAGTTATTTTACTCCTGATTTTAGTTTAATCCTTTTCCTTCACACCTTGACCCAATTCTGTAAACACCATTTAATACCTATTTATTTGGTTAATAGAAAAAAATGAACAACATATAAAAAGAAAACTGTGTTTTAATAAAAGCGGCTTCATTTGTTTCTGCAACACCTTCTTCGTAACTAAATAATGTAGTTTATCACCTGGCCGAGTGGAAAGGGTGGAAAATAAGCTGTACAGCTCGCTGCCTACAAATGAAAAACGTGTCACAAACTCACGATATTGTCTGCTACAGTTGTAGGCAAAGTTCTTGGACAGAAAAAAGGTAAAGTCGGACAAAGGGGAGGAAACTTGCTTAGAGATTGACTGTATTATCTAGCTTACAATTTGCAGCAAGTTGCTGGCACGTTTTAACCTACTCTTTTAGTAGGTAACTACTTTTATAATAAAGCGTTGAACACGTTGAAAATAAGCGTTGAACTAGCTATGTTCAAAGCCTAAATAAATTAGACTGGCTGATTAAAAGAAGCATTAGATTTTTCAGATATTGATAGAATAATTTTCACGTAAAAGATTTACAGACAGAGGAACTTATACGTAGGTTAGTAAATTAAAATAAATAATGTTCACCGTGAACTTTTGCATTATTAACTTTCTACGTCTATTTCAGGATCAGCGTTTTGTCAACGAAAAATCTTAATTGCGTTTTTGTACGGCTATTTATAAAGCTCTCAATTTCCCTCCCACAAACACTCAGTTTACGGACAAAATGTTTCATATCTGTGCATCATAAATCAGTGTTCCGTGATATCTTTTGAGTGTTGCATAAAAGTCCCTAAAACGTTGCATACGTGGGCTAGGTAAAATGTTCGCCAAATTCTTTGCCAGAACACTATTCAGCTTGTAACTAAAAGCTGCCAATATCGGAAATACTCGTATCAGAGGGTCGCAACATTTTTGTTTCTATTTGAGTAGCTTTCAAAGATATACGAGGTCCATTTGACCAGACTGAGTGCCTATTTTAGGCAGAATCTATTACGTCAACCCTAATACGTCTTTTGTGGGACTGAAACGTTGCTAGACATAAAGTTCGTATTTTGAAGTGGGTTTGTGATCGATAATTGAAATCAGAAAAGATAATTTTTTTTTTTGCTTACAATCAGCGGTGTTTGTTTTTTGTTTTTTACTAAAACTAACTAACGAACTGATTAAAAAAAACACTCTGCGGAACTTGTCATAAAATATTATATATTATATATATTATTATTATTATATATCATATTTTTATTCCGAAACCGAGCCGCAATAAAACATAAATACAACACAAAAAAAACATTCGTTATAAAAATAATATTTCAAGGAAAACGTTAACGAAAACTTTGATATAAAACTGAACAACAAATAATTGATTTGATTCCGCATCACACCGAAAAAAGGTCGTTGCGAAATGGAATAAATTTGTAAATGTTCAACCTTTTTGTTTTGTCAAATACCTCGTACATCATGGATATCCAAAACAAATACCGGGACAGATGGATAATTTGAATATTTTAGAATCGATTTACTTGACAATGTGCCCGCGGCATATTTATCTATATCTATCTATATACATTAATAAAATTGTAGAAAAGTGGTGTCTGTACCATGGAAATATGTATAAAAAAAGTAGCAGGGGTTGTTATTATAATCGATGCTGAACCCGAAATTGTAATTAATTTTATTTATGTCTGTTTGTCGATTTGTCTGTTTGTCTGTGTGTTTGTGCACGCTAATATCAGAAACGGCTTATTCGATTTAGGTGCGGTTTCCAATAATATAGGTATTGTTGTAAACTTCACTTAACAGTGGTGTATATTTCATGTCAATCGGTTCAAAAATAAAAAAGTTATGTCAACAAACATCTACGCGGTCGAAGTCGCGGGCACAGCTAGTATGTAAATATTATGTTACTTTGTCGGATGGTCTTGGTTTTGTCAGAACGAAGTGATTTTACGTGAAAAGGTTAACGTTATATAAGGTATCGGTTTTCTCATATTATTCTTATAACTTGAAGGAATATTAGGATGTAACATGTAGACTTTAATGTCACATAAGTTTTATCATTTATTGTGTCGCGAGGTTTATAGACATTTTTATGTGTCTGTGCTTTCTTTTAGCTACCACAGGATCATTTGGAATGTCGTGTAAATAATTTATGTCTCACTATTACCGTCCCAAGACTGCTTTACAATATTACATGGTATATATATATGTGGGATCAGGTTCATCAGTCAAGTAAAATGCGTTATTTGATTTATTTTATTTTAAGCAACTTATTTTAAACGTCCAACTTCTTTCCACCATCACGTCGTTCTCCTGGTTTACTCGTGTTCCTTCTTCTACGTCAACATTCACGTCATCTCAAGCATACATCACTTGTCTCACTCACACTTAGCTTCTGTCTCTTTCACACATCTCATGCATCGGTCACGTCCCATTCCTAAATATATATTATTATACAAATTACTATGTTACAAGTAGTCAAGTGAGGAGAAGATCTGGCATGTATAATAAAATGACCTCTGCCTACCCTTTTTGTAGTCCAGGCTGTAATATATAAACAAAGCTTTTTCAGCGCTTCAAATAACTAGAATTATTTTATGGCCAAATATTTTCTCGCTTTGAGCGTTTACAAATCGAAAATACCTGGAATTACTCACATGGCTTTTTGTTTTCAATCATATGTGTAGAATTCTTGGAAATAAATAATATAATCTAAACCCAACCCAAGCGAAAGTCTGCGCATAAACTTACCTCGATCTAGTTTTATCTAGACATAGACTTAACCTACTTTGTAGTGTCTAGGTGTCGCCGGTATTGTTGAAATATATTTCAGATAGTCATCAAAATTGGATTAGCATATCTAATATCCAGCATAATTTAGAAAAAAAATATTCTCTACATCAACTAACGTACTGATAAGATAAGGTTTGGGTTACTTTCACCAATGTTAAGTAAAATCTTTCTATATTTTTAAGGAAAAAAGAATTTTAAGTAAGTGTGTACTTAAAACACGATACGCTTATGTCTTAAGAACAAAGTTATCTCAGACAATTTACGCAATAATCTATTTAAACAACCCTTCATATTATTATCGTCCCTCAATGTTGAAGTTAACCCGTTTCGTCCGCAGGTATCATCAGATGATTAGAGATGTTAAACCTGTCACCGTCGGGGTTCCGCAACGTTGACGCCAGCGAACGCACGGTTAACACCAAGAAGGTGTACTCGCGGAGGCCGTGGTACGCCCCGGCTATTGACCCCGCTGAGATATTGAGGTATACACCAGGTAAGGACTTATGATTTACTATTTATTTATTTATTTAACGATTAATGTACACAAACAGGAATTAAAATAAATTGAACAAGACGTAAGATAAAAAAGGTACAAATACACAGTACCATTTTCTATATATGTTTAGTCAAGTTAATTTTACTTCGTTTTTCATATTACGATCATATTTTTACGATTTTAAGTACTCGTCAGTAAAAGTTTTAAACAGCATTTTATTGGACATTTTGTTCTAATTGTTGGATGTTAATGTAAATATGCAAAACTTAAACTTTAAGTATGCATCTTAAAGTTTAAGTTTTGCATGATCCACATGAACCGCTAATTACAATTCAGATAAACTTATAATGGCAGTTATTGAATATATACCACTATGTTCAACTTTCGCCATAACCTTTGCGGTCAACCTTGAATATGCAATCCTTATTTACTGACCAGTATCAACACAACTGGATGTATCGTTTCGAAAGAGATCTTGCACTGTTTCTTGATTTAGCTGTTTTTTATGGAAAGTTTAACAATATTATTTTAGAATTTTAAGTTTAATGTTTGTGATGTCGTATCGATGAGGATTTAATGTCCATCATTGCAGAAACTAGTGAAGAATATCTCATGAAATCAGACGCAAAAAGTTTTTATTTCTGAATTATTCCTGAACGCATGACTATATATTTATTTGACAACATAAATAGTTAGCAACTATATTAAGCGAACATAATATACATATACAGTTAACGGGGCCCAATTGAGCATTGTACCAAAAACCAGGTAGTCGGACATCGGGTATACTAATTGGGACGTATGCCAGAAACTAAGGCTTGGAGCCAACAAAAGGTCGGAAAGTTAATCAAACAATATTGTATCTACCTTCCTAAATAAAGACTACGAGCATAGGAATTGGAATTCCGTTTTTATTTATTTGTTGTTCGTTCGGTACATTTTGGTACGTAATTTGAATAAAGAGGAAGCGATTTCAGGTTTAGTGTTTAGAAAATAATGCAGTTTCGAATATATATATATATTTTTTATAAATGCGAACAACATCAAATACATTGCTCTGAACCCAAAGTAAGTAGCTAAAGCACTTGTGTTATGGAATTCAGAAACAACGAAGGTACCACAAACACCCAGACTCGGGACAATGTAGAAAAGTGAGTTTCTACATTGACCCGTCCGGCACGACAACGACACCTTGAAAACGGTGCGTACGCCACTCGACCACGGGGGTCGTCAAAATAATACAATTTAGATTTTAATGACAGTGGATTCAATAGTTAATGACAAAGTTAGGGTTCGTGGAAACTGAAATACTCGTTTGGCGGGCGTAATATAATATTTTGTTAATTATTTGGTGTTCATTAATTTCATCCATAATCACAGAAAAACCGCACGCGCAAAATACGCTCTAATACCACATAGTGATGTGGTTTCCATGAAGTGTTACCGTTGTATACTGTTTTTGGTTAATTCATTATGTTTTAAATATTAGTATTAGGTATCAAACTATTAAACCCCTGTCCGATCCGTGAACGTGTTGTTAGGTATCGATTACAAAAATGTGTAAAAAAAAAGTTTTTTTTTTCTCAAAAGTTGTTATAGAGAGTTGGCGTCGTCACAGATGCAACCTTCATACCAAACAAAAGAACCTCAAAATACCGACGAAGTTGGTGTTGTAGTTTTTGTTTTAATCTCAAATTAAGGGAATTTCGGGGCAAAAAATGGTCATTTCAAAATCCATTATTATTGTTTCTATCACTAATTCTCCAAATTTGATATTGTATTCAACACTCTGTTTCACCCTTTCGGGTCGGATAGGGGTTTCTTAACACCCTGTATAAGTATTACCTAAATTTAACAGTTGCTTTTATTTTCTCGGCTAAAAAAAATCGAACAGGTAAAAAACCGTGGTGTGTATCAATGCGCTTGTGAATAATGAAGGAAGAGGCTCTCGAACTATGTGTAAACTAAATAAAAATTTAAGATACCTCACAGAGCTTTAACATGCAAACAAATATCATCATAAATGTACATATGTAATCAACAAATTGTGTCTCAATAATGCATAACGTAATCTACGACATTAGGTAGGCGTAATGAAAGACACGTTACGTACAACGTGGGTACTTCTATTACTCACGGTAGTATTACCACGATTGACAAGTTTGTATAAATATGTACCCCGTTAATGACAGACCGTAACCCGCCTACGGGAATCATTAAAACCTGCACCTGTTTGTGACGTCACGCGTAGGTGTGCTACGTACGCTACGCCGTAGCCCCGTAGCGTCATGAACACGCATTTCACAATTTTAGATAAATGAAGCTATTGTTCACGTAGTAGTTTGAGGGTTGTTTTACATACAATTTATGTCGATAAATGGATTTTGTCTGCTAGTAGAGAGATTGCCGCTTGTTTATTTTGGTCTTGTTGTTTCAGTTAGTTAAAACAGCAATGAACTTTCATTTTTTTTTGTATATGTTATTTTTGCAGTATTTCCAATAACATTTACAGGCACAACATTTACTTTACAAACTTTCTACATACGCCTACATCTAAGAGTGTTTACATCTAAACGGAAACTTTACAACTTAGATTGTTTTGCAGAAGGTTTTAAAATAATTGTTTAAACTTATTAATTTACAAATAATTGAGATATTTCCACGTTGAATGGCTATGCCGATTCTCTGTGCAAGAAACAAACCAGCCCTCTGACCACGAGTAGATTCTACCAAACATTTGGAAAGTTCTTTAAAAAGATTTCGTGACGCCTGTTAGTTTTTATTTATGTAAGTTTCAATTTTAGTATAGTTAGAGTTTGTTTTTGTATTAGATTTAATTGTGTATTAATAAAAATTGAGCTATTTTGGACTAAAATTGTGAGTTCTTGACACAAAATCTACAAGGCTAATAAAATCTTCTCAAATAAATGTAGTCACTTCACACAATAAACTCGAATATGAAATATACACAAATGTCGTGTGATACATCATTCAGCAAATATTTGACGTCAAAATGTATCAGAGTGACGCAAACAAAATTATTTAAGTAAAGGTATAAAGTGAAGTAACATTTTACGAAGTGTCGTATTCCAAACCTTTGAAGTGAGATTTCAACATTTTTGTCGTTTACATAATCAGACACCACTTACGTTTGGTTACTTTTATCATTGTTTTGAATTATTTGTAAAGGTTTTAGGAGAAAAACCTAATATTGAATAACAGTTAGTATCTATTGCAAAGAAATTTAATCTTTATAACGAAGTCATAAAGTTGATATTTGTAATTTATTTTAACGGTCGACTAAAATACATTAGGTATACTTGTCGCTTAACTAAATATCTTTATTTTAAGCTCTTATTACAAAGGATTATTTGTATTTCATTTTATACCTTTGTATCTAAAAAACCGGTTTCTATATAGAAACAAACAAATCAATCAAAATTCATCATTAACACTTAAAATGACTTATCAATTCCATTTACTAATGAGAATTTCAGTCGAACCCATTTATAACCTTTGATCGTCATCGAATATTAATGAGTTACTGCAAATATACATTTCAGTGATTATTGACAGGCAGTGCTGGCAGTTAATCAGATTTGTACATAATACAACCCTTGGTGGAAGCTTTCTGTTTGCTAATTAGTCCTCCTTTAAAGGTTAATTAAGGTGGACAATTTCACTACTAAATAAGACAAATAATTAATTTTATTTGTCTTAGTACATAAAGGTTTAAGTAAGCTGTGTCAGTCTGAGACTATTAGAGTAAAAAAGAAAAAAATAAGTACTATTAGTAGGGATGCTTTAACATGAACATTTTTTTTTAAATAATTTCGTGCAAATTTATTTTATATTTTCTACGATTGCCTGAGTTAAACTTCATTATTATTAAATTATTTGGCTTTTGCTTTCAATTTCAGTTTGATTAGCATCTTAAAATAAATATCATTAACGTCTCTACATATCATTACATTAGTAAGAGTACATAACTGGGTTACGTCCATTTGTTACAATGGACAATCATCAGCAATTATCACCAATAACATTAATTATCTTAGCCTGATTATCTGCTTAAGATCGAGAGTCGTGGTAATTAGTGTGGGACAATCAATTAAATGTCTTGATAGCATTGAGCTGCCTTAAGTGACGTTTATTATAGATTAGGATCTGTTTGACTATGATATTACGTTTACACTGTATATGTTATCCATGGATATTTGATATGATATGTGATTATTGGATTGAAAGTTCAAGTGGTTATATAAACGCTTGAACATTCAATCAATAACGTCAACTGTTTAATATTATGATTCAATATTTTCGTTATCATATTTTAGGTAGACTGTGTTTCTACGCACAATTTAACATATAAAAAAGGTATTTATGCATAAACGCGCTTATTCCCGTGAATTATATTACTATAAACATGCAGCGCAATAGTTTAAAAGGTAGTAGTCATTTTATTTATTTAACAAGAAGTTCGTTTCCTAGCTAACTGACCCACAGTTTGAAAAGATATACATACCTACAAACCAATTTTTTTTGCTAGATGTTTTTATTTAAATATATGTATTATTCCATGAATAAAGGTGTAATTCAATTTAAGACTTCTACTAATTTGTGGTTCATTTCATATATTGAATCTATGTACAAGTATGAAGCAACTTTTATATCTCCTAAATCCACAAATTATTACGTCACTATTCGTGTTGATCATTATTATTTCGTCACGTAATCTAAATCGTTCTAATGTATGAATAGCACGCATGTGTTGATTTATACAATAACATTTGCATATGTAATTCAGGAATAGCGTAATTTGTGAATTTAGGCACGAATCACCAGACCTTATGAATTAATCTCTAGTTAGCGGGAATATTTATGAGTATTTCTTCGGAAATAATACAAGGATTTCGTGTGATTAAGTACATATTTTGAGGTTTAATAATCGTAAAGAAAAGCACAGTAATGCAACAAACTATATTTACTAAAATTTAAGAGAAGTATTGACTTTGGTTACTACGAAATAAAATTATAATTAGCTTACATGGTAAATATGCATGTGTTTATTATATAGTACATTGGCACATAACTATGTAAAGTAAATATATCTATTGAAATTAGGTACTGTACCGTGGCATAGTGGGTAAATAAATGTATTTTACGTCAATATAATTTACCCAAACATATTTCTACGACAGATACATACATACATACATATAATCACGCCTTTTTCCCTTATAGGAGTAGGCAGAGACCACTTCTTTCCACTTGCTACGATCCTTACACACTTGTTTCGCTTTATCCACTTTCATTATTCCCTTCATACATGCTGTTCGGTTTATGGTACTCTTGACCTGGCATGTTTTCATTCACACTCGCCTTATACACTTTATTCGTCAATCGTTCTTCATTCGTTCTCTCGACATAGCCAAACCTCCTCAGCATACCTTTCTTAATTTTTGTCTCAACATCCATCATCTGACATACTTCATCCACCTTTCCATGCATTCCTCCTCTTACATTCAACGTAGCGAAGCGGCTCTCCGTGGCCCACTTTTCGCCCCCGCGAGAAACGAGACGTGATGGGTGGCGAACCACATCGCCGCCATTTTGGATAATTAAATTATTTTTATGAATATCCATTGCGTTCCTGCGGGATAAGGAATTGGGAAAGGATACGTTGGAAAGGATAACAAGGTAGGACGGGTTATAGGATGCTACCATCACGGAGGTACAATGAATGTGACGGCAACAGCTAGGGCAGTCCGGGGTCGCGTACCCGTAGTGGATCGAGCCAGCATTCGGACAGATAACTGGTAGATCCACCCCCTGAACCACAGATCTACGACAGATGTCTGTACCATATACCAAAACCACATATTTTAACCTATCGTAACCTGCTCATATTTTGCCCACAGACTACGATTCAGACTACAATCCCGAGGAAATCGAAGAGCCAAACGAGAAACAAAACACTGACTACTATGATCGGCCGCCGGAGTACGAGGATCCTGTGACGTCACAGCACGTGGAAGGCCTCAGTCAGTTGGAAACCTCGCCTCCGAACCAAGGGTTCGAGCAGTCGCCCACGACCGCGTCAGTGTCAGAGTTCTCAATAGCTAATGCTGTCAATTTGAGAGGTATGTACTTATTGCATATATATTTTGTACCGACTTGTAATAATGTGGAGTTTCTGTGCTCGACTGTATGTTTTTCTTTTTCCAAAACAGATTTTTTTTATTTGTTTTTCTACAACAGATAAAAAGTCTCTTTTCAGTTCTGTACGGAAGTCTGATTTAATTTCTTTGACCAGACCGTAAGCGAAATATTTTTGGACCCGTATTTGGTCACGGTAACAAAATTTCATTAAATCATGATTCGTGTAGAGGTATGTGAAACACAAACTTTCAAAACGATTCTAAAATGTTACGACCAAGAGTTTTCGACTTTGACATATTTATATTGAATTTGAGCACAAAGGCCCTGTCATGTTATAACTTAAGAAATATCCGAAATATCTCGGCTCACGTCAATTCCAAACTTTCTTGTCATGTGATTATCAAAAGAACAAGAAACAAAAAGGTCCAACTACTTCTAATACAGATATTACTTGACGTTTACGTTTGACCTTTCATTTATTTATGTCATGCCTACCTATTTATTCTTAAACATTAAAATGTACAGTATGCATGAAAAATAAAACAGATTCTGCTATAAATTCCAATCCAGAAGGTTTGCCTTCCCCTACATATTTTGCTCCTTTAGACGTACCTAAATATAAATATCATTCCTGTCATAAGCACACGCGGAAACAAAAATATTTTTCGACCTCGTCGCCTTTTTAAGACATATTAACTTTGAAAATACGTGTACAAAATATCCATTGGACGAAATATTTGAAAATAACTAAACATATATGAAAATAAATAGGGACTATTTCTAATACACACCTATATAAATTTTGAATGCCTGTTTGCAATTTCAATTAAACAGCTTTTCACTCTTCAATGCATACGGATATAAAACAGAAAAATGAAATTTTAATCAACTTATTTTATTTTGTTATTTTTTTTTTATAATCCATACTACATGAAAGAGACATAGATAAATCAGAAATGCATGAAACCACGCCGCGCAGTTAGTATTGACTACTTTAAGTGTCCAAATAATGATCAAGAGTGTTGAGCTCTCGAATAAAAATAACATGCATGTATTCAAAAGGTCAAAGTGCAATATTTATTACTGGATACAGGAAGAACCAAGTAATTCAATACAGATTGTTTATCTAACGGAAACACGTTACATCCGCTATAAATCTCAACGTGAAAGACTTAGGGGTAGTGATCGTAACCTACTTAGGGGCTGGTCCGTCGGGTATCGCAACTTGTCACTGTTTACGTCGTTCAATATTTAAATGTAATCGGAACGCTATCTGATGTACTTATTGCGAAAGCTTGAAAGAAGTTTCACGTTTCTGATATCCAAAACTTGAACTTAAAATTTTCTAGAAATTTTTCATATTAATGATTGGCAGTGTAATGGAAAATGTGTTGGTGGGAAGACATGAGTGATAAATAAATTAGATCGTTGTGCCTTATTAAAAAATCTTCTGGTTTTATGTGGCTATTTCGAGCTTCTAGGTATTGTCTTTTTTAAAAGAGAATAATTAAAATTTAACTATTATTGCAACAATAAATACCATTTACAATGCATTAAAAAATTTAATAATATATTTTCAGTGTCTTATTTAAACTCCAATAAAAAAGGAAAAAAAACTCCAACAATTCAGGAAAACTTTGTCATAATGTTAAAGAGTTTATTTACGTGTTCATATCCAACCTTTAAGACAAAAGTTTATACAAAAAGTCATGCTCTTAGGTTTATATAACAAAATGTTAATATGCGTGTTATCCCAGTCTACAATAGAAGAGCTAGCAAGACCCTCAGGTCACATGCTCATTGTTTGACTTCACTAATTGGTTGTTGCCTCATAAAAATGTGTATACTTTTTGGAATCTCCATACGTTTAAAAGAAATGTGAAGCTTACCGGAATTATACATGACCTGCAAAATGCTAATGATAATGCTGCGTTTGATGCTAAATATATTATACTAAAGATCTAATTTAATGAAGGACCACTTTTGCAAGAAGTCTATAATCTACAATCATCTGTTTGTCTTTTATGGTGTACCTAAACATAGAGCGATAAAATTAAATATAGCATTATATGAATTTTTTATGAAGTTTTTGTATTTCTAACATTTACGAGAACGCTATATCCTTTTTTATTGTTGTCGCTGTGGATTTCCCTCATCATACGAACTTTAATGAGGCGATAAAGTTATTCATGGCTCGACTCTTATTATATTTTTTGTCCTGTATCAAATGACTCTTCTTTTTTTTTGCGTAATTAATGATAATAATATTCCGGGACATCTTACACACGGTTATCTGATCCCAAGCTAAGCAGAGCTTGTGTTATGGTAACCATATGAGGTATAATATTGTATAAATATCTCAATTTTAGTCGGGGATTTAGTTGTGGATTGCAATAAATCATTTGAATTGAATTAGCTGCTTAGCTTGGGATCAGATAACCGTGTGTGAGATGTCTCGGAATATTATTATATTAATTGAAAGTCTCACATATTTTTTTCTAACTCATGATTTTTTATTTATTCATATTTTTAAAATCACATTATTGAGAAAATAACATAAACCATCACCAAACTGCACAACAGTTTGTTCGCGATATAAATCGATCTAGTAATTATATATTTTTGATGAAGTTGGGTTTTTTACATTTATTATTAGCAATAAATTATTCCTTCTTTATTCCTTCAATTCGTTTGTTATATAAGGATAGAATCACATAATGTTTTTGTGAGCTCATTAATTTGGCCAGGGCCAGTATTCCGAATGTTGGGTTTCCGATTTCGCTGACCATTAATCAATTAGCGACCAAATTGTTCGGCGTGTGTAGTTTTTGGTCCTTTATCGAGAAATGTGCTCCCTCATTATTTAATATACCTAATTATCTAAATTAACGTCTACTAAAATGGAATTATCTTCGTACTGGAAAATAAACGCAAGTATAAAATAGATATTTTTGTAAGATCGCAATATTTAAAAATAAGAGCTGCAGGGCAAAGTGCTCTTGTTATACAAAAGGAACGAGCATTGATCATTAAGCTTACTCACTGCAAGTTTCAGATAAGGGTAGATTTCTACAAAAATATCATTTTAATACTTGTATCATTATCCTGGACAATGGATACAACTTCTGTTTATTGAAGAAACAGTTTATAAAGTCTTTATAAAACTGTATTCTCTATCTATTTTTAGAAGCGTTTTTTTTTTTTCGTTTGGTTTGATATCATGATTATTACAAAATACTTTACACTTAGGTACATGTTATGCAGTGTTTAACACTCACTTCAATTTGCAATCCAAGATTATTCATATATAGGATCATGAAGATCTAAACCCGGGCCATCCGACATCATGTGGGCAGAAATAAGGGGATCGTGCAATGAGAACACGCTATATTTTAGTTCACAATTTTATTGTAGCACGAAACCGAATTACAATTAAATTAACAAACACTGAGTAGGTAAGTACTAGGTACACAACTAGGCACTAGGCGAAACGGGGGACAGTTCCGTGACTAACTCGATAAAAGTATTCAAAAGTAAGCTTAGTCGGCCCTGTTAGTAACGTCACGACTCTGCCGAAGCGCGCCAAAACGATGTTGCACGACAACGCCGCCAGAGGGCGCGCTTGCGTTTCGTTTAGTGTCCGTATTCATGACCGTCTACGACACGGCCATCCTGCGCGACACACGTCCTCGTGTGTTAATCTGAAATAGAAAGAGAACAGCACAGTGTCCGCTCGGCCCATCCTACTACAAACAACTCTATACTTGGTAGAGTCAGATAGAATAAAAAAATGAAAGCTATGGTCACTTCTAGCAGCTGTATTTAATAACAAGCTTCATAATTCATCTTAGACTGTTAACAATGAGATTTTTTTACACAGAAATATCACACTATCACAGTTTCAAATTCTGAAACTAAATCATAACTAAGATGATACAATCATTTTTCAAAAATTCGAAGATCACTGAGACCATGTACCAATGGAGTATCATTTTTCACACAAAAAAATCACAATTAAACTCATCACAATTAGAGCATGCACCAGGTATCACATTCGCGGTCCACGGCTATTACAATAGCTCCAGCAAATGCATTTGCCACATAACCTTCCCCACGGGAAACCCGAGTCATCCCTCGACTCTATGATCTTCGCTGCAAGGCAAGATCCGACTGTACCACCCAGAACTACCGCCTACCGCTTACCCACGGACTACATAAAGCAGATGCCGATTTCTACTAGGCTACGGCTACGGCATTCTGATACAGTCTCCGACCAAACGAATCGAGAACCTGTGCATCGAACTAACCACTCGTAGATGGTTCCTCATCATCTATCTCGTCATCATTTACTATCTCAATTGGTATCTGGCCCTCAGGCATCTTCCTAACACGATCATGTGCATACTTGTAAGTACGCTTGTTGGTTAATGACCTCAAAACGTATCTGTCGCCATCTAAAATTTCTACAATTTGAAACGGACCTCTAAACTTTGCATCTAATTTTGTTTGGTTACGTTCCTCATTTTGAATTAAGACAAATTCACCAACCGAAAACCTATTCACGCTTGCCTTACTGCTATCAAAACGTGCCTTATTATAGGTCGCAGATTGATGTATACCCTCGGAAGCCGCCTCTCTAATCTCATCAAGATCTATGACATCGTCATTGTCATTGGTCATTAAATCTAAAGGACGAGCTACTTTTCCTATTAAAAGCTCTAACGGACTAGCTTTCGTCACCCGATTTACAGTGCAATTTAAAGCAAGTTGCACATCTCCTAGGGCGTCCTGCCAAGACCTATCTTTGTCACACTCTACTGCGGTTAGCATGGATTTCAGAATACTCATTATCCTCTCTACTTGACCATTCGCACGACAAGATCCTGTAGCAATAAGATGAAGGTCGATGTTCTTACCGTCGCAAAAGTCACGGAACTCTTTACTGGCGAAACAGCGACCTTGGTCCGCGATTATGCGTGTTGGAGCGCCGAATAAAGCTACACTATCCTTAACCGCCTTGATGCTGCTTTTGGTGTCTATGTTTTTGGTGTGAAAGAGCAATACGTACTTTGTGAAAGCATCGATCATTACAAAAACGTATTCTTTGTTGTCACTCTTCCCACTCAGTTTGCCAGTGGCATCAATGTGCACAGTATGCCATGGAATAGCAGGTTTTGGAATAGGATGGAGCTCTGCCTGTACTTTACCTGAATGAGACTTTGCTATTTTACAGGTTACACAGCTGTCCACGAACTTTCTCACATATCGACTCATACCTTCAAACCAATAATGATTGTACAGCTTCTCCAAGGTTTTCTCCCATCCAAGGTGTACGAGGGAGTCGTGGATGTTGTTAATAACTGACCAACGCATAGCACGAGGTACAATAGGCAAACATCTTGTTCGGCCATTCCTCTGTACTTTGCGATGAAGTACGCCTGATCTTACCTCATAGGTCTTGGCCACGTCGTCATTGAGCTGTCCTAGTTCCAGGTCGAGAATTAACTTCTTAATTTCCTCATCTCGCTGCTGTTCTGCGAGAAGCCAATTGGTAGACAATTCAGCAAAGTTAACGCGCTTCTGTTCTAGCTTGGTTGATTGTTGCTTCTCGGGGGGAGATGGTAACAAGTTCCGAGAAAAGAAATCAGCATGAGCCATTTGCTTACCAACTCTGTATTTGACGTCAAAATCGAACGACTGCAAATAAGCCCACCACCGGTGAACTCTGGGCGTCAGATCGATTTTGTTGCACGAAAGCTTCAGTGAGTTACAGTCAGTTATAACTGTAAACTTTAGCCCATGTAAGTATTGCCTGAAATGTTTTATCGCATTGACGACAGCGAGTGTTTCCAGCTCATAAGAGTGGTATCTCGACTCAGCTGGTGTCGTGCGTTTACTAAAGTAGGCTATTGGATGTCGCTTACCGTCCACAGTTTGGAAAAGTATGGCTCCGTATCCCTCTGCACTGGCGTCGGTATGAAGTTCAGCTGGGTACTGCGAGTCAAAGATCATAAGCACTGGTTTTTTGGTCAAAATTTCGATTACCTTTTGCCGAACTTCCTCGCATTGGGGCGTCCACTCAAACGGACACTTTCCTGAAGTGAGTTTGTATATAGGACCCATGAGGCGAGAAAAATTTGGCACGAACTGGCGAAGGTAGGAAGCCAGACCTACAAACTGTCTTAGCTGGGTGATTGACTGGGGTGCTGGCAAAGATGCTAGAGCCTCTATCTTGCGCGCGTTAGGCTTGACTTTACCTGCTTCTACCTCATACCCTAAGAACTCCACACGAGTCTTAAGAAAAGAACACTTTTTGAGGTTCAGTGAAAATCCAGCCTTCGTCAGCTTATCAAGCACCACCTGCAGTCTCTCTATACCAAGTGATATCGAGTCCGAAACGATTAAAATATCGTCTACGTATACCACCACGTACTCATTAGCAAGGTCACCGAGAGCATTTATAATGGCACGCTGAAAAACTGAGATGGCATTGCGAAGACCGAAGGGCATAGTCAAAAACTCGTACTGTCCATCAGGTGTAACAAAAGCAGTGCGCTCAATAGAGTCAGCTTGCACAGGAATCAAGTGAAAGCCGCTTGCGCAATCTAATTTAGTGAAGAAATTGGCGCCACTGAGTCGCGGAATCTGGTCGGAAATCAAGGGAAGTGGATAACGATCCGGGACAGTATTAGAATTTAACTCCCTGTAGTCTATGCACATACGGTCTGACCCGTCATGCTTTTTCACCAAAAGAGCAGGACTAGCAAAAGGGGAATTACTGGGTCTGATTATATTGGCGTGCAACAGTTCACCAACTCTATCTCGCATAACCCGACGTTCCTCCGGAGACAGCCTATACGGACGTCTTTGAACTGTACGACTAGGGTCTACCATCCTAATCACTAATTCTCCCGTATTCACGCGAGTAGTTGGAAAACCGTTAATGAAAAAGACAGAGTATTGTTTTAAAATAACCACAAGCTCGCTTAGTCTTTCGGCCGGGATATCTGTGTCAATGCAATTAAAATTATCCGTGGGTACACAAGAATCACTCGTATTACACGTGTTCACAACCCTACCTCTCGATAACATAAATTCTGTTGAAGTCATGTTCACACAAAACCCGTTATTTAAAATTTCCCTGCCTATAATAATTTCACTACGCAAATAAACATCAGGCAAGACGTGAAATAGAATCTCGGTTTTAAAATCGTTAATTTCTACCTCACTTAAAATTTGCAAAGTACTGAGTACATTTTTATTACCAATGCCAATCAATGAGATTACATTATTCAATCTTTTGCCTCTAAATTTATTCGCTACACTCTCTTTCATTAACGAGCACTCGGCTCCAGAATCAAAATCAAATCTAAAACACTCACCAAAATGATTTAAAGTTCCGGACGGGGACTCAACCTCGCACAGGTTGACACGCTTCTCCGCCGGGGCTGTGGCGCTGGACCCACCGGTAGTGCAGCGGCTGGCGATGTGGCCCTGGACGCCACACTTGTAGCAGGTCACAGGGTTGCCGCTGGGCTGCTGGCGCTGAGCACCACTCGATGTGGCCGGTGTAGGAGCAGGTTTCTTTGTGTCGATCTTCCTCGTACGGCAATCCACTTGCTTATGCCCGAGCTTGCCACAGGCATGACACTTGATCTGCGATGTTGAGAACTTCGGTCGTTTTTCACTCGTAGCCTCGTTTCGTGTGTCCATAGGGGCCTTCCTCTTCAAATAGGAGAAAGCCTGAAGCTCTTGTTGTAGCTGGTGACGCGTTGTTACCTCCGTCGTAAAAGCGAGCCGTTGTAGGCGAGTATCGATTTGTGCCAAATGAGCGACAACCGTCGATACAGCAATCTGCTCAACGCTGGCATTTTTCCATCGGCTAAGCAACGATGTCACTAAACGACTAGCGTAGGCAGCATAGGTCTCGTTTTCCTTCGGGTTGTCGTTATTCAATTTGATGAGGGTAGCCGCAGATGTTTCTAAACTGACGAATCTGGCCGTAAATAATTCTTTGAACTGGGCCCACGTCATACCTGGATAGGTTATCTGCGATAGCCACGATGACGCCGTTCCCTTTAGCGCCTTGCTGATCACCATAACTAGCTGACCACCTTCCACCGCCTGTCCCTCCAAGCATATGTCGGCCGTCGTGCACCACGAGCGCGCGTCGGAATCTTGCTTATCGGGGTTGAATTCCGGCAGCACAACGTTATTGTTCGCACTCGGAGTCTTTAAAGCACTAATCAGTTCACGCATTTGCCGGTTTTGCAGTTCAAAAAGTAGCCGCCACTGATTTTCACCATGTTCGTTACGCATCTCATTAGCACGATTTGATCCCGCTTCTGATATAGGATCATGAAGATCTAAACCCGGGCCATCCGACATCATGTGGGCAGAAATAAGGGGATCGTGCAATGAGAACACGCTATATTTTAGTTCACAATTTTATTGTAGCACGAAACCGAATTACAATTAAATTAACAAACACTGAGTAGGTAAGTACTAGGTACACAACTAGGCACTAGGCGAAACGGGGGACAGTTCTGTGACTAACTCGATAAAAGTATTCAAAAGTAAGCTTAGTCGGCCCTGTTAGTAACGTCACGACTCTGCCGAAGCGCGCCAAAACGATGTTGCACGACAACGCCGCCAGAGGGCGCGCTTGCGTTTCGTTTAGTGTCCGTATTCATGACCGTCTACGACACATAATTAAATTACTTAGTTCGTTATTTTATTTCATTTTATTTGGGATAACAAACAGTAGCGTATAATAATATAATCTAAACACTTAGTAGGAGTAGTATATACTCTATTAACGATGTTATCTAATGATTTTACTAAATAGCTAGTTGTTAATTTTTGCTAGTTTTTAGAGTGTCAATGTCAATTTAACTTTTTTTTTATGTAACCTCTTTAGTTTCCTACTGCTGGGCAAAGGTCTCCCCCTTAAATTTAATTATCAATTCCATCCAATATCCAATTTAACTTAACCTTCTGTAAATTATAATTACATAATATTATTAGAAGTATTTATTACATCGAAATAGAATTTTTTTTCTATTTCATACATACATACATGTATGTTATGTATATGTATGTATGTATGAAATAGAAAAATAACAGCATGAAATGTATTAAGTAGGTGGCATCACATAAAATCAGCCTCAGTTATATGAGTGGCCTCTGAACCATAGTGTGTAAAAGGGCAAGGATCTGTCGCATCGTATTACTGTCATCTTTGCCTCCAATAAGCAGTGGTCCAACTTAGAGCGAGGAGCGCGTAGAAGGATGAACTACAAAAGGGGTCGGCGAGCAGCGAGTAGCGAGTGTGTAGTTTTGATAGTTTTGTCGCCGAGCGATGAGCGAGACGGGCGATACTCGCTATTTTAACTACAGTAACTATTTATATATGCACTAGCGACCCGTCCCGGCTTCGCACGGGTGCAATGCAGATCACGTTCGTAGGTTTACCATAGCAGCGCCATCTGTTGATTACTTACTCAACCCAGTCGAAAGGTATCGACATCTGTTAGAATCATTTGGAGTTAACAGACAATTGTGACTGTCAAATAATAACAGACAAATAATTAGCAATAAATTAAAATTGCGACTATCATTTGAGATTTAAACTATCCTATCTCTCAAGTTGGATTGAACTGCACATGGTTTGCGAATTTTATTATAATCGGTTAAGTGGTTTAGGAGTCCATTGAGGACAAACATTGTGACACGAGATTTATATATATTAAGATGTCCTTCATTTACACGGGATCTATATGTCTTTGTACATTTCTTGAGCGATTTTATGGTCGATAGTTACTCGCTTCTCGACCGTAAGTCGGACAATTCGCCCTTAAGCCTCTAGAGATATTGACACACCAGTTCGTAGACGGCAAAAGTTATAGATTTTATTCGAGTTACTACCACTCGTATTTTGTGACCACTCCAAGATCGAACGAAGTCCGATGTTATATTTATGTGTAATATTTATTAGATTTTCGGAGTGCTTTTTACGGTCGTATTATTTGTTTTATTGTTTTCGTATAGTTTAGTGTTATTTTCTTAACTTATAAAAGCTGAAGTACGGGTCTGGTAATCCGATGATTGAAATCACTTTTACCTGACGTATTATTATATTTCTTGACTGGTTGACTGTGGTTCTAGTGGTTAGTAATCCTGACTGATATACTGAAGGTCGCGGGTTCGATTTCCACCCAGGACAAATCGTTGTGTAATGAGAACAATCATTTGTGCTGTGTCTGGGCGTAATTTATCTATAAAATGTATGCATCTGGAAATATATAAGTATGCTTATCAGATGTATGGATCATGGTGACCGTGCGTGAGTTGTCCCAGGATATTATTATTATTAAAAAAAAATATTGACTGCTTGGTTGGCCTAGTCATTCTAAGCACGACAGCTACGCTATAGTTCTTGGGTTCGATTCCCAAGACGACCATGGTGTTTAGGGGTTTTCCTATGAAATTCTCAGTAGCAGGTCGGAGCTTGGATTTGTGCCCGGTTAGTTATAATAGTCTCACCCCCTATTACATAGAACCTAAAACATACCGGCGAACTGTGGGTGTACATTGGTACACCTCTGCTTAATCTTTAGGGTGTACATGCGTGATGGTATGTATGTATGTGAAAAAAATATTAACTATTTATTTTGTCAACAGAGGCAGTGTTAGTAGCGTTGGGTGGCGCAAGCGCAGCTCTAGTGCTTCTGATCGTGATGGCGGGCGTGTTCGTCGCGCGGCGCCGCAAGAACAGCCCCTCCCCCGCGCCCTCCCCGCCGATACTCGTGTACCCCCCGCACGATATCTCCGCACCATGTTATATGTAAGTTTGTATTTATTTATTTATGTATTTGTCATCTATGGAAGACTGACAGCTTATAAAATAGATTGAAATAATATGCGAGATTGCTGGCCAATGTCTCCGATAATCAAAAACATATAAAATTCTTTAGCATATTATCAATATATTTTATACGTTATTTATTTTGCAAATCGAATTAAATATGTTTAACTAACTCGGAATAGGTTTCATGGTCCATCTTCAATAGAAAATTATTTTTTTCATGCTACTGAAAGATGAATAATCAAAAACCTAAAAATTTACAGAAATAATATCAAACATAGTTAAAAAGTCATATTATAAAAACGTGTGGTTTTATTGGTGTGTCAAAACAGCAATTTGTAATAAATAAAGCTAAGGTATAAATAAACCTAGCAAGTGCTCATTATTAGTGATAATTCTTTTGTTAGCAGAAAAAATAAATTTAATTTTACAACGAAACAAACAATTTTATATATTTATTCACAATCATGCTTTTATTTTGCACCACATTTAATGAAAAATATCGTAAAACTATCTGGGAACAATGATCATAAAATTATCCGAGTGTGTATACGACCGGGTAGCATTAATGGATTTTTAAAACCTAGCTAAAGTTGTGGCGTCGTAAACACTTGACGGGAAATCGATTAATGCATAACACCTTTATTTATGATTTTACAATACTTTATGTAAAATTCTGTTGTTTAGAGGATGTACCTATTATATAGAACCTCCTTGGTTGCCGATAGCTACTTAATGTCCTTAGGGATGTCCATCGCACTATTTTACTGAGTCTTGCTTAGTATTACTTAATGTTATGTTATTATTTTTTGTTTATCTTAAAAAGTGTGGAATTAAAGAAATAGAAGTAACTAACGCAATAGAGGCTTAATACATTATTTTTTCACATAAATGGATTTTTATTTAAAATTTATTTCAGAGCAATTTCTTGTGTTGAAATTAGTTATAGTAAAACTAATTAATAGTTGTAATATAACATCAAAATAATGACCGTTCCGGTCGGAAGTCTTTCATTAAAAAGAATACGAGCGAACTTAATTATTATTGCCATCTAAATAATTGTAGGCGAGTCACTGAACTCCGGCCTTCATATCAACTAATTATAATTATGGGGTGTGCTGTCATCACTAGCAATCTTTTAGTCCACTAATATCTGTAAAACTAGGCCATGCTCACGATCTTGACCACGTAAATAATAAGTTTACATCTCAACAAAATAAGTATTATGACTTTTTACGAATTCAGTCTACCAAGATATTAGTAACTGCATCTACAACTCTTGAGCAAAGTATTTAAAAATCGCCGCTATTGAAAACAAGTTACAAATCTCCTTTCGTCCAAGGCACTGTCACCCGTGAAGGTAGTGAATATTTTACATTATATAATATTGGTAATTCTACAGTATTCTCAGGTATTTATTATCCCTAACTAAGCTGTTCATAGAATATTCTGCAATCAATTTAGTATTCCGTATTTTCGTAGAAATTAGGTTTATATAATCTATATAACTGGATTAAAACTTGATATGAATATATGTAACTTTAATGGTGTACAATAAAGAATATTCTAATCTAATCTAATCTAATCTAAAACTTGATAGCAATTAGCATCGATTTACAGAAGGTGAATAGCAAGAGCTCTATGAAAATAGCTTTTTCAAACTTATAACGGAAATCTTAGCGGAAAATCAAGTAACTAAACAAATCGTGCTAATTCAAAAACTTTCAATGAAAAATGTTAGAAACCCCAGACAAGGTTTTAGAAAAAGATCTATAACATTTGAAATATTTACTAGATTTTCATTTATGTTAAGTTAAGAACACTCCCGACTAATTCACCTTTCAAGAAAATAAAATCGAAATCGGTTCATGCGTTTGGGAGCTACAATGCTACCGAAAGCCACACATCTAAATTATAACACATTCATGAACATATCATCACGCCTGTATCCCCGAAGGGTTAGGCAGAGGTGTACCAATGTACACCCACAGTTCGCCGATATGTATAGGTCCCATGTAATAGGGGGCGGGCCTATTGCCACTAACCGGGCACAAATCCAAACTCCGATCTGCTACTGAGAATTTCATAGAAAAACCCAATAACACCTTGGTCGACTTGGGAATCGAACCCAAGACCTCTAGCGTAGCAGGCGCGCTTAGCACCACTAGGCCAACGAGGCAGTTTAATTATAACATCCCGTCGTTTTATCTCTAGGTAAAAGTATTGACACCTAAAATCATGCCTCAATTGCCCCCACCGACGATCAATAGTGTAAATTGATACCCAACACGCTACTCGCGCCAATGAAATGATACCGCCGAAGATTGATTGAGTTCGGACACTGATCGTATCGTATCGTGTTATTAAAAGCTGTGATTAATACAGACAGACCACTCAATGTAACTTTATTAGGCAGGATTTGTATCGTACCGAACAAAGAGGGGATGATATAATAATAATAATAGTATTTCCGGGACATCTTACACACGGTTTTCTCATCCCAAGCTAAGCAGAGCTTGTGTTATGGTAACCAGACAACTGATATACATACTTATATATTTCTAAATACATACATATTATAGATAAATTACACCCAGACACCGAACAATTAATGATCGTGCTCATCACACAAACATTTGTCCCGGGTGGGAATCGAACCCACGACCTCCGGTATAGCAGTCAGGGTCACTAACCACTAGACCAACAGGCCCGTAAGTTAAACTTGTTTTTCTTTATTGTATGAGCTGTCGTTATGGTATGTGGATAGATCGTTATTCTCTATGTATTAAGAAGTTATGTTTTAGGATTGTGTATTTTAATTAAATAATAAAGGTTTAAGTTTTCTCAACTTTGATCCCAATTAAGACGAAACATTTTCGTTATTTCGGCTCTTCTACGTATTTTTATTTGACAATCACGTCTGTAAATGTCAAACCACGAGCTAGGAACAAATAAAAAAGGGAAAACAAAGTTACAAAAAGAAAATGTCACAGGTACGAGATTCAGGTTTTTATCAAACGCTCGTATCTGAAAAGAGTATTCGGAAAACTAAAGGAAAGAAATACTGCTGTTTTCAGTGAAGCTTCAAAAAATACGTGTAAAACCGTCTCTTGCGTAGGCAGGGCAATAAAAGCAAGGTGCATTAAATCCATACTAATATTACTAAGGAAAAGGTAACTTGGCTAGTAAGTAAAGCGTACCAAAACGCTTTCATGGTTAAACTGATGAAACGATTAAAAAAAAATAGTATCAGATTAGCGTGGGTCCCATCAACAGGACATGAACTACCTTCTGTTACGGTAAGCGATACCTACGCGGTCGCGTATTACAAAATGTATAAATAACAATGCTTATTATTAGAAAACTGTCAAACAATTAAAATAAGTAAAGAATTCACTACATTTATACATTTTGTCACAGACACTATGCGTAGCTGTACACTTTTTAATAAAATAAAAATATTTGAAAATTTTCCCTAATGCTATCTTTCACTGGATTAAAAAAAAGACAATTAATGTTAATTAAATGCAAAGCTGAGCACGATTAATGCTTTCTAGTCTCGCGGGATTTATAATGGCTCGACTTGGTATAAAGGGCGTACCTTTCTGTGTTAGATTAGATATGAAGTTAAACTATGTACTAGTAATATTTTATTAAATAATGGATAATCTACAGGATAGCAACCCGTGATTGCATCTGAAATACTGCTTCTGTCTCTAGGAAATAACAACTGGATAATCTACAGGATAGCAACCCGTGATTGCATCTGAAATACTGCTTCTGTCTCTAGGAAATAACAACTGGATAATCTACAGGATAGCAACCCGTGATTGCATCTGAAATACTGCTTCTGTCTCTAGGAAATAACAACTGGATAATCTACAGGATAGCAACCCGTGATTGCATCTGAAATACTGCTTCTGTCTCTAGGAAATAACAAATGTACTTAATAAAATGGTTTATTTTAAGTACATAATTTGTTATTTTCATAACCATAACCATAAAATTACGCAAAAAAAAATCTGTTTGAATTAAAATAAATATATAAAATAAAAATCATTATAAATTTATTACGCAAGTCATTATAGCATTAAAATTTCTTAACATAATAAATCGAGTAAACATTAATAAAGCAAAATGTTTCTACAACTCCATTTTATATTTCTTGAAGAACAGCACAAAGAACTTAGCTTCGCAATTGAAAGCATAGTAAAGAAATCCGCTCAACATTTTGTGTACCGTGTTTTAACAACTAAATTGGTTGTACAATGGACTAGTTCTTGCGGACCATTAAAAACCCTAATTTACATAAACACACAAAAACATTTAGTCCTGTAATCCTTCCGTGCTAATTCCAATGCTAATATAACAGGGCGCGACTGACAATGATTAATTGAATACAAGTATGAATTTTAATCAACGCCTGTGGTGAAGGGTTTTGTTCAAAACTTTCACGTTTATGCTTAATAAGTTGTATATTAAATTACAACTAAACTATTACATTATTTTTTTTTTCATAAATAATGTTTAATAAAATATTTGTAACACGCAAACGTTTACGAATATTACTATCTACTTACAACATGGAACGTAGTTATTTAATGAACAAAAGGTTATATTCGGCTAATATCTTAATCTAAATCTTATAATGTAATTAAAACGAAATTGCTTATTTATAAACGACTTTAATTAATAATAAAACAATGTAATAAAATATATAGAATACGATGACAATTCATCGTATTTTATTTTATTCAGCGATCGTCTTGTATTTTATTATTTTTACGAAAACATGTTTGAAAATCTGATGGCATATTACTGCGTACCTATTAAACAAGCTATCTAGTAAATTAAGTGAAGATGAGCCATCATTCTAAAATAAATAATTAGCACGATAGCACATAAAATTAATTGCAGGAAACTCATTAATGCTGCTTCAGGATAAAATCTCATTACTTAAGAACTGACAGTTAATTAAAAGTGGTTTAGAAATGTAGGGATACGTACAGCTTTAGGTCAAGGTAGAAGTTAGTTTCTGTGTAAGAACCTAACTGAAATGTAGAACATTTTACATTAGGCGACTCTTTAAGAGACTCCGTGTGTTTTATTTAATTTATGAGGACTATTTTCATTGCCTCTTCTATACGTTCAAAACATATTTTTTAATAAATTAAATTGCTCTGAACATGGTTAAAATCTGATTACTCG
This sequence comes from Autographa gamma, assembly GCA_905146925.1. NCBI lineage: Eukaryota > Metazoa > Arthropoda > Insecta > Lepidoptera > Noctuidae > Autographa > Autographa gamma. Next base: position 5,410,715 of record LR989866.1, on the reverse strand, counting down.
CATGGACTTCATAATTTTACGCGCGACTTGCAATAAAATAATAGCATATGTCCTTTTGTGGGGTCTAAGCAGGTCTAAGCACACTAAGTTTCTTTAGAATCAGTTTATTGATGTAGCCTTCCAAACGTAACTGACAAAGTTACTTTCAAATTTATAAAAATAGCTTGGATAGTATGTAGAGTATAAATATTGATACCACTGCATATAAACATTGCATGTTAGTACATCGTTAAAAATAACATTCTCCGTGCACATACAAAGAACAAACTAAATATTAGTACATGCAGTTAGAAAACAACTTCAAACTATCGATAGCGGGTTGGAGAGCACTTTCCTCAAGTTTTCTTTCACTTTCGAACTGAACAAATTCTCTTGCGTTGACGTTACAGCGATAGCATTTTCTTTTCATTCCGTAGCTCTGCTCAATTTTCCTGTATTGCGATGCTGAGAAAATATTTAATTAATGACGATCGTGTTTTCTTAATACCTGTCTCGTTTACAAAGATTAATTAACGAGGTATTATACCTACCTAAAGGGTTAACATAGCCATTCAAGTTAACTTCATGCAGAAAAGATAAATAAATCAGTTTTTTTATATTTTTCAATGGTGATGAAACCAATTTGTATGGGGTGTAATTTATCTATAATATGTAGGTATGTATTTAGAAATATATAAGTATGTTTATCAGTTGTCTGGTTACCATAACACAAGCTCTGCTTAGCTTGGGATCAGACAACCGTGTGTGAGATGTCAAGGAATCTTATTATATTATTATTGGAATATTAATTTCATAAAGTTCTTGTATCTTACACACTTTAAGCGTTTCAACTAACAAGTTGTCTCATCTGTTTAAATATGTTGAAAAGTTTTCCATTATCATTCTCAATATTGATATAGCTTTCATCAGTACTCTGGCCTCTACCGATGGAAATTGTATAGTACAGCTAATGGATCACTTTAACTATATTAAAACAACGTTATTAATAGCTGTTTATTAAATATACCTCTGTATATATCTATGAACATACCCAAACTGCATACTAATTAGCGTAATTAGTTGCGAACGTTATAATAACACACACATTCAAGAGCTTACATCACGTAGTTCACCCGAAGCTATTTTGGTATTTATATATCTAATAATTAAATTAAACACCAATATACGCCTACCAAATGTAGGTACGCTACTAAAATTTATTTAATCTGAGTGTAATAGGAATTTCTGTTTGACATAATTTATGTCTGGAAGTTGTTAACTCAAATTACGATTTACGTCACAAGCGTAATTTATATTACAATTCTGTACAAGTTTTAAAATAAAAATTATAAATAAATACTAAAACAAACATTAGGCCATATTTGATAAATATACTTTACCTAATAAAAACTAAATAAAACAAATATTTAGCTCACCCAAGTCTACGTAACAGATAAAATAACTGTTTTTACAGCAACGTCTCTAAAGTAATGAATATAAAACGGTTTAGAACATTCTGGAATGAGGTAGGTCGTTAATAAATGCGGGAAATTTCGCAGACGACTGCTATTACCACAATCATTTGTATTTAGAACCTTCTCTCTTTATTTTCATGTCTCAATTTACAGGCGAATCGATTTTGTATGCGCGGTGCGGTAGTAATCAGTTTCATTGGTAGTGAACCAAGCCAGCCAATTGCTGTGAACGGTCTGGCTATTAGGAAGTAGCGAGTTAGCGATGTGGAGCGAATACACAAGTATTTATTACATCAGGGGTCGATACTAAATAGACTAGATGGTTTAGGAAAATTGCACTGCAATTTCACATGTGTTTTCGGTATTGGCATGCTGGCATTTCAATTTGCTATATTGGCATGGTTGGTATTAAGTTCAATCACCATAAAGGGATTTTTTGGTCATATTTTGTTGACGTTGCATTTTATAGAGGGTAATTATGCAACTTCCCCAGGACAAAGAGAATCTAATAAGACTTTCTCATTATAATTTGCTTTCACTACAGAAATGTAAATTACATCACAATGCCACATAAAATGGAACTTGTCACAATCAAGACTGCAAACCATTATAAAATCCACTAAAGTTAATAATAGCAGACTTGACATTTCATATTTTATTAGCTTTTCTTAAAGGAAAATGTCTTTATAAAATGGTTTACGCAACCCATTGTGAAGCAAGCCACAATTATTTTATTTCGTTTGTCAACCTTTTTTTAACTTGTTTGTTCTCTTTAAGAAGCCCTTTTCTTATTTATGTAAGCAAAGTATAATAATAACATTATTCTAAACATTCAGTTTTTGTATAATCGTAGGTATATTATGTAAAGCCTTTGCCTAAGAAATCCTAATTTTCCGCACGAGCACACTTGCTCACTTATAAAATGGAGAATTCTGATTATATGTTTCCTCACCATATCTACTTGCAACAAATATCAAGTCAATCAAGAAAACAGTCACCTAACTTGTGAAAAAGACACATGTAGCATAATAGCCTTGATCCTACAACCACACGAATAGGAATTGGCTCATTAAACCGCTCGACCACCTTGTCCTTTTTCGAGTTCTCAAATTTACGCTTTCCTTACAGGACTAAGGAGGTGAACTTCTCGCTTCCCACGCTGCGATCATCGTCGCTGGGGGAACTTCGGGAGGTGGTGAGCGTCAGCAGTCTTGGTAGTGACGTGTTGTCTCCGCCCGTGCCCACGCAACTGCGATCGAACTCATTCAGTAAGTACTCATTAAAAATACCGTGTATAACGACTTATGTGTCATACCTATATAGCTTGGTAAAGGGGATAGGCAGAAGAAGGCGGATTGATTGAATGATATAATTATTTTTTGGGTTACGTAATAATTTATGAACTTAAATAAGACGTTTGGGAGCTATTGTTTTTGTGGTTATACTAAGATTGAATTAATGACGTCAGAGCCTTCAATATTATTCTTAATATAAATATAAACTAGTCTTTTGGGAGCTGCTAAACTCTTGAATGATGTTCGGATTAAATAATAAGTTAATAAGTTTGATATCTTAACGTAATACAGATACAAGCAAAACGTTCCTTTCGATCTACCAAAAAAGGTTTTAAAATAGTTGCTCGTTACAATTTCCTTTTATTCTTATAAACGTATAAGCTATATAGATAAATATATGTATAAGCACAAAATTTATTTTATCATGAAGTAATATTTATTTCTGAAATTAAACTTATAATATTTACAATAATATAAAAACTAATCCTACACACAATGTAGATACGATATCAAGCTTATAATCATTGCCCCTTAAAAGCCCCTTGCAAGGTGCTTACATAACCGTAATCTTTAACAAAAAACAAAGGAATTTCCAACAAACAACTTTATAAAAAACAAATGAAACAACCAAAGGGAAATAAATTCAAAATATGACGTCATAACGACATCAGGAGCTCGGAGCGCCAATATTTTTCATTTCACAGCTGATTAGCTGCAATACGCATTTAGTGCGACAATTTCCATACACGTGTTTCTGATTATTGAGCTTCGAGAAGATTTTGTTTATAGGAGATGTATTTCTGCCAGTGAATTATTGTGGATAATAATAGAGTTTTGATTTATAATCTTTTGAATATAGACGGCAAAAAGAAAATATTGATCTTGCATTCAAGTAGTCGCCCTCTCCCATACTAATACATATTTTTGGAGATTTCAGTTATTAGATTTTGTTGGTTATTCTGCTATTCGGTATACGCTAAATCCAACAAACCGAAGACCATAAATATACGATTTTAAAATATGTTGTAATTATAAATAAATAATTACATTGGTCCACACAGTCTTGGGTTACCAATGGTGTAATTAAGCCGACTTTTGTTTAATTCATAAGTATATTTATAAACTTGCACTTCTGGTTTGCTTATTAATCTTCCATTTATCTCGTCTGTCTGTTATCTTAATCCTTTGTTACGATTATCGTCTTAAGCTATCCGTCACTTTGTTTTGCTTAACCGTTCTCAGATTTTGAGAAACAAAACACCCGTATATATCTGTATAATATACTATTATAACAGTGGAATGTTTGTGATGATGGATTGTTGCTCTGCTACGAAAAACAAATTTAATGGTTTTCAATAAAAATGGGTAAGTAGTACCATTTTTACAATTCCCATCACTAATATTAACTTGCGACAAATAGCCAACACCGGCTAAATACCTTGTGCAAAATTTAAATACAATAATACATAACGTAAACTAATTGTTTACCTTCAAACATATTATGATAATCACGCCTCTTTCCCGTAGGGGTAGGCAGAGACTAATTCTTTCCACATGGTACGATTGTTTGATTCTAAAAATGGTGTGTAAGCAACAACTAAGTACGAAACATAAGATTCTCTGGTACATTGGCATCGCTATTGCTATACTCACATTTATTTTCACCTGGATTATCATACAAACTATTTTTATCCAACAGTTCTGATCAAAACTACTGGACATTATTACTCATTATGAAACTGATGTTTGCCCAAAAGTAGACCAAGTCTCTGTAGATGCGAGTTACTTACATTGTGCAATGTTCGTTTACAAAGATTTTGTCTCTAAAGAGCAGCAGGTCACTAAACATGTTTCTCAGGCTTGTAAATCTTGTTTACTTAGCTTTAAATTACTTTGTTGCGCTAACAATGGCGTTTTCTTGTTTCAATCGAGCTCTAGGAATGGACTTAAAATATTCATTTAAGCAAATTTTCGAATGTGTACGGAATAGAGCAAAGGACTTGTAGAGTGTGTAGAGATTTGTATTTAGAAATATGCATAATGCACATGTAATTATGCATGTTTATTCGCTTTCTGGTTACCGAAATACGGCTCTGCCTTGTCCGAGAGATAGAGATATCACAATTATACAATATATGCATACAAAAATATGTGAGCTAAATATTATCGAAATTCGTAGTTAATAAACTTATGAACATTTATAAAATCACATATAAAAGCTAGGCTACTACATAATTTATAGATAACATAAATTGAAAGTTAACTTGACATTACCAATATCTATGTAAGACCTAATAAAATATTTTCATAGGTTTCACAGCCCACTAAAATAAGATAAAACTGATTAATATTCAATAAAACATCAACACGTATTGAACTAATAACTCCTACGACATAAATTACGAAGGAATGTGACAAAATTTACATGAAATGAAGTAAATAGATTTATTGGCTTTGTACCTCAATAAAATGGTTTCTAAATAGGGTGAGTTGAATATAAATGATAGCTACTAAATCGGGAATCCAGATAGCGAACTAATACTTCCATTGGGAACGATATAACGACTATAAATTTGAGATAACTACCTTAAAGTAAATATCAAAAATGATTTAGGCTTCGTTTTGTTTGTATAGAATTAATGTTTTAGTTTCTAACAACTTTGTTTTTTGAATGAACCTCTATAGAAGCTTATGTAAACAAGAATTTAACAAAAGCTTTTGTTAAGGATATTACAAAAAACAACTTTAGTGAAGTTCGCTTTAACAAACTCTTACAACAATAGCAGTGCGTAATGTTGGTTCTCTAACGTTTATCATAATACTTTAAACAGTTATACTTATATAAAAACCTTCCTAGTCCTTGACATAATATAGTTTTTATCAAACCATGTTATAAAAACATGATAACGAGGTATGTTTTAGCCTTTAACTTTTACTGAAATACCTTTCGAATTTGTCCTTATCACACATTATTTCCAGAATTTCTGCCTAACATGTAGAAAACCAGTCTCTTACATATGCATTAACTAAAGCTTCAGCACTTTACACGTAAAACGGCGTTTCTCTGTAAAGCAAACTCTTTTCAGAATTTCAGGAAAGCGGTTACCGCGAAGATTGCTCATTTACATTAAAACGTGCCTTTGCTATTTTAGGTTTTGTTAGTCGACGTATTTTTGGAACCTAACTGCTTTATTCACCTTTCCTGTTATACGGTATTTGATCTAGCTGCTAATTTGCAAAACGGTATTTTTGTAATGGTACGCTTTTTAGAGCCGCGCCGGTAAAATAAATATAGGCGGCATTAAAGTACTGGTGATACGGAACCCTATGTATTAAAATTACGTATCGTATAATTAGATGAGGTATTTATCGAAAACCGCTCGTCTTAAATTAACAATACTTACACCAGCAATAAAATAATTTTCGTTTAAGTGTAAATAACATCAATAAAATTGTCACCATTAATAAACAGACTTGATACATCAAATGTATAACAAGAACTTCAAACTCGACTCAAAACACAACGAACTGAGACAATACCTTTCGAATGTAACTCATTTGAAGAGCCGTCAGAACACAGTTATTTGTTTACCATACAGATTGAATACCCATACGTCCATCCCTTGTGTCCGACGGCAGGAGAAAAGGTCAACTGATGCCTGTGAAATATGACCTTTGGGCTATAGGGTATAGATACGGTTAGATAATGCATAGAATATTCAGAACCTCGACTTCAATTGGATTGGTACTAATGGGTTAGATTTTCCGTTTATTTTATTTTCATAGAACAATACTCTGAAGAAACTGCCTCGTTGACCTAGTGGCGCTAAGCGCGACTGCTACGCTAGAGGTCTTGGGTTCGATTCCCAGGTCAACCAACGTGTTATTGGGTTTTTCTATGAAATTCTCAGTAGCAGGTCGGAGTTTGGATTTGTGCCCGGTTAGTGGCAATAGGCTAGCCCCATATTACATGGGACCTAAACATATCGGCGAACTGTGGGTGTACATTGCTACACCTCTGCCTAACCCTTCGGGGATACAGGCGTGATGATATTATTATGTTGTGTATGTTATGTTATGCATAGAACAATAAGCTTCGTTTATGTTTGCGTGAGCTTAAATTATCTGTGGTTTGAATAGATGGTGTTTGATTGTTTATCCGATATGTGGAATTCTGCACAGTCTTTTGTTTTATCGGTAGTATAATTTTGTTAATTTTTAAATGGAAATTGTGCATCGTTAAGTTATAAATATGATTCCCGAAACGACGCCCACTTATAAGTCCGTTACTCTTAATTATCTTTTGGAAAATTAATAACATTAAAGTATGATGTATAACTTTTAAGCTTATTATTTTTTTACGATGTATTAATCATTAATTTAGTACAGTAAAATAATGAATTAAGATAAATAAGTCAAAATCTTTAAGACTTCTTAGCACGCACATTAGATCGTTTAGAAGTATTACGAGTATATTATGTAGAATACAGATTGTGTACGGCATAAAATTCATAAGTATTTTACACAGTACAATTGTTTCCTCGAGACGTGTAATTCTTTCAAGGTACATTTATAAAACGATCTTCTATCCAAGGTTCTAACAATATTCAATACACATAGACATTAAACAATGAACTTACCTGTTAAATAATATCAGTAAAGGCTTCCATTTTAAAACACACTCACGGTTGAAAGTGCTTCGTAGGTATAATTTCCAAAGGCCTTACATTTGAATGAGTTTGGAGTGGGGAATACTAAGGCTTTTTTCCTCTTATTGCAACATACGCTCTTAATACCGCTAGGGAATTGAGAGTTACTGGTACTGCGCTGGAACATAAATGTATCTTTACTATTTTTCATTTGAATTCTCAATTTAGCTTCTCCTGTATTGTGTTTTGGATGAACAATTTCTATTTTCAATGTTTTAGGTATAATATACTCATATTTTCTTAATTATTCTAAGACACTTCTGACAAACGGTGAAGGAAAACATCGTGAAGAAGCCTGGATTCCAAAATTGGGGATCTGAAATCGCTAATCCGCGGAGAGCAAGCGTTGTGATCAATGCTCATGCCTTCTCTATATGAGAAGAGGCCTGTGCCCAGCAGTGGGACGTTTATAGGCTGGATTATTATTATATTATTTAAACACAAACCTATTGAAAAAATCAATGAAAGAAGAACTGTTAAAATAAATTGTAACCTTTTACGTGGGTTAACAAGCAGAAAATAAACTAGTTAGAACGATACCTTTGAATTTGATATTTTCATAAAAATATTTCAGTTATTAATATTTGTTTCTTTTGTCTAGCTGATAAAAGAGTGGGCATCGGAAACGCGCAAAACGATTTGAAACGATCGTGCCTACCTTTGAAGTGTCGTGGAGCGTATTCGAATGAAAATGTCGCTCTCTATTGTATTGTCTGACTGTCTGTCTGTTGTCTTATCTATGTACAGTACATGGTCGTTTGGAGTTTTGAAGGTTTAAGGACATAATATAGCAAAGAAATAACCCATTGTGTTTAATAAAGCGGTATTGTAGATTTAAAAAGTTATTCTGCCTATAGGGTTCATTACTGAATTATATCAAACCTAATACAAACATATACTAAAAATGTAATGACATATCCTAACTTAAACATAATAGGGATAGAAATACAAGGATAACGTAATATTCTAAGAAATGTCACTGATACATTGTATGCCAGTAACTTACACTTTACATTGAAGGTCTCTAAGCCATAGATTTACATATCCTAACTCTAATTGACATAGAATGTAGGCAGCGTTTATAACACAAAGTGTTTATTGTGAGACTAATACGCTAAGCCACTAGACATTAAAGTTTCCGTCCCAAGAGTATTGTTGTCGTGTTAATTCAAAGGCGACTTAATTAAACCTAGTTATGTAACCTCTACGCAGTGGGCTCTTTAAACTTTGTATTGATGACGGGCCTGTTGGTCTAGTGGTTAGAGACCCTGATTGCTGTACCGGAGGTCGTGGGTTCGATTCCCACCCGGCACAAATGTTTGCGTGATAAGCACGATCATTAGTTCGGTGTCTGGGTGTAATTTATCTATAATATGTATGTATTTAGAAATATATATGTACGTTTACCAGTTGTCTGGTTACCATAACACAAGCTCTGCTTAGCTTGGAATCAGACAACCGTGTGTGAGATGTCCCGGAATATTAATATTAATTCAAAGGCGACTTAATTAAACCTAGTTATGTAACCTCTACGCAGTGGGCTCTTTAAAGTTTTTATTAAAATTACGACGACCTCCGTGGTCGAGTGGCGCACGCACTGGTTTCAAGGTGTCGCTAGCTCTGAGGTCCCGGGTTCGATCCCCGGACGGGTCAATGTAGAAACCAACTTTTCTACATTGTCTCGGGTCTGGGTGTTTGTGGTACCTTCGTTGTTTCTGAATTCCATAACACAAGTGCTTTAGCTACTTACTTTGGGTTCAGAGCAATGTATGTGATGTTGTCCGCATTTATTAAGCTCGTTTGAAAACGACTAAACAAGTAAAAAGCGCAATTCCTAGACCAGTGTTTTCGTAAATTCTTGGATAAATAATGTTTCAGTTGTTGGCAGAGCGGAGTACTGGAGTACAAATATTGTTTTGTGTTGTATAAGATACCTGTTTGATACTACAATAGAAACGTAAGATTTTACTTTTTTGTGGCGAAGACCAAAAAGCAGGATTTAGTGTTTGACCTGTATAAAAGTAATTATATAGGTCCATTTTTTAACCACCCTATTACTCAAATGATTTTGATAAATGATCCGTCTTTCGCGACTGTAACTGGGCACACAAAATTCGTAAAATGAAATGTGCGAATATGTGAAGGCAGAAATATAATAATATTCTGGGACAACTCACACACGCCAAGCTAAGCAGAGCTTGTGTTATGGTAACCAGACAACTGATAAATATTCATATAGATAAATTACACCCAGACACAGAACAAATGATTGTGCTCATCACACATAGATGAAAAGTCCGGTGAAGCTGTCAAAGCCTGCGCTCGGGCTAACTGCAAAGATCTCTACCAAAAAACAATCACACATAGATTTGTCCTGGGTGGGAATCGAACCCACGAAATCCGGTCAGTCACGAGTCAGGGTCACTAACCACTAGGCCAACAGGCCTTTCAATGAAATGAAACTGTCGTATAATAAATAGCACGCATTTGTGCTACTTTTGGGGTTGACGCATCTTCTCTCAACAAGAAGGAACTACGTTTGATTTACCGCAAATTATATTTCACATAATTAATAATTCCCATTAGGAGATAATTTCGGGTTCCCACACGTGTTAACCTTTGTCAGAGCTAAGAGCGAATGCTTTGAACTGTAATTAAATCGATTTAGCTTAACAAAGGATTAAGGTGATTGATTAAGTCCCTTTGTTTCTATTCAGTTTAAATCCTTGTTATTTTATCAGGCACGAGTATTGTCGGAACTCAATTTGTACGTTTAATATTACATGACATTACTTTTTATTTGCTTCAGTGTGTTTTCATTTCATGGAAAATGGAATTCAATTTGTATTTTTTTATTTTATGTGAACCATGTAACACCTTGTTATGAGGCCTTTATAAACCATCAAAACTGACATGAATACGATGTTTTTGCAAATAGGCTGGGAAAATCTAAATTATGTACCTAAAAGGGTCGCAAAATAAATTTAGGTTTTCAACGTGTATAAAAGCAACATGATCATAAATTCTGACCTTATACTTATCTTACAATTTTCAGTTGCTTAGGGACTAAGGGTTGAGTCACAATGAAATATTATAATACTTCCTCTGTCCTTCAGAACTGTAGGAAGAAAAAACTTTTTATTGAGCTTAAAAAAATATGAACTTTCGCCTAAAATGTAAATAGGTTGGTAAAAATACATAAAACTATCTGTATTTACTCACATAAAAATAAAGTAATAAAAACAACAGTAAGAAAAATATTTAATAACGTTAAGTATATACACAAGAAGTAAATTTTTATTCCATTTGCTTCATACAAAAAATTTATTAACATCAAAAGCGGAACATTAATTTATCGAGTAATTAAACAAAGTGACGATATTTTTTGCGTACATTTTTCATGGACGAACATTAATACGATGTTTTAAATTGCGTACCTTTTTTTCAACGACATTTAAGGAACTTTATTTGATTAAGTTGACAGCTGTCGCAAAAATAACTACGTAGAGGATGCTTTCTCAATTAAGTTACCAAGTCATACAGCTTCATTAAGTCGTTTTTTTTTATTTTTAAAAGATTTGTAAATTCTGCAGAATCCACTTTTTAAATTTTCATTAGTTTCATTCCACGTTTAAAAATAAATCTCAAATGTGTGACAAATAAATAATAATAAACAAACACCATTTATTAGAAACATCCAAGCAATCAAAGCGAAACAGAATTCGTGATTTATGAAAGCAAAATCAACATCCATTCGCTAAAACTCACGAAAGAACACAAAAAATGACATAATCCTTACAAATAGGGCAATTATTTATGTGAACGACTCGCACAAATAGTGCGATGAAAAAATACTTTGAAGTTGGAACGTTTCAGGGATTTTAGCGCTTTTCTTTTCACGAAAATGTCACGCGAGAAAGTTTAGCAGTTAAACTCAAGTTCATAAATGTTATTTTTACATGGATGTCTATTTATATCTTTTAATACAGGTATTGTCAGTTTTGTATGATTCGACTAATTTTAAACCTATTGCTGATGTATACGATGATGGTATTCGATCGGAAGTTATAATATTAAATTACTAAGATAACCTGATAATAATATAATTAAATATAAAGTTAAATATATTTTTTTTGTGATTGTATAAAAATAACTTGTTTTTCCCCTAAGAAAAATTATTAAAGCGAACGTGTCACGGCAAAACTAGAATCACAGTTTAAGTTTTAATACCCTGATATAAATATACCCAATCGATCGTTATTGTATGACGATAAACCACTTTGGTTTATGTTTGGTTCCTGTATTCAAGAAACGATTACTTTTTCTTACTGACTTTAGAGTTTTCTTTATTTTAATTAGAAAATCTATCGTTCGTAAGCAAACTCCATCCCATACTAACTATCAACACAATAAGAAGCAAAAGGCTATAACAACTCGAATAAAATATGTTTAGGTACTGTAGTATGTATTGGCTCTTAGTCTCTCGGATGCATTCTGCAATGCTAAGCTCCATATATGCTTCACTCAGGTAATTTCACGCGACGACGTGCGAACTTGATATCATAATATCGCTCCAGAGCGTACCTCATATAATATTCTTACGTCATTTGTCGCTTCCACAGAGTAAATACTACACAGAGCATTCACGAACAAGCAGACACTAAGTACATTGCACGTGTCTTGTCACTTAGTACATAGTAAGCTCTACCTGCTGTCAACTAGATTAGACGTACTGATGAACAGACGTCTACGTGACCACGTGTAAGTGTGACCCTTGCATCGTTTGTCTATAGAAGGGTTCGTGAATGGTCTAAAAAGTAAAAATCTAAGTATTTATTATATTTGGTTTTTTAAACCATTTATTAAAATTTGATGAGGCTTTTTGCGCTGGTGCGACGAGACAGCCTCGTAAGATACTGCAATAAAGTAAATTAGCAAAAGTAAAAATAATCTAATAATTCGCCGTTCAAATGACTCAAATATTTTTTTTATTTTGTCAAAAATAAAACGCATTAAAGTTGAGAAATACACTCAATCTCACAACGTCGTAACTAAGTACGAAATTGCAAGTTGTGACGTCATGCAACATATCATATGAACGTATCGCAGTCAGTTCTTGATTACGTACGAAATACGATGCCATAATCTATCTGAAATTAAGCCACTATCTCTGTTGTGCGGTTGTATTTATCCTAGCCTCTGTCAGTTGTTTACTCTGTGCTGCAGCCACAATATTACTTGCATTGTTATGCACAGGTAGTTACGTACGGCATACGGTTCGCCGACTCACGGTTAATTAGCCTTTACTCCGGTAATAATGTCCAGTTAGCGTTAATGTATGAACCTAATACACTAGGATGCGGTTTGCAATGATAAAAGTTTAATTTTGCTGGTCTGTGACTTCTAAAAGCTACAGAAATTGCTGATGATCCTTTTTCTCCAATTTTAGGACTGAACACATTCACATGTATTTCAGAATTCACATAAAAAGTATCTTTGCTAATTGTAGATCAACACAATATGTAATCTTTTTCGCTTTAGATCTAATTTTTATAACACAAGAAATAGTTTTGCAGATAATAAACTATACAGTTTATAAATCAATCATTATTGAATCGAAGCGTCCAAAATATGGGCGTAATCCTTGCTTATTTACTCAGATTTGGTATTTGTTGATCAAAGGAGTTTAATAACAAGCTTTGTTTACTGAAACCAGCAAATAGTACCTCTGGGACTTAGTAAGGCTCTAAATGCAATACCGTTCGTGTCTTCGAACGTACACCGTAGGTTAATTGCGTTGTTACAGCGTCATATGAAATTTATTAGGCAAGGCCCATATAGTTTATAGTTTGTGGAGGCGTTTAGCGTCAGAAACAAGTTAATAAAATGCATAAATTTATTAACATTCCAACGTAAGCCCTTATATTACAGGCTATTTCAGAACAAAGAAATACCTCGACGCTGCAATTTTTATTTTAAACTGGTGTAAATAAAATTAAAATAAACTATAGCTAGCTGCTAGGTATTAAAATTAAACCTAACAATACAGAAAATGGGTCCATAAAAAAAATAATAATTATAATTTCATTATTTACTTAAATTGAGCTTTCTTGAGCTCATAAAATCTGCGCCAAAAAAATACATTACTACTTCAGTTTTAAAAAAATAATTAAAACATAATTCAAAAAAGAAATAATAACAGCGTGCAATATCAGCCAGTATTATCTGTAAAAACAAAAAGGTTAAAGGTAAACTTTATTATCCTACCCCTTCTCGCTAACATGCAACATAATGTATTTGCTGGCAGCGTTCTTACTAAAAAGGTTTAACATGGTATTCTAGGCTTAGAGTATACATATGAAACTACAGAGTGAGACTATCAGAGTTTAAACCGTAAGCACTAGTGTGAACAAATGTTGTCGTGAAGTATTTATGAAGATGGAGCTTGCCGTTTTAAAAAATCAATCTTAAACACTAATCTTATCCTAACAATGTCAAAACCATCGATATTTTCGTATATAAGTTGCTCGTTGCGCAAAAATTAACTTAAATGAAAAACGAAATGTACTAGGTTCAGACTAAAAACTGCTCTCGCTTGGCACAAGGGCACAGTCTATGTATATAGTACGTCAATGTATCTAGGTTACACACTGTGTTACACTGTGCCTCTAGCTAATATTGCCTCCTTTTCACCCATAAACCTCTTTGGTCTAAACCTCCTGAAGCGTCTATCCTTTTTAATCTTGCATGACCTGGATTTAATCTAGACTCATATCTCTTTTAGATTTACACGTGGATGAAGACTAGCGTTCTACATTTTTTACTGTTTTTAAAGAAATATTATACTGTATTGTAGTTTTTCATTTAATGCAACAGTGAGTTGGTGTGACTTATGTAGAATTTATTCAAGATATTTAAAACGTTTCTGTGTATTTAGATACTGATGATTTATAACACTACCTTACAATTGATTGAATTCACAAAAAAAAATAACTTAGCTTTTAGTCTAACTAAGTAATTTAGTCATTGATTATTCATATTTCCTACTCTCTAAAATAAATACTAATTATGTAAATAATTTCACCAAATATAAAATGTTTGCGAGTTCTTTTTACCTATGTGTAATTATTAATTTACGCGGAGTTCATTGACCACCACACCCAATCAAAATGCTTTGTTTAGACAGTACAAATGCTGGTTAAATAACTTGTCAACTAGTAAACAAAATTGATTAATGTTTCCAATAGTTTTTTGTTACAAATACAAAGTTGCTCAATCATTTGTTGATTTTACTATAAGAGAATATTACTGGATGTCAAATAAGTGACATTAGGTTTTTTTAACCAACTTCTAAAAAGGAGGAGATTCTCAATTTGGATGTGTGTATTTTTTGGGTACTTATTGCCTTAGTTACCTTAACTTAATGATTGTATAAGGTACCCAAAACGTCACAAACGTAAAACAATAAAAGTAAAAATGACGTAATATAGTTTTAGTTCGTTGTAAAAAGAAGCCGCTGAAATGTATGGAAATTACATTTCTTTGATAAGGCGTCATTTTGGTTTCTTACATAAATATCCATTTTCTATACCTGCAAACTTAATTACGAAATTTAAATGAGACACAAACACACTTGACAATAATACGAGTACATTATAAGACTGTTTATAAAAAAATAGCTTAACTTATATTTTCATAGGTTATATATGTCACCGGAAAATAACAAGAACCGTAAGTTTATAATTTTCCTAGGAAATTTATAAACTTCCGTAGGATTCTAAACGAGATAAAAAATGTATTATTTTACGCTCACATTTTCGTTAAATGATAAACTTACGTAAGTCTCGTGGTAAATTTATAAACTAACGGATATCCATACGTAAGATTCTAAACGGTTCGACCAATCACAGAAATGCTTTTAATTTTACGCTTCTTTAAAACACGTAAAATAACACACTGCTCTCTGATTGGTCGATATTGACAGTGCTAATGCCGAGTAATGTTGACAGTGAGAAGGAACACGTGACGCCATTGGTTGAATAAGTTGACGTGACTTATTCAACCAATGGCGTTTGGTTATTGCTTACTTATTATTTTACGGTCGACTTACGTAAGTTTATCATTTAACGAAAATGTGAGCGTAAAATAATACATTTTTTATCTCGTTTAGAATCCTACGGAAGTTTATAAATTTCCTAGGAAAATTATAAACTTACGGTTCTTGTTATTTTCCGGTGACATATATAAGTTACATATTAGAATTAGTTTAGTTTACATTACAGTATATTAATAACTGAATGTTTACTCCATCATATTGGGATTAGTTTCCTGTCAAGGTAGTTGTAAGTGTTTAAAATATAATAAATAACGTACCTAACACAGTAAATATAAAAATATGTATATTCATATTCATAAATACGGTTTAGTATTCACCTTCTAGTGTATACAGCACTATTTAGCTCTGATACCCAACACCAACAAATGAGTCTACTCGTCACGGTAACGCGAGCAATCCGTGCACGCAAGATGGATGCCCACTGAAATGTGAAGAGCTTGCGAGATGAAGAAAAATAGAGCTTCATCTATATCCAGAATAATAGTGAAATATAGTTTGAATATATTTATACATAAAAATCTCTGAGATAGCTGATGGCTTTCGAAGTAACTGAGGAAAATATAGTTCTTAAATATAGGTAAGCTTCATCTATCTATACATACCTATATTAAACAATAGTGAAATATAGTTACAGTATGTTTTAATGTAAATATCAGCTAGATGTTTGTCGTCTACCAAAGTATCTAAGATTTTTTTTTCTCCCATAAATCTAAGTGCTTTTCTCGCATAACTATTTCTGATTTTAAAGATAAGATGCAATAATTGCTGTATTATTTAAAAAAGAAAATGGCGTTCTAGTCATGCAAAGTATGCTAATTACTTGCTCAATTGTAGCTCAAATGGAAAACATTTGAAACCGTTACAAAATGTTATTCTTTATTTTTATGGCAGGTAGGCACAAGACAGCATTACGCGTAAAACAAAACTATATATAATAGATTCAAAGGAGTTAATAATATTCTTTATTACTTGCAAATAAATGAGAGGATGTCGTGATATTACGTGATCTAATGTTAAGAATTTGCATTACGTGAATACTTCATAATATTTCTTTGAAAACTATGTGTATAAAGAAATGAATCGCGTGTTAGAAACAGTTAAAACGGAATGAAACTAAATCATTATACAATTAAAGAAACAATGGGTACTTTTACACATATTTTATTTAATTATTAATGATTGCGTTTTCTGTTGATACACAGCTTATTAAATTAGCTATTAATTATGTGCTGTAAAATATTTACCGTTGGCGCAACTTTGCAGCCTTTTAACTTACTCGTGGCTAACAATTTTATACGAAAATCCGAACTTGTTAGAGTACTATTACTTACTGAACAGAGATTCGATCCCAGTTTTGTGGGCAATATGTAGTACTTCATAACTACGCAAAGCGAAATAAAACAAATATGAAGGTTTTTATATTAATAACATGTATAACATGCAGACTGTCTGGTTAAAGTCATATTATTCCTTATTTCTGATATTTAGCTATCAGATGCTATAAGTAGTTCTGAATTTACATATTTATAAAGTAATTTTGCTTATCTTTAATGCATCTAATATATTTAAAAGATAACGATAAAGTGTCATTTTCATTTTTTAGAAACTGCATTTATTTAATTATAATTTATAAGAGTTACGCGATAAAGAACTTCTAACACATTTTACACTGAAGATCTACTTTTATTTGATTTGAAAAAGTCTTTACTGCATTTCTTTCTTATCAGTTCTCATAAAGGCCAAGCCGTGACTTTTTCTTTTATCCATGTCAGAGAGAAAATCTTTTGCCATTGACCACAATTTTTAATTGTGTTCTATTTCCGGTTTGAAATTAGATTCTTTTTTTCTAACATTACGTTTTCTAATATTACGTAAGTTGACGGGTTATGAATCAATTTTTTTTCAGATCTTTATTGATCGTCTTTTGTTCTGTGCTATTTTTAACTTAAGAGTACAATTGATCGTACCTATAAATAAACGACGTGTCTAACCTTAACCACCGAAATAGGTAATTAGAAACTCTAAAAAGATTTATCTTAATGACGTCTGAAACCCGTACAATAAACAAACAGACTTTGGACACGTGAATGTTTAATTAAAATAATCAACTGACCTCATCCTCGCGTAGGCCACAATGGGTTAACCAAAAGCTCCAATTTAAAGATTTATTCCCGTTTCATTTAAATTTAATTCTAAAGGTCTTTTGGGTCGTCTGATCTTATTCGGATTGGATTACATGTGAATGTAACTTTAATCTTCATTTACGTATCGGAAATAATGGGTTGTGTGTGTGGAAGAGGAAGCCATTTTGAATTTGTATGTTATGTAAATTAGCATGACTCCCTGCATGTTCGTGTTTAAGAGCAAGTGTGCTTGATGATTATGTATTATAATTGAGATAATTGATAATTTCCCGTTCAGAATCAAATTTCTCTGCGTGGTAAGTAGGCATTCGCTTTCATATATTATATCGTGGTGTGGTAAGAACTTGTTTAGCTGATTTAATAGTATCTTTGAATCCCAACATTATAAATGAGACAGCGCTTTCCCGTGATTATGAAATACTAGCAAGATGGAATGAGTAAATACAAATATTTTCGTCAACATTAATATTCACGTTTGCTTTAGTAACAAAATGGGTCAATGAGAAATGGTTTGAGTATCAATACTACGTTTGATTGAGTTTGGGAACCGCTCGACGCCGAATGGAATTTAAATTAAACGTCAAAACTATCGAATATTGAACTATTCAATCAAATATGCTAGTACCCTCAATTTTGCCATAGTTTTGTCTGGGGATGTTTATGTATTTGATTGCCGACGGTATATTTAAAGTTGCTAGTGTTGTTTAGGCAACAGTTTTTTATTGCTGCATCGTTATTAGTTAGTGCTAATTTCCCAACGCCTATACGAATTTCGTATCTAATATCCTCCTCTTGGAAACATAATTTTGGTAAGGTTCTTAGCTATCTTATTGCCGTACTCGGAAACATTTGCGGTGACTGAAAGGTTTCTCAGAATCCAAAAATCACGTCTCAAAAATCAGAGAGGTTGCTTACTTAAATCGATATAAAGGTATTCCTTTAGTTCAAAACGTCTCTGAGCTCGGCAATAAATTAAACAATTAATTGAATACTAAACTCACTTGTAAATAAATTTACTGGTTACGATTACATTGTAACTCAACTGAATTAAGACAATTACTAACATCTTATTTAGACACAACAGCAAATGAAGCAATAAGCATCCTTTTAATATAATGCAAGGTTTATTGTTACCGATCTCTTTCTTCGTGCAAATGGGTGACGATTAACAAAAGGGATTGTTTCTCGTCTGAAAGTAGAATTGCCTGGAAAGGGCCTTAGGCTTTATTGATGTACCTTAAAGGTCATGTGTAATACTTGTTTGAAACGAGGTATCCGAGTGGAAGGTGAAGGGAAAATGAGGGTCGATCTTAATATGGGCTCTGATTGTCTTTCGCTCATGTTAATGAGACGTTATTTATTTATGTATTTTATAATGAGAATTTTTGAATAAATTAAAAGACGGTTATGTTACTTTATTTACCCACTTCATAATGTATTTACTTTGACAATTATTGTGTCCGTAATTATTAAGATTTTTTACAGTCATTTTCAAGGTATAATTTCCAAGCGTATAAGTTTAGTTACTAATAACTTAGCTGAACAGATCTTTATAAATAATAGCTAATATCTATCTAGACTACGTCAGCTTTCATACAAAAAACCGCGTCATAACCGTTCTACTCGTTTAGGAGATACTATTTACATCACAGATATATGGATACACTGAGAGACATACCTATTATACGACAAATATAAAATACCTTTTATTTGTTTAAAGATGTGTGTGATATCTTTTCTTAGCAATGTCTTTGGAAACCACAACCAAGGTATATCTCTGAATACTGTATGCAAGGATTTAATTAGTTTCTGTTAGCATCGAAAACAAAAGACTGCGGGCACGACAAAGCGTTCGCAGTGTCGTTTAATTAAGACAGATCTGTCTTAATTAGTGAATTAATGTGTATTTACATGAAGCTTCGGTATTCATTCACAGTTAGGCTCGATACTAATGAGATCTCTATTAACTATGATTATATAGTGACAGCTACCTGTGCCGTGTCTTAAATATATAATTGTAAAATTATTGTATAATTAAGTAGGACAAAGTATGACACACGGTTAACAATTGGCTGGGTTTTCTTGTTAGTTTGAATTTTTTAAGCCTTATATCTCGTCTACATTAAACCTAAGGCCACAATTGGACTACTGCGGATTCTAACAGCCCGATTGTGTGAGTAAAGGAAACTAATAGAAGCAGCCGCACTGACGGTTATTTTCCGCGACTGTTTTTTAACTGTATTGTGTGCGTCTCGGGAGTATTTGCGATTTCACGGTTTACCGCTTTCGGAAAAAGCGTAGTGCGACCTAAGCCTTAGATTCACTGAGCAATGAAAATGTTTTTGACATATTCTTCAGCATGTTACATTTTCAAAACAAAACAATTGGTGTGTTCATAATTATTAAAACGAGAATTCTCTCATGTTTAATATCATAAATTCCCTTTTCCTAGAATGTACTGAAATTCAGCAAATACATTTCAGGTTATATAACAAAATACTCACTCGTGTGTAACACAAATCTTTCTTTTTCATTTAATAATCTGTTACAGAATCCACGCTAAAAATACCTTTACCTCTTATTTAATAAAGCATATCAAAATCCTTTCTCGAGTAAAAGAAAGTGAACTTTACGTAAATATGAAGATAAAACTTTGAACGTTTGCCTCTCAGGGGTGCTTGCGTCACTTTTCGCTTACGTACTTACTTCTAACTACGTCTTTCCTTATTTACTTATGCATTCCTAGTACCTATTCTTGATATTTAGAATGTTGCATTATTAACCCATTAGAAAAGGAGGAGGTCCCCAATTTCTGTATGTTTTAAGTATTCGGTTTATTTTGTGTATTTGTAACGCGATATCTTCGGCTATTGCAAATCGATTCCTAAAACATTTTTTTGACATCGATAGGCTACATTTTGAAGGAAGCCCCAATTTAATTTCATTTAGGTCGAATTGAGTCTTGTGTTTTTATGATTGAAGTCGGCTTCATTTGCATTTATATGTAATCAATTAATTTGATTGGTTGCTCAATCTATTTGACTATCTGTCTATATTATATACTGAAGCCTGTATGTATAAAATGAGCTGAGTCTTGTCAAATAGGCGCAGTCGCTTCACGTCAAATACGCACAAATAATAAGACTACAAGCCGACCCCATCTTATCTTAGCCCTCTTACGCACTTGCTGTTAAACGCGGGGGCGGCTAGCCGCGCAGTTAGCCGCATTTCCAGTTTAATATGCAACCTCTTGTGATCGTACGCACTTAACCGCCAAGCGGTTGCATATTAAATTGGACCGCGCGGCTAGCCGCCCCCGCGGTTAACCGCAAGTGCGTAAGAGGGCTTAGAAGAAAGCTCAACAATGATAACAATCTTATTATTCAGAATTATATTACATACTTTTCGTTTCGTCACCTCGGCCCAAATACTTCTTTTTATAAAACCAACAATAGTAAATATAAATCATTTGGCAGTTTTATTGTGAGTTCGTGAATAGGCTTTGACGGATTTAGGTCTCGTTTGTATGTGAATGGAAGGCTGTCAAATGTCGTGGACACAATATTTATGTTCACAACACTCTGTCCGTTATTATTTCATTGTACACACTTGTTGATCCGCTTGAAGTGATTAATTGTTTAGACTTTTGCTTGGTACAAATATATTTTCGTTTACAGAAATATAATATAACCTAACGGGAATTACAGCAAGACATTTATAAATACCTTTTAGGACTTGATGTCTCCACCAGGTTACAGACACGTGGTTAAAAGCTGATCTCCCGTTATTTTTTTTATTTATGACGACCATTGTGGTCGATTGTTTTCAAGGTGTCGCTAGCTCTGAGATCCTAGGTTCGATCTCCGGACGGGTTAATATAGAAACGAACTTTCCTACATTGTCTCGGTTCTTGGCGTTTGTGGTCTTGTCATTGTTCTGAACTCCATAACACAATTGCTTTAGCTACTTAATTTGGGTTCAGAAAATTGTATGTGATATTGTCTGTATGTATTTTTATGTTTATATATTTATTAGTCAACTTTACTCTTGTTTTTAAATTGTATTTCTCGAAATACACATTACACGATAGTTTAAAAGCTAGTATTTCATCGCACTTGCGTATGTGTAAAGCATAATAATTGGGTTATGTCTGCGGTATTAATAAATCTGACACTAATAATTGCTTCTGAAAATAGGTCGTGTATCTGAATATCTTCTCTAAAGAGTAAAGAGTGAATAAATAATAGAATTGTAACCAGAAAGTCGAACTTAGCAAATACGTAATATAATATTCAATCATACATTCTACTTCAATTAGATGTGTTTGCTTCAGACCTTGAAAAGGGCCCTCATTTAATATTAAATTATAAACGTTTTTGCTCTTCACATACAATGGTAAAAATAAAAGGATATTTTTATTTCGAAATTGAACTATTACGTTTAAATTGCCGTGAACATTGTAATGTCAAAATCACTTAATTTCATTACTATACCTTTTATAATATAGCCTATATAAATACACACTCAAGTAAATGAAATCGGGTGCTCAAAACAATACTTGGTCAGAATTAAGTGTCTTTGTGACCATGGTTTGAGTAAGACCTTTAGAAATGAAAAATAAATAAAAGAAAATACTTCTATAAACAAAGACATCCGTAATCCGAAGCAAGGAGATTTCTTTACTAAAATACATTCAACGTTTCTTTAATAAACTACCTCCCGATATTGAGCTTCACAATTCAAGAATAGATTCTATTTATACAAATATGTATAAATAGACCGTAGAATAGACTACGAATCTAAAACATAAAAGCGGAAACAGGTAAATAGTAGGCGGCTACGAGCTACGCCGTAGACGATGACTACGTGACAAGACTGATGGTGTAGCCTGTAGGCGTTAAGTTGATAAACTTTTTTACGTGAGAAAACATTGGCCAACGTCACCACCTGAAGAGAATATTAGATGTAGGCTTTTGTAACTAAATGATTAATGTTATAACATATAGGCATCTGTATGATAATTATTTAGATTAAACATAACATTTACTTAATGTTATTTAGTGAAGTCAAAAGCCTATATAAAATAAAACGTTACCATAAAATTTATATGAATTAACAAAACTTTCCTTACTTATTCCGGGAAGGTATTATAATTATGAACTTTGACATATTTTAAATTAAACTTTATTGCGACGAATTAAAGTTGACGTACGTAGGTGAAATAAAAATTAAAGCTAGGTTATACCCACAGGGTGTATTAATTCACTGTCAACAATGTGGCTTAAAATTTGAGACACGGGTTTAAGACGGAATATCTACTCTCATTCATTTAAATATCATGCTGTCTCTGTCACTTCAAGGGAAATAGAAGAAACAAATGGTTAGCGATAATTTAAGGATGTCTCATAATAATTATCATTTGAGTGTACTATTATACTTTAAAAAAACATTGATTAATTCTAATAGAGTTAATTATTTATTAAAATTTTCATTTCAAAATGTGAGGTAATGAAATTCGTGGTAAAATTACACCAGAATCGCGTCAAATGTTCATTCAAGGCGTTTTAAATAGGTCAAGGTTTTGTTGATTCATAGTCGATTTAAACTCTAATCTATTACGCTTCTACTAGCTGTCCCCAACGAATTTAGCCGAGTATTTTAGTGTTGAGAGTTTTACATGTTTTGGGTGTAACATTTTTCATAATCATAAAATATAGCTAATACTATTCCACATGAATTAGGCCACTATTTTTATCTATTTATCTATTATTTTTATCTTATATCAATTTTTTTTTAAACTACTATTTAGAAACAAATACGAGAAGCATTTTTGTTATCAAGGACAAACAGGATTGTTTTATAATATAATTTATAATAAGAATGTCTTTGTCACATTTTATTTCTAAATTACCACTCGTGGGACTCACTTCAAATGCACGCTTCGGTGCTCAAAGAGGATTCACGTTTTATGCAAACCTTTGTGGCTTCATTGGCCATTCGTTTTGAAAAGACAAATGATATTATACTAAGCTAATAAAGTAATACACACTATTAGGTATTTTTATTTTTAATTGCATTTGTTTTAGTCTCACTTGTTTGCGATGTTGATATTTTTTTCATTATTTTTATCAGGCACCAAAATTCCATATTAAAAAACAATAACACTATTTTAAAATATATTATTTAAAACTATTTTATTTAAAATTTACTATTTTAAAATAATACTCTAGCTAACTCGTCCAAAATTAATACTTTTCTATTCAGTGATTTTATTTTGTCACGATATCAAAATATTTAGTGACGTACCACGGTAAATAATTGCCTAGTATTACATGAATATAGAAAAATAGAATAATAGTAAAACGCATTTTCGAGAAGGAATAAGCTGTCATAAATCCAAAATGTCTTTCATAAGCTCTGCTCAAATCTCTACACTGAAGTCACGTCATGTTATTACAGCGGACTTTAAAAGGACTTTTAGCTATCCGACTTCTTTGCAGCTTCTTTTTAAAATACTGGCACTTTATAATATTTGAGAGCGTGCCAGAAAATAGATCATGTTTTGTCTTGTGGTGTATTCGTATTTTGAGTGTGCGATATATTTTGAGTTGCTTGTGTTTTGTTTTTTAATGGAATGTCACTTGTATATGTCCAGAAACAAATCATCATTCCCGAACCTTTTTCCAACTATAGTGAGGTCGGCTACCAGTCTTACCGGATTCAGCTGAATACCGTATATTACACTGAGCGACTGCCTATCTGACCTCCACAACCCATTTTACTGGGAAACACAGTATCCCATAGGAAGACTGGTTGTCAGAATTGACTTAACGACTGCCAAAGATCTTTGTATGACAGCCGTCCAGAAACAAATCATTTAACATTAATTAAATAACATTCGTAAATGATTTACCATGTATCTATCTATTTGAGTATTTGAGTATCAGCCTTGACAAAGATTTCCATTCTAAAGACGTACATATTTTATTATTTTCGTAGTGATACACTTTGAAATGATACGAAGTAAATAGAGTAAACGAATACGATGAATTGTATTCATTAAGTTTATTAAAACAAACCACAATTAACTTAGAATTTATACAGCCTGAAACTCTTGATTAACTTATAATTACTTTTAGTAGAACCCTTTTAGAATAAGATTTATGTCTACAATTTATTTAGGCTTTGACTTACAAAGTACTATTCCTCTATCCTTTGTATTTATATTTTAATTAGATTAAATAATTTTAAATACAAAAAAAACATCATTTATTAAAACACAACACACTTAAACATTATTTATAAAAAATATTTATTCATTATTTTTAACCCCACCGGGCGTCGACCCAAACTATAGTTAGTTCTTCGTAATAAAATAGTAATTAAAAACGGGTTTTGAAATATGTTGTAAAGAACAAAAGAACGAAATCCTAAGTAGTGGAATGACCCGTCTTAAGCCATCTATTACAGTTGTTTAATAAAGAATGTAAAACCAATCTCGGGATTACTGGATTTATTTATTATTAATTAAAATAAATTCTGAGTAAAATAAACCTGAGCTACAAAAACGATACATTTTACAGCGTATTTTGTAAAGTAATAATATACCGTGCAGTGCCCAATAACAAGTAAGCAACTCGTAATAAATAATTTATTGCCTGTTCTTAAAACCGCAGGCCATTTTTATATAAAATCGATCTCTCTTAATAATCTCATAATGATTAAAACTGATCATTCGTTCTTTCTGAAAACAATGGGGAAGGTAATAAGTTACTACCATCATTATTATTAAGTTGTTTATACTTTTATTTTTAAATAATTTTCATAAGGTTACATTATGTTCACAAGCGTCATTTTATGGCCAATTTACATCAAACGAGCAAATGCTCAAATCATTTTTTTTTATTCAAATAAGCCTTTTTGAGCTCTTTTAAAATGTTAAATTACTGACTCCAGTTGCAGGTTCCCAAATGTCATTCCAATGGAGAAGAACCGGCAAGAATCTCCATGCTCATTCTATGCCCCACCCTTTCAGAATTTTAAAGAATTACTGGGGTAGGGATAAAATTAGAATTCGCCCGTTCGATGTAAATCAGCCTCAACAATACATGATTTGCGAAACCTTTTACAGCTAAGCAATAATGCACGTATTGTGTAGGAAGCGTCGAGTGCTCGAAATATCAAGTACAATAAGCTGTTATGCTTGATCAGATGATCCAATTAATGAACAGTAGAATCTGAAATTAGAATTCAATTGTCCTATTTATATCCTGTTCAAACTTCATGCAATTGTAACAGTCAATAGCGTGTGCATAACTTCGTGTGTGCTATAGAGTTTCTCACAATAGAAACAAATTGATGTTTGCAATGCATCGAAAAGTTTATTAGTGATCAATTTTGTAAGGTAATCGTCACAAATCGATCTATAGCTTCTATATTTTAGCAAACTTTTATTGCAAAGTAGGAAGTAATAATAAATATAATAACCCGGTGTTTATACGTCCCTCCGCTGGGCACAGACCTCTTCCCATATAAAGAAGGAACGAGCATTGATCAGCACGCTTCCTCAATTGAAGATTGGCGATTTCGTACTCCAATTGGTAAAATTAGATATTAACAAATATTAATCTTTTTCTACAAACAATTTTGAAGGTCAGCATTTTACTATATACCTGGATTGCGAAGGTCAGGTAAGCAGTCGCTTCATCCAAAAATCTTGGTTTAAAAACCTGAATCCAATGAAAGGAACCTATCCTTCAGTTGTTTAGGAAAAGGCTAAGCAGAAGAAAATTAATAAATATACATGCATTATTTAATACATATACAATATTAATTTTCTTAGCTACAAAATTATTTTAATTATGGTTATATTATATTGCGGTCGTTTATTATTAAAACGGTCTATAACGAAATCAAGTTTTGTAATGGAGAGCTTTATTTCTGATAACGATGTTTTACATAGATAAGAATTAAAATCGCGTAACGTAACACCCGCACTGCGTGTACTGCCTCGTTGGCCTAGTGGTGCTAAGCGCGCCTGCTACGCTAGAGGTCTTGGGTTCGATTCCCAAGTCTACCAAGGTGTTATTGGGTTTTTCTATGAAATGCTCAGTAGCAGGTCGGAGTTTAGATTTGCGCCCGGTTAGTGGTAATAGGCTCGTCCCCTATTACATGGGACCTAAACATATCGGCGAACTGTGGGTGTACATTGGTACGCCTCTGCCAACCCCTTCGGGGATACAGGCGTGATGATATGTATGTAACGTAACAATATGTTGAAATCGTTGAAATACAACATTGTGATGTTAATGTAATTGATATTTATTAAATAACAATACGATGCTAAAATAAGCAATAAATTAAATGAATCCTATTTTAATAGGACCAAACGAGAATGCATGAATGAAATGGAATCAAGCGTATTGGTAAATTGTTTTTGCGATATCAATATTTATAGAGCTGAAAACAAAATGTTACGAATTATATTATGTTTATTTTCAATAAAATATAATGATGTAATTAAATAAGGGCGGTGAAATAATAATTAAAGGTGTATAAATCGACATTGATTTTAAACACGATTTTTATTATTGTTATTTTTAAAATCGATGAAATGACGACCTCCGTGGTCGAGTGGCATAGGCACCGGTTTTCAAGGTGGCGCTAGCTCCGAAGTCCCGAGATCGATCCCCGGACGGGTCATTTCTACACTGAACCGTCACAGTTTTCTACATTGTCTCGGGTCTGGGTGTTTGTGGTACCTTCGTTGTTTCTGAATTCCATAACACAATTGCTTAATAGCTACTTACTTTGGGTTCAGAGCAATGTATGTCATGTTGTCCGCATTTATTTATTTCTTTCTTTCTTGTTTATAAAAGTAACATTGTTGTCTTTGTTTGTTTCAGCAAACACAGCTGACTTGGGCGTGTTGGATCCATCGCTATACAAGTCCGACTGTCTTGATGAAGATCTTATGTGGCCTGAGGGACATGTGGTAAGCATTTATTATATAACTATCTTGATTAATCTATAAAGTAGTTACGATCCGTATACCAACTCATACAGTGTCGAATTTTGCCTGAAGTAGAATGAACCAAGAAGCAATTGAAATCCAATCGACTTCGAAATCAAATAGGCGAGGAGAAAAAATATATTATGTAGTACTTTTATTTAATTTTGTTGAGATGTTTTATGGAAGAAAGATGAGCGTAATAAACCTTTCAGTTTACAAAGGAGGAAAAATCATCAGTGTCTGTATCATTTAGGTACTTCTGAGGTTAATTGAAAATAACGTGTACACAAAATTTACTTTTATATTCTAAATACCGTCACGCAGATTTTCCTTAGGTACCGTAGTAATCTTTTTTAAAGTAGGTATACACGATATCAATATTTGTCATTATTTAAATACACATTTAGCTCAAAAATAAATACATACACACTACAGGTCATCAATAACTTTGACAGAATTTACTGAATATACTTAAAACTACAATTTTCCACCATCTAAAATATATTTATAGTTTCATAGTTTTACGCCCACGATTCTACGAAACTCAAATACGCTGGGAACAGGTAGTGTACCAATATTGGTAACTTTATTAATGTTGTAGATCCTTTATATGACGCAGTCATGAATAGGTGGGCACCTAACTTAAAGTATTAAACTTCAAATAAAAACTTTTTAGAATTTAATTACAACTAAATAGTACCTTACTTTGATTCAGATAATAAATATTTAATTTGTTTATTTATTATTCAAACCTTCATAAATCCGAGATCGCGTTTTTAAATTTAGATATCTGTACCGAATAACTTTTGAAAATACAGATTTCCGAGAGTCTGTAGAACTATTAAACCAAGTATTGTAAAGATAAGCGACCATTCTCTATTATATTCTTTTCCCAACTTGAGAACAATGTGTGGATTCCTCACTGAGTAGGCTAACATAATGACATAAAAATACTATCCGCCTGTTACTGTCCCACTGCTGGGAAAATTTCTCATAGACAAGAATTTATAGTAGCAAATACTCATTTACATAACGAAGGCTCTACGGGACGAAACTTCGAGAAATGTTGATTAGTTGAACCGCTAAATCTTATTACGAAATGCCTAGATTTTATACCGCCTATGCAAACAAGACCGCTTTGAGTGATTTACTACTTTTTGTTTCAATTTTAATTATAAATACGAATGAAGTTTTGTGAGGTTTCGTTGCTAAAGTTTTTCTTTGTTTTATGGATGCAGAGAAATTGCTTACCAAAATAAGTGGCTTTGAATAAAACTGTTGTTTTAAAAAGTACTTTCACAGTTTGAGGTTTATTTTGTTTGGTTTGTTTACAGTTTATCCATTTACACCACTGTTAATAGTGAACTAGCTGTTTTTTTCGGTTTCTGTAGAATTGGAAATGCCAGTTAGTAGTTCCATGTAAATTACAATTTTTATCTGAAATCGGTAAAACAAATCCAACCCCAACATCGGTTGGGAAAAAGAGTATAAAAAAATAGTTTTTTTTTTTAGACTGCCTCGTTGGCCTAGTTGAGCTAAGCGCGACTGCTACGCTAGAGGTCTTGGGTTCGATTCCCAGGTCGACCAAGTGGTTGTTGGGTTTTTCTTTGAAATTCTCAGTAGCAGGTCGGAGTTTGGATTTGTGCCCGGATAGTGGCAATAGGCTCGCCCATTTTTACGGGACCTAAATATATCGGCGAACTGTGGGTATACATTGGTACACCTCGGCCTAACCCTTCGGGGATACAGGCGTGATGATATGTCGTATGTCGTTTTTTTTACAATATTTGTAGATATTGGCAATTCAACTAAACCATAATAAACTAACCATTTACATAACAAAACTCAACAAAGTATCCTTAAACTCTCAATAAAAGATAATTAGAGTCGTTTAGTTCTCAAATGTTTACAAATCTCTTTACAAGAAGTAGGTAAAGTTAGTTAAAACATGATAATAAAATTTGAACGTAACGAGCCAACTCTCAAGTTTCCCGTCCTTTCATCTTCAGATAACCGATAATTTGGAAACATAGAACGAAAGTACTTACTAAGAACCTGTTATATAAAACCTTTTGAGCTTTCAATAGAACAGACATTTAGTATATGTATGTGTACAGATAATTCTTGTGGATGCCAATCTGTGTACTGTGTAGTATAATAATATGTGTAGTACTATGTATCATACTGTATGTATGATACATAGTCTTACTGGGCCGCTGCAGAGACAACCTGAGCAAATGGGGCATGATTGAATGTTCGCATATTCAATGTGAATGCGGTGCCCCAACACAAGACATGGCTCAACTTCTGTCCTGCCCGTCCTGCACAACCACCGCCACCCTCCAGGACTTAATGGAGGCCCACGACAAAGCCATTCAAGTGGCGACTTTCTGGTCAAAAAGAGTTTAGAGATCAGTGACTCTAAAAGAAGAATATAGTACTACTATGTATATATAAACTATACCGAGCTCATAGCTATGAGTCACCAGACGTTTAACAGATCATAAAACTTTAGCCATGCTCACCGTCGTTGCTCCGTGGATAAGTGACCGAACCGAGACCCTTTAGTTCTCGTAATACACATAATCTGTTAGTTTACTGAAAATTCTAACATAGATACTACCTAGTAAAACACTTTGTGGAGGTCATATAGCTAGTCTTTACGTACAGTAAGACTGAAAGACAACCTCAACAAAACTTGGGAAATAGGGTATACAGGCAGATCTATAAAAAAATATACTTATAGATCTTATAATAACAATACATATTAGTGGCACGAATAATACACAAAACAGGGCAGGACGTCGAGGGATTTATGTTTCCTTATGAATATTAATGTAGTTTGCGTTAAACTTTTACTGTTATTTTCACGCTCCAATCTTATAGAAACAACATTAAAAGGAGACAGATACGCTTTCATACAATTTTGGGCCAGAATGTAAAAAGATGAAATTGGTGTGAATTGATAGCTACTATATTAACAAACAATCACTGAAAATATGGCAGATTTTGGCAATCTGAGAGCTGAGATAAAAGAGATTAAGTTTAAGTAAAAAACTATACTTAACTGCCTTAGAGTATAGGTAAGAAACTATGGAGTGAATTTATCATGGTTTGTTTAGTCCGCTTAGCAGTCAAGGTTTATGATGGTTTTGTTTTTTTTTTTATAATTTAGACAGGATTTTTAATATTTCTGTAGAGTGGGAAGGAGATGATGTACAAAAATGAAAATCGAATTTTATTAGTATTTTTATTCATCTTCTATTATTACAAGAACGTCATCTAAGAATTGTGCAGGTGGTACTATGTTATCTAGTAGAGGTACTTAGCCTAACTAAGGTACCATATTATTGACATCACATGGGCGCAGCAGCCCACAGTCCGTTTGCCTACGATGCAGTTATAATAATATTTTAATATTGCTTCCCTACGACAGACGTATATACGAAAATATCCATGGTTTTGACATTGTTAGGATAATATTAGTGTTTTAGATAGATTTATTAAGACGGCGCATTCCATCTTTATAAAAAAAAACACGACAAAACTAGTTCATACTAGTGCTTACGATTCATACCCAGATAGGCTCACTCTTTAGTTTCTTGTATAATATATACTCTAAGGTAGATAATTCGACACTCGTTTAGTGTCAAATGTCGATCGATGTCAATGTCATGCATGTCCAGTCAGAGTTTGCACAGATTAAAGAATACAATAATCGATTAGTAAATGTGAATCGATTTATCTTAATTATGTAAAACTTAATCTCTTAATACTCTAATTCTAATGGATTTAATTATTTTAATTAATTGTATCATCTAGTGAAAGCATTTTCGTAAATAGTATGAACTCTGTTGATGATGACATTAAAATGTCATCATCAACAGAGTATTTACTTAGACTATTTACTTCGTAACCCAAACTTAATTATTGGATATTTCATTTTACAGATTGTAAATTGAGTTGATTTTTCACACTTTGAAATAGAAAAATATAGCCTTTTTTTTCAGCCATGTCTTAACTTATTACAATTTGGCCCAGAAATCCCCGTCTCCTTTATGTCTTTGGTCCATAAAGATTTACTAGCTTTAAACGAGACGAAAGCTTTTCTATTAAGAGTGGCATCTTGATGTGTTTCAGTAAAAATTGTTTTCTCCAGTATTGACCGAGATATTGTTTTTTTTTTTTTTTATAATTTGTTTTGTTTCTTACCCTACACTTTTATAGTTCCCTATACATTTTTATAAGTAACTGTAACAGGACTTTTCTGTCTAATAAAAATTAAGTGTAATTTTGATGAATATGTAGGTACCTAATAAATACTAGTAGTTACATTTTATATAAAATTCTTCTAAATAGGAATAGAGACTGGTTCAAAACTGTATATAAATTAATTATTTTGTCTATTGCTTTTTATTACGCTTCTATGACATTAAAACTAAAATAAACTTGATTTATTAATAAAAAAAAACTGTTACATAAATTCGGCTGTCATAAAGCCTTATCTTAAGCTAAACATTATATAAATTTACATTGCTATCTCAGACGTAAATTTCACAATCCCTAATCCAACAAAACCGACAGCGATACGCATGAACAAATATCTCACTATTGTTTATTTGAAAACAAAACAAAGCAACATTAATCAAGCCTAAGAAATTCCACCTGAAACCTACCCAAGCATAATAAGAAAAGGTCATGTGACACAAACTAGTGTCACATTGTCTTTCGTGTCACAAATGTGTACTTAACGCTACGTCGCGTTACCTTACGTAAGGTTTACTTAAATATGAAACGTTTGGAAAGTTGTGAGTATTAACTTGAACATGGCTTTTATGTGATGTTTGAAAAATAAGTTTATATTTACCATTCATATTTTTTTTTTATGTGTGCATGTTCAAGTAAAAATAATATACAAAATTCAGATTTCAATCTACTGCGGGCTTACTGTAAGGTCTGTTGCAGTTGTGGAAACAAAAATTCATCACAGTACATGCACTGTTCTATGTGAAAAGATTGCGACTTGCATTGTTTAGTTTAAAGCACAAATTATTCATTATCTACTCGTGATCAGAGGGCTGGTTTGTTCCTTGCACAGAGAATCGGCATAGCCATTCAACGTGGCAATGCTGCCAGCCTTCTGGGCACGTTCCCCGCCATTGACAAGGATGACGATGAGTTCTTTGACGCCTGTTAGTTTTTATTTATGTAAGTTTTAATTTTAGTATAGTTAGAGTTTGTTTTTATATTAGATTTAATTGTGTATTAATAAAAATTATTCATTTGTTTTCCTAGGCACTGCTGAACTAAGAATGAGAATTTTTCAGGAATAAGAAAATTTTCGTTTTTACAATAGCCTACTCAATGCACTTCTAGAACACTATTACATAATAAAAGTATGTTCATATATGTATGAAAACTCATTCATTTTAATTTCACATAAAAGTGACGCGGGTTTACGATGTACCCGCATTTGATGCGAAGACGAGAATAAACTCTGTAAGTAGGTTTCTACGTAGTTTATTGACGCCCACAAGTTTGTCAACGAACATATTTCTCTAACCTTTAGTAATCTTCAAATATTCATAATTTACTGTACCTACTACAACTCTATTCATAACTCCTCATACAAATTCTCAACGCCCTTTGGGTAAATAAACTTTCTGTGTGTAAAGAAACTAAGTTATTTCATGGGTAGGACTACTTTGGGTATTTGGGAGGTCAGTTACCTGTGCCTATGTTAACATTTGCTTACCACATGTCTTCGAACTTAGCTCAAGTATACTGAAATCATAATCACACGGTCAAAGATTTGTACTTAGTGGAACTTTAGGAAAATACACAACGTAGAAATAAAAAAGCAACTAAGAAACTTGCCTTATTAAACACTTGTTATTAATTATTCTGCGTTCGAAATATCATCATATAATTTTGTAATATATACTGTGAAAAATAAAAACCGCAAAAAAGATTGGACGTTAAATAAGACCATTATACAAAAACCTTCAATGCCATAATTAAATCACAAGTCATATCACTCCGAAATTCCCTTTCAATTACCGTGTATTGAAAGAGCTCGTAAAATAAAACCGGCTATCGACTAGCACCGAATGTGACGTAAATCGTGAAGTCATTGATATGACATGCTACCTTAATTGACATTATTTTTAATTTCCCCAGGGTCGAGTATGGTTTACTTTGAAGTACGAAGCGGGGACTGAAAGGTTACAGGTGCATATTTTAAAAGCCAAACATCTGCCGTCTCGCACACCAGCGCTGGCCAACGCATGCGATCCGTACATCAAGTAAGTCTAATGTAATTCTTAGTTATTAATACACAATTAATTCTTATGTAAGTACAAACTCTAACTATACTGAAATTAAATCTTACATAAATAAATAAAACTAAAAAGTCATCTTCATCCTTGTCAATGGCGGGAAACGTGCCCAGAAGGCTTGGCAGCATTGCCACGTTGAATGGCTATGCCGATTCTCTGTGCAAGGAACAAACCTGCCCTAATGTAATTAATGTTACACCCTAGTGTCGCTGAAACGCCAGACAAGTCTAATATTGATTTGTCAACCTTGATTTCATCAAAGATTTTATAGACTTACGTCGTAATGAGATTGAGCTAGTTATAAAAGGAGACGGGGATTTCTGGGCCAAATTGTAATAAGTTAAGACATGGCTGAAAAAAAAGGCTATATTTTTCTATTTCAAAGTGTGAAAAATCAACTCAATTTACAATCTGTAAAATGAAATATCCAATAATTAAGTTTGGGTTACGAAGTAAATAGTCTAAGTAAATACTCTGTTGATGATGACATTTTAATGTCATCATCAACAGAGTTCATACTATTTACGAAAATGCTTTCACTAGATGATACAATTAATTAAAATAATTAAATCCATTAGAATTAGAGTATTAAGAGATTAAGTTTTACATAATTAAGATAAATCGATTCACATTTACTAATCGATTATTGTATTCTTTAATCTGTGCAAACTCTGACTGGACATGCATGACATTGACATCGATCGACATTTGACACTAAACGAGTGTCGAATTATCTACCTTAGAGTATATATTATACAAGAAACTAAAGAGTGAGCCTATCTGGGTATGAATCGTAAGCACTAGTATGAACTAGTTTTGTCGTGTTTTTTTTTATAAAGATGGAATGCGCCGTCTTAATAAATCTATCTAAAACACTAATATTATCCTAACAATGTCAAAACCATGGATATTTTCGTATATACGTCTGTCGTAGGGAAGCAATATTAAAATATTATTATAACTGCATCGTAGGCAAACGGACTGTGGGCTGCTGCGCCCATGTGATGTCAATAATATGGTACCTTAGTTAGGCTAAGTACCTCTACTAGATAACATAGTACCACCTGCACAATTCTTAGATGACGTTCTTGTAATAATAGAAGATGAATAAAAATACTAATAAAATTCGATTTTCATTTTTGTACATCATCTCCTTCCCACTCTACAGAAATATTAAAAATCCTGTCTAAATTATAAAAAAAAAAACAAAACCATCATAAACCTTGACTGCTAAGCGGACTAAACAAACCATGATAAATTCACTCCATAGTTTCTTACCTATACTCTAAGGCAGTTAAGTATAGTTTTTTACTTAAACTTAATCTCTTTTATCTCAGCTCTCAGATTGCCAAAATCTGCCATATTTTCAGTGATTGTTTGTTAATATAGTAGCTATCAATTCACACCAATTTCATCTTTTTACATTCTGGCCCAAAATTGTATGAAAGCGTATCTGTCTCCTTTAGTACCTGCATAATAAGTTGATAAATACAGGTGGAACGTGAAAGTTCAAGAGCAATCAAATCACGTAACCTAAGACCTGATTAACTAAAGACTCTTTTTTCATCACATCCAATTTCACCTTTTGTGAATAAGTTATTTTCAATCTTACTTAAACTAACTTCTGTTTGCCGTAACTAAGTTTAGAGTCCTTCACAAAGTAAAACAAGCGAACTGTAACTTGTTTTACTGTTAGTTAGGAATGTTTGTATTGTAGTGCTAATAAATTAAACTTGTAGGATCCAATTGATGCCTGATGAGCGGCGAGTACTGCAGACCAAACAAAAGAAGAAGACTTGCAACCCCTTCTTTGACGAGTCGTTT
This sequence comes from Autographa gamma, assembly GCA_905146925.1. NCBI lineage: Eukaryota > Metazoa > Arthropoda > Insecta > Lepidoptera > Noctuidae > Autographa > Autographa gamma. The sequence continues at coordinate 5,374,823 of LR989866.1, read as the reverse complement.
GTTTATCAAGTAAGTATTATATTTAATTATAATTATTACAGGATAAATGTATTTAAAATGCGTAAACTTTATGTATAAAATGTAAATAACTGTATTAAAAATTTCATTCTCTAATAAATAGCTTTAGTGATATACTTAAACATCACAATGAATATTCTCTATTTTTTTAACATGCCAGAATACACCAATATAAAGCAAGACAAGAATTCAAATGAAAATCCAATATATTGTAGCAGTATATTAAAATTGTTATCGACAGTTAAAATTATCCCTAGTATAATTATAGACTAACAATGTTTACATTAATCCGGTGACAAATTCATGTTGCCACAAACAATAACAGACATTAACGGAACATAACATTTCTGGTAACGGAATCATAACATAACAGTCGTTGTATAATGAAACCGTCACATTCACAACTGTTGCATGTTATAATGAGATAGAAGGCTTGCTAGTTTAATATTGCTTTACTACCGAAAATCTGCAATTGCGGAGATATAGATAAATAAAATGAAGCGTTAAACATAATTATCATTTAAATACCCTCCAAGAATTTTAACAAAATTATGCAATAATAATTAAAATATTCCGGAGAAAGAATTATGGACTGAAGCTTTAAATATGCTTAATGATAATGCGAATCGCAAAATATTAAATACCATATTTTATTCAGCAATTTTCACAAAAGATTTCCAAAAAATAATATCCTATTGTAATTTAAATCACTGAAGCGTTTGCAGTAACCATGTTTGGTTTTCTTTTCATTCCCCACGTTTTCATAATTTTATTAAAGAGGTTTTTTATTTATTTAGGTTACTGTTGAAGCTCGTGCTTTATTGAACCGACATATTTTCAGTAACAGTCTTAAATCTTTTTATTTTGGGAATAATTTGTTGCAGTTTATGTTGAGTTTTAATTTATTTGTTATGATTAAAATTTCGTATTTTTTTTATTAAATACGTACCCTTTCTGTTGTTTGTTACACAGGGTCAAAAAGTTATAAAGGACGTAGACAATTTTAATAAATAATCAAATGTATCTTAAGATCTCAAATAATAAAAGACAAAGCGCTTTGCTAAATTCATCCATATTAATTACGGATAGCATATGAAAAGTAGACAATTTTAACAACTTTTGACAAAAAAATAACAATTTCAACTTTCCGTTACAATTGTGTTTTAAAAGTTCGAATAGTAGTCACGACTGCGACGTGTAAAATTCGTTTCCACGAATATTCAGACCTCGAATATTCAGAACTCGAATATTCAAATGTTAGGTTGGCTGTTGAACTTTATGTGAGAATACATTTCGAGTTTTTGTCGCTTTGAGTTGCATCTCAAAGCTTACTTTAAGTTGTGCTGCAGACAGTAATTGGATATTGAAATGGAATATGAAAATAAAGTTTGTAAAATTTTATTTGCGTAGTACTTTTGTTATTTATTTCCTAAATTATTTAAATAACAACTTTTACTTGCCGAGTCGAATGAGAAGAATGGAAGAAAGGGAGGGACGCCTTTGCCCTGCTGTGGGACAGCATGGGCTGAAAATATTAACGATTTTACCTGTCGGTACATGTAAAATACGGTATTCACCTGAATCCGGTAAGACTGGAAGCCGAACCCAACATAGTTTGGGAAAAAGGCTAGTCAGATGATTTAAATAACTATTTTTTAAAGCACGTAGGGTTTATATACACATACTGACAAGCTACCTAGGAATATACTAAGGTTTTAGCTTTTAAGTCTATCAATATTAAACTAGGCTATTCGAGCTCAAAAGACGAGTAATATCGTGTATCGTACGGATATAATTACGTTAATGGAAATTTCAACGATAGGTCGATGGGACCGGCCGTAGCGATAGGAAGCTTTTAACAAGGGTTATTGGTTGTATATAAAGGTTACATCTTCGTCATGTGATAAATATTATTAAACGGTATCTATGATACTAAAGGGAAAGGTTACTCGAAATATTGAATGCCTTAATGAGTACTAGCTCATCCTCTATTGGTACTTTACATTTTAATCGCGTTGACTATCGTAACAAAGGTAAAGATAATTTATGGATAATTTTCATATTAACTTCGCTGATTTTGTTGAAAGCACAAATAACTAAAGTACAAAGTACAGCTGTAACTTTGAAGTGAATGAGTGGTAACTAACATGAACTATTACTATATGATGAACAGAGTTACGTAGATTTACGATACAAAATATTTAATCAATTTTTAAATCAAAGTTACACTAAATAACACTTTCATATAAACCTAAATCAAAATAGATCTTTGTAACTTATGGTAATAGTTGTACTTTAACTATTATCGATATTAATAAGCACACATTTGCTTTACTAAACAAATCTCTTCCGGTCTAATTCCCGAACATACCAAACTTCATTGAACACAAACTTTTCTCATTAATATATAATCGTTACCAAAGAACATGTTTATGAGTTTATGGACGCTTTCACGAGTGCATGAACGTGATCAATTGAAACTAATCTTGATCCTCTCGATTGATCGGGTTCAATGCTCTACTTTACATTTTACAAATCAACTGAACTCAGTTTAAGAAAAACCAACAGATAAAATGTTTTTTGAAAAATATAAAATAATAACAATTGATGTCTATAGCACGCTTTTTATTTGAAAAGCGTGATGAACCTTCAAGCCTTAATAAATTATAATTATAGTCTATTGCAAGAATGTTTTAACTTCGGTAACATTTTACAATTTTAAACCAGATCAAAAATCCTTTCCGAAGATTACGACATTTTACACATTTCCATAGCGGAAAGCGTTTCTGGTGAAATTGGCCCTCAATGTTTATGTTCTTGACAGATTCCTCCGGGGAAACTGGAGAGCCTGACGCTGAAGCTGTCACTCCTGGATGTGGGGAGGGTGGGGAAGGGGAAGCAGCTGATCGGCCATATTATCCTGCCGCTGACTGAGCTAGATGGAGTGGCTCCCGATGAGGAACCGCAACTTTATAAGCTTGATATTGAGAAGGTAAGATTGCTATAATAATATTAAGTTTGATTTATTATATAGGTAATTAGTTATCTTAATTTATTAATACCACATCATTACAAACTAGTACACATAGTTAAGTTTCCCCCCGTTCCTAGAAGGAGCTGGCCTGAGCCGGCCAAACTAGTAATAAAAGTATGTCCCTAAATAATTAAAACTTAGATCCAGCCATCCCTAGTTGTTTTGCTTTATTACGATTGTTAACAACGCACTAAGTCGAGGTCCGAACCCCGCAGGGGGTGCCCTTAGTAGACCTTGCTAACGAAGTTAGTTTTTCCTATTGCTCTGGCTGGAGGCCTTAAGGTCCTCGCCAAATGTCCGGTGAAGCAGTCAAAGCCTGCGCTCAGGCTAACTGCAAAAATCTCTACCAAAAAAAAAAGAACGTAGTTAAGTATTTATTATTATTTTTGTAGTAGGATTGAAATTTGACACTAAAAACCTTCTTTTCGTAACAATGTAGAATAATACATACTATAACGAAGACTTTAGATATAAATTTTATTCATGTCACATCAGATTTCTTAATATACTTAAATATGAATTTAAAAAATTTATTTAATTACATGTATCTCAGAAAAATGAAATCATTTTAACGTATAAAACAATTAAATTAATGCACAGAGTGTCCGCTAATCCTTTTATGCACAAGAATATGCAAATCGCATAATGCCATGACATACTTGTTTATAACATAAGTGCATAATTGAATTCCCATCCCTTTTCATTATGCATTTATGCAAACTTTTTATCAGACACTAAACAATTTAATTCCTTTATTTATGTGTCATCCATAGTTAGTTTATAACAATGAGTAGTATTTTAATTGAATTAAGGTGTAAGAATGTAGGTTGAAGAAAACTTGCAGACAAGAAAACGCGTTCAGAAACTTTTATAGTAACACATTATAACTTTGTATGCGGGTTGTATGTTAAAAGTTCTTAAGAGTATGAAGAAGGTAATGGCGGGAATTAAATATATTAATTAAAAACTTCACCCACTTATAAAATTTTGAAGGTGAGATTGTGAGGGCATTTTCGCTATCTACAGACTCACTAAGACTTGTGATGTAAATTCTCGGTATAAGGCTATATTTAGCATTTATTATTATTTGGTTAAATTTGTTCGAATTTAATATAATTCAGCCTCTCAGTGCAAATCAGTGCAGTAATAAGTATTTCTACATGAAGTCCTAAATATTATTTTAATATTAAAATAAGTTTTAAAATATCGCAGTCTTCTACATATTATTATAAGGAATAATATTTTTTGTGTTTTACCATAAAAATCAGTTGTTATAATTTAATAAAACTCCACAGGACTTACAAGAGCCGACTTCCGATCTCGGCGAGATTCTCGTATCGCTGCTGTACAATGAAAACCTTCACAGACTAACAGTCACAGTCATAGAAGCCAGAGGTCTCAAGGTAAGTTAACTAAAAACCTCTTTGAAACTAAGGCAGCATATACACGGACTGCTTGAATAGTGCGCCAGTGCTCAACCATTATGAGCGCATAAATGAATTTAAGAAATTAACATGTTGGCTATGTTACATTAGTTTGTTACTTTTTAACGTTCTTGAATAGGGTGATGTATATTCTGTCGGAATACCTTTTGGAAATATATAAAGGACATATACGTTCATTGTTTTATGAATAGTGTTATTGGTGTATGTACCGTTCTATTCTAAATTAATAAATACGGAATGCACTAGGTGTCGTTTGGTTCAGTCGTTATCTCTCGGCCCGCATCACGTGCGCCTTATTCCGCTCGCTTTTTGTTTTTTCGACTGTTCGAAAGATTTGAACTGCTTCCAGTAGTCCCTGTATGAGTGTATGTGGTACACTATAGTACACCGTTTTATTGCGGATTTAAGCTGTCAGAAGAGGAATACTTACTGATTTTAGCAGTTCGTGTAGGACTGGCTTAAGAACGTGTGTACTCTTATACAGAAATTTCAATAAGTTGTTCAACCAAGGTTGTAGAGAGAACTAGTGCTCTCTGAATGAAAATATCAATTTGAATTTGAATTGAAGTCTGGTTTCTATCATAATATATTTACTGCTTTATTCAAATTTTGACTTAACATGTATGTGAAGCAATATGTAACTTAAATTGAGAATACTAGAAAAATGTGGTAATATTTGTCTCTAGGTTTAAGTAAAATATACAGAATTTCTCAACCTTAAATAAAGAAGAGAATTAGCCGTGAGATAATTATAATTAGACCTGAGTACCTAGTTGTTGAGTTAATTAATCTGTTAGCATTTAATTAGGACTCTTAGAGACTCGAGATCTTATCTTAAAGTACTCCTTAGGAATATTAGTTTAACAGGTTCTCAGGTAGATAGTTAAGTGTTCCTTTTAGTTTAAATTTAAATTGTCCTAATTGGCGATTAAGTGCTCACTTTAGGAAATACTCGCTATGAAGATAAAAAACTGAACATTTATTGTTTAAATTCTGTATTTAATTATAAGCTCAGTTTTTGTTAGATAATTAATAAATATGTTCTGTAATTATTTGCATGGAAAATAGTTCAACATGAAATGCTTTTGTTCATCAATGCATGACAATTGTGGAGGCCAATCTTTCAAACTGTCACTACTGAGAACTTAGAGCGAATTCTGGTATTTTCAAGACTTTTCTATCAAGGCTTACATTTGTCCAGTTCAATACTCCCGTTTGTTTTCGTATAATCTGTTTCATAGCTTCTGTCAACAAACTTTCAATTTTTTCTTAAACTTTATCAATTTTAGTGTACATAGTGTTTACATTAATTATTTTCGGTACTATTTAGATTGCTTTTGAGATTATAGTTTCAGACAAAATTTAATAAAATAAACAGAGACAAGTTTCGACCACAATTTTTTTTTTTTTATCAGTCTTCATCGGTGACTGACGAACACTAGATATAATTCAATTGGTCAAAGTCCAGTCATTTAGTAGTTCTTTCTTTTTAGGTAACCCCCTTTTTGAGAACCAAATGACGGTACTGTTAATCTGGTTTACCTTTTTTTTAACAAATTTCCTATTCAGAAACCTTTCGAAATGTTTTGAAATTCCTGATAGAGATTTAGTTAGGACTACTACAGTAGATTAAACGGTATAACACCAATTGCAGTAATAAATCAATGACATATTTTTTCCTAGTTGGATCCATCTTCAAATAAGAAAGAGATGGTGGTTCGAGTGACGCAGGAGCGCGCGTGCCGAGGGGTGCGCGCGCGCCGCACTGCCGCCGTCGACGTCGCCGAGGATGGCAGCGCCTTCGTCTCCGAGTGCTTCCACTTTAGGCTGAGGGCTGATGAGCTGCACACAACCAGTGTTACCATACAGGCCTTGCAGCCACACTCCGTTTACGCCAAAGGTATGAGAAATATAATAATATAAGTAATAGTATACGAACTAAAATCATCTATATCGCCTAATCGTCTTTCAATGATCGCGCTAGTTATTCAATTAAATAGCTGATTCAACAAGATGACTGCGACATTTTATGCAACTTTATTTTACTATTTAATAAAACCCATACATGTGTCTACCTTCGTGTCTATAAATGTATGATTTTTGTTTTAATGGTTCATGAAAACTTTCTAAGTTACAAGCTCGTTTTTTGTGACAAAAATGTACACGTTGGACAAAATCTAACATGCTGTAAAAATAATTGGAATCAATTCAGTTACTGATTTTGAACAAATTGTTTTCAGGTTTTGTGGGAAATAAAAATAGGTTATATATCCAATACAACTATAGGAGTTATCAATAGAACCTAATATCGAAGTGAATCAGTGAACAACACATAAACCTTTCAAGTTATTGTTTAGTTCTTAGAAATCTAAATTGGATTTTGTTGCTGACTCAGATAGTTTATTTCAAAGAATCCACAATCCACACCTTGAAACTAAAATCAATTCAGCGTCTCCAAGAACACTTCACTTTAAGTTACTTTTTAAATGAATACGTTTTAAAAACATTCAAATGCAACTACTTTTATTTATTAGTTTAATACAGAAATCTACAAACCTGCGAAGGAACATTTCCCAGAAAACTTACTTTGAATTCATTTACAATTTTAATAAAATCTGTCTAAGAACAATATTGCAACGTAATTTTAATATCGTCCCTACAATATTCATGTAACATTTAACCTATTTCTCCTCTAAAGAACTCTGAACTAAACTCAAGGTCTAGGGAGAAACAGCAAAATTATAACTTTCATTTGTTTCAGACCGACTGCTCGGCAAGTTCGTGCTAGGATCGTACATGTTCGCCCGAGGGAAAGCGCTACAGCATTGGAACTCGTCCCTCGCCGCACCCATGGAGCAAGTCAAACAGTGGCACCCGCTCACCAATTAACTGACCAGGCCAAACAACGCACAATTGACGACTATCGACCCCACTTTAATGTGAGTGTAACGTATTCAAGGAAAATGTATTTTCTAAGTTATTATTTTAGACTTCCAATTGGTTCTTACCTTGTCCTTAGAGTATAAATAAGTATATTTTAGAGAGCGCCTAACAGAGTATGAACTGTGGCACCCGTATGATCAAGCTTCGTCGTCAAATTATTGTCGCAATTACATAGTATCTCAAAACTTATTATCAGTTTAAATACCCTAAAAATATCAGAAAAAAAAATAAAAAAATATCACAAAGTTTTTTCTCACGGAAAATCACTACAGGAGTGAGTAATTACAGCAAATAAATAGCATACTAACGATGCACGCACTCTATTTTTGCTTATGTATACTCTAAGTTTCTTACCTATTAGTACAGTGGACCGATCATCACGGGTAGCAAAAACATGCGAACATCAACATTACTGTTCTTAAAATAAAGATCATTTCCATTTCTAATTGTGATTACTGGTTTTTGGTCAACTGTACTCTCTATCATAATCACAGTACGCAATAAGGATACGGGCGTATTAAAACGAAAGATTATTTAGTCCGTCAGATAGATTATAAATACTGAGAAGAGATGTATTTTTATTGGTCGGTTTAAGTTTTTAATGAGGTGAACCAGAAAAAATACATGTCTTTATCATAAATGCATCTGACGGACATAAAAATGATTTTTAATTCTTTATCCATATTGTACTTTATGTATAGTATACTATGATACATTGTAAAAATCTATTTATATTTAATATCATGTAACTAATTTCAAATATATATGCATAATGAATTTAGTCATATTTTTGTAACTCCAATTTACACTTTATTCCAAGTATTATGTATATTAGATAATTCTTATTTCATATTACACGGAGTTAGTATTTATACGACATTGATAAGGATTTCAATTATCCTTTTACATCTTTCAATAAATATTCTATCTTTGAAATGTTTCCGATTTATATCTCAAATACATTTACTATAGATTACTGACAAACAATTTATTGCTCATAGATAATAATTTAATGTACTAAGTATATTAATATTCAGAATATTACTATATTTAATATCTAAGCTACACCATATACTATCAATATAATTATTTATTAATGTTTAATGATATAAAATATTGCCAATATACACGTATTGTAGTAGAATATAATTTCGACAATGTGCAATCAATGAAATAAAAGTATGTAACGCCAAATTGGCGAAAATTGGTTTGTTTTATTTATATGCCTAACTAACTTTCAGACGCCAAGCAATATTTCTACATTTTACGGGACTAGAACGAACCTAGGTAAGTTTTCTGGTAGTCTGCTATACAACTCAAGAAGGACAGATTTACAGTACAGTCACGATCAAAAATATGTACATAGCGAAATTGTAAAACAATTTTTTCCGTGATTTTTGTGTTAAAACTCAAAAAGAAAAATATGTAGGTACATAATTAAGAACTGTTTCCAATCATTTCTTAATAACTCATTTTATTACTAATATTGTTTACCAATTTAGAAATAATGAGAAAATCTATTATAAATTGGAGAGTGTATACATATTTTTGCTTGCGACTGTACAAACAAAAAAAAAAAACAATTGATGAAATTATCTTCAAACGTAAGCGTATACTTTCCATCATCTGTTTAATATCTAAACACTAATATCTTTCGAACCACTTTAGCTATGCGAAGCGAACCTGGAATTTTCCGAGGGTAATAAACTTAGCTGTTCCATGGTTCGATCGTAAAACACGAACTTTTATAGTCATAACCTGGGAAACTAAATTCTAGCCGTTCGGAGTCCAAAGTTTGCTTTTAGTCGAACTAGGTTTGTTTTTTTAAGTCGTTTTTGTGTTATTTTAACAAAAGAAGCTGGGTTTCCATGGAAACTCAAATAATTATAATTATTTTGGTATATTAACTTACAAATTAAACTCACATTTTACATTATGTAAACCATAATAATTACATACTTACTCTTTTATATGTCTACATTCAAAATTCTTTCTTCAGAAAAAAAATCTTCTCATTTAGGAAACCCCTTCATCTAGCTTAGGAAGACATTGTTAAAGTAATTTATACAGTCCTAGTCGCAAGAATAAACTAATTCATATCATTTCAATAAAATTACGTGTCAAAAATTATAGTGCGTAAGTACGTGACATATCATGTTGATTACAATATTTTTGTTTAAATAATTTGAGAAAGTCTGACTCAGTTAAATGATTAAGCAATCAAATAGCAAATATATTATTAGATAGAGCAATATTAAGTCATAATTATACGGTAATACTTTATCGATTTATCGATATAAAAGGTCAGAGTATTTGTTCACGTCAATACTAATTTGTTTAATTTATTAGAGCTAAAGTGAGGCCTCTGGGAAAAGTGTCATATGCGAGGTAATGACAACCTTTAGGTTCAAATTGTTACAAAAAATGTCTAGCAGACGTCTACTAATGGATGTTTCATGTTGCTAATTACGATCTGTTATTTTATATACGGAACATAGTCGACATAAAAATCTTTTTATTTTTTTTACGATACGAAACCAAGTCACGTTTTTCGTACAGATATTTTGCATGTTTCTCAAATAATACGTACAGACTCCAATGAATAGATGTAAATGTTGACAAATTTTTTTTTTTCTCGTTACTTGTCTTATATAATTCGCATATTATTATATTTCTAGGTATTTCCAACACCAGTTATATTTTTTCAAGAGATACAATTCAGGCCTATCGCCTATTTTGAATTGCAAAACTGTAACAACATCAAAATTATTCCTAACATAAAACTATCTGGCGTTAAAAAAGCAGCTCTTGAACGATAAACCGAGCATATGTTTTCGTTTTGTGGGGTAACCTTTAAAAGCTCACCCTTATTTATGTCTTATAATCGAGCAGTGCGATTTTTTCCGAACTGAAATAACAGTTCAGAAACCTCCTTAACCTAAGCCTGTTACTGCACATCCCTGAAAAAACTAAAAAGTAACACATAATAATTGATTACATAAATACCTAATTAATTGTGAAAATATTAATTTTCACTGTAAAATATTATGACAAGACGGTGATAACTTTTGAAGGAGCACAGATTTATAACAAAATAGAAAATACCCTCATTCCTCAACCATTTAAAGTGTTAAGTCATTGAATGTGTTCAAAAAGAAACTTGCTCAGTATATTATCGCTAATTAAGTGTCAAAATATTGATTGAGTATTGTGAATGTGTATTGTTTTGTTAGTGTGACAATAAACAGAAATGGTTTTTGTGTAAGGCACAGGCCAGACAGAAGAGACGTAAGTCGAGGAAGCGTTGCGGACAAGGCGAAGATGAGACTCAGACGCGACTTTTAAAATTATATAGAAAAGACTACAGGATCACTTGCATGAGGTAAGTGGAACAAATTTCTTTAAACCTTATCGCAAAATTTAAATGGCACGTTGAAAATATCAAGACGTGAACTATTTTGTTAAAATACACCCTTTTCTAACTATAAGAATGAAATTAAATTTGGATTCGTTTTAAAGTATGAAGCAAATAAGACCACATAAATAAAGATTTTTTGCGAGTCTATGAGCTACTAAAAACTGCCGCTGCTTTTAGCTTTAGCGACGGAGTATTTTTAAAGTAAAATAATTGTCATATCATCAGAACTTTCAGGCATTTTTATTAAACTGTTTAAACAGCGTAATATTTTTGCATGTCCGTCGGCAAACGAAGATTTATTACCCTTTGCTTTTTTCAACAAATAGTCTTGGAATTTTATCATAGTTGACAAAATATTATGTTACGAAAAATTTAATTTATTACTCGCTATCCTTCTTTATAACATTAATTAGAGGAAAGGAAGTAAGTATTTCATCATTTACTTTTTTGAAGTTGGTACCTAATTAAGTTATGTGTGTCATGACTATAATATAAGTAGTCAGTGTATAAAAGAGTCGCAATAGTTGCTGGTTTTCTAAAATATTATCCTTTTACGGACCAAAATAATGTGTGTTTCGAAGCACGGACTGCACATAAAAGTAAGACAGTCTAGCTTTAGAGATTGGATATCACGATATTACATCACGCGACCTCTCCACATTTTCTTCAAGAACCAGCTTTTTAACGAACACAAAAATACTAGTTCTCATATAGCTGTAAGCAAGACTCCGTAAAACAACATTGTTCAGAAAAGATTTTCTTGACATTTACTTTAAAATTTATCTCCCGAACCATCTTCCATCCACATTTTCTTCAACAACAAATAATAAAAAAACCTTGTAATGTTCAATTCTTTTTCGCTTTACGAACTATGAAAGAAGATCCTTTTTATATTTCCTGCGTTTATTTCTCATTGTTGCAAATACAACTTGTTCCGGTACTGACCAAAATTAATAGCATTACGTGCCTCATTAATTACCTAATTAACCTCTATTTATACCAATTATCTGACCTTTAACTATCAAAGACAATACGCAAAATTCCTCAAAATGCCCATTAAATATATCGGTCTTCAGTTCAGAATAAACTTCGCCCATTTGTTTTCATAATGGATCCCTTAATACCCTTTTTTGTTTGGAAAAATGTTAAATAGGTACTCAAGTACTTTTTCCGTGAACTTTCAAAGAAAAATTATTATCATATCGTTATCGCCACTTATTACTGCCTGTTTTTAAAAGGAAGCTTACGATTTTTTTCCTTGAAGTATTTGAACAACTTTTGAAAGAAGATTTTGCTTTTACCAATTTGAAAAATCATTTTGATATTTTCTTTACTTCATTATTTATTCTTCTTCAATTTTAGGTTAAAATATTTTATAGGAAACTTTGTATCTTATCCTATATACTCGTATGTAATTTGTGTTTGGCAGGATAAAATATCAAACCATTTTCTGATATGTGATTTAAATTAAATTTAATATTTCTATAACTTTAATTCCGTTACCACTACTATATCCAGTACGCAGCATGTAAGAAGTTATCATTATATCAATCTCCAAGGATTAACTACATAAATAACTAGTTTGGACTAGCGTCACCATGTGTACTTTCCGCAATCCGCTGCTGTTGCGAGAATTGATCGAAAAAGTATAATAGAGTAAGGCACGTGCTCCGAATAAGTGTTGACCCAGGAAGGATAGAAACCACATGTGCGAGGAAATAGGGTCCAGGAACTACTGAAATAAATTCAATTCAAAGTATTATGAAAGGATAAATACATTTATTTAGGAATGTAATCCAGATAATAATTACTTTATGGGCGGCCAGAGTGGAAATTGACCCCAACATAGTGTGGAAAAAGGTTTGGTAGAAAAACATGCATCTTGTTCTGAAGAACAAGCAGCACAGCTGGAATAAAAAGACTAGGCACATTTGAGAGAATCCGGTGAAGTCTCACCAGATTCAACTAAATACTGTTTAATGTATTTTACATGGAGAAACCGCTGATCTAACCCACAACATATACACATACCTACTTACTTACCTACGCATACACTTACATATGCTTATTTGCGAGCTATTAATAGATCAAAACTATTTTTAGATATGTAAATTAAGCTATAGAAGTTAACTATCTCCAAATTAGTTAAACATGTTATATGTACTGCTTAGTAAAGCAACCAAGCATTAGGAAGCTATTAATTAACATTAGCAGAGTACAAACAGAATACTAAATGTGTGTTATGTTTAGCTTCCTTCCTCAGTTCTGCAAGATGTGAACACCACTAGTTTATGTCCTTATGTATATAGGAAGATTATAGTTATTTAGAGAATATTAAATAAGGTACGGACTTTGTCTTACTACTAACTTGAAATAACAGTAAACATATAATTTAAAGTAAATATTAAACTGAAAGATCTTTTTAACAGATGAACAGATATTTGACAATGTAGGTAAGAATCATCTCCATCACATCAGTGTTCGAACAGAAAACGCATAGAAAATGATTCATGTTTTTAGGAGATACACTGACATGGAAACAATGTTTTGAATTGCTTCTAAAGCCATTGCCACGAAGTTAATAATAATTTACCATATCAATAGTTATTACAATGTTCATTAAACCAAGTGAAGCGTAAATAGTTACAAAATAAAGACATTTACATATCATTAAATATTCGATTAAATAAAACTTAGTAATAAAAATACTATAGCCCTTATTATTCTTTAACAAACAATTATAGCTGTCCTTTGATGTTACAATCCATAAATAAAATCACATAAAAGTAATTATTTAAGGGACAGATTTCTCCGATATTTCTTTGTCATTTTGCCTTAAGGATACATTTATGAAATAATGCTTTATATTACCCGTGTTTGGGATGTTATGAATTTAAATTAGGATTTTTCTTTGATTGGATTATAATTATCAAAAGACTTAGGTTGAGAATTTATGTTAAATAATCCATATAGACAAAATATACGTGACTTAGGAATAAGGAATTAATGTTTGCCAAGCCATCACGAGCCTACACGTGACTACCACAAAGTTTAACTCTCAGATCACATCAAACATAGGAGATTTGTTATAGCGCCCCGGCACGTCCGAACGCATCTGGCTCAATTTGCACTTGATACCGATTTTTGCCGACATTCGGCAGTAACTACGCGCTCGCGTCACGTCTCTCGGTTTTTGCCAAAATGCCGAGTTGTTCTGTTGTTGTTTGCAAAAATACAAGCAAAAAAGTGAACTACGAGAAAGATGGAATCTCATTTCATGTGTTAGTATTACAATATTTACATATTTCTTCTATAAAACCACAAAAATAGAAATTAATTATAACATAAATGACATTAAGTGACAATTCATCCTTAGCGTAATAATAAAATACATTGCTTGCAGAATATTATGGAGCAAAATGTTTTTATGTAATATCTTAATTGTACCATATTCTAACAAATAAATATATCTTATCTTATCTTATCTTATCTTATCTTATCTAAGTAAGAATCATTAAATTATTCGTTGCGCTTCATAGCGCAATGGATGCGTGCGTCACCAATACTCACAAATTCAAAATGTAATGACAGTCGCGTGGTACCTCCGCTGTACCCGGCCGTAAAATAGTGATGCAGTTTCACGAGTAATCTGTCGTAACGATAAAACAATGTATCGATATACTGTTAAAGCGTGTGTTTTAATGTTTTAGTTGTTTATTTAGCTTACAGAAGGTATAGAAATATGTCTTTAACCGTCTTCAAAAAAGGTGGTTCTCAGTTCGACCCGTATGTATATATGCCAGTCAGCGAAACACGACGCCGACACTTCGTGTACATTAGTATTAGTTAATTATGTAGTATGTATTTATAGTATTATTAAGTTGTGTTAAGTAGAGTATTGTTTATATTTATATGGGCCTTGATGCCTGAAATGTGGATTATTATTATTATTATCTGTATGTTATTGCGAGATTATCTCGTGTTCGGCTAAACCAATTTTAGTATGGTTTTCAGAAAAATATTTGTTACGTTTAGGCGAAGGTACATTAGTACATAATAATATTGTAACCGACCACTCAAATATAATAAATATAAGTGTAGAGTAATCTACCTACTCATTTGTTTAATTTTTCAAGTCAAATAGATATATTAATACCGAATAATACCGACAATATAATATTTTTTTTATTTATTTGATGAACCATATTTTGTCGTCTGTTTCATCGATAAATATTCTAACGACCAATTTTTCCCATCATTAGCGTGTGTGAAAAATGCCGTGATTAGAGCAGTGAGTTGTGTGAGTTAACAGTAACAATGATATTGTTGTGTTTGCAGCAAATCACGTTGACTTTTATGTTTGTGTGTGCGCTGTTGAGATATTCGTTTGGGCGTGTACAAATATAAATGTGTGAAAAGTGGCGACATCGGGTACGCATACTAAAATTACAAGGATAGCACATCTCCCTTGTTTGATGTGATCTGAGGTTTAACTTAACGTTACCGTCCACTCAGAGTTCTTAATGTGATTCTTACTTAGCAACTAATTATTAAGCCAAGGTTCACAAAAAACTAAAGACCACACTGACAGAGCTGAAGACCACCAAAAATGTTCTAGGAGCATAGTGAATTTACATGTCACATTATTTATACATACAATGTTATATCGTATAGTTACATCATGAATCAAAACAAAACACAACATGACGTTTATTTTAGCTTTTGATATGCTTTTAGTGCGTTTTTGTCGCAGTGACGTTTTCATCTGTTGCATGTCACACACATAATCCCACTTTTTGAACACTATGAGATGAGGTATATGTGGAATTTAAATTTACTCGTTCATTTAGTTGGACGTTTGTGGTCGCAATGTTTTTGTTTTTAATCCTGATGTGGCATCACGTTTTGGTATTTGATACTATGACCAGTTTGTTCGTTATTATACCTATTCATAGTTATTTTATAACTACTAGTAACTACAGGTAGTTCAATTAAATACTAGAAATATTTGCTTACTTGAAACATTTCGATCAAATTATTATTTTGTAAAAAATCGTAAATAATTCTTTTTAGATAAAGTTTTGTATCAACTACGTGCTTGTGGCGAATAAATAAATACGAATTTTAATCATATTATACAATATGGCACTTTGATCAAACAATAGAAACAAAGGTTTTATACCTAAAATGCCAGTAATTGCGATTACAAATCCAGCATACAAAGGAAATCTCATTAAAGTCCCTAAAACGAAATATTAAGATGATCAAATTCTCGAAAGTTTTCTAAGTAATTAAAACGAAAGGTCACGTCGCGTCATCAAGAATGTGCTCATTATCTGTATAAAATGTGTGATCAATTTTCAGCAGTCATAATTTTGTTATAGCTTCATACAGGATTATTGTAAAAGAATTTTGCTTATTAAAACTTCAACGAATACTGAAGATTCTTCAACAAACGGCTTTGTGGCTAAATAGAAAAGCGGACGACTTTATTAAAATACCTAAATGGTAAACAATTTTTAAGTCACAAATTGGATTCTTTAGTCCTCAGAGAATGCAAGCCTTTCTGTAATGTTATTATTTCTCAAAATAACACTGATGTTACACTTAAAATAAAACAATACAAACATATTTACTATTCAAACAAATTAGGTACATATGAATTAATTTCACTTTTTTTTTAATAATTATATGAAAGGATACCTGGTTTCTCAATTGTTTCTCTTAGCTATCAAATCTTGTTGATCCGTTTAAAACTGTTAAATCCAAGTAGGAAACAAAATATTCATACACAATATATCATCAGTATATTCTCATTTTATTTCCTTAGTATACAAATAATATAAACCTCATTTCATTTTCTAAGTAAACATAACTTGATTAGGTTCCGGAGATCAAACAGTTACCCCTTTTAGTCTCGCACTGTGTACTGTTTTACCCTCTTCCGTTGTGACGTCACGTATGACATGTCCACGCCATTCGAAAGTTCAAAGCCGTTTATTATATGCGGCCAGTACGTGTCATTCTTATTTTTAAATCTTTCAAAGACGGAACGCAATTTAAATTTGGAATTTTAGAAATCCGTTGCAAGAATTAAGGTTTCTTTTCTATGGATATTACATAGTTAGAAAAAAATCTAATTAAATATATTTGATTTCATTTGTAGTTACTATAATAATATGATTTGCTCGTAAACTGTGTTTCACAATTTTTTTAATAAACCTTTTGTTTTACATATTTACTGTTCTTCATTGAGCCGGAAGCAATCCTTATTTATAGCCATAGCATAGCTTTGGTATATTCTACATATCACTATACCACACAGATAAAAACGTATAGGTGCACGAGATATCTTATTTCCTTCATACACCTTCTTGTATATCCTTTCATCTCATCGAATCTACTTTATATTCCATTTTATCAAAGTCAGATCGCGAGATGCTAAAATTCTAAGAAACCTTTATTTTCTATCATTAAGTTAAAAAGAAACCGCGAAACAAATAAACGAGATTTGAAAATAAATCGGGTTTTTAGATAACGGTTTTATTCCCTGAAGTGGAAAATGTGTGGTTAATAAAACGAAGGATTAAATTAAATTATTTATTTTAGAAAATGATTCAATTTGTTTCGCAAAGTATTCGTAGTACAATTTAAAAACGCAGGAGTATGTTTGAGTCACTATTATTCATAAAACATTTAATGGAAATGTCCACAATAATATATCTTTCACTAAACATAAATAAGTAACCAATCGTATGCGTCTACCTAGTTTTCTTGTTCTACCCAAGCACCGAACACATTATGGCAAGTCGATCATCACTTTTGAAGGAGCACGGACTTATAGCAATAATACCCTCCACCATTAAAAGTATTAACTCCTTTGTGTTCAAAATTAAACTTGCTCAGTATATTATCGCTAATTAAGTGTTCAAATATTGTTTGAAAATTGTGAATGTGTATTGTGTTGTTAGTGTCACGACGAACTGAATTGTTTTCGTGTAAGTACGAGTCAATGCTGTTACTCATGTAAGTAACCTTTTTTTTCATTTTGTTTTTTTTTCAACCCTAAAAAATGCTCACTATTTTTATTGTATTTATAATGATTTGTTTGGGGGCCTATCTAGTGAGCTGGTTCCGTCATCGTCTGCCTATTTTATGTACATTTACTTGTGTGGAAAGGCACGAGCCATAGTTTTCCGGTAACATAATTACTCTTGTAGTAGTAGTACCTTTTGATCTGAATTGGTATGTTAATTATTTTTTGTTCGTTGTGACTACAGAAGCTAATAAATAAACTATTCTATAAAAGTTATTCATTGCAATAAAACCAAATGATTTAAACTATAACTATCAATACTTTTTGCGTTGATCATAATAATATTTATTCTTGTAAAGAGCAGGCGTAGGTAGGTGGACCTTGGTAGATTTTTCAATAGAATCCCATAGCATAGTTATTCTCAAAAAAGCGAAGGATAACCCGCAAATAACCCTCCTTTTTTAGCATCATAGCTGTCGGGTATAAGAGATACAATATAACAATAATACAAATATCGTAATTTATTAAGGTACAACTCCCAATCACAAATATTCCCCTGTGTTTTGACCCAAGTAAATCATCATCAACTTTGTACACCCTGAGAAAGGCGTAGGGGTATTTAATGCCGGTCCCTTTCGGCTAAACACACACAGTTCATTCACCTTTACCTTGACCAGGAAACAGGTTCAAATAATACGTGGTTCTTTACTCGGATAATACGAAATAATACTTTTATTTTTGCCATAATTGAATTTTATAGCCATGAGCACAAACGCTATGTACAGAATGCAATGATGCTTACACATAATCTTCCCCTTAACTTTTAAAACATACCTATGTTAGTGCCTAAGGTGACCTAGTAGAGCTTGATTAAATAATGACTTGTTAAACAAGTCATTATTTAATCAATCAAAATATTTTGTGCAGAATTTTAATCTTAGTTTTGTAAACATACTAAATCAATACCTTAGTTATATAATACAAAACGTTATGTACTATAGTACATTCACGAGTCACGACTCAGTCAAGTCAGTTTAGAATATATTCTAAACTGACTTGACAAAATAAAAAGCAAAATAAATATATAATACAAAACATAAACTCTTTATTAACCATAAGAGAGAATCTCTGAAAATCTGTTGCTTTGGTTTAGTACCGTTTAATGTTTTCCTAAATATACCAGTTGAATACATTGAATATGGTTGAATATGTTGGATTTGTTAACCAGTACAGAATGGCGTCGTTAGCACTGATTTATCTCGCATGTGGGTAGTTTTGTGTGCTTGTCCTAAGTAAGTTTCATCATTTTGGATGTATTTTCTGAACGGGTAGGTGCATTTTATACACTAGGTAGATATGTTATACTTGTAAGTTTTATAATACCATACCATCACGCCTGTATCCCCGAAGTGTTAGGCAGAGGAGTACCAATGAACACGTGGGTGTTCGCCGGTACGTTTAGGTCCCATGCATATGCATGCAATAAGGGGCGAGCCTATTGCCACTAACCGGGAACAAACCCAAACTCCGACCTGCTACTGAGAATTTCATAGAAAAACTCAATAACACCTTGGTCGACTTGGGTATCGAAACCCAGACCTCTAGCGTAGCAGTCGCGCCTAGCACCACTAGGCCAACGAGGCAGTTTTTTGTAAGTTTTATGCAGCAGCATATAAAAGTGTATAGGTAGGTATTAATATATTATGTCCAAAGTATAGTTGATTAAAAATACTCTTACGGATTTATTTTAAATACTAGACGAACTGTTTTGCAACCTTACACTATACATTGACTAAAGCTACTAGCCAAGGCAAGCTACTAAGCCACTACATATTGACTAATATACCAATAATATAGCGAATAACTTAATCACATAGATTGCTTGTCTTGGATTAGGAATCAATCTGTTAGGCAAGAGACTACTAATATTGTAAGTGTATAAATGTGTATCTATAGTGCGTAACGTATATTTCTGTACCTCCGCCGCTTAAATAGTTAAAATTCTTTAATAAACACATACACATACATACATTACATATATTAGAATAAGTTTGATGTACAGAGGCGAGCTTAACTCATAATTGAGTTTTCTTCCAGCAAACCTTTGAGTAATAGTGACATTACTTATTCTTTATTAATGCTATAGTTAAAAATATTCACATTATTCTAGTACATAAGAAACCAACAACACTAATTTTACAAAACCACATAAAGCTTATTTAAAACACAATTCAAACCAATGTAAATAAAAGCGACAAAATAAACTAACAAATCCGCCCTCGACAACGGGAGGCCATTTTCCGCTTGCAAACGACACTTGCACGTGTTAATTCCGTACAGAACTGTCGAGTACTCATTTGTCAGTGATTACAACGGAGTACCGTTTTATACCACGTACAGACTGCAAAACAATGAACAAAACAATGTCAAAAGCTTTAAACAATGATTAAACGTAAATTAAAAAGAGGGACTTCACTGACAGTTATTTGGTACCAGCTTTGTTGTATAACCAATTATTTAAGAACATAACATACAACAATTTATTTAATTATTAAGAACCTGTAAGGCGCAGGCCAGACAGAAGAGACGTAAGACGTAGGCGGGGCGCGGTCATTTGTCTCTACCGTACAAATGTATAGAAGCGTCGCGCCCGCGCCCCGTCTCTTCTGTATGTTTTGCGTCGCGACGCTTCTATACATTTTGTATGAAAGGGACGCGGTAGAGAAAAATGTCCGCGCCCCGTCTGCGTCTTACGTCTCTTCTGTCTGGCCTGCGCCTAATGTCCCAGGCCTTTCCCAACGCAAAGGCTTCCCTTCCCTCTGTTCACTTAGCCCTGTCTATTGCTATCTTTGTAAAATTCCGCGTGAAAGAGTCCAGTTTGTCCCGCCACCTAATTATAGGTTACATAATATCGAAAGCAAATTTTTAAAAGTGATAAATTGAGGATTATACACAATGCCCGGTCATTATGAAAAATGCTCAATATGAGAGTGCAATTTGATAATAATTATTAAAATAATCAAATTGCCTGGGCACTATACATATTGCCCATCACATTTTGGGCAGGGTAATACAAACATATTTAACTACTATTTTTTTATCTACAAATAGCACGAAATCGTTACTAAATATAGATTTTGAATTAAATATGTCGTCGCTCGCTTCGCTCGCTCTGTTGCAAGGTCAAAATATCTAACCTAACCTAACCTACTGATCTCTGTCACAAAGTCGAACCTAACCAAGCAATGGATTTCTGGGCCTATGTCGGTTTAATACTAAGCCGAGAGTTTGATTTGCGCTCGACAGCAAGTTGACAGCGATCATGACTTGATTTTTTTACATATACCGAGCCTTATTGTAAATCCTAAGATTTACCAAGTGAATGATGGTAAAAGAACGAATCGCAAACCTTTTTGGACATTTACCATCAAGAATAATAATTGGTAAATCTTAGGTTTTACTGGCAAATCTTAGGATTTACTGTAAGTACGAGCTTTTACAGTAACATATATACCTTTATTATCAAATTGCCCAACTATCATGTAGCAATATAATAATGACCGTGCAATGTGACAAATAATGAAGTTAAGATAGTAATTAATCACTTAGCCCAATAAAGCTAGACATTATTCATAATGCTCGTGCATTATAAATAATGCCTGCATTAATCACCTGGTCCATAACATATATATTGCTTAACAAGCATACTAGTACCAAGAACATACAGTCGAACCGAGAATCTTTTCCTTTTGAAGGTTGTTAAGAAATAGATTTCCAAGAAACAATTCGCACTTTGCATTTTCGTCTGAGTTGCCAAGTGCATAGACATTCCAAGAAAACTTACATATTTATTTTCTATTATCTTTCAAAGTCAAAGGTTTGCGTGGGAATGTAAATAAAACGAAAAACCTTTTTCTACTTTTCTCGAAATGTCATTGTATAAATTAAAGAGGTCCCAAAAGAACTTAAATTATAATACAATTTTATATAAACATAAAAAGTTAATAGCTAGTTTATAATTTGTTTGCGCTATAAATATCTAATGTTAACTACTTTTTGGAGATATTTTTATCTTGCCTTAAAAAAATGTTTTATACAAACTTGTTATATTTTGAGAAGTTAGTTTTTGTTTGCCATTTGTACTTTGGGCAGCTCGGTTAGCACGGTGAAGCGCAACATGTGGGAACTACAATCCTATAGAAGAACAACATTTAATTCTAAAATCAACATCTTAATTTGATAATTAGTCTTGTTCTAATGCACGAAAAGGTTTTTTATCGTAGTAACATATAATAATTAGGATTCGATAACTTTTTACCAGTAAACTGTACTAATAAGTTTGATGTTAGCTAGTTAAAAATATTTTAGATTATAGGTTGTTTTTTTAGTCGAAATAGCCTTTAAATAAGAAAATGATATGTATACTATGTTATGTTCATGTTTGTCGGAGCCTCTGGTTTTGACGTAGTAAGTACTAGCACAGGCTTATACGGGCTCAAAAGTTAAAGCCTCTATGTATTCAAATCGAATACCAAACACTATCGTGATGGGATTAGCCGTTGAGCTGTAAATTCAGGCAATATACCGTTACTTCAGTAATTACATATACTAACAAAGATATACACATACGTTTTAAAATATTTAATATGGCAAAAACAAAATTTTCCTCCTTTCTTCTGTCATATAACTGGGACGAAATTTTCCTTATCGCGTCTAATTGTCCTTGTAAATACAAAGGTTATATTCACATATATTATGGGACATTAAAACCCCAAGAGGCACTGAATAACTAATGACATTTCATTACACAATGAAGTCCATGGTACATTGAAATCGTTTTAGTAATTAATATCCCTAAAGAGTTATGCAAGTCATTACGATAATTATAATAGGTGTAGGTGTCGATTAGATGGTATAATCCACTTTGTTCACCTGAGGGATATCACCTGGGTGAAAAAATGTGTCGCAAGCTCTTAGGTCCCGGGTTCGATCCCCGGACGAACCAATGTAAAAACCAACTTTTCTACATTGTCCCGGGTCTGGGTGTTTGTGGTACATTCGTTGTATCTGAATTCTATTACATAAGTGCTTCGTGCAGTCGGCTTATTGCAGTCACAAATAAGACAGTCTTACAAGGAGTGCTTACTAGATACCCACCGTCGTCGCTATTCTAGTTTGTCGACCTTTATTGCAGCTTAAGAGTTCTGTGAAATTTGTGAAATATGTAAAGGCAAACGGAAATATCTCTAAGAGCAAAGGAAATACAGAGTTTAGTACTATTTGTGTTATATTTGGCCTCTAAGGAACAGAATTGTAAATTAATGAAAACGAGTTTGCTTCCATATATAGATTATTTACTCAAGGGAATGGCCTTTTAGCTCAAGTTAAATTATATATAGATTTGAAATTTGTAAACTTTTTCAGACACAAAAGCTGACAGCTTTTAGTGATAAAATATAATTAAATAATACTTAAGACAACTAATTACCGAATAATTTGAAGTCGTTTTGATTTGTTTCAAATATGTATATTAGGATTATGCAAATGGAGTAAGATACACATTCTAAATTTTACATGACATAACATATCATCACGCCTGTATCCCCGAAGGGGTAGGCAAAGGTGTACCAATGTACACCCACAGTTCGCCAATATGTTTAGGTCCCATGTAATAGGGGGCGAGCCTATTGCCACTAACCGGGCACATATTTAAACTCCGACCTGCTACTGAGAATTAATCTAAATTTTAGTATTAATTTATTTTAAAATATACGTAAAATGAGTATTAAACAGTTATCTTGTACAATAGCAGACTCAATTAGGTACAGACTAGCCAATATAACTAAACACGCTTTAAATTTCTTTAATGTTTTTTGAAGGTTTTCTTTTCTCGGACCTCTTTCACTTTATAAACCTCAAATATCAAAAGAGTCAAATCATGCTTAATTTAGCTGCTCAGCCTAAATCGTTACTTGGCCTAGAAATGCGTAAAAAGCTAAACTATAACAAATATCCTATACAATTTGGGTAACTTCCGGTAGATTTTTTTGAAACTGAAAGTAGTACTACGTAGGCACATTATAGAGAATCATTTCGGGAAGGAAATACCTTTGAAAGTACAAAATGTTTTCGACATTAAAATTAATCCAAAAAAGGAACAAGCTGAATAAATAATAAAAATAACTGTTTGAAACTGTTCAATGGTTTGAAAAAGAAAATCTTTTGATAAATTAATGCAATGAAGTAATGAAACGATAATTATATTTTTTAAATACTTTAATTGGAGATTTAAATATTCAGTCAAACGTAATTCTTGAGTAAAAATCATTTCACTCTTAATTTTTAGTACAGTCAAGATATAGGTAGGTAGGTAGGTATATTAGTGAAGATATACAATAGCTTCCACAAAAAAAATAGAAATCCAATACTAATCACCTATAGCTTAATATTCGTATCACGTGATCTCTAACATAAAGATACCTAATATCTTTAACTTCATAATAATATCAATTTCGTTCTGCCAATGGAATCCCTGGGTAACAATGAAATAAGGTTATGAAGAAACATTTTTAGGTAATAGGCAGAATCGTCACGAATAGAGATAGATAGCTTTATCTTTTTTATTCAGTGCTTACAGCACTCAGGTTCCCAAGATACAAACATTCGTTTAGTTAGGGGACCGCAGTTTAAATGATATATAAAAATATCTTAAACACACAATATAATAACTTTATATTGTAATCCTACTAACATTATAAATTATAATGAGGCATTATAATGAGGCAGTTACTGCCTCGTTGGCCTAGTGGCGCTAAGCGCGACTGCTACGCTAGAGGTCTTGGGTTCGATTCCCAGGTCGACCAAGGTGTTATTGGGTTTTTCTATGAAATTCTCAGTAGCAGGTCGGAGTTTGGATTTGTGCCCGGTTAGTGGCAATAGGCTCGCCCCCTATTACATGGGACCTAAAAAAATATCGGCGAACTGTGAGTGTACATTGGTACACCTCTGCCTAACCCTTCGGGGATACAGGCGTGATGATATGTTATGTTATGTTAATATTATAAATGTGAAAGTTTGTGAGAATGGATGTGTGGATGTTTGTTACTCTTTCACGCAAAAACGGCTGGACCAATTTGGTTATACCCTGGATTAACATATAGGTTACTTTTTATCCTTTATATCCCTTTATTTTATGGGAACGGTATATACTATAGGTATTAACGCGGGTGAAACCGCGGGGCACAGCTAGTATAGTTATAAGACAACTCTGTAACCCTTTTTGGAACAATAAACTTATTCTATTATTCTATCTGAAATTTACTTCGATATCGTTTAATTTGATACTCAAATCAACGGAGTAAATAATGAATATTGTATCAGTACAAAAGGAGGTTTTAAATTAGACTTGTTTTTGTTTGTTTCACGATGTCTCCGGAAATTGTAATTCAATTTCAATTTTTTTGTCGTTGATTGGGTAAAACTCAAACTCAGATATATGTAAATTATAGGTTTCGGTACGTTTTTACATTTGTGTATACAATTATTTCTTCTATATAATAAATATAGGTAATAGGTAGCCAATAATAAGTATAAGTATTTTTACGGTTTCGTAAAATGTTCCACATCTGAAGCGCTTTTTCAAACTACGCTAAGTCCATAAAATAATGATAGTGAGAGATCTGATACTGCACTGAAAATATAGTTTATTATGGTGTCATAATTAACAAATAACAAAACTCGGGCATGTAATAAACAGCGTACATTAATGGGTTTTGTTCAACAGCGGCAGGTATTAATATTTTATGTTCTTGCAATGTGTAACATTGTACATTGTCAAAAATAATAATATGATCAATAATAGGCAAACACCACATGCATGCACACTCGTTTATTGTTTAATTAATAAAATGAAATTAACAATTTTAAGGTGATAAAAATAACCAAAACAGTTAAGATGAGACGTTCATATTTAATTACGTACAAGCCAGTTCTCAATCACTTTCTTCCGAGACGTGGGAATTTATTGTAGCTATTTTATTTATTCACAGTCCTCTATCAAAAAGAGGCCACAATCACGCTCATGGACCTGTTTTCATAGCTAAACCCTATGCGGGGTTACAGGCACGTAGTTATTCAGCAAACAATGAACCGTGACTGACCTACCACTGGGTAGCTATTCCTCTTTTGTTTACTCATCTATACACCTCTGACGTCACAAGCCCGTAATTCGTAAACCCAGTTTGTCACCGTTATAACTACTAAAACATTTTTCGGTGTAATTAATAGTGAATTTTAAGCAGAAATACAGAACCGCATTCGCTACTTTTATGATTTAAAACACATGTGGGAGTTGAAATATGGAAAATGTTTGAAAATTCAGGCGGCATTTATACATGAGTAAATTAAGTAATTTAATTTAGAGTTCGCGACGAAGTATTACGAAACGCGTTCTTAGTTAAGTCTTTCGTACAACATGTTTAAACAAGATATTTTCTTCTCAAAATGAGTTTCATGTTTTAAGCCCTCGCTGCATTAAATAAAGCATATTTACTCCAACATGTGAAATGTAGGAAAGGGTAAGACTAGTGAACTGCAGCTAGCAAAAATTCTCGAAAGAGCAAAATACTTTACAGAATAAATAATAGATAAGAAATTTGGTATATCAATTAAAGGTTAAATTTTGGTGATCAATATTGTAAATACTGCCAAACTATAGACAACATTTAAGGGTACCAAAAGTTTATTTACAAACCACCGTTCAAATAGTCCATGACCCACATAATATAAAGCCATCACAAACACAACTCAATGTTCCAAACTAAAATAATATCCGGCACTAATTAACTTACTTCTCTCATTGATACCAACTTAAAGAGAAACTAACGACAAAGGAACAACTTTGTCCACAACTTTCTTTGTCCACGGATAAATAAAAGTCCCCACCAATTCCTCCAGTGTGTATCATCTTTATCTTTGTCTTATTTAATTAAAACTTTTGTGGGATATAATTACCTTAGGGCAAAGTATTCCCTTGACCACGTATGTAGTATATCTACATGTAATAAAATATACAGTACCTATACCTATAATAAGTTTT
Source organism: Autographa gamma (assembly GCA_905146925.1). Classification (NCBI taxonomy): domain Eukaryota; kingdom Metazoa; phylum Arthropoda; class Insecta; order Lepidoptera; family Noctuidae; genus Autographa; species Autographa gamma. Next base: position 5,347,832 of record LR989866.1, on the reverse strand, counting down.
TTTTTTTTGTTTTTGGTAGAGATCGTTGCAGTTAGCCTGAGCGCAGGCTTTGACTGCTTCACCGGACTTTACCTATAATAAGTGTAATAGTCGTTTGGGAGTCACTTTTTTTTTGGTAGCGTTGTTTGAGTTTGTCCTGAGCGCAGGCTTTGACTGCTTCACCGGACTTCGAGTCACTCGTGGCACTTTTAAACTTGGTAGATAATTATCAGTCCTATATTACCTAGTATCAAAAATGTAAAGCTAAATATTATAAAAGTTTAGTTTAGACCTAAAATCACCTAAAAATAATAGAATTGCATTTTAAACCTAATTGTTTATGGCATAAAAGTAGTTTATAATTACATTTAAAAACATATTTTCATATATAAATAATGTTTATTAATTATTAATAATATATTTTTTTTATATAAAATTCAATTCAAAACTTAAATCTAATATAACAACACAATTGAATGCCCAATTTATATCAAAAATAATTATTTATTTAGTAGCATAATTACACCTGAAATACTGAGGAATAAATATACCTATATTCATATTTTCATAATGAAACACATTTCCCGGAACTACGGAAATAAACACGTCTAAACAATACAACGCAATCTATAAATTAATATCACAAATAATGGCAAGTTTGTACAAGCAATAAACACCCTTGTGTATGTAATGTACAAAAAATAACGATCATAATAGTGTGAATAAATAAAAGATTGTCACCAGAATTCAGGTTTATAATATAACGAAGGTTTGCAATATGTTACGACCAAAGAAAGTTGTCACCATTTAAAATTCCTAATATTCAAAATATTTCTATTTCAAAAAATCGAACATTGATTTCGGCTTTCTTTTCAAAAGTAGTTGCGGATGTAGTATGGTTAAAGAAAAACGTATAAAAAATACGGATTACACGATTAATATTTTTATTTTCTTTATTTCTCTATTTGTATATTGTTTGCCTTCCACTAGACAAGCAAATCAATTTATTTTCTAAATCAACATTGCTATGTGTTTCTTTTTTTAAATGCAATAAGAGCTTCGATTTACGGATAAGTCTTAATTGTTCACATGAATATTTAATTGGATTCAGATTTTTCTTTTTAGAAATTGCTCTTGTATGGTAGCATAAAGAATTAAATTATGTTTTAATGCCAATACACCAGGGGCCCAAGTCTGCTATTTACACTCGGTTCAATGTCTTCATAGTGGCGTGCCAGCAGAGCCATTTTCGGAAAATTGGTATTCTACTAAACGTCAAAACGTCAAAATTGCGCATTGGAACGATTCGGTGCAATGTTCAACGACTGTGTCCAATAGTTCATACATTTGGTACAAATTGTAATGCGCAATTTTGATGTTTTGACGTTTAGTAGAATACCAATTTTTCGAAAATGGCTCTGCTGGCACGCCACTATGAAGACATTGAACCGAGTGTAAATAGCAGACTTGGGCCCCTGTTTTACAGAAGTACTAGCCTTATATAACATGTAGTGATTAAATTATTTATATCAATAATATAATTGGACATGAGGCTTATTTTACTGTAACAGTAATGTGCCATATGTTCCTCATCCAATCCGACTCAGCACAGCATTAAAAAAATCATGTTACTATAAATTCCTGTAAAGTGACAAATTATTCCATCTTTAATAGAATTATTTGTCAACGCTAACTATTACTACACATTTTACGACTACTTCAAATTAAATGATTTGCTTACCAAATAATTCATAAAATATACATAGTTATTTATGTAGTAGAATAAGAATATATATAGTACCGACAAAATCATACCAATTTATTAATGTATTACATAGATGACGACTCCGTTAACTTAATAAGAACAGCAGAAATATTCTCAGAACGTAACACATGTGCGGGAAAAGAATTAGTTAATTAATCTCATTAGTTCCGCGACGATTGCTCCAACGATGGAAATATCTCACAGCAGGATAATGCAATAATTCATGAAACATGTTGCATGCAGCTGCGATGCTGCAGAAAATTATAATCGCCTTATATTTTTCCTCTTTCCTTTAAGACCGTTTTCCTTTCTAGGACTTATGTTATGTGATAACTACGACACTTATTCTTGAAACTTTGCGTGTTTTAGAATATTTGTGACGTAGTTAAAGTATGTTGTTGTAGTTATCTGTAGTAGTTATCTATAGTTTACTTTCTTTTTTATAAGACTCCTGTTTTTACCCGACTGTGGAAAAGAAAAAACATGCGTTATATTTTTGACTGAGTTTAAAATCGTAGGTTATTTATTTACTTGTGTCCAATATAAATACAATAATTAAGTTTACGATCGCTTTGTAGTTCGAAATATTATTATAATTCGCATTAAATTATATTTTACGTCAGTCGAAAAATACGAAACTGTTTTGCCTAACAAAGATGGATTTATTGTTCAAAATCTGAACAAATAATTTCTAGAGAAAAACGAGATTTACTGTAGACTTAATGTCACTCAAATAAACAACCCAATCACCTTATAAATCTTCTATTTCATACCGAAGGGTTCAAAGGACTGGATTTATATGCCAACGCCTTTTAGTAAATTGAAGTTAGCTCAAAAAACTATTTAGGGTTAGTGGAATACAAAGCTTTTAGAAAATCTGCCCAAATATCTTATTCCAAGATAACATATCTGATCCTTACCTAACGTACAGTAAGTCGGTATCTAGGTAAAGTAAATCACAAAGGTGTGATTTGAGGTCATTACTAAGGAGTATTTATATAAAATAATAAAAATATATAACCTTACATATTTAAGTATGTGTTGTGTAAGGGCAGAAATAAATGGTTTTTAGTTTAATAAAAAGGATGATATTATTATCCTAGTTAAATAATAAATAACTGTATTTTTTTTTCTTTACCTAGGTACATATGACATTAAATGTCTAAAAACATTCAAACTATGCTGAAAATAGGCTGAAAATACTGTACAAATCACTTCTGTGACTATCGTTGATATAAGATGCTCAACTAAGAGTTATAATCACCTTGTTATTATTTATCACATAAATTCTACCAGTATTCACATTTATATAAACCATGAATATTACACAAGTTAGCCGCAGTACGAAAGTACTAATAAAACTACATCTCGCTTAGGCTTTCCTTTTATTGAGCTCAGTAATAAAGAAAATTACCTTCTTAAGATCATCTTCTAACCTAGTACTTGATGTATGTTTAGACTCCTAGGAATATAGTGGAAGTAGATTATAATACCTGATAAGGTGAAATTGACTACAGAGATATTTCCCCAGAGAATGAGTTTGCATTTTTCATAAATGTGTTGGTTTATGTTAGGTTATAAGCAAGATGAGATATATTTATGTTGATTTCTATCAACATAGGTGAATTTTATAACACACACAGGATGACAATATAAATAACACATTGGTTTATTTTTATTAAAAATAATGTAGTATGAATGACTTGCATGTCACTTTAAATGGTGTAATTGCATAAACATTTCATTTCCATACGATGTTTTTGCGCATTTGGAAAATAGATGTTTGTCAAGTGTAAAATCCTACTAAAATTTTTAAAGAACACCTTTTCCAAAAAACTTTACACCTGTATTAATATTTCGATTATTTAATCATTATGAACTCTTAAACTATCGTACTGCATGTTTTAGTAGGTATTATAATTCTCGGGAATAAGCGTGTAGATGCATTTATTCCTTTTTTGGGCTTGTCGTTTCGACCGGGTTACACCAGCCGTGGTCGCAAGCAGACAGGTCTCAAGACCCAAAAAGATTTGCATGCATGAACGCGCTTATTTCCGTGAATTATATTACTATTTAATAATTACATACACCATTCAGTAGCACTAACTACTACTCCATCACTGCATCGGTACATTCCATTCGTGTTTGTTCGCCGTTGCCATCAATTTCCGTGGCATAAAACTTTAATAGTTTGTCAGCACTTCCATGCGTTCCGGTCGAGCTTCCTCTCTCAGGAAATAGAGTAGACTAGCTATAGCGCTAATGATTTACGTAATGTTTGGAAATACGGCTGGTTGCTATTTCATACCCTAAATTACTGAATCTTTTAAGCGCATTAAAAAATTTTGTTAATGGGACTACCTATAGGAGTTAAAAAAATGGAATAATACTAGCATACCTAGTTAACAAAAATAAATACATATAATATTTATGAAGGCGTGAATGAGTAATTGTGATTGACTTTTTCATTCGTACGGATAAAATATTGGGATATGATGTTATAATTGTTTTTAATATTTTATACGTGTACTGTAGGCTTTTAAATATACCTACATATTACGAGTATGCTTTATTAACATCTCGAGTCACGAAATAAATATCTAACACGATTCAATCATCATCAATACTATTTAATTGTAATCACGTTGTGTACATACAGTCATCCGGTCCACAATAAAACGAAAATAAACTCTAAATCTGAGCAAATGTGTCGTCAATTTAGAGATTAACACAAATCCATTACTTTGTTGCTCTGCTATTTACGACCCATTAAAGAGGCTTCACATTTACGCGTACGATCATAAAATACAATTCTAACACTGAGAATAATTTATCCAGAATTCAATAAAGTCCATTCCAATGTAGGCCATTAGTTACAATATTTTCCGATTCAAGGAAATTCCAATAAAGGAAAGTGGAAATAGGAACTGTGAAGTCGTTGGATGAGCACTTAATAAAGCACTTCCCGATTGGATCAAATCACTTTGTACATAAATTAATATTGGTTTTTTATATTTCCGGTTTAAATGTAAATTGAGTCTTCTGGCTTTTAGCAAGCCTGAATAGTAAAATTATCATACATTGTCTATGAGTTCACCGTTTCTTCACTGGTTGTCTGGTGAGGTGAATATGTTATCATACATCATATTAGCATTAGCTTAAATGCCAATAAAGTAGAGTTATTATCCACTGAGTTAGAATTAATTACACGATTGAAAACTGCAGTACTTATATAGCATATTTATGTACCTTTATCGCCATCTTACCCCTACAATATGTCATTTTTATTATAGTATCACATCTGTATCACTCTCACATATCTTGCAAAATATACCTCTTACAGGAAAGTAGATAATAATTCTTGGTAGGAGCGCTGTCTACCCTAAAACACGATGTATGAGCAAAGGTAAATCAAAAGTTTTGACACCTTCACTGCCGTTATACAAAGCAACAAGTGGCGAATATTTCTGTACCGATATAAAGAGCCTGTGAAATGACAGTATTTTTAACAAAAAATTGATATGAGCCTTCTTTTTTCTAAAGATTTACCTTATGTTTCTTGCCGGTTCTAGATTCTCTATTCGAATGACATTTTGGAAACTGCAACTAGAGTCAGTAGCTCACGTTTTAAATAAGCTTAAAGAGGCTTACTTGATTTTTTTTTTCTTGGAAATAAAGTCACTAAAATAAAGAACAATATCACTAATAAATGGTTGTGTGACAACTATTTGTAAATGCTCTTTACCACCCGAAAATAAAAACAAAAAAAAACTGAAAGAAGCAATAAAATAATAATTAATGTTAAAAACACTTTATGTACCTAATTAATTATTATTTTATTGTTTCTTTCAGTTTCGTTCCAAGTTACATTCTAGGGTTTTTCTCAAATGTCAAAACGGACCTTTTATATTTTGACAACTGTATCTATCAAAGTGAGTCTTTTTGAGATCGAATGATTACTTTTGTAGATAAACATTAATCTCCAAAGTTTTTTTAAAAACCTTTGTCTCTTTATAATGTTAGTGTAAGTAGATAACATAATATTTGTCCAGCTATATTCCCTAAACACTAAATAAATACTAAGTTTTTGAATGCTATTTATTTCTTTATAAGCCAATTTTTACGCGACCTTTGAACAAGAGACATAAAAATATTAACTTGAGTAAGAGGATTGAGATTTTGTGAGACTTTATTATAACACTAAAGTCTTGAAAGTTAAGTCCTTACACCCTTTATAAAAGACTTACAACTTTTTCCAGACGTTTTTCTTTTGTTTTTATTTTCGGGTGGTAAAGAGCATTTACAAATAGTTGTCACACAACCATTTATTTGTGATATTGTTGTAGGTTTACTGTTTCGCCACAGACGATAGAGAAAATACCATATTTGCTACTTAAATACATAATTAATAGTAGTCTTAATGACTTATTAATTGTAAGATTGGAACATGTTATTTTAACAAAATAGAGAAGTTAGAAGAAACGTAAAATATATTATTATAGATCTATACTCCTACTTTTTTTATCAAAGACGGGTCGAACCATTTTAGGATAAACATAAAATGTAATGCGAAGATTACTATGTTAGTTTAGTCTGAAAGACTACTCATCGTATCTACAAATGAGTTTATCTAGGACTAATCCCGTTGATCGCTATTGTTAATCCATTAGGCTTCTGAGTTTACCTGAAATTGATTTCAACATGTTACGTAATACATGGAGCTATATTATTTCGTTGATTGTTGGATTTTGTATTGAACTGTGTACATTACGAGTGTATATAGATATACATACATAACTAGTACCTACATTGAATGTTTCTTTGTTATTTCTGGTAGGTAATTGGATACATTAGCTATATGATAGGTAGATTTTTCTCGCACAAAACTTTAAGTACATTAATGCTAAACTGTATGTCTTGATATAAATAAACTACCCCATTTAGGAGATTATGTGCAATAGAAAAAAATAACATAAATAACTAAAACTTAATGGTGCCAGGACCTACGTCATACAAATAGCCTACAAAACATCTACAATAAATACTAAACACCTAATTAACCTCACATTTCGCAATTAAAACTTTTCACGAGACCCCCAAATGATAAAATCCGAAACAAAAACGAATTAATTCGGTTAATTTGTTTGGGGGGAAACTTTCTCATATTTTTAGGATCATTTTAATTAAGACGGGATCTTTGTTCATTTTCCTTAAGTCTCAACTCTGACGTCACGGCTTGGGTGAGGTGGGAACGTTCTAATTTTAAATTCATATCTTGCGTTCATTGGCGTCGAGTTGCATTTGTTTCTTATTTTAAGATCGGCAATTTTAAGCCAGCTTTGATATTTGAAAATATAAAGCTTCTTTGATATTACTTTTAATTTAATTTTGAGATGTTAGGATTTTAAATGTCACTGTAAAATTAATATTTACATTACGCCTACTTGTTTTTAACGCCTTACCTATTAAATATTGTAAAAAATACGCGTCTAATTTTATTAGATGTTAACACTAAAGCTTTGAGATAATATTTTGTTTAAGTTTGCTTTTTATTAGATTTGCATCCACATTCTAAATCAAAAAAAATATGAATTCTATTTTATTCAATGTTTCATAAAAGGCACCTTTTTTCTAACACGTCCATGCATCTATTCAAATATGTCCACGGATTATAATAATTTTCCATGTTGTGGTTTGTTGTTTTTATTATCTTGTGAAATATAAGCTAAAACTAACAAACTTAAATCACACAAAAAAAACACACTCGCAAGAAAGTCATAAGTAATCTTGATAATTTTTCTAACAATATTTTTTTCTTATGGATTCCATAGTCAAAAGAAAATTTAATCTGGACCAAAATAAAATTGGACTAAACGCGAAGTAGAATACAGTCGAATAGAGCACCTCCTCCTTTTTAAGTCGGTTGAAAAGATTAAGTCTGCCATAATCTCTAATCCTACTTACATACGTGCGTTTACCATAGAAACTCAATTAGTACCGTAGCGCGTAGGGACAGTATCCGCGCGGTAGGTAATTGAGTTTCCAAGCGGCTAGATATAGTGTGTAATAGGGACGAGCACAAAACCCGGCTTAAACTACATCACTATCCAGGGAAGCCTGTAATTGACAGATTAGAGATGAACTGTCAAACTGACTGGAAGTTACTGGGTAGTAAACACTAGTAAACAGGTGTTGAAGTAGTCTTGAGGCTTGGCTTGAATTGCGTTGATCTTGTAGTAGATGTTGTAAGATAATGTATACTAGCCATATTAGAACAATTAATGCCAGCAAATAGTGCTATAAGTTTTACATAATACCAATATCTAAATGTCTTTTTAAGTTTTTTTTTTATAACTTTTTCTTACAATTCTTACATAAATAGCTAGAAACAAAACTTTTTAAGATGAAATAATTACTCTTAAAAAATTATTAACAAAATTAAACCAGCTACGTTAGACAAAAGTCTACATGAATATTTAAACTAATAGATTTAATAACAAGATTAAATACAACATAAACCATTTCACTACTTCTATTAAAAATACAAACTCGTTTCTCCCTCATACTTCTAGTAAAAGTGGGTAATTTAAGTCTCTTTAGTGGTTCACAAGCGTAGAAAAGCTACAAATAATTGCATCGCTAAGTGGCGCGCGACGAGGGTTGACATAGGGCTGTCTGCAAATCCCTGATGCAGGAAAAGATAAAAGATAAACTTCAAGCCTTACAAATAAGGGAAAGTATTAGTTGCCAAAATATGTCATAGATTGGTAGGTTTACTAGGATTTTTTTGTAATTACTACTAAGGTAGTAACTAAAGAAGTATATGTATAGCATTTATAAAATTGTTGCTATTATTCGAGGATTACAAAAATACTAGCAAGTTACTAGTATTTTAAAAATATTGTGATTTGTAAAGTTCATAAACAAGCATTCAATGTCAAATTAAAAAAAAATCTTTTGATACAATGTAAAACCTTTTTTAACGGTAACACTGCCCTCTTGTATTTAAATCTGATTTAATAATTAAGAAACACGTTTTTTTTATAAATAATATTATAATTTTTTTCTAGAAGCGTTAAAATGTCAGACCATAAATATGCCTAACAAACTCCTTCCTTTTGCAATATAGAGCATGTTTCATATTTTCCACTTGAATACAACTTGCTCATTTAATTTAATTGCCGCATTTATAACGACTATTAAGTGAACTCTTTGCATAAAAATGTAGGTGGATCATGAGTCACTTTCTAATATACTTTTTATTTTATATTGTATTAAGATTAAGAATAAACACTACCACTGTAACTGAAAAACCCTCAGCTTTTAATGAGTACCTACGGAAAAAAAAAACAAATTAATTAACAATACTCACCTAATTAATTTAAAGTTATTGTCACGTTGTAAGCTCATTTAAGAAACCGCACACACTTTTGGGCCCTGAAACAATTACAGGAGGATCTCTAACTAAACGTAAAGTATTTACTTTAAGTTTGCGCGTTCGGAAATTATAGTGACTACATTGTACAAAAAAAAAATTGTTCAAGTACGAGTATCAGCACTTAAGACTTTTCCTAAATTAATACTGTCATATCGTATCAACGTACATACCGGCAGAACCTTCTTGCATATAAGTTGCCTATAAACTCATGCATGCATAAGCACATTCCATAAAAGAATTCCAAGGCACAAAACCCTTCTTGAACTCATCAAATATGAATAAAGAGGTCGTTTCACATCCATCCGTCATTGTTTCCTCAGTTGATCCGTTCCATACATGGAATCTAATAATAGGATACAATCTAAAAATATAACAGGAAGGTTACATCCGCGAAAATGATGCTATCAATCTTTTGTGGATTTTTTTCGTTAGGAGGTTGCAACGGGCAGTGTTAGAGGACAGAAACTATCCCTGATTAAATTGTTTGTTTAGTGATTCTAATGAATTTTTGGTAATTATACTGAGATTTTTTGTATTTAATTATAATATTTATTCTGAACTGTTTTACTAGTATGAAATGCCCTTATTGCAATCTTGCTAGCAAACTCGGCTTTGGGTTTCTTTTTGTATAAATAAAGTTGTATATGTTTGTCTAGGTATTTGTAAAGTTTAAAGTACATTTGAGCTAAAAGAGTATGGTTAACTCATTAACCTCGGAAATATAAGTTACCTACTTTTATCAGTTAGTTTTATCACGAAAACAAAATGCAATCGCTATCGACGGCTTATACATTACTAGCTGTGCCTCGCGGTTTCACCCGCGTGAATGAAAATACATACACTATCTTTATAAATTATAGCTTATGTGTTATTCCAATGTACCAGCGTATTATTGTAAAGTTTCATTAAAATCCATTCAGTAGTTTTTGCGCGAAAGAGTAACAAACATCCACACATCCATTCTCACAAACTTTCACATTTATAATATTAGTAGGACAAAATCACTGTAGCACATATAAAATATGACCCATTTTGGCCATAAAACATACTTAATATTAATTCTCTAAAGACAGGCAAGCGAGCAACAAAGTAGTTTTCACTTTGTAACCCTCTTCATATAAGTTTTACATAGCGAAAGAGACGCTTCTCTTTTCATGCACATAAGAAGAAGCAACTTCGAAAGAACAATATAAAGTTGCCCTATTTATAGTAAGCAGCTAAATATTTACTGCTTATAATAAATAAAGTGTTGTTATTTGTGTCAAACACATATCTCTCATGGCACTTCATACCACCACAAAATAAATAAATAAATATTGTAATATATAACTCTATAGCTTCTTTCTGCGTATAGTTCGATCGATGTTTCACTTTCTCTATTTATTTGTTAGATACCGTATCTGCTTTTTACTAGCAATCTAAAACACAAAATAAGTTTTTAATTGTTCAATATAAAAAGTACGTATTAAACTACATAAAATGCATTCTCCTAATAAAACTATAATATAATACGTAGTGCTTCAATACCGTACGTGATAAAGGTAGCTAATGAGAAATCTCTTCAAGCGTATACAGTCACGTCAAGCGATGAACACCTTTAGAGTAATACAAAGGACTATGCGACTATAAATAGAACAGCACTCTGGATAGAATAGAGACTTGCCTAGCAAGTGACCTAGGTACGAGTTGGCCTATATACCATGAGATAGGAATTACATAACATAATATACCATCACGCCTGTATCCCCGCAGGGTTAGGCAGAGGTGTGCCAATGTACACCCACAGTTCGCCGGTATGTTTAGTTCCCATGTAATAGGGGGCGAGCCTATTGCCACTAACCGGGGACAAATCCAAACTCCGACCTGCTACTGAGCATTTCATAGAAAAACCCAATAGCACCTTGGTCGACTTGGGAATCGAACCCAAGACCTCTAGCGTAGCAGTCGCGCTTACAACCACTAGGCCAACGAGGCAGCATTACATGGACAACGATAATAATCAGCCCATGATTAAGTGCTTTGTCTAAATGTGTATGAAGTATATAATGTATAGTAATGTATTTGTGAAAATTTTGACTAAAAGATTTAAAATAACCAAACCCACTAACGTTTGTAGACGCCAAGAACCATGCCATATGATAGACATCTATATGCCCTTTTCCTTAAAAAATAAATATAAAATACAAGAATTGGATTTAAATATCAACAAAATTAACTTCATAACTACCTTAATAGTCACAACTGTACCAACAATCGTGCAGAACTCCGCTACTAAATTATTAACAAAGTTAAAACGTACACAACAAATTAAATGCCCCAGCTTAGTAATAGTTGGTTTGTGTGCAGTCACTCGGCTGAATGTAGTTCACGGCTTTGCCTCTTCATAGACGAGAAGTGCTCCAGGGTTTGTAGACATTGCAATCTTCCGAGCTGAGTGCCTTTCAGCTAATCCTAGATTTGTTTTTAATTTATTGTGAGGTTTTTTAATTAATTCTTCATTTTATAGGTAGAGCTCTTCTTTTTTAATGTTCTCATATGTTAATATGCAGAAAGACTAAGATACAAAAAAAAAAACAAGAAAACAAAGACAGATTTTATTTTGTACATTGATTTGAATCATGTAGGTACAGTAAGCCCTTAGTTTGCCAATTCAAGTAAAAATTCAGTTAAATGGTACAATACGCCTATATTTCTATCACAAATAGAGAATACAATGTCTTTCAAATGTATTTTTTTTTCCTAAAACGTTCCTTATATTTTGGTACTATAAAATGATCGTTACAAAAATCGTTCAAACTTACAACTCCACTTGTTTCTTATAAAAACAAAACATAAAGTGAGCGAAGCAAGACGCGGCTAATTGGAAATTTTAATCAAAAATAAATTGTTATTCTGTTTGTCGATACAGTTTGTATAAAGCAGATGTTACGTAATCGATATCGATAGATAGATAGAGATGTCTGGTGTTTGTTTTGTTTCAACTGATAGAGAAATGTAGGAACTCTGTCGTAAATTGTGTTGTCCACTTTACCATTAACTTATTGTGGTTGGCTCTTAGACTAGGATAATTATACATTTGCAAACATAAGTAGAGTGACAAACTTACATAGTATTAGGTACATTCATACATCTCGTTACAGTTTACACACATATAGTTTGATTCAAACTTAATGGCGGCTGTGAAGTTAGCTACACGCTGCGCAGTACCTCGCCCCGCACCCCCGCTGGCGCATAAGTTTGTTACTGCGCAGCGACTCGCCTCGTGTTCTGAGCCGCCATAAAGTTTGCATCGTACTGTACATTGCATTACATACACTGCGTTACAAACATATCTCGCGTTATATACATAGTATTTCATACTTAGGCCTCGCGTTACATGCATAGATACATAAATATCATATTATTATAAGTTAGATTCGTTATCAGTACAATTAACTTTATTCATAGAAAGGTTTTAGATGATAGAGGAAGATAAGACTTTTCATTTAGATTTTACATAAACATAACATACATTCATTTAGTTTCTCAACATTATTGTTAACTTTGAAACGATTTTCCAGGTTGTAGTAGTCTTTACCTTTTCAGGCAGACGGTTTAAATCTGTGAATCTAAAGCCATTTCGTAAATGTATGAATTATGCCTTTAAATTGCTTTGTTAGGAAATACTCAAAACAATTCATGACCACATTACTAACTTTGCTAATTTAAAGAAATTTCATTTAGGTTGCAATAAAAATACAACATATTTTTTTTTGTGCTAAATTAAGATGCTCGTTTCCCGCCATTCTCAAGGAGGACGATGAGTTTTTTGACGCTTTTTAGTTTTACATCTACTACATAATATATATTATATCTTTATTAATAAACACAATAAGAGCCTTTATCAAAAAGCATTACAATATAAATACGTCACAACAGCTTACACAGTTGATGATGACTTGATATAATTCTAAATTAATTAACAGTCCATCTCACATATAGCGCTACAAAAATTACTAAAATCATTCTTAAGGGGTTCAAAATAAAGTCGATTTAAATATCAAAGTGTCTCTATCCATGTGTGGTGAATTGTATATTATGGATACGCGCTTTCGTGTCTTTTCAAAAAACGTGAATGCTACATCCAGCGACAAAATAAAATATATTTATCAGGCCCGTAAAGGAATCTGAGTAAACAGGATTGAGTGCAAATGGATTCAATTTGTATAACACTACTTCAAAGCTTTTATGGAAGTAAACACGTGTTTTCATGTTTCAGACATTTAGAAACATAATATATACTTTTAAGTGCAGGCAAGTTTTTTAAGATATATTCTGTATTAGTAATTGCCTGAATTCAAATAAGATTGTTATAACCGACAAAAGGAGGAGGTACTCAATTCGACAGTTTTTTTTTTGGTGATTCTTACCTCATAATTTTCGACTGGGTTTACCGATTTTTTTATTTGAAAGCTGGTGCTTCCCATAAGCTGGTGGTACCATTTTATTTCTCCATGTCAATTTCACTTTTGACATCGGCGAAAGATAACCATACTTATGTCTCATTTTGAAGAGGGTTTTTTTTTTAATTATTTTATTCAACGTATTTGCCTATTTTATATTTGATATAGGCATATTTTCTTTTACCTTTTGTTCCAAACTGCAAACAGGTATCTGTTAGTGAACACGAAAATATGTAACTCAATACTCAATTATTTTCAAGTCTAAACCTTTCCCAAATACCTTTACCGCCTTCATTTATTTGTATTTAAAAATATATCTAAATATCTACTTTACCTGGAATCCTTTTATTCTTTTTTTTAAGCAACCTTGCGTCTCGATTTCAGTCTCATTCAATTTTAGATAAAAGTTTTTACCAAAGAAGTCTGTAAGTAATCGTCAAATCACCCGACTTTTGGTCTTGCTTTTTCTTCCTTTGTTAATCTTACCGATTCAAAAGGTGGTAATCATAAAATCTTATAAATAAGTTATCATCATCGTCATCCACAGACCTTGTCCTCCCACTGCTGGGCATAGGCCTCGCCCTTTACATGCCAGTTTCTACAGTCCTGTGCCAGCCTCATCCTGTATCGGCCCGAGAAATAAGTATGTAAAAGTTCTTATAAAATATAGGTCTAACATAACATCATGTAAAATAATATTTCTACATACCGAAGAGAATGTAACAAAGTTAATCCCTCGTTTAAATAATTTTGGATCGTGCATACATTATCCCAAAAACTTGGGCATGTAATTGTTTTAGGTAACTTTGAAATAGACATTTCAGTTCAGACAACGTATGATGTCAGACGTGAAAATCAATTTCCATTACCTTTGATCAAACTTTTTCTTGTATCCGTAAATGGCTTACCTATGTAAAAAGGTGTGCTTAAAATAGTGCTTTGCTTTTCGTTTAGATCCACCCCGTTGTTGTTCCTATGGCAGGAAAAAAGTGGAAGCAGAAATAGGAGTAAATAAATTTCATTAAACAGTTGTCCTTAGTATGACACAAAAACATTATAATGGCAAAAAAGGGGTCTTTAATAACTTCCCACAGCTTAGTACTTAAGGAACATAGGCGTGATGAACTCTTCAAAAAGTTTAGTTTTATTTATAAATACTCTTGCTCTTACCCTGAAATACTGTAGAGACATGTACCAAGAGGTCCTTTTACAATAGTCAGTTACTAATGAGACCCTTCACTCGCGAAGCTACCTTTTTCTATGCAAAGTGACTTCTGACCTACTCAGTATAACTCCTTCAATCTTATTTTTATATGCGGCCTGTACCTAACAAAAAACTTTTCCATCCAATGTTCTAATTTTAAAATCTTTTGTTTTTCTCGTTTAAAGGGCGCTAGAAAGTTTATTCCAGCTAGGTAAACTCTTTAAAAGCAATTAGAGGCAATTTGTGACAAGCCGGGACAAAAGGAATTAAGGCTAAAATGGGAAACGACGAGCCTTGCCCGCCTGGCGGTGAAGGCGGGAAAGGTAATTCAATAATCATGGTGACGTACACTTTCAATACTTATACAGACAATGTTTCTTTGAAAGATGAAGTAGGTAGCTAGGTATGCAAGCAAATATTTATGACATTCTGTTTCCAATTATGGCACCTAAAAAAATCATTTTGTAAACAATGCAAATCCATAAATAAGTGTCTTTAGTTATGTAGCTTTACGGACAAATTTGCTATTATTTTAACCTATATCTAAAAAAAATGCCTCTCTTAAAAACCTGCCCTACCTTACCTCGCCTAAAACAAAATACTTACCTACAGAGACAATATATACCCATACCACATTACGTGAAACAATATACCGATCTTACCTAACTGCTTGGAGATAATAAAATTCATAACAATATTTCTCAACTTACCAGGTACGTAGTTGCTGAGCTAGAGGCTCCCAACAGTACCAACAAACACATTAAGTTTAAAGGTTATAGTGGAAGATGTTAGCTCTCCTTAGATACTAACGTAGGTACTTCCCTAAGTGAACTTCAAGAATATGGGACTGTTATTTTTTATTGTTACTACTAAAGATGATAACGGCTTATGTGCTTATCCTGAACTTTAAAATATAATAATTGAAACGGAATAAAAAATACTGAAACGATTTCAATAATATCCTGCATTTTTTAATCAATTTTATATTAAAAATGTTTATGTTTAAATTCGCTTTATAACATTTCTTTTTTTTTTTAGAAGTTGTATTTTAATATGCTATAAAAATATTAAAAAAGATTTTGTATTAACTTGGGTTTAGAAAAGTTTAGTACAACGCCATCTATGTATCGTATCTGTTACTATTAATAGCGGTTCCGTGTCACTTTACTACTCTTGGTAAAACTTAAATAACGTGATCATAGATGGCGCTTATTCCAATTTCCAACCGCCACGCTAGAGAGTCTGCTTAGCATATCACACTTTCCATTTTCTTTTTAAAGTTCACCATTATTGGTAACCTCTAGCATCAAAGATGTTCTTTACATTCCTTCTAGCATTTACTAATACATTAACTCAGTTACATTATTTTATAAGGGGAAGGTCAAACTTGCTTGCATAATAAAACAACAATATTATTTATTATTAACTATTTATATATTTCAATAGGTATCTTTTATAATTATAAACTATTTCCTCTAACGCTCCGCGCTCAATATTTGGTTTAAGTCTAAGTGAAGACGAATCAACAGTTGCGTGTCAATCAACTTATTATAATCAACATTTAAACAAAATCTAAATGATTACATTTAACAGAGAGGTTTAAATGTAAACATAGAATGTATGTTAGCGTTTTCCGTCAGTTGTAACAATACTGTTTCACTTTAAAGGTAATTATATAAAACTCTATACTATTTAGTGGGGAATGTTAACTTTGGTATAAAATATTAATTATAAACAACAAAACATTATTCAACCTCAAATACACTCGAGAAACGAAACTTAAATCAAAGCATAAATTAAAAGAAATACTGTTTTAATCAAATAGCCTAAGACCAGTTTAGAATATATTTACATTAACTGGTGAACTAAAATTTGTAAATTAATAATAATAATAGCCTTACTTTACATAGACTAACATGATACAAGTACAGTAAAATGTTTCTTATCTGTGTAGACAAAGATGGCGGATTAACAAACTAAGTGTTACGCGATTATGGTCTTTATTAGTAAGGCTATCAATGTTATTTAGCGAAACGGAACTTAAGATACGTAAATTGCACTGTGCAGTAGAAACGCTACATACAAACTCAATGTACTGGGATACTTTAATATACAATTTGGAATATCTATCGATAAGAATTTAGTAATAATTTTCTCTAACGCACCATATTTATGTATACGCTTTCTACTAGATAAATTCAAGGCTTAGTTAGTAGGTACCGTTATGTTTTGTCTTCTAATTCCTAGGACATAAAATTCAGTTTTATGTTGCTACGAATATTGAAAAATAATACAGTAATCAGTCCAGGAATGCTCCTTAAATCAATGATTTTCAATTCTTAATCATATTGTGTGCCCTTCAATTTTTTTCTATTAATCATCGATGATTTTTCAGTGTGATGTTTTAAATATTGTTCTTGATGAATTTTAACGGTTTTTTCACAAAAGGAAGCACTCTAGACTGTGATCAAAATGGCTAATCTAAGAAAGAGATATATCTCTACAATTATTTACTAATGGAAAGTAAATAATAATTTTGCGCGAGAAACAATTCTCTATAAGAACACAAGCGGTTTTTCTTTACCCAAAATAAATACGTACATTATGTGTGAAACACAATATTATAAAAAATGTATTTAAAGAACTATAATGTCTCGAATACGCTAGGTTATCACAACATTTACAAAAAGCGAGTAGCCTAACATTAGACATTAACAATTCAGTTTTGGTATAACAACATATAAAAAGATTCGAATCATATTCACTATAATTAGCTAAAGAATCGTATATTATGTCGAAGTTTTAGCATTTCTCAATAATAGTCAGTCAAGCCACGACCTAAGAAGTATTAGTTATTACTAATATATGAAACTGGGACATCTTTAGGTAAATAAATATAATAGTTCTCCTAATATAACAATATATGTATTGCATGGTTGTTCAACTTCAAAACATGTATAGGCTTTATTTAATTTGAGTAATTTGTCTACAATATTTTTATTATAATTAAGTAAGCCATTTACTGTGTTTTAAAATTGAACAGCCCTTATAAAGGTCATAATATTGCACATAAACGTGTTCTACAAAAGTATTAAGAGAGCAACAGTAGGTATATAATCATTACTTAGTAGCAACATCGAGTAAAAACTACTAAATCATTTCGTTCATTATAACCCCCCAATATATCCCAATTTACCTTACTTGGTCATTTCTAAAAATCAGATCTCTTCCACGACAGTCACAAACGTGTACACAAGTACAGACCTTATTTCAAGTCAATAAAGTTCGAAATACGTTAAAGCGGTGGAGTCATGTAAAGGCGTACATATTACGTACTGTAAAAAGGACCTTATCACAATCCATTAAGTGTTAGATTTAAGCGGTGGAGTCGTGTGTGGAAGGGTTGGGGATGATGGTGCCGGTGACCTGCTGTTCCCGAAGCCTCCTCATCTCCCTGGCCATGGCGTTCAGCTCCGCTTGTAGCGACATCTCTCTTTCACGCAGGCTTTTGATCTCGGTTTGCCATGACTGAAAAAATAACAAAAATATTTATTTAGTAACTGGGTGCATGTTAATTTAAAAACTAACACTAATATACTTACAACAATACCAACTTATAACAATTTGTGAGATGTATAAATGTGCAGGGTGTTACCGAAAGGCCTCTCAGATTTACTCTTCATCCCTTTGGATAGATAAAACCTTTCGTAATCAACCTTTATTTTCACTGTAATGCCACCTCATTATTGTTTACAGGATGTAAATTGAATAATTTCTTTTTCTGGCCAGACCTTCCTGCCTAAGGGAGGCCAGAGTTTGGGTCCGTCCTGACGGAGGATTGTGGGTTCGTCCAGACCTGCTAAAGGTTAGGAAGGGCACCTTGCGGACTCGCCGTCCGCGTACTGGCCCATAGTGCTGCTTGACGAGGCGGGCAAACTGATTGAGCGTATTATAGCAAATCGCCTCGTCAGCCACTTGTGCAGGGAGAGGCCGGACCTGGACAACAACCAGTATGGTTTTCGTCGAGGGCGCTCAACCATAGACGCGATCATGGGCGTGAGTGCCCCGGCGCATGGCGGAGGAGACAGTGTCCCGGGGTGGGGTGGTGTTGGCGGTGTCTTTAGAAATCTCCAATGCATTCAACACCCTGCCCTGGAGTTGTATTCGGGAGGCGTTGGAATACCATCGCGTGCCTCCCTACCTCCGCCGTACAGTAGGGGCTTATCTGGAGGATAGGTGCGTCACCTATCGGGGACGTGACGCCGGCACTTTATGTCGTGCGGTGTTCCACAGGGATCGGTCTTAGGACCGCTCCTGTGGAGCATCGGACCAAAACCAGTCGGAGGCCATGCTGTTTCATGACCATCGACGTGCGCCGGCGCCGGGATCACACGTTGTGGTCGGTGGGGCTCGGATAGCTGTCGGGTCCACCATGAAGTACCTGGGATTGGTGCGAATCACAGACTACTCGTGCGAATTCAGGCCTCACTTCCGGCGGCTAGCGCCCAAGCTGATGGGTGCGGCGGGCGCGCTTTCAACGTTGCTTCCCAACTTATGAGGGCCCGAGCGCCGCCTGTAGGCGGTTGCATACGGGAATCGTGCGGTCCATAGCCCTGTACAGGGCTCCTGTGTGGGCCTTGGACATGACGGCCAGCACTCTCGCCAACCGCAGAGGGTAATGGCCGTCAGAGTCGTCCGCAGGTACCGCACGATTTCCTACGAGGCGGCTTGTGTCCTGGCCGGATCCCCGCCCTGGGACCTGGAGGTGAAAGTACTCGCGTCATTGTACCGATGGCGCGAGGAAGAGCGGGCACGAGGCTTGATGCCATTGCGCCGGTAAGGCGACAGATCGAGCTGCACCGAGGGGAGCTGCGTCAGGTCTTGGTGGCGGAATGGCGGCAAAGGCTTCTGTGCACTGCCGCCGGCCTCGCTACCGTCGATGCAATCCGGCCAGTATTCGACGACTGGCTCGGGAGAAGGCAAGCCGCACGGCTCCCTATCGTTTAGGGTGACGCAGGTGCTGTCGGGGCACGGGTGCTTCGGCAAGTACCTGTGTCGCATGGACAGGGAGCCGAACGCTCGGGTGCCACCACTGCGTCCATTGCGGGGAGGACACGGCGCAACACAAGCTCGCCGAGTGTGTAGCTTGGGAGGAGCAGCGCCGTGTCCTCACAAATGAAGTAGGAGGTGGTCTGTCGCTGCCGGCCGTAGTGCGAAGTATGGTCGGTAGCGCGGAGTCGTGGGACGCGGTAATGTCCTTCTGCGAGGACGTGATGTCGCCGAAGGAGACTGCGGAGCGGGAGAGGGAGATCTCAACTCCCTTCACCGGCCCGCGCCCGCGGCCCGGCCCGTGGGCGAAGGAGAAGGGCGGACAACGCCCGTTTCCGCCTCCCAATGGGTCCAGGGGCGAGAGACTTGGGGTCCCCCGCCCCCTATTCGATAGACCCGAGGCTGGGGCGCGCGCGGGTGTCGACGCGCGCGTCTGAGGCGGAGCACGGGGTAGTTGAACACCTCACTACCCCGTGCAGGAGACGAGGCCCGGACAAACCGGGCCAGCACCAGCGTGGGGCTGCGGAAGAATGAGGATTCCCGCGGCCCCACGCGCACGTGCGAGGGTATACCGGGGTGGTTTTAGCTGGTAAGAGTCCGGCATGCCCCTCCGCCTCTCCCCAGGCGGAGGTAGTCCAAGAGAATTTCATGACCTACTGAAGGTTGGCAGGAGGTTGGGCCGGCCTGCCGCAGATGTCCCTAACATCCGTATCCTGCACCTTACTGTACCTTAATAAACAGTATCAATAGTATCAATACTCACAATGTTTTGCTTCAACAGGTCCAGCTTATCGTTCTTCAGGCGGCAGACCTCCTGCCGCAGCGCGTCGGCATCGCGCGGCACGTCCGGGCGCGGACACGCGGCACACGCGCCGCACGCGCCGCACGCTCCGCACGCCGCGCCCGCCTCCGCCGACGACATCGACTCCAGTCCCGTGTCGCTGTCCACGTACACGGCGCCTGAGCACACAGCTATTGTTACTGTTGTTACACTGCTCGTGCTTTAGCTTACTTCATTTATTTTAACTCATAATTGTAATTTTATTTAGCTTTCTATGTAATTATCTGGGTGATGGGGTTGCGTCTACATGCTGACTTGCGACCCCATCGAATTTTGGACCACAGAAAAACAACCCACCCAAATCTTTGTGAATAATTTTGTAGAATTATTTAGAGTAAGAGTAAGAGATTTGTTGTATTACTTCTGTTTGAAATCTTACTTTATATGATGTAGGTATTCATAAGTACCGTATATTGTAATTTTATGGTAAACTGGTGCTGAGATTATAAATATAAAGTGTTCTGTTCAACTAAATGTTTTATTTAATGCATTTGAATACTCTTATTATTATTAAATACTACAACTGATCTAGACATCATAAGATTAAAAAGTGTGCTATAAAAATATAGACAAAAAGCGGTGCACCTGACAGCGAAAAAAAAATACCTAACTAGAATAAATCAAACTACTAGGTAACTAAAACACATCACGTTAATTTCACATAATTATAAATCTAGGAACTAAATACGACGCATATTTGAAGTAGGTAATCCTAACAAAAAATACCATGCTTACACAGACGACAGTTTTAATAGACAATTAAATACACATTCAGATACATGTTTCTACACTACAGGACTAACCTGTTGCACTTTTACCACAACTCAGCCAGTCCTTGTCGTCTGATAGGAAAAGAATCACACTATTACTTCATCAAACGCTAAATTATTGTAGATTCTGTTGTCTCTTTCTTTCAAAACGCAGAGGTATAGTATAATAAAACAAAACTCTTTACCTGTTGATTTTAAGAGAAAGAGATAGTACCTTTGCTAAACTTATTTTTAGTGCGATGTGCAACAGAATCTGGCTGAATTTACCTTAATGTTATACCTATACTTAAAAACTACAATGAAATGGACAGCACATGGTGTTTTCGTAATGATTTTTGTTGCTGCTATAAAATTCTACTTAAATCTTAATCCATATTGTATGATACGCGAATGCAACCTTCAAATTCATACACTATAAAAACAGACTGGACGAAAATATCACCTTAATTCACACACACACAAATTAAAAACTAATAAGTAAAATAAAAATGAATAAAAACTCACCAAGCGGATCAAGATCAACAGAATTAAGGCTGGAATCGTCACTGTGATCGGTTAGAGGGGGGCGCGGCGGTGCGGCTCGTGACGTCACGTCGGGGCTCGACTCGCCCGACGCGTGCGATGCGCCCGACCCGCCGGCCGACCGCACCGACACTGCCGATGCGGACGACGATGCTACTGATGATTTGGAGCGTCCGCTCTGGAAATTAAAGAAAATTATATAAGTTTACATAAAGGAGACTACAAATATGTTTTCGTAAAAAAGTAAACGAAGAAAGGAAGGGCTAGGGATGGCATTGACATCATTGGGTCAGAGCAGCGTGACAGGCTAAAAAAGTCTCATAAATCTACTAATAGCCACTATTGAGAACTATTTTCAACTGTATGAGCATATTCATAATCAACAGTTTAAAAATCTTTACAAATGGCTATCCGAAAAATATATTTACTAAGATTAGGTAAAAAAACTTATGTACCCATTGCTCATCCCTGAATTCCAAAATTAGACGTAACGTAGGTAAATGTCTGTCTTCATCAGTTAAATATGACACTGGCTAAAATAGATCAGTCTTTTAGACCACTTCATTCTCTACACTTACACTTGACAATACAAAATAATATAAGTAACAATATAATTTTGCATCTACTCAATATCATAAGATATTTTATTATTGTAGGCATATGTCATAACCATCTGGTTACCATAAGTAAGCACAGGTGGAAGTCCGTTTAAGTATCGTGGTGCGTAGCGTAGAATTTTAAGCAGGATATGCACGGCACGATGGCTCGTAGTAATTATAAATGTTTAGACAGAATTATAAGTTTTCTTTGTGTGGTTGTTGGCTTAAAGTAGTTAATAGAATATACATTCTTCATAATTTTGCAGCTAGAAATTGTATCAAAGTTAAACATTACTTTAAAAATATATTATGTAATTAAATGGCCCAAAGTACTGCACCCTGTGGAACACTCATTGCGACCAGAAAATCAGAAAAACGTTTTCCTTCGACACTAAAAAAATATATTTAAACATCAATAAATATTGTATACTACTGTTATGTCATTAAGTTTTTGTATGATTAAATAATGTTTTATTAAAAATTTCTAAATATAATAAAAATTCAATACTTACATTAGGTGTATGAGTTTCATTCTGAACAAACTTGTTCTTGTTCAAAGCATTCTTGTTGCTATCGCTTGAGAGGTTCGTGTCTACACTTGGTGATCTGAAAACATAATTAAAAAACATTAAATAACTAATTTAAATAACAACTATATAATATATTTTCCTAGAATTATAAAGAGCGTTTGCATAGCTGTATTTAATTACATGGCTTACAAGTATTTTTATTACCTTGTAATTATTGACGTGATCATTTGCTCAGAATGTAAAGTTTAGTATTATTCGCACTGGTACTAAAATGTCAAGCATCGATACAAGAAAAAAAACATCGTTTCAATTTTATCTTCTTACCTATATTTAATGTTCTTAGCATATTGAAAAAAAAACATCTACATATTTGGCACAGTTAATACAGTAATTACACCTACCATCTTAACTCATCTTCAAATGCACATTTGAAACGAGTAAAGATTCAATCACAATACAATTAACTGAATAACGCTAACTTACAAAGATCTGAAGTTTAATTGACAAATAAACATTGTTAAATATACACACCTGACTTTGGTAATCGCTTTCTTCACGGTATCAATAAAGCGGGCTCCCATCGCGGGTCCCTCTTGCTTAGGAGTGCCATCTGGTTGCGGCGACACCGCTCCAGGCTCCAATCTCACTCCAGAACCCAAAAACTCCGTAGTCTTCGTCTTCAAATCATTGACTAAGTTCTGAAGCAAGGAGGCCCTAGTTCTGAGCTCTAGTTGAGCGAATTTGTCGGCTTTGTAGCACGCGTTCTCAGCGTTGATAAGCTTCGTAAGGAGGAATTCTTTGAACTCCCGCCCTTTGCGGAATATCGACGGCTGAGGGAGAGTCGGCCCGAAAAATGGTACGTCATCACGAGCGGTGACGGCCACCTTGTACCTGGGAAAAGGTCAAAATATATAATTAATAAGTCTTTTTTTTCGGTTTAATTAAATTTCATTTTTTTAGACCTAAATCAACAGCATTTATAGTATTTGTACGTGATGTGTAATTGAATTACAATTTATCATATTAAATGGTAAGTACCAACTTTTAAATTGATTCTAAAATCAATTTACTCCTAATTCAATTTCAATCAGAATCGTTCAAAAACAGTGAGCTTATTGCATAGTAAATATAAAAGTCTTCGATTACTTTATTAATTAAGTTCGAACAAAAGATCTAGTGAGTTGTGATACGACCTTTGTCATTGGCATCGACAACTGTGTTTGACAGGTATTTACCGAAGAGACAAGGAGTCCTACAATTGCCCTATTTTTTTTAAATTTACGATACATTGAACCTTTAACAAATCTTAAGCCATTATGTTCACTGGCCCTTGCTAGTGTTTATTCCCATAAAAAACCTCTCTAATTACACAGTCCAGATTCGTTTGCATATAAATTACTAAGAAAATTACCATTCCACTTTCCGAGCTATTTTCCCGACTTCCTATGCAAATAATGCTACTGTGCGTTGTTGAGAAACACAAACTTTATGTTAAACAAGTCACTCGACAAGTGGAAAAAGTAACAAGATCTGAAGTTTGTTGGATTAAAAATAGGAGACATTCTGAACGGCATGAATAAAAATAAACTTCTATAGTCGGGCCAGTGCAGTTTTATACGAGATATTCGAATTTTATTTCTCATGGGAAGTTCCTTTATAAGCTTGAAATAGAAAGCTCTGAGACTGATGCATAATGCCGTCGATAAAGAACGTAGATGTCTCGTAAAACGAATACTCATCGGCGTAAATATTTAGAAAGAAGTTTAGACTAATTTTATATGGACATTTGAGGAAATGGGGTTAGGTTAAAATGGGTGTATAAATTACCTGGTCTCCCCACCGGCAGACTCCAAATGTGTGACCACTATGAACGTGTGGAGGAAGTGTGATGCTATCATATCTGGTGTGAAAGGTGTTGCCTTCTCCTGAAATACCAAAATAAAAACAAATGAAAAACGTAAGAAGATTTAAACAATACAGTTGAATACATTTCCTGGTGATTAAAGGGAATAGTCCATAAAGACGTAACTCGTATTTTATTTGAACTAGTTCCAAGTTAACTTTACGGCAAATTGAGCTATAAACTCGTTAAATTATTACGTAGTGCTCGTATAAAGTAATAAACAATTTACTGCCTGCTGCATTGTTATTTTTGCTACAATTGGAACTATCGATGTTGAGATAAATTCAACAGCTATAAAAAGTTAAAGTACTTTTTATACCATCTCAGAACAGGTGAAATCGACCGCACATGTTTTTATTTCAAATCATTAAGTTGATTTTCATTATTTCTAAAATACATACAACGTACGAAGTACCTATGATGCGTACTTTTTCTGAAATGGTGTATTGTGCATCCGGATTTTATAGGCAAAGGGCTAACATCAGAAGTATTTGTTGCTTAAGCACTGCTAATCGAAATAAGGGTCGTAAAAACTAAACACTTAAGCATGCTATACCTGAAAAACGATCGCCACAATATCGTTCCCGACGTGTCGTTTCCTCTGCAGTTGCTGCGCGTCGCAAGCAGTGTGTGGCAGTAGGGGTGCCACGTGGAACATAATCTCGCGGTTGTGGAACGTCTCGTAAACGGCTTCGGTGCCCGTGTGGCCATTCATTATGTCAAGACCACCCCGGTAACCTGGGACGAAAAAGTTCTGTTAGGATTACAAAATATGTGCTGATGTTTTATAGTCAATATCAAAATTTAATCGGTAGTCCCGAAAAAGTTTGTCAATACTATTAGTAAATGTTTATGTGGCAAACCGTGTCAGGTCTGCTGCATTATTTAAATTAGGTTCCCAAAAATCATAGCATTCTTATCTGATATATGTCGGACTCTTGGCGTAGAATTAAGCCTAGATTTTGGGATGCAGAAAGCCCAGGTTTAACGTATAGGCACGGTGCCAGAAGATATGGTTACAAAAGTTGTGTTGCTAAACAAAATTCACCTTTGTGGTCCTTCAACTTGATCTTCTGTCCAAGCATTTCTAGGAACTCCTCGAATGCTGGTGATATTTCGTTGTTGCCGAACAGTTGTTCCTCCGTCGTCTGCCCATAAGTCTGGTACAAGACTCCGAACTTGAAGCAGTTTACTAAGACATGCTCGTCGTACGTGGCTATCAGGGATGAAGCGTTGAGACACATGACGGCCGTGAAGTTGTCGATGTTCACTTGTTCATTTAGCATTTTTGCCATTTTGAGAGGCGGTGGCATTAATCCTGATCCTGAAAGTGGAATATCGAAATGTTACTTAAAATAATAAGCCAGACGGTTCATTTTCGCATGGCTCATAATCCAAGATGATAATGGTGGTGAATAAAGTAGGTGTATTAGGTGAAAAAAGTAGGTCTTTACTCACTAGTGGTGGGTATAAGTCCATGCATGGTTTCTGTGCGAAGCCTCAACAATATCCTAGTGTGGTCCTGGCCAGCCATATGCTCGTTCTTGAGGGACATCACTACGGGGCCGAGATTCTCGTCAGATCCAACCAGATTGATGTGTTCCTGTTGACAATCATCCACAATCAATATCTATACATGGTAAACACAATAAGGTTACTGAACCTATGACAAATTCTCGGAATACAGTAATTAACCGATATCAGAAATATTGACATAGGTATACATGGATATATTGGTATGATTTCAACAACATAAACACTCATAGCATCAGACGAATTAATATAAGCTTTGAATACGAATAGAGAATGTTACTTGTAAATATCAAATATGGATCCAAACAAAGCCAACGTAATGGGATTAAAACGAATTTCAGTAAATAACTTGATAAAGCAACGGGAACAATGTGACAGAAATTGTGAGGCTAATTAGTAATGTAATAACAGAACCAATATTGACTGTCAAAACAACAGTTAAATATCCATCAGTGACGAGCCTACAGCCCCATGGAATATCAGAAGGGGGATGTTTATAACCGCGGCAGTTATTTTAAGGGTAATGATTTCCATCGTTTATGGATTTTTATGTCCGTATTTGTCAATAAATGGTCATAAAGCTATTACCTTTATTATCTAGCATTACGTCTATTCCAGAATATAAATAGAAAACTACCACACATGATGTATTAGAAGGGAATGATAGCTTATTTTTTTGTGAGGTTGATACCTATGTTAATGTTTGTGCCCTATTTCAAACTCTAAATTGAGATGACACTGACAAAACTGAACTAATGACATCTGACTTGAAGCTAACAGACACAATTATTGCTTGAATCAGAGCATTTAACGATGATGTCATTCTGGACGAACTATAAACTGATTTTCCACGCCCACAAGGAAAGAATTATGAGGCCATTACATAAACAATCCATAAATTAATAACTGGATTACATGTAATGTAAACAGTCTAAGTTAACCAGGAGATAACGGGTTTCAGCTTAATTAGTTATTTACATCAGTCATACATGCAGGTAAATGTGTAATAATTCATTCGAATACAGAAAACAATAATATAATTATATCCGCTAATTAGTACATGTGTGGTTTCGATTAAACGCATAGCACTAATTATGATAAATTCCACTAATTACTCGTTAAATGGATGACCAAACAAAATGGCAACAGTTAGAACGCGATTAAGTACTTTGTACATTTAATTACGAAAGTTATAAAGGTACTAGACATGTTTAAGCAAGTCAAGGTCTAAATAAAAGCCTTAATTTCCATGGGAGATGGTAATTCGTTTAATCCATTGTAGTGTAACCTTGACGGACCCTATTTTTTATTCCCAAGCATGTAGGCCTTAGCGAAGGATAAACTATTGTCAATGAAACAATGCCGTGTCTCAATTAAGCAGTGAAAAATACACAATACTTTGTATAAGTCGTTGCAACATATAGACTATATCAATTAGATGCAGTGAAGTTTCAAATTTATGGACCCATTCATTCGTTTCCTGTTTAAATTATTTCGAATATGTGCTATGCTATAAATAGCGAAGATTTTTATGTTCCTATTAATTTTGTTAGAAATCTTTTTTCTTTAAGCTACAAAGGTAAATTTCTACTTACTATTATTCTATTTTCGAAAAAACCGAGAAACACAAGGCCAAAAGGTGAAACAGATCGTTGACTTGAAAAACTAGTAAACATTCATTTGTTTTATAAAATTAAGTCTACATTTGTGAATGGAATAAAACCAAGACAAAAACAGAACCATTTTCCAAGTCACGCTCCTACTAGGTTCATTAAGTATATTCATCAATTTTCCATCATCAAAAACGGAATCTTCACTTTGGAAAATATCTCGAATTCATTGCATAGCCTTTTCGAAGATGCCACAAAGAGGCAAATTGAAAGCTAAAGATGGTAATTGAAGGGACGAAGGGCTAATGCCCCTTTCGAACTCACTGATGGATCGCGACATCTGAGATGGAAACTGACACTTTTTCTTCAATTTTGACGAAATTTGCCTATTCATAGGTTGATGTATGCATGTGAATTGAGTATCTACAGTTTCATTTATTTTCTTGGATTATATTTCATCTGTTTTTTTTTAATGGTACTTCGAAAGGCCTTAGAATGGTACCTACATGTTGTATTAGAAAATAGGATAATTATATGTATTTAATCTTGTGAATTAACCTTAATTATGCCTTTATTGTAATCTAAGCATCAAATGTCTCTCTACTTACAATACGAAATTAACACTAAAGTCTATTAACTCGAATTACAAAGCTTACTTGGAGGTAATTAGTAATTTAATCTCATCGCGATCGTATTTTCTAAGTCGCAATCAAATCTAGAGACCAAAGAGGTTGACGCTATTAAGAATCTAAATTATTCTCAAATTATTTAACGTCAGTTTAACCCTAAAATTATTGATTTAATAAAACTAGCCAATGTCCCAAAGTCCAGCTGTTCTTAACCGTACTAAAACAGATCTCGAATTTTTCATTTCCACATTTTCTCGATTCATACAGAGTACTCTACGTTGGCACCTAAACGGCAATCATTTCTCAGCCCCACCATTCCTTCCCAAAACGAATTGTCCCCAAACCAATTTTACTTTATGAAAGAAGACATTTGCTTATTGCTCCCATTTTTCTTTTGTCGCAGGCATCTGTCATCGTCACTGATTTAATCGAATGGATTGCCAAATAAATGATTATTTAACGATTTTTATCAACATTTTCATTTTGTTCTGATAAGTATCGATGTAATGGCAGCTTTTTTAAGAATAACAAAATCGAATTTCTTAACAACAATTGGTTCTTAAGAGTGTAAAAGATGGCTAGTCATTGCCGTTTAAAGAGAAGATTGAAAACAGCTTTTTGTTTAATTTAAAAGGCCCAGTATAAATAAGTGTTTAATGTAGGAAAAAATCTCTTCTATAAACCATTTTACAAAAAAGACAGCTCTTTAAATTCTTACGTAAGGTTTAGCTGTACGGACATTACATTTTATGTTACCGGTGATATGTATGTAAGTTTTATGGTAGGACATGATGGCCTTTGGCAGGACGTATTTACACGTCAGCATGGTGCTGGTATCGGCTTAGCGATCGAAGCCTCGCATTCATCTGGCCTAACCCTTGCGGTGTCACAATAGCCTATCAGGCTTAACCCCCTGACGTATAACGATTGCAATATTTTATGCAAATTGGTCGACGCACTTTGGTAGGTTAAATTTATTTTAGCGTTTTTGTTTCATCAATTCCATGTGTGTGGAAATGGCATGCTTGTATAATGTAAGTTTAAATACCTTAAATGTCAATTGAAGCAAGCAAAGGTGTAATTGTGTGACCCACTATTACAATGATGGGATGTAAGTGTGATGCGAATCTATTAACGATGGCTTCGTGTGGTAAGTATACTCGATTTAAGAGTTTTTATATGTAGTCTTTGATAAATGATGTCGTGTAATGTTACAGATATATTACTAATAGCGATCCTGCAGTAATGCCAGATGAGGTAAAGAATGCGTACCTGATCATTCTCAGAAACGAAAATTAAAAACAAATTACCAACTAACCGCTGGTTTAACGAATATTCGAATTGCAAGCCCTAGTCCAACCAAAAACCATTACGATTTCAAATGACGATAAAAATACATACAAATTGTGGGAACCGAGTAATTTGCATGTCGCAATGTACCACTTTTTTCTTCGTATTACAATAATAACTATAGCATTATACGAACGCAATCTTGAAAACATCCTTTGCCTGAATGTAAATTGTTGCATTTACGCACCTTCCCCTTAGGCCATCAAGCAATAATTTAAAAAGCCATCGAGAGCTCTATAATAAACCAACGAATCTTTATGGTGTCTGTACATAATTAAATTTAAATTAGGCACGTATGAAAGATAAGTCAACGAATATTTTCAAAATTCCGTAACGAGGCGTCTGTTAAGATTTGTACGCACGATAAGGCTTGGTACACACGCGGGTTGAGACTTAAATTGCTCTACAATGCTGTAATCGGCGCAATCTACATGTAGCTGAGAACTTGGCTCACTGGGCGTGAAGCCAAACCGTTCCGCGTTGGTGAGCCCAGACGCTTTTTCCCACTATCGTTCGCGAGTTTTTTTTTTTTATGTAATGAGTGTGGTAGGACCCTTAATCGGCGGTTGGCGTTGCATTTGTTTTTAATTGGTGGACACGGTTTTTTACTCTCATTTCCCTACATGTTTCTCATATATAAATCATATTTACACTACTTTAGTCTCACATAGTTTTTGCAATTTATATGCGTAGTTTTTGTGAATGGAGAAAGTTTTTCAGTTGTATGCGTTAAATGAATATTCTCAGTGTGATGTAATTTAAGTTAACTTTAAACAACTCGAGTTCTCAAAGATTGAATGATAAGGATAATTTAATGACATAATATTATTAAATGGCCGTGCTTCATTACCTACTCTTGTAGAGTAAAGACATTTAATAAAATATTTCTCGAAAAGTCGTCTTAAAATCTGTTGACACAGGGGTTTCTGTACTTAACGTATTGTCTTGACATAGTGCCATTTCTAGCCATACTAGTGACCAAGTTTCTGGCACAATACAATGCACTTACATGTTACACACTTTAGCAAAGGCAGAAAATTTATGCATATACCCTTTTCTCAGTTTGACATATTTCAAAAGAAGAATAGACAACTTGGGAATTGTAACTTTACACCTTCAGTCTTGGGTCACGTCATGTTTTTCAAACAAAGCTACAAAATAACATTTGCACTAAATCTGATAAGACTTAGCAAAACTAAAAGTAGTTTAACAAATAATTAAATATGTGAGAAAAATACAAAAATAGAAACGAAAGCTCGCTCGCAAAAAACAAATGACAATAACGAATATCATTACCAACGTGAGAATAAAAATTTTAATAATAATAAAATAACAATGGCTGGAGAATATTGATTAAAGTATATAAAGCTGTCACATGATCAAAGATAGCAATTACGAAGATTCGAAACGCCATAAAAAGGTAAAAAAAGTAAAAAAGAGCCTACTGGGCGTGAGTATGGGAAAGTTCACACGTGGCTTTAACTGTACCGATGTGGTACGCATTACATTAGGCTGCGGGCACAGGGTTAGCGGACCGACTAATAAATTAGATAGATAAATATAATTAGTTTTTTTTTGTTAGTGCAATGTGTTGGCTTTGTAGTGGATTATAATCATGTGTCTGTAAATATGTAAGTGTTTCTTGTCTTTTTTTCAGTAAACATTTCAAGACGTTCATTTAATGTAATATAAATTTTATGAACTGTTAAGAAGCTGGTAAGATAAAAATAAAGTGTAAATTGCATACTATTTTTACACTCAACAAGCAAACTACTTCATCTTAACGTGTGTTTTCTCTCACTTCCCTCTTCATTTAATCAAGTAAAAAGTCGCATCATTTAAAATGTCGCAATATGTCCGCAGTCTTAGCTGACATTGTACAGTCGTGCTGTGAAATATAGACCGTATGCTCGCGATGTAAAGCTGATAACATTACTACAGAATGAGGATCATTACAACCGTGAGAGAAAAGACAAACAAACTATTTACTCAATGAGTATATTGTATTAAAGATGATTGCAATATTGTAATTATAGTTGATCTAATAAAAAAAAACTAATCAGAATTAAATAGGTAGAAACTCTAAGGAATCAAATAAAAACTTTAATAAGTAGGATAACAAAGACCAATTTAGAATGTTACACTTGATTGCTCTACTTTATTTGCCAGGACTCTTGAAGCGAAATAATTGCGGTGAGAAAAAGTACAAGTAATTAATATGTAGTTCCTGTACACTTGGACCTTATTTACGAGGTTAAGTCATAAAAGGACATCGACATTGACGTGACACAAACAATATTTCATTTACAATACGATGTCAAGGGAAACGTGATCAAGTGGAAGTGAGGCAGCATTTTTAAAATACTATTTTTAACTTAAGTGCACCCGAATCGTGTTACATAGGGTGCCTGTGTACATATGTCCAGGTATCGCAAAAATGATCGAGGTTTTAAAAAGAGAACTCTGAGTAAAAAGAGCAAGCGTCATAACGGTTCTTGAATTTCGAATAGGAGCATCCAAATTATAATCTCTATTTTATGGCTACCGTATCCTACATGCCGTCATGCGGTACTAAAATGTCGTCACAATGTTATAAATTACTACTAAAGATAAATAACTAATGACATAAATATCGATCGAAAACTGTCTACCATTAAATAGAAGCCCCAAATAGGAGAATCCATCAGTTCTAATTCCGAACAAGGATAGTATCAGAATAAATTGATGAAGCTGGAATCCAGTATTGAATATTTCACGGAGAGTATGTATGGAAGCATTGGTCCAATTGGCACGGACCAGTTGGCAACACGCGTCGGTTTTATTTCCTCGCCGCAGACAGCGTGGCGCGCAAATGTCAGACCGTCGATATATACATTTTGTAATGCCACTTTTATTTTCGTCGACTTAAACCACTCGAAGAAAGTGCGCTCTGGTCACGAAAGCAATTAAATCGTGATTTGATTTGTGTATTTTTATGTCTTATTGCAGCTTTTCATTGTGCCGTAACCTTTGAAACGTGACTTTGCGCACGAAGGTTCAAGAAGTTTGTGTAATTTCGTTTTAAACCTGATATCTGATTGTTATCATTTTGTTGTCACATTATATTCGCCTCGACTTTCTTTTTCTAATGTTTTCAAAATATATTGCAGTCATGGCACTATATTTTGAAAAACAAACTTGAATCGTCTAGCCAACAAAAAGCTTTTACTACATAGAAACAGAAAATATAAGAGCCCGACTAGCTTAAGTTAATAACAGGCTATTTTCTGCACAGCACTTAGGTGATCGCCTTTTCTTTACCCCACGACAAGATAAAACCAACTTTGAAGTTACAGAATAGGGTTCAAATTACCTTGCCAAGGAAGAATCGCCTGTAGTACTTAGCGGTGTCGTCGGTGTCGATGTTATGCCGCCTTGTAGCTTGTCGAGGTGTTCCTGGCTGTGCTCGGGGCTCGGCGTCTTCACCCTCAGGAAGCGTGTCCTCCATTCCATCCACCCAGTAGCCAGATGGTGGTAGAACTACCGTTGGTGGAGTACCTGCAAAGGAGAAAAACAAAATTTAGTAACCTCCTTTAGCTACAGTCAACACCGAACGTAACTGATGAAGTAATGGTCATACCACAAGACCATATAAAACAACCGCTTAACTTTAACACTTCAAAAATATACAGAAATATATTCAAACACATGATCAAACTTGTCCTGATTCTGTAAGACAGATACAGAATAAGATATAACAATCAAATGCTTTTCTTAAACTTAGCAAATGTATGAGTTTCTTTAACCGAAATGCATATTCGTATTGGGAAGTCACGACGCCAATTATTTTTTTAGATTATAATCTACAATGCAGTGTTTTGGACCTTCAACATCCAAAGTGTTCACCAAGGTTACTATTGTCGCTGAATGTAAAGTATTTTTGTGTATCAAATTGTTATAATCAACTCAACAAAATTACGCTTTTTATATAACGTACATTGTTCTTTTGAGGATATGGTTGAAGATTTTTTGCATGAAAACCAGTATGTTGAAATGACCGTTGGATTATATCGTGTTTACAACCGTCAAATTAACATTGTTCCAGAGTTTTTGGTTTAAAGAACGTCTTCGCATTATTTTTGATGTTTTCCTTAACTGAGAGTTATATTTTGTGGACTCTTTTTCTTTTAATGACTTCTTGTTTTGATTACTTTAAATTGACAAAAAATTTGAATAACAATTTGAGTTCTATTAAAGTAGGTACTATTACTGGTACTCAAGAAATACATCAAACAAAAAGGATTGATTTAAATTTTCTTTATGATCTTTGACTGGATAACAAACGAAGTTAATAACTGTTATAATCCGCGATTAAAAACCTCAAGTATAGCATCCTGAATACCAATGATTAGCTCAAACAATCGGGAAGGGTGGCTCCCCTTCCCTAGCCACCGCATCTAATCAAACAAGGCATTCTGGTCTAGACCGTCTTTGTCCACTACATTTTTTACATCTCAATATAGACCTACCGAGCCTCATTGTTCCACTGTCAAAGGACGTCCCTACTACTAAGGGACTAGAGTTGTATGCAAAACCCTCATCTCATGTAGCAGAGTTTATAAGGAAAAACTTTATTTTATATGACTCGCTTTGTTTATCAACGCATTTTTTTACTTTTTTATTTGCTTGACCATTTCATAATATAGTTACGAGATGTTTCTATTTTTAAATGTGTGTAAAGTGACGTCACATAGAGTAGTGTATATCGTTACCTTATATTCTACTGTTTCTAAATACAAATGTACCTAAGTTAAAATATCAGCAATGCTTCTGATTACAGGATAGTCATTAATACTAACCGATTTTGTGTCGAGAGAAACCGCAATTGGCCTGATTTCCCAAGATATAGCCCGTGCTTCGCTATTTAATTTAATTAATGTTTTAATCAGCTAACTAGCGCTGGGAAACTATTTTTAAATCCTACGGAATTAACGCTCACCTTTGTAACTGTTGAGAAACAAAAGACTACAAGAATAGCTCTAAAGAGTCTAAAGCTTTTTGTTGATGCTTCATTATTGGAATTTATTAATTGACAAATATTTTCCACACAACGCAGGAGATAAATGGTTTCCGATGTTCCTGAATGTTTTATAAAGTTAGACTAGACAACACGTTGTGAGTTGAGTAAATAGAGCATATTTCATAGCGCTTTATGAATTCATAGAACATGAATGGGGATATTTTATCGTACTACTTACGATCACTTACGACCATAATTTATTCTCTCCAAAGATTTTCGTACAGGTAAACTATACGACGAATTCCTATCTCTAGATAGAGAAGTGATCTGTAGATAGGTTATTAGGATCGGACGTTAGTTGAAGTACTGACGTCTTGGTTTAAAATAATAAAACATTTAATCTAAAGCAGAATACTTGACTTTCACACCTCTGTTCTCAACATTTCCTTCACTTTCTCCAAACGCTTCGTAACAATGATGAAAGTTCTGTTACAAAGTCAACATTTAAGCGCGCTTTTATTCTAAGACTTTTGAAAATCACGTACTTTTATATACATAGCTTTTGCATGCAGCTCCGTATGAGTTGGACTTCGCGGTTAAAATGTAGTGTATGATGGCCTTTCTTGGTATTCGAGCTTAGGTACTAAGCATACTAAGTTTCATCAAAATCGGTTCAGAGGTTAAGGAGAGAAAGCGTAACAGAAAGACAAAAAAATACTTTCATATATACGACATTATAACGGTATTTATTTACATAGTAGTAGTACATAGTATTTATGAATAGTATGGGTTTACATGAACAACTAAGAAATTAAGAAATTATTTTATTTTAAAACGCTTTATATTTTACTTCAATTTAAAATCAGATCATTGTTGTGTGAGAGGAAAAGACCAAATTAATTTTATTTATTTAGGTCGCAGTTGTGCTCTTTAAAATAAAACAGACAATACTAATTGTTGTCGGTGAACTCATTGTTTATATAACGTACAGTATATGTGCACCAGACTGACAAAACAGGTCAAATTATATCACTAAGTTAACGGAAAATTAATATTTTCCCTAGCTTTGTGTTTACGTCTAGCTAATGATACATGAGCGTACCTTTATAGGTAGGCTAAATATTTGACTTCAACATATAAGTAATAATTTAGTTGCTCGATAAAATAATTTACACCCATCTTATTCATAACCAAACCCGGCGAGATGAGCCAAGTCAATATTGCTTAATATCAACGACAATGCAGAACAACAACAGTCTGAGTACAACATTGTAACCGCATACAAATACATTGGTATCGACTTTCCCAAACTTATTTGTATTCCGACATAACCGCTTCCTACAACTCGCTTGTATCAAACTAGTGCTTTGAATCAACTTTCTTTGACGTCTGTACAACCACTTGATAAGACCTAACTAATTAAAACTTTGTCAGACGTACCCCATTACATTTTAAAGTTTGGTAATTTTAAACTCATTTTAATGGATACAAGACGAAATTACTGAAAATGTTGTGGCGGACATTTTTACACTCAAGTTGAGCGGATAATTCTGTTATGACCGGGTCAACAGACCTTTTATATGCATTATGCTCTTGAGGGAATTTTAATAATCGTAAAACAATCCAGACTACAAGAGCTGCGCTAATGCGCACAATTACAAAGGCATTTTAGCTCTAATTAATAAAGAACTTTCCATTATCGTTCGAGCATTTCATAGAACATAACTAGCTTAAGAGTTGAATTCAGATACTTAATTAAAACTGAAGTATCTTTTTGAAGTGATACTTATGTATAAAGAGCCCCTAAGTGGAATATAAGAATTTTCTTTTAGTGCTAATGCTCTATTCTTAATACTTCTATTATACCCAACTGCATGCTTAAGTTTCATTGCTTTAAGTATTGAAACTACCTCTAAAGTTTAGAGCGTTGTGTACGCGTGGGAAAATCTCTTCATCAGATCTGTATACAACGTTTCAGACTTGGCATTTAGTTAAATTGTATGGTAACTATGGCCGGCGAACGGCGCATAGAGTTTGAAACAAATGACTATGGTTAGGACACTTCGCTGGTCAGTGATCAGCCATTCATAGGTTAAAAGGTCTAACCTTTCGCTTCGACTGTATTATCATATTGAGCACCGCTCACGAAATAGCTGTGGTTCGTCTACTTGTTAGCAGTATTTGCTTTGAAAATTTATTGAGCAAAGTACATAATAAACATGATACTTTTTATGGCGATAGTGCATCGGTATTCGCATAGTATATAATCAAAAAGTTGAGTTGTATGTTTGTAACCGGTAATTTTCGAAATAACTTTTTTATTGCTGACTCTTACAGGCGAGGTTTTTCACCGAAAATTTAGTTACGTACAAAACACATACAAAAATTTGTTAAAAAATCTTATGTAATGATCACAAGTTAACAACGGCCATATTTAGCAAGAGTTCTGTAAATAGACAAGCCAGGAAGTCGCAATAGTTGACAGTATTAGGCCAAGAGGCGTCCTTTGAGTTTTACTATGGTGTAAAATGTTTAAAGGAAACATTTTTAATTAGCTAGTCTCTTGACATAATCTGTCAATGGTGTAACAATATTAGGCATTTATTCATTGGCTAAAGTGCTTATATATTTTATTAAAGTAAAAGGTGAGCTAATCATGGTGATAACTAATCAAGAAAACCTCAAACTTATGTGACACAATTCGAGCACTAATTTAGTAGTAACGTAAGTTTTGGGAACGACTATCACAGATGCTACTGTAGGTCAGCGCTGTTGCTACTAGCTAAATCAGTGCTGTGTTAATTTATATGATTATATTGTTATGTACACTTACCATTGCCAGTTTTATTAAGAGTTTCCTCCAGCAGTCGTCGGCTAGCCTGACATGCGGCGGTAACACGGCGCTGCGCGGCCGCCGCTCCCGGCGACGGTGGTGGGCCATGCGGCGCCGGCACTCGCCCTTCTGCGTACGAGTGCCGGTCCGCGATGGTGGCGCTCCCAGCGGCGCCCGCGGACACTGACCGAAACTTCTCATTTCGTGTCACCTGGAAATAATGATTGCGGTTAATATGGGCAGATATAGAGCACAAAGAGGCGTACGCACAGGGCAAAAAGTCTTCTACCGATTTTTTTCTTAAACTATGCTAGAGTCTGTCAACCATTAATTTTATAAGCTACTTTCTATGTGACCTCCACAACCTATATATTTTGCTGGGTTAAGCCCTTGGAAAACACGATTGTCGAAGAAGCCGTTTGCTTTGAGGCAAAGAACGTAACGAAGATATAAAGCATTTCAATTAGGATATAGGCAACGTTCTAGTAGTAGTAGTAATTACGCCAGAAGTTTCCGTGCGCCGCGAATTCAATTCCTACCTATCATCACATATCCAACAAACTCTGGAAATCAAACGACGTATTTACCATCTGCATGCAGTTCAAAGGCATTTAATTGACCAGTTTGTTGAACACGAAATGTAAAACAGTAAAATGGGTTTAGAATGGTTTCGAATCGTGATTTCTGTTCACTGTTTAGATTAAGTAGTAGGAACAAGCGGATATAATTCTAATCTTGACGCTACGCAAGTAAGCGTGTCGAACGCATCGTCCGTTGAACTTTTACCGTGGGATTCCACCATTGTTGGTCTTCACGATCCGAGTAATTTGCTTCGCGGTAACCCAATCCTAAGTATTTGAGAAAGACCATAGAGCCTACTAAACCACAAATTGATCAGATTTGAACGTGGTAAAACAAAAAGTATAGCGGTTAGAAGTATAAATAACGGTCGCTAGTGCCCTTAGATGAAGAGGTATTGTTATACTTGGTGAACACAATTGAACATCATAATACTTGTCCCACACTTTCGTGAAAATAATTACAAGTTGAGCTTTAACTTTGTCGTGTATTTATCAATTTGTTTCTACCTTTGACGACAAACAAATTCTCGGTATGTTTAAATTGATTCTGTAATAATGACGGGAGCATAAATTGTGCCGCGCCGTAAACACCATCAAAAGTTTAAAATTGGAAGCCGACGGAAGCATTAGCCGAGCCGTTGACAGCAACTCGAAACAAGTAGCGTGGAAAATACTCGAGCCATTTCCACTTTGATCAAATTAATCTGACGTCACCGCCGCCATGTTTGCTCAACACGCAACCGCAGGAATCAACTATCTCAAAGTACTTTATAGATCACCATTTATTTTAATTGAATAAAATAAATACGAACCCAAAATAAACAGTTTCATTTATTCCAGTTCGTGCCACATTTCACTAGATTTTCCCGAAATTCAGAGTTTACTTTATATAAATCAGTGTTTAGAATTGTAAATTTGCAAATATTAATATTATTTAAATATCTATTGAAGTTTATATAAACGAAACATCCAGCAGCGTTTTGAAAGTCATTAGTTTACAAAGCTTGAATAAAACTGATACGTATTCATAAATTAATGGTGAATGTCGATGATATTTCAGTCTATTTCAAAATCTAGACGACCTATAAACAGAACTCTGCAACAGTAATTATTCTAGTTTTCATTCAGTACAGCTATCTATAATTAAATACTTTCTAATTATAAACAAACTTATCTCCCTAAATCCCCCTTTTTCTTACGTACAATGCCCATTGTTAAATACAAAAATACATCATCTAGGTATATGGTTTGTATTGTAAAAAAGTATTAATAGTCTACCAATATCCAATTTCAAATGACGGTTACTAGCAATTAAGGTGTTTTTATGTAAATTTCAATATACACTGTCAGTCAATGTGGAACGGAAAGAAAACAAATGAAATCTAGTAAAAAATTGAATAATTACCTACTTGTGTAGACATGTACTGTAATGTGCGGATTTTGTGGATCAAATATCCGCGTTTGTTGGGTTTCGTTTACGACTGCTAATAATCCTTTTTACTTGTTACTTTTATGTCATTTATATATAATACTAGCTGTGCCCGCGACTTCGTCCGCGTGGAATAGTTACTTTTCGGGCAGCATATTTAGAATTAGGTTTTTATACATATACTTTCGCTTGGGTAGCTATAAATTTACTTTACAGATGCTTCTCTGTATACGATTTTTCTATGTATTTCTATGGATTTATTTATGTACCGATTGACATGAAATAAACACTAAATGTTAAGTGAAGCTAACTACAATATATTTGTGAAAACCGCATCTTAATCGAGTAAGCCGTTTCTGAGATTAGCGTGCACAAACACACAGACAAACAGACAAACCGACAAACAGACAAACAGACAAAAAAAACATTAATTATAATTTCAAGTTCGGCATCGATATTATAACAACCCTTGCTACTTTTTTTGTTTATATTTCCATTGTACAGACACCACTTTTCTATAATTTTATTATATGTATAGATGATTTTTCAAATTGACATAACTTTTTTATTTATGTACCGATTGACATGAAATAAACACTAAATGTTAAGTGAAGCTAACTACATTATATTTGTGAAAACCGCATCTTAATCGAGTAAGCCGTTTCTGAGATTAGCGTGCACAAACACACAGACAAACAGACAAACCGACAAAAAGACAAACAGACAAAAAAAACATTAATTATAATTTCAAGTTCGGCATCGATATTATAACAACCCTTGCTACTTTTTTTGTTAATATTTCCATTGTACAGACACCACTTTTCTACAATTTTATTATATGTATAGATTACTATTCCTGGTTTAATTCAGGAATTCTGATTAAAAAAGGAGTCATAAAATAATCCATATTAGGGCTCCGTTAGCAACTATTAGACTAAAAACTACAATCAAATCATTCGAAATGTAATTTATATAAAACCTGTCATAACTACAAAAAAAATATATCAATATTCAATTAAATGAAGCACCTTGTAATGATAGATTATTTGTAAGAACCTCTCTCAAAATGCATTTAATCCATTATTAAAAAAGTTGATTAAATATTGAGCAGACGTATCATAACAAATTAGTTTTTGGAGTCTTATACAAAACAATAAGTATAAGTATATCGCTTTCTCTCATTATATGAACATTAGGCTGTGACACTTAATTACTTTGTCTTATGTGTACGAAACAAATGATACGTATAATTCTGTATAACGGCTCATTTAAATCGAGCGACAAATTTCAATGGCATTGAAGATTGTTTGGTACAAAACGAACAATAAAATAGAATGTTGAGGCACTTTGATAAACTTCTTCAACATAAAATTATTTAAAGTTGTTGTTTAATAATTTTAGGCATTAAAAACTGTTGTTTTGTTATGTAGTCATATAAAATCGTTTTAGAAACTAAATACCACACCATGTTAGGCCTTAACGCACGGCCTTTCACAATCAAACAATTTTTCTTTAGTATCACTAGAAACTTATTTAGGTCGCTAAGCCAAAGTTATAAGAAATTAAATCAATATCATTTATTTTGCACAGTACACCGAACTATTAAGGTATAGAACTGAACTATAATTGTCTAACTCCTGGAATTCACTTGCAATTGCATGCCATAGTTTACAAACAAATTAATTAATTTATTCGCTATAATTAAGCTCGAAATTACCGTACAGTATTCACTCAGCTATGCGAGTCCATTACCTTAGGAAGCTTCATAAAACAACCGAAATGTTTTCACGCCCAAACATTTGAGCATCGTTTTCTCGTAATTATTTAGAGGGTAGACATGGGTAATGTACTTTTAATTATGTTATCATTAACACCCGTGCAACACTCGTAAGAAACAAGGCAAAGGCAATAGAGGTTTGGCTCGCTCGGTCGGTTAAAAAAGTATTAGTTGCGCGAAAAGGGACAAAAAGTTAATTACGATGTAAGAAACTTGCTCTTACCGATTATACTCGTAAATAGTTAGCACGGCATGCGAACAGTTTTCTGCTAATATTTAGACACACTTGTTTACGAATTTAGTTTTTAAAGTAATATTCTAAGGCGTTGTCTAATGTAGAACGGGTTGCACTTCACGTTCACTTTTATGCACTACACTCTTATAATTTATCTACCCTTTTTATATGTTGACGGTAGGTGAAATACATCGCTTTTAAAAACTACCGTAACCGCATACGGAAATCATTTCTTCGTGGCATTTCGGCTTCCTTGAACTATGCTTAAAATAAGCACCGCGCTGTATAATCGATTTAAAAAGGAGACGTCGAATAACTTTAAATAACTACAGTATAACCAATAAGGTTAACGTGAAGTTTTGTCAATGATGAAAGATTTAAACAAAATGTTTTGTCATTAAAATGTTGGGTTTAATTACAACCATATGTTGACAATCCTGGTGAATAGCCCACCACATAAAAACCAGAAAATGTCAATAAAAATAAGAATTTTGTGGTTTTATCGACTAAACGATGAAGAGATCGAACCATTAGTTTACTTACTTAAAACACTGAGGTTTTAAACTAATACAATATAACTAATACAATGTAAAAGATTTGTTTACATTTTATTCAAAAGTTTATTTAACTTGACTATAAAATAAAAAAGTTCTATCTCACACTTGTAGACATTTCATTCACAATTTTAAACCCTAAAACACCAATTCCCGATACCAAATTGTGTCGTTTGAACAAAGATAACTCTGAAATCGTAATACTTGTATCTAAATCGGTCCATCTGACCCGGCCGGCCTGCATTCACAGGTTTAGAACGCTCCAAACATTTCGGTAACCTATATTTAGCTTCTTCTATTGGCTATTTATAAAAAAACGTCGTTGCATTTTTGTGTCTCCTTTGCCTCTAAATCTCGCTCTTTTTGAGAATTAATTAATGTTGGAAACAACTGAATGAGTGTTTTATTGGTTGTAAACTAATAATCTAAAATAAATAAATTTTTAGTAACAAAAAAAAAGTACAAAAATAGAAATATACTTATTAGTAGTGTGATTGAAACATTTTAAATCTAACACTCATTACAAGCACGTAAAAAATGTTTAAAAGTCGAGAAAAAGTACGACATTAACCAATAAATGTATTCTTTTTATTCGTATTAAAATGCGATCATATTACCTCATATGGAGTATCGAACAAGGACGACGGTTATATCATTTCACTGTAAATTGATTATCTCTTCTTCAAGAAATGTTACCGTAAAGAAATTCTGAGTAAGCCAATTTAACTTTGACGAATATGAACCTACGCGAATATTTATTTCGAGCCTTAACAAGTTGCTGTTAATATTTAATGAAATATATTTTATTACATAAAATTTCTCTACATAAAATTTCCTATAATAATGTATTTTAATCAGTTAGGTTTGTATGACCTATGTTGTACGACAATATCTGTTACAAGAGTTCATTGGCTTTTTCTTAATACTATAATTACACATGTATTTAAAGCTAAAGTAGAATATAATAATTAAGGCATTTATTGGTTAACATAATTACAAAGTAATTAAACCCCTCAAACTGTGTTTCAGTTTGTGAAGAAGAAAACTAAGTCAGACCATTATTTATCTTAAAGATAGA
Organism: Autographa gamma; assembly: GCA_905146925.1. Classification (NCBI taxonomy): domain Eukaryota; kingdom Metazoa; phylum Arthropoda; class Insecta; order Lepidoptera; family Noctuidae; genus Autographa; species Autographa gamma. The sequence continues at coordinate 5,304,182 of LR989866.1, read as the reverse complement.
GCAATGCACGTCACTGTACTCAAAATGGTAAACATAACAAAGCAAGTAATACGCAAATCAGTTACTCGTTGATTTGCATGTTCAACAAAATCACCGAATCGTAACAATACACATTTTACCATAAGTACCCACTGAATACAGTAGCATAACTGTTATGTTGGTAAAATTGTGTACACCGTTACACGTATGACTTATGTAGTAACATTCTATATTTAATTCTTACATATTGGTACAGAATGAATGAAAAAAGGAAATATAATAGCCTTCAAAAGCAGTTATTGGTACTGAATTGTTTTTTTAGTAACAGGATTACTATAATTTATTTTAGTAAATAAACAAAAGGTACTTTAGCACTCTATGTAATGTATGGATGCAATTGGCGAGTTGTCGTTCATTGTGGCGTTCTAGGGGGAAGGCCTTTGTTCAGCAGTGGACGTCTTCCGGCTGATGATGATGATGATGACTCAATGTAAAAATGTTGCCATAATTTAGATTAGTTACAGAAAGTTGTCACAGTTTTTATTTGTATTTTTTTTGTACAAATACATGACATATTCCGTGGACCATAGAGAAAGGAGCCGCCTAAAATAATTTTAATTTAATGCAGGTTGTATTCTTGGTTGCATTAATAAATAGGAACAAAGCAAACACAGGATCACGGTGTTTCATTTGGCAAATGCAGCCTCCATTTAGTTATTGGAAAACTTTATGTACAACTGTGTACTCACATAAATATTACGGTTTATTGCTATCCGCGAAATGGGAATGTTGGGTGATGTCACTCGTGACGTCATTTGCTTAATTTAATTGGTCCGCACTAATAGACATTTTATGTGACATTATTCCACATTATTGATCACATACCTGATTCATTTATTACAGTCAATCATCATTAATATTTTTATTCCACGGAACACGTAAATCATAATCGTTAGAATGAATTCGAAATACATTGCTTTTTGAAGCTTACTCGGCCGTCATTTGTTTTAAAGAACAAAAACAAAGCGTTTTTATGATGTGCAGACAATGGCTGAGCTATCGTTGAAAGACTGGCATAAAACAACTACAGACAAGATAAAAAAGAAATTAAAAGCGAGTCGCCAGTGTTCATGGTAAACACAGGAGCACTACCCGTATTCTAGTGTCAACTTTGGCCGGGATTGGTTGGCGATCAAAAGTAAATTGCTACGGTATGGACAGCGACGGACAAACTACCAGGCTACATTTTTAGATGCATGACACAAAGCTTTCAGTAAAAAGCCTAAGCAACTACAAACTGCTTTATTGGAATATCTAACAAAACGACGTTCAAAAACCAAACGGGCTAGAATAAATTGTTTACTTATTTCGAAATTTTAAAAGAATTTCTCTTTTTATAATCATTACGTAAATTGCCATTAATTAAGAAAAAAAACAACTTCAAATTATGAGTTCTTAACTGAGTCCAATATAATCAGACTGTATCTCATTTCCTTTGCCTTTAATTCTAATATAAAAATAAGAACTCTGATAACGTTAAGTTCATTGAACATTAAAACATTTCCACAACAATAGTGATGTGCTAATGACAGAATCATGTAACGGATTCACTAGTTAACACCTGTCAGCACTAAAGCTGAACAGCATTATCTCATCCAAACAATGATAACAGATAAGCTTAACTGCATTCTCGAGCATTGTTGTTGAGACTCACTCTAATTCTAACTGATATACGTCACAATAGCGTTGTAGTTATGTCCTTGTGACGTCAACAAATTATGACTATCGAAGGTTAACAACTTAACTGACCAATCATTGTTTCATTAGGTGTATGGAATTATCTCTTGATTGTTACATATCTATAAATAGAGGGAGAAGTTATTTATTTTAAAATTTCTAATAAACTTCACTGTTTATTTAGCTTTAAATATTATTTGTAACATAAATATGCGTAATAGCGACGAATCTTATGAATAATATTATTTATAAACATAATAATTATTTGTGATTGCTTGTTCACCCTTTTGAATTTCGAAATGAGAACGTCATTGAAAACTATGCCGCGCGATATTTGAAAATGGTTCACAATATGTGAACCATTTGAAAGGCAAAGACAATGATATGTTCAGCCTGTCAGCAAAAACATGATTCACAAACAACTAAAGAGTTTGAATACTGGTGTTATCACGATGGTATACATTACAGCGGGGATACTCGTGTTCATTAAATAGCGAGGGGATGTCTACGAGTTACTATTGTTCAGCGAGTGATACAAGCTAACGATATTGCTGTGCCATTTACTTGTTCCTGAGATAAAGGTGCCTCACACGCTTTCTACAATAAATAGGGCGTTATTTTAACATTACGTGCTGTGAATGACGGCTGTGGTTGTTTGGGATTCTAAAGTGTCTGACTAAAGAGGTTGTATTCACAATTGAAACATGAACCCTTGTTGAAGGAGTATTGTTTTATTTACACAAGATTTTGAGATTTAACGGAAGTGAACTCGACATTTAATTTCTTGTAAATTTGTAGATAGTAATTGAATACAATAATATTGTTTTACTAATGCTAAATATATAGTTGTGGAAGTAATTCAAGGTAATCAGAGAGTGAACAATGATCATTTTAATAAAGAGATACAAGGTTTCAATTTTTTAGTTCCGCATTTAATGATCATCTTGAAGTAAAACAAAGCATTATTTAGCACGTTTTTTACATTTGAATGAAGTAATCGCGATTTGTGCGGACACGTTCCGATAGCGTAAGTTTATGATTATTGGTATTTGCCTTCACTACTTTATGCGATAAAAATTATTTAACGATTCGGTTACAAGTAGCTAAATTATTGTGTAAGAAATCGTGATATCGCGTAAAATTAATTAAAGATTTGCATAAACAAAACGCAACTATGAAAAAATCGAACTGTCAAAATGTAAATAACAGTGGCTGGGGTTTGGCCCGCGGAAAAATAAGATAATGAACTATTCGGATTACTCTTTTTTTAATTTCAAAACGTAAAGGTGACATTAAAAACGTGAATGAGAGCGAAAAGAGGTCTTCCTAGATTCCCTCGCGAGTAATTGCGTTTATCGGAGCGTTAAATGAGCGTTGCAATCTTTAATCAGTTTGGTCGCCATTTTTATTTTTTAGCGCGGCCTACCGGCCTTCTTGTTTGTCAGTTGTTTTTGAGTCTTTGCTTTGTCTAAGGTTTGTTGATTAAACGGCAATCTTGGTTCGTAAACAATGCTATGTTTTGCGAAGAACTTTATGTATTACTATAAAGTAAAAAAGTGGTAGTAACTAGTGCCTATTACGTACATAAAAAATACAGAAAAAATTAAAATACCAAACATGTTTTTTTGATACCTCTATAATAAGGCATGTTGTAAGCACCTAGTAAGAAACCGTTTTTTCTTGAAAGCAATCCGACTCTACGTGATATCTCTTGCGTCCACTTGATTGACTATTTTCTTCATTACATTTCGAAATTCAAGTAACGAATGGTTTAAAGCACCAACCGTGTGTGTAACAGATATTTCACGATGCTCTATTATTAACATTGTTTACAAACCGGGCTAATAACGCGTTACTAGAAAATTGGCTATTGTTTTCGATTCAGACGTGTAAGAAATATGCCCCATTCTGTCTCAAGGTAAGTAGGCGAACAGCTATGATAGCATCTACTAAACTTCGAACTATCTTAAAGCAGTATATCATTGGTAATGACTCTTTAGTAGCTTTGTGAAATAGTGCATCAGAATACAGACAAAAAGATTTTAATGAAAGAAAATTATTTAAATAAAACAGGTTGAAACGAATGCTCATTAGATAAACGTAAATGTGTGTGTTGAATCAGAATAGAATCTTTATCAGTACAAAATTAATTACGTGGAAATTTAAATTAGAATTACCATGTAGCTAAACGTTACCGCTGCAGTGACGCAAGTGTGTACCGCGAATGCGTTTGTTATTTTTGCATTGTGTAACTCCTCGTGCGTACTGAACGCTGACATATGAATAATAGATTACTGCCATTGTGATCGATATAACTCTCCTGTTTTGCCACGGCCTTCACTCTCCAATTATTGACACTGACACAACTCTGACGCGATGCCATGCTCAAAGCAAAAACAGAACGCCTAGGAATAGAGGAATGTATTATCATTAAAACGAACGTCACGTAATGAACCACTTCCACAGACATACACGTCTACCAGCGAATATGGCTTTATTCAAAAAGTTCACAATCGTGAATGAGAGTATTTCCCTCACAAAGCGACTGCTGAGCTCTGGGATTGCATCATTGTGCTCCACAAAAATGCTGCAGTGCTAATTTCGCATGCACCGCGCTACTCGTGAATGCTATTATGAGCTTACGAAGCTAGACCTACTATAATGAGTACCAAATAAAATCTGCATTACACATATTCACACAAAATAAAGGCAGGTTCAACATTCAGCAGAACCTCGCATTAAACTTTTTAAAGAAATTAAAAACGCTGGTACACATGCAAAACTCAGCGAAACAACATTTATAAACGGTGCTGAGAATATCGGGAAGAGAATTAAAAACTTTTGAAAATGGAATAGTGTACACGAATTTCGAATTCAGTTGCATCGAAATAGAATTCCTGCAACTGCTTTGAGAATTAGTTTTCGTCTCTCGAGTTCGGCATTTAATTTTGTTAAGTAGGTCGAATATGATGCACACATCTAATAATACTGTTATTCAATCTGTACACAAAACATACATTTTACACAATATTTGTTTATTATTCTGAGACAAATGTGTTAATGACACAAAAAGTATAATGATTACGAGAAAACACGCCTCAAGCCACTAACAGGTCGTCCACGACAGGTACAGTTATGTGACACACATTGTCGGCCCAAAATCTTTGTTTGTAAAGGAGTAATGTTTAAATAATCGACCAAGATTCACGTGACACTTTGCCATTCATCCTGTACGTTGAACTTTTCTTACCAGTTGTACGTAATGACTCTATTTTTGTAGCATAATTTGCATATTTTAAGTACATAAGAAATGTAATCGAAGGTATTGTATATATTTATTTCCCTGCCGTCCGGTACATTTAATTTGCCTTAACTTTTATTTATTTTCTTCTTCATCGGATATTGCCATAATATGTAAATGGACAATACACGGATGGTAACTTAACGTGTAAACGGAACAACAGGGTGTGTCGGAGAAAGCGTGCAAGAAATGATGCGGCAAAATCCGTCCAAAGTGTGCGGACTAAGACACGGCAACAATACATCAACGCATAATTACGAAATAATAAGCACATTGAGCAACGGCGTGCGTATTCAGCCTAACGCATAATAAGCAGATTCTGAGCGGAATTAAATACACACGTAGTGATGCTATCGGTACATATAAAAACAGTTTGTTTTTTCCGTACTTTTTCTCTCTAGATATATATTATTGGCACTGAAAATAGACTATAAATAATTCAAAATACTATTCAAATTAAATCCTAACATTTGCTATCAGTCAATGCTCATCACCAATTAAAATTATCTGTCAACATTTATATCAATCAAACTCTAAGTTGAATTAAGGAGGCTTGGCCGTAATTATCTATAATTAATTCGACAAAATTGGAGGACAATTAAAAACTAAAAAATAATTTAGAAGAAAAAAGATAATTATCTCTCCGAGCGTCCCCATAATTATTTAAAATTGGAAGTTCGTTTTGCTTTTAAATAGAAAAAAAAGGAACTGTCAAATAATCGACCAATGGTCGCTTTGAAAATAGAATTCTAGCTGGCGCAAAGGGCTGATGATGACAGTTGAGTGAACTTTAGTGACGTCATTTAATCAGGGTAATGACAGCGTAACAAACAAGTACGAGGCTTGCACATTCGTCTCAGTTCGCTAAGCACCACGTATAAGTTACGAGTAGCTAAGGAATTTAATATATTCTAAAGACTGCCCTACCTCCGTACTGTGCAACCACGCTATACTTCACAGCTTAACTTCTAACGTACCGTACTGTATTTATCCACGGCTAATATTTTAAGTAACCACATTGGAGAACGTATGTTGTCTGCTGGTTCGTAGAGAATGAAGCGTATATTATGACAATAATCCTATATAAATGGCTTCTATATTACTATGTGCTTGGGCACAAATCCAAATCTGAGGCGACTTTAAGTTCCAAAAAGGAGGTCAAAATCTCAAATCATATTCCGTATAATAAAACTAGTAGACTTCCCGTTATTTTACATAATGAAGCTATTTATCGCGTAAATTAATCATGTCAAAAACGTATGTTATTAACGCATGTTTCATTTTTCAATAACTGCAATATTGACCAATAAATTGGTATTGTGTCAACTACACGCGCTACAGAGTCGCGGGCCTTCGAATAATCGAATCACCTATTATTCTGACAATCGGGGCGCAAACAAACACCAACTAAGCATTTGTAAGTCGAACTAAACGTTCTTAGTTCAGGAATAAAGAGGTTGAATTATATCTCATTCAATCACTGAAATCTATGGTTGTTGATCTAAAGTTACGAGTCGGTTGCGGCGTTGCCAAATATCCATAAAAGTGGTGTTCTAGATTCGAATTCTACTTTATGGCTATTCTTTGTGTTGTCGTTGAAGTGATTTAAATGTAGGAAATGAATATGTAGCAATGTTGCAAATTTTCTCTCTCGGTAAATATCATTATTTAATTTAACTTGAAACTAAGGTGCGATGTTTTAATTGCCTTTCATAACAATCACAGAAAATACGATCCATAAAATCGAATCATCATCAAACAGAATGATTTTATAATAACAGTATCCATTCAAATCCTTATCATGTTTGTATACCCGAACAAATATTGACAACCCACCACTAAAAATAGAGCTATGCGGATGGATTTTTTTGTTGAATCAATCAATTCATAAAATTCCGCGGTGTGTACCAAACAAGACCAGCAAATAGATTTGCTATCAATCTATTGTGAATTGTTCAAATCCAATCTAACGCCTGCACCGCATACACTTCGCTTTCAGAATAAATATAAAAAAAAATGATAGGTAAAACTTTGAAAAATTGTGAGGGAATTTATGTAGACATGGTATCGCCAATTATAATATTAGTCATGTCATGTTTCGTCTTAATAAAGTAAAATAAAAACAAAAAACATTACATGGTAACAGCCAGCATTCTTACATAATTTTATTTTTCTTTAGTCACAGTCTTCAATAAAAACATCGGAACAAGCGGAAATGTCTCAATAATATGTTTCCTTTACTAAATGAATATTGCTCTGTAAAGAATAATTGTAAATATCGTCCGTAGAATCAGATTTACAAACCGTGACACAATATCGTGAGAAATATTTATTATTCATGGCTAGTGTGAAAATTGCTTCCATTCGCTAAATTCATTTGCGTTTCATAATTATGCATGTAAAATAAGTTATTGCCCTTCTTTTGAATTTCCCATAGTTTTCTTTGTTATTAACGACTCATTTGAGTTTTTACTGTGTTTACTAGTTGCATGTTACATTTGCATGCTGTGAATGATTTAGGAACCTCAAAACGAAATAATGTTATACAAATTTTGAACATTGTTATAGCCAATTTCAAACACAGGTACCCCAACGACAAGCTTATGCATAAACATGTCATCACAAAACTAATCCTAACGAAGTAATTACCAGGTTCATTAAATTACATATTCGAGGTATGCCACCAACCACCAACGCACAAACACAAGATGCAATTCTAATCTTTAATAACATCGGTGTAATAGCTAATATTGCGTGTACCGTGAGTAAATAATCTGCATTGCATCGCTCCCGGCGATGCGCAAGTATTGGAATCGTATTGCGGTCGGATCTAGGTCGTGGGATTGAACTTAGTCTTGGTACGACAATGGATTCAATCAAACGCCCGATTCATTATGCGGGTGTAGTGTTTTGATCCACTGAATAACAAATTGAAATCAAACTGTAAACAATGGTTGAGCGTAAATTTTCTAACGCTCTATTTCACACCTTAAATTCTGTTCTATTGTTGGATTCTAAGCTCAGTATCAGAGAAAGCTACTTAAAATTAAATATATAATTCGGTCATTTTTTTCATCTCAACATTCATGCTTATTTTTCAAGTTTATGTTTACCGTACCATTTATTAGACGTATGTAACTTTACCTCTACAAACCAAATAGATCGTCGAAACAAAACTGAATTCTGAGTTACCTAGAAACTATGTCAATAACAAACATAAAACTTAGGCTATCCATCACGGATTATTGTTATAGACATAACCATTGTTAGATAACATTGTCGGAAAGTTTTGCCGAACGAAAACACAGATTTACAGCGATATTACGACATGTTCTCGATAACTTCGGGCTTTTCAAAGGCAGTAAACTGTCTTAGTTTTTGCGATCCTTTGTGTTGACTTCAATATTCTGTCAATAAAACGTCATCGACGTTACAAAGATTTACGAAAATCAACCTTATTTACTTTAGAATAAAGATGCTGATTGTTTAGTAAAAAGAGGTGGCTTTTCAGAGTATTGTTTATCCACTGGTAAATGTTTTGTGCCCACTTTAAGCTATGTTCTACGACAGTTGAAGTTTCGGCTTTCAGTCGACTAATACTATTGACAAGTGAGAGACAGTCGCTGGCTTAAATAGCGGGTACCATTCGCTTTTGTATACGAATATCTTTGTGGATTATATGAGTGGTCTTTGTGAATACGATGTCAGAATAATTCGAATGAATTCGTTTGATAATATCTTTTGAGGGTTAAATAAATAATCAGTTGGATTTATGTGTCATTAACCTAATGTATGTCAAACGAAACTCAAGGGGTAATAAACTCGAGTTTATTACCCCATAGGTATTTTTTTTATTTATCATAACTTTCAATATTTTTCTCATTTTTTCCCTTTAAGACATTCGCGCTATACAGAATCTTTACCTAAACCCTATTTTAGCTTTAATTTTACCTCCTAAACAATCGTTAAAAAATTGTATGAAAACAAAACGTATATTCGTAATTTCTTTAATTACAGGGACAAATAAAGACTTTTAAAACTTTTACGACCACCTTTTCAAAGACAATTTTAACTTGCCTCATTGTAAAAAACAAACACTATTGTATCCGGAGTTTCTTTTGGATTACTTGCATAAAACCTCTTTGTCATCGCAGCCTAAAGTCTAGGCTAACGACTAGCGTTTGCAGGTAAACGGAAGTTATTAGCGGGGTCATTGACACCGCCATAGGCGGCGCGCGCCCGCCCAAACATTTTTGATGTCTACAGTTTTTAAGTTCAATATCATGTTTTAGAGGTTAAGCCTTAATTAATTAATTTTGTTTACTAAATTAAATGGCTTACTTATGTTTGTCGTCGTACATAGGCAGGTCATCAATTTTTTATTCAACGAACGTTGACCTTATGTAAACAGAGGCCTTTGGCGGTTGTATTGACTTAACTTACAGGGACATTGTATGACATATAAATTATGTATGTTTTGTCAACAGTCACACAAACTGATCATTTTTAATTTTCCGATTGACCGTTTAAATATGCTGTTGTAAAGTGAAGTGAGCCTAGAAAATATTGCACATTACGAGGAAATAAACAGTTTGTCTGCACCGTGCAATTGAGCAAGAGTGGACTGCACTATAATTGCATATACGGAACATCCTGAACGTCTCATTACTACGTACGATTACTAAGATTTAGTGTTCCGCCAAACTAAACACGTAAATAATTTTGTCTGTAACTAAAGCATATGTGTAGGGCTGCTTAATTTATGTAACATAATTATCTCATTAAAAATTGAACTAAATAAAGTATCTTCTATTTTAGAATCACGATAGAGAGGATAATTTTGTAATACATGCTTGGTGGACTGATTTAGCAAGTCCGGCAAAACTCAAAGCTATAGAACGATTGTGACCCAAACATGAACTTTACTGGCACGCACAACAATATAAGTATTATTACGTGAATAAAATAAAATGTAACAACACCACTTACCAGAAACTTGAGAAAAAAAGATAATATTTAAGATTTATTATGAAGAATGAATGAGGTTCAACCCTAGATTCGAGCTAGTAAACTTGCTCTAGCGGGCTCGAGTGTTCGACGTCGAGCCACGACGCACTAATTGACGACGTTATCGAGCACTCTAAGTTTCGAGCTCGAGCGAACTTTGGGCTTTCAAATTCCAATTTTAAACTAGAAATGAGCACGATAGGCGCCCAAGTAGTTTTATAATAACTTCAACTAAACATATGCCTTAAGGGTGTTATTCATATTGCACAATAGTGCATTGCGTACTAGTTCGTTGTTAAAGTTTACGTAACAAACACAACTATCCCACTCGGATGCTGCAGAGATTAATTGAATAGTTCATATTTGCAAAGCTTTCAACTATGCGTGTTCAAAAGCAGGTAGTTAAATAATATATTTTAAAGTAAATTGTATCACAGCCATTTATTTATGGGTAGGAAAGTTCATTTAGAAAGTTTTCATTCAAAAATAAACGAAAGAATCTAATGGCCCGAAATTAAGCAAATGGGCCTGAATGATAGTGCAATTACATAGGCATGGGTTTACAAGACAATTTAGGTCAGCCATTACAGTTTTAGTGAAGCGAACTTTAACGGCCTAGTTATTCTGCCAGTGACCTGTGACATTAAAGCTTTGAGGGTGGCTAATATCGAGGCTATTGGAACTGTTTCTGGGACATTGTATAACGGCGCTGCAGTGCCAGAAAATATAACAAAAGCTTGGCAAAACAATCCCAGACCTTGATATTTATTTGCCAATAATTTTAATCTTTAGCCTCTATTTTAGAGCCAACTATGTAAACCATTGTGTAATATTTAGAGAAACCTCAAACATATAACGATATTTTGGATACGTAATTAATTTAAGGCAAAATTCTTCAATATTCAAGTTTTATAGGACTCGATCAAAACAAGGTTGAAAGCAATTTTTCTAACGGTTCCACGAAAATTGCATAGTATATCATGCGGTAGTAAAAGCGATACGCCATGAAATATCTATGAAATTGCTATTTCCCATTTCATTTGACGCGACACCCGATGTTCAGACGAGCAAAGTGAATCGAAATATTCGAGTATGAAAAAACACGATTCGATGTGGTGGTATTGTAGTGTTTGGGTTTTAATTATTATTTTATACATGAGTGATTTTAGTTGCAGTGTCGGTAAAGTACGTATCATACTCTTATGTGTTTTGTACTAGGAAATATGATATACCACAATGTTTATTTATATTACGTTTAGGAAGTAACGGCATTGTTTTTTTCACTGACAATTAACGAAATATAATAAATGTAAATCAAAAGCGGCGAGATTGCTGCTCGTTATCGTATTTGTGTTTTCTTTTTCAGTTATGTTTAGGAGGTATTTATAGAAGTAAGATGATTCCGCATGCAGTACAGCATGCACTGAAGAAGAAAATCCTTAGCAGCCTAAAAAACTACGTGGCCTTGGTCCGAAGCCTCGGCCAGATAATATAATGTTTATGCCGCGCACGATTTCAGGTTGCGAATGAAAAATGCAGTGCGGAGCGTCGGGCACTGAATGAGAGAACGCTGCGCATAGCGATTTTTTTTCACCAGGCGCACAGAAAGCGGTTACGTTGCCAAACAGAAAGAAACGCTTTCCCATAAAGCGGCGGTTTTTGTTATTATATTTTTTTCGTATTTTTTACTAGGCGCGCCTGTCGCACGACCGGACGCCATTCAAATGTTTCACAAAGCCGATCGCAGCTATTAAAAATGATTAAAATAATATAAAGGCAAGGTAGAGTTACAGCTACGCAAAGGTACGTTCAAGTTACAAATGACGAGCAACGCTTAAAGTTTCTTTTCAAAACGACTTGAAACTTCTGGAACACGGCCGGCTCAAGTTTAGCTCTTTATAAGTTGTTTTAAAAGAATTTTAACCAGATATCGAGCAATTCGGAAAAACTGTGACGATTTCATCCCGGCTCGGCTACTATTTGAATTTCAATGACTGTTTGAAATTCAACAAGACTTTTATGATAATACGCTTCACGTTTTAAGTTTTCCTTGCCGCTTTCCTTACCGGGTTTGGACTGTCAAAAAATACCTGTAACAAAATGAACAAAGCCTATTAGAACACGCAAAATTAGATTTTCAAAAAATTTCTTAACTTAGCATGCATTAGTAAACTTGTGCAAAGTTTGTCTAGGAAGAGGTTTATTGCGTGCAATTCCAACTTTAAGATTTGAAAAGCGTAAAGGTAACTAAAAGTTTATGACTCAAAGCATTTTCCCAAAGGAAAAAGAACGTTTAAAAGCTAGTAATGCCGAAAAAAACCTTGCAAGGAATGCTAAAATCAACACGTTTGTAAACAAGTGTAATAATAAAATTCTAAACAAAAGAAAACATAAACGATGAACAATAAAAAACAAATTATTCAAACGGAATGGCGCGACTCGGAAAAAAGATATTCAAGAGTTATCGCGCGTGAAGAATTTAAGCGGTACCAGGAGCGCATAATAGGCGAGGAGACTCAACAATAACGTTTTAATCTCAGGCCCAATAGACAGGCGGTGATAAGCCGGGTCTATCCAGATTAAGCTGAAACCGCGAACGTAGACAATCTGAATTGAAACCTGCAACAGCAAGATTGTGTTCAGAGAATCCGTTGCATGTTGTCTAATGACAGCGCTAAGTATATGCTGCTAATAGGCTCATATCGTTTAGTGAAAAATTAATTATGCACGTCAGTTTCTGTTTTCATTTCATTGATTTCTTTAATGTGGAGGAATTTTACTAGATATTTTTATCAATACCTTTTCAAAATAAAAGTATTATGAATAAGATGTTGTTTTATTTGATATTACTATTTTAATAAATCTCTACAATCTCAGAATCTCTGTCGAGAAAAATTTATGCGGGGACATGAATAAATCGAAGATATGAAGGTAAGGTAGCTTATCTCAAGAGATATTGCCACTATAAAATATCTAAAGCGCGAAATTCTCGCTATACCAGTACTGTTTCAGAAGATAAGCAAGAAAATATTTATAAAACTTTATTTATAGCTGTACACAAGAGAAATAAAATGTCTGGATGGGTGGTCTTGGTATACGATAATATGCAAAGTTCCGTGCCCATAACTACTTGCGTAGGAAGTGGTTAAGGATAGTAAATATAATTATATGAACAACAGGAAGCATTGTGTTCGCGCAAACAGTACTTTTCCATAGATTTTAAAACCTTGAATAAATCATAAATCTGTTGGCAACAAATAATTCTATAAATATTAATAACAAAATAAATAATGTCACTCCATCAAAAAACTAAAAATATTCAAATATTTTTCGACCTTCACAAACTTCTAACTTAACTTCCCAGCAGTTATCAAGTAAATATACTGTTATGCAAGTCTAAAATGGGACAATAAATATCGGCAATACGAAAGGTATATTTGGAACTCGTTCAAAAACTTGTATGACGGTAAAATAGATTTAGAATGCTTTGGAAAGTTCGACATTGAAGCCCGCAGGTGCAGGGTAAGTTTTATGAAGCAATTTTCACCAGTGAAATTAGAAAATCATATTTTATGACCAGAAACTGCAAGAACGGAGGCAAAGCCGATGGGGATACACTTGCAGGAGTATTACATTAGTTATAACTTAGATACTTACCTCCAGACAAATGAAAGTTTCTACCTAGCGTTATCGATCGCACAATCTCGAGTCTTTCTTAATTTATTATTTTGATAAATGGAACGCGCTAAGAGCAAAGATAGGAATCTCGGCGTCTTTCAACTTTTGGTGTTGGAACTTTGATTCTTACTCTCCAAACACCTAATTACTTAAAATTTTATCTTAGTAAATAGAAGCTTCCTTTATTCTGGAACCAACAGAAAGTACTGCCAAGTTATGTCCCGCATAGTGATATGCTTTTATTGTCACATGATAAACGTAATGTTGACGTTTATATTACAATTTAATAATACATTACGAAACAATAAAAGATACGTGCCCGAATGCATTAATTTCTTCGAAGACAGCCCGATAAGTGGAACGTCAACATAATATGCATTATCATTTGTGTTATTGTATGTTTGTTGTAATGCGATACGGACGGTGTTTAGCTTTCTGATAATTAAAGTGAATTCATTAGTCTCTATTAGCGCCATCAGAGGTATATAAAGATTCTCAGAACTCGTTACCTTAGAGTACATAATTAATCTTAGTTTGATTATTGTGTTTGTTGATGTACAAATGCTAGTATCTAGGTCTCAAAAGTTTAAAAGGAACCTCACAAGATTTTGCGTTTTGAATAAACGTTACACAAGATAAAAATCGATTGACATTTAAATCGCACCCTACGGACATATCTAAGGCTCATCTTTCTGAAAACCATGAAAACGGGACTCCCAATTACAATGATAACATCTGAAGACCCTTTGATCTTAATGGAGAAAAAGATTACTTGCAAACGAAAATAGAATGAGAAAATCCGATACGATTTTATAATTAGTATAAAAGAAATTAAAGCAAATAATGACGAGAATTCTAAAAGAGGTTGAATAATAGGCGTTTGTAATAAAGATGATGTATAAGTGAAAGTTTAACGTTTACAAAGATGAATAGGTGAAGACAGGTATTTATTAGCCACGTTTATGTTACGACAATACGAGGCAGACCGAATGGCGCTTGGTGTCCTTTTACGCGCACTAAAAACAATTGAAGCCATAAGCCGAATATCAAACGGCATGCGACTGCCAAATCCGATGACAATGAAGGTGTCAAATAGAATAATTGAATAGAACGTATTGCAGTAATGTTTTCTATGGCAGCTTTATATGCAAATACTTTACGGCCAGCTTATTTTATGAGAAAATTATTTGTAGGAAAAGAATAAAACCGAGATAATTCGGAACATAAAGTAATAAGTATGTAACACATTAACGAGAACATGTACAGTAATTACGTGAAGTAAACTTTAAACCTAGGTACTCTAAAGAGTGAGAGACGTAGCAACAAATAAGTTTACGAGCATAATAAAACAAGTTCATGCAAAAGGTGGCGTGAACATTGATAAGCATGAAACTCAAGGCGGACGCAGTTGCATTCATTACCGTGCTAACCAATTCGTAGATTCACAAACGATAAAAGACCAAGAAAATAAAATTTTGTTTCTATTTCACGAAGCTCATTAGTTAATGGAACGAAAATACTCGCGAGATTTTTTACAATGACAAGAACTAATTAGTCTTTTGATAAATTACGGGAATGTTGGTTGAAAAACGGTTTGGCAAGAACTCAGAAATGGAGAATATTCTGTCAGATATTACATAACCTATCGCTGATTGAGTAAGACTTATTATAGTTACTTCAATAAGCTTCTTGAAATTAAATTGTATCTTTGTATTATTTTTGAAATAAGCCATCTTGTTTCTCTCATATGTTTTGTACTTGAACATAGTACAAGGCCGGCAACGGTCGCTTGAAAAATGAAATCCCATTTTCACGGCGAGTGCACCTGACTACGGCAAATAGGAAAATTCTTTACTGGTTTTACAATAAGCCGACTTATATCCGAACTGTCGTTAGATAAGAACTTTAGTAGTTGCGAATCAAATACCACGGATTTCTGGGAAAATCTCTCTTGAAAGCCGTGGCGGTAGTAAGTTATGGGGCCTTTTTAAGTCAACCATACACGGTATACGAGGTATCATAAATATGAGAGTTACTAAAAGACATGTTTACGGGTATTTTTAATTTCGACGTTCTCTCGAAGTAAGCCGGTACCAGGCTTTTATACTTCCAAAAAGTTTGCATTGAAAAAGTTCAACCAAGTTGAGTATACTTAAATGATCAACCGTAAAAGTTTCTACCGTCTAAAGAAAATATGAAAAAGTAATCACTTAGATAGGAAATGTTTCGCAAAGAATTTAGTGTAAAATATTTGTAGGTTTAATTACTGGCATGGCAATACTAAGAGGGCGTAAAACGTTCAGTAACAGAGGTAAAGCTAGGGAATGTGCATAGGCACACGAGTGCATTCATTAAGGTCGGTGCAATCCCAGCGAACTGTACATTTACTACTGAAAAACTGCCGGGTGCTCGAAATAAAACATAATTTATTTTTTTGCAGTTTCTGCGTAGCGTTTGTTGGTACTAGTGCAACGTTAATTTTGATAAGCATTTCTATTCAGTTGACGCTTTTATGTATTTTGTCTGCGGAAGTAAATTATACAACGATTTGTTAGGCATTGAATAAAAAATGGCTTTCATAATTTCTATCAAGATTATATTTAATTTTAACTTAAAGTTAAATGCTCTCATTGTTATTATTATTGTAATCCTTTTTTATCATGTTAGTTGATATTAAGACAAATTTATCAGCTTTGCAAAATTCAGAAAACATTCCATAAAAAACTGAACAATAATTATCAATTAGCTTCTACTGGTATTATTTATATCGTAATAAAAATAGTTAGTTAAAGGTTAGCAGGTACTAATTGCTATCTACTTCATAGGAACCCTCAGCGGCGGTGTTGTTCCAATCAGACTACAGAACCGTGATTAATTAATAACACTGCTTTTGTCAATTTATTTCATCACCATTATTGTTAGTTATTTAATTATTATTAGGCATTAGAGTTTGTCAACGTTGTCTGGGACAACACAAATATAGTTAAATTCTAATTACATTATGCGTCTTTTCTTCTTTACCTGTACTTAAACATTCTGAGCTGTATTATATAGAATTCTGAGTTAGTTACAATTTATTGATCGGAAGGTTATGCAAGTTTAGACAAGGTTAATCGGAGATGGGTGACCATTAAGTGTCATTTATGCTGATCATCTTTATATCGGAGACAGATAAAACCTTCCAAGTCAGCTACCAAGTACATAATAAATAACAATTGCAATGCTCTTTTCTAATCGAACGAAACGTCAAATGTAAACTTCAAAAGCAATAATTTCTCCACATAAAACAACATAACTTATAACATTGTGCATAAACAGATTACAGCACAATTTCGTCTAGTTTTATGTGTTAAGAAAGTAAGTCGTAACTTAGGCTGGCCACAGTTGAGCGACCGCAAATAGCGATGTAATTGCCGCAAGACGCTTGAACGTTTTTACTGTCTTGTTAGCTGTTACATACGTGTTACATTGATGGAAAGCCACATAAAACTTTGCATTAGAAACTTGTGCAAGCCAATGAGAAAGGGGTAAGTGAGCTGTTCTTACAGTTAATGTTTTATTCAGGCGAGATAAGTGTTTAACTTTCCTTTTCTTAATCGTGAGTAGAAGGTTTTATCTATCACGATTATGTGCTAACGGTTTTGAAATCACATTATTGTTTTGTATAGTATACGTTTAAAACAAATGAACATAACATAACATATCATATCATCACGCCTGTATCCCCGAAGGGTTAGGCAGAGGTGTACCAATGTACACCCACAGTTCGCCGATATGTTTAGGTCCCATGAAATAGGGGGCGAGCCTATTGCCACTAATGGGCACAAATCCAAACTCCGACCTGCTACTGAGAATTTCATAGAAAAACCTAATAACACCTTGTTCGACTCGGCAATCGAACCCAAGACCTCTAGCGTAGCAGGCGCGCTTAGCACCACTAGGCCAACGAGGCAGTTTAAAACAAATGAAAAACAGTCTAAAACACTTGTCATATTTTGTTGTTTGGTCACTACATAGTAGAACATACAATTTGAAAGCATGCAAAAAGAATGACGATCAAAATCAATGCCCGAAATCTGATAAATTAATACTGTCATGTACACTCGCCCTTATTAAGGCGTCAGTGTATGAAACACAATTTAATACATTATCCGCGTAACGAGGTAATCAAAAAAGGTAATTTACTAAATGATTCTGTTCGAATGACTCTGAATGGCCATGTGATATGTATTAAATAGACTTGGATTGGAAACTGAGCGGACACGTCATTCATGTTCACCCATCCGTAACTTGATTTACAACGTTTTAATCCTATTATGTATTTGAATATCCTGATTAAATGTATGGAATTGCCACTTTACTTTGTATTCAAACTCGAGCCTATCTCGAAAAGGTTCAATTTTCTTCCTGAAGTTAAAAACTCATTGTTCGTTTAACATACAGTTTGTTTGACGTAGGACTTATTTACTGCATTATAGTTCATACTTATTGTATCAGTACTTATTTATAACACAAATAACGTTATGTATTATCGTTATTTCGGAATAACGTGACTAATTAATATTGAAATATTTATTTCCTTAAATGGTAACTACATTTAACCAACTAATAATTTGGTCGCAACTGGTAGCTTGAAATTTCCCTATCGTCTATTGAGAGAAAATCGTATTTTATATGCAATCCTTTTTATCGTAATTTGTTGTATAATTAAATATCTTTATTTATGAAAGGCCCAGATTTTTCCTAATTTACAATGTCGATTGGATACAAGATGTCAATGGCCGATTTTTGCTGGTAGATTACAGTTGTTAAATAAGATTTGACAAGTATTTAAGTCTTACATAATCCACCGCTTCAATGATCACAGATTGCATGTAGTGATGACAGCTGCCGTTCATTGACCGTCACTCTGTTCAAAGACATTTCTCGGAATATCCAACAATCATTGATGGACGTAAAAAGTATAGCCGCTGCAGAAAGTGTTGAAAGTCACGTTTCAATTTGTAGCGACAGTTTTAAATTTTAAGCCAGGTTTTGTATATTTTTCTTCGTTAGTCATATTAATACTTACAAAGCAAAAAATAAATGGATCGGGATAAAGATAAATAACAATATTACAGTAAAGAATAAAGATAAAGGTCCAGAGAGGAAACACATTAAAATAAAAAGTACGTAAATCATTAACATTCAACAAGTTAAAAATAACTATCGATAAAATTATGAAATTACACAACAGCTTCAAATAACTTATTACATAGTCCGGCCGACGAATAAGCTTAGCACTGAAACTGTGCGAGAAAACCCTTTTCTACCGGTAGAAACAAACTCCGTCCTGAGAAAAGCTTAGCATAGTACCCCTCTTCCTTTTAAAGGAAATGAAGCGGGACAGAACATGCAAATTGATCGCGATAAATAAACTCCAATAATCACGATCTTAAACAAAAGAATACAGCTTTCTCTACGAAGCAAATTATGCAAAACATCATTATACTATTATCAAGATCGATTTCGCACTACTCGCCAGTGCAGTGGAAAGTTATAGATGGAAAGTCGATTTCAAAATACAGACACGTTTTACGATTACGATTCGTCTGATAAGAAAATTACAATGCTGAACGAAGTCTTCTCTATTACGTTACTGACAGTAAGGAAATATCTATAAATGTAATGGTTGTGTTTGACAGGATGTAGATTGTAATTTGTTGTTTTATTTTTTAAGTGTCATAATCTCTCTGAATATTACTGAGATATCTGTATACAGAAGTATCTTATGATCAATGATGTCTAATTTAACAATAATGAAAAAGACACTTGACAGATTTAACTTGAATGTTTACTTAATACGTTTGATTGAAAGACTATTATACAAACAAACATACATATAATCACGCCACTTCCCCGTAGGGGTAGACAGAGACCATTGCTTTCCACTTGCTACGATCTTTACACACTTCTTTCGCTTCGCCCACTTTCATTATTTCCTTCATACATGCTCTTCGGTTACTTTATTGTATTTTTAAAAATAAGTTGCAAAAAAATAAATACCAGAATGTACATTTAATATCCTTAATAATGTTCTAGAAAACTAAAACCATATTAAATAAAAGCCTTAAAAGGATTGTTCAACTAATTTATAATGC
The DNA here is from genome assembly GCA_905146925.1 of Autographa gamma. Lineage (NCBI taxonomy): Eukaryota > Metazoa > Arthropoda > Insecta > Lepidoptera > Noctuidae > Autographa > Autographa gamma. The sequence continues at coordinate 5,284,340 of LR989866.1, read as the reverse complement.
GGCTGAACTTTCTCGGCGTCTCGCAAGTTTTTCTCGTTGAGAAATAAATCCTGCAACTTCTATGGGTCACGACTATTTAAGTTCGCTCGAGACACGTCTAATCGATCGCTTAAATGCAGTTGCCGGATATAAATACTGCCTTACGTGTAGTATTGCGAATGTTGGGGTAAGTTATATTTACCGTTTCTAAAAAGCTGCCCAACTTAATGTTTTGTCAAATTAACTGATTAAGAATCTGATTAATTGACTAATAGATTAATAGTCAATCATAGCGCTTAACATGAGCTTTTACCAGGGATTAACAATATTTGTTCTACAATTAATTTTTTTGAGGGTTTCAACAAATAAACCGCGTTCACATGGATGAACCGCGTTTATTTGTAGTATTTACATCATTTTTTAATTTATGAAGTAAGGAATTATGTTACTGTTATTTTTATTTACTAAAGAACCATATATAATTCTACGCCGCTATTTTAGTTTCAGGACATTAATTTCCTTAACATATTCTATGATAAAAATATCTGTAATTAGGTGGAGTATGTAATGTTTACATACGAGCGTACGTGATATCGATTTAAGGAAGGTCCATTGTTATTAAACATACCTACAGTATTATGCACATAATACACTTGTTTGTATTTGTTCTGATACAATATGTATTTGTGTATTGCGAATGCGTTTACCTACTGAGATAACTCTACAGTACTCTACAGAGTACAGTCGCATAGGATGCAAACACTTTGAAGTCAGAATAAATAAATATGTTTCGATTATACGAATATTGCAAAATCTATCGAGCAAGGTAAATAAGGCAAGGAAAATCATTTTAATTTATTTCAGTATAAAACTTACTTTACAAGACATAGAATATGTTTTATTAATGCTTGTAAATAAGATGGTTATATTCGAACTCGCATATGCTTTCAAGTCGCAAATTAGTGTAGAATGTTTCATAATTTAATATTTGATAAATGAATAGTTTTATTTTTATTTTATTTTTGAAACAAACATATACTACATAGCATATAATACAAACATAGTAAGCGATACATAATCCAAAACAGTTTCCACATTAAAAATCTAGTTACAAAAAGGACTTACATTTTGTTTAAGAACGTCCTGTTTATCCATAATAATATAATAAACAATGATGACTAATTAACAACACGTTCGCACATCATAGAAACGAATCGTAACTGCTTTAATACAAGGAAACGTCAAACGCAGCTTGCGTGTCTACTTTATTTTTAACGTTATTATATCATAATTAACCTAATCGCAAATGTTGGGAAATGTTCGTACTATCCTGTAGTGAGCAATATTGAACAATTGATATTATATTGCATTTCAGGTACAAAAAAAACAATTAAACATCGATGGCAGCACTCGACCATATAAATACAATGCGCATGACGTCTAAGTTTGTTTTAAATATTTTGAACTTTTAAATGGTAAATCGATTATTAAATATTCAGTTTTTCGTATCGATAAATCACACTCCAAAAATATTACTTAATATATAATTAATATTGATTTTACTACAAACTAAAAACGTGTATCTTATTAATCCTCTGGTAGACAGTTAATATTTAGATATGGATGATACAATACATATTTTTTCCAACACTACATACATACATACTATATTTAGGTAGATACTATTCGTAATAACTATCGATAGACACGTTGATAACGCGAAGCATGTAGACAGACTATACATATACACAGGTGCATATTAACATAACACATGTTTACGCAAACTTTCATTGACGGGTACATAATAATATATTAATATTAATCTACAGAATATTTTCTTAGAAGAGAATCAACGTTTATCGCTCGCTGAAACCAGACAACATATAGCAGATGTGTGAAATTTCAAGAACAAACAAGAGTCTGTTTATTTGGACGTCTTGCTATTAAGTACTTACTGTTAATAAAAATACTTAAATACCAAGAACTTGTGGATTTATTTACAAATTTGACAAATTATAATTTCAATAAATATAATTATTTTTATTTGTGTATTCATTTCTTAATAGTCGAAGGCTGCGTGGAAGACGCAGGTGGAGATGGAGAAATGAACTGGATTAGTACAACAAGAAGTGACAAAAAAGATACGTCAACATAAAAGTGTGGAAAGGAAGGCCTCTGACAGAAGTGAGACAGTGTGGCTAAAAATAAATATTATAATTTGCGAACTGATCACACGCAATGTTGAGGATGTATTAAACAAAACACCGTTTAGTTTATTTGATTACAGTCACAACGGATGAATCTAAACTGCAAGTACTGCAACTGATCAACGTGACGAAAATGTTTAAAACCTAATTAGCGTACCTCACGATATTTCAACCCGACAATTCTCTCAAATATAAGGAAGCCTATTAAAACGTGCTTAGAAAATGCCAGCAGAAAAACTATTGCAAAGTCTCATTGCATATTCTATTTGCAAACAACACACTGTCTCAGGGTATTACACCATCGTGCGCCGATTTATTCAGACTGCAAGACTATTACGTGGTTACCAAATGATAAGTCGTTAGATAAACGGAGATCACGCAAATCTGGACTTTATTGCTCTATAATAAGACTCTAGCGGAGATGACAATATGCGGATTGGTTTGTTTGCCTCTTGGCAATGATACAATGAGACACCTATGAGTCAGCAGTGACTGGGGCAGACATTACCTGTCCCTCGGGCCTTCGGTCTTGTTAACACGTACGCTTTACTGCTCTATTAAAATCGAACCTCTTACTGAATATATTGATTGGGTCTGGTTTGTTTTCAGTTAGAACCTTTATTACACAGACAAAATCCGAGTAAGTCAAAAATAAAGTCGAAAAGTTTAATAGAAAATTTCGTTGAGCAAACATTTATATTTTCAAAGATTTCATCTTGATAGACAAAGTCGGATTGGTAAGGGATCCGTGCAAAATGGACAAATTAATTAAAGCAACGTTCGTTATCAAGGAAAGCAATAAGGAACAAAGTTTCTATCTTCTCAAACCGCAAAGATCATTTGCGTCAAAACTGGACGATCGCCGTTAAGGAAAGGGAAACTTCGTGAGTCATTATTGAGTCATGACTCAAAATGTACATGAAATTGTTATATTACAGGTTTTATATAACGTTAGACAGATAGTAAATGTTAGTAGGCCATAAAGATAGCATGTGTCATATGCCGTCAGACCAAAACAAGCATCAAGAGATTTTTAGAAAATTACACTATTTTTGCATACAAATCTTGCCAAAACCGAACTAACTTTTTTAAAGCTGGTGGAAGTACTCTCGAACATAACCGATTTTTTGCAACACAATTTTAAAGTAAGGCAATAAATAAGGCCCAATTTAAAAATAAATCATTAAAATGCCAAAACAAAGCATCAATTGCTCATTACAGTAGCTCTACACCGCTATTATAGAATCAACACACTGATTGGCAGTTACTGCCCTGATTAGTACATTGACACTGAATTAATCGCCCTCATTCACGTGCAATGAAAGACTTGCGTTATTTATGATGCGTGGCTCGTAACTGTTAAATTATTTATTGATTTATACGAATTTTGTTTATAGAGCGTACGCTACAAATTAGTTTGTCAGAACACGAGATTTCACTGATTTGTCAACATTTTTACATCATATTTATGGTTGATAAATTAAATGGCTGTCAAAAGAAGCAAGCAGCAAGATTAAGTATGATCTTGCGTTGGATTTCTGAAATAGAATTTAATATTTTCTTTTACAATATATTTTTAGTCACCCAAACATTTCACTATTTCCACGTAAACGGGTCCACAAAGACAAGTCCGAACCGTCAAGCAAACATCTCTTTGAAACTTAGTGAAGTGAACAAAACATGCATACGATTCAATAACAACGTAATACACAGAAATTTCTTTACAGATGTCTAAAATTCCCGGAGAATTCCCTTGGATGCTTACCAGCGCTGAAAACGGGATAAGCATGTTGGGAATATCCTTAGCACAGTACATGTTCAGATGTATCCAGACTTACATGTACTAAGATGTAGCAAGGAAAGAAAATCTACTTTTCCGATACCCGTCGCATTCGCATGGCTTACGAGAATATCCGTTGATAAAAATAAAATGCATTCGATAGTGGCAAATATAAGGAATAAAATCTTGATATTACTTGTTGGAAAACTAATTTGTATCCGTTCTATGATAATCTACTCATCTGATTTGATTCATCTACTGTAGATATCTATTACACAATCAATAAAGAAAGGAGTTTTAATGTACCTAATATTAGTAAATATTCAAAGTGTAAAATGTTATTTAATTTTTCTGCGCATAATTAACGTAATCCAAATTTAAATTCTAAATTCCTACCTAGCAATGAATTATAATACATTTTTAAAATAAATGTCTCGTTTACCTAAAATATTTAAATTTAGAAAGAGTACAAGGTAAATGTGCTAAATATAAAAAAATACGGTAAATTATCGGGCACCAGTAACATTTTAGTATTTTCCGAGACCATTGAATAATTATTGAATTAATAATATCACAATCCCTATTGTTTTGAGTTCGCCATACAAAGTCATTTATTTTGGATGTTAAACTGGATACCTATGTAAAGCTATGTCATTGTTTGAAATATTAAAACAGATTATATTATGATCCGAATATAATACTTTGAACGATGTAATAAATTATATGTGTCCCTTTGACGTAATGATTTTAATTAAAATATTTCTATAGCCCTCAATAATTATTATCATCGATAGGTATTGGAATTAGGTAAATGCTCAGAATGATTTATTAATTCATTGACTCATATATTTTGTATCTACATCGGGATCTAAAACTTGACCCCGACAGGAAAAGTTACTCAACGGCTCAACCCTTTCGAAATATGGCTTCAATACTACACGTGACTCAAGCTCGGTAATTTAATGCGTCATCAATGCACAGAATAGGGAGCCATAATATGATATTGATATACAAAACTTAACTAAATAAACTGAACTTCATTTACAAAATGAAAATGAATTAACGTAAATAAATTGGTTGAGTTTTAGCACATATTGATATGTTTAATAAAAAAGTAATTAGGTACCTTACCTTTAATTGTCTATCTTCTCGTAAAATACAGTTTTTCGTATGAACGAGTGTTATAGATATTTTTAGTAGTAGGTTTTATAGCTTTCGCTAAGAAAAAGCAGTATTTTCACATACGATACTAGTTCGCTTAAGTCTGCCCATTGTACCCAAGAGCCAATACAAGTAAGTGAAGATAATCCTAAATAAAAACTAAAATTCCCATTCAATTGTATTCAATGTAAATATTTGTGCATTGTTCAAATAGGTTTACACTAATAATATTTCTCACATAATTTGCGCACAATAACTTGGCAGTGATACTGCCATTGATTTATTAAAATGTACTCAATACAAACGACTTTGCATGAGAATAATCGATTTGGATATTTCAAATTAACATAAGAAGATATTTTAGTGATATTTAGTACAGCCAGAGTCGACAAGACTGACGATTTCGAAACACGTAAAGAATAAATAGAATTAAAAAGCTTAATATAATTCACACACCGATTTCAACATTTTAGGATTGAGTGCTGAAACTTACAAACCACAGTTCTACGAAAAGCAAAGGTTTCTGAATACGTATAAATTGAAAGAAACTTCGATTACGAAACTTTTTGGAATCGATGGCCTTTATTTTTCTGTAAATAGCAAAGTAATGTTTCATTTACAGTGCCACACACTCATCTCAGGATACACACTAAGTGTATATTAGGTATGTGTGTTCACCTGAGTACAGTACATATATATACGGTACATTAATTGCGACACACAGAATTTTACACAAAGAAAGTGTCCTACCGTAAACGCAGCCTAACAATAAACGTGTTTAGTAGTTTGCAGCCCATTTGGCTACCAATTTCAATGCACCGAGTTACCTTAGTCTTGCTAGTCCTTTGATCATCGAGGACAATATGTTCAAGACAATGCCGTGGCCGTCAGCTGGTAATCCCCTTTACGTCATGTATGTAGCTACATTTAATAATAAACTATACATGTATTACCAAAAGCAATTAAATTGAAATAGTATTTGAATATTTACGTATTATACTTAGAGGAAATGGTATTCTGAATTTGATGCTTGACTATTTTAAATATTAACTTTGTGAATTGGTACCTTTTTAAGTTTTTAAGTACATACCAGACGAAGATGACGGGATGACCTACATAATAATATGTTTTTACCAAACTGGTCAATCGCGGCTCTTGAGAGAGATAAATGGAGGCAGAGTGGGGAGGCCTTTGCCCAGCAGTGGGACATTGCAGGCTCTTAATAATAATAATAAATAATAAGTACATTTATTTTTACATTTTTGAATATTTAAGATGTCTAATTTTTTATGTAGGTGTAAGCAATCAACAAAACGGGTATCAATCAATGAAGTTGATAGTAATTAGTAATTGCATGGTAATTATTCGCTGCCGTCACGGACTTTGTCTAGCCAATGTTTTAGGTCGGTACTATGCGACACACCACATTTAGAGTTCCGTACAAAAAGGACGGAAGTAATACCTATATCTGTTACAAAATATAACCGTGTAACAGATAAAAATATCTGTTCCGTAAGTTATTATCAATTATCTCAGTATTGTATCAATTTGTAACGACGATTTTACAGTGAATCAGTATTTGTTCTAAAAGTGATTGATTTTTTGTTACTTAATAGTATTTTGGATAGAACATACAATGTAAAGGGAAATGGAGCAAGATGGATAAAAGTAACTTCAATAACAGATATTTTGCATTTACCTATAATAAAATACAATAAACAAACAGAACCCAAAGCATTTTTATTAAACGGGGTCATTAACCACATTATTTTTTACATTATTTAATTGACCCCCTGTAATTGTTCAATTACTTGTAATTTATTAAATTATAATTAATAAAATTTCATTGTACTTAGGTAATTACTTTGAGAGATATTCTACCTATTAATTTCCAACATGTAAATGATTTATAAATTTAAAAAGATAGGCCTTTCGTTTATTTAATAATAATTATTAATTTATTTCAAAAATAACATAGGCATCTTGGTAAATAACCGTTTGTAATTGAGAATGACAAAATTTATCCTTAAATTAACCAATTATATCGTTAAATTATTAAAATAGTTAAATCTAATACCCTCTTTCCCATTAATTGAAGATTCCAAGGCTGTATTTGGTTTGTGGTTGACTACACATACAATATTAATTAAATATGGCACAAATGAGGTGTTTACGCCGCGCCTCTGTGATAAGAAAACAATGCTATATAACTACATGTATTGACGTCATTTAAATTTATTATAAAACAGGAAAAACTAAAAATTCAAACACAATTGATACATCGCATATGTTTATATTATGTAGATTTAAGGTCTCGGTTTATTCGTATAGAACTGCTTTTGGTTGACCAAATATTTGTTAGGAAGCACTGAAGCATGAGGAATGAATCATCAAAATAACTGTATAGAAAAGAAAATTAATAAAAGAATTTCGAAACAACTACATAGTACCTATATGTTTGATGTTTACAATAAAATGCGCATAAAACAATATTTTTAATTAAATAATTTTATATGTTTTATCTGCAGGGCAAAGACCCACAGTATCCACACCTTATCACCCACAAAAACTCGAGTGTGTATAATAGGGCGGTAATAGCCAATAACAGCTGTTTGCTGGCACCTGCGCGTGGGCAACTGTTTTAACAATACAGCATATGGCTGGGCCGTTATGTAGAAAGTAAAAAGATGTAAGCGGGCATAGCATATGCTAGTGGCCTTATCTAGTAAACACATACGTAGTGATATGAAAAGAAGCCGGAACAAAGAGGTTTCACACTAAAATGTATTATATGTTCAATAGAGATGCCATATACCTATACCTAGTACCTACATATGCCCATACCTAGTAAGAAAAAAATAAGGTTTTTGAATTTGAAATTAATTCTCGATGGAGTTTTGGAGACAAATCAAAAAAAGAATTCTAAAATTATTTTTTTGAGATAATAAACGTTATCACTATCAGCCGTATGCAGTAGCGTTGCAGGTCAAAGACCTTTCATAAATAATAACAAAAAAATATTTATAAATATTAATTAGAGCAATTTCAAAGCAATCTCTGCAACAAAGATTAGGAAATTTTATCAAAATGCATTATGTCTAGACCTTGTAGACGATCGCTTATCTGATAAGCAATCAGTTGTTCGTCGTTAATTGTCAATTTTTCAAAATAAACAATTCAGTCCGTCAATGTCAGGGCTGTCACTATATAAAATGAGTGACTATTAATTCTGGCGCGGCATTGTCTAGTTCGAGCCCCACGAGGATTTGTAATGTTAATAAAATGTCGCTGCGAACAGTCAAGGCCAATCCAATTCATTTGAACTTTAAATATATCTCTACTTTCGTAGCAAATTTTATCACGAAAACAAAAGCGAAAAGTAGGTACTATTTTTATAAATATTTGACTGGTTTTATTTAAAGTTAATTGTCTGATAAATATTTCAGTTTTTCTGCTTAGAAGTCGAAACTAGTGACATATGTAATGTACAGGATTGCACATGTTTTGTGGTATTTTTAAGCGACCTTATTTACATAGACATCAAGTTTATTACAAGAGATCTAAGGGCTATTTTTGCAATTCATTCTTACAGGAAATCTATTGTAGAACGTTGTACTCGATGTTCATTAATCGCCCGATATCCCACAAGGTGAACAAGTGACATCATCGCAACAGTTTTGTTGACGGTACCAATAGACATGTAAACGCGAAGGGATTAGACCATGGAGTTTAAACTATAGAGTGCGAGCATCGCTAAGAGTCCTTTGCGGCGAGCGTAAGCACATTTTTGACAGTAGTTTACTAATTTAAGTTATTTTTGTGCAACGACAGAAGTTTACAGGAAAATCTCTATGGTTCAATATTATTTGGTTTACTCTGCGCTCTGTTTTGTTACTCTTTTTGCGACGCACGTTGTTCATACTAGTGCTCACGATTCATAGCTTGACGGCGCACTCTAGTTTCTAATCAATCCTCTAAGGATTAGACACTGAAACCCTTATCCATGTATTGTACGGTTAACAAAAAAGGCGAAGGTTAGTTAGCCTTGTAATACATCAGGCGTATCGTATGGCGATGAACTCGGCATTTGAGTCAGTGTTTATCGATCCCACCTTAAAGTGCGTGTTGGGTTCGTGTTGATAACTTTTGAGCTTTAAAAATGTATTTACATACTTTCATTACATTTTTCGACTAAGCAGTTGCTAGGTGTGATTTTAAAATCTTGTCTAAAAAAAAAACATATGCAAGGGGTAATTTAGGTTTTCGCGTAACTGAATTGAAGATTACTCTTACATAATTTTTACCAGTAATGGATAAATAAATCTATGTAGTAAGAACCTAGCTACTTAGAGGCGCCTGCAGTCATTAATGCAGACAAGACATGTCTAAATACTCAATTATGAATATCATTAAATTATCAACTATTATGTCGTCACGTTTAAGCTGTAACATTCAACCTTGTGCCAAAACATTTGTTTAAAATAATTGAAATTCGATGCTCCTTACTAGTTACTATTATTATTTATTTAACTAACTAAGAATTGAACATTTAAAACCACTTAAGCTTTAAAATAATTAATTATTTTAACAAGCCAAATAAAGGCAAATTCTAGATAGGAAAGCTATGTATGGATTGTTTATGAATTACCTCAAAAGTGTAATTTTAATATATTTCGATTCCTGAAATAGCGTCACAAGTTTGACAAATAATGGCGCCATTAATTTCAAAATTGCACAATACTGTAAACAAGTTAGCAGTCTTAAAGTAATTTACGACAGTTTAAAAATGTATTGAGAATGCGATAAGCGGCGGAACACAACCCGTTTTCGCAAGAGTTTGCATACGAGTGTGTACGACTGCATCCGGTGCTTAGAACTTACCTAATTAGATACTCATTACCATACATTACATTACTGTATTCACAAATTAACAATTGAAGGTGAGGAAACTAGAAAAAAAATTGAGATATTTTTTTTTGTGTTTTGGCAGCCCTAAAGTAAAACAACTGCCAAACGTTTGATACGCAACGTAACTAATACGCTTGGCAGGTGGCCTACACATCTGCCAACATATTGATACAGACTACTTAATTTAGTCGAATTGTAATAGCAATAATAATAATGTCAAATACAAAACTTTCTAAGAAATTAATTAAAAGGTTTTGGAGGTATATTAAATGCTATCGGTATGTTACCTCATCAATGTTTGAACACAGTGTTTCGTAACGTGATATACCAAAGCTCAAATCATGACTGTAATCAGGCGTCGATAACATTGGCTGATTTCAAGGCCAGACAAACGTTTTTACGCATTAATATTTACATTATTTTTTACAATAAAATGTACAAAGAATAAAAAATAAACGTACCACATCTGACAGCGGTGAAGGTAGCGGAGAATCCTTAGAATCTCGCCTTTTAGATAGAGCTTTCTCTACCCAAGCATTTAACGACAATCTTCTACGTCCAGAAATCATTTTAAACACTCTTAAAAAAACTACAAAAAGTCACATTTCTTTTAAACTCGTCCGTAAATAAAACACTTTTTTGTTTTTAAATATTTCGTAACACTAAAAACACTAACGAATTTAAATGTCGATGTAACAATGTGATCGTCCGTACGTATTGAATTGACAGCGGAAAATGGTGGCACGAAAACTGTGTTTACGAGTATATAACTCGACCGATAGCAAGTGCCTACCAGGAAAATAGGTGATAACAGGAATATTACAACAACCTAGGTGGATTTAGATACATACTAATAATTTATAGGGTTAAATAATGTGATCGGAATTATAAATACATCAGAATATGCATATTTCGCGATTTTATCACCTATGGGTGGGGCAAATATGATCATCATATCAATTGTATTGGTAATCTATTTTAATTAGTACAATACAGCAGCGTAAGTAATTAAAAACATACAATCGTTTTGACATCTCATTAAGTTAATATTTTTTTATAAAAGTACCTCATGCAAGAGTTGCGCACACAACGTTAACTACGATTGCCTTTTGTTTGTTATTTCAAAATCTCGAATTCCGGCTAAGACAGCAAAATATTTAATGTGCTTAATATGAAACATAATTGCTTCGCATCGTTCATAATTGACGTACCACTCCGCTTCTTTCGCAAGCAAAAACAAGACACTCGAAAAGAATAACTTTGTATAAATCTTCTTCATAATAAACTTAAAACAATCTGGTGCCATCTAAATACAAGCCAAGCACAATCACAAACATCGTAAAAAGAAACTCCCTCATTATCTGTCCAATTTAAACCATCCTGCAACCGCTTTGTGAAAAACCTCGTTGCAAAATAAACCTTAAGCTAGCAAAAACTAAGCTGAAATTCAATCTATATTGTTTAGCGGAAAAGCTACACACGGATTTCCACTTGTCTCCAGAAAAGTTAATGAATGAAGGAAAGTCCGACCACGAGGTTATTTGAAACAAAAGACTAATGTTCTACGGTGGGAACTAAACAAAAGCTGAATGTTTCGTATTGTACAAAATGACCTCTCCGATGGAATGCGAACAAAAACTTAGAGAGCACTGTTTGAGAAGAAAGTGTCGGATTTTTAAGTAGTTACGATGTGAAAAAATGCAAACGACGCATTTGTAAACAGCGGACATTTTACTACTTAGTAGCAACGATGGTTTAAACTCTTCCGCTGTGAGAAATTATGGGTTTGAAAGCTTCTTACTGCTGTGTATTAGTTTGTGAAACAAATTCAAAGTGTTGATGTAGATGTGTAAACATCTTTAGAAGTGCGTTTAGACAAGATTGTCCTCGATTGCTTTAAAAAATGACCTGCGAACGAAAACCTTCTGCACTTCAGTATATTGTACAAACACATTGCGCAAACGTTTCTATCATTTCATGATGGCCTTGTAACAAATACAAACGATGGAGTCTGTCTAAAACATGCATACTTTATTCCTATAAAGATCGCAAGTTTATAGGGGTCTCTGAGAAAATGAAATAAAGAGGTACGGTGGAGTACTCTTATTTTACACCTTCCCTTTTCAATATATTTCTGAAATGAGACAGGAGTTGTAGTGAATAAAACATAACGTAGCCACGAAACTTATACCGTTTCATTATTTCCGACCAAATTATAGTCCCGAAGGATTTTACGAAGATAGATCGAAGTTACGGTAAGTTGCCGCATATTATATTAGCTACAACACATGCGGGAATTGTACAAATTGTGTTATGTGTTACTGGCCTGCGAAACAAGGCGCGTTAATTATTTCTCAAATTTCGTTAACTATGTGAAACATGAGTAATAATAAGCATATATTAATTTGCGAAATCAAACCGCACAATACTACAAACGACAAAAGCCATTCGCAGGGTTACTTACCGCGCCTTAAAATACGATATTGATATTTTTAATTAATTTTTTATCAAGGTTGTCATCATTAAATCTCAAGGTATTGAAACTTTTGCGTCAGTATAATTAGGGCTCATTTTTAAATTTATAAATATCACATGTAATTTTCCGTTTGCTTTTCTGTGCATGGAAGAAATAAGTATTTCGTATCGTTTATACGACGATACTAAAGAAACACAATATCACGAAAAACAAAGGTTAAAAAAGCAAGCGCGTTTAGGTCAAAGCTTTGTTTCCACATAGTCTGTCATTCGGACAATTTGGTTACCAAAACAGGGGAGGGAAAGAGTACAAAGTCTCTGAGGATAAACTTGCTCCACTGTAAAGTGGTCCGATTGAAAAGTTTGCGAGCGCAAACCCTTAGCCCAAGTACTATGCACTGCTTTCTTTTTTTACACTTATTAAGCTTTATCTTGAAAACAAAATAAAAACGTACGGAACCAAGCTAAGTTTATTAATTTAGACATCTTTGTGAAGTCTCGGTAAGTTACTTCGAAACTAATTTTGTAACTGTATTTGTGAGAGGAATTTTTATACACAAATAAAGGATTTTACATGAAACGCAAGTTTTATCTGTTTAATTAAGAAGTGTAGTTTAAAGAAAGTTCTTTGTAGAAATATGAATAAACTTCGTTGCGAATGGAAATAAAAAGATAAAGCTACTTTGTTACATTATGAGCTTCTAGTAAACTGAAGAATTATCTTTTTTTTATTATTTTATTTTTAAACCGAAGTTTTAATATTTTCTTTCCTTTACATTCAGAATAAAGTTAGTGTTACAAATTGTTTGCTGAATTTACACGTGTCCTTAAACCGTTAGTAAAACTGGCGATTAGATATCCTTATGTGGCTTAAGTAAAGATAAGGTAAACGATTATCTGAGACAACAAACATTATCATGTAACATAACGGCAATAACGCCTTTTACGTAATCAAAGAAAACCTTCGAAATCAGCGCCAAAAATAATAAAGTATAAACTTTTCATCGCTAAAATAATTTAGACGCAACATTACATAGCAATGTAAAAAAAACATCTGAATTGGGAACTTGCCTTTTTTTAGAAGTCGGTTAAAAAAGAAGACATTCATAGAAGGCAGACCACAGCGGAAATGTTGAAAAACAAAATTAACTAAAAGAAAATAAAAATTATTTTCTATGTAATGACGACTTCTTTCCCACACGACTACGAGTATAAACCCTCACAAGACTATTTGTGTCAAGAGTGAGTTGACCTATTTCTCTATCATCAGGGCAGAATTTCAATAGCCTATTTAAAGTCCACAGTTCCGTCCATACCATTCACACTACCAATTACTTACGATGTAATCCGGCAGAGTGTGTGTTAACATGTAGCGATAATATATGATTCCAAGGTTAATTTGGATTCGAGATAGTATCTATAGGTCAAAGTTGGCTGGCGTTCAAACTGTGATCCCAATAAAGTTTACAGTGTAGCCTGAAATATCGGATGCTAAACGTGCTGGTTCGTAATTTACACACTATCTCATAAACTGCTGTACCGTAGGGTAAATAATTCTTGTATCAGTATTACTAACTGCCTCGTTGGCCTAGTAGTGCTAAGCGCGACTGCTACGCTAAAAGTCTTGGGTTCGATTCTGAAGTCTACCAAGGTGTTATTAGGTTTTTCTAGGAAATTCTCAGTAGCAGGGCGGATTTGGATATGTGCCCGGTTAGTGGCAATAGGCTCGCCTCCATTACATAGGACCTAAACATATCGGCGAACTGTGGGTGTACATTGGTATACCTCTGCCTACCCCTTCAAGGATACAGGCATGATGATATAATATCAGTATTACTTTGGATTTTGTAACCTAGTTGTGAGTATTGTGACATAAGTTTCTGAACGAAAAATAAAAAGTTATGATTTCATTGACAGTTGCATAAAGGTCAATGCGTAACATAAGTATGACAAGTAGATGTCATCTTGAACTGATGTGTGAAGGTTATTAAATGTCAATGATCACGGTTTTCCATATATACAGTAACTAAGAAACGTATGTAGTGTCATATTGTGTAGTATTAATTTCTTATTAACTACCAGAATATATTTTTGGTTCTGCAAAAATATTTTCACTTGACAGCGATTCGTGAATTCGTATTCAGCAGAAAATAGAGCCCTTTATGGTTTTAATAAATAGTGAAATCGTATTTCTTTTGTTTTTACCTCAGTCATAAATATTAATGGGGATTGCGCCTCCTAACCATATCTCAGGAGACGTATGAGGGCCTCCAAGATTTATGTAAGGTTCGTCTGATGCCAGCTAAAAATGAGTACAACACTATTCGTCGGCATCCATTTGCTGACAAGGGTCACTCATGTTATTGCCATCGGTTCAAAGATATCTTAGGTCCGAATTCACCAATCTTTCACGCCTCATACATATTAATGAAGGTCCAAAATTCGAACACACAAGGATAGGAAGATTCCCAGATTTACTCAGATTATCCGAAAGTTACGCACCTCTGGGTGTCGGTTGTGACGATAGGGAATTTATGTTTATTCCTCTTGACGTGAATAACTTAGAAACTCTAACACTTTCGACAAGACCTTTGTTTAGAGCAAAATAAACACAACTACGGCAAGATCATTCAAGCCATATTTATTTAAAAGTCACGTATCCTAAGACAATACGCTAAACTAACTACACTAAAAACAATTGAAGTCAATAACTTGTGAATAAATAATTAAGTAACCACACTTATTTAGTCCCAAAAGTGAAACATTTCTGTCTTTAGAAAGTGCGTGTCTTAATTAACTTGGCTTAATAAGAAATGACTTCGTTGAGTTCGTGGTATTATTATTAGCTTATTCAAACGTTATTATGAAGAATTTTGTA
This sequence comes from Autographa gamma, assembly GCA_905146925.1. NCBI lineage: Eukaryota > Metazoa > Arthropoda > Insecta > Lepidoptera > Noctuidae > Autographa > Autographa gamma. The sequence goes on along the minus strand of LR989866.1, from coordinate 5,268,952 downwards.
AACAGAGCATGGCCAATGTTTCATTATAAATTCAATACATTGATTAGATACTAAAGTGGATTTTAGATCTATTACCTGGTTTAGCTTTATTAATTGGTGGAAGTACCGTAAAATGCAATCGATTATGTTAACAGCTTTGACAATACGATTAAACTAATTATGTACCCATGTTATGAATGAATTTGGACTCGACTGCGTATAAGCTATGTATTGCGTTCAGTAATGTTGACAACATGGGCTAAACAGAGGTTACATTTTATCTACATACAGAAGATTTATTTGTTACATAAAAATTGTTATTGCAAAGCGTTTAATACGTTACCCAATTTCGATTATCAATAATCAAATTTACATCTACATGTTAACAAATATAGTTAAAATAAGAAACAAAATCCGTATTCTTTTCAAATTCAATCACGCAAAAGTTGAACGCTTGAATGAACTTTTATCGAGCAGAGGAGAAAGAAAGATCTCTTTCGCAACCGACCCACTCTTTCGGACAAGTGACTTCACAAAATGAATCCGTGTACTCAGATTTATTGCTTTAAACAACGGATTAATTTCCAGATGCCCCATTTAAAGGGTGGTTCGAATAAATTGAGGTCTTAATGTGTAATCAGGCGGAGTCAGAAGATCTTGAAGTATTGCGTGTTTGTTTATAAAAGATAGCGAATTTATTTCAAATGAAAAGCTACTTTTTCATGAAATTAAACCTTGAGTTATCTAGTTTTAAATCTTCAAAAGTATTAATTTAAAATTCTATTCAATATGAGATGAAAATAGGCCTTCTTAGTAAAATTAACATACCTCACACTTTTTTTTATTTATGTCTGCGAAGCGTATAGTCCAAAGGTCGGACACTAGCGTAAAATTTATTCAGCTCTTTTTCTCAAAACTAACGCTTAATTTAAATACCGATCTTCACGTTCTACATTTAAAAGAACTCATTGAAACAGATGTATTACGTGTAAGCAATAATATCTGCCCGATTACATACTAATTGTAGCGCTTGCTTCCGATTCGATGAATACGCACAATGATTTACTGTAACTTGTAAATTATAACTTAGCTGTTTATAGCCAGATAACAATTTATTTACTCTGATATATAAGTTTGCTTTCTAATAGCTGTATAAATTGCACTTTCGCTGATGTTGGGAGAAAACAGAAAATGTTTGTTTGAAAATCGTACGTGACCATACACATTATGTATGATTATGTTTGAGACCATGAACGGTTCTGTAACACTTTCTATTCAATCTTTAAAAGGTAAAACTGCTCTCGTTTTGTTAGCAATGATGACTCGGGAATCTATGAAATAGTTATCGATTATAATTGATAATGATCTGGTGACAGCGTACTGTCCAGATAAGGTTAAACGGTTGTCATGCCCAAAAATTATAGGAATAATATTTGCCACCTTAAAAAGCACAAAGGTCCATTTTCGCGTTTCGTTTCCCCAATAATGAATGGGCATAATTTAAATACCAATAAAATACTTTCTTTAAAACCCACACGTTATAAGGGCGTTATCTATTGTCAAAGGGCTTTATTGATTCTGTTATCTGAGCCGTATTTTACTTCTTACTCAAGATGATGCAATAAAGCTGACGCGGTGTTTACCTGTCTCGAAAGAATATCAACAAGGATACAAAATATGAAGCCGTAAATATGACTACAAATGTTTGGAAGTGATAACATGCTTATGCGATGTAAGCAGTATTTTTTATTAGACTATAGATATTTTTATTAGGTATAAAATCTTTTAGATGGAAGTCATACACACATTTAAAACAAAGAAAACTGAAGCAAAATCGGAAAAAAAAATATCGAAAGTTGTCATTATTTTATTCTATCGAAATTTTCTCACTTTCAACGAATTGTTCTACTAACAAAATATTCAAATTGTTTTTCCTAAAACCTAACCCAGGTGCCACGATAAATATTGATTTAAATCCGAATATTGGCACTCTATAGCACGATCTAGACAGAAAGCCGACAGACACATTAAATAGCTTTAAACCACCGTAATTGGCTGTCACGTGAAAACGAAATGTTTTAATTAACGGTATTAATACGAAAATTGATGGAAACCGACTTGAAACGCAAACAATATGGTACACAACGATTAGCACTAAATATTTACGTGAGAATTTATTGCCTCGATAAATCAGTGCAGTGATTTCAAAATGTTGCGAGAAATCTAATATGATTAGGAAGTGAAATATTGGGTTTCGTCTGTCGAGAATATTGTGTATTTGTGTAAGGTTGTTATTAAATGTTTGGACAGGAAATTCCAAATTTGTAACGTAAGACCACATTACATAAAATTTTGGGACTGAGGAAATCATTTGTTGCAAGAAAAACTGTGACATTTAAAGTAAATAAATGACTTCTATTTCAAAGTCAATAAAACATGGGCCAGTTTATTCCACAGATTAAATATAATTAAGCTTTTACCAGCACATTACTAGGTACTTACTATAAAGGCAGTCGTTTACGGCCCACAATCGAAAGCTAAAGGGACGGTTTTATGCGAGACGTGGCAAATAAGACATAAAACTAACCATTACATTCAAGTTGACGTAATAACGTCGACCTTCACCCAGCCACACGACGGAAATAATTGCACGGACGTACACTTTTTACTTAATACCTTTATGTGACTATGAACATCGTTTTTTTATGTTCCTGTAGTTTTTAACTTCTGCTAAATTGGGAATCAGCGCCTACTAGTAACTAGCCCGAAACGCGTGATTGAATTTATACTCGTTAGTTTATAATTTTGTTAATTTCAACAGTAAAACGGACACAAATTAATCGTCATTAACGTTTTGACAGAAACAAAATGTGCAGAAAATACTATACTATACATTAATCACTGCTTAATGGAGTATATAAATCTCCTAAACTTATTATCGAAAAAAAAAAGCATTTTAGTATCTTGTAATCAATGTTGTAATGATAGTACAAAAAATCAACAAAGCGTGCTTTCTCCAATCGTTTATCAAAATGGTATGTGTTCAACAACACTAATAAACAATAGTTGCCATGAAAATTGCTTAGTAATTTCTAGATTGTAGCAAGTAATATGGCTACTGAAGAAATTGCGTGTTCTTATGTGGGCACGTTATATCGCGTGTCTTACTGACCGGAATATTGGTGTGTACATTCTTTAACAATATAACAGCATCAGGCAAAACCACTCAAACGATTTTCAACCTTAAGTTACAACGCCATAAGGGTTAAAATGGCAGACAGGATATGTGCTATTGGGGAATTTAATTGTTTTTAATAATTTAGAAAGCAAATAAGTTTCACGTTATTAAATATCTACATCTATCTTTATACATAATATTTAATTTTAATGATACATCGATTGTAGAATCATTTGCATGTATTTAAGTACTTTGCTTTTACATGAAGCGATCCTGAATTTCATAGCGACAATATTAGAGACATTGATACTAGAAGTATTTTCCTTTTGGGATTTTTTTTTTGAGATTATGTTTTCCTGAAATCTTATAAAGATAGTCATTTTGCTGTTTTAAGTACTGCCTAAGTTCGTGTAAAGATTATGCATCATTTAAAGGAAGTTTAAATTCTTAAATGTAGAAGAGATGAAATAGCGATAAGTGATATAATATAGCAGAAATCTGCTTAAACAAATTTTATTTATAGCATTCTTACCCTTTTTGCTAACTTAAAAATTGCCGAGAAAATCTGTGGACATACCTGAAACAAAATAAATAAACCTAATTAGAATTGTGTAACCTGCAAAGACTGCTATATTAATATAATTCATATTTATACATGCAATTCATAGAGGGTTTGTAAATTTTAAAATAAACCAGTTTAAACCGCAATTATTGTTACTATGGTTCATAAATCGAATGAACCTAAAAATAACTTAATTATATAAAAGGAAAAAATATTGCTAGTATTATCCTGTGTAATTTCCATAATACATTTCTGTTAATAACCGAGATTTCCTGCAAGTGGGCTCCTCTTTATATAACCGTGGTTTAAAGTAGAATTTCTGAATAATTATCGACATTCACACCCTTCCTTCTGGCGCAGTCGGGTAAAAATAGTAAACTTATATGAGATTTATTTTCTTTCATTACTTTTTTATATAAATATTTCCATCATGAGACATGAATAGCTCACGTGCATATCATGTTAGTCAGATATAAAAGCTTTATGTCAATCAATGGAAATGTAAAAAGCAAACAGCAAAATAAATAAGAGATGAACAAAGTCTTTTTTGTTTGCGTTCTACAATTGGACATGATAAGAAAAAAACTTAAATGATATCTAAAGCAGGACTAATAAGAAAAATGTGTAAATTTCCAATGAAATTAATACATGCCTGCTTATTAGATTATTTTTATAATACTGTAATATAATTTGATTATGTATGTAGAACACCTATAACATTGCATTTTAGAAATATCGACTACACTCGTATTATATCCCTAAAATAATCTGTTACAAAAATTGTTTAATTTTCCGTTTGTACATATAAAATAATTGTATCTAAAATTTATTTAAAGGGAAATATTAACTTTAATTCTCTTTATTACACAAGCAGAAGTAGGTATACTATAGAGTTTCATTCTCAACTTTATGTAAACCATTTGCAGCTGCGAAAGGCTCGGGCTGGCCGTTTCAACTGTCATAGTAATAGAAAATAACGGGCAGGACAAAGACAATTTTTAAATCTTTTTTTTTTATATAATAATATTTTTCCGTCTTATTATTTGAGTAAACATATTTACACGAAACTTTTTATAGGATGAGATCAATAGCAAAGGTTAATTAATAAAAAAAACCTTGGTATCTTGGATACGTTTGCTTTAAAGAAAGTTAACAGGAAAAATACTATAATAAAGTCAACAGCCAACAAAATTGTCTGTCACAAAAATTAAACGCCACATTTTATTGAAGTTGATATCGATAAAACGTTAAAGTTTCCCACCATAAAACTAACACTTATGTATTTAAGCGCCATCATCTGAAGTCGTCCTACTTTCGACATATAAAACAAACATCGTAAAGTTACCATAGCATTATGGGACAAAATGTGAAGCGGTTGCGAAAGTGGGACTATACGGAACCGTATTGTTTGGGAACCATGACGAAAGCATGTGACGTTTCATTGTCTAGTTTGTACACCACATGTTTTGAGAGGCTTGGCCCTTTACTCTTTATTTTATAAAATTTCAAGTGCCTCGTCGAGTAAGTACGCTTCTGTTTTGAATGACTCGAAATTCAATTTCAGTGTATTTTTTTTATAGTTGTTCTTATCATAACATTACAATGTAGACATCATCAGTAAGTGCGTTATCAAAATAGCACGAAGTTACTTTATATTAGACTTACGTAAAATGCGATGCAAGCTATTGATAAAATATGCAAACAGTATCGATATAAAAGCTGCTACATTTTTTTAACATTGCACATTTCTTTTATATATTTCAAACATCAAACACTGGCTGGTGATTATTTTCGAATACAAATACAAAAAATATAATACCGAATATTGAAACCACGCAAACAAAAGAGACTCATTTAAAAAAGTATCATTTTTTTCATAGACTTTTGAAACACCCGATACTAAAAACTCTTTGTAAACAAACGAATAAAAAAGAAATATTTCGTTTGATCACAGAACGAGGACGTTTTCTTACTAATAACATAAATGTGAATGTTACAATGTAACATTGAAATGGATAAACCAGCCAGAGTTCGTTTACTCCGGCATTTTTTCTAATATTAAAGCTGTATCACAAATTCTCAATGTTATTATGGTTATGTGACCCGAGAGATTATACGCTAAGCCGTCGCAATGCTAAGAACTTTTATTTCCCTTTAGTAGAACATATCTGCACATTCAAGACACGTATTTACTTATACATAGATCACGAAACACAATGCCTCTGTTTCTAAGAATCAACGTTTATTCCGTTTCCACTTGTATTTTCCTGACCAAGTATGGCTTACCTCGGAGGTATGTCTCGCGCGAGTGAACACCCTAGCGCACTTTTATTAGAATTAGCTGACTAAGCAGGTTTTACTGAAATGACGCCAAGTAAGTAGGCAACGAACTAGGCGTAGTTTGAAAAAAAGCTGCGTTAGATCCTTTGTGCCGAATAACTGTTTCGTAAATTGGCATAGTAAAAATGTTAAAAAAACGAATTAACTGGATCTATTCGACTTTTTTAGATGTTTAAAAGATCATTATTATGACAAAATAAAAATAGCAGTACCTAAGAATATTTTTCTAGTAGGTAAACATCATATCGTAGGCTTTAAGATGAATAATATTCTATTTTTAATTATGACGATGCACACAGTCTTAGCAATTTTATAATAAAACTTCGAACAAATTAGCCAATTAAAATGATGTAAGTTAATAGCTCTCAGTCAATTTAAAGTTTATGATGCTAAAACGATGTGTTAAGATTTACGAGCTCAAATATGACTGTACATATTCGCAACCTGCCTGTCATTTAATCGAAGTTAGTTACGAAATATGTGATTTCGAACAACGTCAAACTGTTAGTGCTGACTTGGACATTCTCCAAAAGGTTTTGAGGTGAAGTCAAACTTATAATGAGCTGCTTCAACTGGACGCTGACCATGAATTTAATGACCTTTCTGAATAAAATAACTTTATTTTTATCTGTGTGTGATAGCCTCTCATTTACAGCGCTTTAAGTGCAATTTAGACAAAGGACTTTTAAAGTCTGGTTTAGGCAGACGTTTGTCGAAATGAACCTTTTAGCAATATCACTCACAACTTTAAATAATATTGGTTTAGCTTTGAGAAATTTCTTCAAAGATCCCAATGGTTTGAGTTCAATGTTCTGATAAATTACTTGGTTATTATTAGCAATTTTGAAGGGCATCGTCTCTTGAACCCTAGATAGTAATAATATAAATAGTTTGAAGATAATTTATAGCATAACATTTCAAAGGGATTTGAACATTATATTATTTGATTGATCTAAAGAACTGCATAATAGAATTCTTCAGTAAATGTTCGAAACATGTAAATGTTACGTTGAATTTGAGCTTGAAAGTGAACTGACTTTTTAAACCTAAAAATATAAGGTTAAATTCACATATTTCATGTTATATCGCAAAATTGGTTGGTAAATTGATAAATTAAAAAAAACATTGGTACAGTTACTGTTTTAATAAACAACTTTGGGGACTAAGGAAAATCTTAAATCAAATTCAACACATATTCTTTCACCGACTACGTCAAGATTTGACTTCCAATTAAAACATAAATCTTTCACAAATTGTGTTTCATCACTCCAGTATTCCCAGGAATTGGTAAGCAGAGAATAAATTCTTGTAAATCATCCTTTACGTAAAATATCCCAGTTCTAGTTTATTACACAACAATCAATATCACTTTTAATAACAATGTTTTCGACGTAACCATACTGCATAACAATAAAACAAAAACAAGAGAAAAACGCACAAAAATAAACCACGTATGACACTAGACAATGACAAAAGACGATCAAATCCAAAGTCAATTGTTATCCGAACAGAAAGCAACAGAAGTATTGGAAAACTGTATCCCACGACGTTTTTCATACGTTAGATCGATCTCTCTAATTAGTTTTGCATGACTAAGATATAAAACGAGGTTTCACTTTGAAAGTATCGTACACAAAGGAAAATTTATTGTTTTTATTTATAGTATTTCGACCTATATTTACGTGTTAATGTTTTCTGGATCGTTCTGTTGTTGATAACGAGTATTATTTGTTGATTTTTATCGTTCACTGCCCTTTTATAGGGGCGTCCCCCTTATTTGAATAAGAGGAGAAAGCTTATATAGACTCGAATACTACCTACACACTAACTACATAGCAATGCGTGAAAAGTGTTTGTGTGACTCATTTTCATGTGAAAGTGATATTATTTGCGTTTCTTACTTTACGTAAATAACCGAAGATTTTCATGATTTTACGCAGTATGTACTCTGCGTGTCACAGTTTGTTGTTACAAAAATAATGTCATACAATACATACGGTACAAAAAATAAATTTAACCAAAAGCTTTATATTTTTTACAAGTAGTAAAAAATAAGAACATAATTATCACACTCCTTATTACCAAAGTATTTAAAAGGTACTTAGTGAGTTACTAACATACGTGCTTGAAAGCACGGGTGTCCATAAAATACAAAAATCTAATAAAATATAATGCCTGTAATTACTGAAAATAAATACAATGTGTTAAAAAATAAATGTAATTGCATAATGTATTTTTTTATGTATATCTTATTCTGAGGTTAAATTATCTGCGGTATTAAATCAATCGTGAATAAATTTAATTTTCACGATTGATTTGCTACTCAAAGAATACCTAAATTGTAAGTAACAACACGAAAACACGTTGTTTTCCACGTTACTTATCAACAAAATTAGAAAAGAAAAATCGGATTGTTGCCTTAATTGGAGGCCATTAAATTTTCCGATTTTTTTTCTACTTGCGTAACAGTTAACAAGATTTATGTAACATTATAAACTGAGTTTCACACCCAATTTTGATAAAAAATTGCCGTTTTGCATGCGTTTTATTAAATTCTTAGCTTAGTATTTTCTTGCTTTATTTTGTTAAAAGGATACGAATTAAATTAGAACTGTTTATGGAGCTGCAATTTCTTTTAATTCTATTCTTAGTATGAGTAATGTAATTAAGTTGAAACTGTAAAAGAAAGACTTTAATTTATCTTGTACGTTTTTAGCACACTATTTTAATTACGAAATATATTAGCAATAAATAATCGAGCGCTATCTTTGGTAGAAGAAAGATTGAAATATTCTTATTCATTTTAATTATCGAAACCAATCTTCGGGGCGCCCGCAAAATAAACGGAATGCTATAGAATCAAAACTCCACAACAATCAAGGAACATCAAAAGTTGTGTAATAACATCGAAAACCTTTGCTTTGTGACAGTACAAAGGAGACAAAACTCGTGTCGGCTGTATCGCTTTTAGTTCAAACTTTACGAAATACCTCGATAAGACAACTTTACAACTCTAAGTTCATCCAAATCTCTATTAACATGTTTAGATGATGTTCCATTGTTTTCCGATTTGCAATAGCTTAGGATAAAATCCCGTCTTTTGTTTTTATGTAGAACAAATACAACTATGATTAATACACGAAAAGTAAACTAAACAATAGAGAAACACAATGGAAACAAACAAAAAATCTTGCCAAACAAGACTTACAAAATAAATACTTAATTAAATCCATTCAAAATTCTCTTTCACACAAAGGGAGAGAACATCTTATTCATGATAGAATAATAAAACTTAATCCAATTAATAAAAAAACAAAACACAATCAAAACAAAAACGATATTAAAGACATTATAAAGAACAGGATACACGTGGGGCTTTGTACAGTTAAACCGACACGACATGTACAGTCCACCAAACATATGCAACCAGAAAAGAAATAAAAGTCAACCTTATAGATCTTGAAATAGAGGTGCTATTAAAGATAAGTAGTGTTGCTGCGTGGTCGGTTGTACAAAGGTATTCAATAATTCAGCATCCTACACTACACGCAAGTCGTGACGACCAATATGCTTTCAGACTATCAGAATCAGAACACACCGTTCGCAGTCATGGTCCATTTACTTGATAATGAACGTACTTACATACATTTTCATATGTAACGGATTTTTATTGTAAGAACACAATTAATTGAATGGAATAAAAGACGGGTAGCTATTCAATTGGTATTGGTAATGAGATCATCAATAACAGTTCAATATCTGAGTAGGTAATAATAATGTTTAAAAGGTAAATAAATACAGAAGTAAGGTTTGTAAGTACCTCGTTTTATATAATAGAAGAAAACAAATGCGGTAAGAAAATTTAATAGACGCTATGAACAAAATAAATGACAAACCCGACATCTGATGACCTATATTCGAATGCCACGCGAATATCAACCTTATATGTGAGTAAAGTGCACCCACATGTCTTAAGAACAAATAAACACTGACGGCGAGACGCTTGATTTACTGGTAACATCGTAAACTCGCGTCAACTCACGGCCATTCATCATCGCACTGTCAATGCTATCTAAAGAGTTTTTATACTTAACGTACATTAACCTCCCTTACTCCGATACGGATGACGGCCCAAACTAAGTCACGACAGTGTACGTGAGACACAAAAGTTAAGCAATAAGTACTTCAGCGACCTCTTTACACTGCATGCCAAATAAAAGAGCCGTGACGAATCTAAAAGAAATTCAGTACTAACTCACTAACTCGCCATGAAAACGTATGACGAAAGCCATTAATTTATGAAACATTTCCATAATACATTTCTTTAGCGTAACGTAATTATATTTACGGGACTCGTCTACGAAATATCCGGGGAATTTATTGAGGAAATATAACTCATAGATCAGCATATAGAATTAATCGCAGCGTCGCGGCTATTCGCGGCAGGCGCCTGTTGGTATTACTACTTTCTGTGCATCTTCCTAGTAATAAAGTAGTGATGAGGAGTGAAACAACTGACTGGTTGACAACAGGGCAAACAGTGTGAATTGTTGACACCGTGCCAAGTAAGGGTTCGGTCACATTGCACAATTTGCGCGGGCACCTCACAATCAGCGTGAAATTTACAGTAACTAAGCCAAATTATACAATATAATATATTGACGTTTACATACTCGTAAAAACTATACATAAACGAATAATCCGGTTTATATACGTGATAAGATAATTAATTATCTAGCTTTTAACGAAGGTGTTTCTATAAAGTCTAGGTTAAACCCTTGTATAATGAATAGTGTCAGGGTTGTAATAAAACGCCCATTAAACATACATAATCTAACATAAACTGTCAGGTGCCCCTAACCATGTAACCTGTGCGTTTACTATGAGCTGTTAAAGCAGAACTCCTGGCGGTGTTAAAGCGAGACGCAGCTATACGCAGCGTAGATTGCCGTCTCGCTTCCACAATGACTACAGTCCTGCTTAAAGAGCTCTAAGTACAGGCACTGAAGAGATACCAAGATATATTATTTCACATTATTCCTTTGTAATAATGTCTTATAATAGGCGCATATTTCATAGAGTTGGCAATAGCGACTGATAAATGACAATAGAATTTATGTAAACGTTCCTTTATTGTTGTGGTTACATTATTATGAAGTAATGCTGGTTATTTGTAACAATATATTTGTACACGTAATAATGCAGTATAACTTGTGCACGAAACTATAATTTAGTTTATTTATAGGCCGTGAAATCTTAGGTTCACTGAAAACAGGCCTTTATTATAAGTAGGTAAAGCGACCGGATTCGTCTTTATTATTTCCTATTTATATGCACTAGTAAAATGACGCTATTTTCTAAGCGGATGAAACAATAAGCATGCAAAATAGATGTAATGTAACTCGAGTAGGTAGACTGTTTTCTTGTGTAACATTTAGTTTTTATGGAAAGCTAGCTATGTTTTAAAATGTTTTGTGTTACGAAATAGTTTAAAATTTGGAAGTGCGAAATCATTGATCGAATATTTACATTTATAACTAGAAGACTATATCGTAAATTGCTTTTTATTGTTGTGGTCCAAAACAGTAAGTGATATTTCGACGCCTTATGTTAAGGAAAGGAAAAAACATCTGAGTTTATAACCTAGACATAAAAAATGGCAACGATAGATATCCGAAAATATAGCCATTCATAAACGTAATCAAACAGAAAATAATAAAACCGCCTACAAATAAGCATTGATTACATCCTCAGATACACAATAAACATACATACATACATTTATTCACGCCTCTTTCTCTTGTAGGGGTAGGCAGAGACCACTTCTTCCCACTTGCTACGATCTACAATAAACATACGCGAAAAATTTCCATAAACGAATTACAGAAAACACGTAAACTTCTAAGTATTATGGTGTTTGAGATAAATACACGATAAAAGTCAGGCGTACTAATAAAAGCAACACTGTTACGCAAGCAAATCTTCGCAAACTAAAGGATTTTCCTCCTCTCGGCTTGTGCTAATACAATTTCATCTTGAATGTGTCACGCGAGCCTCGTCACATTTATGGTAATAAGCAAGGGTTGACACGCTGACAGGCTAAACTAGTGTAATGTAAAGAAAATATCTTTTTTTTTCTTAAATAAACCGTGTAAAATATGCAAAAAAATATATATACGTAAATATGTAAGCAGGTACCTACAGGAACTATTCTACATCAATCATTTATTTATTTAATCATTTATGTACACACAACACAGGAATATTTCGTATTTAAAAATTATGTACAAAGGTGCTGCTTATTTCTTCAAGAAATTTCTGCCAGCAGACCCGCGAAAGGAGAAGTCGTCAATATTGGCAGTCAAAGTGTGCGACTCAATTTATAAAGCTACAAATAATAAAACATACATATAAATCATGTTATTTTGTTGTGTAGATGTGGTACATAAAAAGTTAAAAATAAAGTGTAAATTATTTTAATTAGCAAATAATGAAAAATACGTAATAATATCAGTATATAGAGGTATTTCTTCGACGTGGTTAATTTTCCTAGTAGGAGTAACACTATTGTGACCTAGATTTATAAAACACTATTTTGATTTATGCTTGTCTAATTATCAAATAATGTATAATTAGCATAGCGGATGCATCTCTCATTCATCAATGAAATTATCATGACGCAAGCGCATTGTAATAGATAACGACTTTATCTATGAAGAAAGTTATCTATTTCGATACAATGACTACTCATTTGTTATCAGTCATCGTTACAATTTATTACATGTTTAATGATTAATAATCTTTTGTTCGTCAAAAACATCACAAGAGTCTGTCTGTCTGGTCGGAATAATCTGGGGAACGGATTAGCCTATTTCGATAAAACATTTTAGATATAAGAAAGAGCAGTGTCAAGAGTAACAAAGGCCAATTGGCCACTGCAAATTTTTTATGTTAAATTAACAAACGATGCCGTGAGTACAAGCTAGTTTATCTTATAATTCTCATGTTTACACGCAAAATAAAGGTAAAAGTATTTTTTTCTACTTATTCCAAGCCGAGGCCCACACGTACTCATGAATGGGTAATATATATTAATTACTTAGAATTAATGTACTTCTTTAATTAGAACCTTTTTTATGTTACTTGGTTATTCGTACGTGAAGGCCCTGGTAATATCCTCGGCTGGAGTAATTGGAGTAACAAACATACATACATATATTCACCACACGACAGAGTTGAGATTTTAGTTGCGCCCTCTTTTGTATCAAACGCATTGCTGATTGCTGTCACACTTTGATCTATCGGGATCTCCATACTATTAAAATTTGTGACGTCATTGTTAAACTACTACAGCTATTCCTGAACCATATAATATAAACATTAGTTAATTAATGAAATATTTTGCTACAACTTCCGTTTTAAGTTAGAAATAAATATGTAGGAACTGCAGTAGGTTATCAACGAATAATTATTGTATATTCCCTGAATTTTATTGTATCGTCTTTTTATTTTATTTGTTAACAAATTTAGTCCCAATATCAGTTCGAAATAAAGTCATAGTGCCGTATGTAAAAGAATAAAAATAAAATGATATACATTTACAAGCAGGGGTATCTTTTAGTGATTAGTTGTAATAATATGTTTCTGAGAAAACATAACGAAAGTCCATTTTGTTTTGATTACACTTTCAGCTTTAGTTAGTACCTATTTAGATTAATATTTGAAGTTCTCAGTAGAATATTTAAGACTAATTATTATACAAATAATGAAAATCTAAAATTATTTTTCGATTATTTTGTTACTAAGTTTACCTATGCAAATTATAATTCGTCTTAGGGCTCACTTTCCCGATAAATTTATTTATCCGAGATGTAAAATCCACGTCTTTCATGTATAGTATTGAAGAACTTTTAAAAATCATAAAAAAAAACATTTCATATAAAATTTCAGGCTTGGGAAAATTCGGCCCTCAGCATCTTACTTTATGAATCAACTATTGTATAAATAAAATGAGTATTTTTGAACATTGGGTATGTTCCCTGCAGGGGATCAACGAATACATAGGTATTTATTGAACCTCTGCGGGGATGTTAAAAATGACAAATAAATCCATCCAATTACAACAACCCTAAATACTTCCGATGCGGTCTCAAATACATAATTTGCAAGTAAATTCCAAGCAAAGTGGTTGTACCACTCAATATATCTTCCTGCCTATTCGCTTATTAAGTCTCAAGGAAGGCTGTTATTTTTCATTAGGCAACCCTGTTTGAGCCGCCGTCAGAGGAAATAAGGCACCTGGTTAACTGGGATCCAACAGACCATGAGTTAAATAATAAATACTTCTATTAGAGGGTTAGTTCTGTACGGGATTAGGTGAGTGAGATGGGATTATTATCAACCCTTAAATTATTATGATTAAATATGAAAGAAAAGTTTGTGATGTTTTTCGGTTGTTTTAAGAGAATGGTTGTAAACGTTTTACGTAATAGGTAAATATATTTGAGTATTTTATAAAAGCTTGATGTAAGTAAAGACACACTCATATTGGTTTCTTAGGTTTACGCGAATGTTAGACATTGAAATAAAACTACTTTTTACGGATTTTTTTCGCGGTTTATATTTAGATTTTCACATACTCGGTTAACATTTATTTTACATATTGAGTTTTTAATTCTAATTTATATAGAACTAGCGGCCCGCCCCGGCTTTGCTCGGGTGCAACGCTGATACCAAATATAACTACATAATCATAAAGTTCTTTAGGGTGAAGCACAGCCTTGGACTCAGTATTTGGTATAGAGGCACACGACCCCCGGCCCCCGCCCGGCCCCCGCGGGCCGGTACCGCCGCAACCGCTATGTCCCTGCATTTTAAATTTGTAATATCTTCGAAAATATTCATTTAAATTACATGCTGTAAAGGGCAATATTGATCTATATTACATGCACAATTTATTAAAGGTACTTAGTTGGATAAGGATTAATACTGTACTGCTTAAAATCGCTTTTTCGTAAATAAGTAATAAATAAACGATAAAAATGGTTATTGTGGGTTATCCTCAAGAGATAGACATATACCATCGCGGACTTTTTTGTAGATCTTTTTAAGGAGCACAATACTGTAGTACATTATTTTGATCTATCTCGTAGGGTTTAGCCAGCGTTCGCAATGAAAGCGCAAAAAAAGTGTTCATTTACGACCTTACTTTAGAAATCTCTAAGATTATCCGTGTTTCTCTACGTTATTATGCATGTATTATACATATAAACCTTCCTCTTGAATCACACTATCTATTAAAAAAAACCGCATCAAAATCCGTTGCGTAGTTTTAAAGATTTAAACATACATAGGGACAGACAGCGGAAAGCGACTTTGTTTTATACTATGTAGTGATGAGAACGATATAAGATAAACGTAAGTATATAATTTAGGACATCCTGAACAATAAGGATTTAAATCTAATTCCAAGGTGTTTGGCCTGAATTGCGACAAAACAATAAACAATAAGTCTATTATTAGTGATTACTAATTAATATCTAAGGACACTACGACCTGTACGAGGAAACGTTTTATTATAAATTAAAATTAAATTTATATTATATTATATTATTAACGGATTTACCCTGTCCCCAGACATACAGTTTATTGTTAGGTATTTACATTTAGATTAATTAATTAGTATATTAAACGTATTATGTTGATAAGTCGTTAATTAAAGGTGCTTTTTATGTAAGTAAGAGTCACGTACGCTTAATTGTAATGTTTACTTGAATAAATGGTTTATGGAACTCTTTAGGTATTAAAAGATAAAATTTGGCGTTTTTTGTAAAGCAAAATAAGTGTTGGAAAACATGGATTATAATACGAAAAAAGTTCACTACCTCTTCCTTTTTGTATTTTCATACATTCCGTATTTCTCCAAACAATATGTTATACCGTCAAAAACAAAATAACGTAAATGAAATGTTAAGTACTAATTTAAATAAGTATAAAAATTATCTACCGTTATCCTGTATAAAGTACCTAAATTCTAAGTAGGTCGACGTAATGATGTAAAAATCAACAAAGCCGATAATTATACAAAAGGATATCACACACGACCTAGACAGATACGAATCTATTTTCTCTATTCGTCACCTGTTTACATAATGCGTGAATCACAACCGGTCTAACTGCTTAGTTCAATGCTAAAAACATCACATAAAAACGTCACTTTTAAAGACGAAGGAAAATAAATTGCAGTATGGGAACACCGAATAGATAATAATTAGTCACCGCATTATTTATGGAGAAGCAATAATCACAACACCCCGTTAAGTTTACGAGTTGTTTTTAGTTATAAATATGTCCAACATAAAATATTGTTGTACGACATAATCAAGACTGATCAAGTAATCATGCAGTGCGAATAAAACAATCGACTGACATTTA
The DNA here is from genome assembly GCA_905146925.1 of Autographa gamma. Lineage (NCBI taxonomy): Eukaryota > Metazoa > Arthropoda > Insecta > Lepidoptera > Noctuidae > Autographa > Autographa gamma. The sequence continues at coordinate 5,252,459 of LR989866.1, read as the reverse complement.
TTATGTAGGACCTCAAAACTATAAATCAACGCTACTGTCAGTAAAGTTATCAACACAACATGGGGCCAATTACCTACATCAGAATCACTGATTCATAATTCATATTATGTACCACAATGGAATCTTATAACCCGAATGCATACTGTATTAAAGCTAAATCAAAGAAACAGGTATATAGGTGTTATCGAAGCCCTACAATCGGATAATTTATTATTTGATTACAGGTACACAATGATCCAACTGTAATTTGTAACGTTTAGCCTGTTCATACAGATAACATCATCAATGACGCAATGCTTGGTAATGGAGGAACTGTTTCTGTGTGTACTTGTATGAGAATAATAGTCACCTCTTTTTGTTCGGTAGGGGTGGTGGTCCTGACTCCTGTCAGGTCCTTCCACCGCAGCACCCCCATGACGGCGTGACGCACCCACGAGCCCCGCCTCCCGGTCCTCGCGTTCGACAGTTCATCCACCACACCACACAGAACAGAGTTCACCACCAACTTCCCAGTTCCATCCTTATCACTCTTTAGCGCCACTTCGCCAGTTATCGGCAACGACCTTCTCTCCCTCATAAAGCTAGAAAAAAAAAGCGCTGCCAGCTCTTTACTCAGCTTGCCCAAAATGCATCCTCACGACACACTCACTATTAATCATCCTAAGATATCGAACTTCAAAGACGATATAAATCTTCCAGTAAAACGTTTATTTTTATTACAGTTTTCGGGTCACCCAGCTGCGATCTTTCCCATAAGCACCCGGAAGTTTTTCAATTATTCCTTGAGCTATAAAAGAAAACTCAAACGATCTTCTGCTCAAAGAAGTTGTCTCCTAAATAGCTTTAGTCCGCACACCAGTCATGCACGAAAACAGTAGGTTTAACTTTCACTTCGTGCGCGTCTTCGTCACCCTGGATGTAGGTTAGACGTCTTCGCTGATACTTATCCACGAAAACGTCAACACTGTCGCAGTCTAATAAATTCATTCACAAGTTTTTCAAGAAAGTTCAAAAACTTTTATTTTTTCACTTAAAACTCAGTCCACAATTTTACAGCACGTCCGATAATAAAACAGATACAATAAATCCAAACACTACTCCAAAGTGTTGAAGTTCCAAATTTAAGTTGTCAAAACACGATCGTAGCGCGATTATTGAAATATCGAGAACGGCACAACGTCCACACCGGTTTGCGTTCGGAAACCGAATGGCGCGGCGCGTGCCACATGCTTCTGCTGACACGCGCTAAAGAATTCTCGTCTCTTTCTTCGTAATATAATTGCTATAATGTAGACAAGGACAAGTAGCGAGCCAAACCTTCACACTCGATGCAATGGAGACAAGACAGGTGAATGTAACAGCCGGGGAAGACAACAAAAACTTTGCAAACGTTTCTAGTGCGGTTTTCTATTGTATCAATGCGACATTCAACTTGTAGAAAAATGGTACAGCACGAGATTAATTGTAACAATAGAAAGTTACGTAAAATAAATGTTCACAATATCAAACGTACATTTTGTTGTCAACTATTGTACTTTTCACAAATATTAAAGAGAAGATATAACAAGCTCAATTCAAAAAAATATATAAATCAAGTCTAAATTATAAATTCGAAAATTAAATTTAATAATACTATAAACGTTATCACAATGTTTGATTATACCAAAGTTACAACTCCAAATACAGCCGTTAAAATAACGCATTTCAGTTATTTTTAATTTCATTATCATAAAAGTGCACGTTGCAATGCCCCATCGAATTTAGGCGTGGATGCATTTGCGTGGGAACATCCGGCACCAACGGTCTCCGTCGATGCTACCCTCGGGGAACAAAGGACCAACAGGTGCTTCAACACAGCTCCTTCCGAAGCCAAGGACTCGGGTAAGGCGGAAGCCGATACCTTATTAATAAAGGAAGGATGTGGTGTCAATCAGAAACCCATAGATGCTCCAAAATACCATCGCGAAGTTTCGAAGTAATTGCAAATTTATGCAACGTTATTTTCTGTACGCAATTTTCAATTAAAGTAAAAGCAAAATAAATCACATTGCAAATTCATAGATGTAGATTAGTTACATCAGTCAATTAATGCATATAGTGCATGTCCGCGTATTATGTAGCGCACTGGAAAAGACTCAATCATATATCAATCAGAAAAAAAAAAGGTGAAAGAATAACACTTATTTTACCGCGTTTTCCAGTAAACACGATAAATCCGTCAGAAGTTAATATTGTAACCTCAAATCAAATTGCATGAGTAAATTGCATTTCCATGTCACGTCATGTGGTCCCGTTTTCAGTTTTGTACATTTGCGTAACCGCGGGGATTCCAATCGCAAACGATGTTTTTTTGGTACATTCAAATAAAGGTCAAATTACTTGTGGGACTAAAAGATTTTTTGTTAATGATTACCGAAGTGGGAGGTCGTGACTATAACTGGTTTGAAAGTTGGATGGAACAAGAGGGTCCTTTGATTTGGTTAGCGTAACTATATTTTTTTTAGTGTGATCAACCCGAGTTTTTGGAAAAGAGAAATCAAAATATATTGGTAACACGAAAAATATATTTCTAAACATTTCGCAAGCAATTAGAGGAAATGTGAAGTATTTTTGTAGCGACATCGTGAGCACCAATTTAATAATACTCAGTATCCTAACGATGTAATCAAACAAACTCCAAGCGAAATCATTAGTAACCAAATCGCGGACATAATCTTTAAACGTCAATTATCATTAGGCAAAAATTTGTGACTGTAAACATGAGCGATCTCATTAATATTACAAATCACTTCGAGAATATACTGTTACTGGAATTAAAACGGGACAAATTTTAACAATCAACAAGAGAGTAGGTCTTAAAATAATAGCAGCCTACCAGTACATGATAAATACGCAAATAGCCATTTAGCGTAAGATTTAAATAGTTCTAACTGCCTCGTTGGCCTAGTGGTGCTAAGCGCGCCTGCTACGCTAGAGGTCTTGGGTTCGATTCCCGAGTCGAACAAGGTGTTATTAGGTTTTTCTATGAAATTCTCAGTAGCAGGTCAGAGTTTGGATTTGTGCCCGGTAGTGGCATTAGGCTCGCCCCCTATTACATGGGGCCTATACATATCGGCAAACTGTGGGTTGTACATTGGTACGCCTCTGCCCGACCCCTTCGGGGATACAGGCGTGATGATATGTTATGTTGTTTAAATAGTTATATTTTTCTAGAATATTTACAAATTAAAGGAGCCGGTAATACAACAGATTTAGACTCTGGCTGAAACCCTAATATTAGATGTTTTGAGGTGACGCCGATAATTTCTAAAGACAAAGAACTATTGTTGGGTACACCTGGTATTGGAATATACCTGAACCTAGTCAGTACTCGGAAATAGACGTGACTGATTGGGCCAGGAAAATCTACTAGGGATGCGATTTTGCATACCGAAGATCACGTTCGAATAGTGATGGTGTGAGTGACTATCGATACAGAAATAAAATTGTATGTAAAACACAAAATACAAAAATTATGTCTGGACAAAATTACCTAACAGGAAAATAAAACCATTTGCATGAATATTAGATGCACCGCGTATAATTCAGAATAACCATGTTTAACTGCATACATATTTAAAGTTTCAATTTATGTATTATTATGTATAGTAGGTAACTTTAAGTGTGATTCTAATACTTGGGTAAAGCATTGCTAACTGTAACTTTATAGTTATACTCTTCGACACCTACAGTAATTTACTTACATAAAAGAAAATCAAAATCTCTATCTATTTAGTCTATCGTCCAAAGAATTTTATAAACGCAAAATATTTTCATACCGTGAAAATAATAAGACTTAGGTAACAACTTTCTAACGCAATTCAGAAGTCGACTAAAAATAAACTTACTTAACACAAGCCCATCACTATTCGTAGTGATTACGAAAGCGGCGCATCACTTATGCAAGTGCATGCGCCTCATTTGACGGTCGTTAGAGCATAGCCCACGCGAACCTGAAATATAGCCAGGCCGACGGCTAGAACAGAGCGATTGGATACACCTCGCAATACCATAGGTACTGTGAAATTGAGGATTACGCCGTGCTCAACTCATGAAGTATTTAATATTGTAAATCATGGCGTAGAGAAGAGTATGAAATGGTTGCTCACGTTTCCTTATATTTATTATGTTTATTGTTTTACGGCTGATATTGTTAAAATATCCATGGATAGTTTTCTCAACCAGACAAAGGAATTTGACATAAATTGTATGGTTGTCAAGTAAAAATTCTGTCTCTAGCAGGACAAGCCCAAAGTGAGTTTATTAAAACCACCATTTAATCACAGTTTTGCATTAGAGTTCTAATAGCGAAATAGCATGAGGTGCTAAAAAGGATTAGCAAACAAGATGCAAATTGAGGACATTTCTGATGGCTCAAGTAATAACCAACGATCATTGAATTTATAGTCACTTGGATATTCACGTAAGTAAGCCTATTATATGAAGATACGTAGCCATCTTTACTAAAAGCATCTAAAGTTTGGAAGAGAATCCGTATAAAAGCTTTTGTGGTTTGGTCCTATATCATGTTGGAGACTATAAAGGAAGTTTAACATCAAGTGCATGAAGACTCAAAGGCTTCAGCGACCAGCTTCCGATAACACTGGACTTAAGTCTTAAACTGTTAATTATGTGAACACCGTTCGTTCTTTGGAAGTATATTTGATATTAACCCTGGAAATACCTGTGCCTTTATGTGCCAATATACTACATGTTCCAAAGATTCCAGAGATAGATCAGTCCAGAACCAATTTTTGGGGAAGGTTTTTATAGGTCGACCCTGAAAAACATGCTAAAGGCTATAAGGATCGAAAATAGATAGTCTTTTTAGACCATCAAAATATCAAACAGTAGTGCTATTCCGTAAAATTATTTTCATATCTCGACAGCGGAATCCGCGGTGAGATGTCAAATACGTATTCTCGAATTTGAATTCAATATCAAGGCCAATTGGGATCACTTTTGAAATGAGCTTTATTATCACTCAGGTGAAGCTCGATATCGAAATTATTTACAGGATAGACATACTGTTCCTTGCCTAGGTTAAGCATGTGGTGTTTCGGTTAAATTTAATGACATCATATTTCATATCTATATCGAATGCACTCGTAATAGTAGTAAACTTTATGGTTGCAACAGCATTTGTATTTGGCTCACGTACGGCACGAACTAGTTTCCTCACATAACCTTTTTAATCTGATAAACAGATCAGCGGTCGCTAGTTGCCAACAGATAATTTACTTATTTCACGAAAAAATAGGACTAGCTTCTGTGAAAATTTTGAGGATAAAACAGGTACCTAACTCACTTTATTTATGTAGATATATAGAACTACATTATTTTTAAAATTCTCACGATAGGATTATGCGTGGTATGTTTAAGGGTTTTTATTAAAGTCTAGAATATTCGACAAAAACAAAATAACCTAAAGTCATTCTTGCCAAACAGACATGTTTTTTCATTCATAAACTAGAGCGAGTAACACTTGCCATTGAACCAAAGAACGCAAATACTAAATGATACTGGCTCCATTACGAGAGTGCCCTTAACCGCGCGAAAGTAAACATTGCTCCATCGAAATTCACGATTCTTCCATTAGGTATCAGGTCAGCTATAAAGCGGTTTGCTCATTGCTCTAACATCCAAGGTCGCTCTTTATGTGACCGCAGACCGTTCACAACACGTAGCCTTGTTACCCACAAAGCTCTATGGACCAGTCAAATAAAAGGTGGAAATTGAGCCGGTTTTATTGTTAAGGAAATTACAAATGAAAATTTGTATTGGACTTAACTTTGCGGAAGGTCAATGGTTTTGCATAATAAGTTATGCCTTGTTCACGACTGACTGTATTTCTTTCGTTATATTCTGATTGTAATGAATACCGATCAATTTTATAGTAAAGGGAGATATTTTTTTGCATGTGCAGAAAATTTTATCTAAGATGTTTTATCTTTCCATTTTCACAATTATCTTTCCATGGTGACAGCAAAAATATCTGTACAAAAGTAGTACGCGTAGGAACACATGTTTGCACGGTATTTAGTTAACCTACACTGTAACTTATTATAGGATTTCTACGCTACATTCGTTATACAGGTCAATTTAAATGTCAAAGCAATTTGGGTTAGATATAAAACTGATATTCAGTAATGTTCTAATTTCGTCGCAATAAACGTCACGTGCGTCATAGGAAGGACAGTAATTATAAGGTACCTGCGTCAAAGCTGAATAAATAAACTATCTTCTAAATCAACTATCAATAATCAAATCGATTATCGGAAGGAATCGGACGGATAATCGTTAATCGAAAGTAGAATCGAATGTCAGCCGCAAATAGTTGAATGTCTATTTATGGGCGAGCTTTCAACTCGAAAAATAACAATCGACAATGCCATATATTTGTAACATGATAGTAGAATAGCGACGGAAATAGGCCGACGAAAATGGAATATAAAGAAACTTAGTATGCGGACTAAATAGAAAAAGTATCAAAGCGATTCCATTTGATACTCGTCTTTCACTTCGAATTTTATGCTTTATTTAAAATCGTATACATTACTAAAAGTGACTCAGTATCTTTTTGAATCCTGATCGAAGAAGTATGTTACATTTAAAGTATCAAAAAAAGGACTGTTGAATAAAGACTAGTCTATTTAATTCTGCTAGCTTAATTCTGATGCCATAAGTAAGATTGAAGGAAACCATACGACTCGAATGGAAAAATCCCATTTACTTTTGACTTTATTACTCTTAATGTAAATAAGAGCAAAATAACAAATATGAAATCTGAGTCATCTCTCGGTAACGTCCGCTCCACTAAACAGGGAGATTCGGAGAACATACGTGGAAATATGTAGGTGAATACATGTAGCATGAACTGTTTAACATAAGAAGCGAAAAGACTGAGATTAGCTTCGTCTGATTTTGTTTATACCCGGTAAATAGTTCGAACGTATTCATTCTTAACTTACCCGATGTTTAAAGATTGTGGGTGCAAGTTGAAATTCGCAGCATAGGTTCTGAATGAAAATATTAGAACATCAAGTCATAAAACATAACAGGTTCGTTACACAGTACACGCAACTTTAGCTGTTCATAGATGATGCAATTGATATTTGTGTACGACACGACAATTCTCGCACTCGACCATTCATTCCGAAGTAGGACCATTCATTTTAGAGTAGCGACCGCGATTGTTCGTGCAAACGGCAGCACACAATTCAATCTTGGACCCGTGGCCCTTCACAAAACGAACAATTGCAACTGCATTTCAATATTTTAGCTGTTACATGGTTTCAGTTGTTAGTCGTTACAAAAGTAATAACCTGAACAGAGATATGACATCATAATAAATAATTTAAAGTCGTCTGTATTTCGTTTCTATGTTTTTTGTAGAAGCTCCTGTTTGTCTTTTAGGCGAATACTTAAATATAATTCTGTCTCGTGTAGCAAAAGGAAGACTAATAAAAACGGTTCAAAGTTAAGTTGTATTCCATACCCGGCAATAAATATGGCACATTGATAGACGCATGTATCTTCCATTCTTCAGCGCACAAGCTCGCAACTGTCCTGCACCCTACACAATGTCAATTAAATTGCTGCAGAAAACATCACATACATTGCTCTGAACCCAAAGTAAGTAGCTATAAAGCACTTGCGTTATTTGTATCAGAAACAATTATTCCCAAAAATCCAGACCCGAGAGACCCTGTAGAAAAGTGAGTTTCTGCATTGAACCCGGGACTTTAGAGCCAGCGACACCTTGAAACCGGAGGTTGAAGCCGGAGGTGTATAAGAATCACTATTACTAATCTATTTTCATATGAAAGTTACATGCATCTTTTCCAAGTCTTTATGAAATATTTATTCCTGGGTTCTGTATACAAGGGTTAGCTGTTAAAGAAGTCAATTACTTCAATGTTTACCATTGTCGGCGTGTCTACACTTCAGTCTAAAGTATTCATTTTAAGCGGGTTTCCATACTTCATAGTAACTTAGTAAGCTTGCGTAATGACCAAGAAATGTATTGTTTTTCGTTTTCCTTAACTGCGTGCATCATATTTGCATGTTTTGCTATGTTAAGTATTATGTAGGTAATACATGGTAATTTAATTTGTGTGGACTATTTCCGTCACATTTAAGTCATTGATCACGCAACTTATTGGAAATTTCATGTCTTCATATTTATTAGTCATTGCAGTTTATGTAAATGTTGTGTAAATTATGCTGTTAACGTTTATAGATATTTGTAGAAAAGTTGTTTCCATTCAATATAGTATGTATGGTTTGATGTTACTAATAAACCTTTACGATGAAACCTAATTATTAATAGTTAGTAAATCTTATTGTTTTTATTGTTTAAATCTTCGCTACATATAATACTTTATTACAATTAAAAATTAAACTTAAGATATTTACAATAATAAAAAAAACTAAGCCTACACAGTAAATAAGAAAAAATAGTTCAATGATAGCTTTGGTGAATTTTTCTTATTATCAGTAGTATCAAAGTGTTTTTTTTTTGTAGAAATCTTTGCAGTTAGCCTGAGCGCAGGATTTGACTGCTTCACCGGACTTTTAGTATCAAAGTGAATAGAAAACTTAAATAGGAGACTTGACACATTATCTAAACAGCAAGTACTGTGTTAACTAATTATGTACAAAATAAATATTGTTTTAACTCTACGATTCCCACCATTCGATTGTAAATATTGACTAATTTATTTACTATTATTCTATGTACGTAAACAGTAATGTGTACGGTCCTACATATTATTTATCATAGTAAACCACTTACTAGTATATTCGTAAAATTCACTTATATTTCAAAAACAGCAAAAATATTAAAAATCAAAGCAGTAGTGCCGAGAGCTTACTTATTAAATTATAATCAATAAAAAAAGTAACTACACTAAACAACTCCTGATCAGTAAATAAACAGACACCTTCAAAGTAAGCTTCTTGTCTTACTACGAAAATCTATTATTAAAAAACAACTCGATTTAAAAACATTCCGGGAACTTAGAGCAAAGGATAAAGATCATTTCTTCCCTAATGCACGTTTCCGGTTTAAAGACAATATTTATAACGTACATAAATAAAGTACTAATAATAAACAAGCTCAACCATTTGTTGTGAGAATTCAACCCTTTGTAATCTCACAGTAGTAGAATATATTTCAGTAGTCAAAATAACATAATACCGGACTATGAATGTTCCAGAGCTAAAATAGCTCTTTTCATATAGACAAGAAATGAACATATATAATTATTTTTTAAATCTTCTTTCAGTAATTGCACTTATTTTAAGTATTATTGATAAAAAGTCACATGACTTTAGCACAAGAATAATTAATTTTTAAAGCTTTATCATCATGCTTTAAACCTAGATTGTTTCAGTTACAGAGAATTACGGCAATACTGACAGACACATTATATTTCTTACTTATGAAGGAGAAGCAAAACATCAACCACTATTAAAAATGTAGTATTCAATTAATAAATAAAACTGCCCGTATAAAATAAGTCTGCCCGTGACCATGATACCTGCAAAGGTGTCGAAACGTCGGGACTTAAAATCTAAATGTAAACCGCGAAAAAATCCGTAAAAAGTCGTTTTATTTCAATAAATAAAACTAATAGAAATGGCTATCATATTAACACTGTAATATTAAAACAAGTTCGCACATACACATTAGTTATTACTTATTATGCAAATTGGAAAACGTAATTAATAATTCGCGTCGTACGACCACATCGTGACACCTAGATGTATCTGACTTTGACATAATTACGTGCTGGTATAAAGATTTAATTAAATCATTAATTAGATACTAGTATTACGAAATTATAATATTACTTTTCATCACAAATTGTCTATTTTTGACATTCATATTTACAACTCTCATCATAATTGCACTGCCTCGTGCTGTGGCGCTAAGCGCGACTGCTAAGCTAGAGGTCTTGGGTTCGATTCCCAAGTCGACCAAGGTGTTATTATTGGTTTTTTCTATGAAATTCTCAGTAGCAGGTCGGAGTTTTGATTTGTGCCCGGTTAGTGGCAATAGACTCGCCCCCTATTACAAGGGACCTAAACATATCGGCGAACTGTGGGTGTACATTGGTACACCTCTGCCTAACCCTTCGGGGATACAGGCGTGATGATATCTTATGTTATGTTTATCATAATTGCAAAAATGTCTGTTCGGGCTTCACAGCTAAAAACGCAGACGATTTTAATAAAAATCTGGAATAATGTAGCTTTAACTACAAGAAAAGATATAAGGTACTTTTTGTCGCAATTAAAAACACCCACGCGGACAGAACCACGGGTAAAAGCGAGTTGATAGATATTAAAATAAAACGCTATTTATGAATCAGACAAGACCTTTTTAAAAGTATAATTAAAAGTAAATATATTCAATATAATAGCCAACAGGATTGTTTGGTCTTCATAAATATGCATTCGATGTTAATCTGAGGGGAAGAAAAATACTGAGACTGGTTTTGTATAATATTACTTGGTTAATTGAAATGTCGAAACAGATTAGCCAGTAAGCGAAGCCGGGAAATATTCTGAATGTTAAATACAATGTTTTAGTCGTAATCATGTAAATGAGATGGAAAGAGTAGAGAAATTGTTTAGCTACAGAAATATACCTATAGGTATTTTACTAACTGTGCCCCGCGGTTTCACCCGCGTTAAAGAAAATACATACACTATATTTATAAATTATAGCCTGTGTGTTATTTCGATGTATGCTACATTATTGTAAAGTTTCATTAAAAGCCATTCAGTAGTTTTTGCGTGAAATCCATTCATAATATAAGTATATTATGATTGAGCATAATATTGTTATTAAATAATATCTATTTTAATGCTCAGAATAAAAGTGAAAATAAAATTGTCTCTAATCTTTGTATTACTTAAAAGTGTGTAAAATCATTTCTGACACACAAAACATTTAGTCTTCCATATAAAATATGTACAAACAAATAATTAAGAATTATCAACAATCATCTTTAATTCAAAGAATACTAATTATGAAACCAAGCTCGCCCTATATTACCCCTTCGTAGTATTAAAGCAGGAAAGACAACAAAAGTTTTCAACAATAAAATCATATGAGTAAGCAAATAAAATTACATACCTTTGTTCTTTAAAAACAAACGAAGATCTACATCTTATACTACGCACTTTACGTATCATTGTTTTAAGCACAAAGTGTTTTAATATTTCTATGGGTATTTTCTTTCTACTTATTCATAGAACATAATTGTATTTTATGGTTAATTATTATGTAACAACAATTTTTATTGCATAATTTCTCAATTTAATTGGAACTTTAATCGCTATAATTACAATCCTTAAAATTGTTTCCTATTTTATGGGAATTATAAATATTTAATGCCTTATCAACATGCCCTAATGATTTATTCAACGGTATAACGATTTAGTAAGTTTTTTACATTTCTTTAACCCTAATATTTGGGGTTCCTGAATAGTTTTAAGAGCTTCATAAAGTTTCTTTGTTCTCAAGATTTAACGCCATTAGCCGTCTTAGATAAGTATTGAAACCTCTTTTATTTTGTTGTCCAAAATATATAAAAAGACGTAATAAATCCCTAGATCCTTAGAAATCTCTGTGACCAAAGTGTTCAACGCTGACACATCAAATCAAAGATATTCAAATAAGAAAACTTATGTTTTCCTTGAACTGAAGTCAGTAACAGGCTTATGTACCTACCAGCTATCTAATACCCTAAACTCTTTTTAGCAGTTTTGATGTAACAACCTTCTCACTGCCTTCACTACCTACTGGTTTACTGTACTTTTTATTTGACCTCACGTCCGCACAAAACGCACGGCCTTAAAACTTTCCATTCAAAATAAGCTCAAAAGTCTCGTCAAGTGCATCCCATTTCTCGTCACGCGTCGAGCGCCATGACCCCAGTTTTTCTTCGACATGGTCTGCTTGCCCCCCTACCAGGCATCCGGTGGCTATTCCATCGCTTATAACCTCTTCCGTCGATTATTTCTTAGGCGTACAAAACTGGTGGTAACGAACTGCGTAGCCAGTGACCCTTAAAGTAGTCTTATGACCTGAAGTTGTTTTGTGCAATGAATTTGAATCTTATTGGTGGATGAGTTTTCTGAAGAATTAATCGAGATAAATGGAGTGATTAAAGAATTGGTATATTAAAGGCTTTTGAATATTAATAAGTAAACTAATTATTAATTTCATAATATCGGAGTGCTTTTGCATAGACGATAGTTGATCATCTTATTTGCAGTTTAAGTAGTAGTAGTTTAGTTAAGTTTTCGTTTTGTGTAAGAGTTTCCAAGGCTTTCATTAGGTACCTTTTATTGAGGTAAGTTGTATTTCAACGTTCATCAATAGTTTACTTCTTTGCACTCCTCATTTTCTAGGATACCTACCTATTCTTTTTTTATTTTTATTACTTCTAACTAAACATTATTAAATAAATCGTAGTTAAGTTTATAAGTGAACTTTTCCTCATATAATTACTAGGACATAAAAACATTAGAATACAAAGACTAACACTTGATCAAAGGTGGTATTATGCAAGAAAACAATGCAATGTTTATATTAATAGACACTTACTCAGGTTTATTGGTAATTAATTAATTACTAATCATAAAAGGAAGACATTGACATCTTTTTTTCCTGTATTGATTAAAAAGCAACCGGAACTTTAATAGTTAAGTCGATCTTTAATATTTGAAGTAGTTCTGACAGTCTGTCATTAAATTACCTAATAACCGACAATTTAAATACCAACGCATTAGTAATGTATAAGCGCCTATTATTATAATGACAACTGTACAGATAGCAGCAAAAGTATATGAGTGTAAAAATAGACGCTCATTATTATTACTCAAACAAAATGTATTTTATAAACATGTGTAACTAACTGTACTTACCTGAGAAAAATACGGCGGCAGTACTGCCCTCTGGTCGTCTAAACGAGAACATTGCACGCGCTCGAGCAACTCGAACAACTCATGTTGAGCGCGAGTGCCCCCTGTTGTCGATGTTGTCGTAGAACTCCATGGCGCCGACACGTGCTGCCGCCTGTCGGACAAACAGAGTACTATTTAGACGAGTAGCAATTGTGTTAGTTCAAACATTTTTGCTAGATGGCGCTTTTACAATCAACGATGGTTTGTTTTAGAATGGAACCGGTAGATGGCGCTGCTGCTACCTTCAGATAATTATTTAAATATTTTTTCCCGAATTGGTAAATATGAACTCACATTTAGGGAAAAGAATTTACACACATTTATAAAAAATACAATGTAAAACAATAAAACGCTCAGGACGTATTAAATGGGCTCAATATTTACGGTATTTACGGTCGTAACCGTTTGTAATATGAACGAGATAATATAATGGCGAAGAGTAAAATAAATAATCAAGATATTTAAAAATGTACGGAACAGAGCGCAAGTAATTTATGTACGTAACTATTTTCACTCAATAATAAAACTATTTTATGTTATGAAGAAAGAAAATCTAATTTAAAGTTAAAGAAAGCGGAATCTTTATTTAAACTAACAAGGAAGAAACAAGAATGGCAATATTTTATAGTCAATAACATTTTAAGGTGTTTTTTATAGCTTTCATATGCACGTCGTTATACCTGTGAACCATCAATCATTATTAATTTTTATGCGACGTTTCTTATAGGTTTAGGTCTTACGTACACGAGGCGACGCAAGTCTCCAATGACGCGTGCCTATGGGTGAACTTCAGGGCCTCGATTGAGCTATTTAAGAGTTACTTAACTTGCCTGGATGACCTGCTTAATTTGGTAATTTTTTCGATTATTGACATTCTGCTTACTGTCATTACCACGTCATTACGATGATCTCTTCGAGAGTTCATGAGATTTTATTGTAGACTTATCTGAATACAAAAAATAGGCACAATGAAAAGTACGCTGACCGACCACTGACATGCATTTAAAATAGCTAAATTGAGTCCCTGTTGAGTTTGGTACAAGGTATTCACTTGTCGAACTAGTCTTGCGTTGCCTAGTGTACGAAAGGCTTTAGGTATAGGTTTGCAGTAAGGCCTATACTAGACTAGTCGACAATAGAGCTCGTTACTGTCCGTCTCAGGATTAAGTTATGCAAAGATTTCCCTTTTTCTTTTTACTGAATAAAGTTGGCTCGAAGCGTGACGGAAAGGTATCATAAATCGCTACACTGGAAACAGCTTCGCAATTCTTTTACTTTCGTAAATGTACGGAACGAATTTCGTTATTTTGTAGTGGTTTTTTTTTTCTGTTTATTTTGACTATGTAGAAGATAGGTTACCAAAAGCAGTAACAGTTAACACAAGTCACTATTGGAACTCGCATTAATTATCAAAATTATTTTGTTATGTTACAGTGTAAAATACTACACAATGAAAAATAAAATATAAATCACGCGCTATTTGGCTCTGTTATTCAAATTGAATAGTACTCTGATTACTCATTTAACGGCACGAGACCAAGAGGAATCGCATTCAAAAAATTCAATGGTCTGTAATATACGGTGACAGCAAAACTTAAAAATCGAGAGAACCGGTTATGAACAATTTACTGCTATCAAAATAATATAAACAAAAGTGCACGCGACAATGACCCCATCTGGTGTCCGACAACGGAACTTTGTGCAAGTAATAATGGTTCGAGTCTGTGATTTATGCGTCAATTAACTGACCATTCTCTGCGCCCTTCGCGGCCCTAGCGTAACGTTATGACCAAGATAATGGTTTTCCGAATTAAATCTCCCCTGCTTACATTAAATCGTTGATAAAACCGGTATTCAGCGACTCAATCAAGCACTGTTTGTTTTTCGACTTAGCCTAATTTCGCTGTGTTGAAGGGTGGTATTGTCCGCGTGTAGGCAATAAATTTGATTGGCAGATGTTCCTTACTGATTTACAATGTTTGTTGTTTTTCAATTTGCTGTCATAAGTGAATATTTTACGGGGTATGCACAATTGGAGGGTAAAATACTAAAAACTTTTTTGCCTTGCCGTTTTATATTTCAACAAAAAGAGTTACTTCCGTAGCGCAATTTTCCGGCAGTTGAATAAGACAATCCAATAAATAATAAAACAACAAACTCAAATAAAATTCAGTACAAAAAGTAAGAAGTATATTTAGGAATGTCAATCAATTATCTACTTAATATGACAGACCAACGAAGCGTCTGATATGCCCATATTTTAGTCTGCATGATTCATCCCATGGAGACACGTGTTGGAAGTGTTGGTACCTTAGAGTATACATCTGAAACTATAGAGTGAGCCTATCAGAGTTTTAACCGTAAGCACAAGTGTGAACAAGTGTTGTCGTGAATAATGTATGAAAATGGAGCTTGCCGTTTTAAAAAATCTATCTAAAACACTAATATTATCCCAATAATGTCAAAACCATCGATATTTTCTTATATAAGTTTCTAGTTGCGCGAAAATTTACTTAAATGAAAAACGAAATGTACTAGGATCAGACTAAAAACTGCTCTCGCTTGGCACAAGGGGAACCTAGCGATAGTAGCAGTCTATGCATATCATACGTCGATGGTTGGTACCAATTGTATTCAGTCAGGAATATTTAATGCGAGCCGGTTGCAGGCCTGTCGCTTCAATACAATATGTATGTTGATGTAAGGGGCGCGTTCGTACGTCAAAATATACATACAAAGATGGTTTTAAAATTCTGAAGCTCAGAAATGTTTGTTATTTCATTTTGACACCCGCCTTCGTAATTACTTGAATACCTTTATTATTTGAGTTTTTTGATGAAATATTTTTATAAGAAAATACAAGTATTTAACAGGTATTCTTTGGAACATATTTATAAGAGAAGTAAATTTTTTATTTGTATTTTTTTAAAGCCTTGTACATAATTAAATATTTTATTTCGTCATGGTTTTTTGCAAAACATAAGAACTGGTGCATACATTGGCAAGTTCTAGACTTATTCCGTACCTAATCATACAGAGTAGGTTTTATCCTAGTTATACATTATTTGAGTACACGTATCTATTACTTAGTTTCCGTTAAATCCGTAGATCCGCAAGACTCAGTTAACCAGGTTTTAGCCGTCGTTATCGCCATAATTTAAATCTCTCCGCTGAAAGTATCACGCGAAAACAATAAATAACCTCGTGACCATCGCGTGTTTATAACCGCGACGTTATTGATGGTACTCCACAAACGGTGCAATACGTTGCAAACAATGTTTGACTGCCATCATTTTCGTTCTTCCGGCTGTGTATAATGAAACCGCTCTTCACAAAAACTTTGTACTAATGTTGATGTCAACTCTTTTTTCATTTACTTTATAATTAATTTATTAGACTAATATACAATTAGACAGAAATAAAATTATAAACGCATAGATCGAACAATAGCCTTATTTATCACGCCGTCAAATTTATCTAACGCTCAAAGAAATTTTCTCATGCGTGTAAAAATAAAAAGTTGGGAGAGCAAGCGCGGCCGTGAAATAAGGAATACAACATATCCGGTATATAAATCAAGTTAATTGTATCGGGCATGCATCTGGCCGCCTTCTAGACGTGTGAATTAGTTGTGATACAGTTTTATAAGAATCTTGTGAAGCTCTTAGGAGATGTGATCTTAGAGCTCTTAGATGATATGAGGTAAAAGTTGAAATATGGGAAAAATAGAGCAAGATCCACATAATGCTACATTATTTATTCATTTTAGGTACTGAAAGCAGATCAACCAGAGTCTTCTCATCTGTGCATTATGCAGTAGAAACATCTCACATTATTGTATATAATTTAATGAAACATCGGTTCATCCACGGGTTCATCACCCTCATCTAAATGATTTTTAAATTATATATTTTATACAAATCTTTATAATTAAACTTTTCTATAATAAGGTACCATTATTATATCAAGGTACCGTTCAAGTAATAATTTAAGTACATTTCGAAAACAAAACAGGATTAACCACAGTCGCAGATAATGTACAAATGGGGCCACAAATTTCACCCAGCCTAACATAAATTGCGATTAGTCTAACAGAAAAAAGACAAACCAGTTTCATTTGGCCCGACTTGTAAAAGTAAGTCGGAAACTCACGACTTCCGAACTGCGGGTTTTGCTTGAAAAAGTCTTTAACTGTAGTTTACTGACTTTAAACAGCACTTCATAGTATTTCTTTGATTTCTTTTTAAATGTCTAGTAATGTACATATAAGCGCTCCTTATTACATTTTTACATTATTAATTTAAGTATATGTTTGTGTATCTATGACGTCCGGAGAAATTTTTTTCAACGCAATAAATAAAACATCTTCTTAAAAGCTTGTATCATTAAATGTAAACAAATAATCGTACTTAACAGATCGTCATTTGTGACAAAATTGAACCGTCTCCGAAATTAATTACAAGGTAATTATAATTAAGTACCAAAGCAATTTCATTACATCGGAAATTGAAGAGACACGATATGCTTATTAAATAATTAGAAACAAAGTTCACAACTGTTTGAATGATACAAAAACAATTGAAGAATTTATAGCCTATAATTCAATCCTACTAACAGTTTCAATAATAATTATGATTCAATTATTATTAGGTAAGTATTAAAGGACTACGTTTACTATCAAAATTCACAGCCTACCTACCCCCACCTATGTTTCTCCCCATTTTAAAGGAATTTAACATATGCGCTAAATTAAATAGTTACATTATTACATTTTCAAACGCTAGCAAATATGCGCCCGATGTAACAAAACAAAAAGAAGACAACAAAACGTTTGGACACATATGTAAACTTTAACTTTAAACCTCATTTTATGTGACCTCTCAAAACCATCAACGTTACCTTTCATAGTTTAATTTCTTTTCCTTTATTTTAACTTACTATACAAGTTTTACGAGCATCGAATGAGCACTAAAAGACGAACTCGCGCCATAACTTTCTGAATAGCCTAGAAAGTGCTAAAACAATAGGCTGTAAACACATAAATTATGAGATCTTTGTTGAATGTTCTAGTGTATAGAATACGGTCTTACCTGACCTTGAGGTCACCGATGCGTTGCCGACCTTGTTTGTTTATACTTTGTCTTTACATATATTAGGTTTTATATGATGATTATGTGATGATTTTCAAGGTGAATAAGATGATAAATAAATGTCTTGATCTAATACAAAAGTATCTTATACCAATTGGTATGTTGCATAGTTCTTTGAAGCATAAGTTTTGGACAACTTTTCTTGATATACCTAAATATCTTGAGGAATCTTAGTCGACGTATGACAATGATGAAAATTAACTAATGTTCCACTTACTTAAAATAATCCAAAGTGAAAATATAAGTCACACTAGGAAGAACATAATTACAGCTCTCTCTTTATTTATTACTCTGTATAATATAAATGCAGTCGTCAATTTTTCCTCAGCAAAACGAATAAAATACATTGGTATCTGCAAGTTGCAGATCAAATATCTAGAACACACATTTATGATGCACTTCTGAACTTATACCTGAGCGATAAAGCTTTGGAAACGGATATGTTGACCCAGTCTCTAGAGGCGACCTGAAGAAGCCATTGCAACGTAAAACTAACGCCTTTGAGAGGAATATAAATCAGGATATAGGTTACTATTGGAGAATAAAACGAACGACGAAAATAGACCTTAATGCCTCGTAATAAGGATGTTGTAAATCTTTGCTGTGTGGTCTGTATTTGTCAACTATAAATTGTAATTACGTTTGTAGTGTTGGTTACTTACTAGCTACCTTCTGTGGTTTTAACCGTTAGTACATTAACTATTGTTTATTTAGGTAATAAAAGTTCTTTATCGGCCTTGAACCAATTTAGATGTTTGAGTTTGAAATATTTTATTTAGTATAGATTTCAGAGTCTTTTGGCCACATTAGATGAAGTCAATGTTATAGCATATTAGTTATCAAGACACTGTGTTAACAGTTTAACGATGATGTATCAGTTAGATGAGCGTCAAATAAGGTTTCTATTATTCAAAGTAATGATAAACATAATCTAAAATAATTAAAAAGCTTTATATGATTGAAATAAGACTTGCTTTCTTGTTTATAAGTCATTAGGCATAATGGTTTTGTTGGTTAGAATCATTTCAATTTAATTCAGCAATTAAGAACACTGTTTCCAGTTTCTGTAGGAAGTTAACCGTTAAAACGAATTCAACGAGTTGGTCTAGTCAACTAGTGAAAACGAAACAGTTGCAATTGTTTTAATCCAAAATATTTAGGAAACTGAACACAATGAGGGTCAAGCTAAAATGTGTCATATATCTATAAGCACTAAGTTAAAAATTGATAATGTTTCCACATATCTATGTAGTGATTATCAACGCAGTTCATGGCATCCTGGCAGATTCAGTTACCAGATCAATGTCAGTCACATGCGCAATGCGCTTGATCTGATATATGACACTCCACACTTTACTCATACGAAGAAAAACTTAACGTTTCAAGGGCTTTTTGAAGGCAAAGCAGTACTAGGACTAAATAATGGTGTAAAAGACATTCTTAAACCTGTATTCGATATCAAAAAAAGTTGACATTCAATGCTCGTAGTATCGGTATATATTTTAGCTAACTAGTATTTTAAAATAAACTTTCCTAAAAGTATGCAGTTTGCCTAAACGACCCTTTCTTTTTCACCTGCTCTCAAGAGCCATTTCAATTTGAATATTGATCGATATGAATTGGAGTCCACTCCAATCAGCTCAAAAGACCAGTGACGTGTGAAAATAATAAACGAGTGCCGTGAGAAATGTCGTTGGTAACAATCGATGAATTAACCATAATCGATTTTAAAACGAAATAGTGATGAATTATAATTATATTGTGATCGGTTACCAATTAGTGGATGCGATATTGTAACGATTAGCGATTTAGGTCCAGGGATAATCGATTATTCGCTGATTTACTTGTTTTGTGATGATCGTTCAGTTAAAAAGGTTGGTGAGTTATTACCTGACATGCAAAGAGTAAAATTCATAGTTGAACAGGATTGTTTATCGGATGAAATCGTAATTATCATTCCTGGATCTGCACATGATTGAATCGTATCTCCATAAGAATTCTTTTTTTAAGCAAGCTTGCAACATTTGTAAGTACATTTGGGTCACCAAGTTAGACCACATTCACGCTACTGTGCTTTCGATACTAAATTCTTCTAATAAAAAAAGTACAGACAGCGAACATATTACAAAAAAAAAACTCGACGATATAAACCGTCTACACCTACGCACTATATGTATGGTACTAGTGACAGTAACACTTAAAACCTGACAAAAGCCTTTTAAAAAGTGTCTGGCGAACGTGTGAATCACAACAAAGAGGCTTCCTGGCGCTCCTCCCGGGAAAAGCCGGGCATTTTAGGGGAGGCTCTATGCCTGCGAGATAATTTACCAAGAAATCTTCTGAAAGGAATATTCAGGGGTAATGAAGGACGTGGTTTATGTAAGTGTAATGTATCTAAATGAGAGATATAAGTGTTTTAAGGTTTTTAAAGATAATCGACTGTTCAGATTGATTTAAAGTTTTTTTTTTTAAATTTGTAAGTAATTGATTTTTATATTTTAAAGTTATTTTAGCTTCATATGAAGCTTAAATAGATGGCGGGATGAAAAAGTTTTATTTTTCGTAAAATTGACGAGTTTTCGAAAGATAGACGATTGCAAAAAGTTTAGGGAGACCTTTGCTTAGCAGTGGGACCTTTGAGACAAATAATTATATTGACGGTCTATTGAGAACAATCATTTTCTAGTACTAAATATACTAAAAAAAGCGATTTTTACAAGTACAAACGCTATTCGGTTTGATCTTATCTCGACAGTCAAGAAGGTTACAATGACATCATCAAACAAAAAGTAAAATTAACTCACTAACAGAAGCCTAATCAAAGCATAATAAATAAAAGAAACATTCGACATATTACATATTCAACCCACACCTGTAACTCTTAATCAAAATAATTAACTATCTATAAGTTGAAACCAATTTAATCTACGATCATAATAGTGCTTAATTTATTTTTATTGTATTTATATGGCAGATACGTCATCGAGCTTAATTGTTTGGTTTTACTGATTAAAATCTTGGTTAGTATTTAGTATTGATAAAAAATACAGAAGGTGGTCAGATATACATATAAAGAAAAAAAACAACCCTTAAAAGGTCAATTAAGTAGTTGCTCGCTATTTGTATTTTTAACTCACTTTTAATTCCTTACTCTTTTTATAACTTAATAATAAATAAAAAAAATGTAATTTATGTTTTCATTTATTTACTAAAAGCGACAGTTATTTTAATATGTTATTAATAAAATAATAAATAAAATATTGTAATTTATGTTTTTATTTATTTATTAAAAGTGAAATTATTGAAAAAAATACATTTAATATCACCGAACTACACAAAACTTTGCAGGCGATATTAGTGCTCTTTAGTAACAATATTATTCAGTTAGTGTGTAGTAACATCCACTAGTATAGTGGATTTGAATAAATAACAGGACAAAAAGTTACACATTAAAATAATCTGTTTTTAATTTGTCCGTCTCATCTGACGTGTTAAGTCAAAACGTTGGGTATAATTTGATATTTAGCTGAATGAGATCTTCGTTATTTTCGTCGATGACCTAACATTACTCAAGATTGGTACAATGCACGAATTCTTTGCAGTTCGATGTACTTACTTCCCGTCGTACTCTTTTTCTTATTAAATACACATGCTTGCAATATGTTGAATGAAATAATGCACTTGACTAATTCGATCATAATTATTATTCTTAGATGGATGATTAAATTTTATGATCCCAACCTTTTTATACTGAGTTCTCAAATAGAGGTTATTTTCCTATTTGACACAAGTATGGTGCTAAAATACATCTGTAACTACATCATTATTTGTTTATTACATTAGGCTCATTGCAAAGCTTACCATGAGCCTAATGTAATAAACAAATAACAGTTAATAGACCATTTAATTGAAAGCTTGGATATATGACTTTGTCGTCAATAAAAAACTAGAGGATGCAGCTGCTCTGGCACCTACACCTTTAAAACCCCAAAGGGCGGTCTATTTTTTGTCTAATACTTTTACATTCTTTTGAATCAAAATACATTTTATTTTAACGATTGAAATACTTCACTTTCATTTTTAATTAACCGTCCTCAAAATTGGAGAGTCTCAACTCGACTACATTTTTTTTCTTGTTTGGTAAGTTTGTTATGCGATGTCTAACATCTAACCTCTTTGGTTCCTATATCTAGATATATTGTTTATAACAAACGGCATCAAAACTGGGTCTAAATAGGTCAGTTCTAACTTCCTTGTGGCGTCAGTGGCGTGCTAACTTTGCAGGGTTAAGTTTCGACTGCGTGTAGCGTCTATTATGGAACTACTCGATAAATAAGTTACATTCAGATTTCAAATGTAACTGAGTACATTACATTTATTATTCAGACATAAATATTTAAGGTCAAAAATAGCTATATTACTTCTGCATTATTCAAGTAGATACATAAAAAAATCTTCAGTAAACAATTTCCATCTATTTTAAGTGTTTCTTCATTAGTACCTAATTCTTCCTTTCGAATGAACAGAAGGAACGAAATATTCTCAGTTTCCGAAATAACAAAAAATAATATATCTTTAATCCCTCGATAAATGCATATATCGAGTGCTCTAATAATAGCCGCATCATGAAACTTAGTTCGCTGAAACATAGGCTATGTTTCAGTACAAGTCAATAAGATCCACTTAGCACGGGGGAAGTTAGGGATGTCGGGAACGGTATCAGGTGTTTAACTATCATAAACTGGTGAAGCCGAACGTACGGAAACCACTCTCACACCTTCACTTTTGCAGAACTCCAAACTACTGATCATTTACCTGTAGTTGGACTTATGCTTATGATCAATGATATTCTAATAAACAGATATGTTATAAGCGTGCAATCGTGAAGACTCGAAAACGTCCTAATTGGGACGTATTGCCTTTCAACAACAACACTATTTGTCTCTTTTTTTCTTATGGGTTTTATCGCGCTATCTCTTTTGTACAATTTTATGTATGACTGAAAGTTACTTCTAAAACAATTAAATTCATACCCTAGGCTGGCTTCTACCTAGGCCAGCGAATAAGCATTGCCATACAACGTGGCAATGCGTCCAGCCTTTGGGGCACACTCCCAGTTGACAGCGATGTGGATGAATTTAATGCCTTATATTAGTTCTTAGTTTTATTTAGTTTATATTTGTTCTTAATTCTTGAATAGAATTCATACTTATTAATATAAATTTGTTTGTTTCGCTTTTAAGGCTAAAGTGCTGAACTGATGATACTCGGTATGAAGTAAGCTTGTATCCTAAAAAAGGACATAGGCTACTTTTTGCAGCGAAAACCGGCATTTACCCAGAAGCTGTAAGGCTTTCTACGGCAGTAGTTGCAATGCAATTGAAATTACGAAGGACAAAGTTTCATGGCGCTACTTGGGACAAGGCTTATGTCCAAGATTAAGTAGGATGAGATGTCTGTCTCTTGATAGTTGTTTTATGTTGGATTCTTAAACAATAGCAAATAAATTATGTAGACCTTCTTTTGATGTAGTTCTCCAAAACAGAGCCCAATCTTATCCGGTCCCGGATTAATCCGGAACGGGATCGAAAGTACGAAAGACACGCCTTCAACAAACGGATCTTTCGGCAATGTGTACTCTACATACAAACATACAAAATACAGGTAACTGGGGCACACACACCTTTGATCCTTTACACCCCCGAATTACCTACATTGTCAGCGTCATACTCAAAATTTCCCCAAACCTTTGACGAAAACAATTTTAAAGCGAAAACCGTGATTAATTTAAAGCCGATTAAATTATGAGGTCTCGCCGTCAAAGGGAGAAACTAGTTTAAAACAACATAATATTATTATGAACGTCAAGAGGAAATGGTTTTATTAACTTATGTGTTTCATGTTTAAAACTCAAACATACATAAAAAAACCCCAGACACATAATTTTGTTTTCATTAGTTTTTGCATTACGGCAATTCCAGTGTTTTAATTTACATTATTCCATTTTCACAGTAGCTACAAATAAGTTTGTAACTATTGTTTTATAAAACGTCACATTTATGTGTAGTATAGGTATCATTAACATGCTTGATTTTAAACACAACATTTATACCAAATTAATAATTTCTTGAATCAAAAAACACTTTTTCAACTGTGTTTCGATACTAAATCTAGAAGGCAAGAGGCTACCTAGAACATCTAAAACGAAAATAAAATACATAATATTTACTCGTACATTTAAAGACGTAAACAACATAAGAACATAAATAAACACCTGTCGTCGTATTAAAACAATATTAAAACGTTCTACACTTTATACTTTCGACACGTTACGATTGTGTTGAAGTTATGAAAAATTACCACGACTTGCTCCTTGGCCTGAGATATTATTATAGGATGGAACACAGACCTTGGAATATAGATTTGAAGTTTTGTTAAACTATATACGTAATTCATTCTTAATTTCTATTGTACACGTTAATTCCGATTGATTAATGTATTTTAATATTTTAAGGTTCTCTGCTAAAAAGGTTTGTCTGTTCGATAGTCTGTCACAGCCAATTTGTTAGTATATGGTTCTACTCTTTAGAAATACTTTATTCTAATATCGATATTCCGAGCATATAACTTGATAACCAAAAATTTTACAAAACACATAATTAATACATCGTATGGTATGGTTTTTATTGAGTATAATAAACTGAATTCAAAAAAAGGACCAGGACACTTTTGCAATAAACAATTATAATCTACATCACAACCAAATTAAAATGAATTTACAAAACGAACTTAAAAAATACACTAAAACTGGTACCTCCGTATAATAAACTGAATTTAAAAATAGGCCCAGGACACTTTTGCAATAAACAATTATAACCTACAAGACAACTAAATTAAAATGAATCTACAAAACAGCTAAACAAATACACTCAAACTGTACCTCCTAACAAAACGAATCCCAGAATCAGGAACGAAATTCCCCGTACAGAACAGTACACAAGAGAAATCCGTGACCGGATCATAACATAAGTCACAGGAGTTGTCATGGTGAAATTTAATGTAATAGCCCCCGATACCCTGACAGCCGGGTAATAGAAACAATGAACGAACTGTGAAATTAGACTGGAATTTACTGTAACGTCCTGTTATGGAACTGGTTGGATGGAATTTGTATGGTGTGATTTGTCAAATTGAACATGAAAGGTGGTTTTGTGACATTATTCGCACCACGGAACAGAAAGCACTAACGCATTTTGGTATTTAAAAAGTATGACACATTTAGATACCGTTTCCAAAATGGTTGTTTGGTCTTGTAAATTAACGTAAAACAAATTTCAACGTGGTGTAGTACTTTGACCTCACAGCACTGGACATGAGATATTTCAGATTATTTAAATAAAAAAACGACAAACTAGGTACTTTTAGTGAAAATAGGCCGTCTTCTAGGACTTTTGTAGGTCAACGAAAAACCTTTTATTTTAATAAAATATGTTACTACATAATAAAAGCAAATAGGTCGGGCATACCCACACAAAATTGTTATTTAATAAATAACTATAAATTATTGTACAATTTTAAACATTTATTTATACAATCAATAAAATTAGATTCAAGTAGTAAAATAGTAAAATTATTTTCATATTATTAGTATCATTATGTCAGTTTAAGAGAATATTCTAATATTGTATTTAAATTTACTGCATTAGGTATGCAGCTGAATAAAATGTCGATTTAAAATGGAATGAGACTCCATTTGGGTACACACTTAGAATACAATTACAGAAATGTATGCAGTCATTGAAATAATTTACAATAGAAATGTGATTGACCTAAACATACATTTTAATTCAAAATACAGACTTTGCTTATATTAGTTCACTATTTTTGTTCAACGCGGAACCACTAAATTGTACATAATGACTATTATTAGAATCTCTTCATTATTCGCTCTAAATACTTGGCTCATATGAAACGCTAATTACGCAGGCGTTTAAAAAAAAAAGCATAATAAAAACCCTCTTTATAATAGGTAGGGCCACAAAATATTCCGTACTTTGAAGGCTGTAATCATAATATCTAACACCATGTATTATAAGTTATAATCGGGTATTATTGGGTATAATCGTCGGTACGTAATCGCAGGTGCGCGCGCGCCGTTACCCGATGGCATTTTGACATGCGCACGCGCCGCCAACACATTGCAAATTGACGGTTTGCGTCTATCCCATCTACATAGAGATGGGGAGCGTTTGTTTGTTTAGGTTAACCTATGAAATTGCTGGACTGATTGCTATGCGGTTCACGTTTATTATAAAGCTTTAAGAAAGTTTTTTATTAGTATTATTGTCGGAGATGGATGCATTGGAATCCTTTTAATTAACATTAATTATATAGAATGTGTTTTAGTTTATAGCATAGAATGACACAAATATATGTATAAACTAACAAGCCTTTGAGTTGCTTTATTGCATTTGCTTGTATTCATTATATAGCGACATGTACCAGGATATTCGCCATAAAATGGCTGCCATAAACATAGCCATATAGGCCATTAATTATTTCGTCCATATTTGTATCATTAGCGGAGTTAATTACAATACATACACAATACAAATTTTCCTGTTGGGAATCACTGTTTATTTGTATATGATTATTAAATGAGTCTCTTAATTAGTATTGTCGTAATGAGGTGCATAATTAAATGGAATACGTCGTCGATATTATTTCCCTATCGCTAGGGAATTTGTCGACAATTAGGTAACTATCTTGTCCTCAAATGGAGCTATTCAGGCTGGGAATTTACTTGCATTTTATGTAATAATTTAGCAATAATATAAAGCAATGAAGGGTAAATCAATTTACGAATTGAACAAGTAATAGTGTACCCTGAACAAGATACCTAAACAAGGTCTTCAGATAAAGCCTTAGTTATCTAAACAAATCGTTGTGTTTTATATGTTTTTGTACTAAATATTAATATTTATTCTGAGCTTGAACTATTTTTCTATAGGACACAGATCTCTTTCATCTCTCCATTCTCTCTCTCTCTCTGTTCAATTGACATCAATAAATCGCTTCAATTTAAGTGAAATATAAAATTAACCACGAATCTGCTGGCCGAAATTTCTTAATAAATAAGCATCACTTTTGTACACCAATTACTATCCTGTAAAACTATAGTGTGTTGTACACTCACAAATCACAATGGTTTAAAATAAATATAGTTGTAAATAAAGATTAAATAAAATAAATAGATAAAGAAAATAAAATGGAAAGCCTAATTAAATATCTTATCGAGTGATCTCTATCTGCTGTACCACTTATCTCCATCCCAATATAAGATCATCAGATAGATCGATCAATCTGGGAGCTCTGGCCTTAAGCTCCATCTATCATGGTCGAGCAATAACGGGAGCCAGTTCTTGTAGAACAACATTAGTGTCATTGTGTAGCTGTGCTTCGTAATCATCAGGAATTTATTGTGGATCATATTTCACAGTAATGTCTAGATCGTTTTTGATGGAGTGGGAATTGTTGGAATGTTTGTGTAGATAATTTGGAGAGAATTGTTTGGGTTTAAATAAGTAAATTGGGAACACATTTTTGATGATTACTGAAGGATATAATTCCGGTAATATTATATTAATAATCATGTAAAAATTGGTAAAATTTTTGAGGTCGATATTGACAGTACATAGTATGTGAAGCCGGATTTAATGTACAATGTGTTCAAAAATAACTAATATTAAGATGTCGTTAAATGTCTATGACCATTAATTGTTTTTAAGACCGGAATAAAACATAAAAACTTTGACATCAAGACGTGCCAACCATTTACAAGCATTCTAAAAAAAACATGTCGCTATAACAAAATATAAATACGTACATTAACTTCTTCATGTATCTTCGTCTAGCAGAAAGCAACGTGTAAGTTTCCTTAGGCCCGCCCGTAGGCCAATACTTCCCCACTTTCGACTTCATTCGCCAAACTCCGTACCCACAGTTCTAAACTTACTAATCGTACAAAAGTCGCAATTGTCTCACAATTTTCCGTTCACGAGTTTTTTCTTCGCACCAAACCAACTGCTCCTAAAATAGAGAAAGATGATTGAAGACTTATTTACAGAGAAGCGACTACTTGTAGCTACAGCAAGCAACTAACAGGAAAGCGAACAAATACTATGTTTAAATGAATCATGCTAAATGTTAAATACTGTTTTCATAAGGAAAATAAGCTTGTTAAAGGTATTCAGCCAAAACATATCACCAATGCACCATAACTACAGTTCAACGGGCAACAAATAGTAATCAAAATACATGTATTAAATAATATTTTTTTTTTGACTTCTCACACGCGGTTGTCTGATCCCAAGCTAAGCAGAGCTTGTGTTATGGTAACCAGACAACTGATAAACATACTTATATATTTCTAAATACGTACATATTATAGATAAATTACACCCAGACACCGAACAAATGATCGTGCTCATCACACAAACATTTGTCCCGGGTGGGAATCGAACCCACGACCTCCGGTATAGCAGTCAGGGTCTCTAACCACTAGACCAACAGGCCCGTCAAATTAGTTTATGAATCTCATTTTTATTTTGTAGCTGTACGCAACTAACAATAATTATTATGCTTCCCTTTTACTGGGACTTTGGGACTGGATGCGGAAGGCGGAGGACCGGGTGTTGTGGCGCAAATTGGGAGAGGCCTATGTCCAGCAGTGTACGATGATTGGCTGATTGATTGATTCCCTTTTCCGTTTTTAAATATATTAAATAAACGAATAAATTAGTAGCAGATATAATTACGCCAAAATATAAGTTTTAATGTTTTTTTTCTAAACAAAAACTGAATAAACATACGGTTCAACTTGATCAACTTTTTCCGTTGCCAACACATAAAAAAGAAATTATAAATATTATGTTTTATTGAACAAATTGCAATTGCAATTTAATCGCATCTGTTATTAACGTATAAGTCATAAAGTTAGTTAAATATCTATCTACTGAATGAGTAATAAAAGGAAAAGCAAATCGCCGTTTATTGCAAAAGCTCGCCTTAAATAGGTGTTTAAATGAGGAGAAATTGCAAATGAAATGCGCAGATAACACATTTCGCTTTCCTTCATTGAAGCATACCATGCTTGTAGGTGTAGCGGATATAATACAGACATTAACTTCCTCTATAAGAAGTATCGACTTACGAACCAATATTAATGAACTTAGCCAATGCAATCCATACTAATATTATGGATGCAAGTGACTTGGTTTGTTTGTTACGCTATTACGGGTAAACTGCTGAATAGATTTTGATGAAAATTGCTTTGGGGTAAGGTTGGATCCCAAGTAAGACCACAGGCTACTCTTTGCAGTGATAACCGAAACAAAGGCGGGCAAAACCACGGGAAACAACTAGTATCAATAAGTGCGATTCACACAAATAATACAAATGCGAAAGTGACTTTGTCTGTAACGCTTTCACAGCTAAACCGCTATCTCGAATTTTATAAAACTTGGTATCGGGTAAGCTTGGATCC
The DNA here is from genome assembly GCA_905146925.1 of Autographa gamma. NCBI lineage: Eukaryota > Metazoa > Arthropoda > Insecta > Lepidoptera > Noctuidae > Autographa > Autographa gamma. The sequence goes on along the minus strand of LR989866.1, from coordinate 5,222,741 downwards.
CAAGTAAGAACATAGGCTACTTTCTGGAAAATCTGGCGGATGGAGCCGCAGGCAACAGCTAGTATCCAATAATTAGCTATCGTTACAAGGCTATTCTTTAACAGTACCGGTACTTCGGTAATCTCAATCTAATCTGACTTTGTAATTTGAGTTTCGTAAAAAGATTTTTTATTCGATCGGAACTGATTGGTTTTTGTTTTTGCTAATTCTTGTATGCTTGCCGAAGGGTCATTGCACAAGATATTGCAAGAGTAATTTGTATGGTTAATAAGCTAAAGAGGATATTATAATATTAACATTTATTTTTAGAAGTGTTACTATCAGAAATTTGATTAGGTTATAGTGGTAAACTAAATTTCCTCGTTGCAATGAACTTTTACAAGAAGCTTAGAATAAAAGCAATTAATTTGTACTAATTCAAGTACGTATAATTAAATTAACAGTTCTTACCGAATTTCCCTCAAACGACAATTCAAGAAAACTTTATCTTTAGAACAAATTTTAATGTCTGTGAAACATGACACTTGAATAATAAAAGTCTTAATTTTTTGTCGTAAAACTTTTACAATCCAACACTAATTTAATTTGTAAAATATTTTCTGTAAGTAATTTTTAAATTTAATGAGATATGCTTTCAAACGACAATAAACTTCTCGTTACAATCGACGTCGTAAAAAATCAAGATGATTTGGATAGAAAAGAATGCAAGCACAAAAGTGTGACGAGAAGAGAAAATACGAATATTTTTACCATAGATTTGAATGAACGAGATCAAAACAAAGACATGGAATTAATTTCGTATGAGAATAGTGTGTGGCCGTAAAATAAAACCGTTACATATACAAAAGAAAACGATCTTAAAGAGCGAATTAAAACCGTGAGAGTGTGGCCAGTTAATTCACAACTAACTTGTCAAATTAGTCTTTGAACCAGAACAGTGTAGGTATTAAATAAAATATACGAATTAACACGTACTTTGAAAACCATACAAAATTTTATGATGTTAGAAATCAATTTATTACATTTTATCCTAAATAGGTACTTTAACAATTATACCCGATCCATTTATGTACCAAATACTAAGAGTAAATAACTACAAAACATTTGGAACACACTTGCAGTCACTAAAATTGTGAATGCATAACCTTTGGCTATGTACTAGTACAAAGAATTTGATTAATTAAACAAACATTGATTGACAGAGCCGGCAATTATCCTTTTATTATAATGTTACATTAACTAACACAACAGTCAATTCAAGCTAGCCTTATCGTGAATAGATAGCAATTTCGCAATATTTAATGCACATTTTGCTTCTAGCTACTGATGCAACTCTCCTAACGAATTCATTGAAAATATCAAGCATTGTTCTGCTTTCACACCTACACTATAGAATATAGGTACTTGTGTGATTAATGGCAATCTATGTTGTCCAGTTGATAGGCGGTTAGATTGTGATGTGGGTTAAATAATTAAAAGTGAGGTCAGCGACTTTAACAATGAAACTCATAAAAATGAAATCAAGTTACTTTCGTATTGTGAGATAAGGTAAGTTGTAGTAAGGTTTTATTATGCACTAGATGTTAGTTATCGCGATTAAGAGTAGCCTATGTCATTTCTTAGAGTTTAAGCTAAGCCCTTACAAAATTCATCAAAATTGGTAGAAAGCTGTACCTGTGATAGCGTAACATACAAGCAGAGTTACTTTCACATTTATAATTTAAGTTTAGTATGGACCATATATCGGACAAAGACTTCTAGTTTCCTCCTTCTAAAAAGTGCATTACAATTCAAACACTAATTTTGAATCTAATTAATTTTGGAAAGGAACTTAAAAACTCACCAATAAGGAAGCCTCATCGATTTGGTAATAAAAATCATTGGCTAGTTGAAACAAAGTTTAGTGCATTGAACGTAGGTAGTGAACAATTTGACTTTATAACAAAACGATAAAAGGACAAGCCTAAGATATATTATGTATGTAAGTGTTGTAACCACATGATGTATTGATTGAGATTGCAAATATTGACATTTTAATCTAACTTGCACAAGATATGAATAAAGAGGCGTAAATCAGAAGCTTTGCAATAGTACTAGCTCCTTGTTTTGGAAGTACACAATAGAAAATTAAAATCTAAGCTGCGAAATATTTAGGTGTCAGTGAAATTAGATGGAAATTATCCCCATCGCTGCAAGAAACAAATAATTGAAATTAGACGAATAGCATTAGAATTTGTCTGGTTACCATAACACAAGCTCTGCTTAGCTTAGGATCAGATAACCGTGCGTGAGTAGTCCCGGAATATTATTAGTAGCATTTCAACCATTACCAAGTTATTTTCTAATGTCCCATGTTGATTTTAAAAAGCAGCAGATCGCTGATTGGCTGTTTTAGTAATTCCTATATCACTTCTTTATTAACGAATAGAACTCCCTCTTCATTCACTACGTTATACAGTTCACTGGTTCGAAAACGACCCATTGCACATTTGAAGATTTTTATTTAAGTTTTAGAAGTAATTAAAAGCTTCCAGTCTCATCACTCTCATCGGAATACGTTGCATATTTCATAAGCGGATTTTATGCAGGCGTTCACCGCGGCTCCGTGAAACTTTAAACACAACAAACACTGCTGATGCAAATTCTACTCAAACGTTTGCTAAGTGCAACGGCTAGGGACTTCTTTATGTTTGTTTTTACTTTTCGTATTCCTTCATGCGTCGTTTAAAATGTATGTAGAATATTTTGACAGTAATAAGGGTGTTTGTTGTTTTTTTATTCCAAATTGTGGTCAAGTCTTAGAGGATAATCGACACCAAGGATGAGTTAACCTAATGGCTTGAATTAAATGATAATAAGAGTACTTAGATGCTTATTAATAGTTAGAACCAGAGGTAAATACTAGGCAAATTCCCAGCAATGGGCTATACAGGTTAAATAATGATAATGATGACGAAAGTGATTTAATTTTTATTATAGAATAAAATACTTTCTGGGGAATTCAATTCAGTTATACGGCATAAAATTACCCATTTCATGTAACGTATATGGTTTTCAGAATGTGGTTATATTACTAAAATGGATAGGCGCATTATATTTATTTATTACGTTTCCCTCCTTCAATTATTCAACAAATGACGCCTGCGCAGTTCTCCGTGATAATCGGCCGTGTAACCATAACTCAGCTAGTTGTTCTAGTCTGACACACTTCTATACGCCCCCAGGATTAGGTCATTAGAAAGCCCACGCCAAGGGTAGTGTAAAATGGAAATACTGTTTTACGAGTTTTACAACGTAATCAGCTATAATTGGCTAAGCACAATCTATAGCATCTCGCAAACGATAAATATTTCTAAACAATATTTGCAAGTGGAAATAATTCTCGTTGCGTAAACGTAGAATCGTATTTCTGAAATATATTGTACAATTCTCAACAGTAAATTGATTATACATATTTTCAAACCATGTTCTCCATTTCGAAGTAACTATTATCTAGTAAAAAATGTAGTCTGCTAAGGACTGTTGTTCGGACGAACATAAATTATGATAATCGACATGAAGAATTACGTGGTAGTAACCCAACCGATTGCAAATAGTGTTGTTAAGTGCATCATAATTCACACAAAGTCATCGCTTTGGCGAAAGTTACGATTTAGAGCCAACAACGGGTGTTTTGCATTTTATTTGTACTTTCATTTCATACTTTCTTAATAACTGTTCTGGAAAATTACATGATTAAAATTAGAGCGATTTCTTGTAATTATGTTAGTGATAAAAACACTTTTAACATGTTATTAGTATGTTTATAGCCCAATTTTGGATGCGTTAATGGTAATAATTAAGAGAAGAGCAAGCGAATTAAAACATATGTATAAACATTACATAAGCGAGATACCGACAAGCATCTTACATCTCCTTAAGACGAAAAAGAATATCATAAAATAAACATAAACACACAGACAACTCAAAGTAAACATTAAGAAAAATAAAAGAAGATCATTTAGAAGGGTGAATAGGGGAAAGTCTAGTAGTGTGCCAAGTCACATGTTATTTTTATATTAGGACATAAATTATGAAATTAATGTTCTCAATAAAGCTTCGTGACTCAGAAAGTACTAATCTGTGACATTTTGGAAATAAAAGTATTTATCCCTAAATTATAATAGTTTTGGTCACAATTTAGTCAGTTATATTTAAGTGACCAATAACTCAAAATCATATACAACGTTGAACTTAGATTCTACAATATTTAACCGAGGAAATAAATCTGTTACCTTCGCAGTAACGCCCAGGGGTTAGCCCATAGAAAATTTATATTCCAAAATGCTATACATTATAATTTTCAATATGCCATTCCGTATTGATTACGATAAAAGGTGAGCTTACACCTTGTTTAAATTTATTGACAGCATAAATTGAATAACTTAATATATTAATTTAATCCAATTAATTAATTTAATTTTAATTTAATTTGATTATATTTTACTCTAAATTATCGATAATATACTAAGTAATAATCAACACTTTGTAAGAACAGTGCTAATTTTCCATTTTAAGTGTGTAACAAAGTGCAAAACTGTAAGTATATTGTATCAGAAAAGTTCGCTGTCAAACTAAGTCAAACTGTAACGATAATTTTATTGTATAGTGCATTGTCATCTTAAACTTGCGTGTTAGTATATTGATATTAAATTACTTCTTTATCATACACGTTTACTAAACTGATTAACTTACAACCTCAAACTTTGCAACTCTTCTTCTAACTTTGACATAACACCCATCTGAGTTGTCACTTCTCTATTTTTTGCATCTGGAATGGATAGAGTGATGACTAGGAGGGGTGCTGCTCGCTTGGAGGAATCAAAACTCCAATTAACATTGCAGGAATTAAATAAATACAAAAATTTGTGTGAGGAGTTGCAAAGAGAACAAGATGACAATGAGAAGGAAGTGCTTCAAATATTAAGTAACAATACCAAACTCAAAGGTGAGATGGCTGAAATTCATAGTGAATTAGTAAACATCACAGAGGAACGGGATAAACTTAGAATATTAGTAAATCAATTTGATCAGTGCAGCGATGAGTTTGATTCAACCCTCAAGCTCAACGCTGACCTTAAAAGTAGGTTAAGTGAAGCCCAAGAGACAATCCAACAAATGGACGGTGCTAGCCAGAAAATCCAGTTACAATATACACATGCTTTGTTTGATAGACTGGTTGGTACCGCTCCACTGCCTTCTGCCAACTCAGTTTTGGGTAATAGTAATAGTAACCAAATAGAAACAATTGACTTAACTTGTGATAAAACTGTACATCAAATAAGTTGTAGTCACAACAAACTAAAGAAATATATTAAGATTAAGAAATTAATTAAGAAAACTCAAAGATATATTAAAAACAATAAAATAATGTTTAAAAATAGTTTTAACTCATTAAATAAATGTAAACAGTTAAAATGTAAGTTTGATCATACAAAATTAAAATATGAGGCTGATATACAACACCTTCAGTCAGAGATTCTCCGTTTACAGGAATCCTTGAACAATATTAGTTCTAAATATAACACCTCACAAAAGGAAATAGGAGAATATATACTGGCAATGGATGGCTTGGTAGATCTGTGTAGTGAGAATGAAAGGATGTACAACTCTTTAGTAAACAGTCAAACATCAGACTGTAAAACAGATATGCCGGGTTGTTCACAGTCAGCTGTTTCTCTGGAGTCGTTGCCACCTGTGACTCATTCTGCGGAGTTGTGTAATAGCCTCACAAGTACTTCCTTCGCCACAGATATGAACCAGAATGTTAAATCTATTGTAATGAACAAAAATAAAATAATGATATTTAGCGATGAAATGGGCCAAAACATATCTCATAAGTTATACCAAAATTTAGGTTCTCAGGTCATAAATTGTTGTATGCCTGGAGCTTCCTATAAACAAATAGTAGATGAAATAGTAAGTAAAAGTTATTGCCCATCCACAACTATTGTACTTTTAATTGGGAGAAGAGGTAATGTAACTGTAAATATGTTAATTAGTTATTTTGAAAAGTTATCAAAACTTAATGTTAAGAAAGTTGTTTTATTTGCTTTTCCTTATGGAAAAGGTATGTCACAGACCGAAAACAATGCTAGGTACAGATGCAATAATAAAATTCATACAATGACACTATATAATAAACAATTTGAATTTATTGACACTAATGTCATCATTAGTTATAATTACTTTTTGACTAAAGATAACTATTATCTTTGTAATTATTATATTGGACAGGTAGCAAATTCGCTATCATATTGTATTTTGAACGAAGCCAAATGTTTGGCTAACCAATCTGCTCCTATTGAGCAGATAGATAATAGTACCTTTATTCAAGATACCTTGGAATCTGTTCCAAGTAATTTAAATTAGATTTTAAGACAATAGAGATGATCTCTGGCAATAGTTCCAGTCTTAGTTGTTTATCGGGAGATCCATCAAAATCCTTGAATTTCAATAATATTACAAATAATAAGCATATTTTTAATTTAGTACATCAGAATATTCAGGGTTTGATGGGTAAAGAATTGGAGTTGGAGTTGTTCATGAACTGTAATAACATTGATATCTTATGTATTACTGAACATTGGTTAAGGGACCACCAGTTCATGTTCAGCTTCAACAATCATCAGGTAGCCAGCTCGTTCAGCAGAGTTAATTTAATACGAGGAGGCTCTTTAATTATTGCTCGTAATAATCTTAAATTTAAGGAACGTACAGACATAGTGAGCCTGTCTGTTGAGCGAGTTGCTGAGATAGCATGTATTGAGCTTGAGCAGTTCATTGTATTGAGTGTATACAGGCCCCCTTGTGCTTTATATGATACGTTTGAAAAAATCCTAGAAGATGTATTATTAAAAATATCTAATACTAATAAAACGGTTGCCGTCTGTGGAGACTTTAATATTAATTTATTAGATAAATCTAGTATTGTGAATAGATTTTTAATCTTATTGAAATCATATAATTTATACAATATTTTCCTTGAGCCAACTAGAATAACTGCCACCAGTGCCACTTGTATTGACAATGTTTTTACAAACGTGAAGCCAACTTTCTATTCAGTTATTAATCTGTTAGACTCAGATCACTGTGGCCAGTTGGTTTCATTTACCAAAGACATTGTTAAAGCAAATCGAAAAAATGTTAATTTTGTTCCAGTAACCAGTTATCGTTTAGAACTTTTTAAAAATAATTTAGTTGAAAAACTACCTGGTTTGCCTTATCACAATGACCCTGATCAAGCTTACTCTTCATTATTTAACATGATTAACTCTCAGTTTAGGAAGGTTTTTACATCTAGATCAGTTTCTGTAAGTGATCGAGTTTTGTTTAGTGACTGGGCAACACCAGGTATTTTCAAAAGCAGAATAAGGTTATTTGAATTATATAATGAAAGGAGCCATGATCATAGTGAAAGATTTAGGGAGTATGTTAAAAATTACTCTAAGACTTTTAAGAGAGCCTGCGCTGCCGCAAAATCATTACACATCAAAAACAAAATACGATCTTCTTCAAACAAAATTAAAACTACTTGGAATATTATTAATTCCGAAATAGGAAAAACCACAGTTAAGAATAATGATTTTCATCTTAAAATTAATGATATAGATGTTAGGGCGGATTTGGAGGTGGCAACCGAGTTTGAATCTTTTTTCACTAATATTCCTGTATTAACAACTCAAACTTTGTTGTCGTCTTCGGGCTCCGCATACAACATACTCAAAGATTGTGTCGCAGAATGTGGGACAAGTTTTGAATTTACAGTTGTTAGTGCTAAGGACATTCTAGATGCATTTAAAGACCTAGAAGTAAAAAAGTCCACCGATCTTTGGGGGTTGTCAGTTCTAATAATATCCTCAATAATTGAATGTATTTCCCCATTTCTGGCAATTGTGTTCAACTCTTGTGTCGCATCTGGTGTGTTTCCGGACTTAATGAAATTAAGCAAGGTGATTCCACTCTTCAAATCTGGTAGTACAACCGATCCTACGAATTTTCGCCCTATCTCAATTTTGCCTACATTAAGCAAAATTTTTGAGAAAATAATTTTAAAGCAAATGTTAAAACATTTCAACAGACAGAATCTTTTTCATTCAAAACAATTTGGATTTACCAAGGGACGGTCTACTGCAGATGCAGGTGTGGAACTACTCAAAAATGTATTCGAGGCTTGGGAGAATTCACAGGATTCTTTAGGCATATTCTGCGACTTGTCCAAAGCTTTTGATTGTGTTTGCCATGACACACTTATCAAGAAACTACACCATTATGGCATTAGAAATAAGGCTCTTAGACTTCTCAGTTCATATTTAGACAATAGAATACAAAGAGTCGATATTAATGGCAAAAAATCAAAGGGATCTGTGGTAACTATGGGTGTTCCGCAGGGTTCAATTCTAGGTCCTTTCTTATTCCTTATCTATATTAATGATTTACCTTTTTGTGTAAGGGATGATCATAAAATCCTATTATTTGCGGATGACACTTCGCTTGTTTTTAAAGTGAAGCGTCAACTTGAAAATTTTGACCAGGTAAATTTGGCTTTATCTAAGGTTGTCCATTGGTTTAATGTTAATAATCTGCTTTTGAACTCTAGTAAAACTAAATTAATAAAATTTTCTACGCCTAATGTGAGGCAGTTAAGTACCAATGTACAACTGAATGGAGTAGAGTTGGACCCTGTGGAGTCAACTGTTTTTCTTGGCATTACTGTTGACGCCAAACTACAGTGGGGCCCACACATTAACAAATTGTCTGGAAGGCTAAGTTCAGCTGCTTATGCTGTAAAAAAAATTAGACAAATTACTGATGTGGATACAGCCAGAATTGTTTATTTTAGTTATTTTCATAGCTTGATGACGTACGGAATTCTCCTTTGGGGAAACTGTGCGGATATTAACACAATTTTCTTATTGCAAAAAAGAGCTGTCCGCGCTATATACAACCTAGGGCCTAGAGTTTCTCTCCGAGAGAAATTCAAAGAGATAAACATTCTGACTGTAACTTCACAATATATTTTTGAAAATTTACTTTATGTTCACAAAAACGAACCTGATTTTGTCAAATTGTCTGATGTTCACTCCCGGAACACTAGGAACAAAAATAATTTAACAGTTCATGCTACTCGCCTCCACAGAATAAGCAACTCGTTTATGGGTCAATGTATACGCTTCTACAATAAACTTCCCATGGATGTTCGTAAACTTCCCATTAAGAAATTTAAACTTTTTATTAAATCAAAATTATCAACTAAAGGATATTACAAGATATCCGATTATTTAAATGATAGGAACGCCTGGGAATGAGCTGCTCGCTTATACAGCTATCGCTTGTGTTTTTTTATATATTTTTTTGCATGTTGTACATATTTACAATCTGACATGTCTTGTGCTTTTGCATATGCATATTATTTTATTCTATTGACATGTTTGTGCTTAGTGCATATTCATTTTTTTTTTCTACTTTATTGACATGTTTTATGCTTGGTGCATATTTCATTTTTTATTTTTCTACATTACTGACATGTTTTGTGCTTTTGCATACAATATTTTACACTTTGACATGCCAAGTGAATAATGTTTATATTACTAGTATATTTTTCTATATCATATTTTTTTCCTTGCTTTAAAGTGTATTTTGTATTCATTGTAAGTGTAAACATTATGCAGGTATATCATAAACTCTCTTGCTTGATTTATAACTTGATACATTTTAGTCTATAGTTATCATTGAGCTGGCGATCTGAGTGAGTTGTTGCCCCACATACTTTTATGGTGCCACTGGCGGTATTGTTGTGTACCGGGTTGTGCAGCTCCCTAAAAAATGGTTGAGCTGCATGAGCTATTCGGGGCATGCTTACCGTCTGCTGGCACAGGCTTGCTCAGATCGATCTGGTTCTTTCTTCAAAAGACCAGTCCAGTAAATACTCTGCATTTGTTTACACTAATTTATTAATTTATTATTGTATTATCTGGACTATAAAAGAGACTAAGACCCCCGAGTTTGTTTCGACATTTCTTCTCGGGGTAGTCAGTTAGGAAATGTCGACTTCATCTAGCTTAGGAAGACATTGTAAAAGTGATTTAAATAGTCCTACTTACAAGAATAAACTATTTCATTTCATTTCATATTATGAGCTTTTTGACATTATATCTCATAAAGTACAATTTGGTATTTATATTAATAGAAATATTTATATGGATGGCCTTCTGTGCATGCTTCGTAGCGAACCGATTCGTTATGGCATAAAAAGAAGTATTTTTATGGATTTATCATAGTCATATCTGAATACTTGAAATTTTTGTATGTAAAATCCACAGTAAACCCATATTTAATGTAAACACGCAGTCAAATAAATAAAGCTTTAAACAAAATGATCTAATCGTCTCCAGACAGTTACAATATAATACTGAAACAACTAATATTTCAAAACGTACGTAGGTTAACTTCAATTGTTATAAATTGTTTGTCAAACGTGTCAGTTCATGGTTTTATTGACTAATTTATTATCCAAGTGGAATATACAGGCACAAGGCTAACGGCTCCTACGCGAAGCGACCACCGTAAATCTAGGACTTGTCTAGACAGTATTCAAAGACCGAACTTAGATAACCGTATTAAGTGCCAAAAACGGCCCCGTGGGTGCGACGGCCAAGAAACTAATCGCGTATTGTGAAACAATACGACTCTTAAACGACTGTATGACTTTGACCTAGCGCATAATAACAAAGATCTTTACATACAAAGGACTTCTCCAGTCTTAAAAAACAAGTGCAGCTTTAAGAGCTCTCATTATGAAGTCTTAACGTTGCAAATGACGACCGTTTTAAAGACGTAAATGCGAAATTCAAGTATCATTGTAAAGTCATCCAAATACGGTTCAGCAGACATTAAGATACCAATCTTGTAAAATTATATAAATGGGGTAACAAATCACGGCCATTTGGTTTATTATAGTCCAACAAGTTAAGATTTCATAACCCGTGGAGATAGTGAAGCCAATACCACGTGGTTAGATCATTATAATATTGTATCAACTACTGAAGTATTTAAAGAAAACTCAGCTGCCCAGTTCTCAATGATAAATATACTTTTTTCTGTTATTGTTTATAAAATAATTAATGTCTATTATCTAATAAAATCATCTCTGAAAGCGGCCATAGTCACAAACAATGATCGCCGTCCTTGTAAACCCATCAGATAGAACACTCACTTCGAACATTGCGAAAGCTTCCAACCCAATTCATCGGAACAAACTGGCGCAAATCAAAATCAAAAGTAATTGGACAAGACAACGTAACCAAATCAGTGTCACGTTTACGATCATTCAGAGCTGGTTTGCTTGCAAACAGGTAATATAGTCCACCATTATCGTTAAATTTGCCGTTTAGTGCCTTCTTACCGCGTGCCTCGAGTTACAAAATGATCCGAAGAAAGGAGCGGATTACGCTTCTATTTTATAATCTTGTTTCCCTACTACAAGCTTAAAGAGTTAATTTTCTTTAGCAATTCCTAGCTAGAATATTTTCTTGAAGTCATCAGATAAAATCATGATACGTGTTTCCTTTCCCGCAATAGAATGTTATTGAATCGCATTTGCTAGTTATAGTCCAGTCATTAATGCTTTAATTAAACACAAATGGATGATATACCAAGGCTTTTATCCGTTTCTTAGGGCCATCAGATCATGCTGAACCTGTTCAACAAAACTAGTTGTTCGTGTTACCAATTAGCGTCAATCATGTGTAATATATGCTGATCAGGTGAAAATTTAATGTGATTTCTATGGTTCATATGACGCGGTTATAAATTAATATTCTGTTTCAAACAGATTCGTCGTAAATATTTTAATTTATGATCAAACAGAGTGGTGTTAACAACACAGCAAAGGTCACAACCCTTGATGGAGGTGTCGTGTATGTAATGTTAGTAAAGACAGACAGAACATGGCTCCGTACAAACTAATTAATGAAACCCACATCAAAAGTTTTACGTGTGACTCATTAGTACCAAAAGCAACATAAAATATTCGCTTTCACAGAAACTGAAATTATTGCTGAAACTACTATTTTAAAAGGAATATTAACAAATCATAGTTAACGTTTTATAAATAATGTACAACACTTTTGAACAAGAATGTGCTTTAATTACTGCTTCAGAAAATCTGTTTTGAGATCTCGAACAAAAACATGATTTTTAATTGTTGAGAAAATCTTTAATTTGTTTTAAAAATCACGAAAATCGTGTGTTACAAATCAATTTGTATGATTGCAGAAACTTATTATTAACCAATGAAAATACTTTGCCAATCATCAAATTAAATGAAGTCCAGTATTTATGGGAATTCCAATATCCGCACATAAAAAGATCACTAACAACATCCCATAGATCTAAGCCGTGGAATTTTAACAAAGCACATTATTCTAAGACTGCACTTATATTGTTAGTTACACGTCTTTAAGTACTCAATGGGAGGCAAGTATTTCAGTACTCAGTGAAGTAATTTTAGTTGTAAATAATATTTGTAAATTGTTCCGCTCATACCCGACCCAGCCATCATTACCGCTTTTATGGTGGCCATTTAATATTTTCGAAGAAAGGTGTAAAATGCTTACGGGAAATTTTAAAGTGACTTTTTTGTGTTCGGTTAACAGAAAAGATTTGCGAGAAAGATCCATAAGCAGTGCAATCGAAAGCTTAGCTTTTAATGGATTTAGTAATTTGAAAACTGAGGAGTCCCTCAAGGGACGTAAGTTATGATTTTAGAGAAGCTTTTGATAGGGTTGACTACGTCTCTATTAGAATTTTGTATATTAATTTTTTTTTTCTTAAGTGAGTATTAAAGAATATTAAAATTATTTAAATTTAATGTATTCTGCTCAGCGTTATCTTACCGATATTGGAGCAAGCTAGGGCTATATAAAAGAAAATTTCTCGAACACTTTCCTTGCTCGTAGCCAACTATTTTCTCCGCCTATAAATCTCACTAAGCACCGACGTCTAATCTATAGTCCGCCGGTAGAATAAAAGCTATTGGTCGTGTTTGTGTAGGACCAGGCAATTACTTCTTGGTTAAGCTACATTTAATTACTATTACACAACTGTTTGTAGTTTTAACGGTAATTAGTTGAACTGTGTAACTGTGGACTTTGTTTCGAATTGGTTACAAATTGTTTAAATGTATCGCGGACGCTGAAATTGAATGAACATTTGAAATGCCATAGCTATTAGAAATTACTATAGGTAGATAAATATTACTGAAAACTTTAGTGAAGGAATAGGTATCGAAATAATTAAGCATATTAAGTATTACTTAAAACATCATAACAAAGCATCAAACAAAATCATAATAGGCGAAAAAAAAAACAAAAGGAAATATATCACTAATTGACAACCAATTTACGAAAAAGCGTTTAAAAAGCGTAGGATTCATAATTGTGTGGAATCGATTTGAAACGATTATATGCAAATTTTATTTAGATCATTATGCGGAACTTGGCGCTTCTGATAAACCGGTCCAATTTAAATCGGACCAAACAAAACAGGCCATACAGACCATATACGGCAATCGACCATTAGTAATACAACTAATTGTTACACTAAAGATGAATGATCACTATTAACTTGTTTAAAACTTCCTGATATGATTTTATCGGTTGCTTTTATCATGCAATTGATATTTGAAGAGATTAATATTTTAAAGATGGAATACTCATACCTACAGAATATTAGAACATAAACAATAATACTTTAAAAAAACAGGAAACAATTAATTGCTTGAAATTACTTGAAATGCAAATGCTGCGAACACCTAATAACCATTTTCCGAGAGAACTAGACAAAATAATTGTAGAAGAACATAGCCTTAATAAAGTAGGCGGATCTGTATGTACTTACTATAAATACCTGGACTGTCTAAATGTCATGTTAACACACATAATTTAACATACAAGCCCGTTAGTCAGTCAATCACCTTTTATTGATACTAATCCAGATAACAGATTACATACAATAATCGTTAGCAAGGCGCTTGTAATAATATACTTGACACTAATAATAATTGATGTTATAATAATGAATATAATGATTATAGTCATAGCATTACGGTAAGTTACGTAATGAATGACGCACAAGGAATAGTTTTTTCAAGAATTGAGAACGAAAGGAGCGAATCGTATGAATATTTATGCGTTCCGCAGTTCACTTTCGCACAATTACATGTCTTTGCCTTGTTGTTGCACGCTACGGCTGCTGCCAATCAGCTAGCATTTTCCTAAGTAAAATTAACAGATGAAAATAAATTCTTTTAAACACACGAGGAGTACCTATTAAAATCTCACAGTATTGCTTAAGTGCAAAGTAAGTTTCAAGTACCTAACTAGGAAAAAAAAATATTTCTCATGTCGTTAAAATCTTTGTTTTTTTTTTCTGTATTTGCCTAATTTCTCGAACGCTTGTAGGAATTTAAATTTAACCTTTGGACCGTAACAGGCGATACAGTGAGCACCGATTATTATCCATAGAGTCGAGGATAATTGTTTTTATTAAAATTCATATGTTGTTTTCAAGCAAATATCGATTTACTTGCAGTAGTTACTAAACTGTAAACTCGAGTTAGAAGTAATACAAACATTTCACATCTCTCGTCGTTCTCTGAAGTACCGGGACATCCAAGTTCTAATCTGCCATAAAATTGATCGATCATCGCAATAGCCATTTCTCCACATTAGTTACACAAACATTAAGTTGCAGTTACTGTTGATAACTGTGAAGTTAACATCCGTTATATAGCTATTGTTGCATTTACGTCTTTAGCAGACGGCAATGGTAGTATAGTAACTATTGTAAAAAAATAACATACTGCAACTACAAACTACAACTGCTGGGCACAGGCCTCTTCCCATATAGAGAATTCACGAGCTATGATCACCACGCTTGCTCTCTGTGGATTGGCGATTTCAGATCTCAAGTTTGGAATCCAGGTTTCCTCACGATAATAAAACTTAAATAAAACATACTTATTATTACCTTTTCATTCAACTGCTTAGTGACAGACAGTGGACACTAAATAGAGGCATAAGTAAAATAACAAGGACTGAAGGATGGAGAAACAGTAAATAGTGTTAAAAGTAGAGAGGATATTCCAAATCGTACACAACATTGAAACTATGCAGTTGATGGTATGTAGTCCGAAGATAAACGCTGCTGTGTGGTTTAGTGAAATGCAACCACAGTGAGAGCTACATTATTCACATGGTCATACGCCACAGCGCAACGAATCTAGATCATTTTATCGTTGCTCTTGCTTATTAAGATTTTTTGCTTGGATATACCGGCTGGATATAAAAACAATCCTATAAATGAGAAACTCTTTTTATGTATTCTTTTAATGCTTTTAAAATGTGAAGTATAAGTTACAGGATACAGCATATTTGTTGAAACTCAATAATATTAACCGTACAAAAAATTGCGATACGTATCAAACATTCAATAAATTTTGAATTTATTTACGTAACGAACCGCAGATCTGTTTGTGGCCCGTGAAATTCTATATCCGATTACCCAAATAAAAACGTACACTGTAAACAGTATCTGTGAAGTCATAAATTCAAATCGATGAATCGATTAGAAAACACATCGATGACTCATAACGAAATATTGATTAATCGCGTGGGCCATGCTATGGAGTTGCGAAGCTGCTTTACTTAAACCCCGGAACAAATCACTTGTTCTGATATAAAACGAGGGATTTGTAGACCAATCTAATGAACCGTAAATGTATTATCTTTTTCGATAGTACAAAGCGGAATTGAAGAAGTTCGTCACTCTATATTTTATTTTCAACGCGTTATAAAAGCGTTGAAACAGATCAACTGTAATTTTTTTACCCGAAACTACAGCTATAAAATACTGAATGGAACATATTTCCTAAGCACGTTTCTTGCAACGATTCGGGCCTCGCTATTAAAGTCGGTATCAATATTTATTATAGACAAATAAGGGGGAGAGAATTATGTGGTCTTTAAACTTCCGACCACATGATACAAGTTAGAGCCAATGCATATTGAATGAGCAATGAGCATATCTGTCTGCAGGTCGAGTATCGGTACCTAAGTCCATGATATTTAAGGTCCCCATAACAATAAATTACGTAACAGTGTTCTAAGCAACTTGCTGTCAACGAAGATTTTATCTGCAATCCATTCAAATTTGCGTTTTGAAAACAATGAAACTGCTATTGTACTCCTTAAGGAGAAGTGGGCAGGAATACCTGAAGTGCCAACAACTGGCTTCAAGACAATGGTTGATGCTTCGGCGAAATTCTTTGCTATCGAGGATGGTATTTAGATATTTCATGCTTCTCTTACGCCTCTAATAGGCATGACCGAGAAATAAAATTAAGATATTTCAAAGAACTCCACATCGCTTTCATTCTAACTGCATTGCAATGAAACTTGTTTTATAGAAAACTGTTTATTACGGAATTATGTACTGGCGTATTAGCATGGACTTGGGTTATCGACTGGTATGTTAAATAAGGCTAATCAAATAAAGATACGAATAAATAATATATTCACTGGTCCTTGTTTCCTACATAGATTTAACAGAAATATTTTCAACAAATTCTTTAGCACAACATAAATTGTACTTAGAAAACAATACAAAACGCAACATTGGCTTTCATTTTACAATATCTATAATTTTCTACGAAAATATATCGGCTAACATCCAACTATTATTCGCCCACGTGTCCTACTAAAAGTTATCCGAACCGAATTGCGTATTACCGTCAAACCGACACAAAACATTGTCCACCGGGGATCTAAATAACCCTAGAGTACGGTACCGAACTTTTTTGTCATTGAAAAACTTTTCTACACCAATCATAGCAATTTTTTCGTGTTCAAGAATTTTGAGGAAGCTATGACGAATGTTACTTTTTGCTACAAAAGTTTCTAATATTTTTCGTGTATAAATCAAATGGTATCTGACATAACCGAACCCTTTTTTTAGTTCAAAAAAACATTGTTCACGGGAATTCCCGATTGAAGTCCGATATGGAAGAAATAAATCATCAGGTAATAATAATAGTTGATTAGCGATATAAAACCGCGGGCATCGCCGTGGGGCGCAATGTTAGTTACCAATATGTCATTGGGGCCGTAAAACGGTAATACAGAGAGTTATATGAGTGCAGATGGTCATCTCAGTTTATTAGATATATTAATGTCGTTAAATGAGAGGCCATTTATTACTTTCGCATGCCAGCCTGGTGATTGCAGGCTTTCCTTCAATACGTGATATTGTTGGAGATTTACGATAAGTATAAAATGGGTACGGAATACAGACAGATAGTTATTTAATGCTGCATGCAGCGATTAACTTAACTACGCTTAAATGATTCGTTTAAGCGTGAATTTTTATCCGCTGGAATTTACCAGAATTTATAGTTTCTTTGTTTGAACAGAATTTGAATTAACAAATATCGGTTTAGATTGTTTAAGTAATATGCATAAAGGTATAAAATTCATCTAAATGTCGAGGACTGAGTATATTCTATTATAAATTCGTCACATCCAACTTCAATGTTTTAGCTCGTTTACCACACATGAGCAAACTAAAATATTCCACACATGATCAGACTTCTTATGGATATTTATTTATATTACATTGGCCTACCGCAGTCCTTCTATCTAGATTGAAATATCAATTGCACTGTATTACTTGAATATTTATTAACAGAATATTTACGACACAAAAGAAAAAAATACTCAGAAGATCCACCACACGTAACTTAGTTTCTTATACTCATTTTTATTTAAGATTAGCTATTGTTTTTAGATTTTTCAATATCTCTTTTTATTGTATGTTTAGTGTATGTTCATTATGCAAGCGAAGGTGCGGCCCAAACCTAACAAGTAAGGCACGCACATGTTGAACGAAATTCTTCAAACACTATCCGCTGGCTTTGTTTTACCCTGTCTTAATTAATTAATTAACGTAACAAGGCCTCGTCCTAATTGGCAAGTGATCGAAATAGCGATGCATTTGACAGTTCATGCGAACAAATATGACCACGACTGCACGAGACGCACGATGAAATTTCAAATAGTTTGAAAAGCACTAGCTTCTAATTAAACTGCACGACATTAATATCTTTACAAAACGCCAATAGTTTGTCACTGAATAGAGGTAGACATTTTATATTTTTATTTTACCTTGTTACCTCTGTTAAGAACGGAGCAAGCAAACTAAAGCAGTTTTATTGATCAATCATTTACCTACTTATCAAATTACAAATCGAAAAACAAAATAACTTTAATTTCGCGAGCAAACAAAAGTAGACCTTATAGGAATATTTTGTACAGTGTAGTGTTAGGGCTCACGCGGTTCCCATACAATAACCCGGTGGGTAGGGCCGAACTTCCCGGGTCGTGGTCAGGGGGTCACCGGGCCCCGATGCCCGATGGATGGGGCCGTAACTACGCATTACACTGATTGGAGTTCTGTTGGCATACTGAGAGGAAACTTAGACAAGTCATGTGCTTTTAAGAAAGGAATATGCAGATATTGTAAGACATAAGACCGCGCGCAAGTAGGACATAGGAAATCATCTCTTATTTTCAGGTACCTATGTACTTCCAACAAATATGGTAAATTATGGTCTAGATTTTTATGTAGTGTGATATGCCCTGTTTTATCATATTAAAGCATCCAGTTTATCGTGTTTTTTTTAAGGATAGTTTTTAGTACCGTGGTCACCTATCCATGATGAATGTATCTATCTTATAAAAACGGAATAAAAAATACAATACTTAGTTTCTAGTTCGCATCACTCGCTAAACGAAACGCAGTAACAATGTTAGTGCTTTACGCTGTTATTATGTGAGAGCAAGATACTTTCCCTACTGTCGCATTTTAACGAGCAACTCTTAACTACCAAGCATTAACTACCTCTATTTAATATAATTGATTACACACCAATGCAAAGGAGAACGGACTTCAACTTAAAAAAAAAAACATTTTTGAAAGCACGAAACTTCCTATTTTGTTTTGACATTATTCTATGAAATTTATATGGGACTGTGCCTCCGTACCCCTACAGATACCAAAATTAATTTCAGCAGTAGAGAGTCACAATACATGCCGAAAATATTGCATGACAAAAATACAAAAAAAAAAATATCAATCGAATTTAGCAGCTCTTGAAGTCATTTAAAATAACATGTATTTAAAACATAAAAACACACATGAAAGTAATTATTTAGATACAGTAACTTCAAACCATAATTTATTGTTCGGAAGCTTGGCACTCGATTCGCACTGACCTTTCCGTTTAGATAAGATAAAGCGTTACACAATTGTTACTTATAAATAAAATAGGTTAGGCAAAGTGAAAGAAAATAATTGATAACATTAAACACGTTTTGTGGTTGTTATTGTTCTACATTTGTGTGAACAATGATTCTAATCAAAGTATATAATGCATTGTACCTACTTTGTTGAAAAGTAAAAATGAGTAAGTAATTCTTCTATTATATCGAATATTACTAAACTTAAAAAAATTCTGGCGACTTCAGCTAAAAAATACTGGCCGGCTGCAATTTTCTATATACCTACCTACCTCCTACCTACCTACCTCTTTAGTCGTAATCGGTAAAAGATTTTGTGTTTGTATTACCACCCAAGCGTTAACCTAATATGAAAATGTGTTAGTTAAAAATGCCTTACAGTGCACAAAACCTCCAGCTAATTTCTAGGTTACACAAATATTTTTATGCATCGTAAACGCGAGCTTTGGCGAAGAAAATTAACCAAAGCTTATCAGATTTTGGATACTGGCATACATTGTGGGTAAATTTCAATGTAGCTCGAATTAAATGCAAATGAATTTCCCGTAAATAAAACAGTTAATTAAAAAATAAACGAATTTGGAATACGTGACTCAAACAATCACAACAAAACCAAGGTATTGATTACGAATCAATTAAATGTCATTAGAGTACAAATAAATGCGTCCGTATACTACAATAAGACAGAATTAGTATTTATTGATGCGTAAACCAATCGCGGCGCACCGTGCGGACACTAAACAAACTGTACGCGAATAACACGATTACTTCCGATTAACTTGATTCGAATCGAATGAGACCAACATTATTTTTTTAAATCGATTTATAACAATCGGATCATCTACCGTTAAGAGATACCGTAAGCCGGAGGAATTCTGTTTTATCGAAAATCTGTATTAGGGTTGTTACTCTACGTACATCATTCAACGGTTCATTTGTTCGATTTTTTGTTGTAAACCGCTTTTCGGTTTGGAATTTTTGAAGCACTTTTTGTTGCTTTTGTAATATTAAATATAATGTAGCATAAAAATGCTTGTCTATGTAATGAACTTTAAAAAGAATAACTAAAAATGAGATCTAACTTTGCATGTTTGATTGAAATAAAATATTGAATAAATAAAGAATAAACCCATTGATTTGAAATAGTAAAAAAACAGGACCTTAAAAATTTATAAATTCTCTTTGATAAAGTCTCTCATTTAATTTCTGTTTCATAAAACCTCATTTAATCTTTAGCTCATAGCAGTTGCATCAGAATTAAAAGGATTTAGTTAATCGGCTACACAGCACGCAACTAACAGATCTGAATTAAAATTAAGTAGCTAATTAACGCTAATTCACTTTAAAACGCGTTGATAGCAACACGCAACGATTAAAAAACATTTATTGTTTAGGAATTTAACGCAAATCAGTTTTAATTTGGAAACTGTAGGCGATTCATTGATTACAGCAAACAGACTAATAACTTAAGTAACTTTGATAATTATGTTTACTTCATACAACTACGAGGGTAAAATCATAGATTAAACACAACGTTTTTTATCTAAGTAATTCTCTATTATTATCAAAATGTCACCCAACACCACCCCACCAAAAAAAAATACTTTAATCCAAAAAAAGTCCACAATAAAACGAATGTTACATTTTTTAGAATAAAAAAGACAATAAAAAGACAGATAAACTCTATTACATTTAGTAATGGTTCCTTACTTCCGATTCGACCCAAAAAAGGCCGGTCTATTGAGTACAGATGACCGGAATGATCCGGTAACCGCTTCTCCCCGCTATCCCCTATCGCTAACAATGACCGCACACACAAAAATAGCGGATAAAAGTAAAATATTCATAATTTTGTCCGACAATGAAGTCATACGAGTCCATCTCTCCCCTAATGAATAAAAAAATATTATTATAATAGGTTTTGTTCATACCAACAACCCCATGAAAATACATCATTTTATTATGAACGGGTCCTTATGTTTAATCAGAAATTGTATGCATAACCTATTGGCCCATCGACGACTTGAATGAACGTAAAATGTGCATTTTATTGTGCTTTACTATGAATGCGTTAATATTGTTTACATAAACACCTGGTTTCCGAAGTTTGCTCATTCTGTACGAATGGACAGAGATGCATAGTTGCAATGAAAGTTGTATATTAGACAATGTAAATTACAGTATTATTATGATAAATAGTCTCATTTTCGCTGCACGAGCTACTATTTTTATATGATTTAAAACCGATCTTTTACCGTTCTACCCTTAGAAATACAGTAGGATTATTCTACCAAAAACCATACTTATTAAAATAAGGATAATTATAAATAAAGATTTGAGTATTTGAGTATAGATGCGTGATTTTTATGACCACAGCAGGGCTTTAATATTCCGTGGGTCTATAATTTAGGAAATTAATCATTACTTAGATTTCAATATTTTATTTCATCACAATGGTACACTACGTACTAAACTAACGTGCTAATAGTTATTCTTAACAAAATTCGTAACAAAAAGGTTTATTTAGTTGAAATAAACTCGAAAAACGCGGCATACAATTTAGCAATAACCTTTCTTTATTTGTATCGAAAACAATAAGAAATCCTACAAAATAAGTTAGTTAACTTAAGAATCCTGTAAGTTTCAGTTACGTGTAACGTTTATTCGCTCGAAATAGGATGAAAATATATTTTTATAAAATTGAAACTCAGTAATTAAGAAAAAAACCAGTTATAGATACATTAGCAACAATCGGTTATGTAACGATTCGTTTAATTAAAAAACTCTTATAAAGAGATATAAATAAAATAATTTAAATTGGGTAACTTAATGAAGCTCCTCATACAAGTTAAAATTAAATGTTTCGTAATCCAAGAGTTCATGTCTTGTCAAAATTTTTGGAGGATCGAAATCTGAAAAAATTCTAAAACATATTTTAATTTTATTATTATTATTATATTTTAGAGGCGCGTAATGTATTACTAAGACCTCTAATGTGGGTTATATTTATAGGCCTATTCGCAAACCATCTTATAAAACTTGTCGGTTTGTCGGCTATACCATAAAAACAGCTATAATTACTAATCACGATCAGATCTCTTTAAGATACTCAGGTATCAACCCCAAGCAAATAGCTGATAAGCAGTTAAATACCATTCAACTGGATATTTCTGAATAAATATAAATGGAACTTCACAACGACTTACTAAGGTCTGAAAAAAAAACTCGTTTAAGTACATATCTTCCAGTCAGAAATTGTGTTATTTTTTTAATTCCTGTTGAGTTCGCATAGCAAACGAGAACCGAGATTTTATAGTATTATAATCGGGATCATTGCACTCATTACTGTACTTGATCATGTTTATAAAGGTTAAATACTGGTATGTAAGGAAATAGCTGGTAATTAATTGCAAATGCTATTCCCTATATCGGCGGCATTCATTTAAAAGGAAGCTTCTATGTCTGTCTGTATGCTAATCTTGATTATGAACCGATTGCTTTCATTTCTAAAGAATGCTTAATATGTAGTTGTACAGTTATTGATAGCAAAGGACTCTGTACCATCTGATAATTATCAAAAAAATGCCGTTACATAAAAAATTGCTGGAGACGAAACATTTTTGGCTGTCCATCTTCTACCACGGTACTTAAAACATAAAAATAGTATGCAAGAAGAGCAAAATAATAAAACTGAAATATAAAGTTTAGGATAACACGAAAAACGTTCGCTTAAAATATGTACGAAGGTTATGAAACTTTTGTTGAATATGAGCCTCTTGTTCTCATTATTTATGGACCTCACGGGAACTTCAAAATTCTAAAATACACGAGAGTAAACTTGTACCATACATACATAAAACTATTCTTATTTACCTAACTTACGTTAAATATACCCTTGTAACCTAAAAGTAGAAATGAAAAACTAAAAAAAAAATGACGTTACCTTCAGAAAAAATAATTGCTATTGTTGGTATTACTATTCGCTGATTTAAACATATTAATTTTCATCAAAATAAAATTTAACAGATAGACTTCACTCCTTTTAAGATGAATATAATATAACAAAAAGAAAAAGTCTTTTATTCGTACATGACTAAACAGAATCTTCGTGCTATTAATTTTATCTCTCCAATCATATTGTGATTCTACAAAAAACATAATCAAATACAGATCGCGTTTTTGAGCTTAATAAAAACGAAGCACGTAGTCATTGTTAAATAATATTTAGATTATTTAAGAACGGAGACAAATAAAAAGAAACGTATAGACTTCAATCCTTAACAGATTTCTTTGAAAGACTGAAAACAATACTAAAATACGTAAAAGGATACTATTTATTTAATATTTACTAGGAAATACTTTTATATATTAATTTATCTTCAATAGGTCTCTAACTGTTCTTGCACCAAACCTCCCTTAAGTTTAATTAATCAAATATTTATTAAACAAAACAAACACCAATTCTTAGACTAGCTTACAGTACCGATGCTTTCTTGTACAGATTTTTATATGTAGAGACGTGCCAGAGAAGTATTCTAGTAACTTATACTAAAGATAAACATCTGGGTACAGCAATAAATCATAAGTGATGCATACCCAGTGAGTGTCGGCCAGTTGTCATCATATGGACGTCTTTTGTGGCATATTGAAAATGAATTCATGTATGTGTCATGATTTTTGAGTGTAAGTGAAAGTTATCAGGAATTCTGCTTTTCTTATTGTGATTGTTGATTGAAAGCTTCCAGTTGTATACCTTAAATATAGGTAGATGAGTTGGTTTATAGTATTTTGTATGTCAAAATTAGTTCTTAAAAACTTAACATTTAAATTCAAATTAAATAAAGCAGGTTTCTTTTAACACCTTTGATATCACAATCAAATTCACTTTAATTGTATAAGGTTTATAACCACATTTAAATTACTTTTTTGTAACAAAGGTATTAAACATTCGACAGCCCTAAGATAAACGGGCGACTAACAAAGCATGCATTGACTGACAACCCGGGACGGATCCCCTCTCATGACAAAATAAACTTAGTCGTAAACCGAACCCCTTATACCGATTTTAGTGCTCGACTAATAAATAAACTTATTGGATTGTGGGGAGACGTCCGACAAAAAACATACGGGGAATTCAATAACTATATTACTATCACTCGTGGAGAGAAACACTATTTATCGGTTCGTAATTCTAATAATAAAAGATTTGCGCAATTGTGTTCGGAATACCGACGAGGCTAACCTACGATTATTGAGTGTAATGATTGAATCCCTGAATGACAGATGGTAACACAATGGAGCGTGCAGAATGCCTTATTGTTAGGCCAATTGCGAGCGATCGCTGTATTGGGGGCATTTTTGCGTATTCACGAAGCATTTGCGGAAATTCTCTACAACTCAATATTTTATCACATAACGATGACAGTTACGGATTACGTTGAATAGTGTTGATTATAAAATGATTTATTGTTACAATCAAAATTTCAATGAGGATGCATAAGTGTGGAGTGCAATAAACTAATGGGTATCGAAAATTGGATGACAAAACTGGAAATCGAACATTTCATTTAATAAGCAAATCAAATTGATTATTTTACATCTGGGACCCAATTTAATGAATGTAAACGAATAAGTAATTATGTACGATTAATTGCCACCTCAGAACATAAATATAATGAAGATGTAGAAAGCATAACTATCTATTCTAAGGTGAAATCAATGTGAATGAAAATACCGACTGAACGACTCCAATCATCGTTGCGTGATGCTCTAGTAAATGATCTGTTATAGAGATTATTACCTATATTAATTGTTACTTTGTATTGGAAAATGTTTAATGTTGATTTAAAAGGAATTTAAAGATTTTATTTTCATTTAATTGTTATAATAAAGTTTCACTGGACAGCGGAAACAATAAAAGCAATTGGTTGTTATGCGATCCATTTCTTATACAGTTCACAGGTGTTCTTTTCTTTCATAGTATGTACCTAATTGTATTAGTAACGTAAATGTTATCCACCCGTCCCTAGACCAAGCTGGCCCGAGCCGGCCAAACTAGCAATAAAAATATTTCCCTAAATAATAAAAACTTAGATCCAGCCATCCCTTGGTGTTGAAAAAAAAGAACCATTATTTATGTATTTAAAATATTATATTATATTTTTATTTTAAAAAAAATAACAATCAAAATAATATTAAGAATAGTAACGGATGCTTTCGTTTGACAGTTTGAATAAAGTATCTCAACATTCAATTAATATTCTCTAATTATAAATGTATTTGGTGCAAAAAGTGGCTATTAAACACATTTAAATGAATGAGAAGTATGTTAATATAATATTTGTTATGTTTATGTCAACAGTCAAGGTGTTTTTTATTTTCTAGGTCGATCTGCTTCATACATAATATGTTTTTTTTAATAGATGTTAGTAAAACAAATATTACTATACCAATTATCGTGAGTATGCCTATCTGTCATAGGCAATTAAGGCAGTTTTGACGCCTTTTTCCGGCTGTACAATGAGAAGCACAATCTCTTTTAATTGGCTTATAAATCATAGTTATGAAATCGGTCATTATTGTTCAAAGTAACTCGTAACGGAGAGAGTTAAGATACATTATACAAAGAAAGGAAAAATAGAAGAAATCTTTTTTTGACGAATAAAGATGCAAATTACCTAAATAGACAAAATTGTTTAAATATAGATAACTAGGTAATTAATAATTACTATGAGTATCTACCTAACTACGAAATATAAAAAAAAATCAAAGCAAGTTTTATAGCTGATTATAAAATCTTATTATTTAGGTAGGTAGTATTATCTACATCTAAGCTCAAAATAACTAAATTTAAATAAAGCAGCTCATTAAAAACTAGATATTAGCGTTAAAAGCAAGGTCAATATAGTTTTACGTAATAGCAGTAATGTCACCCGCTAAGAACTCGTGATCAATGACAAAAAACAAAAGACAGACGAATTTGTTAGTTCGATTCGCGTGTTGCAAATAATACAATGATGTCAATAAATCTAAGCTTACAAAATAGTTACGAGTGTTTAGTTTAGTCACGATCATTG
Organism: Autographa gamma; assembly: GCA_905146925.1. Taxonomy (NCBI): domain Eukaryota; kingdom Metazoa; phylum Arthropoda; class Insecta; order Lepidoptera; family Noctuidae; genus Autographa; species Autographa gamma. Next base: position 5,196,271 of record LR989866.1, on the reverse strand, counting down.
TTCGTTAACAGATCAAAACATAACACTGATTACCATACGGTTAGCGTGATGACGAGTTGCTTTCCCCTTCGTATAAACTAATAGTGATCGCATTTTAGTATTGATTTTGTTGGAGAACTGTGTTGAGCTAGTAGAAAGATGTCATTCCTAGTGATTTTTCGTACCAGAAAGTTTTTATTTTCTTCTAATAGTCGTCAAAACTTTATTTAGAATAAGGATTATATTGAACACAATTATTAGGTTAATCTGTATTAGATAAATAAAAATAAACACCAAACTTATTTAAACAGTTTTCGACAAGCGAAAAACAACTATAAAATTAAGTGTTGATAATTTCGTGTTAGCAAGATTTATGAGCTAAAAAAACTTCATTCACTAATACGGTAGATGAGATTGAGGAAATTAATTCAACAAAATATATTACCTTTTTGACAAACACCACATTTGATTCTGTGGTCAGTGTCAGTGACCGAACATGGAATTACCAAGCATCTTGTGGTAAACCGTATTAAATTATTGAAAAGAGCAACTCACTGAGAAAGTGAATTAAATAACGAAGAACCCATTCATATTGACAGCACCTTTATTTCAAGGCACTAGGTTTCAATTTCGCTTATTAGCAGTCGAGGTACGCACTTTCCACCATTTTGCACTACGATTCATAATTTTACCCATGTGTGAATTCTGGTAAGCGTTGAGTCAAATTGCTTTAATTAGTCATAGCATGGTGCTAAAGTTCTGACACTTTTTGCGGAATAAATTACTTGAGTTCTTTTATTTATTTTACGAAATTCGCCTAGGAAAACCATGTGTAACCTATTTGATGCATAAATGGAGTAGCAACAAGGGACGTGCTAGTGTTAACTCATGACGGGTTACGAAACGCAAATTAATTATGTTAATAAGAGACAATTCGCAAAGTAGGACAGGCAACTTTCACTACAGGTGATCCCTAAGGACGAGAGGCGATAAGAGGCGGTGAGAGGCGGTGAGAAACTCATTATGCGTGTGTGACCCAATTCACTACTATTTTCTAATGCTAAACAGGATAGCAACCGGTATCCGTTCTAGATGAAAACATGTTGCATTAAGCGGTCTGTCTTCCTTTTTTTTCGGTCCATCATGATGACATACATGGACCCCATTTTAACAGTTAACCAGTTACCAAAAGTTGTTAAAATCGTCACATTATTTGTCAACTTGATTTGTAGAATGAATCGGAAATAATTAGCTTCATTAAGATACAAGATTTTCAAGATACAGTATATTTTTTATTACATGCTAATATATAACCGGATTTTTTTATTAACAGAAGATCAATTAGTTCGCATAAAAAACACACATTGTTAATGTTATGATTTTATTTCTCAGCACAATCAAGTCAAAATTCATCTCAAGTCAAGTAGTTGCAGTGAATGACCTCGGGGTTGAAGATTAACAGCAAAGAAGAAATGATTCCTATGCACTTGACAATAAGGTTCATAAAACCATAAGTAAATTATCAGTAAATGAGTTAGGAGCACTTTGAGAGGTAAATATGCCCGTGGGCGAGGACATGCTATGTGATTCATTGCGTACTGACGTCCCACTCTCGAATATCAGCATGGACAAAAACCGCAATGATTTATTATTTCTTAAAGTGGCAATTTTTCTTTGAACACTTTCGTCGCTTGAGAACAGATTTTGACTTGATTGCAGACCAAGAAAAAAGCGTAATGGGTAAATTGACAGATTACACATTTACACTCAACGTAATGCATGGTTGCTGAAGTAGGTACCTACCAACTTAAACCATTATCTAAATGCAAAGTGTCGTTATAAATAAGTGCGGTTTCTTTTCTAGAAAAAGTAAGACAAACTAACCATAAACAAGAAGTTTTTGAAATTAAAGCGATGTTTATGCTCAGTAATTTTGCCTTCTTTTGAGGTTAATGCCCAACTTGAGAATTTTTAATACACATTTATTTGGCTCTACGCATTTTTGTCGGTTATAATTTTGTCTACTTGCACCAGTTAGTGTTTTGTTAATTAATTCTGTGTATTAGTTTTTTGTAGTAGTGTAGTGTTCCATATCCGCTTAAATTAAATAAAAAAATACCATTTGCGATTTATGGATAGTTATGCATTTACTTACCTAATTCTAAATCACGTGGCGCTAAGAAAACAATCCATAAATAGTTGTAAGTAGATATTCTATTTTCTGGTGTCGCAGGTAAGCGGCTCAACATACTAGTCCTGTTACTATTTAAGTCACTATCTGTTGTTTAAATTTTATCTGACTATTATCTAAATTACAACTTAAATTAACTTAATTTCTTATCTTAAAATTTACATAAAGCATTAGTATTCTAAATGGGAAAAGACATTAGACAAAATCCCACACTGGTTGACTTAAGAAGTTAATACTAGTTTGGTACAAATGTCTAATCAATCATCCATTTATTATGTTTTTGGTGTTCTAATGGCCCAGTTATCTATGTCGACGACACTTCGATAGTTCGACAAACAGTCACAACGAGAGGGAACCGATTATGCGTGGAAGTGCACAGCTGGTCGGACCATGCACATGCATATTCAAAGATCAGTCAGTTTCCATTTTGCGTGCGCAATCGGAAACGCATCGGAACGTTTGTTTGCCTGTCAATCAAATTGGAACTTTAAATTCGAAGTCATAACATCCGAATTGGTTCGTTAGTGAAACATTGATAAATGATTTATTCATTTCTAAATTACTCCGGCGTGGAGGAAGAGGTAGGCCGCATGGGGAGAAAAAAGGCGCAAATTAATGCGATACAGTAAGGCAGGCGTTAGAGTATGACGGTGATACGGGTTCGCTTGCGGAAGAGTGTGATGGATGCATGTCACGATATCGTCAGGTGCACAGTTCGCTTACGTAAATGTTGGTTACTGAGCTACCGTGTCGAATCGGGGTACATCGGTGCGCCCTGGGAATAACGGAGTAACTTCGTAATGTTCGAGTGTAACACTAGTAACGCAATCGAAGGGTAACTTAGTTGCTGAGAAACCCGGATTTCGGAAATCACTAATGAATCATTAAATACTTTTACATTGACCTCAAAAGGATGACGTGTGTGTCATTGCCGCGACCCTGAAGGACGTTTGATTTTTATCTGTCACTGCATTAAATTAAGAAAAAGATCAAGACATCCTTGCACTTTTGATTAAATTATGTTTGTTATTGTATAATTTTGTAGGTATAAAATATGTATAGGAACATCCATCAGTTTTAGGTATCTAGAGACTTGTCAAATGATTGAAAATGGTTAAGTTGGATAACATGCCAGTTAGAAGAATTTGGTCTCTAGTTATTTATCCCTAGGCCTAATACAGTTATGAATATGAGGTATTATCTAAGGCACTAACTTATGACGCATGAAACCTGTCAATAAATAGTTACTGCGTTAGGTACTCCTTGTATTGTCACATTGTATTGTGTCTATCTAGAATAATAACATGTTCCAACAATATTTATCCACATAGGTAAGTAGGTACCTACCTAGGTTACCTACGAATCGCGTGGGATTAGAGAATCGAATTTATTCCACATAAAGTGGGTAGTTCAACTTGAAATCGCTATTGTTAGGTATCGGCAGGTTTACCAATCATTAGGTACCTACATAATAAGATTACAGAGCTGATGAAGTGTAACGAAAAATGCATCAGCTTCCTGCACGCCTTATAAGGCATAAAGCACCTTATATCAGTGTTAAAGAGTCGAAAGTTAGATTTAAATATTAGACAACGGTCCTATGCATTATTGACACACAATATTCACCTTCATCAAACATGCATAATAAAAAAACGTGACATTTTAAACAGCCTTACCTCCAAACACTTAATTCTATACATGTCATTAGAATTCTAATAATATTAAATAGATACACACACACAAAACATGCTTACACATAGATTTTGACTTGGTGGAAGAAAAATCATCACTAACCTGTTAAAAACACTGACGATCACCATAGTAAACAATCCAGCAAAATAGTATTTCAACTGTTATCTGTATTATCGTTTAAATCCATCAACACATAAGCGCAGTAGAAATCAAGCACATTTTCACTAAAATGCACATTATTTTCGAGTCAACATTCGATTTGAAATTTTAAATTAAGTTCGATGTTCGTACGGTCACATCACGAGCACCGACACTACCACACGCGGCGAGTGACGTAAAGCAACTGACGCGCTGATTGGTTCGTTTGTTCGTGGCGACCGGCGCGGGCGCCCGACGAGTGTCGGCTTGTCGCATCAAGCGCTCGGCTCGCCGGAGATGCAACGCGTGCGCATGCACCGAAACAAATGAAAGAACACGCTAACAATTTAATTTATCAAATCTCGTTTGCTTTTGGAATGGGCCTAATTATAAAATTCTGCCTTTAACTTGAAGGTAGTAATTGTTTCGAAAATATTTTTTAAACATTGGATGCTGGAATGTTAACTATTTTACAAATTCTGTACCTACCTGACATACCTACTTATTTGCCTTAGGTAGTTGCTTTGAGATAAATATATTGAACTATACCTTAGATGTTACCTACTAAAACAGGACCGCATTAGACCTAAGTAGGTGCTTACCTACAAATTTTTCTACTACCTACATTCCTACTTACCAAATAGTAAATACCAAACAACATTAAAATTTCTAAGATAATTTAATTCATACAAATGAACCAACACGAAAAGCTTTTACGCGACTACTAGCGGTAATACATTCGAATCGTTGGTTCACGAAGACATAATTTTTCAGTGCGTTAGTCACCTGTCCTGTGTATTATGGATGCTACAAACAACAAGCCTCTTCACTCAGTTCTGCGACGCATACAAATGTGCCTTATCACCTAGCTATAAGAGAATACATCACGGTGCATTTAGTACTCACAGAATAGAACAGAAATAAATGGCAAGCAATATGTTTGGGTTCTAGGGCTCATGACAAAACGGTTGTAATTATTGCCGGAAACTTGGTTTCTGGTTAGAACTTAGAAAGGACTAAGCCTGACTAAACTCGTACCCATGTACGCCTTTTCATAAGGTAGGTAGGTATACATTTTTGAGAAAGGTTTACATATAAAATTCATACCGAACTTTGACTTTGAGCTTAGCTTTAAGTAAGGCCGTTGACTCAAGAGACATAATTGCTGAAGTTAATAATTGATTGGTCCCTGCCTATGAACCTAAAAAAATAATAAACAGGGAGCTATATGTCTTTCAGCTCAACTAGTGAAATAAATAATTGTAATTTACCCGCACCATTATGAACCTCTAGATCCCAGTTTCTGTATGACTTTCTATTACTCTATTTTAAAATATTTTTATTCTATCTACAAAGTGGTGCAAGGTTTTGTATGCCATTCTTATTACCAGTTCGCCACAATATCGCGTAACCTAACTTGTTACGACAATCGTTTGTTCACGCTGTTATAGAGAGCTCAAGTTCCTAAAGCAGAAGAGAGATGGAAAGATTATCTACAATTGGACACGATGGAGTGTTCATGATAACCAAAACGGGGTTACTGTGTTAGTACGAAATATAATATATATTTTTTTGTATATTTTGTCATAGGAAAGCTTCTCCTTTTTTTGCAACATCAATTTGGATAAGATGCCCAACTCCCATATTTACTCCATAACGGAATAATCACCCATTAGAGAAAAAAATAGATTTCAATGAAACAGGGTGTAAAATGCATAAAGACAAAATTCTAATCAATATAATTCTTTCACAACAGTATTCGTCATCGATTCCGTTAATGCATAAAACTCTCCACGTAAAGTAGTAAGTAGACTGATGCTATGCGCGTACGCAAGTCTGAGTCAGACGTCATCAGACATTCAAAGGCGCGCGTGTCCGTGGTGCGAGCCCTATGGGCCACCTCCGGAAGGCATCTTAGACAAGCATGATCCATTTATATCTAGATAAAATCAAACGTGACGAACATAATTGAAGATCAAAACAATGACACCTGATAAATGATAATATATTTTATTGTTTAGAAATTTAAGGACATCACCAAATAATAACATCAGAGCAGTGGAATGTTGTATAGCTAGCTTTTGTATGTAGATACTGAAAACGTCAGCACGAACCGAACAACTTTAAAGTATTGGCGAGGTATTTGTATCTGTGTTCTCAGTAAATAAATATTTAAATTTGATCAGATAAGAATTTAATTTTAAATCAAACTCGTCTTAAATTATCGCGACGCTAAAACGAAAAATAATATGCGCGAAGAGTATAAAATATGACGGTACTTACTTCTCGGGACACAAAATCCTCCTGTGAATAAGTTTTCATACTCTTTACCTGTCATTACGAAGAGTCATTGACCTTACTATGTTTCTTAAATAGCCATTTAGAGTTCCCTTACAAAAGGTCCATTTCAAAGGGTCACGGTCCAGCCGAACCCATAATTAACTCACCATGGAACTTCAATCGTTTTCAAATACCCATTCGGATGTCGGCAACCGTTTATGTGTACCGTTAGGGTCCTCTTGACATTCTCATATTTGTTACTTTATGCCTATACCGTAAGAAGCCAATGGGAAGTCAAATTTTTATACTTACCGTAACCCGTAATATAACTAAACAGCTACTCACCTGAAACAAGAAAAGGCACATTGAATTTAGATGTTTCGGTTTAGTTTTTGCGTGGTTAATTCATTGACGCCGGTGAGGTCATTGCATCACTAAAATATTAAGGAAATTGCATAATCTGGTAGATTTTACTACATTCCTATTTTTATATCAGTCCCTGAAAAAAGCGTAATTTTAAAACTACGTAAATGATGCATTTTATTGGATTCAAATAAGGCCATAAAAAATGTCTGTGCAAATAAATAAATAGATAGCTCAAAGCGCTCCGGACGCCTCCAAGAATTCACATTAGTTCCAACACGATAAAAATCCAATATCCTTTGAAGCAACGGTCCTAGCTATGAAACAAGTGAAAATACAATTTTAATTGAGATGACAACTGTTCTGCCAAGATTGAAATAAATAAATCGAATAGATGTTCCTCTTGACTTTTGGTACTTAAAATTTTGTAATCGTCAATCTGTAATTTATAATTTAGCAACAGCAAAAATTTTAAAGCTATGGAGTCGTATGCAAAGTCACGGCAGTGTTCCCAGTCCTTTGAGTTTCTAATGCAGCCGCCACCATGACAATTATCATAAGAAATTATTCATACAGTATCAAGGTATGCATCAAGCTGCGCGGCCGGTTTTTGCAAGAGGTCATCCTACCAACATCTGATCTTCAATTGTTGTCTTCGCTACTAGTTCCAAAATCTCGTTTTAGTGACCCATTCCGATGAGAGCGTGATCGAGTTTGACCCGAACAATGTCAATTAACATATTCTTGCCATTCCATATTTGGAAACGCATTACAAGTTTAAAACAAGTATTAAAACAGAATATATTATCAACCGTGTGATTTTAATCATTTGACCTATTAGCAATAATAATTTGATTATCATTATTAGAAGCAGCCATACATCATTTACGCCCGTCAATTTATGAGATATTGGGGCACTTATCTTGATTATACTATTACGGGTGGGTGGTATGATCCCAAAACGCAAGTTTACAGTTCGACATACCGCATAGCTAACCAACAAAGCTAATAATAATAAATCACAAGATAAACTCTTGCATCGAACTTTCTAAAACCAATTTACGGAGTCACGTAAGTAGGCAGTAATTTGGCGTAAGCCCTAAGTTGCCCTGGAGCTAAACAGCAATTTGGTACACGCCTCCCTCAGAATGGAATGAGCCAATAAACGCAGTAATTATACACTTAAGAAATGCGCAATGGACGATACGGGAGAAAGTAAATGGGATTTGATAGTGGCCCCAAGTAATATTGGTAATACAGAGGTTGGAACTATGGACAAAGATTGCATGGCTAATGTTTGATTTTCGGTCAAATTCTAGAGGTGAAGTAGGCCACATGATTTGATAACTACAGCTTATCGGTAGGAAACCACTGCTGCACTGTGTAGATCTTTGTCATACCTGAGGGCAATAAATGATGGGCAAAACATTATTGCTTAATCCAACTGTATGTACAAATAACTAAACATGTTGTTTATTATTAACTAATTGGTATACTTTTTCCACAATTGAGCTATGATTATAAGTCAATTAATCTAAATTCTTTAAAGTTTTGTCGACATGCATAATTAATTATTGTTTATTTTTAATTGCAGGGTGTACATTTAACTAACTTGCATTGTCTTTTCATTTCATATTGTCTACTTACCTAAAACTTTACACCTAGATTTCAGGTACACAACAGTTTGAGAAATTCCTAAGTGCCTAACTTAGACTGGGAATTATGTTCCTTCTAACGACTCCTGAGTTACCTAGGGGCTTTGTGGCGGCACTTAGTGTTATCTACTGACGTTGATTAAAACTAATCTCATTTGGCTAAAGCTTTCGGTTTAGTAGCAGATTGTTTTCTCTGTAAAGAAGTTCAGTGATACCAAAAACTTATTTAAACATTTTCTTATTATACAGTTTAACAGTCTCCAGAGGAAAACTCTCTACACTCTCTTTACTAATTGCGAGACGTCTTTAAAACCTATATACTCATACAGAAATATCTTGTGAATTCACTTCCTAAGAAAAACCACAAAGTATTTAAACGGAAGAACAAAGAAGTTTTAATTTATTTAACTTCAGTCGCATGTCAACCATGACATTAAACTTTTCTGTAAGTTTATTTCTCTAGCAAAAAGGCTAAAAGGAGGCTAGCGGAGTAAAATGCAGAATTGTTCGATGCTTTGCATAAGGATTGAGAAAGTTTACGACTTAACGCATACGATTAGGGACAAAAGAATAAATATTCAGAGAGAAACTGACCGTTTACCTTTTACGATGCAATTCATACTCGTCTAATAAAAAGGGGTGGTTATTTGACTGCTTAATACGTTTTGGACAATGCATACAACAATAGCTTTTTATATCATAAGGTGACCCAGTGGCATCAAGAAAATATTCTCACAATCCACAATGGGGTACAAAAGGATGCTGTTATTCACACAGTTAACTCTTTATTATTCTAGAGATTAGACGAATTCTCTATTTAGTGTGTGGAACACTATGCTTGCGTGTATACAGCATGATGTTTTATTTAAACCAGAGTTGCTTTAAGCTTTTGTGAACTTTACCATTTCAGTTCTATTTCTTCATTCAAATTACCTACAACTTGTCAACTATAAAGACAAAAGAATATTTCAAGTTCAAAGATAAAAACAGGTCAGACTAAAAAGAATACTAAACCAATATCGATGACCGTACCAGGGCACTCAGAAATATTGGATCGCTTTATCCAATGAGAGAAAACAGAGCTTGACATTGCACGGATTTGCCCCATTTAGAAAATCAATGTGTATTGAAGCAGTATTATTTAATCATGCAATCTATTATACATTAGTTGCCTCAATTCTAGTTTAAATAAATAATGTTAGTGCGAAATAGAAATAGGCCATGAATTAAGCACCACTTTGCAGCGGCCTTAGCCTAGCCGTATAAATATAAAAATGGCTAAATATTTTGGTAACTATTATCTTAAAGATTTAATAAAAAACTAAAACGGAATTACTTTGTGCCTATACCAAAAGACAATGTCGACTGAGTCTGTAAAATGGGTTTGACAGTTGACTTCATACAATTTATTGTTAATTTAAAAAAGTTTCAAACATGTCGAGGTATAATAAAAAAGTTCAGTATAGTAAAAGACGATTAGAATGCTATATAAGTGTTATACATATACATTTAAGTAGAAATCGCAGTTAAAGTTCCATGAAATAAGCTTGTTCAGCGGTCTTAAGAAAACCACCCTGTAGGTAATAAAATCTAGTTCACAAAGCAAGGTGGAACGTTACAAGTGTGTAACAAAGCTTATAAAGGGGACAAAGAGCAAAACAACGACGTGTCGAAACCACCCTTACGTCTCAGGTAGGTCAGTGACCCGCGTCTTGTTCAACCCTATTCTTTCCTTCAGATTCATTTCCCAACAATGCTGTTGTGGTTTGAATATTGATGTTGTACATCAATCTTTCGTTAATCTATTATGAGAAGGCAGTCGTTGAAAGGTATAAAGCTTATTTTTGTTCTATTTAAATAAATATTTTAAGACGTTTTGTGTGTAGATTGATTGGAGTATTAGCTGTCGGTATCCTTCAGTTAATCTACTGGATCTGCATTGATCTTTTTGGTTCTGGAGATCTGAAAAGGCACCTTGATTAGAACCATATTTTATTGTCCATTAATTTTAGGTTCTATGTTTCTTGTAGATTATGTCAACCTACCTAAAAAGAGTAAGACATTATTTTTGAATTCCTTTACCTAACGACCTCCGGTATAGCAGTCAGGGTCTCTAACCACTAGACCAACAGGCCCGTCAAATGAAGTAATGTTCTTGTTATAGGTTATATTACTGGTCTACTTAAAAATTATCACATGCATAAAATAATATCCTTAACAAACATCTGCAAACCATAAAGCTCGTTACGCATATTCAAATCGCAATCATTACAGAATAGCTCGCCTCAAGTCAATTAGGTTGTCAAAACATAGCACACCTACATAAACATTACCATTACATATACAACATGTTACACTATGACTGGCTGTTTAACACAAGGATAAGTGAAAAACGTGAGGTAAATGACTAAGCTTAAAACCCGATCGAAAAACGATTGAGATTGAAATACAAAAGAGCTAAAAAAGTTTAACAAGAAAAGGTTATGAAAGCATCATGAGTATGCCATTTCTAATATACATAACATTATTAGGCTTTTTTTCTTCAGTTCGCTAAAGAGGTTTTATACATTTTGCGATTTAACTAGTTTCATACCGTACCTATACCCTGGCCGCTGAAACGATGCGTTCCTGACAGGTCGCGATCTTTATTTTTCGCCATAAATCATTCAAAAACCATGCATTTTTATCACCATTTCGCCATGCATTTTTATTTATATACAATGACTTATGTAAATAAAATAAAATACTTTGTTTTGTTTTTATGTGTCGACGATCAGATTCGAAAAATGAAATTCAAAACCTGAGCTTTAACGCACCAACCTTTTTAGAACCAGAGCACTAACACAATACAACCAAAAAGTCCTCACAATCTGACAATCATAACAGCAATTACCTATAGCATAGTCCCATCTAGTTCATCGCAACTAAAACTTTTGAAAGACATTCCATACCACAAAGAGAGGTGAAAATGGAAGGTATTAAGCCAGACACGCTCCAACAATGGCTCTTTTAAAGCCTTTGTCTGATCTGACTGCGAGGAGATGAATACGGATCTTATACGTGGTTGGCCTCGAGATATTTATTCGTTTTTGAATGATTTATGGTCAACTGGTTAAGAAATCAAATGTATTAACTCCTTTGATCTGGACGAGATTAAAATCGTTCTGAGTGCTATGTTGTGTTATCTAGTACGTGTGTTTGTGCTTTCCGAGTGAAATGGAAGCGAGTCGATCAAATAATTTTAAACAGGCCAAAATTTATCACGTCATTTTATAGTCTATCTGTAGTCCATCCGGAAACAGTTTGTAGCCACGGAACATTAAAATCACGATTACCATATTGGAATTCAAGTACATACTGAAGTGTTTCCCTACAAAATGGAAGAAATTATTTATTTAATGCTACGTGCTTACGAATCGAAATAAAACGAAAATAAATCAAAAGTACAGTTTACTGTCAACAGTCTTTGTTCGTTCATAATTTAGATGTACCATTTCAATACCACGAAAATATGTAAAAAAAATATTAATAGATTTCTTACAAACGGCAAACCGATTGAAACTTTTCGTTTTTCTCGCGGGAATGAGCACCGGTTTGATTCGATTCCCAAATGCAGGTCAGGTAAAATTGCGCTGCCAAACAGAATTTCTTGAAATGAATTCAGTGCAAAGTTCTACTTTTAGTACTTACATGAGGAAGTTATAATCTCTTTTAATGCGAACTATTAGTGCTTGTACATTATACATGATTTAAAATTTTCTTTAGGTGTTTTTTTTTTTTTTTTTTTATATCCTGCATTATCATCATCATCTACAGTCCTTATCGTCCGGCTGCTGCAACTTTTTTTTGTTTATTCTACTCCAGCGCATTTTAATAATGTATTCTCCTGACCGATATTATTAGGTATAACAATTTGTACTCTTTTTGTTACTTTCTACATTTATGCCCGTATAACGTCACATTGACCACCGTCCTTACTTCTCGAGGGCTCTTCAGTCACAATAAGAGTTAGAATAAATTAGGGTTGCGCCCTTATTCGTGCTATTCCGAACAATGGACTTCGTCGCATTATAATAAGTTTAAACCCGGATTACACGGGTTTTAGTGTAAATTTACAGAAAAAAATCTATTGAGACGATATGCAAAATGCGGAAAAAATATTTGCAATGGTAATGTGGTATACAAATGCGTTATTTCGATCCACTCGTTCTAACACTGTGGTACTTGGAGTTCTATAGGATAAGGAATCAATTTGAACTTTTTAATCTCTGTAGTGTTATTCTGTAACATAAATTCGAACTAGAAGTGCCCTTTGTCAAATTTACCCTTGGATTTAGCAAAAAATTGCCAAGAGGTTGCATAGGGGAGATAAACCGTTTTTTCTCACTAATTAGACTGCAATTTGTAGGTTTTATAACTAAACTGTTTACGCGTCTTAATATTTGTCTTAAGTAGTTTGTATGTAGTACCTACATTATTAACATACTAAACTTGATTTGATGTAGACAATATTAGATAAAAAATAATATAAAAAAAGTATTTTTCTATGTAAACCTTTCCATTCCCGTTGCAAATAAACAAAACAAAAAGCTTAATTTATGAACTTTGAACTATTGTTAATAAATATTTTTTATCAGATCTGACAACACATCACGCCCTATGAGCTTGTAATTCAGCGAAAAGTCAATTGCAAACCGTCAACGGCCATAGTTGCAACTCCATTGTCCAACAAGGGCACATTTGTTAATTCGAGAAGTTATTACAAAAATTACCATAATCGAAGCAACCAGCCGTAAAGACATTGTGCCAGGCCCAAGGGTGGCCAGTAATCAACAATCAGGGAATTTAGAAACAATCAAAATATTTCAAACAATTTTTACCCTTAATGTCTTTCACACAGCGATTAATTTTGTCTGTTCTTGCTACCATGGTGTGTTAGCATTTTTTGGGATGTGAAAATATGCAGAATTTGAAGGGTTAGTTCAATGACCCGATTGAAGTGTCGCGATAACATTTTAAGGTGTTAATTTGTGTTAGCAGCTTTATCTAAAGTTTTTATCAAATATTTCAAATTGAATGAGTTCCCCTTTTTAAGTAGGTCTCGTTATTCTCGTTTGTTAGAATATGCAGTTCAGACCGGATGTTTTAAATGATTTGATTTTCTTGAGAATTTGAAGCATTTTATTGCCTTGAAACGACTTGATTGCATGATACACATATATACGTTCTTTGGCCTAAAAAATACAAGTTTTTTTAAACTTTTTTGTGACGACTTTTGTCAAATTCTACATTGTGCTAAAATAAAACTAGAATAAAAGAATTACGATATTCCCTTATGCCCATCGTAAACTAACATCCGAAATGGTGAGTGTTTTAGCAATAAAAATGGCAATAAGTTTCCTGTACATAATAAAACAACTGTGTCCAAAATGAAAGAGGGCGACATTTTTATAGACCGATAAAATATGGTTGATGTGGATCATAGAATTTAGGGGCGAAACTTCAATATTCTGGATAGTTTAATTTTATAACCATCGTTAATAGGTCCAACTTTATGAAGAATATACCATAAATCATCTCCTATGCCCAATCCATGTGAATATGGATTGTCCGAAAATATAGACACAAAAATTTTGGACGAGAAAGTAAATAAATCAAAATTTTCACTTTCGGGGAAGCAAAGCAAGGAATGACAAATTGTTACAAAGAAAACTCTTTTTAAATTCAACGAAAGAAATATAAGGTAAAGATGTCACGAAAGGAAAAGTTATGAATGGCGTCAAGACAAATGAAAGTGAAGAAAGGATACGAAAGTAAAAATGGATTTCACGATAAAAGATACAAAGATAAGGCTTATTATTATTCTAGGATGACATTATAAGAAAAACAGAAATGTATTTCTAAGAAATACGAAACAATATACCTAGTCTCACTTTCAAGAAAAGCTGGTGACACAAATAATATAACTCCTGTTTGACTTCATTCTTTGGAAAAATATAAGCTTCACTTTCATTGGAGTAATGACTGTAGTGTAGCTGTCTAAGCCAAAGTTATTAATTGAGTGCGTTTCCTTGGTCGAGCTTTTACAAGGGAAATATATGGTTTTACAAGTTTTCATACATAAAATGTGTAGAGACACATTAGAAAATTTGGGGCTTGATTATGTAATGTCGTTAAAAATCATCTTCCCATAAAATGAAGCCTAAACAAATATGGGCCATGTTTGTTTGTTCTACGGTTAACTTGTTTTAATAGTTGTCCATTTCGAGGAATACCAGTTTCGCACAATATGTTTGCAGAACTTTATGTTTATTTTGCGTGTTAACAAAAAATGATATTTTATTCAGGGGGGTGTTATTGTAACATGAGTGTCCCACTTCAAATTGCACACCATTGTCATCATGGCTTTTATTATCTACGACCTTTATTGCAATGTTAGAAAAACAAACTTTTTGTTTGTACGTCGTTAGCAAACTTGTCTGTTACACTTCTGATAAAGTATCACCTTTAACGATGCATTGTATTATGCACCTTACTTGGATGCTGCTAGAGTTGAGAATAGTGTTTTTGTGGGGAATGTATGACATCGTTAGTAATCCAATATCCTTTGAAACAAAAAATAGAGTCGCATTAATACACGCTATGGGATCATTGGTAACAGATGGTCGTGTTACCATAAGTGGTTTATCTTATCGAGTTCTCGATTATATCATCGACACACGAGGGCGCTAATTGATTCGTTCATTAATGATCAGTTTATTTAACACTAGTTCAAAATTTACTTACTTTAAACTCCATCTGCTATTTAACTAATGATGCTATTCTATTTTATTGGGCAGATGCATTATGTTTTTGTAGACATCGCTTTCCTAAATAAGACATTTAAGCTTTAAATATATTTAAGTGATAGAGATTATAGCGATTAGAAGAAAGATGTCACAAAGTTTTACATTTCAAAAGTAATAATATCCTAACTCCCATTACTTTCACAGTCTATTAAAAAATTAAAAGCCTTTCGATCGTTAGTTGCCCCTATAGTTATTTTTACCCATTTACTAACACTAAGTTATTTTAAAGAGAGTGAGACATTTTGCAGGTGTTGGTTTGGTTAGTAGTACGCTACTACCTATACCTATGAATTAGCTTAAACACTAAGCTTTTAATTGGCCTGACTGTTTCATGTATTCCTCTTATTCAAGTATTTTTTTTACTAGCCATTTCTGTCCCACTGCATGGCAAAGGCCTCTCTACCCTCCACTAGTATATATTATTTTTTATTAATATTAAGCAACTATTTTACTTCTCCTGATAAGTGATATTCTAAATAAAGATTAGCTACCACCATCTGAAATCCATCTCTATCTTTCGCGAAGTAAAACAGTCCTAACTTAGTAACAACTAACCTTATTTTAAATCCACTGGCTTCACTCTAAACCTAACTTAAACTGAAATTGACCTGAAAATGTCAAGTAATGCATTTTTTAGTGGTTGCTAGGCCGAGCGACTACGAGACTTGATGGCTATTCCAATTGAATTATTTTGCTGTAGGTAATAAGAAAGTTGGCTTTGCTTACAGGAACTGTTAGTTTTACACTTGAGTACCTACCTACTTGAACTCAATTTTAAGACGTTACATATACCACAGCCTGAGTCGAGTTATGATATAATATATTTAT
The DNA here is from genome assembly GCA_905146925.1 of Autographa gamma. Lineage (NCBI taxonomy): Eukaryota > Metazoa > Arthropoda > Insecta > Lepidoptera > Noctuidae > Autographa > Autographa gamma. Next base: position 5,180,297 of record LR989866.1, on the reverse strand, counting down.
TACAATAAAAACACCCTAATTATTCAATGAAATATTTACTTGGCAAAACCATTAAATATTTCAAAGAATTTACGAACATCACCTTTTGTTTAATATAGATTTATTTAATTATAGTGACGCTTTCAAGTTCAACTACCAGGGTGCTGTAGGTACATTATGGTAAGATTAATTAATTATCATCATATACATAACAATGTAGGTTATGAGCTGTCCCAAAAGCACTTTGATGTAAGGACCTACTGGTCAGCGACTTTATATCAAAGCAATAAGGTTTAGTTTTGCATATCAGTACCAATGACGTGATTGACCAAACGCTTATCAATCAACCGTAACGTACTAACACTTAAATAGTGATATATTTTGTTACAATTGTAATAATGCATCTGCTTCCTGGACTTGAAATGCAATAGAATAACTTCAATTGAATATTGCATTTAATTGTATGGTCAAATTGACCGGATGTCCATTTCTATTATTCAGTCCACTCCACCCATTTGCTAATAATGTCTTAGAATATTCTTTATAAGGATTGGATAACACTTGAAACTAGTTTACCAACTGAAAACCAAATTTTGAAAACGTGTTTTAAAAAAAAACTGTTGTTGAAATAAATACTCAATCATAGATTCTGATCCCTCTAGTAATACAATGCATCTCGCAGTTTGTTTCTGCCTATGTATTATGACTCTTTAGTAAAATGCCTTGTGTTCTTAGTCATTCACTGTTCCTAATCCCTACCCAGATCCACAACAAAGTAGTACAAAAAAGCCGTTACTTATTCTTAAGTCCATATTTCACTCTTATAATAAGGATAAACGTAACAAAAAAAAAACGTTTATTTATTAACCTAAAACTCAAAATTTACGAGCTGGTAGCACAGAACAAACATAATTAAAAAGAAAACAAGTGAGATAAGAAAAAAAGGAAAAAAAACTTAGAAATGGAATTCTATTTTCGGACGGAAACAATTAAAAAAATTGAAAAATTCGTTACCATTAAATTAAATCAGAGCTAGAGTCAACGTGACGTAACGAACCGTGACGTCACGCGCCGCGCACAAACGAACTTTACCTTTGAGCGTTATTAGTCTCAACTAATCATTATTTAATAAACGTAGGCTAACATTTAATGAAGCCACGAGCCGTATAAAATCATACCTTTAATTAAATTGTTATTTATTAAATAAACATAAAATAGTATGATTGGGACTGACAAGCAAGTGATAAGCAGGATGTACTGAATTTGCGATTTCTTGAAAAACTTTGTTCAGTTTCGTACATAAAATTGTACAAAAAAATAGAGTATGTAAAATTTAAATTACCTATTTCAAAATCATATAGGCCGGTATCTACTTAGTAGATACTTGGATGTTCGCGACCCTTTTTAGTACTAGCACGACCGTATTTACTTTCTACAGCAATGACCCATATCTTAAACGGAACGTCTAAAAATATTCAACCTTCAATCTAATCGAAGGTGCCACTGATGTTATTATCCCTGCTAATCGATAAAAATGGAAATGAACTGTAAAATAGAGATGGGAAGACTTTTCAGTTAATATATCGATAGATTTAAACATTTAAATAACGTCTTTTGTTTTCGCAAACAGCAAAAAGTACATTGATAAGTTTATAAGTGGAATGCGGCTATCTGCTTTTGTTTTTATCGATATTTTTATTTTAAGATTGCATGACTACACGAGACTGTTCTAAAAATAGATTTTCATATGCAACCTTCTTAAACAGGCAAAGTCAAGGTAATGAGGTCGCCGTCTTTACACCCGCTGGCTCTGTAGAAACGTTTAGTCGCTTTCAGAGTGTCTTTTATTCATTCATAGTTTAAACTTTTACTACCGTACATGTTTCCTTGCCAAAAGAGTTCAAATGTTTTCATGATTTTTCAAGTAGAATAGACTATGCATGTCTGAGGAATAGATAGAGTATGTTAACAATTCATCATCTTCAGAAAAGCTAATCTTATTTCTTGATAGGTAATTTACTACAATCATCTGAAAATGTGTTGTGTGTAAGTGTACCAAATATAACGAAAAAATGAATACATGAATAAATTGCTTTTCTGAAACTTTAAACATGGCTATAAAATTGTAAAACGTCATCCGCTGCACGTAGTGTACAATCAGGATGGTTGTAAATTGACATCACTAGAGCGTACCTAATGCTTGTTTTCCAGCTACAATACACAGTAATATTTCAAACTTGATTCCAGCTGTGATGTTACACAGTGCGATAACTGAGTCGAACGTGTGTGTGCTTCAAAACGACCACTAACAAAGCTACACGACACTGCGGTCGACATGTTGCAATTTACGCCCGTAGCGTCCCTGTTTGCTTTGTGAAAAATATTTGATGTGTTTTTTACAAAGCCAACGATAAACTGCAAACGATGCAAATTGACGCCCTTGACGGCGTGAAGTGCTATCACTGTTTCGGTGCTTTTGAAAGAGCGACATATCCACTTAATTATTACTGGAATCGGGACTGATTAAAAATTGAGGACAGTTACCGAATGCAGTACGCATAATAATTGAGCGTCAAAAATCCCCGTTACCTCACTTTAATTTCAAATCATTCACAACCCAATGTTATACAATTTATTGTATTGCAGATCCGAACAAGCGCCAGTCAAAAAAGGGAAACGAAATTAAAACTCAAACCTATTGTAATCTTCACAATGGACGTAAAAATTTAGAATTTAGAATTCAAGTATCTAAGTTCATTGACAAACACGCGTACGACAAAATTAATTAGTTCCATCAATCATTTGTTGAATGCCGTCAGCAACCGGCCCACTGGTTTGAAAACAGCAACTATCGAAAAAAAATAAAAATGTAACGTGATTCGAGCATTGTATGTAACCCTTCTATTACGGGTTTGATAAAAGTTGTGACGCCAGTGCGGGGCTCGCTAGCGTTTGGGCGGAGATACGACGGACAATATTGTGAATGCCTTGGAGATATGATAAGTGACGATTTATTTTTGGGTACGCTGCATGTGGTATGTCTGTCGTTCACACGAATTGATAAGTAATTATGAGAAATGTTTACTCGATAATGGGTTTTTGGAAGTTTGATGATGCGGTTAAATTTGTTCGTAATTTTATCACAACTCAAGTAATTATAGCATCGGTTTGTATCTCTATAAACCAGAAGAATTAATAAGGACCTCAAGTTTAGTACGTCAATTAAATATATTTTGAAAACGACATAAATAGCCAACTTTTTACATTTCTGATTTGGGATTATTATTTTAATATCATTTATCTTTTTGACTATTAACGGATTAGTATCCAACCCTATTTTCGATTGCTTATCGATCACCGAGTGAAAGGAGACGTCAATCAATCGAGTTTTTGTGATCGATATATTGTTAAATGACAATGATATGAGTAGATACGAAATTGATAAAGATATTTCGTCCTGCCAAAAAATAATATCGGAAACATTCGTTACTAAATTCTATTAGGACATGACAAATTGTATCTAAATAAAACGTTATTTTTATTATTATTTTCGAGTACAAGCCCTCGGAAAGTCGGAATATTGTTGGTGACAATACGCAGTACGAATGTATAGTACATTATGTTAATTTACATATCTAAAGGTGATACTTTGAATATGACAGCAATCTATCATACGCGGTGACAATGTGCACGCGCCCTTGCCGACCTTTCGATGTATTTTGGATCGGTACGGCGAAAATGTTAGGGTTGTCCGCGTATTATTATTTACGGATAAAATAATAAATCATAAAAATTTGACAACTGAGTAATTTTTTTATTTGCCCCGATTGGGATTACTTTATGTCGTTTACCTTGTAAGCTGCTTATTATTTGCTTATATCAAAATGAACTAATTCTTAAAACTGTAGGTGGTAGATTGATACCTACTTTGAATGAGTGTAAAAATGTATTTTGTTCATATAAAATAAATATACTTAAATAACTTAAAGTAAAGACATAATTTAGTACGAAAACTGGTTTGTTTTCTAGTTAGCTAGTTAGTGTTTTAGAAGTAGGGTTATAGGGTTCTATAACCCTACTTCCGTCATATTTCCACAACTAGCAATACCCAAGGCAATATTTTGGTACTACATGAGTAATAGCGCCATAACCCAGAAATAACACAAACATTTTGTGGGCGCTACGTTCATTATCATTGTCATTTCCAACCAAGAGGGAACGCAATTGGCATAACAATGCTATACCGTCGCATCTTTTTCAATAAAAAAAGCTGATTTACATTTTGACATTTGTTGTTGTCAGTGAGTGACAGACGCCGTGTTAAAGTCAAAAGTATTATTTTTGTGTAAATAATTTACATCACAAAACACTCAATGAAGGGGTTAGTATTGATTAACTACGGTATTAATTTAATTAAATTGTGTAGTTTTGGTATTATTATTTTTAGTTTTGATTTACATAAAGTTAATTTTTAGATAAGTTTTTTTCTTTCGTTCTTATTTTGCTCAACACAAAAAATTAGAAGAGCTTCATTAGTATTTTTGTATGCGAGGTTGCTAGAATGATTCTCTGCCAGAATAGTAAAAAACTACAATAGTTAACGTATAAATAATAAAATTATAATGCAGAGAGTGGTCAGAAATAATTTATTTATCGCAGTCTAGTTCCTTAACGTGATAAGGGGATAAAAAAACTTACCATAATTAAGTATTTAATAATAATACTTTTAAGAAACCACACGCTGTAATGTCCCACCACTAAAAAGTCTGTGTGTACGTAGAAAGAATATTCTTTAGAACAATAATATTTCACAATAAAAGCATTTATATTCGAAACACAGGCAAGGTGTTAAACAATAGCACCAAACCCTTACAATACACATTAACTTTTGTTTTGATTGTGAGAAAAAAATACCCCTAAATTAAGAGTCGTTATTAATTTGTACACATTTACATATTAGTAGATTTTTTACATTGTTTGTAGTAGAAAAGTGTTACAACTTAACATGCTGAGTAATTTGCCGGTGTTTTAATGCTGCAATTTTTTTGCAAAGAAAAGGTGTTACCGTTATAATAGAGGTGTAATTAGTAAAGTATGAAACGATGCTAATAGTTACATTGAAATTGGTTTAAAAGATAATGGAATTGCAAGAATGCATGTGAACAGCATTTTAGTGTAACAATAGTAAATGCGACAGATTTCTCAAAGAATGGTGGAATGATATCTGGGTGGTGATTAAGTGCCTATTCAGAAATTGAGTTTTATGTAGCTATCAAGTGCTAATTGGTGTTTGTTTTTCTTATTTTTATTTTAACCTGTTAATGAATTAGGTATGTAACCTAGGTACACTTTTTTGATTTTAGTGTCCATGTAAATAATTTACATCTGCAACTTTTTTTTGGTTGCCTTATACACCAGTTGGTTCATTATTATAGTGCAATTTTTATTTGAGATGAGCCACAAAAACCCAATTTATTTTTGCAAGTCACATCTACCTATATCACCATTCGAAATTGAATTTGTCGGTCAGTTTTGAGAGCGGCACTTTCAATAAATATAAAACACTAAATGTAAAAATAATATGAATATTGAGTACAGCTCCATTGTTAAAGCCGCAAAATTTATTGGTGTTTGCAAAAAAATACATTGTAAATACATTTTTTATCGTCACCATCGAAAACTAACCCCTTTATGAATAGAGTACGTGAGCCGGCAAATCAAACAGAGCTTTGTTTCGGCATTTATTTGTATCTATTGTTTCGGATGAATTGCGGTCCGTAACAAACATTGATAGTATTGGAACAGACAAATTCGTGTTGAAACAAAAAATACTTTTTGTGATTGAATTTGCAAGTTTAGAACGAAGCGCTTTTAAAAATGCGAATAGAAAAGTAAAAAAAGGATTGCCGCCGTTTTTAATTGAGCAATGAATTTGACCTTTTTATTATATAAGGATAACTGAAAGGTAATTTAATTTATTAGTTAGTAACAACGTAGAAGTATCTCAAAGCGATGATACCTAATACTTTCGGCGCACCCTAGGCCGTCAAAGTCGCTACCATTCAAGTTAACTGCCAATCTATTTCCGTTACGCAATTCCGCTAGGCTCGACACCAAATAGCTACCTCATTAATTAATTTGAAACAAATAAATAAAACAACCTACTCAAAAGTCGTATTTCAATTGTTAATGTCACGTAATCGAGTTCATGGATTTTGTGACAACCCTAGAAAAATGAGATGCGTAAATAGACGAAGTTTTTTTGGGAAAGGAGATAGAAAATTAGTTAACGCGAGTGCTAAGTAATCTGATACACTACCCTCATTTAATCTCACTCATTGTCCTTTACTTAGGGCTTTGTCCACACTAATTAAAAACTCTATTTCACATGCAAAACCTCCCTGTTATTTAGTCTAAAATAATGTTTACTGTTTCTTGTTTAGTTACCACACCCGTGCATCTAATGAATAAATTGGATACAATTTGCATACATTGTTTGTTACGAAGAGTAAATAAAATAAACTTTTTATCCAGCATTTATGTAAATAAATACCTTTTGATAGAAAACGTGCTCGCATCTGGTAAGTATCATTGTAATTAACGTGGATTTTGGCTCTCAAGTGGCAAGATCCGATACTAATTATAAGTAAATTAAGCCTTTGAAATTTACAAAGCGTTGCTGTTTAATTTGTAGTGGGTATTATGTAAGTTACTTTATTTATGCAATAATGTACAAGTAACTAAGTATGTACTTAAATGTAACCAAGACTACGGACACGACTAAATATAACATGATATAATTTATAAAATATATTTTTGTGAGAATTTAGTAACCGTAAAAATAAATTTTAATTGTAAGTATAGTATGTGCACAAAAACTATAATCATCACAATTATATTAAGGTTATTTACTTTAACGATAAAAGCTGCACAAACAGTATCTGAACTTCGCAATTTATTTTCTGCTACCATTCTCCTCCAAAACTTTAAAATTAGAACACAATGCGCAGGAGCAGTTAAAGTAACGCGATAAACCGATAGTAAAATATAAATGGTCCGTGAAAATTGTGCATTATCGTAAATAAAGAACTGATATTATAACAAAAGAGCTCTTCATATAACAATAACAGCGTTTTTCAAACCCTTTACGCTCTGAATTAAATGCAATAAATCTTGCTCTAAATCTGACACGATACCGTCGCAATGCCGATGTTCAAATGATAAAAGTTTAATTGTAAAATATGCTTTATTAACTTTGATAATAAAAAAGTTAGTAGAAAACTTTTGCTGGCTCTAAATAGGTTTTGCACGTACAACAATACAGTTTTAATAAGAAGACAGTTTTTTATGTGAGTGCTAAGAGTATTATTAAGCCATCCGTAATTATCACCTTCTAGCAATGAAGTAATTTGATTTAAATTACATTAAAAGTTTTTATGTAGTAACTCATAATAATACAAACATCTGTCAACCAGTTCCAACTCAAACATAATTCACCGTCGAACAATATTATTTAAGACAACAAAAACTTGTTATAACGTTACAGTCCCTGAGCACACACAATCGGACATCCGACACGCGCCTCCTTATTAAATTATAAAGAAAATAAACCGGTAAAGTCTATAACCCAACCATGTTAAAGAGGGATCCTTTATCTATTCACTTTAGGATAGTAAGGGTATTTTAAATTCGATCGATTAATTGCAAGGGGAGCCACCGGAAGGCGCTGCCACGCGTCTAACCAGGTGGGTGTGATTTTTTTCTTCGCGCTATTCAAAGAGGAAATGACTTTTAAAGCCAATTTCTTTTAAGGGTTTCGGGAATGACTACCGAAAAGAAATTAACTACTTAAGGATGTTTGAATTCTTTGGGACAACGAGGCGTGATGATATAGACAATTAATTTTATATCTTTATATTGTGTCCTGTATTATTATCTACTCATGGAGTGGTTTAAGAATATTTCTTAAATGTCTTATAACATTTCATCATCGTCATCATCTCTGCCCTGTTCCAAATTATTTGGGTCGGCGCAATGCGGATTCAGCATCCATTGATCTCCACTACTCGACATCATAGCATCACTCCTTTCTCTCATCACTGCATTTAATATGCTCAAAATGTAAAAAAATCTTCTGCAAATTCTTTCAAATCTTAAAAAAATAAAAGTTTGTAAAAGGTGCATTGCAAACGGATACAAAACAAGTGAAGTTGTATTGTGGCTTCGATTTGAGGAAACATCTTCATTTCCTTGCACCGGTAACTGGTACCTGCAGTAAACGTTGATTTTGGAAAGCCTTTATGTTGAAAGCAATAAGGTCGATTTTAGCATATCATTTTATATTTAACATTCGCTTTTCGCCACATTTTGGAGAGACGGCACAATGTTTTACACGCAGATTACATTTGGTAAAAATTAAGGTATTTGTTTATGCAAGCAGATAATTCTGTTGTAATAGGCCAGTACCTAATTTAAATTAAGAATATTACGGCTTTCCTTTCTTTTGTTTCTTAAGACACAGTGGGAATACCTAATCTGTTTACTTTTACTTAAACGGGGAGAAAGAAATTGCGAATTTTAATTCAAAATTTGAACAACGCGAACCTTTTTTACAAAACTTTTTGTATTTTAAATTCCTAATGGCTTTAAAAAATAATTAGAAAAAAAAACTTAACCCTAAAATGTGTGAGTAAATTACAAATTATAAAAATGAATTATGACTGAAATTAGGAAGTAAGTATCTATAAGAAGTTACGAGTAATGTAGTCACAGATGTTCAATATCTTTAACAACCCGAAACCATATCCTTTTAATTTAATAAATGAGCCATAACGTGAGAATTTCTTCGTTCCGTTACATTGCAGATAACGACATTGGGCATTACACCCGTTACAAAAAGTACATCGGTAGGTAAAAGGGTAGCGTAACAATTCGGTGATTAACTTGAATTCGGTAATGACACGGAAGGGTTAAGTACATTATAATTTAGTCCGAAAGTGTCATTTAATTGGGTTTTTGAAATGGTGACGAAATAGAATGCGTGGGATAAAAACTATGAAACGTGACCTTCCTACTTGCCTTGTAAATGGGTACTGAAATCATGTAACTAATTGAATTAAGCGTTTGTTCAAGTTTTTTTTTTTTTTTGGTAGAGATCTTTTCAGTTAGCCTGAGCGCAGGCTTTGACTGCTTCACCGGACTTTAACCGTTTGTTCAAATATGGTAGTTTCAACAGTCAATACTTTAGTTAGTCTAGACGGTACAATACGTAACAAACTTAATCATTGTAAAACTTAAATGTAAAGTTACATAATAATCTATAAAACTCAAAGTCCTGTCTGAGATCTTAAATTAAGACAAAACCTTAAAATGTAGTTAATTTGTTGCAGAGACACATTACTTTGAAGACTAATGAAGACACGCTGTAATACGTCGTAGTCTTCTTAATTAATTAAACCGGTACTGTTACTTTACTTTTATACTTAACGAAATAAGCAGTTTAAGTTTTGACGACTGGCCTACGTCTAGGATGCAGTCTAGACAAGGTTTTGACCTTTTTTTTTTTTTAGGAAAGAAAATCAAAATCAATCATTTTTCTCTCAAAATCTCATAATCATTTTGTCTTCCAACTCTAAAGGTTCAACGTACCTAGTTAGCCAATTGAAAGAATCAAATATCGAATGTAGGTTGTATAGCAGATTCCAAAAGTTAATATTAATCTTAACTTAAACAATATTAACATTAACTTTTACCGATTAATATTCTACAGGGGGCCGAGTCTGCTATTTACAATGGCTCCAGTCGTCTGAGTGGGTGGCGTTAGTAAGTCCATTTTAGGATAATTGCCATTCTACTAAACACCAAAACGTCAACATTGGCCGCCCCAATGGCCAATTTTGACGTTAAAATGATGTTTTACTTATCCTAAAATGGACCTACTAACGGTACCCATTCGGACGATTGGAGCCATTGTAAATAGCAGACTCGGCCCCCAGGCCTATTGCCTGTAGTATTAAGGCACAACTTTATTAAGAGCAGACATGCTATAAAGTAATTAAATGCAACAATAAGATTACCGACTCAGATTGCATATTCAATGTACCTCGTAAGTTTGTAACTTAACTAACTTCAAACTATCTGACGCTCAAATCAGCTATTTATAAATGCATGACAGTGGTCGGTCAGTATACTTGTAATTGTGCCTAATTTTCGCATTCAGATAAGATTACAGTAAAATCTCATTGAACACTCGAAGAGAATGATCGTAAAGACAGTTAGCAGAATGCCCGTAAAAATTACAAAATGAAGCAGGTCTTTTCAGTCAATTCAAGCAAATCTTGAATAGCTGAATCGAGGCCCTGTAAATTGCTGCGTCGCATTTTATCAAACCATCTTGCAAGGTAAGCACAAATTACATAGCCTTTTGTAACCGAATTTCAAACAATCCGAGTAATGTCACATAAATAACCCGTAGTTAATGCGCGTCGTTTCAAACAAATCCACAAAATACCGAAACAAAAACTTTTAAGCTATATCTTAGTCCCATGTTAGTAATTAATCCAATGTTTAAACGTGTTTCAAAACACAATTAAACTCTTGATAAAGTACTTTAACCACCCACATAATATAAGCCGAATTTGATATAGGTAGTAGGTATTACTGGAACAGTTTTACACGTGCCGCCTTATTTAAAAAATAACTTGAATATTTACGTAAAATATAAATATAAAAATACAGTGATGCCAAAATTATTCATTTATTTTGATACTTTTCGATATTATTTTCAATTTACTACTAGAATAATAATATTTTTAAATAATCAGTTTTTTATTGTAAATTAAAAAACATCTAATAGAAAGTAACAACGCCATCTAGCAAAAATTGTTGTAACTATATTTTGTATTAGTACTAGATGACTTTACTAGATGTCACGACAGTTCTGAATTGATATCCGATGTTGTCGCATAGTTTTTATAATAGATGGCAGTAACTTCAGTATTTGTACATATGAACAGTTCATTAATTTAATATTGTGTATTATAAATTTATAATCAATTAAGGACCTTTCTATCTATATTCAGGTCTTGATAATATCTAGAGATAATTTAATCGTAAGTTATTTAGTTAACTAATGTGATGACATGTAGCTCCTTGGGTTCAAAGTTTCTAATATTATCATAGATGTAATCAATCAACTGTGACACTGTTAGATTTTCGTGGACCGTCACGCCTACATTTCCTCGTCAAACAAACGACTGATGTTGCACCCATATTTTTACTGAAATAGGAGACTTGTGTCCATTTATAGGATATGGTAGGCAGGTCCTGTACGACATAAATACTAATACTTAGGTAGGTACCAATTTTCTTTTTCATAGAACTGATTTGACCTAAATATTAATGAGGTTTTTTGAAACTAAATATGATAAAGCGATAGGTAAATAAAATTGAGTTTTTTCTTGTAGCTATGTAAATAATGGACATGAATTGTGAGTTAGACCAAACTTGCATGTTTAGTAAAAATATTGGCATTTTTATCACTACGTGTAATGTGGTAAGGTTAATGTAAATTACTCTACTCAGTAAGAACCTAATTTAATGAAAATTCACTTGCTATGCAACCACACATCATCGCTAATGACAAGCGATTGCTTTTATTACGCAAACCTCATTTTTTGTTTCATCAACGCATATAACAAAAATATAATTAAGCCCATTATTAAGAAACTTTTTGTTAACTGCTGTGTTTTGTAACTTTGCTGCATTAAATAGAACTGCTAAATTAATAGGGTTTCTTCATAATTTTGTCATGAATTTAACAGTCGATGTAATTAACTGCCTGATAATGCAGACCTACGTTTAAATATCTAGAATAATATTGTAAACACATTTTTGCAGTGTTCTAATTACAATTCTCTCGTTGTTCTATGGTAGGTACTAATTTGTCATAAAAGGTTATGCAAAAATCAATTTATTTTGATACCCTCTTCAATATACAGGTACAGTCGGCAATAAAGCTTAAAATACACATGTTTCATATTTAATTTAAGTTGCCGTCTGTACTTCTTATATTAGGTAGAATAGATACTATTTTTCATAAACTAAATATTTGGTAAAACTTTTTGAAGCCAACTTAGAATGCACAAAAGATCAGACATCTTCACAACTTATAAAGTCAGAAGGAAACGCAAACAGACCTTATTTATGACAGGACGCGTCTATAGTGAACTCAGGGAAACTGGGGAAAATAGGAAACGGTTATGAACCACAGCTATAAGCTATAAGGAAAAGGAAATGTGGAGTTTTTTGTGAGGATGTCTACACTCAACAAACTAAATCAGGATTTTATCCTGTCGATGGAATGTAAGCGGTATAAAATACTCTAGCTTTAGATAAAGCATTGAATAATAAATATATGAACAATCCCAATAATAACATAAAGAGGTAAACGTTTATACCATACTTTACATAGTCCGCGAAAGTAGTAGATCTGCGATTTAAAAAGTTGTTGGTAGTTCGAACAGTACTCAATTACCGTTTTTTATTGATTTTATGATGAAAAAGCTAGTGCTTCCTAGTTTTTCTCTAATATACAGAGCATGTGTATTTTAACGAAATTTGTACGTACTTAATAAAATGTAACAGTTCTATACTTTTCCACAACGATCCATGAAAAATTGATCAATGTAGGTTAGTGGCAGTCTGCTCAGAGAACTTTTAATTAAACCTCCAAGTGCTGTGGACTTTTAACGAACTTGCGGTCAGCGTTGCTATTATTCACTATCGAGAAATGGCTGATAGTTATTCAACTTCGAATCCAGGTTTACGACATTTTTTAGTATCGAGATTTTTACTAGTGAATGCTTATTAACGCCACTTGTTAGGTTAATTATTGTGACGTGTGTAATGTTCAAATTGTGCAATGCCTATAAGCAACATGAAAGAAAGTTAAAATCATTTTTCAAAATAAAACCACTACGTATGTTTCAATTTAGTCTAGTTTACTCTAGGCATATTTTAATCATGTTTCAAGTAGCTATATTTCTGTGAAACTGACATTGCCCTCCTTTGTTTGAATTGATAATAATATGATTTATTAAATAACTCTCTCAAGCACTTTCATCACAAGTTATCTAAGTATCTCATGGTATCAAATAGATAGGTAAACTTATTTTATAATGGGACCAGCACAACCTGAACCGTCTTTTGTCTTAAGCTACAGAATATCAGTCGCATTCAAAAGAGTATTTAGTTGATCAGGGGTCTTCTCAGTCTGGTCGATTTAGGATATATTTTCTTGTAAGAGATATTTTCGAGAGCCTCCGTCGGGGTATAAAGTGACACAGTAACGAGACGTTGCCTTTGGCAGGTATACCTTTGTCAAAGGTGACAAAGGGAAATTATTGGTGTGTCAAAATATGCCTATTTTAGTGGTCCACAAGATGGTTATGTATCGTACATTTAGGCTTCTACGTAACATGTTAAGTATATTTTGTTGAAGGAAACGTTATAACGTATTGTTTTAGACATCAAAATAAAGGACCTAACTTCCTAAATTTATACTTATTTCAGTAATTTTTTTGCAAAGTTCGTTGGGATCGGCTCGCATTCTTGCCGGATACAGTTAATAGCCCTAGTATTTCTGAGCGTCTGCCTCCTTAAACACAGCTCATCATTTTATGAGTTGTATTTTAAAGACTTGGGTTGCCAAAAATTTTAGGAACACAAAAACATACGAAGTTACAGTGACAGCAATTGATCCATAAGTTTTTTGAAGGGAAAGAGAACTCTTAAGTTATTTTAATTCATATCATTAGAAAACACATGAACACCTGAAGTTATCATCCACACCTTTTGGGGACGTATGACAAATTATTATTTTTCCAAAATTGGAGCACGTTAGCACCGCTGTCACACGCCCAAACCATTTTGGAAGGATTAGGGCCTGATATCTCTGTAAGGTGTGCCTTTGGGAGCACCCGACGTAAAAGGGCAACACGTAAACCACCTGTGTCTTTCCCACACATACATAGAAATACAAGTATTATGACACTGTACAATACTGTACATATGTATATATTGTGTGTACCTGTACAAGGTGCGTTTGATCTACCGTAATTAAGAACGTGTTTTGTGGTTAACGTTACACCACTATGTAAACAAAAGCATGTGGTTTTTTAGTCGGTGATGACCGAGGTTTCATGTTTTTGTACTAATGCGATGTCTTATTGCCTATATATTGAAATGAGCTGTCAAATGAAAAGGATTTATCAAATTCAATTGGTATATTCCGAGATGAGTGCGTTTAAACAAGTTTTTTAACGTTTTATTGAAATTTGCCTCTTTACCGATTATTTCAGAATATAGCGTAGATATCTTATGTCCTATCCGTCTTGACGTCAGACTCGATCGGTAAGGTATCTAGAAGATTTGCTAGGCAATCCAAATAAGACTTTCTGACTGATAAGGATCGTTCGGGAAACAAACAATTACAAAAACATTTAAGAATTAGATGATGGAAATAAGCTTTAGCTCAGCTATAAAACTGAATGCCTAAAACCATCATTATAAGCAGTGCATCATACATTGTTTTTCATGATGACGTTAAGTAATACTCAATGACATGACTTGTTTATTTTGAAAAACCAAATTTCCCTAAGGCCTAATAAATAAGGGACGGGCTAATTTATATGCATCTAACACAATACGATGCATTGTCGCATGAATACAAATGGCGAGCTAATCAGTTGTGTTTTGTTTCGAGTTTTGTCGTTTACTTCTTTTTCAAGAAAACAGAAATCCTTACACTTATTATTTATACATTTAGTGTCTACTGTATGTTTACAGACCATAACTGTAAGTCTATAGTCTTAAATTTACTTTCATGGTACAACTCCACGTAAAACTCATTAGTATCAGTTCTGTTTTATGTCACTCAATAGTGTAAAAAATCAAATTAGCTACATAATATTTCAATGTTTTTTTTCATTAGTGTCCTAGTTAGAAAAAGTAGTATCGGGCCTAAACTTGTGTATACTTCAGTGCATAGTTAGTTTACTGTATAAAAAATATAAAAATAGAACAAAAAAAAAAACTTTTATGTACCACAGTTCCTGCAATGAGTGCATATTTAAAACTTGAATTTAGTGGTAAAATTGACTGTAGGTCAGAAGGGCAGCAAACTCAATCCGATGTGCTTACGGCAGATCTAATTGGCAGCCGCAACCTGTCGGTTTGACTAGTGACACTAGTGACTAGTTCGTTACCTCCCTATTAGTGTCTGTCGTGCAACAGACAGCGCCATCTGTTGTGTAATGCACGAACTAGTGATGGGTAATACAGGCAATACGGTTTACACATAGTTTACCTTCAAGTATATGTATGAAGTTTTGTTTAGTAAAATTCAATTGTCTTATGAATTTAAATAAAAAGCTAGTAGCTAGACTTGCCAATAAATACCCAATACAATACTAATACAAAAAAAAATATTTATTATATAGGTGTGATTGTATTTTTTGCAGAAAACCATCTAAATTATAGATAAAAAAAAATATAGAAAGCACGAAATGAATCTGACTTTAATTGTTCCAAAGACATCAAACTACTATCGACTATTTATAATAACATATACCTACTTTTGTATGTACTGCAAATGGACATGCACATGTGTACCTTTGTATAAGGTATATCATTATACAATTAGAAGTTGCGAGGTCAAAATCTCTTTTCGCCTCCTTCGCTTCGACCTTCATAAAACATCATAATTACAACGTAACACACTCGTATTATATCGGTTACGTTCTACTGCAGCGGAGGCAATTGATTTAATTTTCAATCGACAATTCAAATCAAGACCGCCATTCACACAATTAAGGACGGATCTCACTGGTGCATATGAACGCGATCAGTTTGATCTGGATTGCGTTTAATTAGGTCAATGCTCAAATTTGCATTTATCAATACTAAATGAAGCAAAAAACACAAAAATATGAATAATGTTAATATGTATTAATCCCCTGGGGGAGTACAACTCAAATGTACATTATACTTTTGTCTATTATTGTGTCTTGTGTATTCTTCTTTGGAGACCTATAAATAAACAAATTGTACTAGAATGATTTTTATTAAAATAACGCAATCCACACCCTACGGGCTACGACCCCTATCTTAGCCATGAGGAATGAATTTAATGTTATATCTTTTCGGTTTAGACATTGAACACAACATTTTAAACTCAATCACAGCTAACTTAGTTCCTAGTAACGCGTGAAAACGTCCCAAGTCGGTTGTACGTACAGCAGCGCAAATAACTCGGCAGTTACCGCTGTTACACAACGGTGTGCTACCGATATTCCGTCGGGAGCAACGAGCCATGAAATATGACGCTAGAAAAAGCGATCATGTGTACTCGGCCTTAATTTATACGCATCGAACGTGTAACAGGAACAATACGTCTTAATTGCGGAGTGCGTTTTGTAGCGGTTGTGATGTATGGTTGTTTTGAAGGGATCAATTATAGCTAATTAATTAATTAGGGTTTATTAAATCTACAGATTTCAAAGCTAGCAAACCACTTGCAATTATAAAAAACATTCTGCGTTGTTTTACGTTTTGTTCATCATTTGATATCGAAACTAGTTTTAATACTGACGTTGGTGTATTAATAAGGTGACGCAACAAAGTTTAAACATAACTAAACTCAATTTCGAGCAACGCTTAGGACGAACCGTTTCCTAATCCCAAAACATGGACCTTCAAAATAGGACTGAATATCACTTTACCCCCAAAATAACGTGTAAGGGTAACCTTACCTTACCTTAAATAATAACGGTTAAACAACATAAGCAACCTCATAATGATTTCCACAAAGCAAATATACGGGGAAATCTGTTTTCTAATGGTGAGAAAGGAAAATGAAACCCAGTGTTCTCGATGACGTAGCTTCGTTTTATTTTCTCTCACAGTAATATAATGTATGACTGAATAATAAATTACTGTGTAATGTATAGGTGTTTTGTGAATGTGATGTATCGACTTTCCCTCTATATATTTTCTGTCTAACGTACCATGCTAATGACAGCGCTAAACTGACTAGACTAACGCCTGTCTCAAAGAAAACTGATTCGATTATTGAGAAGAAAAAGGCTGCTGAACTTGTGCCTACTTTAAGTCTGAACACAAAATAAGTTAATTTATAACCTTAGTACTAGTATATACTTAATCCTTCAAATAGATAGATAGAATATTCTTTATTGTACAATATTCACAATTAAAATGAAACCTTTAATTACTTTTGAAAGCTAACAGAAGGTACACATATGTCATGTCATCACCATCAATTTGTTAATATTTTGTTTACCACATAAACGAATAGAAGTTCGATAAATAAACACAACATTAAATAAATAGACTACCAAAAGTTAGCCAAGCACAATCACATTATCAGTGTTTTAGCAATTGAGCAGTTTGCACTGTCAATACATTGGGATGATCATGTTTACAATGGAAACGTAAATAATGGCAATTTGCTAACATTGTGGATGACCCATATTTCTTCGTTGACTTGTGAAACATGGAACACCGGATCAAGCTGATTCATGATGCCATAACTAAACCGAAGCAGAGATGCAAATTGGACAAACATTTTGATGTTACTTGATGTAACTTTATAACTAATTGTGCATACGTCATCATCAGTATGTTTTGACCGCGGTACTAGCGTCAAACGATTATAATATCCAATTATGGTAATTGTGTGATTAGTAATTACCTTATTGACAACTAATTTAGCGAAATATGAGTGGTACTCACCTAGTGAATAGGTTCCATAATCCATATGAGAATAATTTAAAACATTGAACACACAAACACAGAATATAGTCAAACTGTCAATGACTAGGATACGTCAAATGTTTTATCAACTACCCGCCTCATGTGAGTCTCGTTTATATTGAAGAATTTCACAACTACCCTCCCAATGCTAATTGTTTCTTAATAGTTTTTATGTATTGATCCTGAATCTCGCAATTAAAGTTTTTGCGACACTAAGTATATATACGGAATTTCTGATATTTTGTTACTGAGTGTCCGTGTATACTTAGGAAGCCAGTTGGGGGATCTGGTCCAATTATCCCCCGCATTACAACAGTCAGGTGCCTTAGAGATGCATTACTTGTAGTAAAAGGTACTCTAAAGTACCGGCTGGAGTAGTGCCCTATGTGCTATGCGAGAGTCTGGCAATAATTATATATCTGTACTATGCTTTAGCTGGACGTCCCTACTAAGTATATGATTTGACACTTTTGAAATAAAAATTTTGGACTTTAAATAAATTATTTTGTATTTGTTGGATTCAGTGTCAAGGTAGCAAAGGTGTTTGCGGTTTACCGCATACTTGTAATAGGTAGTTAATGGAACTTGTGTACCGCAAGATATTTTTTACTGATACGCCCTGATCAATGCAAATAATCGTATATCATAATATACCCGCATGCGCGCATGGTAGCAGATTAAACTTAACTTTCACAACGTTGGGCTACAACATAGGTGGTCTCAACAAAAAAGGCAAGATAGTAAGGCGATATATTTATATACCCTGTAACTATATGCCATACCAAAGGTACACCATAAGCTACAAAATTCCATATGAGTTTTTTGACCTAAATATCTTCCGGAATGACATCTACATCCCATGGAGCTTCTTACAAAGGAAAACACCGTTACGTCAGTCCTGACTTATAATCCTCCCTCATGGTGGCTATAAAACATTGCTGTTGAATTTGTTTTGTGCGGCACCGGCGCGACATCGGCGTGGCGTCGGCGCGGCACCGGCGCGGCGTCTGCGCGTCGTACCGAGTGCCGGCACACTGGCGGTCTACACGATGTTTTCATTTACTTTTTACGACCACAAACAATGTTTAGTCGCTCCTTGCTGGGGGTGGGGTCGAATGGAAATGGAAGTGTCGATGCTCGATCATAGTTTGCCTTTTCGAACTTTGAACTAATAGCTTGTATTTGATATTTTGTGTTATTTTTCGTTTTGGAAATATTTTATTTTAAAGAGCACTAGACATTTTTCTTGTATCACAATTTTGACTGTTTTCAATATAAAAGGACCTATACGGTTTGTCACTGTCACAAGCATATGAGTGGAGTAATTAACTTTAAACATAAATCTCATCCAGAATTTCCCTACAACACGTTTATTCGTACAATTTTACCGTTTGTAACTAAACGAAGAAAGGCAGAATCGGCAGTAGAAAACAACGCAGGCCTGTCCCAATAAAAAGTTATTTGGGAAATTATACCGGCGCCATTGGGTCGGTTATGTCGCCAAAAATCGATGATCATACAATGTAGGTGAATGAAGCTAGCCTATTTGTTCGGGCCTTCATGGAACATTTCATTAAGCAATTTGCTCTAGGAGTGGTAGATAAATATGTAAACATGTGTATATTGTGTATCAGCTGTTTATTACGTTGTGTGTTGCTGTTTAGGGTCGTTGAACCTTTGTTATTGAACTGAAGTTATACACATATTGGTACTAAAACTCTTATCGAAGTAAACATATTGAGTCGTTAAAATATAAAAAAGTATAATCAAAATAATGCAAGTGTTTGGATTTTCATCAGGCACCTGTAATAAGTAACGTGGTCAGTTATGTAATATGTTGTCTTATCCGCAGTCGCCCTAGAGTCAATATATTTTTATACATGCTACATTCTAAGATTTCGTGTTGATGTAATACTACTACATCTATATCTGCAGAGATGTAAGATATTTCTGACACACATATAGACATTTAAGAACGTGTCAAAGTTAGATATCATCTTAATATTCGGGTAAAAATCACTTAAGATTAAAATTAAATACGACTAAGTACTCACCCGTTCGGCTGCTGCTCCTGACTCTCATCAGAATCATTGCTGACGATGGACTCTAACATTTGTATCTTCAACATGTTCGAGTCACATGACAGTGAACAAGCACTCACACTCTAAACACACAACTGTCACTCCATATAACATACACTTATGTAATAAACTTTTAAGAACAACACTATTTCAAATCAATCCTTCCTGGGTTGTTTGATGATGGCCTGTAACAAAAGAAAAAAAAAACGTTATTTAAGATTTAAAATAAATGTTTGTTAAGAACTGGCCAGTTATAAATGCGACTAGGAAGAAAATAATTGCATAATGCATCAGAGATAAACAAATGAATAAAGATTGTGTAACTCTCTCATATGCTCTGCCATACGATTTTCTTTTATATGCATTCGATTTTCAATTTAGTTAATCATTCATGCTATTGGAAAGGAAATCTTGAAACTACAGACTTATTTCAGCAAAATTTAAAACCATTGACGTACTATATACTTAGACTGCTACTATCGCTAGTTTCCCTTTTGTGCCAAGCGAGAGCAGTTTTTAGTCTGAACCTAGTACATTTCGTTTTTCATTTGAGTTAATTTTCGCGCAACGAGAAACTTATATAGGAAAAAATCTATGGTTTTGACATTGTTAGGATAATATTAGTGTTTTAGATAGATTTTTTAAAACGGCAAGCTGCATCTTCATACATATTTCACGACAACACTTGTTCACACTAGTGCTTACGGTTTAAACTCAGATAGGCTCACTCTATAGTTTCATATGTATACTCTAAGTTTAAAACTTATTAGTGTTAAAAGTTATTACTATTTTGAAATACGAACGCGTCACTTCCACTACAATATAAAATTAAACATTTATGTTCTAATATTTTTCTCGACGTCGTCGCCTCATTGCTCGTAAAACAAAATTAAAAATCTTACGCTCATATAAAATGGTTGCCTTGATTGAAAATTTAAGAGCATAACGTTGTAGACGCAATATCTATAAATCAAGACAGAAGTATTATGACCGTATACTATTGTAAGAAACAGCCTTGTTTTTTGCTAGACATAAAAATCCACGCAAGAAATTATTTCAGACATTTTAGTGTGTAATGTGAATGTCTAATACATTAACTTTCTTGTGATTTATAAAAGCCACGACTAGAAAATAATTTTCGTTCTTTAGAAAATATTTATCAGTGCTTGGACCAAATAATAGGTAGCAGAAGAATATGAAACGCAAGGGCGAATTTACAAAGTCACTTTTACTACACTTTACAAATACGAGTAAGTAACCGCATTTGCATTGTAAAGTGCAGATTAAATTAATAAAAGTACAATGTTTTATTGTTTCAATTATTTCCATAACAATAAAGATAATCCCGCATTCTTTATGTCCACCATTCAGATATGCAAGACTAGCTTCTAATGCTACTGTAGTTTTTCTATATCTTATTTTAGCTAATTTAACTATACTACTTTTGCTCTAAGACAATATACACCCAGTGTATCAGAAAGAATGGAAATGTGAACATCAGTGTTAGTGTGGAAAATTTGTACACATATAGATCACACAAAAAGCGCATAGTGAAAAAGGTAAAGAAATCTTAATCACTATCAGCTTTACCCCTAGACTAAACATAGCTAAAACATCACGGTTAAATATTCACAATCGTATATTGTCTAAAATACAAAAAAAAGAAACAAACAGAACTGAGAACTTCCAGTTTTTGCAAGCGGTTGAATAACATATAAATTATGTTCACGTGGATACTTCTCTTTAAATCTAACTTATCCTTTGATCATCGCGTCGTTCACTATAATTAATTGAAATAGTTTGAAAGCTAGTGTTATTGACATCAGCTGGCAAATGATCGCAATTACATGTGCCGGTAATAGAGCATGAATGTTATGCGGAAACTAATTAATATTTTTCATGACGGTAAAAGTCCATGTCAAATTACGTCTTTATTGCATTATTCTGTGACTATCTTATATACGATTAAATGATTAATCAAAATAATGATTAGTTATTAAAACGCTAGTAACGTGAGCCAAATAAAAAAGTGACGATCGTCTTTCTAAAGATTGTTTTAAGTAGATTATTGCGTGTGATAGATGCTCTTTGTAGTCATTTGTTTAAAAAATACTTAAGTTAAACATGTCATTTTCAGGTACCCCTAAAATCTGAACCGTATTTTATCGAATTGAGTAGTCTGTATGATTCGTTAAAGCGATTTTAAATACCCCTGAAAACTGAGTTTCATTTGCAAGTACAGATAAAGTCCGGTGAAGCCGTTAAAGCTTGCGCTGGATAAACTGCAGTATCTGCAGTAGAATGCTTAATAAAGTAAGTACGAACTCCAAAAATAATAAAAAATATATTTTTCAGAAAACTAACACTCCTCACTAAATGCCTGTGAATATTATGATATTGAGCAATCCTCAGGTAGTACTGCATAATACTAAAAACTAAACAAACAAATCAACGTTCAGCGCATAGGCTATACATCAAACCTTGACACGGACAATGTACAGTGCATTGCAATCAAAACAAGGCAATTAGAACATCACTCAGAAACGTACATTACCTGACTATTGAAGAGCACTTAATATTGCAATAATTACAATTATTTCGTTATTATTTTGTCTTCATCATGTAATGATGCTTACCTTAATCATGAACCTGGTTTATTCTTTAGAACTTCTTGCTTTAGAAAAGTAATCCTTATGGCGTGTAACATAGGGTTCAATATTTTATACATGGAAAGCACATAGATTCAAAGTCAAATAGGGATTATTCAGGCAACATACGTGATGGTTTTGCACTAGCGCCATAGAATGACCTACATACACTTAGGTTTTCCGTGATTGCATTTTAAAGTGAAGATATTGAATACTATACTCTTATCTATGATTGAATGTAGCCGGTCAGCTTCAATTTAAAAGTAAAAGACAGGTTAAGCAGAAAGTATTTTATGGATGTCGTTGAATCTTGGTCCTTAAACTGAAAACACTTGTCATGAAAATTATTAGAATGAGTTTTATAAAGAGCCCTAGGAAAATGCCGTCAACTTGTGCACATGGTATATATTTGAACGGAAATATAAAAATTATAAGTTATGCATTTATTTATTTACATCTCTTCTTGTGTTCTGACTTTTTAATTATTTTGTTGTTGTTTAGTAAGATCCTTAGATCCTTAATAATTGTGACTTCTGGGAGCAAATTATTATTAGTTCAATTGAATGTTCAACAGCGTAAATTGACTTCCAAAAATAACTTCATCAGAGTTTCCCTTTGAATAATGATCGAGAAGTTTCTTTACTTAATTACTTTAAAAGTTTGTATTTTTGTTCAGAAGATCTATAGAAAAAGTTTTTATAACTTTTAATTGATACTGTTTTTCTCAATAGTTCTTTTGGCAATGTTTTTCGGGTATCTAATATTTATTGTTACGTAAGGATTGATGTCACTAATTAATATTTTTATAATATATTTGTTACTTTTTTCATAAAATGCTTATTTTTCAATTTGTATACAATATTATTTGGTTTCAAAATATTGTCGGTTATGGATTCTGAGTGCGAAATTTGACGTCATCTGTTATCGCTGCTCTGCTGCGTCTGCGCCCATTTTTGCCCCGACTACCTGCGTTCACCCCAAACCGCCCTTTCCCTATAAGTCAAACTTAGAAATATTTAGAAATAGATTTTTTCTCTATGATTCCTACAACTCACTAGAGAAGTTTTTGGGAATCGTTAGATAAGTTTAGTTTGCGGTTGTTTTCGGTTAGAGAGGTCCGTTTCTACGCGGTAAGTGTGTCCTAGGTTTAGGCGCATAACCCATGGGAATGAACGTGAGATACTTGGTAGTATGGAGCGGTAGCATCAGAGCGCTGTATGGCCTCTGATGAGGAAAGGGATGTGCGAAGCACTCAACACCACCGACGTAGCAATTTTGACTTCTCTTTTGTTTTTTTCTAACATATTTCTGTAGCATTTCTTGAGCCTCAAGGAAGAACTAAAGTTGGTAAATGTATACATACACTAGAGAACATGACCGAAGGAATAAAGCGAAATAGTTAGTACCAACTATTTCCTTTGCTAGTGATAACACTGAGGTAATGAAAATGTTTCATATAGCTTCCTAAAAACGATTTAAGAAATTTCAATTAGTTGTATGTAATATTGTAATATAATAGTGAATAGGTAAATCATCGGACAGTTAAAGCAACCGCATAAGTGGAAATATTGTTTTTATTACTTTCAATCCAACTTCTTTTTTATGAGTAGGTAAATATATTGTTCCCCTAAATCTCATAGTTTCTCAAGCAACATTACGGATTAGTAAATAAGTCCAAACAACATTCGTCCAACCCATTAACAATTTTATACCTCGCATTATGCGGCACGAATGCAGATACACTTCCAAGTTGAAGCCAAGTAATAAAAAGTAAATAAAAACTCCTAGACATTTGTTTGCCGCAGGTGCGCACTTTAATAATACCTGAATATTACAAGCACTCTTATCTGCCAAAAGTACGCACAAGATAAGGGATGTTTCAGAGTATCTTGGTAACATTACCAAAACAAAGACAGTTTATATACCTACCCCAAAATTTGAGCAATACATTAAAGAACTTTGTCGAAAATATCAAGGCCTTGGAGTATACATATATATACTATAGAATGCACCTAACGGTGTTTGAACTGCGAGGAAGTATGAACAAGCGTCGTCGCAGTCTTCGAGATCAAATGAACTAAAGTCAAGCCAGGTCAAAGTTTTAAAAAAGACGGCGCCACTTATTTTTACTATCTCAATACTATTAACACCAGAACTATCGAAGTTTCATACGGGAAGCACCGCATCAGCTTCAAATAAAAAAGAATCATCAAAATCGGTTCACCCAGGCAAAAGTTGGTTGGTAAAAAACTTAAA
Organism: Autographa gamma; assembly: GCA_905146925.1. Lineage (NCBI taxonomy): Eukaryota > Metazoa > Arthropoda > Insecta > Lepidoptera > Noctuidae > Autographa > Autographa gamma. Next base: position 5,155,501 of record LR989866.1, on the reverse strand, counting down.
AAAATACAGTCGTATTGAGTAGCTCCTCTTTTTTTGAAGTCGGTTTAAATGTACAGCAAAGAGCCACTGGCGAAGCGAACACTCTATGCTTGCTTATGTATACTCTAAGATCCAAGGCCCTGTATACTATGTACTTAGTTATGTACATTTGTACTATGTACACGAGAAGTTTTCAAATCAATGACAAAAGTTCTGTCCTTGATGTGAAACAGTGTGGTTGTGATTTAAATAAGCGTTTAGCCCGATTGAAATTTAATTTCGGGTTCAAACTATTTCCATTCTAAGTTTTGACCCTGTGTTCTCTTTGATTTCAAATTGATTGGCATTTTAACAGATGCTGCCTTAAAATTTACATTTCAATTAGCTGTGAATGAAACCAAGTTTAGTTTATTTCAAAATGTTTGGCTACTGGCGACAAAGTGGGTGGATGATTCGCATGACTAAATCGTCTTATGTTATGGAATACTACTAGAAACATTCAGATATCAAGTATAATATTTTTATCATAGACATAACGTATTATGAGAATTTTATTTCAAGCCATTTTAAATATCGGAGCGATGACTATTATTATCATAACCTCTTTGACTGGTAGGCAAAAATCAATATTATAAGTTCTTTTTTATTTACTAAATTGTTTTATTAAACACACTGACGAGTATACATACATGTATGTAAAATTTTAAATAATTAAATGTGGTGATTTTTTTATATTATTTTCTTTAATTCTTGTTCTAATCCCTCGTATCCTTGTTCTGCTCCCAGTTCTACACAAAATATGAAAAAAAAAAACCCTTAAGAAGTAAATAAAAAAGGTGTCAATACTACTCTTCTGCGGTGGAGGCGAGAACAGAACACTGAACTCCGACCATACAAGGCTGTGGGAGAAAGTCCGGAGCATACCTCTCCCCCAGCCCCTTAACTTAAATCTGCCAAAGCAGCGCAACCAGTCATACACTAATTTTGAACTGCACTAGGCAGTGTTGGTTCGGGATATATATCAAACATTGTCATCTCATGTCACATAGAATGTAACTTCCCGAGAAGAATGAGACACCCGACAGAACATATTTTATCATCCTATATATTTAAAGAAACTAAAAAGTTTTAATTGCGAGTGTTAAAACTTTTGATTAGTTCAAGAAATTGCTGAATGGATCTTGAGAGCGTAGTTTTAAATTTCGAATCAATAAAGGAACGGTTACGTTTAAACTTGGAATATCATAGGGCTAAAATTGTAATATGGTTAAAAATGTACAAAAATTGTATCAAATAATAGTAAACAGAACTCAGGGACATCTATTTAAATTATAAGAAATCAATAAAAAAGTTAAAGTAATTGACGGTAGATCGAAAATAATAAGGAACATCTTACAAGCCGTTGACAGCTACACTAGCGCCGCTATTGCCAGTTTTTATAAAAAGAAAGTTATAAAACAGATGTTGTTTTGTTTCCGAATATTTAAACTGTCATATTCGTTCCTAATTTGAAAGATATATTGCTTCTGTTCTATAATTTTTCCGTCCAATATCAAATGTATTCAATTGAAACTTGTACATAATTAATAGTGACATAATAAATTCTGTTTTATTAGTTGTTGAAGGCGTAGGTGTTTGACGAACGATACCCTTTATCTATGACTGGTGATTGAAGTTAATTGAAATGGAGTAATCCACGAATAGATCACAGGTAAGAACATTTGAATTTTAGATAAATTGCTGCATAAAATACCAGATAACGTTATTTTAGTTAAATGTTTCTGTATTTATTAATATTGCTATAACGATGAGGTGATGTGAATGTTTGTGTGAATCAACTGTTTCTCAGTCTAGAAGATAATATTAATGTTATTTCTGTATGTTTATTTAACTTTTTTCTATTTGACGTCTGTATTATAAAAGTGATTTTGATCTTTCAAGTCTCTTTATAATGTTAATAATGGCGTTATGTATTGTTAATGTCCTTCAAAACAAGAAAACGATTTACAGTAAGTCAAAATATAGACATAACTAGCTACTTTTTTATGTAATAAATACTTAATAGTTTTCTTAAGTGGCAAAATACGTGTTTAGACAAATAATACCTTATAACAAAGAATTAAAAATTAGGTAACAGTCTGTTGCAATATTAATCTCTGTTTATTAATTTGAATACTTAATTCATTGTAGAGAAACTGTGTTCTTTTTGTGGCTACACATTATTAATTTTATTCAGATTTCATAAAGCAGTATTTACTTATCTGTAAAATCTAACTAGAATGGGTACTAAACACTAATAAGCAAAATCTTCTAATTAGTGCGACCTCTAACGTTGACCCTTAGAACTACCTACTACGCCATCTGTCGAGCGAAATGGTAAAGAGTTTCTATCAAATCTTATTTACTTACATATTTATTTTGAAGAGATATAAATTTATATCCCCGCACATTTAGATTTTACTTAATTATTTTTTACATTTAAAATTATTATTAATAATGTAAGCAAAGTTATGCAAACACTAGACCTGTCTCAAAATCCATTTAGTTGTCTGTCGAGGGCGGCTTGCCCCTCGCCTCAACCGGCCCAGAATCCTTTATTATTATAATGAGTTCCAAAACCGGGCACAACTTGCCCAGTCTTACAACCACCAATCTGGATACATTAAAATCTAAATATGCTAATAAATGTAAACTTCGTGAGAAATGTTTACCTTTAATTATTTAGATAATAAATATTTTAGGTGACTATAACAGATTTTTGGCAGATAGATGAGTGATTGAATGATAGGCCAGTAATATTTTGTTAGAAAATATTTGCTCAGTTCTAACTAGAAAAAAAAGGGTTGGGGTTATTTGTATGTCAATGTTCAAGTAAGCTGTAATGAAATACTACAATGATTTTTTTTTGTTTTTTTTTGTTTGGTGGTTGATTATTACTTAAATAACATATGAATGTATTATGAGAAAATAATACACAGTTACATGAAGCTCCAAGTATAGAAAAAAAATATGTTATTTTTTCTTGTGTTATTTTAAGTGACGCCCAGACTGTGTTTTTGTACTCTAAAATTATAACTTCTACTTTGCGCAATGAAGTTCATAGAATACCTATTTCAGTATTAGAAGTTATTAATATTTATAGCCCGCTTACTAACGAGTGTTTAAATAAGTCGCGTTTTATTTTTGTAGCAGCAAATAATCCTAACTCACATAAATAACGCTGGCAATAAATAACAGGATAAAAGCATCTTACAAAATTTTAATTCTAATTTGAGAACCGAAAATAAATGGAAAGGTAATGCAAAAGTACAAAAAAGAGGGGGGACGAATTCTCTACACAGGTTAATGTTGTGGTCAGGGATTTTTTACATACATTTATTTGTGTCGAATTGAGTGTGAATTGTATTTTACTGATTTAGTCTTGTACCCGGTATCCCGAACCTTACAGTATTGATTTGGATGAAAGTGAGTTACCGGCTCGACGCGCGTTTCGGCGCCGGTTTCCCTTGTAGAGACGGACCTCCCGAAGTACAGCCGAGCGTCCTTGTATATATACTACCCCTCGCGAAAACTTTGATAGTGCGATTCAGGATTTGAGCTTATATTTTAATCAAATTCATCTTAAAAAGATATATTTTTAGGTCTCTACATAGGTAATGTCTGTATCTACATCGTAGTAAAGTTTTACTGGTAAAATTGAAGGGGCTTTCGTGATATTTACACTTTTTCTGTATGTTAGTGAAAAAGCTAAAATACAGGTATAATTTGAATTATTTTGCTAATAAAATGAAAAAAATATATGCAGAAGGGATTAGGAATACAAGAAGAATTCTTATAAGAAAGATTAAAGCTATATTTGCGGTATATTTAATCTTATACCATATAAAGGATAAGTTTCATCTTATTGGTTTCTTATGAGGCTCAGATTTAATTAGAACGTTTTATTGGAATACGGAAAAAGTGAGTTAAGATATAAAAAGGGTGTTTTTTGCGAGGCTCGATCCTGAACTCAAAGCAACAGTGCGATGTATCTACTACCCCGTCTTAGATGTTTATCCTATTTAGATAAAATGTATTTAATAAACAATGAACATATTTTCATTTACTGATATGAATATAAAAAATACGCGCTATAGTTGCAGCTGTACACAATGCTTTTAAAACAATACAACGGTTAAAAACGTAGGATTAAAATCTTTGAAATATCTTTTATTTTGGGAGTAAATCTTGCCATGTAAATATTATTTCCTAGCTAAGAAAGTATGACCAAAGATGCAAAAAGCTTGCCTTTACTTGGGGTTCGAAAACAAGATGCTTTGTGCTTTACTTCGCTAGACGGTGCGATAGAGATGGGGATATTACGCTTAAGAAAATATGAAAGAGAGAGCTTTTGAAAGATCTTGTATGAACATCTTAGAATTGATTTCTTTTTATTACATGTTCAATATTATTTCGTATTTACCGTTTGTCTGCAGATTTTCAGAGGGATTTTATAGTTAAGTTTGAGTATTTTTAAATAACACAATTTTAATCGACAATTTAAATATATCCAGTCACCGAAGCATTCAATTTCGGATAGCTTGGTTTTTTGCACGTGTACACACTATTTCAACCTATATTACATACAAATCCAATTTATACGCACGTGGTAATTTTGTATAAAAGAGATATCAAAAGTCACGTGGCACTATTTGCGTAATAGAGATTTGGTCTAGTATGAACTAAGAGCTAAAGGGAGTCAAAATGTGGGTCAACAGCAAAAAGGCGTCAAAAACTCTTCGTCATTAATTTTGAGATGTCACAATATGCACTATGTGCCAAATACTGGACTATCATCTAGAGGTAGTTGACACTGGGTTCAAGGTCATGGCTGAGAATACTCAACCACAGAGTTTGCAGGACTCACGTCAGCTCCTGAGGACTGATTCAATGCGAAGAAACGGACGCCCATTGATTAAAAACAAAATTTTGTTTAAATAAAGTAATTTTAGGAAACTTTAATAGTGAGATTTAGAACTATTACCTGCTTGTCTATTGAACAATAGAATAGTTTTTGGAAGCACAATAGTACTTTTTTTCTTATCAGTCCTATCGGTTTTGGGTTGCGCCATTGTTATTTGTCAAAGTACGCTAGTAAGTCATTTGAACACAAACTACCACAGAATAACGTATAAAAATAAATGAACTGAATATGTAAAATATAAAAATAGTTTCACCATATTTAACATAATAAAAACGTACATGATATTGCAATAAAACTTAGTTTGTGCACAAAGTAAGGATGCTTGTTGAGAAATTTATTACCATCATAACAGGGTTACTGCTAAGTTCACCGTTTATTTAACCGACAATACTAGGAGCCGAGAAAATAAAAGCATTCATGAGCAATATGAGCAATTGAGCATCAACCAAATTCAAAAAGGTAAACAGTGAAACATTTTTTAAGTAAATTTTAATTTTATACTATACATTTAACATGTCGTGTTTTAACTCATGTAAGGATTTGCATATAGTAGTTTAGTCTTATTAGTGTTCATTTAGTTTCTGTGGTTGCCATAAAATAAAATAAAATAAAATGTAAAAAAAATAGCAAAATAAATAAATATGCTAGCGAGTACATTTTTAGTTTATTTCAAATTAAATACCATTTGCAGTTTACCCAACAGGTAACTAGCAATTAAAAGGAAGTTTTATAGTAAAATACTTAAATACCATTACTGCTATTTACTACTACAAGAAAAATGCAAATAATATTTTTATGCATTATTCACCTGCACTTACAGTCCTGGTTATAAATGGCCTAGTCTCCTCTAGAGAAAACATTATAACTTCTCTCGCTTTTATCACCTGTGTTTACGTATGTGGGAAAGAGATAGCGTATATAACCATTGTATCTTCGTAACAATAACGTTATGCGGTAACGTAATCAATTATTCTTCTTAACAATGAGAATGTGAGATATGATTTAATTAACGTGCGTTTTCTTTCAACCTTGACCTTTTATTGTAGACTAGGAAACTGTTATTCCTTCATCGTCAGCTTTGCCCACCGCTGGGCATAATCCTCAGATTAATTATGCCATTTACCTGCCTCTCATCTAATCATAAATATTCAACCTGACTGAATCTGACGTCATCTTGACAACTCTTTAATATCAATCCAATTTATAAAGCAATAAGGTCGACATTCATTTTATGTTCTTACCGCTTTGCGCGGTTTTATGTACAAATCCTGTTGAAACACCTGACGAATGACTGAAGAAGAGAGATAGATGTTGTTAAAAAAAATCGGGTATTTAAGATAAACTTTAAATTGGTTATTGGCTATTGTATATTTTATGTGCGTATATAATTTATTTATATTTATTTAGCATCTACATTATTTTTTAAAATGGTAAAGTTGATGTAACATTCGACTCAAATATATTAGACACCTGTTTTTATGATTGACAATAAATATTACAGAATTGGTCATGGCGCATATATTGACACCTACACAGCACATGCCTCATGCCTGTTCCGGGATAGAATCATAAATGACATCACGATGACTAATTACAATCGGATCTTACTGTTAAAACAGCCAGTATTTGTTTTATGTATCGTCTTGGAATTTAAAAAGGTTAACTTTAAATATTTGTAGAGACGTTAAGGCGCTCCCCCGAGCAAAATGCGCAAAAGTGGAGTTTTATTAAGCTATAAACTCGATATTTAAAACATATATCAAATTCACTGTTATACCAAATCATTATTTAATATGTTGTCTTTAATTTAGACAGGGGTTTTTCTTTTTAATGCAGCGAATATTTAGTAGTACTCATTTTAAAAATGGTCTATCAAAATTTATTCCTTGCATAGGCTCACGATGTACACGTATTTTATTAATGTAACTTATACCAACTGATAGAGGATTTAATTCTTAACATTTTCAACAGCTTTGTTTTTCAAAAAGACCAAACATCTATTTTATAATTCAAATTATTCCTAAAAATGGTCAAATTCACAACATAAACACACTCGCGGCGGCGATCCAGCAGTCAGCCGTAGGCTCTCGACGTGAGAGCACGTCGGTTTTTTATTTGAAATGTCATTTACAATTTAATATTATGACAACTGTCAAAAAGTCATTGATAGCCCTATGTAATTTTACACACGGCACTGGTGATAAAATTCAAATAGCGTGGAATACATATTTATGTTTTACATAACATATCATCACGCCGGTATCCCCGAAGGGTTAGGCAGAGGTGTACCAATGTACACCCACAATTCGCCGATATGTTTAGGTCCCATGTAAGTAATAGGGGGCGAGCTTTATTTATGTTTTAAGATTTTTTTTTAAATGTGACATTGAAATAAAACTCCTTTTTACGGATTTTTTCGCGGTTTATAATTAGTAGTTTTATTTCATCACATATTTATATTTGTTTAAATATGTCCAACTATCAAAAGGTCGAAATAATTCTTATGCGTCTACAAATGTCTTAATTACTTTACATGAAATAATATGTTACTTTTTTGAAGTTTTATTTAAAAAGCGTCTAAGACTATGAAAAAAATATATTAAATTGGAAATACAATTGATAGAATCGTACTTTGTTTTTATTAAATTCAGTTATTTATGAGTGAAATTAATGGGCTCTCGTAAGCAATTAATTACTTTTGCCCGACCTTGCATTTGTATGACAGAAATTCATAGGAAATATGTTGAAAAAGTCTTTGATTCTGAAAAAGTAAACCTTGTGAAATATACTATTCAAAAGAGTTTATAGCGGTTGTTTTATACTTATTTCTAGAGATATAATTATCTAGGTTTTCCCTGGCCTATAGCTTTGATAATACTTGTAAAGAATTATAATCAGAGTTTTTTTTAACAATCCTGACAGAATATGTTAATGTTTTCTTATAGGCTTTCTTGTTATATTGTTTAGTGCACAAAAATAGTCTATAAAATAGATGATCAAAAGCATGTATGAAAAAAGAAACAGCATTAATTCAAATAAATTTATTTTTTATCCTTCCTTATCACGATATTATCCAGGAAACCAGCAGATGCAAAGAGGCTTTAAAAGACTTCACATCGTGAAAAATAAATCGTTCTTTTTCACGTAATAAAATCCAATTTAATTTAAAATCGGAGTCAAACATCACAGCAAAATTTCGTCGTAAGTGGTGGGTAATCGGAGTCCTTTGGCTAGCACAGGGAGAAATCTCGAAAGTCCATAAGCAGTCCAAGTCAAAAAGCAAAATAATAGAAATAACAAATGCGCAAGCAAAGATTTTGGTGCGCACAAGCAAAGTGACGTGCAAGACAATGTCACTGGCATGACGCAAAATTTCACATTGATTGTATCCGTTGCTGTTGCCATGCTAGATTGAAGTTTTCATAATAGTATTTTGATGTCATTTATTAATTTCGGTGATGTTGGGTAGAAATAATAATATGTCCTTAGACTATTCATGTTCATAAATCTTCAATATATTCTAAAAGCAAGCTTTTATACATAGTTTACTAGCCAAAAATATTCGTATGACTTAGTTTAGATTTAACGTTCATATGGCAACACTCAAAGTACAATTCAATCAATTGTATTTCCAATTTAAAGTATTTTTTTCATGGACTTAGACGCTATATTTCATGTAAATCTGTAATTAAGACGTTTGTATATCACGCATAAGAATTATATCAACAATTATTTCGCCATTGCCCTTTATTATGTGCGTAGAGTATTTCTTAAGTACTACTCCATGCGAGCGCGCTTTGACACTCACACACTGTCAACTTTCACACATTCACAAATCATTGAGACAGCAATACTTTCTTCAAGAACCGAATTTTCAAAAGTCTCGCCGCCCGCCTTTGCTCTGTATACGTGCCTTGTTAGAATCATACTGAATAAATGGTTAAAAAAATAATTTTTGAAATCGGTCCAGCCGTCTTTGAGAAATCCCGAACTTCGAGAAATACTCAAACGTAAAAACATCCGCATTGAAAATCTCCTCCTATTTTCGAAGTTGGTTGAAAAAAGATTTTTGTAAAAAGACATTCAATACCTTTCTGACTAAATAACTTTACATCATTAAATGATTCACTTAGAAGTCTTCAATTACTTGAGTTATAATTTTTGATACAAATAAAATATATTTCTCTTATCTTTTTTTTTAATCTTGCGAACATGATTGATTATATTTTTGTCTATAAATTCATAAGTCTACTATTTTTACTACTTAATACGTCGGTATATCAAACAGATGGCGTTGTTTTTTCATAGAAAGTAGCGATGTATATGTAGAGGGGCAAAGAGGGGGGTTTAGAGGTCAAACGCTCAAAGTCATTTGCTCGGGGTAGCGCCTTAAGTGTGTAAGTAATAAAGTATACTTCAAATATCGATTTGGATATGTCGCGACGGTATTTTAAGTACAAAAAAGAATACATTCATAACGCGAAGCACCAAATCTCCTCTTTTACTACTGTTTAGGAAGATTTAAATCAGTACCACGAGACTGGAGATTACACGAATAGTCGAAAATAAAACAAGACAATGTTACCAGAATTTTTCAAAATAGCTACGCTAGTTTGGCGGAAAGAAAAATCAAAGTCATCACTATTATTACAGTACGGTGCAAACTTAATGGCGGCTCTGAACACGAGGCGAGTCGCTGCGCAGTAACAAACTTATGCACCAGCGGGGGTGCGCGGCGAGGTACTGCGCAGCGTATAGCTAACTTCAGAGCCGCCATTAACTATGAATCCAACTATACTAAGTGTTATGTATTATGTCCATTGTATAATTCTTACCTGGAAGTGAATTTAAAATACATACTCAAATAAATTTCACAACTTATCCACTGTAACTAAGTAGGATCTTATATTCTACCTTGATACTTCAAAGAGCTTAAAATATCATTCCACACGACTGAATTCACATAGATATTAATGTATGTGAGTAAACATATAGCGAAAGAATATCATACATATAAAAGTTTCTGCATTTTTATCAGCGTTGAAATGAATTCAGATTATCCTGTTTTATTCAACCAGTAATACGATTTATACGAGACGGTATGGGTAACAAGAAAAAACAAATGTCTCAAGTTTATTTTAATACTTAGCAAAGGAATCTGTTATGTAATGTCTTTTCTATCGATGAAGATATTGTTATTGTATTTTTTGGTACACAGGTACTTTGCATTAATTTGCTCCTGTTTTTTTATTGTTATTAATTAAAGGGACCTTTGACTTGTGACGTCATTATTTACCGGCCTATAAGGAGAATTATCTACCTACTTACTTAATAGTTAAATAAGTTCAATAATGACATCGAAAACAGAGGTTACCAATTTCCAACGTATAAAAAAAAAAGGATTTTTATCTTATTTTGTTTTTTGGTTCAGTATATTTAGCAAAATATCATTCTACAGGTGTGCCAAAACCCATATATTACGTTAACTGTATCACCGTGTACTTAAGAACATAAATCTCCCATACACAAACACTCGAAGTCGACGTCAACATTTGTAGGTCGAAAACAAATATTTATTTAACCCTTGCGCGAATCCAATTCGTGACCAAAAATAACTCGCAATGACCTTAGTTAAAGACAATTAGTGTATCCAACACTAAAAATATAAAGAATGCATATGTATAATTTTTTTCTTTTTATTTTACCCGACTGCAAAGAAAGGGTCGTGTGTTTCGCACGTGATTGACACCGCTAGGGTGTTTTGAAAAAAAAAATCGGTTTTTACCAAACCTTTTAAGTGTAACGTTTCAATGGTTAAAATATTATGCACCTTGAATGTCTTAATGTAATTTAGAATTACAATTAAAAACAAGTTATATTAAATTAGGAACTAAAAATACGTAGAATATTTTGCCTTAGCAAATCTTTTTTTTTTACGAGGGCATTATATTTCATATATAATGCCCTCGTAAGAATTATATTCACTATATATTTCACTAATCAAACTTATCATACATTTATTTACACTAACCTAACCACGAAACTGCTGTATAAATAACAGAAACACCAAAGTTAAATCTCAACTTGTGTGGTCTATAAACGTCTAACATTGTTGTGCAATATAAAACGCGGGTTTTATTAAAACCGCTATAAATACACCAAATGGACTTTACTTGTACACACCAGCTCCCGTGGTTGCAACTTGACAAACAGCCCATTATGTACTTAAAGTACATGATAGCCGCTGTAAAATTGTATATTGAAAGCCAGTTTCTATGTAAGTCTACTACAATGAAACACACTATGCGTGCGACAGGAGTGAACAAATTGTAGCGTAATTAATTATTTACCTTTAACTAAGTTTAAAATTACCAATAAATTTTAAGGCAACTTACATAGAAAAGTTCTTCAACAGATTTTGATTGGATATGCATTAAGATTTACATACATATTTTAATCATGAATCTTGTATCTTCACAAAAAAGTAAATAATGATGTTTTTTTTGATTGAGCTACTTTTTAAACGGATATCGGCGCGCTTTATTTTGATTTTAGTTTCCACCATTTCGACGCCTTTGTTGGTTTTTTATTAATCTTTATGTTTTAATGAAGCTTTGTCCACAAGGACACGCCAGCCTCATCGTACCTTAATCTTATATAGTCTACAAAGCAATAAAACTTTGAGTTTTTATTGTAAAGCCGTGAATCTTTGACGAATCCAATACTCAACTGTTTAGCTAGTTCTGCCTTAGGGTTTGACAAAAATGACTGTATAAACCCGCGTTTGTAGGTGTCTCCATACGCAATATACACATTAATATGATAAAATGTACCTTCATATTTATTTATTGATATTAATGGGATAATAGGGTTATATCGTTAAGTAGCTATATCATTATCGCCGACACATCGGCGTACCACATGAGAATAATGTTCAGTTAACGTTTAACGGTTGGTACTTATTTTAATGAATGAATGTCCTTTAAGTTTTAACTAGAATGTTTTGGGTTTACATACAGTAGTAGTAGTAAAGTCTTGTGCTGAAATAACTTGGTATAAAATAAAAAGTTCCGTAACTATTTAGTCTTGCGGTAGGATTTTATTGCTCTAGCTTTTCTTATAACTATTGATATTATAATAATAATAAATAATAATAAATAATAAATGCGGACAACATCACATACATTGTACTGAACCCAAAGTAAGTAGCTATTAAGCACTTGTGTTATGGAATTCAGAAACAACGAAGGTACCACAAACACCCAGACCCGAGACAATGTAGAGAAGTGACTTCCTATATTGACCCGTCCGGGGATCGAACCCGGGACCTCAGAGCTAGCGACACCTTGAAAACCGGTGCGAACGCCACTCGACCACGGAGGTCGTCATGATTTGATTATGATGTATTTAATTGGGGTTTATTTATTTGTTAAGAAGGAATCTTTTCACTTTTTACAATTTGAATCCTGTTGAAACTTTTGTATTATAGTGTGCATATATTGTCTGCGTAAAATTCGGCTTCAGAGTATAATAGAATAAACGTTATTATTACATACACCCTTACCAACATTATGAATTCTATTTCAATCAAATGAAAACTCGATAATAAATCACAAGCATTTCATTTCAGCTTTAATTAAGGAGGGGTAGATACAGCAATTAACTTCTAGATGATTATAACAAAGATAACATAAGTAATAATTAAGATGGAATAACTGTTCCAGAACGTTCGCAAAAGATAACAATCCCCTTTCAGTGGGTACTGAACACAAGTTAGCTCATAGAGATGGGCCGACTTGTTACCGACTAGTTGGGAAAGCCGACTAGTTGGGAAAGCCGACTATTCGGCTAAACTTTATAGCTGGCCTACTGAAAACTAAGGCGAACAATGTTTTTATTTATCTTAAATCGTATTTATTTAAGTCACATCGGACATCATCGTCACCAGCCATCGAATGCTAGCTGTCGCTAAAAAGCGCTGGTTATATAAAGAACTTTGCTTTAGTACGAAATACAGTACATCGGTCAGCTATTTTTGCACGTATATGGTACCTATTTTCAACCTTGATAATATTCGTTATGCATCGTGATAAACGCTTTTTTGCTTTATTGCTTTTGCTAATCGGCGAAATAAGCGATTTGTGTGCAGACTAGTCAAGTAATCAGCCAGTCTTCAAAGCCGACAGTCAGCCGATCACTACATATTATACGAATATACTATAATGGTAAGATATGTTAAGTATTAAGTATCGATTGCATTATCAACACTGGAGCTACGAAGCGTGGGAAATGGAGTATCAAATTAATTAATGATTAATACATGGTAATAAGTTTACTCTATTGATGTTTGCGTTTGACGAAGGTAAGATTTAATATGTAACACATCCTTAACTTCTAAATTGTGCCTGAAAAAACCATTTGTAGGTAAATTTAAGCGAACCCAGCTTATATTTTTTCCCTTTTTTTAGCTTAACAGTTCAGAAAAAATAGTGTTGTCAACTTAGTTAAATAAAATGTTATCGACACCACCATAAAATGTTATAAAAATATTTTACGAATTCAGGACATCACTAAACAATTGAAATCCTTTGCAAATCGACTTGTTATTTTGTACGGGTCCAAACTAACTTTCTTGGAGTAGTTTCGTAACTGAACAAAGTTTACGCTTGGCTGATGTCGATGATTAAAAATGAAAACTCAATGCATCGGTGTGAGGCCGAACGGAACGGCTCGATACCGAGGTTAACGTAGATCATTTATGAACATGTGAATGACGGACATGTGGATTCTGTTTTATTTAAGGTATGTAATACACTTATTTAATAAGATGCATGAAGTGTGAACTAAGAGAAGTTCAAGCTAGTGTTGTAAATTAAAAGCAAGGTAATCGCTAGCGTACATTGTTCATTTTCATGTTATATTTGCGTTCCGACCCTTGCATTTTATCTATTAGTGGTAAGATTTTCATACATTCATACTTTTCATATAATCATGCATCTTTTCCTTGGAGAGGTAGGCAGAGACCACTTCTTTCCACTTTCTTCCTTACACACTTGTTTCGCTTTGTCCCCTTTCATTATTCCCTTTATACATGCTTCATCATCATCATTTTTCAAGATTTTCATTGTAAACCTATTTTATTGAAGGTATGTGTAATACTTGTATTATGCCATGTTTTTGTAAGATATTTTGTAGCTAACGCTATGGATATAACTTGTAAGTACAGGTGTAGGTACGTAGTCCAATATTCAGCGATTCGGTATGTTACACTTTCGCAGGTAGCTATATACAATTGGACAAACTTCATCATCTACAATCCATTTATACTTCATTTGTTTTGTAAATTAATTAGGTACAATAGAACGGGCGCTATCTTGTAAACTGTCAAAGAGCAAAACTTTTATAATAGATTGCGTATTGCGTAAGAAGGAAGAAATCAGTTTCCACAACACTGTTTACTAATACCATTTTAAAATTACTTTGAAAGTATAAAATGCCATTAACTTTACAGTCTTCATAAGTCACATGCATTATGTATGTGATGGGTGGTAATGGTTGCCGTATAAACACAAAGAATAATAAATTATGAAAACCTACGGTCATGAGCATGTTAAGTAAAAAATGAAGTTTATGAAAAGAAAAAGCGACTTTATAGGAATATTATAGAATGGTCGGTCACACGTCAGAGGTGTTAATTAATAAAAATAAATGATTTTGTGTATATGAAATGTAATTGATGTAACATCAGGTAAGTGTACTACCGACCCATAGAAGAGTTAACTAATTTCAGATTACTACCTTATTTCAAATTCGCTTTTTCTTCACATGGTAGGCAAACGCTCACAAGAAAACATATGAATGTATCAATACCTATCCTTTTTTTTATTTGTTGAAACCTTTGATATAAGCTTATCAAGTGTGTGGAGATTTATCTCATGACAATAAGAAAAATGGCGATCCCTATACATCTGTTTACTTAATTGAATCAAATTTATAGCTATAGAAGTATAGAGTACCCCGTATATAATATGTTTTTTTTAATCTTTCATTAAACATGCGGTATTATGGTAAATCTCATCTAACACGGCATAAAAATCTTCTGGCCGCTTTAATATATTATTTGAATAAATCTCGGAACATAAAATACCTTTTCCGGGAATTGCATTACTTAATTAATTTCTGTTATTAGACTTGAAATTTCTACATCGTGTATTCATTTGGGAGTTGTGTGATATACTTTATTCCTTCTTGTTTAGTTTAAATAAGGTTTAGAGCAACATATGCTTGCATAGAATATCATCTGCCTAGGCCTTTTCCCAAATCTTGGGGTCGCCTTCCAGTCTTACCGGATTCAGCTGAATACAGGAAGCGACTGCCTATCCGACCTCCAAAACCCACTTTCCTTTGTAACACAGTATCCCATAGTATGACTGCTATAGATAGAAACATAGAATATAATCATAAACATCGTTTTAGGCAGTCATACGGCTAGAGGCTTCAAGGTCCTCGCCCAAAAGTCCGGTGAAGCAGTCAGAGCCTTCGCTCAGGCTAACTGCAAAGATATCTAGCAAAAAAATAATAATGACCGAGTGGAGTCGAAAGAGAATGCTAATGTCTTTTAATTTCATCTCTTAGATTTATTTCCAACTACATGTATGCTGAGACAAACTAATCACCTAGATTTCAAGGCTTATGTGTTGAGGTAAATGAAACAGAGCAAAACATTTCTCGTTCTCGGTCTAGACGGCTGTTTTATTTAGCCTGAAAAATAACACCGCTATTTTTGTACAAAGTAATAATGCGGTACATAATAAATACACATTGTTGGCTGTAGTTTTACTCATTCGTTACTATTTAAGGCGAGAGAAACCACGAGTTCATGTAATGTTCTAATTTTATAAATGCGAGAGTATGTTTTGTTTGCTTGCTTGTTGGTTTGTTTGTTATAGTTTTACAGCTAAACTACACAAGCGATATTGATAAAAAAAATATAGTTTTTTTTTATAACGTAATTATATTCAATGACATAACGAAATGACATACTATTTGACAGGAGATGGCACTACAAGTTACAGGATATTTTATTTTCGAAATTAAACTTAAAATATTTACAATACTATAAAAACTAAGCCTACACAATACATAAGAAAAATAGGCTACTTTTTGTTTTTTACGCGATAACCCACAAATGCTAGCAGATACGCGGGCAAATGCTAGTGAATACATGAAAGAAAGAAAAACCATTTATTAACACACAAGTAAAAAGGACGCAACAAACAAAAAAGTCTAGAAAACATAACATAACAAGAAAGAAGAACGCTGCAGTTACGTCACTTATGTGAGAAAAGGTCAGCGCTCAGCATAGAAGCTGCGTCTCGTGCTCGCAGGCACAAGACAGCAGCGCTGGTTTTTAGCGCTGACCCAATATACATAAAGCCAAAAGTATGAAATCAAATTCCAAAGTTCTTGAACAGTCCCGCAGAGAACAACGTGGAACTTTCCTTTTATCATCAAGTTCAACTAAAAATCTTTTATCAGTTTTCCGTTCGAATTCCTACGTGTTTATAGCGGTTTAGTACTGATTTTACATCGTCATATTTGTTTCTTCACCTATTTTATATTCAAAGAAAGACTTGGAACTTTAACACGTGTAAAAAGCAATAGAAATACGTGTACTACTTATGTCGAGATTTCGCTTTAGGTAAGAAGTTATTTATTAACTTTATTGGAAGTTGAATGTTTTTTTTTTTATAATTAAGGAGGGCGGGGCGCATGTGGACAGAAATCGCCAAGAACTGGGAGGTTAGGAAGAAGAAGGGGAGGCCTTTGCCCAGCAGAGGGATCTGAAGTAGGCTAATAAAAAAAAAATGGAGGTATCTATTTAAAGCAGTTTGTTTGAATCTATGGCATCTCAACTAAAATCACTACATTATGTTTCCATTTAAGACGCCTTTAATATTGGACATAATATATGTTAAATTATGGACTACCATTCATAATAGTAAAGGACAATACTTTAAATACTTTCATAAAATTTACCATGAATCATATCACCGATGACTATTAATAATGTCCATCCGATTACAGTAAATCAAAGACGATCGTGATTCCTATTTGCATTAGAAAAGGGAAGTAAGATTATTATTTATTGCGGTAAGCTATGGCTAATATTTAAAGGTGCATATACACAGGGAACTAAAACTAAAACAAATTCCTTAATTTTTAAGCATTTTTTTATATTATAACGACACAATCATTTTTGAAATCCACAGCGATATCGAAATATTGTTTAAAAGGCTAGGTATGGTACTATAAATATTATTTTGGTACATATTTTACACAACTGTTTTCAACAATATAAAGCTTTTTCGCATTGCAAGAATTATTGGCAAAATTACTTCATATTCCTACATGTTATGAGTACAGTACTACGTGATGCTTTATCTATTATAGGTGACGAACAACTTTTACCCAAAAAATGTAAGTTGATACAACTTCCATTGTACACATAAAGAAATGGAATCCAACCAAAGGTAATTTAAAGTAACGTAATAATCATTTATAAACACTAAACAACAATGGCTCTAAGCTCTAATTGCAATACTTATTTTTTGTGAATATCTATGAGTACCTACAATACTTACTTTGATTGTCCGTGTAAGCGCCACTTTACACAGATTTAGGGCCTGTTTCACAATGTACCGATAAGTTCTGCATAAGTTTTGAATAAGCTGTTTGTTACTTATTCGTAGGATAAACACTATTTTTGCGTTTCACAACTGTCAAATAGCGCTATGTGTTACATAAAGTCCACCATAAACTATGGGTCGGACGAAGTGGCGAATAGCACACTTATCTTAAACATAACTATAAGTTTGACAGTTAAAATTAAATGACATTGTTTTTCTTTCGTTCATGTTGTATATTGGTTTCTTAGGTTACGGTGTCGGGACTTAAAAATCTAAATAGAAACTGCGAAAAAGTCCGTAAAAAGGAGTTTTATTTCATGTTGAATATTATATTACGTAAAAACCATGTCGTTTAAGTTTTACAGACATAACTATCTGTATTATCAGAGGAATCAGCGTGGTTTTAGTCTTAATAACCTAGGTAGACTACTTATAACGACAATGGAGGTTTTGAGACTCTTGAAGATGAGTTCGATGAATATTTTGATAGCCTCACGACACTACGCAGGAGTCCTTTTAACGTTTTAGCACTCCGAAAGTTTGAACCGCTTGTGTTATGGAATGATGCCTCCAGTGTCTTCCAGCACTGTTCCTTTTCGTGCCAAGTGACTGCGTCACTCTTCTTGTTTTCCAGAACACTTTTATTTTGAGCAAAAAGTGAGGTCAGAAGCTCAACTTCTTCCCGGCTGAAGTTGACGCTTCGTTCACGTTTCGGTGTATTCATTTTCACTTCAAGTAGAGAGTAGTGCTGAGTACCGAAATTGTCCGAAATTACTGTTCAGAAAATGTACTTAGTAAGTACACTTAAATCGCAGAAATGACAAAGCAATGAGAAACTAATAAACGAAATAGCAAGTACCACGATATTAGTGCCTCTGTCAATTGTCATAGTATGATATGCATAGACTGCTACTATCGCTAGGTTCCCCTTGTGCCAAGCGAGAGTAGTTTTTAGTCTGATCCTAGTACATTTCGTTTTTCATTTAAGTTAATTTTCGCGCAACGAGAAACTTACATAAGAAAATATCGATGGTTTTGGCATTGTTAGGATAATATTAGTGTTTTAGATAGATTTTTTTAAAACGGCAAGCTCCATCTTTATACATAATTCACGACAACACTTGTTCACACTAGTGCTTACGGTTTAAACTCTGATAGGCTCACTCTATAGTTTCAAATGCAACCTCGTTGTTTAAAACGATCAAATCGTTTCAAATCTCGTTCCTTATTCCGATTCGTTACAAGCAGTATTTAATTTCCATAAAATCGTTTGTATAAGTTTTTATATAGAATATTAACCGTTATGCGGATAATAACAAATTATATAAAAACATTAAAGTAAAACAATACTTCTAGAGCAAATTAAAATAAATTTACAAGTATTTTATGTTAACTTGCTTTTTATTTAATGAAATGACATAGAAAAATGGAACGTGAGTAAATGGTGTTGCCACCGCGCTAACGTATAGGTCCCATATAGTTATGTGTCAGATAAAATAAGTTTGTGAAACGTAAAGTTTCTTATCCAGAACTTTTATAGTCCGAATAATTTATGTGTAACATAAGTATTTGGAACTTTATCGGTACATTGTGAAACAGACCCTAAGGGTCTGTTTCACAATGTACCGATAAAGTTACTAAAGAAACTTTACGTTTCACAAACTTATTTTATCTGACACATAACTATATGGGACCTATACGTAAGCGCGGTGGCAACACCATTTACTCACGTTCCGTTTTTCTATGTCATTTCATTAAATACAAAGCAAGTTAACATAAAATACTTATAAATTTATTTTAATTTGCTCTAGAAGTATTGTTTTACTTTAATATTTTTATATAATTTGTTATTATCCGCATAACGGTTAATATTCTATATAAAAACTTATACAAACGATTTTATGGAAATTAAATACTGCTTGTAACGAATCGGAATGAGGAACGAGATTTGAAACGATTTGATCGTTTCAAAACAACGAGGTTGCATTTGAAACTATAGAGTGAGCCTATCAGAGTTTAAACCGTAAGTACTAGTGTGAACAAGTGTTGTCGTGAATTATGTATGACGATGGAGCTTGCCTTTTAAAAAATCTATCTAAAACACTAATATTATCCTAACAATGCCAAAACCATCGATATTTTCTTATGTAAGTTTCTCGTTGCGCGAAAATTAACTTAAATTAAAAACGAAATGTACTAGGATCAGACTAAAAACTGCTCTCGCTTGGCACAAGGGGAACCTAGCGATAGTGGCAGTCTATGCATATCATACGTCGATGGTTTTAAATCGTTTGACTATGACAATTGACAGAGGCACTAATATCGTGGTACTTGCTATTTCGTTTATTAGTTTCTCATTGCTTTGTCATTTCTGCGATTTAAGTGTACTTACTAAGTACATTTTCTGAACAGTAATTTCGGACAATTTCGGTACTCAGCACTACTCTCTACTTGAAGTGAAAATGACTACACCGAAACGTGAACGAAGCGTCAACTTCAGCCGGGAAGAAGTTGAGCTTCTGACCTCACTTGTTTCTCAAAATAAAAGTGTTCTGGAAAACAAGAAGAGTGACGCAGTCACTTGGCACGAAAAGGAACAGTGCTGGAAGACACTGGAGGCATCATTCAATAGCACAAGCGGTTCAAACTTTCGGAGTGCTAAAACGTTAAAAGGACTCCTGCGTAGTGTCGTGAGGCTATCAAAAAATTCATCGAACTCATCTTCAAGAGTCTCAAAAACCTCCATTGTCGTTATAAGTAATCTACCTAGGTTATTAAGACTAAAACCACGCTGATTCCTCTGAGAATACAGGTAGTTATGTCTGTAAAACTTAAACGACATGGTTTTTACGTAATATAATATTCAACATGAAATAAAACTCCTTTTTACGGACTTTTTCCCAATTTTTATTTAGATTTTTAAGTCCTGACACCGTAACCTAAGAAACCAATATACAACATGAACGAAAGAAAAACAATGTCATTTAATTTTAACTGTCAAACTTATAGTTATGTTTAAGATAAGTGTGCTATTCGCCACTTCGTCCGACCCATAGTTTATGGTGGACTTTATGTAACACATAGCGCTATTTGACAGTTGTGAAACGCAAAAATAGTGTTTATCCTACGAATAAGTAACAAACAGCTTATTCAAAACTTATGCAGAACTTATCGGGACATTGTGAAACAGGCCCTTAATTTTAACTGTCAAACTTATAGTTATGTATAAGATAAGTGTGCTATTCGCCACTTCGTCCGACCCATAGTTTATGGTGGACTTTATGTAACAAATAGCGCTATTTGACAGTTGTGAAACGCAAAAATAGTGTTTATCCTACGAATAAGTAACAAACAGCTTATTCAAAACTTATGCAGAACTTATCGGTACATTGTGAAACAGGCCCTTAATGTAGTAAACTACTCGGTGTCATATTGAGTAATTGTCAGTTAATGTAATTTATTATAAATTAATGTCATTGTCATATCAATTACGTATCATTATGTATGCTTGTAATGTAAATTGGTGACTATAGGGACTTGTATCATTATATGATATTCCCTAAGGGAAATGTAAGATTGTAATAATTTATTCTTACTGACATAATATTCATGTTTAAATTTTAGATTTGCTTAAGTTCCTTTTAAATATTTGGTATATTTTGTTAAATTTGCTTATATTGTATGTTTGCATAAATAGTGCTTATTTGTTGGTTTTGAGCGCGTTTGTAGCTATATTATTTGTAAATAGATTATAATTATGTACCTACCACACATCAGTTTGTTGTCCCTTAAATAGTAAATCAATAAATAAATATTTAAAATAAAACTGTTTTATTTTAACAATAACAATGACAACTTTCTATGAGCGTAAGTGACACAAAGTGTGATTAGTATGAGGAATCTCCTTTTGAGTTCAGGCTTAAGCCTGTACACCGAAAGGAACATTTTAGGTAAAACTACACAATAGGTACCTACGGCAAATAACCCACGTCATATGTACCAAAACTGCTGATGACGACTGTAAACATTAATAATAATAACTTAATATTAACACTTACTCAACAGAACATCGACAATAACAAACGATGTACCAACAATGAGATACGATATTAATTTCAGTCTAAACCTCCATTTGCAGAGTTTACCACCGTTTCCTATGTTAGACAAAGTTCAGGCGCTTTGCGGTAGTAATGTTCGTAACTAGGAAAGTTCCCTTATCCACGCGTTAAGCTTCAGATAAAAAAACAATATTTAGTTCAGTAAACTAAGTTGGCCTTGTTTGAAAGAAAATGAAGTAGGCAAGTGCGAGTCGGAAGAGGGTTCCGTACCAATAATATTTCATAATATTTCATTTTTATAGTTTTTATTTGTTATGTTGCGTCGAGATTGTAGGTATGTGTGTGTATGTAAAAAGGCTCGCCAATAAATATTTTTTACTTTTGTTTCAGGCCATCTGGAAAATCACTATCTTAGTTTTATTATGTGTTAAATGTAATTGTAAAAAGTGTGATTCGCTATAATAACAAATACCATATCAAAGTGAGAGCCAGTTACTTTTAAAATTTCAGATTTTTAAATGGCGGATGGACAGATGAAATTTTAAATAGGGTTTCGTTTATACCGTTTTCGTACGGAACCCTGAAACACACGCACCATCTGTTGTTAGCCGCAACACGTAGAGAACTAAGTGCCGGAGTCTATGAGCTAGTTTTAATCATCGACTTCCAACTTGTTTGAAACTAAAGTAAGTATCTGAATTTACCGAAAGGATTAAAGAGTTGCTTCTTTTTAATCGGTTTTATAACTAACTGATTGTATTTTAAAAAAATATAGTATATAGCGTTTTTCATTTGGTTGTTTCTTTATTTTTAAGGTAATTTTGTGATCTTTGTTAATTGATAGTTTGGCGCCGCCTCAAAATTATTTAGGTATACTTACATTCGTTTAAGAACTTAGTTATTAAGATTAAATAAAAAAGGTTTCTTATTTTTTGCTTTTCAGTTTTTTCGGCGGTTTAATTTTTTTGTTAAAAAGGTTTTATTTTATATTTTTTTGTGGCTATAATACACTGATTGCTACATGCTGAATTATTTATTATTTTTAAAATAGCTAACTACCTTATTTTAGTATTCAAATCTGTGAGTGAACAATAAATCACCCCTATTTTCCCAACCTTAGAGTAAAATTATATGGGACCCGCTTCAGGGTATAACCCCCTATCTAATAAAAAAAGATTTATCAAAATCGGACTGTTCTGTAATAAGTTACGCGTGGTCATATATTAAAATCAGTTAGTGAACAATCAATATATCCCTGTTTTTCTACCCTTAGGATTGGAACATTTTTTCCAAATTTATATAGGATCAACTTCTAGGTATAGCCTACTCAATAAAAAAAGAATTATCAAAATAGACTACTTCGAAAAAGTTACGCGTGGTAATACATTACGATCAGTGCGTGAACAATCAATTAACCCCTGTTTTTCCACCCTTAGGGTGGGAATTCTTTTTTCAAATTTATATGGGACCAACTTTGGAGTATACCCTTACCAATAAAAAAAGAATTATCAAAATCGGACTACTCAGTAAAAAGATATGCGTGATCATACATAAAAAAAAAAAATATACGCGTCGAGTTGAGAACCTCCTCTGTTTTCGTCGGTTAATTACTACTTAGTGTATGAGGTCGCAAAATAAAGCTCATATATATCAAAACATGTTTTTGACAGTCAATAATGTGAAATTGGATACTAAGTTTTAGAAATGCGTACCTATCTTTAATATAATTTTCTCCATAGGGCTACATTTGTTTGCTATGTTTTTTTCATATAGCCTTAATTGCGCTCACGTCTATTGTTAATGCTTCTATCTCGCAATCTACCTTCCCTGAACTTTGGAAAACAGCAGTTGTGCGCCCTATACCAAAAACAGCAAACCCTAACAATATAAAAGATCTAAGACCAATTAGCATATTGCCTTTTCTCTCAAAAATAGTCGAAAAAATAATAAACGCCCAACTTATAGAATACCTCGAGAAAAATAGAATACTCCCTGAGAAGCAATCAGGTTTTAGAAGAGGTCACAGTACTACAACCGCGCTTTTAGATGTTACGGATGATATTTTGTCAGCTCAGGATGAGGGTTGCTGTACACTTATGGTCCTGCTGGACTATTCTAGGGCATTTGACAGTATAAATTTAACTCTCCTGCTCTCAAAGATGTCGTACTATGGGTTTGATTCGCGCACAATTAAATGGTTTGACAGCTATCTCCGAAATCGCTACCAACTTGTCGAAACTCGCGGAGCGCATGGATCTAGTATCTTTTCGGATATATCTGCTGTGGAGAGGGGCGTTCCACAAGGATCTATATTGGGCCCTACGTTATTCAGTTTATACTGCGCCGACATAGTTAAAGCCATAGAAAATTGCAAGTACCATATGTATGCAGATGACCTGCAATTATATATTTCCTTTAAACCACACGAATGTGAAGATGCACTAAAATCTATCAATAAAGATTTAGTAAGGATAGTAGATTGGTCAGAACAAAACTCTCTTTTCCTTAACCCAGCCAAGACTAAATATATACTTTACGGTTCAAAAGGTCAGCTGGGTAAGGTCAACTTGAATCATGGCGACGTAACTGTTATGGGACAACCTATTGAACGCGTCAGAGAGGCGCGGAATTTAGGGGTAATCGTTGACGAAAGTCTAAACTTTGAGACTCACATCTCGAACTGCGTTAAATCTTGCTTTTATAAGTTAAAAGTCCTATACAGAATGCGTCCATACATTAGCGAGGAATTACGAGTGCAGCTAGTCGACAGCCTGGTTTTGTCTAAACTAAATTACGCGGACACTGTTATAGGACCTAGACTCTTAGCACGCACCAAGAGGCTGATCCAAAGAGTGCAAAATGCCTGCGCACGATATTGCTTTAATGTACCACCAAGGAGCCACATCACACCCGTTTTAAATAAACATAATATTCTTAAAATGAAATCACGGCGTAAATTACATCTTGCGTGTCTTCTTTTTGGCGTAATTAAATATAAATGCCCTTCATACCTGCACTCGAAACTAAGGTGGGTAAACGATCACCGGCAGCGCGAGGGTAGACGTTGTGCGCAGCAACTGGCTATACCGCAGCATGGCACTGCCGCCTTCCGGGGTAGTTTTCGTTATGCAGCTTCCAAATGTTGGAATAACATCCCTCCGCCGATCAGAAACCTGAAAACAATTACCGCTTTTAGAATCCACTTAAAATCATTCATTTTAAATTCACAGATTAATTTTAATTCTATAGATATTGATAAGTCTTTTATATAATTATTTATTTTTTAGTTCATTTATCACGCAATTTTAATTTAACATTTTATTTTAGTTTTTACATTTATATAAATTATTAATAATACTCTTATAGTACTTACATTATTCCCCGCTTGCTACAGGCTGAGTTTGGTTCACTGACTGGCACTTCAAGTTAAAGAAATTTCCTTAGAAGTTCACGAGCCAAAGTCTTCTTTGTTAAAGAGTTAGATATCGTGCTGGTTTCGCGTTTTATATCAACCCAAATGACATATTACCTCCATCTGACATTTTTATATTTATTCTTACCCTTCACATCTTTCTTTTTTTTTTCTATAGCTGCATTGATAGATATATTACTTTGTAATTATCTTGTATCGTTATTTTAAGTATTTTAATTATTGTTACTAACAGGTTATAAACATTTATGTGTATAAATGCTTGCCTACGTCCGTGTGTCACTGTGGGGTTCCAACTGAAAACCAGCGCTGGGTGTACCACACCTAGCATATGCTGAGTTGGTGACCTTTTTGGTACTGTATGCTCGACAACACCGTTGAAATTGTGTATTTGTACTTTTTATTATTACTACTTTTTTATTGACCTTGTTTTTTTGTGTTGCTTGTTTGTGTTTATTTCTTTGTGTTGTCTTGTGTTCCGTACTAAATAAATAATCTTTCTTTCTTTCTTTCTTTCTATATAGTAAAATTATTAAAGATGATACTGTTTTCGTTGCACAAACGATAAATGACATAAATATATAGATAATGAAAACGTTAGAATCCTCTGCTATAGCGACCCAACAACCCACTATTATAGCGTTTACAAATGATATAATTTGTGACGTGTAAAAATCCACTCCAATATCAGCATATTTGAGAGGACATGCACCAATTCCAGGGAATTAGTACGACTACTTGACTGATCTTCAGAGAATTGTACCAACAAATACGACGTTCATGTGTATGCAAATTTTGTACACACGCCCACGCTATTGGCCTTAGTCCACGTTGACTTAACTCAAACAGGGTCCAGCCAAGCAAAGTTAGTAGCTAAATAATCCCTACATGCTACTGGGTTTAAAGGAAATAACTCTAAAAATGTACCTAAAGGTAGGTTGGTAAAAATCTATTTTAGTTACAAGTATGTTTTGCAGTTAATTACTCAAAAAGTCTACCTAAAGGTTGGTTGGTAAAAAGCTATTTTATGTACAACTATGTATAAGTGTGGCCTTATGTAATCCTGTGTGACTTACTTGATGAAATAAAGGTCAAATTATCTCGTAATTCGAATCTTCGACTTTGTCACGATGAAAATGCATAAGATTTATATAGAAAATAAAAGCAAAAAATTATTATTACAGTGTGGTGTTTAGTTAACAACATTAACCGCGTTAAATAGGTTGTAAAATGTATAGCAAAATGTGGCCTAAGATAATAAATTTTATATTTTTATTCGCTGTCAGGCTAAAGTTAGTTTACAACGTTTTAAATATGGATATTATGAACACTGAGTCTGGGTAATAAATAATTAGGGTTTAACAAAAGTTGTAAAATTTCGGGATGCCCATAAAGAATTCAGAGGGTAAACTTTTACATGACCAAGTTACTTTGATTCAATTTTGTTTGATAAAACCATTTAGATACTGAAAAATACCGTAATGTGTTTTTGTTGAAGGATATTTTTTGTTCTGGTATTATATTTGAAAAGGCTCGTTCTCTGCGTAATGGGTAAAGTTTTGTATCTTAATGTCTTCTTTATCATATTATGGGCGTTCTTTCCACGTATTAAATCCACTTCAAGCTTAGATTATTGTCATTAGTCGCTCAAATACTTAGCAAGAGCTGTGGATAGTAACTATTGTCCTTTCATTGTTTGTACATTGTCTATGTATTATGGTTGAATTTCTTCATATAACAAATAATAACATAATCGTGTTTCCTTTATTCTTATTATGTATTCCACTCCTGAATTTCCAATTATTACAAAAATTAAATTTTCATTATAAAACGGTTGAAATTTACAATAACTAACGGGACACAAAGCCAATATCCGTCAATCTAGAATTAATTACAAAATACAGATTTCTATTTATTGACGCTATAACTAAATTCTACGAATTTATAGGACCAATAACCACGAAATGAAGTTAAGGGTTTAGTGCGCCCGCGGGGCAAATACAGCCTAGTAATAACTACCTGGCAACCAATATTTATTTAGGTATATAACAGGTAGTTTATTATTATATACACATAGTTCTGTGAAACGTGAATATGGTCGTATTTTTACTACATCCTGTATGTGTTAGTACTTGTAGACAGTGTTATGTCATCTTCTTGTATCATTGATGCAAAAAGGTCAGATATAGTATGCTTCTAATTATCTGTTAAGTTTGGGAAGGTTAATAAATATACAAGGTGTAGAGTTGGGCACTGTTGATCGGTATTAGGTAAATATTGGCGGTCCAGTTTCTGGGCAAGGATACCTAGTTACGAGATGAGTTAATAAATTAATTATTAGAAAGAAAGCTTTCTTGTTCCAACAGCAAGGCTTGCTTTTCCGTTTTTAATTCCCTCCACTGTTTTCATAATAAAACTTATCTACAACCAACATACACAATCTTATACCAAAAGTAGAACCGTAAAGAAATCTATATAAGGAATTCAAGGAACCTTTCGCATATGCATAACGTATCACAGACTTTCCATTCTTTTACTTCCCCGAAGTGAAAGTCGACCTAAAGTGTCGAGTGGGTCAAGGTCACAGAAAACGTGTCTTGTATTTTTGACGTCATATTATGAGTCATTGTTTTAGAAACGGTTTGTTTAGGCCCTTATCCGGCCTTAGCAGTTTCCGTAAAGGTATGTGAGGTGCTTTTGACAAGCTTATAAGAATGTTAATTAGTGTCAGTGTTTAGGTTAAGTTTTGCATAAGAGTTTTACTTTCGCGTGCAAATGATCTGATTTTTTACCAATATAAGTATGAATCTTTGTAAGACAAAGGTGTGAAATGGGAAAAGGACAAAAAAAAAACCATCATCATAAAATTCAAATAAGTTCCAGCAATGAATAGGTTTTACAACACAATACAAACACACTACACAATAAAAACACACAACACAAATTAATCCTTACTTAAAAAAGTAATAATAAATAAATTAGACATGTTTTTATTTAATTAGATCTATGTAAACCGTAGGAACCGTAACAGCCAAAACAGTAGGAAAGGATCAACTATTTTACTGTCATTCGCCCAGCGGTGTTTGTAGATATACACTCGTTTGCGAATCGTGAGCTGTGACCGACATCACAGAATCACGCATTCGTGCGTAGTGTCTACGCGGTAAGCGTACATCGCTCCGAATTGTTTTGCCTGCATTTCCATGCAAATCTAATTATTCGACATGGTTTCATGACGTCATTGGATCAAAATCATATTTTGCTGCTGACGTCAAAAGTATGGATTATTAGGCTTATTATACATGAGTTATTTAGCAAATGTTTTGATCTCATTTTTGAAATTAAATACCTGTTCGGAAAAAATACTTGATATTCTAGATCAATATAGTATTGGGATGTGACCAACAATTTAATTCCTTTCGACTATTTGAGAAAAAGGTAGCGAAATAATATTTAATTAAAAATATACTTACATATTTTGCTTATTATTTGCATCAACATAAATTAACATTCTTCAGAGCTGAAAGTACGAGAAATACGCAAAGTAAAATGAGCGTACATATTATTATGTGTATGAAATATCAGCATTACGGAAGCTCCTCTTAACACAACATAGAAATTCTTTTGAGACGCAAGGTCTTCATATTCGTAGAAATGTTGAATATATCATACTTCCTGCCCATTCTTATTATCCCTTCTAACATACATAACTGACAGGGGTCGTATTGAAAATATTTTTGCATAAACATACTGAAATTTGATATTATGGTGTTCTATTTGTTGTGCCACGAGTAATATCCGATTATCCTCATTTAAAGAAGAATGGATGAGATGTTATAAAATTGTTTTAACGTTAAGATAAAGAGGTCAAATGTCTTCTTTTTTTTCGTTTTTTCCGTAATATTATTGTTGTTTATTATTTATTATGTATTTGTTCTTAATATATTTTTCTGTGTTCCATGCCATTTGCCGCACCCATTTGGTAAGTAAGTATTTATCTATCTATCAAACTACGTAGTTGGATATAATCTATAGCTCTTAATCCCCTCCTATATACTTTTCAGCACATGCGTACATCAGCAAAATTAATTATTCTTGAAGGTTGAAGGTAATTCCGAGCGGATGGGTCCCTTAGGCGCCATGCGAGCTAGCTCTTTGATCGTCAGGTGTCACATGTTAGTCCGACCTGAGATAAAAAGTAATGTCCCACTTAATACGTGTAGGCTTTAGTTTGTCGAGTCAAGGGAATAGCGATGTTTTGTTTTTCTGTTATAATCATGTTCAAGGTAGGATAAAGTTATTTGATACTGTTATAATGATATGTTAGTAAGTAAGTTAAGGAGATATAAAAGTAGTTAACATAATATAATATTTGTCTACTGTATCTTCGTTGGATTTTGTATAAAAATTATAATAAAATATCAAACATTTTGAATATTATAGATAATAAAAGAGCGTACTTGAGAATTTGTAGGTAACAGGGAAATATTTTTCTGAAGAATATCAAATACATTGTTGGTATTTCTAAAATTGCCCTTTTAAATGGGCTTGAGTAATTTAACCAGAACAGAACTCTTAAAAATACAACAATATTAGGAAATTCCTTTTGATAAAATAGTATCCTTTCCATATTTATATTCGAAAGAAATTTATATTCCGAAAGAACATTTTCCCTAATTGAATAATCTCTTTATGAATTTCATGTTTTTTCACAAAAAAGTAAATGGCGCTTTTAAGATGAACCCTTTTAATTGAAATAAAAAAGGCTCTTTGCTTTAAGTAAGAAAGGAAATAAGTGAACTGAACTGCTAGCTAGTTGGTCTAACAAAATTCATTCTTCGTGGAATGTTGAGTTTACGTTAGGGATGTTCTTAAGCATTAGCAGTGATTTCCCAAAAGTAACTTTTGTGCCTCGTCAAAGTAGGTAACGTTTACGTTTTCTTACCCAGTGGGTTAAGTATTTTTGCTACTGTTAATTCCATTTGGCTCTGAAGATGGTTTGCTCAATTTTTATTCGTAGTCACAATTAGAGTAAGTCTCTTCTTGAGCAACTAATTTATATAACGCTGTTTTATTAAATTGGTTTGTTCTTTGTCGTATTTCGTAAGTATAAATGTTCATAAGGATCTCACAATGCTTGAAAAAAGTAAAGGAAGCCCTCTGTAAACTTAAATAGGTATCTAAGTAGCTTTTCTTTTAGGTAAGAAATTCGTAAAAGAAGGAAACTTATTAAAATTTATTAAAAGAAAACAAAGATATATAAGTAGGGCAATCACAAACGACATCAGATAAGATCCTTTCTCTAGAATAAATAAACAGAAACAAGAATCGTAAAAGATTATAGTTAATCTTAACGTCGACTCACCGAGCGGTGCGCACACATGCAAATAATAATGTGCTATGTTATTTGAATAAAAGGCACATTGCAAAATCCCGACTCGGAAGATTCTTGGGATAACGTGAATAACATCAAAGTTATTTGCGCATATCATGTACCCTTAAATAATGTTAAGTGCCTCTGGGTCATTTGCACAAAACCCCGAATGTATCTTGGACGGAAACCTTCTGAGTGAAACCTCGCTGGGGGCTAGAAGGCACGAATAAATATACGATGATAACAGGTATATATAGCAAATGTGTTCAACTGTACACGATTAGGACATCAAAGGAATTATTTGTGAATATTTACAGTTTTAAGCGGAATTTTCCGGTTTTACCTGTTTTTGATCTGCATATCTACAGTGAGTACAAGATTCGTCGACCACGTGATATAAGTTCCCCTGTTGCCATTTTCGTTTCAGATTTTTATACCTATGTAGAAGTCGTGAAGAAAGTCGTGGTGGCCTAGCGGTTCAATGAACGGATTTGTATGCTCAAGGTTGCAGGTTCGAACCCGGGCAAGTATCAATGTAGCTTTTCAAAAGTCATATGTAGCTACTTTCTTAATTAATCTAAGACACTTTTGAAGATTCAAAAAATTGGGATCTGAAATCGCCAACCCGCAGAAAGCAAGCGTGGTGATCAATGCTCGTGCCTTCTCTATATGAGAAGAGGCCTGTGCCCAGCAGTGGGACATTTATAGGCTGGATTGTTATACCTATGTAGACTAAAACAGAGAATAAACTACCGTTTAGGGTTTTCTGTATGACTAGGAGTCAAGAAGTGATTCCATATTGGATTATATTTCTGTAAATATCAAACTGGCAAAGTTTAAGTTTGAAACAGAATTATTTGGGTAACTGAGTACAATAGCTATCCAAACGAGATTACTAGAATTAGAACAGATTTATTTAGCTTCAACAAACTTCTAGAATAATAACGAATGAACTGGGCTCTTAGTAATTAACTTTCCGGCATTATACTTAGAATTGAAACTTTGAGTCTATTGACATAAAGTTAAAATGTTTTGTTGAGTTTGTATAAAGCTATATTGAGTGAGCCACGTGATTATAAATGGGAAGGATTTACAGTTAAAACTAGCTTATGAATGATAGTAATTACTAAGGTTTAGCATTTAAGCATGACTGTGCAATAAACAGGTTTCTGTGATTAAGTGTTTTGGCAGTCTCGTGCTTCCATTGTTTTGTCAACACCTGCAAATGCGCCTTGAATTAAGATGTCGTTTATGTTGTGTTAAATGTTTGTTTGAATGTAGATTCTTTACAATAAAGACCTTATTGTAAGCTTTACAGGGAAAACATAACCCTTCTTGACTGTCGGGTAAAAGAAACATATTTTGGAAGACCAATACTAAAATAATAATCTTAGCTTTCAAAGTTTGTCTTTATTGGTTTTTTATTGCGTGATATACCTATCAGTTGCTAATTTTCTTTACTTCTTAGAAGTAAACAACAAAAATAGAGTGCTGAATTGTTCTGAATAATTGACGCTGAGAAAACCTTTCGTTGTGAGTATGACAAAGACAGTACGACTGTCTGAAAAAGTACTGCGACCAAATTTGATTAATTAAGTTGCACGTTAAGGAAATATTGAAAAGACTGGTCCCAATATTTGAATGATTGATGAGAATAAGATTGAAGATTCATTATGCATTTCGTCTAAATTGAATTAATGGAACTTCGTCAGGCTTTTTTCCTTTTCGCTTAGAAGCTTGAATATTTCAATTGACGCGAAATTATGTGGTTCAATTCTGTTACTTGTTATATTAAATAGGATAAATGAGTCGAGTACCCATGTAGTTTTATATTAATGTTTGAGTAAACATAATTCGAGATTGTTTGATTAATTATATAATTAATTATATGCAGGCTTTCACATATGGAGAATATGGTAATTTTATGGGTATATTATTTATATTCACCAATAATGATTAAGACGTATTCAGATTATTGTAGTACTAAATTCCATGAATATAACAGTCGCTCAATGAAATTTCATGTGAGTGACGTGATGTGTTGTTTAAACGTAAATTTATGTATATGTATTCTATATGATTACTTAACATGATCTTTCTGAAGATAGGCATTTGACCAAAAGACATAACATATCATCACGCCTATATCCCCGAAGGGTTAGGCAGAGGTGTACCAATGTACACCCACAGTTCGCCGATATGTTTAGGTCCCATGTGATAGGGGGCGAGCCTATTGCCACTAACCGGGCAAAAATCCAAACTCCGACCTGCTACTGAGAATTTCATAGAAAAACCCAATAACACCTAGGTCGAATTGGGAATCGAACCCAAGATTTCTAGCGTAGCAGTCGCGCTTAGCGCCACTAGGCCAACGAGGCAGTTTATTTGACCAAAAGCGTAATTTATAAATACGGATGAACAGTGAATCTAAGGCATGATGTTAGTCAGAGGGGTCGAGTAATATTGGCAGCACTGTATGTCGTAAACTTGTGTCATTAATTTTAACTGCATTATTATTTCATTGTTGACAATAATTGATTTTATAGGATGTCCTATTGTAGGACGAATCATTCAATTGTTTTCAAGGTGAACAGCAAAGGTTAAGGTTATTAACGTTCATTGACAATATTAATTTAGAGTTACGATATTCCGTTTTATTGTTCTACTAGCTGTGCCCCGCGGTTTCACCCGCGTTAATAACTATATCCTATGGATCCCTAACTTTTTTTGAAAATTAATATAGCCTATGTTAACAGCAGATAGTGTAGCTTCCCAACAGTGAAATAATTTTTCAAATCGGTCAAGTAGTTTCGGAGCCTATTCAATGCAAACAAACAATCAAATCTATCCTCTTTATAATATTAGTATAGATTAAGGGTCGAAATAAATAGGAAAACAAGTGAATAACGATTATCCTAGCGCTGTTCATTGGAAATAAGTTTTATGTTTGTAGCTCGTAGAAATTTATTAGGTTCGTAAATAATTTTAATTAGCTTTCGCTATTTTACTGACTAATAATAAATTTTGAGTGATCTTTAGTACTATGAAATATTTTGATTAGGTTATTAAATATTTATTTTAGATTTATGTATGTAAGAACTAAATCACAGTAGGTACCTACTTTGATTTTAAGATCTGTATCACTTATTCTGTTGTAGTTAATAACTAATATTTTTGTTTTAAACACTAAAAATACAAAGTATAATACTTCGTGAACAAGTCAGAAATATTTCAGAAGTTGTAAACATATTTTTATTCCTATGTATTAGTCCTAAAAAAATTACACATAGTTTACCCAACTTTACAGGCAAAAGTAATTTTAGCACACACACCAACGTAGCATGAAATAACATGTAGCTCGTATGAAACAAATGGAGCGGCAAAATCGTCACCATCAAAACGATTTCGTAAAAATGTACGTAAAAAGCTTTTAGTATAAGGTAAAACACTTTGGGCGTAATGTTATCGTTTTCAGGAATCGAAAATAACTTCTTAGCAAATCTTTGTCACTGGGTATTATGATTGGTTTAGATGATAAGGAATATCGTGCGAGTTTTAATGCACTGCCGTCTAAGTTCGATATCCTATAACACCATAGCTGCGCGGCCCCGTGATGTATGGTACTCTCGCGATATTTCTCGTGTCGATTAAACCAGGTCTTCTTCGTTTCCCTTTTTGGAAGGTCAAGGAGGCCGGAAGTAGCAAGATATTTTTTTATGGCTATCCATTTAAGGAAATGTTACTTAATTCTGGTTTCTTATGTTCATCTTTGTCTTTGTAATACCTGTGTGTGATCATAAAATTTGCTGATTGCTAAGGGTACAAATAATATTTCGAGAGCTATTCAAAATGTGAAATTAAAAATGTGCGTTAAATACAATAAATCCCAGAAGCAAATGATTTAGGAAGTGACCTACCAAAATTACCTAATGGTTGTTTACAAACTTATAGGGTATAAAAAATAACTAAACTTTATATTGAGATGATTTTAGAGAGTGATTTTTTTTTAAATCATCTCTAAAGCAATGTAGTCAAACATCTTGAACTAGAAAACAAAATAATGTTACAATAGCATTAGCTTTTCCGAAAACTCAAACGGAAAGGCAAGTTCGCATTTGACGAATCAGATTAAAATCATTTAACAAACCCACTTCCTTAAACCAACACTTATGATTGATTAACACAACTAAAACAATGGAACGATAACTTAAACGTGTGTATATAGTTACTAAATTATGAAAACATATAATAAAACATGATGTAACGACTATTGTTTTAGTTTTTCTTATGTCGGTCGTGATTGTAGTGTCAGATCTTGATGTAAAAATATAAATGGCTGTAAAATCAACTATATTGAACGATACCCAATTAGCTTGTATGGACTATAGTTCACTAATTCGTTTTTTTTTATAAATAATTCCGACACTAATTTGAGTCAATAAATAGCATAGAGCAGTAACTATTATTATTTAAATAATAACTGTTATTATTTAGCCCAAAAATTCAATTTACGAATTCGTTTTTAAATCACTTCGAATGTAGCTTCAGATTTTTTTTTTCTAACTGCCATGATTTTTAAATCCTAGAACGAACTATTCTAAACAAAAATAACATTTTCCCAGGAATTCAGATTCCTAGGAAACTATCAAAAGAATCCTTGTATCTTTGAATAACAAAGCTTCGATACGTTTGTATAACTATACATAAACACTTTTATACCGTGAATGTTGGGCCTAAGTGTCTCTCGAGGCGGCCGAGAGGA
Source organism: Autographa gamma (assembly GCA_905146925.1). Lineage (NCBI taxonomy): Eukaryota > Metazoa > Arthropoda > Insecta > Lepidoptera > Noctuidae > Autographa > Autographa gamma. The sequence goes on along the minus strand of LR989866.1, from coordinate 5,120,246 downwards.
GATTTTTGCAATTTCTAGAGTCCTTAAGGAACGCTAGCTGGCTAGAGATTGGCTGTATGAGCGATATAACGCGATGAAATTTTCAACCTTTATAAGGACCTTGTTTTATAGGTCGATCTTTACATATTTTTATGGTGTATTATGATGTACTACAAAATGTCGGAAGTTATTATAGAAATTGAAAAATTATGGGCATAAAAAAAATATTTAAGAGGTTGCAATATTGACCTATAGGTAACTAAAAACATTATGATTTTTAGGTAGCAAACACTTCGGTGTTCTAGAAAAAAAACCGTTTTGTGTTTTTGAACAAGAGCTATTAGAAGAAGGGAGTTATAAGAACTAGTAAATAAAAACTATACAACTCTATTAATAAATAAAGTATATAGTTATATCTCGATGAATAAAAAAAATACTCTGATTTAAGCTTCTCAATACCATACTCCATTTATAGTCACCGTAAAGACTATAATAAATTCCACACAATCAATTTTGACTTAACTTTCGGTAGGAATTTCACCTTTTATTTTACTTCGAAACTTGGGTTAGTGCCCTGAATTTAACTGTCTTTAAAATGCTATTTGTAATGATGCCATAAAATAGAATATGCTTTAGCTTTTGTTATTCCTTCCTGGTTTTTGGATCATGATTATGCCTCACTGCTGGGCAAAATGGCTTTTCTCGTGAAATAACTTTATAGGTATTGTATTTGCTTGCTTGCGATAAGGATATAAATCACATCAGGTAAGTTTAATATCAGAATTACGAATTAAATGTTTATTTGTAATTAAACCTTTTATTTAAGAACCATTAATGGGTCCATAATGAACTGTTAACTTACTGTATTGACCACCTATGTAACATTATGGTATGCAAAAGTAAAGCATTGAATTAAATTGAATTGAACTACTAGTAGTGATATTTTATAGGTAGTTTAAAAATTAAGATCTTGGAAGTACATTTAAGTACATCGATCTTTGTGTTAACTACTTCTTCTTCTTGTTCCTGTGTAATTAACGAAAGATTAAACACTATACATCAACAGGTACATAATGCAAAAAAATATTCATGACATATTTGTTGTTGTTGTCACGCTAAGTATTCATTATTCATCGCTTTTGGTACCATAATAACACAATAACAATACGTCACGTACATTTCAATGTTTTTGGTGCAGGGCCCAAAAATAAGCTCACACTAGTGAGTGTCGGCACTATAATCAATCTATATTCTTACAGCGTTATACACTAAAGTGCGATCGACGGAACTGGCACGTCTGAAAAGAGCTACATCATACCACCGTCCCTGTCTCACACACCGCGCGTGTATACTGCATCTCACAAAAACTATATTTTCTCTCTTTTTAGACGCGCCAAGTTTCGTTGGCCGCACTGTACATAATGATAATGGTTGTCAACACAAGCGCGTACGTCGCCTAAAATTATAGTGTACCGCCATTGTTGTCCCGATGAATATTAAAGGCGTGTGCGCACGTGTTAAATATTTCGTTAGAAAGTCAGCTGGGATTCCTGTGCCCCATTCAAGGGATCTTCATTACAGGTTCATTTGTTTTCGATGCGAGAACAATGATTTGTTAGTGTAATCACGTATTAGGTATTCGGTTCACGATCGTCTCTCGCCGTTAAGATATGCTTGATCGGTTTTTGTTGAGTCAGGTATTTTGGGGTGGAATGTCAATTACTACGATTTTCACTTTATGTAGTTTCCAATTTTTATTGCAGTGCTTCGTTTAAGTACCTTAGTGTATGCGTTGGTGAGTTTCCTGTCTTTTAACCTAGTTTTTTTAGGCTTTTAGTTGATATAAAATAACCAAAAGTTATAACAATCATTTATATCACAAACTTAACTTTTACAAGAACAATAAGCGTCCCTTTCGTTCCATCCACCATTTGGCTAAAATCCAGGCCGGGTTCAATAAAGACAGGCTTTAATATATCTAATAGATTGTTATCGTCTGGTTTTGAAGGAAAATTCAAATGTAAGGTCATTCCGATCTTTGATATTCGAATAGCTTTAGTCTTATACCCAGCCTGTGGGTAAGAGAAATGATCGTAATGTCTATAGCTACTTAGTAGGTGTAGTTATTTATTCATTGCATGTTCTTGACATTGGTCTGGTCACCCATTTCTAACAGCTGTGAGACACATAAATTGATGGTATTTTGTTTTGTGATTTTATTTTATTTATTTTTTTTCTTTCTTGTTAAGCGTCTTTCTTTCTTATTCTTTTATGATTTTAATACGTATTTTAAATGTATGTAATATTGTTTTTATATCTCAACCGAGACATCATAAGATGATCTGATTGTGTGATCGTCAGATACAATTAAGCATGTAAGTTAGAATTTCATAAATAGTTAATTAATTAACGTTAATCTACATACAGATTTGACGGCACTACAAATCTTACGACCAAGATTAAACAAACAAAAGAAAATCAGTCCGGCCTATATGTTACACAAGACAATTTATTTGAAGTCATCCGACAGTTGCACAAGCGATACAGTAACAGTAACATAAACGTTTTGTTAACAAAACACCGGTCGTTAGTTGTTTTTTCACAATTCCCCCCATTGTTTTGTTAAAAGCCGATTGAAATAATCGTTCTCACGTTCCACTAGATATGAGCCATTGTTGGCGTGCCAATGTCTCTGATATGTTCTAATGTATAAATAATACATAGCTGCTCACACACATCTTATTCGAGCAGCTTTGTACCTATATATTTATCAAGATTGTATGTTCATATGATCATAATATTAAAATTTAGCACTCAGACGTGAATGGTTGGTAAAGGGCTTCCTTATTTTCCAGTGACGAATTAATTTCTTGAATATAGTCGAACATTACATTATTGCGGATTGGATCCAATGTTTGTCATAAGAAAATAAGAAAGTACATATAACTTTTTGAAGTCAAATGGGTACCACCAACGACTATAATTATTTTTAAGTGAAACCTCTTTGCCTGAATTTGAACAGGGAAACTGCAGTCTTGTGCATCCTTTAATTATCGTACGATACCCCCTAGACCACTACTGTACGATAATTCGATAAAGCTGTATAAAAATAACAACACAGGCTGGTTCTATTAATCTGTGCTTGAGGTTGAGTACGAGCTTTATTAATTTCGTGGTAAAGACGTGGAGTAGCGACGTGCGATGTCAACGCCGCCTAACGTCTAAGTTAATGCTGCCTAAGTTACTGTCGAGCAAAGCTGACGTTGAACGCAGAGAATTTAACGCAAAGTGACGTCATAATAAGCGTTTTATGTTTCCTTAGTATTTTAGTATGGCTTTATATTCGTGAAACAGATGTGTCAGGTATAAGGACTAAGTATAGAAACGCATAATATAAAGCGTGCCGGTATAATAAGGATATAAATACCTGATTTTTTTGGCAAAAGGTATAATGATAAGTGAAGAAATATCTATTTTTGAGACAAAAAATAAATGTTGACAACATAATCTAGTTCTTGGATAGCATAAAACAGACTACGTGAATGAAAAAGAAAAACTTGTACGAGATAAAAGATGATGAACCTAAAAAAATATTTATTTACAATTCAATACTTAAATATAACATAAAAAACAAAAAGTAAGAACTGTACTAAAATTTTAAATAATATAAATAAAAGAAACTAAAACGAAACTGAAACAAAAAATCATCGTTTTCCTTGTTAATGACGGGAAACGTGGCCAGAAGGCTGGCAGCATTGCCACGTTGAAAAAATTGACTTGTATTCTAAGAATGTATATTAGCATGCACGGAAGAAATAATTTACGTCAAACAGTGAAATCTCAATAGTCGTGTTTAAAAGTTAATTTGCCTATTGTTTTATCGATGAGAAACCAGTGATGTCATGATCACGTTGCAAATAACCGTATAATTTACAGGTTAATTGATTTTTTATTCACTTTCCTTCTACTTTTCCTTATAAAAAACAATTTTATGAAGGATGCTATTTAACACTTCATAGTTTACAATTTTTTCAAATTGTAATTTGAAATTAAAATTCAATTAATGGATCACACTGATAAAATGTCATCCACAATTACAGATACAAAATTAGTTACTGTCATATTCATACGTTCGTTGATTACGTAATTTAGTACCTTTGAGTAACACACTAACACTACAAATACTGCTTTTATTGAATCAAAATGAATATGTCAGAAACAGTTCTGCTCCTACCGCGTGTTAAACAAGCGAGTGTTACACAACATGCGTTGACGTACGTTATTATTTATTTATTTATTTATTATTATAAAAGAGATACAATATTTATTTAAAACAATTTCCCACAAAACTGGTTTAGCAGTTTGACTGTTTGACTTTGTACATGGATTATTCACGTACCTATTTCCACTCCATAATTAATTTAGGAAATAAGTTTATGAGTTGCGTTCAAATTACAAAGCTCAAATTTAATGTTTACCTAACAAATTACATTTAGATGAGAAATGGACTGAATAACTAATTAAATAAATGTTTATTTAGGGTTGCTGGAGTAAGCTTGCTTGAACACGAAGATTTTGGTTATTAATAAATTATCAACATCCGAAAGATTAAGGGTTCTGATTTTACGTATCTCGATATCGTGGAGAAATATAGGTAGGCAACTACTGATGTTTTGCTAAGAATAAATTTTGCCCTGATTTCTTCGGTTTAAGTATATTTAAATTCGCTATTTACATGTGCAAATAAACAGATTCTCCCCACTCGTGCTATGTCGGCATTAAAATATACTCCGCCCTATTTCCTTTTCAGCAACGTGTCCAGAATTCAGGTAACTCATTGAAATCTCTTTTCAAGCGGGCTACATTTTTCTTTGAATTATTTTTTGTGAGCATTTTTGATGATGCATATTTCCCGGCAAAAGAAAGAACGTAGGTTATTTCACGTATGAAGTCAAAAATGTTACGAGTACTTTGTAAAAAATGTATGGTCCTACACTAGATACCTTTTAAATAAGTTGGTACTTATTAATAGGTAGATATTTAGTATCAAAACTTATCATTAAGAAACCATAAATTTTGCTTAGAAAATATTTTTTATGAAGTAGACCCGCTGTCCTTTTCCGACAAAATTATCCTTTAATCAATTACTATGTAAAGCTTATAAAGAAAACACAAACAGGAAAATAAATTTAACCATTGCCATCCATAATAAAACGAGAGGGAATCTTGTTAGATAGTCGGGCCGTAGATATAAACAAAGCTTAGCTTTATTTGGGGCAAAACATTCTCTTTACTAAGACTAAACTAGATCAATAGGGACAACTGAATTTGGGATTTTAGACCCTAAGCTAAATATTACATAGGATTCATTTTGGCACAACGCTATCAGCATTTAAAACAAACAATCACTTTTTAAGAACTTACATTACACGAAATATTTACAGATTCAATTTAAAAATACCATTACGTAAATAAAAAGTAAGGAATGATAAGTATCGATGCATTCGATTAAAAATATTTGAACGAATATTTTCATCGCGGAATGATTAATGGAGGCAGAAGAATTAAAATATCGTCATCAACGTAATGAAACTTCACAGTTTAATAACATGGGAATTGATATATTTGACCCGATATTTTTATTTTAAGGCAGTTAAACAAATGTTCGTAAATTATTACGTATGGCTCTTGAACCGATATTTTTAGAATGAGTATTTTACGAATTTTGTAAGTAAAAACTAGCTGAAATTAAATGTAACAAAATTATCTAAAGAAGTAATAGTGGTTACCCTTCCAACGACATATTTTTCTCTCCATTTTGTTTATTTTTATTTTCTTAAACATTTTCCAACTATTAGTTTTTGACCCAAAACTTTTAGTGTAATGTGTTCTAGTTGCATATTTAAGGGGAGATAATAAAAAAAAAAAAACATATATATACTCTAGCTTTCTCACATATCCGTGACATATTTTCAATTAGGCCGTGTCAAAGTCGATGTGTACTGTAAAGTTATAAATAAACATGTCAAGAAAACACACCGAATGTTTTGAGCGTAGTCCGTCTGGAACAACATCCAATTTGAATTTCCCGAGCACAGCAGTTACGGGGTTTTGTTTATTCATGATTCATTTCGAAATTTTGTACTTGGCCTGAGAAGCGTCTACAGGTGTGTTGATATAATCCTGAAATATTTATTCGTTTTACCTAAATTGCCTTTGGTTGTTAAGTAAATGGTAAGAATAAAAATCTGATGATGATTGTGTTTTGAATTAGAATTTCTTAAGACAATGTGATAGCTTAAGAGTCCTTAAGGCAACCGCTGATGCATAAATAATAAAACTTGTACCTATAACATGGCCTTATGAGAAGTTACCTCCTCTTTATTTAATAGGTTAAATGATATTTTGGTGATGTATACGAAATGAAAGTGAAATAAGGAAAATTGTTATGTTTCAGATAAAATAAAATCTCTAAACGTGTAATAACTAACCAAAATAATAATTATAAAAAGAAAAGTTTTTTTCATATTTTTAGTCCATTATTAATCCTCTAGAAATTTTGTATTATAAAGTCGTTTAAACACAACAACACTTAGTCCTTGTCTAAGAAGTATCAAGAAAATAAGAGTTTTAACACAAGTTTGCGATAAAATTGCTTGGCTTGCAATTTCCCTGTCGTGTGCACTGAACATGGCATTTCCAAGTTGGTACGTTATGACTGTTTATAGAGCCTTCAGTAATGGAAGGTTTAGCTGACAGGAAAATAATCACTCTCCTTGCACGCCATTGCTGCTTACAAATGATTACATTAAACTGACTTTAAACGCCATTTACGTTATGTACTTCATCGAGAAGATACTGCAATCATACTTATTATAGATATTTTTTTATATAAATTAAAGATATAATAATATAATAATATTCCTGGACAATTCACACACGGTAATCTGATCCCAAGCTAAGCTCTAAGAGAGCTTGTGTTATGGTAACCAGACAACTGATAAACATACTTATATATTTCTAAAAACATACATATTATAGATAAATAACACCCAGACACAGAACAAATTATCGTGCTCATCACACGACATTTGTCCAGAGTGGGAATCAAACCCACGACCTCCGGTATAGCAGTCAGGGTCACTAACCGCTAGACCAACAGGCCCAAAAGAAAGATAAATGATGATCTAGTCAGTTATGCGGGTCGCACGTGGCCAGAAATCGCAATGGATAGACAGGTTTGGAGGACGGAGGGGGAGCCCTTTGCCCAGCAGTGGGACCGTATGTAGGCTATTAAAAAAAAAGAAGATAAATATCAAATTAAAGTGATTGTTGAGAAAATTGAAGAAGTTTAAAATATTGAATATTTTCAGCACTTTTTCTTTGTTGTGCCTTATGTAATATTAATCATACCCAATTAGATGTGAGAGTAATTGATTAATTATAATTATTAATTACAGACTAATGATGTGTGATTAATTGATTATAACATGAGTTCAATGTAAACAAGAATTAGTTGTAATGAGTTACATAATTCCAGTCACGTTTCGTATGATACATTATGCTAATTAATGTTGTTAGGATTTAGTATTCGTAAATACAAGCTGGTTACTTATTTGCGAATTTTTATTACCTACTATAATAATTCCGTATGGTAGCGATTTATATAGTAGGTAATGTGCAAATCCCGACAATTAGTAAATAGTCAGTCTAGTCTATAAACACATTGTGTATTGTTTTTAATAAAACAGCAAAACCTTTATTATTTTCAGCTTTTTTTCTCAAATTGTATTCACTAGGATTAAAAATAAAAATTATGTTTAAGGAAATTATTAGTTATGTGGACAAGTTGTCCTAAAGTGTTGCGTTGGTTTTTTTTTGTGTGAAAAGTAGATATTCTAGTGTATTTGCGAAGAAATTAACCAAATATTTACTTACTACATTCAATTGGATTCTTTATTTTGGTGAAGAAAAAGTAATGAAATTATTCAATTGAAGAACGCACAAAAGAATTTCCAAAAGTTTTATTCAAGTCCCATTTTATTGGAAGGTTGACTGGCTCAGTTTAGAAATGTTATTACAACCCTTTCAAAAATTCTGTCTTACACTTTATTTAAGAATTCATGTTAATTCGTATAAAGGTTCTCCTTTAATAATAACTGAGTAACGCCTTCCGAAAAGGGTTACAGTTTACACTATGTTTTGTTAGTTTGCTCACAAAACTTGTACTTTGTTAAAATGTACTAAATTTTGACACCTACAGTGATTAAATCAGAATTTCATGCTACTGTAACTATAGGCATAAGAAACATGTATAAGTGATGAGTGCAGACTAAACAATTCTACCTTTAAAAACCTGACGGGTCGACATTCAACTGACAGACACTCGAAGTAGATACTTTTTCGCTAAAACTTTGAGTAACATAGCAAAATTATTGGATTAAGTAAAGCTAAAATTATCAACAAAATAAACCAAAAGACTACATTTTCCATTCTCAAGTAAACTTCGCTCTTTTTCGCTTCATCGCCTTTCATCCTAACTACATGAAAAATATGTAAAGTAAATTAAAATCAGTGACAGGTTTTGTTGCCAGCACTGCCTTCGCTTGTCACGTACTCGTATGAAGTCAACTTGTCGCCATCACACAATAAAAATACTAAACCATTTTCAGGCTTCAGTAAAAGCATTCCAGGCGAATATTAAAATTACTTTGGGTGGGGAGTTAGCTAAAATATTTACTGCGACTTTTGTGGCTCATCTCACTGTATGTGTCCCTTTAAGATTCAGATCATCATCATCAAATAAAAGGTATGAAATTGTATATTTGTAAACAAAAAAAAAACGATGTACCTAAGTACTAGGTAAGTATAAAACTAATTAAAATGCATATCAATGCAATGACAACTATTTCTTAAAGTATTTTTTCTACCGCTACTAAGTCATTACTGAAATATTTCTTTGTCTTTGTTATAATTGAAACATAAATCTTACAAATAAGGTAATATGACAGGTCTTTCCACATTCCATCGTTTCGCGATTAATCGCGATGCGTAAGTCTGCCATCGTTTGTCATAAAATGAAGCCATTGTTATACATTCGTGGTTACCACCGTGACGCACACAATAAACAAACGACTATAATTTATATAATTAGTATAAATGTTCAGTCTCTACTTCCATAAAACCTATTCCGTATTACAACGGAAGCGTGATTGTAACCCACTGTTAATTCATTTTCATACACGCAATTTTATTAAGTAATTAATTTATAAAATAATAAATTAAATTGCGATTAAATTATTAAGTACATAAATTGTTATATGAAAGGCGCGACATCAAAAGTGTTTTAGCCTATTTAATTAATTTATGCTGCGGTTTTTTGCCTAGATCATTCGGCTTTTTAATGAAAATTATTCATGTTACATACATTTCTTGTAGTGTTATAAATACTATGCACGATGTAAGTCTCATGGTGTACAAAGAATATTCTATTTATTTATAAAAAACTCGGTATTTTAAAGATAGGTAGAGCCATCGAACCAGTATTTTTTTTGTAAAAATCTTTTCTGTCGTCAGGCGCAGGCTTTGACTGCTTCGCCGTACTTCCACCGAACCAGATTATATTAATAATTGTATTGTATAACAAGTACTTAAAATAATATATTAAGTAGTTAAAATAATATATTTGGTCCTATAGTGTTTTTGGTTGTCAATTACTTCTAAAGCTAGTTACTCGTAAACATTTACCTATATTAAGCCTTTAGGTTTCAACTATAATAGCATCCCTTGATATCGGCTACACGCATTTCTAATTACGCAAGCTTTGATCAACACGATAACTTCGAATTCAATTAAGATGCTAGGCAGTAGGCTATTTCACGCAACTGAGATGGGTTAAATATCATCTACAAAATTACAGATATTATGTAGATAACCAGTCTGCTGTTCCTCCCAAGTGAGTATCTGTTATCGCATATTAGCGTAGCATATATTATGTCTATTCTTGGAATCCAAGCTTGCGCGATACCCAGTTCTGTCAAAATCGGTTCAGCCAGTTAGATGTGAAAGTGTAACAGACAGACAGAAATAAGAACTTAGAAATATAATATTATACATAGTGTAGATAAAATGTCACATAACTTTCTTGTTAATTTATGTTATTAATTTTTTCAACGTTTTATGTTAAGTGTTAAGTTTTTCTAGTTTACGTTTAATCTCTTTTTTATTTACAGAGAAGTATTTTATATCAAAGTTCCAGGTAGCAGGTACTGGAAATAAATAAAAATCGATTGACAGGTACATGCATTTCCTGATTTTCCAATTTTTGATATAAAGCCGTAACAGGCTGTCAAACTCTTGACCTGTCACCGTCACGAGCATTGAAAGATCACCCACTTGTCCGTCAAACTGTCAATGAATGAATGACATACCTGTAAGTATTCAGATACAAACCTAAAAGAGGATGTTTTGAACTGTAAAAAGGCTTTAAAATCACACTCAAAGAAGGAATGAACGTGGATCCTCATTTATGGCAATTTCTTCTCAGTTTGTTTTCGAGTCATTTTCCTATTTAATAAGGTAATTATTAACGTAAGTTAGAGCTCAAAAAATTTCTGTCTGTTAAATATGAGTTATTTAATTTCAATAACTGACATTATAATCCCGCAAAATTGTACATCTCGTAGATGAATACTACTGGTCATACCTAAGCTATGTAAAACAGAAGAGCTTTAAGCCAGTGGGATCAGACTATAAACATCGTACGTTCGTGCAGATGAAATAGATACCCCAATCTGGGTTATATTCGCCTACCTCTACTAAATAGACTTGGCGCCCCTCCATAAATTAGGTTACCTGTACCTACTGCCAGTGGCGTGTCTTGGTTTCACTAACTGTAATACAGGCTCTTTACCAGTTTAAGCGTTTTATATGACTATTTGCGATTTATTTTGAAACAATAATGGCCGAATACTGAACCATCAATGTGTTTTAAATCAACGTTATATATTTGGGGGTTATTTTTTTTATGTACCACCAACTAACTCTAACACCGTCTGTGAGATGTCCCGGAATATTATTATAACTAAACAGAAAAGTTTAAAACCTAAATTCCTAAAGTGAAGCTACATAGCTTCAATCAAGAGACTAATGAAAGTTCTAAGAAATTCAAACTCAAAATTCAAACACTTCAATGTCTGTCTGTCACTTTTTCGCACTTTAAAGCGACAGAGATAGCATGACATTTAAACGGATTGACGTTTTATAATTCAGCGTCACCAATCTGTGCAACTTCATATTTTATCACATTGCCATCCCAAAGGTACTTGTGGTTTCATCAAAATGAAGTGTTTGAACTAAGGTTGGTGGACAAACTAACTTTATAAGAATTGGAAAACTCTATAAAATTAACTAATTTAGAATATAAGAGTATACTGACCACTGAATCTGGACTGTTAGTTTCACACAAACAGATGAGAAGACAGTTTAGTCCACACTGATTTAGTTTAGTTGGAACTATGATGGAAGACAAGAATCTCCACTTAGGACATACTACACAGATACTCACTTAGTGTTTTAGTAACTTGTTCAATGTTCTAACTAGACACCGAAGATCGATTGCTTATTGATATGTTAAGGTAATTTATACAACCTTCAATCAATATAGCAAAGCCACATAATCTTTTTGAACTTTCCAAAGATATGTACATAATTTCGAAGTAACGTAGAAAAGCTTAAGAAAAAAGATTTTAAAGTAGAAGATTAAGAAGTTTTATAATTTTGATGTGATCGCTTTCAAGATACTTTCTAATCTGAATTGTGATTCAAATCAGATTGCTGCTTGAATTACTTATTGACATTGAAATTGAAAACGTGTTTGAGTTGGATTTATTCAAATCACATTTTGAGCGAAACTAGATCGTGGACTATTTAAAGTAGGTACCCACCTCTGAGACCTTGATTAGCAATGTTGGATACAAACTTTAGATTTGCAATTTTTGTTTCGTATAATTTTAGATATGTGTAAACTATAGTAAATCAAACCATATGCATATATGGTTGGTTACAGACACAAAGAAAATTGATGAAAAATGCAAAATTTCTTATCCTATCACCGTGAGAATGGAACCATGCTTCGTTCACATTTGCAGACAAAAGCACTCGTCAAATTGGAACCACACAACCACAGTGCGAATCTTATTCGCCTGCTCAGCTACATTCGTATTTGGCAGAACGCCCGTCCTTGCGTCCTATGATCAGAGCTCAACGACAAACTAACAACCAATCGCTACGGACTTTCGAGGGTCCTCAGCATCTGAATGGACCCAACTGGTCTAAGCAAACATTGCGACGCAATCAATTCGGGACCTCGCTAAACATCATTAACCCGAGCCAACGTCATTAGTTTGCAATGGGTTATTTATTATAAGGAGTTTATTTTGTCAACATCAGGGTAAATTTATTTTTGAAAATCTGTTTATTTGAAGAGTTTTCACCTAGTTTTTAGGTCAATTTCAAAATTTATTCGTAACTTATTCTACTGAAATAACATAAAATATATTTTTTATTTAGTTAAGTCCCAAATTTTCCGATAATCGTAAAGGAATAATATTTTTGTCTAAAAGTTTTAAGACAGTTAAAAGAATTGGTTTTATTTCAATACACAATGTGTCTTGTATTGTAACAAGTCAAATGTCAAGTGAAATGTAATTTGTAAGTAAAATTGAATAATCTGTTTCGGATGTTTTACTTAACCTTTTTGGAATAGCTGAAGGCAACATTCAGAGAAATAGTTGTCTGTTCAAAGCGACTTACCCAACTATCTTAGTAATGTATATTGGCGCTTACCTGTAAATAAAACATAAACTAACTTTAGTATACAATATAATTAAGTATAAGAATACACACACACTTTAACCAAGATGTTTTGATGAACCTCTCACAGTTAATAAATAAACTACCCACTTAAGACATACTGAAACCATAATAAACATAGGTTATAAACATCGATATTATGCAACTTACTCACAAAGTGCCGTAGATGGAAAATCTGTGTGCAGAACTGAAAGCTATCTTAAATTGTTTTCAAACCTCTTACAACAAGCTTCAAAGAGAGGCATCGACTAACAATACCTAAAGCTTACAGTATCGGGAGTCACGTCAACGCTTAGGGCCGGACTCCACCAAAGCTAAGACGAGCGGAGCGGAGCGAAGACATTTTTAAATACTGTACTAATTCGTTATTCAGAGTTCGCTGTGGAGTCGTGCCAGAGCTTCCTCGCTCCGCTCCGCTCATCTCAGCTTTGGTGAAGTCCGGCCCTTAATATAGGCGAGACGTTCCAACGGTTGATTGAAACAGGATTACATAAATCCCGGGGGCTGTAAAGGAACTCTCTGATGTTGAGTGAGAAAGCTAATCTTCATCACGTAATCTTAATATTTAAAGAGCTTTTTAAATCTTTCGTTTACGATCTATTTATTATTTCATCAAGTGATAGTACTAACCAAGGTGCTATAAATTCGAATTGCAGTTTAGTTTCTCGAGGATAGTTGTAGTGAAAAACGTCAATTTAAACCAAAAAGAGATGAAGATCTCATGCGTCTAAGAGCATGATAAATAGAAGCCTGTAGTTATGTAGATAAATTAGCTTTATTTCACAATAAAATAACAGGAAAAAAATATTTTTACAGAATGCCAAATTTAAGCAATGTATTTTTAGTATCGTAAGAGCTCGAAAACAACCTCCAGATCTTGAAAAACATAGTGCTATATAAATAATATTAGTTTCAACAAGTAACTAAAGCACGAAACTCGACAATCAAAGACGAAGCGACGATAACCACAAGAACCAAACGTTAGATTGGCCTAAAACGAACTAGAGTGGAAAACGCTTCAGGCCTCTGCCAAAGGGTAGGAACTAATTAAAATGGATAGCTATTTATATAGCACTGATATATTTATTGAGAGCTTGAAATAAAAATAAAGAAGGCTTAATTTGGATAGTCCTTAAAAGAAACTCATTGGTTTTTAGACTTTCAAAGGGTTGTATTTTGGTCTGTCAGATGTTCCAATTCAATACATAGTAGGGTTTTTGAGAAAAACGGTAATATTTAGAGTAACACCTATGAGTTATACGGTAGACAGAAAAATAAAATATGGCTGTGTTAAAGATTTTTCTAGAGACCAATTTGACAATACCACTGCATTTTTGAATTTTCCTGATTTTTAATTATTTGCTTCTTAAAGTCTGAGAAAATAAAATGGTCTTAACTTCGTAACTAACTAGCTGACGAACAGTTCTTTCACAAAGGCTAACAAATAGCCCAACATATAATAAGTCTGCGCTGCGGTGGGGTAATCTTGTTAATAAAACATATTTCGTAGACTTTACAACCTCCACAAATTTTGGTACAACCTTGTTTTTATATAGCTAGACACACCTAAATCTTAGGATATAGGAGTTGGTAAGTTTCTTATAGTTTTAATAATTTAAATGAAAAGTTGTTTATCTGAAATAAGCTTATAATTAACACTTGTTTTAAATAACTGATCTCTCTACATAAAATGCTGGTTGGGTCTCTCTAACTCTATAGATGGTTGGGTGGCTATCAAAACAATTTGAAAATAATTTTATTCCGTTTGATAGCTTAATTCATAAGAAGGTTATGTGATATTTAGCATCAAGATAAGGTAATATCAAGCTAAACACAGAAGTGGGAGATCTTGCTGAACAAAGCCAGAATTAATGCTATGCATAAACAATTGAAGTAAAAACAAAAGTTCCAAAGAAAAAGGATTGGACGAGGATTTAGGCAATATAAACTTTTTCAATCTCAGTCAAAATATCATTTCCCTCGTCGTAAAGAAATACGAAACGGTAGAGCGGAGGCACTAAATAAATTATTTAGAAAAAGTTATCTCCACGAGATGGGATTATGTAAATCTCTAGGTAAAGGAGCCAAGGTCAAAGGATCAGATCGGGACCTTGAGCCCATATTTTGCGAACATAATGCAAGATTTGATATGTATTTTATTATACTGTCAAAATTTCACCGATATTACTTTTTCTTGTAAATGATCAACGATATTTATATTAATGTGGCTTTCGTGACTAGACTTTTCTTAGGTTTTTATTTCGTATATTTTAGGGTAGAAGAGTTTGTCGTTATGAACTAATCGGTCTCTATTTACATAATATCGGTCTAGTTAAAAATATTAAAAAAACAATAATTAATCAATAATGTTTAAAGCCTGACTAGTGTATTATTATTTATTTATTTATTTTCAGCCATTGTCGTCCCACTGCAGGGCAAAGGCCTCCATTTCTTTCTTCCAATTCTCCCGGTCTTGAGCTATTGTATTCCATATTGTCAAGTGTATTAGGGTGAATTAAATTGGTGAGTGTAATAATTAAAAAGTGTTATTTGTATTAAGATTGCTAACTCATTTATATTCAGTCAATTCTCTCCTCCTATATATAAATCTAGGCGATTAAGAAATTTCTCAGAAAAACTCAACAGGTCAGGTATCTCAACGTTATTCCAAACGAGGCGCCTCGATCTGTATTCAATAAGAAAATCGCGAAACACCGCGTCAAGGAAAAACGTAAAAGGTAAAATATACAATACACGCGAAAATATTGATTTTTAATACAGACAAGACGTAATATATGTTACCTGCGGTACCTTATTACCTTCTTTGTGTTGTGTGAAACCTTTGAACCGTACGCAGGTCAACTGAAGCGAATACACCAAATTATATTAGCTAATTAAGTAAGGCGTTGTTAATGTATTTTTATATCACTGTTAACGTAAGTGTAATATATTGCTATACGTGTAAAATTATTGGTATCTTGGAGATTTATTTTGAAGAGAAGAATTTTTCTTTACTTTGACAGAGTAATCCAAGAGGATGAGTTTATACTAAAGAAATAAGTTAATGGTTCAAGCATACAGTATTATTTCAGTCTGTGCCATGTTTTAAACTTGAGAGTTTGAGCAGAAAAAAAACTAGCGAATCAAATTAAAACTCGAAAAATAAGTGACAGTCAACGGCAGTGGAAACGAGTATGCATTTAATCTACTTGTAGTCCGTCCAATCTACTGGACGTTACACCGACATGGACATAGGTTACGCCACAATCCTCATTTCTACATCTTCATAATACGTGTATTTGTAAAACACCAATGACTACCATATAATAAAACTTGTCCCCAACAACTGATGTAAGCGTTCACATAATGCAGCAATATTTTGTTTTAGATTGCATCAAGGAATGTTTATTAATATTGTGCGTCATCGTAAAGTGGTTTTACTGCATCTGTATAATACATAAAGTAGGCAATATCCCTTACAAAGCAGCCATTCAGCTACTATCTGGTCATTTATAGCAAGAGATGAAACAAGGCGCTGTAGGGATGGGAAAGTGAAAGCTTTATCGATAACTTAAATTGGACGTAAGTTATTTGATGAGGGAATTATGCGAATGGTTTCTGTCGATATTTTATTGCAGATTAAGTATCGTTATAATGATTTATGATAAAATGTGCCAGATTACTCTGCCAGCAAAAGTAACGGTAAGTCTTTGCACAGTATTGACAACATAATTTCACATTAATCTATTTACTATGTTACTTTATTTATTAGTTACGTACCCAGAGGTGTTGGATTACCGATTCAGATGACAGTTTGTTAGCTTATCGCCGACATAATCTAGTTTGCTCGACAGATATAAGATAGGAGAATAATTTATGTTGTTACACTTGTTTACTTTCATCACCCACGCTACATTCGCGTTTATGTAAGACAATTTTCCTGGTAGTAGAGCTTTTGCGTTTTCATGTATGCTTTAAACTTCGGTTGGTTTTCGGTTTGTAACACCGCTTCGGAGAATTATGTTAACGAATCTTAAATTCAGTTTTAGCGTCACATTAAAAAAATAAAAACAAATTCATATCTTACATTCGGTGACGATGAACTATAATGTCGTCTCGTGTTTTTAGCTATCTAACATTCAGGTCTTAAAGATATCGATACCTAGCAACGTCTATCGATAAAACACGGTAACGTCACTCGTCGGTGCCGCAGTGTCGAAAGGGTGCAGTGCTTCAGCAGGCGGCGACGAGCTGACATCTGACTCGAGAGGGGTCAATGACTTTCTTTTACATATCCGTCCGCAGAGTGACAGTCTGTTATCAAGTTCGACAAGCGAAGTGTTAGGAAATGAACAAGAGTGTTAAAAGTTTATGTTGAGATTTTTGTAGTTAAGGTCATTAAACTTTAGTATACATTAGAGGGCTTATAAGAGGTCATTGAAAGAGTAATCCTTGACACGTTTACACACTTCATCATTTCTGATTGAAGATCTTAGTATTAAAGAAAATTAAATGCATAGTAAAAATTACGCAACTTATAATTGGATCACAAACTTAGTTTCTATTGAGGGCATAGTGTACTCAATAATAATCAATTTAAGTCTTTCAACTTATTAAGTTATCGACTATCTAGGTGCTTTTACATTGCATCATCATTCATCGATGTGACGTCCAGGTCAAAGTTTTAATTTCACTAAATAAACCATTTATTAATGAGACATTTATAAAAAATTTGTTTGTTATATTTACTAAATGTTACATTATAATTGTTGGTAATAATTTTATTGTTTGATTATTCTCGATAACTGCCTCGTTGGCCTAGTGGTGCTAAGCGCGACTGCTACGCTAGAGGTCTTGGGTTCGATTCCCAAGTCAACCAAGGTGTTATTGGGATCTTCTATGAAATTCTCAGCAGTAGGTCTCGGAGTTTGAATTTGTGCCTGGTTAGTGGCAATAGGCTCACCCCCTATTACATGGGACCTAAACATATTGGCGAACTGTGGGTGTACATTAGTACACCTCTGCCTAACCTTTCGGGGATATAGTATGTTATGTTATGTTAACGTTCCATTTCTAAAATCTATTGACTTCTTGATCAATCTCATATAAATGATGAGATTTTATGTGTACACACGAACTTAAATGTTTCTAATGAAATTCTTAGTTAGAGACTTGCATTACTCATGTAATATGCAAGTCACGGATAAACTATTACAAAGGCACCATGTAAAGACACAGATTTAAAACATTCATCTAATGAAAACTATTGTTTTATGTATTTTCTCAATAAAAGTCAGTAGTTAACAATATATAACTAAGTGCTACTACTGGTTCACAACTTACTTTATCTTAATTAGCTAATTACATATTTACTGTAAGTAACACAGTTTTATGAAGAAACATCATGAAATAACATAAAACAGTATTGGACATAAAACAATATTGGATATGATCAAAATCTTAAGGGAATATATATTAAGCCTTGTTTTACAATACGACAGAGACACTTAAAAATTGGCACTGCATTTGCAACAATCTACTTGTATATTGGTCACTTACATACCTAAATTTGTAAAAAAATCGCGCTTAGAGTATAATAATAATGTCCCTGGACACTGGCACTAGCGTCAACTAGTTTTGTCGTGAATTATGTATGAAGATGGAGCTTGCCGTTTTAAAAAATCTATTTAAAACACTAATATTATCCTAACAATGTCCAAACCAGCTTTATTTTCGTATAGAAGTTTCTCGTTGCGCGAAAATTAACTTAAATCAGTAAACGAATGTACTAGGTTCAGACTAAAAACTGCTCTCGCTTGGCACAAGGGGAAACTAGCGATAGTAGCAGTCTATGTATATAGTACATCAATGAAATCGCGTCACGTAATTGGTCCGTGTTTCCTGTAATATAAATTAAATTGCCGACATAAAGGTTTGGCTGTTGACCTTAATATTAATAATTCTAAAAGGTAAACAAATTGTATTAATCAATTGGTTTTAGTTACCCTTTACCGTAAAAATGTCACAAACACAAATTGCTTTTGAAATTTCCAATATTGTTTTCGTTTCAGGAGATTAATATATTTTTGTGTTTTCCCTATTTCATCTGATCACAAAGAAATAAGAATATTAGAGATGTTTGAATATCATAATATTGTTTTGAAGATATAGAACGATATTTTCGTTTAAGCGTTGCTCACAATATCGACGAATTTTCTTGTCGTGGTATTCTTATATAAGAACTAGGGCTTCTGATAGGGCTTGAATAATTTCAAGCCCTATCAGTTTCCCATTTTCATAGAAATAAAAGTGTTTTAATAAAAACGAGGTACCAGTATTCTTAATTATTGGATTAAGAATAAAATCCCTTACAATATGTCATTTTAATGTTGTCATACTTCTAACGCTATCTAATTTATCCAGTCATTTATCGAGTGACAAAAATAAACAAATGAATAACGTCTAATATCTAATATCATCAATCAGGCTTCATTGCCAAGACGTGTTTATGGACATCAGTCAATGAATACTCAGCTATACTATACAAACACTCGAACATTATCCAATGATAGATAGCTTAAATAAATATAATACTCGTGCAACGAACATACATACATACAGTCTCGAGCAAAAATTTGTTTACACGTAACGAAATTTTCAAACAACCGAGGCGAATTTTATTTATTAAGTATAATAAACATATTCTAATATATCCTCTTTCCCTTGTAGGGGTAGGCAGAGACCACTTCTTACCACTTGCTACGATCCTTACACACTTCTTTCGCTTTGTCTACTTTCATTATTATTTTCATACATGCTGTTCGGTTTATGGTCTAAGCTAATAAAATTGCTTTAAGTATAATAAAATTGAATGGAAATGCTTAAATAATAAAAAGAAATATTTCAGACGAATAACTCCTTATGCAAGACAACGATTAAGGAGTAGCTTAATAAGATTTCTTTACAATATGTTTCAAAACAGCAATCTAGAATTTAAGAAAAATGCTTAGTGTATGCATATTTTTGTTCGTGACTGTACTACATACATCGGAAGAAATAAATTGTTTGAACATGACAACGTAAATATGTAAGCAGACTATACGTTCAGAAACTTATTAAACTTTCCCTAGAGATAATATTTTATTTCAAAGGAAATCGTGTTTGTTTTAGAAGACGAAACTTTTAATGGGTATCTACTTTTTAATGGTTAGTAAGACGATAGAGAAAACACAATTGAGTTGGTTAAAAATAACTAATTAACACGTCATATTTGGATACCATATTTTTATTGTTATAATACTGTTTTTTTGTTCAAAGATTAGGAATGAGTAATGATTTATTAATGTGCCATGAAAAGTGACAAAATGTGATATTGATTTTTAAATAATACCAACCATTTTGATTTATGGAATTCACAATCGATCGAGCCTGACTTATAGTGCTCTAGTAAGAATTAACCAGCACTCTTACTCTTTAAGTAATTTTAATTTCAATGTATAAATTAATAATATTTTTTCAGACACAGGAGTACTTATCGATCCAAAAAGAAAAAGTTATCAACATTTTGATTTCAGTTAGCTCCATAAGAGATAAATGGATGCATAATATTAGCGATTGGCGCTAGTGTCAAGTGCACGCAAAGTCACATTTTCAATATCAATCACTCGGAATTAAATTCAAGACTATCCCTCCAAAGTCTTGAAGACTTAGTTCTAGACCAAACTTAATACATATTGTTGGAGACTAGAAGTCTAGATAAGCTTAAATATTAGTAACATTATACACTAGAGGGATTATATAGTGTGTTCAACGTCACACTGTTTCAAGATTGATCTTTAATTAGCATATAAAGTGCTTTTTAGACGGAAAATTTGGACGTATTAAAAAGTCTAAAAAAAATTATGTTTTGATACTTTTGATGATAATTATTTATATGGAATCTCAGTTGTCATTTTTGTGTTTCATCTGTTGCTTTTGACCGTAGGGTGCGACATCCTACGGTCCTTATATTTATTACAGTATCCAAGGTAAATAAATCAGTAGTAAATATATCAGTGAAATATGGTATAGAATATTATACAAGTACTCTAATATAAGACTAGTTATGGGGATACACCTAACAAGGTAAAACCATCTTTATTCAAACACACAAATTTTACCTGTTTATATTATTGCGTAAAAATAAATTGTCGGCTTATATTTGATAAAATTTGATCCATATACTGTATGAAAATAGCTCGTAGTGATGATTTCCCGCGGGAGGCTGTGGTACATAGGAGTTGCGACAGGTCGAATTTAGCTTACCTTTAGTGCCTCAGATACAATGACGTCATATTGGTCTAGTAATAACTCCTCCCTAGGCGATAACTTTTGTTAGACAGCTTTTAAACTACTATGTACCTTATTTGAGGTTGACCTTTGAAATAGTTGGGGTAAAAGAAGAGTAAAATTAAGTAAGCAAATTAATACGATGTAAAAAGATAAGTTAAAACTCACAGTAACCTTTAACAAAAAAAATAGAACTTGCATTATTTAAGAAAAGATTTCTGACAATAAATCAGTACATCTTATTTATGGATTTATTAAAACAATTACAGTATGTATCGCTGTATTAATATACTTAATTAAATAAAGTAGTTTATATTGCGGTAGTAGAAATTGCAGGTAATTGTGCACACTGATTAATGGGTGACTATAAAATTAAACGGGGAGTACATGTCTCCAATATGAAAGGAGTTTCCTAGGATTTTATGATCACATCTTGACTTTGTGACAATGGATTGGACATGGAATTAGGAGTAGGTATAATCTTTCGATCAAAACAATAATGTCGAAAATTGGTTAGCATATAAAAACTATATACAAAGGACGTAGAACCACCTTTTTTCGAACTCGGTAGTACCTAACCAAAGTAGCAACACATGTCATATTATTATGTACTTTAGTAACTAAATGTTTGGTAAGCAAAACACAACTGTAAATCAATCACAAAGTAATACATACTATGAATAAATAAAGCCATTAGTTGTTACAAAGTACTGTGGGACGTTACGGAAGCCAGTTAGCTGTGGATTCCTGCCGCGACCTCAAGGTCAAAGGTTCGAGCCCACTAAGACATGTAAGCATTTTACTAACATTGCTCAAGTCCACTAATTAAACATAGTCACCGATAATTTATACCCCGTAAAGCCATACTGAGTAATTTATTATCTCTGCAGTTTGTAGTAAGCAGTGGTAAGTGATTGGCTTTCTGCGTTGAGGGTCATGGGTTTAAATTCCGCACGGGACACGAATAAATGTCTTGTAAGATTAATATTATAATGTTGGAATTTGTTAGCACATTTTCTTTTGTATAATGTTATGAAGGGACATTAAAAGGCTTGCAAAACCAGGTACATAGATTGTAAATATTAAACTAGTATTTTTTAGTTAAACCATAAAAAAGGATGTCAAGTGCAGGTTTAAATATTTTAACAAAAGAAATAAAATAAAACGAACGTGTCATAAAACGAAATTAAAACTGGAAAATGCAGGATATTTTTCAAAAACTGCGAAATGAAAATAATAGTGGCGCTAACAGTGGCACTATGAGTACCGTTTCGAGTTGCATAGCAAAGGAAAAGTGTGAACTACACTCGACAACTCACGCAGAATTTTATTTCACAGTTTTGTATAAAAAGAAAAAAACAAAACGTATTTTTCATTCGTTTTCCAGCCTGGCACATTATAAATGGCCATTGTTAAAATAATGTTTGAAAATAGAACAGTATAAAAATAATGAGTAGATAATCCAAATTAAATGAACTAAAATAGAATTAAAATTGCACGCAAGCATTGCAAGTTTAATCGCAAACTACAGTACTCTATTGAAACTGTAAATGTTTGGTTGTAAAAATAATCTTGTTTATCATTGTATTTAAGAAACCGAGCGGCTTAGTATTTTTAGTAGCATACTTTTTAGCTGTTTAAGCATTTAAATTTCTAGGTATATTCTTCACATAAAAGTAATAATTTAGTTGGAAGTCATGAACTAAAGTTCAATCTATAAATATCGATGTCGTTCATGCGGCTATATTGTGTTTTTGTTCATGGTCTATAAAGTCTATTTCAATACACATCAAAAATATATTGGTTGAAGCAGCGATGATTACGTCAATCACAATTTGTATGCGTTAATGTATATTATTTAGCGGGTGACTAACAAAATGTCTGATGATGGCCGCTCAGTTCATGTTGACAGAATTAATTTTTCAACAGCATTTTGTTTAGAGAGGATAATGGGTGGGGTATAAGTGTTAGGCAAGTAACGTGAATAAGAAACTCGAAGTAAAAAAAGTAATATTTTAATACTGAGTTACTTGTGTTATAGTTTGCAGTTTGTTTTATATTCACTTGCGATGTACTCGTAGATGGTCGTAGTATTTGACAAGGACAAGACTAAAATTATTATTATCCTTTATCACAAAAGAATATAATATTATACACTTGAATAACAATGGGACATAATAATATACAGTACCAGAACTTTTCTGAAATTATCAAAAAGTTTGTTATCGCTTAATAAAATAATTTCCCTAATTAGATGTTCAGTAACACAATCAAAAGCAACGTAATTTATGTAATTTGTGTCGCTTTATGTGACCTTTAACTAGAAATGTTCATAACATTATACGAAACGGTCAACACGACAAGCCTACTTGTATATTCTTCTACCGTACACGCATAGATACCTAAATTCACTTTATTGTTATTATAGTCGTTCACTCTCATATATTTTGTTAGCTACTTAATGCATTAGCAAATCCTGCACGTACTTATTCGTGACATGTCACCGTCCTCTTAATGTTTCCATACAGTTCGTAATGAAATGGCAGACACTAATTAATTTCAACCGGACGCGAAATTGACCTACGTCAACGATGGGTTAGCGTGATTCAACCCTAAGAGAGGATATCCAGCGATCGAATTTAGGCTTTTGTGGTTAGCGATAAAGGTTATAATTGCCTAAATTTGTGTTGGAATTAGTGCGGTTTTGGAAGGGCTGTGTAGTTATGTAAGAACAGTAAGGTCGGCACGTCCGGTGCCAGTATTGTCTGACGAGACATTAACGGCGCGAGATGATTTTATTACACAAAGGAAAATTTGAAAGTGGCTATAAAGTCCAGTTTTAGGCGTCTATATTGTCTCCATTTGGGTTAAATAATTGATTTATATTTTAATGTTAATACACACCTAAATTATATATTGTCATGAGTCTGGATGAGTCATTCTCTTCCTACACAACAAATAGCTGCTTTAAAAAAAAACTAAATACATAAAAATATTTTAAGGAAGAGAGTTTTATTAATATTTGGGAAAACCAAAACAGTTTTTAATCATTAAAACATCCTGACTCCAATACTAGATAAAAAAGAAATAGCCATATAAAATAGAAGCAACGAAATCCTGGCCTCAACGCCCTTAACGGAAGTTTCGGTGCCAATTATTTATTTCACCTTCGTGAAAACAATCTTATAGGTATAGCCGTACCTTATCCACTTAGCTCAAGAATAGTGACGTTGATATACCGTCATTGAGTGACTCAACACCTGCTTACCCCGTGACCTTTCAAGTATAGTTTTGTAGAAAATTCAGGGTCAGTCTAACTATAGGATGAGATTCCTAAAAATCCGGTACAAAAGTCTAGGTATAAGAAAAAGGTTTGAAGGAGAGACGAAACTAATACATTAAGGATATTCGACGGTATTTTTTTTGCGCTATCTTCTATTTCAATGTTTTGATGACTTAATTATTCCCACAAAGCCAGGTATGTTAGAACAGAAATCGATAAGGTTGAAAAGAACATTATAACATTTTGATATCTCTCAAAACTATTGCCTTTCTCACTGATTTGATTTTCACAAACTCACTTGAAAATTCACACCGTATTTTTTGTACACCTAAAATAGATATAAGTACCAACACCTAGGTACATAGATACATCACAATAAGACAGATTGCGGTCGGTCCTCGCCTCCTTTACATTGCCTGATAAGCATAGTGATAAAACAAAAGTTCTAACATCACGCTTGTTTGTTGGTCGTAAAAGTTTAGCGATAGGAACAAAATAACGTTCCGAGTCAACAATATCGATTATTACTTGTTATTCTCTGTCAAAACAACCGTTAGTATAGAGGACTCAGTTGTACACTTCCTTAAATTGCTTTTCTTCATGTGTTTTTTCATCTTGCCCAATATTTGCTATTAATTTAGAAAAAGAAGAGCGTTTTGCACCTACAACATTATGTATATCGAACACGTTATACAGTTTGTACACATCTCGATAATATATGCATAGGTATATCGAGTGTTGTGGAATTGGGAATCCTCTAATCTTGCTAAGCTACATCGGCTAACAATATCACGATACAATACCTGTGTTAGTAACGGATTCAATTCTTATAGGTAAGTCGTTTGACCTATCTATCTACCTATCGTATCGCTCAAACTAGCTAACAAACCTTTTTAAATATTACAAATGGTTAGTTTTTAAAATTGGTAAGCACGCGACGGAGAGTAAAGTCGCCGGGTATCCGAGACTTGCGTCGCCTCGTGTACGAACAAGCTTAATGAAATAACAAAGAAAAGCAACATTCATTGTCGGTAAACTTACCAAAGCTCATGTTAAACTAATAACAAAGGCATTATTTATAGAACTGTGATTGCAATCCTTTGGAGGTTAGTTTGAGATGGTTTCGTGACCAGCAAGTCTTAACGGAACCCGGAGTAAACGGAACGTTTGACCTTGACCTTACCTTGCGAAAGTCTTCCGACTTAAGACTGCCAATCTGAGCTAATCTCAAGGAAATAGCAGTAAAAATATATTGCCTGGAATGGAAAAACAACTGAGTTGTTTTGACAAGGAAGATGTAGCTTTGTGAATATTGTAGATAGAAATATTTCTTAGTAGTAGATTGAAA
The DNA here is from genome assembly GCA_905146925.1 of Autographa gamma. Classification (NCBI taxonomy): domain Eukaryota; kingdom Metazoa; phylum Arthropoda; class Insecta; order Lepidoptera; family Noctuidae; genus Autographa; species Autographa gamma. The sequence goes on along the minus strand of LR989866.1, from coordinate 5,094,435 downwards.
TAGGCAAATATTTTTCTATAATGTTTTACAAGCATGTAGTACAAGTTGTTTGTTCAATTTGAATACTTGGATAAACAGAAAAGGAAAATGAGGTAAAAGAAAATTGTATTGGTTTTCTTATTTCAAAGTATCATTGGAATCACCAAAAAGCGGGTTTTAAAACTGACGACTAATTACTATCAGATAAATTCTGGAGCTAAGCACTACAACGGTACGGTACTTAATAATTTTAACCATAATTATAAACTTTATGTACTCTATATTTAATTATTGTAACATTGTATGTGTATATCGGTATTTTCTGATATCTAATAAATAAATAAACTTAAAGAAAATAAAATATCGTTGAATCGTAGAAATGTTTTATTATGCTCCATTGCCTCATCCGGCTGATGTAGGTACCTACTGTTACAACTTTGACAAGTCTCTCGGAAATGTTTCAATGGGCTTTCAGAACGTTTTATTTATTAAAAACTCTGAATACGATCTGTATATAGCAGTATTTATTTAATATTGAATCAGTAAACAATACGACTGCCTCGATGGCCTAGTGGTGCTAAGCGCGCCTGCTACGCTAGAGGTCTTGGGTTCGATTCATGAGTCGACGAAGGTGTTATTGGGTTTTTCTATGAAATTCTCAGTAGCTGGTCAGAGTTTGGATTTGTGCCCGGTTAGTGTCAATTGGCTCGCCCCCTATTACATGGGACCTAAACATATCGGCGAACTATGGGTGTACATTGGTACACCTCTGCCTAACCCTTCGGGGATACAGGCGTGATGATATGTATGTAAACAATAGGACATATTCTTCCAAATGGTCAAGGTTAAATAGCGGTTCAATGAACCCAGGCAAGAACCAATGTGGCTGTTTCAATCAAAGCTATATGTACTTTTTTTAATTATTCTAGGACACTAGTGACAAACGGTGAAGAAGAAACATCGTGAGGAAAACTGGTTTCCAAAAATTGGAGTCTGAAACCGCCTATCCACAATTGAGCAAGCGTGGTGATCAATGCTTGTGCCTTCTCCATATGGGAAGAGTCCTGTGCCCAGCAGTGGGACGTTTATAGGCAAGTTTATTTATTTATATTCTTCCAAAAGTAATTCTGATGAAATCATGTTTCATATTCCAAGTACTTAAAATACTTGCTATGTTTTGAATATTTAATTCGCAGATATCGCTTATTTTTTTCCTGTTTATCATTATTTTAGTCTTCTCCTGATATATACCGAAACTTGTTTACGCCCACGTGCTACAATATAAACAGAGAGTTTCAGTACTTAAGTACCTCTCAAAAACACACTTATATTGTTTTAGCTAGTATGTTGTAGATGTTATCTATCTACCTACAAGTAGAGATGTTATTAAGAACACCAAAATCAGGCAATCATAGATTATATTGTAGATAGATCACTACTGTAATATCAAAATAATAAATATAGTCATCACACCTGAAATATATTGTAGCTACAATAAAAGTTGCATGACAGGGTGTTCAAAATTTCAACTCTAAATATATTGGTACAATCAACTAAGGCCTCGAATCAGCTATTTAACAGTTGCTTGAATTGACCGAATGACCTGCTTCATTTGTTCATTTTTACGATAACTGTCATTCTGCTAACTGTCATTACGATCATTAATTGGTCATTACGATCAATCTTTTCTAGAGTTCAATCTGTCCGCCCACTGACATGCATTTATAATATTCCTGGACAATTCACACACGGTAATCTGATCCCAAGCTAAGCTCTAAGAGAGCTTGTGTTATGGTGACCAGACGACTGATAAACATATATATATATTTCTAAATTTTCTAAATTTGTTCGGTATTTTTTTATGTATAATTATATTAATTATAGAATTTAATTATGTATCCACTCATTTTTTTTGTGATAAGGGACAGTGCAGTAAATCAGTATTTGAGGATTTCCTTTTTTGCTTTATATTTGTTTAAGCCGGCAACAGTTTCGTCATGCTCCCTTAGTTGTCACTGCCTGCGGTGGCGTTTTGGGTCGGGTCTCCTCCTTCCCTCTAATATGGCGAGGGAGGGGATGGCTGACCCTTGCGTCATACTCGTGAACGGGTGCTGCTTGCGGTGACTGGTCGTTCTGTTGACCTTGGATAAGATCAGTGTCTGAACTTTTATATTATATATATTATACTTTTATATTTCTTAGTACCTCAAACACTTGTTTATCTGGCGCGGTCCCTTAATTATATGCAGTATTATTGTAAAGGCAGCGTGCTACTGGGGAGTTTGTTGCGCCGTTTCTTCTCCTCGGCCGAAGCACTTAGGAAGCGGTGAAGGGTGGGCGATTTAGGGTCGGTTCATCTCTGGCGGGAGACGCGTCGCGTATTGTCGGTCGCTTGGCGCTGGGGCGGGCGGATGCGTGGTGGGGCGTTCAGCCTTTCACACTCAACTGATGTTGCGTTAGCGCGTCAGGTGTGGGGGTTGGATGTCTCATTGCGTGTTTGTTTGTTCTGGCGTTGCGCGGCTGGTGGTGCGTGGTGCGCTTCCGCCGGATATGAACCGACCCTTAGGGTGCTGTCTATTTTTATTTGTATTGTTTGACGTTCGATAAGTGCTACTGTGTAGCCTATATTGAATAAAGAATTTTTGAATTTGAATTTTGAATTTAAATACATACATATTATAGATAAATTACACCCAGACCAGAACAAATGATCGTGCTCATCACACAACCATTTGTCCTGAGTGGGAATCGAACCCACGACCTCCGGTATAGAAGTCAGGGTCACTAACCGCTAGACCAACAGGCCCGTCGATATTTAAAATACTGTTAGTAACAACATTTACCATATTGCGTCAACCACAATTAATACAAACTATGTATATATTTATCCAGTCATTTATAGTCAGATCCCGTGACATTTCCAGTGTTGACGCGTTAGATCCTCGAACGAGGGTGACCTATTAAAAGATTGGATAGTGCGCCGACGGAAAATAGATTGTCACTGTAATAGGCTTTATAGTAGGTCTGCCTGATATTTTGATCGATTCCACTTCGATCCTGAAATAAAACGAATGAAGTTCATTTTGAAATGACATTTATAAATTTGGAACTTGGTAGTGAAAAGGTCAATAATTAGAACTATAGTTGTAAAAGTAAAACATAGGTATTATATATATATAAAAAAAACAATAATGATAGGTATGTAAAATATGAGATGCAAATAAAAAAATATTTATTAGTTCTCTTATATTCCAAACAAAAGGTTTAATTACTTTAATGAAAATTATCATGCCTGAGTGACAGACATTTGGAAAGTTACCTAAAGCTTTAGTTGTTTAACTCTAGTATTACAGACTAATCTGAAGCGAAACAACAAATATTTTCATGTGAACACTTACAGCTTTCATCTTCATAAAATCAGAATTCAATCAAGGTTTCATCTTTGTTATGTACTTCATCTTGGTCAGCACACAAATAAAGTCATGATACTAAGATCGCGCTATGAGAACAGAATGTCTATAAAATTCTTACTTTTCTTTTTCATATTTGCTAGCACCTTAAATTGACCAACTGTACGAAGAAAACATTACAAAATATTCGAACTTAATATAAATAAAATTATATATATTATAGCCTTTCACATTTATAATAATAGTTGGATCCGGCAAAAAACCACACAACAATAAATAAAATCATTATAACGTATCCTACATAACACAAATCTGTGAGTTATTGTATGTATCGGAACGATAAATTAAAAACGCCTGTCTTGCTTTAAAAAAACAACATACGAAGTTATACAACACGCTAATGCCACTAAAATATTTGATTAAACACTGAGTATTTGGCATTGTTCCTCATTCTTGTTTAGGCATTACGTGCATCCAACTTGTATACAAACACGAAAGAGTTTGTTTTGTTCATGAAATATAAAGATTATAATAAACTGTAGAGCTATTTTTGTAGAGCATGCTCTACTTATTAAAATTTCAAATCTTTATAAAGAAGAGTGCATGTGCATGCATTTTTGTCACAAACTTCAGGTCAAACAAACAATAAAAAAACATAACAGTTCACTCTGCTGGCATATTTAGCAAATTGATCTATATTAATAAATAAAAAGGGCATGTGTATTTTGCAAATATATTGAAAAATATTTTTTTGTTTTTTTTATTATTATTAAATTAAGAAAACTCAAAACTATTAGTGATTCATTATCATCATCAGCCGGAAGACGTCTACTGCTGAACAAAGGCCTCCACCCTATTATTATATTACTGATTACATACATTGAAATAAATAATGTGCGTATTACCAAAGCGCTAAGCAGAACAAATCTGTCGCCTCGTCGCCGTGTCGTCTCCGGCCGAGACGGCTGATCTTAGCCCGATGTAATAACAGGGTGATATAGACATAGCATCATAATACAGGTCGCTCGGATAATCACATTGGTTACTACTTCCATGGCTTCTACCATAGATCAGATCTAATAAGGCAATAAATCCTGCTTGTCATTTGTTTTTTTACTGGAAGCCGGAAACTATGCAAAACAGATTGGAGGACTGGCTGCTCTTAATGAAATCGAATTCAAATAAAGAAAACAAAAAAAGAAACTGAACGGTTAGTTTTCGCGGACATACAAACTCACTTGCGGGTTAAATACAGAACCTTCTTTTTAAGGTCGTTGACAAAGAACAAGTATGTGCCAGTCGACAGTACGTCAAAAACACTGACGATACTCAACATTAGTACATACTTGGACATGAACGCGTAGAACTACAATGAGCTCCATTGTTAGTCCATTATACACAAGGTTTAATCTAAAGTAGCCGTTACAGTATAAATTGCAAACACCCAAAACTGCTAATCTTTTGCATTCATTATGTTGAAATGAGTGGCGTGTAATATGCAGCTCATGAATTTTATTGCTTGCATTATTTTACGAGCACCGTTCATAGTTAAAACTGGTATCATAAAAAATGATTTATTTATGCATACATTTGTTTACATCACTTTCTAGCCATCCACTATAAATTTAAACCGGAAGGGTTAAATTCTATATTCTTCACTTTACTTTTGTGTTAAATTATATTACACATCAATTCTTAAGAAATATGAAATTGATTGTCGGCTTCATGACAGTAGTTGCATGTGTAGACTTTACCGGGTATAAGTTTAAAAAGATATAACATAACAAAATACTCATACTTTTATATTACGATCACATCGTTCGACAAACAGTTTCATAAAACTTTTCTGAATGTCAGTCCTACAAGTCGTCAAGTAAGTAGTTGCCTACTTTGTGTTTGGCCCCGAGAGGCGTTTTTGCGGTAGACCTATTCTATTCATATTTCAGATGTAGGTTGCGCATATAAGAACAGGTACTATCTCTTTATCGGGAACGTTCTGAAAGGTATGAGATATGAGATGAATAATATTCGCTATCTTTGCAAAGGTCAAATGTATGAGTCAACTACTCTATGAAATTACCGTAGGTATAAGGCTCTAGAAATAAATCTATAAATAGCTAAATTGCAGGCAGCAGAATGGTGCCATACAACTTAATACATATATTGAACATTAACCGGTACTATTAAGATAATCTGTGCCTAAACAAAGTATTATGGAAACATAAAAATATATATTCAAGTTATTGTTTGTTAAATAAAATATAATTACTCTACATAGAAAAGGTAGTCGACCAAGTTCATATTAAAAAATAATTAAGTTCACTTATTTAAAAGCTGAAATGGCACAAACGAGGCACACGTAGGCACGAGCATTTTGAGACTGAAATTGACAAGAATATTTACTATACTTAGCTCTCTACTTATCACTCAAATAAACTTTCCAGTTCCAAAACTCACTAATTTGAGAACAGGTACTCATGAAATCGGGGCGTCTGTAATCACTTCACAGTCACTATTATCCGCCAAACTTACGCTTGCTTAGGTAACTTAACTAACTTAACTACAGAATAGTTTCTGAGGAAGTGATAGCTCTAAGTTAGTAGGTTTATATCTCTGCTGGCTTCATCTCATTGAACATCATTCAACGCCTACCGCTCGATAAGAATGGAAAAGTGAGCAAATATTTTCCACGGATCGCGGCGAAATAGGTATCATTATTACTATTGGAAATCGCCCGTAACCTATTTATTTTTCTCCAAGATATACTAGAAACAGGAAAGCGCCTTTATTTACCGCGTTTCCTTTCAGCTGAATAAAGCTCGTTAGTTATTGCAATTTAGATTTTAAAGTTATTTGCATAAAGTTTATTTTGACGCATTTTCGCGATCGAACTGCGTATGTGAAAACTGAAGGTATCCGAAAAACACTTTTATATAATCAGCATAGATCTCAAATTAGGACATGCACTGAGATAATTTGCGGACTAACTCTAATTCCAAAGTGACACTGAACAGAAAAAAAAATCAATTTTTACACATATATTTATATATGTATTACAGGGCCTGACTGAAGTTGTTATATGTCCGATTCATCCGCCTCCTATGTAATCATACAAGCAAGTAGCGTATGAGAGCAAATATAGTGTTTTGTTTTTCTTTCTAGTGTCGTCCGGCCAGTAAATAAGGTCGATTGAACGAACACTAACTTTTGTCACGTAGCTATTACAGGATTTTAGTACGCTACGGTAGACGACTTAGGTAACATTTTATTATTTTTCATCTTAGGTATATTAGATTTCTTATACAAGCAGTAAAGCTTATAGGTATAAGAAAATACTCTTGAGCAAATGTAAGTTAATGTGCCAAATTTTATAGGGTAAATAGTTTTCAATTCAAATCAATCTTGAATTAACAGAAAGGTAGACAAAACTTAAAAAAAAATGGTTTTACAGAAAATTGTTTTTTGATACTAGCTTAATGAAGACTTTTTGTAACAACCCTTTTAAAGGGTTAGTTAATGAAAAATAATTAATCCATATTGGTCAAAAATATTTTATTACAACCACAAAACGTTACAAGGAAGATAAAAGCTATTAGTTATTGCCAACAGTTACGTCCAATAAAACTTTATTTGCGTATTTTTGTCTCCGTAATGGTTCTTTTTATTTGTCAAAGTGCTAGCCTTAGGTACCGTACTATGTTTATGTACTACCTAATACTTTGTATAATCTAAGTAAACAAAAGTATTTTTTGTATCCTTGGGTTAGTTCAGTGACCGAATTTAACAAACATTTTGTAGTTTTGCTTGTTTGACCAGATGACGTTGGTGCGTTCGAGAGGTCCGATGTTTTGTATGTTTTTTCGTTTTGGCGTTGCGCGGCCTATTTTGCGCGCTGCCTTTTCCGCTGGATATGAACCGACCCCTAGGGTTTGGACGTTTGATAACTGATACGTTGTAGCCTATGTTAAATAAATGTTTTTTGAATTTGATTTAGTTTTTTTTTATTGAGATCACTGAACAAAACATACTCGCGTATTGATATAACAATTGCTGGTCTAAATCTTATCTTTATCATGATGAATATTTAAGATTTGAAATCTTGGACGAGTCTAAGATTAACAAATTTAATTAAAGTAAAATAGAAACTATTATTACATTCATGACTATTCCAAGAATCCTAGTAGTCAGTACTTAATAATAAAATTATACTTTCATCAATATAATCAAGTTATTCAATAGTAAACAACTACTCTGTTTATTCATAGAAGTAATATTAAAATCGTATATTTTATTCAAGATGTCGTAATTTACGAAGTTCAGTTTCCATTACGACGGAGCCCTTTAGGGCAACTCAAAGGAACAAGTTAACACAATAAAGTTGTATTACTTCCAGTTCTGAATAATTTTAGTAACCATTCAGAACGCGTGAAAACATTACGCCTTTTACTTATTTTGAACTCAGCAGTAACAAGCCTTTTGTCTTTTTTTAAGAACATATCACTAAGAATCTTCTCATTGCCCAGTAATTTTTAGTGAGCACTTTTAATTCTTACACTAATGGTTAGTTAGTGGTGCAGTTAGCACAACTGGAGAAGTAGTTTAAAAACCATCATGATGTACCTTAGGTACAGAGCTCGCTATTAGCTTGAAATTTCATTGTGGAAGCGAGACGGCGCTCTACAATGCGCTAGCTGCGTCTCGCTTCCACACCGATAATAGCGTTACGTACGAAGGTTGCGAAACCTTTTTATTGTTATTATATGTGGCATATATTTTCTTACAATTAAAAAGTGAACCAATTTTTTCTACTAGCTGTCTTTAAACTGTATTGTTTGCTATTCACAATTTCTTCACGGTTTAAACGCGTTCCGCATTCATGATTTGCAACGAAAGTGAACGTAGTATACTATAATTAAGATCTTACATCTATTGTTACATTGCATCACCGCAATTAGTCTCTTTGAATAAACTGTTAATGTGCTAAGAGTTACAAATATTAGGTAATTGTAATAAACGTAAATGAGCTGACCTTAATGCGTAAGAGCAGTATTAAATTTACGAATGCTCTATTGATAATGAAAGACCTTTGTTTAGTCAAAGTAAGTTACGACAGTGGGATCAATTTTAAACGAAAATGAACCTTACTATATTGACATACAGGTGCTATCCGTATGTGTATAGTGCAGGTCAGTGTGCGCTACAGGTAGAATTTTCAAAGACCTAAAAAATGTCACGATTTTAGGCTGTGATAGTGTCAAAGTAATTAATAAAGATTTTTAAATCATTAAACATAAATACTATCGATATTAATTTGTAGGTATTATATAAAATAATTTTGAAGGTTTTACTGATTAATTTTAAAATAATTATTTATAAATTAGCACATATTTTATCACGTACTCGATTGTCTAAATGAAATAAATAAAATATGTCGATTTCTCTAAATTATGCGGTTGAAAATATACGAACCAAACGTAATATCGTGAAGGTTATAAAGATTACTTAAATTCCTAACAAAATACAAACACTCAAATGTAGGCTGTTTGTCTGCATGTGCGTTAGAAAAGTGAGAAGCCAATAATTATCATGTAATATCTAAAAGGTTTAGTAAACAAAGATTTGCGGTCTGACTTGAATGGGGCCCGTTGTGCATATACTTATACAATGCTTATACCTGCGTAAGGTTTTAAATCGAATGTAGATTTTCAGTATTAAATCGTGAAGTTATTCTGGACATAGATATAATTTCGATTTACTCTTTCATATGAGCCGAAGGCAGGAAAACTTTAATAAAAGCATTTTTTTGAGAAGTATATTTTAAATATCCATTTAGATTGTTGTACATACCTACTCGTACAAGATGGTGGATTTTTTTTACATAACAAAGGTACCTCTAACTAATGCTTGAACTCAACTCCACAATCTGAAAGGACTTAATTACAAATATAAGAAGATAAAAGATTTTTTTACTAAAAGTCTGAATTACCAATTGGACGTTGCAAGGGACATTAACTAGTATTGCAAATGTGTGCCGAGCGCTAACCGTGACGGGCTGATTAGTATTTTATATAGTAAACCGTATAAGATGGCTCGTTAGCAAGAGGTGAGTAAACTTAGGCAAATTACACAATGTTGGACTAGAATGCATTGTTACGTCTGCAATGAATTACCGAAAAGAAATGAAAATGAAACTGGCATGAACTTAGCTAGCCTTGAAATTCGGTACCAAACACACATGAGAACATAAGCTTAGTTTTACCATTGTAACTTAGTGCAATTGGGTAGGTCATTAAATTGGTAATATTTTAGTCCTATCTCTAGTGAGAAGTGAAGTAAGAAGCATTTATTTATTTATTTAATCATTTATGTACACACAACACAGGAATATTTCGTATTAAAAATTATGTACAAAGACATTCAATATCTTTCAAATAAAAATATTGTGTTAAACAAGTTAAAATAGACGCTGATCTGAAAACACATTAATAATGTAACTGACCTATCCAACAAAAGATCCCAGACAGCTAAGTGGAATAAATTGAACTGAATTGGTTGACTCAAACACGATATAATATCCTGGCTTTGTAGCTCGAATCAACCTACGATGTTTGTAATCTGCATTAATTTTACGATGCGAAAATGTCAACGAACCTTAAATCAATCATCTAAGTTAATAGCAGTGGGTATAGAACACGGGATGGAACACAACGTGACGTGTAGCTCATTCATATACAAATGTAACAAGCGCCCATTGAACAGAATAGTCCCGTTTCGTACATAGGGCATGTGGCGAGCGGGGTCACGTGCAAATAGCTATTTCGGACATGCTACAACGAATACGTAAATGCCGTGGTGGCCTAGCGGTGTAGCGGTTCTACGGATTTGGGAGACAATGTTACAGGTTCAAACCTTTAAACTGGCAAGTGCCAATGTGACTTTCTCAAAGTTATGTGTACTTTTTTAGAAGATCATTGACAAACAGTGAAAGAAAACATTGTAGGGAAAAACTTTCTTATATTGCGAGCAGATAAATACTCGTCCCTTCTCTACATAAGAAGAGGAATATGCCCCTCAGCCGGGCGGTGAGACATGATCAAGAATTCAAGACAGATTTTTTTTATCAAATTGTATATTTACTTCCCTATAATCTGCACCTATCCTGTTTTATATCTATATGCATTATTATAAACGCTAAAAAGAGCCCCGCGATTGAACAACAGAAGCGTTATATCGAACCAATATGAGAACTAAATTGCTATTATTGAACAAAGGCTCGGCTAACGATCGGCTGTGTTCGATACGATACAGTCGGCGACAAAATTGACAAAGGAATATACAATCGTTATTCGATTAAAAATAAAAAAGGCAATATGCGAAATGACTTTGTGGCAGTGAAGCGGGGTCGTTGCGTTCACAATTTGTGGCGAGTGAAATGAAAATGACCGGAATACGCAGGTTCGTTTGATTATTACCGCCGTTTATGGTATGCGGTCATGTTTGTCCCTAATGTCAAAAGTTTAATTATTATTTTTCCAATTTTAAAACTCGGGTAAATATTTTGCGCGAAACATTGTGTGTCGTCATATTTCGTGTAAGCTCGTGAGGTGTTGCATATAAATGTAAGTGTATTAATGATGCGATTAACTTCATTACCTACCCAATTACTATGCGTCAATAACTTCGCCATAACGTCAACACCCCTGTTTATAAGTATAAATTGAACATATTTTTATATAACGAAAGTAACATCATACGGATAAGTTACACAACCCCGAGAAGTTTTGGAAGAAGATTAACAGCAACAACATTCACACTTAAGAAAAGTCATTTGAGTTATCTTTACGCAATATATCCAAACACGACTCAAACAAAAATACCAACATACAAATTCACGGCAAATAAACAAAACAGCATCAACGTTAACTTTCTTAAACATTGTCAACTGCGCTTTGTGAAGACTAACAAGCAAAAGTTAAAACGAAACTAAGCCAACTAGAATAGCTCGGTTTGCATTACATGGTGAAATGAAACACGTGTTCTCACTGAAGGACAGTGGAAATTGTGCGAAAATACAAAATGCACGCAAACAAAGGTGTAACAAGGATGTGGAAACGTTTCCACTGCATTGTGAGGAGATATTTATATTGTTTATGTTTACATTGCCTCGCGTGCTGCCTAGCCAGATGAGGTTTTCATGTTTTGGGAGTAACAATGTTGTGCTTTAAGTGATTTTAAATGGATTTGTAGGATGAAGCTTGTTAACCGAGTATAAAAAATTAAAGCTCATAAAATTGCTAAATTGATACCTTCTTTTTCTAATTTTGTTGTAACTATGACATTAAAACATTATTTTATACTAGCAACTTTTCTTCGTTACTTTGCGGATAAAATATTAACTGTATGATTATGATGCATTTACTTTTAAATAATTTAAGCAATAATTTTTCTGTAATTTGAAAGGACATTCAACATTAGGTATACCTTCTATAATTTTATTTGTCTTTTATTTACAACTTAGCCCAAAATATCTAGACAATTCAGAGAAAATTGAACATTACGCACGTGTCCGCCTTCAGTATGTTGATCACGTGTAAATCTAACAAACTGTATTTGTAACTTCTTTATCTGATAAAATTACTTTTGGGATTCGACTGCGGTATATGAAATCTTAATTTTACTTTGTAGATTTAATTTAGTTAAAGATTTTGGTAACTTTATTGTCAAGCATTATTGCACCTACTTTTTGACTGTCAAAAAATATTTCCAATTAAAATCTCTGTATTATATTTGGTCTATGTAATAACAATCTATTAGTGCATGTAATGAGTGTTAGTTTAGCAAATGTTTGTGGACGCTCCTGTAAGGCTAGTGAAGGCAGGACGTTGAAAGAAAAGCAATTAGACAAAGTGATTTTTTAAGGTGTTCTAAAACGGTCATATTTTATATTAAAAAATTACTAATCAACTTAGACTTACTTGTTTCTAAAGGATACTAAATAAAACATAGAATAATTTTGTTTATTAGTGTATCAGTAATCAATGAGCAAAATGTCTATAATTACGAACTGTCCTATAAATTCAAGTATATCAATATAACCAAAGTTCACGATGACTAATAAAGTCATAATCCCCTTTAATTTATCTCTCACGAACTTAGCGGAAGTCCTCTAGACTCGATGAACAATTTTCATTGACACAAAGAACGAATAATGTAACAGCCATTTTTGCCCTAATCAAGTACTTGCTTCTGATAAGACACGCTCCGACAATTTAAGGGCCACCGGTTTTTACTTTAAGGGCATAAAGTGATTGTGGAAAGGTACTTCACAATACCGGGCTAATTTTAAAAAAGAATTTATCTATGTGAAATTTCTTTATTATTTTATACACGTGCCTTTAGCGTTAGTAGGCACGTTTAACAGGGTTGACAAAAAATGTAGAGATAAAAGTCTAACGGTGGGTTTGAAATGCTTCTTCTATAGATAATCGTGATGTGAGATTGTAATTATGGGTGTTTGTAGCGTGTCGTATGCGTGCTCGAAGCATACATTACAGACATCATTATATTCCGTTAGTATAATAGGCAAGCTATTACGGCATACTACGCACTTTGTACCAGAAATTTATATACAAAGTTTATGGGATTTGAAGCCCCTGATTCGTTGAAAATAATAAACAAATACATTCCGAAAGTAATCCAATACAGCTCCTATAAAATATTCATACTAAAACACAAAACAAATTGGAACTAAAATCTAGTTCATCTCGATATTATTTTGTCGGAATTATTTATTTTCCTCGAACTATGTTTTGTGTTTTGAAAATCTGTTTGTTTTGCATTGTTTGTGAAATGTGAGTTTGTACATAACTATGTCAAATAAATTCACATCGCGATGCCTAAATTATGTTATTTAATTGTTAAGGGAGATGGAGTAAATAATTTTATACAGGCGAAAACCACGGATCTTTCACAGATATATGGATATTCTATAATAATTAAAAAACAACATCTTACTACAATCAAAATTAAGTGCAACTGTAATTCAATTTACTTTCCCCTAAAATACTCTCGAATATTTGACTATTTTATATATTTAACGTCAAAGAAAACGGCATAAGTTTTCAATCACAATGAAGCCTACTCTTATGACTGGTTTAGATTATGCGAGAAAAATCGTACAAGTTGAAGTACATTGCCGTCTATAATCGATCACTTACAACAACATTCAGTTCAAGTGCCGCAGTGTACAGCAACTCGCACGATATTCCTCGCATCGTCTAAACCAGGCCTTACGCTTTCATACTTTACTTTTCGTCCTGTTATACATCAAGGAACAACTTTGACAAAAGAACATCCGTCTTCGCGATTAACAACTAATACATCACTTCTTTATTATTACTTGTGACAAGTGATTAAATAAACGCGTCCCAGTTTCTAATTTAATAATATATTATCCGCCTCGTCGCTACATAATTTAGACTGCATTTTCAACTGAAATTTATTCAAGCTACTTACTGCTTCATTAATTTAGGCCTAGCTGACTGTAGTCCAGTGATAGTTTTAATAATAATATTTCTACAAATCACGCTACGAATCTTCATTATTCATTATCATTTCATTTTAAATTCAACTGTGGACGATCTTTGAGTTATGAAATTGACAAATTGTCATATACCCATTTGCCATTTGTATGCCTTAGATAAATAACTACTTGTATTAGGTACCTATAACAAGGTATAAACACAATAAAGTAGCTGCACTAAGTAGTTGTACTCTCATAGTATTAACGCTAACGAATGCATAAGCGTCACTTGGTTACGTTTCATCCCCGCAATTTCGGTAGTCACATTTCCCTGTTTTGAATTTCACGTTAGTATACAATGTTGTTACAGGAATTGCGGTCAGAGCTAGCAGGTCGTTAGATACTAATAACATTCTCTTTTATTCCAAATGTGCGCGCTTCGGGATGGTATTTGTTTTAGCAAACGTTAAGGACATTTTGGTTGTGTTCGTTTAATTATAACGTCGTGTTTTTACGTTCAAATGTTGAATTAATAAGTTTGTGTGGAGGAATTTATGAAAACGACTAAAGTTTGATCCCTATGCACTACATACTGCGTTATGTAATACATATCCTTAGTGTTGTTCATAAGGCCTTATGTGATACATACCCCCTGTGTAATAGATACTGCCTTATGTGATACATACTCCCTATGTAAGACGTACTGCTTTATGTTATACATACGTCAAGTCGTTTAAAATGTAGGTTTGGAATATTTATTTGTCTTTACTCAGCTGCAAACTGGCACAAATTTTAACACTTAAACTTAGTTTACGTTCGCATCTTACAGCATTTAAGTGACCTAATTTAGAGAACCGTGATAAACGACGTCGCTTACCAGATGCGTTTGATAAACACGCGGCGGGAACAGAGCACATAGAAATCAAAGGATTAGGCGAGCAATTACTACACCGTAATTACCAAATTAAACTGAGATTGGGCACCCATTTGGATAGGAGCGGTTCACAGTGAGCTGTAATGAAACCCTTATAGGAATAGGGTTGTCGAGAGCGAGCAAATTAAATTATTTAATTTGAGCCTAATTCTACATTGTGAGTATGTTGCTTTTCTCTGGTTGAATTTTCAGACGTGTTTTGTAATTTTCACATATTGCGTTATAAGTTCTGCATAAATTAATATACACGCCTTAGAATGTCCAAATTCCAAAGGAACTGCAAATTATTAACATTAATTACATTGAAGGACTTTTCAAAATTATTTACCTAAATAATATACCTATCCTTGCTTTTTAAAAACTGTTAATGAATGATTGCCTGGCAAGAGCAGCAACTTGTAACGACAATGTCATTAAAATCTGAAATAGACATCAATATTTAGAGATAACTAAGAGAGAGCTTTGTTTATCTACATAAATTATTAACCAACTAACAGAACCACCAAAGAGGTTTTAAACTAGACCCTCTAAACTAGATAGAAAAGGTATCGCAGGTACCAAATAACCGTAATTGATGAGAGGCGCCGCAGTCTCATGAAATTCAGATGAGTTCGTACCCGCACCTTCGGCCGTGACAAATCGCGTACACTGTACAACTACAGTCAATCTATTTGCATAGCTATGGACAAGGGAAAGAGAAAGGGAAGAAATGTCAAAGTGCAACAACAATAATTGTGCAACTAATACATGTAATATGGAGCCGACTTCAGTAGTGGGACCACCTTGGTCTATTGCTAAGCTTTTTTGATTAGCTAAAATAAGTGGTCTCAATAAACGGTAATAATTAACACTATATTCTATATATCCCTTATTGAATAATATTTTTTTTTTACTCCCGTAAGTAGGTGGTAGAAGGGGAAATAAGTTGTCAAGTGTTGTAACTAAAAAAAACACTTACAGTCATGTGTATTGAGAACTAAAGGTCTAACCGGTATTAAACTAGAGTAAATAAATTATTTTAATAGTCAAAAGAACAGAGTTTTAATTACAATTATATGACTGCAAGAAAACAAAAATAAAGATATATATATATAAATATATTGCTGGTGCTATAAAATGATCACGTTTCTAGAATTTAAACCTAAATGTTGTCCTCTATTTATAACATGAAAACTTCACCCGTAAAATAGAATATTTTATAAATTCTTAATCTGTATATTGGGAGCTTTGAGCGGCTTTCTCGATAACGACCTTCGGGACTGACAGCTTAACGTAATTTGCATAGAATACACCGATTGTCCATCTTTTGACTGACAGCCTTGACGGGTTGATCGACTGGTACAACAGTGTGTTCTATTCATATACTGAGTGATGATCAATATACTTAGGTATAACTATTGGTTCGTAGAATATACTTTTGGCAAATAAATGGTCTTTCTGATGTATCCAAATTCCAATAATACATTTTGTAGTAATGAGTAGATAAGTGTTTTATGCCAATTACAACCAACAAGGCACTAAAGCAACTTAATAAAAAGACCCACATATTTTTTTATAACATCTAAGGTACACATAGTGTGAAATAAAACTTTTGACTTTAACTTTCACCCTATACATACAGGATATACCTTTACTTCTCATAGTATTATGGACAAACCTTTTGTACGCTGCGCTCTTCACGAAAAGTCTCCTTTTTATGCGTATATCTAGTTGTATTTTATTGTGTATATCAATAACATACACGATGATTAAACACGCTAATGAAGTCATTTTTTTTATTCAAAACTTCGCTAATAACGTTTATAAAATCATTGATAAACAGAAGAATTAGCAACAAAAAATCTGATGTATCACAATATGACGTGAGTTCAGTAACTAAGTTTATCCGTGACTCCCATACAACATGCGTGATCATACGCGCACAGAGCGTGTGACTATGATCTCTTTTTAGCACTGTTTTGCAATAAAGACATATTACAGTAGGTATTGTATGCTGCGATATTTTTATACAACGCTAGCATCTCTCACGGTTTTAACTATTGGACGGCTCTAGAATAAAAATATAACATAGATGACACGATAGTTTATCGAAAGATCTAGACCTATAAATGCATATTGCTATATTACATACATAAAAAGAGGTCTTTTGTAAGATTCATAATAAAAACGGACAACATCACATACATTGCTCTGAACCCAAAGTAAGTAGCTATTAAGCACTTGTGTTATGGAATTCAGAAACAACGAAGGTACCACAAACACCCAGACCCGAGACAATGTAAATAGATGAAGAAGCGTTTTTATTTTGTTTCATTTTTTATATACAGGCGTTAAAAGAAATCACTCAATACAAACTTGTCTTGTTCTTTCGCTTAGCACTAAATCACTTCTTACAAGTCAGGAGGAGACGTTATGAAATAATAATGAAAGGGTCACTAGCCACTCACTGTATTCTAAATTGATTATCCATTACGGCATTACTCCGTTAATTAGTGATTTAGAATTTCTTGATTTTAGAGAAGACAGATTGACAGGAGACCGTAAAATTGTTGACAAGAACCGAATAAATGTCAAAGGCTGGTTGAAGATTGATGCGTAAATTCCATTGTGGCTTTCTGCAACTTGCCTGTCAATTTATTAGTTTAAACCACAGACAACTAGTCTATATATGTCTATAGTTTGAATGGAAGGTTATGGTTGAGTAAAGCCGTTATTAGACTGTTATGATGCAGAAGGCAAGTATCATACCAACTTTATTTAAATTAAAAATGATAATTTGAAATGAAGGTACTCGTTTTAACTGGACTAATTACTAAAAAATATAATCTACCAGAATAAAAAATATCGAGCAATTAAATAATTTATAGACATTGCAGCGCCATTTAAAAATAAATGATCGGGCCTACAAACATAAAACGTTAACTTTCACACTTATAATATTGATAAGACACTCAAGAATGTATAAAAGTTAAGACTACATAAAATAAAGGGATACGCTAACTATAAAATGTTTATGCTTTTTATATAGCGCATTTACTTTTGAGTTTATCCTTTAATGCATTTAGTCTACATACTAAAATAGTAAGTATTAAAATGCATATTAAAATAACCTTTTAAATAGTAGATTTTTATGGTTTGTGCTTTATTTAAAATAAGAATAACATGTTTTAGCACATACACGTCAAACGTTTATTAGGTATAAAACTATCTTAAGAAATAATCAAAATAAAAGTTTGAGATTTTTATCTTAAAAAAAACTATTCAAAGAACAATAAATAATACTCATTACAACAAAATATTTAAAAACCGTAAAACCTTATTACCTTTAGAAAAACTGCCATCACAGTTTGCTATGGAATTGATTGGTAAGTTAATTATTATAATGAGAAGGTAGGTAGGTATGTAAGGTTCAACGAAATGACCTATATTTTAAAATTGTATGATTAAAGCGTACTACGCGTTTACCTCGATGTTAACTCAAACAGATTGTCGGGCAAAATGGTAATTATTATGAAGCGTCGAATTGAATCTAAATATTTAATCCAACTTCGCATTCATATTTCAAGTTCATTAGTGTTTTGGTCTCGTAAAATATAATAAATTATTCATCTGACTCTTAATTTTGATATTTAAGTAATTTCTTGTTTTCAATTTGTAGCCTAGTTGGCTATTAAGTTCAGTAGAAAACTTTGTTCTAAGATTGAACACAAAACTAAATTGGTTTTAGACTGGATTTTGAATTCTTGCTGAATTATAGCAACCTGTTAACAAGGTTAACTTCATGTACACTTGAAACTTCTATAGTATTAATTGTTTGAAATAGAAAGTGATCAAAATTCTCTTCAATTTATTCGTAGAAATCTAAATTTAAATACGCCAAAATGAGTTTGTCATTTTGAGGTATTTCAAAATTCGATCCGATTGTCAATTGTTTTACGATAGGCGGAATATGATTACTTCTATTGTCAACTAATGAGTTTATCCTAGGTATTGGTACAATACAAGATAGGTCGGTTAACCCTTCAACTGTGTATGGCAATCTATTGCAGACCACTTGACCAAGTTCGGTCATAACTGCTGATCCTCTAGATTGCCTGTAGTGTACGCATAGATTAAAATCATGTACTAAAGCCATCAAATTGAGTTGGTACTTTGGTTGATAATATGATTCGAATAATTTGAGCATGCTCTATGAACTATTATATTATATAAATATATTATTGGCCTACGTTAGATCCCACTGCTGGACAAAAGCCTCAACTTTCTTCTTCCAAACCTCTCTGTTTTTTGCAATAACTGTCCACGTGGGCCCCGCACAACTGACTACATCATCACACCACCTGCGCCGCGCATTTATATTATTAAATTTAATATTTTATTTGAATTTTATTATTTATAAAACCAATAACAGACTGCGACATTGAAATACCGACAGTCTAATAAGTGCTGTTAATCAAGTCTAAATAAGCAGTCGTCAGTCTATAAAAAATATCTTGAGTCTTACGAAACAACTGTCTTACTCCTTAAGAGGCTATAACGAGCTACTTACGAACATCCACTGGCTAACGAACTGTTATAAAATCGATATTTTTGGAACCACTGAACATTATGTGCTCATTAACTCAAAGCTTAAACGTATTTTGTTCTCAATAACCCTTAAATTTTATCGTATTTCTCCTGTACAATTCTGTAGAAATATTTTAGTAAATTATTTACAGATTTATAATTTTTTTGTAAAGTAATTTTTATTTATTTCTCATTTAATTAAAGCTAAATATATTTTATTGGTATTTTATTAGTTGACTCTATTGTTAAAGGATTTTAGTAAGTGTTTTTACTTGCATATATCCCATTTATAACTGGCATATTCTAAAGTATAGGTCTGTAACAGTGTTATAAATATAGAAGCTATAAATGGCGTGCTAAATAGTATTTACATTGTCTAGACTACATTAGTTACAAGCTAGAAAAGAGCTAACACCTGATTTTGGGATGGTTACGTCACGCAAAATAAATAATAACAATAATGATACACACGTAAGTTCTCAGCAATTATTATTTTACAGTAGATTAGATTAAGACCTTCAACCAAGCTACTCAGTACTCCATAATAATTAACATAATGGGAACACCGATTAAAGAGTTATTCAATGTTGCCATGCTTAGAAAAAAAGCGTGTCAAGCTTATTATCGTGTGATTTAGATATAAATACTTTATATTGCATAATGTTTGCGTCGGCTAACTTTTATGTTTCTTTTGCACATACACATATTAGGCATATGTTAGTGTGACCAAATGAGTTATTTGAATGCATAGGTATACAAAGTTAAAAGGTGCTGAAGTTGTTGCGTTATCATTGCTTTAGGTTTATAACTGTCCTTAGTATTCTATGCAAAATGACAGATATCTGAGTTACTTGAATTCTAAAATGAAGAAAACTGACCTATCCTGCCTATCCACCATATGTATATGAACTCATTTTTTCAGCTTTGGTTACGTTTATATTAATTCACACAAAAACATTGAAAAATAAATAATTAAACAACACACATTACGAGAAACTGTAATTCATTTGAAGCGATTCGAAAACCAATTAAACTCGTGGTACGGTCATCAGATAGCTACCAACATCAATCCCTACGGAGAGGTAAACAAATTGGGCCATACGCCTGTATTTATTGCAAGCCATATGATTAATAGCCAGCTTTATCGAAAGCACTAGAAATGTAAATTCGAATTAAAAAAATGATGATAAATATCGAATATTTTCAGATAAGCCCGTTAACACACTCGATGACTTTAGACTAAAAGCGACAAGCGCAATACTAACTCATAGAGGTTCGTAGATGTGGCATCGCAAGTCTCCGATACTATTGTCAGCAACTATATATCTACTACATAGGTACATTGTCATACATGTTATGAAGAGCCTTAGCCCAGTCGCTAGTGGACGCAAGTCTCCGATATCCGATGACTTTAGTCTCCAACGACGCGTACCTATGGACGAACCTCTATGCGTTGTATGGCGGTAGTTGCTTGGATACTAAAATCGGGTATCAGAGTCTTGAGTCGTATATGAGTATAGTAATTCGGTAGTGCGATTAAACACATCAGTTTTAATTCATCTGTTCTCGCCGGAAGAGAACAACGTATGGAGGGCATTGTATTAAATATTTCTCATAATATTACAAAATTGTTATTGAACTCATTACTATTAGATGTTTCGCATCCGTTCACTGGGCCACGCAGGTGTGTAGCTATATTGTTAAATAAAGTAGGTATGTATAATAAAATAAATAACACTTCTATAGGTAATGAATTAGGTATGTAGTAAAGTTTTTATGTAACGTAATTATACACGCACAAAATTGAACAATAATAAATGCCATAAATTATCCTTATTTACAGCAATTTATTTTTGTAATACTAATTGGTTAAATTTTCGCACTGGTAAATATTGAACATTATTCAATTGGAAATCAGTGTTCGACGATTATTTACTGACAAACGATAAAATCAATCATTTGAAGCTGGATAGCAGTAAAACAGAGACCAAAAATATTCAAATTAAACAATTTATTCAATAAATTGGATATGAAAATATTCTCTAAATTCGCGAAGCGGCGTCCTACAGACAATTGATGTTATCTCTGGCTTCTAACGCAAGAAATTAAACAAAATGAATTTGTAACACATTCAAAATTAATAAAATTTTGTACACAATGACATAGTAGCCTTGAAAAACGGAATAAATTAGGAAAGCTCCTTTTACAGATTAGAAAATAGCGTGCTCCATTAAAAGGTTTTTATAATAAATTAAACAATATATCAAAATTAATCCTAGGAAAATATTAAGAAGCGCTATTGTTTTGTTTTGTTAATCGCTCTACTTACTCAACTATTGTTTGCAAAAGGTCCCAGCGGAAAATTTGTCAGTATAATTTGTTTTTCGACCTTTCGGAAAACTGTAAAGCCTTCGTAAATCATTGCTCAGTGTTTTTCAAAACAAATTCATTCAATTTGTTATATTTTCAGTAATGTTTACAAATAACAAAAATATAGCATTCACAGCTTTATATGGATGGCAGAAAATATTCAGATAATATAATAATCATTTGCGAATATATTAGATTACTACCGCAATTTATTGTTCTATTAGTAAAACAATAAATTGCGGTAGTAGGTTTAGACCTACGCAAGTTATACTTTATGAATATTGTGATAGATACTGAGAGGTATTTTTCTTTGTTTGTTGAAAGAAAAACACCTGCTCAGTGACATTTCGATAAGTCACATGACTTTGACTTGTCATATCCATACATTTAGGCGATTTGATCAGCGCTTCAGGGGCCCAAGTCTGCTATTTACACTCGGTTCAATGTCTTCATAGTGGCGTGCCAGCAGAGTCATTTTCGGAAAATTGGTATTCTACTAAACGTCAAAACGTCAAAATTGCGCATTGGAACGATTCGGTTCAATGTTCAACGACTGTGACCAATAGTTCATACATTTGGTACAAATTGTAATGCGCAATTTTGACGTTTTGACGTTTAGTAGAATACCAATTTTCCGAAAATGGCTCTGCTGGCACGCCACTATGAAGACATTGAACCGAGTGTAAATAGCAGACTTTGGCCCCAGCTCACTTGTCACTTGACTAGATCTATTTATTTGACCTACAAGTTAAGTAAATAGATTAGGTATTAAAACCTTCCAAGGGAAAATTTTATTTCCTATTTTTTTTTGTTTATAATCGTATCATAGTTTCCTAACCAGAACCAACGAAAGTAAAAGCTACCAAATTTCTTACTAACAAAAGTCTTTACTATAACAGCATTTACACCAACATCATAAAATATTCAAAACATACAAACAAACGTATCCCACAGGTAGCCTTTCTGGGAATTTACTATGTTCTGTCGAAATAACGGTAAATGAACCATAAAAAGAGGAGTATATTCGTTTACCGTATTCGAGGCACATGTTGTGCGCCCATGAATGGTGTGAAGGAGATGCTATATCTATGCTAAATTTATATAAATACTTATAATGCAAGGAATTCCGATATGTTTGGTTGGAAACGGATTTTAGTTGACTTGTGTAGGTAGAGCTTTTTTGTTCGGTTCTTCAATCATGAAAAACTTTGTAATGATTGAAGCTTAGAAGAAGACGCTTTGTTTTAGAAATATATCTCCGGCGTTATTGGAAAATTTTACATTTTTAAACTTTTACATTTTTACATAAAATAAATAGCATATCCACAGATGGATCACTATTCAAGCAATAGTATCTTAAATTGTAAAGTGTCATCAAATTACAAAAAGAAAATAATCAATGGATCGGTAAGCTAATATCGATGCATGATAGAAATTAATTAAAGGTTTTCGGTCGATTATCTAGATTTCTAACCCTTTAGTGCTTAACTAAAGAATTGTTCAACACGATTAGTCAATGTCGGCCCGTATTTGCGCAGTGCGCTATGTCTACGAGTTAAATACTAGCTTAATTCTCACACGCAACGGAATTTTAAGACTTAATCTTTTGTCAGTTTTACTTCAAATAGTTGTTGTGAAAAACAACTTATTATGTTTACATATAGTCTAGTCTATAGGCATTTAAAAATAACTTCGACATCGACAAAACAGTCAACCAGGTTTGATTCCTAGGTTATGGCATATTAATATTTGAAGTTTTGTATAGATTCGTATCTAATGTGTACAAGAAAACTTTGCTAATATATGTAGTTATGTGATGTTGAACATTCGGTATAAACTAAGTCGGTCGGATCGATACGTATGTACATGTGTATCCGTACGCTACTTGATTATGTTTACCCAACACTCGCTATCTGGGACGCAATCGTAATAGCTCACTTGCAGTCTATCTAATTCTTTAGTCAATTAAGTGTGATTTGTATTCAATGTGTATTGTGAGAAGTAGCAATTAGGTGTATTTATTTTTTTGCATTGTAATATCGAGCTCCAGAATATCTATCTTAATATATAAAATTCTCGTGTCACAGTTTTCGTTGCCATACTCCTCCGAAACGGCTTGACCGATTTTGATGAAATTTTCTATGCATATTTAGTAGGTCTGAGAATCGGCTACTATATATTTTTCCATACCTTAAGTGGTAGTAGGTAGGTAGTAGGCAGGTAGGTAAGTAGTAGGTCGGTGCTGGTAGAAAAAAATGCATAGCAAAGCATGCCGGGTACCGCTAGTATTATGTAAAATTATAATCAGCTATTTTTGCAGATGGATGGCATGAATGTTTCTTATTCAACCTCTTTAGAAAATTTGTAATGTTTGGTCGTATTTATACTACGATAATCCCAGAAAAGTTATAACTTCCAACTTGTATTCACCAGGCAACACTGGTCGTAGTTTCTTAACTTTGCGAATTGATGAATTTCTAACGACACATTTGTGACATCTCATGAGAATTCTCAATCGGAAAAGTCTAGAATATAATCCGCAATATATGTATATTTTTTTCGACTTCTTATTTTGGTATTTTATTTCTTGTAATTTGAACGCAATAGTTTTCTTTATTGTTGTTTTTTATGTGTATTTGATGTGTATTTTTACAATATTTATTATGTTAAGAGGATCCTATATTCACATAGTTTATTGAAGATTATAGGAACTCTTTGTTATAAAAGGTAGAGTTGACATCATTGTATGAACACTCCGAACAGATCATATTGTATTTTGCCTAAATGATCTCACCAGTATTTGAATCTTAAATATAACTAGACTATACCTACACATAAAAATATTATGCATATATCAATTACGATATGCATCAGAAATGCCACAGATTTTTGCGTAAGCATTGAAAAAAATGCATGTAAATTGATTTGAATCCGGTGTGGTCCGCTAAACTGGTTATATGAGCATGATGGTATCAGAATCAGCTTTGATTCAATCTGTAGGATATCAGAATGTAAAATTAGTCGCCGACAACATTAAGTTGAATGTAAATACGGTAAAACGGAATTTCTGAATGGAGAGAACACAGTACCGAATATTTTTTATTCATTCATTGCTTGTTTACATTTCATTTCCATAATGAGACTGTTAATGAAAATAAGTAAGGATTACACAAATGTTTATTAAGAGATATTCTCTTCAGTTAAGCTATAGTTATATAGACTTTGGTAGTCTTTAATCCTTTGAGCTTATAGTTTATGAGATCGACATTTCAATACGTCGTTCAGACGAAATGGAATGACTATTTGAAAATTTACTACTGCTATAAAACTAAAGTTTGTGTACTTTATTTCAGGAAAGCTGCTTGGAGCGAGGTTGGATGCAGTATCTTAATAAAGAAAACTAAATAAGACTTTTTTTTCAGGTATTTATCTAATCATGAGATGTAGAATTATCAGCTCCAGACTTTTTATTTTCCAAATAATATTCGGTACATAAACGATTTTCAGACATGTATATGTAGTAGTATTAGTACCCACATAGTAAGTAAGTGTTATGTAAAGAAACAACTGTATTTAAGTTTTACTTAAATTACTGTACATTTCTCATTTTCTTTTTTCTAACAATCCTTATTTCATTTCCTAGCCACGTTTCCCAAAAATCAATTACGCAAACATCTCTGAATTTCATCTGTATTTCATGCCGGAACCAACCAACAATATTACCTTCCAAATAATATTACGTGTACCTTAATATCAAGATACCATAACAAATGAAAATATCCAATATCCGTAGAAGACTAATCTCAAAGAATTATTAGGAAAACCGGCTTAGGTATAATCAGGTATATGATACATTTGACGGGCCTGTTGGTCTAGTGGTTAGTGACCCTGACTGCTATACCGGAGGTCGTGGGTTCGATTCCCACTCAGGACAAATGTTTGTGTGATGAGCACGATCATTTGTTCTGGTCTGAGTGTCATTTATCTATAATATGTATGTATTTAGAAATATATAAGTATGTATATCAGTTGTCTGGTTACCATAACACAAGCTCTCTTAGAGCTTAGCTTGGGATCAGATTACTGTGTGTGTGTGTGTAGATTGTCCAGGAATATTATTATTCATAGTTCTCGCTATACCAAAGTTAGTAAAAGAAACTTACATAACTATAGAAAATTACTTACAAAGCTACGGACCATAAAGAGAATAAAAATGGAGTTGGAATTACAAAAAGGCGAAGGGCCAAGAAGGGCAAAGTTCGGGTCTCGATAAATATTTAATTTCATTTAGGTATGTTAACGTAAGTATTAGTTTTTCTTTAGAGGAGTCCAAAACGTACACTGATTGAATTTTGGTTTATTCATTGGTGACCTTACTACGTTTGGTTACTTGAGTAAGTTAGTTTGAAACTTGGTTATGAGAGCATGGATTATTGAGCTGATCATACAACTAGCACACGTCGCTTCTCATGTAGAGAAGGCATAAGCTTTGATCACTACTTTTGCATATTTCGGAATGCCAATTAGGAATCCAGTTTCGTTTCCACAGTTCGTCAATGGTTTCTTAAAGTAAAAAAAATACATATAACTTGGCCTATTATATAAATAGGACATTATTACTTGCTTGTTCTGGTTTTGAACCTGCAACTTTGTCCACCCAAATCTGTTTATTGAGCCGGTAGACCACCACGATATAAGTAAATATATAATTATTATGTAGTCTAATGAGTTTCTGTTGTTTACACCACAGTAAATAAAGCCTTCCCCTCAATCGACTTACAATTGCAGGGAGACTGCCATGTGGACGCATCCGCTTGCTGAGCATGGCAATGATTGCGAGCATTGTTTCCGTTTTAACCTACATACTAAAGGACTACGAATTATATTCTATTTACAAATATTAATTCAATTGAACATTTAAATATAGTGATGACAATGGGTAAGACACGGGGTAAGCTCAATTTAGTTTAAGATATTGTTAAGAAGGTTCGCTTTACTTTCAAATGCGTGATTTAGCAATTAGTACAGTAAATAATAGGATAACATAAATAATTTATAATAGAAGGTTTATACCTACGTGTATGTATAGTGGTAAAATATGGCGATCTAGGAACAATTCCAATACCTCTTCATAAAACAAACATTTTAACATTAATAAATATTGTAAAATTCTTCTAAAGTTTACAGGAAATAAATTGGTAGAATCAAAAACAAATCCTTTTCGTACATTCGAAGCTCGTTAACTAGAATTGTTGAGCGTAATCAATCAATTTTGATTTAGCTGTTTTCCCGATATTTTTAGTAAACCAACCATAACATTTTATTGAATAAAACCCGTGTTTACAGTTCGATGAATATTTTTAATAACTAGTTCGATGGCTGAGGCATTACTAACAAAAATATTATTTACCCTCTTTTCCTCTGATCCTCCAATATCGAAAAATTCCTGTGGATTTCTTATTTGACGGTTAAAGCGCTCATAAATCTTGGGTTTTGCGATTCTCCTTCACTATTATTGTATCTATATCATTGGTAGATAAGCCAAGGACTGTTTACTTTAAAGCTTTAGAATTTTAGTGTACAGTCAAATGCGTTACAACAATATTCGAGTAAAATCTACTATATGAAAATAATCGTGATTTCAAATCATGATTGCTAAAAATTTGTGAAGTCTTTTTCGTTATGTTTCTTATTGTAAAAAGAAAATAAAAAAAAAACCTACTAATAGGTTTTTGAAAATATTACACTCTACAAGCAAACTCGGGGCGGGCAGCTAGTTTACGATAATTTGAGAGTATTTTCCTTTTCATAAGTAAAATATTACGTAATTACCTAGTAGAGTATTTGAAGGTCACGAAAACCTAATATGTAAGTAAATTTATGCTCTGTATTTGTGATATTAATTATACTAATTTATACCACTTGCGATAGTTAATACATAAACGTATATTTACTAAACGTCACCATAATTTCTTATTAACTAGTTGAACTTTTAAATAGGTCATAAGTATGATTAGAACTGAAATATCAATCGGCTTTTAAGGTGTACTATAATTTTACACATTTTACACGAACTCTGTAACATCCTGATGCTGCAATGCTTACATGACAATTTTAATAATCAAATCTATCTAACAATATCTATTTAATCAAAGTGTTTGTTAAGCAAATCAGAAAAAGATCATTGTTTTCAGCTCA
This sequence comes from Autographa gamma, assembly GCA_905146925.1. NCBI lineage: Eukaryota > Metazoa > Arthropoda > Insecta > Lepidoptera > Noctuidae > Autographa > Autographa gamma. Next base: position 5,066,456 of record LR989866.1, on the reverse strand, counting down.
GTTCTTTCATATGCCTAGTACATTTTTACTCATTATTTTAATAAAAATATCCTGGATCTCCTTAATGATGCTCCAAAATTAGGAACATTCGTATCATATGGAGCAAGAATACGATAATATATTAAGAACACTACATTACTCCCATTCCTCTCAATTGGTTCTTACAATATTGCCAATGATCGCGATCGACGTCTCATTGATTGATTTTCATTGATGTGTTTTTGTTTCACTATGAATGGTTCTTTTATGACCGTTTGCGTAGCAACAAAGAGGAAACACTTCTTTCAGTTTTAGTGAATAAGGAAATTACATAACATATCGTCACGTCTGTATCCCCGAAGGAGTAGGCAGAGGCGTACCAATGTACACCCACAGTTCGTTGATAGGTCCCATGTAATAGGGGGCGAGCCTAATGCCACTAACCGGGCACAAATCCAAACTCCGACCTGCTACTGAGAATTTCATAGAAAAACCCAATAACACCTTGGTCGACTTGGGAATCGAACCCAAGACCTCTAGCGTAGCAGTCGCGCTTAGCGCCACTAGGCCAACGAGGCAGTTTTATTTAATAAATAGAAATACAGAGAACTCCTTTGTTATACTCGGTTAAAAATTTCATACATATTTTCATAAATTTTGTTATTAAAACTTCAAACTACATTTAATAACCCAGTTTTTGCTTAATATATAACCGGAATAATAATACAATTAAAGCACTCAGTCACATGACAATGGAAACTCTAAACAACAAACAATTTTAGTTGCAGCAAGAAAATAGGTCAATCAATCGAATCACTTTATTTGCAAACGTGCGCTGAATAATAAAGATGTTATTTTACCTATATTAAAATCAGAGTATTTGGAATATAATTAACCAACAATTATAAAAAACCATTCGAAAAGAACAAAGAAATAATAATAAAATAATATTTTACTGTCTTAAAAAAAATATATAACACACTATACAAAATTTTATCCTTATTTATTCATCAATAACTGAATAAGGATGATTAAAGTAATTAGGGATATAATTATTTAGCATTTAGGAAGCCTGAATAGAGAACACAGCTTCCTCAATTCAGGATGTTGTATAAAGCACTCAAGTCCTACACATTCTGTGTCACAAACTGAAACATTTCGCTATGAGAAACCTTTATTTATACACCACATTTGTTGTCAAGAAATAGTATTAAACAAACTATTATTTAGAAAACTAGAAGTACATTCGTTAATACTTTCATCAGCGTATTTGGGGGACGAATCTCTGATCCCGACTGTAGCTTCCGTTCATGACTCGTCGAGCAATTTCCGTCGCGAACATACGTAAGTACAAATGAACGTAAGTACCTACTGACCTGTGTGAGTGAGTGAATGAATGAAAGTCTATTATGATGTACTCACATGTGAATGAGCATGTGTTGGAGTTGTTGAACTTATTATGTGCAGTTGTTAAATATGGCATTCTTAAAAAGGTTAATGTAAAAGAGGGTATAATGCAGATATTGTAACTTTGACGCATTTAATTTGGTGTTTGATTATAGTTATATTAATAACATTTGGTATTATTTTGATTACTCTATCAATAAAATGAACACCAAGGATCATTTCCTTTACTAGGCCAAATACTACCAGTTAGATAGATAATTATGCTGACAAACCATCTAAGATATAACGTAAACCTACCCTGTTTTTGCTTTGCCCATGTGTCGCAGTAAATAGTTTTTAACTAAGAAAAGCAAGTGGAAAAGTAATCTTACATTATACCACTATAAGTGCGGTAGTGAGAGACTTTTACTGATGTAAAAACATAAGTATTTTTCATTTGTTTTACTGTAGAACTCCTTCATAATAACAGATCAGATTACTGTCATCGCATTACCAACTATCTCGTAAGAACATGGAACAATAGATGCGATACCTTTTTGTTTAGGAATTAAATATGACGTATTGTATTAGAAAGAACTGATCGCATTTATATCATACTGAAATTCTTGAGAGAAAGAATAAATAGGGACTAGGAAATACCGTTAGAAAACCATGGGTAGTTCTAAAGAAATAATTGTATGTGAATAAAGCAACTGGGAGTATTTATCGAACAATTAATTTGTTTACAATAATATTTATTTCTATAGGCTGAAGCAGTATTTCAAATATTAGGTATACCGCATATTTTTTACACTCTGTATATAATTGCGTATTGAAATAAGCATTTCATACGCGTCGCAACTGGTATTATAGTTAAACTAAAGATCTTAAAGGATCGTTTGAAAATAAAGATTTTATATTCTTTCTCATTAAACCTTAAGATATCAAAGATTTGCATATTTTAATGAGTTTCACAGTTAATAAAGATTCCAGTGTCCATAGTATTAATATTAATCGCAGTTACAAATAACATAGCAAGATGCGACGAAGTTTTATTATTTTCTAAGGCCGATGGTCGGTCATTTGATAGCCTCGATTTTATAGTTATTATAAATTAATTGCACGAACGTCTTACTGTAGGTAATTAAGATCTCGTGAAGATCTAACCTAGATTGTTGGTATTGAAAATTATGATCACACTACGTCTATAGAGTAGTCAATTTAATACTATAGGTGTTTTAGTTGAGTAGCATCTCGTTAGCAGTATGAAAAACCTCATGAATAATCATGATACTTATTAAATAACCTGTTTAGAAGTTATATCCACCGAGTAAATATAAGGGTTAATTAATATGTAGAGTTTCTTTTATAAAATACTTTGTACAATTCCTAGTTAAACTACTACTAAAATAAATATTAGCATCATGACCAACGCATAATGTTTAATGAGATTTCATAAACGTAACTAGGTACCTGCCTAGTTAGTGCTAATTAAGAAATAGAGTTAATTAATTTTGTAAGTATATTTTGTACATAAACTTGCATAATGGGTACTGTTACCATTCTTAAAACATACTTTTCGTTACTGTTACACAATGTGAAGATTATTTACGACAACTTTGTATTCAAATAATTTTTCATACATTTTCAAGTAATCAAGCATTCAAGTAATCACCATCATTATGTAGGTAATACAGAAAATAGAAATAGTATCATATTTTCTAACACAAACACAGTCAAATAAATCATAAATTACCTTAAAAACCGAAGCCAATAACCGCAAACAATTTTCACCAGTAAAATCCCACAGAAAAACACTAAACCAATAAACGTTTTAAAACCACATCATGTTGCACTATAATTGAGTAATAACAAACAATAAATTGAGTCATTCCATTCTAAATGTACCGAAATTATACTTTTAATTGTGTTCCGTTTTGTTTACATTTGATTCGTAAGTCGACCGGCGGTTACCGAGCGCGCGTGCGGCCCTCCCGCGTGTGGAAACGGTACTGGCGTAGCAATGTTCCCTGCTACGGCTAGTGATGGAAATTGTACCGGCTTTGTGGAAAACGCTTTGGTCACATCCTCAATGTACTATCTAGTGTCTACATAGTAACAGCTTGCAAGTGAGAACTCATTTTACGCGATCTCTTTGCTATATAATAATGATCACATGTGTGTAGTAATTTATGATTGCGTGATGTCTGATCTGACGGCTAACTGAATTGGCGCACTAAATGGGGCAACGTGTGAATAATCTCGGTAAACAACACAACTTTAAACACTAACAAAAACCTACAAGCTATTGTGGTATTATTAAATATAATTACATGTAACAAACATGTTACATATTTCGCAAATTGATATCATTTTCTAAGTTCAATAACTCCCGCTTCAGAAATTAGTAAGTATTCATGTATCCTAATTCTTGGAACAAAATTGTAAAGGAACCTTCTTTCAATGTTTTGTATTTAATCTCTATTTGGTTTCGTCAACATTGCTAGATATTTGTAAAAGTATCTCTTTTATGTTGGTAGCTTGAATTTTGGTAGTACTGAAACGTATTGTTAAGAAGTCTGGTAAGAATCAAACCCTATAGGGCTTCTTGAAAGAAACTCTACCCGTCTAAGTATCTATCTATATTTATATGTTATATACCTATATATTAGTGTATCAGCTGATGGCGACGTGACAGCTTTCGATGAGGCTTCGATACGAAGGAAAATTACACAAGAAATTGGATAGAGCAACAAATAGGTTATCAACTTATCACATTGTTAAGTCGTGATCAGTACATGTCAAGCTAGACTTCAGTTTTATATGCGAAGAAAGACAAAATAAATGAAAATCAGCTCAATAGGTAGTGTACATAAATACTAGCATAACATATATCACAGTAAAATCATACGCTATTGACGCTAATGACAGTTACATACACATCTTTTACTAGCATAGGCCTGGCTTTTAAATTTGCACAGGTTATAACAAACAAGAGTCATTGTAATATGAAAATTATATCATAAAATGATACAATTTAATTTCAGATTCTAATTTTTAAGAACACTCACATTTTTGCTGGAATTATTAATAATTATAAAACCGACAGGAGGCCTCTCTGTGAAATGTAAATAACCTGTCAACCCCCGCATGCATACGTGAGCCGAGAAGTTCACTCTATGAAAATTAAATTACAGGGTCGTGTGGCTTTACACACGCAGGCACAGGGTTAACCCTACCTACTATATTTTGGATGCGTAGAATAAAATCCGGTTGCGTAATTATATATTTACAAAAAAAAAAAATTACTTTAGAATTTATTCATAGGTATTTTTCTTGTTCGAATATTGTATTTTTTCAAATTAATTAAACTAAGAAACATGAAGAAACTGTATTCACGTATATTCTTACGTCGATTGGTTAACTTGGTTTATTTAATGTACTTTCCGACCCTCAGATACACACAATATTTATTTATTAAAACGTATAAGATTACTTTAAAGTGATCCGATTTTCTCATAATTTTCCATATGAAAATCATTAGAGGCTAAATATATAACAAAAGCCTGAGTTATAGTTGAGTAGGAAACGTAGCGGATTCAATTTCGTGAATATTAAGTTATTGGGATTCGGGATGCAAGTTAGGCTCTCGCCTGGCTCGATATCCTGCAGAACTTGTTATCAGAAATTGGTTAACGTCTTGTCGTTCAATACAAATTGTTCCTACCTACTACAAAAGCAGACAATCAATGTATACAGGGTGTTAAGAAAACCCTGTCCGATCCGTTAAGGTATTTTTAGGTATCGATAAGGAATTTAATTAATACAAAAAATGGAAAATTACAAAAATAATCACATAATTTTTTTTTTAATTCGATAGAACGTGTCGCCGTAGTCACAGATTTTGTCAAATGATCAAGCAAACGGCCCCGTTTAATACTGACAAAATTGTTGCTGTAGTTTTTGTTTAAATCCCAACTTTAGGGAATTTCAAGGTAAAAAATGGGTATTTCAAACTTCATTATTATTGTTATTATGATGAATATTAGAAACTTGATATTTTGTTTGGGCATGTGACACCTATATCACCCTTTCTGTCTTTTCTTAACACACTGTGTATATAGTAGGTACATAAAACAAAGTCAGGATAGTTATCATTTATACCTAATTCAAGACGGGGTGGACCGAATCGTAACCTTTGAGTTGTTGGGTTCAACAGCTTACGCGAATGTAATCATTAGTGTTGAATAAGATAAAAATATTCAAATAAAAGATGATATTAGCTAAGTATCTCAAAGCCTTGATAGATGATTGTTGCTTCAATTGCAGTAGTTTATTTCGTTATAGTAGAAAAAAATCTTACCTTTTTTTTGGCTGGTGGGTCCTCTGTTTGAATCTCGAGCAACCATCGAAGTGAAGCTAGTTTCTTTTCCGGTCTCTGTCCACAATAATAAAAATAGCCTTTATTTTATCAAAGAATATCAATATTCTGTTTAATTCTAAATATGTGTATAAAAGAATACATAAAAACTGCGGAATTTAATAAATCTGTTTAAGATTAGGTTATACTAACGTTCAATTTGGAACATGAACTGTTAAACTATAACGTCATTAAAACCAAAGGTCAAAGTTATAAGATCTGAATGTAATTATTCAATTTTTTTAAAACAGCCTCTCAAGCAAATTGGAAAGAAAGTAGATCTTTCCGGTCGCTGAGTTTACTAGAAAGAGTTTAATTGAAAATTTTCCTCTGATTCCAAGGTAAAGGGCAATAAGATACAATAGCTCTTTTGTTTTTTTTTTTTTTTGTGGGATCAAAAATGGAACAATTATGAAGCGATTTCTATTGAATTTATTTTTCATCATTACTGAAGAAATAAGTTTTGTGGTATCAGATTAACGTCAATATATTTATAGAACTCTTTTTAGTACAATAAGGCATTTAAAATTCTGGTTTTCATTATTTCATAAAATAATATAAGAACGATGGGATATAGGGTCATGTTTAATATGTAACATTGTTTTACATAAATTATTAATGAAGAGTTAATTAAGCAAATAAACTTACAGCTTTTACTTATGAATAATTAATAATCTTTTTAATTACCTTTAAATACAATACAATTCTTTGTTGTTACAAAACCGTGGTAAAAACAAATTTCTCCCAAGTTTTTTATTGAATTAAAACACTGAAAAAATCCTTCTACAAAAATGAGGCCGACCCTTCTAATAAGATCCTTAGTCTTGATTATTCTTTAGACGAGTTCCCTTTTGACGAAGAAAAGTAAATTAATTCAGAACCCAACTAACCACACCATATTCGTAGAAATTGCAATTGCTATGATTACGCAATAATTGCGCGATTATCGCTGGCTGCAAATTGGTCATTATTTACACTTTTAGTTCCCGTTTCCAACATGCTATGCTAGTTTTTATCTCTGCTATCTAAGAGTGGTGTTATTATATCATTATCTAAACTGCCAATGGGCAGGTAATAATGAATCGCTGACCATTGACATCACATTCTCCGTAAAGCATAATAAACAGTTAATATCATTTATATTCAATTTCAATGGAAATTCTAATTCCGTTATAGGCTATATGACCTATTGTGTTATGTAAGATATAAGTATGTAAGTTCAACTAACAATTTGTGTTAATACCTACTAAGTGGATAAACGGATGAGGAAGTAACCAAACATAATGCGAAATTGTATCCCTCATGAAATTTTGATTTGAAGATATTCAATATTTATATAATCCCGGCGCAAACGGAAATAGGCCGAACGCACACGGCCTGATTGAAGCAGTTTCCAACTAATACTTGAAGCAGTGTGACTGTTTCGAGCGGTTAACGAAACAAAAAGCTAGTGGCTAAACAAAGAGAGTGGTCGACTGTTCGAGCACTCCTTGTATGTTGATCGCTGGCTAACTGGTCGATCGTGTACAGGCGGCCTTATTGGGCGCTTGCTTCGTTTACCCAAACAAAGCACCCTTGTACTCTCCCAATTACGAAGTCCGGCCTTAATTACAACCCGCAGAAAAGTTGACCGGCCTATTTCAGTCTTATTTATGACGAAAATAGGGACATGTTATCAGGAAGTTACTGCAATGAAATTTTGTATACAATTAGGTAATGTTACTTTATGCAGTTCAGTATTAAAGTGACTTCAATCAGAAACCAGGAATGTTGCCGTTTTGAAAGGAACATACAGGAGTTGAGTTACGAAGGTCATGCGAAATGTTATTTAGAAAACCTCTCTTGTACAAATTCATACACTGTTTTTTCACGGTACTTATGGAATATTGAAATTTTAGAGTTAATCGTCTTTCAAAGTCATTTGAACGATGTAAGGCGGGTAGTGGTAGGTGGTAAAATAATTGGGTCACATAATTTGAAACGGCCACCTATATTTATTTGAATTCTAAAGTAAAACGAATACAATTCGATGGTATACTCCCACGGGTTAATGACTACAAATTTTACTTAATGGCTTAATTGTAGAAGGACAAACCAAAATTCAGAATTCCATTAGGGAAGTTTGTAAATTGATCAAAACTTGAACGCCAGTTCGAAATTAAATGATGTTTGCCTTTGTTCCACTGTTTGGCCCCCATTTTCCGAAATATTAAATAGGCAAAAGGTCTCAATGATAACTACTTGAAAAGTGAAAGCTTACAGAAAATTATGAATATATAAACTCCAATCTAACTTTGTGATGTATTTGGGGTCTCTATTTAATTTGTTAGATGATTATTGTATGAGCAGATATTGTATGGAAGACCTTCAAAAGTAGAAAACAGTACAGTAGTTTTAAATCGAGTTCTACGAACAAGTAAAACTGTCTGGTGAAGCGAGTAATGGGTTGGAAGTGTAGTCCGGTACTTGAAGACATACTTTTACGTGTATATTGGTCTCTGCAAATTTATGTACCACGATAATAATTAAACCGAATAACCTTGTCAATATTAAAATATAATAAAGCGCTGTAATACCTAGATCCTCAAACTAGCTTCTTCACTATATGAATACAATCATGTTTAAAGTACATGTTGTTTTAATTTGTTTCCGAAAAAATCGTTAGAAGTTTGCTTCTTTTTTACTAGATGTTTAGTAAATAGAATAATGCCTATTGTCCTTTTTCGTTTTGTTCATTATCATATAATAAGGTGCTAAGAAAGTGTATGTAACGTATAATATGTACCGCTTTGGTTATGAAACCGCAGCCTTGTGTCTGCGAATCCGATCCATTTAACCACTACACAACACGTTGTGTGACTTATATAATTTATGGAAATGTAATCTACAATAATAAATGTACTTTTTTTTAAAACATGGATGTATCAGGTATTAAAAAAGAGAAAAGATTTTGTATCCTCACATAATTTTTGACTTTTAATTACATACCTAATCCAATTCATTTAGACTTAAAACAGATTAAAAAAATCTCATACATTAGCACGCGACGTAAAATAAAAACAAAACCTTTTACTTGGTAATAGCCGCGGGCACAGTCAGCAAAGAATTAAAAGGGTAATCTCAGTTAAGCGTAGTTTGACCTAGGACATGTATCAACTTTATTTAACAAGTTTAATGTAATAGGAAAAGTTTCGTTACTTTAACAGTTTCGCAAAAATATATCTCCTAAAGTTGGAAAACGGCTAGGCTTTGAATGGTTAAATAAAAGGCTTGTAGAGCCTGACACGATTAATTGTACCTACTCTGTAACAGAATTTCCAAATCCTTAGGACTTTTAATATTTGACTTAACTAGTATGTAGGTGGTGTATTTTTATCAGTTGTCTGGTTACAATAGCCTAAGCTCTGTTTAGTTCGGAATCAGATGACCGTGTGTCAGTTTTCTCAGAATATTTTTACTATTGTAGCTTTATATGTTAAGAGACGAAATTTTGGCAATTAAATGAATGCTTTACACAGCCTAATTAAAAAAAAACCCTAAGGAACCTTTCAATTTTTGCAATATAATCTATACCTTTTTCAATACACTCAATCATTTGTATTGAGTTACCAATACCGGGGGGACGGGCCCCTGCATGCGGAACCAAATTATCCCATTAACCACAGGAATGGAATGATCAACGCGCGAAAATCTCTCGCTTCCTCGCTACACGGTTGCTAACAGACAACGTTATTATTAGGCCCTAAACTGCAATCAGAAAAATCTGGAAACTGGGATTATAAGATCTTGAAATAGTTCTTAATCAAGGAACTAAGACTAGCAGAGATGGGTGGTTATGTCTATAGACTTGTGCTAATAAATCCTCCCTGGATGTTTTCCAATTGGCTACTGTAGATCACTTATTATATACAAGTCTGGAGACTTTAGATCTTAAGATTGTTGTAGTTGCAACTGGCATCCGCATCTCCAAAGTCTTGGAGAAGCGATATCGTCTATAGAGAAGGCTCTGAAAAAACAATGTTAGCTACTGCTTTTCATGAATACGGAACCGCACAGCGGCAGTTTTAATGATAATTTATAATTCTTAAGCAATTCGTTATTCTACCTAATCGACGGAGCAGGAAGTTTTCTGCTGTATATTCATATTTTGCAGAAGATATTTAGTCTTTTTCTCTCTTCTTTTTTTATGCACGGAAAGAAACATCAATGTGTTACTTCAAATAGCTTATGCATTAAATCTGTACTCTCGCCTCCGTACCTAAACTCGACATTTCCATTCGATAAAGTAAAAATTAGTTTTATTTGATATAATTTAAATACTACTATCTTATAACATCGTTCTCATTAACGAAAACGTTCACAAATGTTAAAAAACTAACACAGAGCTCAAAATTGAACATAAACGCACAAGTGAAACTGCGTAGATAGGTTATTTATGGGTATGTCCGGCGCTAAGTGTGCCGGCCGCAACTTTATTGCGCCGCCGTTGCGGACCGGACCGGACGGGAAGACAACTTGCAGATAGCCCTCGTTGCGGAATTCCGGATCGGGATGCAGTTGGCGTGTGCCGTAATGCACGGATTAAGTTCATGGAGTTATTTATGACAGTGTTACCTAATCGTTTAATTATTCTTTCGCTGAAGCCATTGTCATATTTGTACTATGTAATTAGCTGTTTTTATCTATTCAATATTTATCTATTCATGGCTTCATGCACAGTATGCAAATTTCCTCTCCCACCTTCCCTCGAAACATGTAAAAAAATTTTTCTTAGACCGACTACCTATAGGTAATATGAATAAAACTTAGTTCCACTATTATGTTTATTCGTTAAACCGTAATACTTTAAACAAACCCAACTTAGTATCGGCGAAAAATTAAAATTATAAGGTGTATTAGCCTGACACTCTAAGTTTAGCCTCCCAGCACTTATAACTTGTACCACACGTAAATAGAAATTCAGGAGCCAACTGCGAAATGCCGAATACAATCTCAAATTCAGGACTACAATTATTTTATGCAGCTAAATGACTTTGGTTTCTGATGGGATAGTTGCAAATTGTACTAAATTGCCGTATTAGGGCTTGACCATACTTGTACTGTTTACTAATTTTAAGTAAACAACTAAATTTCCTTTATTCAGAGACTTTCCCAAGACATATTATTATATCAAACTGAAATGTTTTGGTTACATTGGGACAATGTAACAAATTAGTAACTATTTTGTTAGCAGTAAGGTCGACATTCCTTCCACCTCCAGATGCTATTGCTTGTTTAATGTTGAATTTCCTTTTGGACACACATTTGTCTTATGAATATGAGGAATTCCTCGTATTTAGAACGGGTATTCTTTGAGCATGTAATTATTTTTTTAAGTTTTTGTAACTTCTTGGAATCCAAGGTTGACTAAAACAAAACCATTGTCTATCATCAAATAAATTTTTAAGGAAGTTACTTACATGCATTGGATAAGTCCAGAAACGGAGAATACACTCACAATGTCACACACACTACACAACACTAATAGCACCTATCACCTATTTTATTCTGTTTAAGTCCAAGAAAACTCATTTAGGAAGTAATTTGATAATTTAAAACAGTTCTTCAAAAGAATACCAACTTCACATAGTAACGAACAAAATGACATTAAAAAAACACGACTACCTGCATAATATGAAATTGGTACTCTTGCAATTTTTTGATCAATGATCAACCACTTTTTAAAATCAATTTTAAAACGCAATATTTTTTGGCTAAAAATACCTATTGTTTAAAACGTAATTAATTAAATGTATTTATTTTTATAATTTTCGGTAAATTTTTGCAATTTGAATTACTTAGTTGGTAAGCTAATTAAAACAAGAGTAGTTCATTTGAAATAGTGTATTTTTACATTTTCAAAAAATCAATAAAATATCTATTTAATTAATTGCTTTAATCCTAAGGATTACAAAAATAAGTATTCTTATAACAATTTAAAAAAAATATTTTGTAATTACAAAGCTTGATTGCATCACCCAGACATCGAAATATTAATTCAAACACAGCTGAATATTTACGTTTAAATTTACTAAAAGAATATTTACAATGACGTACGCCTATAAATGGAAGACTTAAAAATAAATTGACTATTAATATGAATTAAATGATACCTAAGTCTTAAATTATGTCATGTTTAGAGATAGCTACCGATAAGCTTTACTGGTTTAGTACATGACAAACTAAACATACTAAAATAACTATTAGTGGACTCTTGAATACATTTATTATATTTTTACATTACTTAATAAATACAATTTAATTTAAAATTTACATATATTTCGGTTTAATTGTCACTTAATTAGGTAACTATTATGTGAACCAAAATTTTAGCATTAAAATATTTTTCAATTTGTAAAAATATATTTCTATGTAATAATATTATACATTTCAATTCTAATCGAGTAAAAAGTTGATATTTAGTTTTATTCTTTTGACTTTTTTATTGAAAAAAAAAATCGTGTTATTCCTTTTATATTGCAATTCTCCCGAAAGTATCATTGCATTTGCGTCAATTAAAATTAATTACAGTATTGATTTTACAGTAATTATGTCTTGATTGGTATCAATCATTAACACTTGATCGGTTACGTATTTCCGATGTGTTGTCTCTTATTATTTATATTTAGAAGTACCATTTAGTTTAATGGTTATTACTACGAGTATAAACCAGTTAAAATGTATGGTACTTATATTATACCTTAAGAAGGTCCCAGGTTGTTATAAAAGGGTCATTACCGCAGCTAGAACATTGTCGAAGCTAAGCATTTCCAAGGCGAATAATTCAAGATAAGATTATAATAAAATCTTAACCAAACACTGAAGTTTTAAAGGAGAATCTTGTGTGCCTTTAAGCAAGGGAAATAATAGTCCATTTAAATGTGGTAACACAATATTTTGGCATTTCGGTCACCACTATATACTACAAGAAACATTCGTATTGCATAAAGCAGACCAGACATGTTGGTATTAGGTAAAATAAATCCATGAAGACTTCCATGTCAAAATAAAAGTCACTATAAATAAATACCTTTCTGGATAAAGTGACTATATTATAGCTGTTTTGCTGTTGATAATGTATTACAAACCGTTCTAGAACAAATAAATCTTAACTTTGTATAAGAATATTTATGTAAACACAAATCTCTTCGAATATTGATTTTATTCATGTATGATCACAAGACTTTCTATTATACCGACTGCAAGATAACCTCTGTATCAAAAAGCATCACAATAAAAACCTCCTTTTAAATACATAAAGATTAAATAAGTACAAATGTAATAGAACAATACAATTACTGTTAATGTACTACTTGAATTGTTGAAATGAATAATATAGCAACGTTTTACTAAAAAATATAATATTTAATAGTTGAGACACTAAACTAGATTATAATTTATGCTATTTACAATATAGTGTTGTTCAGAGCATTTATATAATTAATTATATTTATGTGTGGTATTTAGATATCTCTGAACAACGACTATCAGTTGATAACCAACTGGCAAGAAGCTAACAACTATAAAATTAATGGCATTAACAACTTTCAACTGTCGTGAATGTGAGAAATCAGTTTACTCGTATTGACGTAATGATATAAAGAAACGCCATTTATTTTCTGTTTTAGAGGATATTTATAAAATTATAAATGTGTATAAGGACCATAATAACATAATTTAGTTTTAAAATGACGATTGTTTCAGTACGGAAAGGGATGGCAATATACATATGGATAGCTCCATCTCTTTCCATAAATGAAAAATTATGACATTTCACAATACGTCGCTAAATAAAATCGACTCTAGTTTCTTCTCTAGAGTTACTAAAATTTGCTGAGGCATACTTGTATTTTCATAGTATTTACCGTCCATTACAGACAAAGATAAAGCCTCAAACAGAGCTTGATCTTTCTTCCTCTATTTGAAAATAATGGTCCATTAGGTATGCCAAACAATTAACTGTTACATTATCATTATTGCATTAACTTTTGGCGTCTCAGACTAAATCTAAAACTATTTGTGATTATAAGCGAATCATCTAAATATACTCTGATGATGATTTAGAAGTTATTGTCCCATCCGGAGAGGTCGTCTGGCGGTGGCTCGTCGCCGTCGGCGGGGTACTGGTCGAAGTTGTGCGTGTCGACCGGGGACTTCACGACCGGGGTGATGGGTGGCTCCAGGGAACGCAGTGCGAGACCCTCCCAGTTGAAGCCGTCGAACCATCTGGAAATGAAAAAAATACCAAATGTAAGCATGGGTATTAATTTATGTTATTTAAATTATTGGGAAAATGATATTGAATTATTATGCTTTATACTTAGGAGACAGATAGATCGAGATATAGATATAAGACTAAGACAGATGCAACAGCATGCTGAGTGTTGTGCAGAATTTAAAATGTTTGAGTTATATGGATTTCAATATGTCATAACTGTTTTAAGTCAATGGTAGATACACGATACTATAGATATCACTTGGTTAATTATGAATATAGTCTATCTGCACGGACAGATACGCTCATTTACGATTAAGTAAGTAATTTTATAGATTTTTCTGAATACTTTTTTTCCGCGATGTGTTTTGAGTCCAGTCTCAGTGGATTAGCTGGCTAAAAAATATATTTTTAAACAACTTACTTGTGTTTCTGTATCTCCGTGATGCCTCCCCTCTGGTACCCGAGTCGTTCGGCAGGGTTATCACGGCACAGCTTCTTGATGAGGTTGGCAGCGTTCCTGGTGATGCAGCGAGGGAACTCCACGGCGTCGATACCCTTCAGGATCTTGTTGTACGTCTTCATGGGGTCCGTGCCCGTGAACGGTGGTGAACCAGTCAGTAACTCGAACATGAGGACACCTGGAATTAGGGAAAAAGAATACATTAATGAGTGAATATATTACAGTGGAGTTAATTGGGAGTAAGAAGCTTGAAAATGGCACTGATCACTGAATTGAATACTGTGCAACAACAAAAAAATATTGCGGGTTCTTCTAGTGTCTGAGAAAAACATAATCATAATTTTACTCATCATCAGGGAAGAACTCCAAAAAACTTTCGTATTATATGCTATTTCTAAAATATTATAATATTGAAAATTTCGCTCTTTTAGGTTCAGCAAGCACTTTTTGTTTATTCAATAAATAATGATGCTGCATTTTCGTTTGTATATAATACCATTGATAGTATTATAACATAAGGTAAAAATAAAGAAGTGAATCTTTTGTTAAACGAACGATAAAAACAAAATGACATCGCATTTACTCAAGCGTTAAGCGAAACTGGACACGGTCAAATCGTGAGGTAATAGGTATCTGACATCATTTAGCAGGATGGAAGTGATTTCAAAATACTCAATGTCGACGAAGAATGGCGATGCTTGTGGAAACAAATGACTGGAGGCTTTTGCAAATAATATGTGATGTCAATTAATATGATCCTTATATTCTCCCTTAGATGTTCAAAATAAGTTATTAGTTTTAAATTGTATAGTTTGTGTGTCTAGGGTTTTTTTTCAAAATCAGCTTTCCAGATTTACGAGTAGATTTAACCATTTGTTAAAAGTAGTCAGGAGTGATTTAGGCAACATATAAGTCTTGTACAGTCGTTGTGCTATTTGCAAAGTTAAAACTAATGTCGTAGGCGGTACTGTAAAATGTCTTACCTAATGACCAGTAGTCAGCGCTGATGTCGTGACCCCTGTTCATGATAACCTCAGGAGCGACGTACTCCGGAGTACCACAGAACGTCCAGGTCTTGCGACTGGCTTGCAGCTTCTTCGAGAAACCAAAGTCCACTAGTTTCACGTAGCCTTTCGAGTCTAATAGTAAATTCTCTGGCTTGAGATCCCTGAAAATTGAATACAAATATTTATATTCTGGAAATGTTTACATTTATGTATTCGAAATATTACAGGACCGAAAACTGCCCAGGCAAATTAGAAAAGGGAGTAAGAAAAAAATATATCTGAATTTAAATGAAATAAATTGGTCAATCTTACCTGTAAATAATATTCCGTGAGTGAAGGTAGTGGAAGGCTTCAACTACGCAAGCAGTGTAGAATCTTGTAGTGGCGTCATCAAATTGTCCTGAAACAGAAAATAACACGATTTATGTAAAGAAACAACCAATAAAAAGTTCGAGGGTTATTTTTAATCGCCCTCAAAAGGTCACTCACCTCGATCTCTTAAAATAGTCCACAACTCTCCTCCAAGGCAAGTCTCCATCAGCATATACAAGTATTTACGATCTTTAAACGTTTTATACAACTTGACGATGAACTCGCAGTTCATTTCGGACATTATCTCCTTTTCTGACATGATGTGTTGTTGCTGCCTCGTCTCAACGATCTGGGCCTTCTTCATTTGTTTCAGGGCGAACGACCTGCTGGAGTCGCCTTGGATCTGGACCAGTTCTACTCGCCCGAAGCCTCCGATACCCAGTGTGGCGATGATGCGTAGGTCTGAGAGACGGAGGTTCGCGAATTCTTCGTTCAATCTGGAAATTTAAATGATTTGTTATATTTTTGAGCTCAAAAGCGGAGTAGTAGCACAGCGACCTTGGTGGGTGCAGGGCATTTATATCTGATAAAAGTCTCAATTTTTAAAACAATTGTAATTTTCGACTATTAGGTAATTTAATACATTGATAGAGATGGTCAAATGTTCGAGTGAAAACATAATTATTTCAATTCTCAACTTCTCCTCTTGATATAATTTTAATGATCAGACATCAAAGGTTAATCACCAAATTCTCAGTTCAATAGCTCAATAAGAACTTTCTTATCAAACATAATTGATTTGTCTTTTATTTTTTCACAAAATCCATTACTAAGTCATCCAGATGCGCCATGCACCTATTGTTTTCATTGGAACATTCACAATCTGTAAAACAAAAACGCGGGAAACGTAATTGTTATCGCTCAATGCCGTAGTAGACACATTTTCTACGTCAAAGAGGAAAGTTAATAACCGATTTGCTTCCACTGTTTAATTAAATTCGACATTGATGGGTAGAAAGTTATGAAATTATTCTTAAATGACTAATTACTTACCGTGCGTTAAAATCCGTATTGTTTGCAGGGACAAGAAAGAAAGCATGTTTAATAGTGGAATCACCAAATAATCGTTTTATTTCTGGTAATATAGTACTAACTACTGTTTGTTGTAAAAATAGTCATACAATGGTTTGTTGCTACTAGCAAGATATACTTTTTTAATGTACTATCGTCTAGCGTGTTGTATATTTCGTGATGTTATCGTACTGAATTAGTTTGGTATTGTGTGAACTTGACATAAGAAAATAAGACAGTAACATAAATCATGATAAGATTATAATCTTATACAATAAAAATACTACTTATTGCAGATTGTTTAATGATTACTTTGAGTTATGACTTGTGTTAGAGAAAACAATTTCTACTCCGTTAAACAATTTCTTTACTTTTGTTAATGTGATAAATCAAATTGTAATAAAGACGATTTGTCATCAGCTATTAGACAATAATATATATGTGAATTGTATATTGTATCTAGATAGCCTTCGTATAAATAAATAAATGGTGTATCTTGTACATATAAATAGCCCTAAATGTCGTAGTGCCCACCTCAAGCTCACTTTATAGTAGACAGCAATAAAATGTGTCTAATTATAGTACGCTGTGATAAAAATAGGAACATCTATCTAGTTCGATCTACAATGACGTTTTTAATCTTCTATCTGTTGAACTCTAATGGCTAAAAATTGAGTTAGATTTTAGTATTCGGCCATTTGACTGGCCTTTTTGTCTAGTTATGGGTTCAATTTCCATCTAGGACAAATCATTGTGTGATAAGCATGATCATTTGATCTGTGTCGGAGTGTAATTTATCTATACTGTAATATATGTGCATTGTTTGGTGAACATAGTACAAGGTCTGCTAAGTTTGGGATCTGAATATGATCGTATGTGAGTTGTCCCAGAATTAAGCAGAATGTAATTATTATTAGACTACAGGGAAATGCTTACCGTGCCCTGCTTTCTCCTTCGTCCTTGTACTTGGTGCGGATCTCGTCGAGGGCCGAGATCAGCTGGTTGAAGGTCTCCCTGTCGATCACGAGACACGTCGTGCCTTCCGGCGAGTCACAGATAATGTTCGCCGTTCGAAGATCGTCTCTGGAAATTGAAATAGAAAAGATAAGGAAAAGTCTGTACAAAAAGTGTGTTCAGAGGCTGTTGGCAATGATACTTTGGTTACATTTTTTACCACTTAGGTATATAAAATGCCTATTTTTAGGTACCTACTTATGGACACATAAACCAAAACAATAGACGATCCACTTGAAATTTCGACACATCGTTTCACACATTTTTTTTTTTAATTAAGTGAAGAATCCTTGCTACGTTGCAATATAAAGAACTTGATGATTTGTGTTGTAGTTTCTCACTTTTTGACCGAAGCTAACAAACTCAGAAAACTTCTGGTTTATTCTCGTACATTGTAAACAAAGTTTCAAACAAAGCAGAGAAAAAAAACAAAAGATTATCGCAAGTAAACAACAAAGATCATTGACAACAATGCCATTGACTGTACAAATGAGTTTACGTGAAACAATCATACATTCTTCATTAACTAACAGCGTATACTCATAGAAATATCTTAGGAATCCTAGTGACATTATAAATGAGAAAGTTTGTGTGTATGAATGGATGTTTGTTACTCTTGCACTCAAAAACTACTAAACGGATTTGATCGAAATTTGGCATACATATAGTTTTAATCTTGCATTAGCCATAGGGTACTATTTATCTCGATAAGTTCTCTTGCATTAGCCATAGGGTACTATTTATCTCGATAAGTTCTCTTGCATTAGCCATAGGGTACTATTTATCTCGATAAAGAGAGCTAGGCAAGTAAAACCGCGTGACGCTGCTAGTGTAAAATAAATAAATGTTGAGCTTTCTTACCCTTGCAACGCCTTCTCTCCGAAGAAATCGCCTTTCGTGAGAGTTCTAATGAATTTCTCATCGTTAGTGTTTGGTGGTTTCTGAGTTACTTTCACCTGAAAAAAAATAAACAAAACTCTTAGTATATTAAATCATGAATACTACAGCAGAGACAGTAACATCGAATCCGCTTCACTAATGATTGTAAAATCTGCTTAACTAATGATAATAATTGTAAAAACTATCATAATATCAGGTTGGTCTGTGAAGCTTTAGGGAATTAGTTTTTTCTTACAAAGGTTATGGTGATCTTAAATAATGTCTTTAAATTACTACGGCATTGCATAAAACAGAAAAAGCCATATTAGCACTAGTCTGAATTTCAACCTGCACTATTGTGAATCAAAACTCAACCATCGGACCACTAGGCACTAAGTCATTTAAACGACATAAAAGTATTTTAATAACAGCCTCTTCTATCTATAAAATGTGAAACGGATGTACACATCGAAAGTTGTCATTATATTCCGGATAGTCCAGTGAGGTATGGCTCTAACGGGTCTTTATGTGCAACCATCATAATACTGCAATTTAGTCACTACCATGTAATTACTAGCTCCGTTATGTAAATTAGTAATTAGCCTCCACTGATAAGGCAGGCAATAAATTCTTAATGTTTCTTAAGTCACTCAAAATGGAACATGCAACGGTAACAAACAATGTGAATCCATGCTTTGGTAATTTATAGATAAAAAGATAGTAAATTATTTGAAAAATATAGTCTATTTTAATTATTGTGCCAATGTATGATATATTCACTTAAACAAACTTCTACTCTACGCTAGTGTAAATAAAGTTCGGTTTTGACTGATTAGTATTTTTGATAATGTCGTAATTTTTTTTAGGGTGTACTGCAATCTGAACTTTACAGAGTGAGAGTTACAGTTGTTTTTTCATAAACTGTTGTTTGGCATATAGTAACCGCAGTATAGAATAAAGCAGGAACTAAGCCTAATTCGGTGTTATTCGGTAACTATAAAGTGAAACGAGTCGAGCTCAATGGTGCATTAAAACAATAATAGCCGAAACGTTCACACCTCGGATTAAATAGCTAAAAATAGTCTATTCTGTTTCAGTACTCGCTATTTTCATCATTGTTATACCTATTTCCATGGAAATAGGAGCATTGGCACACACTAACACCATTAAGTGTAAATAATGAAATATTTCATGCTCTACATTTTGTTGTAGTTTTTATGTATAATTATGCTGAATATCCGTACATTTCAACGATGACGTATTTCTATGATTTTTTTTATAAGAATATTGCTAGATCATATTGCAAAGCAAGTTATACTCGTACTATTCTCACGCACAATGTTCAAAAAACCATTTTTTTGTTACAGATATGTATAGTCGAAGTGACTGCAAAGTAGGTCTTAATATTAAATAAAAAATAAACAATATTTTAAGAGCAGTCGTAAAAAGTGCAGAATAATATTTGTTTTGTTATGAGACTGTGTTTAACGTCTTTATTAGTTCCCACAAGATTCGAGTCAATACAATGTGTCAAAGATAAACATTAAACATCATTCTCACTCTTAAATAGCCCGGAAATGGTTTTACAGCCCAGTTAAATTAAACATTAACCAATTTTGATAAAAGGTAAGAATAGGCTTACAAATATTGGTGAGATAACAGCGAAAATAGACGATATCTTTGTGACTGTGTGTTTGCTGTGTCAAATAATTTTTTTCTTTCTTTCTTTCTTTCTATATGGCAAGATTTCGTTACGGTCTGTATCGGGGTACTGCCTCGTTGGCCTAGTGGTGCTAAGCGCGCCTGCTACGCTAGAGGTCTTGGGTTCGATTCCCAGGTCGACCAAGGTGTTATTGGGTTTTCTATGAAGTTCTCAGTAGCAGGTCGGAGTTTGGATTTGTGCCCGGTTAGTGGCAATAGGCTATCCCCCAATTACATGGAACCTAAAAATATCGGCGATCTGTGGGTTTACATTGGTACACCTCTGCCTACACCTTCGGGGATACAGGCGTGATGATATGTTATGTAATAAAATCGTTTCACTGTGATGCTTTTATAATACTGATTTACAAGTGATCAAAGATCAGTGAATTATAATAAAAGCCTTACAATTTATATCGACATAACCAATTGAGTGTTTTAATTTAAGTAGTTATTTGCCAGGAACTGAAATAATGGCGTTTTAATTGATGCTTGAGTAATTGCCCTTTCCGTCCTGCCGTACCCTACACGCAACGTAACTCAATATTCAATTTGAATGTCTGTAGCGTAATTAATAGACATTTTTTATGTTTCTAAAAACATTGCTGCCTGAAATTAGCGTATACAACAAACGTATTGACACAAACGCGTAATGTCATACGTGATTATAAATATCAACTAATAAACACTAATCGTTCTAGACTAAAAGGTCAGTCTTGAGATGACTATAGAATATAGATGTTTATTTCTAAGAAACGTAACAACTGATCTGTGCAATCATTTGCTGTAACGAATGGTCATTTAATCCGCTGATTTGAAACAATCATAACAGGTTTCTCGCCATCTTATAATGATTGTAGATCTGAACCAATTGTGTCATTTAAAAGCATTTTATCAATATTTCGTAATCAGCTTAGATCTATTATTACGGAATATTACTAACTTTTGAGTTGTAAGCGGTGTAGACCTCATTAATAGACTTGTTTAGCTGGTTTATTTGAGAATCTAGTACTTTCCGCTTGGCCAATAAGTTGGCGATCCGTAATGTTTGCACTAATTGTTTTGAATTTTAAATTTATTTCAAACGAATATTAAAATTTATGTAATGAATCCTTGATTCGACCGACTTACAATTTTATAGCCTACGTAAATATTTAGCAAGTTACAAAAGATTACATTATAAATTGGGAACACTTCGTTCAAATACCGATATCATCTACTTGTAAAGAATAGGAATATTACTTCATTTTTATCACTTATTGTTGGTTTTGGTATTTCTCGGATTTTAGAACAATGCTCTGAATAAAACAACCTTGTAAATTAGCCACGGCTGATAACAATACTTTGGTAAAAATAAATGTCTTAAAATTATCTCAAGCGAATGACGATACAAATATTTAGATGATCGTTACGAAATAGGTAAATACTTCTTATTTATTTTAACAAAAACTTGATTTACTTAGTTAAATAGTTTATGTCATTGTTAGATACTAGAAATATAAACGAGTTTTAAACACAGCTAATAGAGTGGTTCCGCATAGTTCAACATCGAAATGTTTGTTGATTGGTTTGCGCGAAATTGCTTGATTCGTTTCGATTTTTATGCAAATAAACTCGTGTGCTTGCATATAAATCATTCAATATTTAAAATATCCAAAAAAATATTGACGTTAAAAATATCCAAGCTAATTAACTTTTTCATATCATTGATCAATTTTAAAGAAATATTATAAACAAAATTCCCAAGACTCTACCTCATTTAGTGCAGTACAAAAATACGTGAAACAAAATTATTTAAACAATAAAAGCAGTGAGCTATATTTCCCACAAAATTGTTTAAAATCTGGCCTCAAAATACCATACGCGTAATCCTCTCGCTTGTACTCAGTGCGCTGACCTTGTGGGCACAATGGCCAGGCTTTTGGCCTCTACCACCGTGTTATATAAAAATGGAGGCACTGCAGTGATTGTTTTAAATACGGATACAGCCATTGACAATGATTAGGTACAAATGAATTGAAAACAAGACTTATCGAATGTTATCTTTTAGTGCAGGCTTCACGAAATTATGTAAGTGAAAATAATCGTGTCATGATTTAAACTGCTTGCTAAGGTATATTCTTGGTCTGATTCGGAATATAAAGATTTACTTAACAATACTGGATTCACTTATAGATTCACTAGCTATGTTCCACCCTCGAAAGTAGTCCACTTTCCCGCAAGGAACCTTTCTTTTATTTCATACTTTTATTGTTATTCTGTTATTCGGGGCAGAGACGGATCCAACAAATCAAAGTTATTGCAGAATATACCATGAACGTATTTCAAATGTACGTATACTATAGTTATGTCGGTTTCATATAATATCAAATATCCGTGCATTTGCACCAGCCAGGAATAACAATCAATGTTCGCGGAGACGTAATTCTAAATGCCAAGGTGAACTTCTTGCACAGTCACCAGTCGGCACGAATGTTGTATACAATTTGTTGTGTGGACATAGAGGAAATTATAAGGCTTTCGAAACAACTTGGTAGAGCTAAAATTACAAAATACTAGGTATTAAGCTGGTCTTATGCAAGGATAGGCCGAGATCAAAACTTATCTTGAATCGCTTGAGTTCATCGTCAATTCGTCAGTACAACTTTTAATGCCAAGTTTATAATATTTCAGGCAAAGGATTGAATTTCTCGGTCATATAAAAACTGTCTAACAATTTATTCGAAGAAGTCCTTTTATTATAATTATTCGCGTCACGTTAAGGAAAACACAATAAAAACTTTTTGGTGTTTGTCAAAGAATAATAAGCGACGAGACTCTCCAATCACAACTCATTGTTAACTGTTATATCATCAAGAGTTATATATTGAAAGTGAAACCAAGATTACAGATAATCGAATTACGTGAAGACGGATATGTTTATAAATATAGAGGTGTGGTCAAAGGTAAAAAAGTCACGGCGCAAGATGACGGCCGGTTGAAAGTTGGTCTATACGAGTGGTGAAATTGTTGAGTTAGAGATCGGACAACATAATTATATTCTGACATTTGATCGTGGTTTCGCTCGAATTCACTTTTTATTTTGAACATTTAAAACCTGACCTAAGACACCGAGGAATAGTGAAGCTCGATTATGTCATTGTTTTGTTATTCGTGATTTCGATAGCTTTGTCCTAACATTCCAACTTAGGTATCGATTTTACCCCTGCATCATTGCATTAAAAAGAAGATTGTAAAACACAGCTATAAAACTGTATATAATGACAAATACCATTTATATAGACAATAGAAAAAAAAATGTCGTCTAGTTCAACCAGTTTCTATCACAAACTTTCCGATGATAAAAATGTAGTTACAAAAATTGATTATCTTGACCAATAAATTAGAAAGTCGTTTAAAATTAGAATCCTATTTGGTCATGGTGCCATAATGCCCATAATGTTAACTATTAAGTAAACTGATTCGAATAAGAAATCGATTAGATAATAATTGCTAAACGAAAAAAAATAAAAACAGTGACTAACTGTTTCTATTTACAGATAGTGGAAAAGTTGTCGTATACATGATGACATTTATTCTTCATTATAATTATAATTATTGTGACAATCAACATTCCACAAGGTTATATTATTATTATTGCAAAGGTTGTTTTTTTCCAAACCTTGATCTGAGTCTTAAATATCAACCTAGGAATTGAGCTATTGAAATTATCATTGGCATTTACCGTCGATGTGGAATTAGGAAATATGTATTGCTCATGTTGGCTTTAAATTACCGGTATATGGCAAAAGTAATTTATAGAATTCATGATTGGAAATATTATTATTAATCAATCCTACTTCTTATGATTTTCTAATAATATTGTAAATGTTAAAGTTATTAAAAGCTACGAAGAAATTTCGGTTTCAACATTTGGTACAAGAACGTTTTACAAACCAAACACACAGAAAACTCTTCATCCCGATAATCTCATAGGAACGGGAGCTACGCAGACATAAGCAAAAAATTAAGCTCGTTTACTTATAGCTTGTAAAAAAAATGTAAATCTTACCTGTCCCTTAGAGATGATGAAGAACGTATCACCCCTAGCTCCTTGTCTAATGATGTAATCTCCATTCTGGTAATGAGTCTCTTCCAGTACATCAGATATCTTGATGAGCGTGTCCTCGGGCAAATCTTTGAAGATCGGCACACTGGAAAACAATCGAACATTTATATTTTGACCACTAGTTATGTCACTAGAAAAAGTAGGTTCGGTTACGTTTGCGAATAGAAAGTGCCCAGCCAATGGCGTTATGGAATTCCTTGGTTGGAAAATAAACGAGTGCCAATGTTATGATGTATAAGTTATGTCACGTTTTGTGTATAGCGGTTGATAATATTTGTTTAGATGTTTGATGCAACTTTTGTGGCAATTAATCTTAGGAGAAGGATGGCTTTATGGCCCCGTAAGACAAGGCAGAATCTAATTAGTAGTACCTTTTTACAGATCATTTAAAATGCCAATTACAAATTTTATAACCCTTGTATTTTATGTTACTGTTAAAATACATAGGATATTAAATAACCTGATTATATTTCATCCAGTTTAATGTATACTTAATTAATTCACCGAGGTGTACAGTTGAAAGTGAACGCTAAAAGGCTGCCAGTCAACTTTGCAAGGTTTCCTTAAGTGAGTCATACTAGGCAGTTTAGTTTAGATAAATATGTATTTAACCAAATGTATTTCCGAAACTACTAGAAACAATTTTATATGGCTTTTATATTTCTTTCTAATACCTGTAACCATGCAGATTTCCAAAATGACACTATCAACAACACTAGAATGTATTTCCTAATTATAATCAACAGTTAACGAACTTGCTACATACATCTAAAATAACGAACAATATTGATTATAATTTAATGGCTACAGCAGCACAGGAATGCACCGCTTATCAGACAATTAAACTGACATAAAGAGTTCGTCATTCAGAGCAGCAACATATCATTATGGTAGCTGTGCGTCACA
Organism: Autographa gamma; assembly: GCA_905146925.1. NCBI lineage: Eukaryota > Metazoa > Arthropoda > Insecta > Lepidoptera > Noctuidae > Autographa > Autographa gamma. The sequence continues at coordinate 5,040,956 of LR989866.1, read as the reverse complement.
GTGAGCACCAATGAAAATTGCTTCAAGCGCACCATTTTTCACGGTCAATACTCTGTGAACCAAAAGCCTGAGGTGTCAATATTTATTATTTTACAGCTAGTTTTAAACAATACAACACATGTTTCTCGTCATCTGTGTATAACACAATAATTTATTATGTTTACGGTATAAGTAATTAATAATATTTGTGTGACAAAGTCGGCTTAGTAACACGATTTATAACTAAAGAACGTCCACCCGTTCCATGATCTAAAATAACGAGATAGGAAAAACACGAGCAAAAAGGATGACTTAGGAAAACGGGGGCTACTAAGGTAACTAAAACCGCGGGGCATAGCTAGCACTACGAGAACGTGAGATTTCTAATCAAAATTTATTTAAACATTATACAAAATGTATTTTTTCATTAGCTGGCAGTATTTCGGCCTCAATACAAGGTTTGACAGTGGCCTCGCTCAATTTGACAGTGGTTTGGTTCCGCAATGTTGGCTAAGTTGATTTTTATTGCTTATAATGTATTGGCCATGGTTGCTCGTTAGACAAATCAGAATTATACACCTACTTTTTACTGGTTTAAAGAATCACAAACCGTGAGATAGTTTCTACTACATCAAACCATAACCAAGGAAAAATGAAAAAGTTAAGAATAAGAAACATTTGGCAAATTTTAGAAGATTTGTTGAATACCATCAAGATGCTGAACAGAATTTCATACTGGCTAAGAATCATCTCAATCACGTCAACTTTCAAATAATAAAGACCGCATCAGAATCGGTCCATTCTATTAGGAGCTCCGTTGCCACATACACAGACTGACTCTTTCTATGCCGGGGGTTAATAATGTCGACACATCGCGTTAAGGCAAGTGTCAATTGTCAGTCACCTAAACAATGTACAACAATAACATAAAGTAAATTGAAGTCGGTTGCGTTGTTACATTGCAACATCGTAACTCGATGCTAATGCACAAGCGGGTAATTAACTAAAGTATGTCGAGGCAGAAGCTACATGATCGGTATCTTGGACAGAAAACTCAATATCATTAATGATTTGTAGACGTATCAAAAGATTTACGAACTATTTTATATATATTTTTTTAATTTTTATTGATTATTTTGGATTTAATTTCCGGCACGATTCGTCGCTAACCCCCTTATGCTTGATGTTTAGGTGTACCTGCTTTTTTCATCATAGCTCCTAAACGAGTAGACCGTTTTTATTGCGGTTTGTTTTATAAGTATGAAGCTGAAGTAATGCGAGTAAAACAGTACTGTACAGCATTTTAAAGTTATCAGCAATCTGTAAGCTTGGTAGGGGCTTCTTATTTATTTTTTAAGTTATGTTAAAGTAAAAATACATTTGGAGAATTGAGGTAAACTATCGCTTGGAGGTATATTCAGTAGTAAATGTTTATGAGCTGTTGTAAAATAATCAGTACACCTCATCAGTCATAAAATCCATTGTACATATTTAACGAGGCACGCAAGTAACGGTATCAGCATTGTTTACAACATAAACGTCACAGATTTACTTGTTAATTACAAAATAATTTAATGACAATCTGCTTAAAATTAACGGATCAGGAAATACTTGCAATCAAGTTTCCTTTACAAGTTAACTTTTAACAGCGTCATATTAATAAAGATTTAAACTTGTATTAAACTGCTCGTAAAAGATAATGTGGCAAGTAAGATATTACTTAGCAACACAAGTTACATGTAAGTGCATTATTATACAAATCACATGAAACTGACTAATATTCCTACGTAGAGTATGACAAAGCATGGAGACAAAACTAATGAATCAGTCTAGAGAGACATCCTAAATGTTAATATTTTCAGTAATGTCTGAGTGCAGTAGAGTTACATACAAGAGAAAAGTCTGTCTTTAATATTTATATGAGTAAAATGATATAGTACCCGGCAATAAATATTGCATATTGAACTTTAGAAAGAGACAATCGGCTAACTTCATTTCTAACGATTTAAAGTCGAGACAAGAGTATTATTGTGTAAACTTTATATGGGTTTATTTGTATGTACTTTGATATAAGTTCTGGTGTATCTAGTTTTGCTTTCTTAAAACAGATTATTACGTAGTTGCAGTGAAAGGATTGCAGTCTTAAAATGTCAACTGCAAACGTGACGGCTAGTAAGTGAGTATTTCGTAAATTGTGCGCGAGCGCTTGGGCAACTGCGTTGACACTGGTTTGCCAACAATAGCGTTGTTTTATCGTCCGTTTGATAGCTTCGATGAATATTACATTCCATGCGTAGACACCAACGTTTCGTGTCTAGCAGTCTAGCTATTCGCGTGTTACTTCAGGTATTTATCTAGCGTTGCAAAGAATTGCAATGAATGAAACAGTAAACAATTGCGTGTACCGTGTTCACATGGATGACAGACTAATGCGATTTAAAACAGTCTGCTGGACCATTTTTAACGCAAAAGACATAAAAATTACAGCACTTTGGTGCCAAATCGGTTTACGACTTATATGGAGAAGCAAGCAAACATGACAACTTTCTTTATTATGATTTCGTTTTACATAATACGCTGACTTTGATTGGGCAATTTAGAGTGAAACATCCAAAGTGGGCTCGTTAATAATCTCGTCATTTTATCGTTATACAGAACAAGAGAAACCATCTTTATTCTCACATTAACCTGTCAGCTTTTAAAATAAAGAAACAACTTAGATGAAGATTGCGAAAGAGACATTAATCTTGGGGATGATGGCTTCAACTAAGATGGATCACCGCGAATATGTACTAGTTCTCTGTAATATGGCAACAGACACTAAGCATTCTAGAACACGATACCCTTGATATTAAATGGAAGGCTGTATAGAGTTAAGCCGGAACCCCACCGCTGCGCAGGCTGTGCACGGATGCGTGGCTCACCTCTGCCGCGTGGGTTCATTAGTTCGGCGGCGTCGGTCTCCGTTTCCACTGAGGCGCACGGACACGGATGTGTCGGCCACGCAGCTCGTAGCTATGCATGGGGTACAGTCACGAGCAAAATTATGTATACATAATAATATGCGAAATTGTTAAACGAAATTAGTGAGTTTTTTTGTCGAATCTCTTCTGCCATCTGGCAATCAATGCATACTGACAGATGACACTTGAAAATAAAATAGTTAATTTTTTTTTTAATAAAAAGAATATTTGACTTCAAGTCAATATATTATTTTTATAATATAGACAATAGCGCTTCCGAGTAACCATATAATTTAGGTATTGTGTAGTAACATCTGTTTTACTTATATGAATTATAAATAACTTAGTTCTTACATAAATTATACTTAACACAACTTAAATGTATGTATATATACCAGGAACATTAATTGTACCTCTTATTTATAGTAGCTTATTCTTATAATAATTTCTTAACAATATTATGTGTGTACATATTTTTGCTCGAGACTGTACATAGTCGTGGGTCGCCGAGAAATGGCCGACCCACGCAGCTGGGATGCGTGGGTCGGCCACGTGGCTGAGCTACGTTCCGCCTATTCGAGTTAGCTACGCGTGTGTTTATGACGTCAATTGCTGCGTAGCATGTCCGTGCGCTGCGGTGGAAACGCTCTCATACATTTTGTACTAAAGCGAAGCTGAACACACGTGCACAGCCTCTCCGTGCGCAGCGGTGGGGTTCCGGCTTTACACGATACTCGAGACGTGCACGAATAAAACTTTTATTATGGCTAGCGGGCATTGTAAAATATTTCATATCTGTCACCGCTATTAATAAATTACAATTTATTTATCTTTCCTATTTAAAGTATACTCTTTATTTATAAACTACATGAATTCGACAGATACTGTTTTTTATACCTATATTTTGTCGGAGAAACAGTAATTAAATGTAGGTTAGCAGTTCATGTATCGATATTTTCGATTCTCGCGATGATCGTTCCAATAACATCGTTCAAGTTATTAATAAATCAATGTTCGTGCGTTACAAGACGTTCACATACGTTTCAAGTATTAATATATAGGCGGCATTGTAAGAGTGCAAGCCCGTCGAAAGCAGAAGAATGGGCCATTGCACGCCCATTGCATTTGCATAAGTGTCCTGAGGTCAATATCCTTCTATGTCATCGGTACTCTGAGAAGCAAGTTTGTATTGTCGACTAATACAGACATATAGAATGACATACCCTATTCAGGTAGTGTAATTAAGACCTCTCTTGTGTGCCATCTATTTGTCTGAGAATTCAATGCTAACACTGAACAAAGAAATTAATTATCTTTGCTACTTTAGTATAAGCTTAGGGAATTAGAGATATTCAACTGACAATGATACTGCACATTTCGTTAACAAGGAAATAATGAATGTTCGGTAATAAAAACAAATGAAAGTTGCGATCGAGAATCCTTACAAATATATAACAACTGTTATAACCCGTTTTCATTCCGGTTTTAAGAATTACATAATAAATGAAGTCTGAACTTAAGTACTTAAGAAACATCTGTTTGAATGGAAATTAGGGCAGTTGGTTTTAAGTCGTTGATAGAACAAAATACGTGAACATGTTTGTAAGACAAGTCACACATGCGGGGTTACTGCCCTCGTTATTGTAAACAACGCGTCTTATTTGGTAGGAAAAGTCGAAATAGCTCGGATAAATAAAACTCTTTTAAAAACTACGCTTTCTGTGCCAAGTATGAATGACTTTTGATTTTATTTTTAGAACGAATATAAAACAGTCATTTTACTCAATGATTTTAAATAAATAAATGCGGACAACATCACATACATTGCTCTGAACCCAAAGTAAGTAGCTATTAAGCACTTGTGTTATGGAATTCAGAAACAACGAAGGTACCACAAACACCCAGACCCGAGGCAATGTAGAAAAGTTGATTTCTACATTGACCCGACCGGGGATCGAACCCGGGACCTCAGAGCTAGCGACACCTTGAAACCGGTGCGTACGCCACTCGACCACGGAGGTCGTCAAATTTTAAAACTATTTTAACATGAATGCTATAAAATGAACATCACAGCATTCATATTGCAATTTATGAAGTAAACACGTCTATCTAGGTTCTATCTAAATTAAAAACAAATGCTTGAGAAAGTCACTACCAAGATTTCTACTTGTTGTTGCTTTATGATTGTAAAATAAAATTATAGCAATATTGTTGATTCTTTTCTAACTTGCGGTTAAAATAAATGATTGAACAACAAAACACTTTTTTATTAAGGTAAATAAACAGTTTCGTGACGTTAATTTAATATCATTACAGTGTTGTGTCAATAAGAAACTAGAATGCAGAGCCTTATTGGATTATATTCACATTAACCTAATAACTTAACGGAAACTCGACCCACGGTTTTATGAGACGAATTAAGAACATAATATCCTTACTTTGATGTGAAAGTGTATACGCATATGTTTGTCATGTCATCAAGACAAAACTACTGAACAAAGTTTAATGAAAATTGGCATAGTTATAGCTTGTAATTTGGAGAAGAACATAGGGCACTTTCTATTGCGATATGTGTGAAATATTCTTTGGTAAGACAGTAACTCCCAATACTGAAACACAACGTTTTTAAATGTCTGTCAGTCAGCGAGAGATAAAGGGAGAATGAGACTAAATGGCGATTTATGAGAACTTCCTCCTTTTTTTAAAGTCGGTTAAAAATAGATTGACGCTTCAGTATTGGGTTATTTGAATTTAATAAGTCTTACCTCTTAAGGAAGTCAGTGTATTCAGCCTGTCTGATGAGTCCAGTGCGCATCATGATGGTCTGGAAGCACTGGCGCTCGATGGCCCACAGCCGGCAGTCGGTGGCCGCCTTGATGGTGGCTGTGCGCTTGCAGTTGTAGAGGATGGCCAGCTCGCCGAACACCTTGCCCGGAGCCATCGTACTGAGGTACTTGTTCTCCCGGGATACTTCCACGCGACCCTCTGTTGGAAATTATATTTTGTTAGACATTTGTTACTAATATTGTAAAAACTTTATACACATAATGGGCATGGTACATTTTAAAGAGCTTCATAGACAAGAGCTTATTGATTCTTCCACGCAACCGTCTGTTGTCAAATATTATTTTGTTAGATACTTAATAATAAATATTGCAGAAAAATCTACGAGTAGTACACTTATTGGGCAGGATGACTTAGAAGTTGCTTTATCGACAAGAGCTTACCTATTATTATTCTTTACTTAAGGAAAATTACTTGTTTACGCGAATTTATAGACGAATAGGATTCTATATCTAGAGGTTATAAACGGTATGTACCAAATTGCAAACTGCAAATGTATTGGGCAGGTTTGCATGAAACCGTAGCAAACATTATTTCACCGTCGCTAACTTGCGTGATGAAAATATGTAGGAATCAAAGTCATAATTTAGTAGTCATACTACGCAAAATCATCGAAACATACTTACAAAGAATTGTATGCACCATAATGTATCATGGCCATTCATGCCAAATATTTAAGTCAAGGATATCTATCGGTGCATATCAATAACCTGTAGTTAAAATGTAGAGCTTTATGGAACACTTGCTTATTACCATAACATTTGAATATTTATGAAGCTAAATAATTTGACATTTAAAATAAAATTAATATCAAGACATTGGAAGTGCAAATAAAGTTATAAATAAACATAAAGTTAGATAGATAAGACCTATTGAGGCTAAGGGCTAAGCTATATTTAAATGGGCACAGTAAGTTGCTGCAAAACTGTTATTTATTGCCGATTCGAAAGGTAAATGAAGTGTAGCACGTCTTAAAATAATGCTATAAGTTATGCTCTTGTACTCGTTACTAATATTAGGGACTAGCTGCCGCCCCCGGTTTCTCATGAGTGAGAGTTTCTAGAACATAACCTTCCTTTTTTTGACAAAGACCTCGCCCTTACATTAAGGAAGACATGATCAAAAAAATATCTAACTGGGTGCAGTCATTCAGAAGAAATTAGATACACTCTTAAGTAACATAGTTTTCGTATCACGTTACAGTAGCATGGCCCCAGTAAACAAGTCTGTATTAAAATGTGAAGAAACAGAATAAATTCGATATCAATAAATAAATTCAAGGTTACCAAGATCAGAATTGTCGGCGGATATTGGTGACTCATAACAAACGGACACGATAGGACAAATGTAATGCACAAACTGTAAATACTATACAATTAAGTTTTTTGAACCTTATCACGTAGTGTGAAAGATTACTATTGTATGTGTTACTATTGTGTGTGTTATTATCGACCATGAGATAGCTGTGAGAAGAAATAGAGAGGCATGTGAAAATGTGGTCATGAATGAACGTGGGTACAACTGTACTGACTATACTAAGAGTATTTTAGCTACGTAAAACTTTGTATGAGCGAACATGTAGTAGATATTGCAGACACAAAAACGTAGTTATACCAATTAATTTAAAATTATATAGATTAAAAATAAAAACCAAAAAAATAAAACATTGAGATCTTATAAAAATTACTTTATAGAAGTTTGTCAAATACAATTTAAAATTGTGATTTATAGAAGAAGCGAGTTTCGTTGAATACTCGTCTCGTAACTTTGACCTTTGAAAGATTTTAAGCGTCATATTTAAATAAAAGATTGATAGGTACCTTTTATTATTCAAATTACAATAACCGTAATAGGATAATGTCTAGAACAAAAGATAGTCTAGAACATTCTAGATGGTCATACATTTGGCTTGACTTTCATACACCGTGTAAAATAACATACTCATTTACACGCGAGTTGGGTTCTTAAACTATTCAGCAGATGTTCAAAGCTTGGCTTTGTCAATTTATCGTACCAAAATATTTACATAACGATATCGAATTTCGAGAATTACAAATAATACGAACAAAATGCTTATCTGCTGTAAGTTCGTTTAGTATCCGGCTTTGGAACTTTTTTTGGGTTTTTCTATTTATACCTTTAATAGAAATAGTTGTTAAATATGTCAAATAATAAGCTGTAAACCACAAGGCATTATTAATTGCAAATGGGTAGTATGAAAATAAACCTTATCACTTTGGAATAAGTGTTATATTGATACATCAGATTTGAGGTCGACTATATCTTGGTTTAAATATTTTGTTTGTTTGAGGTATTTCTTTGGTTCACTATATTTTCTATCGCGTTATATGCTTTATTTGCTTGTACGGAACAAATTAAACTGGCATCAAAGCGTTTGGATTTCGTTAGAAATTCTTAAAAACTTAATAGATATTTAGTCACAGCTATGCACTTAGTTTTTCTTTAAATCGGTTACGACATTATTTGGCTCGTAAGAAAATTAACGGTAATGTAATTTAATACAGTTTTTGTGACATAAGTATGATATTTTTCCAGGTCATTTATTACCTATCTAGATATTAGATACTTTAAATTTTAATAATAATACCTATATTATTGGAATATTAATATTTTGTAAGGATGTTTGTAATTCTATCACGCTTTACCTAATGAATAGATTTATATTATACATACCAGACTAACATTTGGGCTATAATTTATAACGATGCATATTATGCAGACCAAATCCGGGTGGAATCTCGTTTAATTATAGAATATAATGCATAATTTAGTAAATAAATAATATCTCGAAATCTAACATTCAACGATAACAAAGCCAAACGTTGACAACGTGATTCTGACGACAATAACACCTAAATTACATACCTAATGTTACATGATCTGTTTATAAACATATACTTTGGTCACACTGACCAGGCATAAACAACTAAAGGGCAAAGTTTGCTAATACCATTTATTTACACTCTACATTTAAACATAAACATGGGTAAAAATAATGTGTGACTGCCTCGTTGGCCTAGTGGTGCTAAGCGCGACTGCTACGCTAGAGGTCTTGGGTTCGATTCCCAAATCGCCCAAGGTGTTATTGGGTTTTTCTGTGAAATTCTCAGTAGGAGGTCGGAGTTTGGATTTGTGTCCGGTTAGTGGCAATAGGCTCGCCCCCTATTACATGGGACCTAAACATATCGGTGAACTGTGGGTGTAAATTGGTACACCTCTGCCCACCCCATCGGGGATACAGGCGTGATGATATATTATGTTATGTAATAATAATGTGACATCGCAAAAACCAGTATTTATTTTACTTTACAAGATATGATAATGTGAATCACCAAAACGATTGGAACACGATATTTTCTATTTGAGAAACAAATGAGAATCGATGTCAAAACATGTCACTTGAGCGAAACAATAATTTAATCACCTTCATAACTATTGAAACGTGAAAACTGTATGTTTCCTAATCATGTGTGAAATTATTATTATGTTAAATTCTTCGGAAGTTATGTGCAGGTTGGGAAGTTAGTTTTTATTTCACTGACTGCTTACTATGCCCTAAATGAGAAGCAGGAATATAAAAGCTGAAAAGAAGTCGACTTCCGCTTTTTTTTTTATTTAGCTGAGATGGTACCGAATTTTATAGAGACTGAATTCCAGTACATATTTTACACAGTATCCCATGATAAGACTTATAATAAATTTCCTATATGTAATACCTAATATAATAGGTCGCTGTCTCAATTTCTTTAAAGTAACTAGAAGCCTCACCAGATGTGGGATAGCACAGACTAGGAAAAATAATAATCCATCGTATTATTTGTAAACAAAAAAACATTTTGGCAAGGAAATGATTCAGCCGATCGGAAATTTGTAAGATACGGGCAATGATATATTAGAATATCATTGGATACGGGAAATAAAATAAACATACATTGTATTACTACCTATATTATTTTTGATAGGGTTTTTTATTACAAATTTATTCAACATGTATATAACAATTTGGACAGCGGTAATTATTATACGCAATGGACCTTCCTACTTTATAGATTAGAGTAGACATATTGTTCGAGTGGGAACTTACACGAAGAGTCTACTAGTTCAGAGACCTATAGCAAAGAAATACCTAACAAAATGTAATAATCTAAAAAACTCTACATAAAGATACTTGAACAATAAATCGGCCATAAGTCTGACCACGTACTCGAACTCCTGACCCCGGCATTACGTTCCAAGTCAAAGCCAGCCTTGAAACACTTTCGCTCTTAAGTCTTTAATTTACGTCAGATACGACTTGACCAACCATTCGTATGTCCGACTTGTATTTTGCGTATATTTTAGTACTAATTATAACATTCGCGAAATGTTTTGCGAAATGTTCGTTATTGAATCAACTAAGGTGTTAAGATTGGTAAGAATAAATTGAGGCATATGTGAAGATTTTCATTTGTTTCATGTGCAGTTTCAAACACCATCGCTAGACTTACTATAAATTGCAACGATGACAACTTTTACATTGGTAGAATATAGTTTTACAGTTCATAGACGTTTATAGACAATATTTATTTTATTTTATTTATTTATTTTATTTTGATTTATTTATATCTTCGAGAACCTAAGAAACGATTTTTATTATTATTTTCAACCAAATAGCCATATTGTAGAGTCTTTAATAGCTCATTAAAAAGCAAATTTTCACACAAAGTTTTAAGTTTTTAGTCTTACTGTTATTTTCTATTTACTGCAAAATATTAATTGTTAATTAATCGTTTAGTTTGATTAAGAATTTATAACTGTAGTTGATGGTTCATTGTATTTTAAAAGGATAGTTATATTTTAATAGGATAGCCCCTTTAAACATTAATTAAATGCTTTAGCTTATCTTTACCGATTTAAACATATTATATAACAGTAAAGGACTACAAAACTTAACTAACCGAACAATATATTTAGTACCTTGAGTCCTTGACTCCATACTGAGGCAGTTTGAGACCGGAATTAATATTATTATTAATTAATCTTTTAAAATTATACCGTAATAAATTGATTTGCTTTCCTTTATCCGTTACGCGAAATCTATTGTTTCTTTATCGATATTAATTCTTTCTAGTTTCGAGTTCAATTAATAATACCATTAAAATAAAAAATATATTTACTCTTGTTTAACAATACCCCATTAAAATACAAATACCGAAACGAATGAAAATTTTACACTTATGTCTATGACTTTGTTTATACATAATTTTAATACTATCGTCAAACTAGCTTTACTTTGCAATCAATAATTCAAATTGCTGTTTTACAAGTATGTTAATTCTGATATTCGTGCATGACTTTAACTAAAAGTAGGGCAATACGAAGTTGAAGTTAATTGATATGCCGGTCTCGGTTTGTTTAGCAAACTGCGTATATACATACAGATGCCAAGGAGCTCAAAACCTCGATCGTAAATGGAGTACGAGTGGCGTAATGTCCTGTTCATGTGGAAACAATACACGCGAATATAGCAGAAATATAATACTACAAGTTGGACTTAAAGATCAAAATCGTATGCGCAAGTTTGCAGATTACATAGCAGCATCTATTTGACTTTTTCTTAGCTTTGAGCATAATTGAAAAACGGTGAAGAAAAACATGGGACGGAAGATGGATTTAATAATATGAAATCGTTAAATGATCGCCACGTAACAACAGTCATTAGGAAAAGCGGTGATCAATTAAGAAGACATCTTTGTCCTGCAGGTATAACAGGCTGGTATTGCGATAACCATCGTCTTAATAATGGGAAATGATTTTAATTAATTTGTTGAGAGACATGATCATTATATCAAGACCATCAAGATAAACAATGAAGTCTATATTTAGCACATTAACGAACTAAGTGTGTACGTCATTTCATGTGGGCGCTATAAATTTGACAGCGATAATATCAAAACCGTGGGCAGCGTGTTGCTGTACATACCTTAGCTAAGTAACTAACAGTAGCTTATATCTTAAGGCTATTGTTCTTTATTCTTAGTAGACTACAAACTATCCACAATAATAATTATCGTTCACATGCCACACATTAAGAAGATCATATTTACATAATAAAAACAAGAGTAAACAAAGTGTTGGCGACATGAGAATCGTTAAGGTAGCGTCTAGATCCTTATGTGACTCACTGAGTCATGATGTGTGTAGGTATTTGACAGTTTATGTTACGTCACCGAGAATGTCATCTCTGAGACCTCTAAACTACTTCGGCGCAAACACGTTCACATCGATCAACATCAACTCATATGAGATCAAATAGCTTCCTGATATCAACGAGATAACAGTTTTTTTAAGAACGATGGTTACATAAAATAATGTGTATTATATAATAAGAATTCTATTTAAAATATAAAGTACCTGTGTCATCATTCCGATGATATTTGTCCACGGATTTGTTGGCGGGATCTTCAAGACGTGTCACGTCTAACAACACGCCAGCATCCAGTGACGACTCGGTCGCATTACTGTCCCGCTGACAGAGATTGCCTGTCCTCCTTTTCCTCGTCCCGTACGTGTGAACGGGCACTATTAACTTAGGTCTAGGTATTGAGAAATCCGAGTCCGAGCCGCTAGACGAACTTTTTGCACTCCTAGAGAACACACCATTACCATTCGTAACACGTTCCTCACTGATACGGTCTTTTTGTGCCCCGAAAGACATAATGTCGTTATACCTGTCATACCTATCATCACTTTTCACCCTCACTGTATTATAAAGCTGCTTTCCATACTTATCACGTTTGATTTGTTTCGTAACACCGTTTGTAGTCCGATAGTCACTTTCTTTACCCAGATCAGCAGAGTGTAACCCATTAGCAATCGGCGGGGTGGCTTGGCTTTTGCTTCCGTTGAACATTTCGTACTGCATTAGCGTCAGCTGTTCACTCGGCGACAAATTTCTTTTCGGTTGAGTGACAGTGACTCCATTATAACTTCCTTCGGGTTTGACGGCATCGAGATAAGCTCTCAGAGGCGCTCTCCCTTCGCTTTTTACTCTCAATGACTTAGAACGAAAGCTAGGTTTAGTATCTTCGATGCGTCCGTTTCGTTCGTTTACTGGTTGCGTAGTGTGCTTAGGAAGTTGATCGCATGTAGATAACGACTGGTTAATAGGCTGCATGTACGAATCTAAATCTTCCGCTTCGAAATCCATATCGAGGTGCTGTTTTCCGTTCCTCTGTTTATTGTTGTTGTTAATTAATTGATACATAGTATTTCCATTTTGTTTAGTTTCGCTATGAGAGGTCTTATCTTTTTTCGTGTCCTTTTGCATCTGTTTTATCTTATCACTGTCAGTGTCATTGTTCTGTTGACTGACTCTCGAGTAGTAGTCGTAGTACGATTCAGAGGAGGGATCGGGAGGGACCGCCCCAGGATCGGGTAGCGGATAATAGTTTTTTTTAGAGTCCACCTTTCTCTGCCGGTGAGCATACTTTAAGGAATCCTTACGTTGCGGAGGCACAGGTGGCTGCTTGCTGTTCGATGCAAAAGCTTCGATATCCCATTCCGTAAAATTTCTACGTTTAACTCTCCGCAATGTAGATGGTCTATATCCATTGGGCATATCTTTAAAACTATAACTATGTTTCAATTTATTTTGGGCGAGCAGATTATTATTTGCTCTAGCCTTCTCCTCTATGTTTTGTTGATATTTAGCTAATTGTGATATATTATCATTAGGAACATCATTAGAATAACTATACTCATTATCTTCCAATGAATATGTTTTGCTATCATAATCTTTGTCGTTCGTACGTCCAATGTCTCTGCACGATTTGCTTCTTGATATTGAGTTGAATTTAGCACTGTTTGACTGGTCATCGTTTTCATTATACGAACTTAGATTTTTAGCACCGACCCAGTTCGCTGCGTACACAAGGTCCATAGTTCTGTCCGTAATGGACAGCCACGGGTCCTCCATGACCGCTTTTCCAGGATAATGCTTGATTTTCATAGTGTCTTGAAGCTTGTGGTACTGGTTACGTTTACATCGATGAAGGGCCAATACATTTGTAAGATTGATGTCGCATTGGCTAATGTTAATTCCATTTTCCCGTTGGATGGATGTTATCAACTAGCTGTTAAAGGTTATAGCGCGGCGGTCGTGTGTCGTTAGACTGGAGATTAATATGACGCACTCGCTGTTTTTGTCACTTAGTAATAATAATCAGGAACATAAATTACTCGAGTCGATCTATGAAAACGAAGACTTATGTTTTAATGCTGCAGCAAAACTTAACTTATTTAATAACATCATTAAATATTTGCTCAAGTGAGGTTAATTGGTAGAGTGAACATTTCTCAATTTACGTACAAAATGATTGCGTTAAGAATGGCGCGTTCGATTGATTAACGTAAACCTATAACAATGGAAAGATTTTGCAACAACTATTATACTTATCCGTGTCTAGAAACTCTATTATTTTTGCTCAAGATACAAAACCTTCTAGACAGCTGCACAGTTAACCGCATTGCTAACGAAGTACCTACCATGAGATAAAATGCATGAGGACTTTGAATGTGTCACGACACTGATTTTAGCATCTTTTGTATTGGACAAAAGTAAATGTAAACTAAACCATCAATCATATATTTATTAATAGTTTATCAAACTTAATTTAATTATCGAGATTGCTTATTTTACAACTTGTTATATCTATGTATAGATGTTGATTATATCTATTTATATCCTCCATCAATTTAGAAGGTAAGTTAACATTCACTCATACTCGAACGCGACCTTAACGTAAATGCTTCATTGGTAATTTGGAAGACTTGTCCTCGAGTAGTAAACTTCGTAACAACGGACGCGTCACGGGACGCAAGCACTATTATTGCACAATAAGTAGGTTTCAGTGGTCCAATACACGAGCAACGAGGAAGCGTAAACTGGGCCTCAAGAGTCCATAAGGCGAATGTAAATGGAATTACATTGCGTAATAATTAGATAATGGGGCCTAAGTGAGTGCCACTAGCAGTCGGCACAGCTACTGCACACGGTCAGTTTATTGTTATTAATATTGTCGCACTTTCACCGACTACTTAACGAGCTATATAAAGCAGATGCACACAGAGATACGGAATTGAAAGTCAGTGTTGAACAAGACGGAAATTATCTATTAATGATAAAAAGTAAATAAATAAATGTAGGTTATGAAAACAATAACAAACGATACGTGTTAACTAGTAACAAATTAGCAGCAATCATTAAACGCCTGATCGAGTTAGTAGGAAACGATTTCTAAGACATCAACCGATAGACGAGTTGAAACAAGTTTATTGGTCCACATATCCAGTCGGCTGGTCAGCGATGATACGTGAGAAACATATGCAGGAACTCAAGAAATAGCCGATGCATGGTAAATCATTCTTTCACTAGTTCAAGTTGTGCACGATAATGTACAAGGAAAATCCCCAGACGAAACCGACGAGAAAGTTCATGATCTAAACTTAATTGAATCTAAATGACATCAATGTGGAGATTTAGAATTATTGCAAGATAATCATGACTCGCAAACTCGATGGCGACTTTTGAAACATTAATACGATCAAAACTAGATTCCTTAAGACGATGTGCATGAATTAAAGTCATGTTACTTTTCTTAGAAGAGAGTAGTTGCACCTGGTGTCTATAAACCGGTGCATCGTGACCACTAAGACAATCAATCATTCACTTGAGTGATATTACGAGCACAACAACTCCAAAAAAACGCGCACGGATGTAAGAACTAAGCTAGCCTTGTAATTAACACTTAATCGCTTTATCAAATGCTCTGCTACTGGTAATACCCGTACATTAAAAGAATTGAACGTGAAATTGTAGAAAATGTTATTACTGTGCTCTGGTATAGAAATATTGCTATCTGTGCCTCCGTAGTAGATAATGGTCAAAACAATGCAAATAACTCGTCATTCATTTGTTATGCCTTGCAATTTGATTTTTCACTGACCATAAACCGTCAGCATTTAGAATTGGTGACTCATCAATGAAGTATATTCATTGATAGAATGATAATGTTTGTCCGAAACGCAAATAGCACGCGCTGAATTTATTTAGAACTAACGGTAAGCTACTCGAATCATAAACAATGGTAGCCCTTTCTCCTATTCAAGTGACTTTACTATTCATGGTGACATTCGCGGCACGTTGTTCTACGAGGATAACATGGATCATTGTAGAAACAAGACCGAGCTCAAGCGCACATTCAACAAACAAATTCGCCGTGCTGCAGGTAAGCAATTATTATTATGACGTAAATAACATGGTGTTATGATCATCAACTGGCGTTTCTATTTCGAAATGTCTATATGTTACAAACACTTTCTACGGTCTGATGATAATTGTAATAATCGCTATAGTTGTTATTTGTGATAACATCATATTTGTATGTACAGTATTGTTGACATGCAAGGGAGACAATACTATGTATGGCATGTCGATGCTATCTAAGTAACTTTCTAATCTATGTTTGAATATTGAAACGTGACAATAACTCATGCGGTCATATCAAATCGTTTATTTCACTCGTCAAACAAGTTTTAATGTGTGTTAGTGCAACAATAATTTCAATAAATTAACGAAGCGCGAACTGATTTGTATCGCAATACTTGAGGGAAGTACTTGAACTATCATCAATAATGAAACCGGTAATTGATTCAATTAGTTTACAACATCAGACTCCTCAGAGATAACACACTTCAAAGATATTGTAATATGGTGAATTAATGGTCAATTCTGATGTAATTTGAAAGGACGACCTACGAGAGAGTGATGTCATTCTGTTTAGCCATACACAGGCAAGAAAGCTCGAGTCTCGGACATTAATATGCTAAAATATCTTCACAGTGAAGACAACGTTCCGAAATACTTTCACGGCACACGGGTAGTGCACGCAAATACGAACGGCTTGCAATAACCTTGTAGTGCATGAGAGCCTCCAAAATGTTACTTTCAAATCGTGAAACGGACGAAAGGACACGAAGTTTATAAAAAATCATGAGCATAACATTTAATGATGATTAATTAATATTAAAGATATAAATTAGATATCTTTTTAATGTCAAATAATATTAAAATTATGCTGCAGCATTAAACGGTCTAAACAAAGGTCATTCTCGAAGCATGGATATGCGTTTCTAATCCACCAAAATCCCACTGATGCAGCGACAGCTGCTGCTTCCGCGAAAACTAAACTACACTTTGTTTTGACACAATAACACAACACACTATTTACCATAGTTTAATGGAAAACGTCTCTGCAATAAAATTTAATTGCGAAACAAAAACTATAAACAAATCACATCGCTTCTTTCACAGTGAATTCGATCGCGACTATTTTAAATTCGGAACGCGAGACATTGGGGACACGGCGACCAATCACGTCAGCGCCGCTTCGCTTACTGCTCTACTCCGGTCTCCGATCCGATCAACTCCTGCGCAAACGCAGCCGGCTGACGGCTCGTGCGGGCGAGACAGACAACGCGTTAGACAGAGACAATACACATACTTACCTGAATAATAAAAGCTCCAAGCTCACAAAAGGTGGACGAGGTGGTGAACCTTTTAATTTTGATCCTAGAGATATTGTAGAACAGTATACTACGATAAAGAACGTCGATAAGAAATAACATGAATATAATTTCAAGACAATGGTTTGAAAATCAGCAATTTTACGTATGCACATTAAACACTTGATATAACACTGAAACAATTGAACGACATCAAGGTTTCATTCATACTAGCGAAAGAATTGAATTGTTTGGCAAATGTTGACAATAATACAGTTAAGTTTGTCTAATTAAATATTTAGTTAAAATATTTTTGCATGATATATTTTATTTTTATATGCCTAAAAATTAAGGCAAAAAAAACACACACAGGTCTGCAAAGACATATAGATTAGACGACATATTTCATATCCAAAAGTACATACAAACATATTTTTCACTTATTTAAATACTTGCAGTTGCTTCCTACCATGAACTTAACTAAGAGTCTAATGCCCGTTTTCACCAGTAACACCTAAACTGTCACCTAAGTAAGGCTTCCTTATTTTAAGAATCCCCTAAAATCATTCCCTAACTCAAATTCTGTTTCACCACCCTATTGGCTCCCTAAGTAAGAGTTCCTTAGTTAGGTGACGTTTAGTGCGGAGGAAGTATGTAAACGTTTATCGATAAATTATTCGAGTTAACGATTTTATTAATATTTCGCTGAAAATAACAAGTAAAACACCTAAATAACGGTATTAACTCCAGTTTATATCAAAATGGAAGGGTCTACACGTTGTAAATATTAGACAACTAACAAAAAGTATAAATAAAATAGTTTTTTTGGCTATACGGTGAATGCCAGTGCCTAAAACATGGCTGTGACATTTTTATTTATGTCTGACTCGAGTGATTTGATGATTGACAACGTTGACAACAATCAGTTTCGTCGTTTCTTTGTTTAAATTCTAATAAATGTACAATCTTGTGCAATATAAATAAAACACTCTCTTTTGATAACCTGTATCTTATGAAAAAGTCTTTGTCATCATATTTTTCAAAATCCTTCGATCTTTCCCGGTATAGGTATACGAGGTCGTCTAAACAAATTTTGGTCACTTAATAATTCTATATCTTCAATTGCTTCTAAATCTTCGAATAAATCATGATCACTATCCATGTTTATCACTAGGAGTACGTACTTATTTTTCAGAAGGATGACTCGCAAACTAACCAAAAAGTATACGCATCCTTTTTGGTTAGTTTGCGAGTCGTCCTCCTAAAAAATAAGTGTCACCAGACGTCACCTAAGTTTTAGGGGGCCGACAATCCATCCCCTAAATTATAAGGACTCCCTAATGCTTTAGGTGTCACTTAGACGTTGGTGAAAAGAAAACTTGCGTTAGGTGTCTCTTAAATTGGCTTAGGAGATACTTAAATTTTAGGTGTCACTGGTGAAAACGGGCATAAGGCTAATAAAATAGAAAAAAAAAACAAAGATATCGATAACGAATCAATTTAAAGTAAAGCTAATCGATGTTGTAAAGACAAGGCTGATAATAACGGGAGCGAAAAATTACAAAAATTGATTAAAAATTTTCAAAATTATTGTAAAAAAAGTTAACAGTATAACAGTGCAAATAAATCACGTAACGCTTCTTCGAGACTAGTTATTATGATCTAAGATTTCAGAACAATAATTTATGTGTACAGCAATGAGTTGGCTTTGTTTGGCTTAACTTGGAGTAATGGGTGCAGAACATAACCGCTACGTTAGACATCATAAAGATATCATCGTAAACGTCTTACATTTGTATAGTCGTTGAAATATCATTTCTAAACTATAGGAACATTTCCTTATAAACGGTAGCTAGAAATAAAATATCAGATTCAATAAAGTTTTTGAATAAAACACCATGCAATTATGGCTACCGTCAAAGAAAGTTCAAGTAAAAGTAGAAATGCTAATCAAAGATGTTTATTCGGATTTCATTTGTGACGCAATTACGACACGGTCAAGGCTGAGAATACTCAGATGGTTTCACTTTTACTACTCAGCTCTTAAAAATATGAAACACTTGTAGGTGCACTTTTTTGCAATGACTTGATGGAATTCTCTCACTAGTGTGAAGAGAAATTTTCTAAGTGCAATAACATCTCATTCAAGCACTACATTTCTATCCTAATGATTTCTAATATTTAAATCATTTTTCTACTAAAGATAGATGAAATGTCTGCTACAACTTAGTCCCAAATGAATGCTAATATTTCTTAGAATTATTTATCATCAATGGAAATGTCTTCGCTAAGTTTAAAAGTGAGCCCAGTTATTGTCTTCATTTACAATCGTCGAGACGGAACGAGTGAATAGATGCTTTTACGAGCATTAACTCCATTCGCTGGCTTGTCTAATTGAACAATGAAGAGCATGCAGTCATTCTTTCCCCCCGCTTTAATATAACGCACTTTCAATGGGTGACGTCACCGACCCGTATCTGGTCCGAAAGGTGTCCTTAAGACCTTAATGAATACGTTCACATTTTTATTACATTACGGAATTAATGGTGCCCTGTGATATGTTCGGCATTTTTGATTTGTTAGTGTAGTTGTCATTCTATAGATTCTTATTGAAATATTTTAACCGTTTTTCTGTCGACTTTAGTGTCGAACTTCTTTGTAAATATTAAAATATATAAATAAATCAGTTAAATAAAATTACTTCAGTAGTACTTATCTCCATTGGGTGGCAAACACAAAACACACTTTCTGAATACAATAATAATCATTAATATTAATTCTCCCATCAAAATTTAAACCCAGTTACAAAATAATTGTTTTACATAATAATATCGGAGCTCTGAATTTAACTTATGAAACGAAATCATCTGTTAAGTAACAAGACAGCTATAACAAGTGCTAATAGAGGCAATATCAGAATTGGGTCAGAACAGCGATCAAAGCAAATATAACGAGAAGTATTCAGATCGTTAAGAGAAATCGCGATACGGATGGCCAGCCAGCCAGAATGCATGCGTAGAGACAAACTACCAGCAATGCACTACACGCTAATTGAAATGCACTCGATGAAAAATAAGATCTTGTTTTCATTATTATTCAGTCAATGCACGCAGAGATTTCTGCAATCCATGTTATTCAGCGATCTGAATAAGGATTTTGGACAATTCTGATTCTTTTTTTAAGAGTCAGAATTTGGAAATAATTCGTGAGTAAGGTTTACGTGATTGTGGAATCTTGCCAATAATTTGTCCGTGAATATCCTGGATACTATTGATGACATCAGAAAAGTCATGAAGCAAGTATATGGCTCCATCAATGTTTAGATGTGGTATTGGACATTGGAATCTCGTTTCTCAGTGGGCGAATGTCGACAAAATATTGATAGTTCAGATTAATGTTCTTTGTGAACGTGGTACTTTCCCAGATCAGAGATTTTTTATCTGTTGCCTTGTGAAAATGATAAACTAAAATCTTCAGTTCCTGAGATCACCATATTGCAACTATTTTATAAAACTATCCAAAGTTAAACAATGATTTTTAAAAGTTATGAAGGTTACTTTAACTAGGTACTGTTTTATTTGGAAAAAAAAGTCTTATAATAAAATACTCAAGCGGTTTGTTGTACATTGAATCTGAGGAACATTGTTCGTGTGTTACAAAATTTTCCATTTCGCATGTCAGTTGTCTTACAGCTCACGTACTTAGTTAATCTGTCACATCCTAATGTAATACTAGGGTCAGTATTAAAACGTGATTTTTAGAAGATTCGCACAATAGACTCAAATGTTTCGAGACATTAAGGTCGTGTTGGCCAATGGACGGATATAAGCGAGTGGAACTTAAAGGAAAATTGCCCATTGCGTCAGTATGATGCGTCTAGTGTCGTAAAATTTCGGAATATGCAATTTTGTACGCACTTAATGTAACCATATTCGTGATTTTAACGTGGAACATAACATCAAAAGTATTTCAACATCATCATCATCATTATCTAGTTGAATTTACAGCAAAGTTAAGTCATTTTCTATCATCAGTTTATCTTAGTTTTTGTCATCATCGTTGTTACTATCAAAGTTATCATTTCTAAGAACTTCATTATCAGTGATAATTATCTAAACAAGTTATTTTACTGGATCTAATTTTGTTTTGTTTTTATCAAAAGCACAAAACAAACAAGTGAAGGAAGACGCAGTTGCTTTGATAACATTATTGGACATGATAATGTGGGTCAAATGGTTCCTTATCAGTAAGACGGAATAATTACAGATGAATACAATACTATTAATTATGTTAGTATCAGAGGTCCAATAGACGTCAGTGATGTAAATGTAGAGATAAATAGTGCTAAATTGAATTTGGTCCTTAAGTCAAGTCTAGTTTTTTTATTGGGCTTCTCTTGAATTGTCTATATTAATATGCAATATCACAGCTATCCTAGGTGCAAAATTTTATGAAATCAATTTAGTGGTTTCGAAGATATACATACATTTCTTTATAATGTATTAGTGCAATTAGAAACTGTAGACCTGATTTTTTAAGATCTTATCTAGTGCCGCTCTGTTTTTATTTATTTAATCTCGTATTTTAGTCTTTGATTAGATTTTTGATATATGAGTATAAAAATCAATGCGGCAGTTTATTTAATCATTTATGTACACACAACATAGGAATATTTCGTATTTAAAAATTATGTACAAAGGTGCTGCTTATTTCTTCAAGAAATTTCTGCCAGCAGACCCGCGAAAGGAGAAGTCGTCAATATTGGCAGTCAAAGTGTGCGACTCAATTTATGATGCTACAAATAATGAAACAAATATATAAATACATACATAAACACAAATACTACATATTATAAACTAAATATATATATATATATATATATATAATAACTCAATCACAAGGAGAGATAGTGCTCTTTAATGCGTTTTTTAAATATGTGAAGAGATTTAGAATCACGGATGTTAGGCGGAAGCGAGTTCCAAAGTCTTACCGCGTGAACGGTAAAGGAGTAGGAATAGAAGTCAGTGGAGTGGGATTGGAAGTGTAACAAGGATTTTATTTGCGTTCTGCAAGGGATATTAGGAGGACGGGTGAAAGTAAAGCGTTCACGCAAATAAGAGGGATACGTAGGGTTATGAAGGACATTATAGAGGAGGCATAAAATGCGAGTGTTCCGGTGAAGACGGATTGGGAGCCACTTGAGCTGCTTGCGAAGGTGAGATACGTGGTCATATTTGCGTAGGCCGAATATGAAACGAATGCATAAATTTTGCAAGCGCTCAAGTTTATTAAGGAGCTCCTCGGTAGCATCTAAATAGCAGGCATCAGCATAATCGATTATGGGTTGGATTACAGATTGGGCTAGAGAGATCTTAGTTTGTAGAGGTAGGAAATGTTGAAGAGACTTAAGGGAATGAAAGGAAAAATGCACTTTACGGCTAACTTCGGCAACTTGAGAACGCCACGAAAGATTCGCATCCATTACAATCCCCAGGTCCTTTACGGTATCCGAGAAGGTGATAGGGACGCCATCAAAGTACAGACGCGCCATCGATGATAAGCTTACCCGACTCCGCATAGACTTGCTGCCTATGATAATGGCTTGAGACTTAGATGGGTTAACTTTAAGGCCATAAGAATTAGCCCAAGCGCAAATGGATGCCAAGTCTTTGTTCATAGCTGCAATAGCAGAGTCTGCTTCAGCCACTCCAAAGTGACGATAAAGCTGCAAGTCGTCTGCATAAAGATGGAAGCTAGAGGAAATAACTCCTGCTACAGAGTTGATGAAAATAGAGAAGAGAAGAGGAGAAAGAACGCCACCCTGGGGAACACCCGCCGTGAGGTCACACCACTCAGAATAAGATTCTTCGAGGCGAACACACTGCGAGCGACCCCGAAGATAAGAATCTAACCAGGCTAGGGATGTGGAAGAGAAATTAAGAGATTTAAGGATGCCAAGTAGTACATCAAAGTCTACCGAGTTGAAGGCGCTGCTGAAATCCAGCAAGACAAGGACCGTCATCATCTTATTCTCCATTGCCCAGCGGACATCATCAGTCACCTTCAACAGAGCAGTGACAGTACTATGGCCAGAACGGAAACCAGATTGGAAAGGGGAGATGAGAGAATTTGACGTCAAAAAACCAGTGATTTGCCTGTGAACGATGTGCTCGAGTACCTTGGAGAGGTAAGGAAGGATGGAAATGGGTCTGAAATGAGAGGAACGAGAAGGATTGGAGATCTTGGGTAAGGGAATGATATGTGCCTGTTTCCAGGCAGATGGAAAATTACAAGTGTATAAGGAATGATTAAAAATATGGGTAAGGATTGGGAGCAGACAGGGAAGGATGAGACGAATCATTCTCGAGCACATATTATCACTGCCAACTGCATTTGAAGAAATTGCAAGTAATGATTTTTCAACGTCAGCCTCAGAAACGGAACTAAAAGAAAAAAGAGGGCAGTTTGGTACCGGCAAGCTCATAAGTTCTGAGAGAGTATCGGTTTTGACATTTAGAGCTAAATGGATAGGTGGGAGAGAGAAATAATTGTTTAATTCATTAAGATTAATGTCAATGGAGGATTTGATTGCAGATTTGCCGATACCAACAGTTTTTAAAAATTTCCAGACGTCGGAAGAACTACGGTTAATAAGAGATTCGTGGAAGTAGCGTCTTTTGGCATCCCTACACAGACGACTGCAGCGATTGCGCAGTACCTTGTAGTAATCAAGTTTATTTCTGTGTCTATTTTTCACTGCAGTGATAGTCGGTCCAAAGACGGCAAGTGTTCATAGAATATGGGGTAACAACCTCAAACGTGCCGATTGTACATCATAACAATCTGTAACTTAGTCTTGGTACTGACACGTGTTGAATTGGCCAATAGGCCAATAGTATCAAATCACAACAACATTATAAGCACAAAAAATACTACAATTTTCCACACAATTTCGACATGAGTTCGACGACATATTGTAGTAAGACTGCTAGTATCTGAAACCAGTTGTATCCAGACACAGACAGATACAAAGCAAAACAATGCACAATATACTCACTATCAATGCAAGGCCTATATTCGTACTAAGGAATTTAACAGCTCAAATATTATTTTCTCTGACAATGTCTATTATACTCTTTGACAAATCAACCAATTGATACGTGCAGAAGACAATAGTCTGTAGCAATTGAGATTCAAATATTATCATCTTTAGTCTTTCAAATCAAAGTAATGTAGGCTTTCTTAAAATATCTTTGTAATATGACCTCCGATCTCATAATTTCATTCGGCTTTTGTTTAGTCTACTATTGGATGTGGGCCTCTTTGAATTCGTGTCAAATCTAAAACTTCTGCATCTAGTCCTCTTCACTAACCAGTCGGTCAAAAATATTGTGTTAATATTCCATATGCATTAACATCTAAAACACTTGAACATATGTTGTCGGGAACAACTTGTCTATGTTTACAAATACTCGTCAAGTACTCCACTACTTCATCGCTCTCAAGGTTGTCAAACAAGATATTGTTGTGTATACAGTTGATTGATGCTACTGTGTATAATTGATATGAAACTACACATAAACGGTTCATACCAGACACGATATTACGTTTCTAATCGGACTTAGAAATCGTTATGAAACTAGTATTGAAATTGTCTGTCTATCGCAACACTGACTGTGAACCCTGCAATTCTGGATCCATCAGCATTGCACTGCAAATTACACACGGGTGCTCTTTACTTTCACTTGGTTCGGTTCATTCGTTCGATAGCCGGGAGCGGACAACGTCACCCATTATGTCCGACAAAAAGTCGACAAGGTCTCGAATGTCGATCTGTGTCTGCCAAGGCCGCCGTCCGATCACGCATTGTCGGTACAATCACAACTTTTTGTACATTTCGTAACAGTGTACCAAGTTAACCGGACCAATCGCTTTTTGCCTTCTTTAACTAGTTTCCGTTTCTAGAAATCATCAATTGTGTCGTGAATGGCCTTATCTATGATGTTAATCTTTGCTGAAGAATTCTCGTTTTCTTTTTCATCATAAGTATAAAAAAGCCTGTGGCCCACTATGAAATAGTTGCAGACTACTATTAGCTACTCTTACTGATCTTAAGAAATTAAAGTGTCATATCCTCAATAAAATGTTTTAACAAAGTCAATGTGGTAATAACAAGTTATTATAAAGCTAATAAAATCTTACAAAATGATTGCACATAATTATGTTACGTATTCAATGACATTATTTGCTCTCGGAATTTAATTAAATAATAACAGTTTACCTTGTTGTGTTGACATTTAGCACTAATATAATCATTCTTTGTGTTTTATTAATAGTGTTCTAGGTATTTGTGGTAGATATCGCCTGTGTCATGTATTTTTTTTGTATGGAATAAGTGCCACAGAGCTTATAAATATCTCAAACACCAGATAAATGACTGAGTACTTAAACAGTTGTAACTAGACGTTAAGTCTCAGGCTGTTTTAAATACTTTAAGGTGTAAAATAGTGACAGACATTGAGTAACGTTTAAAGTTGAGTTGCCTTTCAGTATTCATGCATTTTTGGATATATTTAGACTACGAGGAATAGTATAAAAACCCGAACCGTAACTAGGATGTACTGACCCAATAAACTGCCGAATGACGACCAAATCTTGTGCTTTGATAGAGTGGAGTAGGACGATCACCTATACAAGTTGTTGAAGTTACTGTATTGAATATACATATTGTCTAAAGTTAGACCCACTTAATGAAGCACCTCAGTCACTTTTGATGTAACTATATCTTATAATGTCAAGGTAGAAATAACAGAAGTGTTTGCTAAAAGGCACGTCAGGTTTGCTTGTTCAATGATTCATGTTAACGACGCATGCTAAACAGTAATTTATGAGAAAAGTCTGCAATAATAGTCGGCAATGGAAAATGTCCAAGGCCGACATTTCACATTTCTCTTAACTTTTTAAATATTTACTATCCATTCGTGTTCCTTTACCAACTACCAACAAAAGCTAATTAGCAAAAATCTATTACAACGTTGTCAAATATTATTCATGTTGAGATATTTCAGATGAACAAGGATAATAAACATTCTAACTTGAACCTTTGGTTAGGCATACGGAAGACCATTCCACAGGACAATCTAAAATAAATATATCCTCCTACTTATGACCGCAGACGTGTCAATTTAAAACATGATTTAAAATGATTGAATTTTGAATAGTTAACCAAGCATGACTTGACACTACAAATAGACTATAAGATACAATTTTAAGTTAAACTTTTAATATTTGAGTAGCTTTTATATTCATTCTTAATAAGTAGGGAATAAAGTAGAGACCTTTGTAAATGTCTACAGCTTGCATACCAGGGGCCTGAGTCTGCTATTGACAATTGTTTGAATCGTCTGAGTGGGTGGCGTTAGTAGGTCCATTTTAGGATAATTACGTAGGTAAAACGTCATTTTATTGTCAAAATTGGCCGTCCCAATGGCCAATTTTGACCTTCTGACATTTAGTAGAATGCTAATTATCCTAAAATGGACCTACTTACGCCACCCACTCAGACGATTCAAATAATTGTCAATAGCAGACTCGGGCCCCGTGCTCTACGAATAGATGATTTTGTTTTTGCCTTAATATAAAATTATTTAGGTATGCCAGATTCTATGTGCAGTTACGTTGAACTATTTTTTTTACACATAGGCATTATATGTAGGTATTTCGTTTGCGTGTCTTGTCGGTCCGTTGCATTAACATGGTATTCATAGAATTAGAAACAATAAATAAGTTTCAAATAATAAGTTCCTTTTTTATAGTTTGTACTGTAAGTTATTGTAGTTAATTAGTTACATAAATTGATGTCATTACTTAAATTAAAAGTATGTAAAGAATTAATCAAGTTGAGAAACTATATCCTATTTTATATGTGTATAGAAGATACTAATGAAACACGTATTTATTAATTATATAAAACAAAACCAAATTCTTAATTGTAGCAGCAACAGTCGACCTTTTAAACCTAAATAGACTGACCTCTGTATTTATTTAGTTTCACTTGGGTACAAAAAACCTGTTTTGTTGATTTTTTGCATAGTTATTTATATACCAAAGAAATCTAAATTGTATAGACACAAACTATTCTGTATTTGGCACAACGCTATGATTAGGTAAGCATAGAAATTAGTCGCTTACGTAACTTTATTAGATTTTGGTTAAACTAAGATGTTGTTCTTGTTTTTGCTACGATTAACTTTAATGATATAATTTATTTTTTATTGTTGTAACGGTAATGAGCACCGTTATCTTACGTAATATTTAACTATTAGTGTTATGGTATAATAAACTGTTATGTTATTTAATAACAATTAAAATGACTGACTGAAATATCCAATTAAGAAATTGTTAATTTATATGTTTGTTACATCAAACAGGTGATTTAGAGGTTTTTGTTACTGTTAGTTAATTAATTGGTTTCAAGGTATTTCACAGTTAATATACCTAGCATTTAAAAAAAAAAACAAAATAGTTGTAAGTAACTTTTAATACTAAAATGATCTTATTTCAATCGAATATTTGTGATAATTTTAAAAAATATTTATGTATTCAAGTTTTCAATTATGGTTATCTTTACACAGAACAAATTAAATTAAGCCATGAAACTCAAGTGGTCACACTTAATAAAGGCTTATTATAAATATTTATAATTAAAGAAAAAAAATGACTTGCTTTTTTTAAATAGTAGACGACAACGGAAGTATGATTTCCGTACCATAACCCTAACAATAAACCCCCAAAAATATTTTTTCACGCCAACATTTTTTTATAAGTTTTCTTTGTACCCTTAGCATTGTATACTTATTTTTGACATGAGGTAAATTAATTTAAGATATCTTCATATTTGTTCTAATAATTTAGCACTATCTTAATCGTGTACCACTCCACAATTAATATAGGTACTGTAATCCTATGAGTATACGTTGATTGCAAGTATGATCACAGGTAATTAAATGGGTACTGCTATAAGCTAGCCAGTTTTTATGTCCTGCGGTACCTACACAGGTGTGCAAGTATGTGATCGTAAGAGTCGTCAGGAAAAGCCGCAGGTGCGCGCGGCTGCTTTTCCGCTTTCTCGAGCGCTCAGGGAAAGTATCTACTTGTCTAGTAACATCGAATATGACTATGTTTGCAAATATAAGCACCACTGACAAGTAGCTATTAAACAAATTTCGCCGGTAAAAGTGATGAAAGGCCGTTATTATTCTTGTTTAAACAATGTATTTAATTACACGCAGTTACGAAAGCGATTTATTCGTATCCGCTGGATTTTCATGATTCATTATGAAAGTTGGTATGTAACATAATAATTTTAGTACCTATCTACATCGATGACCGACTTATTAAATATACTGCCCAAAAAGTCACAAACAGCTCTTGTCGATAAATCAATAACAACAAATAAAAATACTTAAAAAAAAATATTCGTATTAGAAACACTTCATACCATAATTATGCTTATTCATATCGGTAACAGAATATTAGCGCACCCTCGAAATTTTTCTTTAACAATAATAATGAACGCGATATAAATAAGAGCGACATCAAGCGTGCAATAGTAGAACAAATGGGCTCCAAATTTAGCGTCTTAGAAGTGACAGTGATGAGCGCCATCTAGTATCTAGCAGTCAAACTACTTGACAGCGCCATCTATATTTCATAACTAACAACTGTGTAACAACGCCCTCTTATACTATGATACAGAACTATTTGGTATTAATAGTTGCGTATTGTTGCCGCCATTCGCTACTAGATGTCAGTACTTAAAATATTAGTACTTCCTCCTGATATCAGATGGCGTTTAAGATGAAAATGTCTGTAATAAAAATTGTGTACTAACCTTCCATAACATATACAATGCTGCCAACATCGCCTTCTTTGATGATGAGGCTTCCAGCTGCATATTCAACAGGATACATGCAGTCCACGATTTCGCGGATCTGCGTCATTTCAAGATTCTTCATGAAGTCATTGTCCAAGATTGCACCTTTGATTAGTTCCCGGGATCTGTAAAAGGAAAACATTAATTACTTATTAAAAATAATAACATAGTATATAAAAATCACAGAGACCGCTGAGTTAATCTGCCTTACGCAGTGCCCCTGTTCTACAATTTACTTTATTAATGAATGCTAGGAGTTTTTAAAAGATTTCCTGAACAAATTGCAATTTTTAATCATATAGCCTACTAACATTGCTCATTTACCTACTACTATATATTATGAACATACTATTGCGTATTGCCAATGCACCCAAAGACCTAACTGAAGCATAGTACCGTGCATTGAAATCGCCGAATGTACAAAGTCTCTTTTATACCTTTTATTGTACCTATGTTATACATACAGATTAGCACCAAAGTATCTAACTTACTACTTATGTATCTAGCATAACAACAGGTACACACATCGTCAAAAGTTTAGGCCTCTAATAATTTAAGGACGCAGAAAAAAAACAGCACAATGGTTGGTTTGGCACATTATAAAACATGTTGCATTTGAAATAATATCACATCCACACGACGAGCTAAATACTTAAATAGGAAACATATTTCATTAAAAAAAAATGCAGTACTAAGACACATTGAATAAATTCCATAAACCCCTTGTTTTCCAAATAGCGCTGTACTACGGAAATAGAATAATTATTCTAGGAATATAAAACAAGAATAGCCCCCTTTGTGCCACAAATGCATGTCTCCATAAAATTACTTTCGACAAAATTTCGCGGTGACTGTAACTGCATCAGTGCCAAATTTCATCTGTATTCAGTCAACCGTATCGAGAGCTATTTCCTCGTTCATAATAATACAATACAATCTGAGCTAGTAAAGATGTAGAAATGTTATAAAAATACCACATCATTAGCACTGATTACTAGACTACGTCAATACTCAATACTCAATAACTTTATTGCATCCCATAATGTATACAAGGCTGGTAGGTAAATAAAAGAGAAACAATTATGGACCCTGTCGGGCACAGCAAGTTAGTTTTTATAGAGGAGAGGATGAAGAGCGCTTTTTAAAATATATATAGAAATAAAGAAAGAAAATCTTATATTTAGATATTTAAGTAGGTATTATTTATGTGTAGATTTATATTTATTTTATTTATTTATATTCATATATTTATTTATTATTAATTATAGTTTTATTCTGGGTCATTCATTCATTCATATCTACGTCATTAGTCTTAAGAAATAACACAATAGTACAAAATAATTGTAAACCTAGAAGAATAAAAGTGGTCAACAATAGGGTGAAATAAACCTTTTTTTATTAAACTAAGTCCATAAGCAGGCGGTTCTTTATCCACCTAACTTGTTACACAATATTTCCAGTAATTTTATCTCGAAATTTCATCACAATGGAGTCCCTTTTTTTAGGTCCCGAACAACATATTTGAAAAATCTTACACGTCAAATGCTTCATCTCATTCAAATACGATAGAACCAATATGAACATTAATTTACAACCATCATCCATCACTGTAAATTATTTAAATCTCTGATAAACAAACATTAATAACATTTAAACGGCCGAGTTATGGGTAATAGATAGTGAATTTATTACAACAACTTCCCATAGGTATGAGATATGACACAAGGTGTTCTATAAGTGGCCTATCAGGCTATCAAGTTAATGGTAATAACCTTAATAATATTACAGTAAATTAGTGTCATAAAGCACGCCTAACACTAGTCTATGATGAAACTAATGTTATTACTGAGTCAGGAAGGAACAACGTAATTGTTGGGTAGAGATAATATACCAAGATGTATTATAATACATAAAAGGACATTCGAAGTTAAGGCATAAACGTTGAATGAAAAAAACTGATTTTGACTATTTTGCAGTAAAATCTCAACACACAACCTCCACATACTCTACTGCCAATAATTCGAGTAGTTTAGCGCTATTCACTGAAATACAGGACATTTCCTAGTTAATTTCTTAGTAGCCCGTTGGATATTTGTATTATTTTGGTGATTAAAACATCAAGAAGAGTAACTAACACGAAAAGATGTATGAAGTGTAGTCCCAAAAACCAAAAAAACATTAAAGCTGCCAAAAAGGACGAAATGGGGTAAACCGTTATCCTTTCAATTGATGGTCAAAGTAAAGAAAATAACCTGAACTAAATTTCGATGGTTTTATTTGTCGTTAAAAATGTAAATAAATTATTAACATTCACTGAACGGGCATTTGGGTAACTTCATTTTAATTTAATTGACCATTGTAAATAATGTAATTCACAGAATAGTTATGTTTACATGGGTTTTGTTCCTTGTAATTAAAATTGCGGGGAACACATTATTTATTTGCAAGACGTAAATAATTTAAACAAAATTTTAAATGAATTCTTCGAAATGCAATTCAGTAATACCTAGTGGCACTTTTTTAATGTAATCATTTCAATTTAAATTAATTACGATCTAGATTTCGTGACTTTCATCAACTGATGAAAACCAATACTTACTGATACTTAAAAGTATCAGCAACGTAAACTAAGTAAACTAATACATACTTGCAAGTGTTCATTCAAGTGCATTATCTACTTTGACACTTAATTTAATTTCTGTGTGACTCTAAATTAAGTAAATAGAGAACATAATAATAGAATCTATTAATAGCTCACATTATCTGCTTTATATGTATAGCTAATATCATATTTTTTCCTACAGTTCTCTACTGTAAATTTACAATTATAAAACGTGTTTCTATTTTAATCAAATTTCTATACTAAGATCGAATTCCATATTCAAAGCTTCAACTACGCCATATTTAATATACGATGCTATAAAAACAAATGATCGACGAATAATTTCCATACATTTGAGACTATCGACAATCTGCCAACTAGTGCCAACACAAGCCTACGTGCATGCCCAAAAACTAAAAGCCACAATAAATTTAAGCTACAAAAGATCTAATACACTGCCGTTGGCGAGGACAGTTGTCACATAAAGTTCGAACGTAATTATACCAAATGGGATCACCGAAGGCACACTGGCTAACACACGTTGGCCTTGCAAGGTGCCTTGCGATGCCTGTACTGAGAAGAAATTCAATCACTGCCTTGATTGATCGATGACGTTTAGTATCGATACAACTTGTCGATACTAAACAATTAGTGTAGTGCAGTTTACTTTAGAATTATTGAATCAACTGTCAGTATGGTTGATTCTTGTATTTTAGTTAGTAGCAACTTATTGGCTCATCTATTTGAAAGCTTTTTTCCACGGGAGAATTTAATGCTCATTTTTAGTTTACCTATCATGATTATTATGAGCCATTAGTATGCCTACAGGGCACAGGCTTTCCTTCCATCTTTCCATTTATCCCTGCCCAAGGCCAATAGGTTCCCGTTAGTTCTGTTAATTTAATAAAAATGACCAACTCCAAACATTGTCAAAAAACCTGACAGCGTAAAATCTTTTTTCTTTTCTGACCTATGTAATTTGTCTAGGGTATCACGAATGCAATAGACGAAACTTGACGTTAAGGTTGCAAAGTCACGGTCGAGTGTAAGATAAATAGATCTGAAGACACGAAAAACACAAGGATGATGAACATACTGCATTACGAAACATTCGTTAACTACTAAATCGTGACCAATGAACCTACTTAAATTAAAATGTAAATAATCCAAGTTCTGTTTACAAAAGAAAACGTGAATGACATTAGTGAGCATGAGACATCGTTGATAATGTGACTCAAAAATCAACATTTCTTTGGGAATATTCGAAAGCAGTTAAAAAACTGATTTCAGCACATAATACAATGATGATATTAAATTTCCTAAAAATAACAGAACATAATTAGCATTATTAAATTACATAATGTGTTTATCATGTATCGAAATAGATTAATTAAATTGATAAGCACATCGCTAATTACATTATAATTAAGCACCTAGTAGTGACTATAGATATTTTTAACGAAACAGGTTTGTAATTGGTGCAATTGACCTATAAGCCTTATCATGGGATTTTTTGCTAGTTTCAAGGCGAAGAACATTAGGTGTACAAGTATTTTGATATCGATCGTAGTGACAGACAGCTTCTCAATGTAGCAAAAACAGTTGCGTATGTTACTATGAGCCTGTGCACGCTACCTTAAAAATCACATTTCTTTCGATGTTCTACATGTATACGTCGAAAACAGTTAACATTACCTATGTCGGATTTTGAACTTCTAATTTTTGGTACTCACGTATGACTTTTTGGTATTTTCACTAATTTCATCTCACAGTCCTGGTTCAAGGAAGACAAAGGCTCTGCTGATATTGCTGTCCTCTTCAATCTGGTCTCACCAACATGATACACTCTGGTGTTCTCAATACCTGGCGTCTTCATCACGAAGCATTCTTCTTCCTCTATGCCATTTCTGCGGCTGTCTATCAACTGTCTTGTCAGAGGCTTCACGACTTGTCTAAACTTGTCTATCTCATTCTTGAGGTACCTTATAGTCGTATCTTTCTCGTCGATTTCATTTTCTAACAACGCTATTATTTTATCCCTTCGTTTCAGTTCTTCTGTCTTCTCCAGCACCAACCGTTTCATTTCCAAATATTTCTTCTCCAGTTTGTAGTTGTGGTCTATTTGACACTGTTTCGTGTGAGTTTGCGCCATTTTTAACACTTTTTAGAAACTTTATCACTAAACTTCCTCAAAAGTTATTTACTGTTTAAAATTCCACATTATATTTATCGGATTTCAATGTCACTATCGCGTTACTTTTTACAAAACTGCTCAGTAGTGTCGCCGTGTAATCAATAAACCTATCATCGAAAAGATAAAACATTGTATGCACTTCGTGTTGTTTTTGTCTTTTAATTCCGCTTTTTTGTTATTTTTAAATATTTGTGCTAGCCAGTGTCGAACTTGAATACATAACAATAACTTTGCCTGTGACGTGGATTAGAATCGTTGCCTTATTAATAGTTGTGGCGACTGATTGTTCGATTTCCAAGTGTGTCAGTCGTAGGTGAGTCAACCTCTCAATGACTTGCGCGGTGCGGCACACGTAGTGAAATATGTTTCAGTGTGCACGCTCTGCGTCGATCATACTAAGTTTAATTGGTTTTCATTAAACATGATTAATGGCGCAGATAAATGTGCATAGTTCAAGAGTAAGAACCAAATTAATGCTTATAGCTCGCAGCCGCAAGCAAGGACATATGAAGTGAAATTTAGTTTAATTTATCGCGGTCTCCTTGAAATGTTTTAGTGTTCCATCAGAAACAAGACAATCAAGAAATACAAGTCAATTAATAAAGGCTTAATTGGAAATAATTTATCATTTCGCTACATTAATTGTGTTTAATTGACAATTACAGCAGCCATATGTTTACAAACTTCATGCTATTTCGCATATTATTATCCTACAGGACACTAATATTCATTTAAATTTGCTTTAGCACATAGATTGCTCAAAAAGGACAAGGTATTATGTATTTTCTGACAACATAAATTAAGCCATCAATCAAGCAAACATTTCTTGAGCTATTCATAACCGATCACAATAACTTCTTATCAAAGAATGACAACTTGTTTAGACATGTGTTAATATTAATGTTCAGAATTTCTCATTCAGCCATTGTGTCTGTCTACTAATTAACACTTGAATGACCGAATGTTGAGCAACAGTCAAAAAGGAACTCGACATGTGCATACGTTGCTAGCGTAGGTGATAGTACATATTTTAGTAAAGGTCGATGCTAACGCCTTTCTAAGTACAGATAAGGTCAATGCAGCAGTACTTTTGATACCAAGTATTTGGACCATGACATCATTGTTGGCATGTGAAGTATTGGTACTTATTAGAATTTGCCAAATGTTCTTGACAAAGTAATCGATCTTATTCTACGAGAGACGTTGGTGTTAGATGATGCTACACATAATTTGAGAACTGACAATACATTTTCTGGTATTGATAATGAAGCTACAACAAATGGGAATTTTACCATTGAAATCGGTCAAGTTAAAAACTAATAATAAACCTTACTTACAGATTTAGTTTAAATAAAGAGGTTTCGGATAAAATCAAAGGGAAATAATATATATCAGGCTAGAACCGGGTCAGATAAGATATAAAAAAGCAGACAATTTGAACGGCTCAAGAATATTCTGAGGCGCAAGTATCAAAAACCTATTGACTTACAACATCTTTATTGGTAGATAAGATAAAATTTTATCGTTATACCATCAATTACAAGTTTCCTTACATCAATTGTATGTATCTACAATTCTACATAGTCTATGTTTAAAACTCGCGACAACTAATAATCGTACACTACAAAAGTTGACCTAGACCTGTTTTCTTATATTTTGGATCAAAGCCCAGAGCGTTCTGCCGCATTAAGCTAATCGCAATATTTTTGTTTTAAACTTAATATCTATTCGCTATTATACGAGTGGAATAGGCATTCGTAAAACTATTATGTGTAATGTGCATAATTTATAGAACTATCTGCAAACGCTATGTCTTTAAAGTAAATGCTGATATTTATCAAATCTTTTTGCCGAATAACATTTTTTGCACATCGTTTTTTGAATGAGTAATCCATATCGCTGTGCCTACAAGTAAATAAATTACCTT
This sequence comes from Autographa gamma, assembly GCA_905146925.1. Taxonomy (NCBI): domain Eukaryota; kingdom Metazoa; phylum Arthropoda; class Insecta; order Lepidoptera; family Noctuidae; genus Autographa; species Autographa gamma. The sequence goes on along the minus strand of LR989866.1, from coordinate 5,004,947 downwards.
CTAACATTCTTGGCTGAGATACTTCTATTAATCATTACTAAAAGCTGGAGTTAATAAATAAAGTATTACATCAGGTAATTTTGCTAATAGTGATCATGTAATGACTCCATGATAAACATTTTTCATCGTCATGTCAAATAAGCCGCGCATTTATTTACAGCTCAATAAAATTTATCTTAATGAAATCATGTTGGTTTGACCAAATGATAAAACAAGCCCACGTTGATAAATGGAAACAAGAAAAACGATTGTATTCAAAACTGATTAAAGATTTATTTTGCATGCTATAAATAAATGGAGCTCAATGAGTAATTATTTCGCTTTATCTTTACTGCCTGATACTGAATTTTAGTAAGGAAATGCGCATCAAAATAGGAAAAAAATGGTGAAAGAAGTCAGGCTATGACTAAGTTTCCTGGTTATGTCTGGGCCGAGTCGAGAACCATTTTATTAAGAAACCAACGTAACTAAATCGAATTCACATACATATAATGTATGTGTCTCATACAAGTTACTTAACTAAAATCTAGCCCTGATCCAAGTTTAATTCTATCAACAATCCAAAATAGCCCTGGTCCTTGCAAAATGAGAGTTATAGTTATAGAAGTAGATTTCAAATAGAGCAGTCAGAAAATCTTCATACTGTCAGAAAACCAAATTGATATCCATTTATTATACTTGAAAGCGGTGTTTATCATAATTAACATGAATAATTGGTATCACATAGTTATAAACTGGCTGCTATTAATACACTGGAAAATCTGTTTAGCGAGCGTCATTACGCAAAAGTTATTTAATTTTATCTAAAGGCCGATAATCTTCATCAGGGGATTTACGTCACAGCGGTTACATTAAGGCTACGTTCAGATGTTTAGTGGTAATTGTGATCAAATGTTTTGGCAATCAAAAGTATATTTTGGAAGGAGATGCTACAGATAAAGCTACACATAATGCGTGATGATCATAGAAGTTCTTGCGCCAAGTCTTCCACAAAATTGAATTTAAGCAATTTTTGGATGAACCTATACACTAGACGGAATGGGTTCTGAACTATTGTTCTGCGAAGTCTATAAACAAAACTATAACACTTATAAATAAGATTGATTGAAATATTTTGTGATTTGGATCTCTCAGTACAAAATGGCAATATGGATTTTTCGGAAAAAAAATTCTGACCAATGAAATTTTAGTGTGAATTAACCCTTAAGTCAGTTCGGATAAAGTTGACAAACTACAGGCTAATGCTATTTACGGTGTTTGACGTTATCGCGACAGAATCGAAACTACCGAAACCATTAGATTAAGCGCAGCGTGATGGCGTAATTGTATCATATTTATGGAATAACATCATCCAAAATAGCTAGCAATTCTTTTATTGATTTTATCAAGAACCTTTGGTCGAAAAGTTGAGTGATATGTGTTCATGACAAAAACAAGCGAAAATGCTCGTAAAATGCGAAACGAAACTGTTTACACTTATAAACCTAAATATATCTAAACAACAGTAAAGATATAATTATCTATTTAATAAAAACGATTCACTTGTGAGGCAATACTTGCGGATATTATTTATCACCTGATATACGGTCATTCCAATGGGGTTTTTAATCTTTGTCGATAGCACATAACACATCCTCAATAATATAAGGAAATTGTAATTAAATTAACGGCATTTTTTATGGTCTGGCATTGATTTTCCTTTGCCCCTTAAATCCGGGTAATAAAGAAATATAAGACGTCAAAACTGGAGATGAAATTACCAAAACAATATTTCCACCAATATCCCCTAAATCATCGATCCGCAAATTCAACCAACATTTTCTAAGAAAACACTAACAAATATTTATGATACCTATATTTGGTTCAGTCTAAACAAATATTTACGAGTAAGCGATCTAGCTGGAGAATTTGATTCCGAAATAATCTAAGGTCAAACGTTGAAGCTTCGGCTACAGGTGTTTCTTTTACAATATTCTTAGTTACAGAACACTTATTTAGTGGAGGCTAATTAAAAGAATTTGAGGGATAATTTTGCGGAACCTTGACACACATTGTGTTTTCAGAAGTTCTGCAACTGTCCCAATCGTTAAAAATTGTCACGGTTTTCAGGTTGGTGTCAGTGCGGTGGAAAAATAGCATGGTGACAACACGTTGGCTATTTCTGTATTCCAGACGTGTGTATTTCAAAGTTGACGTTTTAAGGGGACATTTCGTAAGTTCATTTGTCAAATATTTTGGCTATACATTCGACAAACACCACATTCTGAGAACTTCTACAGTAATTCTAACCTCATACACGAAAATTTTGAAAAATCAAAATACTTATATTAATCATTACTCTAGTTACTAAACAAGTTTTTTTTTATAACGGGATGAATTGTTAATCGAGATGAAATAGCACCTAGATAAGGATACACATGTAAATGGCTTTTTATCTCCTCGTTAAGATTTATAGTCCAATTTTGAATCATCATCATTCGTATTGTCTATGAAGAGATCGGTTTCACTCGAGGGATCATTATAAATAATCGTCACAATAGTCCATATTGAATGCAAATCAACCGGAAACATCTGTGATTATCCTATGCTCTTTGAATGGACACGTCTACTGCTTTTTAATGTCCACTAAAATTTAATAAGGCCATAAAAAGTTATAGAAATGGCAATAAAAGTGGCTGAAAATAGTCAGTAAAGGTGGTACTTACAGTTATTAATAGGAATGGTTGAAAGTCATTTCATTTGAACAAAAGGATGGATTTTGAGGAAAATGGTGTAATAAGGTGACTTAGAAGGCCTTTAAAGCCGGCAGATATAAACATTTTTGTTGCGACATCCCATGAACATGTATTATGTATCTACTCTCTGAAATAGAATGATCATAGTAACAATAGGTGATAATTGGTCAATTGTATATGATCATATGATTGGACGTCAACTTATAGTCTTTGCCTTCGATTTGACGCAAGACAATCAAAGGTATTTTACTTTTAGCGTCATCATGTCTTTGCGGGGGTTATTCGAGGCCAATGTCTTTTTCTAAACTGGACTGACTGTTATTCTATTTCATAAAGTTTTACGGTTAATTCTTTTGCCAAGAAGTGTTCCCAAATTAGGAATGATTATTTGAAAAGAAACATTACAGATACATCGGCCAACAAGGAAGATAACCTTTGTAATGAGTATTTTAGGTTTACCTGTGAGTTATACAGGTAAATCTAGGTAACGATTTATCCTTGTTACCTTTTTACCTTAAATCTATTTGTGACATGGCACTATTTAGATTCACATTGTGATGTGAATATTTTTAGCACTACTGTGACTTTAATTTTCCTCCACTTGTTTATTGTATGCAAGGCAAAATTCCTATGAGGCATGTATTATTTCGAAATCCGAGAAAGACTAAAGAGTCATCATTACTTAAACTACACTGAACTGTCGAATCACACACAATACTTTTATTGTACACGATCAAGAATATGACCATAAGAATAAATCCACACCATATTTGTCGCTACTGGTTTGTTGATAGGTGTCACTTAAGATTTTTATAACAAATAAGGACATTTTGCGTACTATCTACTAGTATACTAATAACACACATATAAAAAAACTTGACGTAATTTTTCCACGTTTAGATAACTAATTTAAATACGGAAACACCACTGGCTAGCATTTTGCGGAATTAAAAAACAATTTGATTTAAATTTGAAATAAGAATAGAATACATGCGGCATTCGATTTATGAATTACAGTCGCGTACTGACAGCAGGTCACGTTATACCGGCTTGAGCGTCGCGTGTGTACTGAACTAGTGAAGTAGTGAGTAGGGACCGACGCGAATTTCCACTTCAGCTTCGCAAAACATTCCCAGTCTTCGCTCACTTCATTATCATTCATACTTGATTGCCACTGATGAATTCGTTGACATACTATGCTTAATGCTTATTAATAAAAGTGTTTGCGATCAAAATATAATTTATGATCGTCCTGATTGACTGTTTAACGAGTTGGAAGTCATTATTTTTAATTGTACAATATTTTGTAATGGCTCAATTGGTTTACATGGTCGAATTGCAAATTTGAGGGCCCAACTAGTGTTCAATGTAATAAAATGTTTTTTAAGACTAGTTTACGGGTAAATTGACGTTAATCTTCAGTAACGCGGGCATTTCCATCAGACGTTGTTTATAGAAGATTCAGTTTGATGATCTCATTGGTTTTTAATGTTCACTATCAAACTGTAAATATTGTATCGGTAACTATAGAGGCTTAGTTGGTAGTCACACAATTTATGGATAAAAATACAACATAGGAAGTCAATGATGATGTTATGGCGTTTGACAAGAAAGTGATGCAAGAATTTCTTGAACACAATATGGACAAAGTAAACAGAAATTAGATGGCGTTTGTTAAATCCTGAAACTTATTTATTTAGGTGCTTGACATCTAAATGCTAACAATGTTATAATATAATATTGACGTAACGTTTTACGGAACATATTTTTTTTTGTCGTAGGATTGTTTTACTTCTATTTATTTTACAAGAGTTTTTGGCAAATCCCTAAAGAGCATGGAATTTTAATTCAGCGATGTAGTTTCATAAATCTTTAGATTAATCCCGGCTTCCATCTAACCTTATGTTCACCTTTCATTGTGTTCACAGTTCACTGGAAGACCTTGCAGTGTTGTCCATATACCTAAGTTTGTCACATTTTTGGTTTAAAATTTTGCAAAGTCTAAAGTGACTTATTTGAGAGTCCAGATAATGTCTTTATGGACTTCAGACTATTTGGAATATGTTTTTCGAAATAAAATATTTCAATAGTCCGATTTAAGAAATGACCCCTAAACTTTAAAAAGCTTTGGTAACAAAATACTCTTTATACCTTTATCCTCAATCTGATTACTATGCTAAAATTATACGGGCTTTCTCTATCGCAATTTTAC